>CM066998.1:807500-3285000 GCA_033977485.1 Hydrangea macrophylla | reverse complement strand
TCCCCTCGAACTACACATTGGGATGCAGTGATACGGATCTTGAGGTACCTCAAGGGAGCTCTGGGCCATGGTTTGTTATATAAGGATCATGCTCACATTCGAGTTGAGAGCTACACAGATGCAGATTGGGCCGGATCTCATAATGATAGGAGGTCTACTACAGGGTACTGTGTACTTGTTGGAGAAAATCTTGTATCGTGGAAAAGTAAGAAACAAACCGTTGTTGCTAGATCTAGTGCTGAGTCAGAATATAGGGCTATGGCGCATACTCCTTGTGAGTTAGTATGGATGAAGTATTTGATGGAGAAACTTGGGTTTACTCGGTCTGAGCCTATGAACCTATTTTGTGATAAACAAGCAGCGGTTCATATTGCTTCTAATCCTGTGTTTCATGAGAGGACAAAACACATTGAAGTTGATTGTCACTTTGTTCGTGAAAAGCTTCTACAGAAAGTGATTAATACTGTTCATGTTAAATCTGCAGATTTGTTTACTAAAGCGTTGGGTGGGATACGTGTGAAATATATTTGTAACAAGCTGGGCGCATATGATATGTATGCTCCAGCTTGAGGGGGAGTGTTAAAGGGTAAATATGTAAAGTGTAGTTATGTGGTTGTCCCACATTGGTTAGTGTGTAAAATGTATAGATTTGGCTTCACCTATATAAAGGCTTGTATTCTTTATTTTTCATTATGTTGAATATACAAGATATTCCCATCACTCTTTACATCATCCATAAAGTAATCGTTTGAGGGCACAAACCCAACACCTACTCCATTAAGTGCTTCTGGCAAGCATGGGCTATACACCCTTTCCCTTAAATCCCGGCGCATTGTCCGCATTGTCCACTAAAGTACCTGGGGCTAGTTTGGTAAAAGGTCCTCAAGCTCCAAAGTGGCAGCACAAATTCTTTGACTAATGTCTATCTCAACTCATCTAACCAAGCCGTAATCCCTCCAGCAATCAAAACTGGACGCCAATCCTGGGCATCTCTCGTAACAAGGAAGGAGTCTTCTGGCTTTAACCTCAACTACTTTAAGCCTAAAGCTGGGGAGGACCGTAAATTAGTTCATATGCCCCAAGAAGTTATTGTGAAAGGCAGCCATAACTGGAAGAACACCCTCGTGGGTTATTTTATTGGCAGCAAGCTCCCATATTCTCTAGTCAAGAATGCTACTGCGTGCCTCTGGAGTAAAATGGGGCTCAGTGATATGATTGCCACAGATTCAGGATTTTACTTTTTTAAATTCAACAGTGAGGATGAATGTCTTTCCATCCTTGAAGGATGCCCTTGGCACATCGCTGGCCAACCACTCATTCTGCGAAATTGGCATGCAGGACTTACTCTTTCTAGGGAATCCATTTCCACCATTCCAGTGTGGGTACACATCTACAACATACCCCTTAAATATTGGAACCCTCTTGGTCTTAGTCATATTGCAAGTGCAATAGGAAGACCTTTGCATGTTGCTAGAACTACTGCAGGCTGTAGGAGAATTTCATTTGCCAGAATCTGCATTGAATTAAATGCTAGTGATGAGCTTCTTAAAGAGATTATTGCGGAATATGATGATCCCATTAGTGGAGACAAAGAGCAAATTTTATTGAAAGTTGAGTATCAATGGACCCCTGTTCGATGTGCCAAGTGTAAGAGGTTTGGGTATAACTGCTCTAAACTTAAGGCTCGGAACTCTAATTTGGCTAACCTACATAAAACTACTAAAGATGACGGGAACCGGAAAGTTAAGGGTAAAAGGAAAATGACTCTAGTTGTTGCTACACCTCCTATATCCCAAGATCCTGAGGATTGTTGTAATGCTACCTTTTCAGCTAATGAATTAAGGAGAAAGGGAGACAAGAGACAGCAATTAATCAAAGAAACCAATTTGTTGTCTTGATTGTTCCTGGTGATACAGAACCACCAATTGATTGTGTTACAAACTTGGTCATTCAGGAAACACAGGTTGGTACTACAGATGAAGAGATTATTTGTACTAATGCTAAGTTCACTTCAGATATTGGCAATATTGATCAGGTTGCTAACCCGGACCCTCCTACTATTACGGATTTGCAAGAGGATATTGTTACTAATGAGCTAAGGCAGGAAACTCAGGTTATTGTTACTAGCCACACAGGGCAACCTCCTATTATCTTGGATCCTACAGCCACAATGACCACTATTCCAACAGAACAGGGTGAAAACTCCCAAGGATCAACCCAATCTGCTGGACAAATCAATCAGGACTCACAGTCAGAGGATGAGGGACAGATTAGCAATGGGGAAAATAGCTCAGCTTTCTCTCAGGTAAGGGTCACAAAAAGAAGAACAAGCACTCAGGATCCTCAGGTACAAGAAACACTCCCATCATTGTTTTTAATGATTTTAAGTTGTTGGAATATAAGGGGTCTCAACCAACCCCATAAACAATCCGAGGTTGCTTAGTTTATTTATGCAAATCATATTGATGTCCTTGGCCTAGTTGAAACTAAAGTCAAGCCAACAAATGAGGATAACATTAAGCAAAAAAAATTCGAACATTGGAATTATGTCTCTAATAGCAATGCAGATTCAGTTGGCAGAATCTGGGTTGCTTGGAACCCTGATAAGGTCAACCTTACTATTCTGAGAATTTCCTCCCAAATCATTCATGTTCTCATTGAGAATAATGACCATAGTACCCATTTTGAGACCTCATTTGTTTATGGTCTTTATATATGACAGGAAAGAAAAGCATTATGATCTGAACTTATCTCTTATTTTGAACACAATATAAATCATGTTATTCGGAGACTTCAATGTGGTTTTAAATACCAATGAAGTCTCTAAGCCTGATTTTGGCATAAACTCTTATATGAATGACTTCAGTAATGTGGTTAATTCCCTTTGTTTGACTGACTTTAAGGTATTTGGGTGAATTCTTTACATGGAGTAACAGAAGATATGGAAGACCTAACTATACTCAAAGGAAACTGGATAGAGCTATGGTGAACCAAACCTGGCTTGACCAATTTCCTGATTCTTATGGCCACTTCCAAGAAGCTAGTGTATCTGATCATTCCCCTCTTGTTCTCTACCTTGATAATATTGTTAGGAGGAAGGGAAGATCTTTTAAATTTTTTAACTTTTGGACCAAACTAGATAATTACCCTTCAACAGTTTCTAATGCTTGGGATACTACTGTGAATGGCAAATCTCAGTACCAAGTGTGTCACAAACTCAGAATGGTTAAGCATGACTTGAAAATCTTCGGCAAAAATTTTATTGGGAAAGAGAAAATGTTGGCAGATAAAGCTAGGGATGATCTTAAATTGGTTCAATATGAACTTCTAAAGAAGCCCAATTGTCCCTCCCTCATTCTTAAACAGAATCAACGCAGAATTGAATTTTTTAAATCTGTCTGGATTGAGGAAGAAACTTTGAAGCGGAAATCTAGAGTACAATGGTTAGAGGCAAGTGACAAAAACTCAAGATACCAACAAATTTAAAGTAGAAGAAATTACAAAAGAATTTTCAAACTTGAAAAACTTGATAGCTCCTATACTAGTAACATTGAGGATGCTAAGTCAGAAACAATTAGGTACTTAAAAGAGTTACTTGGCACTACTGCTAATAACCAGTATCCTGGAGTTGATGCTTTGAGAAGGGTCATCTAGAAAAGAATTACAAAAAACCTTTTGGAAGACCTTGACAGACTCCGTACTTCTAATGAGCTTAAAACCACAATGTTTAGTTTACATGACAACAAAGCACTGAGGCCCTGATGGTTTTAATGCGTATTTCTTTAAACAGTCTTGGTCAACTATTGGGGCAGATGTCATGAAAGCAATAAAAGATTTTTCATTCTGGGGAAATGCTTAGTGAGTCAAATACTACTATTATAGCTCTGATTCCAAAAGTGCCTAATCCTACCAAGATGGGGGATTTTAGACCTATATCCTGCTGTAATACTATTTACAAATGCATTTCTAAAATTATTTCGAATAGACTCCAAGCTATTCTCCCTACCATCATTAACCAATCACATCCTTTTGTTAAGGGTAGGAAAATAAGTGATAATGCTTTACTTGCTCAAGATCTTCTCAGGGACCATTCACAAAGAAGGGGGCAAAGCTAGAATTGCTGCCAAAGTTGATCTTTTGAAAGCATATGATAGTTGTTGAAGCTTGATATACATTGTTGGGCCCATTCTCTAACAGCTTAAGCTTTTGGAGTAGTTGGTAACTTAACATGGTATCAGAGCCTTGTTTGTGGGAGGTCCTAGGTTCGACTCTCCATCCCCGCTTTTGTTATGCATATTTGCACTTTGTTATTTGTCTCTACTATGATGGAGTTTGGTTTGTTTGCTCTCCACGTGCAAGTCGGGGTTGCACGTGAGGGAGGGTGTTGAAGCTTGATATACATTGTCGGGCCCATTCTCTAACAGCTTAAGCTTTTGGAGTAGTTGGTAGCGTTAGTTGGAACTTTCTTTTTTATCTTCTTGATACCATTGGTGTTCCTCCTAATCTAAAAAAATGGATTTTTGCTTGTGTTACTACCCCTAGATATACTCCATTAACTTTAATGGGGAGTCTGTGGGATACATTGATGGTGCAAGGGGGCTTAGGCAAGGTGACCCTATCTCCCCTTATCTTTTTGTCCTTGTCATGAAGGCTCTTCGCCAACTTCTCCACCACAATATGCAGAATGGTCAATTCACTAATCACTGGAAGTGTGAAAAACTTAAAATTTCTCACCTTTGTTTTGCAGATGATTTAATTATTTTATTGTATGGTGATATTGATTCTGCAAAATCGATTCGAAAAACTCTAAATCAATTCTATGATTAATCTAGGCTTCAAGCCAACAATGCTAAAAGTTGTGTGTTCTTCTCTAGGATTGAAGACCTGTTGGTTACTGATATTTTGAGGGAATTCCAGTTTAGCATTGGAGCCCTTACTATGAGGTATCTTGGGGTGCCCTTGATTACTTCCAAATTGAAAAAATGCCATTGCAGTGAGTTGGTGAACAAAATTTGCTCTAGAATTACTTCCTGGAAATCTAAATTTTTGTCCTATGCAAGAAGGGCCCAACTAATTCAATCTGTGTTATCTAGAATCCAAAATTATTGATCAGGGATGTTCATTCTCCCTAAGGGAGTTCTTAAATAGGTGGATCAAGCTCTGAAGAGGTTCCTTTGGTCTGGGACGATAGAGAAGAACCATGGAGCCAAAATAGCTTGGGCCAAGGTTTGTAAACCCAAGAAGGAATGTGGATTGGGGTTTAAAGATATTTTTCTCACTAATACTCTTCTGAACTTAAAGCACATTGGTAACCTTTGTACACATGTATATGATTAAATCTAATAGTTTCTGGGAAATAAAATCCCCAAGCCAATGCTCTTGGTATTGGAGAAAATTACAAAAACTTGGGGAAAAGGTTCGACCCATCCTGGTTCATAAAATTGGAGATGGTAAACATACTTCCCTATGGTTTGATAATTGGTTACCCCATTGGTCCTTTGTTTGAGAAATATACACCTAGGATTGCTTATGATGCTGCAATTTATCCTAAAGCTAAAGTGGCAACTATTATAAGCAATAATGATTGGAGATGGCCATTATCTAACTCTATATGTTTAAATAAAGTGAGAACCATTTTATCTTTCTTGTATAAACCTACTGGAATGTTAGTATATCATGGACCACCTCTCCTTCTGGAGGATTTATCTTTGCACATATCTGGGATTATTTTTGGGAGGTGTCCCAGTGGTACCTTGGCACAATATTGTTTGGAATTCGAGATGATTTCCTAGGCAGAACTTCATCCTATGGATTGCTGTTCAGAATAGACTTGCTACCCATGATAGGATCTATGCCTATACACAGGGTCCCCTTGCTTGTGTACTTCGTCATTGCTATATGGAAACTCATAACCATATATTTTTTTAATGTACTTTTGCTTCTTTCATTTGGCAGGATTTAATGCATAGATGCAAACTCATCCGGATCAGGACAGCATAGGATACAACTGTTCAATGGATGGCACAACATTAGAAGGAAAAGAAAATTCAACAAGCTATCCCAATGATTTGCCTTGGTGTAGCTGTCTATAGATTATGGAGGGAAAGGAATAAGAGGACTTTTAAAGGTTCTTTCATGCCCCCAAGAACAATTGCTCCATACTCTGATCTCTCAAATTAGAATCAAATGGAAACAAGATCCCCAACTAGAGTTATTTGCTAGTTTCTGGACATAATAGGGTGGCTGCTTGTTAGTTTTTGCTGAAATTGTTGATATTTTGATTGAAGTCTTTGGTTTCTTTGTATTTTTCTAATTTGTCTTGATTTAGTGGCTTTGTTTGCCTCTAGTCCTCCTGCTGTGCTTTCTTTGCTTATCCTGGGATATGCCCCTTGTACATTTGTACATCCTTTTTTGGAATATATTTACCCATTTCTAAAAAAATAAAAATAATATAAATAAAAAAATAAAAATATCTGGCACACCTTTGATAATCTCCCACAGTTTGAGAGTCACTCCATTTGATTAAGCCATCAGTTCAAGTGAAAGACAGCCTATATTTATCTGAAAGTATAACTCACCTTTCTTTCAATGAAGCAGGCTGTGAGTATCGAATTAGGTTAACCCACTCAAGAACCCTATGCCACATTGACAAGAGATGGACGAAACCCTTTTTATTTTTGTCTAATAAACCCGTACTTCAAGCTAGATGTGGTCAAAGAAAGATCAAATGAGTTTAAGAAACGAAGACCTGAAATTCAGTATGCAAATACGATGCATTATATTGGTAATACTGGTGGGTGCTTTGATTAAGGTCACAAAAATCCTAAACCTATGAGAGCCCCCAAATGAAGACAATTTTTGTCAATGGGCCAAGTACAATTGGCATCTAAAGATACATTCTTAATTCCCTTAGATCACTGTGGATCAAACTCTTACACGTTGGCTTGGAAAGTTTTGTTTGAACAAGTTTGGGCCTTAGAAGCAAGAACCTTCTAAAGAGGTCGCACTCCCACCTCTTACTAGTGATTCCGTGCTTGTTACTTAGAAAGTGCTTGGAACCTCGCTCTCACCCCACTCTGATCACAACCAAATCCGAAAATAGCTTGTAAATAGAGTCAAGTTCTTATCTCCACTCCGATCACAACCAAATCTCAAAATAGCATGTAAATGGAGTCCAGTTCTTATCAAGCTCTAACTTGAAGTAATATTTTTATACAGAAAAAAATAGCATGTAAATGGAGTCCAGTTCTTATCATGCTCTAACTTGAAGTAATATTTTTATGCAGAAAAATATGGTTAAAACACTATTAAAAACAAATTCTACAATCCAAGTATCTTATATCAAAGCAACTCTTCACTAGTTAAATACATATATCTGTCTGAAATGTCAGGACGCTTCTTCGACGGTCCAAACCTTTGAACCTCTTAAAGTTTAATGCTTCCCCACCCCCACCCCCGCCCCCGCCCCCACTTAGTGCTTCTATGGTTTGGGCATAGGTTTGCTGAAATGAATCGCTCTTTTCTAGCAAACATTGAGATTCCCTCAATGACAACGAGAAAATAAAGATGCCTGGCAGCCACAGGGATAGCAATAGACCAAGGACTTCAAGAAAACACTTTTCATTGTTCCGTTGGTACGGAAAACAATCAGGAAAGAGGAAGGAAAAGAAAAAATGGCGAAAAATAAATAAAAATATTTGAATTTTTTCGTGAGTCCTTTTCCTCCTTATTTTCTAGGGTCCCTGTTATCTTTTTTATAAATTGTTACTTTCTAGTGTTATTTAAGAATGCAGGAAAGCACTAGGAAAAATACTAAAGAAACAGCTTTAGCTACAGTTTTCCTTCCCTTCTCATTTTGCTTTCTAGTTCAGCAAGCGAAACGGAGTTTAAAAGCTCCAATTGCTGGAGAGGGTGTTACTTGGGTATTTAGATCATCAAACATGCCCGGAAATTCAGTGGGATTCAAAACACAAAACATTTATGCTTTAAAACAAATACAGTACAGAAAATCAAATTCTCTTAAAACCATCTTAGGCTGCCTCTGCAATTTAGGTGGTTTTCATATTTCCATTAACCATCATAGGCCAGCTGTCCCCATTTTGAAGGGTGATCTTATGTCCAGGGAAAGGCTGTTCTGGCCAAAAAAATACAAAAATTGAGCACAACTCGTGCTTAGGAAGGCGATGGTTTAAGGCAAAATTTGATATTTTGTTGAGTGATGGCAAATTTCGTATTACAAACGGATGTATTATAAAATAATGTAAAAGGTTGAGTCTAGTCCAGGTTTATACAGCTTATATTCCTCAACTGCTGAAGACTGAAGAAGCGTGTTGAACACAAGTTTCAAGTTTCACTGACATGCACTTACATAATGCTAAGTGACTTGGAGACCTTAGATTAGGTTTTGAATACACGCACTCACACTTTGCTTGAGAAAAATATTTTCTAAGTGTTTTCCAAATTCAGAACCACCTTAATTGCCTTTGGTTGTTCAGCTATTGAGACAATGTTTTCTTGTCAAACGAGGCTTTATGAAGTAGCTTTCGATCTTAGGGCTTCATGGTTCAAACGATGCTATTCCAGAGGCTTAGTTGCCTTACGATAAAAACTTTTCTGAAAGCTACTGATGCTTTCTTGTAAGCGAAAGGCAGCTTGGATTCCAATGGATGATATTCCAATTTTAAGGCAGCTTGATAGGCTCAAATGAAATTAAACCTCTTTATTTGCCAACCTTTTGGATATAGACTATAAATGAAGTTGAAAAGATGGCATAAATTATTTATAGATGATGGAAAAGCCAAATATATGCTGCCAATCTGATGCAAGTTTTAAAATCCTAGTGAAAGTTAGCGACTCAATAAAACAGATACCTGAAACACAGTTCATTGTTAACCGTGAAGCAAAGAAACGGTGAAGCTTCGTCCGTTTGATGATCCAAACGGATCATAGTTAACAGTGCAAAGAAATCATAACCAAACGGTTATATATAACCTTTTGATGTTTGCACGGTTATATAATAGCCATTTGATGTTTGAGGATCCAAGCAATAACCTTTTCCTTTTGGTTGATCTCATATGGTTGGACAGTCATCGCTTGACAGTGTGCTACGTTCCCCCTTTTAAACAGTTGGCATTCAACCGATTCATATTCAAACAGTAAACCTTCGACCATTTGTGTACAATAGCGAAACTTAGCAGTACCACAGTATTAAGTTTAACTATCCTACCAACTTTAAACTTATGGTATAAGTAACACCATTGTGGCACAAATTCTTAATTTGAAGCTAAGTTGTGGTACACTATCACACCATTGTGGATGCTCTAAGAGTAACTTGCACCAAATCAATCAAAAAAAGTATGCTACATAGTCAACAACATAGCATTACATTAAAGCGCATGTACTATAGGTTTGGTCAGACACGCAAAGTGAACACAGAAAACACAGTGAAAAAGCCAACGAAGATGAAAATTTTACCTGAATTAGTGACTCCACGCGGCGTCTCATCCGTGTGTGCATGAAACCTTCTGAACACTGTTTAGAAACATGCATGGAAGATCAAACAAGTCACTAATATGTATCACAATTGATCATCTAAGCTAGGTAGCATGGACAATTCATTTTGGGTGCCGCATGTGTATCGGATACAAGAGGTACACACACGCGTGGGACACTCCTGAATATGTGTCCAACATGCAAAAATCCGTGTCTAAAAGTTTTAGTTAAAAGTTTAATTTCGGACATGACCGAGACACGGCTATGAGTTTTTATAATATATTTTAGGGTTTTTCACATAGTTTTTTTGTAATGCTAAAACAATATTGCTAAGTTGCGGGTTGTTATGGATGTATATGTGATGTTGATGTTCAATCCTCTTTTTCTTTATTTATTTAGCATATTTTTAAAAAATATTTGTTCTCGACGTATCCTAGTTGTATCCATATCATATATTTTTGGGATATGCCATATCGTCATAACCGTATCCATATCATCTAAGTATGAAGCATATGATTTCATAAAGCAATTGAAGACTTTCATTAACCACCCAAAATATGAGCAAAAGAATAGATGAAATTAAAAGAACCAAAAATGAAACTAAAATAGATGAGCTTACAATCTTACATAAGAAACATTATTAACAAAATCTCACACAAGAAGTATATAAAATACGTTGGCGGATTTCCCAGATGACAAAACAGGCAATTATGACAATCAAGATGAGTAACTGCAGTATTGACAAAGTAATGACTTTGAACATGCTCTTTATTATGCAGTGGCAGATGTTGACCATCACATACTCTACATTTTCCATAATTAATTAAGTAAAACAAATACAAGAGCAACAGCTGTCAAGTTAGCACCCTATCCAGAAAGACTATGTACCAGAAAATTGACATTATAACCAGACGATTCCAATTGGACATATCTATCTGTTGAATATTTCTGAAAGCTTAGGGAACTCTAACGTGACTCCCTTTCATTTTATTAAAACAATAATCAACTAATATTACAAG
Source organism: Hydrangea macrophylla (assembly GCA_033977485.1). NCBI lineage: Eukaryota > Viridiplantae > Streptophyta > Magnoliopsida > Cornales > Hydrangeaceae > Hydrangea > Hydrangea macrophylla. The sequence continues at coordinate 3,274,489 of CM066998.1, read as the reverse complement.
AGTACCCTTAAAGAAGGGAAAAACATAAAACAAATAATAATATCAACTCTCAACACTCCCCTTCAAGCTGGTGCGAAGATATCTCTCATACCCAGCTTGCTAAGGATGTAGTAGAATGGCCGACCAGCAATACTTTTTGTCAGAACATCTGCTAATTGTTCTCCAGACCTCACAAACGGGGTACATATGCACCCATTATTCGGCTTCTCTTTAATAAAGTGTCTATCAATTTCTACATGTTTCGTGCGGTCATGTTGAACCGGATTATGAGCAATCTCAATAGCAGCCTTGTTATCACAGTATAACTTCATTGAATCAACCTGTCCAAATCCAAGATCTGACAAGATAATCTGGACCCATAACAACTCACACACTCCTTGTGCCATAGCTCTGAACTCTGCTTCAGCACTAGACCTAGCTACTACTGATTGCTTCTTGCTCCTCCAAGTGACCAGATTACCACCCACAAATGTACAATAACCAGTGGTTGACTTTCTATCGGTAATGGACCCGGCCCAATCAGCATCAGTATATGCCTCAACTAAAGTATGTCCATATCTAGCAAAGCACAATCCTTTTCCTGGTGCTGACTTCAAGTATCTGATAATTCTGAACACAGCATCAAGATGAATTTGTTTCGGATCATGCATGAATTGACTGACCACACTAACAGCGAACGCAATATCGGGTCTGGTGTGCGCCAAATAAATTAATTTTCCTACTAACCTCTGGTATCTCCCCTTCTCAACCAGTTCTCCATTGGGATCATCTCCAAGTTTTAGATTCGGGTCCATTGGCGCATCCACAGCCTATGTTACCCGGACCCTTCATAATCTATGGAGTACCCGTACCCGACACGACACCCGGATAAGGGTACTTCTCTCTCCGATCCTTCAAAATAGTGTAAAATCTTTGAAAACTGGACGAACCCGACACCCGTACCCGAGTCTGTACCCAACACCCGTACCCGAGTCTGGGTAACATAGTCCACAGCTTTGCTTCCAAGCATACCTGTCTCCTTAAGCAAGTCTAGGACATATTTTCTCTGTGAGATAAATATGCCTTCCTTGGATCTCGCTACTTCAATTCCCAAGAAATATTTCAGATCTCCCAAATCTTTAATTTCAAACTCCTTGGCAAGGTATGATTTCAGACCCTTCATCTCTTCAAAATCATTACCTGTGAGAACAATATCTACATAGACGATTAAAGCAGTCACCTTTCCCTGTGATGAATGCTTAATAAAGAGAATATGATCACCTTGGCTTTGTTTGAAACCATACCTGATCAAGGCTTGAGAAAACCTATCAAACCAAGCTCTGGGAGACTGTTTTAGACCATACAAGGACTTCCTGAGGCGACATACCTTTCCTCTCGTTTTTTCATCTTCAAAACCAGGGGGAATATCCATGTAGACTTCCTCTTCTAAGTCTCCATGAAGGAACGCATTCTTTACATCAAACTGATGCAAAGGCCACTCCAAGTTGGCTGCTAGGGATAACAATATTCTGATAGAGTTCATCTTTGCTACGGGTGCAAAAGTTTCCTGATAGTCAACTCCATAGGTTTGAGTAAAGCCTTTGGCTACCAATCTGGCTTTATACCTTTCAACTGTTCCATCTGCTCTATGATTCACAGTGAACACCCACTTGCACCCAACTGTCCTTTTTCCACGAGGTAATTCTGCTAATTCCCATGTGCCATTTTTTCTAAGTGCTTTCATCTCTTCAACCATGGCTAATTTCCACTTAGTATCAGCAAGAGCTTCCTGTACATGATTAGGGACAGAAACAGAATCGAGTTTGGACACAAAGGCCCTATAAGATGGGGACAAACGGGTGTAAGAAACAAATTTTGAGATAGGATGTTTAGTACACTCTCTAGTGCCCTTGCGAAGAGCAATAGGAATGTCTAACTCATTCGGAGAAGTAATAGGAGTAGTATGAGTGGGAGAGATAGACATAGGAGAAGTAGGAGAAATACCTGGATCTTCCTCCATTGAAAAGGCAATTGTAGTGGTATTGGGGAAATGGTCCTCTCTTCTGTTGCCCCAAACCTTTTCCGCTCCTTATTTTTTGAATAAGTCAATAACTCCTTTGTCTTATCTCGTCCACTTCCCTCTACATTTTTTTCTCTTCCCTCATCTCTAGTTTCTCTTCCCTTCTCTCCTTCTTCCTCTCTTACTCCCTCTACCTCTCTTTTTTTCTCTTTCTTCCTCACTTTCTACAATAAATGGAACTGTTGTTCTAGACGTCTCTTCCCATGACTTGCTCTCCCCCTGAGGAGATGGCTGGGAACTAAGAAAGTAGGATAACCGTTCATCAAAGGTGACATCCATGGACACGAACCATTTACGGGAGGGAGGATGATAACACTCGTATCCTTTTTGGGTTGGAGAATATCCGACAAAGACACATTTAAGGCACGGGGATCTAGTTTGGTACGAGATGGAGAGTGATTGTGGACAAAACACACACAACCAAAGACTTTCGGAGGAATAGGAAAAAGGGAAGAAGGCTTCATAAGAAGTTCGACAGAAGCTTTCTTACCAAGCACACGAGTTGGAAGACGATTGATTAGTTATGCAGCATTGAGGACTGCTTCACCCCAATATGACTTAGGAACATGCATCGAGAACATCATGGACCTAGCTGACTCTAACAAGTGACGATTTTTCCTCTCAGCTACTCCATTCTGCTGAGGAGTATTAGTGTAAGATGTTTGATGTATCATACCATGTTCAGAGAAATAATGGGTAAGACCACCACAAATATATTCTCCCCCTTTATCTGATCTAACAACCTTTACAACGGTATTAAACTGAGTACAAATCATCCTGTGAAAGGATTTAAAGAGAGAAAAAACAGCACTTTTTTCTTTCATCAAATACACCCACGTTGTGCGAGTACAATCATCAATAAAGGAGACAAACCATCTATACCCATTCAAAGTAGAGATAGGAGGACCCCACACATCGGTATGAATAATAGCAAATGGGATTGTACTTTTATTAATACTAGAGTTAAAAGTAGCACGATGGTGTTTTCCAAGTGCACATGCTTCACAAGAAATTTCAAAAACATTTTTATTTTGAACTAGAGAGGGAAATAAAAAACGAAGCAAATAAAATGAAGGATGTCCTAATCTTTGGTGCCACAGCCATGTCTCCCGGGAAAGAGTCTCTGACTGTGTATTATGAGCAACTAGCTGTAACTCCCCATTCGTATCTCTATCAGGCAACAAAAAATAAAGACCATTTGCCTCTCTACCACTGCCAATCGTCTTCTTCGTGGAGAGATCCTGAAAGACACAATGAGATGGGAAGAAAGTTACACAACAATTGAGATCACGGGTAATTCGACTAATGGAAATCAAGTTAGTCGAAAAATTAGGAACATGAAGAACAGAGGTTAAAGCTAGTGCACTAGAAACATTAACGACACCTTTACCAGAAATAGTGGAAGGTGTACCATCTGCGGTTCGAACCTTCTCTTTTCCTGAACATGGGTTATAAGTAGAGAAAACATTGGCAAGACCAGTCATATGATCTGAAGCTCCTGAATCAATTATCCATGGTTGTTGAGAAGTTAAAAAAGTAGCACTAGACAAATTAGCACAATTACCTTTATGGGCAAAAGAAGTAGAGGCGCTAGTGGAGGCGCTAGTAGGGGGATCCAACTGAGCCATTATACGTCGTAAAGTCTCCATATCGGTATTGCTGATGGTAGTCGGTCCTGGAGAGGAAGTTGGAGTAGATACCCCCTCCTGATGAGAAGAATCTAATCCAGTAAACAAATTTGCACGAGGCCCGCTACCTCGGCCACCACATCCACCTCGACGGCCACCACGACCACCGCGACCACCTGACATCGGAGGGCGAACATGGAGGCTCCAACACTTGTCCCGAGTATGTCTAGGACGATTGCAATAATCACACCATAGCTTATCTTTATCATCACCCACTTCAGTATTATAATCATTTCGAGATACAGGAGTCTTACCACCACGATGACTAGCGGAAATCAAGGCAGATCTGTCAGCTGAGGACGGCGGAAGCATAGCTGATCGCCGACTATCTTCACTCTGAACATGAGCGAAAGCCTCCCTCAGTGTTGGAAGCGGCACCATGCCCAGAATCCTGCTCCGAACAGGGTCAAGTTTGGGATTAAGGCCTGCTAAAAATTTGAATATTCTCTCACTCTCAATGTAATTCTTAAAGCTGGCAGCATCCACAGGACAGACCGGGCGATGGGTAGTTAGATGATGAATGCGTTTCCAAAGAGTACCCAATGCGGTAAAATATTGTAAGATAGAGCGATCACCTTGCACTTCAGCTTCAATAGCTCTCCTTAACTCATAGTTTTGGGCCACATTTCCTTTACGATAATAGGTCTCTGCAAGTGTATCCCAGATGTCCTTAGCAGTCTCCATCTCAAAGAACCCATCAGCTATCTCGGGCTCCATGGAATGGGTAAGCCAACTCATGACCAAAAAATTGTCCACTTCCCACTTTGCATAAGTAGGATCTTCAATGCTAGGAGCCTTGAGTGTGCCATTTACATAACCAAATTTAGACCTGCTTTTAAGCCAAAAAGTGGCTGACTGGGACCAGGATAAGAAATTTTCACCATTCAGAAGAACAGTGGTGATTTTGGACCCAGGGTTCTCGGTAATGATCCTCTCATTACCTACAGAAGAACTGGAAACTTCAGCAGTCTTTGAAACCAAATCGTCTTTCGTCATATCGAAGAGGAACAGGCACAACTAGCAACGTTGAAATCAAGACGCTCCTAGCAGTCACATGCACCACTTTGGTGCAATTGTCCAAGCCTATGGACAAATCATTAGGTCCGAAGACGGACCGAAAAAGAAGAAAAGGACTGGACTGTGATCAGAATAGTCCAATCTTGGTGGAGTCCACCCTAGGGTTTAGAAAACTGGAAGAAAAAAAAAAGGGATATAGGAGGATGTGTATCAGTCCAGAGTATCGTTGAGTAAGAAAATAAGGAAGGAGGGTTCTGTTCTGAGTTTTTTAGGCCAGGGTGAGATGCGACAAGGCTGAGGAGGTAGCTGTGATCTGCGGTGAGGTTAGTGTTGGTCCAGAGAGGTGCGGCGAGGGCTGGAAAGGAAGTCTGAGGTGCGGCGAGGCTGGGAGGAAGATCTGGTGGTGCGGCGATGGTGTTTCTGGTTCTGTAGGTTGCGGCGATGGTGGTTTCTGGTCTGTGGGTTGCGGCTGCTATGGTGGTTGCTAGTGGAAGGATCGAGTCCCTCTTAGGGTGGCTTTGATACCATGTTGAATATTTCTGAAAGCTTAGGGAACATTAACGTGACTCCCTTTCATTTTATTAAAACAATAATCAACTAATATTACAAGAGTACCCTTAAAGAAGGGAAAAACATAAAACAAATAATAAGGCTAAAATAATAATATCAACTCTCAACACTATCTATCTATCTATCTATATATCTATCCATATAGTACACATATATGTGTTGCTATGAGCATATGTTTGATGTTTCAACAGAGTATAATGACTACCCTGGACAATTAGAGTAATTTGAAAACGAGTGCAGTTTTGCTCACCCCAAAATTGCTCACCCTTTGCTCACCCTCCTCTCCCATTGACTAATGCAGTGGAGCACAGTACTTTACACCATTAATTAATTCTCATTTAATACTGGGTCCCACTGCATTAGCCAATGAGAGAGGAGGGTGAGCAATTTTGGGGTGAGCAAAAATGTATTCTATGAATAATATAATCAACGGGCATTAACCAAAACTCTTCAAGTTTCCCTTTTAACCACAACCGCTTCATATTACTCCAACGCAAACTTAATAATTGATTTTTCCATCAACAACAATCTCTTCATATCCATATATTCCAAGTAAGCAACAACACTTCTAAATTCTAGATTGATATTGTTAAATTGTATAACGTCAAGCATATTTTATTAATTGATCACCAATGTATATATACACAATGTTGAGACATTAAAAAAAAAAAAAAAAAGGAAAACAAAATCTCCTAATAAATGAGAAATTAAAATTGGTCAACATGACCCAAATATAAATCAACTAATAATGGAAGGAAATAAATAGTAATCCCATTGATATTGACAGCTAATTGCCAACACTCCCCTTTAAGCTGGTGCGAAGATGTCTCTCATGCCCAGCTTGCTCAGATAGTAATGATGAGGCCTGTTTCCAAGAGCTTTGGTGAGAACATCTGCCAATTGTTCACTAGACTTCACAAATGGAATACATATCTCTCCACTGCTCAATTTCTCCTTGATGAAGTCCATCAATTTCAACATGCTTAGTTCGATCATGTTGTACTGGATTGTGAGCAATACTGATGGCTGCTTTATTATCACAGTACAATCTCATAGAATCTATAGGCTCAAGTCTAAGATCTCTCAATAGAATTTTTATCCATAGTAATACGCAAATTCCTTGAGACATGGCTCGGAATTCCGCTTCAGCACTTGATCTAGATACTCAGCATGTTTCTTGGTACGCCAAGTAACAAGATTTCCTCCTACAAACGTGCAATATCCTGAGGTAGACCTCCTATCCATGGCTAAGCCTGCCCAATCTGCGTCTGTATACCCATCCACCAGAAGATGGCCATGTATACCAAAGAATAAACCTTTTCCAGGCGCTGACTACAAATATCTAAGAATTCGAAGAGCAGCACTCAAGTGGGACTCTCGTGGAGCATGCATGAACTAACTAACAACAGTTACAGCAAAAGCGATGTCGGGACGAGTGTGTGACAAGTAGATTAGCTTTCCCACCAATCTCTGGTATCTCCCCCTGTCAACTACTGCTCCATCGGTGTCATCCCCTAGCTTCTAATTAGCTTACATAAGAGTATCACATGCCTTACTCCCAAGCATGCCAATCTCTTGGAGAAGGTCAAGAACATATTTTCTCTGGGAGATAAAGATTCCTTGTTTGCTTCTAGCCACCTCAATCCCTAGAAAGTACTTGAGGTTTCCCAAGTCTTTTATTTCAAATTCCTTGGCTAGGTATTTCTTCAACTCCTGCATTTCTTCCACATCGTATCCTGTCAAGACAATATCATCCACATACACTATGAGAATGGTGACTTTCCCTTGTGGAGAATGTCTAATGAATAATGTATGATCACCTTGGCTTTGTTTAAAGCCATATTTTAACATAGCTTGAGTGAATCTTTCAAACCATGCTCTTGGAGACTGTTTAAGTCCATACACGGACATTTTAAGTCTGCAAACTTTCCCTTTGGTTTTAGAGTCTTCAAAACCTAGAGGAATATCCATATAAAATTCTTCTGCCAAATCCCCGTGTAGAAACGCATTTTTAACATCAAACTGATGGAGATGCCAATCTAAATTTGCAGCAAGGGATAAAAGAATTCTCACAGTGTTCATCTTAGCAACTGGAGCAAATGTTTCCTCATAATCCACTCCATAAGTCTGTGTATATCCCTTTGCCACCAATCGAGCTTTATACCTCTCAATAGATCCGTCAGCGTGAAGACTAGCAGCATGTGGGCCATTATTGAGGGGCAGCAACTCTGTCGAAAGCTCCTTGGGTGTTTCCTCGTGAATAACTGTTGGTAAGCTAAGAGCGATGAGTCAACCAACTTAGTGGGAAGCTCGTAGCTGGTCCTCATGAATAATTGTTGGCAAGTTGTTGACCTCGTGTGATGAATCAACTAGCCTTGGAGGCGCACAATGAGGAACATCCGCAGTCACCAACTCTTTCTCTATGTTGGACTCGCATATTTTGTCATCCGATTCGATTTGAGCGAGTTTGAAAAAATTGTCTTGCTTAAGAACTAGAGAAGGGGCTTGGTTCACTAGGCTAATATATTTTCCATAACACTGAAAGCAATAGGATTCGCCTTCACCTTTGCATACGCCAAAGTCATTGATCCACCGACGACCGAGAATTAGATAATTAATATCTAAACGTACCACGTCACACCGAATTTGTTCATTACATAAGTTGCCTAATCGAAATGACACTAAACACCTTTCGGATACAAGAAAAGTATAACGATCTCCCTGAACTATCTTATATGGTCGTGGATGTGGCTCGGTCTGAAGTTTTAATCTGTTAATAACACGTGGAGAAACTATATTCATCAAAAAATTTCTATCAATAAGTATCTTGCAAACTTTTCCCCGCAATGGATGTAGGTATAAAACCCATTAGCAACTAACGCAGGAAACCAAATGTATCTTGCCCATGGATAATGTCCAGAATCATCAATTTGTGGTTGGAGGTGTTGGAAAATATCATACATCTTTGCCAAGGGAAGATAGGTGCTTATGGAAATATCTTAAGGTTATGGGATTTTTTTGCAATTTTCAAAAGTTTTTGGGGCAGTTTGGTAATTTCGGGATCTCAGGGGTCCTTTCTATAAATTACACAAAGTTTGGATGTAATCTTGGAGTGAGAACCAAACTTGGGCTATATGCTCAAAGAGAGGGGCTGGGTTCTTTTAAACAAGAGTGGGTTGGGCTGGGTTGTTGGGTTGGCTTTGAACAAAATGTTTCTGATTTGGATATGGTAGGAATGAAGTAGATGAGCTTGGGTATGGTTTAAACGAGCATATGGGCTTTGGGTTGTTGACAAGAATCACAAGTGGGCTGAGAAAGTTCCAACTCAGAGAGTTAGACCTTTAAACACCGGGACCCATGTTAACAACTCATATCTCCCTTCCGACACTGGTATACATTTGACGAACAACCCTAAATTGATAAAGAAACTGATGGTGGCTGATGTTTGTGTGGGACACGAGACAAGAAACCACCAAGGTCAAAAGAAAAAGAAGGAAAAAACAAAACCAACGAAACTATGGAGATTTGAAACTAGCACGATCAGATCTAGGGTGGGGGTGGTTATCGCCTGTGATGGTGTCGTCGGCAGGCGGAGGCGGCGGCGACGAAGGGGGTAGGGAGTGGCGATGGTGACTGTGAGTGTGTGACTTGGTGGGGTTGGATCTGGGTTCGGTTTCTAGGTATGGGTCTGAAATGATAGTGAAGGTCTGCAATGGTGATGGTGTTTCAATATAGGGGCTGTTTGGATTGAACACTAAGAAGTGATGATACCAAGAGAACTTAGAGTTTGAGTTGCTGCGAATTGGTTTGCTCTGATACCAAATTTGACGCACGACACGTCAAGAAATTTGAATATTGATGAAAATTGAAAAACAAAGAAGAATAGATAAAAGTCTTGGAGTCCACCAAGACAAGGACTCTTCGAATCCACCAAGACCTTAGGCTCTCAAAACAAGAACTCAAATTTTATTCATAATCATAAACTATTTAAATACAATAAGCATGGCCTTTTTTATAGAAAAATAAAGATCCCTAAAATCTAAAACTTGCTAATAGATAATTATTCCCTAAATCAATAATATCGTAAAAAGACATCTATTCCTAATAGATATTTATTCTTTTATAGAAAATATTCTAAAACTACATAAACAAAATAAATGACAATATCCTCCTGGATCAAAACAAATATTACAAAAATCTTCTTTTGATCCCTATCAATTTGTAAGAACATGGAATTCTAATTATGTGATATGGCCAAACCCTTGCAGAGAGAAATGTCAGAATCTTTCTTCTTCTTCTGCATTGAAATCATACCCTAATTTAGCCCCGAATATGTTTACTCTTCAAGAGATTGATTTTAGGAGTTCTAGAAGCAACGATTTTAAGGTTTTTTGGTTTGAAATAAAGACCAAAACGTAGGGTAAGGGTTCGGTTTTGATTAGGCCTAAATAGAATAACCATTGTGGGTTAAAACAAGTGATGTACAAAAATTTGAGAAGAGTGTTTGAAGAAAGAAAAAGAACACTCGAAAGGGTTTAGCACAAACACATTTTCAAGTTGTCATTAACACAATGCTCACATATATAGTTTGAGATGCTAGGCCATTCCTAATTCAACATTTCAACGTTTATAACCCACGCAAAAAAATTTATGACCTGTGACTACTAAAGCTTATTCTTTACCAACTAGGGCTCCGTATAGAACTCAAATAAGCAACTTCGTCTAAACACCACTGATAGACAAGAATTACCACTGATGTCTGGTAGAACAAAGAAGAGGATGTGGAGAAGACAGCATTTAGGACTTGCTATGGTCATTATGAATTTCTTGTCATGCCTTTTGGAGTTACAAACGCACCAGTAGCATTTATGGATTTGATGAATCGAGTGTTCAAAGACTATCTGGACGAGTTTATAATTGTCTTCATAGATGATATCCTAATATATTCCAAGAGTGTAGAGGATCACGAGAGGCATCTACGGTTGGTTCTACAGCGACTCCGTGAAAAGAAGTTGTTCGGAAAGTTCAAGAAATGTGAATTTTGGTTAACTGAGATAGCATTTTTGGGGCACGTAATATCAAAAGAGGGTGTATCAGTGGATCCACAAAAGATTGAAGTTGTGGTCAATTGGAAGTCGCCGACAAGTGTGCCAGAGGTACGAAGCTTGTTGGGACTAGCTGGATATTACCGAAGGTTCATGGAAAGTTTTTCAAGAATTGCGATGTCAATGACACAACTTAAGCGAAAAGATGCTCTTTTTGTTTGGAGTCCAGAGTGTGAGGAAAGTTTTATTGAATTGAAGACTCGCTTGATGACAGCACCAATATTGACTAGTCCGACGAGTACCGAGGGGTTTGTGATATACAGTGATGCTTCCTATCGAGGTTTAGGCTGTGTTTTAATGCAAAATAACAAAGTGATTGCATATGCTTCACGACAATTAAGGCCACATGAAGTGAATTACCCAACACATGATCTTGAGTTAGCGGCGATTATCTTTGCTTTGAAGATTTGGAGGCATTATCTCTACAGGGAAAAATGTGAAATTTGCACTGATCATAAAAGTCTAAAATATCTGTTTACATAGCGGGATTTGAATATGAGAAAGAGGAGATGGTTAGAGCTAATGAAGGATTATGACCTGACAATCCAATATCATCCAGGGAAAGTTAATGTGGTGGCCGATGCGTTAAGTCGGAAGTCTGCAAATAATCTGGTCTATGTCTTGACTTCACAAGAACAGTTAATTCGAGAAATGGAGCAACTAAAGTTAGAGGTTATTCCAGAAACCAGAGGTGCTCTAATGTCAACCATTATTGCACACCTGTCTCTTATTGATGAAATTCGAATTAAACAGCTTCAAGATCCAACATTGAAGAAGATATGTGATGAACTACCTTAAGGTAAGCAACCAGAATTTACTTTTGAGAATGATATGTTGAAATTCAATAATCGTGTTTGTGTACCCAATATAGATGGTATCAAGGAAGTAATTTTGGAAGAGGCACACAATACAAGGTACTCAATCCATCCGGGTAGTACTAAGATGTACCGTGATTTGCGAGAAATCTATTGATGGTCAGGGATGAAATGGGAAGTAGCTGAGCACGTGGCAAAGTGTGTGGCTTGTCAGAGGGTAAAAGTAGAACATCAAAAACCAGCGGGAAAATTGGAACCACTACCTATACCAGAGTGGAAATAGGAAAATATCACAATGGATTTTGTGGGAGGTTTACCGAGGTCTAGGAAGTCAAATGACAGTGTATGGGTAATCATTGATCGATTGACCAAGTCAGCACATTTTCTACCAATCAAGACCAATAATCTGAAGAAATTAGCTGAATTGTATGTTCAAGAAATTGTGAGACTTCATGGAGTTTCAGTATCTAGTCTCTAATCGAGATAGTGCACTTACATCAAGATTTTGGCAAGGAATGCAGAAAGCGATGGGTACTAAATTAAGTTTCAGTACAGTTTTTCATCCTCAAACCGATGGACAATCAGAACGTGTAATTCAAGTACTTGAAGATATGCTTCGACTTTGTGTTTTGGATTTTAAAGGTGACTGGGAAGAGCCCTTGCCATTGGCTGAATTTGCTTATAATAATAGTTATCAATCCAGTATTGGGATGGCACCTTTTGAGGCTTTATATGGGCGTAAGTGTCGTTCTCCACTTTGTTGGACTGAGGTTGGTGAGAGGAGATTGATAGGGACTGAAATTGTCCAGCAAACCACAGAAAAGATAAAGACAATACATCAACGGCTTCAAACAGTCTAAAGTAGATATAAAAGCCATGCGGACTTGAAAAGAAGACCGATGAAATTTGAAGTTGGGGATTTTGTATTCTTGAAAGTGTCGCTTTCAAAGGGGATCACAAGATTTGGGAAACGGGGAAAGTTGAACCCAAGGTATGTTAGGCCATTTGAGATTATTGGGAGAGTTGGGCCAGTAGCCTATCGGTTAGAGTTGCCACCAAAATTGGCTAATGTGCATGATGTATTTCACATATCAATGTTAAGAAAAAGTGTATCAGATCCGAAGAAAGTGATTATTCCAGAGCCGTTAAAAGTCAGGGAAGACTTGACATATATCGAGCATCCAATCAAGATTCTTGACAGAAAAGAACAGGTTTTACGAACAAAGACCATTCCTTTAATCATGGTGCTGTGGCGAAATCACTCTGTTGAGGAAGCCACATGGGAAAGAGAGGATGAGATGAAAGAGAAGTACCCGTTCTTGTTGAAGACTTCAGGTACTACGAGTTTGGAGACAACCTCCTTTTTAAGGAGGGGAGAGATGTGACACCCGCTCCCGCGGTTTATATTAAATATTGCTTTAGCATGCATAATCATGAGTTAATATTAATTAATGTGTTATGCGACACTTATTGGAGGTGGGATTAACCCACTAAGTTGATTATGGGTGTCCAGTTAGGAACCCAGTTATGGCCAATATGGCAATCCCAAGTTGGGATGTGTGTTGATGGGTCCCAATTGAGATGGGACAACAATATGTGGAATACCCTATGTGCCTAAATGTTTATTAAGGCTTAAATGATTTATTGTTTTATTGTTAATAATATCGTGTTATTAAGTGATGACCACTTTTGGGGTCAATTAGGGGTACCTTTCTGAGCACGAATTGAACACGTTATATTATTAGTAGGCTAATTAGCAACTTCATATAATTATATGGGACCACTTATGGGACCCATGCGAGACATAGACAAATACCCATTTAGGTTTGGGATAGTTTTAATACAGTTTCATAATTAGTAGGGCGTAATCGCAAAACTAGTAGACTTCTGGGGGTTTCATAATAAAAATTGGAAACTCATATAACAAGCCACGTTGGGGTCTTGGGATGAGTCATTCTCATCCTTGTTTTTTCATTTAGACTTTCAGTAGTAAGGAATAGATACATGTGTTAACGAGTTTCGTCGGTGATTTCTCGACGCCGATTGACGCGCCGAACGACGTCGGTTTTTAAAACAGGCTATATATTCAGACTCCTGGAGGTGAGTCTAACTCGTTGGTACTAATTTTATCGAGTTCTGTGACAGTTTTTCCACGACCCATTTTGGGGTTTTAGCTCATAACTTGTAGTTCTTGTGTAGGATTTATACCTGGTTCCTAGTAGGTCTTTAATTTCAAGATTAAGAGCGAAACCCAAGAGGTGAGCGGTGTTAATTTTGATATTTGGATGATTTTCATGTTGGGTTCAATTGTAATGCCAAAGCATGCCTAATTAGCTTTAACCTAGTTTACTTAGTTTATTATTGGGCAAAATCCATGTGGTTAAATTAGACCCAATTTGATTGTGATTGCGCGGTGTAATGATTAAATGAGCATGTTGAGTTGCCTATTTGGGTCAATGGAAATTGCTAGTTCTATACCATCATGAGGTAATCTTTGTGGTGACGACCACGGCCGCCAGAGGCCTCTGGGACCGCACGTGTGAGGGCGTGGGTCATTACTAGTCACGTGGGCTTGGGGAGTGGAGCCGCGGGCTAGCCGGTAGTGGTGGGAGTGAACTAGTAATTGCCAGAGACTATAGTTCTTTTAATATGTTGAATTGAGTGTGTTTATTATCCATGTTCATGATTGGCATTGCTCACTAAGCATATAGCTTATATATTGTAGTGGTTATTGAATAACCATCGTACGTGATCGCGGCGAGGAATTGAGGAAGTGAGCTGGGAAGTGGCTTGGCTAGTTTATGGGTTTGGGAAGTTGTAATTTTGTTAATAGTTACCTGCTTTTTAGTGTTAAACTTGTAATATGTTTGTAATTAGTTTCAAATCCCGATGGTAGTGTATGTTGCAACATAGTTGGTGTAAAACTTGTATGATAGAATTTAGTAGCTTTGGTGTTTGTAATATATATGGTTTGGTGGTTAAATATTTATGTATTGAGGTTGGGACGTTGGGTTAGTTTGGGACGTTTGATCTTGTAAATTATTCATTGGGTTTGGTTGGTAAATGATTATAATGTGTATCTTTCCTAAAGAGCTTTTAAACTCTTGCTTGAACGTTGAGAGCTCATGACTGTGATTTGGTAATATTATATGAGAATTTACTAATTGTTAAAACAGGGTTTTTGGCTAATTGCAAAGACGGGGTTTTGTTTTTTTTTTTTTTTTATTGTTGAGCTTCTTTGGTTTAAGCTTATTTTGAACTTATTTTGGAACTTTAATCATTGTTGTATGGCCTTGGTGGCGTGCCACGTGTCCTAGGATCATCTGGGTGGTTCCGGGGCGTGACAATCCCGATTATGACGTTGTTCGTAGTCGGGTATTTGGGATGGATAGTCTCCTCACACTTCAGGAGGCCTTTGCGTGTGTTCAGAATGAGGAGAGCCGCCGTTTAGTTATGCTCTCTCCTGCTCCCACTGAGAGGTCCGCCTCTGTCCCACCGATGGAGGGGACCAAGCCGTCTGGTTCTTCTGATCGGCCTATGTTATTTTCTGATTAATGTAATAGGCCACATCATACTAGGGAGACCTGTTGGAGTCTCCATGGTCGTCCTCCGGGCGGTCGTGGATGTCGCTCTAGTGGTCGTGGAGGCTATTCTGGTGGACGAGGGGGGACTGCTCGTGCTCACCATACTATTGTTACTATACTACAGCTCCGATCCCCAGTGATGAGGCTCCTACTTCTAATGTGAGCCCTTTGTCTGCTACTGAGTTGGAGACTCTCAGGAATCTGATGGCCCGTTGTGCTTTACCTGCCTCTACAAGTGCCTCATCATCTTTCGCTCAATCAGGTAACTTAGTCACACCAACAAGAGCTTTTCTTTCTCACTCTTCATTTCCCTGGATTATTGAATCTGGTGCCTCGGATCATATGTCACGTTCATCTGACCTTTTCTCTAATTATAAGCCTTAATCAGGTCAGGACAAAGTTAAAATTGCCGATGGTACCTTCTCCTCTGTCTCAGGGAAAGGTCTCATTCGTGTCACTCTCTCTTTACCCTCAACTTCTGTATTACATGTTCCGAGTTTTTCTCACAATCTTTTATCCCTGAGTCGTGTTACTCGTGATTTGAACTGTAGTGTAACTTTTTTTCCATGTCATTGTGTCTTTCAGGATCTTATCACGAGGAAGACGATTGGCAGTGGTAGAGAGGAGCATGGCCTTTACATTCTGGATGAAGGGGAGAAGCTGGCTAATAATATTGTAGTTTTAAAGAATAAAACTGAAGACTAATATCTTTGGCTCATTGGCATAGAAGATAAGGATATCCATCTTTTGCCTCAAACAATGCTTTTTTTAATTTTTCGTGTGATGCTTATGAACTTGGAAAACATCATAGAGCCTTGTTTGCTCCTAGTAATCATAAAAGTTTTATTCCTTTTGCATTATTTCACAATGATGTTTGGAGTCCATCTTGTACTGTGTCTTTAAAGGGTCATAGATGGTTTGTTTCCTTTATAGATGATTGTTCTCGTACCACTTGGCTATATATGATGAAAGAAAAGCGGGAAGTATTCTCTATTTTTAAAAATTTTTACAAAATGGTGTATACCCAATTTGGGGCCATTGTGAAGATTTTACAGTCTAATAATGGGGGTGATTATATCGACTCAGGGTTGGGTGCATGTTTTTCTTCTCAGGGAATTATTCATCAGACTTCTTGCACTAACACTCCACAACAAAACGGAGTTGCGGAACGCAAGAACGATCATCTTTTAGATGTTGCCCGATCCTTACTCTTCCAGGTTCAAGCTCCTCGATCTTATTGAGGTGAAGCAGTGTTGACAGCTGCTTATCTTATTAACCGTCGACCACTTGAGGTTCTTTCTTCTCCTTCCATATCATCCTCTATTCCTCCCCATGTCTTTGGTTGTGTGTGCTTTGTCCATAACCATTCTCCTATTCGTGGGAAATTGAACCCTCACTCTATTAAGTGTGTGTTTGTAGGTTTGTAGGTTACTCTCCCACTCAGAAGGGGTATAAATGTTACCATCCTCCATCTCGGAAGTGGTGTGTGTTAGATAACATTATTTGGAAAAAGGTTAGGTTTCTAACATAAGTTAAAACCTTTTATATTAATCACAAAAGGAGAAGAAAAGAAATACTCCCTCCGTCCCATAATAAGTGTCCACATTTCCTTTTTTGGATGTCCCACAATAAGTGTCCACTTCCTAAATTGGCATATAGCTTTTATTTACTTTCCAAAACTACCCTTATAATAAAGACAAAGTAGCATTTATTTGTGGTCTCAAAACAAGCAAAAAGTCAAACACCCATCACATCTATGGGTAAAATTGGAAAGTGGCCATTTAATGAACCCAAAAAACTAATTTAAAACAACTTTCTTAAACAATGTGCAAAATGGAAGTGGACACTTATTATGGGACGGAGGGAGTATTACAAACAGGTCCTTGAACAAATAACAAATAAAAACTAATAACTAAATAACTCTAACACTCCCCCTCAAGTTGGTACAAAAATATATCTCATTCCCAGCTTGTCCAGGATAGTATGAAACGGAAGACTTCCAACGACTTTAGTGAGAACATCAGCAACTTGATCGCAAAACTTCACAAAGGGAACACAAATAATACCACTACTAATATTTTCTTTGACGAAGTGGCGATCAATCTCCATGTGCTTTGTTCTATGTTGAACAGGGTTATGAGCTATACTGACGCCTGCTTTGTTGTAGGCCTGTAAACGGGTCGGATCCGGACCGGATCTAGTGCATCTAGATCCAGATCCGCTAAACTATATATGGATTCGGATTCGGATCTGACGGATCTGTTATAAGTCAGTCCATATCCGGATCCGCCAAAATATACCGAATCCGGATTTGGATCCGGATTCGATCCGAAATAATATATAATGTGTATATCTATACTATTTTTGTATATATATATGTATATATAAATATATTTGTATATACATGACTAATATATTAAATATAATACAGTATGTATATGCATTATATATATACATAATTATATTATAGTATGTATATACATTATATACACATTATTATATTACATATATATATAATATGTAGATATATATAAATATATTTATATATATAAGTATTATTCGGATCCGGGTCTTAGGCGGACCGGACATTACAAAACCATATCCGGTCCATTCTTTTAGCATAAAATACGGATTCGGATCCGGATCTGGATATGGATCTTAAAAAATGCTCAGATACGTCTAACAGAGCAAGATCTGGACCGGATCCGGGTCTAGACCCGGTCCATTGACAGGCCTACTTTGTTGTCACAATATAGCTTCACAGAATTTAACAGTTCAATCTTCAAGTCCTTCAGTACGACTTGATCCACAATAACTCACAAATTCCTTGGGTCATAGCCTTAAATTCAGCTTCCGCACTAGAGCTGGCTACTACATTCTGCTTCTTACTCCTCCAATTAACTAGATTTTCTCCTACGAGCGTGCAGTACCCAGAAGTAGACCTCCTATCTGTAATAGAACCAGCCCAATTTGCAACAATGTAAGCTTCCACCCTTAGGTGGTCATGTCTCGCAAAGTGCAAGCATTTTCCATGGGCAGACTTCAAATACCGCAGAATCCGGAAAACAGCATCTTGATGTGACTCTCGTGGGGAATGCGTGAACTGACTGACAACACTCACTGCAAAAGTAATATCTGGAAAGGAAATAAAGAAAAGAAAGGAAATCGACAATTATAATCAATTACAAATAATCTAATCCTAATCAATCCGTGATTGAGTTTGACCATAATAAATAAATATATTTCAACACTCCCCCTCAAGCTGGAGATGGAGCAAAGATATCAATGAGACCCAACTTGTTCAAAGGCAACTTCAGGAAAGAGGGACCGACAGACTTTGTAAACATCTCGGTAGCCTGATTGGTAGAGGGCACAAACTCTAGGACAATGTTCCAGAACGAACTTTCTCTCTAATGAAATGAACATCCACTTCAATATGCTTTTGTGCGTTCATGGAGAACCGAGTCAGAAGCAAGCATAAGGGCAGATTTGCAATCACAGAACAGCGTAGACGATAAAAACTCTCACCAATCTCAGAAACCATGGAGTTAATGAGCCAGGACATGATAACGGAGTTCTAGATCTCCCATTTGTCATATCCCGGATCAGTAGTAGAAGGCGCGATCACACGATCAGTAGTAGAAGGCGCCCCATCTTCCCACGTGCCTTCTGTTAAAGGGTATATGCGTAAATATAGTATATGTATATATGTGGTTGTCCCACATCGGTTAAAGAGAAAACAATCTAGGTTAGATCAAGCTTATATATAAAGGCTCATTGTATTCTCTCATGTTATGTTGAACATACCAAAAGAGATATTTCCATCATACTTTTCATCTTTACATGGTATCAGAGCCTCCCGCCTCTGGGATTGCTCATTATCTTTGCTTTTCTGCCTTCTTCGTGAATCAAGAAGTTCAGATTGTCAAAAATCTTCTTGAAGATTTGATTTTATTTCTTCGTTAAACATAAGCCCTAACCCTAGCAGCCACTATTCACGATCACTGTTCATCGGTTACTATTCACGATCACTGTTCATAGCTACTATTCACGATCACTGTTCATCAGCACTATTCACAGTCACTGTTCATCGACTACTATTCAGAGTCACTGTTCATCGGCACTATTCACAGTCACTGTTCATCGGCTACTATTCGCAGTCACTGTTCATCGGCTACTATTCACAGTCACTATTCACGGCTATTGTTCATTAGTTTTCAACAACTATGGATTCCAAAACTACTACCCAACTCACTAATCGTAAGTTGAATGGTAACAACTTCCTTCAATGGTCCAATGCTATTGCCATGTCCCTTACGGGCTTAGGCCATGATGCCCATCTTACAGAGACTCCACCTACCGCCGATGAAAAAGCCACTAAGGCATGGAAACAACTGGACGCTCAACTGTGACTCTTATCTGAAATTCCATGGAACCGAATGTTGTCGATTTATGCAATCACTTGGGCTCTGTTAAAGCACTTTGGGAGTATCTCCACCTTCTTTACTCTAGTAACTTAGCACTGATGTATAACTTGTCCTCTCAATATTTCAAGCTCGAGCAGAATGATTTGTCTGTTATTGATTATTTTGCTGCTATGAAACGGTTACATGAAGAGTTGAATACTGTTATGCCCCCAACCACCAGTGTTCAGGATCAACAGAAACAGAGGGAACAAATGCTGGTTATGAAGTTTCTTGCCGGTCTCAAACCTGAATATGAGGCTATTCGATCTCAAATTCTTGGGAGTAATAGTCTTCCTACTTTTGCCGAGACATATCAGTGTGTTCTACGGAGCACCCCTCGGGACCCACCTGCCTCCCCTTCGCTTGTTGATCGCTCCGCCCTTATTACTCAGACTCCACCAGCTCCTGGTAGGGGTGGTGGTCCTAACCGTGGAAGACGTGGAGGGGGATTTCGGGGTGGTCGTCCTGGCCGTGGTAGAGGCAGAATCTCCAGTGCTGCAGTGCACTTATTGTTTTCAGGACGGGCATAGCAGAGACACATGCAGGCAGCTCCATGGTCGTCCCCCCCAGGTTGCGAATGTTGCCATCTCTGATTCTAGGTACTCTCCTGTTACTACTCTTATGGATACCGATTCTGTTCCTCGTGAGTAATACTCTCAGTTGCTTCAGTATCAGGCATCACACCAGGCATCCACCTCATCTACTTCCTTAGCTCAGCATGGAGGTAGACATACTGCTTGCATTGCTTCAGGTTCTTACCCGTGGGTAATTGACCCTGGCGCTAGTAATCATTTGACAGGTATATCTAGTCTGTTTACATCTATCCGGCTGTCATCGTCTGTTCCCCCAATCACTTTAGCGGATGGGTCCTCGACTCCTGTTGAAGGAATCGGGACGGCTCAACCCTCTTCATCTTTATCCTTGTCTTCTGTTTTGTACGTACCTCGTTCGTCCTTTAATTTAATGTATGTTGGTCAGTTGACTAAGGATCTTAACTGTTGTGTCTCTTTTTCTCATGATTCTGCTCTTATTCAGAATTCGATAACTCAGAAGACGATTGGCGTCGGGCATGAGTCCAATGGCCTCTATTACTTTGATGGTGATCCTGTCCCTGCTCCTTCATCCACTGCCTGTCCTGCTACCGTTTCACCTCATCAGATCCACTGCCGCCTCGGTCACCCTTCATTGGCTAATTTGAAGCTCTTAGTTCCTAATTTAAGTTCTTTACAGTCTTTAGAGTGTGAGTCGTGTCAGTTGGGGAAGCATCACCGTGTTCAATTTGCTCCCCGGGTCAATAAAAGAGCGGCTAGTCCTTTTCAATTAGTGCATTCTGATGTATGGCCTCCTCACCATATAACCTCCCAAAAGGGGTATCGGTATTTAGTTACTTTTGTGGATGATTATTCAAGAGTAGCTTGGTTATATTTAATGAAAAGTCATTCCGAGTTATTTTCTATTTTTTGTGCTTTTTGTGCTGAAATTAAAACTCAATTTGGTGTGCCAATTCGTGTTCTTCGAAGTGATAATGCAAAGGAATATTATTCTAACCCTTTCAATACTTCTATGACACATTCTGGCATGATTCATCAATCTTCTTGTGTACACATGTCACAACAAAATGGTGTTGCCGAGAGAAAAAACAGGCACCTATTAGAAGTCACACGCACCCTGTTATTTGAAATGCGTGTTCCAAAAAATTTTGGGGGGGATGCTATCTCACTGCTTGTTATTTGATTAACCATATGCCATCTTCTATTCTCACTGGTTGCACACCACATTTCAGCTTGTTCCCTGTTGAGTCACCCTTCTCGATCGTTCCTCGTGTTTTTGAGTGTGTTTGCTTTGTTCATAAGCTGGCTCCTGGTACTGACAAATTAGACCCACGAGCCATTCGGTGAATTTTCTTGGGATACTCTAGGACTCAGAAAGGGTACCGTTGTTACAGTCCTTCCCTTCATCGGTACTTTGTCTCTGCCGATATCACATTCTTTGAGTCTAAACCCTTTTATTCAGATTCCCACTCGACTACTGATCCAGATTTTATGCTTCCTGTTCCTCTTCCTGTCTCTCCTATCCCATCTACTACACCACCTACTCATGATGCTTCCACCCGCTTGTCTCGGCCTGATTTTGCAAGTTTATACTCGTCGGCCACGTCCAGAGACTCTATTGGACTCTGCTACTCCGCCTCCGCCTACCGTGTCCTCAGATCCGCCATCTTCTTCTCCAGAACCGACTGATTTAGATCTTCCCATTGCTCTCAGAATGGGTAAGCATTCTTGTACTACTTCTCATCCTATTTCTAACTTTGTGTCTTATGATCATTTATCTCCTACATTTTTTTCATTTGTTGCTTCCGTGTCTACCATATCTATTCCTAAGAATGTTGAAGACACACTTGCCCATTCTGGTTGGAACCAAGCTATGCAGGATGAGATGTGTGCCCTTAAGGAAACTGGTACTTGGGACTTGGTTCCTCTCCCTCCAGTGAAATCTGTGGTTGGTTGCCGTTGGGTGTATGCAGTTAACGTTCATCCAGATGGCACTCTGGATCGGTTGAAGGCACGCCTTGTTGCCAAAGGCTACACTCAAGTTTATGGACTTGATTATTCAGAGACTTTTTCTCCCGTGGCCAAGATTGCCTCGGTTTGCCTTTTCATCTCACTGGCCACTACTTATCACTGGCCCCTTCATCAGTTGGATGTTAAGAACGCGTTTCTGAATGGTACCCTCCTTGAGGAGGTTTACATGGAGCAACCACCTGGGTTTGTTGCTCAGGGGGAGTCTAGTCTGGTTTGCAAATTAAAAAAGTCTATCTATGGCTTGAAGCAGTCTCCTCGTGCTTGGTTTGGCAGGTTAAGTGATGTAATTGCTGAGTTTGGTCTTCAGAGATGTGGTGTTGACCATTCTATTTTCTATAGACACACTGTAGCGGGGAACATCCTGTTAATTGTTTATGTTGATGATATTGTCATTACTGGAGATGACCCTAAGGGCATTCAGGAGTTGAAATCCTTCTTACAAATCAAGTTTTAGACCAAAGAGTTGGGGCAACTTAGGTATTTCTTAGGCATTGAGGTGGCCAGGTCTAGTGAAAGGATCTGCTTATCTCAAAGAAAATATGTTCTTGATTTGCTGACTGCTACAGAAATGTTGGGATCAAAACCTTTGGATACTCCTATGGATCCCAATTCCAAATTATTGCCAGATCAGGGGGAGCTACTTGATGATCCAGGACAGTACAGACGCTTAGTTGGGAAACTTAACTATCTCACGGTCACGAGACCTGATGTTGCCTTCGTAGTTAGTGTAATCAGTCAGTTTATGGACTCTCCTCGAACTGCACATTGGGATGCAGTGATACGAGTCTTGAGGTACCTCAAGGGGGCCCCAGGTCGTGGTTTGTTGTATAAGGATCATGGCCACATTCGAGTTGAGAGCTACACAGATGCAGATTAGGCCGGATCTCCTAGTGATAGAAGGTCTACTATAGGGTACTGTGTACTTGTTGGAGGAAATCTTGTGTCCTCGAAAAGCAAGAAACAAACTGTTGTTGCTAGATCTAGTGCTGAGTCAGAATATAGGGCTATGGCGCATACTACTTGTGAGTTAGTATGGATGAAGCATTTGTTGGAGGAACTTGGGTTCACTCAGTCTGAACCTATGAACCTATTTTGTGATAACCATGCAGCGGTTCATATTGCTTCTAATCCTGTGTTTCATGAGAGGACAAAACACATTGAAGTTGATTGTCACTTTGTTCGTGAAAAGCTCCTACAGAAAGTGATTAATACAGTTCATGTTAAATCTGCAGACCAGTTAGTGGATTTGTTTACTAAAGCATTGGGTGGGACACGTGTGAAATATATTTGTAACAAGCTAGGTGCATTGATATTTATGCTCTAGCTTGAGGGGGAGTGTTAAAGGGTATATGTGTAAATATAGTATATGTATATATGTGGTTGTCCCTCATCGGTTAAAGAGAAAACAGTCTAGGTTAGATTAAGCTGATATATAAAGGCTCATTGTATTCTTTCATGTTATGTTAAATATACCAAAAGAGATATTCCCATCATACTTTTCATCTTAACACCTTCAAATAAAGTTGTACCCCCTGTGACTATTTCAAGTAATTCTGGCCATTGAATGGAAAGGTAGTAATTTTGAGATTGGGATCCAAGGGAGTAACCAAAGTCTAAACAGGAGTGATAGCCATTGGTTCGGTAGCCGTTTGGTTTGTGAAGGTCAGTCAGGATTCTGTGGCCCGAATGGAAAACCCACACAAAGACGGAAGGCAGACGAAGGAGATGGGACCTCAAGAATTATGAATAGTTACTTAAGGGTCCATGGAAAAAGGACCCAAGAAAGGAGAAAAGAAAAAAGTTGACTAATCAAAACAAGGGTTGGAAGGAACTTAGTGGGTGTTGGTGAGCTGCGCAGGGCTAGGTTTGGGACAGGGAAGCTGCGGCTAGGGCATGCAGAGGCTGGGGTGGATAGTGCAGGGTGTGGGTGTGTGTCACTAGGGCTGGGGTGGGTGAGGGAGGCTACAGCTAGGTCATGCAGGGCCTAGGGTGGGTTGCACAGGGTCTGGGTGTTTGTATGTGTGTCGCAGGGGCTGGGGTGGGGTAGGAAAGCTACGGCTAGGCCATGTAGGGCTGGGGTGAGTGGCGCATGCTGGGAGGAGATTGGTGGGCTGCGGCTGGAGGTGAGGAGGGCAACCGAAGGTTGGTTGGTGGTGGTGGTTGGTGGTAGTGATTAGGGTTGACAACCTTGGGCTCTTGATACCATGTTGGATAACATTATTTGGAAAAAGCTTAGGTTTCTAACATAAGTTAGTACCTTTTATATTAACCACTAAAGGAGAAAAAAAGAAATATTACAAATAGGTCCCTGAACAAATAACAAAATAAAAACTAATAACTAAATAACTCTAAGAGTTTGTGTCTATGGATATTACCTTTCGTGAGTCTCGGTCCTACTTTCTTGATAATTCCCCATCTCTTCAGGGGGAGCAGAAATGTAGGGAAGAGCTACCTGAGTTGCCTATGTGGATTGAGGTGGAGACGGACACCGTTGAAAAAGAAGAGGAAGAAAAAGAGAAAGTTAAGGAGGGAGAAAAAGAGAGAGTTGAGAAGGAGGAGGGAGAAAATGAGAGATTGAGCAGGATGAGGAAGAAAAAAGGAGAGCTGGGAAGGATATGCAGGTCTATTCCAGGGGAACTTGGAGTAAAAGGAGGACTAGAGAGACTCCAGAGGTCACAGCTTCTCATCTTCCACTGCCATTCTCTCTAAGTGATCAAGATTCAGGTAATTCCTCCGATACACCTCTTGAATCTGATGATCTAGATGTCCCTATTGCTATCCGTAAGGGTGTTAGGTCTTGTAATCAACATCCTATATCAAATTTTGTGTCTTATTCACACTTGTCACCCTCCTATAGAGCCTTTCTTTCAAAAGTTTCCTCTGATTGTGTTCCTAACCATGTTCAGGATGCTCTTGCAGATCCCAAGTGGAAACATGCCATAGTTAAAGAGATGAAAGCTCTTCATAAGAATGGCACTGGGAGTTGACAACGTTACCCAAAGGGAAAAAGACTGTGAGGTGCAAGTGGGTGTACACCGTGAAGCACAAGGTTGATGGTCCTATTGAGCATTACTCAGACCTATGGGGTGGATTTTCAGGAGACCTTTGCACTGGTTGCAAAAATGAATTCCATCTGAATTCTTCTTTCTCTTGCAGCTAACCTGGAGTGGCCACTTCACCAATTTGATGTGAAAAATGCATCCTTACATGGAAATTTGGAGGAGGAAGTCTATATGGATGTTCCCCCAGGTTTTGAGGACTACAAAATAGAGGGTCAGGTGTGCAAACTGAGGAAATCTCTGTATGGTCTTAAGCAATCTCCGAGAGCCTGGTTTGACAGATTTACATAGGCGATGCTTCGATATGGTTTCAAGCAGAGTAACGTTGATCACACATTGTTCGTCAAGCATTCATCTCTAGGTTACTTGGCGAAGTAAAAAGCAGAATGTTGTGTCCAGGTCTAGTGCAGAAGCTGAGTTTAGGGCTATGGCCCAAGGAGTTTGTGAGCTCTTATGGATTAAATCTCTGTTGAAAGACTTGAAGATTAAGTTGAAGGATTCAATGAGACTATATTTCGATAATAAGCCGGCGATCAGTATAGCTCACAGTCCCGTTCAACACGATCGAACTAAGCATGTTGAGATTGACAGGCACTTTATAAAGGAAAATCTTACGAGTGGGACCATTTGCATTCCGTTTGTGAAGTCGGGTGATCAACTGGCCGATATTCTTACCAAGGGAATAGGGAGTCGACCATTCCATGTTATTTTAGACAAGCTGAATATGAAAGATATTTTTGCATCAGCTTGAGGGGGAGTGTTGAGAGTTATTTGTTGAGGGTTATTTCTTTATTTTTCCTTTTATATAAATATCTTTTATCATCTTATTATTCAATATAAAAGAGGGTAACAATTTGTTAGCCCTAAGCTTTGCCAAAATAATATTCAACAGGGAAAACAAATATTTGGAGAATAAGAAGGTCAAGGAAGCGAAAGTTAAATCATCGATGAGTACCCATGCCCTTTTCCAGAACTTCAACTTAAGCTCTACTGAAGCTTGATATACATTGTGGCCCATTTTCTAACAGGTTAAGCTTTTTGGAGCAATTAGTGACTTAACATGGCATCAAAGACTTGTTTGTGGGAGGTCATGGGTTCGACTCTCCATCCCCGCTTTCGTGTGCACATTTGCACTTGTTATTGTCTCTATTATGATGGAGTTTTTTTAGTTTGTTGCCTCTCCACGTGCGAGACAGAGTCGCACAAGAGGGAGAGTGTTGAAGCTTGACATACATTGTTGGGCCCATTCTCTAACAGTTCAGCTTTTGGAGCAACTGATGACCTAACAAGTTCATTAGGCCTTCCTTTATTCTTGGCACCATCAAAGTAAACCAAAATCATTGCTTAACAATCTGAAAATTACCAATGACTTGAACAATAACTCAAGCAAAAAAAAAATCTATGTTTTGTCGCTTGCAATTATCTAATTCTATAAGCTTCCCTCTGATAACACGAACATATTGATCCCAAAAGCCAAAAAAGGGGCAAAGATTAAAGATAGAATATTTAAGGAATGAAGCAATCGAGGACCGAAAAATCTCACCTTCACATGATAACTAACATAAGCATAAAATGTTGATAAACTCCAGACGGTGCGGTCCAGCTTTTTGCCTTCAACATGGCGCGGGAAAATGACTGCATTTGGGTGAACATATAATAACATGTTATGTCAATTAGTAAAATGAATAGACAAACCTACCAGAAGTTCTCATCTAATTACCAAAAGAAACAAATCCAGCATTTGCAGACAGTGCTTCATTAGGAGCTCCCTGCAGTTCTAGGGGAGGAGAAGGAGACCACAAGCAATTAGGAGCATAGTTAAGTCCAGGTGTACGCCTTGCTTCCACAAACTCCTGAAAGATAACAATGAACTTACAATGGTAAAGAAATAGGTTCCTGAGCAGATGGAGCCATATCCTTATCATTAGGTCAAAGAAAAGCTGATATAAAAGAGGCCAATGACTGAAAGGAAAGTAGCATGTTGAGTCTTGGAAACAATCGGATCATTTTATTAACAATGAGTTTGCTATGTTTCATACATGCCAAAAACAAGTCAGTATTTGAAAGGAAAAAAAACAAGGATGAGAGAAATACGATACTTAGGCCCATTTTGGGCCTGCTTTTGACAGCATCAAAAGAAGTCCTTAGGCTGTTTGGCGAGCCCTTTCGTGCTTATCATATTGGGGAGTGGGGTTCAAACCCCAGTTTCAGTGTTTACATGATATCCTGCTTTTCTCTTTCCAAAGTTCCCCTTCCACTACGATGAAATTTCTCCCTAGCTTAATGAACTACTACCAATAAGAATGCATATATTATAGGGAAAAACAACTTTGCGGGGACTTGACCACATTACTTATCTACTATCTTTTTTAGTCTTTCACTTTGCATTCTCATCCCATAGAAAGTATTTGTTGAGATTATAATCCCACATCAGGAAACTTCACAAAGGTACCATGGTTCGAACCCTTACCCTCAACATTGGAGGAACAACAAACAGCACACTGGGTGTACCACTTGGGCATTTGTTGAATTGGAGCATCCAATCCAAAACTAATTGGCAATGGGTGGAGTAGCCCCATGATCTTATATTTTGGGTAGCAAGGCTTTAAATTCCCGACATGGGATTATAATCTCAACACGCCCCTGCACATGTGGCATGACTAAGAGCCAAACACATGAATTATTGAGATAGGGTAACGTGGAGCACATCTGGCCAAACTGGCCTGACAATAACCTGTTCATACCATGTTGAATTGGAGCATTCAATCCAAAACCAATTGGCAATGGGTGGAATAGCCCCATGATCTTATATATTGAGTAGCAAGGCGTTAAATTCCCGATGTGGGATTATAATCTCAACAATATTAGAAGAAAGAGCTGGGGAAGAATTTCTAATAATATTATTCATGTTTTGTAGCTGTTTATATACACAAACTAAGTTACAAGTTTAGGAAAGAAAAGAGAATAAAGGAAAGAAATAAAATAGGAAACAGGATCACAAAATAAAATCAAATCACAAGATAAGATCCTAATAAATCCCTAGTTGACTAAAATCTTATCCAAGGAATTATTTCCAACACTCCCCCTCAAGCTGGGGCGAAGATATCCACAAAACCAAGCTTGCCAAGAGAAGCTCCTAAAAGAGACGGGCCAAGTGGCTTGGTAAACATATCTGCAGTCTGATCAGATCAGGGAACAAACTGTGGAGTAATAACACCTGCCCGAACCTTCTCCCGTATGAAGTGAACATCCACCTCGATATGCTTAGTTCGCTCGTGGAGAACAGAGTCGGAAGCAAGCATTATAGCTGATTTGTTGTTGCAGAACAGAGTAGAAGAGTCCCGTATAGGATACCCAATTTCTGTCAACAAGGAGCGAAGCCAGATAAGCTCACATGTGCCTTGAGCCATAGCCCGATACTCGGCTTCAGCTGAAAATCTAGAAACAACGGCCTGTTTTTTTTACTTTTCCATGAAAGGAGATGGCTACCATAGAAAGTACAAAAACCTAAGGTAGAGCGTCTATCAGTTTTAGAACCTGCATAATCAGCGTCGGTAAAACATGAGATCCCACTCTGAGGACCAACTGTATAAAATAACCCAAGACCAGGGCAAGTCTTGAGATATCTAAGAATATGGTGAACAGCATCAAGATATGAGGAACGTGCAGCATGCATGAATTGACTCACAACACTCACAGCAAATGAGATGTCTGGTCGTGTGTGAGTCAAGTAAATAAGACGACCAACAAGTCGCTGATAGACAGTAGCATCAGGTAGGAGGTCTCCAGACTCAACTGATAACTTCTGGTTTGGATCCATAAGGGTAGAAGTTGGCCGACACCCCATCATACCAGTATCCTGAAGTAGATCGAGAGCATACTTCCTTTGAGATGAAGAAATTCCATGGCGGGAGCGAGCCACCTCAATACCTAGGAAATAACGGACAGGGCCTAGATCTTTGACATCGAAAACCTTTCCAAGAACCGTCTTAACTTTGGCAATACCTGGCACATCATTTCCAGTGATAATGATGTCATCAACATAAACAGAAAGAATCACACAACGACCGTCCGGGTGACGGTGGAAAAAGCACGTGTGGTCCAAATGACATCGGGTAAAGCCCATAGACAAATAACCTCACTAAAGCGATTAAACCATGCCCGGGGAGACTGCTTAAGGCCATAAAGAGACTTGCGAAGCCGGCAGACTTTCCCAGAATACTCCCCCTCAGCCCGAAAACCTAGTGGAGGATCCATATAAATAGTTTCAAGAAGATCACCGTTCAGAAAGGCATTCTTGACATCCATCTGATGTAGAGGCCAAGAATGTGAGGCAGCTAAGGAGATGAGAAGTCGAACAGTTGTCAATTTAGGCACAGGAGCAAAAGTTGTACTATAGTCCTTTCCTGGGATCTGAGTGAACCCTTTAGCCACAAGGCGGGCCTTGTACCTTTCAATCGACCCATCCGCCTGGTACTTCACATTAAATACCCATTTACATCCAACCGTCTTTTCCCCGCTTGGGAGAGGAACAAGCTCCCATGTTTGGTTGCGTTGAAGAGCATCCATTTCCAAAGTCATAGCTGCTACCCAGTGAGGCTCCTGAAGAGCCTCAGACACAGAGCGAGGAATTGGAGTGGAGTCCACCCGGCTATGAAAGGACCGGTAAGTGTCAAAAAGACCTGAATAAGAAACATATTGGGCAATTGGGTGTTGAGTACTAGTAGAGAAACCATAACGATTAAGGGGACGGCGAGTACGAGAAGGGTATCGGGAAGCAATAGACTCTAGTGGACTAGAAGTATTACCAGAAACCGGAGAGGATAATGGCTGAGAGACCGGAGCAGTTGGACGACGGGAGTACACCAGTTGAGGATCTGTAGTAACTGGAGGTAGCATGGTGTTAATCAAAGGAGACGAGGAGATCACTTGAGGAGATTCAAAGGAGGTAACAGGACGCGAAAGCGCACAAGTCTCCTCTGTGACTTCGTCAACTGCAATTCCTGATGAAGAATTAGGCATGCAAAGAAAGGAGTATCTTCCAAAAAAGTGACATCCATAGCGTGATATAAGTGACGGGAAACAAGATCATAACAACGATATCCCTTAGACATAGAAGAGTATCCTACGAAGATACACCTAACTACTTTATCATCCAATTTAGTTAGAGTAGGGCTCCAATTCTGAACAAAACAAGTGCATCCAAAGACCTGAGGTAAAATAGAAAAAAGAGTACAATCGGGCTGAAGAATTTGCAAAGGTGCTTTACCATATAAGACTCGACTAGGAGTTTGATTCAAGAGGTAGGTAGCAGTAAGAACAGCAATATGCTAAAAATATTTGGGGACATACATCCCACACAAAAGGCACCGAACAACAGCCATGATGGAGCGGTTCTTTCGTTCCGCAACACCATTCTGTTCAGGGGTCCAAACGTTTCCAACTAGTGGAAAGAGATGTGAAGTACCGCAGAACACTCTTCTCCCCCCGTTCAGATCTACCAATCGACCTCCGTAACTCAAAAATCTGCGCAGAATTGCCCTTGCGCGAATGAGTGTTGGCCGTGGTCTCCCAAATATCTTGGGCCGTCGCCATGTCCAAAAAACCTTCGGCGATCTCAGGAATCATAGAGTGGCAAAGCCGCGTCATGACAGTGGAGTTCTCCATCTCCCCTTGTCATAAGAGGCATCCTCAGTAGTAGGTGTTTTAATTTTGCCGTTGATATACCCCATCTTCCCTCTACCTTTGAGAGACATAATCACAAATCCGGACCATGCTAGGTAGTTTTGGCCATTGAAAAGTGATGTAGTAAGTTTGACATTCGGGCTATCGGCGGATGCAACAATAACACGTTCATCCGAAAGCAACTGTGTATATACGTTGGATTTGGCTGGATCCGTCATCGTGAATCAACACAAAAAAAATGATACCCGCAACAGAAAAAACTAAAAAAAGGCAATAGAAACAAGGGCCAACGGATACGTAGCACACCAACAGAAATCATACCACCATATAGGATGCCAGCAAATCAATCACTGATCAATGAGCCATAGAAGGACCCCAAAAAAATGAGAGAAGAAACTTCAATCAAAATAGGAGGAGTGTTTGATGATTATATGAAAGTGGAAAAATAAAATGCAATGAACAGTAATGTGAACAGTGGCGGTGAACAGTGCCGATGAACAGTGCCGTGAACAGTTCGATGAATAGTGCTCATGTCATATTGGTGGTGGTGGGTCGGCACAGGTGGTAGTTAATTCGTGGTCCGGTGATGATTCCCCTCTGAGGGAGGCTCTGATACCATGTAGAATAATTTAGGGCAAAACTTAGAAGGCAAATGAGCCTCCTGTATATTATTTATATGAGTCTAGAAGATAATTACAAATGTACCCTTATAAAGAAAATAAAATAAAACAGTAACAACTAATAAGTTCTAACACCCCTCACCCTACCTGCACCACAAAAATGCATTATCCCGTAGCCATCTCTTTTTCCTACCAGATCCAAAATCCCACTTTAGAGAGAGAGAGAGAGAGAGAGAGAGAGAGGCGGCAACCTCATCTCCGAAAGCAGTCAATGGGATGCATGTTGAGATGTGTTGCCTAGTAGCTGACAATTAGTTGTCAATTAGTTGAATGAGTTGTAAGCTTTTTTATTAATTTATTTTCTGGTTTATTGCCTAAGGGCCCTATTGAAATTTCTCTCTGTAATGTTTAATATAAATATGGTTGAGACTCTTGTCTCGACCTAAGTTTTTTTGCCCTAATTATTTCTACATGGTATCAGAGCCACCCTAAGCAAGAGAAAGCACAACCACCCAACAACCACCCTCTATACACCACCGGATCACCATCTACCACCACTTGCACAGCCCATGACCCAATCTCCCTAAGCCTTCATACACCTAGCCGACACCCACAAGACCACATGCAAGGCCAGCCGACACTCCTTCACTAATCTCCGCAACCCCCCAAAACCCATCGCACACCATTACCATGCACCTAGCCGACACGCATAGCAACCAAATATGGCTTAGCCGAAGCCCTCCCAACCTAACCATGATCAAGCCGAAGCCACCCCAGCCCAATCTGGGCTAGCCGAACCACATTTCATATCTGAAGCCCTCCCAACCTACCCTGATCAAGCCAAAGCCACCCCAGCCCAATCTGGGCTAGTCGAACCCCATTCTCACCTAACCGAAGCCTTCACACCTCAACCCAACCTTAGCCGCAGCCTATATGATCTGGTAGACCAATCGACAAACCCCATTCACTCCTCAAACTTCCTTTATACCAGTTGTTACTAGTTTGCTGCTTTGATTGAAGATTAATCTCCTCCGTTTTTTGGTCCTTTTATGGACCTTTGATCAGTAGTGACTGATCCTTTGGCATCCTTACGGTGATTTGATTGTTCTTGCGTGCTTCGACTCCGTTGCTATCTGTTCCTCTTACCTTATACAGCATTCGTTGCGGGTAATTTTTTTTTTTTTTTTTTATGTTAATTCACAATGACGGATATGGACAAATCCAACACGAATACACAGTTACTTAAGGATGAACGCGTTATTGTTGCATCCATCGATAGCCCGAACGTTAAACTTGCTACATCACTTTTCAATGGCCAAAACTACCTAGCATGGTCCGGATCTGTGATTATGTCTCTAAAGGGAAGAGGGAAGATGGGGTATATCAATAGAAAAATTAAAGCACCTAACACCGAGGATGCCTCATATGACAAGTGGGAGATGGAGAACTCCACTGTCATGACTTGCTTTGCCACCCTATAATTCCAGAGATTACCGAGGGTTCTTAGACATGACGACTGCCCAGGACATTTGGGAAACCATGGCTAACACTTATTCCCAAAAGGACAATTCTGCTCAGATACTTGAGTTGGAAACTCTTCGTCGCATGATAACTCGTTTGCATACAGCTCCTACAGCCTCATCATCTTTTACTCATTCTGGTAATTTAGCTACTTCAATGAGTGCATTCAATTCCAATACTAGTCTTCCTTGGATTATCGATTCCAGGGCATCTGATTATATGACCGGTTCATCTCCTGTTTTTTCCGATTATAAACCATGTTCAGGTCAGGATAAAGTCACGATTGCTGATGGAACCGTCTCTTCGGTTTCAGGCAAAGGTATAGTCTGTGTCACTCCCTCGTTATCTTTATATTCTGTATTGCATGTTCCTAACTTTACCACTAACCTCTTATCTATTGTGTATTACTCGTGATCAGAATTGTAGCATCACCTTTTTTCCTTCTCATTGTGTTTCAGGACCTTATCACGGGGTGGACGAATGGCAGTGGTAGAGAGGAGAATGGTCTTTATCTTCTGGAACCCAATGTTCTAAAAATCGCTAGGCGCTAGTCGGGCGGTGGAGGGGGGCCTAGCGCCTAGGGGCCTAGGCGGACGCCTAGGCGGGTCCTAGGCGGATTTGTTTTATAAACAAAATTAATTATATAATAGATATATATACGAATTATGTGGTGTTAATTAAAAATAATTATAGATTTGTGGTTCAAATAATAGATAAATATATATATATATAGGTTATGTGGTGTTTTTTGGAAATAAGTAAAGATTATTAATATTTAAAAAACTATTAGGATCTCTCCATAATTAACTTAAACCGTAAGTGTATATATATACTAATGTTAGGGTTTTTTTTCCAAAGAGTCAGACCCAAATAAGACTCTGTAGCATTCTCACCCTAGCCCGCCTAGCACCGCCTAGGCCCCGCCTAGAGGCCGACTAATCCACTGGCCGATTTTCTCAAACGCCTAGGGAAAATCTCGGCGGCCGGGCACCGCCTAAGCGCCGCCTAGTCGGCCGCCTAGGCCGATTTTTAGAACACTGCTGGAACCGCGGGATCGACAACAATTGGCTCATCATACTACTCTCACTGGCTCTACATCTGGTGATATCATGCTCTGGCACAAACGCCTAGGACATCGTTCTTTTGGTTTACTAAGGCATTTATTTCCATCTTTGTCATCTAATAAAAATGTATCCAACTTTCGGTGTGAAGATTGTGAACTTGGAAAGCACCACCGTGCTTCCTTTTATCCCAATAATCATAGAAGTACTGTTCCTTTTTTCTCTTAGACATTCAGATGTTTGGGTGCTTCTCGTGTCGTTGCACTTAAAGGCCATAGGTGGTTTGTCACATTTATAGACGATTTTTCTCGTACTACTTGGTTTACATGGTGAAAGAGACAAGTGAGGTCCATTCAATTTTTAAAACCTTTCACAAAATGATTTGTACCCAGTTTCGTGCGGTTGTAAAAATTGTTCGTTCAGACAATGGGGGGGAGTACTTTAAATCTAGTCTTGAGAAGTAATTTTTGGAGAATGGCATAATTCACCAATCTTCTCTTTAGTCCTTCTGATCTTTTTGTCATTCCTCCTAAGGTCTTTGGTTGTGTCTGTTTCGTTCATAATCATGCTCCCACAAGAGGAAGTTACCATCCTACTCAAATGTGTTTTCCTTGGTTACTCTCCTACTCAAAAAGGGTATAAATGTTACCATCCTCCTACTCGAAAGTGGTATGTTTCCATGGATGTCACCTTTTTTTAGAAACAGTCTTATTTCACCGCTCTCAGGCTCCTCTTCAGAGGGAGAATACAAGTACAGAAGAGTTACCTGAACTACATAATTTACCTGTATCTAAGGAGATATTGGGCACTCTTAATGAGGAGGAAGAAGCAGAAAAAATTAATAGAGAGCAAGAGAAAAAAATTTGATGGAGAGCAAGAGACTGAGAGAGAGACATCTATGGAACCCACCATTGAAAAAGGAAAAAATTCAGAGAAAGAGGATATAGTATATCAAAGAAGAACTTGGAGGATAAAAGATAAGACCATTCCTCCTGATCCGCCACTCTTGTCTCCTTCTCTTGATGAGGACCAGGTAATCCTAATCCTCCTACTACCATTACTGATGATTTAGATATTCCAATTGCTACACATAAGGGTGCTAGGTCATGCATTCAAGATCCCATATCTAAATTTGTCTCATATAGTCGTCTGTCTCCTTCTTACCCAAGCCTTTGTATCCAAACTTGCTTCTGTGTCTGTCCCTAACTATGTTCAGGATGCACTCACTGATCCCAAATGGAAGCATGCTATGATTGAGGAGATGAAAGTTCTCCACAAAAATAGCACCTGGGAATTGGTTGAAATACCTAGAGGGCACAGGAGAGTGGGGTGAGAGTGGGTGTTTACAATCAAGCATAAGACAGACGGATCTATTGAGAGGTATAAAGCTCGATTGGTGGCAAAGGGATATACACAGACTTCTTGTGGATTATGAGGAAACATTTGCTCCAATTGCTAAGATGAACAGCGTGAGAATTCTTTTATCCCTTGCTGCAAATTTAGATTGGCCTCTCCATCAATTCGATGTTAAAAATGCTTTTCTACATGGAGATTTGGCAGAAGAAGTTTATATGGATATTCCTCCTGGGTTTGAAGACTCCAAAACTAAGGGAAAGGTTTGCAGACTTGAGAAGTCCCTGTATGGACTTAAACAGTCTCCAAGGGAATGGTTCGAAAGGTTTACTCAAGCTATGCTCAAATATGGCTTTAAACAAAGCCAAGGTGATCATACATTTTTATCAGACATTCCTCACAAGGGAAAGTAACGGCACTCATAGTATATGTGGATGATATTGTTCTTACAGGTGACGATGTGGAAGATATACAGGAGTTGAAGAGATACATAGCCAAGGAATTTGAAATAAAAGACTTGGGAAGCCTCAAGTATTTTGTGAGAATTGAGGTAGCAAGAAGCAAACAAGGGATCTTCATCTCCCAGAGAAAATATGTTCTTGATCCTGCAAGAAACTGGTATGCTAAGGAGTAAGGCGTGTGATACACATATGGAAGTTAATCAGAAATTAGGGGATGGCACAGGTGGAGAAGTTGACAAAGGGAGATATCAGAAATTGGTTGGCAAGCTGATTTATCTGTCTCACACTCGCCCTGACATTGCCTTTGCTGTGAGTGTAGTCAGCAAGTTTTTCCTCGTGAGTCTCACTATGATGTTGCTCTTCGGATCCTCAGATATTTGAAATCTGCCCCTAGAAAGGGTTTATTCTTTGGTATACATAATCACCTTCAAGTGGAAGGATATACAGATGCAGATTGGGCCTTCAGGATCTACCTCAGGGTATAGTACCTTTTTTGGAGGAAGTCTTGTTACTTGGCGTAGCAAGAAATAGGCTGTTGTATATAGATCTGCTGCCGAGGTCGAATTTCGGGCTATGTCTCAGGGAATTTGTGAGTTGTTGTGGATAAAAATTTTATTGAGAGACCTTAATCTTACGCCCCCTGATCCTATGAGACTGTATTGTGACAATAAAGCAGCTATCAGTATTGCTCACAACCCAGTGCAACATGACAGAACTAAGCATGTGGAGATTGACAGACACTTTACAAAAGAGAAACTGAGTAGTGGTGTGATCTCTACACCATTTGTGAAATATAGCGAAAAGTTGGCAGATGTTTTCACAACAGGTCTTGGAAGTAGGCCTCGTCATTATATCCTTAGCAAGCTGGACATGAGAGATATCTTCGCACCAGCTTGAGGGAGAGTGTTGAGATGTGTTGCCTGGTAGCTGGCAATTAGTTGTCAATTAGTTGAATGAGTTGTTAGCTTTTTTAGTATTTTATTTTCTAGTTTATTGCCCAAGGGCCCTATTATAATTTCTCTCTGTAATGTTTAATATAAATATGGTTGAGACTCTTGTCTCAACCTAAGTTTTTTTGCCCTAATTGTTTCTACAATGCATTTATTTGAGGATCTTTTTTTCATCTTCCCCTGCCCATCAACCTATGATTCTTCAACCTAGCAAAGAAGAACATCATGTAGAGGTTGGTCGTAGTCTCGTAGATCTCATCTAAGGCTTCTGAGTGGTAATTCCTTTATAGGATTAGCTTTCTATTATATTGTTCTTATTTCTTTACCATCTCAATCCACACTCATTTTGGTTTCCCATTCCTCTAGCAATAACCCAATTTGGCAGTTACTACTATTAGTCTCCCCAAAACCACCAAATCATTTTCTGACTTTCACTATAGTAGGTACCACTTAGCCACATAATTAAGTGATAACATTTTTTTATGCACCAAAGTACCAACATTAAGTCCTCTGGAGCATAGCATCAGGTTCATGTCTGGCAAGCTAGGTTACACGGGACATTTTGACCCAAGGTAAAACAAAATGCAGTGGACATGACAATTACTCAAACCACCTTATGGGAGGAGTAAAATTGAACACCTGGATACCTATGCACATTGTACTCACAACTTTGACTTCACACATGTACCCTAGTCCATGTGATATATTGCAAGAATAGCATACTATGGGCAAATCTTAAAAATGTCAACGGGAAACGCTTCCCATCCATAGCAATAAATTAAGAAGGCATTTTATTTTCATTTAATAAGAAACACTTTTGGTTAGCAATAAAATAGTAACAAAAGCAGAAAAATCAAGTACCTGTAGGAAAGAAGTTGCAAGAACAGTATCGGTGGAATCTTTGAATCTCATAGGAAAGACTACGATCACTTTTTCTGCCTGCCACAAGCAATTGCTCAAAATGTTTCAAAATTTGAGTTTTAAATAACCTCTTTTTATAAATATTAAAAGTGATGAGGGCCGATAATCACCACACTCGGAAAATACATAAAACGTCAACTTCCAGTATTCCATATCAATAAAACGTCAACTTCCAGTATTCCATATCAATAACTATTTATGTGAGGTCAGAATTTGCTATTAAGAAGAAATAAAAAAGTACACGGAGTAGTCCAGAATATAACTTAGCAAAATGTACAACAGCAAAATGTACAACAACATTAATTTGTCCGGTTAAACCTGGCTACTACTAGCAACAAACAGATGCACATTGGAAACTAAGAGGTGATCATAGTTTATTGACAAAAATTCTGCTATTGGAAGGCTTTTTCAGTTAAAATGCAATTCCTACCTGGGGAACAAGGAAAAAGGACTCCTTAGGCCGATGCACCAAGGCAACAAGCTGATCTATATTGGGAGCAACTATCCTTGAAGCAAGATGTTTTAGCACTACCCTTAAAGGGGCACCAAGTACCACTTCCCTCACCGATGCAATCTTTACCAAAAGAGTATGCATGTTCTCTGCAAAACTATTCACAACTATCAGAGCAGAATGATGGAACAAAATGCACTAGAAAACAAATTGTAAAAAATACATCAATTCTTTGAGTCATCGTGAACATGTATTGGTATGAAAGAGAACATAAATGTTCAGTGCACGGAATTGTAATTATAATGTACAGAGAAGTAAAATATGATTTCTAAGGCACCTAAGGTAAGTATTGGTGCAAAATTACAAGATATATTTATCAGGGAGGAAAAGAACGCAACTACCACACACTAAGTACCAATTCATGGAGCAAGAGCAGAGCATGAGAGTGCCCCAAGAATACCTACATGTATTCATGTATCTTACTTGGATAACAATTATATGCAAATATTTACGTATGCAATCATATATTTATAAGTACCATTCTGTTATAGAGGAATTTAAATGTGACAGAAATAACAAATAGTCCAATGGAAATGATACTGCTACTCCACATGGTTAGGTCAGCGGTTCAAATACCAGCACCTACCAAATTTTAGTTATCTCCTCAACATGCACGTCTATAAAAGAATCACATGCTTGTGAGTCCACTTAAAACCGCATGCTCGTGGATCTACCACAAACCTTGGTCAAAGTCAATTAAAAGACGCAAAGGTAGCCACAACACAATCTAAGAGCTACTACTCCACAAATTGTCACCAGAGAATAAGTGAACTTTCCACGGATCGCCCCCAACTCTCAAAATTGCATATTGAGAGCGTGAACATGGCAGTCCCTAGAAAAATCAAGGCACTAAGATCATACAACAAATCACTGTGCGCTCAAAAAACCAATAACATTCGCTGGCCAAAGAGTAAGGAAAAATAGAGGTCAAGGCATAATTACACAAAATTTCAATCTCCATGAAGTCCCACATAGTAAGGTAAAGATCGACAAATGAAATATCCAGAATTCTCCTAGGTAGCCAAGGATTTGAACCAGAACACCCCACCCCTCTTCCTTTCACCAGAGGGCACAGCTCATTTACATCGAAGTATATATGAGTCAATTTCATTCCTTGAATCCAAACCAAAATCCTCCAAATGAATTTGATGAGTTTGCTAAATGACCTAGCATCCAAAAACCATAAGTGTGAAGCCTAAGCTTTTCTTGCATTTGTAAATGCAGAATCAACATAACAAGAGAATTTGGTCATCCTAAAACCTACATCTTTTGTTACTTGTCCAAGAAAGTCAAATTTGGGTCAACTAGGTTAGTGATCTTTAGGGAAACTTTTCTTGTTTTCTAACATCTGCTTGCTGTTTAGGCAGGCCCCTTTATCTATTGTTTCAGGCTTTCCACACTAGAGTATTCCTTTCAGCTTCGTTAGAGAGGTTAACTAAACCTTTTTCCTTGTATTTCCCTTTCAGCTTCGCCAGTCACGAACCTACGGAACCAAAAAGGAACTTTTTCTCTATTTTTGCTTCTCCGGGGCGTGACAATCCAGAAGGTAAAGGTCATTCTCCTCTCTACCACTGTCAATCGTCCTCCTTGTGGTAATGTTCAAAAAGACGCAATGAGAAGGGAAAAAAGTTACACTGCAATTCAAATCACGAGTTATACGACTAATAGATAAAAGATTATAAGTAAAATTAGGAACATGTAGGACCGATGACAGAAGCAATGAGGGAGTGGCATGAATGACACCCTTCCCTGTAATAGAAGAAAATAACCATCTGCAATGCAAACTTTATCTTGACCTGAATGAGGAGTATATACAGAAAACAAATCGGAAGAGCTAGACATATGATCTGAAGACCAAGGAAAAGACAAATAGGATAAACATGCTCAGGCAGAAGTGACCAAGTTACCTGTCTGTGTAAATGAAGAGGAGGCACCTGTAGGTGTAGATGCCAAGGCAGAGGCAGCAGAAGAACGGCGAGTCATTAGGCTCCGGAGAGCCTCCTCCACCTCAGAGGCAGTGAACATAGGTGGAGTAGCAGCGGTAAGAGACAGACCAATCAGAGTAGGAGCTGTAAGGTCTACAGCCATAGTATGATTAGCATGAGCATTGCGACCATTAAACCTTCCTCCACGACCCCTAGACAAGCCAGAACGACCCCCTCGACCCCCCTGTGGATAACCATGAAGCCTATAGTATTTCTCCCTTGTGTGATATTTGGTATTGCAATAATCACAAAATTGCTTAGAGTTATCTGGAGAACAAGACTCACTAGCGGTGTCACAACCACAGTTGCATTTTCTGGAAGCTTAGAGAGCACAAACTTGTGCCTCTCTCTTTTATTAATAATGAATTATAACAAGAAAAGGAAATTACATTAAGGGCCCATACAAACAATTAAAACTATGAAATTAAAATAAGACCCATAAAATAAAACTATTTCTCAACACTCCCCCTCAAGTTGGTGCAAAGATATCTCTCATGCCAAACTTGCTAAGAATGAAATGAAACGACCATCCGGCTAGACTCTTTGTAAGAACATCTACTAACTGGTCTCCTGACCTCACGAACGGAGTACAAATGCTTCCCTTATTCAGCTTCTCCTTAATAAAATGTCTATCAATTTCCACATGTATAGTTCTGTCATGCTGAATTGGATTGTGGGCAATATCAATTGCAGCTTTGTTATCACAATTTAACCTCATTGAGTCCTTTAGTCCAAACCCCAAGTTTAATAACACAATCTGGACCCATAACATCTCGCACACTCCTATCATGGCCCTAAACTCTGCCTCTGCGCTAGATCTTGCCACTACTGACTGCTTTAACTCCTCCATGTCACTCACACTGACAGCAATAGCAATATCAGGTCTAATGTGTGCAAGTAAATCAGTTTACCTAACAGCCTTTGGCATCTTCCTTTGTCAACAGGTTCTCCACTGGGATCATCACTAAGTTTCAAATTAGGATCCATGGGTGTATCTACTGCTTTACTCCCAAGCATCCCTGTCTCCTTGAGTAAATCCAGAACATATTTTTGTTGTAATATAAATATTCCTTCCTTAGATCTCGCCACTTCGATTCCCAAGAAGTACTTTA
Source organism: Hydrangea macrophylla (assembly GCA_033977485.1). NCBI lineage: Eukaryota > Viridiplantae > Streptophyta > Magnoliopsida > Cornales > Hydrangeaceae > Hydrangea > Hydrangea macrophylla. The sequence continues at coordinate 3,233,364 of CM066998.1, read as the reverse complement.
AATCACCTAAATCTTTGATTTCAAATTTTTTAGCAAGGTACGATTTTAGACTCTTCATCTCCTCTAAATCATTGACTGTTAGAACAATATCTACATAGACAATCAAAGCAGTCACCTTTCCCTGTGATGAGTGCTTAATAAAAAGTGTGTGATCACCTTGGCTCTGTCTAAAACCATACCTGATCATAGCTTAAGAGAATCTGTCAAACCAAGCTCTAGGAGACTCTTTCAGACCATGCAGGGATTTCCTGAGACGACATACCTTCCCTCTGGTCTTGTCATCCTCAAACCCAAGAGCAATGTCCATGTACACTTCTTCTAAAACCCCATACAAGAATGCATTTTTAACATCAAACTGATGTAAAGGCCACTCCAAATTCGCTGCTAGAGACAGTAAGATCCGGATGCAGTTCATCTTTGCAGCAGGAGCTCCTGATAGTCCACTCCATATGTTTGAGTAAAGCCTTTGGCCACCAATTTGGCTTTAAAGCTCTCAACTGTTCCATCTGCCTTATGTTTCACGGTGAACACCCACTTGCACCCTATTGTCCTTTTCCCACGAGGTAATTCTGCTAATTCCCAAGTTCCATTTTTCTGAAGTGCTTTCATCTCTTCAACCATGGCGGACTTCCATTTAGGATCAGAGAGAGCTTCCTGGAAAATGTTAGAGACAGAAACAGAATCGAGTTTGGACACAAAAATCTTATAAGATGGAGATAAACAAGAGAAAGAAACAAATTTTGAAAGCAGGTGTTTAGTACATTCCCTAGTACCCTTGCGAAGAGCAATAGGAACGTCTAACTCATTATCAGTGGTAAAAGCAAGAGTAGGAGTAGAAGGACTAGAAATACCTGGACCATCATCCTCTGAAGAAGGCAATTGTAGTGGAATTAGAGAAATGACCCCGTCTTCTGTTGCTCCAAAGATTCCTCTATCCTTGTTTTGGAGTAAGTCAATAATTCTTTTCTTCTACCTTCCCACTTTCTTCTCCTTTCTTTTTGTCACTCTCCTTTTCACTCTCCTCTCTTTTTTCTTCTCCACTTTCCTCTCTTCCTACAATAAATGGAACTGTTGTTACAGACTTCTCTTCACAAGCGTGTTTTCCCCCTGACGAGATGGCTGAGGAGACTGGAAATAGGACAGAGACTCATCGAAGGTAACATCCATAGACACGAACCATTTATGAGGAGGAGGATGGTAACACGTATAGCCTTTTTGCATGGGAGAATAACCCACAAAGACACATTTAAGTGCTCGTGGATCCAACTTACGTCTGGACTGAGAGTGATTGTAAACAAAACAAATGCACCCAAAAACTTTAGGAGGAATAGGAAAAATAGAAGATGGATTAGTAAGTTCAATAGGAGTTTTCTTACCAATGACCTGGGTAGGGAGGCGACTGATAAGGTAAGCAGCAGTTAACACAGCCTCCCCCCAATAAAACTTTGGAATCTGTATGCAAAACAAAATAGATCTAGCAGACTCCAACAAATGACGATTTTTTCGCTCAGCAACTCCATTATGTTTGGTGGATCATGCAATGTTCAGAAGAAAAAAAATTGAGTGAGACCGCCATAACTATATCCCCCTACCCATCAGAACGAATAATCTTAACAACTGTGCTAACATCTTGTGGAATTTTTTAAAGATAGAAAAAACATCACTCTTCTCTTTCATTAAGTATACCCAATTCATGCGAGTGTAATCATCAATAAAAGTAAAAAAAAAAACCATTTATAACCATTCAAAGTAGGAATATGAGAAGGATCCCAAACATCTGTGTGAATAAGAGCAAATGGAGCAGTACTTTTATTGAAACTAGAATTAAATGTAGCACGGTGATGTTTTCCAAGTTCACATGCCTCACAAGATATCTCGGAAATACATTTATTAGGAACTAAAGACGGGAATAAAAAACGAAGTAAGTAGAAAGAAGGGTGTCCTGATCTCTGGTGCCATAGCTATGTCTCTCGAGGAAGAGTTTCTCTCTGTGTCGTCAGCAACTTGAGTGCACCCTCCATTTGATACTCCACCAGGCAACAGGAAATAAAGGCCATTCTCCTCTTTAACACTATCAATCTCCTTCTTCGTGGAGAGGTCCTGAAATACACAATGAGACGGAAAGAAAGTCACACTACAATTTAGATCACGAATACTTCGACTATTTGAAAGAAGATTAGTCGAAAATTAGGCACATGAAGAACAGAGGATAAAGCAATAGAATTCGAAATATTAATGAGAAACCGAAGAAAAATTGCCATCAGTAGTTTAAACTTTATCCTTCCCTGAACAAGGATTATAAGTTGAAATAACGGTGGAAAGTCCAGTCATATGATCGGAAGCTCCAGAATCAATGATCCATGGCTGCCGAGAATCTACACTTAAATTATTAGAAAAATTAGCAGAATTACCTTTATGAACAAAGGAAGTAGAGGCACTAATGGAGGTGTCCAACTGAGCCATAATGCGCCTAAAGAGTCTCAATGTCAGTGCTACTAATACTCCCAGCACTGATGAAGAGGTGGAAGCTGGTAACTCCTCCTGATACGTAGAATCGGAGCCAGTAGTCAAGTGAGCACAAGGGCCACCACCCCGGCCACCACGACCTCCACCACGGCCACCACCCCGTCCTTTTGGCATAGGCGGGCGTCCGTGAAGTCTCCAACAAGTCTCTCGGGTATGTCTAGGCCGAATGCAATGATCACACCAAAGCTTGTCTTTGTCATCTCCGATCTTAGAACTGGACTCCTTACGCTGAGTAGGTAGCTTACCACCTCGTTGGCTAGAGGAAATTAGAGCAGACCTATAGTAGAGGACTGTGGAAGCATAACTGAGCAGCGACTTTCCTCGTTTTGAACATAGGCAAAAGCTTCCCTAAGGGAAGGTAGAGGTTCCATACCAAGTATCCGACTCCGCACCGGGTCAAACTCTGGATTCAGGCCGGCGAGAAATTTAAAAATCCGCTCACTTTCAATATATGTTTTGAAGCTAACAGCATCAGTAGGGCATACTGGGTGATGGGTTATTAGATGATCAATCCTCTTCCAAAGAAAACCCAAAGCAATAAAGTATTGTAGAGTTATGCGATCTCCCTGGACCTCGGCTTCAACTGTGCGTCGTAACTCATAAACCTGAGCCACATTTCCCTTGCGAGAATAAGTCTCAGCAAGGGTATCCCAGATGTCTTGGGCAGTTTCCATACCAAAAAAACCATCGGCAATCTCTGGCTCCATAAAATGAGTGAGCCAACTCAAGAACAAGAAATTATCAACTTCCCACTTTCCATAAGTAGGATCTTCAGTATTAGGTGCCTTGATTAAGCCATTCACATAACCAAACTTCGATCTACTTTTAAGCCAGAACGTTGCAGATTGAGACCAAGATAAATAATTCTCACCATTCAATAACACTGTGGTGATCTTGGACCCAGGGTTCTCGGTAATGGCCAACCTCTCATTACCTACAGGAGAACTCGTACCAGCAGTAGTCTTCTGAGCCAAATCGTCCTTCGTCATATTGAGAAAGGACCTTACAAGAAGGGGTTGATGAAATCAACGCACACCTAGTAATCACGAGAACCAATTTGGTGCAATTGTCCGATTTATGGACAAATCATTTGGCCTGAATCCGGACCGGGAAAAAATTGAAGTAGGTTGTGATCAAATTAATTCAATATCTTGGAATAATCTGACCTAGGTTTGGAAAACTAGAGTGAAGAAGGATTTTTTGGTGAAGTGTAGTCAATCCAGGGTTTCGGTTGATAGCTAGGTAGCAGGGAAGGATAAAGGGTGAGGTGCACCGAGTGTCTAGGGAGCCAAAGGGGTTGCGCCAAGGTTCAGGGGGCTGCGGCGAGTGGTCTGGGGACTTCGGCGAGTAGGGTGGCAGATGTGGGGTGGCCGGTGAGGTGTGTGGTGGTCGGCGTGGCGCTGAGTGCAGGTCGGCGACGGTTGGTGTGGTTGGGTTTAGTGGTTAGAATCAAACCCTAGGTTTAGGGTAGCTCTGATACCATGTTGTATTTTCTAGAAGCTTAGAGAGCACAAACTTGTGCCTCTCTCTTTTAATAATGAATAATAACAAGAAAGGAAATTACATTAAGGGCCCATACAAACAATTAAAACTATGAAATTAAAATAATACCCAAAAAATAAAACTATTTCTCAACATCCTTCTGAGGAACTGACAAGAAAGCAGATCGCTCTGTGGAAGCGTAGCAGAAACGACGACTTTCCTCGTTCTCTACATAGGCAAATGCCTCCTGAAGAGAAGGTGGTGGATTCATTCCCAGAACCCGACTGTGAACTGGATCCAAATCAGAGTGAAGTCCCTCGAGAAACTTTAAAATCCTCTCCTCAGCCACAAGTTTATTATAGGCCACAGAGTCAGCAGGGCACACAGGCTTGTAGTCCAACAAGTGGTCCAGACATTTCCAACTAGTAGATAGAGAGGTGAAGTACTGAAGAACGCTCTTGGGCAATCACCATGTCCAAGAAACCTTCAGCAATCTCTGGAATCATAGACTTGCAAGCCAAGTCATGACAGTGGAGTTCTTCATCTCCCACTTGTCATATGAGGCATCCTCGGTGTTAGGTGCTTTAATTTTCCCATTGATATATCCCATCTTCCCTCTTCCCTTTAGGAACATAATCACAGATCCGAACCAAGTAAGGTAGTTCTGGCCATTGAAAAGTGATGTAGCAAGTTTGACATTCGAGCTATCGGTGGATGCAACAATAACACGTTCATCCTTAAGCAACTGTGTATTCACGTTGGATTTGTCTGGATTCGTCATCGTGAATCAACACAAAAAAACGATACCCGCAACGAAGACTGTATAAGGTAAGGAACCAATGGATGCGCAGCACACAACGAAGAATCAGATCACCATAGAGGATGCCAGCAGATCAATCACTGATCAATGGGTCATTGAAAGGACCCAAAAAAAAAAAAAACGAACGAACAAACAAACGAAAACAGAACCTTCAATCAAAATAGTATACGTTGGAGTCTATACGAAAGGTGAAAAAAACAGATGAATACGGAATAGGGTGTTGGCCTTATAGGAGCATAGGAGGAGCTGGGAGGGGCTACGACAGGGGCTGGGGGGCTGCTTAGGGTCTAACAGAAGTGGGGTGGGCTGGTGGTGGTGTCGGCTAGAGATTTCAGGCCATGAGGAGGTGCGGCGAGTCTGTGGGGTTCTGGGATAGGTGCGGCGAGGCTGCAGGGGTCAGGGAATAGGGCAGCGCAGGTCGTGGTTGGTCGGTGTAAGTGGTAGTGGCTGATGGTCCGGTCGGTGCAAGGAGGGGTTAGGGTTGGTATGGTGGTGGCTCTGATACCATGTTAACAAAGATTAAACCAAAACTTAGGGTTGACAAAATGAGTCACACCCTTATATATTATTCAGAATTATAAGAAAAAAAAATTACAAACTAGACCCTTTTAACTCTAATAATATAAAAAAACTACATGATATATCTAACAACTCTGAGTCTTACTCGACAACAGACCTGATGGAAATCATGGCACGTCTTCAAGGGAACCAGTTCAAATTCCAATTGGACCAGTTACAAGGGCTTGGGCAAAGAAGTTCAAAGCAGCACTCAATGGGCTAATTCAAGAAGCTTGGTCTCAGGAAAATTCGTGGAGGCCTATGGAGCTTGGTCCACAATGATGTCTCAATCTAATTCAAGTTCTAGAAGAATAATCCAGCAGTTCAAGATTGAAGTCAAATTTTAGTTTTCCTAAAATTAGAATTTGATTGTCATTTTTTCTTAATTGCTTAAATTGCTGAATTGTAGGCTTGCATGCCAAATATGGAACTTTCCTTATTCGTTTAGTTTCGTTTTATTTTAATTTTGGGCGAATTTATTTTGGGGCATAATATTTCGCAGGCTTATAGGGCACAATTGTAAGCCTCAGCTATTTAAACAGTTTTAGGGTGTGTAATATGCAGTTTTGATGATTAATAATATTGTGAGAGTTTTCTCTTTGGTTCTTTGAAGAACTATTCGAACTTATCAGATTTACTCTGTGGCGTTCATACCTGTACTTATCAATCGAGTTTTCCATCCTTGATTGTGGCGTCTTCATCCTTATACCAAGGTTCGCATCTGTTATAGGTGTTGGGTCGCGGTTTCCATTTGAATCTGACAGTAGAACGGTCCGAGGCATTAATCGAGTTACAGGTTTCGTCACATTGTTGGCGGGGTTCGTATCAGTTGGTATCAGAGCACAGTTCTAGTCTCAGGTTTATCCTATCTTTTTCGTTTCTGTTCTTATTCGTTTCTTCTGGTTCTGTTCTTATTCGTTTTTGTTTTTGTTTTTTTTTTCTTTTCGTTTTCTTATTCGTTCTCGTTTCTGAACCGTACCAAAAAAAAAAGGTGTTCGATTACGATCTGGAATTTCGTGTTTGGGGTTGCAAATCTAATCTGTGATTTTCTCTTGTTGCTTCGTGTTTGTTCATTCCCGTGATCGTTGTTATTGTGGTCTTTTCCTTCTCAGGAATTAGGGTTTCTGAAACAGATACGTGAACTGTGAAGTCTCTCTGACTATTCAAAAAAAAAAATAGAGAAGGAAAAAAAAAAAGAAAAAGAAGAAGAGAAGAGAAGAGTAAGCCGCGAAAAAAAAAAAAAAAAAAGAGATCGGTAAGCCGCGAAAAAAAAGAGAGTACAAAAACTCGGCTTAAAATTTTATTTTTGTTTTACAATATTGGGGGTCTAAGGAGTCCAAATCTGACCTTACTCCAAAGTGTGAAAAAAAATTTCCCGAAAATTCCATTTTTTTTTTTTTGTGCTTTTGGAAACCTAGCCATCCGCGTGCGTTCGTTTTCAGTCGTGCTTTCAACTTCCAAATTTGATTGATCTAGTGTGGGTGTGGATTGTTACTGAGAAATTCTGGTCATTGTTTGATCAGTTTCATAAGAACTAAGTGAGAATTACTTCGAGTGGAAAAAGGCAGGAGTGGTGAGCACATAAGAGGGTAAAAGCCGACTTGATTTTTGCGTGTAAACAAGAGTGAATCATATTCTTGAGTGAAACACGTGAGGGAGTGTAGTGAGGATCTGTTCTATTTCTAATCCATTCTTGCAGGGATTATGGCTCAAGATCAGGGAAGAGTCACAAATGAAGAGGCTCAACAGCCGGTTGTTACGAATTTACAAATGCAAGCTTTAGTGGGGGAGATGAGGCGGATGATGAGGGCAAAACTGGAACCGATACATGAGAGATTGGATAGAGTTGAAGAGGGTACACACCACATAGGCAACCACAAAATGTTCGTAATGTACAAAGAAGCGCGAGAGTTGATGATGAGGAGTATTTTGGGGAAGACTTTGATGAAGAAAATGATCGGGAGTCAATAGATAATCAGAGGAGATATGGTGGTCGGGGTAGAGAAGTTAGGTTTAGAGAAGCTAGGAACCGGGAAGATAATAATTTGGGTAGTATTAAGATGAAGATTCCTTCGTTTCAAGGAAAGACTGATCCGGAAGCATATCTTGAATGGGAGAAGAAGGTGGAATTGGTAATCGATTGCCACAATTACTCCGAGATTAAGAAAGTAAAACTTGCTGCCATTGAATTTTCCGATTATGCTATTATTTGGTGGGATCAATTGGTTCTGAATAGGAGGAGAAATAGGGAGCATCCAATAGAGACATGGGAGGATATGAAAACTGTGATGAGGAAGCGATTCATTCGAAGTTACTACTATCGGGAGTTGTATAACAGGTTGCAAAGTTTGAGGCAAGGTAATAGGAGTGTAGAAGTATATTATAAGGAGATGGAAGTTGCGATGATTCGAGCGAATGTAGAGGAAGATCGAGAGGCTACAATGGCTAGATTCTTAGTTGGATTGAATCGGGAAATTGCCAATGCAGTGGAATTGCAACACTATGTTGAATTGGAGGATATGGTACACATGGCTATTAAAATTGAGAATCAACTGAAGAGGAGGGGCAGCAGCACACATCCAATCCAAAATCCAAGCAAAAATTCCAATACATCCGCTTGGAAACCAAATACTTGGAAAAGAGATGAGAAGCAGGCTTTGGTGAAGCCAAAAACTGAGCAAAAACAAGAATTGACCAGCCATGGAAATCAAGGTAAATCCGATTCTTCTACTTCTAGAAATCGTGACATTAAGTGTTTTAAATGCCAAGGCAGGGGGCACATAGCAAGTCAATGTCCAAACAAGCGGGTTATGGTGATGCGAGACAATGGTGAGATTGAAACAGAGGATGACGATTCTGACACCGGTGATATGCCATCATTGGAGGACATTCCTGAGGAGGAGTACGTTGCCCCAGATGCATTGACATTGGTGGCAAGGAGAGCATTGAGTGTGCAAGCAAGAGAAGTTGAGGAAGTACAGCGAGAAAACATCTTCCATACTAGGTGCTATGTTAAGGACAAGGTATGTAGTGTGATTATTGATGGTGGTAGTTGTACTAATGTTGCAAGCACAATAATGGTGGAGAAGTAAGGGCTGCCCACGCTGAAACACCCTAGGCCGTACAAGTTGCAATGGTTAAATGATAGTGGTGAGTTGAGGGTGAACAAACAGGTGTTAGTGGCATTTCGAATTGGTAAGTACGAAGATGAAGTGATGTGTGATGTAGTACCGATGCATGCTGGACACTTATTGTTAGGGCGCCCATGGCAGTTTGATAGGCGCGTGAAGCATGATGGCTTTACGAATAAATATTCATTTGTACTTGATCACCGTTCGATCACTCTTGTACCTTTAACCCCGCAACAAGTTTATGAGGATCAAGTGAGGTTACAAAAGGAGAGTGTTCAAAAAGGAGAGAAAGAGAAAAAGAAAGTGAGTGAAAATTCGAGTGAAGAAAAAAGAGAGGCCGAGAAAATTGAGAGAGAAAAAAAGCGAGAAGATTCGGCTAGAGAGATAAAAATAGAGAGAAAAACAAATTTCTATGCAAAAGCGAGTGAAATCAAAAGAGCAATATGCCAAGCAAGCCAACAAGGGGCGTCACAAGATGGGTTTTGAACCCGGAGATTGGGTTTGGTTGCATATGCGAAAAGAAAGATTTCCGGCTGAAAGGCGTTCCAAATTGCTGCCACGAGGAGATGGGCCTTTCCAAGTTCTCGAGCGCATCAATGACAATGCTTACAAGCTCGATTTGCCAGGTGAGTACAATGTAAGTGCTACTTTTAATGTTACTGATTTGAGTCATTTTGATGTAGGTGATAATTTGAGGACAAATCCTTTTCAAGAGCTCATGGCACGTCTTCAAGGGAACCAGTTCAAATTCCAATTGGACCAGTTACGAGGGCTTGGGCAAAGAAGTTCAAAGCAGCACTCAATGGGCTAATTCAAGAAGTTGGGTCACAGGAAAATTCGTGGAGGCCTATGGAGCTTGGTCTACAAAGATGTCTCAATCTAATTCAAGTTCTAGAAGAATAATCCAGCAGTTCAAGATTGAAGTCAAATTTTAGTTTTCCTAAAATTAGAATTTGATTGTCATTTTTTCTTAATTGCTTAAATTGCTGAATTGTAAGCTTGCATGCCAAATATGGAACTTTCCTTATTCCTTTAGTTTCGTTTTATTTTAATTTTGGGCGAATTTATTTTGGGGCATAATATTTCGTAGGCTTATAGGGCACAACTGTAAGCCTCAGCTATTTAAACAGTTTTAGGGTATGTAATATGCAGTTTTGAGGATTAATAATATTGTGTGAGTTTTCTCTTTGGTTCTTTGAAGAACTATTCGAACTTATCAGTTTTACTCTGTGGCGTTCATACCTGGACTTATCAATCGAGTTTTCCATCCTTGATTGTGGCGTCTTCATCCTTTATACCAAAGTTCGCATATGTTATAAGTGTCGGGTCGCGGTTTCCATTTGAATCTGACAGTAGAACGGTCCGAAGCATTAATCGTGTTACGGGTTTCGTCACATTGTTGGCGGGGTTCGTATCAAGACCTGATTTTATGCTTCCACTATCTCTGTTGGTCCCTCCTGTGTCCATAGTCGTATCCACTCCAGATATATCGTCTCAATTGGACCGCCCTGACCTGCAGACATAAATTCAACTTTAGAGTATTAGGACCATTCCTGATTCCGCTGCTCCACCTACGGCTTATGCGTCCTTAGATCTGCCATTGCTCTCTTCCTCTCAGACAGAGTTAGAACTTCCGATTGCTCTCCTGAAGGGTAAGCATTCTTGTATTTATCATCCTATTTCAAACTTTGTTTCTTATAACCATTTGTCTGCTACTTTTTCGTCTTTTGTTGCCTCTTTGCCTACTATCTCTATTCCTAAGCCTATTGCAGAAGCTCTTTCCCATTCGAGATAGAGACAGGCTATGGAGGATGGTATACTTGCATTGAGAGATACTGGTACTTGGGAAATAGTGCCACTTCATGTAGGAAAGTCTGTGGTTGGTTGTCGTTGGGTGCTTAATGTTAAGATGCATCTAGATGGCACACTCGACCGACTGAAGGCCCGCCTTGTTGCCAAGGGACATACCCAAGTTTATGGGCTTGATTATACTGAGACATGATCTCCCGTTGCCAAAATTGCTTATGTTCGTATGTTCATCTCCCTCGATGCCACCTATTTACATCAGTTGGATGTCAAAAACACCTTTATCAATGGCAGTCTTTTGGAGGAGGTTTATATAGAGCAACCACCTAGGTTTGTTGCTCATGGGGAGTCTAGTCTGGTATGCCGATTGAAGAAGTCTCTATATGGCCTGAAACAATCCCCTCGTGCCTGGTTTGGTAGATTCAATGAAGTAGTTGCTAAATTCAAACTCCAACGATGTGGTGTTGATCACTCTGTCTTTTATAGACACTCCACAGTAGGAAAAATTCTGTTAATTGTCTATGTTGATGACATTATTCTAATTGGTGATGACTCTAGGGGGCTTCAAGAGTTAAAATCCTCTTTTACAAAAGAGGTTTCAAACCAACGATCTGGCACAGAAATTTTCTAGGAATTGAAGTGGGGAGATCTAGAGAGGGGATTTGCCTTTCTCAGAGGAAGTATGTTCTTCATCTCCTGTCTGAAACAGGCACGTTGGGGTCCAAGCCCTTAGATACTCCTATGGCTCCCAACACAAAGTTATTGTCGGATCAGGGAGAGCTCCTCGATGATCCACGACAATACAGGCGTCTTGTAGGGAAGCTTAATTACCCACCAGTGACCAGACCCGATGTTGCATTCGCAGTTAAGCCAATTTATGGACTGTCCACGAACCACTCATTGGGATGCTGTGATCTGTATACCGAGATATCTCAAAGGAGCTCCAGGACTTGGTTTGTTGTATAGGGATCACGGTCACATACGTGTTGAGGGTTAAACCGATGCAGATTGGGCTAGTTCCCCCGGTGATAGAAGATCTACTACTGGCTAGTTTGGCTACTGTGTTATGGTTGGGGGCAACCTTATATCATGGAAGAGTAAGAAACAGACTGTGGTTGCCCAACCTAGTGCAAAATCATAATGCAGGGCTATGGCTCACACCACTTGTGAGCTAGTGTGGCTGAAACATTTGTTAAGAGGAGCTTGGTTTTACTCAGTCCAATCCAATGAAATTGCTATGTGATAATTAAGCTACTATTCATATTGCTTCCAATACTGTATTTCATGAGAGGACGAAGCACATTGAAGTTGACTGTCACAAGGTTATTTAAGGCGTAAGGCGCACTGAGGCGCAAAGGTCTCCTAGAGCCTAGGCGCAAGGCGCACTTTGAGGCGCATGCCCGAGCGAAGCGAGGCGCAAAAATACATTTTTTTTTTATATGATATAGCAGCCTGGCTGCACTTTTTTAACACATACTAGTATTTTCTATATTATTTTTTTAATTTTCTAGTATTTTATGCCTAGTGCTCCATCCAAAGAAAAAGACATTAAGACATTTTTTTAAAAAAAATTCTAGTACTTTTTTAATTTTCTAGTATTTTTTTAAAAAATTTTACTCCCTCCGTCCCTTTTTTTGAGTACTATATTCTATCCTGGGATGTCCCAAAATTAGTGTCCACTTTCTTAAATTGGTATACAATTTTTACTTACTTTCTAAAACTACCCTTCCTTGAAATTTACACTAAGACAACTAAAAAAGCTAATGTAACGATTAGGGGTAATTGTGGAAAGTAAGTGTAAATTCTTTTTGTCCCCTTAATAAGTTGAGTTTCCAAAGGTGGACTAAAAAAAAGGGAAGGAGGGAGTAAAATTTTATATTATATATTATATTCTCACTATATATTATATATTATATTATTTTATGATTATATTATATAGGTCATATAGGTCATATATTATATAGATTATATTGTCTACCATATTATATAGGTCATATATCATATATCATATTATATAATATAACAAAGAAAGAAAATGCCAAAAGAGAAGGAAAAAGAGGGGTTTTAAACCCACCGACAGTTTGACCACTATTGGAAAAAGAAAACGAAAAAACACCCCCACGACAGTGGAGAAAAAGAAAGGAAGGGAAAAAAAAAAAAGAAAGGCCAAAAGACAGGGTTTTAAGCCCACAGTGGAGGAAAAGAAAAGAAAAAAAAAAGAGAGAGACGAAGAAGAAGAAGACGATGGGGAAGAAAGAAGAAGAAAGAAGAGAAGAAGAAGACGAAGGAGGAAGAAGAAGGAAAAAAAGAAAAAGATGTCTCTGATCTGGGCTAAAGGAGGAGGAAGAAGAAAGAAAAAAAAAAAACTCAGATCTGGGCAGAAGGAGGGGGAAGAAGAAGAAGAAGAAGAAGAAGAAGAAGAAGAAAGAGAAAAAAAAAAAAAAATTACCTGGGTTGCGACTTGTGACATCTCGTTTCTTCTTCTTTTTCTTTTTTTTTTTTGGCTAAACTGTCGGGCGATCACCTCATGCGCCTCGTGCCTCACAAAAATGCCCTAAAAGGCATGCCTCGCATGCGCCTAATTGAAGGGGCTGCGCCTAGCCTTAGGCGAGGCCCTAGTCTCGCGCTTAGGCGCGCCTCAGGCGCACCTTTCACAACAGAGGACTGTCACTTTGTTCGAGCGAAGCTTTTGCAAAATGTTATCCATACAGTTCATGTGGAGTAAGTAGATCAGCTGGCCGACTTGTTTACTAAAGCATTGGGTGGGATTCGAGTGAAGTACATTTGTGACACTCTTGGTGCATATGACATGTATGCTCCAGCTTGACGGGGAGTGTTAAAGGGATATTATGTTAGTATATGAATGTATATTGTACTCCCTCCGTTCCAAAATATGTGTCCAATACAAGTTTGCACATTGTTTAAGAAAGATGTATTATATTCATTTTTTTGGTTTATTAGATACTCCCTCCGTCCCATTTTATATGTCCCCCTTTCTATTTTGGGTTGTCCCAAAACTATTGTCCCTTTTAAGTATTACATCATCAATTTTTTGTTACTTTCCAAAACTACCCTTATCGGTCAGCACACCAAACTACTCTCTTAAGCAAGTAAGGGTAATTTTGGAAAAAGTCACTTATTCTATGCCCATGTGAAGTGTAATCATTATGCTCTCTTAATATTCTGGATTCCCCAAAAGGGACACATAAAATGGGACGGAGGGAGTAACAACTTTCCTATTTTACCCTTGATGTGATGGGTGTTTGACTTTTCTACTCATTTTTAGACCACACATAAATGTTACTCCCTCCATCCCAATTTATGTGTCCCCTTTGAAAAGTCAAACTTTTTAAGGAAACATCACGATTGCATCCCCATGTAAAAAGCTTAAAGCAAAATTCCAAAAGTGCCCTCTCTTACTTTTTTCTTTTGTACATTTTGTTGAGCATTTTTAAAATCAAGAAGAGTAGTTAAGGAAAGTATAATAAAAGTAGTATTAAATACTCTTAGGGGGCAATAGTTTTTGGACATCCAAAAATGAGAAAAGGGACACATAAAATGGGACGGAGGGAGTATTTGTCTTTATTGTAAGGGTATTATAGGATGTTTATGTAAAATTTGTACTTGACTTTTAAAAGTGGACACTAATTTTGGAACATCCAAAAAAGGAAAGGTGGACACTTATTTTGGAATGGAGGGAGTATATGTGGTTGTCCCACATCGGTTAGTTAGTAAAAAGTCTAGGTTAGGCCTATATAGACGCTCCTTGTAACTCTATGTTAATTCATTCAGTCAATATACAATATTTACAACTACATCAGTCAGATGATCAGGCAAAACAGTTTCAGTATGAAGATGGCAGGGATGCTGATACAACGTCGATTTATTTCCTAGTTTTTTTTTTTTTTTTGTAATTTCCTTTGAGAATTAGAATTTCGTTTTTACTTTGTTTCCTAGTTGATTTAAACTAGGTTTTCTTTTATAAGTTCTCTTTTCTTTTGTGAGCAAGTTTTATTAGCTCTATAAATAAAGCTTGTAATCACCTTTGCGAGGGATTTGACTGTTTGAATAGAAGTACAGGGAGACCATCACTTTTGTTCTAATTGGTCTTGGCATTTGGTGGAATCAACAAGAGAGTTGAAGCCCATTACCATGGTATTCTGTGTGAATCATAGGTGTACAACCTTTTCCTCACATTGTTAATTCAACAGGTTCTAGGAGCTTGTTCAACTTGTCCTTCTCAGATCTTTGGCTTGAGCTATACCAGATGGGATATTTGGTAGCCAACACATCCATCACAAAAAAGATTGAAAGTTGAAAAGGAACTTGTAAAAGCAAAGACATCTAGAAAGTGGGAAGGGGTGGAAATCAAGCACCATCTACAAGAAAATATATGAAGAAAATGCTCGATAAAACTGATCCTATATTTTTCAGCATAATCATGCAAAGCTCATAATGACCTTAGAAAAGAAACTCGTTGAACCTTCATCTAGAGGAAGTTTAGACAAATTCAGTTTCACAGTGAGATTAAAGCCATCCCTTGGAGGATCAAGAATTTGAACAAGCACTCCATATGCAGCTTTTATAGCTTCTATGGCTCCAGGAGGAAGTCCACCTAAGAAAACAGTTTCTGGAGGCGGTGTAGGTAATGATACTGATAGCAGCAGCACCTGTGGATTTTTCATGGATGCCTGCAAAATATATTTACTGAATTAGTTTGCAGAATCCACCAATTATCCATATTCCAAGCATGCAAGAAAAACATAAGAGAACAAAGATGATAATCTGGTCTAATGTACACAAGATGTTTATCCAAACAATGTTTAATCTTTCACTTTCTTGCATTGAATCAGTGGGAAGAAACTACCACAAGTCACCTGGATATGGTAACGAACATCATCAAATTCAACCCAGTGGCAATCCAGTTCGACTCCTTTCTCAAAACTGTAGAATCAACAAGAAAATATCAGCACGCAGTGACAGGTCATCAAATTAAGAAAGGCAAGTACATGTTGTTTTCCATAAATTCTCAGTAGTTGTTAAAAAGAAGGAAACAGGAGCAAGCATAACTCTAAACAAATGTTAACAAATCAACAATATTGAAGAACCAATAGGCCACATGAAGATAAAGAATTGTCTACAATATTCAGAGTTTCTTGCAACCATGATTTAGGCACAAACAAAAGGCCTAAATTAAACAAATTTAGAGTGGAAAGATTCACCAAAATCTGGGAATAAAATGCCTGCAATTGGTACGCAGAAGAGTCCACCTTCTAGCCTTTCAAAATAAGAAACAATTTCCAAGATATTATGAAGATCGCAAATGTGACATAGACATAAATGTCAACGGAATTTCTCTTCTCCTCCAGATTCATTCATGCCAAGCATACACCATGAGAAGTAGAGAAGGGCAATACAATCATGGTTTTGGCTTCTGGCATAAGTTGTCGATTGCATGCTTTCTTTTCTCCTCCATATTCATTCATTCATGACTAGCATACACAATAAGAAGTAGAGACAGGCCAAACAATCATGGTTTTGACTTCTGGCATAAGGTTTTGATTGCATACTCACATGACAACCATGTACCAAATAGTCTATACATTCAATATTTATACAACAGCTCTCTATGGACAGAGCTTTTTCATTACAATGCTAGAGGGAGAGCAACCATGCTAGAAATATTAAACACTCGGGGGATTCCCAATTTACTCCATTTAATATTGGATTTCTCGAAGCGCGGTTCTTGGAGAATCTTTAATGGACTGTTTATACCTGAGCCTTCTAATTTCTATTCTCTATGATCCATGTGCAACCATAAGCAAAGCGACAAAACATTGTTCCCACTGCCCAAGTAAATTGGATTTTACGTTGACAAAGATGTCAATATAGAAGTTTGGAAGCTGCCCATCCTAGATTGCAAATAATGTGTATGCTTGCCAATGTTTGTTCATACATTTAAGTTCAATTCCTTCTTGTGTTTAGGAATCAAGAGTGCTTCCAAGTATTAATTCTTCACAGTTGTCCTGAAAAAGGTCAATTGCGAATAATCTGCTTCATTTGTATTTTTTTTTTTTTTCCTTCTCTTTTTTTTCTTTTGGAGATGGGCAGTGGAAGCACGTTTATTTCAGTAGATGACTCACATTTAATACTGTTCACTAAATTTGATCTGGTTAAATTCATTCAACCATACTATCCATCTGGGTTGATGGGGTGTATAACTGCAGATTAAAAGACAAGAAGAGCCTTTGCAGTAAGTATATTTGCATCCCAAGCGAATGTGCCTGGGGTCGGAGGAAGATCCTAGTTTGGGAGAAGCTAAATGCTTGATTCTGCATAAAATTCAGTCCTAGTAAAGCTCGTTTGTTGCCTGATAAGTACCAACAACTAAACTAAACTAAGTTGCGTGGGTTGCTTGTAGAAGCAGAAAGTTGCAATTTGAGCAGGTTTTGCACCTTGTTTCTATTCTACGGAAGGTGAGTAGATTGTCTCAGTCCTATTTGTATTTTGTCTAGTGTGTTTGGACAACAGATCTTTGGCATCTGGTTTTAAAAGATATGGTTACGAAATTGTAAATTAGTTGGCATTTTAATTGAAGGGAAAAGCTTTTCCAAATCTACTACCTCTTTCTAGATCTAGATATATGGATTAGCAGGAAACAAGTATGTATTTGATAATTGGAAGAAAAAAAAAAGTGTGATAAGGGATCATCCTTAGAAGACAGTTGGGTAAGATACTGGGAGGAGGGTAGCTACATTTTACAAAAAGTGGAAGATTTTCTATAGCTAGTTAGAGTTTCTAATTTTGAAAGGAATTGGACAGTGGGGCTCAGCATTGAGTTATATTTGTTTGCTTACCACTCCCCCACACCCCCCCCTAAAGCAAGTGTATGTGCAGCAACAGCAAGAAAGCAAGCATAAGTAGAGCACTACTCAAAACCCTCACCCCCCATCCCCTCCCTACGGAAATCATTTAAACTGAAACTGAAACTGAAACTGAAACTAGAGAGTATTAAAAATATTTTACTAAGTCACAGAAATAGGATGATAATTCAAGATGACGGAGTATATATGCCTATCTACATTTGCAAAAGTCGGTGAGGAATAGATTGTAGTTAAACGGATGTGGTGGAGAGAGAGAGAGAGAGAGAGAACTTACTTCTGAACCCGATTGGACAGGATCTGTAGGAGATACCTCGACGGAGACTGCAACAGTATCATCGATCTCTCTCTCTTCCCCCACCTCAGACGGAGAATTCAGCACTATTCGACGACCTCCGAGCGCGAGAGAGAGAAAAAAAAAAAAAAAACTGACAATTGGCTAGTGCCCAGGTTACGTATTCAGCTGGATTTTTGCATTTTCTGTCCTCTTTTTTCTTATTATTTCGATAAATTACATTTTCGCCCCAAAAGTTATAGTCAAGTTCTAATTGACCCCCTATGTTGTGGTTTTTTTTTTTACTCCCCATGTTTTTAAATGTAACACACCCCTAATCTTGTCTAAGGACTTATATTTACCAAACTTATATTTACCAAACGAGATGAAACAAAAATAACGTAATCTTATCATATCATATCATATAAATCTATCTATCTAGAACTATTTCCCTTCTTCTCACCTATACCCTGTGGCAACTCTTTTCTTTTTTCTTTTTTCTTTTTCCCTTTTGATAGACCACTCGGCCACCTTGGTTTTTTTTCCCTTTTTTGTTTTGTTCCTTCTCTCCCAATGCCACTACAAAATTGATTCACACATTTGCAGCTGGACCACTCTTTCCCTTTTGTTTTTTTCTTTCCCTTTTTTGTTGATTTTCAATAGTTATGGACTTTTTTGGTGCATATTGGATCAAAATTTAACATTCACACAGTCTCAAATTATGAAGTGATATGAGATACATAGTTTTGTTAAACTTTTCATAAGGTGCTATATAATTTCAATGAAGGGCTTTTTATATTGTAATTTTTCTTCATTGCGCATGACGCATTTACCTCAAGTCTACAATGCTTTTTTCGTTTTGGGCGGCTATAATATACTTTATCTATTAAAATTTAACCAATTTATTTAGCTATATCTTTTTTTTTTTACATTTAGGGTGTGTTTGATAACTCAATTAAGTGATGAAAATGAAAATTTTCAGCACTTATTTTTTTCAGTGCGTTTGATAATGTACCACTTAATTGAAAAAGCAGTCAGAAATCCACTGAAAACGTTAAGTGAAAAATTTCTACTGAAAATAATCACTGAAAGCAGTATATTTTAGTTCTTGAAACACTGTTTTCAATATTGCAAATACAAACCACTTAAAATTTTCAATTCTTAAATTCAGCACTTAATTTTCAGTTTTATCAAACGCACCCTTAGTTTACTATTTTTCTTCTCCTTTCATTTCTTAAGTATCCAGTTCCAATTAAAAAGGAGACAAGGAAGAACTGAGCTCTATATTGGTATTTGGTTAGTGTTTTTTTTTTTTTTTTTTTTTTTTTTTTTTTTTTTAAATTTGGATTTGGTTTTCAGCTAGACATTGTAAATCTTTGAAATGCATTCCTATTTTGTACAAAGTCCCATGCATATGCAGGGGTGGTCGACGGGTATATTATAAAATAGAATTAGAAGCCTATCATGTGACAGCTCTCTGATTTTTTCTAAATTTTCTCAATTTTTCTTATTTTAATTTCGATTACTTTTCCTATCTTTAGGGAATATATATGTATAGGAACACACGAACTGTCTTATTAATAGAACTGTCAATTGGACCAAACAAGCACGAAGCCTACTTGTTCGGCCCTCTATATTTTAGGCCGAGCTATATATGAGAGCAAGTCAAGCCGAGTTTGGACAAAATTTTAAGTCTAAATTGATTTTCAGGCCAAGCTCGATTTTATATAATCTCGGCCCGAATAGCTTAGTGTATATATATGTGTGTAAATTTTTGTTATTTGTAATTTAATTTTTGACTTACAACTGTTGAATTTTATTCAATTGGATTTAAATTATTGAATTTGTTCTTTTTGTCTTAACAGCATGAAGTAACAAATTAGTTGCTAATGTCAATTCATAGTCATACTTTTTTGTACTTCAGAACATCATAAAAACAACTAGCCAAAGCCTCACTTTGTGCAGGCACAAGCTTGGCCCGAAGCCCACTCCAATATAGTGAGCCGAGTTCAGGGTTGAGATTATGTTATCAAACGGATCGGGCTCGGGCTCGGGCTTGGGACTTAATATCCATGTTTGGGCCAAGTTCGGGCTCACCTAAGCGTGACTTAGTTCGGCCTGATTGACACCTCTACTTATTAGTTATTAGGACTCTAAAATAATGATTTAATATCATTTGATAACTTTTACAAGAGTCCTAATTGTTGAATACTCTTTTGCAAGAGTCATGATCAAATGCAATTGCTGGCTATTATCTAAGGGAAATTCTATTGGCACCCACCTAATTTGCTCTTTACACCTACCTACTCTCTACACCCACTATCCCAACTAAAGTTAAAACATCTTACTTTCTACACCCACCACCATTCCCAAAACAACCCTAAAACAATTTCTACACACACCATTATCCCTCATTTCACATTACTCTTCACACCCACCATATTACCCTACCTACTACTAACAGAGTAGAGGATTGACAATGTCACCTGAAAGACCACCATCCATGGTATAATTCCCATTGACAGAAGGTTATTCTAATCGTCCAACTACACAGGTTCACTAACATTTTCATACATTTGGTTATGTTTTTTTATGAATATTATGTGTAATCTGGTAATTTAATGACTTTGCTTTGGTGGATTTGTGTTTATTTTGTTCAAAAATCAAATATTGGCACCGAGCGTTTCGTCAAGGTCGAAGGCATGTTCGGCAGACCAGGGTCGAATTTCCCATTTTTGTTCGGCTTCATACCACCGAACAAAACCGTATTGTTCTAAGTATGTTAGCCGAACATGATGGAAATGTTTACCTTCCTGAACCGAACATAATGAATGTGATTGCTAGATGCCAACAGAACAAAAGGAACATATATGCATTCATTTTTAGTTTTCAAAGTGTGGTACATATTAGCACTGTTATCACAAAAATTAATATTTCTTTTATTAGCAATGTTATCACAACCCCAAGAAAAAAGAAAAACAAAAAACAAAACTAACAATTTTTCAATTTTTGTTGTATCATATATTCAAATTTGGTGCCAACATAGTGTTACTAATGTCCCAAAATGGTTAACAAGGTCTCAAAGTGTGGTAACTTTGACAACCTTTTTATTTTTTGTAGTAAAATGATTTTCAAAGTTACTACACTCTGGGACCTAATTATACTTTGAGTAAAGATTGAGACACACCCAAAGACACAACTTTTGGGACACAAGTGACAAAATATTGGCACTCAATATCACTAGTATGTGAGAAACAACCACAACCACTAGGATGTATCATAGAATATTTGAATTATTTGCTTTAAAAGTTCATTATTATTTGTGTATTTTTTATGATAAAGGTAATGCAAACACTAATGGCATGGAGTGGTAAAGTTTTTTTTTTTCATGTTTGGACTGATGCCTATCATATTATCTCTCTCTTTCTCTCTCTCTCTCTCTCTCTCTCTCTCTCTCTCTCTCTCTCTCCAAATTAACAAATAAAATGATTTATTATATAGATATGGATGCAAGCACATCTCGTGTTCGACCCACTGCCTCGAATAGAAGGCGTCGTGGTGGCAGGCCTGCAATCACAGAGCATGAGATACCAATTGAGGGGGATGTTGACTTAGACACACCACTAGAGGAGGCCGCAAATGAGGAGGTTCCTGCAGGACCATTCCCAGGAGGTCCAGACGATCCGTCTATCCTTACGAGCTTTGGGACACATATTGCAGCAGCTATATGGGAGCAACAGGTACTTATTTTTTTGGATAAACAATTAGTTCTTCCATGTTAAATTTTGCTGATTGTTTAATATTGAACATTGCAGGAAAGGGATCCGCTAAAGTGCATAAACCATGCATCTAAAGTTACAGAATGGGTGTGGGATCCTCAGTCACCTCAGACGGCCCAGTTTACGACACTGATTACACAGTCTGGGTTGTTGCCACTGGTGGGATGTTCATACCATTACGCGAACAAGATGTTGGTCTCGGCATTTGTTGAGAGGTGGCAGCCGGAGACCAACACATTCCATATGCCGTTTGGAGAGATGACGATCACATTAGATGATGCCAGTGTCATACTCGGCATTCCCGTTGTTGGTAGATCTGTATCTGCACCGACAAACACAAGTGATCAGGCTTCTACTCTTCTTCTTCTTCAGAGGGCGTTGGGAGTGACAACTGCTGTTGCCCATGATGAGTTGATGAGAGTTCGTGGCCAGTCTGTTCGTCTCGAGTGGTTGAGGGACACCTTCAGTGGTGTTACTGATGCCCATGGTGTTCGTGCAGTAGAGTGTGCAGCAAAGGCATATTTATTGTACTTATTGGGGTGCACGCTCTTCACTGACAAGAGTGGTAGCCGAGTTTCTGTACAGTACTTACTACCATTGCTTGACTTGGGTCGTGTTCATACATATGCATAGAGTGCTGCTGGGTTGGCATACATGTACCATCAATTGGGACTTGCCACACGTAGGGGTGTAAAACAGATCGCAGGGTATATGACACTACTAGAGGCATGGATATATGAGCATTTTCGGCCATTTAGACCTTCCCCAGACCTATCATATAGAGTCAATCAGCCACGAGCACGACGATGGACTGCACGCAAAGAGTCTGGTAATACTATTGACGTGTTACAAGCATTTCGTGAGCAGTTGGATGCGTTAGGTGTTGAGGAGGTACAATAATCCTATTTTCTTTTTTTTAAACATTCATAAATTTTATTATTTGGTGTTTTTTTTTGTTTGTTTTATGATATATACTTATCTTCCTCTAGGTTCTATGGGATCCATATACTGGTAGCAGGGAACAACATCCGTTCCATGAGGTTGCCTACTACACTGGTTGCATCAAATGTATGGACGTTATTGAGCCCTACCATCCGGACCGGGTACTTCGCCAATTTGGTAGAGTCCAAATGATCCCTCCAGATCCACTATCTCCTATACGAGCTGTTAGAGGAGTAAATGCTGGTCAGTATAGGGTTGTATACCAGTACTTGGATCGAATGTGGGAGCGGTGGCAAGACCATGTGCTGAGAAATAGGAGTATTCCTGTGACACCTACTCAACCGGATTGTATGAGAGACTACATGGATTGGTACAGGCGCATCTCACACTTGACTGTTCAGCACCCTGATCATAGAGCCACGTATGGAGATCAGCAACCCACCCTATCCCGTACAGTTGGTGACATTCACTTGGTAAGGCATATCATTACAGGGATTTTGATGTTATGATTACACACTATATCTATTACTAATTACTTATGGTTTCCAGTGTTTGGAGCGTGCATTGAGGATTTCTCGACCTATATTGGACATGGGTGAGGAACGCGGAGTGCAACAGTCTCAGATGTTGTACAAAGCTATTTCAGATATATCTCGTGTGCTTGAGGGAGACAATCAATTTTATACACGCAGGCGCACACGAGACTCTTGAGGGGTGTTAATTTTGTCAATATTTAATTATTGGACAAGCAAACCCCTCCATAATTTTGTAGCAAATATGGTATCATTGTGGCAAACCATGTGCTAAGTGCTAAGACTATTGTATTTCTATATATCGCCGGATAATATGTACTCAAATGACAATATGGAATATTTCATGTTACCAGTACTTTAACCACTATCTTTGTAAATAACAACGTTTGTACAAAAAAATCCATGTCAATCACTATCATTATCTAAGTTAACTATCTCTGTAGTCGCTATTTTTGGTCCAATAATTGCCTTGAATTCTTTAATACGAAGATCGTATGTTGTTTCCCATCCAACTGCGCATGGTTCATGATATAGGTGCCAATTGGTTGCTACAGGTGGCACTGGATGTCCCGGCACCAGAAATACCTACATAAAGTAGCAAAGAAAGATTAAAACAATAGTTTTACATTGCTTAAATTTTTACAACAAATGTTTTACACTGCTTAAAAACATTTAACCTCAACAAAATGATTGTTACTGACGAAACCTATCGTTATTTCCCTGCGAGAAGGTAATGACAAGGCGACAGATCTTAACGGACAAAATGTAAGGCACTGAACTGATGATAAATGGAATAAAACAACATTATAACAGGATGCTATAAGATGTCCCATGTCTGGGATAGTCATCCATCGATCAAATAGTGCACCCTCAGCAAAGTATGATAAAGCATGTGTCAACTCTAAAATTCGTTTGGGGCCATCATACAATTGGGCATAGTGTTCACTATGTGTCTTCAACTCACGAAGTAAATCCGTCCTAACTTTCGCCCACTCATCTTCACCATAACCCAGTAAGTCAGCTATCGCCCTGTACTCACAATTTCCATCTGCAACTACATCTTTGATATGTCGAATATATGGTTTAATTCCCTCTGGTAATGCATCAATATATGACTTTTGTTGTACTTTGCGTGTCCGTTGCACTTGAAATATAACAAAAAAGCACATTAATTCTATTAAGTGAAAAGTGCCAAAGCAGTTGACTCTAAGTTACAATTACCTTTTCTTTCACTCGTCTCTTCTGAGTCGTTCTCCCTCTAACTGAAGGTGAATGACTATCTTGTACAGATGCAACAAACTCAAAATTTGATTGGAGACGACGTATGGATGTGTCAATTTTTTCCTTAGGCCTCCCACGTGTCTTGACTTTTACTTCTGGTTCCAAAAGATAAGTGCTCTGTGGACAAGCAATTTCACGCAACTTCTTTAGAACTTGTAGCTTTGTACTAGTATCCAATTCCCCAAACCGCTTACCAATCAATTCTAACTCTGGCTCGCAAGTTAAATCCAAGGTAATGTTACTAGAAATGTATGTGGGTAATATAGAAAGTTTTCTCCAATAGCTATCAACACTCTCAAGGGGTATAGAGCAAAAATCACGCCTATACTCTGCAATTTCATGCGCACATGGTAAACCATGTGTGCATCGGATAATACACCCACATGCGGTAGAATCAACACCTACTGAATTAGCACGATTGGACTGTGCAAGAATCAACTCAAGTGCGGTTTGAGATATGAAACCTCTTAACTGCTTGAACTCTTCTTGCTTGTACTGGTGTTGCACAACAATTAAACTTTTCTTGAAAGATGCTTTGATGTTCGTATGTTGTAACTCAAGCAGAGCATGGATCTGGTTCCAACAAGAGTCAAAACTACCTTGGCTAGAACCTAGCTGCCTCTTTAGCTTTGCATGAGAGCTCTCAGCCCTGCAAAATAATAAAACAAAAATAATGACATTAGAATATGCAATGTAGCATAATTTTAATATGTTGTGCAATGGTAAATTTTATATATATACCTGTTAGATGTTAGATTTCCGAAGTGCATATATGTGTCTGTCCATACCGCTACAAATCTCTCCTTATACGGAATCAACCAACTTTCCATTATATAAGTAATTGCTTGATGGTAGGTTCTAAACTCCATCTGTAAGTTCTCGAGATATTGCATGTACTCGTTCTCATTGGAGCACAACACCCCAACTCATTATGAACTTATCCCATTTTTCTTTACTCTCAAATAACTTCTTGCACTTAGCCATAATATTTCGACTAATGTGCCATCTACACAACAAATGTTTAGAAGTAGGAAATACCCTCTCAATTGCTTTCATCAAAGCTAGCTCTCTATCAGTGACAATAACTCCAGGCATCTCACAACCATCCAACAATGCACGCAAGTGACTTAGTGCCCATACATAGTTCTCCTCATGCTCATTCTCAATATATGCAACGACAATAGAGAAAGTAAGATCCGTAGATGTAACTCCTACAATCTCTAATAGAGGAAGACGGTATCTATTGGTTTTGTATGTACAATCCATGATCAAAACCTTTGGAAATGTACATAACAAGTCAACGGATGTAGGGTGTGTCCAGAATAAGTCTTTCATAGCGTCAGTATTCTCGCATGCTCTATGCCACTCTATGTATCAATGCTCGGATAAATTACCCAATAACTGTTGCATCTGTGATCTACCAGCCTTCTCTACTACCCTATAGCGCTGGCGTACATTGTAAATTGTCTTCATCGTGCTAACATTAAGTTCATCCCTTTGTTTTAAAGTAGTCAATATCTCCTTCGGTCGAACCAAGCTCTTCGACATGTCAATTAGCAGCGAAGTCTCCTCATTGGATAATCTCCCAGCGTACGAATGACCCTCAAGATAGTCTGCAGCAGGGTGATTGTGTACTCCACAAAGTACTTTTAAACACCAGTCATCATCATTTGGAAGTTTTTTCCCCTTCAACCTAAAAAGGCATCCATATTTTTTTGTACCAGTCATCCTTCCTCTCTTTTTGGAGTCACCATATGTTTCATTTGGTTTGATTCTATAGTATCCACCCCGCTCACAACCAAATGTGATCCTCGGTCTCCTTCCTCGAATGCCACCCATGTCCGATGTCTTGATCACGATAACAAGTCCATTCTTTTTTCCAACATCACTCGTCTATTTAATCATCTCATTCCGAGTTTTAAAAATCTACACAATGTAAAAATTAAAAAAAAAATTCAATATGTTTTTGACAATATAACCAATGATCTACAATAAGAACAATATTACCTCGTTCGTTGTGAATTCATTGGTGTAATCTCTCACACATATTGATTCAGTTTTGCTATATCCAGTGGGTACCTACAAAAAAAATAGATACTCTGTAAACTGTTCGGTGGAAAGTTGTGGAACATTTGAAAATTGTTCGGTGGTGTAGACACCCCAATTTTGACCGAACTATTAAACTTAGGGGGATTTACCTCTAGAGATCAATGATGAATATGTCTCGACGGAATCAAGACTCTTACAAGCAATCTGACTCTCTTCCTAGAAGAATCTCGGTTCAAAATCACCATTTTCAGCCAAAAGACCAAAATTCTCATCTACTCGTCACCTTGTAGACCATGAGTTTTGGACACGTATAGGAATACGGCAATGTTCTCGGAGCATCTCAAAATCATTTTCAAAAAAGAGAGTAATTCAGCAAGAACCCCGAAAGAAAAAGTCAACAGTTGACCCAGTGAAAAGTCAACGGGTCAAAAGGGAGTCAATCGTAAAATTTTCGAATTTCAAGATGAAAAGTCCCGGTAATTGTTCATTGGGTCTCCCTTATGCTAGAAATGTTTTTTTAGAATTTTTAAATGAAGGGAATCATGGTGAAATTGAAAGGCTTTTAAGAAGAATCGTGCAGAAAATCGAAATTTTGCCTTCGGAGGGAGAGTTGACTTTTTTTCCTTAAGGATTTTGATTTTCTAGATATTTTTATTGAATCCAAATGGGGGGTATTTCCTTAATTACATTTAATGTCTTAAGTAAATACATAAATTAAACGACATTTACTTAAATGACATGAAATGAAATTAAGGTGCTGAATTGCTGTGAATAGTGCTGGATTGCTGTGCAGCGGCACTCAAAGTGCCCGAACGGCAGTCAGTGAATGCCGCTGCGGCACTCACTGAGTGCCGTCCGGCATTCAGCGAGTGCCGCGCGGCACTCAGAGAGTGCCGTTTCATCTCATCGAGTGCTGGCCTGGGCTGATTTGTATTTTTAAGTCAAAATTCTTTTTCAATCTTTGATCAAATGAATGCACCAAACGATGCCGTTTTTTGTATACGTGTTTACTACTCCTAGGTCATGCAAACCATGCCCCCACCATCCCTAATTGACCTATCTACCCTTATCTTAGCCCCTAAGATAATGAAAGTCTATAAAACCCCCATTTTCTCTCATTTTGGGGGGGTTGGAGACTTGAATCTTGAGAGAGAGACTTGAATCTAAAAGAGAAAGGCTGAATTTTGAAGATAGAGTTTGTTCTTAGAGAAATATAGAGAGAGAAACCCAAAGACCCCATAGAAATCTTACCCAATTCATCCAAATTCCTCAAATCTCCATTGAAGAACCTTGAAGCTTCAAGGAAGAAGAAGAAGAGCATTGCTTGTAAGGCTTGGATCTCTCCAAATCAATCAAATCCTGAGAAGATCTAGAGGTTAAATCCTTATCCCTATACTTATTATATGTAATTCAATCACAATTCATAGATCTAGGACTTTTACACATTTTCAAAACCTCTCTTCCCACCTCATTTCATCACACACCACATAGAATTGTGATTGAATTCCTACTTGCTTTCATTGATTTGGATCTTAATAAGAGCCTTAGGTTTAAAATAAAACTAGTTTGTGAAGGGATCTTCACTTGGTTTTCTTCAAGTAAACTTTGATTCTATTTCTCTTTGTCTCTATTTTCCTTTTGAGATCCATGAGATCTTTAATATCTCATTGGATCCTCTTGGGTTTGATCCTCTAGTCTCCTATGATCCTATGATTTATATGGAGACTAAGGTTGATCATGGTCATATCTACCCATAGTTGGTGAGATACAAGTCTTAACTCATGGCTAGGGGATCTCACTATGAATCTTATGGAACTCACTCCATGTTCCATAGAGGTTTATGTAAATCATAGTCTCATTTAATCTCCAAGGACCATTGATTTGGGAGGAGAGTATGATTTCATGGTTATAATCTCCTCAAGGACCATATGTTTGGGAGAGGATTTGAGTGTAAGCTTTCATAGTTTGATGAAATCTATGGAACTTGAATGTTTAAAAGTCTATTAGATTGAGTAAAACCTTGGGTATTCTTACTAGGACTCTATATTTGGAGATCTAAGTATGGGGTTCTCCAAGGATAAGTCTATGGATCATTTTATATTTCATTATTCATTTTAATGGTCATAATCATACTTGATTCTAGCTCTCTCTAGAGTCATGGATTAAGTTTGATTTGAAATGTGAACGTAACTTCAATATTGGTGCAGTGAATTCTTAAACCCTCTGTGATCAAAGATTTTTAGTTTGAAATCCGACCGTTGGAATCGAATGAAACCAACGGGAAAATGTTCATAACACATTGTTTTACCACTGTGATTTTTATTTTAGCAAGATCTTGTGATTAGAAGGGTTTGATCATGGTTTTTGTGAGCTAATCATAATCTGTCCAGAGTTCTAGAATACTTTCAGAATAATAAGTCCGTTTTGAAATTAATAGATCAGAATCTTAATTAAGTTTTTGGGGTCTCAAATAATTTTTTATAAGTACCTTAATGTGTTAGGAAGGTACCCTAAAAAGATCTAAGTGTTTCTCATATTTTTACTATTTTTAGAAAATCATACAAGATCTCTGGACAGAGAGTTGCAGAATCCTGAGTGAGGTCTAGTATTTTCCATATTCCCGGAGATCTAACCGTTGAAATCTTGATTTTCTTTTTGGGTTAGAAACTAGACTCACAGAGGCATAACATATCCAAAAATCAGTAAGGTCCAACCATCAAAAGTATTTTATTTCTACTTTTGAACGTCTGGTCTGTTCTCTGTAAATCACAAAAAACTGCTACTGTTTTCATCTAATCTTATTTATTTTAACTCAAATGGTCTCCTAATGTCTTGAGACCCAAACCATGTTTTGAATAATGATAATTTAGATTAAATCCAGAGGCTTAGTGATCCAAATTGGTGAATAAATTCATGTCTCACCCTTGTTCATAATCATTCATTCATTCATGTACATTGATGCTTATAGTTAGAACTAGTTCTTGGATGAAGTTGGACTTAGTTGAATTTAATTGAACATGACCTATGATTAATTACCTTTTGATATTATATCTTGTCTAAGGCATGTGTACTAACCTTTGTTTTGTAGCGCTTTGAGGTACAATTTCTCAACCCTTCTCTAGTTTAATCTATTTTATTGATTTTAATTGATTTTTCGACCCCATGTGCGACACCTTAGCTTAGGTTTTGCCTTATGTGTATATATGTATTAGAGACCTTTCTTAGGTTTATTTTTGCATGCATTGCACGTTTGATATTCGCGGCCGGATCCCGGGTATGTTTCCTAGTTCTCTATTGCATATCATGATGTTTGCTAGTTGAATTATGTGACTTATGAATGATATTTTACCGTTAGCAATTTTGCACCCTTTCAACATGCTTGTGTTATGTATACCTATATATGTATTAATTGAGGGCATGCTTAGATTATTAATTTGATTAAAAAGGATGTTGAGTAGAGGCCTATCGTGAGATAGGATGAAAGGGGGTGTTTTAGTCCGCCGGGCTCCTTCCCCTTTCATTCCATAATCCCCGGACCCAGTTTATCTTTGGTTTCGCAAAAGATCAGTTTGCTTTTAAAATGGTTTCTTAATTTTTCCTTTTAAAAATTAAGTGGCGACTCTTTGAAAATTGAAAATATTTGTTTTTAAAAGTGGGTAAAATTTGAAGACAACCTGCGATATCCACAGGTGGATGAATATGGAACAAGTTACAAATGTTCAGTGGTATGAGATGGAACATATTACAAATGCTCTGTGGTATGAGGTGGAACATATTACAAATGTTTTGTGGTATGAGATAGAACTTTTGTAATTTGTTCGGTACTGAAAGTCCGAACACACTCGATTCCATGAACGACAACTTCAGGAAAAAAACAGAAGAAAACCTAAAAGAAAAACATGAAAAAAGTGTTACAATGCATACCTCTTGCTCAATCTTTTTGTCTAAGTTATTCAAATGATCTTCCATGCGAAAAATATTGGATTAAAACTAACTACAATATTATGTAGGGTTTATTGATCCTGATAATATTATGTAGGGTTTATTGATACTGATAGGTGTGTATGAATCTTTTTTTAATAATATAATAGATTTTATATTTACTAGTGGTGGGTGCAATGAGTATTTATTTTGGAGACTTTTTTTTTATTTATTTGTCCTTTTTAGTCATTTTGTACGGGGTATAATTGGAAGGTGAATAATTTATTAAAAGGTGGGTGTAGAAAGTAAATGAGGTGGGTGTGAATAGAATCACCCATTATCTAAATCTAACCTTATGATAATCACTTAAATTTGGAATCAGAAGTCTACCACGTGGCAGCTCTGTGATTTTTTTAAATCTTCTTATTTTAATTTTTATTAATTTTCCTATCTCTAGAATATATATATATAGGAACAGACGAACTATCTTATTAGTGTTAGGAAATCGTATTCCTAGAATCCATTAACAGTGCATATAAATTGGTACTGCAAAAATTATGTGAAAGCTATAATAACACTATAAGGGCGAAAAGTGGGGTTACCTTCTGATCTCATCAAAATCAAGATATAAAGTGTACTCTACTTTAAAAGATTTTCAGTGTGGAAGTAGAGGTCGAATCCACAAAGATTGAAATACTAAAGCACTTTAATTTTAAAACCTAAACCTAGTTAATTAAGAAAATAGAATTTTGATTTTGATTTTAATTAAGCTAAGAAACTAAGGAAATAAATCTAACTATGAAAGCGATTAAAAGTTATTTTAATAAATATGTGTATTAAATCTACGATTGCAAATCCACCACTAACTTCATAATAAGGGTATCTATGCATTCAATTAGCTTATTACGTTGGATGATAATGGGGAATTGTAACTACAAGCCCAATTCCTCCGTGAAGAAGATAATTACTATTCAAGCATCAACATAATTCATCTTCGGTTGGCACGGAGTGTTTCACACTAAATTAGGGTTGCGGCACACTCTGTCTTCCCTAAGCATGAACTATTCGACTACTTGATATCACAATTCAAATAAGCACCATTGCATGTAAATAATCCATACAAGCACAGCAAATATAGATCATTAAGCACATCACATTCAAAATATATCTAAGAAAAGACTAGATTTTGAAAGTAACAATTTAATCAATGAATACGACTCTACTAATTAAAATCCTCTAAACATGTAATCATCATCCAAACATAATAAAACTAAAAGAAAAACATAAATACACCCTATTACTTGGCTAGGGTTTCATTAAAACCCTAGATATCGGTCTAGGCGGCTATAGAATTGAAGATTGGCAAGATGTTGATGGAGGAGGCCATGGAAATCCTTGGTCGTCTTCTTCTTCTTCTTCTTGCTTGCTTCTCCCTCTTCAATGGCTGAAGTTTTAGTTATTGAAGGATGTGTATAATGTTGTGTAACTCTAAAATTGTTTTAGAATAGGATTTATATAAATTTTGGAAGGACTAGGAAGCTTTCCTAACCCAATCGCACTAAAACTGCTGTATTTACGTTTCTGCACGTCGTATACACAAACCACCTTCGCTGGGAGCACTAATTTGATGAAACGCATTTTTGGTTTTTTCACAGGTCGCTCGCGCGGCCCGATTGCACGAGGTACTTTTTACTACACTATGCGACTTTCGTAGAATTGTGATAACTTTTTGCTCAGAACTCGAATTAATCGTCGTTTATGGCCACACGTCCGTAACTTCAAGATCTACATTTTATATCTCTAGAGAAATTTCTTAAATCCAAAGTCTTCTTTATCAAAAATGCAATTTACCGAGACTGCGACTGTCTCGAGCTTACACAGGAATCACCTTTTAAGCACATAATGTCTTCCAAAGCCACTGATCATCGAATTTTAGTGCATTTTCAAGTTAAAGCTCCAAAACCTACAAAGCTTAGAATACATATTAAAAACACTTAATAAATAAATGAAGTGGGCTAACAAAGTTTATCTTCAGGACTATAAATGGGAACTATTCGTCGTCGATCACACCCCTAAACCTACTTTTTGCTAGTCCTTAAGCAAATAAAAACATTAAAATAAATATGAAGTACAATTAAAGATCCTAACTCACTGTCGTAGGCAACGCAAATGCATTTAGCATATGCAACAAGCCTTTTAAACCCCAAGGTGTCCCTAGTAGGACGAGTGAAGTCTCGTGAGGATTCTCGCCGAATAAGACACCCACAACCATCTTTATTTCATTATATATTTAAAAAGTTTTATTAAAAACGAAAAACATAACATTCAATACTCCTTATTATAAAACAGTGATTTGAAATAGAATAACAAACAAGAAGAAACGGAACCAAATGTCCACCTACATCATGAAAAACATTCCCAAGCGCATGTATCATATAAATCAATAGAGTTTCTCATAAAATTGCACGTGTATGATATGGTAGTCAAATGAACACACGCATGTCATGATCTTGGAATATAACTCTGATAACCATCCAACTATGCTTTGACTACGAATCTCACAATGTTAATTACACTCTCAAGTGAAATGCTTAGAACATGTGTAATCTCTCTAGTATATGTGAGCAAAAGAAATATGTTTTCAAAACAAGACACGCTCACATATTACTCGTAAAAAGACGCATGACACGAAAGAATAGTAATCTCATGGATAGGATGCCTATAGTCAAGAAAAATTAATCGTTACCATATTTTAATCCACCTCCCATCGTTTACATATCCAAACCATATTTTCTAGGATCAAATATGACTTTTCAAAGGTTATAATGTGGCTCAAGCAATGAAAAAGAATAGAACGGATTCAAGTAATATTCAGAATGGCATTGTAAGGCATATTCAATTTCTTTCATTCATTTTTCTACCAACTGTCATCTTTTCATATTATTTTTAATTTCTTTCCTCTTCTTTTTTTTTTCTTTTCTTCTTTCAACCTTTTTCTTTTCCTTTTCGTTACTTTTGAAACGAATATTCATTGAATACGAAGGCAACTACCCGAAACATCATCTTCTTTTCTTCTTCTTCTTCTTCTTCTTCTTCTTCTTAATCAACACATTGCCTGATCACCACTAAAAGTTGATCAATTTTTTAGTAGTAAACTCCAAGTTGGAGCAAAAAAAAGGATCATGGTCATTAAAGAAAGAGAGGCACTTTAAAGGCTCAACGAGGCAAACTAAGGAAATTTAATTTTCTATCTGGATACACTACACCAAAAAGCCCAAACTGGCACGGTTCACGCTTTTTAATTTGGCATTGTTTATAATAGTGCCAAAATTTGGCACGGGATTTGGTCAATCTGGTTCAGTTATTAGCCATGCCAAATTTAGCACTGTTTCAAGCGATGCCAATTTTACCAAAAAGTGTGCCAGATTTGGTGAAATTATTCCCCCCCCCCCCAAAACTTAACTTTCCCCCAAACATTTGGTCAAACCTCCCACAGCCTTTTTTTTAATATTTAATACCTCTCACAACTAATCTCTCATATTGGGAAATGATACACAGTAGATACTATACTTTTCCACGTCTCTGAGTCTCCACGCACTACCCCACCCTTGCTGCCTCGTCATCGCCATCGTCGACTATGCCTCAACGCCGTCTCCGTTGAACAAGTCTCTCTCTCTCTCTCTCTCTCATTTCTTCTATATTTCTCACTCTTCTCTTACTCTCTCTCTCTCTGTTTGTCTCATTTCTTATTTCTCTTTTTCCAGTTATTTCCCTCCTCCAACAGTACTAGGTTTGAATTTGATTTCTCTCTCTCTCTCTGATTTTAATTTCGATTTAGATTTAATCTAACTTGCCCCTGAACAGACGATCAATGCTGACCATCAATTGAATCCAACGACCTAGGTTTTCGATTTCGATTTGAGGTAATTTTTTCCTTTGCTCATCTTCTCCATCTTGTTTCTTCCCTTCTTACAAATAGTGCCGTGTGAGAAATTGGGGTTTCTTCAGATTAGGGTTTTCTCAAATAGGGGTTTCTTAAATAATCTTAAGCAACTAGCTTAATCACAATGTTTTTTTATGGTTATTGTTGTTTGTCTGGCAATTTTTGTTAATCATCGATCTATGGTGAGATTAGATCTCAATTTTGACTGCACAAATTATGGATTCTAGCAAAATTAACTCATAAGTGTTTAAGCTGAACCATAAAATACTCATGCTTGAATCTTGCATTTATGATATAAAATAGCAAATTTGGTTTCATTTTCCTCACATTTTAGTTGACTTTGCCAACACTAGAACACAACTCCAATGTTATTTGTGATCTGTTGCCTTGTGTTCAACTATTTACACCTTGTAGGCGAGTAAGAATGAAAAATTTTCTCCTTCATATGATTCCTGCCCCTTATGCCTGGGACTGTTAACATTATACTGAACTTGATATTTCCATTTTAAAGTGTGGTCGCTTTGAGGTAATTTTCCTCATCTTCTCCATCTTCTCTCCTCCTCTTACAAATGTGGGAACTACTAATTCAAATTGGTATACTATGGTAAGACATATTCACATGTCTCCTCAAAACTTATGGACTGCTCCGTGTGCTTAATCTCGAATTTATAAAGTCAATTGATTGGTTCGGTGTTTAAATTCTTTCTTATTTATAGACATATTGACATGCAAAACTGTGCATTCTTTAGATTCCTTTTCATGTAAATTCATGCAGACACTTGAGATTCTTTTAATTTTTTTTTTAATTTAGTTACTTGTGTTCTTATAGCTTTTGTGTAGCTCAATTGTCCTCATTTTCAGTGTCTATTAAATTAGAGTTGTTGACGCCTTTATTGATCGATCCCAAAGTGTTTTGAGGGCTTCGCAACGGAGGACGATTGCAGGGTGGGAGATTCATGAATTCCATGTCGGGGAAAGTACAAACACATATTCTTCGCACTATTTAATTGTTTTGTTTCCTTACTGATTTTACCTTTCTATTTTCACTTTGTTTCTTTTTCATTTAATTTGTGATTTTTGTGAGGTCAATTGTGTTGTTAGTGGTAATGTTGTTTCTCCATTTCTATGTTCGGATTGCTGTCAAATGTACTTGCAATGAACAATCAGGATGAAAAATTTGCACCCATTCTTACAATTAGTGTTTTTCTATATTGACCAAGTACTATAGACCATGCTTTGTTTCTCTCTTCTTTTCTTGATTTTCCTTTTCCATACATATAGCATCCATTATTTGAATGACAATTTCGTGATTGGTTGCCATTTTAGGGAAAGGGAGGTCAGGAGTAATGGCTTGAGGGTGAAAATGGCTCTTCTTGGAACATAGGAGAAGGAATTCTTTCTCAATAATGACACTTATATAACTCAATATATTCAAAGTTTTTCTTTGAATAACTTGGGTAGAGCTTCAAAAGTTAATCTGTGTATAACTGGTGTACTATTGTTTTCTTTGCCATTGTCTAGTTGACTATTAATGGGAAATGCTGCGTAGAGCTATGTGAGTTTCTTCACAAGGCACTGGAAATAATGATCTTCCTTGATAAACCATCGCTATGAAGCCTTAGTGCAATGTGAGTTTCTGAGAGGCTCTGATAATGATAGCATCTAGTGAAGAATTTTAAATTCTTAATCCCCCTCTCGTCTTTATGGGTATTTTTACTGACTTGATTTGTTAAAGTATGATGTTTTCTCTGTCTAGACGTTTATCCCTTAGGCGTACTGAAATTGTCGATGATCGTGAATTGAATGCATGAATAGCTGAATGTGATTGATGTTATTTAAAAAATGTCAGTGACCTGTCATGTCTTTGATTATTATAGGAATCAGTTTCTTAGTTATCCAGTGTTAACCAACTTAGCCTATAAAATCCTGTTTTAGTGGTCTATTTTATTGGTTGACGAAGTTAGTGCTATGGATTGTCTGTTCTGATTTTGGATTCCTCAAGTTGACATGTTATTTTGTTAGTAACTTGCTGATTTAATTTTTATTGGGGAATAGTGAAATTTGACTCCAAAAATAGATTGTTGAGGCAAATGACACGAACACTTTAGGTTTATGGAGCTTGATACTTGGCCTTGATGTGAAGATCTTCTCTAACTAAGATTTTTTTTTTCATGTCTGTATTTTGTTCTTTGCAATGGTAACCTTTTCTTTGGTCTTTGTGCACTTGCGTTGACTTTTGAGAAGATAATTTTTTTCCTTTTAAACATTGGCAGTAGTGTTAATGTGGGAAATAAAGGGCTCTTGTGCTATCTAATTGGTTTGGTTTTCAAAAATTGATTCATGTATTGCCAAGAAAATGACATGGATTTTTGTTGTTTCAGTGGCAGCTTCTCAGCTTATTTTTGTGTGTTCTATGTATGTAATTGGCATCGAGCCAGCCATTCAGCTTTGTAATTCAAGAGCACACAAAGTTCTAATTGTCTATTACTGAATTGTCACTGCAGTATCAAAACAAGCAGTGTCACATCCTGATTTTTGGACAACCTAATATTTAATCCAGAGCATGTATCCAGGCTAATATTCAATTTCCAAAACACCGAGAGTGACACCCTCACACAGGCTAATAAATAATTTATTTGAAAATAGAATTTAATACTCATTAAATAAGGACACGTGATCCTGTGTTAATATAAAAACTATGTATTATTAAACTTATATTCTCAATCCTCCATTTCATTATAAAAGAAATAATATTCTATTACAAATATAATACCATTTTAATTTACAAAAGGAATACAAAATTCATTAAATAAAATTTCTTACAAAGTTCAGAAAAAAAAAAAGAAATAAAGTCTATACATCCGATGGTCAGAGCAACTACAACGTTCCAATGCCCAAAGACTCCACAGCCAAGCACAACGGTCACATCATTAAAAGCAATATCCTGCACATGTCATCCAACTACGTTTCAAACAGAAACGCACCCGAATGCATAACACACTCGGGTCAGTCACATGACTGGTATGAGTTAAACAAAACTAATAAAATCTTAGGGCTCCAACCTGAACCCGTAGACTACAAACCACATTACAATACTATTGGGCCAAGACAGGTAGTTCCACACACATATTTGGACAAAAGAGTAGTTTCCATTTATGTGGTGGCAAGTAGTTTCTTGCCCAAAATCCAAAGCTACTACGATTTCATACTTACCCATCTACTTATGGTGAGCCAAACCTGTAAAACATTAGTGGGCCCACCATCTTGCAAATTGAATGATCACAAACCAAGCAAACAATTCCGTATACAAACCGTCCACATTCTAACTCAAACATCGCATTCATTATTCCACGCTTATCAGTCTTATGAAATAATCCATATTCATTACTTATTAGCCTTAAATTTATCTTTGCATTCCCTAGCTTCACCACTTAGCCACCCTCCATGGTACAGCCCACACATATATCCCATGTGTGCCAGGACATACTACCAAGATCCACTCCGGTGCCAGTTTGGTTGGGGTATCAACCAAACCAGGTATACACAACGGAAGGCCGGTCAATATGCCTAGACGTCTATACAATATAAGCCGAGCATAAGGCTTAGGCCAGCTTGATCACGATGCCACTGGAAAAAGTACACTCAACAAGTCTTAAGCC
Source organism: Hydrangea macrophylla (assembly GCA_033977485.1). Taxonomy (NCBI): domain Eukaryota; kingdom Viridiplantae; phylum Streptophyta; class Magnoliopsida; order Cornales; family Hydrangeaceae; genus Hydrangea; species Hydrangea macrophylla. The sequence goes on along the minus strand of CM066998.1, from coordinate 3,195,779 downwards.
AGCTTGATCACGAAGCCACTGACAAAAGAGTGCGAGCTACTAAAAACAATAACGCAACAACGGGGAGTAGTGAACACTAAGGAATTATGTTGCGATTATCACTTATCGTTTGTATTATCCCAAAAATTGTGAATTTCACGATTTATCACATAGTTCCGTCTCATCATATTCTAATCACATCTCTAACCTTTAGATGCATTCCAATTTCTTACAATAAAAAGGTTTTATCAATTAGCTCATAACAATCTTCCCTCAATAATTTCCAATCAAATTACAAGATTTCCAATATACTATTCAATGTAATGAATTTACTCCTTTTTATCAAAATGACCACAAAATAAGGTCACTTATTTCAGGTACAATAACCTCAACCCAACATTCAATATTAGCCTACAAGAAACACATAATAAAAATTCACATTCTCACATCGTAAAGTATTTACTTAAAACATTTTTCACTGCTACTGAAATTGTAAATTTCTGCCCAAAAGGTGCAGAATCGGGAAAAACTCTATTAGACGAAAGTTGTGCATAGTCTTCTTCTTCTTCTTCTTCTTCTTCTCTCTCTCTCTCTCTCTCTCACACATACACACACACACACACAGACGTCTGTTCTCTCTTTGGGTGGCTAGGGTTAATGATATATGGATATCATACTCTCCTAACTAGGTTTATAAAACTACTAACACTTGACTACACAAGAATCCCGTTTTTCTTCTTGTGGGCTCACAAAAGAGACCTATATGAGCCCAGAATGCAATCCAAACCACTAAAATAGCTAACCCAAATGGTACTCATACCCCGGGTACTTAATTTTCATGTTAAATTCACTAATTAACTTACTTGTGGGCCCCGAAACACTACCCGACACTAAACTCGTCATTCTACAAAAATTGTAACTCAGTCATACAAATAATCTATCATACAATTTAATTAAAGCTCAAAATATCATGTCATAATAATAATGAAACATTAGAAATTTTAATAATACAAAAACAATCGGAAAAATATTACTGGTATTAGTAACAAATTAAATATGCTTACTAGCAATTTAATTCATGGGTTCTCCAAACTTAAAATTTTTAAACACGTGTCTTACATATGCACACTCATATAATATTACTAACTGAAAATAATTATTAAAATAATTATTTACACACTTAGAAATTTTAGGGTTATTACAAGCAGGTTGGGGAGGTAACGTGCACACCCTCGAAATGTCTCTTCAGACATTGTTTTCACAAACAATAGAGGTACCTTACACGTTACAACACACAACACCCCCCGGGGGTTTGTTACATGGCACATGGAATTTGATATTTGGTTCATTAATTTGTTTCTCTACCTTAGTCTTGGGTTTTTGTTCCTTTACATGGCTTGGGTTTTTGTTCCTGTACAAGGCGCATATATGTATGTATATCATGTTCAATGGAGGCTTCAAGCTATTTCTGTCCCATCTGGTGGTCTTGGTTTGAGTCTCCATGCTACCAGGTGAATTATGCTACATATATTAATAAATAAATTTATATGTATATTTGCATATACCCATGTATAGATTTGAAACACTATCCTTTTTTTTCTTACTTGCTTTGTCTAGGCATAGCCAATATGACTTTGTTTCCTAGAATGAGAATAATAAATACTAGAGAATTTACAAATAAATTTATATGTATATTCGTATATACCCATGTGATTTATTTCATTGATACATCTTTTAGTTTTGTAGTTTATATACTTCACTTTTTTCATTACTAATAGAATTTGGTTGACCTGCATCATCTCTATGGAATTCTAATAAAATAGAACTCTTTATTTCTACTTTTATTTGTGTGCTTAGTAATACTAATGTTTTACTTGAATCTATTGTTGTAAAACTTTTTTAAGTTTTCAGTTTTCAGATGCAAGGAATGCATTTGGATGTTGCAACTTTGAGCAAGTCAACATTGCGCATTAAAAATGAAGATGGTTTTAGACCATTTTGGCAAGGGAATCTGGTCACGATTAGTCATCATCTTCCTTATTTTTCTGTCATCTTAACACCACAAAGTGTTAGTAAAAATATGTTGTACATTTCACTTGTGATGATGCACGAGTACCCATTCAATGCACCATATGTATTATTTGTGTATTATTTGTATTCTTGTGCAATGTAATAGATCATTTGGATCATGTTTGTTTGGTATAGTTATCAATAAACATGCTATGTGTTTCTTAGAAATTAATTACACTTGTAAATTAGGTGTGGGTGTGAAATGTAAATTAGGTGCAAAAAAAAAAAAAAAATTGGGGAACATATGTATAAATTAATTATTTTTTTTACTCTCAATTAAAAACTGGCACTATTTTTAGCAGTGCCAAAAGCGTGCTAAATTAATGTACCGACATGTGTAACATGTCGAGCATGAAAGTTGCCACGTGTCGACAAGCTATCTTGAAATTCTGGCACTATTTTAAACAGTGCCAAAAAAGGGTGTCAAATCTCCAAATCTGGTACCCTTTGATCAAAATCTGGCACTGTTTTGAACAGTGCCAAAAAAATTGGATCCCCCATATTTGGCACTGAAAAAAATAGTGCCAAATTTGGTCAGGTACTGTTTAAATCAGTGCTAGTTTAGCGTTTTTGGTGTAGTGATAGGTCAAAGGTCAAAATGATGAAAAACAAAGAAGGCCTAAAATCATGTCCTAAGGTAATACGGTTCTTCAACCTTTACGATGGAAGATTATTTAGCATGGTAACAAATTTTTTAACTTGACTATCAACCAAAACAAGAATATGAGACTAAACAACGAGTTAATGCACTATTTCAATGAAATTCGACAAACAAAAAATATATTTATAACCCTCTAAAAAGAAAAGATAGGCTCAAAAACTCACCGGGTTTAGTCTTCACAATATGTGTTATCAAGAAATCCGAATTATATTGTAGTTCACATCAAATATGTATTCAAGTGACTACGTGCAGTGCATAGGTTTGTGTGCAAATCTATGATATAAAACTACGATTCGAACAATATATATCCTAAACGTCACATCATGACTTTAGCAAATGTTTAACCACATCTTCTCATGTTTACCATTTTATAAAAGTCCAAGTTACGTAACAAGAAGTATCAACTCGAGATTGCAGAAACATCTGTAACCTCATTATTTAAGCATAGGTATCGAATTTTTTTGAAAAAGTGGTGCATAACATGGGAGTGCATACCCCCAAACCTAAACCTTTCATTATCTCCAATGAAACAATAAAATGAAAGAAATGAGAGTACGTAAGGAAGGAACGACATTACTCGATCTCGGCAATCACAAACTAGGCGAACATATATGAATATGGCAATAAAGTTCAATTGCTCCAAATGGAGCCACTAATTCACCTGTCAATACTTGACAAAAGAAAATAAAGAAACAAAAGAACAACGATTGCTAATAGAAATATATATATATATACAGACCATGGTGTACTTGTTGAGAAACTAACCTAAAACCGAAAGACTCAACGAAAATAAAAAAGAACAAGCACAAATGAAACTATCAAAACAAAGAAGAACTCAATTTAAAAAGGGCCTAAGAGAGCAAACAGAAAGGAGAAAAACACATAAGTAAGGGTTAGGAGTGAGAAGAAGAGAACAAAAGAGAAGAACACAAAAATCCCCCCTTCGCGCCATCACGCGTGGGATTCCTCGCGCGAGGAAATACTGAGGCTTGTTTTATTAAAAAAAAAACTTAAAAATTTTCTAAGTTCAAAACTCGAGCGTGCAGGCCACACGAGTGACTTCTCGCGTGAGCGGGTCCTGCGAGCGAGTTACCTCTTTTATCTCTTTTCTTTCCTTTCAACTTGAATAAGTTCAAAGTAAATGACCTCAACCCCCAAACCTGTCCAGAAACAAAAAGCCGATTTAAAATGACCCAAAAAGTGTACAAAAATGAGAAAACGGAACGGCAAAAGCTTGGGTTGCCTCCCAAGAAGCGTTGTCTTTTACGTCTTCAGCTAGATCGTGATATGCTCAAGAATTATGGAGGCCAAATCTTGCTCTTTGTTCCCCCATTGATAGGAGGAAGACCACGGTTGAAGATCGAAATAATATCTTTATGAGTTACTTCGTTCATTAGTTCCTCATGTTCATGTTCAAATTGATTCTTCACCTTTCGAGTAAATTCATCATTAGGGTCTGGGTTATTAGGGTTTTTCTATTCATTATGCATTATATCCTTCCCCTTACTCATGTGTATTACATTATTGGGTCCATTAGCTTGTTTAACCTTACTCTCCGCCACACATAGGTAATCATCATCATTGGGAGGTTGATCAACAACGTTAAAAACATTTAATTTTAGGTTCATGTTTCCAAATGACACTTTCATTACCCCCGTTCAACAGTGGACATGGGCATTAGCGGTTTCTAAGAATGGAGGACCAAGAATGACAGAAGTATGTTTCCTAGCATCTATCACTGGTTCAATATCAAGGACCATGAAATTGATGAGATAATAGCATTTTTCAACTTTAACTAGGACATCTTCGACGATTCCCCTGGGGATTTTGATAGAACGATCCACTAATTGTATGGTAGTGGCCGTGGGTTTAAGTTCACCTAATTCTAGTTGTTTGTAGACGATGTAAGGTAAGAGATTAACACTTGCTCCTAAGTCAAGGAGAGCCCGATGAATGACAGTGTCACCTTTGGCACATAAAATCGTTGAAGTACCGGGATCCTTATACTTTGGAGGAGCATGATGGAAGATCAAACTTACTTTTTTAGTGAGGAAGACCTTTTTCAGAACATGACTGCGCAAACGGCTCTTTTGAGTGCATAGGTCTCTAAGGCACTTAGCATAAGTGGGAATTTGGTTAATAGCGTCAAGGAATATAATATTTAACTTGTTTAAACACCTCGAGTATATCTTCAGTTTTTGATCATTTCTTTGAAAGATGTGACGGTTCCTCAATGTTTGGTGGGAAAGGCATTTTTAGAACATAATTAGTTGGGATCGGTTCATTTTTTTCCTAACTCGACTCGTGTCCTCACTCTTCTCTTGATTCAAATAAATGTTCACATCTTTTAAATCATCTTTCAGAATCTCCACAACTTCTTCCTCTCGTGTATCCTAGTCGAGACGATGTTTACTTGCTCACTCGTACCCTCATTCTCATATTGTCCCTTAGGGTTTTGAATATTTAGACTAGGCAGCTTACCCTCATTTCTACAACTCACCGCATTAGCTAGTTGTCCCATTTAGGACTCAAGCTTCCCAATGGATTGTGTATGAGAGTGCACTATTTGTGCTTGTGCTTGCACTTGCATTTTGATATTCTTAAGGGATGCCAACACCTTCTCCTCAAAAAGCATTATCCCTTGGAGGGTTAGGATTAGGATGGGGGTGTTGGTATTGACTTTGTTGAAAGTGGGGCCGGTAAGTATTATAAAAATTAGTTGTCTCATTATTATTATTAAATCTCTATGAGAAGTTAGGATGACTTCTGCATGGGGCATCCGGATTGTTCGTCACAGGATTACAATTATTTCATGGGAATTGTTGAATAGAGTGTATGTGTTGCTCCACAAATTTTGAAAATTGAGATGCGGATGGGCATGCAAGTGTAGAATGAGAAGGATCGAAACATATTTGGAAAATTTCATAAGAGGGTGAGCTTGACATTTGGTTCATCATCATAAATCGGCCAAGTTTTTTAGATAGTTCTTGCAATTCAATTAAGTGACTTGACTCAAACCGCTCCTCTCGATTAGTTTGAGGGGGAAGGAACCCCCCAAGATGTACCGACACGGTTTGATGCATCAAATTTTTACTTAACATTTCAAACATTTTCCATGCCTCATCGGTGATTTTGTGTAGGAAGGTACCCGCACAAACGGCATCGATGGTATTGTGAACTAAGGGAACAAGTCCTTCGTAGAAGATCTGCACCAATTGCCACTTGGGAATTTGATGACGTGGACAAGAGCACAATAGTTCTTTAAATTGTTCCCAAGTGTTATAGAGCGTTTCCCCATCTTGCATCACAAAGTTCACTATGGATTTTCTTATTTGATTAGTTCTTGTGGTGGGGAAAAACTTTTGTAAAAATGCGGTATGTAATTCTTCCCATGTTCTAATAGTGTTTGGCTCAAGAGATTGAAGCCAATACTTAGCTTTATCTTTTAAGAAAAATGGGAAGAGACGCAAATTTAATTCATCATCAATTAGATTTTGGATTTTCAATGCAGAGCATATGTCTTGGAACTCTCCTAAGTGATGATAAGGATCTTCTTTAATACGTCCATGAAATGAAGGGAGAAGTGCGATGGTAGATGACTTTATCTTAAAGTGAGATGCCGTCACCTCCAGTAATTCGATACATGCTTGTGGTTTGTAGGCCGCAGGAATGAAATAGTCTTTTAAGGGAGGCAGTTGTGGTATATTAGGGTTATTTCTATTATTTCCGTTGTTCCCCTTGTTTCCAAAGTCGGCCATTGGAATAGGTTCGATGTTAGTAGTTCGAGTTTTTCTTAAATGTTTAAGGGTGCTTTGACTTTTGGCCTAAAACGATGACGATGGTTTTGGAGTTGATTCGTCGTCTAACATCAACCGAGCTCTAGAAGCTTGGGTTGATGACCTAAGGACTCTTAAAGTACGTTCGAGTTCGAGGTTAAGTGGGTGTAACTTAGGTTGCTTCGACTGGGTACTGAACATACACTAGGAGAATTAATATAAACTAAGATTGACTCAAACCAATTAAAAAAAAACAACGCAAATAAAGAGACTAGGCACACAACACTACTATGATGCATGCAATTATCCTGTTATGCAGTGATTTGGGTCAAAACCCAGCGCCCCGGGTTTCCTAGCTAATGCACGTGCAAATCACCCCTAAACTAATGCAAATAGTGTGCTTAGTGCCCTGACTTACAATGGTTTGAAGCGAATTTTAAAGGAAGCGATTTACTTGAATTTTTGCTTCTTTTTTTTTTTGCAATTTTTTTATTGATTCGCGTAAGCTCCTTTGATGTACTAAGCTCTTCTACTCCGAAGCGCTAGAATTTGATGACACGAGAAACTACAAAACCAAAGGAAAAGTTAGTGACTCAAAACAAAAACGAAAAATAAGAAAAAGAAAACCTAATCTAATATTTACGAATTAACTACACTAAGATTCTATAACTAAAGGTAGTAACTTGCAACCCCGACAACGATGCCAAAAATTGATCTCGTTAAAATCTAGATATAAAGTGTACTCTACTTTAAAAGATTTGCAGTGTGGAAGTAGAGGTCGAACCCACAGAGAATAAAATACTAAAACACTTTAATTTTAAAACCTAAACCCAGTTAATTAAGAAAATAGAACTTTGATTTTGATTTTAATTAAACTAAGAAACTAAGGAAATAAATCTAACTATGAAAGTGATTAAAAGTTATTTTAATAAATATGTGTATTGAACCAACGATTGCAAATCCACCACTAGCTTCATAATAAGGGTATCTATGCATTCAATTAGCTTATTACGTTGGATGATAATGGGAAATTGTAGCTACAAGCCCAATTCCCCCATCAAGAAGATAACTACGATTCAAGCATCAACATAATTCATCTTTGCTTGGCACGGAGTGTCTCATACTAAACTAGGATTGCGGCATACTCTGTCTTCCCGTGGCATGAACTATTCGACTACTTGATATCACAATTAAAATAAACACCATTGCTTGTAAATAATCCATACATGCACAACAAATATAGATCTGTGGACACGTGAAATCGGTCGTCCACTCTTTCGTTTTGGTTTGAAATTGATTTTGATCAAAGAAAAAGTCTGTTGGAAATAGATACAGAGTCGCCACTTGGTCTTTAAGGAATCAAGAAACCTAATTTTACTCACCCAAACGGATAAAGGGCACCGGTCCTTCATAACCAAAGGACTTGGTTCGAGGTTTTGGTAAGACAGAGGAAGAAGCCTTTGCCACGACTAAAACACCCTCAACTCGCCCCGTCTCTCGACGGGTCTCAATTAGCATCCAAATAATCATCTTATACTATGTTTGATTCGACAATTAATACTATGATAGTATATTACATCACATAAGAAGCATGAAATGGAAGATCAAAAGATAAGATATCATTCACAAGGTTTAAGCCAAGTATCACACAATGCAAAGGTGAAAGATCACACAAACAAACCTAGGAAAAATCGTCTATTCACATATCAAGTAATTAATTTTTCCTAATCTAAAGGGGACATGAATTGTTTTTGAAACAAAAAAATTAAAGAAAATGAAAAATGCTTAGCAAGCTAGTATGATGCATGTTAATCTTTGAGACAAGGAGATCTCTCAATCGCTAGGACGGATGAGAAGGAAGATTAGATCGAGGGGGGGGGGGGGGGGGGGAGCATGAACGTGTGATCAAGTTTATTCCTTATAATCTCCTTAGATTAGGAGTCACAAAAACTCCAAATCTTGCATGGATGCAATGTATGATCCTAGAATGTGCAAAGGTTGTAATGTGTTTGTGTACATGGACTTTCTAAAGTGATTTAGAAGTCTAAAATATGAATGAATGTATGGAGGATATCATCATGGGATATGCACAAATATAGTATGAACCATTTCCGAAGATATGAGCTAATTTGAAGTACATATAAGCATCAAATCAAAGAATGAAAGTAAAAGTATACTTGCTGAAAATAGTGGACAGAACAGTGAGTTGACCTTGTAGAAATTGAAAAGTGGGGTAAGAAATGTTTTCAATGCATGATTTTTTATGGGGATCATCCTTATTATGTCTAGAACACATACCAAAAATCCAATATTCAATAACTATCACAGATTGAGAGAAATCATATGAAAAATAGAGGTTACTCAGAAATTGAGTCTGTACTGTCGACTGAATGTTGAAAAATATTAAAAAATGAAAACAAAACATCTAGAGGCCCATATGATACAAAACGTTTCCTAAGACACTGAGGTTCAAGTGAAAAATGAGTTGGGACCACTCCCTTTGGAAAAGATTTCTGAAAACAAGTTGAAAGTTAACCTAGCTACTATGACAGCAAAAGCAGAATGTTTGGAAGGAATGTTTGGGTCCAAATGGACCCCTTTCAAGTGTTTCCAAGTCAAACAAAAAATCATGGGTGTTTTCCAACAAGTTAGGAAGACTTTCCAAGTGGTTTTGTATTCATATATTGAGTATTGAACTTAGAATAATTCTTTGAAGTTAAGTAGCTCACTGTTTTGAAGATTTTTTTTGAGAAAACAAAGTTTATTTCTAAGAATCCAAATATTGGGGGTTTTAAAAGGGCTTTGAAATAGGGGTTTTGAAGGTATATTTTCAACACTTAAAGAAGATTAAAACCACTTATAATATCAACCTCTAATTCATTTAGATAACCTCCAAGATTATTCGAAAGCTTTGTTTTATTTTGGAAATAACCTCAAGAATACATATGAATGTATTGGGGTTATAATCATCATCTATCAAACATGTTTTTGAGGTCAAGAGCTACTATCCATTAGGATTCACTCACCTTAAACTTCATGTCATCATCTAGATGATGATGAACTAGTAAGTAAATAAGAAAGATCAAAAGAAATGGAGTAAGTTGAGATGAACAAATATGTGAACAAGCAAGTAGATAGCAATCAATAGATGATATTCATGATGATTTTGGACTTGTAGCTTGATGTTTCACTCATATATGGTGACTTTGGACATGGAAGAAGCTTCCTATCTCATAAATGCTCAGAAAAATGGTGGGTGAATGTATTGAATGTGAAGTAAATGGGAGTAATGAAGTAGAAAATAAAGTTTAGAACTCACTTTTTAGTTGAGAATCAAAGAAGGAAACTTCTTTTCTCTCTATTCTAACGTTATCTCTTCAACTTTTCTCTCTAAAACTTTTCTAAGCTTTCATTTGCCACCCCCTAAATGAGAAGTCAAGGGGGGTTTATATAGGCCAATTTGGGGGTGGTTTTGGGATTTAAATAGTGCTCCCATTGGCTCCAAATGTTTGTGAACATAAAACTACATCGTTTTGGTATTTAATTATTTAATTTGGACCCCCAAAATAAATTATAAAAATGGGTTCTACGGGGGTTGAGTGTCACCGCAGCACTGGCCATGTGCCGCTGCGGCAGTGGACGAGTGCCGCCGCGGCACTGCTCCTTAGATGCCCAAAAAATTACGTTTAGGCCCCCAGAGGTTCCAGTATTCGCGAAAAGACCCTATTTCGTAAAAAATTCACAGAAAATGCATACGAACTCCAAATTGAGCTTGTGATATAATGTTAGAAATGTACTGTAGTCTGGTTTTCATAAAAAAAAGTTCAGAGTCAGGTCACTTTGAAAAGTTTTACAGTATTTGCGATAATAGCCGATTTGATCGTCTTTTTTACCTTCGGAAATCCATAATAAATTCGTTTTGAATTGAATAATTATGTGCAATATACCGTTGGAAAGCTATTGACCTCTAGTATCCATGAAAAATGTTTGAAAAATGACATGGTGCTCCGGTTTCAAAGTCAACTTTTAGGTCAAATCGGTCAAACTTGGGATCTCTAGGAAGTTCTGGGAACCTCTGGGAGTTCCCAGGAGCTGACGTTTTCGTCTGATTTTCTTTTTAAACTCATTTTAGTACTTTTTACATAATCTATAATGATCTCGGAACTTTCTCAGAAAATTTGGATGATTTTGGTCAAACCCTGGTCAAACTTGGTCAAACCGGTCAACGAGGACTTTTTAGGAACTTTTGGGACTTTCGGGAGTCTCTGGGAGCTGACGATTTTATCGAATTTTACTTCAAAACTCATTTTATCACTTTTATTATAACATAGCATGTTTCCAAAACTTTTGGTCCAAATCAGGGAGTTTTTGGGCTTTCAAGGGCATTTTGTTCATTTTGAGCATTTTGAGAGATAAAACTAACTTCTAGGAGTCCTTTTTGAGTCTTTTCTGATCATTGTGAACCACCAAGCTATGGGTCTCCTAAATCTAATAGCTAACAAAATGGGGTGTCTACAGTTTGTCCCTCTTTGGCATGAACTTACGAGGCAACGCATGTCACAAGCGAGTGCCAAAGCTTCGAAGAGACAAGTCTTTTTAGAGGCTATAGATTTAGGATAAAAGCGTTGCAAAAGATGAAATGATAGAAACAAGAATGCTGAGGCTGGTGTTGGTCGTGCTCTACATGAGCTACCTACGTATCCCTGGAGGAATCAGACCAGGACGTAGTTCGAGGCACAAGGGAATAAATCACACATACACAATAAGATAGGCGGATGCTATGCTATGACATATCATGCATGGACGTGATATGAGTTGTGTCATGAGTCCTATCATGTCTAGTGTTCTGATCCTAGTATAAGTAGGTGCTATGAGTTGTGCCACTTCAAGTGGGCTGGTGTTGTACTAGAGTTCATCTGACTCTTAAGCAGCGGTTGACAATTTTGGGAAAATTTATCATAACCAAAGTGAGGGGGCTCACGATAAGTGAGGAAGCTCACGACGACCGACAGGTGAGAAAGCTCATGCTGACTGATGATGCCGAAAATTGGTAAGAAGGATTTGAACAATAAGTAAAGTAAAAACAGAAGGGTTTGTATGTGGTTCGATCCCGTTAACAAGGTGACCTACGTCCACGGTTGCGTCTATGCGCTTCTCACTAGCAGATCACCGGCGGGCCTGGTGAGCCAACAAAGTGGGCGACACTACCAGTAATACCGACTGGGTGTATGCGTGTAGGTGATGAGTGCTCGTCTCCTTAGAGAATACGTTGCGGATCCTTTTTGATAGGGTAGGTGGGCTATTCTATAGATGCAAGAGTCCATCTTTACATGGTAAGTTAAATAAGATAAGGAAGCCCAAATCTGATTACAACGTGATTTGCATGATCTTCGGAGAGTTTCCTAAGTGGTTTAGGAAACTGCCATATCTCCCTCCGCAGACATACAACTGATTTAGGAAACTGCTGGTTGGACGGGATCCTGAGCATCCGTGACCGTCATGCCCGACCAACCGAACCATCCGGTCCCGAGGTTGCCTCGGGAATGCTTGGCTGTGGGCGCCCTCACCGGAAGAACTGGTCCCCTCTGGCGACGTAGCACTGTTCCATTGGCCAGATTATTTTGGACATATTAGCTGCCCCCCATTTTTGGAACTGACTGGATGCATCATCGAGTGAGGATTTGAAAATCAGTATTTCCTCGAAAACCATCCGGATATCGTCCGGGGGAGCAGCTCGAGATGGGATCCGCACTCCAGGTCGCTCGGTGGATGACCCGACCGGTTCAGGTGGGAGCTCGAGTGTGTGTATTGCCACGTGTCAGGGAGCAATTGGCCTGGTCAGGGTCCAGCGGAATCAGTTCGGATGTAACCAAACAGTCGCGTGGCAACCAGACCGTCATGTCACACATTTAATGGGCGCGCTGTTTTAGGCAACCCTTCACGTGCCCGAGATGACAACTGTCGACGACTCTCGGCGGGAGAGCGTCTGAGCCGTCGGATCAGTTTCCATCCGAGCCGTTCATGACTTCTATATAAGATGTACTTGCTCATCCAAAATATCCCCACTGTTTGAGATTGAGTATACCGAGCGGTTCCCGAGAACACAGCTTTCCCCGAGCTCATTTCCTCTACTTTCTTACAATCCAAGCTTCTCTCCAATGGCTTCTCATGTTGATTTGAACTCCAACGAAGGACTCAGAGCTTTCCGGAGGGACTGCGAAATCCCTGACGACGTCGGGGTCCGCCCTTACATCAAAGGGGAGGAGGTGGCCTTCTCCTCCATCATCATTAGTAGTTATCTGCTGCTAATAGTGGGGCTACTCTTCCCTTTCCCCGCCTCCTTCTGTGACCTGTTACAGGGATTGCGCTTTCTACTATCCAGGTGCCGCCCGAATATCGCCCGCCTTCTCTGGGGCATATCGGTGCTGAACCAGCGACTTGGGTTGCTCCTTCGCTCGGTGGACGTCGTCAGGTGCTGCGTTTTGGGTATCGACCACGGGGGTCCTTACTTACGCCCCGGGGCCGAGGGAAGAAACTTAATCCGGGGCCTGGACTTCCCAAACAAGAACTGGCGGCAATATCCTTGGGTCGTTATCTCCGGCAACTGGCTGGTGGACCCCTCTCTCTGCCCCCCTGCGAACTTCAATCCCGAACTTTGCAAGATGTCCTTCGTCGCTTTCCGCGACGTTGCTTCCTCTGTGGCTGATATGGAGGCGATCAACCGAGCGGTAGAAGCCGGCTTCAGTTTTTCCGATTTGATCGGGGAACCTGCTGGTGAGGCTGGCGGCGAAGCTCTCCTTGCAGTTCCTGTTGTGGCTGCCTTCGGGTCGCGCCGTTATACTCGGTCCATGGCCTCTGGCCCGCGCACCATAAGGGGGTCCGTCCCATCTGAAGGACCCATCGCTCTGTCCACCAGTTCTGATTCATCCTCATCCGAGGACACAGGTCCGCCACTGGGCCTGACCAGGAAGGGTAAGGAAAAAGTGGTTGAAGAAGAGTCTTAGCCCCAACCGAAAAGGAGTCGGCTGGAAATACCCGCCGGTCTTCATGTGCCCAGCTCTTAGACAGGCGTCTCCCTTAGTAATTTGGAAGGTCGTCTGCAGGAGGTGGAGAGGCAAAGCGCTCTCCTGCAGACGGAGTCTGTTATGCGGGAGGTGGATTTTCATGCACTGGAGCTCACCGTCAAAGAGCTGGTGGCCACGGTGGCTGTCCTGGAGGAGGAGATCCGGGCTCTGAAGAGCAAGGAGACCTGAAGATTTTTTTTTGCCGGGGAGGCTGTTAAAATTGCCCCCTCTATGTATAAAAATGCTGTAATTAATAAAAAGGTCCTCTGAGGCCACCTTTTTTTTGCCAACTGTGTCGTTCGTGACTGCCAATACCCAGCCCGTGATGATTTGTTTCCTCCATGCTAGTGTGATGCTTCATCTGATGCAGATTTTAAAATTAAGATCGCCTCTGTCAAACCGTTCGGTAACAGGTTGGAACCCTGGCCGGGTGATACCGGTCGAGGTAAACAGTCGGGGCATGGACCAAGCGGTGACCATGCGGGCCCAGGTCTTGGTTATGCCACATGTCAGTCGGTCATTGGTCTGGTTAGGATCCAACGGTACTAGCTTGGGAGTAACCGAACCATCTCCGTAGTAACCGAAACATCTTTATCATGCATTTATTGCACACGCCTTTTGAGGCAGCGCTTCACATGCCCGAGATGACAACTGTCGGCCACTTTGGGCGGGAAAACGCATGAGCCGTTGGATTTGCTTTGATCTGGGCCATCCCTGGTTCCTATATAAAGGACTTTTGCTCATTTTTCCAACTTTCTACGGCAGAGATTAGACTACCGAGCTCCTTAAGAGCAAGAGCAATCCTGAGCAGGATTCCCGAGCCCCTTTTCTGTGCCAAACTTTGTAAGTCCTTTTGTTTTTTTCTTTCAGCTTCAGTTAATCATTTTCTTCTTTTCCTGTCCCCCTCTTTCCTCTTTTCTGAGCGAGACTGGAGAGAGCGAGCGAGCAGGGGGCAACTTAGGGTTGTTAGAGCGAGCGAGTGTCTCCGGAGTAGTCTTGAGAGAGTGCCACTTGGTGTTAAGGACTCTTTATTCTCTGCCCTTTAGGTTAGCGGTCCTTCCCCCTCTATACGTCCGGCTCGGAGTCCCTGACCCGTACCCAGGCCGTGTCCTTCTCCCCCCTTTCGCGGGAATACGAGAATTGGAACATTCCAATTTCAACTCCGCTTCCTGGTCAGAGAGTGAGATGTTCCGGTCGGGCTCGCCCGATACCAGCTTTGACCTACCTTCTGGTTCCCCCTCAGATCATCACAGCAATGGCCGGATCCCAGCCCGAGTATTCAGCGACAAATTTGACCAGGAGGCCCCCGTTGCCTCGGTGTCGCGGGGTTCAAGTGATGAGGCACCTGGGGAGTCGGCTTCCCCGGTAGCGTTCGCCTGCGAGTTTATCCCCTCGGCCCTGCATGCCGGGGACTTTGATCGGATCAGGGATAGGTACGCCATTCCTGAGAACAGTTCCTTGTCCGTCCACCCCGGCGGGGCTCCGATTTACCGTAGGGGTTTTGTTACCTTATACGAGGATGCCTTCATGGCCGGCCTTCGTGTCCCCCTCCATCCAGTCGCTCGGGACGTTTTGATCTTCCTGGGGATAGCTCCCGGGCAGTTAGCCCCGAACGGGTGGAGGTATCTTATGGGGTCCATCTCATTGTGGCCCCAGATCTTCGGGTACGAACTCACCCTTCAAGAGTTCTTCTGGAACCACCGACCGTTCCCAGTTCACGGGGAGGCTAGGTTCTTTTCCATAGGGGCCCGACAGGGAAAGAAGATTATCATCAACTGCCCGAGCAACAACAAGGGGTGGAAGAGCAAGTTCTTCCAAGTGTCCACCCCTGGGTTTTGTGAGCTAGCCCCTGGGAATCAACTAAGGACCTCATGGGCGGGAGAGTTAAGGGGTAAGCCCAAGCCCGTCCCGTGTCTTCTCTAGCTTCTTTTTAGGCTTTGTTTTATGGTTTCGAACTAATTGTCTTGGTTTATTTTGCAGCAGGGTCCATCGATCTCCCAAGCGTTCCGAAGGAGTATGAGGAGAGAATCAGGGGCTTGATTGAGTGGCCTGTCAACATCTGGGATGTGCTGACGTGGTCGGAAGAATAGAAAGGCAACCGTCGTCCCTGTCGTCCTGTCGAAGCACCGATCTTCCCTAACATCATCCCGGGTACGAATTTTGTCACTTGCCTTATCTTTGGCTACTCTTTGCCGCTCGTTATCCCGGTTGCTGACCTCATGACTATTTTCCTTTTACAGAGATGGCCCCCAGGAGAGATCCCGAGCGGCTGAGGGCTCTGCAGGCTGCTGCTGCCGAGCGAATGGTGGCGACGGGAAAGAGGCCAGCCGTTGAGGCCTCTGGCAGCGTGCGTCCATTTAGGCGACTCAGGCATGGTCCATCGGTGGCCCAGGCTCCCGGGGAGACAACAACCCCCTGGGTGGTGGTAGTGGGGGAAACATCTGTCGCACGAGCCGAGACTCCCGCCGGGACGCCCCTGGATGAATCTAGGGAGACCCGGGAGAGGGTCAGACCGTGCCTACTCCCCAGTCAGGTGGAGAGGTGCGCCGGCATGTCTCCCCAAGTTTTTCAGGCTTGGCTATACAACATCTCCCATCTGGTAAGTACTTTTATGCATTTTTTGCATTCTTTACTGGCAATAGTGACCGACCATTTCCTTTTTACTTTGGTTGCAGGTCGGTTGCATGGCTGTCGGAGCTGAATCCTTCATGCCAGCCCTTGTCGGGAGGGCCACCGCTGCCGAGACCGCCCTGGCCGAGAAAGAAGTTGCCCTGGAGACCAAAGAGAGGGCCTTGACCGTGGAGAAAAATAGGGTCAAGGGCCTGGCTTCGAGCCTCAGGGCAGCCCAGGAAGAACTAGCGGTGGCTCTGGCGGAGCTGGAGGCTGAGCGGGCTTGCCGCGTGACAACAGAAGCTCGGGAGAGGGCACTCTTGGAGGCGGTAGCGGCCGGTCCCCCGGGGGAACCTTTCGATGACGGCTTCTTCCTCGGGTACGAAGACTTGAAGAGGAGGCTGGCCCGGGACCCCCCGGAGTTGGACATGGTACTGGGACATGGTACCCGAGGCCACTGAGGATGCTGCTACCGAGGCCCAGGGGGCCGCTGCCACGGCTGAGGGTGCCATCGCCCTGGCTGGCCAAGAGGAAGATGTTGCACCAGAGGGGCAGGCCGGGGGGGGGGGAGGTCGAGGAAAATGTGGACATTGTTGATGTAGACGACCCCTAGGCTCCCTTCTCAAGGACCCTTCTCGTTGTTGTTTTTTTTTTTCTGTTGTAGTTTTTTTTCTTTTTGGGGAGGCTACTACAACTGCCCCCCAGGCTTTGTACATTTTGTTTCAATTAATAAAAAGGCCCTTGAGGTCAGATTTCCCTTCCATTAACTGTCTTCTTTTTCTACACTATGCCTCTGTAATTGCTAATATCCGTTTGATTTTGGTCGACCTAACACCTGCCTTAGCAAATGTTTTAGGATCGTAACCAACAGAGCACCTAGTCTTACTGACCTCTCTAAAAGGTAATTGCCCGGAGTGCTGTAGGGACTAGCCCTACTTAGCATCCAGGATCGCAGGTGTACTATAGGAATACCCTGTATTACCGTCCGGGTTGTCCCGGCGTATCATAGGTGTATCCTGTTTTATAATCCAGGATATATCTCTGATCACTATAAGTGCTTAGAATGATTTCCCAAGCTCTTGTAGCGACCGATGTGATTCCCTATTTTGGCCTAATATTCCCCTGACCCCAAGCATTTGCTAAGGTGGGAGTACGGGAGTAAGTGGCCATAGGAAACCGACCTGGAACATGGGTGGTTAAAGGGGCATTTGAAGCTCGCCATCGTCGGCCACCTAGGGGTTTAGCCCCATTGTCGGCTGGGCCTAAGCGAAGCTTTAAGTAATTTCCTGTTTAGGTCTAGAATCCCCTTGCCCCCGGGCGTCCTGTAAAGGCGAGGGCATGTTGGGGAGCGACCATTGGAAACCGACTTGGAACATGGGTGGTTGCAGGGTCCTTTTGTGCCTGGGTTCGGAGCCCGAGGTCTTTTTCTGCCTTGGGGTTAGGCCCAAGGTCTTTGCTGCCTCGGGGTTAGGCCCGAGGTCTTTTTTCTTGCATTGCATGGGGTACTGACAGGAATAAATTTTCCAAAGCAAACTACTCAATTTTATTTGAAAAATAATAATCTATAATGGTTGCCCAATCAGAGCTACAATGAAGAAATTCCCATATAGTACTAAATTCCCGTGGTCAGATGCTACTGATAGTACTTGCGGAGGTGTTGCACGTTCCAAGGATGAGTGAGATCATGCCCGTCCATGCTCTATAGCTAGTAGGTTCCTGGTCGGTTGACCCGGGTTACTTTATATGGGCCTTCCCAGTTTGCTCCCAGCTTCCCGTGGCTCGGGACTCGGGTAGACTGGTTCACTGCCTTGAGGACAAGGTCTCCCACTTGAAAACTTCGGTGCTTTACCTTGCTATAGTAATACTGCGAGACCCTTTGCTTGTAGGCTACTACCTTCAGATAGGCCTGGTCTCTTTTTTCCTCCACTAGGTCCAGTTCTGTTCCGAGGGCTTCTCCGTTGTCCGGGTTACTGAAGTTGGCCACCCGGTATATTGGCAGCCCGAGCTCTGTGGGGACCACTGCCTCGAAACCATAGGTTAAGGAAAATGGGGTCTCGCCTGTAGCCGCTCGGGGTGTAGTATGGTAGGCCCACAGGAGGGTTGGTAGCTCTTCAGCCCACAACCCTTTGGCGCCTTCAAGCCTTGTCTTGATTGACTGCAAGATTGTCCGGTTGGTTACCTCGGCTTGACCATTGGCTTGTGGGTGTTCGGGGGTAGAGTAATGATTTAGTATCCCGTAGCCCGAGCAAAACTGTCTGAAGATGGGTGTGTCAAATTGCCTGCCATTGTCGCTGATCAGGACTCGGGGAATACCGAACCTGCTGAGGATATTTCGTTCCACAAAGCTCTCCATTTTTCGCTCGGTTATGGTTGCCAAGGGTTCGGCTTCCGCCCATTTGGTGAAGTAGTCAACAGCTATCACGACAAATTTAACTTGCCCTTTACCTGTCGGTAAGGGACCAACAATGTCAATTCCCCACTTGGCAAATGGCCAGGGACTGTGGATCGGTGTCTGGAGTTCTCCCGGTCGGTTGATCATGGGGGAATACTTTTGGCACTTGTCACATCTTCGAACATACTCCTGCGAATCTCGGGCCATGGTTGGCCAGTAGTAACCTTGCAGTAGGGCCTTTCTGGAGAGTGCCCGACCTCCGATGTGGTTCCCGCACACACCTTCATGAATTTCAAACAGTATTGCCGGCACTTGCACAGGGTGAATGCAGCAGAGGTATGGAATAGTGAATCCCTTCTTGTAGAGGATGCCGTCGAGAAGGTGATACCGCGCTGCCCGGTACTTGACCCAGCGTGCCTCATCTTTGTCACCTGGTAGCCTCCCTATTTTCAGGAACGTCAAGAGCGGGTCCATCCAACTGGGCCCCAGAGTGACCGGGTTGACCTCCATGTCCTATGAGTTGATCACACTAGGCTCGGGTAGGAATTGTATCCTTATCCCAGGCAAGTCTATCTCAGAAGACGAGGCGATGCGAGCCAACCGGTCGGCTCTGGTGTTTTCTTCTCTGGGTATCTGAGTGATGGAGAATCCTCGGAGCTGTTTGGAGATCGTTCGGACGAGGGTCAAGTAGGCTACCATGTTGTCTTCCCGCGCTTCGTACTCTTGGTTAACTTGATTGACCACGAGTTGGGAGTCACTGTAGCCCTGAACCTGTTGCGCGCTCATTGAGACGGCTAACTGTAACCCGACCAAGAGGGCTTCGTATTCGGCTTCATTGTTGGAGGCACGGAAACCAAACCTCAGTGCATATTCGAGCTGGATACCGTCGGGGGTAGTCAGGATAATTCCCGCCCCACTACCTTGCTGATTGGAGGAGCCATCCACATGCAGTATCCAAGTTGGGATGTCGGAGTGTAATCTGGGCGGTAAGGCCGCGGGCTCGGACTCTTCGACCGGGTCCTCTGGATATGTAAACTCGACCAGAAAATCTGCCACGGCTTGCCCTTTGATGGCCGTTTGGGGTCGGTAGGTCACTTCGAACTCCTCCAACTCCAAGGCCCACTTGACGAGCCTCCCAGATGTGTCTGGCCGACTGAGAATTCTGCGCAGAGGCTGATCTGTCAGGACTATAATGGCATGGGCCTGAAAGTACGGGAGGAGCCTTCGGGCTGAGGTGATAAGGGCGAAGGCCAGTTTCTCGACGCGAGAGTATCTACTCTCTGCTCCATACAGTGCCCGGCTGGTATAGTACACTGGGAACTGTATTCCGTGCTCCTCCCAAATGAGTGCCGAGCTGACCGCCGATTGCGACACTGCCAAGTATAAAAATAGCTCTTCCCCCGGCACGGGTGTTGAGAGGAGAGGGGGGATGCCAGGTACTTCTTGAGTTCCTGGAATGCCTCTTCACACTCTTCTGACCACTGGAATGCTTTGCGGAGGATTTTAAAGAATGGCAGACACCGGTCGGTAGCTCGGGAGACAAATCTGTTTAGTGCGGCCACTCGTCCGACTAGGCTCTGAACTTCCTTCGTTGATCCGGGAGATCGCATGTTGATGATAGCTTTGATCTTCTCGGGGTTGGCCTCGATTCCCCGTCTGCTGAGTAGATGGCCTAGAGATTTATCGGACGAGACGCCGAAGGTGCATTTGGCTGGGTTCAACCTCATCCTGAACTTTCTCAAAATGCTGAAGGCCCCGGCCAGGTGCTCGAGGTGGTCGGGCTCGTCCCGGGTCTTGACCAGCAGATCATCCACGTATACCTCCATAGACTTTCCAATGAGGTCTTTGAACATGTAGTTGACCAGGCGCTGGTAGGTAGCCCCGACATTCTTGAGGCCGAATGGCATGACCTTGTAGCAGTACGTGTCTTGGTCAGTGATGAATGCAGTCTTCTCTTCATCCCCGGGGTACATGCTGATCTGGTTGTACCCCGAGTAAGCGTCCATGAATGAGAGGAGGGAGTGACCCGTGGTGGAGTCCACAAAGAGGTCTATCCTGGGTAGCGGATAGCAGTCCTTTGGGCAGGCCTTGTTGAGGTCGGTGAAGCCTACACACATTCTCCACTTCCCGTTTCTTTTCTTAACAAGAACGACGTTAGCTAGCCAATCGGGATAGTGGACCTCTCAGATTGACTTCGCCTTTTGGAGCTTCTCGACCTCCTCGCTTATTGCCTTCTATCTCTCGGGGGCCATGCCCCTTCTTTTTTGCTTAACTGGACGGCAATCCGGGCTGACATTGAGACAATGGGCCATTACCCGGGGGTCAATCCCGGGCATATCCTCATGACTCCAAGCAAAAACATCTTGATTTTGCCTCAGAAATTGAGTCAGTTTCTCCTTCAAGGCAGGCTCCAGTAGGGCCCCTACGCTGACCATGCGATCTGGGTATGCAGGGTCCAGCATTATTTGTTCCAGCTCTTCCATCGGTCCTATCATGTTGCTCTGGTCCCGGGGGTCCATTTCTTGGACGTTTAATGTTTTCGTTATTGCCCCCCGGCGCAATGAGCTAACATAACAACTGCGGCCGGTACTCTGATCTCCGCGCAAGCACCCAGGTCCCTGGGGAGTTGGAAACTTTACTGTTAAGCTATAGGTGGAGACGATCGCCCTGCCCCTGTTGAGGGTCGGCCTGCCAAGGATGACGTTGTACGCCGACGGGGCCTCTACGATCACAAAATTGGTGAGAACGGAGGCCTACTGAGGGTAGGTCCCCATGAGAATTGGAAGCTCGATTGTTCCGAGCGGTTGTGTATTGGAGCCGTTAAATCCGACCAGGGGGTGGCGACCGGTCGGAGCCGATCCCTGGAAATCCCGAGTTGGTCAAATGCCGATGTAAACATAATGTCGGACGAGCTGCCCGTGTCCACTAGCACCCTCTGGACCATATAGTTGGCTATAAAAAGCGTCACTACTAGCGGGACATCATGGGGGCAATGGATCCCCTGCAGGTCGTTGGATGTGAAGGTTAGGACATCGGTTGGGGAGGAGCCTGTGGATTGGACCTACCCGACATCCGCTCGGGAGGCTCGGGCATGCCTCTTCCGTGCCGACTTTGAATCGCCTCGGCCTGATGTTCCTCCCGAAATCACATAGATGTGGCCAAGTGGTGGCTGTGGCTGGTTAGGAGCTCGGGTGTCCTGCCTAGGCTGTCCTTCTGTGACGAACTCCGCAAGGTGTCCCTGCTCGATCAGCTTCTCTATTGCTATCTTCAATTTGAAGCAATCCTCTATTTCATGGTCGTGGTCCCTGTGGTAACGGCAAAACTTGTCCCGGTTCCTCTTATCGGGCGGGGCTCTGAGCTTAACTGGCTGCGAAAGCAGCCTCTGCGCCTCTGCGGCGGCCATAACTTCATGTATATGTTGGGAAAGGGGTGTGAAAGCAGTTTAGGGCTGACCCCTTACATCTCTCTGGTCTTGTTTCGGCTTTTTTCCCGACACCTTCTCAAACCCTTCGCGCTTGCGCTTGGCCTTCGGGGATTCGTCTCCCGCTTGGCCGGCGCGCTTCGCTTTCAAGAACTCCTCGGTATCTATGTATTTTTCGACCCTCTCTGAGAGCTCCACCAGGGTTGCTGATCAGTCGTGATGGAGTGATGTGGTAACCTTGGTATGTTGAACTCCCGAACAGAAGGCCATGATTGCGGCCGTTTCATTAAGGTTGCGGATCAGGAGCCTTTGCTGATTGAAACGGTCCACATACTCCCTCAAGGATTCCCCTTTGCACTGGCTGACGGTCAGCAGTTGGGTGTCCGGTTGCGACCGGTCAAGCATCCCAACAAACTGGCTGATGAACAGCTTGCCGAGGGCTTGAAAGTTGTCAACCGACCGGGGCTTCAAAGCATGGAACCACTGTGCAACTGTCCCCTTCAGGGTACTAGGGAAGGCCAGGCATAGCAGTTTGTCTGTCGTCGTGACCAGTGCCATCTGCGCTTTGTAGGTGCGGATGTGGTCCACCGGGCTCCCTATGCCATCATAGGAGCTAAGGTGAGGGGGTTTGAACTTCCGCGGAATAAGGAATTGTGTCACCCGATCGGTATAGGGCGACTCTGTCTCTGTGTTGGTGAGGTCATGACCGGACTTGCGGTTCAGCCTCTCGATCTACTACTGCAGCTCCTCGACCTGAGCTTTGACGTCACTCCGCCCTGTTCTTCTATCTGTGCCTGAGCGGTAGGTCGAGTCGGACGACGAGGCCTCCTCCTCAAAGCGTGTCGACTTCGGGGATAGAACTCGGCTCTGGGTCCGGGAAAGTCTATGCCTAAGATCCCCCTGACTCAAGGCCAGAGGGTCGTCGGCCGATTCCTGGGCTCTCCGTCCGGACTCCTCCCCTCTTGCTGCGCACCGCCGATCGATGATAGTCCTGGCATCTTCCACTCGGGGAGGATTGGGCTGAGGTCGTCTTTGCGAGCTCCTGGTGGCCTGGCTGCGCTCTCCATCCGCCGGGTGTTCCCGATCTGGCGGAGACACCAGGGCGGAATGGGCTTGCCTGCGTGCCCTGGCGGGCCTTTTAAGTGGAGCGCTCTTCTCAGGCTGATTCTCTAAAGCGGGATGCTTCTCATGTTGGGCCATAAGTGCCTCGATCTGTTCTTGTGTTCGGCGCTGGCCCTCCAAGAGTTGTGCCAGTGCTGCCGTTATCTGCTCGGTCGTCATGGAGGTAGCCTGCTGTTCAGGCTGCGGGTCCTCCTGACCGGTCTGATTAGCGGCTTTCTTACCCCCCTTTGACGGCATGTTGATCAGTCAAAGATTTTTGTTGATGAGAAGACTATGTCGAATTCCCACAGACGGTGCCAAACTGATGATGCCAAAAACTGGTAAGAAGGATTTGAACAATAAGTAAAGTAAAAACAGAAGGGTTTGTATGTGGTTCGGTCCCGTTAACAAGGTGACCTACGTCCACGGTTGCGTCTATGCGCTTCTCACTAGCAGATCATCGGCGGGCCTGGTGAGCCAACAAAGTGGGCAGCACTACCAGTAATACCGACCAGGTGTATGCGTGTAGGTGGTGAGTGCTCGTCTCCTTAGAGAATATGTTGCGGATCCTTTTTGATAGGGTAGGTGGGCTCTTCTATAGATGCAAGAGTCCATCTTTACATGGTAAGTTAAATAAGATAAGGAAGCCCAATCTGATTACAACGTGATTTGCATGATCTTCGGAGAGTTTCCTAAGTGGTTTAGGAAACTGCAATATCTTCCTCCGCAGACATGCAACTGATTTAGGAAACTGCTGGTTGGACGGGATCCCGAGCGTCCGCGACCATCATGCCCGGCCTACCGAACCGTTCGGTCCCGCGGTTGCCTCGGGAATGCTTGGTTGTGGGCGCCCTCACCGGAAGAACTGGTCCCCCCTGGCGATGTGGCACTGTTCCATTGGCCAGATTATTTTGGACATATCACTGACTGATAGATGAGGGAGCTCACAACAAATGACAGGCAATGGCGATAACTGATAGTCGCAAAATCTTGGATGTCATGAGTTTTAACTGTGACTAGGCGGTGCTTGCCCTGGGAGCCGGGATCTCTAGACTGCGGGTGGTGTTTTTCAAACGTTAGCCGGTTCTAGAAATTCGGTTCGAACTTCTGCTGGGGAAGGTAGGAGATTCTTTGGGAACCCTTCTTAATTTCCGACCTAGAACTAAGATCCATCTCTGAATCCCTCACGGTTGATCAAATCTTTCAAACCCAGAACCAGGACCCATCTCTAAATCTCTCACGGTTGATCAATCTGGCAGTGCCCATTCCAAGAAAATTGGTTAGGGCCTTCAAGAGCCAATATCTTTCTGTCTTTGACCTCGGGGAATGGTATTAGATTCTTTGAGAATCTCTCTTTAACTATTTCCTGACCAGGAACTGAGACCCATCTTTGAATCCCTTATGGTTGATCAAATCTTCCAGGGCTCAATCCAAAAGAGCTGGTTAGGGCCTTCAGGAGCCGATATCTTTCTGTATTTATCCTCGGGGGATGGTGTTGGATTCTTTGAGAATCTCTCTTGACTATTGATCAGGAACCAGGGCCCAAATCCGAATCTCTCATGGTTGATCAATTTTCGCGACGGTTATTCTAAAAAAGACTTGTTCTTGCCTCCGGAGCCATTTTCTCTATGTAACTGACCTTTGGGGATAAGTTGGATCTACTGGGGATAAAACCTTGTAAATTTTGACTAAAATGGGCCACTGGGGCTAATCGGGGCCAGAGATGGGCTGAAAAGGGCCCAAACGGGCTAAAATGGAGCAAAACGGAGCAAAGCAGGGCCCGCGGGGAGCAGTGTTGTGGCGGCACTGGGCCACTGCCGCGATGGCAGTTGGCTAATGTCACGGTGGTACTAGGTGGCCGGACTCTATGTTTGTATATCTTGGTTTTTGAGCTCCAAATGCTCATTTTTGGCCATTTTGAGGTATTTTTTGAGCCAAAATCTGTCAAAACATAGCTTGTGCACACTAAGGTGAGTAATCTTTCCCCATGATTAGAATTTTGATTGGTGTTTTAGCTTCCTCTAATTTTCAAGAAGAAAGTTCGGCTTTAACTTCCATTTTCCTTGTAGATCCATGGCTTCAAGCTCAGGGAGGCTCTCTAAGAAGGCCAAGGAACGGGTAAGGGTTGAGAGCCAACCCCCGGAGTTGATTTTGCGTGACCCTCAACATCACCTTTTGGCCGCGGCTCTAGCAAGTCAAGTATGTGAAACTTTAAGTAGTTCAGGACTATTTATGTGCATTATACTAGTTTTGTGAACTGTAGTGTGCGCCTAGAGGTCGTTAGAAGTTTGTTTTGTGCTTATTTGTTGATTTTGTGAAGTTAGACTTCGGGTTGTGAATAGTGACTTTGTGCCTGGTTTTGCTGTCTTTGATGTGTGCAGGTGCCTAAGGTTACCTTGAAGGGCCACGGTAGTCTCGCCCATGCTTTCCTGTAGTATACCCAGCTTTCGCCTGCCGTGCAACAAATGGTAGATGATGCAGGGTTTGACAGCTTTGTCCGCCTGGTTTCGATTGGCCCACTTCTATGCTCTAGCAGAAAGATGGTGGGACACAACAAATACTTTCTATCTGCCGTTTGGTAAAATGACGATGATGTCCTTCAACTTTTCCATGATTACTGGTTTGAGAGTTGGCAAGAAGCGCCTGATCTTAGATTATTTTTATGAGATCGATCCTGAAGTTATTGAGAAGCTGATTGGGGCTATTCCTCCTAATCTGGAGGGGCATCGGTTCCCTTGCAGCTAACTTTATCGGGCTTATGGTAGGGGCGGACACACTCTCAATGACCGACAGCTGTTACGGCCCTTCCTTCTGCATGTTCTCGGCTACTCAATTTTTGCGACTCGAAATGACCGGGTGAGCCTGAGGCTTCTCACCTGCTTGGCGACTATTGACGAGATTCCTTCTTATGACTGGGGCGGTGCTGTCTTGGCCCATCTTTATAAGCACATGGGTGAGGTTCTCGCGGCGGTATCAAATCCACTGGAGGGTTTTGGTGAGCTTGGGAGGTATGTTGTCACGCCCTGGAGAAGCAAAAAAAGAGAAAACAAGTTCCTTTTTGGTCCCGTAGGATCGTGACTGGTGAATAACCGCATTGTCATCTATACCAACCAATAAATACATCGATAGGGAGGATGCTATTCATAAAACATATCTTATTAACATAATCAGAGGCTACAACGGAAATATAAAAGGTTTGAAAGCAACATATGCCCAAGTACCAATTATAAAAGTCTACTAAAACTATTACAACAGCTGGTTTAGAGTCTGAAGCCTATAACAATAATTAACAGAAGTACAATATATATACAAACGAATTAATACAAAGCAGCACGCCTTCATCTTCAAGCCTTCATCTCCAAGTCTGGCGGAACATCAGTCTCCGTCCTCAAGACTTGCAAAACTCTAGACATTGGAATGTCCAGGGCACAAACGCCATCAGCTTTGAATACAAAGCTGAGTGAGTACACTAAACAACACTCCTTACCGTTATTGTTCAGCATCTTAAAATGCGGTTAATCTCTTAACAATGATGTCACTTACGGACATAACAGAGGTCTCATGAAACTATACATGAATTCAATGATAGCAGGAAACATATTAAATGAAAACAATAATAACGATCATGGAATAAATATCTCATCAAATCCATGCATGTAACCCAAGCAACCATCCATGCATCTACCTTTTTGTCGGGACGCTGAATCCACGACTAAACATCATCTTTACTAACCATTCTCATATTCATATCCATCTCCGTATCCATTCATCATATTCGTACTCATATTCGTATCTTTATCCATCTCTGTAACCATTCGTCGATCAATCGGAATCACCCGACTAGGCAGTAGGTCCCAAAATCCCTTGATAGGGTTACCGGTCGCCTACACGGTACCGCCTATCTGTAAATGATAGAACCGCACATCGGACGTCTTCAACGATGTATATACCCTCACTGGTCGTCTACACAACTGAGAATACATTAGAGCACTAGCCGGACGTAATCGTCAATGGTACACTGGACGTCTTCAACAGTGCATGCGCATCACTGGACGTCTTCAACAGTGAGACTAGGAACTCTAACCATCCCACGTCTACCCGACTCGTCAGCCGTTGATCCCACGGATCCCAAGTACACATATCTCATATCCCACATAAGCCATAGTTCTCATTTCTCATCGTATTCTTTTCATCTCTTCATACAAATATCCTATTTCTCATCATATTCTCTTATCTCTTCATACCAATATCCCATGCATGCTGACCACATGTCGTGAAATGCATTACTCTAGATACAAGAATTACCACATGCTATGTATTCATCATATCTACCCTTTATCCAGTTATTAACATGCAGTCGTGTTCTGTCTACTATTCAGTTCAACAATAATATCATATAACTATTAAACAGTTAATCTCATATCAACAGTTACCATAGAATAATTCATCTTGCAATATTAACAATTATTATATATAAGTCTAGTCCTGACATAACACATATATATCTTATCCACATATCGTAATAATGCATATGGTACAACTATTAACAAGTCTGATATATCATAAGCATAAAACAATATACAAATAACATTCTGCTCATATCCAATCGATTGAGCAAACATGGCAATGGATTGGAAACAAATGCCAATCGTTTGGGAAAAATGGTAATCGATTGGGATAGCAATCGATTGGGATTCATGGCAATCGATTGGAAACAAATGCCAATCGATTGAGAAAAATGGCAATCGATTGGGATAGCAATCGATTGGGATTCATGGCAATCAATTGGAAAGTTATCCAATCGATTGGATCCAATGGCAATCGATTGGGAAATTATCCAATCGATTGGATCCAATGGCAATCGATTGGACTCTTTCTTCTTCATCAGAAACTACCAATTTTTATATAAAAATGTTGGGGTTCCTCTCCTCTTTCATACACATTATTAAACACATACAAACATCTCAAAAACAATCTCTTGAGTGAGTTAATGAAACTCACCTTTCTCCGGCGTTCCAATGATGGCGTCCTGAGCTCCGCGGCGGCGTCTATGGGGAGTGATCTCTCCCTCTTCTTCTTTGCTCTCTCTGTCTGTCTATTCTCTCTCTCTCTGGTCTCCTCTTCTCCTTCTTCTTCTTCTCCTTCCTCTCTCTCTAACCCAAGAGTGTGTGTGTGTATATATATATAATATATGTGTGTATATATATGAGAGTATATAACTCTCTCTCTCAAACACACACACAGCAAACATATATATGTATAAGGGAGAGGGTATATATAGGGGGGAACCAATCACAACCACACAAAACAAACGAGGTGGCCAAGTCCAGCTACTCCCAATCGATTAGTACTAGGTGCCAATCGATTGGTATGTGCCACGTCATGGATTAAAGTCGGCAGCAAGGCAATTGATTGGTAAAACATCCAATCGATTGGAATAGCAATCGATTGGGATAAGGTCAATCGATTGGGCTCTCAAAAGTGGCAATCGATTGGTATATGATGCCAATCGATTGGGATGCAAACTTACCCAAAGGATAGGAAAAGTACTAGGGATATATACCCGAAAATACGGGGTATTACATCATCTACCACTCATCAAAAGATTTTGTCCTCAAAATCTGAAGCAGCGGTCCCTATTACCAAAAAGAAATCCATCTCAGAAGATAGACTCTAAAAATGCTCAAGTTCTCATTTTTACGTAAACGATTACCTCAGTGGCCAACGGGTTATAGTTCTAGATACGCGATATAAAGATATCACTAATCTACGAATACTAGGGTGACAACTACCAATCTTCAGGATTAAGAGATATGAAATTCGTATGTCAAACTTCTAAAAAATTCTACGTAGCACAATCTAATCATCTTACAAATCTGAAACGGCTAGTCTCCAAACACATGAGGTTCCTCCCTCAAGTCAAACTCTACGGTGTGAGGGTTCTATTGATCAAGTATTCTAATCTCATCTAAGTTGTAGCGAAGCGTTGTTGTCTACTCCCGTCTTCAATGATGCTTCGAACTATGCTAACGATGTCTCTACTATATCAACAGTTGGCTATCTCCCATCTCTGGACTCCTAGTTATGATTGTCAACGTCCTTAGTCGGTCTCTTGTTGTACACAACGTTCTGTGACATCTTTGTTAACTCCAGTGTTATTACCATCATTATTCAGTATGTTGACTTAAAAGGATTATGAATCTAGCATAGTAGTTAGTGACTTAAACTTCCTCATGTGTCTCCAAATTCCAACGTACTATTGATATTATCATCTCTTCGAGGTCGTACCACCTGTTAAATACTTGTTCTACTTCCACGTACTAATTAAACAAGTTAGACAATGTTGTATAATGATTCCGTGAGTTGATCTACTGTATAACATTTCGAAAGGATAAAAGCAATAGGAACTCGGTGTCAAAAAGCAATCTTCCGTGGTACTCGTTGTAATTCTGGTATCGTCTCTACGTCACTAGTATCCTCTCTTGTAGACTTGAAATCTTCTAGTTTGTCGTTTCTTGTCAATTCTGCATCTCAAGGAAATTGAGATTCCTCATCTCTAGTCTCTATCCAACTTACCAACGGTTGGCGTAGTCTTTTGTGTAGGGAGGCTAGTGATGTCAGATAGGGATGCAATTGATGTTATATCTATACTTAGATAACTACTGTCGATCAGTGTCAAATGAATTGTTCAGGTATCAGCAACTTATAGTGTAGGCTAATCCTCTTACAATCAATCAAACAAATGCTAAACTTCTTGCATAACGGGATCATAAGTTAATACAAAATGTAGGTGATGAGGGTTGTACCTTCTGTCTATCATTTTTGTCTAAGTCGAGATCCATTACTGGTTCAGTGGGTTTGCCCTCGTGATACTTATCGCGACAGAACATTGTGTTGCATCTCTAGTTCTGGACAAAACTTACGGACATGACCAACTTTACCGCAGTTAAAACATCGTATCCCTCATCCATTATATTTCCTTGATGTTCTGTATTCTTGGGAATGGTGTCCTGGTACTCCATAATTGTAGCAAATATCTCGTTCTCTGTGCTGTGTTGGAGTCACCGCTGGTTTGGATTCTCTCTTGTTGTTCCCCAATCTCTTACGCTTCTGGCAGTTGCCCATATAACTTCTCGTTATGTTTTCTTATTGAACTTGGATAGCTGCCAACACAACCTGACTACCCTTTCCTCTCTGATCCGTAAGGAGAAACTGATCGTACTCTGGAAATGTTAGATCAGATCGTTGCCCTTCACTAATCTGAGTGTCGTCTTCCAATTTCATTGCCATTTCTACCAGAGCTTTGAAAGATTGATCTAAATGTCCTATAGTCATATGACGGATATGTGGAACTAGTCCCTGATGATATCTTTTGATCTTCCTTCTTGGAAAATCGATCATATGCGGTGCAAATCGTGATAGTCTCTCGAATTGAGTTGTATATTCTGGTATTGTCATACTACCTTAGACTAATTGTATGAAATCCATTTCCCTTTTGTTCTTCTCAGATTCTGGGAAGTACTTTTCTAGAAATCGGGTCTTGAATGATTCCCAAGTCATTCTTCCTACAGCTTCTTCACCTATCATAGCTTTTACTGCGTCCCACCAATCTGCTGCTGAGAATGTCAGTTAAAATACGGCCAAATGTCTTTTCTCAATGTCAGTACATTCAAGTGTCTCAAATATCAATTCTATCTAGCGAATCCATTGTTCAACTTACCATGCTCCCGGTAATCCGGTAAAGGTCTCTGGTTGAAGAGCACGAAATTCCTTTAGCAGCTTGACTCTCGTTGGACGTAATGGTACTTCATTGTCGATGACACGATCAACACGATTGATAACTAGTTCCATGCGACGGATGAAAGCTCCAAACATTCCTGTTGGATCTATCTCGGGAGGTACTAATTTAGGTACTCTATTCAGCTGGCCTGGGTTCCCTCAAGTCGTTCTAACCATAACGAGTGCTGGTAGTGTTCAGTTTTGCTACCTTCAAATGAAAATTTATTAAGTCAGACGCATTCTATCTTACAGCTCAACCAAGAACATGTGGTAAATATACAATGCTATATAATAAGATCACACCAAGCAATATAGATATAAGAATATAACCATAGAGGTCAGTCTATCTACCAGGTATTCAAATGTATCTATGCTCAAAACAAAGATCACGAAACTAAGCGTAACGTCAAATCTTAAGCATTCTATGTTTATTCTCAGGCTTTAGACTACGAGTACTGCTCAGCTAACATGTGATTCAAGGTAATAGGATAATCTTATCCATAACCTCTTTCTACTTCTAGGTCATGTCGACTGTTCCGAGATTGCTCAGGAATTTGTCAGTGTCTAAAATCCAACGGTTCTATATTTTGATCTCCACAACCCCAACTAACTCTAGATGTCTTGTTCTCCGAGAACTTAGCTACCAATAGTTCTAAGGATTCCTTATCAGCTCCAATAGTTACTACCTTCCAAAGAAATATTCTCAGATGGATTCATCTAACTTCTTGTCTGAGTGACAGGATAACAACTTCGTTTCATCTGGGCTAATCCTTATGCTATCAACATTAACTTAGAACTCGGGTTCTAATCACAAAAGACGAGCGGTTAATAACTAAATCCTAGGCTCTGATACCAAAAATCCTGTCACGCCCCAGAGAAGCAAAAATAGAGAAAACAAGTTCCTTTTTGGTCCCGTAGGTTCGTGACTGGTGAATAACCACATTGTCATCTATACCAACCTAATAAATACAACGATAGGGAGGATGCTATTCATAAAACATATCTTACTAACATAATCAGAGGTTGTAGCGGAAATATAAAAGGTTTGAAAGCAACATATGCCCAAGTACCAATTATAAAAGTCTACTAAAACTATTACAATAGCTGGCTTAGAGTCTGAAGCCTATAACAATAATTAACAGAAGTACAACATATATACAAATGAATTAATACAAAGCAGCACGCCTTCATCTTCAAGCCTTCAACTCCAAGTCCAGTGGAACATCGGTCTCTATCCTCAAGACTTGCAAAGCTCTAGACATTGGAATGTCCAGGGTACAAACGCCATCAGCTTTGAATACAAAGCTGAGTGAGTACACTAAACAACACTCCTCACCGTTATTATTGAGCATCTTAAAATGCGATTAATCTCTTAACAATGATGTTACTTACGGACATAGCAGAGGTCTCATGAAACTATACATGAATTTAATGATAACAGGAAACATATTAAATGAAAATAATAATAATGATCATGGAATAAATATCTCATCACGTATTCACCAAATCCATGCATGTAACCCATGCAACCACCCAAGCATCTACCTTTTCGTCGGGACGCTGAATCCATGACTGAACATCATCTTTACTAACCATTCTCATATTTATATCCATTTCTGTATCCATTCATCATATTCGTACTCATATTCATATCTTTATCCATCTCTGTAACCATTCGTCGATACAATAATGCCAATCGAAATCACCTGACTAGGCAGTAGGTCCCAAAATCCCTTGATAGGGTTACCGGTCATCTACACGGTACCGCCTATCTGTAAATGATAGAACAGAACATCGAATGTCTTCAACGATGTATATACCCTCACTGGTCATCTACACAACTGAGAATACATTAGAGCACTAGCCGGACGTAATCGTCAATGGCACACTGGACGTCTTCAACAGTACATACGCATCACTAGACGTCTTCAACAACGAGAGGCGCACTAGGAACTGTAACCATCCCGTGGGTCC
Organism: Hydrangea macrophylla; assembly: GCA_033977485.1. Lineage (NCBI taxonomy): Eukaryota > Viridiplantae > Streptophyta > Magnoliopsida > Cornales > Hydrangeaceae > Hydrangea > Hydrangea macrophylla. Next base: position 3,162,952 of record CM066998.1, on the reverse strand, counting down.
ACCCAACCCATCAGCCGTTGATCCCACGGATCTCAAGTACACATATCTCATATCCCACATAAGCCACAGTTCTAATTTCTCATCATATTCTTCTCATCTCTTCATACAAATATCCCATTTCTCATCGTATTCTCTTATCTCTTCATACCAATATCCCATGCATGCTGACCACATGTCGTGAAATGCATTACTCTAGATACAAGAATTACCATATGCTCTGTATTCATCATATCTACCCTTTATCCGGTTATTAACATGCAGTCGCGTTCTGTCTACTATTTAGTTCAGCAATAATAACATATAATAATTAAACAGTTCATCTTATATCAACAGTTAACATAGAATAATTCATCTTGTAATATTAACAATTATTGCATATAAGTCTAGTCCTGATATAACACATATATATCTTATCGATATATCGTAATAATGCATATGGTACAACTATTAACAAGTCTGATATATCATAAGCATAAAACAATATATAAATAACATTCTGCTCATATCTAATCGATTGACCAAACATGGCAATCGATTAGAAATAAATGCCAATCGATTGGGAAAAATGGCAATCGATTGGGATGACAATCGATTGGGATTCATGGCAATCGATTGGAAACAAATGCCAATTGATTGGGAAAAATGGCAATCGATTGGGAAACTATCCAATCGATTGGATCTAATGGCAATCGATTGGACTCTGTCTTCTTCATCAGAAATTGCTGGTTTTATATAAAAATGTTGGGTTTCCACTCCTCAAAAACAATCCCTTGAGTGAGTTAATGAAACTCACCTTCCTCCAGTGTTCTAATGACGGCGTCCCGAGCTCTACGGTGGCGGCTATGGTGAGTGATATCTCCCTCTTCTTCTTTGCTCTCTCTGTCTGTCTCTTCTCTCTCTCTCTGGTCTCCTCTTCGTTTTTCTTTTCTCTTCTTCTTCTCCTTCTCCTTCCTCTCTCTCTAACCTGAGAGTGTGTGTATATATATAATATATATGTGTATATATATGAGAGCATATAACTCTCTCTCTTAAACACACACACAGCAAATATATATGTATAAGGGAGAGGGTATTATAGGGGAGGGGGGGAGAGGGGGAAAACCAATCACAACCACACAAAACAAATGAGGTGGCCAAGTCCAGCTACTCCCAATCGATTGGTACCAGGTGCCAATCGATTGGTATGTGCCACATCATAGATTAAAGTCGACATCAAGGCAATCGATTGGTAAAACATCTAATTGATTGGAATAACAATCGATTGTGTGGGAATTTATGAATTATATGATTGTAATCTTTTATTACATGATCTTTATATTATTGTAATCTTTTCTTTCCTTTTTCTTTTCTTTCTTTTTATTTAATTTCCTTTCTTGTCTCCTTTTTACTTATATATAAACGTTGTAAAGTCTTGTTGGAATATAAAAAAATATACCTTTCTTCTTGGTATCAGAGCTGAAAGGAAACCCTAGCCCTTCCACCATCTCGTTGTAGCCCCACCATCACCCAGACACCTCACCGATCCAGCCCACTACCAAAGCACCTCGCCGCTACCTCCCAAACACCATAGACCCTTCACCGAACAAACCTAGCCCCCCCGGCAGTCCCAGCCACTTCGCAGCCTCTCTGCATAGTCCCTGTGCTGTGCCTCTTTGCTACACAGCCTATAGTTCTGTGTCTTACCCAGTTGGTTCTTCCTCTATGATGTATTAGAAGCCCTTCCGTGCTCTCTCTCTCTCTCTCTTTCTTGTGTTGCGCCTTGCTGATTTTTGCTGCTAGTTTTTTATTCCAGATCCATGACTACCACTGGTAAGGACAAGGATATTCAGCAGCCTACTCCTGGATCTCAACCTCGTTTGGATCTCTCTGTGTCTCAGCATACTCTTGCGCAACGTGTTACGAGTGTCCTATTGGATGGGCACAAATTTGCCGCATGGTCGCATTCTCTTCGTCTCTTCCTTGGTGCTAAGGGAAAGACTAGTTGGCTATCTGGCAACGTTCCTAAGCCTACTTCTACTGACTCCACATTCGATCAGTGGACTATGGATAATTGCGCTATCTTGGGCTGGTTGTTTAATTCTATGGAAAATCGTATTTATCAGATGTTTATATATCACAACTTAGTCCATGGTTTTTGGGATGCCTTGACTAAGATGTATGCGCATAAGCGCAATGAGTCTCGTATTTATCAGCTTCATTACGAGGTTTCTCATGCCTCTCAGGACTCTCTCTAGCTTAGTGTCTCTGACTTTTTTTGGCTATCTCCAGTCCCGTTGGGAGGAGTTGGCTCAGTGTAAGCCTCCTGATGATATTTCTGCTGAAGCTGCCACTATTATTGTTTAGCGTCTTGATTGTTTTCACACCTATCAGTTTTTGATGGGTTTAAAATTTGAGTTCAAATTCCTTCGCACTCATATTTTGAACACATCGCCTATGCCTTCGCTCTACGAGGCCTTTACTATAATTGATGGTGATGAGCATCGACGACGCTTGATTTAGTTTTCTCCTCATCCAGTATCTGACCCTCCTGCTGTTCCTGATCAAATGGCCTTTGCAGCTAATACTGGAGCTCGCCCTAGTGGCCGACAACCACCTATTTGTAAGTATCGTAATATTTTTGGTCATAACAAAGATCGTTGCTTTAAACTACATCCAGAGTTGAAGAAACAGTATGCTCGTGGTCGCAATCCTGGAACTTCCCGCATTGCTGCAATAGATAAATCTGGTCCTGATCCTATTACGCCTGATATTGGTCAACTTCATCAGAATCAAAGTATACTTTAGTCCCAGATTGGTCAAATTCAGAGCCAACTCAGCTCCCTTGTTCAGCCGACTCATCCTGGATCTTCTTCCACTTCTGTACTTGCTACAGGTACTTCCACTGCTTTACATGTTAAGTCAGGCACCCCAAGGTGGGTTCTCGACTCTAGAGCCTCTGACTACATGACTGGTGAGTTATCACTTTTTTCATCCCTTCTCACCCCTGTTAACAAATATGTGTGTATTACTGATGGTTCAACCACTCGTGTCCATAGTAAGGGTGATGTATGTTTATCTCCAGATATTACTTTGTCCTCTGTTCTTTATGTCCCCCATTTTTCTCTTAATCTTTTATCCGTTAGTTATCTTGCTAAGAGTCATAACTGTGCAGTCATCTTCTTACCTGATCGTAGTCTCTTGCAGGACCTGACTTTGAAGAAGATTTTTGGTACGGGCCATGAGCGTGATAGACTTTATTTCTTTGGGGAACCACCACCACCACTTGTGTCTTCCAGTCTGCAAGCGTCTGTTTTACCTAGTTCATTTTCTAGTTCATTTTCTAATAAAACTTTAGAGTTGTGGCATGCTCGCCTAGGACATGTTAATTTTCAATATCTTTGTTTACTTTTTCCAGCATTATTAAAAGCTTGTAAGACTCATAAATTTCATTGTGTGGTGTATGAACTTTCTAAGCATACTCGCTCCATTTATATTCCTCGCATGTCTCATGCTCCTTGTGCTTTTGATATTGTACACTCAGATGTGTGGGGACCTTCCCCTGTTACTGCTTTAACTGGGTACCGTTATTATGTTACGTTCATAGATGATTATTCACGTTGCACATGGGTGTGTATTCTTAGAAAAAAATCAGAGGTTTTTCCATTGTTTATTCAATTTTTACAAATGATAAAAACCCAGTATAAAATTGTTGTTCGTGCTCTCCGGTCTGGTAATGGTCGTGAATACATCTCTAATGATTTCTGTTCTAAACTAAATAAACAAGGTATCCTCCAACAACTCACTTACACTTATACCCCGGAACAGAATGGTGTGGCAGAACGAAAGAACCGTCACATTATGTCTGTTGTCCGGTGTCTTCTTCGTGGTATGGAGGTGCCTAAATATTTTTGGAAGTTCGCTGCTCTCATAGCTACTTACCTCATTAACCGTACCCTGAGTCGTGTCTTGAATGGGAAGGTACCTCTGCATATCCTTCAGCCCGATTGTACCCTTTTTCATGTCTTGCCCAGGGTCTTTAGCTGCACTTGTTTTGTTCAGGACCGCAACCCTCATCGCACTAAACTAGATGATAAGGCTATCCGATGTGTCTTTCTTGGTTATTTCCCCATGTCTAAAGGTTATTGGTGCTATGATCCTATTTCTCGTCATTTTTATAACTGTATGGATGTTACTTTTTTGGAAGATGTCTCTTTCTTTGCAGGTCCTCACTCTTCACCTGCCTCGATTCCTCAGGAAACCACTCTTGTAATAGACGATCTTCCCCGTCCTTTTCCCATATTTGACTCTCCTCCTCCTGAGGTTTATCTTCTACCTGTGATCACATCTTTCCCTAAATTTCATTACTCTCGGCGTCCACAGGCTCATGCTTCGCTATCCAATGCTTCTCCGGATCCAGGTCCTGCATCTCCTACACCGCTCAGACGATCCACCAGGGTCTCTCGCCTTGTAAATCGGTATGGTTACTCTTATTCTACTCATCACCCTATTTCTCAGTATATCTCTTATTCAGCTCTTTCAGGTTCCTATCAAGCTTTTCTTAGTCAGGTTGATTCCATTTTGATTCCCCGGTCTGTGTCGGAGGCTCTCCAGAATTCACATTGGGTCACTACCATACAAGCAGAAATGGATGCCCTTCAGCATAACCAGACTTGGGAGCTTGTTTCCCTCCCTCTAGGGGAAAAGACAGTTGGGTGCAAGTGGGTCTACACAGTTAAGTATCTTCCTGATGGCTCCATTGATTGTTATAAGGCTCGCCAGGTTGCAAAAGGCTTTACACAAATCCCAGGCAAAGACTTCAGTGCCACATTTGCTCCCGTGGCCAAACTCACTACTATTTGCCTTATTGTTTCATTGGTTGCTTCCTACTCTTGGCCACTCCACCAACTTGACGTGAAAAATGCATTTCTGAATGGTGATCTACAGGAAACTATTTATATGGACCTGCCTCTGGGTTTTTGGGCTGAGGGGGAGCATTATGGGAAAGTTTGTCGATTACGTAAGTCTTTTTATGGGTTGAAGCAATCTCCTCGGGCATAGTTCAGTCGCTTTAGTGAGGTTATTCTATCTATTGGGTTCACCAGGTGCCATTCCGATCACACTTGCTTCATTCGACGTCGTCCGAATTGTCGGTGTATTATCTTATCTATTTATGTTGATGATATTATCATTACTGGCGATGACACTACAGGAATTATGGAGGTGAAAGCAAAACTTGGAACTGTCTTTGATGTCAAAGACTTGGGTCCCCTTCGGTATTTCCTTGGTATTGAGATTGCGCGGTCTCATCATGGGATCTCAATGACTCAAAGGAAATATATCTTGGACCTTCTTAGTGATACCGGCATGATGGGTTGTCATCCTGCTTCTACGTCTATGGACCCAAATATAAAAATATCATCCGAGTCAGGAGAGCTTCTGTCTGATCCATCTTCTTATCAGCGTCTTGTTGGTCATCTCATTTATTTGACCAACACTAGACCTGATCTCACATTTGGTGTTAGCATAGTCATCCAATTTATGCATGCCCCACGTACTTCTCATATGGATGCTGTTCATCATATTCTACGGTACTTAAAAACTTGCCCTGGTCTGGGTCTTTTCTTCACTGCAGGGAAATAATCTGGGATATTATGCTTTACAGATGCTGACTATGCTGGGTCTAAGAGTGACAGGCGTTCAACTTCGAGTTTTTATACCTTTTATGGTAAACATCTTGTCTCTTGGAAAAGCAAGAAATAAGCAGTAGTCTCAAGATCATCAGCTGAACCAGAATATCGTGCTATGGCACAAGGTACCTGTGAACTTCTATAGCTCCGGTCTATTTTACGAGAGTTGGAGTTCCCTGCAGCTGAACCCTCTACATTATTTTGTGACAATAAGTCTGCTATAATGCTTGCATCTGAGTCTGTCCATCATAAGCGTACCAAACATGTTGAAGTCGATATTCATTTTATCCGTGAAAAAGTTTGCTCTGGTGTGATTTCTCCGTGCTTTGTTCCTTCTTCAGAACAGACAATAGATATGTTCACCAAATTTGTCGGACCATCTCTCTTGAAGTCCTCCTTGGTCAAGCTTGGTCTCACAGATGTCTTCGCTCCAGCTTGAGGGAGAGTGTGGGAATTTATGAATTATATGATTGTAATCTTTTATTACATGATCTTTATATTATTGTAATCTTTTCTTTCCTTTTTCTTTTCTTTCCTTTTATTTAATTTCCTTTCTTGTCTCCTTTCTACTTGTATATAAACGTTGTAAAGTCTTGTTGGAATATAAAAAAATATACATTTCTTCTGATTGGGATAAGGTCAATCGACTGGGCTCTCAAAAGTGGCAATCGATTGGTATATGATGCCAATCGATTGGGATGCAAACTTACCCAAAGGCTAGGAAAAGTACTAGGGATATATATACCTGAATATATGGGGTATTACATATGTTTTGTGACTTTTCCTTTTCTTTTGGCCCCTTCTTGTTTCTATTTTTTGACTTTTCCTTTTCTGTGCAGCTTTGGAGCTTTGAGTACCTGAAAATGTTGGCTCCTACCCCTGCCGATGAGTCGGGTAAAGATGAGGATGGCGTGGCTCTTGTGCCTCTATTCCCTCGGGGCTTGAGATGGAGGAGGGATGTTGTTGGGGTAAAAAATGATGCCCATCAGATTGTCCTCCTGAGAAATTTCTTATCCGAGCTGACGGTCGCCAGTGTTGATTGGACACCTTGGGTTCCTATGCTGCCCCGAAGGAGATACAAGCGGTCATGCCTCTTGCTTCTTGCCAACTTTTGATGGAGAGTACCTAATGTAGGCAGTGGTATCTTTTCCAGCGGGTGGTCTGAGGTACTGTGTTCCTCACACTCCTCCCGTGATGGATGCTGAAGACCTTTCTGGTGCTACTTTGCTGGCGGCTTTGGCTGGTACTGACGCTTGGGACCATTTTCGTTCTGAGACTGGCTATAAGGCCTACCGTAGCTGACTCATGATGCCCAACTTCCTACTTCTAGATGTGAATTTCTTTTACGTTTTTGTCTCTATTCGTCACTTATGTTTTTGGACTCATCTTTTCCTAACTTTTCTTGTACCTACAGCTTCGTGCGATGTACAGGAGACAGGCTCTCCCAGCCAGCACCACCTAACTTGTCTTGTACCTCATTGGGATTAGATCGTCATTGTTTTGGGTGCCGGTGGCTCTCCATAGGTCATGGAGGTGCCATGAGTCACGTGCGGTACCCCACCCAGCCAGCAGGCGTCCTCAATATCCCTTGGAGTTATGTTGAGGAGGGTCACGCCTTGGCAGCTAGCCTACGATCTTTGGTTCTCACGCGAGACCACCGAGTACGTCTCTAATTTTTGTGATCCTTAAGGTTATGAAGCTCTAACACTGTATTTTACCCTTGGCAGATGGACGGTATATGGCAGTTCGCCACCAGTCAGATGGCGTCCTTTGTAAGTTTCTAACTCGACTATGATTTTTGGTACTTTTGTTCCTTCTAAACTGATTAACTTTATTCTATATATAGGTGGTGCTGGCTCGTCGAGGACCAGGCCAAGGTGCAGGGGTGGCAGGAGGAGGCCATCGCCAACGTATACTCCGGGTAGCCCAACAGAGGATGAAGAAGAGGAGGACTGAGGCCTCCTAAGCGGGGACTTTTGTTTTGTCTCCATTTCATATTTTTGATTGGGTTATACAAGTGAATGATGGACAATGTGTATAAGATGATGTGTAGGATGATTTGTCACCTTTGACAGAGTATTATGATGTTTTGCCTTTTAGGCCGAATACCTTCCGATTTGAAGGCACGATTGTGTGCTTGTTTTAGTTGGTGATCGTGTGATGATATATGTGCATTGTGATTTTGTGATTATTGATGCTACTGCGATGAGCAGGCTTGTGATAGTAAGTGTGTTTGCCTTGCTGGTGGGATAGTCCGTGAAACGAGGAGGTACTGCCAAAATTTTGAATTTTTGCTAGAGTCGCGGCAGAAAATATGGCATTGCATGATCTTGCTCAACTCACAGCTTGGCTAAACATTACAGATGGCATGGAACGGATCAACCTTTTCAGTTATAGCTTAACCAAACTATTCTCCCTTCGCCACATGGTCTTGAATACTGAGTTCATGCGTGCCACTATTACCCACTGGGACCCAGTAAATCATGTCTTCAATTTCAACGGCCTAAAGATATGCCCCCTATTTGAGGAGCTCTATGCTATCCTTGGTTTCGATCCAAATTTAGACTTAATCCTTCCTTTTACTGATACCCCCAGTCCCACACGAGGCTTGGCTAAATACCTGAACTGTTCCGCTGTTATCTCCCGCCGACTAATTCATGGTGAGGTTCTCGACATTGCTTTCATCATTGCCCGATATGCTAGTCCTGGAAATCCCAACATATATGATGCTACCCGTGGGGTCGCTCTGATATTGTGCATGACTTCGTACTTCCTGTTCTCGAGTACTTCTAGTGACTTGGTACATGTGTGCCTTGGGCTGAAATTGAGTAAGAACCCCATCGCCATGGTTCTAGCTGAAACCTTAAATGGTTTGGATAACGCTTTCAACTAAGGGACTCTTCTTATTTCTGGGGCACCTTTCGTGTTATAGGCTTGGCTCATGAGCGCCTTTAGTTATGGACAGGTAGTGTGCCTCCAGTTTACTTCCACAGGGCTGTGCTTTATCCCTACTATACTTTTGCCAATTGGGTTAGCCTGATGGGTTCTCTTTCTGAGGTAGACATTTGCTGGATTGTGGGGCGTTGGGGCCTTCAAACTGTGACCTCAAGCCTTGGGGATCACCCGAGAGTGTGGTTGATGGGTATGAGAGAGACTTCTTTTTATCATCCTCGCTGATTGGCCAGGCAGTACGGGCGAGTTCAGGAGGTTCCCCGAGGATTTATTGAGAGGGTCTTTGCTTCCAAAGTCGGGGCTGTCACTATTGCTACTTTTATCGGTGGCTGGGCCTGCCGAGTAAAAGCCTATTTCTAAAGACCTTTGATGAAATAAAAGACACAAAATAAAACTAGACTCGACTAATTCTGCTTCTTCCTCCAAGTGTCTTTGATATTTGTGATTGCTTTCTGAAAGAACTTTTATGTTTTCATTTATTCCTGCTTATGTAATATTTGAAGTTTGTTTATTAGTGAACCTTGGTTACTTTTGAGAACCTTATTTGATGCATTTGGCTTTCTGAAAGCATTTATTGTATGATTTTGGTCAGATGTTTGCTTTTGGTACTTGCTTGGGCATGCTGGGGCATTTAAAGGCAAACAAGGTGGGTAGCCGAAGTTTGCCCCCTAGTTTGGGGCATGGATGGTGGTAAGGCAAACGAGGTAGGTGACCGAAGTTTGTCCCTAGTTTAGAAGAGATTTAGGCAAATGAGGCGGGTGGTCGAAGTTTGCCCCTAGTGTGAAGTGTGGTTTCTGGGTTATGGTAGGGACTATAACTTTATTCTCTCATAAGCTCATAAATTTTGTCTGGGCATCGGTGGAGTGACCTAGCTAGCTATTTTTTCTCTTTTGTTATTTCTTACTTTAGATTTAGCTCTAAATTTTTCCTAGGTGTCCTTTCGGATTTTCAACTAGCGAGCCATCCTTCTTCTCTATTGAAAGTCTGCCTACGTACCCCCGAGTGGGAATTAGGTCCAATCGTAGTTCGGGCCATGGTCAGAAAGAAGTCGGTTGATTTTTAGGTAGGTGGGACGACCGAACCGATGCAGTTGCCTACGTATCCCCAAGCGGGAATCAGGTCGAGGGTAGTTTAGGCCATGGTTTAAAAGAAATTGGTAAAAAGGTCAAGCATGGTACTTTTTGAGGTGATCCATGTTGAGTGGTTCTTTGAATTTGACACCGTCAAGATCCATGAGATAGGTCGCTCCCTCGGAAAGGATAGTTTTGACGATGTAAGGGCTAACCCATTTAGAATTGAACTTCTCACGCGGATCAAAGATTGAAGCTCGTAGTTCCTTCAGGACAAGGTCACCCTTGACAATTTTTCTCGGATGAACTTTCTTGTTAAAAGCACGGGCTATCCTCTTTTAATAGATTCGGACGTGGTCAACTGCCGCTAGGCGCTTTTCATCTATGAGAGCCAATTCTTCGTACCTTTCCCTTAACTAGTCGGATTCTGAAATTTCACATTCCGCCATCACATGCAGGGATGGTAGTTCTATCTCGACTGGAAGTGCTACTTCCATGCCATATACCAGTGAATAAGGAGTCGCTCCTATAGACGTCCTTATTGATGTTCTGTATCCCCAAAGCACGAATGGTAGTTTCTCATGCCAATTTTTGTAAGTATCGGCCGACTTCTGCAGTATGGCCTTGACATTCTTGTTTGCAGCTTCGATTGCCCCATTGGTCTGTGGCCTGTATGGTAATGACTTATGATAAGTGATTTTGTATTCCTCAAACAGATCCCTGACTTCTACTTTGAAATGACTCCCGTTGTCCGAAATAATCTCATGGGGGACTCCATAGCGGTAGATGAGATTTCTCTTGATGAACTTGGCCACTTCCTTGGCCCCCAACTTGGTGTAGGATTCATTCTCTACCCACTTTGTGAAATAATCGATGGCCACCAAAATGTATCTATTCCCATTCGAGGCCTTTAGAACAATTTCGCCAATGATATTGATTCCCAAAGTTGAGAATGGCCATGGGGAGGTCATACTATAGAGTAGAGATGGCGGTACATGCATCATGTTCGCATGGATCTGGCATTCGTGGCACCTTCTCACGTATTCATAACAGTCTTTTTCCAATGTTGTCCAATAGTACCCTTGTCTTACGATCTTTTTGGCCAGCATGTGACCGTTCATGTGTGGACCGCATACCCCTTCATGTATTTATTCCATCATCCTTCTAGCGCTCTTCCCGAACAAGCAAGTTCGGTTGTGACCATTATACCCTTTCTTTAATAATTTTCCTCCGCAGATGATGAACTGTGCGGCGAACCTTCGAAACCGCTCTTTTGTCCTTCTCAGAAGATTCATGGGGATACACTCCTTTTTCTACAAAGTTCCAGACATCTTGATACCATGGTGTTTCATTATCTTCTTCTTCGATTAGAGCGATCGTACTGAGTGAAGGCTCGTATCTTTGCTCAATTACCAGAGGCATCATCTTGACTCCCACGGGGATTTTGATCATGGAGGCTAGGGTAGCCAATAAATCTGCTAACTGGTTCTCTTCCCTAGGCAGGTAGAAGAATGTCACATTCTTGAACTGTTTCTTGAGTCCATCGAGACGGTCATGATAGGGCATCAACCTTTCTTCTTTCACCTTCCATTCCCCTCTGGCTTGTGATACAATGAGGTTTGAATCTCTGAAGACATCCAATTTCTGTGGCCGCTTCCATCCCCAAAATGCACGCCTCGTATTCAGCAGTATTGTTAGTGGAGTTATAATTGAGCTTGACTGCCAGTGGGGTGTGGTCCCCATTTGGTGATACCAGAATCATTCCTACTTTGTAACCTTTCATGTTGGCTGGCTCATTAAAGTACAACTTCCACTGCTCTTCTTTGATTTCCATGATATTCTCATATGGGAATGGAAAATCTCCATTCTCTTTGGAATCAACAGCGTGTTCCGCAAGATGCTCAGCTATAGTTCTCCCCTTCACCGATTTGCTTGCTATATATTTGATATCGAATTTAGATAGTAGAAGTAGCCAACGGGATATACGACCGGTCAGGGCAGGTTTTTCAAGGAGGTACTTTAGAGGATCTATGCGAGATATGAGCATAATCGGAAAGGCTAGCATGTAGTGCCTTAATCGGCGGGTGCACCAGACTAAGGCCCAACACACTTTTTCGAGGGCAGAGTAATTGAGCTCATACCCAGCCATCCTCTTGCTAAGGTAGTATATGGCTTTTTCAGAGTGGCTCTCTTCTCCTTCTTGGGCTAGCATGCAACCTATGGCATTTTCAGAGACAGATAGGTAAAGAAATAAGGGCTTGTAAGGAGTGGGTGGTGAAAGACCAGGCGGATTTTGAAGGTAGGCTTTTGTTTTGTCGAATGCGGCTTGACATTGGTCATCCCATTGGAACTTCTCTCCTTTCCTCAGCAATCGGAACAAAGGATCACATGTGGTCGTGAGCTTCGAGATAAAGCGGCTAATGAATTGAATCCTCCCGAGGAATCCTCTCACTTCTTTTTCATTCCGCAGAGGTGCCATTTATAGAATTGCCCTAATTTTAGAGGAGTCGACCTCTATCCCCCTCTGTGTGATGATAAAACCTAAGAACTTCTCAGAAGTCACACCGAAAGTGCATTTCTTTGGATTCAGCCTCATCTTGTACTTGCGCAATCTTTCAAAAAACTTCTCCAATGCCACCAAGTGTTGTGGACACACGGAAATGTATGAGAATATGGCGATAAAGTTCAATTGCTCCAAATGGAACCACCTGTTAATACTAGATAAAAAGAAACTAACAAAAGAATATTAAAAGTAAATGAAACCTAAATATGGAATATAAATCTAAAAACTAAGCTAAACTAAACTAAACGAGCAAATGGAAAAGAAATAAAACGAAAAAGTATAAATGTAACAAGGAAAACAATGAACACGAACTAAACTGAACCAAATAAACAAAAACAGAAAAGAAACACAAATAAAATAGGTAGGGGGAAGGATATAGAAAACAAAAGGGAAAAAACAGGAAAATGAGGAATCGCGCGAGCGGTCCGCGCGAGCGGCCGTCGCGCGCGCGAATTCCCAATTTTTTTTTTTTTTTTTTAAATCTCGCGCCAACGAACCATCTCGCGCCCGCGAAATGAGGCGCGAGAAAAAGCTGAGGCATCATATAAGAAAAAGAAAGAAAATTCCACTAAGTCACAAACTCGCACCAGCGGACCGCGCGAGCGAGGCCTCGCGCGAGCGGGCCGCGCGCGCGAGGTCAGTTTTTTCCATTTTGTGGCTAAAATTATGTATATAATATTAAAACAAATTAATTCTGACCCCCAAACCTGTCCAGAAAACTCTAAGACTGACCAAAATGACTCAAAAACAAAGAGAACCGACGAAATTAAGCTTGGGTTGCCTCCCAAGAAGCGCTATCTTTTACGTCTTTAGCTAGACCGTTCTAGCTCAAGATTTATGGAGGCCGTAACTCAGATTTTGTATCCTTTAGGGCATTAGGGAGATGTCGGTGGAAAGCAGAAAGAATATCGCTTCGTATTACTTCATTCAATGATTCATCCTTTTCGGTTTCAAATCGATTCTTCACCTTTTGGGTAAATTCGTCATTAGGATCTAAATTATTCAAATTTGTCTGCTCATTTTCCAGTATATTATTGTCATTACTCACAGGTATTACGTAATTGGATTCAATAGTTTGTCTTACCTCACTCTCCGCCTCACATAGATAGTCATCATCTTTAGGAGGTTGATCAATAGCGTTAAAGACGTTTAATTTTAAGTTCATGTTCCCAAATGACACTTTCATTACCCCCGTCCGACAATTAACACGAGCGTTAGCGGTCGCTAAGAATGGACGACCTAGAATGACAGGAGTGTGCTTCCTAGCATCTAGTACGGGTTCAGTGTCAAGGACCATGTAGTCGACAGGATAATAGCATTTATCAACTTTCACCAAGACGTCATCGACAATTCCTCTAGGGATTTTAATAGAACGATCCGCTAATTGTATTGTAGCGGCCGTAGGTTTAAGTGCACCTAGTCCTAGTTGTTTATAAACGTGATAAGGTAAGAGATTAACACTCGCACCTAAGTCAATGAGAGCCCTATGAATGACAGTGTCACCTATGACACATGAAATAGTAGGCGTACCAGGATCTTTATACTTTGGAGAAGCGTGTTGAAATATAGAACTTACTTTTTCTGTGAGGAAGACCTTTTTCGGAGTATGACTCCGCAATTTGCGCTTTTGAGTACAAAGGTCTTTTAAACATTTAGCGTAAGCGGGAATTTGTTTAATAGCATCGAGGAATGGAATATTGATTTTAACTTGTTTAAACACCTCAAGTATATCCTCAACTTTTGACCCTTTCTTAGACAAATGTGACGGTCCCTCAACGTTTGGTGGATATGGCATTCTCGGAATATAATTCGTTGGGACCGGTTCATTCTCTTTCCTAACTCTATCCACGTCTTCACTTTTTCCTTTATTCAAATTTAAATTTTCATTTTTCTCACCCCCATCCGGAATTACAACAACTTCCTCATCTCGAGTAGTCGTCCTAGTCGAAACAGCGTTCACGCTCTCAGTCGTACTACCCACTGTGTATTGCCCCTTAGGTTGCTGAGTAGGTTGACTCGGCAACTTACTCTCAGCTAAACGGTTTAATGTAGTAACTACTTGTCCCATTTGGGACTCGAGCTTTGCGATAGACTGAGTGTGAGAGTGCACTAACTGAATCACCGACCCAAAATTTTCAAGTGAGGCCAGCACCTTCTCCTCAAATGCATTATTGCGTGGAGGTGAAGGAGGTAGTTGGTATTGACCTTGTTGATATTGGGGTCGGTACGTATTAGGAAAATTAGTCGACCTAGGATTATAGTTATTTTGTGGGAATTGTTGCATAGAATTAACGTGTTGTTCCACAAATTCCGGATATTGAGATGCAGAGGGACATGCAAAGATATTATGGGACGGTTCAGAACATAATGCACATACTTCTAAAGAGGGTGGATTGGACGTTTTGTTCATTTGCATAAGTCGGTTAAGTTTTCTATTTAATTCTTGTATTTGAATTGATTGACTTGACTCAACTGTCACCTCTCGCTTAGGTTGAAGATGATATCCCTTGAAACGTACCGACACAGCCTGATGCATCAAATTCTCGCTTAATGTTTCAAAAATTTTCCAAGCCTCGTCGGCGCTTTTGTGCAAGAAGGTACCTGCACAAACGGCATCGACAGTATTACGGACCGAGGGAATAAGTCCCTCGTAAAAGACCTGTACCAACTGCCACTTAGGGACCTGATGATGTGGACACGAACGTAATAATTCTTTAAATTTTTCCCACGTGTCGTAAAGTGTTTCCCCATCTTGCATCACAAAATTTGTGATAGATTTTCTTATTTGATTTGTACGCATAATAGGAAAAAACTTCTGTAAGAATGCGGTGTGTAGGGCTTCCCATGTTCTAATTGTGTTTGGCTCCAAAGATTGGAGCCAATACTTCGCTTTGTCTCTTAAGGAAAATGGAAAGAGCCGCAATTTTAATTCATCATCAGTGAGATTTTGAATTTTTAAAGTAGAACATATATCCTGAAAATCTCCTAAATGTTGGTATGGATCTTCATTTAGACGGCCATGGAATGATGGAAGTAGCGAGATGGTAGACGACTTTATCTCAAAGTGAGATGCTGTCGCCTCCGGTAAATCGATACCAGCTTGTGGCGTGTAAGTGGTAGGAATAAAATAGTTTATAAGTGGAGGAGGTGGCGGTATATTAAGATTATTCATATTAGCTCCGTTGTTATTTTGGTTGTTTTCGTTATTATTTCCAATGTCTGCCATTTTAATTGGTTCTATGTTATTAAAGCGTGGTTTCTTTAGTCTTGTAAGAGTACTACGTATTTCAGACTCAAATAAAGACGTTGGTTTCGGTGTCAAATCGTCGTCTATTAAAAACCTTGTTCTAGAAGTTAAGTTTGAAGACTTGTTAAGTCTTAATGTACGTTCAAGTTCAGAGTCGAAAGGTTGTAATTCCGGTTTATTTGAACGTGTACCTAACATAAACTAAAATAAAGAAAAAGAAACTACAAACAAAGACTGACTAAACAAAAAAAAAAAACAAATAGCAATTACGCAAGTAAGATAACAAGCACTCAACTACTGTGATGCATGAATATTATCCTGTAATGCAATGACCGCGTCAAGCCCAGCGCCCCGGGTTTCCTAGCTAATGCAGTGCAATTAACCCTAAACTAATGCAAATAGTGCGTCACAGCGCCCTGACTTACAGTGGTTTAAAGCGAGTTTCACAAGAAGCAATTTATTTTATTTTATTTTATTTTTTCGCGTAAGCTCCTTTGATGCGCTAAGCTATTCCTCCCGAAAACGTTAGAATTTTGACGACTCGAGAAACTACAAAATAAAAAGAAAAGTTAGTACTCAAAATTAAACAAAAAAAATAAAAAATAAAAAAAAAGTAAGAAAAGAAAACCTAATCTAATATTTACGAATTAACTAAACTAAGATTCTAAAACTAAAGGTAGTAATTTGCAATCCCCGGCAACGGCGCCAAAAATTGATGTTGTCAAAATCAAGATATAAAAGTATACTTTACTTTTCTAAAGATTTGCAGTGTGGAAGTAAAGGTCGAACCCACAGAGATTGATTAACTACCGCGCTTTAATTTTAAAACCTAAATCTAATTAATTAAGAAAAACAGATTTTGATTTGATTTTAATAAAACTAAGAACAATAAAAGTAAATCTAAATTATAAAAGCAATTAAAGTTGTTTTAAAGATATTTAGAGGGAACCTAGGATTGCAAATCCACCACTAGCTTCATAATAGGAATATTTATGAATCACTTTAGCCTATTAAGTTGGATGATAATGGGGAATTGTAGCTATAAGCCCAATTCCTCCATCAAGAAAATAACTATGGTTCAAGCACCAACATAATCCATCTTCGGTTAGCACGAATTATCCCACACTAAACTAGGGTTGTGACATAATCCGTCTAATCTAGGCATGGACTATTCGGATACTTGATAACACAATTCAATAAAGCACCATCACATATAAACAATCTAAACAAGCACAGCAAGCATAGATCATTGAGCACATCACAGTTAAAATAGATCTAAGACAAGAATAAATTCTGAAAGTAATGATTTAATCACTAGAAGTACGATTTATTTATAAAAATCCTCTAAACATGTGACTGTCATCCATACATAATAAACCTAAAATAAAAACATAAATAAAACCCTATTACTCGTCTAGGGCTTCATTGAAACCCTAGATCTAGAGTTTAGTTGACCATAGAATTGATGAATAGCAAGAGGTTGATGGAGGAGGCCATGGGAATCCTTGGTCTTCTTCTTCTTCTCCTTGCTTTCCTCTCTTCAATGGTTGGAATTTTAGTGTATATGGCTGTGTATAATGTTGTGTAATGATTTGTAACCTTAAATTTGAGTTAGAATAGGATTTATATAGAGTTTGGAAGGATTTAGGAAGCTTTCCTAAGCCAAATCGCACTAAAACTGCTATATATTGTAATCTGGACGTCATATGCACAAACCACCTTCGCTGGGCACTTTAATTTAACAAAATACGTGTTTTTGATTTTTGCACAGGTCGCTCGCGCGACCCGCTCGCGCGAGGTCCTTTTCGCTGCACTGCGCGACTTTCGTAGAATTGCGATAACTTTCTGCTCGGAACTCGGATTGACTCGCCTTTTGAAGCCACCCGTCCTTAACTCAAAGATCTACATTTTATATCTCTCGAGAAATTTCTCAAATCCAAAGTATCCTTTGTCAAAAATGCAATTTTCCGAGACTTCTACTGCATTCAGCTTTCACCGGAATTACCATTTGAGCCCAGAATGACTTCCAAAGCCACTAATCATTGGATTTTTGTGCATTTTCATATTAAAACTCCAAAACCTATGAAATATAGAATACTTATTAAAAATCACTTAATAACTACATGAAATGAGCTAACAAAGCGTATTTTTAGGACTATAAACGGCAACTATTCGTCGCCGATCAGTGCATTTAAATTTTAGCAGCAGAAACGTAACCTATAGAGCATGGATCACATAACATGGATTTGATACCAATAAACATATAGATAAAACCCTTGACATGCTCACGTATGCGATAGCACTACCATAACATGCTTCACATAGCCTTACAATTATTGGAATACATGTAGCATCATAAATCAGTATATCACTTATACAAAATACCATACAGGTAGCTTTTAAACATCTTATATTAGTCTTATTAGGATTAGAGTGAGGTTAGGAAACTCACCTCGAGTCAGTGATCCTCGAAAAGCGGATAACCGTCAAGTTCTACAATAATAAACGGAATAAACAGTAATAATGTATGAGTACAACTATAAGGGCAAAATGGTAATTTTACCAAATGAGGTCATAAACCTCAAGGTAGTGATCTACGTATCAATCTAAGTCTAACGCCATTGACTAGACTCAAATCGGAGTCCGTCGCGTTTTACGAGGTAATATGCAGGGCTTACTACACTAATGCAGGCCCTAAAAGACAGGCTGTATTTTTGACCGAGTCGAAAAGTCACCAAACTTTACGGGAATGTTCTAGACATTATTCTAAGACTCTGGAAACTGACCGCGTAATTTTTGGAGTCTTAGATTATTTATTATGAATTATTGAAGATAATATATACCAGAAAATACCCGAAACAGAATTTAAATATGTAATTATAATTATACAAAGAAATCAGTGCTTAGAAGTATTTTTATTAAATATTAGCTATTAAAATACACCACCAGTATTTATTTCATAATTTTCGGAGCTCGTTTGGTATTTTTAATAATTATTATACTCATAAAATAGCTCCTTATTAATTATTAAAAATACTGGACTATAATATTATAGCTTTATAACTTACATTATGTAATAAAATAGTCTCAGGGTCATTACCCTAATTTTCTAGAATTTATAAATACACATAGGTATTTATTAACTATTAAGAACCATTTGAAACTAACATTTATTATTTATATTAACCATATAAATAATATATATATAATATATATAATATAATAATGATATATAGAATATTAAAATAATATTCTATATTATTAAAACCTTAATGGTATAATTATAAGTTATTAATAATTATTAAAACCATTTAAAACCTTTTAAACTAATTAATACTAATAATAATAATAATAATAATAATAATAATAATAATAATAATAATAATAATAATAAAATCCCAGACCCGACGGGCCAAACCCGAACCGACCCGGCCTAAACGGGTAATCCGTTTACTCACTCAAAGAAACCCAAAACGTGACCCGATGGGTCAGACCCGACCCGACCACATCCTAAATGGACTACCCATTTTAACTCACAACTAAACCCAACCAGAAACCTAATCGGGTCAAACCAAACCTGGAACCCACCCAAATACAGACACAATCTAAACCTACCCTTTAACCCAAACCCGTACCAGACCCGAACCAAACCCTGACCCATTCTAAGACACAGCACGACCCAAACCTAATACCCGAACCCGACCCAAAGTCAGCCCGACGTCAAACGACGTCGTGCTACTTAAAGTACCCACGGGTTTTAAAAACCCACACCCGACCCGCTATCCTACCCACTTAGACACACAACTAAACCCACCCAAGACCCGACCCAAACCCGAGTCTTATAACCCGAAACCCAGACAGGTTTCTTCATCTTCTCCGGCGAGTTGGCGTTGCCGGAAAGTCGCGGCTCGCCGGAAAATCTTCAATCCTCCATATCTCCCTCATCTCTAACCCAAAATGCACGAGACCAACTGCATTGTGACCGGTTAGAGGCCCTCTATAACATACTAGGATATGGGAGATCGGTCTATTCGTTTAGACCTCCTACCAGGCCATTATCCTTTCGGCCAAAACAAAGAATAATGCCTTGCATGGCCAAACAAATGAACTCCATATCAAAGGCCGCTCACAGTGAGTCTATCTGGGTTCATTCTGGTTGGCATGGTGTAGCTTATGGGTCATTTGGTTGAGATTTGAAAATCAAACCTCCTAAGGGTGCTCTAATGGCCGCCGAAAAGTGCAGAGAGCCTTAGGCTCTGCTTGGAGTTCATGCATGTGTAATTCTGAGTGTGTATGTGTCATGCAGATGTGTAGAAATGCAGAGGGGAGGGCTGGGTTACCTTAGGAAGCTTTGGTTCCCTTAAACTCCTCCGATCTTCCTCTTTCCGGCGTGTCTTCTTTTCTCAGCCTTTTCTGCGTGTGTGTGTTGTGTATGGAGAGGGAACACAGTGAGAGGGATAGAGGGTATGGTGCGGTTGTGTGGACACACAATGAGGCAGGGTGGGGTGTTGTGTATGTGTGCACCGAGGGTTGTGAGTGTAGTGTGGTATTTGGTTGAGCCCCGAGCTCTCGGGTGTCCCTCTCCCAAGAATCTGCTATGGCAGATGCAAGCAACCAAATGTTTGTGTGTGCTGCATGTATAAATATATAAATAGGAGATGGGGTTGACAAGTGTCATGCAATTGGTGCATGGCTTGACAAGTGGCGCACATGTGTTGCCATGTGCTGAGGTGGTGTGCACAATGTGTAATCACATATGTAAGTGGGTGTGTGTGCGTCCAAGGGTAGAATAAGTGGGGTCCATATGACTGTCAAGGGGTGGTGTGGGTCCCATTTCAGTAACTGTACTGGAATGTGCCAAAGTTCTAGTATAAGCACGATACTGTGGGAGTGAGCACAATATCAGAATATTAGGTACGGGCTGTGTACGAATCTTAATAAGAGTCTGACTATAATTCTAACTAGAAATAAAAGGAAACAGGGTCGCGACTACTATATGTTATTATTATTAAAATATATAAATCGACGTCGTTGTCAAGACAGCTATTAAGGATCCTATGGATAATTCCTAATTAGGATAATCCTAGTGGACCTTCTATAACCGTACTCCAGGTGATCTCATCATTTCTAAATTCTTACATGAAATTTCTGGGGAAAATTCTGGGTGCTACACCATATTATACAGAAAGTTCCCTAAGACATTAAAGTTCAAGGGAAAAATAAGTTGGGACCACTCGCTTTGGAATAGTGTTCTGTAAAACAAGTTGAAAGTCAACCTAGCTCCTGTGACAGTAGAGGCAGAATGTTTGGAAAGAATGTTTGGACAAAAATGGACCCCTTTCAAGTGCTTCCAAGTCAAACCAAAAATTATGGATGTTCTATAATGAGTTAGAAAGACTTTCCAAGTGGTCTTGCATTCATATATTGAGTATTGAACTCAAAATAATTTCTTGAAGTTAAATGACTCACTGTTTTGAGTGTTTTGAGAAAAACAAGGTGATGATGCCAAAAATTGGTAACAGTAAAGTAAAGCAATTTAGGAGAGAGAGAGAGTGAGAGACTATTTTTTGTATGTGGTTCGGCCCTGTTAATGAAGGTACCTACGTCCACGGGTGTGTCTTAGCACGTTCACTAGCAGATCACCGGCGGGCCTGGTGAACCAACAAAGAGGGGCGGCACTACCAGTAATACCGGCCGGGTGTATGCGTATAATGGTGAATTATAGAGGCGCTGTGTAGACTACAGAATTGGCTGCCCCCTCAATGGGGGGTGAGTGGTCTCTTTTATAGATGCAAGAGACCTACTCATACATGGATAAGGAAATATAATCCTATTAGGGTGTGATTGACACCAATCAAGTAAGTTTCCTAATTGTATTAGGATTGATTGACATTAATTGTGGGAGTTTCCCAATTGGATTAGGAAATAGATGCACTTTCCATTAGTCTTCTAGCTTGAGTAGGAAACCGCCCATAATTTTGGGCGTATCAGTTGCCCCCCATTTCCAAGATTGGCCAGATGCTATATCGGGGCAAGTTTGGAAATCAGTTTGATGTTATTTGACGCTGTTTGAGTGCTTCGGGAAGCTTCCTTGGGGCTTCTGAGCCTGGTGAGTCCTCAGGAACTGGCTGAGAGTTGAGACCCACCCTAGCTCGGGACTTTTAGGTGCTCGGGAACTGACCGGGAGTTGAGACCCGGCCTAATTCGGAGTCTTTGAGTGCTCGGGAAGTGACCGAGAGTTGAGACTCGGCCTACTTCGGAGTCTTTTTTGCTTGAGTTAGCTCCCAGGATGGTTATCTTCTGCCCGTAAACCTTCGTCAAGGCTGTGGGTAGAAGGATTTTACCATGTTGGACAAGCCGACCTAAAGCGTATTGCTCTAGGGTCCTTTTTACTGTTAACTCCCCAGGATGGTTGTCTTCTACCCGGCCAGCCTTCGTCAAGACTGTTGGGAGAAGAGCTTGACCATGTTGGTGGAGCCGACCTAAATCACGTTGCTTTAGGGTCCTTTTACTCCTCTATCGTCGGCCAACCTAAGAGATTTTAGTCACCTCTATCGTCGGTCTGGACCTAAGTGGAGTTAATGTCTCTGAGTACTGTAGGTGCTCGGGTTGTCCAAGATTTTGACTTGGTTATCCGCGAGGCCTGTAAATACCCGGTGTGATTACCTGTTTAGCTCACTGCGCCATCTTGCCCCCCAAGCTTTCGCTAAGACGAGGGTCTTGCAGAGGCTATAATCTGTAGGTAACCGACCTGGAACATGGTGGTTGCAGGGTCTTTTGAAGCTTGCCATCGTCGGCCACCTAGGGGGTTTGCCCCCATCGTCGGTTGGACCTAAGCGAAGCCGGTGCCTTGGGCGTGACCCCAAGGTCTTTAGTGTCTGGGTTCGGAGCCCGAGGTCTTTTTAGTGCCTGAGTTCGGAGCTTGAGGTCTTTTTAGTGCCTGAGTTCGGAGCTCGAGGTCTTCTTCGTGCCTCGAGGTTAGGCCCGAGGTCTTTGTATGCCTCGGGGTTAGGCCCGAGGTCTTTGTATGAGTTCTCTGACAATCGGTGGAGCCTCATTTGGTGATCAAGCAAGTACCAATGTAGTCGGACTCTTCTAGACCGATGGAGACAGGAGGTCGGATCAGGGTCGTTGTGCTTCTGACTTCTCTGTGCTGGAGGCAAAGTCGGAACTATTTGATCCTGACCGATGTGAACTGGAGATCGGGCCGGGGCTGCCGGGCTCAGACCGCTGCGAACTGGAGGTCGGGTCGAGACTGCCGGACCCTGCCTGCTGTGAGCCGAAGGAACTGTCAGAATTCCCGGGCTGATCTCGCTTCCGCTTATTTCTGGAAGACTCGTTGCTTTCTTGCCCGGTGTCTTTGGTCTTCAAAAACTCTTCAGTGTCAATGTATTTTCCAACCCTCTCAGAGAGCTCGACCAAAGTTTTCGGTCGGTTTCTGTGGAACGACGCGGCGCACTTGGTGTGTTGAACTCTCGAGCAGAAGGCTATGATGGCAATTGTCTCGTTCAAATTGCGGATTTGAAGCTTCTGTTGGTTGAACCGGTCGGTGAACTCCTTGAGAGACTCATTATTCCGTTGTCTGACTGTTAGTAGTTGTATGTCTGGCTTTGGCCGCTCATGCATACCGGTGAACTGGTTGATGAACTGCTTGCTGAGTTGTTTGAAACTGCAGACCGATCGGGGCTCCAAGGAGTAGAACCACTGCATGGCCGGGCCTTTCAAAGTGCTGGGGAAGGCTAGGCAGTGTAGCTCATCGGAATTGGTGGCTAGGGCCATCTGAGCCTTATAGGTTCGGACGTGGTCGATCGGGCTTCCCGAGCCGTTGTATGAATCTAGCCGAGGCTGCTTGAATTTGAGCGGGATAGAGAACCTCGTGATCTGGCTGGAGAATGGTGACTCTGTCTCGGTATTGGCTTGATTCGGAACACAGATTTGACCAAGCTTTTTGGCCACTCCGTCGATCTGTTTCTTCAAGTCCTTGATTCGGGCTTCCACTCCTTCCCGACCGGTATCTGAGGAGCTGGTCGGGTTGGTGGAAGAGGCTTCTTCATGGCAGGGTGTTGTCCTCTGGGATCGGGCTCGGCTATGACTCCGGGTAACCGTTCGCCTAGGGACGACTTGGCTCTTGACCGAGTGACCCTGGACTGATTCCCGGGCCATACGCTCATGCCTTTCCTCTCGGGCAGCACGCCCACTGTTGATGTCTCTGGCATCCTCAACATGGGACAGGTTGGCTCGGGTCCATTGTCTGGTCAAGATCGGTTCTCGACCGTACGCAATGTTCCCGGGTCGTTTCCCGGCCACTGGAGGATTGCTTTGATGGGCTAGCAGTGCTTTGATCTGTTGCTGGATTTGACGCTGGCCCTCCAAGAGTTGTGTGAGGGTTGCGGTGATTTGCTCATATGTCGGGACTGCTGCAATCGACGCCGGGGCCGAAGGAACATCTCGGTCGGACTGCTGCGCAGCCTTCTTTGGTGGCATATTGATCAGTCAAGAATTTGTTGATGAGAAGAATTGTCGTTCCCACAGACGGCGCCAAGCTGATGATGCCAAAAATTGGTAACAGTAAAGTAAAGCAATTTAGGAGAGAGAGAGAGAGTGAGAGACTATTTTTTGTATGTGGTTCGGCCCTGTTAATGAAGGTACCTA
The DNA here is from genome assembly GCA_033977485.1 of Hydrangea macrophylla. Lineage (NCBI taxonomy): Eukaryota > Viridiplantae > Streptophyta > Magnoliopsida > Cornales > Hydrangeaceae > Hydrangea > Hydrangea macrophylla. Next base: position 3,138,802 of record CM066998.1, on the reverse strand, counting down.
CGTCCACGGGTGTGTCTTAGCACGTTCACTAGCAGATCACCGGCGGGCCTGGTGAACCAACAAAGAGGGGCGGCACTACCAGTAATACCGGCCGAGTGTATGCGTATAATGGTGAATTATAGAGGCGCTGTGTAGACTACAGAATTGGCTGCCCCCTCAATGGGGGGTGAGTGGTCTCTTTTATAGATGCAAGAGACCTACTCATACATGGATAAGGAAATATAATCCTATTAGGGTGTGATTGACACCAATCAAGTAAGTTTCCTAATTGTATTAGGATTGATTGACATTAATTGTGGGAGTTTCCCAATTGGATTAGGAAATAGATGCACTTTCCATTAGTCTTCTAGCTTGAGTAGGAAACCACCCATAATTTTGGGCGTATCACAAGGTTTACTTCTTGAAATCAAAATGAGGGGTTTAAGAGGGGGGGGGGGGGGGGGGGGGGGGGGGTTTGAAATGGGGGTTTTGGAAGCATATTTTCAATACTCAATGAAGATTATAACCACTTAAAATGTCAACATTTGACTCACCTCAAGAACCTCCAAGATTATTGGAAAGTATTGTTTCCATTTTAAAGACAACTTCATGAATACATATGAATGTATTGGAGTTGAAATCATCATCTATCAAACATGTTTTTGAGGTCAAGAGCTACTATCCATAAGGATTCACTCACCTCAAACTTCATGTCATCATCTAGATGATGATAGACTAGTAAGTAAATAAAGAAAACAAAAAAAGAAATGAGGTAAGAGAAGATGAACAAATAAAAACAAGCAAGTATATAAACAATCAATAGATGATATTCAATGATGTATTGGACTTTTAGCTTGGTGTTTCACTCATATATGGTGACATTGGACATGGAAATAACTTTCTCTCTCTTAAATGCTCACTAAAATGGTGGTTGGGTGTATTGAATATGAAGTAATGAAGTAAAAACAAAGTTTAGAACTCACTCTTTTGTTTGAAAATCAAAGAAGGAAGCTTCTTTTCTCTCTACTCTAACCTTATCTCTACAACTTTCTCTCTAAAACTTTTTAAAGCTTGCATTTTACACCCCCCTAAATGAGAAGTCAAGGGGGGGTTTATATAGGCCAATTTGGGGTGGTTTTGGGGTTTTAGAAGTACTCCCATTGGTCCCAAACATCTGTGAACATAGAACTATGTCTATTTGATTTCTAATTAATCAAAATGAACCCCCAAAAGAAATTACAAAAATGTACCATTCTGGAGGAGAGTGCTGCGGCGACACTGGGCCTGTGCCACAGTGGCAGTGGGCCAGTGCCGTGGCGGTGTAGACACCCCAATTTTGACCGACCGCCAAATTTAGGAGAGTGTCACCTTCACGTCCAATGATGATAAGGACCGAAAAGATTCGAAGTATTCCAAGCTCTTCAGAAAGTTCTCCAAACGCGATAAAATTTCACAGAAAGAAGAAAATACCAGGTATTTGGGAGAATTTAGGTGTAAAACACCATTTTCGGAAAATATTTTCAAAAATAAGTTTCTTTAAGAAAAAAAGGAAGAAAGAAAAGACCTAAAAAGGGAAGTTCTGCAGAACACGGCACACGGCAGAATATCGCGGCATTCCGTGAATGCCGAGCGGCACTCACTGAGTGCCGGCCTGGCATTTACTGAGTGCCGCCGACATTTTTTGACTGCCGTTTGCTTTTAAAGTCTGTATTTTGTGGTACAATACGTATGTGTATGCGGATAAAAACAAAAAAACTGATCAAGTAAGGTTGACGAAAATACGTCAATCAATAATTTAGCGCGACACTCACTGAGAGCCGCGCGGCAGTCACGGAATGCCGCGACGGCAGTCGCGAAGTGCCGCGGCGGCATTCACGGACTGCCGCAGATGATTTTTGACTGCCGTCCTGGGTAGCAGTCTGTCTAATTTCAGGAAGTATGTATTGTACCACCAAATGAGATGTTTGCACCTGTATTTCACTCCGAATTCACTGAAAAAAGCTTGGTAATTTTGTCTATAAAAGAGGGAGGATCTTCCTTGAGGAAAGAGGGAAAAGGCAAGAGAGTGAAAAAAAGATAGAAGAGAGTGATACAACATACAACATACAACACAATTCAAAAAGAGAGAGTTTAGAGAACTAGGGAGAAGAGCTTGGAATATCTTCAAAGGAAAAGAACTTTGAGGATAGCTTGGAGGTGACCCTCTAATCTTAGTTGTGTTTTCTTTCTTTTGAGCTTCTAATCTTCAAGTCATTTTTAGTTTTTCTTGATTAAGTTTTAGAGTTTGTTAAGTAAACTTGGAAGTCCTTGTTTCTAATTCCTTGACCTTTCTTCTATTTCTCTTTGTTTATTTTTTTTGGGATTCTTGGAGATCTTAAATATCTCTCTTGACATCTCTTGAGTATGATCCTTTGAATCCCATGTAAGCTTATGCTTTACATGGGAGTCAAAACTTGATCATCATTTCATTTTATAAGCAAATAGATGAATCCAAGTTCATACTCATGACTTGAGTCCTCTTAGCTTGATGTTTCATGGAATCCTTTCTATATTCCTTTGAGACTCATGAGTATAGTCATGTCTTCATCTCCAATGACCATCAAATGGTAGGACTTTATCTTGAGATTTCATGAAGTCCATTCATACTTCACTTGGAATCTATAAATATAAAGGTCTTCATCTCCAATGACCATCAAATGGTAGGACTTTATCTTGAGATTTCATGAAGTCCACTCATACTTCACTTGGAAGCTATAAATATAAAGGTCTTTTAGTCTCCAATGACCATCAAATGGTAGGAGAAAATGGCTTAGTTTAAGTCCAACTTCATGATTCAATAGTTGGAATTAGCAAATAAGAGTTGAACTTGACAAATGTAAATAGTGAGTTCACAAGCTGTTTTTGATCAAAGATTTTGAGTTCGAGATCTAACCGTCGAAATCAAATGAAACCAACGAGAAAGTGTCAACAACACAATATTCTACCACTGTATTTTTTTGTTTTAAGGTGGTTTCATGTCTAAAGTGGTTTGGTTGTGAGTTTTGTAAGGACACTACAATCTGTCCGGAGTTTCAGCATAGTAACACTCTTTTGAAATAAGTAAACCAATGCTTTAATAAAGTATTTGTGACCCAAAATAATTTTTTATAAGTAGATTAATGTGTTAGGAAGTCACCCTAAAAAGAACAAGGCATTTCTGATTTTTTTGCTAGTTTTAGAAAATTGTGCAAGAACTCTGGACAGAAGGTTGTAAAATGCTGAGTGATGTCTGATTTTTGTCCAATTCCCGAAGATCCAACCATTGAAACCTTGATTTCTTTTTTGGGTTAAAACCTAGACACACAGAGGCATCTTGTGTCCAAAATCCATCAAGATCAAACCACGGGAACCATGCTTTTCCATTTTTTAAAGTTATGATCTGCTCTCTGCAATTCATAAAAAACTGCTACTGTTTTTGTCTCATCTTGTTTATTTCAACTCAAATGGCCCACTAATGTCTTAAGACACAAATCATACTTTGAATAATGATAATTTAGCTTAAATCCAGAGGCTAAGTGGCCCAAATTAGTGAATAAATCCATGTCTTATTCTTGTTCACATTCATTCATTCATGTACATTTAATGCTCATGATTAGAACTAGCTATTGAATAAAGTTGGATTTCATGCTTGATAGGTTTAAGCTAGAAATTTAGGATTGTTATTTCTAACTTCACATCTTGTATATCATGTGGACTAACCTTTTGTTTTGTAGCGCTATTAAGGTATGATCTCTAGGACCCTCTTTAATTTATTTTAATTTCTTGATTTTACTGATTTTTCAACCTCATGCGCGACACATTAGAATTAGGATCTTGCCTTATATGTATATGTGATTAGAGACTCTTTTTCTAGGATTTTCTTTTGTTTGTATGCATTGCACGTTTAATATCGCTGCTGGATCCCGGGTAAGCCCTCTTGTTCCCTATTGCATATCATATTGCTTGCTAATTGGAATATGTGGCTTATGAATGATATTTTGTCATTAGCAATTTTACACCCTTTTGGACATGCTTTTTGTGATGTATATGTATATATGTATTAGTTGAGGGCATGCTTAGATTAATAAATTTGATTAAAAGGATGTTGAGTAGAGGCCTATCGCAAGATAGGATGAGAGAGGGTGTTTTAGTCCGACGGGCTCCTTCCTCTATCATTCCATAATCCCCGGACCTAGTTAATCTCTGGTTTCTGAAAGATCAGTTTGCTTTAAAAATGGTTTCTTAATTTTCCTTTTAAAAAATTAAGTGGCGACTCATTTATTTTGAAATTGATTTTGAAAAGCTGTGGGTAGAAAGAAAACCTGCGATATCCACAATCTGGCGACTCTGCTGGGGATCGAACCCAGAATATCTGGTTTCGCAGACCAGAATTTCTGATTTTGGGTTCACTTGAGGATTAGACTTGAAAAATGTCCTTTTAATCGAATTAATTAATCTTTGTGTGCCTGTTGCATTTCACTTGCATGTCCAGCCAGTCGATTGCACGAAACTATGACCTTGGAGGCTCGGGGCAACCCGGTCGGTCAAGTCATCATGGGACTGTGTGATCACCCTTGATCTCGTACCATGTTTTGGTATATGAAGCATCCTATCGGGTGTGTGTCAAGGGTCCCTTATTCGACCAAAACCCAGCTTTTGCATAGTAGTTTCTATAGAACCTTTCAATCTTAGGAAATCAATTCTTGATTAGGATTATGTGCTAGGAAGTTTTGTATGCCCGGAAGGGATCACTTGAGATGATGACGATGCTTGCTTGATGAAAGATGTATAATCTTATAATCACCTTTTAGCAATTTCTCCTCATATTCCACGACATTTGGGGAACATACCGAACCTTGATTCTAAGATTATACTTCTTATATCATATTTAGCTAAGCATCATTGACCTTGTATGCATCCGAATTCATGGAAAGTACGGTGATGATCCAGTCATGTGATTCCCCTACCCAAAGGTTTTTCTCAGGGTTTTCGATTACCTTTTTCAAAAAAATCTTTTCCTCTTTTCAGTTAAAAATTCTCAAAATTAACATTTGTTAAGGCATATTTCACTTGATCATCTTCAAAAGAAAAATTCAAAAATCCTTGAAAATTATTTTAGTAGAAGAATGTTCTCAAAAAGCACCCTCAAGGATTGTTTTCAAAGGCCTTTTTACTACCCAAAAAAAAAAATGCTTTTCAAATAGATTTTGAAAATTTCGAAATGACCAACCTCTGAGAAGGTAGTGAGGATCACAATGAGAGGAGAAATCAGCGCACTTGACATGGGTGAGGATCTTATGTGCTTATGTGTTAGGATTAGGATTTTCTCTTTTTTTTTTGGCATATAGAGTAGGCACACACGCACGCATGCATTGCATCCGCGTGACATACAAAAGGAAAGTTTTTGTTTAAAATGACTTTGTGTAATAAAATGAAGATAAAAAGGGTTTTAAAAGAGGACTTTTCAAATTTATTTGTAGGAGCAAAAATAGCAAATCAAGCGTGGTGTAGGGATCCCACGGCGAGGCTAGTTAGAAGGGAATACGCTGACATGGCTGAAGAAAGAAACAACGAAGAAATGGCCGGGTTAAGAATACTGGTAGAACAACAAGCAGAGCAAATGAGGCGACAGGTGGAAAACATGAACCGTATGATGGGGATGATAGAAGAGATGAATCGCCGACCACCACATGTAATTCCGCCCGTTATAGACCCACCTTTGGGAGGAGGAGAAGGAGATTGGTTCGACGACCAGGAAGCACAATGGATTGATGCACTGCGGGCCAACATAGACAGAGAGAAAGCTGAGAAAGAGAAGCAACTGACCGAGAAAATAGAGAAGTTGGAAAGGGTGATGCGCAAGGCTCAGGGGGTTGATACCTATCTAATGGAGTTAGAAGGCCTGTATGACAGGGTCCATGAGACGCTGCCTTCCGGGTTCAAAATGCCGGTCTTTGATAAGTTTGATGGCACCGGAAATCCTCGCAATCATATAAGAATGTGTATTGGGGCTTTTCAACCGAGCGGCTTGACCACAACTATGATGGCAGCCCTATTCCAACAAACTTTGACTGGAGCTGCTCTGTCCTGGTATCTTACTCTCGAACCAAGCAAAACCAGGGTGTGGGAAGAAGTGATTAAGGCATTTGTGGCACAGTACGAATACAATCAAGATTTGGATGTCACTGTCCGAGATTTGGAGACCACTAGGCAAGGGAACAAAGAATCATTCGCCGAATACCTGAGCAGATGGAGGGGAAAGACAGCTAAAATGGTACAAAGGCCGTCTGAGAAGGACCAGATCCGAATGCTGATGAAGAATCTACAGTCAGTGTATCAAGAAAAGATGAGATTCCAGTCAATCAACACCTTTGCTGAGGTTTTCAATGTCGGGACAAGGATAGAGGATGCAATCCAAGAAGGGGTAATCAAGAAGGAAGAGCAACCAAACCGGTACAGGAGGCCAAACTATGGGTCCAAATGAGGACAAACAGGGGGTCACTCTGGCCCCACCGATGTCAATGCACTGAATGGACCAGAAAGGAAATTCGACATAGCACCAAGGAGAGGAGGGGATAAAGCACCAAGAAAGTTCTCAGACTTGGGAGTTTCATTGTCAACCACCCTCGATAGATTGTTAGCCAAGGGGCATCTCCGTCAGCTGGAACCTCGACCTCTACCAAGTCCGCTTCCGCCAAATTTCCAAGGGGACCTCTTCTGCAAATTTCATCAGCAGAAGGGTCACTCGACGGATAGGTGTATGAGATTAAGGCACGAGATTCAAGATCTCATTGATAACAAGGTAATTTCGGAACCTCCCACCAAAACTCCGAATGTTACTAGAAATCCGCTTCCAAATCATCGAGCTGTGCCACCACCACAAGGCCTTTACCTCTTGGGGATAGAAGAAGCAAACTTCAATCCATCTAGGCTGATCACTAAGGCCGGGACACCAAGAAAGCCATACCAGCTACCTGAGGATTTGACAATCTGTGCTTTGGAGGATCAGCCAAAGGAGAACGAAATAGGGCAGTCATACTGGTGGGTTAAAGGGAGTGATGACCGAGACGAGAACCAGGTAGAAGATGATCTTTGGTACGAGAGCGACAAAGAAATAGAGGTGGTGAAGGATACTTTGACAGTTGATTCAGAAATTGACAATCTATGGGCAAGGGAAGAAATCAGTCATTTAACTCAGTCTGGCAGACACTTTAAGCCGCATGAGCTAGAGGAGGATCATCCGGGGAGAGATCTAGAGAAGGGAAAAGGGAAGATGAATGAAGAAGAGGAAGAAGACATGGTTCTAATGCAGATGAAGAAGACTCAGGCCAATATCACCATTTGGGGGTTGCTGATTGCCTCCAAACGCCATAGACAGGCGGTCCTAGACGCTCTGAACCAATCTGACGTGTCTATCGACACCACCCCGGAGGACCTCATAGGGCTGATCGGCAAAATTCCGGCTTCGGCTATTACCTTATCGACAAATGACTTACCTCCGGGAGGGCCTGTTCGCAACAAACCATTATATGTCACTGTCGAATGCTTGGGGAACGTCGTGCCTGCTTGCCTGGTTGATAATGGGTCGGCCCTCAACGTATGTCCTTTCCGAATGGCTAAGCGAATGGGCCTGGATGAGTCGGCATTTACACCATCGGAGCAAAGGGTAAGAGCCTACGACAACACCCAGAGAACAGTCATGGGGATAGTCCTTCTTCGTCTCGTTATCGGCCCTTTTGGAAAAGAAGCTGAATTCCAGGTCATCGACATCCTCGCTTCTTTCAACCTGCTGTTAGGTAGGCCTTGGTTGGACAGTTTGGGTGCTATACCGTCAATGATCCATCAAAAGGTTAAGTATGTCTGGGAGAATAAAGTTTGTGATATCCTCGGGGACAGCTGGGTTCGTTCGCCTGAAGCATCATCAAGCGCACCGGTTCTAGAATTACAGCTGCAAGAAGAAGAAACAAAAATGGGAGGGTTCGAGTTCATCAGCATGTTGGAAGAGGAAAATCCGAGAGAGTTTTTACCGCTCCATTTCGATCAGTATGCCAGTCCAGTGGTCGCAGGGATCATGAAGAAGATGGGTTTCTTTCCAGGATTAGGACTAGGGAAGAACCTTTAGGGCCTGCCTGAGTTTCCAAAAATCCCTACTCAGACTCACACTCACGGCCTGGGGTACCAGCCGACAAAGAAGGAATTGAGGGCGAAGAGGAAGGCCGTCGATGCGCCGCTAGACCCCTTACCAAAAGACGCTCAATGGATATTTTATGAAGGAAGGAGAAGATTTCCCCTTCTGTGGCTTCCCAGAGCCATGGATGGACCAGAAAGAGAAAAGTCTAAAGCCAGGGTTCGAGATCTTTTTCTCCCATGAATTTTCCGAGTACAAAGACCCATTTTTGCAAATGCCTGAAAAGTCTGCTACCGTCAATGATTGGATTGGTGTACTGAATGGACCAGTCATGCAGGACCTGTTGAGCGAAGAAGGGGCGAAAGCCAAAGAAAAAGGGAAAGAAGACGAGGGCCTGGAAGTTGAGGTTGAAGAGGGGAATGATGAGGATGCGCCGGAAGAAGAACCAAAGCCAGAAAAGGAAGAGAAGACAGAATCCGGGGGATTGCCAGGTTGTAACACTATGGAGCTCAAGCAGGGAGTCAACAAGGAGTGGGTCTTTGAGTCTAGTGTTAAGTATCCCCCTCACCCAGAGTCTGTAATGGCCCAAATGAGGCGTCTTACTATTGCTATGTCTGTTGTAATCACTCCTAACAAAATCAATGAAAGTATGACTGATTCTGCCTAATCGAACACGCTTAATGAGTGTGATGAATGTGATGATCATGAAATACCTAATGAATTGCAAAAGTAATTGAAAAAGAAAAAGAATTTACATGCAAAATCATTGAGGACACTCTAACAATTAATCTGGGAAATGAAAATAATCCTCAAAATGTCTTTATCGGCTCCACACTTAGCAATAAAGAAAGCAAAGAACTAATCAATCTATTAAATGAATTCAAAGATGTTTTTGCATGGTCTTATAATGATATGCCAGGTATTGATCCAAAGATAGTCCAGCACCACATCCCTCTCTTTCCCAATTCAAAACCCATAAAACAAAAATTGAGGCGAATGAGGCCAGAATGGGCACTTAAAGTAAAAGAAGAGGTTGAAAATAAATTAAAGGCTGGATTCTTGATGGTCACCGAGTATCCTGAGTGGATTGCCAACATTGTACCTGTCCCAAAGAAGGACGGTCGTGTTAGGGTTTGCGTTGATTTTTGAGATTTAAACAGGGCAAGCCCTAAAGACGATTTCCCGTTACCCCACATCGATGTGTTGGTCGATAACACTGCGGGACATGAGCTTCTATCTTTCATGGATGGATTCTCTAGGTATAATCAAATCCTCATGGGACCCGAGGATAGAGAGAAAACCACGTTCATCACTCCATAGGGGACATATTGCTATAGGGTCATGCCATTCGGACTCAAGAACGCAGGTGCGACCTATCAAAGGGCTGCCACCACTTTACTGCACGACATGATCCACAAAGAGGTGGAGGTGTATGTGGATGATATGATTGTGAAATCCAAAGAGAGGGGAGGGCACCCAGAGGCTTTGAGAAAGTTCTTTGAGAGATTGAGGGAGTTCAAAATGAGACTAAACCCACAGAAATGTACCTTCAGAGTTACCACAGGAAAGTTGTTAGGGTTCCTTATTACCCAAAGGGGGATCGAAGTAGACCCGACCAAAATAAAAGCCATAACCGAAATGAACCCACCAAAAAATGAGAAAGAACTGAGAGGTTTTCTGGGGAGAATACAGTTTATCAGCCGCTTCATTTCCAAACTCACCCTAACCTGCGACCCACTGTTCAAACTGCTTAGTAAAGGAGAGAAATTCAAATGGGACACCCTTTGCCAACAAGCCTTCGACAAAATCAAAACCTACCTCCAAAGCCCACCTATCCTATCACCACCCTCACCTGGGAGACCCCTACTACTTTATCTCTTCGTATCCGAAGATTCGATGGGGTGTATGTTGGCCCAAGAGGGAGAAGAGGGGCACGTGGAGAAGGCCATTTATTACTTAAGCAAAAGAATGGTCGGATACGAGTTAAAGTACTCACCCTTGGAAAAAGCCTGTTGGGCCTTGGTACGGTATACCCGTCGCCTTCGCCATTACATGCTAGCCTTCCCTGTAATCCTGGTATCCCGAATGGACCCATTAAAATACCTATTCGAAAAACCTGTCTTGACCAGTAGGATTTCCCGTTGGACCATGATGCTAGCTGAATTCGACATCAAGTATGTCACCGCCAAGTCTGTGAAAGGAAGGGCTGTCGCCGAGTTTTTAGCCGACCTCGCCATAGAATCCGAGGACGAGGAAGAATTCAAGTTCCCGGATGAAGGAATAATGGAGGTAAAGGAGGATTTGTGAAAAATGTACTTCGATGGAGCAGCCAACCAATTAGGTTACGGAGTTGGAATCATTCTCATAGCACCCGATGGGGCCCCTACCCCATTAGCCGTCAAGCTCAAGTATAACTCAACCAACAACACCGCGGAGTACGAAGCATGCATAATTAGGATGGAAGCAGCCTTGGCTTTGAAAGTCGGACGGATTGATGTCTTCGGAGATTCCAATTTGATCATATCCCAAGTCCGAGGAGATTGGAAGGTAAAGCATGAGAAACTGAGACCTTACCATGACTATCTGGAAAGTCTGAAAGCACAGTTCCAAAAGATTTCTTTTTACTACCTCCCTCGTGAAGAAAACCAACTAGCCGACTCTTTGGCTACCTTAGCCTCGATGATCCAAATCCCCTCCAAAACTGCCATGATCCCGCTATCCATAGAGGTGAGGAACCAACCGTCATTTGAAATGATCGCGGCCATGGAAGACGAAGAGGAAATACCGTGGTTTGTGGATGTGTGGAAGTTCATTAAAGAAGGAAAATACCCCGAAGGAGCCTCAGAAAAGGATAGAAAGTCGATTCGATGATTTGCCGCCCAATTTGTGATTTATGCAGATAAGCTATGGAAGAAATCCTACACTGGGTATAATCTGGAGTGTCTATATGGAAAAGAAGCTAAGAGAATGATGGAAGAAATACATGAGGGAGTGTGTGGGCCCCATATGAACGGGCACATGCTGGCAAAGAAGATCATCCGACAGGGGTACTATTGGACGACCTTGGACAAAGACTGTTGCGAATATGTTAGAAGGTGTCACAAGTGTCAAGTTCATGCAAATTTGATGCATACCCCTTGGCCATTTTTCGTGTGGGGGATCGATATCATTGGTGAGATAGTTTCGAAGGCTTCTAATGGGCACCGGTACATAATCGTGGCAATTGATTATTTTACAAAGTGGGTAGAGGCAGCCTCGTATGCAACTTTGAAAGCCAAAGACGTGGTGAGTTTCATCGAGAAAAACATAATCTGCAGGTATGGGGTCCCGAATGAGTTCATCTCCGATCATGGCAGTCATTTCTAGGGAGAGGTTATCCCGCTCTTGGAAAAGTAGAAGATCACACGCCATCAATCATCCCCGTATAGGCCTCAGACGAATGGAGCAGTAGAAGCAGCGAATAAGAATGTTAAAGCAATCTTGGGAAAAACGACGGATACATATAAGGATTGGCATGAGAAGCTGCCATTTGCTTTGTGGGGATACCGAACCTCAGTAAGAACTTCAACGGGCGCTACGCCATATTCGTTGGTCTACGGGATGGAAGCCGTTCTCCCAGTCGAGGTAGAAATACCCTCTCTTAGGGTTTTGGCAGAGTGTGAGATCACTGAATCGGAATGGGTACGAGGAAGGTATGAGGAGTTAATGTTGCTCGATGAGAAGAGGCTGGCCGCAGTAAACCATACTCGGGGGTACCAGAAGAGGATAGCTCGTGCTTTCAACAAAAAGGTCCTCCCAAGGAAGCTTGCTGAAGGTGACCTGGTACTCAAAGAACTGAAAGTGCCTGTTTATGACCCCAGAGGAAAATTCAAATCCAACTGGGTCGGGCCATACATCATTAAGACTCTCCTTTCCGGAGGAACGGCCTATCTCATGGACCTGGATGGGGTTGAATTTAAGCAACCAATTAACCTCGATCGCCTCAAGAAATACTTTGCTTGAAACCATTTCTTCCAAAGCCTCCTACCTCGATGAACTATGCTTGACCTGATTCCCGTTAGGGGATACGTAGGCAACCTACTCGGTTCGGTCAGTAAATAACTGCCTGATTGGAACTCTTCTTTGCAGCCTTAAGCCGAACTACTTGGGACCTGACGCCCATTTGGGGATAAGTAGGCGGGCTCTCCAAAGCCCTCGGTCCACTCGAAGAAGACTGTGCTAAACTAATTTGCCCGGAACCACTTCGAAGCCCTAAAACCAAGGGCAAACTTCGTTTGCTAATAGAAGAACCCAGATACAAGACCCTCCTTTGGATCGCCTGGCTATCAAGATAAGTATTATAAAGAAACAAATGAGAATTCATGATATGGAAGAAGTAAAGCTTTAAGCAAAAGAAAAAGCAAAGTACAGAGCCAAGAAAAGACATTGAAAGGAGAATTTTCATAAAAGATTAAATCGAAGGAGTGAACACTTTGATTACATGTTATAACTTCCCTAAAAATGACAACACTTCTTGAAGAGAAAAGAAAGGAAAATCACATTCAAAAGCGTAAAAGGAGTAGGCAGGGTCTGTCAGAAAGTTTTGTAAAATGGCAAGCTTTTCCCTGTTCTAGTCTACTTTATTATGCATGTGTCTGTCAAGCTCGTCTCGCAACCAAGGGTTGGATCTCTAGGAGGTATTGGACAGTAGGCATAGTTGGAGCAGGAATCCTCGGGCATGGAGCATCCATCCTGTTGTGCCAAGCCTCGATGAAAGCCTTCGCGATAGCAGGGCGCAAAGTGGACCCCCTGGTGAAATCAGCAGTCACAGATTCAGTAGTATCTTGCAAAAGTCCGAACTGACGGACAACCCGATTGGGAATGTAGAAAGTAGTAGTATGCAAACTCGGCAGCCAGATGCCAGGTCGCCCAGGAAGGCGTACAGCAATAGAGCGATGGGTCCACTGCGGATAAACCCAGCAAATATCACTAGAAGAGAGGCCCTGGAGCCAACCAAGCCATGCATCGGCAGATTGAAATAAGCTGTGAATCTCCATACGATCATAAGGAAGTGATCCACAAAGATGGGAGGGGTGTATAAAGAGGTCCAAACGCTCCATGAGCCAAATCTGCAGAACAAAAGGTGCCCCGGCAGGTAACGTGGCCCCGTTAGCACGAGCATGGCCCAATCCAATCAGAGTTTCACCAAGGACCAGCATAACAGCACTTTTCATCTCCCGCAAACCGCAGGCAGTGGGTATAAGAGTGTCAGAAGATGACTGAAAGAGGAAGTAAGAGAGCATAGCAATTGACAGGGCACTACGTTGGATGATCTGATACTCACCATCGTAAGGGTCCCCTAAACGGAAGAAAGGCGCTCAAAATCAATCTGCCTGTCACAAATAAAGGAGTCCGCCGCATTCCGAGATGTGTGGAGAAGAGTAGCTAAATCCCGGACATACCCGGCCTGAACCGGAGGAACCGTCAATTCAGCAGAAGGATCGGTGTGAAGAATGGCGCTAAATTCCTCAAACAAGGGGCAAATCTCCTGAGAGCCAAAACGAAAGACGTTGAAAGAAGAATCCCAACATTGGATGGCAGCTCGAAGTAGGCCCTCATTCAAGTTCATCCGTCGGAAAGAGAAAAGATCATTCAGCCTGAAGCACTAAAAGTTGAGCCTATCAACGCCGGAAAGGGTATCCATCCAGGGGAAAAGGATTTGGGAGCTGATGGGGGCCATTTTGAAAGAAAGTAAAGAAGAAAAGAGAAGTGTTTTTCGGAGCCTTGAGAAAGAAGGGGTATAAATAGGGGAATAAAGCTGCCTACCACCCGCGGCACTTGATAAAATGCCGCATGGAAGTCCGTGAATGCCGTTGCGGCATTCACTGACTACCATCGCGGCACTCACTGAGTGCCGCAGAGACCTCACCGAGTGCCGTTTTGGGTTTGTCATTTGCCAGGGTCTGTTTGTAACACGTTTAGCCCACCCACAAACAGAAAAATACATAGAGGACAATAAAACGTGCGCTTCATGTAGCACGTGCAACAAAGATCAATACATTCATTCATTCATTCACTTTCATTTCACAATAAGAAAAGGAGAAATCAAAGCATTCAAAATTAAAATAAGGACGGGACCAAGCCATGGTCCCACATACGGCAAAGGAAGGACCAAGCTATGGTCACACATACGGTGAATAAACAGAATGAAAAAGATACCCAAGTACCTACCCTACCGGTTATTCTAAGCAGCCATCAAAATAAAGTGTATGTATATACAATCATCCGAATAAAAGTGTAAATCCTCCCAAAACACTCAAAAGACATAAAAAAATAAAAAAGAAGAAGAAAAAGCAAGATCAAAGCCTCGGCCCCGGCTGCGAGTCTGGCGGGTCGTACGCCTGAGGGGCTCCTCCTCCGACTCTATCCCGCTACCTCCACTGCTCCCTCCACGTCCGCCGCTACCACCGCCTCTGCCTCTACTGGTGCCCTCACCACCGCCTCCGCCAAGTCCAGCGCCGCTACCACCGCCCCGCTCCACGCCTCGTCCAGCGTCGCCAGCCCCAGGAGTGTCGCTGATGGGAATGCCGAACTGCTGGAGCCGCTGCTGAAGCTGCCCCACCTGCTGGGACAGGGCTCTGATCTCCTCTGCCTGAAATAAGAAAGGATAAATCCCGATAGTGTTGAAAAGACAAACGAAATACTAAGAATAAGAGGATAAAGATCATACCTGGGCCCTCAACTGAGTCGCAGCAGTCGCCCGAACTCCCTCAGCCTAAAAACAAGAACCAAGAATATAGGATCGTAAAAGAAGAGGCAATCAAAGTCAAAGTGAAAGGCAGGGATGAGTTTCTTACCATCCACTCTCGCCCGAGAACCCACTACCGCACGCTGTGGGCGTACGCCAAGCCCTCTTCTGCGTAAGCACGTGGGACGATGTCATAATGGAGCGGAATAGTGGGGGCGCCCTGTGTGAGTCGGGGGATCGTCATCGAGTAGGGCTCGCCGAACGAGACGGCCGACATAGTCCAATCCCACTCAGGTAAGGCAGGAGGACGAGCCACAGCAGGAACATGCTGCAAACGAAAAATAATAAAGCATGAATAAAGAATAAAAGGAAATTCATAAGAGTAGTAATAGAGGAATCATATACTCACCCGAGTCACTTCCATCAAAGGGAAGTTCGGCATCAACTTAGCGGCGCGGAACGCCGCATATCCTGTGGGGGGATCTACAAAGTCATGAATACCCAAGCCCATCAGAGCAACCGTCAGCTCGCTACCCTGGAGGGTGTCCGTGGCTCTCATAGAGTCGGGAGGAGGGAATGGCACGAAGAATCCAGGGGCCGCCAGTGACTGCCTAGTCACCCTCTCTCCTAAATACCACGCCTGACCCTCTAGCCCATCAAGGAGTCGCCTCGTCGGGTCATATCCAGCCGACTCTCGGATCTCTGCACGAGCCTCAGGAAGCATCCTAAGACAGGGCTGCCAATGGACGTGCTGCTCCCTCAAGTTCGTCAGGAAGTTCCTGAACGAAACAAAATCGTGGGCCCTGGTCTTTCGCCCGACTCTATCCTTCACCCACTTCAGCCCCTGGGGCATGATGAGGACGTCAGCGCTGCGTGTCTCAGGAGACATCATACGGAGGTACTCGTGGGACCAAATCTGTAATAAAAAAAGGAAAAAGGAAGAAAAGAAGGAAAGGGAAAAGAAAGTTAGTCTCACAATTTAAATAAGTTGTTAAAAGTATAATGGGCAATGAAATATGGAAAAAGGTATACCTCCCACGCTCTCCAATAACCGCTGGTGGAGGCCAGCCTGTCCCGGGAGATGTCACCCATGTGCCGGTATAAGATGGCTAACCCTGTGCCAGCCCAGTCATACTCATCCACCCGGTCCAGATGCTCCAATGATGCTACCAGAGAGACATCGACCCGATCACCCTTGGTGCTCAGCAAGGAGCACCCCAGTAAGTACATGAGAAAGCCTCGGGCCATCTGCTCATCCGTAAAACCAGGCTGGCCCCTAAACGTGTCCATAAACCATCGGGCCGTGACCAGAGACTCCTCCGGGACCACTCCTAGCAAAGGCTCCACCTGGTCCCACTCCTGGTTCGTCAGATATCGTAAGCGCTCTCCGCCGAAGGCCACCCCCGTGATCATCGAGAAATCCAAGGGAGTCATCGTCATCTCCCCGAAGTCAAAATGGAAGGTACTGGTGGTATCCCACCACCGCTCGGCCAGTGCATGTATCTGCCGCAAGTCGTTGGAGCTCTTCGTCAAGAGTTTGACGAAGTCTCCAAACCCGGCTGCATCCACCAAGGCCCTCACTATCTCACTCAACTATGTATACCACTCATACCCATGCGCGAGGCTACCATGCCCCTTCAGCACCTTAGGCTGCAGCCGCAAGAAAGAATCACAAATTTTGATATTAGCAATTGGATAAAAGAAAAGGTAAACATGAAAAGGAAAAAAAAATAAAAAAATCTGGAAATACTCGCAAAAACTTCACAAACAGGGCACTCGTGTGCGTTCGGTTCACAAAAAGAAATGAGTGAAAGCACCCAATGTCCTAGCAAGGTTTCGAAGAAAAAGAAAAGAAAAGAAAAGAATAACTTGTTCGCCTTTTCGGGAATACATGCATGAAGGAAAAAGTGGTTTAAAGTTAGAGTTTAAACGCGCAGCGGAAATATGTTAAGTTATAAAACTTTTGGTATTCCAGGATCTACTACTCGTCAATTCCATAGATGCGTACAAGGGGGTGCAAGAATTATACCTTAGTGTCTTGAACCCAATTCTGAAACTTTAACTTCCAGCAGCCTCCACTAGATGATCTTCACCCTTATGACTCCTGCGGATGCCTGCCGGAAAGACTAGGGTTGGTGGGAACCCTAATAGAGAGGATAGGAAGGTTTTGGGAAGACTATGATAGTTTCTGCAGCTTCTGCGTATAAAAACGACGATCACTTACTTCCAGACCGCAGCTGCCCTATTTATAGATTTCCAGAACCGACCTAGACTTCGATCGATCGAAGTGACTTCGATCGATCGAACCTTCGATCGATCGAACCATTCTCGATCGATCGAACCTGCTGACTTCAATCGATCGAACATACTTCAATCGATCGAACTTGTCTTAACAGCTTCCTCAAGTGTCTTTCCAAGCATCCTAGCGGAGATAAGAGTTGGGACCTCCTAGGCTCTTTATTGTTGGCTCAGACCAGTTTGTTAATTACCATGACCAAACTCTTTGATCAGCAAACTAACTAACTGGTCAGTTAACGTTTATTCCACTATAAAACGATAACTGAACTCCAACGCAAAAGAACATATCCGAAGCGATAACTAGACTTGTATGGTGTACTAATGTCCCTCTACCGTCAGCATTCGTAATCATATTCAGGTAGTCGGATAACTGTTACTGTCAACCTGAATCATGATTACTTCTTGTATTCCTTGAGTCTCATTCACTACTCATGATTACCAAACATGTTGATAACTCTTATCAACAAGACTGCAGTACTCAGTAATCAACTTGGTGACATTCTCAAGGGAATGCTTACTCTGAATCAGAGGGTAGATTCTATCTTGACAATATATGTTCACAACCCTATGGACATGACATACCCAAGATACCCAGGTGTTGATCTTCTATAGACCTCACTGATTGGTAAGTCAAAGCAGCCATATCCATAGTCTGTGTTCATAATCATCTCAAGATTGAGAACACGTACCTTATACAAGTTATGAGTTCCTATTGACTGTTGACAGCCTTAAGCGTCAATAGGAAAGCTCAGGTCCGTCAATGCACTATAAGCACTAGCATATCAACTAAGAGCTACACTCTAGTGATTGAGATTAATCACTCCATCCAATGGTAGTTAATTATGCTACAGTGTAGACCTGATGAGGTATCCAGTCTCATCATCCACTGTGACATATTCTAAGTATCAAAGAATAGTAATTCGTATCTCACTTGTGTGTATCTCATACACACACGAATTGCTTACTAGGATACTTAAGGATAAAACAATCATCTCATGAAAGAAACATACACAATGAAATGTAAAGATGATATCAATATATTATAATGCTAATGTCTCATACATAAAGTAATGGTTTGAGGGCACAAACCCAACAAACTCCCACTTGCACTCACAACTATTCAGAACTACATATAAGACCTAGACTATCTAGATGACGATCAAAGACCTTCTGTGGTAAGGCCTTTGTAAACGGATCAGCAAGATTGTCAGCGGTGGCAATCTTGGTGACAGTCACATCTCCACGTTGAACTATATCTCGGATTAGGTGATATTTCCGCTCTACGTGCTTTCCCTTCCCGTGGTTCCTTGGCTCCTTGGACTGAGCCACTGCCCCACTATTATCGCAGTATAGCGTAATAGGTGACAGCGACGCTGGTACCACCTCGAGTTCCATAAGGAACTTCTTGAGCCAAACAGCTTCCTTTGCGGCTTCACAAGCAGCCACATACTCAGCTTCTGTAGTTGAGTCTGCAATGCATTTCTGCTTAATGCTCCTCCAACTAACAGCACCACCTCCCAAGGTAAAGAGATGTCCGGATGTCGACTTTCTCGAATCTTTATCTGACATAAAGTCCGAGTCAGTGTATCCTACTGGAATTAACTCACTACCGCCGTACATAAGCATGTAATCTTTAGTTCTTCTCAAGTACTTAAGAATGTGCTTAACGGATGTCCAGTGCTCTGGACCAGGATTCGATTGATACCTGCTAACCATGCCAACGGCAAAGCAGATATCTGGTCTAGTGCATAACATCGCATACATGAGACTTCCCACTGCCGAGGCATAGGGAATTCCTGCCATGCGGTTCCTCTCCTCTTGTGTCTTTGGACACTGGTCCTTGGAGAACGCTAAACCATGCCTGAAAGGTAACAAACCTTTCTTCGAATTATCCATTGAAAACCTAGTTAGCACTTTCTCGATATAACCAGCTTGAGATAATCCCATTATCTTTCGCTTGCGATCCCGAAAGAGCTTTATCCCAAGAATATAACTCGCCTCTCCTAGATCCTTCATATCGAAAGTACTAGCTAGCCAAACCTTGACCGTTGACAGCGCCGCTACATCATTCCCAATGAGTAGAATATCGTCAACGTAAAGCACAAGAAAAGCCACTACTTTCCCTTCACATTTCTTGTATACACAAGGCTCATCCAGATTCTGTATGAAACCAAACGACTTGACCGCTTGGTCAAATCGGATGTTCCAACTTCTGGATGCCTGCTTAAGCCCATAAATGGACTTTTGCAACTTGCATACCAAGTTACCTTTCCGACCAGCTATGAACCCTTCTGGTTGTTGCATATAGATGTCCTCCTCAAGATTGCCATTCAAGAATGCAGTCTTGACGTCCATCTGCCAGATTTCATAATCCAGGCATGCAGCAATGGATAAGAGTATTCTGATGGACTTGAGCATGGCTACCGGCGAGAAGGTTTCCTCATAGTCAATGCCCTCCCTCTGAGTATAGCCTTTTGCCACAAGCCTTGCCTTAAAGGTCTCAACCTTTCCATCAGATCCTCTTTTCCTCTTATAGACCCACTTGCAGCCAATGGGTTTAATATTGGCTGGAAGTTCTACAAGATCCCAGACCTGATTGGAATCCATAGATTTTAATTCAGCCTTCATAGCTTTAATCCAATGAGCTGAATCAACATCAGCCATTGCCTCTTCATAAGTGGTAGGATCAGATTCAAATTCTATGGAGACAGCTTCAAAAACTTCTCCTAAGAACATGTATCTATCAGGCTGGCTGATAATCCTCCCACTACGACGAGGTACCGGTGCGGAAATGGGTGAAGAAGTGGTATTTTCTTAATTTTCATCGTTATCAACTGCGGGTTGGACTGAGGGCTCTCCTTCTATCTCTCTAAGATCTATCCTTCCCTTAGGTTTATGGTTCATGATATAATTATCCTCCAAGAAAACAACATTTGTACTAACAAACACTTTCTGTTCTCTTGGATCATAAAAATACCATCCATAAGTACCCTTTGGATACCCTACAAAGTAACATACTTCCGATCTAGAATCCAACTTGCTCATCTTTCCTTTGAGCACATGTGCCGGACACCCCCCCATATCCGGAGATGTTGCAAAGAAGGCTTGCGCCCAATCCACATCTCTCGTGGTGTCCTGGGAACAGATTTGCTTGGTACTAGATTTAGTATGTATGCAGCGGTTTCCAAAGCATAACCCCAAAGGAATAATGGCAACTCTGAATAACTCATCATCGACCTAGTCATGTCTAAAAGAGTCCGATTCCTTCTCTCCGCTACACCGTTCTGCTGAGGCGTACCAGGTGCAGTCAACTGTGACAGAATCCCATTCTGTACGAGGTGATCAATAAACTCATTAGAGAGGTACTCGCCACCTCGATCAGATCGAATGGCCTTGATATGTGTGCCCGATTGCTTCTCCACTTCAGCCCTAAACTCTTTGAACTTTTCAAAGGCTTCAGACTTGTGCTGCATTAGGTACACATATCCATACCTAGAGTGGTCATCGGTAAATGTTATGAAATACTCATAACCACCCCTTGCTCTAATATTTATTGGTCCACACACATCAGTATGAACTAATTCCAACAATGCATTGGTCCTGTTGCCCTTTGCAGGAAAGGGCCTTTTGGTCATCTTACCCTCCAAACAAGACTCGCAGACTTCCATTGGTTCGAGAACCAAATCGCCTAAGACCCCTTCTTTGACTAGTCTGCCAATCCTATTCAGATTGATATGGCCAAGCCTCATATGCCAAAGCCTTGTTGGATTAGTGGAAGGTTCCTTTCTTTTAGATGGTAAAGTTACCACTGAGTTATTAAGTTCCAAACAAGAATCTTTTGAAATATTGGGAGTAATCACATACAAACCATTTGATTTAACACCAGAACATATAAAAGAACTGCTTCTTTTAATGACAACTTCAGTTCCAAAATGAAAGGAATAACCATTATTCGTTAAATTAGAAACTGAAATTAAATTACGTCTCATTAAAGGGACGTAAAGTACATCTGATAAAATCAAAACTTTATTGTCTGAAAATTCTAAAACTACGACTCCTATAGCAACCGCAGATACGGTTGCGCTATGTCACGCCCCGACGTAGCATAATTCAGGAAAGCATTTAATTTCCTTTATGGACTCGTAGGTCGTGACAAGTGAGTATGACCAATTGTCCCTGCAACAAATAACTTAACAACATTTCTAAAGCAAAGGATACTAACAGAACATAAGCTCCGAAATAAAAAAAACTTACTAAACTATTACAGCAGTCATAGTCTTAGGCACAAAACGCCTTATTCAAAAGTCTAAACTAGTTTATTACAAAACCCAAATTTAAAAGACATAGGAAAATATAAAGCAGCCTCCTGGAAAGTCTCCTGACTCTAAGTAGCATAGTCAAAATACCCTAGCTGCTCCTGACCCTGAAAATCTGGACATACAGTCCAGGACGCATCAACGCCGTCAGCTTATGAAAGCTGGTGAGCAAAATAAACAAGTGCTCGCAATGTATATATAAGCATATAAACAACGGTGCAATTTTAACTTAACAGTAATATATTCAAGGTTCCAATTCCAACATAACCCACGGGGGAAAATAAGGAAAGCAATAAATATGTGACCATGCATGAGCAATGTAATATCTCATCTTTCTGACTCTTTTCTCTCAACAAAACTCAACACAAACAAACCATTATCTCAGATACCAGGAATACTATCCGATCAATATCCAAAACAGCACACCAAACTATCGCTTTAGATACCAGGAATAATATCCGATCAATATCTAAGCCACACTCAATACCATCATTTCGGATACCAGGAATAATATCCGATCAATATCCGAAACAAGCGCCTTAGATACCAGGAATAATATCCGATCGATATCTAAGCCGTACACAACACTACCACCATCGCTTCGGATATCAGGAATACTATCCGATCAATATCCGAAACGCGCGCCTTAGATACCAGGAATATTATCCGATCGATATCTAAGTCGTACACAACACTATCATCTCCAAATACCAAGAATAATATCCGATCGATATTGAGGTCGCACAACTAGAACGCCACTCTTTACTCTTTTCACACTTTCTCACACACATGCATGTTGACACAACCTCAACCCTAATATGTATGTCAATGTTTCATAAATAACACCATTAATAAATCACATGAATGTCATCAAACTTTAAACATAAAGGAATTCACAGAATTAAAGAAATAATACGCGTACGGGGATTGAAAATTCGTAATTCATTGCCTTAATCATTTAAAACATAACTAATAGCATTCTAAATAAACTGCTACTGAAATCCTCGTTTTCTGTCCAAACGGTGCAGAATCTGAGAAAATTGCATTAGACGAAAAGTGTGCAGAATCGAGTTTTACTTGGGACAACGCGGGCAGAACCTTAAATTTCATTCGTTTTCCTAACAAAAGTCTGAAAACAAAATTCTGCTACTGTTAAAATTAAAAGAGAAAATATTAGATTGAATTTCTAATATACTTTGAAGTAATGCCATTAAAAATGAGTTATAATTTGTATACATGAATTACATATCAACAGAAAGCTCTTTGAGTCTAGTTTCCAACGCTTCAAACCGTGCGCGTTTTCGAGTTTCCTAGAGGAAGTTATGGCCGTTATACTAAAAGTCGTCAGTGCTGAAAAATGCAACCGGTTGGAACAAAAGTGCAACCGGTTGGAACAAAAAAAAGGTGCAACTGGTTGTAAAAAAATGCAACCGGTTGGAACCAGCTGTTTCTTCCCTGTTACGAATTTAGAACCTGTTTTTGACCCATTTCTGAAATCTACTTCAACCAAGACATGTAATATATGGATTTCTTCGTTTTTCCGCAAGGATTACGAATACGCGATCGGTTTTAACTAATTTCAATCGTAGCTCTCGGATTTCACGTAAAACCGAGAGGTGACAAAACTTTAAATCAACGGTACGTCGCGATACGGATGAATTAAGCCGTAGGATTCGAACCGTAGCCTATTGGGATCAATATCTTTCAATTACAATTCACGGATTCGATTTTGATTAACTTTTTCAAAGCTCCATTTTTAAGCTCTAATGGTGTATCATATATATATATACACATATATACACATATACGTACAGAAATACACATATATAAACATGGCGAGTGAGTTTATAATACTCACAGAGACGATTATACAGAAATTTAAAGGCCGAGAACTTCCGCCGTAATAATCCGTCGTTGAGAATTTCCTCCTCCGTTCTTGATTTTTTTTTTTTTGGTAACCCAATATGTGTATATATATGTGTGTCTAAGTATGTGACTGATTATATATATATAATCTGAAAGTGTGTGTGTGTATGATCTTGAGAGCAAGAGAGTGATAGAGAGAATTAGAGAGAGTTTAGAGGTGAGAGATGAGAGACTGTGAGTGAGTGATTGAGAGAGAGAGAGAGAGCTGCCGAGAGAGATGAGAGGTAGTCCAAAAGGGGGATTAGTGGGTGTATAAATAATATGCAAAGTGTTTGGCACTATGCATATAAAACACCAAAGTTAGCACTACACACACATTCACAAAGCACTCCAGCACTAAGTTAGGCACACACTGCACTAATTTCTTGGGTGCTTTCCATGTGTACACAAGATACCCTTGTGTGTGTTGAGCTCACGCAATGATACACACACACAGGTAAAAATTATACTGCCCATTCCCAAAACTGGTATTTTACGGTTGAAATAAAAATACAGAAAATTATATTAATGTAGGAATTCAATTCCCGGTTATACAAAAATATAGATATCGATTTTGAAACCATAGAAAATGTTTTGAAAATTACATTTTGACCCCAGATAATTATTACAAAGAGAAATTAAATTAAAATACTCATGGAAATAAAATGCAATATTTATTTATTAATGATAATAAAATACAGGGCGTTACACCCTACCCACCTTAACAGAGATTTCGCTCCGAAATCTGAGCTAACTAATCCTGAAACAACTCGGGGTATCTAGTCCTCATGTCTGACTCTAACTCCCACGACGCCTCTCCTTCGTCATGATGCCTCCACTGAACTTTAACCAAAGGAACGTCTCTTCTTCTCAGCCTCTTGATACTCTGGTCAAGAATTCTCACAGGTCTATCCTTGTAGACAACATTCTGACTTGTCTCAATATCATCAAAATTAACCACATGTGAAGGATCCCGTATGTATTTCCTTAACATACTGACATGGAACACATTATGAACACCAGACATCTTTGGTGGCAACGCGAGCCGATAAGCCACTTTCCCAACACGCTCCAAAATCTCGAACGGTCCGATGAAACGAGGTGCCAACTTCCCTCTCTTCTGACCAAAACGTATTATTCCACGAACAGGTGAAACCTTAAGGAGTACGTGATCTCCAATACTGAACTCCAAGTCCTTTCGACGTCGATCCGCATAACTCTTGTGTCTACTTTGTGCAGTTTTCATCCTTTCCTTGACCAGTGAAATCTTCTCATTGGTCTCTCTCACCAAATCTGGTCCTAACAGTTCTGTATCTCCCACTTCAGCCCAACACAATGGAGATCGACATGGTCGTCCGTACAAAGCTTCGAACGGCGCCATTCCAATACTCGAGTGATAACTGTTGTTATACGCAAATTCAACCAAAGGTAAGTGCGTCTCCCAAGATTCTTCAAAGTCAATTGCACAAGCTCTGAGCATATCTTCCATAATCTGATTAACACGCTCGGTCTGCCCATCGGTCTGAGGATGGAATGCAGTACTCATCTTGAGCGAAGTTCCCATAGCCTTCTGCAGACTTTCCCAAAATCCCGAGGTAAAACGTGCATCGCGGTCTGATACAATTGACACAGGCGCACCGTGCAGTCGCACCACTTGCTGTAGGTACATTCGACTCATCCTTTCTACTGGGTAAGTCATATTGTACGCGATAAAGTGTGCAGACTTCGTCAAACGATCCACGATTACCCAAATCGCGTCATGATTCTGTTGTGACCGGGGTAATCCAACCACGAAATCCATAGTTATGTGCTCCCACTTCCATCCTGGGACAGGTAAGGGTTGTAACAATCCCGAGGGTCTCTGATGTTCGGCCTTCACTTGTTGACAAGTCAAACATTTAGACACAAATTCGGCTACTTCTCGTTTCATCCCTTCCCACCAGAAGTTTCTCTTCAGGTCTTTATACATCTTTGTTCCTCCTGGGTGTACTGTCAGTCTTGATTTATGTGCTTCTTCGAGAATTTCTTTTCTCAAACCTCCTGAATCTGGCACACACAATCTGTCTCGACATCGGTATCCTCCATCGGCCCCAACCTTCCATTCTGTCGGGTCCTTCTCTAACATCTTGGCGAACCATGCTTGAAACTTCTCATCTTCCTTCTGGGCTTCGATGATTCGACTCACATGTGTTGGTTGTACTACCAAGCATCCAAAGTGTTGCCCGATACTTCCCTCAGAAATCTGCACATCAAATTCTGTTATTGACTCCAAGGCTTTCCATTCCCTCAACATCAATGAAGCAATCATTCCTTGAGGTTTCCGGCTTAGGGCGTCAGCGACTACGTTTGCCTTACCGGGGTGGTACTCTAATGTGAAGTCGTAGTCCTTGATCATTTCCATCCACCGACGTTGCCTCATGTTCAACTCCTTCTGAGTAAACAAATACTTAAGGCTTTTGTGGTCTGAGAACAAATCAAATTTCTCCCCATAGAGGTAGTGTCTCCAGATCTTAAGCGCGAACACTACTGCTGCCAGCTCTAAATCATGAGTTGGGTAGTTCAATTCATTCGGCTTCAACTGTCTTGAACCATAGGCTATAACCTTTCCGTCTTGCATAAGGACACATCCCAATCCTTGATACGAGGCGTCACTAAAAATAATGAACTTCGCACCATCCCTTGGTATCGCAAGCACTGGCGCTGTTGTCAATTTCTCTTTCAATTTTAGAAAAGCGCGTTCATGCTTATCAGTCCATTCAAACTTCAAATCTTTCTTAGTCAAACCAGTTAACGGGGCTGCTATCTTTGAGAAACCTTCCACAAATCTCCGATAGTAACCAGCTAGTCCCAGAAAACTTCTGACTTCTGTAGCATTGGTCGGCCGAGTCCAATTCGCCACTGCATCGGTCTTTGATGAGTCAACCGCGATTCCTTGTTGAGAGATCACATGCCCGAGAAACTTAACTTCCTGAAGCCAGAATTCACACTTGCTGAATTTAGCATACAGGCGGTGATCCTTGAGAGTCTGCAACACGATCCTCAGATGTTGTTCATGCTCTTCCTCTGTCTTGGAATAGATCAAAATATCATCAATAAAGACAATAACGAACTGATCTAAGTATGGCTTGAATACTCTGTTCATCAAGTCCATAAACACAGCTGGAGCATTTGTCATCCCAAACGGCATTACTAAGAACTCATAGTGTCCGTATCTCGTCCTGAAAGCAGTCTTAGGTATGTCTTCCTTCCGCACCCTCAACTGGTGATACCCTGACCGTAGATCAATCTTAGAAAAGGTCGTGGCTCCTTGCAACTGATCAAACAGATCGTCTATCCGAGGTAAAGGATACTTATTCTTGATAGTAACCTTATTCAGTTCTCGGTAGTCAATACACAGCCGCATTGACCCATCCTTCTTCTTCACAAACAACACTGGTGCTCCCCAGGGTGAAGTACTTGGACGAACAAAACCCAACTTCTCAAGTTCTTGAACTTGTTCCTTCAGCTCCAACAACTCTGTAGGGGCCATCCTGTAGGGAACCTTGGTTATAGGTCGAGTACCTGGCACTAATTCCACACAGAATTCTATGTCCCTTTCCGGCGGTAATCCTGAAATATCTCGGAATACTTCCTCGAACTCTTTGATTACCGGTATAGATGATACTGTCACCTCTGCACTAACAACCTCAATGTTTGCTAGGCATCTAGTGAGGAACATATCACCCGAAGGGTTACATTGGAAATCGAAGAGTTGATTCCCCTTGTCCGCAAATGTGATCTTTTTCTTTGCACAATCCAACTTCGCATGATTCTTCTCGAGCCAATCCATTCCCAGGATTATATCGAACTCCTTCATCGACAGAACCACCAATCTCGCCAAAAGTTCGCGGTCTCCAAACCGAAGAGGACAATCCTTACACACATGTAATAACTTGACTGTGGTCCCTAAGGGTGAGACAGCACTCAAAGCTTCCTCTAAACGATGCGGTATGATACCCAACTTCTGAACGATCTTAACAGATATAAAAGAATGTGTAGCACCCGTGTCGAATAAAACTTTAACATGAGAGTTAAACAAAGTTAGAGTACCTTCCACTGCTCGTTGCTCGGGCGGTCCCTCCTCATTGGTACCTTCTTCATACCCTGCCTCCTCATAACCAGCAGCCTCGGGAATAACAGCATTCAGACGGGCTTGTCCTTGCTGACCATAGTTACCTTTCCTAGGAGCCTTGCATTCTGGACTTATGTGACCTGGCATGCCACAATTATAGCACACAACTCCTGAACGATCCGTACGCCTAGGTGCTCTGCAATCTTTAGCTCGATGACCGGGAACTCCACAATTGAAGCAGTTGTTGTTTTTGGCCCCTTCTATTGCTAGAGGCTGATACTGCTGAACTGCTTGTGTCTGTTGAGGTTTCTTCCCTCCATCCCAGGTCCTTTTCTGTCCTTGAGGGTACCCTGGTTTCTGTCCGGGATAACCCTTCTGCGGAGGTCGATTTCCAAGCGGCTTCGAATTCTGACACCCATCATTCTCTAACCCCGTAGCCAATCTCACCAGAGCTTCAAATGACTGGCCCAGATGCCCCATAGTCAAATGTCTGAGAGACAGGTTGAGACCTCGATGATACTTCTTGATTTTCCTCTGGGGTGTGTCCACCATATGTGGAGCAAAGCGAGACAGACGCTCAAATCGAGTAGTGTACTCTCGGACAGTCAGATTCCCTTGAGTCAACTCCATAAACTCTTTCTCCCTCTTGTCCTTCTCTTCTTCGGGGAAATACTTCTCGAGAAACCTTTCCTTGAACACCACCCACGGCATTCTCCTTGCAGCTTCTTCCCCTATAGTCGCCTTTTCTGCATCCCACCAATCAGCCGCTGCATAAGACAACTGAAAGATAGCCAGACGCTTCTTTTCCAGATCAGTGCACTCTATGGTCTCAAAGATACGCTCCATCTGACGTAGCCACTGTTCCGCTTGCCAGGGTTCATCAGTTCCAGCAAAATACTCAGGTCGTAGAGCGCGAAACTCCTTGAGAAGCTTGTCTCCAGTCTGGTGGGCTTGCCTCCCATTCCCATTGTAATCCCCATTCTGATTATTGTTTCTTGCGTTCTGATCACTAACCCTCTCCAACCTTCTTACAAAAGCTTCGAACATCCCGGTTGGATCTATTACTGGCGGTGCATCTTCAATAGCGGGACGATTCCTGAGATTTCTTCTAGCCATCTGATCGAGAGAACGGTACCTATCCATCAATCAACAGAATTCGGTCAACCTCTTGAGAAGAAAGAAAATTCTAAACGATAGAAAACGACTAGACACGGAATAAAGTCGAACTATCCTATCTCAATTCTATCTTAACGGAAGATCCTATGTGTCTTGGACAATTGGTCGAGCCATAACCTGGCTCTGATACCAAAAAGCCTGTCACGCCCCGACGTAGCATAATTCAGGAAAGCATTTAATTTCCTTTATGGACTCGTAGGTCGTGACAAGTGAGTATGACCAATTGTCCCTGCAACAAATAACTTAACAACATTTCTAAAGCAAAGGATACTAACAGAACATAAGCTCCGAAATAAAAAAAACTTACTAAACTATTACAGCAGTCATAGTCTTAGGCACAAAACGCCTTATTCAAAAGTCTAAACTAGTTTATTACAAAACCCAAATTTAAAAGACATAGGAAAATATAAAGCAGCCTCCTGGAAAGTCTCCTAACTCTAAGTAGCATAGTCAAAATACCCTAGCTGCTCCTGACCCTGAAAATCTGGACATACAGTCCAGGACGCATCAACGCCGTCAGCTTATGAAAGCTGGTGAGCAAAATAAACAAGTGCTCGCAATGTATATATAAGCATATAAACAACGGTGCAATTTTAACTTAACAGTAATATATTCAAGGTTCCAATTCCAACATAACCCACGGGGGAAAATAAGGAAAGCAATAAATATGTGACCATGCATGAGCAATGTAATATCTCATCTTTCTGACTCTTTTCTCTCAACAAAACTCAACACAAACAAACCATTATCTCAGATACCAGGAATACTATCCGATCAATATCCAAAACAGCACACCAAACTATCGCTTTAGATACCAGGAATAATATCCGATCAATATCTAAGCCACACTCAATACCATCATTTCGGATACCAGGAATAATATCCGATCAATATCCGAAACAAGCGCCTTAGATACCAGGAATAATATCCGATCGATATCTAAGCCGTACACAACACTACCACCATCGCTTCGGATATCAGGAATACTATCCGATCAATATCCGAAACGCGCGCCTTAGATACCAGGAATATTATCCGATCGATATCTAAGTCGTACACAACACTATCATCTCCAAATACCAAGAATAATATCCGATCGATATTGAGGTCGCACAACTAGAACGCCACTCTTTACTCTTTTCACACTTTCTCACACACATGCATGTTGACACAACCTCAACCCTAATATGTATGTCAATGTTTCATAAATAACACCATTAATAAATCACATGAATGTCATCAAACTTTAAACATAAAGGAATTCACAGAATTAAAGAAATAATACGCGTACGGGGATTGAAAATTCGTAATTCATTGCCTTAATCATTTTAAACATAACTAATAGCATTCTAAATAAACTGCTACTAAAATCCTCGTTTTCTGTCCAAACGGTGCAGAATCTGAGAAAATTGCATTAGACGAAAAGTGTGCAGAATCGAGTTTTACTTGGGACAACGCGGGCAGAACCTTAAATTTCATTCGTTTTCCTAACAAAAGTCTGAAAACAAAATTCTGCTACTGTTAAAATTAAAAGAGAAAATATTAGATTGAATTTCTAATATACTTTGAAGTAATGCCATTAAAAATGAGTTATAATTTGTATACATGAATTACATATCAACAGAAAGCTCTTTGAGTCTAGTTTCCAACGCTTCAAACCGTGCGCGTTTTCGAGTTTCCTAGAGGAAGTTATGGCCGTTATACTAAAAGTCGTCAGTGCTGAAAAATGCAACCGGTTGGAACAAAAGTGCAACCGGTTGGAACAAAAAAAAGGTGCAACTGGTTGTAAAAAAATGCAACCGGTTGGAACCAGCTGTTTCTTCCCTGTTACGAATTTAGAACCTGTTTTTGACCCATTTCTGAAATCTACTTCAACCAAGACATGTAATATATGGATTTCTTCGTTTTTCCGCAAGGATTACGAATACGCGATCGGTTTTAACTAATTTCAATCGTAGCTCTCGGATTTCACGTAAAACCGAGAGGTGACAAAACTTTAAATCAACGGTACGTCGCGATACGGATGAATTAAGCCGTAGGATTCGAACCGTAGCCTATTGGGATCAATATCTTTCAATTACAATTCACGGATTCGATTTTGATTAACTTTTTCAAAGCTCCATTTTTAAGCTCTAATGGTGTATCATATATATATACACATATATACACATATACATACAGAAATACACATATATAAACATGGCGAGTGAGTTTATAATACTCACAGAGACGATTATACAGAAATTTAAAGGCCGAGAACTTCCGCCGTAATAATCCGTCGTTGAGAATTTCCTCCTCCGTTCTTGATTTTTTTTTTTTTGGTAACCCAATATGTGTATATATATGTGTGTCTAAGTATGTGACTGATTATATATATATAATCTGAAAGTGTGTGTGTGTGTATGATCTTGAGAGCAAGAGAGTGATAGAGAGAATTAGAGAGAGTTTAGAGGTGAGAGATGAGAGACTGTGAGTGAGTGATTGAGAGAGAGAGAGAGAGCTGCCGAGAGAGATGAGAGGTAGTCCAAAAGGGGGATTAGTGGGTGTATAAATAATATGCAAAGTGTTTGGCACTATGCATATAAAACACCAAAGTTAGCACTACACACACATTCACAAAGCACTCCAGCACTAAGTTAGGCACACACTGCACTAATTTCTTGGGTGCTTTCCATGTGTACACAAGATACCCTTGTGTGTGTTGAGCTCACGCAATGATACACACACACAGGTAAAAATTATACTGCCCATTCCCAAAACTGGTATTTTACGGTTGAAATAAAAATACAGAAAATTATATTAATGTAGGAATTCAATTCCCGGTTATACAAAAATATAGATATCGATTTTGAAACCATAGAAAATGTTTTGAAAATTACATTTTGACCCCAGATAATTATTACAAAGAGAAATTAAATTAAAATACTCATGGAAATAAAATGCAATATTTATTTATTAATGATAATAAAATACAGGGCGTTACACGCTAGAACCTAGAGTAAGCACGATCTCCCCATCACTGCATTTCCTGGTTGATCTGAACCCCTGCAATGAATTACAGATATGGTTAGTCGCACCAGAATCAATGCACCAAGTGTTTGAAGTATCCGTAATAAAACTTACTTCAATCACATGTGATTCAATCATACCTTGAACTCTTGTAGCTAAGAATTCTGGACAGTTCCTCTTCCAGTGGCCCTTCTCACCGCATTGGAAACACTTTCCTTTGCCTTGGCCACCCACCTTCCCTTTGCGCTTACCTTTTCCCTTAGATTTTGCAATCTTAGGGACCGGTCCAACACTTGAACCACCAGTGCCAGCCTTCTTCTTTCCTTTCTTACCTTTCGGTGTAGATCGGGAAGAAGAAGCGCTTTTCTCAACGTTTAAAACGCTGCCCCCAGGTTTGATCACCCCTTCTGCTGCCAGTAAAGAACTCATTAATTCGCTCATTGAAAAATCCATTTGATTCATATTATAGTTAAGTTTGAATTGAGCGAATGATGGCAACAGCGAGTTGAGGATCATATCAACTTGGGTCTGTGCATCGATGTTGGCTCCCAATGTCTCCAGTTCGTTTAAATAACCAATCATTTTTAAAACATGTTCTTTGACTGGAGTACCTTCCGCCATCTTTGCACTCATTATCTTCTGCATGGCTACCTGTCTGGCAGGCCTGCCATGCTCCCCAAACATCTTTTTCAGGGATGTGATAATGTCACTGGCAGAATCATTCGATTGGAATTGGTGTTGTAACACACCAGCCATTGAGGCCAGAATGTAACAACGGGCCATTCCATTCGACTTCTTCCATTTGTCGAACTCGCGTCTGGCAGCTGCCGAAGCATTTGCCGCGGGTTCTTCAGGGCTTGGGGTGGTGAGGACATATATGTGATCCTCCGCAGTTAAAACGATGTCAAGGTTACGTTTCCATTCAGTGTAGTTATTTCCAGTTAACTTGTTTTGAGTGAGTATGGTGGCAAGTGGACTAAATGCAGATCCAGACATTATGATTACTGAAAATCAAACAAACAAAATAAATATGGATATCAGAATTGACAGTTTGAAATAAAAGAATCCTTAAAACTCTTATTTAAAAACAAAGTCGCCGGAATATCGAAACGAAAGAATAAAGCCTCCGTGTGGTGGTCAATGTTCGATCTTTCGATTTATCATGACTTATCCGCTATGCAACTCTTGCAAAATAGCCATGACTCCCGAACCTATTTGATCTCTAAGTTTCTGAATAATGCCCCGTGTGGGATCCCTTATCCATAGCTTAGCTAGTGTGTACCATTAACTAGGATCCAATCACAACCGTCTCAAGTAGCGCTTCCGTGTGGTGGTCACCCTCTAACACGTCTGATTGATCCTATCCATAGGAAGTTCACATCTAGTAACCAATGAGCAGTGTACCCTCCGTATGGAATGATCACCCTTGGCGAGGTGACACAGAATACACTACTCATCTTACAATGAACCGTTAATGGAAGATCGTGGGTGTTATTTGATAAGACCCTCTCCCACTAGATTTAGTAAATTAAGGATTTTGCTTTTGAAAAATGTTTCCACACACTACCCATAAACATCCAATGTTTACTAATGTGTTGAAAACGGTTTTTGAATTTTATTTTAGAAAACTTGTTTTAAGTGCATGCAACAATGTATTATACGCCAATCACAAAACAAGCACATAAAACAAAAAACTAAAATGAAATATAGGCATTCAAACAATGCCTCTATCTCCCATGGCTCTATTTCCATAGAACCACCTTCTTGGTTTGGTCGCCTCCGGCTCCATCTTTATGGACAACGGCTCCTTGCTCCATCTTCATGGAATTTCTAATTCTATTACATTGGACCTATGCTTCTTTTGAAGCTTACAATTTATCTAGAAAAAGGAAATAGCAAAAAAGAAATAAAAGGCTAGGGAAACCGGTGCGACTTTCCTTTTCGTAGGATTGAAGCCGCAGCGCCCTTTACATACGCCTTAAAACCAAACCATTAATAAATTACAACATGCATCAATCTCAAACAATTTAAATATAAATATTTAAACGACTTGGTGCCATGGGAGATAGCGACTAATTTTGCTGCAAAAGGGTTAGTCGTACACGCATCCACACATACATAACAAATATATGTAACTATTGGAACACTTAATTGATTCACACAGTATATAAACACTTTACATACTGAATTAGAACTTAAAACAGCATCTTACTTCTCTGTCACAGTTCGATCGATCGAAGACCGTTCGATCGCTCGAACCTTCGATCGATTGAACACTGTTCAATCGCTTGAACATTCTGTTTCACAGAATGATTTAAAAATTTTACAGAAATAATTTAAGATTAAAGTATAATTTAAAAAACCTTTACAACTGTGAACAGAACACCTGGACAGAGAATCTGTCTCGATCGATCTAACACTATTCGATCGATCAAACACCAGAAGGCTTCGATCGATCGAAACTAGTTCGATCGATTGAGAACAGAATGTTCGATCGATCGAAACAAGTTCGATCGATTGAGAACAGAATGTTCGATCGATCGAAACAAGTTCGATCGATCGAACCCACCTTGCATCCTATGCAATCACAGTTTTGTATTCTGCTGCGATAACACTGCAGAAACAGATCTGTGACGATGTAGTTTCGAAAACAGTTCTAAAATCAACATGCAAATCAAAACTAGGGTTCCAAAAACGCATCTATAGATCCAAACGAGCGTGGCTCTGATACCAATTGAAGGAAAAAGTGGTTTAAAGTTAGAGTTTAAACGCGCAGCGGAAATAGGTTAAGTTATAAAACTTTTGGTATTCCAGGATCTACTACTCGTCAATTCCATAGATGCGTACAAGGGGGTGCAAGAATTATACCTTAGTGTCTTGAACCCAATTCTGAAACTTTAACTTCCAGCAGCCTCCACTAGATGATCTTCACCCTTATGACTCCTGCGGATGCCTGCCGGAAAGACTAGGTTGGTGGGAACCCTAATAGAGAGGATAGGAAGGTTTTGGGAAGACTATGATAGTTTCTGCAGCTTCTGCGTATAAAAACGATGATCACTTACTTCCAGAACGCAGCTGCCCTATTTATAGATTTCCAGAACCGACCTAGACTTCGATCGATCGAAGTGACTTCGATCGATCGAACCTTCGATCGATCGAACCATTCTCGATCGATCGAACCTGCTGACTTCAATCGATCGAACATACTTCAATCGATCGAACTTGTCTTAACAGCTTCCTCAAGTGTCTTTCCAAGCATCCTAGCGGAGCTAAGAGTGGGACCTCCTAGGCTCTTTATTGTTGGCTCAGACCAGTTTGTTAATTACCATGACCAAACTCTTTGATCAGCAAACTAACTAACTGGTCAGTTAACGTTTATTCCACTATAAAACGATAACTGAACTCCAACGCAAAAGAACATATCCGAAGCGATAACTAGACTTGTATGGTGTACTAATGTCCCTCTACCGTCAGCATTCGTAATCATATTCAGGTAGTCGGATAACTGTTACTGTCAACCTGAATCATGATTACTTCTTGTATTCCTTGAGTCTCATTCACTACTCATGATTACCAAACATGTTGATAACTCTTATCAACAAGACTGCAGTACTCAGTAATCAACTTGGTGACATTCTCAAGGGAATGCTTACTCTGAATCAGAGGGTAGATTCTATCTTGACAATATATGTTCACAACCCTATGGACATGACATACCCAAGATACCCAGGTGTTGATCTTCTATAGACCTCACTGATTGGTAAGTCAAAGCAGCCATATCCATAGTCTGTGTTCATAATCATCTCAAGATTGAGAACACGTACCTTATACAAGTTATGAGTTCCTATTGACTGTTGACAGCCTTAAGCGTCAATAGGAAAGCTCAGGTCCGTCAATGCACTATAAGCACTAGCATATCAACTAAGAGCTATACTCTAGTGATTGAGATTAATCACTCCATCCAATGGTAGTTAATTATGCTATAGTGTAGACCTGATGAGGTATCCAGTCTCATCATCCACTGTGACATATTCTAAGTATCAAAGAATAGTAATTCGTATCTCACTTGTGTGTATCTCATACACACACGAATTGCTTACTATGATACTTAAGGATAAAACAATCATCTCATGAAAGAAACATACACAATGAAATGTAAAGCTGATATCAATATATTATAATGCTAATGTCTCATACATAAAGTAATGGTTTGAGGGCACAAACCCAACAATGCATATATAAACATGTAAAGGTGCAAAAGAAATATGAGTGTAGTTTTAAAGAGAAGTATGTGACCACAAGTGCTCAAAAATCAACTTTAATAAATTGCGTTTGGAACGCTCAAGAAAACTCACGAGTACAATGAACACATGGGAATGTTTAAAATGAGCATAAGATTCTTTATTCACGAGAAGTGATTTGAAATCTCGATTAAACATAAGCGGCTTTCAAAAGTCCTTGAGAAAAGTCGAACGAAAGAAAAAATATAGGAAAATTCAAACATGGCATTCGTTTTTATGCGAAGTTTTGAAGTTCATAAGAAGTAAAAAAATAAAATGAATAATGAATTTCTTTAAAAAAGGGGCATGGAATAAAGCGTTCGAGACGCTCGAGGGCACCACAAGCACAACATTCACGTTTGAAATGGGACATCTACGAAATTGTGTCGATCGTATGTTGCATTCATATAGAGAAAGAAATACAGGGAAGAAATGAATAAAAAAAGGAAGAGGACCGTTTACCTCGCGCTTGAACGCACGAGCAGATAAATGCTCGTCTGGATCCCGGAGAAGGAGTGTAGCATCAGGATGATGAGTGGCCGTGTACTTGGCCTTCTTCTTCCTCCCTGAACCACTCGCCATGATCTGTCAAAGAAAAGAGAGAATTCGAGCGTTAGATTCGTGAAAATTTCAGAAAAACAAGGAAATAAACGAGATTAATCGAGTTTCGGTCAAGTAGAACGAACCTGATAAGTCCCTGGTAGATCAATCCAAGCAAGAAAAGAAAAAGGAAAATTTTCTCCAGAAAGAAACCGAGAGAGAGAAGATTGAGAGAGTGAGAAAAGTGTATTAAACCCGGCGGTTTTAGCCACTGCCGCTCAAATGCGGCACTCGGTTTTCGTGCGCGGCAGTTGATGGACTGCCGCGCGGCACTCATTGACTGCCGCAATGGTATTCCGTGAGTGTCGCACGGCAGTCACGGACTCCCGCAAAAATCCGCGTGTGCCGCGTTTAAGTCGGTTCAAAGATACTTCATTTCCCCCCAAAAATTCAAATCGAGTCCCGAAAATTGAATTTGAGGCCCCCAAAATTTGACCTCATTACACTTTTGGCCCTCGGGGTCATTTTTAGGTTTAAATTGGCTACAAATTTTAGAATTTAAGAATATATATGAGCCCGTGGGCTCCCGATTTTGAAAATTGAAAAATGATTTGAGCCCGTGGGCTCCCGATTTTGAAAATTGAAAAAGATTTGAGTCCGTGGGCTCCTGATTTTTGAGAATTGAAAAAGATTTGAGCCCGTGGGCTCCCAATTCCTGAAAAGTGAAAATATTTGAGCCCGTGGGCCCCGATTTTTTAAAATTGAAAAAGATTTTAGCCCGTGGGCTCCCAATTTTTGAAAATTAAAAAAGATTTCAGGAATATAACGGATTTATATTCCCGGTTCTCGCAACAGATTTGCGTTTACCCTCGTTTTGGAATATAACGGATTTATATTTCCGGTTCTCGCAACGGATTTGCGTTTACCCTCGTTTTGGAATATAACAGATTTATATTCCCGGTTCTCGCAACAGATTTGCGTTTACCCTCGTTTTTGGAATATAACAGATTCATATTCCCGGTTCTCGCAACAGATTTGCGTTTACCCTCATTTTTGGAATGTAGCAGATTTATATTCCTGGTTCTCGCAACGGATTTGCGTTTACCCTCGTTTTTGGAATATAATAGATTTATTTTCCCGGTTCTCGCAACGGATTTGCGTTTACCCTCGTTTTTGGAATATAACAGATTTATATTCCCGGTTCTTGCAATAGATTTGCGTTTACCCTCGTTTTTGGAATATAACAGATTTCTATTCTCGGTTCTCGCAACGGATTTGCGTCTACCCTCGTTTTGGAATGTAACAGATTTATATTCCCGGTTCTCGCAACAGATTCGCGTTTACCCTTGTTTGGGGATATAACAGATTCATATTCTCGGTTCACACAATGGATTTGCGTTAGCCCTCGAAATCAAATCGAAAACATCATGACCCATGTAACAGATCTTCACATCAGTCACGGAATTAGGTAATCTTTCCTGACTAACGCATCACGTAAAGTGCGTCGCACGCAGGGAAAACATGATGAGCGTGGCGCTTGTTTGACCAGGTCAATTCAGAAAATACCATTGCATGGCACTTGCATCACGATAAGATAGGTGCATTCATCTATATGGTTACTTGAGCTTGTGTATGTTTAGCTCCTGCCTGAACTACGTCTTGGTCTGATTCCTGATGGGATACGTAGGCAGCTCACCGTTGAGCACGACCAAAGTGAACATTTTGTGAAGCCGTTTTTGCAATGCGTTTTATTTTACCTAAATTCGACCGTCTGGTCAAAGGCTTGTCTTCACACAGGCTTTGACATTCACTTATGGGACGCGTTGCCCCACAAGCTCTGTCAAAGAGGGGCAAACTGTAGACACCCTAATTTTGATCGACCGCCGAATTTAGGAGAGTGTCACCTTCACGTCCAATGATGATATGGACCGAAAAGATTCAAAGTATTCCAAGCTCTTCAGAAAGTTCTCCAAACGCGATAAAAATTCACAGAAAGAAGAAAATCCTAGGTATTTGGGAGAATTCAGGTGTAAAACACCATTTTCGGAAAAGATCTTCAAAAATAAGTTTCTTTAAGAAAAAAAGGAAGAAAGAAAAGACCTAAAAAGGAAAGTTCTGCAGAACACGGCACACGGCAAAATATCGCGGCATTCCGTGAATGCCGAGCGGCACTCACTGAGTGCCGAACGGCATTCAGTGAGTGCCGGCCCGGCATTTACTGAGTGTCGCCGATATTTTCTGACTGCCGTTTGCTTTTAAAGTCCGTATTTTGTGGTACAATACGTATGTGTATGCGGATAAAAACAAAAACTGATAAAGTAAGGTTGACGAAAATACGGCAATCAATAATTTGGCGCGGCACTCACTGAGAGCCGCGCGGCAGTCACGGAATGCCGCGGCGGTATTCACGGACTGCCGCAGATGATTTTTGACTGCTGCCCTGGGTAGCAGTCTATCTAATTTCAGGATGTACGTATTGTACCACCAAATGAGATGTTTACACCTGTATTTCACTTCGAATTCACTAAAAAAAGCTTGGTAATTTTGTCTATAAAAGAGGGAGGATCTTCCTTGAGGAAAGAGGGAAAAGGAAAGAGAGTGAAAAAAAGATAGAAGAGAGTGATACAACATACAACACAATTCAAAAAGAGAGAGTTTAGAGAACTAGGGAGAAGAGCTTGGAATATCTTCAAAGGAAAAGAACTTTGAGGATAGCTTGGAGGTGACCCTCTAATCTTAGTTGTGTTTTCTTTCTTTTGAGCTTCTAATCTTCAAGTCATTTTTAGTTTTTCTTGATTAAGTTTTAGAGTTTGTTAAGTAAACTTGGAAGTCCTTGTTTCTAATTCCTTGACCTTTCTTCTATTTCTCTTTGTTTATTTTTTTTGGGATTCTTGGAGATCTTCAATATCTCTCTTGACATCTCTTGAGTATGATCCTTTGAATCCCATGTAAGCTTATGCTTTACATGGGAGTCAAAACTTGATCATCATTTCATTTTATAAGCAAATAGATGGATCCAAGTTCATACTTATGACTTGAGTCCTCTAAGCTTGATGTTTCATGGAATCCTTTCTATATTCCTTTGAGACTCATGAGTATAGTCATGTCTTCATCTCCAATGACCATCAAATGGTAGGACTTTATCTTGAGATTTCATGAAGTCCATTCATACTTCACTTGGAATCTATAAATATAAAGGTCTTCATCTCCAATGACCATCAAATGGTAGGACTTTATCTTGAGATTTCATGAAGTCCACTCATACTTCACTTGGAAGATATAAATATAAAGGTCTTTTAGTCTCCAATGACCATCAAATGGTAGGAGAAAATGGCTTAGTTTAAGTCCAACTTCATGATTCAATAGTTGGAATTAGCAAATAAGAGTTGAACTTGACAAATGTAAACAGTGAGTTCACAAGCTGTTTTTGATCAAAGATTTTGAGTTCGAGATCTAACCGTCGAAATCAAATGAAACCAATGAGAAAGTGTCAACAACACAATATTCTACCACTGTATTTTTTTGTTTTAAGGTGGTTTCATGTCTAAAGTGGTTTGGTTGTGAGTTTTGTAAGGACACTACAATCTGTCCGGAGTTTCAGCATAGTAACACTCTTTTGAAATAAGTAAACCAATGCTTTAATAAAGTATTTGTGACCCAAAATAATTTTTTATAAGTAGATTAATGTGTTAGGAAGTCACCCTAAAAAGAACAAGGCATTTCTGATTTTTTTGCTAGTTTTAGAAAATTGTGCAAGAACTCTGGACAGAAGGTTGTAAAATGCTGAGTGATGTCTGATTTTTGTCCAATTCCCGAAGATCCAACCATTGAAACCTTGATTTCTTTTTTGGGTTAAAACCTAGACACACAGAGGCATCTTGTGTCCAAAATCCATCAAGATCAAACCACGGGAACCATGCTTTTCCATTTTTTAAAGTTATGATCTGCTCTCTGCAATTCATAAAAAACTGCTACTGTTTTTGTCTCATCTTGTTTATTTCAACTCAAATGGCCCACTAATGTCTTGAGACACAAATCATACTTTGAATAATGATAATTTAGCTTAAATCCAGAGGCTAAGTGGCCCAAATTAGTGAATAAATCCATGTCTTATTCTTGTTAACATTCATTCATTCATGTACATTTAATGCTCATGATTAGAACTAGCTATTGAATAAAGTTGGATTTCATGCTTGATAGGTTTAAGCTAGAAATTTAGGATTGTTATTTCTAACTTCACATCTTGTATATCATGTGGACTAACCTTTTGTTTTGTAGCGCTATTAAGGTATGATCTCTAGGACCCTCTTTAATTTATTTTAATTTCTTGATTTTATTGATTTTTCAACCTCATGCGCGACACATTAGAATTAGGATATTGCCTTATATGTATATGTGATTAGAGACTCTTTTTTAGGATTTTCTTTTGTTTGTATGCATTACACGTTTAATATCACTGCTGGATCCCGGGTAAGCCCTCTTGTTCCCTATTGCATATCATATTGCTTGCTAATTGGAATATGTGGCTTATGAATGATATTTTGTCATTAGCAATTTTACACCCTTTTGGACATGCTTTTTGTGATGGGTAATACTTGGGGCACAACCTTCATACAACTTTCATACAACCTTCCTAAAAGATGTGTCTATCTCTTTCCTGTGTCACTGTGGGGTCCAGTGACATCACAGGAGAGAGATAGACACATCTTTTGGAGAGATTGTATGAAAGTTGTATGAAGGTTGTGTCCCAAATATTACTCTTTTGTGATGTATATGTATATATGTATTAGTTGAGGGCATGCTTAGATTAATAAATTTGATTAAAAGGATGTTGAGTAGAGGCCTATCGCAAGATAGGATGAGAGAGGGTGTTTTAGTCCGACGGGCTCCTTCCTCTATCATTCCATAATCCCCGGACCTAGTTAATCTCTGGTTTCTGAAAGATCAGTTTGCTTTAAAAATGGTTTCTTAATTTTCCTTTTAAAAAATTAAGTGGCGACTCATTTATATTGAAATTGATTTTGAAAAGCTGTGGGTAGAAAGAAAACCTGCGATATCCACAGGCAGCACTGCTCCTCATTCGTCCAGATAATCCTTTTTAGGCCCCCAGAGGTTCCGGTATTCGCGAAAAGGCCCTATCTCGTCCAAAATTCACAGAAAATGCATACAAACTCTAAATTGAGACTGTGATATACTGATGGAAAGGGAATGGATTCTAATTTACATAAAAAATAGTTCAGAGATAGGTCACCTTGAAAAGTTTTGCGGTATTCGCCATAAAAGCCGATTTGATCACCTTTTTCACCTTCAGAAATTCATAATAAATTCGTTTGACATCCAAAAATTATGTGCGATATACCGTTGGAAAGCTATTGACCTCTATTATCTATGAAAAATATTTGAAAAATGATACGGTGCTCCGGTTTCAAAGTCAACTTTTGGTCAAACTGGTCAAACTTAGGATTCCCGGGAATTTCTGGAAACCTCTGGGAGTTCCCAGGAGCTGACGTTTTTGTTCGATTTTCTTTTAAAACTCATTTTAATACTTTTCACATGATCTAGAATGATCCCGGAACTTTTCGACGAATTTGGATGACTTTGGTCAAACCTTGGTCAAACTTGGTCAAACCGGTCAACGGGGACTTTCTGGGAACTTCTGGGACTTCTGGGAGCCGACGATTTCATTCGGTCTTGCTTTAGAACTCATTCTATTATTTTTCGTACGACGTAGCGCATTTCCAGAACATTTGGTCTGAATTCAGAAGCGTTCGGGCTTTCAGGGGTATTTTGGTCATTTTAAGCATTTTGAGAGATAGAACTAACTTTCAGGAGTCCTTTTTGAGTCTTTTTGATCATTGTGAACCACCAAGCTATGGGTCTCCTAAATCTGATAGTCGACAAAATGGGGTGTCTACAAGTGTCTCTCTCTATACTTGGATTTCACAATCATGTCATCTATGTACACCTCTACTTCCTTGTGAATCATATTATGCAATAGAGTGGTGGCAGACCTTTAGTAGGTTGCTCTAGCATTCTTGAGTTTGAAAGGGATTACTCTATAGCAGTAGGTCCCCCATGGTGTGGTGAATGTCGTCTTCTCTCGATCTTCCAATGCCATTCAAATCTAATTGTACTCTGAGAAACCATCCATGAAAGATAGTAGCTCATGTCCTGTAGTGTTATCTACCAAAACATCAATGTGGGGAAGCGGGAAGTCATCCTTTGGACTGGCTTTGTTTAGATCACAGAAGTCGACACACACGCAGACTTTTCCATTCATCTTGGGGACTAGCAAGATGTTGGCAACCCATTCCGGATACTCTGTAACGATGATGAACCCTGCCTTGAACTATTTTTCTACTTCTTCTTTGACCTTCAGTGCCCATTCTGCTCTCATGCGCCTCAATTTCTACTTGACAGGTTTAGAATTGGGGAGGAGAGGAATATGATGTTGGACAATGTCGGGATTGACCCCAGGCATATCCTCGTAAGACTAAGCAAAAACATCTTTGAATTCTTTTAACAAGAAAGTCAATTGTTCTTTTTCTTCTTTATTAAGTGTTGAGCCAATTTGCACAATTTGTGGATTATCTTTTTCACCTAGGTTAATCGATAATGTATCTTCAATTATTTCATAAGCAGGTGGTTTTTCAATTAGTTGCTTAAGTTCGATTGGGAGATCCTCGAAGGGATCTGTGCACTCACAAGTATTAGACACAGAGGAATAAGAAGAACTGTCTTTTATTTCATTCATAATAGGTGGAGTGATTACATCAGACAGTGGTGGGCTCACAGTAGCCGACTTTGGTACAGACTCGATAATTGGAAGTACAGACTTCGGGGGAACAGGGGATAGGTAGACACAAACAGATGTCTCTATAGCTTAGTTGCTTAGACCCTCCTCAGTCGGCATGATATGATCATCTTGGCTCTTGGCCCTCTTTTCTTCCTTCTCTTCAGTAGATTCTTCCCACATTTCCTTGATAGCTTCTGTTTAGATACTTTAACCAGTCTTCCTCTGGGGCTTTCACAATTTCTTCCAGATAGAACGGATATTGATAGGGAGGCCTTTCACAGTCAGTAAAGATTTTAAGTCCGAGGTGCCTTTTTCTAGTACTCTGATGAATCCAAGGTTCGGGGAACCCAAAATAGGGAAAGTCATCCCCTTCTTTGATGAATTGCCCATTCAAGGTCTTGCGGTACGGTGGGAGACTCCTTACTCTCTTCTTCTATGGCTTTTGCTGCTCGATGTCCTCTTTAGTGGGCTTGTACCCCTACCCGAAAGTACCTTTTTATCCTTGGATCTGAGGGAACTCACGAATCCCTTATTAACGTCTGCCCAATCCCACTCTAGGGAAGTAGTTCATTTTGTGGACGATATTGACAATCCCCTTCTTCTAGTTCAGGTGTTTGGATTTCAAAGATGGGAGCATAGCTTAAGAAGGCTTCATTTCCTCAACTGTTGCCGAAGATGATTTTCAACCTTTTTTCATGAATGTACTTGATCATTTGGTGCACAGTGGATGATACGCTTTATTGATATATAGCCAGGGCCTCCCAATCAATAAATTGAATAAGGCAGGTATATCCATGACTTAGAAGAGTTGAGTGCAAACCAAAGACCCTACTTAGATCTAGAGAGAAACAGTCTACATCACAGTTCTCTTGGTGTTATCATAGGCCCTCACAGATTGCACGGACGGAGTGATGTCTAGGATGTTGACCCCCAAGGCAGTGGCAATTCTTAGAGCATAAACATTCAAGGAGGAGCCCGTATCGACTAGACAGAATGGTACTT
This sequence comes from Hydrangea macrophylla, assembly GCA_033977485.1. NCBI lineage: Eukaryota > Viridiplantae > Streptophyta > Magnoliopsida > Cornales > Hydrangeaceae > Hydrangea > Hydrangea macrophylla. Next base: position 3,094,517 of record CM066998.1, on the reverse strand, counting down.
TCTATCCCTTGAACCCAACAGTGATGTATAAAGCTTTGTTATGTGCAGATCCTTCTGGCGGCAAATCCTCATCAAAAAAGGTAATGTCTGGGTCAGAGGTGAGTGTGCCCATGAAAGCCACCATATCTCCCGGTGCAGCGTCAATGGGGACCTCAATTCCAGCCAAGGCATTTAACACGGCCTGTCTATGCTTGTAGGATGTCACCATGATGTCCCACATTGAGAGGTATGCTTGAGTTTTCTTTAATTGCTTTATCAACTCATTGTCCTCTTTGATGACCTCATCCATTTTTCCTTTTCCCTTGTCCTTGGCTGGCCCTGACAAGCGGGGGTATTTGTAAAATGCAACCGCGCTAAAAGAAGAAAATGTGCTAAACTATTTCACAATTCCTTCATTTATCTGCAATTTGAATTACAATGCTAGTTTGTACACAATTTGATTAAACTATGATAAGTTGTTTGTTTTAGCTGTAGTTTGTGCAGATTACTGTTGCTGTGTAAAGAATTAGATGAGATAGATAAAAGGGAGTGCTAAATTTTAATGAAGACAAGTAAAGGATGAAAAGTGAACCTCGATCGATTGAAGACCATTCGATCGATCGAAGGTTCGATCGATCGACAGAAGTTCAAGGGCTCGAAGACCCCAAAAGTTCAATCGATCAAAAGATGTTCGATCGATCGAACTTGGCTTTTATCAGATTTTACGCGCACGCAGCAGAAGCGGGATTTTAACCCTAGCATTAGGTCTTAAGTATATATACTCGTATTGTATACGTCCATGAGGACGCCCATTTTCATTTTCATCAGTTTGTAGAGAGTAGAGAGCTTTACATTGCTTATTTTGTAGGTTTAATCAAGGTTATACATTGTTTTGGTTTGGATTTCCCTTTGTTCAATACAAGTTTTCGTTTCCAGGTTACTTTATTTATGTTCTGCACTTAGTCTATAGTAATATAATCTGTTATTCCGTAGTCTTGCATGTTAGTTATAGTTATACAATTAATTTTCATAGATTCATTGCAAAAATCACAAACAAACACACCCTTAATGGAACTTTACGTTAAAAACAAATCTGAGACACTTCAGACGATGTCTGAGTAGTCCCCAGGTTGGGAGATCACGATGAAACTGTGATCTCAAGCCTCTGTCGTGCAACAGAATAATTCCTGGGTTTGATCGATCGAATATGTTCGATCGATCGAAACAGAGATACAGTCGAGCGATCGAAGTCAGTTCGATCGATCGAGGGATGAAGAAGTCCGATCGATCGAAAGCGCGTCGATCGATCGAACCTTCTGATTCTTGAGGACATTCTATGCAGTATTCCAAGACTTTCTGCTTTACTGATTTGTTATCAAATTGTCCCCAAACGCTCAGTTTGTCAAAACAGTCTGTGAACTTTAAGCCTTGAGGCATTTTTCTTAAATATATTTTGCAAACCACCCTCAATGCTAACACCATTATAGGTGAGAGTCTAAACTATTGTTTTAAACCGCTTTTGTGTATTTCAAACTTAATTGTGATGATATAGTCCCGGTCATGAAAGGACTATAGACTCTTTATCCTAAGAGAAATACGGAATACTGTAGAGAGTGTGCTCCATTGAGCTTCAACGCAACTGCATGGTAGATGGCTAGGTCGCGGTGAATTCGTGTAATCCTAACATTCCCTTTTATTAGGAAAAACACGTTTTAAATCACCGCTTTAATTAATTAGTTAGTAATTAGTTTAATCTAGTTTTATTGCTTTATCTTTAGTAGTTGGTAAACTGTGGAACTTTGTGTTCTGCATTCTTTTAAAAAATATTGATTTTTATTTTCTTGTTTGAGATTAATCTAAGTAATTAGTTTAACACCTTCCCTGTGGGATCGACCTGGACTTAACTAGACTACTACTTGCACGATTACCTACACTTGGGTATAGCACACAAGCGCACACAGAATAATTCTCGTGTCAAGTTTTTGGCGCCGTTGCCGGGGAAGGCGACAAGCTAATGCTTCGATTACCTCAATCTATCCTTATCTTTTTCTATTTTTTTTCTTTCGTTCTTTAGATTAAAAATTACTTAGGGTCTTTCCCTTTATGTCCGATAATTCCATCGACGGAATTTACCGAAACCCATTCTATTCATCCAATTCATCTAGTTCTATTAACCCCATAGTTACACCGATCGATTCAATGGCTGATAACCAAACTGAAAATGGTGATAATGTGGTAGTACCAATCGACGATTCACTTCGTCCGTTGTGCAATCTCATGACACCTGAACATGCGCCTACGCCTTCTTGTATCCTCATTCCACCCAATGCAGGCAAATTTCAATTTCGCAATGGAATGATTCAACTCCTTCCTACCTTTCATGGAATGGAGAGCAAGAAAGCTTATCTACATGTCAAGGACTTTGAGGATGTTTGTAAAACTTTCTCACAGAACTGTCCTGTAGACGTGACACGTCTAATGCTATTTCCTTTCACCTTGAAGGATAAAGCAAAAGCGTGGTTACTCACCTTAAAGCTAAACTCCATCTACACCTGGCATGCGATGAACACTGCTTTCCTGAAGAAATTCTTCCCACCTCGCATGACCACTGAGCTTAAACGACAAATAAATTCTTACAAACAAAAGAGCAATGAAACATTCACCCAAACTTGGGAACGTTTCAAGGATTTGCTACTCTCATGCCCACATCACGGGTATGAGAAATGGCAAACCATAAGCTACTTTTATGAAGGATTAAATGGTGAAACTAAGAAACTGGTCGAGACCATGAGTTCAGGGCCATTTCTTCGTAAAAACACGGAAAAAGCTGAAGCTCATTTCGAGTGGTTAGCTGAACACGCCCATGAGTGGTCAAATTCAGACAATGTTCCACGCTCACAGATATCCTGTGTAGAAGAGAAAAGTTTATACCAACTTAAAATTGAGGATCATCTGATGAATAAGTATGAAGAACTAGCAAAGAAAGTGGAAGAATTGGGGATGAAAGGAGAGAGTTCTAGGCAGTTTGTGCCTGAAGAACCATGCGGCACATGCAACATGCTGGGACACACTACTCAATATTGTCCGAATGTGCCGTATTTTCAAGAACAACCCCTCATGGACATGAATGCTATACAAGGGTATAGGGGGGCGGGGAATTCCTACAACAATTATAATTCACAAAATAATAACAATAGATGGAATCACCCCGGGTTTGATTGGAAAAACAATGCTGGGACTCAAAACTAATATCAACAACAACAGCCCTACAATAACAATAACCAATATCAAGGGCAATACAACAGGCAGTCCCAGCCATTCCATCAAAATAGAGCAAATAACTACAATAACGCTCAACCCCCTAATAATCAATAGCCAAATGTTTACATGCCACCTCACAAAAAGGTGCAAGAAGAAGAACCACTCTCTAACGCGAATTTAACCCAACAGCTAATTCAAATGATGAGTAAAATGTTCGCGACATTAGAGAGAATGGATGCACGTCAAGAGGGGTTGAGTGGAACGTTTTTCCAATCAAACCCGGTCCCCTAATCATGAACAGGCAAAAGCCGTGACAACTTTGAGAAGCGGCTAAGTCATAGGGAAAAATATGCCTCACTCTACTCCCGTGGAGTATGAAGAGGAAGAAGTGGTAACTAAAAACAAACCATCTACTCAAGAAGAGGAGTCGTCCACTAATGACAAATCATTAGAATCAAACGAGGATGCTCCTAAAGAAGTAGAAGTTGAGAGAAGGCCTGGAAAGGAGCCCATCAAAGACGAATTACCTAAATGCCCTTTCCCCGCGCCTTACCCTCAAAGGCTCAAGAAGCCCCAACACGAGGCAAAGAATCAGGAGTTCTTGGAGTTGTTCAAACAAGTTAAAATTAATCTCCCACTCCTTGATGCAATCAAACAAGTGCCAGCCTACGCTAAGTATCTAAAAGACTTATGCACGGTCAAAAGGAGGTAAAGTGTGAAGAAACACGCTTATGTCGCTTGCCAAGCAAGCACAATCATTCAAAATGAGTTGCCTCCAAAGCTTAAAGACCCTGGCACCCCATCTGTCTCGTGTAGAATTGGGAATCAAAGGATAGACAACGCACTCCTTGATTTAGGAGCTAGCGTAAACTTGCTGCCATATTCAGTATATAAACAACTAGGGTTGGGTGAACTCAAACCTACCCGAGTTGCATAGCAACTGGCAGACAGGTCAGTCAAATACCCTAGAGGAATACTGGAGGACGATCTGGTATAAAAAGATACATTTGTCTTTTCGGTCGATTTTGTGATTCTGGACACCGAACCTGTGTCTAATCCATGTTCACAAATCCTGGTGATTTTTTGACGTCCATTCCTCAACACCATTGATGCCACAATCAAAATAAGGAGTGGTATCATGACCATCGTATTCGGGAACATGACTTTAAATGTCAAGATTTTTTCAAATCCCTGACCCGAAGAATACGAGGATGAAGAAGATGTTAACTTCATCGAAACAATCATCGAAGACGAGGCTGATCTTATAGAATACAAAGATCCTTTGGAGGTAGTTGTGTCACAATTCGACGCTACTTATCAACCTAACAATTCTACCCCATTGGATGCTGCCTTAAATCATGCCTGCCTCATGATGGAAACTAAGGAGGAAGATAGAGATGAATGCATGTGGGTCACACCATATGAACCATTGCCTCTGAAAACGAAGTTAACCATGCCGTCGAAGTTTCAGTTTCCTGATTTGGAATTAAAGGAGCTTCCAAAAGAGCTCAAATACGCTTTTCTAGGGACTGAAAAGACTTATCCTGTGATAATCTCATTCACGTTAAGTTGATTCAAATGCTCAAACTGCACAAGGGAGCATTGGAATGGACTATTGCTGACCTAAAAGGCATAAGCCCATCTATTTGCACCCATAAGATATATCTGGAGGAAGACACTAAACCATCGTGACAAATGCAGAGGCGTCTGAATCCCAATATGCAAGAAGTAGTGAAAAAAGAAGTTTTAAAACTTCTGGACATTGGGATAATATATCCTATCTCCGATAGCTCTTGGGTTAGTCCAACCCAACCCAAGTGGTGCCCAAAAAGGCTGGGATAATAGTTATCCCAAACAAAGATGGCGAGTTAGTACCAACACGCATCCCCACTAGATGGCGGATGTGTATTGATTACCGAAAGTTGAATACTGTGACCCGGAAAGACTACTTTCCATTGCCATTCATGGATCAAATGCTAGAAAGAGTGGCGGGTCATCAATTTTATTGCTTCTTGGACGGATATAGTGGCTATAACCAAATCGAAATAGCTCCTGAAGATCAGGAGAAGACGACTTTCACTTGTCCGTTCGGTACATTTGCCTACCGTCGTATGCCCTTTGGCTTATGCAATGCACCTGCCACTTTTCAGCGGTGCATGTTAAGCATATTCAGTGATATGGTTGAATAGACACTCGAGGTCTTTATAGAGGACTTCTTAGTGTTTGGCCATAGTTTTGATAACTGTCTAGAAAACCTTGAGAATGTGTTAACGAGATGCGAGGCCATACACTTAGTACTAAACTGGGAAAAGTGTCACTTCATGGTGACCAAGGGAATTATCCTCGGCCACATTATCTCTGATAAAGGTATCCAAGTCGATAAAGCAAAAATTGATATAATTTCAAATCTGCCTGTCCCTCGTACAGTTAGAGACATCCGATCTTTTCTGGGACATGCTGGATTCTATCGACGCTTTATCCAAAATTTTAGTGCCATCTCCCGACCACTATGCCAACTCCTAGTCAAAGACGCACCTTTCGAATGGTCGGAAAACTGTCAAATATCTTTTGATGCACTAAAAGAACACCTTACCTCTGCACCGATAATACAGGCACCCGATTGGAGTTTGCCGTTTGAGTTAATGTGTGATGCTAACGACTATGCCATTGGTGCAGTTCTAGGACATAGGAAGGATAACAAGCCTTATGTGATATAGTATGCCAACCGAACACTTATCGAAACTCAAATGAATTATACGACTACTGAGAAAGAGTTACTGGCAATAGTATTCGCTCTAGACAAATTCAGGTCTTATCTAATAGGGTCCCCAATAGTCTATTTTACAGACCACTCGGCCCTCAAGTACCTGCTATCTAAGAAAGACGCGAAACAGAGGCTTATCCGCTGGATACTCCTACTCCAGGAATTTGATATCACTATCAAGGATAAAAAGGGAGTAGAGAATGTGGTCGCCGACCATTTATCTTGGTTGACATTCACTGACAACACTGAGCCTGTACCTATAAAAGATGAATTCCCAGACGAGCAACTGATGGCTGTCTCTAGTTTGCCTTGGTATGCAGATATAATAAATTACCTTGTTACAGGCGAGACCCCGAGCCATTGGTCAAATCAGGACAAAAAAAGGTTCCTTTCGTTCGCATGCCATTTCTTTTTTGATGACCCTTACTTATTTAAGTACTGTGCTGATCAGGTCATCAGGCGTTGCGTTCCGAATGAGGACATAACTGTAATTTTGGCCTCTTGTCATTCTGAAGCCTGCGGTGGCCATTTTACTTCCCAAAAGACCGCACACAAAGTTTTGCACAGCGGTTTCTATTGGCCCACCGTGTTCAAAGATGCCTATGCTTTTTGTAAATCGTGCCAACGATGTCAAAAGCTTGGTACACTTTTGAAAAGGAATTCGATGCCCTTAACTCCCATCATCACAATTAAAATATTCGATTGTTGGGGCATCGACTTCATGGACCCATTTCCTAAATCTAATAATTGTGAATATATACTCCTTGCTGTGGAATATATATCAAAATGGGTAGAAGCGATACCGACGAGACGCAATGACCATAAAACGGTAATGTCCTTTCTTAAGGAAAATATCTTATCGCATTTCGGAACCCCAAAAGCCCTAATAAGTGACCAAGGCAAACAATTTTGCAATAGGCCTTTGGAATCACTACTCAAGAAATACGGGGTGAATCACAAGATTGCTCTAGCCTATCACCCACAAACGAATGGACAGGCAGAGTTGGCTAACCGTGAAATTAAGCATATATTAGAAAAGACAGTTAGTTTCAACAGAAAAGACTGGGCTTATAAACTGACTGATGCTCTTTGGGCATACCGTACTGCCTACAAGACAAATCTGGAAATGTCCCCATATAGGCTAGTGTATGGTAAGGCATGTCACCTCCCTATTGAAATTGAGCACAAAGCATATTGGGTGACACGCTCATTAAATTTCGATATTAAAGAAGGAGGTCATCTCCGGAAACTCCAGTTGGCAGAACTGGAAGAAATCCGATGAGATGCATATGACAATGCCAAACTTCATAAGGAAAGGTTGAAGGCTCGCCATGATAGAACGATTTTTCGAAAATCTTTTGAGCCGGGGCAGAAAGTTTTACTATACGATTCGCGCCTTCATCTCTTCCTAGGAAAACTCCGATCTCGGTGGACAGGACCCTTCACAGTCAAATCTGTCTTTCCACATGGGGCCGTTGAGCTATTTAATCCTAAGAACGACGAAAGTTTCAAAGTCAATGGCCAAAGGGTAAAACCGTTCTTAGAAGATTTCCAACCAGAGGTCGAGCACATCCAACTGGATGAGCCCGACTATGCCTCAACCTAGAACTCTCCAGTGTGTTTTAATAATGTTGTTATACTTTTTCTTTTTACTGTTTCTCGTTTTGTTTTGTTCTTTTGTTTATCTATATCTTTTTGAGTGTGATCTTGATCATAATCTGCTATTCCAGTTCTATCTCCTGCAGGCTGTCCAACATAAGAGATGACGATGTTCACTCGATTGGGTCATGGGCTGATTCAGAATATCAGAACCCACCGTGGACTGCTGATGAAATAGCATTCTGCTTATCTCCTTACCAAGGGCTAGGAGCCGAAGACGTTGTTGACTTAACCCACGGATACATCCCATACGATCCTGCTCTCCTCCAGATCAACCCATTTGAGCACATGGAACTCCCTGAAGAGGAGGGAGAACCAGAGGGATATGCTGTGTGGGAAGTCGATGATGCCCTGATGGAACAGTGGGAAAATAACTCAATATGGGAGCCATGGGAAGAAGAGGACTTACAGGATGTGGTGCCAGAACGCCATAATGCTGTATTCACATATGTGGATGACTTCCTTGTCATCCAAGTGGTTCCCTACATTTATGTCCATTTGAGCTATTTGTTGTTCCAGCTTCAATGCCCTCTACCTGCTAGTGCACCTGGGATATCAGGCCAATAGTGAGGTTAACTCTGGGTCACATTCCTTTTTTTCTTTTCATTTTGCTTTGTTTGATTCTTCCTGTTTGATCTTTCTTTTGCTCTAGTTAATTTATTTTCTTCCTTTCCTTTTTGTTTCCCTTTGTCAGGAATATCACAATGAATCCACCATTTCCACCGTTGTACCTTCCACATCAACTCTTTCATGGATTTGGACCATACATTAGGTCCCCGGGTACTCCGTCGCAAGAGGAACGTCCGATGCGCAATTACACCCCGTTATCCTTGTCTCCATTCGGATCCCCTATTGTCGGTGGAATCAATTCCTTAGAGAGTTTAGACTTGCTCAATGATGTCCTCGCTGCTTTCCGCTTGTTCTGGGAAAGGGAATCATCAAGTTCAGACTCTACATTTGAAGTTCCGGCAGAGAAGAAAGTTGTGGAAGAAGAAATCTTCCTGCTTGAAGAATAGTGCTTGACTTCAACTATTTTATGTCATTTCATATTTCTTTCATCAATTGGAGTGTATTCTTAGATAATGTTTTGTTAATTTCTGCTTTATTTTAGTTTTTCTTTTTCAATTAGGCTTTAAAGACCATGTTGGGGGCAATAATATTGCAAGTGGATGCTATTATAAGGATTTATTTATATAAATTTGTAATTTTCTACTATGAGGATGATGTTTTGGCTTACATATCTTGCCAATGAACTATTTTATCACTATTCTGTATGTCCAGACCGATGTTGGTTAGTTGGGAGTGTTTAATTTATCAATTATATGATCTTGTAGAATTTTTGAGCTCGATCGATCGAATAACTCCCGATCGATTGAGAGTATCCGAACCTCAAGCGCATTAGCAGGCCTCAATCGATCGAAGGTTCGATCGATCGAACCATCTCGAGCGATCGAGACCTATTTTTAAATGAGGCGTCGTTCAGAATCTTCATCAGTCTCTCTTTTTCTCCCCATTTCTCAATCGATCAGAGACAGAGATGGCTCACGCGATTTTGGACCCCCCCATATATACCAACATCAATTGAGAAGCAACTGGGCATTCTGATCATCATCATCATCATCACCCTCATCCTCTACTCGGTGCGTCTCTTGAAGTGAGGCCCCGAGAACCCCCTCGTTGTTCTTTCCATTTCAAATTCATATGGGGGTGCCCCCTATTGGTTATTTTACTCTTTTTCTTCATTATCTTGTTGTATTTTTTGTTTGCGAGTCTTTTCAGTTCTCATCGCTCGAGACTGCCACTTCGATGTGTTCGATCGATCGATCAAACTGGGTTCGAGTGATCGAACCCAGCATCCTTTCAATCGATCGAACAAGTCTTGACCGATCGAACCTGCGATATTCTCGATCGATAGAACATGCTTCGATCGATCGAAGTGTGACAGTTTCATTTTCCTTTCTGGTTTCCCTGTTTTAATGTTTCTATGTTTGTTTCTTCTGTTTTAGGGCTATACAATGAACCCTATCACCGGGTATCACAAGCTCAAGCCATTTTACCTAACCATACCCGACCCTATACCCGATCACGGGTTCAGAAACGAAGAAGACTGGGTATGGTTCACCAGATATTTCCAGTCACGTAAGGTCATGCTCGAGCGACCCCTCAAGACAGCATGGCTGGCTATTCCTTGGTATCTAGCCCGGCTACGCGCTATGCCACAGTGGTATACGCTCCTCTCCCAGCCTAAGCACGTTAATCTGTCCTGGATCCGAGAGGCGTGTGCGATGATGATCAGGGATCCAGTTGCTCCGTTCACACTCCGCTCATTCTTCCGTGGCCGGGAGATCGTTTTTAGTCCGACCACTGTCTCTGCTGCTCTTGGGGTACCCGAGGTACCTGATTGTGTTTGTTCGCATCGCCCCGACACACCGCTGCTCTCCCCGACTATTATTATCAGAGAGATCACAGGGGGTGCTCTTCCGGGCTGGGATGGCGAGGCCCTTATTCCTGACTTCTACCTCACAGATAATTATCATATGCTGCACCTCGCCCTCAGCAATTGCCTCTTAGTGACATCTTATCGGGAGAAGATTGCAGCGTGGTACACCCGTGTGTTATATGCGATTGGGACACGACAGCCTGTCTATTTGCCTCGCCTCTACATTGATTTTATGAGGCACCCTACTCGATACATTCAGGCCAAGAAGCACCTGAAGGGTGCTTGGGCCATTCACAGGGTTATTGAGCATGCAGGTCTACTTCCATTGGCAGGTGATGTGACTGCCCAGTCTCGCAGCCGTTTTGGTGAGATTGCTTCCCGCCGGTCTGAGACGCAGAGGAGAAAGAGGCAGGGTAAAGGCAAGGCGAAGGTTGGCGAGAAGAGAAGGAGAGGAGGAGGCACCGATACGGAGGGTGCTGCTTCTGGGACGCCCACAGAGGCTGAGGAGCGTGATTCTGATGAGTAGGGTGATCCTGTGGAGGAGGTTGCCAGATTTGAGCTGAGACAGAGATCTCAGGCTCGTATCCATGGAGAGTCTTCTTCTGCGCCTCTCCCGACTATTCAGGAGTTGCTATTGGAGGAGAGAGAGACCAGGATTAGACTTGAGGGTAAGGTTGATCAGATGACGACTCTGCTGGAGTCAATCTTGATCCAGATCGGAGTCGACCAGGCAGTTCATGCAGCTTCTGTACCACCACCTAGCGATCCACCTACAGCTGCTCCTGTCGTTCCCAGCGATCCACCTACCACTTCTGCTATTCCACCACCTACCACTTCAGATCCTGTAGTTCCACCACCCACCACCGGTCCATCATCTGCCGCTCCACCTTCCCAGATTGATCCTACAGCTTCTTCATCATCGGCATCACCGCCTGCTATGGAGATACCACTTCCACCTCCTCTTGTCGTGACCGATACACCCTTATCTATTCCAGCTGCCACGATCACGAGTGACCCAGCGGCACCGACTGTTGCTGAGGGTGGCGGTGGGGATGCTCTTGATGTTTTTATTGAGATATTATCGGACGTAGCCGATGATGTCTAGTTTCTGGGGGATCGGTGTTGTTGATTGTTTTTGGTTATTGGGTTGTTTAGATATTTTGGTCATTGTGGTTGGATTTGGATGTGTTGGTTGGTTGTTGGATATTTTTTTTTTGGTTACTGTTGGGATATTTTGTTTTGTTGGATGGTTTGTATATTTTGTATTTTAGTTGTATGGTGTATATTATCACTGTTCTGTTCTTTCATTTTTTTTATATTTCCAGTGATTAGTTCTATTTTCAGTATGGATCCCATGCTCTATATTTCATATCTTTTGATCTCTGCTGCTTGGAGGTTGTATGCTTTCTGTACAGGTTGTTACATTTGCAATTCTTACACTGCCATATCAGGTGATATCTTTCTATCTATTTTTTTCAAATCAACTGCTGCGGACATTGTGATTTTCAGTTGGGGGTGGGATATAGATAGATAATCACCTGTGCACATTAGTTCGTAGCAATCTGGACCATTCTATTTATTGTGTATGTCATACAACTTCCATTAGCAACTAAAGTAAATTATAAAAGTTTCACATTCAACAACTTTGCAAAATTTTCAAACACAACAACTTTGCAAAATTTTCAAACAATTAAGTAAGTTTTTGAATTAAATTGGTAGAATAATTTTGAATATTCACTCCTATTTAGCTGTTGTCGAGCAATGACACAACCAGTTTATTCTCATCCTTTTATGAATTAAATTCACGCATTTTTCTAGTTTCGCTAGGATGAATGCATATGTTGACCATTTTTGTATCCAAATTATTTTCACGTGTTAATAGCTATGCAGAAAACTTAAAATAAGAGTTAATACGACTTTCGTACTTTAAAGAATGAAGTAGTGAAAACTAGTTACCCTTATTGAGCTTTTGAATCCAATCTTCAATTGTGAGGGAATTATCACATTAAAACTCGAATTGTTTTTCTTGAACATGCCGATTAAATTCGTTGAATAGTCTCTAATTCTTTCATTTTGGTTTCTTAGTAGAGGAGAACGTTCAGGATTTACCAACTAAACTCAATGAACTTGTAAGTGTTAAAAATTAAGAAGTTGAGAAAATGATTTAAGCCATCGTTTTTGCCCCTTGCTTTCTCCATTTACCGATATCGACATCTCTGAATATGCATTGTTCCTAACCCCACACCTAGTAAATAATGTCGAATCCATTATGAAATTCTAAACAATGAGGTATATTGAGGTCAAAGTAAATAATGTCGAATCCATTTACAATGAGGTATATTGAGGTCAAAGTACACGATTAGGGGAAATTCTAAACCCCTAATCATATACTTTGACCTCAATATACCTCATTATACACCCAATGTGATTAAATTGTTGAAGTATGAGGAGGAAATAGTGGTGAGAAGGGCTGCATAAAAAAAAAGGAGAAGAAGGTTAAAAAAAAAAAAAAAGAAGAAGAAGATAGGAAAAAAAATGATGATATATATTTATATGTATGGACACAGCCACATGCTGAAAATGTGCAATTTCTTATCCCTCTAATTTCTACCCTACTAAATAAAAACCAAAAAATCAAAGCCTTAATGATTCTCAACAACTTAGTTTAAACATGAACGTGTAATTTGAGTTATCCACGGTATTTCACTCCTCTAGTAAGTAGTATTCCGTTCGTGAGACTATACACTCTAAAATGTTCGTCTTCTATAGAGTCGAGTATGAAAGCATTAGTATCCGAAAAATCAATCCTATCAAAGCTTTCATACCATGTGCGATCAATATTAGCCAAGTTCCTGTGGGATGTTCATTTTTGAGTGTAATAACTATGTGAGGATTGAGTTGAAACTACAAGTTCTGAGAGTATGATAGTTTAAACAAACTCTAAATAAAGTTTGATGTATAGTTGTTAATTTCACACACACACGGATACATGGATGTGACGCATATGTTATTTTTATCTTGGTGACATGAGGAACATGTGTATTTCTTTCATGGTTTGAATGAGGATGACATGTTTTGTAGAGCTAAATCAATAGTTGAATAAAAGAGAGTGTTTAAAAAGTTATTCTATGTCTTTTTGAGCTTAAAATCAGAGAATTTTGTGGGTACATTCACTGCAAACCTTCACGAGACAACACTCATCCACTAGGGAGAACCTAGGGGTTTAACGGCTTATTGCATTTGCTAAATGCAACCGCGATTCCTGCGAAAGTGAGTTAGGTAGTTTCTTTCTTGTTATTTTAATTTAGTTAATTTGGATCTAGTTTATTTTAGTTTTTCTGTTATAGTTATAGTTTAGTTTGTTTTTATTTTCGCTCTATTGCTAGGGACTAGCAAATCGCTAGTTGGGGGTTGTGACAAGCGGGGATATTTGTAAAATACAACTGCGCTAAAAGAAGAAAATGTGCTAAATTATTTCACAATTCCTTCATTTATCTACAATTTGAATTACAATGCTAGTTTGTACACAATTTGATTACACTATGATAAGTTGTTTGTTTTAGCTGTAGTTTGTGCAGATTACTGTTGCTATGTAAAGAATTAGATGAGAAAGATAAAAGGGAGTTCTGAATTTTAATGAAGACAAGTAAAGCATGAAAAGTGAACCTCGATCGATTGAAGACCATTCGATCAATCGAAGGTTCGATCGATCGACAGAAGTTCAAGCACTCGAAGATCCCAGAAGTTCAATCGATCGAAAGATGTTCGATCGATCAAACATAGCTGTTATCAGATTTTACGCGCACGCAGCAGAAGCGGGATTTTAACCCTAGCATTAGGTCTTAAGTATATATACTCGTATTGTATACGTCCATGAGGACACCCATTTTCATTTTCATCTATTTATAGAGAGTAGAGAGCTTTACTTTGCTTATTTTGTAGGTTTAATCAAGGTTATACGTTGTTTTGGTTTGGATTTCCCTTTGTTCAATATAAGTTTTCATTTCCAGGTTACTTTATTTACGTTCTGCACTTAGTCTATAGTAATATAATCTGTTATTCTATAGTCTTGCATGTTAGTTATAGTTATACAATTAATTTTTATAGATTCATTGCAAAAATCATAAACAAACACACCCTTAATGGAACTTTACGTTAAAAATGAATCTGAGACACTTCAGACGATGTCTGAGTAGTCCCCAGGTTGGGAGATCACGATGAAACCTTGATCTCAAGCCTCTGTCGTGTAGTAGACAAATTCCTGTGTTCGATCGATCGAATATGTTCGATCAATCGAAACAGAGATACAGTCGAGCGATCGAAGTCAGTTCGATCGATCGAGGGATGAAGAAGTCCGATCGATCGAAAGCGCGTCGATCGATCGAACCTTCTGATTCTTGACGACATTCTATGCAGTATTCCTAGACTTTCTGCTTTACTGATTTGTTATCAAATTGTCCCCAAACGCTCAGTTTGTCAAAACAGTCTGTGAACTTTAAGCCTTGAGGCATTTTTCTTCAATATATTTTGCAAACCACCCTCAATGCTAACACCATTGTAGGTGAGAGTCTAAACTATTGTTTTAAACCACTTTTGTGTATTTTAAACTTAATTGTGATGATATAGTCCCGGTCATGAAAGGACTATAGATTCTTTATCCTAAGAGAAATACGGAATACTGTAGAGAGTGTGCTCCATTGAGCTTCAACGCAACTGCATGGTAGATGGCTAGGTCGCGGTGGATTCGTGTAGTCCTAACATTCCCTTTTGTTAAGAAAAACACGTTTTAAATCATCACTTTTATTAATTAGTTATTAATTAGTTTAATCTAGTTTTATTGCTTTATATTTAGTAGTTGGTAAACTGTGAAACTTTGTGTTCTGCATTCTTTTAAAAAATATTGATTTTTATTTTCTTGTTTGAGATTAATCTAAGTAATTAGTTTAACACCTTCCATGTGGGATCGACCTGGACTTAACCAGACTACTACTTGCACGATTACCTACACTTGGGTATAGCACACAAGCGCACACAGAATAATTCTCGTGTTAGGCCCTTTCTCTATGGTTTCCGTGACTGGTTGTGGAGGCTGATAATGACGACCCGACCTAGTCAAACGATTAATCTCGGCAGGAGTAGGTCCTTCTATAGTCCCATCTCTTTGAACCAATCGCAATCTATTCCCATGAATGATTTTTCTGGCTCATTCCAGATGGAGGCATCACTTTCTTTGTTGGGATCATACCATTTGAGGTCTATTGCCCCTAGATCATGTTCTTCCAGAAAGAACAAATCTTGTTCATCATCTAGCTGCTGCTGCTGCCATTCATCATCTTCCCCTTCGATGAGGTGAATTCCATCAAACTACGGGATATCAATAAGGGGTAAGGGGTAAGGGGTGTCCTAAGGGGGTGATATAGGCAATGGGGTTGAAGGATACGGGGTCAGATTTGATGAGACTAATATTTTGGTGGTTTGGCAGGGGGTTTTAGGTAACATAGGGCTGTTTTGGTGGTGGCTCAATGATATTCTGGTCAATGAGGTCTTGGATGTTATGGCGGATGCGCATGCAATCATCAGTATTATGGCCAGGGGCTTGGTGATAGGTGCATCTTTTCGACATGTCACAGATTGGTGGTGGTGGTGGGGTATTTCGGGGCTGAAGGAGTTGGAGGTGGCCCTTTTTAAGGAGGCTGTCTCAGGCTGAGGAAAGTGAAATTTCTAGCTTGGCGAAATTACGAGGAGGCTTCTTTTGGAAAGGGTGATTGGAGGAGTTTTCTTGGTTGGGGGGTTCGTATGGCCTAGGAGGGTATGTCATGGGTTGACTGCTAAGGGCATTGACATCCGGAGGGTTACGAGAATAGTTGGGCCTTTTTGACTGACTTGGAGGCTCTTCTTTCTTAATCTTCCCTTCCCTGATAGCATCTTCAATTCGAGACCCGACTTCAAACAATTCTTCAAAGGTGGAGATGGATTGATAGAATAGTTTCTCATGGTAAAGCAGCTGTAAATTCCGGATTAGCATTCTCACTTGTTCCTTCTCAACTGATCGGTGATCATTTGGGCCACTTTATTCCTCCATCTACTTAGGAAAGCAGCGAAGGATTCATTGTTGTTTTGCCGATTAGTTTCCAAATCTCTGATTGTGGCATTCAGCTCTTGATTGTAAGAATAGTGATTGACGAATACCCGAACAATGTCTTCCCATGCTCGAGTTTTGGAAGCTTCCAAGGTAAGGAACCATGACAGTGCAAACTTTGCAAGGATTTGTGGGAACAACATTGCAATGTGCTCATGAGTGCAGCCCATTGACTGGAAGATGCTCATACACAATTTCACATGGCTTTTCGGATTCCCGGTTCCATCAAAACAATCAATGGCGGGCATCTTGAAGTTTTCTGGCAGTTTCAGCTTAACAGGCTCGAAAAGCCCCTCCAGGTCTAGCATGTAGTCATCAACCCCCTTGCTCTTTCTCAATACATTTTCTAGCTTGTCGACTCTATCCATTTTCTCCTGGAGATTTTTCTCATATCCCTGAATTGAGAAATTACGCACCCCGAACTGACTAACATTGTCCTGGACATACAGAATAGTGATAAAACAGTGCATAGACAGGACATGTAAGCCAAAAACATTATCCACAAAGTAGAAAATTGCAAATTTATATAAATAAATCTTTATAATAGCATCCATTTGCAACAATATTTCCCCCATCATGGTATTTAAAACCTTATTAAAAAAAAGAAAACTAAAGTAAAGCTGAAATGAACAAAACTTTGTCTAAGAATACACTCCAATTGATGAAAGAAAAATAAAATGACATAAAATAATTGGAGTGAAACACTATTCTTCAAGCATGAAGATTTCATCTTCCACAATGTCCTTCTCGGCCGGAACTTCAAATGTAGAGTCTGAACTTGATGATTCCCTTTCCCAGAATAAGCAGAAAGCAGCGAGGACATCATCGAGCAAGTCCGAACTCTCTAAGGAATTGGTTTTACCGACAACAGGGGATCCGGATGGAGACAAGGATAACGGAGTGTAATTACGCATCGGACGTTCCTCTTGCGGCGGAGTTCCCGGGGACCTTATGTATGGTCCAACTCCATGAAAGAGTTGATGTGGAAGGTACAACGGTGGAAATAGTGGATTCATAGTGATATTCCTGACAAAGGGAAACAAAAACGAAACGGAGAAAATAAATTAACTAGAGCAAAAGAAGAAATAAATAGGAAGAATTAAATAAAGCAAAACGAAAAGAAAACGAAAGGAATGTGACCCAAAGTTAACCTCACTATTGGCCGGATATCCCCAGGTGCACTAGCTGGTAGAGGGCATTGAAGCCTGAACAACAAATAACTCACGTGCACATAAATGTAGGGAACCACTTGGATGACCAGGTAGTCGTCAACAAATGTCAATACAGCATTATGGCATTCTGGCACCACATCCTGTAAGTCCTCTTCTTCCCATGGCTCCCACATTGAGTCATTTTCCCACTATTCCATCAGGGCATCATCCACTTCTCCAACAACATACTCCTCAGGTTCTCCTTCCTCTCCAGAAAGGTCCATATGCTCGAAAAGGGTTAATTTGGAGGAGAGCAGGATCATAAGGGATGTACCCATAGGTCAGGTCCACTACATCATCCTCCTTTGGTCCTTGATAGGGAAAAGCAGAATGCTATCTCGTCGACAGTCCAAGGGGGGTTTGGATATTCCGAATCAGCCCATGACCCTATGGAATGAACATCGTCGTCCCTCATATTAATATCCTATAAGGGAAAGACAGAAAGGTATAGCAGATTAAGAATCAAAGTCACATTCTAAAAAAAAATAGAAAAGGATAAAACAAAACGAAATGCAGTAAAAGAAAGAGTACAACAACATTGGGAAAACGCACTCAAGCGTTTTAGGTAGAGGAATAGTCGGGCTCATCCAGTTGGATGTGCTCGACCTCGGGTTGGAAATCCTCTAAGAACGGTTTCAATCTTTGGCCATTGACCTTGAAACTTTCGTCGTTCTTAGGATTAAATAACTCAACGGCCCCGTGTGGAAAGACAGATTTGACTATGAAGGGTCCTGTCCACCGAGATCGGAGTTTTCCTGGGAAGAGATGAAGGCATGAATCATATAATAAAACTTTCCGCCCTGGCTCGAAAGATTTTTGAGAAATCGTTCTGTCATGGAAAGCCTTCAACCGTTCCTTGTGGAGTTTGGCATTGTCATATTCATCTCGTCGGATTTCTTCTAGTTCTGCCAACTGCAGTTTCCGGAGATGTCCTCCCTCTTTAATATCAAAATTTAATGAGCGTGTTGCCCAATATGCTTTATGCTCAATTTCAACGGGAAGATGACATGCCTTACCATACACCAGCCTATATGGAGACATTCCCAGATTTGTTTTGTAGGCAGTACGGTACGCCCAAAGAGCATTAGTCAGTTTATAGGCCCAATCTTTTTTGTTGAAACTAACCGTCTTCTCTAATATGTGCTTGATTTCATGGTTAGCCAACTCTGCCTACCCATTCATTTGTGGGTGGTAGGCTAGAGCGATCTTGTGATTAACCCCGTATTTCTTGAGTAGTGACTCCAAAGGCCTATTGCAAAAGTGTTTGCCTTGGTCACCTATTAGGGCTTTTGGGGTTCCAAAATGCGATAAGATATTTTCCTTAAGAAAGAACATCACTGTTTTATAGTCATTGCGTCTCGTCAGTATCGCTTCTACCCATTTTGATATATATTCCACAGCAAGGAGTATATATTCACAATTATTAGATTTAGGAAATGGGCCCATGAAGTCGATGTCCCAGCAATCGAATATTTCAATTATAATGATGGGAGTTAAGGGCATCGAATTCCTTTTCGGAGGTGTACCAAGCTTTTGACATCGTTGGCATGATTTACAAAAAGCATAGGCATCTTTGAACACGGTGGGCCAATAGAAACCGCTGTGTAATACTTTATGGGCGGTCTTTTGGGAGGCAAAATGGCCACCGCAGGCTTCAGAATGACAGGAGGCCAAAATTACAGTTATGTCCTCATTTAGAATGCAGCGCCTGATGACTTGATCAGCACAGTACTTAAATAAGTAAGGATCATCAAAAAAGAAATGGCGTGCGAACGATAGGAACCTTTTCCTGTCCTGATTTGACCAATGGCTCGGTGTCTCACCTGCAACAAGGTAATTTATTACATCTGCGTACCAAGGCAAATTGGAGACAACCATCAGTTGCTCGTCTGGGAATTCATCTTTGATTGGTATGGGCTCAATATTGTTAGTAAATGTTAACCGAGATAAGTGGTCAGCAAGCACATTCTCTACTCCTTTTTTATCCTTTATAGTGATATCAAATTCCTGGAGTAGGAGTATCCAGCGGATAAGCCTCTGCTTTGCGTCTTTCTTAGATAACAGGTACTTGAGGGCCAAGTGGTCTGTAAAATAGACTATTGGGGACCCTATCTGATCGGCGACGAATAGTTGCCGTTTATAGTCCTAAAAATACGCTTTGTTAACTCATTTCATGTAGTTATTAAGTGATTTTTAATAAGTATTCTATATTTTGTAGGTTTTGGAGCTTTAATATGAAAATGCACAAAAATCCAATGATTAGTGGCTTTGGAAATCATTCTGGGCTCAAATGGTGATTCCGGTGAAAGCTGAATGAAGTAGAAGTCTCGTAAAATTGCATTTTTGACAAAGGATACTTTGGATTTGAGAAATTTCTTCAGCGATATAAAATGTAGATCTTTGAGTTACGGACGCATGGCTTCAAACGGCGAGTCAATCCGAGTTCCGAGCAGAAAGTTATCGCAATTCTACGAAAGTCGCGCAGTGCAGCGAAAAGGACCTCGCGCGAGCGGGTCGCGCGAGCGACCTGTGCAAAAATCAAAAACACGCATTTTGTTAAATTAAAGTGCCCAGCGAAGGTGGTTTGTGCATATGATGTCCAGATTACAAAATATAGCAGTTTTAGTGCGATTTGGCTTAGGAAAGCTTCCTAAATCCTTCCAAACTCTATATAAATCCAATTCTAACTCAAATTTATGATTACACATCATTACACAACATTAGATACAGCCATATACAACTAAAATTTCAGCCATTGAAGGGAGAAAAGTAAGGAGAAGAAGAAGAAGACCAAGGATTCCCATGGCCTCCTCCATCAACCTCTTGCTGTTCATCAATTCTATGGCCAACTAAACCTAAATCTAGAGTTTCAATGAAACCCTAGCCAAGTAATAGGGTTTTATTTATGTTTTTATGTTAGTTTTATTATGTATGGATGATGATTACATGTTTAGAGGATTTTTATAAATAAATCGTACTTTTATTGATTAAATCATTACTTTCAAAGTTTATTCTTGTCTTAGATTTATTTTGACTGTGATGTGCTCAATGATCTATATTTGCTGTGCTTGTATAGATTGTTTACATGTAATGGTGCTTTATTGAATTGTGCTATCAAGTATCCGAATAGTCCATGCCTAGATTAGACGGATTATACCACAACCCTAGTTTAGTGTGGGATAATTCGTGCTAACCGAAGATGGATTATGTTGGTGCTTGAACCATAGTTATTTTCTTGACGGAGGAATTGGGCTTGTAGCTACAATTCCTCATTATCATCCAACTTAGTAAGCTAAAGTAATTCATAAATATTCCTTATTATGAAGCTAGTGGTGGATTTGCAATCCTAGGTTCCATTAAACATTATTTAAAACAACTTTAATTGCTTTCATAGTTTAGATTTAGTTTTATTGTTATTAGTTTAATTAAAATCAAATCAAAATCCGTTTTCATAATAAACTAAAGTTAGGTTTTAAAATTAAGTCGCTGTAGTTAATCAATCTCTGTGGGTTCGACCTTTACTTCCACACTGCAAATCTTTTGAAAAGTAAAGAACACTTTTTATATCTTGATTCTGACAAGATCAATTTTTGGCGCCGTTGCCGGGGATTGCATTACTACCTTTAGTTTTATAATCTTAGTTTAGTTAATTTGTAAATATTAGGTTAGTTTTTATTTTTTTTTTCTTATTTTCCGTTTTGTTTTTAGTTACTAACTTGTTCTTTTATTTTGTAGTCAACGTTTCCGAGTGGAGCAGCTAATTACATCAAAGGAGCTTACGCAAATAAAAATATAAATAAAATAAAGTAAATTGCTTCTTGTGAAACTCGCTTTAAACCACTGTAAGTCAGGGCGCTGTGACGCACTATTTGCATTAGTTTACGGTTAATTGCACTGCATTAGCTAGGAAACCCGGGGCGCTGGGCTTGACGCGGTCATTGCATTACAGGATAATATTCATGCATCACAGTAGTTGAGTGCTTGTTATCTTAGTTGCGTGATTGCTATTTGTTTTTTTTTAGTTGAGTCAGTTTTTGTTTTTAGTTTACTTTCTTTTAGTTTATGTTAGGTACACGTTCAAATAAACCGGAATTAAAACCTTTTGACTCTGAACTTGAACGTACATTAAGACTTAACAAGTCTTCAAACTTAACTTCTAGAACAAGGTTTTTAATAGACGACGATTTGACACCGAAACCAACGTCTTTATTTGAGTCCGAAATACGTAGTACTCTTACAAGACTAAAGAAACCACGCTTTAATAACATAGAACCAATTAAAATGGCAGACATTGGAAATAATAACAAAAACAACCAAAATAACAATGAAGCTAATATGAATAATCTTAATATACCGCCACCTCCTCCACTTATAAACTATTTAATTCCTACGACGTACACGCCACAAGCTGGTATCGAATTACCGGAGGCGACAGCATCTCACTTTGAGATAAAGTCGTCTACCATCTCGCTACTTCCATCATTCAATGGCCGTCTAAATGAAGACCCTTACCAACACTTAGGGGATTTTCAGGGTATATGCTCTACTTTGAAAATACAAAACCTAAATAATGATGAATTAAAATTGCGGCTCTTCCCATTCTCCTTAAGAGACAAAGCGAAGTATTGGCTTCAATCACTTGAGCCAAACACAATAAAAACATGGGAAGCCTTACACCGCCTTTTTACAAAAGTTTTTCCCTATTATGCGTACAAATAAGATAAGAAAAGATATAACTAATTTTGTGATGCAAGATGGGGAGACTCTTTATGACACTTGGGAACAATTTAAAGAATTGTTACGCTCATGCCCACACCATCAGGTTCCCAAGTGGCAATTGGTTCAAGTCTTCTACGAGGGGCTTATTCCCTCTGTTAGGAATACCGTCGATGCCGTTTGTGCGGGAACTTTCCTACACAAAAGCGCCGACGAGGCCTGGAAAATTTTTAAAACTTTGAGCGAGAATTCGATGCACCAAGCGGTGTCTGTCCGTTCTGAGGGATACCATCAACCTAAGCGAGAGGTGATAGTTGAGTCAAGTCAGTCAATGCAAATACAAGAATTAAATAGAAAACTTGACCGACTGATGCAAATGAACAAAACGTCTAATCCACCCTCTTCAGAAGTATGTGCATTATGTTCCGAACCGTCCCATAATATCTTTGCATGTCCTTCTGCATCTCAATATCCAGAATTTGTGGAGCAACACGTAAATACTATGTAATAATTCCCACAAAGTAATTATACTCCTAGGTCGAACAATTTTCCTAATACTTATCGACCCCAATATCAACAAAATCAATACCAACACCCACCTCCTAACCCTAACCCTCAAAGGGATAACGCTTTTGAGGCTACGATGTTGGCATCCCTTAAAAATATAGAAACTCAAGTCCAAGCACAAGCACAAATAGTGCACTCTCATACACAATCCATTGCGAAGCTTGAGTCCCAAATGGGACAAATAGCTACTGCGGTGAGTCGTAGAAACGAGGGGAAGTTGCCTGCGCAAACTGTTCAAAACCCTAAGGGACAATACGAAAAGGGGGGGTCGAGTGAGAGCGTGAACGTTGTTTCGACTAGGACGACTATTAGAGAAGAGGAAGTTGTTGAAATTCCGGATACGAGTGAGAAAAATATAAATAATAACTCAAATAAGGAGGGTGAGGAAACGAATAAAAATAAGAAAGAAAAAGAAACGGCCCTGACTAATCATATTCCGAGAATGCCATATCCACCAAACGTTGAGGGACCGTCACATTTGCCCAAGAAAGGGTCTAAGGTTGAGGATATACTTGAGGTATTTAAACAAGTTAAAATCAATATTCCATTCCTCGATGCTATTAAACAAATTCCCGCTTACGCTAAATGTTTAAAAGACCTTAGTACTCAAAAGCGCAAATTGCGGAGTCATACTCCAAAAAAGGTCTTCCTCACAGAAAAAGTAAGTTCTATATTTCAACACTCACCTCCAAAATATAAGGATCCTGGTACGCCAACGATATCATGTGTCATAGGTGACACTGTCATTCATAGGGCTCTCCTTGACTTAGGTGCTAGTGTTAATCTCATACCTTATCACGTCTATAAACAATTAGGTCTAGGTGAACTGAAACCTACGGCCGCTACAATACAATTAGCGGATCGTTCTATTAAAATACCTAGAGGAATCGTCGAGGATGTCTTGGTTAAGGTTGATAAATGCTATTATCCTGTCGACTTCAGGGTCCTTGACACTGAACCCGTGCTAGATGCTAGGAAACACACTCCTGTCATTCTAGGCCGTCCATTCTTAGCAACCGCTAACGCACGTGTTAACTGCCGGACGGGGGTAATGAAAGTGTCGTTTGGGAACATGAACTTAAAATTAAACGTTTTTAATGCTATGGATCAACCTCCTAAAGACGACGATTACCTATGTGAGGCGGAAGGTGAGGTAAGACGGAATATTGAGCCTAACAAAGAAATAAACGTGAGTAACGAAAAAGATATAGTGGATGATGAGTGGATGAACCCTAATACCTCGGACCCTAATGCTGAATCTACTCGGAAGGTAAGAAATCGATTTGAACATAATGACAAACCGTCAATCGAATTAATTCAAAGCGACGTTATTTCTGCTTACCACCGGGCTCTTCCTGATATTCTTAGCGGTACAAAGTCTAATTTTTAGCCTCCGTGAGTCTTGAGCTAGAACGGTCTAGCTGAAGACGTAAAAGTTAGTGCTTCTTGGGAGGCAACCCAAGCTTTATTTCGTTCGTTTTTCTTATTTTTGGTCGTTTTTGAGTCTGTTTGAGTCTGTTTTGGACATTCTGGATAGGTTTGGGGGTTGAAATTAATTTATTTTAATATTACATACATAATTTTAGCCAAAAATGGAAAAAAAACCCAACTTGCGCGAGCGATCCGCTCGCGCGAGGCCTCGTTCGCGCGGTCCGCTGGCGCGAGTTTGTGCCTTAGGCGTTTTTCCTTGCTTTTTCTTATATGATGCCTCTGCTTCTTCTCGCGCCTGGTTTCGCGGGCGCGAGGGGGTCCCGCTGGCGCGATTAAAAAAAATATATAAAAAAATAAAATATATATATATATATAATTTAGGAATTCGCGCGCGCGACGGCCGCTCGCGCGATTCCTCATTTTCCTGTTTTTTCCCTTTTGTTTTCTATATCCTTCCCCCTACCTATTTTATTTGTGTTTCTTTTCTGTTTTTGTTTATTTGGTTCAGTTTAGTTCGTGTTCGTTGTTTTCCTTGTTACATTTATACTTTTTCGTTTTATTTCTTTTCCATTTGCTCGTTTAGTTTAGTTTAGCTTAGTTTTTAGATTTATATTCCATATTTAGGTTTCATTTACTTTTAATATTCTTTTGTTAGTTTCTTTTTATCTAGTATTAACAGGTACATTTGAACTTTATCGCCATATTTTTATACATTTACCTGTTTGTCATTGCCGAGATTGAGGTACTATCGTTCCTTTCTTACCTACTCTCCTTTATTTCGTTTTATTGTTTCATTGGGGACAATGAAAGGTATAGGTTTGGGGGTATGCACTCACACATGCACATTTGCACATTAGTTTATGCAAAATTTTAAAATTTTTCAATAAGTGTGTTTAAATAAACGATGTTACCGACGTTTTTGCAATATCAATTTGATACTTTTTGATAGAGAACTTTGAATTGTTATAGAATGGTAAACAAGGGAAGATGTGATTAAACATTTGCTAAAGTTATGATGTAACGTTTTAAGTTATGTATCGTTTCTAATCGTAGTTTTATATCATAGATTTGCACACAAACTTATGCACTACACGTAGTCACTTGAATACATGTTTGATGTGAACTATAATATGATTCGGATTTCTAGATAACACAAGGTGGAGACTAAGCCCAGTGAGCTTTTGAGCCTATCTTTTCTTTTTAGAGGGTTATAAATACATCTTGTGTTTGTCGAATTTCATTGAAATAGCGCATTAACTCGTTGTTTAGTCTCATTATTCTTGTTTTGGTTGATAGTCAAGTTAAAATATTTGTTACCATGCTAAATAATCTTCCATTGTAAACATTGAAGAATCGTATTACCCTAGGAAATGAGTTTAGGCCTTCTTTGTTTACTACCGGCCGATAAAAGATAAAATTTCCTTAGTTCGCCCCTTTGAGCCGTTACAATGCCTCTTTTTCTTTGTTCACCATTATCCTCTGTAAAAGCTCCAACTTGATCAACTTGGAGTATACCACTGGAAGAGTGATCAACTTTTAGTAGTATTAAGGCGATGTGTTGATTGAGAAGAAGAAAATAAGATGCTATTGGGGTAGTTGCTTGGTATTCGATGAATAATCATTTGAGAAGTAAGAAAAGAAAAAGGAAAAGAAACATAATACAGAAGAGGAAGGTTGAAAAAAAAATGAAAGAAAAGAAGAAAAATGAATGAAAAGGAATGAAGAGAAAGAAAAGATGAAAGTTTGTAGAAGAAGAATGAAAGAAATCGAACATGCCTTACAATGCCATTCTAAACCTACCCAATTAATCCGTTCTATCATTTTTCATTGCCTGAGCCACATTACAACTTTTGAAAAGTCCTATCTGATCCTAGGAAACATGGTTCAGATATGAAAACGATGGGAGGGGGATTAAAACATGGTAATGATTAATTTCTCTTGATTATTGGCGTGCTATCCATGAGACTACTGTTCTTTCGTGTCATGCGTCCTTTTCGAGTCATATATGAGTATTCTCGTTTTGAAAATATATTTCCTTTACTCACATATATTAGAAAAATTACACCTGTTTCTGAGTGTTTCATTTTAGAGTGTAATTGACATTGTGAGATTCGTAGTCGAAGCATAGTTGGATGGTTATCCGAGTGATATTCCAAGTTTATGACATGCGCGTGTTCATTTGACTACCATATCACACACGTGCAATTTTATGAGAAATTCTATTGATTTATACGATTCATGTACTTGGGATTGTTTTTCAGGACGTAGGTGAACGTTTGATTCCGTTTCTTCTTGTTCATTATTCTATTTCGAATCATTGTTTTATAATAAGGAGTATTGATTGTTTTATTTTTCGTTTGAATAAAACTTTTTAAATTTATAAGTTAATAAAGATGGTTGTGGGTGACTTGTTGACGAGAACCCTCACGAGACTTCACTCGTCCGACTAGGGACACCTAGGGGTTTAAAAGGCTTGTTGCATATGCTAAATGCAATCGTGATCCATGCGAAAATGGAGTAGTATTTGTAGTAGTAATTTTATTTTTTTGTTCTTTTTGCTCGAGGACTAGCAAAGAGTAGTTTTGGGGGTGTGATCGGCGACGAATAGTTACCGTTTATAGTCCTAAAAATACGCTTTGTTAGCTCATTTCATGTAGTTATTAAGTGATTTTTAATAAGTATTCTATATTTTATAGGTTTTGGAGCTTTAATATGAAAATGCACAAAAATCCAATGATTAGTGGCTTTGGAAGTCATTCTGGGCTCAAATGGTGATTCCGGTGAAAGCTGAATGCAGTAGAAGTCTAGGAAAATTGCATTTTTGACAAAGGATACTTTGGATTTGAGAAATTTCTCCAGAGACATAAAATGTAGATCTTTGAGTTACGGACGCGTGGCTTCAAACAGCGAGTCAATCCGAGTTCCGAGCAGAAAGTTATCGCAATTCTACGAAAGTCGTGCAGTGCAGCGAAAAGGACCTCGCGCGAGCGACCTGTGCAAAAATCAAAAACACGCATTTTGTTAAATTAAAGTGCCCAGCGAAGGTGGTTTGTGCATATGACGTCCAGATTACAAAATATAGCAGTTTTAGTGCGATTTGGCTTAGGAAAGCTTCCTAAATCCTTCCAAACTCTATATAAATCCTATTCTAACTCAAATTTAGGATTACACATCATTACACAACATTAGATACAGCCATATACAACTAAAATTTCAGCCATTGATGGGAGAAAAGTAATGTCACGCCCCGACGTAGCATAAATATGGAAAGCGTTTAATTTCCTTTATGGACCCGTAGGTCGCGACAGTTTGAAGGATCGATTCCGTCCCAAAACGTCGAACAACATAAAACCATTAATCAGAGTAGGGTAATCAGGGCTCATAAAAATTTTTCTAACTTATTACATCCTATGGTACGGGGTTTACTAAGGCACAGACCGCCTTGAAAATAAAACAATACTTAAAGTCTATTACAGTCATCCTTATTACAAAACCAAAACATATCTTAAAGCACATAAACATAAAACATATAAAAGTAACATCTCTTCTCAGCAACTGATCTCAATTAGCATAATCATACGGTTCATCCTGATTATTACCTGCAAAGCCTGGACACGAATGTCCAGGACGCATCAACGCCGTCAGCTTCAAGAAGCTGGTGAGTATTAAAAACAATACTTTGAATGTAAAAACATACTCATTTACCTTTTTCCCATTTCCATTTAAATACCACAAGTTTATATTTATGATAAAGAGCTCGTTTTAGAAAACAACCACAACATTATTTAAAAGATAATTTCACACATATGTAACCGTGTATGAGAACAATGCACCATCTCATCTATCCGACTCTTTTCTCTCGACAACACCCAACAACCCTCTATCCTACTCCTGGTATCTTTGAAATACTAAGATAGCCACACTTTAGCAACGGGGCGCCAGGGAGTGTCCAGTTTGCCTCACACTTTGGTCCGGGGTACCAGGGAGTGTCCAATGCCTCACACTTTGAATACCCTAACCGCCATGCAAATACCGGGGCAACCCCCTCACAAGTATCCAGACTCGAGTTATCAGGGAGTGTCCATAGGCCACACTTTAGCACTTCCATGGGTGCCAGTGAGTGTCCAAGTTCGGCTTCACACACTTTAACGCTTCCATGGGCGTCAGGGAGTGTCCATATTTGCCACCTTCGCATTTCAAAGACACCCTCTTCCGCATTTTCAACTACAACCACAACCACAACCACAATCACAAGCACAACCACAACCACAACTCAAACTCATACTCTTTCCACACAATCATTACTCTTTTCCACACTATCATTACTCTTTTACACACTACCAACACTCACCATGCATGTACAACTGACTCCACATGAATGTCATCAAACTTTAAACATAAAGGAATTCACAGAATTAAAGAAATAATACGCGTACGGGGATTGAAAATTCGTAATTCATTGCCTTAATCATTTTAAACATAACTAATAGCATTCTAAAAACTGCTACTGAAATCCTCGTTTTCTGTCCAAACGGTGCAGAATCTGAGAAAATTGCATTAGACGAAAAGTGTGCAGAATCGAGTTTTGCTTGGGACAACGCGGTCAGAACCTTAAATTTCATTCGTTTTCCTAACAAAAATCTGAAAACAAAATTCTGCTACTGTTAAAATTAAAAGAGAAAATATTAGATTGAATTTCTAATATACTTTTTCTGCTACTGTAATCCTCATTTTCTGCCCAAACGGTGCAAAATCTGAGAAAATTGCATCAGACGAAAAGTGTGCAGAATCGAGTTTTGCTTGGGACAACGCGGGCAGAACCTTAAATTTCATTCGTTTTCCTAACAAAAATCTGAAAACAAAATTCTGCTACTGTTAAAATTAACTACCTAAATCAGTAAATAAGGAATGAGTTACATTTTGAGTGAGTTAGTAATACTCACCGTGATGTAGATTGAAGAAATTGTTGAGAAAGAAATACAAGAATTAAGAATCTCCAATTTCAAGCTTGGCTATGGAGGATTGAGCTCTTCAAATTCTGAAATTATTATCTCTCTATGTGACTCTCTCAAGCTCTCTATGTTAGGAGTGTAGAATGTGTAGTGTGGTTGGGTGTATAAATACTCAAACTCCCACTTAGAAAACATTTACCTAACATCCCACTCATTCTCCATTAATCTCCACTAATTACAAAGAAAGTGCAGCAATGATGTGTAAATATACACTTGCAATTCATAATGCTCCATTGATAATTGAAATGGTAGGTGGAGTTGGTGTGGGTCAAGGTGTGTTTGGGAATCAAGCTTATGGCATTAGGACAACACACATACTACAAGCATTTGCCAAACAAGGCCTAAGGGAAAACTTTAGCAATAATAATTGGGTATAAAGAAATTTGTCCAATCAGTTACTCCCAAAATTCTGTGGAAGTTTAACACTGCGCGGACAGTTTTAAACCTAAACTAGTATTTTCGTGACACGGTGTTTATCACAAAAATACAGAAAATTCATTTTAATGTTAGAAATAGTTTTCTGATTTTATAAAAATACAGTTTGAGTTTTAAAAGAAATAATTCCACCGTTTTGAAATACAGATTTGAAATTTAACACAGGTATTGCCAGTTTTTATGAAAATTGCATTTTGACCCCAAAAGTAATTTCAATATGAGATTAGTCAAGAAATAAATTTTTCACATAAGGATAAAAGCAGACAAAATATATATAATTTTAAATATGACAATGCAAGAAAAATGCAGGTTATTACACCCTTCCTCCCTTAAACAGGATTTCGTCCCCGAAATCAAGACTAACTAGTCATGAAACAACTCCGGGTACTTCTTCCTCATATCAGCTTCAACTTCCCACGAGGCTTCATTCTCGTCATGGTGATTCCACTGAACCTTCACCAACGGGATCTCCTTATTTCTTAACTTCTTGATACTCTGATCCAGAATCTTCACAGGTCTCTCCTTGTAAGAAACGTTATGACTCGTCTCAATGTCATCATAACTAACCACGTGCGAGGGATCTCGTATGTATTTCCTCAACATACTCACGTGAAACACGTTGTGAACCCCAGACATCTTCGGTGGTAGTGCCAGTCGATAGGCTACTAACCCGATACGTTCCAAAATCTCAAACGGTCCAATGAAACGCGGAGCTAACTTCCCTCTCTTGAGACCAAAGCGTACTACTCCTCGTGTTGGTGAAACCTTAAGAAGTACGTGATCTCCAACACTGAATTCCAAATCTTTTCGGCGTCGATCAGCATAACTCTTATACCGGCTCTGAGCGGTTCTCATCCTTTCCTTGACCAAGGAAATCTTCTCGTTGGTTTCTCTAACCAAATCTGGTCCCAACAATTCTGTGTCCCCAACCTCTGCCCAACACAATGGAGAACGACACGGTCGTCCGTACAGTGCTTCGAACGGAGCCATACCGATACTCGTATGATAACTATTGTTATAGGCAAATTCAACCAAAGGCAAGTGTGTCTCCCAAGATTCTTCAAAATCGATCACACAAGCCCTAAGCATATCCTCCATGATCTGATTCACACGCTCAGTTTGTCCATCTGTCTGAGGGTGAAAAGCAGTACTCATCTTGAGCGAGGTTCCCATAGCTTCTTGCAGACTTTCCCAAAATCCAGAGGTAAAACGCGCGTCACGATCTGACACAATTGACACAGGTGCACCATGAAGTCGCACAACTTGTTGTATGTACATCCGGCTCATCCTCTCCACCGGGTATGTCATACTATAAGCAATGAAATGGGCTGATTTCGTCAGTCGATCCACAACTACCCAAATAGCATCATGGTTCTGTTGAGATCGAGGCAATCCCACTACAAAATCCATGGTTATGTGCTCCCACTTCCAACCAGGAATAGGTAATGGTTGCAACAGTCCTGACGGTCTCTGATGTTCGGCCTTGACTTGCTGACACGTCAAACACTTGGATACAAACTCGGCCACATCCTTCTTCATGCCTTCCCACCAGAAATTCCTCTTCAAATCTTTATACATCTTCGTTCCTCCCGGGTGAACTGTATACCTTGATTTATGTGCTTCTTCCAGGATATCCTTCCTTAACTCTCCATCACCGGGCATGCACAATCTATTCCTGCACCGATACCCTCCATCGATTCCCACCTTCCAATCTGTCGGGTCCTTCTCTGACATCTTCTTGAACCATGATTGAAACTTCTCATCTTCTTTCTGAGCTCCGATAATGCGGTCAATGAGAACAGGCTGTAGGATAAGACATCCGAAAAGTTGTCCTTCTCCTCTTTCAGCACTCTGTACATCGAACTCCGCCAGCGTCTCCAATGCTCGCCATTCTCTAACCATTAAGGAGGCGATCGTTTCCCGAGTTTGCCGACTCAAAGCATCAGCGACCACATTAGCTTTACCAGGGTGGTATTCCAACGTGAAGTCGTAATCTTTGATCAACTCCATCCATCTGCGTTGCCTCATGTTCAACTCTTTCTGTGTGAACAAATATTTTAGGCTCTTGTGATCGGAGAACAAATCAAACTTCTCACCGTAGAGGTAGTGTCTCCAAATCTTGAGTGCAAATACCACTGCTGCCAACTCCAAATCATGAATAGGGTAGTTCAACTCATTCGGCTTCAGCTGCCTGGATCCATAGGCTATAACTCTACCATCTTGCATAAGTACACACCCTAGTCCTTGATATGATGCGTCACTAAAGATAGTGAACTTCTCACCAGGCTTGGGTATTGCTAGTACTGGTGCGGTAGTGAGTCTCTCTTTCAACTCTAGAAAGGCTCGCTCATGCTTCTCTGTCCACTCGAACTTCAAATTCTTCTTCGTCAACCCAGTCAAAGGTGCAGCTATTTTAGAGAATCCCTCAACAAATCTCCTGTAATAGCCTGCGAGTCCAAGAAAACTCCGAACTTCTGTAGGGTTGCTTGGCCTAACCCAGTTGGATACAGCATCGGTCTTGGACGAATCCACAGAAATTCCTTGAGATGACACCTTGTGTCCCAAAAATTTCACTTCTTGTAACCAGAACTCACACTTACTGAACTTGGCATACAAGTGGCGGTCCTTAAGCGTCTGCATCACAATACGTAGATGTTGCTCGTGTTCTTCTCCTGACTTAGAATAGATCAAAATATCATCAATAAAGACGATGACAAACTGATCTAAATAAGGCTTGAACACTCTGTTCATCAGATCCATAAACACTGCCGGGACGTTCGTCAATCCAAACGGCATCACCAGAAATTCATAATGACCATATCGGGTTCTGAAAGCAGTCTTAGGTATGTCTTCCTTCCGTACCCTCAACTGATGATATCTCGACCTAAGGTCTATCTTGGAAAATATCGTAGCTCCTTGTAGTTGATCAAATAAATCGTCGATCCGAGGCAAAGGATACTTGTTCTTGATTGTCACTCGATTCAATTCTCTGTAGTCGATACACAGCCTGAGCGTCCCGTCCTTCTTCTTCACAAATAACACCGGTGCTCCCCAAGGTGATGTACTTGGACGTACAAAACCTAGGTTCTCGAGCTCTTGAACTTGTCCCTTCAATTCTAGTAGTTCTGTGGGGGCCATTCTGTAGGGAACCTTGGTAATCGGTACGGTACCCGGTATAAGCTCAATACAGAACTCTATACTTCTCTCGGGCGGTAATCCAGAAATGTCTTGAAATACTTCTTCGAAGTCCTTGACTACAGGTATAGATGAAGCTGTCACCTCTGTACTGACGACTTCGATGTTGGCTAAACATCTTGTGAGGAACATATCTCCCGAAGGGTTACATTGAAAATCAAAGGGTTGATTCTCATTGTCGGGGAATGTAATTCTCTTCCTCGCACAATCCAACTTCACTTGATTCTGAGACAGCCAATCCATTCCTAGGATTATGTCGAACTCCTTCATCGATAGAACAATCAACCTCGCAGGGATTTCTCGGTCTCCTAATCTTAAGGGACAATCCTTGCACACATGTCCTAAACTGACCGCAGCTCCTATTGGTGATGTAGCCTTCAAAGCTTTCTCTAAGCGATGAGGTAAGATACCCAATCTCCGAATTGTATTAACAGATATGAATGATAGAGCAGCACCCGTATCAAATAATACTCTAACATGGGAGTTAAATAGAGTCAATGTACCTTCTACTGCTTGCTGATCAGGTTGAGCTTCTCCATGATCTCCTTCTTCATATACAGCTCCATCATATCCAGCGGCATCAGGAATAACAGCATTCAAGCGGGTCTGACCCTGTTGCCCATAAGTCGCTTGCTTAGGAGCAGTGCAGAACCTGCTGATGTGACCTGGTTCACCACAGTTGAAGCAGACTATTCCTGGCTGAGCAGCACGCCTTGGTGCCTTGCAGTCCCGAGCCACATGTCCAGGGTTGCCACAGTTGAAGCACTTTACGCCACTACTTCCTTCTCCTACTCGGGGTTGAGTCGGATAGGTAATAGCTTGTGCCTTCTTGCTTCCGTCAAAGTTCCTCTTCTGCCCTTGGGTACGATTCATTGGTGGTCTATTCCCAAAATTACCCCTCTGAGGCGGTCGAAATTCAAATTGTTTGCGATATACTCGAGCATCTTCTTCCAGATCGGTAGCCAGGCCGACTAGTCCTTCAAACGTCTTGTCTAGATGGCCGAGAGTCAGGCGACGAATCTGCGGTGCCAACCCTTGGTTATACTTTCGGATCTTCTTCTCCTCAGTATCAACCATGTGCGGGGCAAACCGTGACAGCCTCTCAAACTGTGTGGTATACTCTTGCACCGTCTTGGTTCCTTGCGTCAGATCCATAAATTCCTTCTCTCTTCTGTGCCTCTCCGTAGCCGGGAAGTACTTCTCCAGGAATCTCCCTTTGAACGCCGTCCACGTCATCCCCATAGCAGCGGTGTTCCCGATAGTGGCTATAACCGAGTCCCACCAATCTGCAGCGGCGTCGGTTAGTTGAAATGTAGCCAGCCTCCTCTTGTCCATCTCGTTGCATTGGACAGCTTCGAACATGCGGTCCATCTGTCTTAACCATTGTTCCGCCTTCCAGGGATCCGTGGTACCCGCAAATTGCTCGGGTCTGAGCGCACGGAATCTCTCCAGCAGCTTATCTCCCGTCTGGCGGTCTCGTTGGTTTTCATTCGCATTACTAACCCTCTCGAGACGTCTGATAAAAGCTTCAAATATTCCCGTGGGGTCGGCAGCCTCGGGCGCTCCTTCAATCAGATTTCTGTTCCTCCTTGGTCTTCCAGCCATTCTATGCATGATAGGGGTAGTAGAATGAGAAACATGCATGCAACAGTACTATGACGAAAATTTTCAAAGGAGTATTTATCACTATATCACATACTCGTATTATCACATAAGCATACAATAAAATATATATTAAGTACATATAATACTCGTATTCGAACTAGGGCTGTCTAATAGCAAAGAGGTCGTATTCTTATCCTCTAGACTCTGGGTTGTGGGCCATACTGACTGTTCCGAGATTTGACTCAGGAAGTTGGTCAGTGCCTAAGCTATTAATGAGGGCTATGGTATGCTTTAACTCCTTAGAAACTCGGCTACTATATGTCTGTAGGGGCATCATAAGTTATGGTTATCTCGGCTAATCCTAAATGGATATGTCTGAAGATATATGGAAATTGCTATCATTCTTGTCGATGTGACAAGACAAACGGGTAATCATTTCTATGATAAAACCAACTTAGAATTTTAGTTTCTGAACTAAGGGTAATCCGTACTAAACTAACACTAGAACTTGGTTGTATAGCTTAGTAAAACTTAAGGGTAACCTATGTCACTAATCTATGGCGTGAATAACTGAGCCTGGTCAATCTAGAAAACCTGGCTCTGATACCACCAAATCCTGTCACGCCCCGACGTAGCATAAATATGGAAAGCGTTTAATTTCCTTTATGGACCCGTAGGTCGCGACAGTTTGAAGGATCGATTCCGTCCCAAAACGTCGAACAACATAAAACCATTAATCAGAGTAGGGTAATCAGGGCTCATAAAAATTTTTCTAACTTATTACATCCTATGGTACGGGGTTTACTAAGGCACAGACCGCCTTGAAAATAAAACAATACTTAAAGTCTATTACAGTCATCCTTATTACAAAACCAAAACATATCTTAAAGCACATAAACATAAAACATATAAAAGTAACATCTCTTCTCAGCAACTGATCTCAATTAGCATAATCATACGGTTCATCCTGATTATTACCTGCAAAGCCTGGACACGAATGTCCAGGACGCATCAACGCCGTCAGCTTCAAGAAGCTGGTGAGTATTAAAAACAATACTTTGAATGTAAAAACATACTCATTTACCTTTTTCCCATTTCCATTTAAATACCACAAGTTTATATTTATGATAAAGAGCTCGTTTTAGAAAACAACCACAACATTATTTAAAAGATAATTTCACACATATGTAACCGTGTATGAGAACAATGCACCATCTCATCTATCCGACTCTTTTCTCTCGACAACACCCAACAACCCTCTATCCTACTCCTGGTATCTTTGAAATACTAAGATAGCCACACTTTAGCAACGGGGCGCCAGGGAGTGTCCAGTTTGCCTCACACTTTGGTCCGGGGTACCAGGGAGTGTCCAATGCCTCACACTTTGAATACCCTAACCGCCATGCAAATACCGGGGCAACCCCCTCACAAGTATCCAGACTCGAGTTATCAGGGAGTGTCCATAGGCCACACTTTAGCACTTCCATGGGTGCCAGTGAGTGTCCAAGTTCGGCTTCACACACTTTAACGCTTCCATGGGCGTCAGGGAGTGTCCATATTTGCCACCTTCGCATTTCAAAGACACCCTCTTCCGCATTTTCAACTACAACCACAACCACAACCACAATCACAAGCACAACCACAACCACAACTCAAACTCATACTCTTTCCACACAATCATTACTCTTTTCCACACTATCATTACTCTTTTACACACTACCAACACTCACCATGCATGTACAACTGACTCCACATGAATGTCATCAAACTTTAAACATAAAGGAATTCACAGAATTAAAGAAATAATACGCGTACGGGGATTGAAAATTCGTAATTCATTGCCTTAATCATTTTAAACATAACTAATAGCATTCTAAAAACTGCTACTGAAATCCTCATTTTCTGTCCAAACGGTGCAGAATCTGAGAAAATTGCATTAGACGAAAAGTGTGCAGAATCGAGTTTTGCTTGGGACAACGCGGTCAGAACCTTAAATTTCATTCGTTTTCCTAACAAAAATCTGAAAACAAAATTCTGCTACTGTTAAAATTAAAAGAGAAAATATTAGATTGAATTTCTAATATACTTTTTCTGCTACTGTAATCCTCATTTTCTGCCCAAACGGTGCAAAATCTGAGAAAATTGCATCAGACGAAAAGTGTGCAGAATCGAGTTTTGCTTGGGACAACGCGGGCAGAACCTTAAATTTCATTCGTTTTCCTAACAAAAATCTGAAAACAAAATTCTGCTACTGTTAAAATTAACTACCTAAATCAGTAAATAAGGAATGAGTTACATTTTGAGTGAGTTAGTAATACTCACCGTGATGTAGATTGAAGAAGTTGTTGAGAAAGAAATACAAGAATTAAGAATCTCCAATTTCAAGCTTGGCTATGGAGGATTGAGCTCTTCAAATTCTGAAATTATTATCTCTCTATGTGACTCTCTCAAGCTCTCTATGTTAGGAGTGTAGAATGTGTAGTGTGGTTGGGTGTATAAATACTCAAACTCCCACTTAGAAAACATTTACCTAACATCCCACTCATTCTCCATTAATCTCCACTAATTACAAAGAAAGTGCAGCAATGATGTGTAAATATACACTTGCAATTCATAATGCTCCATTGATAATTGAAATGGTAGGTGGAGTTGGTGTGGGTCAAGGTGTGTTTGGGAATCAAGCTTATGGCATTAGGACAACACACATACTACAAGCATTTGCCAAACAAGGCCTAAGGGAAAACTTTAGCAATAATAATTGGGTATAAAGAAATTTGTCCAATCAGTTACTCCCAAAATTCTGTGGAAGTTTAACACTGCGCGGACAGTTTTAAACCTAAACTAGTATTTTCGTGACACGGTGTTTATCACAAAAATACAGAAAATTCATTTTAATGTTAGAAATAGTTTTCTGATTTTATAA
Source organism: Hydrangea macrophylla (assembly GCA_033977485.1). Taxonomy (NCBI): domain Eukaryota; kingdom Viridiplantae; phylum Streptophyta; class Magnoliopsida; order Cornales; family Hydrangeaceae; genus Hydrangea; species Hydrangea macrophylla. The sequence continues at coordinate 3,057,180 of CM066998.1, read as the reverse complement.
AAATACAGTTTGAGTTTTAAAAGAAATAATTCCACCGTTTTGAAATACAGATTTGAAATTTAACACAGGTATTGCCAGTTTTTATGAAAATTGCATTTTGACCCCAAAAGTAATTTCAATATGAGATTAGTCAAGAAATAAAATTTTCACATAAGGATAAAAGCAGACAAAATATATATAATTTTAAATATGACAATGCAAGAAAAATGCAGGTTATTACAAGTAAGGAGGAGAAGAAGAAGACCAAGGATTCCCATGGCCTCCTCCATCAACCTCTTGCTGTTCATCAATTATATGGCCAACTAAACCTAAATCTAGAGTTTCAATGAAACCCTAGCCAAGTAATAGGGTTTTATTTATGTTTTTATGTTAGTTTTATTATGTATGGATGATGATTACATGTTTAGAGGATTTTTATAAATAAATCGTACTTTTATTGATTAAATCATTACTTTCAAAGTTTATTCTTGTCTTAGATTTATTTTGACTGTGATGTGCTCAATGATCTATATTTGCTGTGCTTGTATAGATTGTTTACATGTAATGGTGCTTTATTGAATTGTGCTATCAAGTATCCGAATAGTCCATGCCTAGATTAGACGGATTATACCACAACCCTAGTTTAGTGTGGGATAATTCGTGCTAACCGAAGATGGATTATGTTGGTGCTTGAACCATAGTTATTTTCTTGACGGAGGAATTGGGCTTGTAGCTACAATTCCTCATTATCATCCAACTTAGTAAGCTAAAGTAATTCATAAATATTCCTTATTATGAAGCTAGTGGTGGATTTGCAATCCTAGGTTCCATTAAACATTATTTAAAACAACTTTAATTGCTTTCATAGTTTAGATTTAGTTTTATTGTTATTAGTTTAATTAAAATCAAATCAAAATCCGTTTTCATAATAAACTAAAGTTAGGTTTTAAAATTAAGTCGCTGTAGTTAATCAATCTCTGTGGGTTCGACCTTTACTTCCACACTGCAAATCTTTTGAAAAGTAAAGAACACTTTTTATATCTTGATTCTGACAAGATCACTATCAAATAAGACCTGAATTTGTCCAGCGCGAAGACTATTGCCAGTAGCTCTTTTTCAGTAGTTGTATAGTTCATTTGAGTTTCATTAAGTGTTCGGCTTGCATAGTATATAACATAAGGCTTGTCATCCTTCCTCTGTCCTAGGACTGCACCAATGGCGTAGTCAATAGCGTCGCACATTAGTTCAAATGGCAAACCCCAGTCGGGTGCCTGTATTATCGGTACGGAGGTAAGGTGTTCCTTTAGCGCGTCAAAAGATGTTTGACAGTTATTTGACCACTTGAAAGGTACGTCTTTGACTAGAGCTAAGAGTGGGACCTCCTAGGCTCTTTATTGTTGGCTCAGACCAGTTGTTAATTCCCATGACCAAACTCTTTGATCAGCAAACTAACCAACTGATCAGTTAACGTTTACTTCACTATAAAACGATAACTGAACTCCAACGCAAAAGAACATATCTGAAGCGACAACTAGACTTGCATGTTGTACTAATATCCCTCTACCTTCAGCATTCATAATCATATTCAGGTAGTCGGATATATGGTTACTATCAACTTGAATCATGATTACTTCTTGTATTCCTTGAGTCCCATTCACCTCTCATGATTACCAAACATGTTTATAACTACTTATCAACAAGACTGTAGTTCTCAGTAATCAACTTGGTGACATTCTCAACGGAATGCTTACTCTGAATCAAATGGTAGATTCTATCTTGACAATAAATGTTCACAACCCTATGAACATGACATACCCAAGATACCCAGGTGTTGATCTTCTATAGACCTCACTGATTGGTAATTCAAAGTAGCCATATCCACAGTCTGTTTTCATAATCATCTCAAGATTGAGAACACGTACCTTATATAAGTTATGAGTTCCTATCAACTATTTGACAGTCTTGAGTGTCAATAGGAAAGCTCAGGTCCGTCAATGCACTATAAGCACTGGCATATTAACTAAGAGTTACACTCTAGTGATTGAGATTAATCACTCCATCCAATGGTAGTTAATCATGCTACAGTGTAAACCTGATGAGATATCCAGTCTCATTATCCACTGTGACAAGTTCTAAGTATCAAAGAATAGTAATTCGTATCTCACTTGTATGTATCTCATACACACACGAATTACCTACTATGATACTTAAGGATTAAACAATCATCTCATGAAAGAAAGATATACAATGAAATGTAAAGTCGATATCCATATATTAAAATGTCAATGTCTGATCGGAGAGTATCTCTGATTGATCGGGGTTAAAACTCTACTTAAGTAGTGATGATGCCTAAATTTGGTTACGAGATAATAAGAAGAATGGGATGAGAATTTGTATGTTGTCCAGCCCTATTAAAGAAGAGACCTACGTCCACGTGGTGTGTCAAAGCACTTACACTATAGAATTAATCAACAGGTCTTTGGTGAGCCAACAATAGGGGTGGAGATACCAAAGACCAATCGAATAAATGTGTATATGAGAATATGAGTGCAACTCTGTGAGATAAGAATGTCGTGCCCCTTGAAGGGAGTAAGTGTTCTCTTTTATACATACAAGAGACCCACTCATACAAGATAAGTAATCTAATTAAGTAATATAATCTGATAAGGATTGATTAGCACAAATCATGGGAGTTTCCTAACTAGATTAGGAAGTAATCTCCTCTTTCCATTAGCCCTTCAGCTTGTGTAGGAATCTATATGGATTTTACTGGAACTTGTATAGTGTCCCCGACCTTTTGGTTGGGATAAGTTAGTACCAACGAACCGCTCGGGTAGATGGAGGCTAAGCCTTTTACCTTCACTGGATATTTTTGTACCTATCAAGTAGTAAACAATTGGCTCTTTTCCTACTTGGTTATCCTATCCTAACATACTCCTAATAGACTCCTTAGCTACTGAGATGTAGAGCTTCAAGTTTTGCCACTTCTTTGGTGGCATGAGTACTGGAGGTGTTGAAAAATATTTCTTGATTTCTTCAAAAGCCTTCTGATGTTGCTTTTCCCATCAGAATGGCTCATCGGTCTTGATCTTTAGCAATGGTAAAAAGACCTTTGTTCTCCCTGTGTAGTTAGAAATGAACCTTCTAAGGAAGTTAATTTGACCGAGTAACCTTTGCAATTCCTTCTTCGTAGTCAGGGATTATGCAGCCTGTATTGGTTTGGCCCTATTCTTATCGATTTCAATCCCTCTGATGGACCATGAACCCTAAGAAATTCCCAGCTGACACCCCGAATGCACACTTGAGAGGGTTTATCTTTAACTTGTGGACTCTCATCCTCTGAAATGCCTTCTCAAGGTCAGGCAAATGTTTGGACTTGGCTGGGGATTTTATGATAACGTCATCAATGTAGACTTCTATAAAGTGACCGATCATATCATGGAAGATGGAATTCATGGCTCTTTGATAATTTGCCCCTACATTCTTTAGTCCGAACAGCATGACAACCCACTCAAAGGTGCCAATTTCCCCCAGATAATGAAAAGCCATTTTTGGAATATCCTCTTCAGCTATATAAATTTGGTTGTACCCCGAATGCCCATCCATGAAGGAAAGAATTTGGTGGTTGGCTGCAACGTCGATTAACTGATCGGCCATGGGCATTGGATATTTATCCTTCGGGGTAGCTAAATTAAGATTTCTAAAGTAAATGCAAACCCATAATTTACCATTTTTCTTTACTACTGGAACCACATTTGATAGTTATTCCACATACCTTGCAGTCCGAATAAAACCTGCCTTCAAGAGCCTCTCAATTTCTTCTATAACCTTTAAGGTGACTTCTTGAGACATTCTTCTTAGCAATTGTTTAAATGGTCTACACTCTTCTCTGATTGGTAATCGGTGCTCTACCAATTCCCTTGATAATCTAGGCATTTCATCATAGTCCCAGGAAAAATAGTCCATGTACTCCTTGAGAAGCTTAATCAGGTTTGCCTAGAAATTGGGCTCTAACAGCTGACTGACAAACGTGGGCTTGTGTTCTCCCTTATCTCCCAAATTTACTTCCAGGAGAGGGTCTTGCACCTTGGTCTTCAAGTCGTCCAATTCGGCAGAGGCTGATTGTAATTCATCTAATTGTACAACATCCTTATGTAAAATTCTTCCTCATAAACGTAATCGGCCACGTTAGCCGATGTTGATTCGGAGTCAAGCTGTGCTCTTCTATCGGCCAGATAAGCATACATTCTGGCCAAACTAGCTTTGACTGCCAACTTTCTCAATTTTCTGAAGTTATGGCTCCATCAAGAAAAATTTCTTCAAGGCCGTTTGGGGGGGCTTAATTTTAGCTTTTAAAGTGCTTATAGGGGGTAATCACAATTGTGGGTTGTTTGGGGGTATCTTGGTCAAATGCAAATGGTGTGTTTCTCCGATTTTCCGGCAACATGATAGCTTTTTGTTAAAGCTGGGGTCCCCCTGCTTAAAATCAAAGCTATCAAAATGTTGGGTCAAGAGAAGATGTAAATGACAACCATGTCCAACTTGTTTTAGCTATTTACTCAAATACCTGTAGGACAACTTTTCTTTGCCAATATTTTAAACTATGAATTGTGGAGACATGAACATGTGAGAGTTTTTTGTTTTTATATAATGTTTGTAAGGCATTGAAATGTGAGCCTTCAGATATGTCATGCTAAATTTATTTTTGCGTTTCATTTTGTATTATTCAAAAACTATAAGAAAATGAAATAAAATCATATAGGAATGTGTGTTGGCACACATTTCAATGTCTATTACTAATCAACGTGATGAAACTATGCATGTTAGTTAACTAATAAATTTAATAATTTTAAAATATAACTTTTTTTGATAACTTTTAACAAATTAATATATTTACTTATTTGATTAAGTAACTAAACAATTATTTAATAACAACACTAATCTGTATCAATAAAACTAAACTTTATTATGTACACCATAATAATATAATAGTCTTACAATATAAGGACACAACTGTCTTTTGGGCATTAAAATCACTTTTACATTTATGTAACCAAACACTTACATAATCTATTATACTACCACAACCACTTTTACAATACTTTACCCAAACACCACAACAACCATAATCTATTATAACCATAATCTATTATCAAAAAAGCAATCGGTAAGCTATCGTTATGCCAAACAGGCTCTTCAACAGCAACGATCGGTGTCAACTCGGATATCCGACCTATTTCTTCATACAGCTTCTTTACACCTTATAGTTGGCCTTTGTCAAACGTATAATCACTCGGTCATCCATATTTGCTAAGTCCAAACATTTTGACTGGACCAATATGATCTTCATATAATAGAGCATCTTTGTTGTGCACCTTAGCAACGAAAGGCTTGTTTTCCCCTAACACCACTTCTACATCTTCCCCATTCCAGAAAACTAGTAATTGGTGGAGTGCAGAAGGCAAACAAAAGTTGGGATGGATCCAATCACGACCGAGTAGGGCGTTATATGCAATTGATGACTCAACCACAAAAAAAGCAGTTAGGGAAGTTTTAGATCCCACTCTATGCTCCATGGGGGGTATCCCTTTTGTCCTTGATGGTACCCCATTAAATCCATGAGCATTTAACATGGTGGAAATTAAATCTTGCTTACTTTTCTGTAGGGTCCTCAACATAGTCTGGGGCATCACATTGATGGCTTACTCCCATCTATCAATACCCCGTTGATCGGATGTCCATCCACATGGGCCTTGATATATAATGGCTTCAAATGCTAAAACATCTGGATTATCAGTCTTTCAAATACAATCTTTATAGGCTTTTCCGACTGACCCTCTTCGTTCTGATCTTTTTTTGGCCTTAACATGGTGATTTTTGGCCGATTGATTTGTAGGTCGGCCTCATCAACATTTTTACTTGGCCTGCATCACAATTGGTTCCACCACCTATTGGGTTGGTTCTTCATTAAGAGTTACAATGGGCTGATGTTGCTCTTCAACATCACCTCTCATGACTGGTGATTGGCCTGGCTTGGCAATAAAAGTCATGGGCAAGGTGTACACCATGTTAATTGAAAAACCCCTTGGGACAAACCAAATTATAAGAACTTATTAACTTTATCGATCTCACTTGAGTCCGATTCTAGATACTCTGACTCGGTCCCCCCTATAAGTTCATGGGTTGAGGGCCCTTTTACTTTCATGAACTCTCGTTAGGAGTTACCATTCCGAGCAACTTCTTTACCCTTGGCTTAGTCACGAGGAATCTCCACTTGTGAAGATAGCAACATCTAGCCAAGGAAGAAGTCTCTGATGTATCATTCACTTTCAAGATTGGGGCTTGCAGGATATTGATGGACTTCGCCTTCTCTTTATAGTATTTCTGTTCCCATTCCTTGGCAGATTTCTTCATCCTTTGGTAACGCCTAATCTGGGTCTTTGTTGGCTAATAAACCTTAGGCTGTGCAAATTTAGGGTGTTCTAACTTATTCTAAGGGCTTGGTTCTACTACCGGCGATATCACCATTTTGGGTTCTCGATCTCTCTTGATGATAGTTGTCACATGGCCTTTCTCTTGGTACTCTTTCTTGACATACTCTTGTTTTGGGAATGCCAAATGACTTTTAATCGGCCTCCTAAGAGGACTTGGTGGCCAGTTAGAAACATCCCTGGGCTTCTTACTCAGCCCATCATACTCAAGTTTAACACTTGTCTTGCATTTTGGACAAAGCCCTTTCTCTATCAGTTCCAGCTATTGCTTTATTTCTACCAATAACTGCTCAGCACATTTGTAACATGGATAGGTCATGATGACCAATTCCTTCTGCTTCCTTTCTTTGTACGTTCTTTTCAAGTCATGGATGTCTATGGCAATCTTTTTCTCCAGTATGCTAGAAGATGATTTCCCTAATGTTTCCAAGTTAACTTTGATTCTTGGCTTTAACACCTTTAGGAGATCGGGAGTAACCATGTTTGATCTTACCACAACAGGGAAAGGATCAGCATCCACTCCCATTTGCTTGTCCAAGAACATAAGAATGCCTTTCTCCACGTTACTCTGTATGAAATTATGAAAGACAACACAATTGTTAGTTTCATGGCGCCATGAGTTGTGCCTTTTGCAAAACTATTTGCATTTTATATCTTCGGCATTAGGATTTTTATGGCTGTCACTAAGCCGAATTAATTTTTTATAGCCAACAGTGTGTCAAAGATCTGATGTGCCTTGGTTATATCAAATGAATATGTTTTTCCAACTTCAAATGTCTGTTGTTTTGCCCCTAAATTTCTATTGCTATTAGTTGGTTTTTGTAGGGCCTTTACACACAACGGGCCATATCCATATCCCTAACTTCGAAGTCACTATCAGTTACATGGACTTCAAAGTTGGAATCTTTATAATAAGTTCCTTTTAAGGATTTTTTCATCTCCTGTTCATCCAAGAGGATCCTTTCATACCTAGTAGCCCTAGTACTTAGCTCCAATAGGTCTCTGAATTGCATGCCCTCAAACTTCTTACAAAGTTCGAAGTTTAAGCTAATGGTGGCCATTTTGACAACTCTTTAGGAATAGCCACTTTGCATCAGAAATTCAATTTCCTAAACCACCTAATGAAGTCCTCAATTGACTCCCTACTTTGCTAGTGTAATCAAGAGATCAGTCATAGATACCTTAGGCTCGGTCCTGTAGAACTGGCAGTGAAACATTTCTTCCATCTATTGCTAGTTTTGGACCGAGTCTTATTGTAATTTGACATACCAGGTGAATGCCACCCCAGTCAGAGAATTTGGAAACAACCTCATCTTAAGGTCATCATTTCCCCCAAGATGACCACATTGAACAATAAAATAATCGATGTGCTCAATCGTTGATTATTCCCCATCACTAGTAACAAAGTAAAATTCAAGACTTTATAATCTTGTGGGATGTCTCGGTCAATTCGGTCGGGGTATGGCTGTCTGTAAGTCGGCCTTCCCATTCTCCTCATAATCAATCGGTCATCGTGGCCTACTCCAGTAGTCTGTGGCCTCGGTAGATGGGCCACTTTGGCTTCCGTTGCTATGGTTGGTAGTCAATCTTGCCCCCAAGACTTGTGGGGATCTAGTAATTTCTTTTCCTTTATTTGGGAGAGGACCAATTTCATCATTCTTCCTTGGAGGGATAATGAACCTTTTGGGCTTTGACATGTCCAAATTACCTTATATAGGAAAGCTTCCCAAACTGAGGGTAAGGGAGTAGCCCATGTATTCATGGCATTTATCTTTCCAGACAAATCCATAATTGCCTTGACCAGAAATTCCTGGCTTTGCTGGACTGCTTTCAAGAGCTCATGGCTACTCTTAATCAAGAGGTACGAATGTTCATCCTTTATGTATTTCATTTGCCTTACTCAATTAAAGGGGCTAAGTGATGTGACAGTTTGTCTGAAGAAAACTTCAGGCTGTCTTGACCTTCTTGGTCAACTAACTCATCTTCAGACCCTTCACGCTGGGGTCCTCTAGGTTCACAGACTCAGAAGTTTAGTCTATCTTATGTACCATGACTTAGCACTTTTGGTCCCATTGGGCATGCCAAAAATGTTCACATCAAGTTGTATTTGGTGTTTGGGCGTGCCAGAATCTACTAGGATTCAGTGTGTATGAGTAAGTGAACTTGTAATTCTTAAGATAATGAATAAGACTAACTTTGAAATCAAACAATTGTGTACAACTGACAAGAATTAAATCTACTAAAATCCTCAAATACTATTAAAGCATACAATTTTGATGAATGCTAAAATCATACAAGAAATACCTTGAGTACTGCATTGAACTTCATTTTCATTGATGGTTAGATTACAGATACTTGGGGAATTGAAAAGTACAAACTAAGAGACTATAAAACTAAAAGCAAAGGAAAGAAATCTAAACTATTGGATGCTTCTATTGATGCTTTGAATGCTGGTTTTGAGTATGAGTTGTGTGAGAGAAAGACTTTTGGTGTCTCATCCTTTGTATTTATAGTGTTGCATGTGTCTTCAACTGTTTAGGACGTGCTTTTGTGATTTTTGGCCTCAATATCCACGTTTGGGTCCACATAAATAACACTCAACCGGCTTCCATCAATCATGTTCGTCTGATGTAACCACTTCTGGATCACACAAATGAGTGGTCTTTCAGCTTCACCTTGGATCCTCCATTTCCCTAACCGAGAAAAAGGACACCTCTTTCTTAATTAGTCTTGGGTTGACATTGGGCGCACTTTACCCCAGTCTGGTTCTTCCATGGGCTGATCCCATTCCTTACACATTGTTGACATTGGTTCAGAGCCCGACCTCAGACTAACCCTCAATGCTATTAACCTTGGCCTAAACCAATTAATATTACCAGGTCCATCCTTCCTTGGCTTAACCTTGATGGCCCAATGGACTGAGTAGATTTTCGGTGTTAACACTTTCTTTTTTCAGTTTTGGTAATGTTTTTACGCGACCCATTTTAAGGGGTGATACATATATGTGATATATATATGTAGGAATATTATTGGGAGTAACTAGAGCTAGTTTTGCGAAGGAATTTGGGAATTCTAAGCTTTATTTGGACTTATTCGTGAGGTGAGGAATCCCAAAATTGGATGTTTAATGTTATTTATTTGTTAGTAAATGCTTAAATTGCTTAATTGTGATTAAGTACAAAAGTATGTGGTTAATTAACAATTAACATGTTCGAAATGTTGAATTGCCATGTTGACATATTAAGCTGCTTATGTGCTTATTTGGGTCAAAGGGTCTCTAGTAATAATCACCATTTTTAGCCCGTATATAAGGGATGCTCAATTCCTTAGAGAAAAGGGGATGGTGGTAACGACCACAGTGAATTGACTTCGAGCATGTGAGAGTGTATGATATCGCTTTTAAACCGACGATAAAGTGAGAAAGTCCCGATATTAGGTGTCCAATAAAATGGTGATTGATTACTTGACACGTCGGTGACCATTTATTGTTGTGAATGCTTAATTGGTGTTTATGATACATTAAATACTCCAATTGCATGATTAGTATTACACTCACTGAGCGAAAGCTTAGTCGATTTTATGGCTAATGACCACGCAGGTTCGGACGAGCATCACAATGAGAAGCGGTGAACTATGGGGATTCCGGGATAGCTCGAGATTAATGGTTTATGGTAAATATGTTCATATGTAAATGAGTTTAGATGAGTAGTTATATTCCTAGTGTTTGGATTTTTGGAGATATGTTTTGGTTTTATATTAAATTCTTGTAATATGAATTGTGGAGTTGTAATCATGTTTAAATGGTTGAAAATGCTTGAATATGTATTAGGGGCATGTTCTTGAAGTTTTGAAGGTATTTCCAAGTGCTTTGGTGATGTTTTGGTATTTCAATTCGTATTTAACAGGGTGAATGGTGCTATAATAGGAGAATCTCTGTCCAAGTACCATTCGATGATTTTAAACCTTTATTTTTGTTTTATTGTTTGGTCCTTATTGGCTTTGTTACACGTGTCCTAGCTCGCTGGGCCGGGTTGGGGTGTGACACATACTAACCCATTTGATTTATAGAAAGTAATGTTGTGTATATAATACATTTGAGTTATAATAACACATTCATCTTCATAAAAAAATTGGTAGAATCTCAACCCGGATTTTTGAACTGAACCAGATCTTCCATTTCTGACCTATAGACACCCATTTTAACTAAACTATCGAACCTAGGGAGAATTACCTTGATACTATGATGATACTGTCCGGTGCGCTAGGACGGTCTTCAAAGAACTCTTTATGAAACTTCAAAAAGCTTTTTAATCAAATTTTGCTTCAAAAAGGGTAAAAAAAAAAAAACAAATAGGTGAAAAAGGCTTTAAGGGCAAAATTCTATGACTTATTAAGTATCAATACCCGTGGTAGAGAAATTAGAGCATTCGGGATAGCAAAGATCCAAGGAAAGAGGTTCAAGAGCCTAAAACTATTATTTTCCCTATTTTTTTTCCTATTATTTTGAAAGAAGAAAGGAAGAATTGATAAATAAATAAATAAATAAACCAAGAAAATAGGGCTTCGAAATGAATTCTGCTTGTCCTAGGTCTTGAAATTCTAAAGATATTTTATTTATGACACTTGAAGCTAGGATGAGTCAAATAAGGATTTTTAAGGCAAATAAGATAATAAAAAAAGAGAAAAAAGAAAAAGAAAAAAATCCAAAAATAACAAGAACCGACAGTCAGTGAGTGCTTGCTGAGTGCCGCAGAATCCATTTTGAGTGTCGCGCTGGACATATTTTTGAGAAATTATATTGCTTCTAGAACTTTTTTTGGATCTCTGGAATATCCCAAACGACCTCGTTTCTTGAGGATGTATTTTATACTCATAGGCCATATTTTACAAGATAAGATCATCTTGAAAAGAAAAACACACCCCTTACTTGAGATTTTCTATAAATATAGACTTGCTTCAAAGGGAGAGGAGATTGGAAAAATTAAGAGAGAGAATAACTTTGAGAGAATTCAAAGAGAATTACAGATATGCGAGTTATAATATGAGTTTTCTAGAGAACCTAAGCCCCTTGAAGATCCAAAATCAATCAATCAAAGAGTTTTGAGAGATCAATAAGATGAAAAAGCAAAAAAAGAAGAGAAAACTTGAAGAAGAGAAGTGAGGAGAGCTTGAAGATTGATCAAAGTCAATCAAAATTATTGAGAATCTGAGTATTCTCAGAGGTAATTTTCTCATTTCGTATAATATATTTACATAATTCAACCACAATTCATAGATTCGACTAGGTTTTTACACATTTTCAAAAAGTCTCTTCTCTACCCCCTTCTTCACATACCACTTGAATTGTGATTGAATTTTAATTGAATTGCTATTGATTTGGATCTAGATGATCATTTGATATATATATAAATATATAAACGTGTTCTCAATAAAAATTTAGCCATGGATCATCTAAATTGGCATTGATTTTATCTCTTTTCTCTCATACTCTTCTCTTGAATTCTATAGAATCTTCTACATTCTACTTGAATTTCTTGAGATTGGATCCTCTAATTCTCTGTAATTTCATGATTACAAGAGGATTAGAGTCGCTCTAAGTTATGCCTATGAATAATTAATGGATCTAAGTCCTCAACAGCTTTGGTTCATTCATTTGGAATTCATGAAACTCTCCATGATTCATTGGTTTCCATAAAAATCAAGTATCAATCCTCAAGGATCACCAATTTGGGAGAGGAATTAGGTGTAGAATTTGGTTTTTTATGTGATTTGATTTATTAGATTCAAGAGAATTCAAGTGGGTAAGTTCATTCTCATAAGTAAGACCTTAGAGCCTATCCCTAGAATCTCTTATGAGATCTATGTTAGAGCTTCTTCAAGGCTAAGTCCATGGAATCCTCATGATAAATGGGTATCTCTTATGTTTATTATGGTTACAGTAAACCTATATTTTCTATAGAATTCTAGGTTTAACTTGATTTTGGAGTTATGAACATCAATTCATCTATGGAACAGAAATGTCAATGACGATCTGTGATCAAAGATTTTTAGTTAAATCATGATCCATTGGATTTGAATGAGACCAATTGAAATTTGTTCGTAGTTCATAAATCTACCACTGAAATTTTCATTTTGTCTAAATTATGTGATCTTGATAAACGATCATGGATCTTGTGAACTTGTTATTCTCTGTCCAGAATTCCAGAATAGTAATCCTATTTGAAAATGAATAAATCAAAACTTTAATTAAATTATTTGGGTTTCAAAATATTTTTCCAAGGGACTTTGGTGAGATAGTGAGATTCTCCAAGAAATTTGAGTGGTTTAAAGTTAAGTTTCTATTTTTAATAAATCACATAAGATTGCTAGAAAGAGAGTTGGCAGAATCTGAGTGACCTCTGATCTTACCTCAATTCCCAGAGATGGAGCCATGTGATCTTGGATTTTATTTTTGATTTAGAAACTAGACTCACAGATTCATGTTATGTGTGAAAATCATCCAGATCAAACTAGGGGAACTATGGTTTTCTAATTTTTGAAGTTCGTATTTCTGTTCTGTAAATTTGTAATTAAACAGATTTGATGAACCTTTCAAATTTGAATCCAAACGACTTCCTAAGGCCTCAAGGCTTAAACATGTATTGCTTATGAATAATTGAACCTAAATCCAGAGATTGAATGATCCAAATCAAGAGATTCATGCCTTGTTCATTTTCATGCATCCGTTGTTATCATGCTTATATACAATGCTTGTTTTTTAGGAGTAGCTGAAGTAGATAGATTGCAACTGATTGCTATTTAAGTTGAGAACTCTTTCAATCACGTTGAAATCATACTATCTCTATGTTGACATTACATTGGCTCCAAGTTAAGGTCTCTTGGGACCTTCTTGTTGAGACTTGTGTGTCCCTAGATGTAGTGTGATTTCCTATGATACGAAGGAATTCGGACTTTTGAAGATTTTCCCCTCTTGTTAGATTTAGGAAGATCCTTATTATCTATGTTCAAGCCTAAGGACTGACCTTTATTTTTTAGCGCACCCGAGGTGAGTCGCTCTATCTTCTCTCAAGTTTATTCCATCGTCTATTTTATTTATTTTACGACTTCATGTGCGACACCTTAGATTAAGTTGATGCCTCATGTGTCTATATGATTTAGAGACCTTTTCTTAGGGTTTTACATTTATGCTTGCATTGCATTTTTCCCTATCGCAGCTGGATCTCGGTGAACTTTCTCATTACTTTTTGCATCGCATATCGTGTGCTATTTGAACTTACTTAGTTATGGATGCCTCTTTTAGCAATCTTGCACCCCTTTTGACTTCCTTATGCTATGTATATATATATATATGTATTGATTGGGACACACATAAAACTTATAAAATTGAATAAAAGGATGGTGACTAGAGGCCTATCCATGAAAGGATGAGAAGGGGGTGCTTTAGTCCCACCGGACTCCTTCCCCTTTCATTCCATAATCCCCAGACCTAGAAATCTCTGGTTTTGTAGAAAAGTAGCTTTTAAAATGGTTTCTTAATTTCTTTCCTTAAAATTAAGTGGCGACTTTACCATTTGATTAAAGTGATTTGAAAAGTCAAGAAAAAGACTATAAGTCGTGGGCCGATGTCCACAAGACCCCGAACTATATTTTTAAAATTTATTTCAGTTTGAATTTCGATATCAAACTTCCCAATCCGAACCAGAATATCTTGACCCGAGGTTTTCGGTTCGAACCCGAACTGACCAATTGCCCACCCCTAACAAAAAGAGGGAGAACTTTTTGGACTTGAAAGCGCTCACATTCAAAAACACTAAACCTTATTTTTTTCATCATCCTCTCGCTAACCTTTGCAGGTACGTTTCTTCAAACCTTTGGGTTGTTGGTTGGGTTCTTTTGATTGGTCTGTTTGGTCTTCAATTTGTGTTGTTTTCCATTCTTTTTAAGGTCTATTTGTGAAACACCAGCTTGTAGATTTGCCCTTGTAGAACCAAACTATAATTAATGGTGGTTCATTGTTCATTTGCTCCTTTCTATATATTGTGACTTTCGTTATTCAGATGTCACCTAAGAGAAAGAGAGAAATGGAAGTTCAAGATATCCAACCTAGTCCAATGGAGATCCAACCTGGTCCAACAGAAGTCCAACTTGGTCACGAAGAAAAAACGGATTCAGAAGATTATGAAGAACTAAATCCAGAAGAAGAAGAACCACTGACTCCAGCAAAAGAAAAAGATGATAGATTGGTATGTCCAATCATCATTTCATTTCGATATTTACTTGTTTTTTTGTTAGGACAGGTTATACATATAATATTATGTATTTTAGAACTAAAAAAATTAATAATTTAATTGTTTCTTGTAACATGAATGCTCGCCTAATTTCTATGGCTGAAACAATGCGCGACATATAAACATAGTGTAATGATTCATTGATTTGAGTGTACTTGTATTAACGATAGTATATTGTGCAAGATACGCCCACACAGGGTCAGCCCTGAGATGAAAAAAATTGTCTGAGGCCCCAACTAAACTTTCAAAGGTGGACCCCTCTATACTAAGTTTCATATAAATTAGGAAGAAATTAGTAGAAAAGAGGCCCAAAAAATAAGGCCTCTATACTAAGTTTCATAGAAATTAGGAAGAAATTAGAAAAAAAAAACAAAAAAAAAAAAAAGAGGCCTAAAATTGAACAATAGGTTGTTGAAAACCCAAGGGCAAATCCTCCATCCAAACCTTAACCTCTTTTCTTGTTTTCGATAAAACACACACAAAAAAAAAAAAAAAAAAAAAAAAAAAACCACCTTAGTCGATTAAGATCAAGATGGGTGTAGAGATCAATAATCATCTTGTCGGTAATTCATTTTATTTCCCATAATTATAGATTATAGAAATATATGAATTGGTCCCTAAAAGGAATTGATCTTCACCAGATTTTGTGAAAATAAATTAATCCCTGATTAGGGAGATAATCAGTAATTAGTCCCTTCCTCCAAATCTGTGTAATTGTTATGGGTGAAATTGCCCTTATCATTAGATATATACAAATGTATATATCTACCATCACCACATCATGGCTTGAAATTAGGGTGCAGAATTCTCTCTCTCTCTCTCTCTCTCTCTCTCTCTCTCTCATGGAATCAATGTCCTTGTCCATTATATCTCCAATTTTGTTTCTCTAGTGATAGAATGCTTTGCGAGGCAAAACTTTACTTCTAGATTGACATTTCTTGGTTCATTCTTCAAGTTAGATTTGGATGCATGGTTCTTGTCGTGAGTTGGGGCTTGAAATTTAATTTTGTTGTGGGTGGAATAAAGATGAGGTTGTAATGCAAAAAATCATTAAATGGTGGGTATAAAGAGTAAAATAGATGGGTGTTAATAGAATTACCCTATATATATATATATATATTTGTGTGTAATTAAATTTTAGACCCAATTGAACATGTCATATCATTTCCATAGTCTGCCGTAGGAGTGGGCAATCAGTCGGTTCAGGTTTGAACCGAAAGGTCGTGCCGGGTTATTCGGGTTCAGATTGGGAAGTTTTACACTGAATCTGAACTAAAATAAAGTTCGAAAATATTGTTCAGGGTTCAAAATGGAAGATCGGGTTCAGTTCAAAAATTTGGGTTGAGATTCAACCAAATTTTGTTTTATGAAGATGAATGTGTTATTATAATTCAAATGTATGATGTACACAAAATCACTTTTCTATAAATCAAATGGGTCAATATTTTTTTTAGAGATATACTCATGACAGTTGTTCAAGAATCAAATCCAATGTATAAATCAAATGGGTCCCGAATCACATATATATTTATATAAAGAGATAGAGAGAGACAGATACACCGAGTTTGAGAGAGAAAGATTAGAATCATACCTCAGAGAGAGAGAGAGAGAGAATGACTGAGCCTAGCTAGACTAGAGAGAGAGAGTGACTGAGAGTCTAAGCTACCGCTGGACAGGATGGATATGGAGTATGACTAGGCCACTGGACTGGACTGGGTGTGTGTGTGTGTGTGTGAGAGAGAGAGAGAGAGAGAGAGAGAGAGAGAGAGTGTGTGTGTGTGCATGTGTGCAGGCGCTCACCAGTGAGAGAGAATTAAGAATGGAGAATGGAGAGTTCCCAATATGTTTGTAAGGATCATGAGATCTTGTTCAAGATTGCAGAATGGAGAGTTCCCAAACTGTTTAGCCCTAAAATTTATGGGAATCAATATATATGAGTTGAAACTTTGGATATACGGGTTGGGAAAACCCTACCGTAATCTGAACTAAACTTACAACTTTGGTTCGGGTCTAATCCGAACTGAATTTTTTACCTGAATTGTCTGGCCCGAATTGTTTGAAACTTCAGTTTTGGGTCGAAAGTTCGGTTTGGCCTGAAGTGTGCCATTCTTCCAGTCTAAAATAGGTGAAAGATCTTTGACTACCAAAGAAATGAAAGATCTCGGTTAATGTAATAACACTCCTAATTAAAACACACAAAAACTAGGGTCTATTTTTTGGTAGCATACTTTTGGTATCAATACTTATATTTGTAGGTAGCTTTGTACTGAGGGAGTCTCCTGGTTGGTTGCACTTGTCTTTCACACATGCACACACACACACACACACACACACAGACTGAGACAGAGAGTAGGGGTGGGCACACTTTGGGCTAACTTAAACTTTTGACCTGAAATCTACGTTTCAAACCAATACGGGTCGGACAATTCGAGTTAGAAATTTAGTTCAAATTAAACCCCAACCAAAGTTGTAAGTTTAGTTCAGATTTCGGTAAGGATTTCCCAACACGAACCCGACCAAAATATCAAAAGTTTCAATTCATATATATATCAATTCCCATACATTTTAGGGCTAAACAGTTCAAGAACTCTCCATTCTCTAATCTAGAACCAGATCTCATGATCCTTGCACACATATTGGGAACTCTATCTCTCTCTCTCTCTCTCTCTCTCTCACTAGTCCAGTCCTGCAGCTCAGTCACACTCCCATCTCTCTCCAGTCCAGCGGTGACTTAGACTTTCAATCACTCTCTCTCTCTCTCTAGTCCGGCTAGGTTCAGTCATTCTCTCTCTCTCTCTCTCTCTGAGGATGGTTCTAATCTCTCTCTCTCAAACTCTCAGTTTGTCTCTCTATATATATATAAATATATATATAAATGATTTGGAACCCATTTGATTTATACATTGGATTTGATTCTTAAAAAATAGTCACAAGTTTATCTCTCAAACACATACTGATCCATTTGATTTATAGAAATTAATGTTGTGTATATAATACATTTGAATTATAATACATCAAAATTATAATAACACATTCATCTTCATCAAAAAATTGGTTGAATTTCAACTCGAATTTTTTAATCGAACTCAATCTTCCATTTCGTACCCCGAATTATATTTTTGAACTTTATTTTAGTTCAGATTTCGATATCAAACTTTTCAATCCGAACCCGAATAACATGACCTGGAATTTTTTCAGTTCGAACTTGAACTGACTGATTACCCATGCCTAATAGAGAGTGAGAGAGAGAGAGAGAGCTTTTTGGACTTGAAAGCTCTCACATTCAACAACGCTAAACCTTATCTTTTTTTTTCATCATCCTCTCGCTACTCTTTGCTAGTACGTTTCTTCAAACCTTTAGATTGTTGGTTGGGTTCTTTTGATTGGTCTGTTTGGTCTTAATTTTGTGTTCTTATCCATTCCTTTTTAGGTCTATTTGTGAAACACTCTCTTGTAGATTTTCTCTTCTAGAACCAATTTATAATTAATGGTGGTTTCATTGTTCATTTGCTCCTTTCTATATATTGTGACTTTTTTTATTCAGATGGCGCCTAAGAGAAAGAGAGAATAATTTAATTGTTTCTTGTAACATGAATGCTCGCTTAATTTCTATGGCTGAATGAATGTGCCATATATAAGCCTAGTGTAATGATTCATTGATTTGAGTGTACGTGTATTAATAGTGGCATATTATATTGTACAAGATACACACACCCAGGGCTACTCCTGAGATGACAAAAATTGTATGAGGCCCCAAGCGAACTTGCAAAGGCGGACCTCTCTATACTAAGTTTCGCAGAAATTAGGAAGAAATTAGAATAAAAGAGGCCTAAAAAAGGGGGCCTTTATAATAAGTTTCATAGAAATTAGGAAGAAATTAGGAAGAAATTAGGAGAAAAAAATAAGAGGCCTAAAAATGAGTAAAGATGACTTTCAACAACAGGTTGTTGAAAACCCGGGGGGCAAAGTCTCCATCCGGACCTTAATCTATTTTCGTGTTTCCGATTAAAAAAAACTCCTTAGTCTATTAAGATCATGATGCTTGTAGAGATCAATAATCATCTTGTTGGTAACTCATTTTATTAACCCCATAATTACATATTATAGAAATATATGAATTGGTCCCTAAATTCAGTCCATAATAGGAATTGATCCTCCCAGATTGTATGAATATAAATCAATCCTTAATTAGGAATATAATCAGTAATTAGACTTTTCCCCTAAATCTGTGTAGTATGGGCAAAATTGCCCTTACCATTAGATATATACATATGTTCATATCTACCATCACCACATCATTGCTTGAAATTAGGGGTTTTAAATTCCCCTAAATAACTGCATAATTTCTCTCTCTCTCTCTCTCTGTCTCTCTCTCTCTCTCATAATGTCAATGGCCTTGTCCATTGTATCACCAATTTCTTTCTCTGGTGATAGAAGGTGTTACGAGGCAGAACTTTACTTCTAAATCGACATTTCTTGGTTCATTCTTCAAGTTAAATTTGGATGGCTAGTCCTGTCGTGAGTTGGGAATTGAAATTTGATTTTGGTGCGAGCAGAATAAAGATGAGGCTGTAATGCAAACAATCACAAAATGGCCAGTGTAAAGAGTAAATAGGTGGGTGTTAATAGAATTACCCTATATATAGATTTGTGTGTACAAGTGTAATCAAAATTTTAGACCCATTTGGACATGTCATATCCTTTCCATAGTCTATCGTAGGGGTGGGTAATTAGTCGGTTCGGGTCGGGTTATTCGGGGTTCGGATTGGGATTGGGATTGGGAAGTTTGACATTGAAATCCGAACTAAAATAAAGTTTGAAAATATAGTTCGGGGTCTGAAATAGAAGATCGGGTTTGGTCAAAAATTTGGGTTCAACCAAATTTTTTTATGAAGAAGAATGTGTTATTCTAATTCAAATATATTATATAGACAACATTACTTTCTATAAATCAAATGGGTCAGTATGTGTTTAAGAGATATACTTGTGACTGTTGTTCAAGAATCAAATCTAATGTATAAATCAAATGGGTCCCAAATCACATATATATAATTATATAGAGATACAGAGAGAAAATCAGACAAAAAGTTTAAGAAAGAGAGATCAGAACCATACCTTGGAGAGAGAGAGAGAGAGAAGAGTGACTTAGAGTCTAAGCCACTGTTAGAATGGAGGGAGATAAGAGTGTGACTGAACCGCCGGATCGAGAGAGAGAGAGAGAGAGAGAGAGAGAAGGGAGTCGCTCGTTGGTGAGAGAGAATGGAGAATGGAGAGTTCCCAATATGTTTGTAAGGATCATAAGATCTGGTTCTAGATTTGAGAATGGAGAGTTCCCGTAGGGGAATCAATATATATGAGTTGAAAACTTTGGATATTTGGGTTGGGCAAACCCTACCGAAATCTGAACGAAACTTACAACTTTAGATCGGGTCTAATCAGAACTAAATTTCTAACTCGAATTGGTTTGAAACTTCAATTTTGGGTCGGTCCGAAGTATGCCAACCCCTAGTCTGTCTGTGTAAAAATAGGTTAAAGATCTTTGAATACCAAAAAAAGGAAAGATCTTGGCTAATGTAATAACACTCCTAACTAAAACACACAAAAACTAGGGTCTATATTTTGGTAGCATGCTTTTGGTAGCAATACGTATGCACAAGTAGCTTTGTACGAAGGAAGTCTCTTGGTTGGTTGCATTGGTCTTACACACACACATACATATACACACACACACACAGTTAGAAATTCAGTTCGGATTATACCCGAATCAAAGTTGTAAGTTTAGTTCGGATTTTGATAGGGTTTTCCCAACCCGAACCTGACCCAAATATCCAAAGTTTCAAGTCATATATATTTATTTCCATACATTTTATGGCTAAACAGTTTGGAAACTCTCGTTTCTCTAATCCAGAACCAGATCTCATGATCCTCACATAAATATTGGGAACTCTCCATTCTCCATTCTCTCTCTCTTTCTCTCTCTCTCTCTCTCTCTCTCTCTCTCTCACTAGTCCAGTCCTGCAGCTCAGTCTTTGTTAAATCTCTCTCTAGTCCAGTGGTGCTTAGACTCTCAATCACTCTTTCTGTCTCCAGTCTGGCTAGGTTCAGCCATTCTCTGTCTCTCTTCGAGGTATGGTTCTGATCTCTTCCTTTCAAACTCTCACTCTTTCTCTCTCTCTATCTTTCTTTATAAATATATATATATAATTCAAGACCCATTTGATTTATACATTAGATTTGAGTCTTAAACAATAGTCACGAGTGTATCTATCAAACACATACTGACTCATTTGATTTATAGAAAGTAATGTTGTGTATATAATACGTTTAAATTATAATAGCACATTCATCCTTGTCAAAAAAATTCAGTTGAATCTCAATCTAAATTTTTGAACCGAACTCGAATCGATCTTCCATTTTGTACCACAAACTATATTTTTGAAATTTATTTTAATTTGGATTTCAGTATCAAACTTCCCACTCCAAACCCAAATATCCTGACCCAAACTTTTTGGTTCGAACCTAAACCGACCGATTCCCACCCCTAACAGAGAGAGAGAGAGAGAGAGAGAGAGAGAGAGAGAGAGAGAGAGAGAGAACTTTTTGGACTTGAAAGTGCTCACATTCAAAAACCCTAAACCTTATCTTTTTTCATCATCCTTTTGCTACCCTTTGTTGGTACGTTTCTTCAAACCTTTGGGTTGTTGGATGGGTTCTTTTGATTGGTGTGTTTGGTCTTCAGTTTGTGTTGTTTTCCATTCTTTTTGAGGTCTATTTGTGAAACACTAACCTATAGATTTGCTCTTGTAGAACCAGTCTATAATTAATGGTGGTTTCATTGTTCATTTGCTCCATTCTATATATTGTAACTTTTCAGATGGCACCTAAGAGAAAAAGAGAAATGGAAGTCCAAGATATCCATCCTGTTCCAATGGAGGTCCAATGGAAGTCCAATGTGGGCAAGGAAAGAAAATGGGTACAGAAGTTGATGAAGAACTAAATCTAGAAGAAGAAGAACCACTGACTTAAGCAGAAGGAAAAGTAGACAAATTGGTATGTCTAATCAACATTTTGTTTATTTATTTACTTGTGTTTTGGTAGGACGGGTCATACATATAATATTATGAATTTTACTACTAAAAAAGGAACAATTTAATGATTTATTGTAACATGAATGCTCGCTTAATTTCTATGGCTGAAAGAATGCACCACGTATAAGCATTGTGATGATCCATTGATTTGAGTGTACTTATATTAACAGTGGCATATTATATTGTGCATGATACACACACCCAAGGTCAGTCCTGCAATGACAAAAATTGTCCGAGGCCCCAAGTGAACTTTCAAAGGCACACCCCTCTATACTAAGTTTCATAAAAATTAAGAAGAAAACTAGGAAGAAATTGGAAGAAATTGGAAGAAAAGAGGCCTGAAAAATTAGTGCTCTAAACTAAGTTTCATAGAAATTAGGAAGAAATTATAAAATAAAAAAAAAGAGGCCAAAAAATGAGTAAAGATGGCTTTCAATAACAGGTTGTTGAAAACCCGAGGAAAAAGCCTCCATCTAGATTAAGTCGATTAAGATCATGATGGGTGTAGAGATCAATAATCATCTTGTTGGTAACTCATTTTATCAACCCCGTAATTACATATCATAGAAATATATAAATTGGTCCCTGATGATGCCAGAATTTTGTAAGGGCGAAGTAGAACAATTTTAGGAGAGAGAGAGACTATTTTTTGTATGTGGTTTAGCCCTGTTAATGAAGGTACCTACGTCCACGGGTGTGTCTGAGCATGTTCACTAGTAGATGAGAGGAGGGCCTGGTGAGCCAACAAAGAGGGGCCGCACTACCAGTAATACCGGCCGGGTGTATGCATATAATGGTGAATTTTATAGAGGTGTTGTGTAGACTAAAGAGTTGGCCCCTTCAATGGGGGGTGAGAGGTCTCTTTTATAGATGTAAGAGACATACTCATACATGGATAAGGAAATATAATCCTATTGATATAGATTGGCATTAATTATGGGGATTTCCTAATTGGATTAGGAAATAGTGTGCACTTTCCATTAGTCTTCTAGTTTGAGTAGGAAACTGCCCGTAATGCTCAGGATCACGCCTGTGGGCTCGAATGAGCTATTCCCGCGACGGGATGTGCATGTGCGGTTTTCCCAACCTGCTGGCCGGGTCGTGAATAAATCGCTCGGGATGATGAGC
The DNA here is from genome assembly GCA_033977485.1 of Hydrangea macrophylla. Classification (NCBI taxonomy): domain Eukaryota; kingdom Viridiplantae; phylum Streptophyta; class Magnoliopsida; order Cornales; family Hydrangeaceae; genus Hydrangea; species Hydrangea macrophylla. Next base: position 3,034,206 of record CM066998.1, on the reverse strand, counting down.
AGATTAAACTGCTCGGGCTGATACTTCTGAGGAGTTGTGCATGATTTTCCCGGGGCATGGACTAGCTGCTAATTTGAACCGCTCGGTCATAAGATAGAGCCAATTTTGGGTGTATCAGCTGCCCCCCATTTCCAAGATTGGCTAGATGCTATATCGGGGCAAGTTTGGAAATCATCTTGACGTTACTTGCCACTGTCTGAGTGCTTGTGGAAGCTACCTCGGGGCTTCTGAGCCCGAGAACTGGCTGAGAGTGGAGACCCAGCCTAGCTCGGGACCTTTAAGTGCTCGGGAACTGACCGGGAGTTGAGACCCGGCCTAATTCGGAGTCTTTAAGTGCTCGGGAAGTGACCGAGAGTTGAGACTTGGCCTACTTCGGAGTCTTTTTTGCTTGAGTTAGCTCCCAGGATGGTTATCTTATGCCCGTAAACCTTCGTCAAGGTTGTGGGTAGAAGAATTTGACCATGTTGGAAAAGCTGACCTAAAGCGTATTGCTCTAGGGTCCTTTTCACTGTTAACCTCCCAGGATAGTTGTCTTCAGCCCGGCCAACCTTCGTCAACACTGTTGGGAGAAGAGCTTGACAATGTTGGTGGAGCCAACCTAAATCACGTTGCTTTAGGGTCCTTTTGCTCCTCTATCGTCGGCCAACCTAAGAGATTTTAGTCACCTCTATCGTCGGTCTGGACCTACGTGGAGTTAATGCCTCTGAGTACTGTAGGTGCTCGGGTTGTCCAAGATTTTGACTTGGTTATCCGCGAGGCCTGTAAATACCCAGTGTGATTACCTATTTAATTCACTATGCCATCTTACCCCCCAAGCTTTCGCTAAGACGAGGGTCTTACAGAGGCTATGATCTGTAGGTAACCGACCTGGAACATGGTGGCTGCAGGGTCTTTTGAAGCTTGCCATCATCAGCCACCTAAGGGGTTTGCCCCCATCGTTGGTTGGACCTAAGCGAAGCCGGTGCCTCGGGCGTGACCCCGAGGTCTTTGGTGCCTGGGTTCGGAGCCCAAGGTCTTTTTAGTGCCTGAGTTCGGAGCTCGAGGTCTTTTTATGCCTCGGGGTTAGGCCCGAGGTCTTTGTATGCCTCGGGGTTAGGCCCGAGGTCTTTGCATTACTCGGGGTTAGGCCCGAGGTCTTTGCATGCCTCGGGGTTAGGCCCGAGGTCTTTGGGAGAGCTCTTTGACAATCGGTGTAGCCTCATGTGGAGATCAGGCGGGTACCACTATTGTCGGGCTCATCTAGGCTAACGGAGACAGGAGGTCGGATCAAGATCGTCAGGAAAAGGCAGAACTTCTTGATCCTGACCGATGTGAACTAAAGGTCGGGTCAGGGCTGCCAGACTCAGACCACTATGAATTGGAGGTTGGGTCGGGGCTGTTGGACTCGGAACGCCGGGAACTGAAAGAACTGTCTGAACTCCCGGGCTGATCTCGCTTTCACTTACTTCTGGAAGACTTGTTGCATTCTTGCCCAGGGTCTTTGATCTTTAGAAATTCCTCAGTGTCGATATATTTTCCAACCATATCTGCGAGTTCGACCAAGGTTACCAGTCGGTTACTGTGGAACGACGCAGCGCACCTGGTATGTTGAACTCTTGAGCAGAAGGCTATGATGGTGATTGTCTCGTTCAGATTGCGGATTTGAAGCTTCTGTTGGTTGAACCGGTCGGTGAAGTCCTTGAGGGACTCATTATTTTTTTGTCTGACCATCAGTAGCTGCATGTCTGGCTTTGGCCGTCATGCATACCGACGAACTGGTTGATGAACTTCTTGCTGAGTTGTTTGAAACTGTAGACCGATCGGGGCTTCGAGGAGTAGAACCACTGCATGGTCGGGCCTTTCAAAGTGTTGGGGAAGGCTAGGCAGTGTAATTCATCAGAGTTGGTAGCTAGGGCCATCTGAACCTTGTAGGTCCGGACGTGGTCGACCCGGCTTCCCGAGCCGTTATAAGGATCTAGGCGAGGCTGCTTGAATTTGCGCGGGATGGAGAACCTCGTGATCTGGCTGGAAAACGGTGACTCTGTCACGGTATTGGCTTGATTTGGAACACGGTTTTGACCATGCTTTTTGGCCACTTCGTTGATCTGCTTCTGCAAGTCCTTGATTCGGGCTTCCACTCCTTCCCGACCGGTATCTGAGGAACTAGTCGGGTTGATGAAAGAGACTTCTTCTTCATGGAGGGGTGCTGTCCTCTGGGATCGGGTTCGGCTATGACTCTGGGTAACCATTCGCCTAGGGATAACTCGGTATCTGAGGAACTAGTCGGGTTGATGAAAGAGACTTCTTCTTCATGGAGGGGTGCTGTCCTCTGGGATCGGGTTCGGCTATGACTCTGGGTAACCGTTCGCCTAGGGATAACTCGGCTCTTGACCGAGTGACCCTGAATTGATTCCCGGGCCATATGCTCCTGCCTTTCCTCTCGGGTAGCACGCCCACTGTTGATGTCTCTGGCATCCGTAACATGGGACGGTTTGGCTCGGGCACGTTGTCTGGTCAAGATCGATTCCCGACCGTACGCAACGTTCCCGGGTCATTTTCTGGCCCCTAGAGGACTGATTTGCTGGGCTAGCAGGGCTCTGATCTATTGCTGGATTCGACGCTGGCCCTCCAGAAGTTGTGTGAGGGTCGTGGTGATCTGCTCAAATGTCATGGCTGCCGCAGCCGGTGCCGGGGCCAAAGGAACATCGCGGTCGGACTGCTGATCAGCCTTCTTACCCTTCTTCGGTGGCATGATGATCAGTCAAGAGATTTGTTGATGAGAAGACTTGTTGTTCCCACAGACGGCGCCAAAATGATGATGCCAGAATTTGGTAAGGGTGAAGTAGAGCAATTTTAGGAGAGAGAGAGAGACTATTTTTTGTATGTGGTTCGGTCCTGTTAATGAAGGTACCTACGTCCACGGGTGTGTCTGAGCACGTTCACTAGCAGATCACCGGCGGGCCTGGTGAGCCAACAAAGAGGGGCGGTACTACCAGTAATACCGACCGGGTGTATGCATATAATGGTGAATTTTATTGAGGTGCTGTGTAGACTAAAGAGTTGGCCCCTTCAATGGGGGGTGTGAGGTCTCTTTTATAGATGTAAGAGACCTACTCATACATAGATAAGGAAATATAATCCTATTGATATAGATTGGCATTAATTATGGGGATTTCCTAATTGGATTAGGAAATAGTGTGCACTTTCCATGAGTCTTCTAGTTTGAGTAGGAAACTGCCCGTAATGCTCGGGATCACGCCTGTGGGCCTGAATGAGCTGTTCCCGTGGCGGGATGTGCATGTGCGGTTTTTCCAACCTGCTAGTCGGGTCGTGAATAAACCCCTCGGGATGATAAGTAGATTAAACTGCTCGGGCTGATGCTTCTGAGGAGTTGTGCATGATTTTCCCGGGGCATGGACTAGCTGCTGATTTAAACCGCTCGATCATAAGATAGAGCCAATTTTGGGTGTATCAGCTGCCCCCCATTTCCAAGATTGGCCGGATGCTATATCGGGGCAAGTTTGGAAATCATCTTAACATTACTTGCCATTGTCTGAGTGCTTGTGGAAGCTGCCTCGGGGCTTCTGAGCCTGGGAACTAGCTGAGAGTGGAGACCCAGCCTAGCTCGGGACCTTTAAGTGCTCGGGAACTGACCGGGAGTTGAGACCCGGCCTAATTCGGAGTCTTTAAGTGCTCGGGAAGTGACCGAGAGTTGAGACTTGGCCTACTTCGGAGTCTTTTTTGCTTGAGTTAGCTCCCAGGATGGTTATCTTATGCCCGTAAACCTTCGTCAAGGTTGTGGGTAGAAGAATTTGACCATGTTGGAAAAGCTGATCTAAAGCGTATTGCTCTAGGGTCCTTTTTACTGTTAACCTCCCAGGATGGTTGTCTTCCGCCCGGCCAACCTTCGTCAAGACTGTTGGGAGAAGAGCTCTACAATGTTGGTGGAACCAACCTAAATCACGTTGCTTTAGGGTCCTTTTGTTCCTCTATCGTCGGCCAACCTAAGAGATTTTAGTCACCTCTATCGTCAGTCTGGACCTACGTGGAGTTAATGCCTCTGAGTACTGTAGGTGCTCGGGTTGTCCAAGATTTTGACTTGGTTATCCGCGAGGCCTGTAAATACCCGGTGTGATTACCTATTTAGTTCACTACGCCATCTTGCCCCCCAAGCTTTCGCTAAGACGAGGGTCTTACAGAGGCTATGATCTGTAGGTAACCGACCTGAAACATGGTGGTTGCAGGGTCTTTCGAAGCTTGCCATCATCAGCCACCTAAGGGGTTTGCCCCCATCGTCGGTTGGACCTAAGCGAAGCCGGTGCCTCGGGCGTGACCCTGAGGTCTTTGGTGCCTGGGTTCAGAGCCTAAGGTCTTTTTAGTGCCTGAGTTCGGAGCTCGAGGTTTTTTTATGCCTCGGGGTTAGGCCCGAGGTCTTTGTATGCCTCGGGGTTAGGCCCGAGGTCTTTGGGAGAGATCTCTGACAATTGGTGTAGCCTTATGTGGAGATCAAGCGGATACCACTGTTGTCCGGCTCATCTAGGCTGACGGAGACAGGAGGTCGGATCAAGATCATCAGGAAAAGGCAGAACTGCTTGATCCTGACCGATGTGAACTAAAGGTCGGGTCAGGGCTGCCAGACTCAGACCACTATGAATTGGAGGTCGGGTCGGGGCTGCCGGACTCTGAACGCCGTGAACTGAAAGAACTGTCTGAACTCCCGGGCTGATCTCGCTTTCACTTACTTCTGGAAGACTTGTTGCTTTCTTGCCCAGGGTCTTTGATCTTTAGAAAGTCCTCAGTGTCGATGTATTTTCCAACCATATCTGCGAGTTCGACCAAGGTTACCGGTCGGTTACTGTGGAACGACGCGACGCACCTGGTATGTTGAACTCCTGAGCAGAAGGCTATGATGGTGATTATCTCGTTCAGATTGCGGATTTGAAGCTTCTGTTAGTTGAATCGGTCGGTGAAGTCCTTTAGGGACTCATTATTTTGTTGTCTGAACGTCAGTAGCTGCATGTCTGGCTTTCGCCGTCATGCATACCGGCGAACTGGTTGATGAACTGCTTGCTGAGTTGTTTGAAATTGTAGACCGATCGGGGCTCCGAGGAGTAGAACCACTACATGGCCGGGCCTTTCAAAGTGTTGGGGAAGGCTAGGCAGTATAATTCATCGGAGTTGGTAGCTAGGGCCATCTGAACCTTGTATGTTCGGACGTGGTCGACCGGGCTTCCCGAGCCGTTATAAGGATCTAGGCGAGGCTGATTGAATTTGCGCGGGATAGAGAACCTCGTGATCTGGTTGGAGAACGGTGACTCTGTCTCGGTATTGGCTTGATTCGGAACACAGTTTTGACCAAGCTTTTTGGCCACTTCGTCGATCTGCTTCTTCAAGTCCTTGATTCGGGCTTCCACTCCTTCCCGACTGGTATCTGAGGAACTAGTCGGGTTGGTGAAAGAGACTTCTTCTTCATGGCGGGGTGCTGTCCTATGGGATCGGGTTCGGCTATGACTCTGGGTAACCGTTTGCCTAGGGACAACTCGACTCTTGACCGAGTGGCCCTGAATTGATTCCCGGGCCATATGCTTCTGCCTTTCCTCTCGGGTAGCACGCCCACTGTTGATGTCTCTGGCATCCGCAACATGGGACGGTTTGGCTCGGGCACGTTGTCTGGTCAAGATCGGTTCCCGACCGTACGCAACGTTCTCGGGTCATTTTCTGGCCCCTGGAGGATTGCTTTGCTGGGCTAGCAGGGCTCCTATCTGTTGCTGGATTTGACGCTGGCCCTCCAGAATTTGACGCTGGCCCTCCAGAAGTTGTGTGAGGGTCGTGGTGATCTGCTCAGATGTCTTAGCTGCCGCAGCCGGTGCCGGGGCCGAAGGAACATCCTGGTCAGACTGCTGATCAGCCTTCTTACCCTTCTTCGGTGGCATGATGATCAGTCAAGAGATTTGTTGATGAGAAGACTTGTCGTTCACACAGACGGCGCCAAACTGATGATGCCAGAATTTGGTAAGGGTAAAGTAGAGCAATTTTAGGAGAGAGAGAGAGACTATTTTTTTTATGTGGTTCGGCCCTGTTAATGAAGGTACCTACGTCCACGGGTGTGTCTGAGCACGTTCACTAGGAGATCACCGGTGGGCCTGGTGAGCCAACAAAGAAGGCGGCACTACCAGTAATACCGGCCGGGTGTATGCATATAATGGTGAATTTTATAGAGGTGCTGTGTAGACTAAAGAGTTGGCCCCTTCAATGGGGGGTGAGAGGTCTCTTTTATAGATGTAAGAGACTTACTCATACATGGATAAGGAAATGTAATCCTATTGATATAGATTGGCATTAATTATGGGGATTTCCTAATTGGATTAGGAAATAGTGTGCACTTTCCATGAGTCTTCTAGTTTGAGTAGGATACTGCCCGTAATGCTCGGGATCACGCCTGTGGGCCCGGATTAGCTGTTCCCGCGGCGGGATGTGCAAGTGCGGTTTTCCCAACCTGCTGTTCGGGTCGTGAATAAACCGCTCGGGATGATGAGTAGATTAAACTGCTCGGGCTGATGCTTCTGAGGAGTTGTGCATGATTTTCCCGTGGCATGGACTAGCTGCTGATTTGAACCGCTTGGTCATAAGATAGAGCCAATTTTGGGTGTATCAGTCCCTAAATTTGGTCAATAATAGGAATTGATCCTCCCCAGATTTTTTGAATATAAATTAATCCCTAATTAGGAAGATAATCAGTAATTAGTCCCTTCCCCAAAATCTGTTTAATTACCCTTTTCATTAGTTATATACATATGTATATATCTACCATCACCACAGCATGGCTTGAATTAGGGGCTTTAAAATCAAACCCTAAATAAATGCACAGTTTCTCTCTCTCTCTCTCTCTCTCTCTCTCTCTCTCTCTCTCTCTCTCTCTCTCTCTCTCTCTCTCTCTCTCATGGATAAATGGCCTTGTCCATTGCATCTCCAATTTCTTTCTCTGTTTCTAGATCAAAATTTCTTGGTGTGTTCTTCAAGTCAGATTTGGATTCCTGGTTCTTTTCATGAGTTGGGCCTTAAATTTGATTTTGGTGCAGGCAAAATAAAGATGAAGTGTTAATACAAACAATCATTAAATGGTTGGTGTAAAGAGTAAAATAGGTGAGTGTTAATAGAATTACCCTATATATATATATGTATGTATTTGTGTGTATGTGTGTAATAAAATTTTAGACCCATTTGGACATGTCATATCCTTTTCGTAGTCTGCCATAGGGGTGGGTAATTGGTCATTTCGGGTTCAAACCAAAAAGTTTGGGTCGGGCTATTCGGGTTTGAATTGGGAAGTTTGATACTAAAATGGAAGATTGGGTTCGGTTCAAAAATTCGAGTTGACATTCAACTGATTTTTTTTATGAAGATGAATGTGTTATTATAATTTTAATATATTATATACACAACATTACTTTATATAAATCAAATGGGGCAGTATGTGTTTGAAAGATATCCTAATAATTGTTGTTCAAGAATCAAATCCAATGTATAAACAAAATAGGTCCCGAATCATATATATACATATATATATAGAGACAGAGAGAGACAGACTGAGAGTTTGAGAAAGTGATCAGAACCATACCTCTTAGAGAGATAGAGAGTGACTGAACCTAGCCTGATTGGAGAGAGAGTGACTAAAATATAGTTCGGGATCTGAAATGGAAGATCAGGTTCGGTTCAAAATTCGTTTTGAGATTCAACCGAATATTTTTTTGATGAAAATGAATGGATTATTATAATTCAAATGTATTATATACACAACATTACTTTCTATAAAAACAAATGGGTCAGAATGTGTTTGAGAGATATAGTTGTGACAGTTATTCAAGAATAAAATCCAATGTATAAATCAAATGGGTCTTATATCATATATATATATTTATACAGAGATTGAGAGAGACAGACTAAGAGTTTGAGAGAAAGTGTGTGATTGAATCTAGCTGGACTGGAGAGAGAGAGAGAGAGAGAGAGAGAGAGAGAGTAACTGAGAGTCTGACCCACTGCTAGACTGAAGAGAGATGAGAGTGTAACTGTGCTGCTAGATTGGCGAGAGAGAGAGAGAGCAGTCGCTCACCAGTGAAAGAGAATGGAGAATGGACAGTTCCTAATCTATTTATGAGAATCATGAGATCTGGTTTTGGATTGAAGAATGGAGAGTTCCCAAACTGCTTAGTCCTAAAATGTATGGGAATTGATATATATACATATGCATATATGAGTGTGGACACCGGAAGTGGACCACTTCTCTTGTTTGAGATTGTTTTGAAAAGGAATTTGACTTGGATCAAAGAAAAGAAAATGGTCTGTTGAAAACAGATACAGAGTCGCCACTTGGTCTTTAAGGAACCAAGAAACCTAATTTTGACTCACCCAAGCGGATAGGGGCACCGGCCCTTCATAACAAAAGAACTTGGTTCGGGGTTTTGGTACGAGAGAGGAAGGAGCCTTTGTCGCGACTAAAACACCCTCAACTCGCCCCGTCTTTCGACGGGCCTCAATTAGCATCCAAATAATCATCTTATACTAGGTATGGTTCGACAAATAATACTACGATAGTATATTACATCACATAAGAAACTTGAAATGAAAGATCTAAAGATAAGATATCATTCATAAGATCTAAGCCAAATATCACACAATGCGAAGTGAAAGATCACACAAATAAACCTAGGAAAAATCGTCTAATCATATATCAATTAATCAAGTTTTCCTAATCTAAAGGGAGACATGAATTGTTCTTGAAACAAATAAACAAATAAATCAAAATATGCTTAACAAGCTAGTATGATGCATGTTATTCTTTGAGAAAAGAAGATCTCTCAATCCCCGGGACGGATGAGAAAAGATGATTAGATCAAAGGGGAAGCATGAATGTGTGATCAAGTTCATTCCTTATAATCTCCTTGGATTAAGAGTTACAAAAACCCCAAATCTTGCATGAATGCAATGTATGTATCTAAAATGTGCAAAGGTTGTAGTGTGTTTTGTGTACATGGATTTCTAGAATGACTTAGAAGTCTAAAATGTGTATGAATGAATGAATGAAATTAACATGGGATGTGTACAAATGTAGTATGAACTACTTCCTAAGATATGAACTAATTTGGAATGCATATGAGCATCAAATCAAAGAATGAAAGTTGAAATGTACTTGCTGTGAATAGTGGACAGAACAGTAGCATAATCTTTTGGAATTTGAAAAGAGGGGTTAGGTATGTTTTCAATGCATGATATTTTATGGAGATGTTTCTTATTGTGTCTAGAACACAACCCAAAAGGCCAATATTGAATAGCTATCACAGATTGAGAGAAATCATATAAAAAATGAAGGTCACTCAGAAACAGAGTCCGTACCGTCGACTGAAATGTTGAAAAATCTTAGAAAATGAAAATTAATGATCTAGAGGCCCATTTTTTACAGAATGTTTCCTAAGACATTGAATTTTTAGGGAAAAATAAGTTAGGACCACCCTTTTTGGAAAAGGTTTCTGTAAAAGAGGTTGGAAGTGGACCTAGCTGCTGTGACAGCAAAATCAGAATGTTTGGAAGGAATATTGGGATCCAAATGGACCATTTCCAAGTACTTTCAAGTCAAACCAAAAATCATGGGTGTTCTCCAATGAGTTAGGAAGACTTTCCAAGTGACCTTGCATCCATATGTTGAGTATTGAGTTCTAGAGAAATCTTTGAACTCAACTCACTCACTGTTTTGACTCGTTGTTTTGAAGATTTTGGAGAAAACAAAGTTTTGTTTCTTGAAACCAAATGAGAGGGATTGAGAGGGGTTTTGAAATAGATGTTTTGAAAGCACATTTTCAATACTCAATAAGGATTATAGCCACTTAAAATGTCAACATTAAACTCATCATCAAGAACCTCCAAGATTGTTGGAGAGATTTATTTTTATTTTTTTGAACATAACTTCAATACATTTCAAGAATACCTTGGAAGTATTGAGGTTATGATCATCATCTATCAAACATGTTTTTGAGGTCAAGAGCTACTATCCATAAGGATTCACTCACCCCAAACTTCATGTCACCACTTAGATGATGATGAACTAGTAAGTAAATAAAGAAAAGAAAAAGAAATGAGATAAGGAGAGATGAACATATATATAATCAAAGCAAGTAAATAGCAATCAATAGATGATAATCAATGTGATTTTGGACTTGTAGCTTGGTGTTTCACTCATAGATTTTGACATTTGGACATGGAAGTAGCTTCCTATCTCATGAATGCTCAAGAATGAGGGTTGGAGTGGACTTTGAATGTGAAGTATATAGAAGGATGATGGAAGAAAACAAGAATAAAACTCACTTTCTTATGGAAAATCAATGGGAGAAGCTCCCTTTCTCTCTTCTAAACCTATCTCTATCTCTCTTCTTCTCTACAACTTTTCAAGCTTTGCACTTGGCCCCCCCAAAATGAAGAGCAATGGGGGGTTTATATAGGCCAATTTGGGGTGGTTTTGGGATTTTAGAACTGTTCTCATTGGTCCCAAACATCTGTGAACATAAAACTACGTCGTTTTGGCTTTCAATTAATCAAATTGAACCCCCCAAAAAAATTACAAAAATGGACTCTGCGAGGGTTGAGTGCCGCGGCGGCACTGGGCCAGTGTCGCGGCGGCAGTGGGCCAGTGCGGCGGCGGCACTGCTCCTCAGAAGCCCAGAAAATTACGTTTAGGCCCCCAGAGGTTCCGGTATTCGCAAAAAGGCCCTATTTCGTCCGAAATTCACAGAAAATGCATACGAACTCCAAATTGAGGTTGTGATATACCGTTGGAAAGGTAATGGAGTCTACTTTGCATAAACAATAGTTCAGAGATAGGTCACTTTGAAAAGTTTTGCGGTATTCACGATAAAAGCCGATTTTATCGCCTTTTTCGCCTTTGGAAATTCATAATAAATTCGTTTTAAATCCAGAAATTATGTGCGATATACCGTTGGAAAGCTATTGAACTCTAGTATCCATGAAAAATATTTGAAAATTGTTTCGGTGCCCCGATTCCAAAGTCAAATCTTGGTCAAACTGGTCAAACTTGGGATTCCCGGGAAGTTCTGGGAACCTCCGGGAGCTCCCAGGAGCCGACGTTTTCGCTCGATTCTCTTTTAAAACTTATTTTAATACTTTTCTAATGATTTCGGTGAATTCGAACAATTTCGGTCAAACTTGGTCAAACTTGGTCAAACTCAGGTCAAACCTGGTCAAACCTTGGTCAAACCGGTCAACGGGGACTTTCGGGGAACTTTCGGGACTTCCGGGGGTCTCTGGGAGCTGACGATTTCTTTCGGTTTTACTTAGAAACTCATTTTATCATTTTGCTTACGACGTAGCATGTTTCCAGAACTTTTGGTCCAAATCCGGGAGTTTTTGGGCTTTCAGGGGCATAGAGTTAACTTCCAGGAGTCCTTTTGAGTCTTTTTCGATCATTGTGAACCACCAAGCTATGGGTCTCCTAAATTTGATAGCCGAAAAAATGGGGTGTCTACAGTTTGCCCCTCTTTGGCATGAACTTGCGAGGCAACTCATGTCGCAAGCGAGTGCCAAAGCTTTAAAGAGACAGGTCTTTTGGAGGCTATAGATTTAGGATAAAAAACGTTGCAAAAGATGCAATGATGCTGAGGTCAGTGCTAGTCGTGCTCTGTGTGAGCTTCCTACGTATCCCAAGGGGAATCAGACCAGGACGTAGTTCAGGGCACAAAGGAACAAATCACATATGCACAACAAGACATGCGGATGCTATGCTATGAGGATGATATGCAATGCATGGATGTGATATGAATTATGTCATGAGTCCTATCATGCCTAGTGTTGTGACCCTAGTATGAGCTGGTGTTGTGGGGCATGTGCCACTCCAAGTGGACTTATGATGTGCTAGTATTTCTAACTGTGATGCAGTTATTAACCCGAATAGGGACATCAAGGTTTGAATACTCTAGGTCTTGGAGCAAACTTCTGAATTTTGGGAAGTGTGCTTCACAAGCGAATGTAGTCAGATGTGGGGTCCCTGAGGACTATAATTGGAGATGCAGTTTGACAGATAACCGACGGACATGGAAGCCCTGGAAATTAAGAGACGGACACAGAAGTCCTGAGACGTCAAGTGATGGACATGAAATCTCGAGATGTCAAGCGATGAACATGGAAGCCCCATTAATGGACATAGAAGCCTAAGATTTTGAATGAGAATGATGAACACGGCATATTTTGAATGAGAGTGATGGTAAACTAATGATGATTAATGAACTGACGATGTACTAATCGAGATGATGAGTCGACAATGAACTACTGTGACTATCATGGATTGGATCAACAGTTGGGCTAATCGTGACCGGAAGAAGTGACGATGCACGAATCGAGATGATGAGTCAATAGTAAACTACTGTGACTATCATGGATTGGATGAACAGTTGGACTAACCGTGACCAGAAGAAGTGACGATGTACGAATCGAGATGATGAATCGACAGTGAACTACTGTGACTGTCATAGATTGGACTGATGATGTACGAATTGATATGACGAGTCGACAGTGAACTACTGTGACTGTCATAGATTGAACTAATGATGTACTAATCGAGATGACGAGTCGACAATGAACTACTGTGATTGTCATGGATTGAACTGGCGATTGAACTAACCGTGATGACGAGTCGACAGTGAACTACTGTGACTGTCATAGATTGAACTGACGATGTACTAATCGAGAAGACGAGTCGACAGTGAACTACTGTGACTGTTGTGATTGAACTGACGATGTACGAATCCACTGAGGACGAGTCGACAGTGAACTACTGTGACTGTTGTGATTGAACTGACGATGTACGAATCGATATGACGAGTCGACAGTGAACTACTGTGACTGTCATAGATTGAACTGACGATGTACGAATCGATATGACGAGTCAACAGTGAACTACTGTGACTGTCATAGATTGAACTGACGATGTACTAATCGATATGATGAGTCGACAGTGAACTACTGTGACTATCATAGATTGAACTGACGATGTACAAATCGATATGCCTGCTGGGGGATTAAACTGAATCTGTTGGGGATGAAGCGACTCTTTCTGGGATCTCTCTTCAACTACTTCTCTTGATCGGGAACCAGGATTCAAATTCGAATCTCTCATAGTTGATCGAATCTTGTTGGCCTGGAACCGGGATCCATCAACAGCCACTCATGGACTTGTGTTGCTTGGAGATGAAGGAAAATCAACAGCCACTCATGGACTTATGTTGCATGGACGAGGGGAGGTAATCAACAGCCACTCATGGACTTATGTTGCAAGGAGATGATGGTCAACTTTCGATGGTTTGGAAAGGGATGAAATTCGCATTTGCCCTAAGTTTGGATGCTTCTCATGCTGACGCCTTAACCGGTGCAGTAATGGTGTTTGGTACTCCTGCTTGTATTGGCATGCTCTTTATAACTTGATTTGAAAATTTTTTTAGTCGCTGTTGACTTACACATTTGAGACTACAACAGACTCAAAAACTTGACAGACATTGACGCACGAGGATGACATATTTGACACAAGCTCGTCTTGTCAAAACTTGATGTGCTTTTGTCATAAACGATGTACCATTTCTCTTTTGGTGTTCACCCCTCATCTTAACATGGTAGCACTTTGCTGATAAATCTGATTTTTGAAAATTCCTCCTTAGTGATCTAGTCAATTTTTTGCTTCTCCCAGGAAGTGCTTTGAATTAGTGCCTTAGCTTTTAGAGTAAAAGATGCTCTATTTCAAAATTTTCAAAACAACTTGGTAACTTGAAAACTCGCCCTTGGTGTGAAGGGATTGTGTTAGGCAAACGGAGTTTGCCCCTAGTTTGAGCTGTACAAAGTGGGATTCATAAGCAAACGAGGTGGGTGACCGAAGTTTGCCCCTAGTTTGGATGATGGTTTATTGGAGGTTTTGGACAAACGAGGTAGGTGACCGAAGTTTGCCCCTTGTATGAAGGGTAGATAGTAAAAGTCAGGCAAACGAGGCGGGTAGCCGATGTTTGCCCCTAGTGTGGAAGGTGATTTTCTGGCTTGAGGCATGGACCGTGACTTTAATCTCTCAAATGCTCATAACTTTTGCCTAGGCACCAGTGAGGTGACCTAGCAAGCTCTTTTCTCTCTTTTGTTATTTCTCACCTTGGATTTAACTCTAATTTTGCCTAGGCGTCCTTTCGGATTTTTGGCCTAGCGAGCCATCCTTCTTTTCTTTTTGAAAGTCTACCTACATACCCCCTAGCGGGGATCAGGTCCAACGTAGTTCGGGCCAAAGTCTTGAAAGAAGGGGGGTTGATTATGATGGTGTCGACCGAACCGATGCGGTTGCCTACGTATCCCTGAGTGGGAATCAGGTCGAGCGTAGTTCAAGGCCAGGCTTGAAGAAAGGGGGATTTGAGGTATGAGGGTTTTTCAAACCAATCGTCAAAGAAGTTCAAACTTAGGTTACTTGTGGTAGCCTTGAATAAGAAGATTCAGTTTCGGTCTCCCTTTCTTTTCTTTTTCTTTTTCTTTTTCTTTTTCTTTTTGTTTTGTTTTGAGGATTGATCCTTTTCACTTTCGCCTAGCCAGTCAATTTTGCTTTTTAATGTAGTCGATTCTTGTGAGATCGTTCAATCGCAATCTCAGAATTCCAGAATGTGCATGTCAGCTCTCAGAATTTATTTGTGGTCATTTCGTGCCTTTTGAAATGTGATTTTGGCACGTTCTTAAGATGTATCTTGAAGCGTATGATTCTCTCATTTGTTTCATCAAAATTTTCTCCAACATTTCGACTGGCTAGGGTCAGATTTTGGAAATCAACACCTTTTCAGCTCTAACTTTTGCCTAGGTGCCCTTTCGGATTTTCAACCTAGCGAGCTTTTTTTTTTTTTTTTTTAAAGTGGAGATGAAACTCACTGAGATGTTTGGCTACCATCAAGGGTTAAGTTTGCATTGCTTTCAATCGGACAGATTGCGTGGCTCCCAATTGGATTGGGCTTAAGGCTTCGAAATGGTGGAAAAAGGGTATTGGGCAAGCCCCAAGTCAGTTCCAAGCATGTCTTTTTGAGATTTGAGCAAAAGCATCTTTAAATTCTTAAAGTAAGACTATTCAATTCTCAGCTCTTCATCAGTGTCAGCGTGAAATTGACTTTAACCTTTCAGGATTCTTTTTTGTTTTGTCGTAGAAAAATTATTAGCAAAGTAATGTCCATGGTAATTTGAAGAGTGACATTTTCAGTTCAGCGATTCATGCACTTATACACATCAGATTAGGCAAAATGAGACTTCATTCCATCAGAAGAGAAGGATTACATTACTCGATACGGACTCACAATAACTTGATGATAGACAGACTCGACCACAAGATCAAACTTGAAATAGACACAAAATATAGAACAGACTCGACTTGGTCTCAAATGGAGTGTCTTTGTGACCCATTTATTATTATTATTATTTTAGCAGAAGTTCCAAACACTATCAACTCTCTGCGTAGCTTCAACAATCCTTAGCGAAGGAGATCATTTGAAAGGACCGGCCAGGGGCTTAGGTGACATGGGGTTGAATGGTTGGTGGTTCAATGACTCTTCGGTCAATAAGGTCTTGGATATCATGGCGGAGACGTCTGCACCGGTCGGTGTCATGGCCTGGGCCTTGGTGGTAGGCACATCGTTTGGACAGGTCACAGTTAGGTGGTGGGGGATCGGCACGAGGCTGAAGGAGTTGGAGGTGTCCCTTTTTTAGCAAGCGGCCTAAGGCTACGGAGGGGGAGATATCTAGCTTGGAAAATTCACGGGGTACCCTATTTTGGTAAGGGCGGCTAGGCGAGCTGGGTTGGTTTGTGAGCTGGTATGATTGGGAAGAATAGGCCATGGGTTGGTTACTAAGGGCATTGACATCCGAAGGGTTTCGGGAGTAGTCGGGCCTCTTGGACTGGCTTTGTGATCCTTCATTCTTGATTTTCCCTTCCCTGATTGCATCCTCAATTCTAGTCCCAATCTCAAACAGTTCTTCAAATGTTGAGATGGACTGGTAGAATAGTTTCTCATGGTACAGCGGCTGTAGATTCTTGATCAACATCCGGACTTGTTCTTTTTCGACTGGTCGGTGGGTCATTTGGGCCACTTTGTTCCTCCATCTGCTCAAGAATGCAGCGAAGGACTCATTGAAGTTCTGCCGGGTAGTCTCCAGATCCCGGATGGTGACATCAAGCTCTTGGTTGTAGGAGTAATGATCAACGAAGACCTGGACTATATCTTCCCAAGTCCGCGTCTTAGAAACCTCCAAGGTCAGAAACCAGGATAGAGCAGCCTTGGCGAGGGTTTGAGGGAACAACATTGCGATGTGCTCATGGCTGCAGCCCATTGATTGGAAAACACTCATGCAGAACTTTACATGGCTCTTTGGATTCCCAGTTCCGTCAAAACGGTCGATTTCAGGCATCTTGAAGTTCTCGGGTAGCTTCACCTTGTTGGGCTCGAACAATCCTTCCAGATCTAACATGTAATCGTCGACCCCCTTACTCTTCCTTAGTATGTTCTCGAGCTTGTCAACCTTATCCATTTTCTCTTGGAGCTTTTTCTCATATGCAGGCGGCGGGACCCCTTGAAACCATACTTCTTCTCCGCCGTTCTCATGTAGGGGTGGTTCAAACCCAGGTGGAGGCTGCGGCCGCTGCTGCTTCAATTCCTCCATGAAGGATAAAACTTGGGCCAACCGGTCAGACTGTTGGTTGATCATTTCTGTCATTCTTGCTTCCAAACCTTCTGGATCCATAAAGCTGACTTTCGGCTGAGTGATTCTGACAAGGTGACTCCCTAATCCTCTGACTCACAAATCCAGATCCTGGGTGCTCAAAACTTGTACTGACATATAGGTGTGAAAAGACTGTGTTAGACTTTTAACAGCGATGATTGAGATGACAACTATAGTGATGTTAATAGACGTGGACTGACTCGTGTACAGCCTGACTAAAACTGTGCGTGTAGACCGATAGGAATGGTGTATGCAAATGGGACAAGCATGCGGATGCAAGCCCTAATCTATATGATGCCCCTACTTCTAACAGATAGCAGTTAAACAAATAAGGTCCTAACCATACAGAGTGTGCTAACCTTACTTTCCAGTATGATCACCAAGGGATGCGGATGCAAGCCCTAATCTATATGATGCCCCTACTTCTAACAGATAGCAGTTAAACAAATAAGGTCTTAACCATACAGAGTGTGCTAACCTTACTTTCCAGTATGATCACCAAGGGATAACATGGATTTCTGAGATACTTCAGGAATTTTGGACAGAGTTTCTGGGAGAAACAGGGTTTTGGAAGATTCGGAGGAATTTCTAGAAGTCATTTGAGTTTCTAGGAGAAATAGGGGTTTCTGGTTAATTTGGACTGAGCTTCTAGGAGAAACTGGTATTTTGGGCATTTCTGAGAAATATGGATAGAGTTTCTGGGAGAAACTGGTATATCTGGGAAATCATGGAGATTTAGACAGAGTTTCTGGGAAAAACGGGTTAGTACGGTTATATCTGGGATATCTAGACAGAGTTTCTGGGAGAAACAGGTTAATATGTATCTGGGATGTCTGGACAGAGTTTCTGGGAGAAACAGGTTAATATATATCTGGGATGTCTGGACAGAGTTTCTGGGAGAAACAGGTTATGATGGTTATCTGGGATATCTGGACAGAGTTTCTGGGAGAGACAGGTTATGATGGTGATCATACTGTCTAGCTAGTTTTCATACTCCTATGTCCTAGGACCAACAAACAAGGTTTGCGGTGTATATCTTTGTGAACATGGAGCAGACATCCTTGTCATGGTGCCTAGGCAGGTCAACTCAATGTGATCACATGTGAGTGATTGCCTTGGGGATCATAAGAAAGAAGTTCAGCCTCATGCCATATAAGCGTCTACACCGCGCAGGTAATCCCGTCAGGGCATACAACAGTTATATCACATTGTCCTATCTGAAAAGATAAATGAACAGTCCTATGAAAGGTTCTACAGGAATCTATATGCAAAGGCTGGGTTTAGTCAAAGAGGGTCCGTTGACGAGAGTTCCAATATACCGTCGGAGAGACAGTACGGAGGTTTTTACTCTTTTTGATATACCTTAGAAGGTACAGTATCAACGGTGACTTGTGCCCTGGCACAGCAAGACCTGAACAATGTCAGCGCCGCGTTTCAGACACAGTCGGAGGGGGGAAATGCAAGAGTGCAATGCGGTGAACCAAACACAGTAAAAAGATGATTTTAAGGATGCTTCTTATGAGTCAAACCTCTGTATTATTTTGTTTTAAAATAAAAGTCCCCAGCAGAGTCGCCAGATTGTGGACACCAGAAGTGGACCACTTCTCTTGTTTGAGATTGTTTTGAAAAAGAATTTGACTTGGATCAAAGAAAAGAAAATGGTCTGTTGAAAACAGATACAGAGTCGCCACTTGGCCTTTAAGGAACCAAGAAACCTAATTTTGACTCACCCAAGCGGATAGGGGCACCGACCCTTCATAACCAAAGAACTTGGTTCGGGGTTTTGGTACGAGAGAGGAAGGAGCCTTTGTCGCAACTAAAACACCCTCAACTCGCCCCGTCTTTCGACGGGCCTCAATTAGCATCCAAATAATCATCTTATACTAGGTATGGTTCGACAAATAATACTACAATAGTATATTACATCACATAAGAAACTTGAAATGAAAGATCTAAAGATAAGATATCATTCATAAGATCTAAGCCAAATATCACACAATGCGAAGTGAAAGATCACACAAATAAACCTAGGAAAAATCGTCTAATCATATATCAATTAATCAAGTTTTCCTAATCTAAAGGGGGACATGAATTGTTCTTGAAACAAATAAACAAAGAAATCAAAATATGCTTAACAAGCTAGTATGATGCATGTTATTCTTTGAGAAAAGAAGATCTCTCAATCCCCGGGACGGATGAGAAAAGATGATTAGATCAAAGGGGAAGCATGAATGTATGATCAAGTTCATTCCTTATAATCTCCTTGGATTAAGAGTTACAAAAACCCCAAATCTTGCATGAATGCAATGTATGTATCTAAAATGTGCAAAGGTTGTAGTGTGTTTTGTGTACATGGATTTCTAGAATGACTTAGAAGTCTAAAATGTGTATGAATGAATGAATGAAATTAACATGGGATGTGTACAAATGTAGTATGAACTACTTCCTAAGATATGAACTAATTTGGAATGCATATGAGAATCAAATCAAAGAATGAAAGTTGAAATGTACTTGCTGTGAATAGTGGACAGAACAGTACCATGATCTTTTAGAATTTGAAAAGAGGGGTTAGGAATGTTTTCAATGCATGATTGTTTATGGAGATGTTCCTTATTGTGTCTAGAACACAACCCAAAAGGCCAATATTTAATATCTATCACAGATTGAGAGAAATCATATAAACAATGAAGGTCACTCAGAAACAGAGTCCGTACTGTCGACTGAAATGTTGAAAAATCTTAGAAAATGCAAATTAATGATCTAGAGGCCCATTTTATACAGAAAGTTCCCTAAGACATTTAATTTTAAGGGAAAAATAAGTTAGGACCACCCTTTGTGGAAACGTTTTCTGTAAAAGAGGTTGAAAGTGGACCTAGCTGCTGTGACAGCAAAATCAGAATGTTTGGAAGGAATATTGGGATCCAAATGGACCATTTCCAAGTACTTTCAAGTCAAACCAAAAATCATGGGTGTTCTCCAATGAGTTAGGAAGACTTTCCAAGTGACCTTGCATCCATATATTGAGTATTGAGTTCTAGAGAAATCTTTGAACTCAACTCACTCACTGTTTTGACTCGTTGTTTTGAAGATTTTGGAGAAAACAAAGTTTTGTTTCTTGAAACCAAATGAGAGGGATTGAGAGGGGTTTTGAAATAGATGTTTTGAAAGCACATTTTCAATACTCAATAAGGATTATAGCCACTTAAAATGTCAACATTAAACTCATCATCAAGAACCTCCAAGATTGTTGGAGAGATTTATTTTTATTTTTTTGAACATAACTTCAATACATTTCAAGAATACCTTGGAAGTATTGAGGTTATGATCATCATCTATCAAACATGTTTTTGAGGTCAAGAGCTACTATCCATAAGGATTCACTCACCCCAAACTTCATGTCATCACTTAGATGATGATGAACTAGTAAGTAAATAAAGAAAAGAAAAAGAAATGAGATAAGGAGAGATGAACATATATATAATCAAAGCAAGTAAATAGCAATCAATAGATGATAATCAATGTGATTTTGGACTTGTAGCTTGGTGTTTCACTCATAGATTTTGACATTTGGACATGGAAGTAGCTTCCTATCTCATGAATGCTCAAGAATGAGGGTTGGAGTGGACTTTGAATGTGAAGTATATAGAAGGATGATGGAAGAAAACAAGAATAAAACTCACTTTCTTAATGAAAATCAATGGGAGAAGCTCCCTTTCTCTCTTCTAAACCTATCTCTATCTCTCTTCTTCTCTACAACTTTTCAAGCTTTGCACTTGGCCCCCCCAAAATGAAGAGCAATGGGGGGTTTATATAGGCCAATTTGGGGTGGTTTTGGGATTTTAGAAGTGTTCTCATTGGTCCCAAACATCTGTGAACATAAAACTACGTCGTTTTGGCTTTCAATTAATCAAATTGGACCCCCAAAAAAAATTACAAAAATGGACTCTGTGAGGGTTGAGTGCCGCAGCGGCACTGGGCCAGTGCCGCGGCGGCACTGCTCCTCAGAAGCTCAGAAAATTACGTTTAGGCCCCCAGAGGTTCCGGTATTCGCGAAAAGGCCCTATTTCGTCCGAAATTCACAGAAAATGCATACGAACTCCAAATTGAGGTTGTGATATACCGTTGGAAAGGTAATGGAGTCTACTTTACATAAACAATAGTTCAGAGATAGGTCACTTTGAAAAGTTTTGCGGTATTCACGATAAAAGCCGATTTTATCGCCTTTTTTGCCTTTGGAAATTCATAATAAATTCGTTTTAAATCCAAAAATTATGTGCGATATACCGTTGGGAAGCTATTGACCTCTAGTATCCATGAAAAATATTTGAAAATTGTTTCGGTGCCCCGATTCCAAAGTCAAATCTTGGTCAAACTGGTCAAACCTGGGATTCCCGGGAAGTTCTGGGAACCTCCGGGAGCTCCCAGGAGCCGACGTTTTCGCTCGATTCTCTTTTAAAACTTATTTTAATACTTTTCTAATGATTTCGGTGAATTCGAACAATTTTGGTCAAACTTGGTCAAACTTGGTCAAACTCTGGTCAAACCTGGTCAAACCTTGATCAAACCGGTCAACGGGGACTTTCGGGGAACTTCCGGGACTTCCGGGGGTCTCTGGGAGCTGACGATTTCTTTCGGGTTTACTTAGAAACTTATTTTATCATTTTGCTTACGACGTAGCATGTTTCCAGAACTTTTGGTCCAAATCCGGGAGTTTTTGGGATTTCAGAGGCATAGAGTTAACTTCCAGGAGTCCTTTTGAGTCTTTTTCGATCATTGTGAACCACCAAGCTATGGGTTTCCTAAATTTGATAGCCAAAAAAATGGGGTGTCTACAATGAGTTGAAACTTTGGATATTCGGGTCAGGTCGGGTTCGGGTTGGAAAAACCTTACCAAAATCTAAACTAAACTTACAACTTTGGTTCGGGTCTAATCCAAACTAAATTTCTAAACCAAATTGTCTGACTCGAATTGGTTTGAAACTTCAGTTTCAGGTGGAAAGTTTGGGTCAGCTTGGAGAGTGCCCACCCCTAGTCTGCCGATGTAAAAATTAGTGAAAGATCTTTGACTACCAAAAAAATGAAACATCTCGGTTAATGTAATACCTATCCTAACTAAAACACACAAAAACTAGGGTCTATTTTTTGGTAGCATAATTTTAGAAGCAATCCTTATGCATAGGTAGCCGTGTATGGAAGGAGCCTCCTGGTTGGTTGCACTGGTCTTATACATAGAGAGAGAGAGAGAGAGTAGGGGTGGGCACACTTCAGGCCGACCCGAACTTCCAACCCTAAACCAAAGTTTCAAACCAATTCGGGTCAGGCAATTCGAGTTAGAAATTCAGTTCGGATTAGACCTGAACCAAAGTTGTAAGTTTAGTTCGGATTTCCGTATGGTTTCCTAACCCGAACCTCACTCAAAAATCCAAAGTTTCAACTCATATATATTGATTCCCATACATTTTTATTCTTCAATCCAGAACCATATTTCATGATCCTCACAAACATATTGGGAACTCTCCATTCTCCATTCTCTCTCACCGATGAGACTGATTTGTCTCTCTCTCACCAATCCAGTCTGGCGGTTCAATCACACTCTGATCTCTTTCCAGTCTGGCGGTGACTCAGACTCTCAATCATTCTCTCTCTCTGAGGTATGGTTCTGATATCTCTCTCTCAAACTCTCAATCTGTATCTCTATCTTTCTCTCTATATCGATATATATATATATGTGTATGATTTGGGGCCCATTTGATTTATACATTGAATTTGATTCTTAAACAACAGTCACGAGTATATCTCTCAAACACATACTGTCACAGCCCGGTCCCACAATAGCGGAACCGGAGCCCGTGGCACGCCACCGAGGCTAAACCAATTCATTAACGTTCCCAAAAATTTGGTTTGAAGAACACACGGAGCGGAAAACAAAACACATATTAAAACCAGAGGTTCAGTCGACTGCTCAGTCGACGGAGGCGGGCAGGGATTTTAATATCAAATTTCAGTTGACTGCAATTGAAGGTCCAGTCGACTGCTGAGGGGTCCAGTCGACTGCCTAGGGGTCCAGTCGACTGCTTCTGCTAAAAAAGAAGTCGTAGCTAACAGGCTCAGGGGTTCAGTCGACTGCTCAGTCGACTGCTCCCCTGGCAGCAGCCCAATCTGCAGAAAACAAGTTTTAAAAGCTTTCTAACTATCACCAATGATTAACCATTCAATCCAAACTCAAGCCAAAGTAATCCTAGCTGTATTAAAACATTTCTAAAGTAATATTACAACATGTTACTAACTATTACAACATTCAAGATTCATTCTATCATACCAAATTAAACATGGGTTAAAACAATAGAAATTCTTATTACAACATTTCTAGGATCCCAAAACTACAAGATTTACATTCAAGTTGCCTTCTAAAAGAACTCCCAACCCACGTGCTCACTTCTGCGATTCCTCGCCAGCATTAACACCTGAAATGGTTATTTGAATAACCACAGATATTTCGATTTGTTTAAGCTAATGCTTAGTGAATAAATCAACATATGTACATGAATGATAAACATGTCCGCATTCACATCTCTACATTTCATACTAGTCGCCGGAGACTCACGTGCCCGTCCATATTCCCAATCCACGACTCCTCGCCAATAAGTCCACGCGAAAGGGTAAGACCCACGATTCTACAAACAATCGTGCAACCTTAATGCCACTCTATCGGCTCCACAAAATGGTACGGTGACCACGTGCTCCTTCTGACCCAAATAAGCAACTTAACATGATCAAATACATATCACCATGCTCGCGGTAATTAAAACATATCACCGTGCTATTGAGCCTACTTATCAATATAAATGCCCAATATGAACTACACAATATATCTCTAGGAATTAATACATGCTATTCAAACATAACATGAATACATGCCAAGAAATCATTCCAAAACATAGTTGAATCACTCACCTCCGATTTACGCTCCTATAACTCAATCTGAAGAAAACTCGTGCACAAAGAACGTGCAGAAGTCCGTCTAGCACAATTCCTATGGATCAGAATTCCATTTATCAACTTTTATGAAAAATTCTAGAAAATAACTTTTCGGAAAACTTAGCCAAACAGGCCCTAATAGGTATCAAAACGAAGCTATTACCTCGAGGAGCTCGAATACGAAATCTGGGAGAAAACAGACTGATGGAAGGTCGTCGTTTGGCGTCGCAAAGCTCTAAGCAATCAAATCTCCTTCTAGCCCCCTTTTTGGCCTCCTCTTGAACTTTTTAGGTTAAGACTTATAAAAATCTAAGTTCATCTCTATCTATATATAGGCAACACTCTCGGGAAATTACGTTTACCTCCCCACGAGTTTTCCAAACTCCTAATCAGTCTCTGAAACTTTCTATATAGCTTATTCATAGCCTTACGAGTGAAACTTCAAAGTTATAAAAGTTTTCGACTAAGTTTCGTTTGGTCGTTAAAACGTGAATTTCTATATGACGTTTTCGAAGTTGCTAATTAGCCTACAAAATTAATAGCGTGTTCATTCGTTCTCACCAGGATACTAAATCTAACAACAGAAATATATTCTAAAACAGAAAATAATACAGATATTGAAATACACAGGTAAACATTTATTTTCAGATAAACATTTAAAATGTTCCACAGTGACCGTCTCATACTCGGAGAGACTTCACAAACAATAAATCCTCAATCACAACAGTTTCAAAGGGTTCTCTAATACAGACACCCAAATCAACTCGTGAGTCAAAACTCACTCAAACACGTGCCAAAATGCACAACACCTCACATCATCATGCATGACAAGTGCAATGAAATGCAATAACACAAATGCGGGTGTTATAATACTCTCCCCCTTAAAAGAAGTTTGTCCCCAAACTTGTACCTCATGTCTCAAAAGGTGCGGATACTGAGTACGCATCTCATCTTCTCAAGTCACTAAGACTTCACGCAAGTACTTCCAACATTTACCACATACACAATCCCCTTCACTGAGATGACACAATCTCATGAGGAAAATAAATCCTCAGGCTTTTAAGGAAAATAAATCCTCAAAGTCCCCGCCTCAATCTGATAGAAGATTCAAACAGAATCCTAGCAATACCCCGAAGCATCTCGATAAATGAGAACATCGATACCTGAGTAGAACTTACTCAATAGTCAAACCTGACACTAAATCACATCACGACGTCACCACATCCACTCACATATCCTTTTATCGTACTTATCACATATGCTGTTCGAAACCCAAAGGTTATATCCCAATCACCAAAACGAAGGAAGTAACGCATCCCCCTTCACCTATCTTTCTTGTTGACTAAAAGTCATTGACATTACGTCTCAACTGGTTAACATCTATACACGATTCTTCATCCCGAAGTGAACCACAACTGAGTACTATCACGTATATATACCCCGTTGATAAGTCAATGCTTCAATCAATGGTTTCACATACTATAGATTTAATCTCTTACTCTGCTAATCACCAAACCACTTGTAGCGCTATAACGCATTTCCAACGACTCCCAAGTTCTTATCATTCCGTTCAATTTAACCAATCTCGTACTATACTTCCAATCATACGTGCCTCCATTCAGATTTCGAGCTTACATAACGTCCCAAATCACCCACAATGAGGTCAAACATATTCATCATTTAGCTCTCCAAAGTCTGCACCCGAACTACTGCCGATTGAAATAGAAGATCATACCTAACAGTTTTGATTTAGAATTTTCATCAAAGTCAAACACATTTCTTTCATGTTGTTCTTTTAAAACAAATAGATTTAAAATTACCCATAACACTTCATCTCCTTCTCAACACAATTACTCCCAATATTCATCATAACGAATAACATTGTAAATCAAAATTGGCTTACTCAGTCATATACCTACCATAGAGTTCATCAACACTTATTCCCATGCTCAGAACATATTTTGTTCCTGTCTCAACCCTTGACCATTCACAATTCATTTTATTTATATAACATACACACATCTTGAGTCAATTATTTTTCTGCCGGAGATCTCAACTGCAATGTAATTCATTTTCATTCCATACCCTACTTGTATACTATTCTTTAGTCTATCCGTCTAGGTAGACCTCTACCATTTACGTAGTTTACAACTCTATACGTCTCTGGTGTTTCACTTTCACCCTTGTACAAGTCCATATCGATCATACTTCTGTATCTCAATTCTCACTGAGTTCCTAACTGCCTTTTACACTGAACATATATTCCTTGTATAACATCTCAAGGTTTCATACCTTATTTAACGATTTAGTATTTCATAACTCTAGTCAATCTGACTTAACTCCAATTCAGATTCTCTAACCCTCTATATTCGCCATTCTGATCTCAATTTCATTGTTCACGAAGAACTTGCTGTCCTAAGTATTTCATACTATTCCCGTAACCATCTGAAGACAATTCAATAATTTGGTCTTCCCAATCAAGTACCATAGTCTCACTGTGTTTGATAAATTTCTTATCGACTTTCAATTCACATACCTTTTGTGACAATACTCAAGTCAACTCGTTTAACAGCACTACTTCCAACTTACTAATTCCAAGTGTACAACATTCACTAACCCTTTTTACTTTAGAATTTCCAAGTTGATAATCTACTCACGTAGAACTCATTCGTTTGACGACCACCATTTTGTCTCAAGCACTAAGCATACCATGTCCCACCACGATCCTCGTCTTCCAAAGTCCTCTTGATACCTTATTACAGGTATTTAACAAAAATTTTCTTGGGATGAATTCCAACATTTTCAAAAATTCTCCGACCTTTTTGGAATCTAGGACCACTGAGACAACATTCCATTGTATCCACCATTGTCTTCTAATCGCTATACAATCCTACTATCATATCTGATAAGGTACTCAACGTACTCCTAAGTCTTCATTCCACTTCTACAGTTCTTATTTACTTTCTCATCAAAGATTCATCTTCCCATTTTACATCTTCATTTCTCTAACTTGACTTGCCCAAAGTCTCTTTACTCTATCCACTTTCACAATTGCTCTTGTTCAGTATCGTAATAATTATCGTACTCCAACTTCCAGTTGACAACCTCTTGCTTCAGAAACCCAAAGATGTTTTAAAAGCATTAGAAGAAAAGGTTTTCGTTTTATTTTTGAAAATACATTCAAAATCCAGGTTCGAGGTCGCCCGTACTACAACTTTCTGTGATAACAATCTTTGCTACAATCTCCCTATCAAGGTCCTCCCATCTTCATGTTATCCAAATTTTCACTCGATTCCTCTGAATCTCTTATCACGTTCCATAATTCACACTTATCTTTTACTCCCAGTCTCCTATTCCTACTTCCTTTATTCTATTTCTTCTGACAAACCACTGCAAAACACTAGGGAACCTTATTACCCTTCATTTCTGTCCATTTACTCTTCATCAAGAAATTCTACAGTTCCTCCTTCAACCCATATCGTCCTTATCGTTACATCTATACGCACATAATCATCAAGTCTAAGTAACCACTCCCGAAGTATGTCATCAATTAAACTTCTACCAACTGTAGTTTCAAACCGTCAAAGTATACTCTATCATTCCCGTTCTTAACCCCTCCTCTTAGGTCAGTCCTCCAATCCCAACATTTTCACACATACAATCGATCAAGTAGCATTCACTTCTAATCCTCATACCACATCTAAATCTACCTTGGTGCCATAACCATTCGGAATCAGGTTCAGTTGAGAGATTCCTCAATAACCACAATACTCATAGCTCGTTAAGATATTTCTCAATTACCAATACATAACACAAGATAGGTTGAGAGATTCCTCAACCGTCCAATACATACCGTAAGATAGGTTGAGAGATTCCTCAACCATCCAATCGTCTCAATGACGTACAATAAGTCAAAAAAAATTCTTCAACTACCTGACATACACCGTATATACCGTAAGATACATCATAAGATAACCTCGTACGATTGTACCGTAGGTTAACACCGTAAGATAAGGTGAGAGATTCCTCACCTATCCCATACACGAGCAATACATGGTACTGGACTATCTCGCTACCATAATACCCAACTGCACATCTCTATTCTCTCGCTTCACAGCATCTAACCCATGTCTGAAGAACTATAAAGAAATCTCATCTGACGTTCACTGCTCAAACTCCGTTCTTGGTTAGATCCCCCAAAGGACACTCATCACTATCGTTGAAAACATCCACTGATTCGATCAAAAATTATTTTCTTTTAGCTTAGCAATTCCACTGTTCATCACTACCAAAATATCATCTTTTCCTCTTGTCACAACACGCGGTCTATTATAACTCATGATAACGTCATCTCATCATACAGTTCCACATCCGTATGATTTAACCGATTCACAAATGCATAAATACTATGCATGTATGGCAATAACATAATCATGTATGTATAGCAACATACCATATGCATCAAACATCTCTAATATGTATGGATGCAATTTAGAACATGTGACAATTCACTCAACACTCCACTCTTCGTCGAACGTTCCCAAGGCTCTAAACTTATGCTCTGATACCACTAAATGTCATAGCCCGGTCCCACAATAGCGGAACCGGAGCCTGTGGCACGCCACCGAGGCTAAACCAATTCATTAACGTTCCCAAAAATTTGGTTTGAAGAACACACGCAGCGGAAAACAAAACACATATTAAAACCAGAGGTTCAGTCGACTGCTCAGTCGACTGCTCAGTCGACGGAGGCGGGCAGGGATTTTAATATCAAATTTCAGTCGACTGCAATTGAAGGTCCAGTCGACTGCTGAGGGGTCCAGTCGACTGCCTAGGGGTCCAGTCGACTGCTTCTGCTTAAAAAGAAGTCGTAGCTAACAGGCTCAGGGGTTCAGTCGACTGCTCAGTCGACTGCTCCCCTGGCAGCAGCCCAATCTGCAGAAAACAAGTTTTAAAAGCTTTCTAACTATCACCAATGATTAACCATTCAATCCAAACTCAAGCCAAAGTAATCCTAGCTGTATTAAAACATTTCTAAAGTAATATTACAACATGTTACTAACTATTACAACGTTCAAGATTCATTCTATCATACCAAATTAAACATGGGTTAAAACAATAGAAATTCTTATTACAACATTTCTAGGATCCCAAAACTACAAGATTTACATTCAAGTTGCCTTCTAAAAGAACTCCCAACCCACGTGCTCACTTCTGCGATTCCTCGCCAGCATTAACACCTGAAATGGTTATTTGAATAACCACACATATTTTGATTTATTTAAGCTAATGCTTAGTGAATAAATCAACATATGTATATGAATGATAAACATGTCCGCATTCACATCTCTACATTTCATACTAGTCGCCGGAGACTCACGTGCCCGTCCATATTCCCAATCCGCGACTCCTCGCCAATAAGTCCACGCGAAAGGGTAAGACCCACGATTCTACAAACAATCGTGCGACCTTAATACCACTCTATCGGCTCCACAAAATGGTACGGTGACCACGTGCTCCTTCTGACCCAAATAAGCAACTTAACATGATCAAATACATATCACCATGCTCGCGGTAATTAAAACATATCACCGTGCTATTGAGCCTACTTATCAATATAAATGCCCAATATAAACTACACAATATATCTCTAGGAATTAATACATGCTATTCAAACATAACATGAATACATGCCAAGAAATCATTCCAAAACATAGTTGAATCACTCACCTCCGATTTACGCTCCTATAACTCAATCTGAAGAAAACCCGTGCACAAAGAACGTGCAGAAGTCCGTCTAGCACAATTCCTATGGATCAGAATTCCATTTATCAACTTTTATGAAAAATTCTAGAAAATAACTTTTCGGAAAACTTAGCCAAACAGGCCCTAATAGGTATCAAAACGAAGCTATTACCTCGAGGAGCTCGAATACGAAATCTGGGAGAAAACAGACTGACGGAAGGTCGTCGTTTGGCGTCGCAAAGCTCTAAGCAATCAAATCTCCTTCTAGCCCCCTTTTTGGCCTCCTCTTGAACTTTTTAGGTTAAGACTTATAAAAATCTAAGTTCATCTCTATCTATATATAGGCAACACTCTCGGGAAATTACGTTTACCTCCCCACGAGTTTTCCAAACTCCTAATCAGTCTCTGAAACTTTCTATATAGCTTATTCATAGCCTTACGAGTGAAACTTCAAAGTTATAAAAGTTTTCGACTAAGTTTCGTTTGGTCGTTAAAACGTGAATTTCTATATGACGTTTCCGAAGTTGCTAATTAGCCTACAAAATTAATAGCGTGTTCATTCGTTCTCACCAGGATACTAAATCTAACAACAGAAATATATTCTAAAACAGAAAATAATACAGATATTGAAATACACAGGTAAACATTTATTTTCAGATAAACATTTAAAATGTTCCACAGTGACCGTCTCATACTCGGAGAGACTTCACAAACAATAAATCCTCAATCACAACAGTTTCAAAGGGTTCTCTAATACAGACACCCAAATCAACTCGTGAGTCAAAACTCACTCAAACACGTGCCAAAATTCACAACACCTCACATCATCATGCATGACAAGTGCAATGAAATGCAATAACACAAATGCGGGTGTTATACATACTGACCCATTTAATTTATAAAAAGTAATGGTGTGTATATAATACATTTGAATTAAAAGTAACACATTCATCTTCATAAAAAAAAATAAAAATAAAAAACATTCGGCTGAATCTCAACCCAACTTTTTGAACCAAACCGGATTTTCCATTTCGGTTCCCAAACTATATTTTTGAAATTTATTTGAGTTCAGAATTCAGTATCAAAATTCCTAATCCGAACACGAAGAATCTAACCCAAACTTTTAGGTTGGAACCCGAACCGACCCATTGCCCACCCCTAACAAAGAGAGAGAGAGAGAGAACTTTTTGGACTTGAAAGCTCTCACATTCAAAAACCCTAAACCTTATCTTTTTTCATCATCCTTTCGCCACACTTTGTTAGTACGGTTCTTCAAACCTTTGGGTTGTTGGATGGGTTCTTTTGATTGGTCTGTTTGGTCTTCAATTTGTGTTGTTTTCCATTCTTTTTGAGGTTTATTTGTGAAACACTAACCTATAGATTTACTCTTGTAGAACCAGTCTGTAATTAATGGTGATTTCATTGTTCATTTGCTCCATTCTATATATTGTGACTTTTGTTGTTCAGATGGCACCTAAGAGAAACAAAGAAATAGAAGTCCAAGATATCCATCATGTTCCAACGAAGGTCCAACCTGGTCTAATGGAAGTCCAATGTGGTCAAGAAGAAAAAACGGGCTCAAAAGTTGATGAAGAACTAAACCCAAAAGAAGAAGAAGAAGAAGAAGAAGAACCACTGACTTGAGCAGAAGAAAAAGAAGTCAGATTGGTATGTATAATCATCGTTTCGTTTATTTATTTACTTGTGTTTTGTTAGGACAGGTTGTACATATAATATTCTGTATTTTACAACTGAAAAAAGAATAATTTAATTGTTTCTTGTAACATGAATGCTCTCGCTTAATTTCTATGGATAAAAAAATGCGCCACGTATAAGCATAGTGTAATGATTCATTGATTCGAGTGTACTTGTATTAATAGTGGCATATTATATTGTGCAAGATATACCCACCCAGGGTCAGCCCTGAGATGACAAATTATCTGAGGCCCCAAGCGAACTTTCAAAGGTGGACCCATCTATACTAAGTTTCATAGAAATTAGGAAGAAATTATAAAAAAAAATGAGGCCTAAAAAATGAGGCATCTATACTAAGTTTCATAAAAATTAGGAAGAAATTAGAAGAATTAGGAAGAAATAGAAAAAAGAGGCCTAAAAATGAGTAAAGATGGCTTTCAACAACAGGTTGTTGAAAACCCGGGGACTAAGCCTCCATCTAGACTTTAATCTATTTTCGTGTTTTCGATAATAAAAAAAACCACCTAAGGCAATTAAGATCATAGTGGTTGTAGGGATCAATAATCATCTTGTTGGTGACTCATTTTATTAACTCCATAATTACAAATTATAAAAATATATGAATTGGTCCCTAAATTTGGTCATTAATAGGAATTGATCCTCCCCAAATTTTGTAAATATAAATTAACCCCTGATTAGGAAGTGTTGGGATTGTATGCCCTTAAAGCCACTCGTTAAGACATTTTATTATTAATAAATTGAATTTATTATTGATTGTTATTACATATTATGGGTATACTTGTATCATTTCAATACATGAGCAGTGTATAGATGTATCCTCAAGTTGAATTGTAGATGATCTAGGTGTATGGAAATGATTCACACACGGGAGTTCATAATCATCAGTTCCTTTCAACTTGAAACTTAGTTCACAGTTAGTATGGATTTGGGACAATTCATATGGACGACTGTAACATATAGTTGCTACATAGTGGGGTGACATAACTCTGTCATTGGAGTGGATGAAATCACAACTTATATGTTAACGTGGTTGATGCGTTGAACAGGATCGCTAACTAGATTACTGCACTAAATGACTGTCTCTTAAGTGTTTATTTATCTAGTTCATTAAATTGTAAATTACTCTTAATTCTGAGGAGATAAACGGACTTAGCACTCTTATGCTAATTACTTTGATATACTACATAGTGAGATCTTATGATCAATACCTCGGTATGTTGGGTGATTAGTATATGAGGTCTGTGAACGTGTATCTTCAATATGAAATCCATGTTGGATAACTTTTGGATAATTTCATTCGATCACAGAAATCTGAGTACTCAGTTAGGTTTTTCCTAAACCAGTTTATATATATATATTATTTATAGTTAAATAATAATAATTTGCAAAAGGGTAGTATGGTCTTTCCATACATGATCGATTGTGGATAACTAGAGATTTCAAAAGTGGTAAATAATAGGTGACCAAAAAGGTTGACAGTCAATTAATATTTTACCTTGTGTTGCTTATTAACGTGGAGGGGTATATTTGTAGATAAATTTATTGAGTTGGGCCTTAATATAATTTCTATTTTCTTGGAGTGCAATTACAGCATTATAGTAGGGTGTGTCTGTAATTAATCAGTTTTAGTTAGATCAAGGATTGGTCAGATTGGCTAAGATGTGATTGGAAGCCAAGAAAAAGGATGGCCATCAGATCCCATCGTTGGCTCCTAACCGTAGGGTGCATACTAAAGCCGTGTATGGTGTTTGTATATAACAGATTCTATTTATATATAAGTATATGGATAATTTATCTTTTTGTAAAGATAAATATATATACATATATTAAATTTAAATTAATTTTTAATTTGAATTTAAAAGAGATTTAGTGCTACTATATCTCTGTATCCATATCTTATATATATATAGTATATATGTTAGGATAAACGAACGTTCTGAAATATCACATACACCATATTGAGAGCTTTGAGTGGCTTGGGAGATTCCTACCATCTTCCTACGCATCTGAAGGTTGGAGAACAACGGTGAAGGTCCGGTGGTGACAAAGGCTATATACTGTATCATCTTCAACTTCAGAGTTTGAGGTAACGAATAAAAAATAATATTGTTTTACTTAATCGTTTGATTAATCAACCACTGTGAGGATCCAGAAATTTTTTGAAATCCTTCCGCTGTATTTTCAATAATATTCTAACAGGAAGATCATCAGTAATTAGTCCCTTCCCCCAAATTTGTGTAATTGTTATGGGCGAAATTGATCTTATCATTAGATATATACATATGTATATATCTACCTTCATCATGCTTTAAATTAGGGGTTTTAAATTCATACCCTAAATAACTGCACAATCTCTCTCTCTCTCTCTCTCTCTCTCTCTCTCTCTCTCTCTCTCTCTCTCTCTCTCTCTCTCTCTCTCGCTCACACCCACACACACACCCACACACACATGGAATCAATGGCCTTGTCCATTTTATCTCCAATTCTTACTCTAGTGATAGAAGGTGTTGCGAGGCAGAACTTTACTTCTAGATCAACATTTCTTGGTTCATTCTTCAAGTCAGATTTGGATGCCTGGTTCTTGTTGTGAGTTGGGGCTTGAAATTTGATTTTGGTGTGGGCGGAATAAAGATGAAGGTGAGGATAATGTATGGACCCTTCCTCTCACAAAAACTTTGGTTGCAAATTTGGTGTTTTTAGGCCTTGAGAGTGATGGTGTGGTCCAAAGTTGATGGTGATGGTGTGTTCACGCATCATTGTGTTCGTGGGCTGATCTTTTGTGTTGCGGATTTCCTGGGCAGAGTTCTTTTGTAGGCATAGAACATGCGCAGTAGGGCCAGCTCTTGGTTTTTTTGTTCCCACTATGGGCTTTAATCCCATGTCTCCTATTATGACAGGGCATTATGGGTCCTTGGTCCCAACTATGTTGTGGGCTCATTTAAATATTCAAAGCTGGTGATTTTTGGCTTTTGTGTATAAATTTTTGTTAGTGTGAGAGATTTCTCACAAAGTGTGGAGTTTTCTTTTGAGTTTTGAAGGTGAGAAATTTATTTTTATTTGGTGAGAAATTTCATCAAATCCATTCAAAAAAGTGAGAATTTGTATTAATAAATGGTGAATTTGCTGGATTTCTCACAAAGTGTGGAGTTTTCTTTTGAGTTTTGAAGGTGAGAATTTTATTTTTATTTGTGTTTGCTGTAATTTGCGCGGGCGTGCCAGAACCAGCAGTGGTTCAATGTGTGTATGTACGTGCAAACTAATTTCCTATATTGCTTGTGTGAGTGATACACAAGGCTTTAGATCTGACTTCTAACGGGTGATTGTGATTAATGAGTAGGAAAGTACCCTCACTGTAAATTCTCTAGCAGTACTGAAGCGCACAAGCTAAAAAGTGTCAAAGTTTAACAGGTAAACAAATCACAAACGGTTTAATAAACGAAGATTTTATTAAATGTTTGGAAAAAAATAAAACAAATCTCAAGAACAAACCAGAAAGAACACAAACAGGAAATAACAAAAAGGACAGACCTATTTGCTATGAAGGCTAAAAAAACATAAAGACTGGGAGTGCTTTGAATGCTTCGAATGTGCTGTATGAATGCCGTTTCGAGAATGACGCGGAGAGCCTTGACTGCTTGGCCTGCCTGCTGATTTATAGCGGCCTGACTGGTCTTCGGGATAAGGCAAGAAAATATCTTCACTAATAATCTGGTAAAAAATACCAGATTTCACCTCCCCCAAACTGATAATAGCTGCTATATTCGAATATATACATATATACACGTGTATATATATATATCTGGTATCCGGTCTGAATATGGTCTTGATTCGCTGACTTTCCTTGCAAGTAGTATATATATGGGTGTATATATATGTTTCCATATCCCATAATATTATGATATTACCACGTTAGATATTAAAATATTATCTTGCTAAAGCTAATAATGCTTCCATAAGCGATAATATTATCTTTCATATTTTCCCTTATCAAAATAATATAAAAACTATTATCACCAAAGAGAGTTTATAGGAAATGATATACTTCCCAAAAGTGATAAAACTTATCAACTTGGAAAGGCCAACCAAAATATCCACCGACTGAAAGTGGCGCCAACCATGTGCTGCCCGAATATGATGAATTTTTGGTGAAGACCAATCGCCGATTCACTACCTATAGCAAAAGTTGCTGCACAATACAAAGTGGCTGAATATGGGCCCCTCAAATCTTTCATTGTGGCAAAATGCGCAGGCCATCATACTAATGCCCGACCATACTTGAACATGCCAATTTGGGCTTGGGCCGATGGAAATGATGAAGGCCAATTTGGCCTCTTGTCAGCCTTGAAGTCATTAGTGAGTCCATAAATCTTTTCCCAAAATTGACCAAAATTGGCACCAGCCATGGAGCCCGAATATGCCACAGGCGTCAGTCCGAATGGCATGTAAAGCTCATTACCAAAATTATAATGGTCAACTAAAAACCACATTATTAAAGTGAGTTGGCCCATCATATGTTGATTGGCCACTGTTATGGTAAGTCAGCCAGATAGTAACTAGACGGTTCAAAAGTTATCCAATTCTACCAACTTTGAGCAATCACTTGACCATTAATTCTTGCAATCGGCCTCATAGTCCGATTAAAATATCTCAATCAGCCTTATATAAAATTTAACTTAAAAAAATGTATTTTTTGGGTGCAAACAATTTGGTGAGAAATTTTTCATTAAATCCATTCAAAAAAGGGAGAATTTGTATTAATAAATGGCGAATTTGCTGCCATTAGAGAGTTTTATCAGATTAGAGAGTTTTATCAAAATTTTAGAAGTGAGAATTTCTCACCAAAAAGTGAGAAGTGTGCATAAAGAAGTGAAAAATTTGTCATTAGACCATTCGAAATTTCTCATTACTACATTACACACTTACATCAAAATTTTTAGAAGTAAGAATATCTCAACATAATATATAGATATTCTCATTATGCTATTGAGAAATTTCTCACTTTTGGTCAGTGATGCTTTTTAAAGTGAGGAATTTCTCATTATGGTCAGAAGTGATAATTTATCATCATTATATACAAAATTTTACATTATGTTATCGAGGAATTTCTCATGACCAGACTTTTCTCTCTCTCTCTCTCTCTCTCCCTCTCTCTCTCTATATATATATATATTTATTTATATATATTTGTATATATTATACGTATAGTTATATGGGTTTTGAATGGGTTTTGAATTTCTAAACCCTGATTTGTTATATATATATATAGTTATATGGGTTTTGAATTTAAAAAACCTTATTTGTGGGAGTGGGGGTATTTATGCCCTTAAAAATACTAAAGGGCTAATTTTTAGTTAGTGTTTTAAAAGGACCTATGTCTGGAATAGTATATATCAAGGACTGAAATCTAAAGGACTCTACAGATTAAGATTCATTTTTGTTTCTATGATTATTATATAATCTTCTCATTTGTAGAGAAAATAGAAGGCAGGAAGATGATGGTGGGTGTAGAAAGTGATAACAATTTGTGAGTTTTTTAGGGTGGGGTTATTTTGGAGATGAAGGGGGTGTAGAGAGTAAATTATTTTAACTTCAATTTGAAATCCATATGTAGGCCAACAAATTGGAACTCAGTACATTCCAAACTTCTATAGCCTTAGTATACCGCACTAAAGCATGCCAAACAGTCTCAGCCACCCAATCGCAACTAAAACACATCTCATCCTCCACCACTATAATACCCCGTATTTTTTCTAATACAAATATTATATTTTAAATTATGATAAGGTATTAATTTATTTTTTTGGGTAGTGTTTATAGGCCGTATATGTATTTATCGATGTAATTATCTTGGGAATCAGGTACCCGAGCCATGTATACCCATTGGGCTAGTGTTTTAAGCATTTGGGAATGTGTTTCGGTCCCATATAAAGTCTTTTTGTGAGGCCTTGTAGACACCCCATTTTGTCGGCTATCAGATTTAGGAGACACATAGCTTGGTGGTTCACAATGATCGAAAAAGACTCAAAAGGACTCCTGGAAGTTAGTTCTATTTCTCAAAATGCTCTGAATGACCAAAATGCCCTTGAAAGCCCGAAAACTCCCAGATTTGGACCAAAAGTTCTGGAAACATGATATGTCGTAAGAAAAGTAAGAAATTGAGTTTTTAAGTAAAATCGGATGAAATCATCAGCTCCCAGAGACCCCAGGAAGTCCCGGAAGTTCCCGGAAAGTCCCCGTTGACCGGTTTGACCAAGGTTTGACCAAGTTTCACCAAAATCGTCCAAATTCACCGAGTTCATTCTAGATCATGTGAAAAGTATTAAAATAAGTCTTAAAAGAAAATCGAATGAAAACGTCAGCTCCTAGAAGCTCCCAGAGGTTTCCAGAACTTCCTAAGAATCCCAGGTTTGACCAGTTTGATCAAAAGTTGACTTTGAAACCAGTGCACCGTATCATTTTTCAAACATTTTTTATGGATACTAGAGGTCAATAGCTTTCCGACGGTATATCGCACATAATTTTTGGATTTCAAATGAATCTATTATGAATTTTCAAAGGTGGAAAATGCGATCAAATCGGCTTTTATAGCGAATACCGCAAAACTTTTCAAAGTGACCTATCCCTAAACTTTTTTTTATGTAAAGTAGACTCCATTACCTTTCCAACGGTATATCACAACCTCAATTTGGAGTTTTTATGCATTTTCTGTGAATTTCGGACAAAATATGGCCTTTTTGCAAATACCGAAACCTCTGGGGGCCTAAACAGCATTATCTGGACAAAGGAGCAGCAGTGCCGCCACGGCACTGGCCCACTGCCACTGCGGTACAGGCCCAGTGCCGTCGCAGCACTCTCCCCTAGAATAGTCCATTTTTTGTCATTTTGATTGGGGGTCCAAATTGATTAATTAGAAACCAAAACGATGTAGTTTTGGTTCCCAGCTTATTTTGGACCAAAGGGAGACCTTTTTATACATTTTAAAACCCCATTTACCACCCCTCATTTTCCTATGAAAGAAGCAATTTACTTCCATTTAGAGGAGAGACATGGAAGTTTAGAGAAAGCTTAGGAAGAAACTCTAGAGAAATATACAGAGAGAAAGAGAAGAAGTAGTCTTCTTCTTCTATTTTCTCCATCAAAGTGAGTTTTCTTTTTACTTGAGTTTGCTATCAAAACTTCAATCATCCAAACATTTCTTTCACCACCATTCTTGAGTATTCATGAGATAGGAAGCTGCTTCCATGTCCAAATGTCACCATATATGAGTGAAACACCAAGCTACAAGTCCAATATCTCAATGATTATAAACTATTGATTGCTATTTGAATGCTTGTTTACTTTGATGTTCATCTCTCTCTTAACCTCGTTTCTTTTTGACTTTTCTTTGATTATTTAGTTGTTCACATCATCTAGATGACATGTTGTTTGAGGAGAGTGAATCCTTATGGATAGTAGCTCTTGACCTTAAAGACATGTTTGATGGATGATGATTCTACCTTCAATACATTCATATGTATTCTTGAAGTCATATTCTCAAACAAAACTATGTTTGTTTGTGCAAGTAATATTGGGAGTTTTTTTTATGATTCAAGGTTGGATGAGATTCTAAGTGGTCATATAGTCATCTCAAGTGTTTAAGTTCATGCTTTGAAAATCTATTTCAAAACCCCTAATCAATAACTCAAACTCTATTCCAAAACCCAAATCCATTTTCTTCAAGAATGATCCAAAATAGTGAGCTGTTCAGATTCAAAGATTTGTTTTGAATTAAATACTTGAGTTATAATGATAGTAATCTTCCTAAGACATTATAGTTTGTCTCCAATTTTTCCCATCAATTATAGAGATGTGAAAGTATTATTTTCGGATTTAAGAAGTTCATATTCATAATCTGCCTCTGTTCTCACAGAATATTCACCTGACTTCTTGCACTTATTCTGGATGTTTTTGTCACTGTACATATATCTTTTCTATTTGTTTTATGAAACTTGGGCGTCTTAGGAAACTTTTGGTATATAATGGGTCATCATAAACCATTTCTTTGATTTATGAAAAATCATACAAAATCAGTCAATAGTGCAGCTTTAATTTCTGAGTCATGTGTACATTCTGATTTGTTTCTTTTAATCTGTGATAGCTATTGAGGTTTGGTCTTTTTCTGTGCATTCTAGACACACTATGGAGGCTCTCTAATTTTTCTCACATTTTCCTAGGCATGTTTGACCTCCCATTATGATGTTATAAAGTAATGCATACAGTCTGTCCACTATTCACAGCATGTCACTTTTTGACTTTCACACTTTGATGCAACACTCTCTTGTATCTAGATGAACCCATATCCCATGAACATGTTCTTTACCACTTTTAGCATGCTATATCATATCATGTATCATCTATCCTCTCATATATCATACTCCCATAAATTCTTGAGTTTGGTTTCCAAATAAAACCATGTTTTGCAAATACTTGGGAAGTTCTTGAAATGAGTTAGGAATTGATATTCCAAGTGGTTAGAATATTCATCCAAGTTCTGGAAGTATACTTTCAAACCACCCCCCCCCATTTCAAAACCCCCTTCTTAAACCCCTCATTTTGATTTCAAGAAATAAACCTTGTTTTTCTCAAAATCCTCAAAATAGTGAGTCATTTAACTTCAAGGAATGTAAGACCACTTGGAAAGTCTTCCTAACTTATTAGAGAACACCCATGATTTTTGGTTTGACTCAGAGATGCATAGAAAGACCCCATTTTGGTCCAAACATTCTCTCCAGATATTCTGCCTTTGCTGTCATAGCATCTAGGCTGACTTTTAACTTATGTTACAGAAAACTTTTCCAAAAGGAGTGGTCCCAATTTATTTTTCCCTTAGGCTTCAATGTCTTAGGGAACTTTCTGTATAATATGGGCCTCTAGATATGTTTCTTTCATTTTCTAAGATTTTCTAACATTTCA
The DNA here is from genome assembly GCA_033977485.1 of Hydrangea macrophylla. Lineage (NCBI taxonomy): Eukaryota > Viridiplantae > Streptophyta > Magnoliopsida > Cornales > Hydrangeaceae > Hydrangea > Hydrangea macrophylla. Next base: position 2,994,057 of record CM066998.1, on the reverse strand, counting down.
GTCGACAGTACGGACTCTGTTTCTGAATAACCTCTATTGTTTATATGATTTCTCTCAATCTGTAATAGTTATTAAAGATTGGCTTTTTGGGTTGTGTTATAGACACAATAAGAAATATCTCCATAAAAAATCATGCATTGAAAACATTCCTAACCCCTCTTTTCAATTTCCAAAAGATCATGTTACTGTTCTGTCCACTATTTACAGCAAGCACACTTTTACTTTCCCCCTTTGATTTGATGCTTACATGCACTCCAAATCAGCTCATGTCTTAGGAAGTAGTTCATACTACATTTGTACATATCCCATGATGAGCTCCTTCATTCATTCGTACACATTCTAGACTTCTAAGTCATTCTAGGAATCCATGAACACAAAACACACTACAACCTTGGTACATTCTAGATACATACATTGCATTCATGCAAGATTTGGGGTTTTTGTAACTCCTAATCTAAGAAGATTATAAGGAATGATCATGATCACACGTTCATGCTTCCCCTCGATCTAATCCTCCTTTCTCATTCGTCCCGGGGATTGAGAGATCTTCTTTTCTCAAAGATTAACATGCATCATTCTAGCTTGCTAAACATCCTTGTTTTCTTTTATTTGTTTGTTTCAAGAACAATTTATGTCCCCTTAGATTAGGAAAACTTTATTAATTGATATGTGATTAGACGATTTTTCCTAGGTTTGTTAGTGTGACCTTTCACTTTTTGCATTGCATGATATTTGGCTAAGATCTTATGAATGATATCTTATCTTTTGATCTTCCATTTCAAATTTTCTTATGTGATATAATATACTATCATAGTATTATTTGTTGAACCAAACATAGTATAAGATGATTATTTGGATAATAATTGAGGTCCGTCGAAAGACGGGACGAGTTGAGGGTGTTTTAGTCGCGACAAAGGCTCCTTCCTCTCTCGTACCAAAACCCTGAGCCAAGTTCTTTGGTTATGAAGGGCCGGTGCCCTTTATCCGTTTGGGTGAGTCAAAATTAGGTTTCTTGGTTCCTTAAAGACCAAGTGGCGACTCTGTATCTGTTTTCAACAAACCTTTTCTCTCTTTTTCAAAACAAAAAGAAACAAGAGGTGGAATTCCGCGTGTCCACAATCTGGCGACTCTGCTGGAGATTTTTATTTACAAAACAAAATAATACAGAGGTTTGACTCATAAGAAGCATCCTTAAAATAATCTTTTTACTATGTCTTGTTCACCGCATTGCACTCTTGCATTTCCCCCTCCGACTGTGTCTGAAACGCAGCGCTGACATTGTTCAGGTCTTGCTGTGCCAGGGCACAAGTCACCGTTGATACTGTACCTTCCAAGGTATATCAAAAAGAGTAAAAACTTCCGTACCGTCTCTCTGACGGTATATTGTAACTCTCGTCAACGGACCCTCTTTGACTAAACCCAACATTTGCATATAGATTCCTGTAGAACCTTTCATAGGACTGTTCATTTATCTTTTCAAATAGGACAATGTGATATAAACTGCTGTATGCCCTGGTGAGATTACCTGCGCGGTGTAGACGCTTATGTGGCATAGAATAGAACCTCTTTCTTATGATTCCTAAGGCAATCACTTACATGTGACCACACTGAGTGACTTGCCTAGGCACCATGGTAAGGAAGTCTGCTCCATGTTCACAAAGATATACACCGCAAACCTTGTTTGTTGGTCCTAAGATATAAGAGTATGAAAACTTGCTAGACAGTATGATCACCATCATCCAAATCTCCCAGATTTCCCAGATACACTTGTTTCTCCTAGAAACTCTGTCTAACTTACCCAAATATACCTGTTTTCCCAGAAGCTTTGTTCAACTCTCCCAGATTTTCCAAAAATCCCAGCAACTCCATCCGAACTTCCCAAAAATGCCTAGATGAGCTAATTTCTCCCAGAAACTCTGCCCAGATTTCCAAAACACTCGGATATACCAGTTTCTCCCAGAAATCCTGTCTACATATCTCAGAAAATTCCTGCCAGTTCCTCCCAAACACTTTATCCAGATTCACCTTATTTCTCCCAGAAACTCAGATTTCCCAATTTCTCCTAGAAACTATGTCCAACTCTACCTGTTTCTACCAGAAACTCTGTCCAAGTCACCTAGAAAACCCTGTTTCACCCAGAAACTCCAAGAGACCTGTTTCTCCCAGAAATCTCATATGCACCAGTTTCTCCCAGAAACTCTATTCGATCCGCCTAGATTCCCCAAAAATTCCTGTGTTATCCCAGAAACCTTGAAATCCCTGCTTTTCCCAAAAACCTTTCCCAATTTACCTTGTTTTTCCCAGAAACTCTAATTTTCCCGTTTCTCTTAAAAACTCTGTCCAACTCACCCAGAAATACATGTTTCTTTCAGAAACTTTGTCCAAATCACCTAGATTTCCTAGAAATCCCTATTTCCTAAAAACACTATCAAAATTCACTCAGATTTCCCAAAAATCTTTACTTATAAAATTTTCCAAATTCTCATTCCTCAAAGTGCAAACCTGTCTTCCTCACCCTCCCCATGACGGTGATCATCCTAGAAAGAAAGGTTAGCACACTTTGTATGACTAGGACCTTACTTGCTTAACTGTTATATGTTAGATGTAGGGGCATCATATATATTAGGGCTCACATCCGCATGCTTGTCTCATATGCACACATAATTCCTATCAGTCTACATGCACGTACATCTCGTCAATCTCACAGTCCTACACATCAAATGCATACATGTCATCATCCTCACTCATCTCAATCATTGTATAGAAGTCATTTGCACACTGCACCCATCATCGGTTCACATCAATAAATCCTTCAAAATTTTGATCATCTCTCCCTACTAGGAGTCCATAAGAAGTACTTCGCGCCTCTACTAATTTGGGCTTTTACTTCTATTTGCAAAAAATCGTAGCCCTGGGTACGAATACTTCTGTACCTCCCCGAATTCATTATCGTGATCGCGGGCTAGCCCAGTCTATCATAATGGCCTACCAAGCTTTGGAAGGGAAAATGGACAAACTACAAACCACTATTGAACAACTAAGTTTAAGGATAAGCCGATTTGAGAAGATGGTGCAGAGCATCAATAAAGGGAAGTATGGGTTGTCCGATGCCGTCTATCCAAGCCCATTTCCACATCTGAATCCCTATTTGTATCCGAGCCCATACCCTAGCCTTGGTAATCCTAGTCCATATCCAAACCCAAGGCCACTCCAAAGACCCACTTGAACTCAAAGTTTAAAAAAGCCCGCAAACCAAGAACCTTTGCCAACCTGGGTATGCCGTTGTCCGTAATCCTTGATAACCTCATCAAAAAGGGGCACCTCCAACTGCTTCAGCCTCGTGCTGATATCCCTTCACCCAACTATGACCTGTCCAAATGTTGTGCCTACCACCAAGGCCCAGGCCACGACACCGACAGCTGCATGCGCCTGCACCATGATATCCAAGACCTCATCGATCAGAAAATCATCGAGCCATCGCCCATCCAACCCTATGTCAACCTAAAAGCCCCTGGCTTTATCGAATCTAAAGCCCCTGGCTTCATCGAACCTAAAGCCCCTGGCTCATCTGTTCAAATGATCCCCTTCGCTGAGGCCCTTGAGTGTTGAACTTATGCAAGTGAAGTGGTGGTGTTTGGAACTTTTTCTAGCAAAACAAATGAGGATGCTCTTTCAAAAAAAAGAAAAATAAGCGAGTCATCGCGACACTCCATTTGAGACCAAGTCGAGTCTGTTCTATGTTTCAAGTCTATTTCAAGAGTAGTCTTGTGGTCAAGTCCGTCTATTTTTAAAGTTCGGTTAAGTCTTTACCAAGAAATGCAATCCTTCTCCTTTAATGGAATGAAATCTCATTTTGCTTAATTTGATGTGTATAGTCAAAAGTGCATGAATCATCAAACTGAAATGTCACTTTTCAAATTATCATAGATATTGCTCTGCTAATATTTTTTTTGCAACAAAATAAAAAAGATTCTTAAAAGGTCAAAGTCAATTTCACGCTGACATAGATGAAGAGCTGAGAATTGAATGGTCTTATTTTAAGAATTTAAAGATGTTCTTGCCTCAATCTTGAAAAGACATGTTTAAAACTGACTTGGAGCTTGCCCAACACCCTTTTTCCACCATTTCAAAGCCTTGAGCCCAATCCAATGGAGAGCCATACAATCTGTCTGTTGAAAGCAGTGCAGACTTAGTCCTTGATGGTGGCCAAACACTTTCAATGAGTTTCTTCTTCCCTTTCAAAACAAAAAAAATAATTAAAAAAAAAGAAAAGAAAAGAAAAGAAAAGAAAAAGAAAAGAAAAGAAAAGCTCGCTAGATTGAAAACCCGAAAGGGCACCTAGGCAAAAGTTAGAGCTAAAAAAGGTGTTGATTTCCAAGATCTGACCTTAGCCAGTCAAAATGATGGAGAAAATGAAAGGAAGAAAATTTTGGTGATACAGAGGTAATCGCATCGGTTCAGTCGACACCATCATAATCAACCCCCTTTCTTCAAGACTTTGGCCCGAACTACCTGATCCCCGCTCGGGGATACGTAGGCAACCGCATCAGTTCGGTCGCTCCACCCACAAAATAGCCCATCTCCTTCAAAGCCTTGCCTTGAACTACGCTCGACCTGATTCCCACTCGGGGATACGTAGGCAATCACATCGGTTCGGTCGACACCATCATAATCAACCCCGCCTTCTTTCAAAGCCTTAGCTCGAACTACGTTGGACCTGATCCCCACTCGGGGGTACGTAGGCAAACTTTCAAAAAGAAAAGAAGTATGGCTCGCTAGGTCAAAAATCCGAAAGGACGCCTAGGCAAAAATTAGAGCTAATTAAATCCAAAGTAAGCAATAACAAAAGAGAGAAAATAGCTCGCTAGGTCTCTTCACAAGTGCCTATGCAAAAGTTATGAGCATTTGAGAGATTAAAAGTCGCGATCCTCACCTTAATCCTTCCATACTAGGGGCAAACTTCGGCTACTCGCCTCATTTGCCTGAATTTTACTATCTACCCTTCATACAAAGGGAAAACTTCGGCCACCTACCTCATTTGCCCAAAACCGGGAAAACTTTGGTCACCCACCTCGTTTGCCTATGAATTTTACTTTCTACAACTCAAACTAGGGGCAAACTTCGTTTGCCTAACACGATCCCTTCACACCAAGGGCGAGTTTTCAAGTCACCAAGTTGTTTTAAAATTTTTGAAATAGAGCATCTTTTATTCTAAAAGCTAAGGCACTAATTCAAAGCACTTCCTGGAAAAAGTAGAAAATTGATTAGATCAATAGGGAGGAATTTTCAAAAACCAGATTTATCAGCAAAGTACTATCATATTAAGATGGGGAGTGAACATAAAAGATGGGTGGTACATCATTCATGACAAAGGCACGTTGGATCAGGGCAATTTGAGAATTTTATGTCTAAGTCCATCCTTCTTTGCTTTAGTTAGTAATAATCTGATTGAAACTATATCAGAGTTCAAGGTTCATACAAACCAATCCAACTTTCCTTGTCATCATCGTTCCTGTCAAGCCCATTTGTCCTGATGGTCTCAAATGTGTGGGTTAAATGTGATTCCCAATTATAAAAACTGTGGATACAAGCAGAAGTGCCAAACATCATTACTGCACCAATCAAGGTCTCAACATGAAAAGTGTCCCAAGTACGAGTGGCATAAACTTGTAAGTGGTTGCAAACTACAATCGATAGTTGTTTCTCAAGGTGGCTGATCGGAGAAAATATCGCCAACACCAAGAAATTGTTGCTGATCCAATCAGAGTACGAATGTGTTGATAAGGTGTGTCAATGAGATGTGTTGTTGAGGTGTTATAGGGCCCATAGTCCAGATGTGTTGATGAGATGAGTTGTTGAGGTGCTATAGGGCCCAGAGTCTAGATATATTGATAAGTTGAGGTATTTTAGGGCTCAGAGTCCAGGTTAGTTGGTGAGATGTTTTATGAGGATGTTTTAGGGCCCAAAAATTAGAGGAGCATCGTGGAACATTAGAAGAATTGAGAAGCATTGTTGGAGCATAGAGGAGCATCAGATGTGTTGAGGAGCATTGTTGAAGAGGAGCATCAGATGTGTTGAGGAGCATCGTTGTTGAGGAGCATCAGATGCATTGAGGAGCATCGTTGAGATTTGAAGAACACCATTGAGAATCAAGAAGCATTGAGCAGCACCATCAAAGATTTGAGGAGCAACATAAGTCCATAAGTGGCTGTTGATCTTTCTTCATCCATGCAACATAAGTCCATGAGCAACTGTTGATGATCTTCTTTCATCCTAGCAACATAAGTCCATGAATGGCTGTTGATAATTGTCCTCTATCAATGCAAAATCCTTAGCCGCCATAGATCATCTCTGTATCCTTAAAATAGAATGATACCTTTACTCCCATTAGTGGGCATATTTTCTTCCCTATCAAAGTACATTTAATCCTTTCCCTCCCCAGTAGAGTCAACTTTCATCCCCAACAGATTCAAATTTATCCCCAGCAGGCTTATCGATTCGTACATTGTCAGTTCAATCCATGATAGTCACAGTAGTTAACTGTCAACTTGTCATCTCGATTCGTACATCGTCAGTTCTTCTGATCACGATTAGTCCAACTGTTCATCCAATCCATGACAGTCACAGTAGTTCACTGTTGACTCGTCATCTAGATTAGTACATCGTTAGTCCAATCCATGACAGTCATAGTAGTTCACTATCGACTTGTCATCTCAATTAGTACATCGTCAGTTCAATCCATGACAGTCACAGCTGTTCACTGTCGACTCAATATCAGCCCTCTAGATTGAGGCAAATCATTCATTGTTAGCCCTCTAGATTGAGGCAAATCCTTCATCATCATCCCTCTGGATTGAGGCAAATCCTTCATCATCAGCCCTCTAGATTGAGGCAAATTATTCATTATCAACCCTCTAGATTGAGGCAAATCCTTCATTATCAGCCCTCTAGATTGAGGCAAGTCTCATCATTAGCCCTCTAGATTGAGGCAAATCCTTCATCGTCAGCCCTCTAGATTGAGGAAAATCTATTGTCATCAGCCCTCTAGATTGAGGTAAACCCTTCATCGTTAGCACTCTAGATTGAGGCAAATCTGTTGTCGTCAGCCCTCTAGATTGAGGCAAATCCTTCGTTGTCAGCCCTCTAGATTGAGGCAAATCCTTCGTTTTGTCAGCCCTCTAGTTTGAGGCAAATCTTTCATTATCAGCCCTCTAAATTGAAGCAAATCTTTCGTCATAGACCCTTTTGATTAAGGTAGGACTTTCGCGTCCACCAGTTATCTCGGGCTACCCCGTTTACTCTTTGATCTCTAGGACTGCCAAGTCCGTCAATCATCTTAGGGATTCCATGTCCATCATTAGTGCTTCAACGTCCGTTAATCATCTTGGAGGCCTGAATAGGCTTTTCGGACCAACCATTGCAAGATTGGATTAACCGTGAGAGATTCGAATTTGAATCCTGGTTCTCGGTCAAGAATTTAAAACAGTTAAGAGAGATTCTCATAGAATCCCCTGCCATCCCCAGCAGAACCTGAACCAAAATCAGCTAATAATTGAAAAAACCGCCCGCAGTCAAAAGACGCCAACTCCTAGGGCAAGCATTGTCTATTCACAATCCAAGGATCTGTGTCTATTGGTATCGTGAGCTTCCTCATTCCTTCGTCCAAAATCGTGAGCATTCTCACTTATCGTGAGCTTCTTCACTTATTATGAGCTTTCTCGCTTATCGTGAGCTTTCTCACTTATCGTGAGCTTCCTCACTCCTTTGTTAAAAAACGTGAGCTTTCTTAAATATCATGAGCTTGCTCAATTATCATGAGCTTTCTCATTCCTTCATCCAAAATCATGAGCTTTCTCACTTATCGTGAGCTTCCTCACTCCTTTACCCAAAATTGTGAGCTTTCTCATTCCTTCGTCTCACTTATCATGAGCTTCCTCACTCCTTTACCCAAAATTGTGAGCTTTCTCAATTATCATGAGCTTTCTCATTCCTTCGTCCAAAACCATGAGCTTTCTCACTTATCATGGGCTTCCTCACTCCTTTACCCAAAATCGTGAGCTTTGTCAATTATCATGAGATTTCTCATTCCTTCGTCCAAAACTGTGAGCTTTCTCACTTATCGTGAGCTTCATCACTCCTTTGTCCAAAATCATAAGCTTCTTCCCCGCTCAATTTTTGTGAGCTTCCCCACTCATCGTGAGCTATTATGAGCTCCTCACTTATCGTGAGCTTCCTCACTCATTTGTCCAAAATCGTGAGTCCCTTTCACCTACCTATTGACTATTGTGAACTTCCTTGCCTGTTGCTTATCGTAAGCTTTCTCACTTATCACGAGCTTCCTCAGTCCTTTGTCCAAAATCATGAGCTTCTTCACTTATTATGAGCTTTCTCACTTGTCGCTCCTGAGCTTCCTCACTCTGGTTTCCTCAAACTGTCAATTATCGTGAGCTCCCTCACTTGTCGGTTATCTTTAGTTATCATCCTTGAAGACCCCGCGTTCGATCCATTTTGTTTACAAAGCACACTTCCCAAATTCCAAAAATTTTTCCCTAGACCCAGAGTCTTCCAAACCTTGATGTCCTTATCCGAGTCATCCACCACATCACAGTCGCAAACACTAGCACAACACCAGCTCATACTAGGATCAGAACACTAGGCATGATAGGACTCATGACAAAATTCATATCACAACCACGCATTGCATATCATTCTTAGAGCATAACATCCACCTGATTGTTATGTATTTACATGTGTTTGTTTCTTTGTGCCCCGAACTACGTCCTGGTCTGATTCCCCTTGGGATACGTAAGCAGCTCACACAGAGCACGACCAGTACTAGCCTCAGCATCATTGCATCTTTTGCAACGCTTTTTGTCCTAAATCTATAGCCTCCAAAAGAGCTGTCTCTTCAAAGCTTTGGCACTCGCTTGCGACATGCGTTGCCTTGCAAGTTTATGCCAAAGAGGGGCAAACTGTAGACACCCAATTTTTTTGGCTATCAGATTTAGGAGACCCATAGCTTGGTGGTTCACAATGATCGAAAAAGACTCAAAAGGACTCCTGGAAGTTAGTTCTATTTCTCAAAATGCTCTGAATGACCAAAATGCCCCTGAAAGCCCGAAAACTCCCAGATTTGGACCAAAAGTTATGGAAACATGCTATGTCATAAGAAAAGTAAGAAAATGAGTTTTTGAGTAAAATCAGATGAAATCGTCAGCTCCCAGAGACCCCAAGAAGTCCCGGAAGTTCCGGAAAAGTCCCCGTTGACCAGTTTGACCAAGGTTTGACCAAGTTTGAACAAGTTTGACCGAAATCGTCCAAATTCTCTGAGATCATTCTAGATCATGTGAAAAGAATTAAAATGAGTCTTAAAAGAAAATCGAACGAAAACGTCAGCTCCCAGAGGTTTCCAAAACTTCCCAGGAATCCCAAGTTTGACCAGTTTGATCAAAAGTTAACTTTGAAACCAGAGCACCGTATCATTTTTCAAAAAATTTTCATGGATACTAGAGGTCAATAGCTTTTCGACGGTATATCGCACATAATTTTTGGATTTCAAATGAATCTATTATGAATTTTAGAAGGTGGAAAAGGCGATCAAATCAGCTTTTATCGTGAATACAGCAAAACTTTTCAAAGTGACCTATCCCTGAACTTTTTTTTTATGTAAATTAGACTCCATTACCTTTCCAACGGTATAACACAACCTCAATTTGGAGTTCGTATGCATTTTCTGTGAATTTCAGACGAAATAGGGCCTTTTTGCGAATACCGGAACCTCTGGGGGCCTAAACAGCATTATCTGGACAAAGGAGGAGCAGTGCCGCCGCGGCACTGGCCCACTGCCACCGCGACACAGGCCCAGTGCCGTCGCAGCACTCTCCCCTAGAACATTCCATTTTTGTAATTTTGATTAGGGGTCCAAATTGATTAATTAGAAACCAAAACGACGTAGTTTTGGTTCCCAGCTTATTTTGGACCAATGGGAGACCTTTTTATACTTTTTAAAACCCCATTTATCACCCCTCATTTGCCTATGAAAGAAGCAATTTACTTCCATTTAGAGGAGAGACATGGAAGCTTAGAGAGAGCTTAGGAAGAAACTCTAGAGAAATATAGAGAGAGAAAGAGAAGAAGTAGTCTTCTTCTTCTATTTTCTCCATCAAAGTGAGTTTTCTTTTTACTTGAGTTTGCTATCAAAACTTCAATCATCCAAACATTTCTTTCACCACCATTCTTGAGTATTCATGAGATAGGAAGCTAGTTCCATGTCCAAATGTCACCATATATGAGTGAAACACCAAGCTACAAGTCCAATATCTCAATGATTATCAACTATTGATTGCTATTTGAATGCTTGTTTACTTTGATGTTCATCCCTCTCTTAACCTCATTTCTTTTTGACTTTTCTTTGATTATTTAGTTGTTCATCATCATCTAGATGACATGTTGTTTGAGGAGAGTGAATCCTTATGGATAGTAGCTCTTGTTAAAGACATGTTTGATGGATGATAATTCTACCTTCAATACATTCATATGTATTCTTGAAGTCATATTCTCAAACAAAACTATGTTTGTTTGTGCAAGTAATATTGGGAGTTTTTTTTATGATTCAAGGTTGGATGAGATTCTAAGTGGTCACATAGTCATCTCAAGTGTTTAAGTTCATGCTTTGAAAATCTATTTAAAAACCCCTAATCAAGAACTCAAACTCTATTCCAAAACCCAAATCCATTTTCTTCAAGAATGATCCAAAACAGTGAGCTGTTCAGATTCAAAGATTTGTTTTGAATTAAGTGCTTGAGTTATGATGATGAAACCACTTGTAAAATCTTCCTAAGACATCATAGTTTGTCTCCAATTTTTCCCATCAATTATAGAGATGTGAAAGTATTATTTTCGGATTCAAGAAGTTCATATTCATAATCTGCCTCTGTTCTCACAGAATATTCACCTGACTTCTTGCACTTATTCTGGATGTTTTTGTCACTGCACATATATCTTTTCTATTTTTTTTATGAAACTTGGGTATTTTAGGAAACGTTTAGTATATAATGGGTCATCATAACCATTTCTTTGATTTATGAAAAATCATACAAAATCAGTCAATAGTGCAGCTTTAATTTCTGAGTCATGTGTACATTCTGATTTGTTTCTTTTAATCTGTGATAGCTATTGAGGTTTGGTCTTTTTCTGTGCATTCTAGACACACTATGGAGGCTCTCTAATTTTTCTCATATTTTCCTAGGCATGTTTGACCTCCCATTATGATGTTATAAAGTAATGCATACAGTCTGTCCACTATTCACAGCATGTCACTTTTTGACTTTCAGACTTTGATACAACACTCTCTTGTATCTAGATGAACCCATATCCCATGAACATGTTCTTTACCACTTTTAACATGCTATATCATATCATGTATCATACTCCCATAGATTCTTGAGTTTGGTTTGCAAATAAAACCATGTTTTGCAAATACTTGGGAAGTTCTTGAAATGGGTTAGGAATTGATATTCCAAGTGGTTCGAATATTCATCCATGTTCTGGAAGTATACTTTCAAAACCCCCCATTTCAAAACCCCCCCTCTTAAACCCCTCATTTTGATTTCAAGAAATAAACCTTGTTTTTCTCAAAACCCTCAAAACAGTGAGTCATTTAACTTCAAGGAATTATTTTGAGTTCAATACTCAATGTATGAATGTAAGACCACTTGGAAAGTCTTCCCAACGCATTACAGAACACCCATGATTTTTGGCTTGACTCGGAGATGCATAGAAAGACCCTATTTTGGTCCAAACATTCTCTCCAGATATTCTGCCTTTGCTGTCACAGCATCTAGGCTGACTTTCAACTTATGTTACAGAAAACGTTTCCAAAAGGAGTGATCCCAACTTATTTTTACCTTAAACTTAAATGTCTTAGGGAACTTTCTGTATAATATGGGCCTCTAGATATGTTTCTTTCATTTTCTAAGATTTTCTAACATTTCAGTCGACAGTACGGACTCTGTTTCTGAATAACCTCTCTTGTTTATACGATTTCTCTCAATCTGTGATAGTTATTAAAGATTGGCTTTTTGGGTTGTGTTCTAGACACAATAAGGAAGATCGCCATAAAATATCATGCATTAAAAACATTCCTATCCCCTCTTTTTAATTTCCAAAATATCATGTTACTGTTCTGTCCACTATTTACAGCAAGCACACTTTTACTTTCCCCCTTTGATTTGATGCTTAAATGCACTCCAAATTAGCACATGTCTTAGGAAGTAGTTCATACTACATTTGTACATATCCCATGATGAGCTCCTTCATTCATTCATACACATTCTAGACTTCTAAGTCATTCTAGGAATCCATTAACACAAAACACACTACAACCTTGGCACATTCTAGATACATACATTGCATTCATGCAAGATTTGGGGTTTTTGTAACTCCTAATCTAAGAGGATTATAAGGAATGATCATGATCACACGTTCATGCTTCCCCTCGATCTAATCCTCCTTTCTCATCCGTCGCGGGGATTGAGAGATCTTCTTTTCTCAAAGATTAACATGCATCATTCTAGCTTGCTAAGCATCCTTGTTTTCTTTTATTTTTTTGTTTCAAGAACAATTCATGTCCCCTTAGATTCGGAAAACTTTATTACTTGATTTGTGATTAGACGATTTTTCCTAGGTTTGTTTGTGTGACCTTTCACTTTTTGCATTGCATGATATTTGGCTAAGATCTTATGAATGATATCTTATCTTTTGATCTTTCATTTCAAATTTTCTTATGTGATGTAATATACTATCATAGTATTATTTGTCGAACCAAACATAGTGTAAGATGATTATTTGGATAATAATTGAGGTCCGTCGAAAGACGGGGCGAGTTGAGGGTGTTTTAGTCGCGACAAAGGCTCCTTCCTCTCTCGTACCAAAACCCTGAGCCAAGTTCTTTGGTTATGAAGGGCCGGTGCCCTTTATCCATTTGGGTGAGTCAAAATTAGGTTTCTTGGTTCCTTAAAGACCAAGTGGCGACTCTGTATCTGTTTTCAACAAACCTTTTCTCTCTTTTTCAAAACAAAAAGAAACAAGAGGAGGAATTCCGCGTGTCCACATGCCTAAAGCCAAAAAATAGAATTTAATATTTTTTTTGGTGTTTTTAGTTTTTTTAAACCTAATCTAACCCTAGCTACCTCTCTTTCTCCCTACCCACATTCCACACACATATAATGTACATCCAAGAAAAAGATGAAAAAGGTGGAGAAGAAGAAGGAGAATGAGGATTGGAGCTTTCAAAACACTTTTATTCTCAAAGTTCTAATATTTTCTTTCTTTCTCTTGTTTTGGTGAGTAAATCATACCCAATGTTTTCTATAGTATTTCGTTATTTTCTACATTTTTTTACTGCTATTTTATGAGTTTTGAAGTTCTTAGTTGTTAAATTGAATTAGGTTTAGAAAAACTCATGATCATAGTCTGGTTTGGTCCAAAATAGTAAAAATTAAATTTCTCCTTACTCCAACATTTTTAAGATCTGAATTTTCAAAGGCATACTCCTAAAATACCCATACAACTATCCTTAAAATATTTTTTAATTTGCTTGCACAAAAGGTAAATTGGTAATTTCACATTCTGTGATTTGAATCTGGTAAAACCGACTCTTAATTTGGATTCTATGTGAAATTTCACATAAGATAGGCTCTAGAATCACTTAAAAAGGTTAAGCAATGAGAGAGTTATGACCTCTCGAAGTTGGACATAGTATAGGCTGTCCAAACAGTGCATTCTGCCTAGATTTTTATTTTCAAAAATTTCATTTACACCCCCAAAACTTTAAACGGACGTATAGAGGTCTACCGACATCGGATTTGGTCACGGTATTGAGCATGGTACTTGTAATTCTGTTTATTATAGTATGAAATACTTATTTAATATTTTTTGGATTTTTGTTAAAATTCTTTATTTTAGTATAATTACATAGTTGCCCCAAAACTTTTAAAAAGGATGTTTTGGTCATTCTGCAATTTTGTAAACTCGTTATAAATCATTTCCTATGTTTTTTTTGTCATTTTTCATTAATTATTGATAATTGTAGCTATTTATTTTAATTAGTATGGAATAATTTTCATTTCTAAAATAATAGAATTTTTTGTGTTGGTTCCATAAAATTACAAAGTCGTGTTAAATTATTTATGTGATATTTTAGTATTTATGAACACAATTTATAATTTGCTAGTTGATTTGCAAATCATTGTGGATTATTAGTCAAATCACTATTTAGTAGTTGATTTAATTGAAAATTTTATTATTCTAATTGTCTCTGCTATTTCTAAAATTTGGAAAAAATACAAAAATATTCTTGTGGTATTTTCAACTTATTAAAAAAATAGTTTCATGTATAAATTTATATTTCGGTATAGTTGTTGAATTATGTTCCACATTTTATATTTTTTGTTAACTTCTATAACTCGTAGTAAATTATCTGTAATTCCTAGAAATATGCCGTCAGAGCTAGTAGTCTTAGAATATTGTGAGGACCATTATTTTGAGTTTAGAATACACCTTAGCTGAAATTATAAAAATGCCCTTATAAGAGCATAAATCATTGTCTTACCTTTTTTTATTGTGAACATGTATTTAAGCTTCTATTTTATTAGCATGAATTGTAGGAATCGCAACTTGTCTGCTTTTCCAATAACAAACTTTAATCTGTTAATATATGAAGGTGAGTAAATCTTGTACCCTTAATAGATGCCAGTTGTGGTAATTATTCTTATAGGTTGAGAATTAGAAATCTTTTGATTTGCTATAAAGAAATGTGAGTAAAATCATATCATAATATTTGATGATGGTCAATGTGAGTAAAGTTGTATTCTGTGCAATAATAATTGTTGTGTTAATCTCGTATGGCTAAGAATTTTACATGGAACTATGAGTAAGAGTCTCGCTCTAGTTAATGATTGGAATTTGGAAATTGAGGTTTATAAACATTTCACTGGCTAATGGAAAATTTGGATTTTCTTCTCATATATTGAGGAATATGAATCATATGAGATTCAATACGGATTTTATAATTGATGTATTACTCTTCTATGGTAGAGACTTGAGAATTTGATATTGTTTATGAAATTGACAATATTTGATTTATCTAAATGATGGATATGGAATGGCAGTGAATATGTGATATGGATAATGTTAGTTCATGTGGTAATCTCATATGGTGGAGAGTTATAAATCCATTGATATTGTACATGGAATTTACATTACTTGATTTATTCAATGGTGGATATGAACTTGGTATGAATATGTGATATGGATATATTCATCTGATTGTTATTTCAGTTATGTTATGAAATGAATCTAAAGGAAAAATTCAAACCACTGCCACAACCCTTTTGTTTTTATTTGAATCCACTGCTTACAGAGAAACTAACCCTTATGTCTTGCGGTAAGTGGTACTCGTGTCCAATCAGATGTGCATGACTTGAGGAATGGATTTGGGTTGATGGCCTTTTTTGTTTTTTTCACCGAATAGTGGTGTTTTATCCCATCTCAATATGTGAAGTTGGATCTTATGCCCATTTTAGTCGAATAGTGGCTTATTATTATTTTTTTCATATGTCGTAGCTATTCGGGATTGGGGCACACTCAATACTCGATACACCCGATTGGAGTAAGTGTTAAACCCAGAGAAGTGGTTAGGGTATGAGGGGGACCTATGGGTATGTAGGTTTTGGCACGATGTGAGGTGCAATTGTGGTAGTAAGTGTGGATTTAGTACAAACTAAAAATTGTAGGCGCTTTTATGGTGTAATGTTCTAACATGTTTCCTTGAACAGGATGGTAGGCCATACACACACTTTTGTAGGGTAGCCTACTACAAAGTGATATTTATATGCTTTGAAAATCGTGAATAAAAAACTAACTGCCTGAGTCTCTTGTTGGAAGGGATGATGGAACTTATTTCTTATCACGATATTGTACAGCATTTTTGTTGTTCATGGATATGATAATGGTTTGCTTATATGTTGATCGTGAATAAGAAACTAACTGCCGGAGTCTCTTGTTGGAAGAGGTGATGGAACTTATGTCTTGTCACGATATTTCGTATTGTTGAATCTGTTGTTTGATATGTACGAATATGCTAGACTATGATGATTTAATGTAAAGTACTGTTCTGGCATTTTCTTTGTTTGATTTATTGTAATTGAGGTCATTTATTACATTTAAGCGCTTAATTGTAGATATACGAATAATATCTCCCACACAGACAGTAGTATTTTATATTCTTTAAAAATAGTAAATGAATTGGTAAAATTGAGGCATTTGACATCTTAAAGAGGAATTTCATTATGGACATTTTTTGTGTTTTATATTTTTCCTAAAAATGTCGTTTAGAGCTTGAGAAATGGACTTACAATGAGGTGGTGGAGTGGACAAAATGTGCAGTTTTTCCTTTTCGCATAATTGGTCTTAGGAATGGGAATATCTTTAATTCTTAAGTCTTCTACATGTTTATAAATGATATGGAAGAGTTATTTTATGTTTTTTGGTTGTTCAAGATAAGGTCGTAATGAAGGACGTTTAGTCTATTCAAGTTTAGCGTTTATATCATTATTTTGTGTTAATCTCTTTGATTGCAGGAGGGTGGGTCCACTAACACTTTTGTGTAGGTTAGACCTCTCCTACGTAAAATAAGTAGAGTTGATATTTGGTATGAGCACGAAAAACTAAACTGTCATCCCTTGGTTTAAACCTTGTGGGTGAAACTAAAGTCTTGTGTCTCATCACGTTATTATTGTAGAAGTTCAGAACCTCTTTCTATTTGGAGCATATTAAAAATAGTTAACGAGCTCAAAAAATTATGAAGATTTGCATGGACATGTAAAACTTAATTTCGGATAGTTGGCGTGTTTGAGTTTTTACTAAATAAGTAGTTAAGGACTTGGTATTGGTCTATTTTAGCAGAGGTACTCATGTCTTGTCGTGACATATTATTTTGGTTTCTTTTTGTTTGATCATGAATTATTTTGGGTCTCATGTTTTATTCATACCAGTTTATACTGACCCAGATGTCTCCATGCATCTCGGGTGCGTTCAATTTATGAACGTAGCCAGAGAATGTTTTCAGGTTATGATCGTTGTATCCAGTAGTGGCTTAGATCATGTTGGGATTAGCAAACTTGGAGTTCTAGACCTTGGAGTTTAGTGAGGTTTTGTACCATTGAGAATTAGGTGCATGTGCGAATTGTTTTAGAAATTGATATTTGAGAGTTAGCATCATTTGCATTTCGGTTTAAATTTATCCTGATTTCGGAGTTATGTCTATTTTGGTTTTAGATTGACAATTACCGTTTAAGCTTCTAGTTTATTTCATTGTTGTCAGGTAGTATTCCAATTTTGTGTTGTTGGAAAATCGGGGCGCTACAACCACCTTGTGTCGCCAAAGCATGGACTTACATGGGATGAAGCCCTTACAAGCAGCCCAAAGTAGGGGTGTAAGGAAAACCAAAAAAACTAAAACAACCGGCCGACCGAATTGACTGATTTCGGTTCTGTTCTACATAGTGATCAGTCAGTTTCAATTTTGCATAACTAATATTTTCAATTTTCGGTTTGGTTTTGGTTTTCTGGGTATTTACACGATAATCGAACCGAACTGAACCGATTATATACTGATGATGCCGGAATTTGGGGTAAGAGAGATTTAAAGAGAAAGAGATGTCCACCAAAGGATGGTATGTGGTTCGGCCCCGTTAACGAGGTGACCTACATCCACGGTTGCGTAAGAGCGCTTTCACTAACAGATCACCGACGGTGTTTTGGTGAGCTAACAACAAAAGAGGGCGGCACTACCAGTTAACCGACCGGGTATATGCGTATGCGTGTATGATGCTCTTCTTCCGAGATCAGAGTGCCCCCTTAACAAGGGCGAGTGGTCCCTTTTATAAGTGTAAGATACCACTCTTACAATGTAAGCTAATAGATTGAAGAATCCAATTCAATTACAACTGATTTACATCAATTATGGGAGTTTCCTAAATGGTTTAGGAAACAACTTGCATCTTCCATAAGTCTTCTATCTAGGATAGGCAACTGGCCGGCGTAGCCCTTGATGAGCAAGAAACCACATCTGCTTAGACTGCATTCGGTGTGGGGCTAGTCCAGGACAAAAGCCCAAGCCGTGGCCGGGTCGGGCGATCCGAGCGGACAGCCCGGGTAGGCCGAGTAGTAAGCATCCCTTTCAGATGATGTGCCAACTTAACATTGTCCTGTTATTTTTGTACCTATCAGCTGCCACCCATTTTCAAAGCTGATGCGATGCTTCATCGGATAAGGATTGAAAATTAGTATTGTTCTAAAAACCGTCCTGGATGTTGGTCGGGACATTACCCGGGGCATGACTGGTCATGTTGGTCATCCGGGGTCTGGTCCGAACGATGACTCCGTCGGCCTAGGCCAATGCCTGCCATGTGTCAACTGGTGGTTGGCTTGGTCAGGACCCAACGAGGTCAGTGTGAGCGTAATCGAACAATTGCATTATAACCAAACCATCACGTCTTGCATTAAATGTGCGCGCCTTTTGAGGAATCGCTTCGCGTGTCCGAGGGGATAGTTTTCGGGTGGTTTAGGTGGGAAAGCATCTTGGTCGTTGGATCTGATTGGATCTGGACCTTCCGTGAGGGTCCTTGTCGTTTCCTTCATTCCAGCTGCCCTCAAACAGAGATTACCGAGTGGTTTTGAGAGCAAAAGTCCCCGACCAAACTTCAGAGCTCTTTTTCTGCTCTAATTTTTGTAAGTCCTTATTTTCCCAGTATCAATTCACTGTTCTCTTCATTTTCTTCTATTCTTTTCCTTCCTCAAGGGAGTCTGGAGAGGACGAATCCACTAGGTCTTGCACGGGAGTGGGATTTTTCTTCCTTAGGTTTTGCTCCTTCTTTAGATCAGGTGGTACATTAAGACAGTTGACCCGAGCGGGCTGTCCCGGGATAGTTTTGATTGAGTGTCACCTTACCTTAAGGACCCTATACTTGTTGCCCTTTAAGTTTGTAGCCTTTCCCCCTTTGTACCTCAGACTCGAAGTTTTTGACCCTTACCAAGGTCGCCAACTGTTCCCCGGTCTAGCCACAGGAGACCTAGGGATGTGTCACTTAGGATTCGACTCTTCTTCCCGATCGGAATATGAGCAATCTCGCTCCAGAACGTAGGACACTAGCCTAGATCCGCCTTCCGCGACCCCGTCCGACCAGCAAAGCGAAGGGAGGATCCCTATTCAGGTATTTGACGATGAGGGGGCTTACGATATGCCCGTTGCCTCGACGTCTAGGAGGCAGGATGCCGAGGAGTCTGTCCCAAACATTTCGGGTGTGGTTTTTTCATGCGAGCGGATCGTTAGCATCTTACATTCCCTTAACCTAGCCCAGATCAGGGAAAAGTATGACGTTCCCGACCACTTTTCCTTGGGTGTGCATGGCGACGTGGCTTACATCCATCAGTCGGGCTTCGTTACCCTGTACGAGGACGCCCTTATGGAGGGCCTTTGTCTCCCTCTACATCCCATCGCCCGGGATGTGCTGATATATCTTGGGATCTCGCCTGGGCAACTCGCCCCGAACGGTTGGAGGTTTTTGATGGGGGCCATCTCCCTGTGGCCCCAGGCTCTAGGGTACAAGCTTACCCTGCAGGAGTTCTTCTAGACCCACCGGCCATTTAAAGTACACGGGGAGGCCAGCTTTTTCTCGCTAGGGGCCCGGCAGGGGAAGAAAATAATAGTTAACTGCCCGAGCAACAACAGAGGGTGGAAGAACAAATTCTTCCAAGTATCCACCCTTGGGATCTACGAGGAGGCATTGGGCATTCAACCGAGGACCACCTAGGCAAGGGAGTTGAGGAGTAAGCCCCCTTACCTTATATTCCTTTGCCTTTGCGTTACCTTTCCTTTTCATTTTCGAACTAACAGCTTCTTGCTCTGCAGTGGGCTTAGTAGACTTACCCAACATTTTTGACGAGTGCCAGGCAAGGATTTTGTCGCTGGCTGAGGACCCCACGAACGTCAACAAGATCCTGACCCGGTCGGGAAGTCCGAAGATCTCGTACAAGCCTAAGCACCACTTTGAGGCCCTTGTTTTCCCTCCGATTATTCTCTGTATGTTCCACAATTTGCCTCCTTGTTGTTTTACTATTTGCTCGGCTTCATATATAACTATTGTTTTCTTGCTGGTTTCACAGAGATGGCTCTTAAGGACGCGGTGGCCCTGAAGGAGAAGGAGGCGGCCCTGTTGGCCTGGGTGGGGCAGAAGCGGAAGAAGCAGGACCCCGTTGAGGGCCAAAAACTGAAGAGGATCTCCAGGGGGATCGCTATCCGGGTGGACAAGGAAGAGATCGGGACCTCAACGCCCAGGGTAACCATTATCGTGCCCCCAAAGTCACCCCCCACCGCCACACCAACCGGGGTGTCGTTCCCCAGTACGAACGAGCCGACACTCCCGAACCCACGTTCATGACCGTCTGCGAGGCCAGTGGTGGAGACGGCGGATGATATTCGCGGGAGAGTCCAGCTCGGGCTTCTATAAAGTCAAGTGGATAAGTGCGCTCTGCTGAGTCCCGAGGCCACAATTGGTTGGCTTTACAATGTCAGCCACATGGTAAGTTGCTTTGTACATTTTGCAAGTGCCACTTTTTTATTGCTCAGGAATATAACATCCCCCTTTTTTTTCTTTCTTACAGGTTGGCTATATAGCGGCGGGGGTCGAGGCTTCCTTGCTCAAGCTGGCTGAGAGGCTGGCCGCTACTGAAGCTACCCTGTCCGAGGAGAAGGCAGCACGGGAATCCGCAGAGTATGCCCTCTCCGTAGAGGAGGAGAAGTCCAGGGCCCTGGAACTGGAGCTGGAGGAGGCCCGCGACACCATTTCTGTAGAGCGGGCTTCTCGAAAGATTGCTAAAGCCAAAGTAACGGCTACAGAAGCTGGAAGGGTGGCTGCCAAGAAGGAGGCATAAGTCCTGATAGCAACTTTCTCCAAGCTTGCTGCTGCCGAGGATGCGGAGGCAAAGGACGCGGAGGAGGAGTTTGATGACGGCTTCCTCAAAGGCTATGCCGACTTGACCGAGCGGGTGGCTGCTGATCACCCTGACTGGGACTTGTCTGGCTACTCCTGGGCTGAGTCCAACTTCTGGAAGAAATCAGCTCAGGCTGGTGAGGGAGCCACTACCAAAGCTGCAACGGCTGGGACTACTGAGGATGAGCTGATCGAGAATATCGAGGACGTTTTCGTGGTTGACGCTTAGCTCCTTCTGAGCTTCTCCTTTTTGTTCTTTTGTGTTTTTCTTTAGATAGACTACTACAACTGCCCCCCAGGCTCTATACAAACTTTCAATTAATGAAAAGGTCCTTTGAGGCCACCTTTCTTCATCAATCGCCATGCTGCTTCTGTACTTGCCTATTTATTATTGCATGTGACCGACCAATTTTTAGTCTTTCCATAACTCTACCTTAGCAAACGTTTTAGCACTACGACTGATAGAGAACACTAGGTCTCTTGGGGACTTATACTATAGGTCATGCTCGGTAATGTGGGACCTGGATCCTGTTATTATTTGAGCGGTTTCTCTGGACATTGTAGGTACTCAGGACTGTTTAACGGTGGCATCATGTACCTACCCCCGAGTCCTGTTGAATACCCGGAGTGATTACCTATTTTGGTCCAGAGTTAGATGCTAGTACCAACCTGTCCCCCAAGCTTTTGCTAAGGCAGGCGTTGGTTGAGGGAGCGACCATAGGGAACCAACCTGGAACATGGGTGGTTGCAGGGTCTTTTGAGGCTTGCCATCATCATCCACCTAGGGGGTCTCACCCTTATCGTCGGTTGTGGACCTAGGCGAAACCGACGTCTCGGGTGTCATTCCGAGGTCTTCTGTGCCGGGGGTTTGACCCCGATGTCTTTTGAATGCCTGGGATTTGACCCCGAGGTCTTTTGAATGATCGAACATAAGGAGAAAAATTGTTTGGCAAAAAGGATATTTTATTCATTATTAAGACTGCTTGGGGAAAGCTACAAGTTTCCTAACAAACACTGCCTTCATGCTTCACTGAAAGTACTTGCAGAGGTGCTGCACATTCCAAGGATGAGGGAGGTCTTGCCCATCCAGAATCTGTAGCCAATATGTGCCCGGGCAGTTTACGCTGGTGACCTTGTAGGGTCCTTCCCAGCTCGGGCCCAACTTTCCATGACTCGGGACTTTTGTTGACTTGTTCACAGCCTTGTGGACCAGTTCCCCTACCTGGAAACTGTGGGGCTTGACCTTGCTGTGGTAGTACTGGGAGACCTTCTGTTTATAGGCCGCAACTTTTAGATACGCCCGATCTCTTTTTTCTTCTATTAGGTCAAGCTCTCCTCTGAGGGCTTCCCCATTCCCTCGTTCACTGAAATCATCACTCGGTAAGTGGGTAACCCGATCTCAGTGGGGACTACCACCTCAAACCCGTAAGTAAGTGAGAATGGTGTCTCACCTGTTATCGCCCGGGGAGTAGTTCGATATGCCCATAGGAGGGTCAGTAGTTCCTCTGCCCAAAGACCTTTGGGGTTTTCAAGCCTAGTTATGATTGACTGCAATATTGTCTGGTTTGTCACCTCATCTTGGCCATTAGCTTGGGGGTGCTCGGGAGAAGAATAATGATTCGATATCCCGTAGCCCGTGCAGAACTGTCTAAATATCGGGGTGTCGAACTGCCTGCCGTTTTCGCTGACCAGAACCTGGGGAATGCCGAATCTGTTAAGAATGTTTTTCTCAAAAAAAATTTCCATCTTATTTGCTATGATTGTTGCCAAGGGCTCGGCCTCTGCCCACTTGGTGAAATTGTCAACAGCAATGACGGAAAACTTGACTTGCCCTTTTCCCATCAGGAGGGGACCAACAATATTGATACCCCACTGAGCGAACAGCCAGGGACTGAAGATTGGTGTCTGGAGTTTTCCCGGGAGGTTGATCAATGGCGAGGATCTTTGACACTTATCACACCTCTTAACATACTCTTGGGAATCCCGGGCCATTGTCGGCCAATAGTAGTCCTGCAGCAGGGCCTTTTGAGAGAGTGCTCGACCTCCCATGTGGTTCCCGCAACTTCTTAGATCTCATGCAATATTGCTTGGACCTGTGCGGGATGAACGCAGTGGAGGTAGGGAATAGTGGACCCCCTTTTGTAGAGGATACCGTCAACGAGGTGGTATCTCGCTGCCCGATATTTCACCCGCCGGGCTTCTTCTCTTCCATTGGGTAAAGCACCGGTGGTGAGCTAGGTCACGATCGGGTCCATCCAGCTGGGCCCTAAGGTGATCGGTTCGACCTCGATGCCCCCCAAGATAACCACACTGGGCTCGGGTAGGAATTCCACCCTTATCCCAGGTAAGTCTGACTCGGAGGATGAGGCAAGGCAGGCTAGCCGATCGGCCCTAGTGTTCTCGTTCATCGGGATTTGTGTGATGGAAAATCCCTTGAGCTTCTTGGAGACTATTCGGATGAATGTTAAGTAGGCTACCATGTTATCTTCTCAGGCTTCATATTTCTGATTGTCTTGGTTGACCACAAGCTAGGACTCGCTATATCCCTGGACCTGCTGTGCATTGAAGTAGCCAACTATAGTCTAACCAGTAAGGCTTCGTACTCGGTCTCATTGTTGGAGGCCCGGAACCCGAATCGCAATGCGTACTCTAATTGGATCCCATCAGGTGTGGTCAAGATAATTCCTGCCCCGCTGCCCTATTTGTTGGATGATCTGTCAACATATAGTACCCAGGTCAAGGTGTCAGGCTATAAACCGGGCAGTATGATCGGCGGTTCGAGATCTTCAGTTGCCTCTTCTGGGTAGGTGAATTCTACAAGAAAGTCCGCCACTGCTTGTCCCTTTATCTCCGTCTGGGGTCTGTAAACTACCTCGAATTCTTCCAACTCCATTGCCCATTTTACCAGCCTCCCGGATGTCTCTGGCCTGCTTATGATCAGGCGGAGAGGTTGGTCCGTGAGGACTACGATGACGTAGGCCTGAAAATACGGACGGAGTCTCCGAGCAGAGGTGATGAGGGCAAAGGCTAGCTTCTCGATGCAGGAGTACCAACTTTCCGCACCTTGGAGTGCCCGACTAGTGTAATACACTGGGAACTGTATCCCATGCTCCTCTCTAATTAGTACTGAGCTTACCGCCGAGGGCGATACCACCAAGTACAAGAACAGTTCCTCCCCTTGTACTGGTGTTGAGAGCAAGGGGGGTGACGTCAAGTACCTCTTGAGCTCTTGGAAGGCCTCCTCGCACTCTTCTAAGCATTGAAAAGCCTTTTGAAGGATCTTGAAAAATGGCAAGCACCGGTTAGTAGCTCGAGAGACAAATCTGTTTAATGCGGCAACCCGTCCGGCCAGACTCTGAACTTCTTTGGTTGACTTTGGTGATTGCATTTTGACGATTGCTTGTATTTTCTATGGGTTCACCTCAATTCCTCACCTACTGACTAGGTACCCCAAGAACTTCCCAGATGAGATGCCAAATGTGCACTTGGCCGGGTTCAACCTCATCCCAAACTTTTTTAAGATGTTGAAGGCCCCGGCCAGATGCTTGAGATGGTCAGACTTGTCTCGGCGCTTGACCAAAAGATCGTCAACATAAACCTCCATCGATTTCCTGATTAAATTCTTGAACATCTGATTGACCAGACGTTGGTAAGTCACCCCAGCATTTTTGAGGCCGAAGGGCATCACTTTGTAGCAGTAAGTACCCTGGTCCGTCATAAAGGAGGTCTTTTCCTCATCCTCGGGGTACATGCTGATCTGGTTGTGCCCGGAGTAGGCATCCATAAATGAGAGAAGTGAGTGACCTGTCATTGAATCTACAAGGAGGTCTATCCTGGGCAGTAGGTAGCAATCCTTGGGGGAAGCCTTGTTCAAATCGGTGAAATCTACACACATTCTCCATTTCCCATTGCTTTTCTTAACGAGCACCACATTCGCCACCAATCGGGATAGTGGACTTCTCTGATGAAATTCGCCTTTACGAGCTTTTTAATCTCTTCCCGCACTACTGCTTGTATCTCCAGAGCCATGCCCCGTCTTTTTTCTGCTTAATCGATCGGGAGTTTGGGTCGATGTTAAGACGGTGGGTTATAACCCGGGGGTCAATCCCAGGCATGTCTTCATGACTCCAAGCAAAGATGTCCTGGCTCTGTCGTAAGAATTGGATTAACTCTTCCTTAAGGCCTGGCTCCAATTGAGTCTCGATGCTGACGGACCGATCGGGAAGTTGAGGGTCCAGCACCACTTACTCTAATTCCTCTGCGGGGCCCATTCCATCACTTTTGTGTCTTAGGTCCATCTCCTGGACGCTCAACATTTCTGCAATTGCCTCCCGGCGTAGGGAGCTTATGTAACAGCTCAGAGCGGTTGCCTGATCTCCCCGTAGGCTGTCGAGACTGTTAAGGGTCGAGAACTTAACCACCAGGTTGTACGTTGACACAACGGCTCTAGCTTGATTGAGAGTTGGTCTTCCAAGGATGACGTTGTATGTGGATGGGGCCTCTACAACCACAAATTTTTCCAGTGTGAGGTCTGCTAGGGATAGGTCCCCATAAGAACCGGGAGTCCATTCATGTCGATCGGCTGCATGCTTGATCCATTGAATCCGACCAAAGGTGTGGCAACCAGCCAAAGTCTGTCCCTTGAGATCCCCAACTGGTCGAATACTTGGGCAAAGAGAATGTCGGAGGATCTGCCTGTGTCCACCAATACCTTCTTTACCGTGTAGATGCCTATAGAGATTATCACTACCAGCGGGTAGTCGTAGGGGTAGTGCAGGCCCTCCACGTCATCGGATGAGAATGTTAACACATCGAATGGTCGGGAGTTGGTGGATTGGATATGCTAAACATCCGCTCGAGATACCCATGCATGCCTCTTCTTAGCCGACTGTGAGTCCACTCTGCCTGAGGTTCCTCTAGAGATCATATTGATTTGCCCGAGTGGTTGAGTTTGCTTAGGGATTCGAGTGTCTACCTGGGTCGTCTGTCTGCCATGACAAACTCGGCCAGATGGCCCTACTCTATCAGCTTTTCGATGGCCATCTTGAGCTTGAAACAGTCCTTCGTGTCGTGGCCATGGTCTTTATGATATCGGCAGAACTTGTTCCGGTTTCTCTTCCTGGGCGGGCTCCTCAGCTTTGCCGACTGTTGGAGTAGCCTCTTGGTCTCCATGGCGGCCATGACCTCGTGGATAGGCCAAGAAAGTGGAGTAAAGGTAATTAGAGCTTGATCCCGACCACCTTTTTGTTGTTCCTACTTTGGCTTCTTCCTTAGCCCCTTTTTGGACCCCTCACGCTTGCACTTTGATCTCGGGGATTCATCTCCCACAAAGCTAGTGCACTTGGCCTTTAGGAATTCTTCCGTGTCAATGTACTTTCTGACCTCTCCGAGAGTTCCACCAGGGTTGCCGGTCGATTGCGGTGGAATGACGTAGCAACTTTGGTGTGTTGAACTCCCGAACAGAAGGTCATAATGGCGACTGTTTCATCTAGGTGGAAAATTTAGAGCCTCTGCTGATTGAAATGGTCAACGTAATCTTTTAAGGACTCCCCTTTGCGCTGCTTAACAGTCAGTAGCTGGGTATCCGGTTATGATCAGTCTTGCATCCCCACAAACTGACTGATGAAGAGTTTGCTTAGTGCCTTGAAGTTGTCAACCGCTCAGGGTTTAAGAGCATGGAACCACTGCGTAGCTGGCCCTTTAAGAGTGATGGGGAAGGCTAGGCACAACAGTTCATCGGCAGTGGTGTTCAGTGCCATTTGAGCCTTATAGGCATGGACATGATCCATCGGGCTCCCTAAACCATCGTAAGAGTCAAGGTGCGGTAGCTTGAACTTCCGCGGGATGGCAAACCCTATGACCCGGTCAGTGAAGGGCGATTCAGTCTCTGTATTAGTGTGATCATGGTGTGACTTATGGCTTAGTCACTTGATCTATTTCTGCAGGTCCTCGATCTGGGCCTTGACGTCCATCTGACCAATCTCTCGCTCTGTGTCTGAATGGTACATCGGGTCGGACAACGAGGCCTCTTCCTCGAAGTGCGTTGTCTTTGGGGATAGGGCACAACTTCGGCTTTCGGTAATCATGTGCCTAAGATCCTCTCGGCTCTTAGCCGAGGGGTCCTTGGCTGAGTCCCGATCCCTCCAATCGCACCCTTCCCCTCTGGCAGCACCCCTATTGTTGATGATTTCTGTGGCATACCCCACTCAGTGTGGGTTGGCCTACGAGTATCGCCGGGTCTACTCAGGAGCCTGGCTATGCTCGTCGTCTCTGAACCGACCTAGATCTGGCGGAGATATGGGCTCAGTGTGGGCGCGCCTTCGGATCCGTACGGGCTCCTGGTCAGGCACGTCCTTCCCGGGCTGTTCCTCTATTTGAGGGAGTTTTTCTGGCGAGCCAGCAACGCCTCGATCTGCTGTTGAGTTTTCCGTTGGCTCTCCAGGAGCTGCGCGAGGGCTGCGGTAACCTGCTCGAAGGTCATGGAAGCAGCCGGTTGCCCGACTTGCCAATTTGTCTGACCTTCTAGAGCAGCGGTCTTCTTACCCTTCGGCGGTATGTTTGTCAATCAAAGATTTGTTTTCAGAGAAAGCAAACATTTCCCACAGACGGCGTCAAACTGATGATGCCAAAATTTGGGGTAAGAGAGATTTAGAGAGAGAGAGAGAGATGTACACCAAAGGATTGTATGTGGTTTGGCCCCATTAACGAGGTGACCTACATCCACAGTTGCGTCGGAGGTCTTTCACTAACAGATCACCGGCGGTGTTTTGGTGAGCCAACAACAAAAGAGGGCCGCACTACTAGTTAACTGACCGGGTATATGCGTATGCATGTATGATGCTCTTCTTCTGAGATCAGAGTGCACCCTTAACGGGGGCGAGTGGTCCCTTTTATAAGTGTAAGACACCACCCTTACAAGGTAAGTTAACAGATTGAGGAATCTGATCCAATTACAACCGATTTACATCAATCATGGGAGTTTCCTAAATGGTTTAGGAAACAACTTGCATCTTGCATAAGTCTTCTATCTGGGATAGGCAACTGGCCGACGTAGCCCTTGATGAGCAAGCAACCACATCTGCTTAGACTGCATCTGTTGTGGGGCCAGTCCAGGATGAATGCCCAAACCATGGCCAGGTTGGGCGGTCCCGAGCGGATAGCCCGGGTAGGCCGAGTAGTAAGCATCCCTTTCAGATCATGTGGCAACTTAACATTGACCTATTATTTTTGTACCTATCATATACTAACTAGATTTAATATATATTTATACTTACATATAAATGAAAAAGATGTTAAGTAAAGAAAATCGTAAGGAATAAGGATCTTATTCTCATCTGCTCTCTCTTCACTCTCCAGTCTGCAGAGCAGCGGTGACCTTAGAAACTTATTCTTTCATTCTCTCTTTGTCTCACGTTCTCACTTCTCATCCTCTCTTCATCTTAGATTGTCATCCTTTCTTCATCCTCTCATCCTCCTCTCATCCACCAACACGCCACCTCTCATCCACCAGCACGTAGCCGCCCATGAAGACTCACCCTCCACCACCAGATTAAGGCTACAACCACCACCAAAGATAGGGACTATCAACGCTGATTAAGGCCATGACCACCACAACTGCGACCTCCGCTGCCTTATCTTCCTCGTGGTCACGAGTCACGAATCTCTGTAAGTTTCTTTAATATTAGATCTCTGAGTCTTTCAAACTTAAAATTTAACTTTAATAGCAACAATCCCTGTAAGGATTGTTGATATTTACTTTTTTTTCCATTGTTCTTTTTGAGATGGATCTTTAGTTGTTACACATCTAGTATTTTAGTAATTTCACTAGCCATTTAGTAATTTCTGACCAATCTAGTATCTAGCCATTTCATTTATTTTTTATTTGTAACAATGGATACAAATCTTCAATGGTACTTGTTGAGCAGATCTAGACTATGATAGATTACTCTCATCTTGGTTTACATTTTCAAGGATACTACTAATTTTTTGATTTTTTTATTTCTTACCAATCTAGATTTTTTTTTTATTTCTTACCAATATAGATTTTCTTGGTAATACTATACTTGTTTCTTTGGTAATTAAGAGTAGATCAAGATTATATGAGTTTTAAAAGTGGATACTTTTTTAAGTAATAGAGATACATAGTATTTTAGTATTTAAAAGTCGATGTTTTAATTCATTTTTTGTTAATTAATATTGGATCTCGAGTATTTTAGTATTAGATAGTAGATTTTCAATGTTTGTAGGATGGATGATACGGTAAACAAAACCCAAGAGGATGCGTCCGATTGCAATGAACATCAAAGTCTCCCACCACTTCCCTCCAAGGTTAGTGGTAAGAAAAGATCGTATGTTTGGGACCATTTTACCGAGGTTAAGAGTGCGGACCCTAATACTAAGCATAGGGCTAAATGCAATTATTGTGGGACAAGTTATGCATGAAAATCTAAAGTCAATGGGACAACGTCAATGAAAACTCATTTAGAAACACAATGTAAGAAAAAATCCTCATATGAAGGTGGATACGACTCAAACCACTTTGGATTTTGCACCTAGTCTGGAAGGATCCAGTAGTGGTAGCTCAATTATATCAGTTACTTTTTTGTGTAGAGGATATTAACGAATCTTTAGCATAAATGTTAGTAACTGATGAGTTGCCTTTTAAATTTGCAGAGAATGAGGGTTTTTATAGGAAATTCATGTTAAAAGCATATCCCAAAATTTCTAAAAGCCCCTCACGAATAACCATGGCTAAAGAATGTAAAAAAGTGTTCTTAAGAGAGAAGAAAAAGCTGAAAACTGCGCTTAGAGGACAAGGGGTTTGTCTTACCACTGACATGTGGACATCCTTGCAAAATTTAAAGGGTTAATTTCAAAAACACCCCTTCAACTATGACCCATTTGGGAGTGTAATACCCTATAATTTGAAGTGTCTAATAATATATAAGATTCTGTATACTTGCCTTGACTATACTTGAAATTTCAGTTTCAATCGATCGAGCATGTCTCAAGCGATCAAGAATTTTGTTCTTCAATCGATCGAACCCTGTTAAAGCGATCAAAACTATACCGATATACATTTATTATGTGTCCCCCTTTTTTCAATTGATCAACTCGGTCTCAATCAATCAAACCTAGCTGATTTGCTCTCAAGTGATCGAAGTCGCTTCAATTAATCGAACTTGTCAGAAATCTTATCCTAGTTTTATGCACTAGAATGCTACCTGGTGACAAGCGGGGGTATTTGTAATATACAACCGCGCTAAAAGAAGAAAACATACTAAATTATTTCACAATTCCTTCATTTATCTGCAATTTGAATTACAATGCTAGTTTGTACACAATTTGATTAAACTATGATAAGTTGTTTGTTTTAGCTGTAGTTCATGCAGGTTACTGTTGCCATGTGAAGAAATGGATGAGAAAGATAAAAGGAAGTGCTAAATTCTAATGAAGATAATCAAAGGATGAAAAATGAACCTCGATCGATTGAAGACCATTCGATCAATCGAAGGTTCGATCGATCGAAAGATGTTCGATCGATCGAACATGGCTTTTATTAGATTTTACGCACATGCAGCAGAAGCGGGATTTAACCCTAGCATTAGGTTTTTAGTATATATACTCATACTGTATACGTCCATAAGGACGCCCACTTTCATTTTTCATCAGTTTATAGAGAGTAGAGAGCTTTACTTTATTTTTTTGTAGGTTTTAATCAAGGTGATACATTGTTTGGTTTGGATTCTTCCTAGTTCAATACAAGTTTTTGTTTCCAGGTTACTTTATTTACGTTCTGCACTTAGTTTATAGTAGTATAGCTTGTTATCCAGTAGTTTTGCATGTTAGTTATAGTTATACAACTAGTTTTCATAGATTTTATGCAAACATCACAACCAAACACACCTTTAATGGAATTTTATGTTAAAAACGAATCTGAGACACTTCAGACTATGTCTGAGTAGTCCCCAGGTTGGGAGATCACGATGAAACCGTGATCTCGAGCCTCTGCCATGCAGCAGAATAATTCCTGTGTTCGATCGATCGAGAAATCTCGATCGATCGAAACAGAGATACAGTCGAGCGATTGAAGTCAGTTCGATCGATCGATCAAGGGATGAAGAAGTCCGATCGATCGAAAGCGCGTCGATCGATCAAACTCTCTGATTCTTGAGAGCATTCTGTGCAGTATTCCTAAACTTTTTGCTTTACTGATTTGTTATCAAATTGTCCCCAAACGCTCAGTTTGTCAAAACAGTCTGTGAACTTTAAGTCTTGAGGCATTTTTCTTCAATATACTTTGCAAACCACCCTCAATGCTAACACCATTGTAGGTGAGAGTCTAAACTATTATTTTAAACCGCTTTTGTGTATTTCAAACTTAATTGTGATGATATAGTCCCGGTCATCAAAGGACTATAGATTCTTTATCCTAAGAGAAATACGGAATACTGTAGAGAGTGTGCTCCATTGAGCTTCAACGCAACTGCATGGTAGATGGCTTGGTCGCGGTGGATTCGTGTAATCCCAACATTCCCTTTTATTAATATAAACACGTTTTAAATCATCGCTTTAATTAATTAGTTAGTAATTAGTTTAATCTAGTTTTATTGTTTTATCTTTAGTAGTTGATAGATTGTGGGACTTTGTGTTCTGCATTCCTTTAAAATATTGATTTTTATTTTCTTTTTTTGAGATTAATCTAAGTTTTTAGTTTCACACCTTCCCTGTGGGATCGACCTGGACTTAACATGACTACTACTTGCACGATTACCTACACTTGGGTATAGCACACAAGCGCACACAGAAAATTCTCGTGTCACCTGGTGAGTCTCCTTTCCCTATATATATGTGACCATATTGTGTGTGTGAGGTTTGTTTACCAAACCAAGAGATTAGAGAGAGAGAGAGATATTGTGTTTGTTATATACACACATCCATATATATACACACACTCTATATATATTTCTGTCTGGGAGAGAGAGAGAGAGACGGATAGAGACAGAAGAGAGAAGAAAAGGATCAGGAGGGGAAGAGAAGGAGAGACAGAGACAGAGAGAAGCAAACAGAGAGAGGAGAAGAGGCCATTGGAGAGAAAGCTTAAAGCTCGACATTTTCCAAATGCAACCTTAACGATGTTCGGTGAGTCTCAAACTCACTCGGTAGCTTAGATGTATTGTATTACACGTTTTGGACGTTTGATAATAACCCAAATACGCCCTAACAGACTCTGGATGTTTACTGCTAGAATCTGGGGAAGATGACTTTCAATCAGTCAAACTGGGGTTAGTCGATCGAAAACACGAGAGTTCAATCGATCGAAATGACTTGATGTCCCACCAAAAGCAAATTTGAGTTAATCCCACAACTCTTTGGTATTTTGGTAGTGTTACAATTTTAAGATCGAATATTCGCTAAGCACGTAGTCATCACTTTACTTTTGCAATTTAAAAAAAAGTTTCATAATTGATTTTTCAACAAACACGCATAGATAGTACATAATTCATCTAACATTATCCACATTCATAAAAGTGTTCCATACAACAAAAAATATGTGTATGGACCTCACGTGGATCCTAATTGAGCTCATGCTACGGTAATTCAAAATGTATATTGTATGAACAAAGAATTAATTAATCCATTTACAAACCGGCTTTTCCAATAGAGAAACATAAACGCTCATTCTCACATTATATTTATAGCCAGAAAAAAATAGGGATGCTTAGTTCATACATATACAAAGAATCAACATTAAACATACATCGTGAGGATACACACTCAAAATAAACATTCCTTAATGAATTAATCACATACAACAAGCACCCATGCTGTCTATTAAAGTGGAAGAAGATTAGAGGCCTCAGGGTCAACCAATCACAAGCAGCTGTATTTAAACATGACCAACAATACAATGAACCTCTAAAAAATAGTAAAATTTGCAATAAATGCCTAGCCCGAATCATATATATATATATAAAGTGGAATCATACACTTGCCATATGGTGGTTCTGTGATTTTTCCTACTTTTCTATATTTTTCTTTTTTCCCCTATTTTCCTTATCTCTATAATCAATAAGATATACATGTATAATCTCTCTCTCTCTCTCTCTCTCTCTCTCTCTCTCTCTCTCTCTCTTTATATCTTTTTAAACCATATCAAACCTAATCAATATCTAATCTGTATAAATTTATATACATATATCTCCAAATATAGACACATATATGATACAAACTAAACTAATTAATTAAAAGAATATAACTACATTATATATTAAATAACAATAAAATTTTGCTTAGCAAAAAAACACTACATAAAATTTAGAAATATTTTTCTATGCATCGCTTGGGAAAATAAAGCGCGAATAGCTCCCAAAAGCTAAGGCTGTCCCAAAAGCTAAGTAAGGTTGCCTTAAAAATTGTTTTAAAATTAGTGAAAAATCAAAAAATTTTCATTTAACCTTACTTAGCTTTTGGGAGCTATTCGGGCTTTATTTTCCCAAGCGATGCATAGAAAAATATTTCTATATTTTATGTAGTATTTTTTTGCTAAGCAAAATTATGTATGTATATTTGATTAATTGCACTCACCTCCCCTGTGTTTTGCCTTAATTGCACGGACTTCCCTCACATTTTCGGAAACTACACGAACCTTCGTTAAAATTAATATTATGTAAAATTTCCCCCCTTAAAGTGTAAAAAAATACTAAGGATAAGGGAGGTCCGTGTAATTAAGGCAAAACACAGGGGAGGTGAGTGTAATTAACCCTAGACATTAATATCATAAACAACTCTTTTAATGATATTGACTTATATATACATATATATATATAATACTGACTTCTATATATCCACAAGGGGGGTAAATTTGTCATCAAAATGGGTGAAATTGGGGATTATGGACTGATTTAAAAAAACTTCATGGTGCCCTTGGATTTTGAAGTGGGAGATTGAGTCTTCCTGAAGGTGTCATCTTCAAAGGGCATTGTTCATTTCGGTAAACGTGAAAAGTTTAATCCCAGGTATGTGGGGCCATATGAGATCATTTGTAAGGTGGGATTGGTGGCATATCATTTGGAGCTACCACAAGAATTGGAAAGTGTGCATAACGTGTTTCACATCTCTTTGTTTCGACGAGACTTACATTGAGTATCCAGTCAGAATTTTAGACTTGAAGGATCAAGTTCTTCGGACAAAGACTATTCCATTGGTTATGGTATTGTGGCAGAATCACAAGGTCGAAGAGGCTTCGTGGGAAAGAGAGGCTGAAATGCGGGAGAAATACCAGTATCTATTTGAGACTTGAGGTACTATGAGTCTGAGTTTGCGGACAAACTGCTTTTAAGGGGGGGATTGTTGTGATACCCACTCTCATGACCCTATTATTATTATATTAACATGCATTATTAATTAAATAATAACTAGTCAATATCCCGTGCTATGCACGGGTCATATGCTATATACATTCGTTCCAAATAGTATAACAACACTTAACATATCACAAAAGAAAGATTTTTCCTTTTTTTCCCCTTCGGAAGGAACTGAAACCAATTAAATTTGCTTGTAAAATAACACTGAGTAGAACAAACTCTGTGGCTGCATCAGTTCTTAGGCAGCAATAAAAAAAAGTGCTCCAAAGTATCATTCCAAATCTCAATGAAAACTAAAAATTTATACTATGACACTGGCATTATAAAATGAAAAATAAAAATAGACAACCTTTTGAGTTTCTATTACATAATCCACTTAGAGCCAATTTTGAGCAGAACAATTCACTTGCTAATTTAATGTCCAGAAAAGAGCACTTTCGTCTGAGTTATAACTTGTCACCATGGAACATCTAAACGTTAGCCCACCTAGAAAAGAGAAAAGGAAAGCATACAAAAGACCAGCGAAATGACATTGAAAATAAAATGACTCAAGAAGAATAGGTTAATGAAAATATCTGTCAAATATTACACCAAATAAAATTATTTTGTATGCGCCATGGAATTCATGTAAATCTATGCAGTTTTAAAATTGACATGATCAATATGATACGAATCATAGTCCATAATCATGAAATTATACTTCAAAATTTCCATATGTATGTTTAGTGAATGTTTTCAAAATTAAGCCTTTTGAGTTTGAGTGATGCTATGCTTCCCAAATCCAAATCCCTTCCCAAATGATCTCGCAGTGGACTGACTGGATTTAGATTGGAGGATGTTGAAGTAATTCCACAATGGTTATTGGGCCCAATAGAGTTTGATTGGTGTCATGTTATTAGGGATGGGGATTTGGTAAGTATAGCATTACTCTTTGAGTTTTGCTTTCCCATTATGAGCTTTGTAGCATAATTGTTGCATACAAAATTGAAAAGAAACATTTAATAGAGTAAAATTACATTGAGATTTGTCAAGGTAAATTTTTATCACAAGAAAATCAAAGCAACATCATAACTTATTGGTTATTTTTCTTTTTCTCTAATAGACTATATAGCTTCCAATGAATTATTCTGAAAATTCGAAAGGAGATTACTAACCTGGATACTAATAGCATTTTCTGTAGTCACTTGAATTTGAATAGAGTCTAAATTAAGTAGAATTTTACAATAAAATACATCGCCCCAAAGGAATCCATTGAAAATGCAGCTAAACCATTGAATTGGTCATAATATAACATTCCTTAATTAAAAGAGCATCTCAAAAGTTTCAATTTCAAAAAATTCACAAGAAGTCAATAATAACTCTTTGAATATATATAGACATACATACAAATTAAACAACATCATGCAACCTATCTGAAATTACATACCATGTTTAACCACACAATAAAAAAGGGCAAAAAAAAAAAAGCTTTAAAATTGAAGGAGAAGTCTAACCTTGTGAAGTCCATAATAATATTATGTATGCTATGTACTACACTAAAAAGCCAATAGAAATGTGATATTTTGCATTTCCTACACAATTGATCTCTTTAAATGAGCTTATTATACCAAATGCTAGATAAACTTTTTTTTTACTGGGAATTGTATTTTTTTTTAGTAAGAATTACATGAATGTGTACAGAACAACCTATATGAAAGGATTACATGTGGTAGCAGAATACCAATGCTAGAGTAACTTACCAGATGATGCTAGGTCAAATGTCTCAAAAAAAAATCCTTCATCATGTGCATCTAGAAGTTCGGGGTCACCATCCCTTTGTGCACCCTGATCAAAAGAATTAGGGGAACTAATGTCTTGTTTGGAAAAAAAAATTACAGTTAATGAAGTTATATACATTTACTGATGGTAGCCATGATATTTCCATAAAAGTAAATAGAAAGCATAGCATTACTCATCAAACACAACATGAGCAAACAAAGCTCAATGAGGAAGACAACCAGACTGAAAAGCAAACACTTAACCAAAAATACTTTAACAAAACTTAGACCACTTGCTCTGCATTCCAAATCATTTTGAGTAAAGTTCGGGGGAAGCAACGTGTTTTTTTTATTCCATGCGATGTAATAATTACTCAAAAATGTTCTCAATCTGTTTATTCCAATATGGCATTACTCAACAATTACACAACAAAAAAGAGATCAAACAGCCAAAGTTGGGACCAAAGTCCTGTAGTGTATAGATATATAGAGAAAGAGTAAATGGGGGTTGTTATGCATTTATATGCAGTAAATGTAATAATCTGCATTTATAACTGCGCTTTAATGTTAATTGACCTTAATTGTGCATTTAAATACTTAGTATGAAATCTGAGACTAATTTTTAACTTTTTCGAAAAATTAGTCACAGGGGTATTTTGGTCATTTGTACTAGTGATCTTAGACTGACCTGAAATTTGAAAATGAGATTTTTGGACTGAAAGGAGCGTATGCTCAAATGATTCACTATCTGTGTTTTAAGTTTTGTCATAACTGGTACGGTTAGTGAAATATAGCAGCCTATGTGAGTGGTACCACGTGCTTTAAGAGTTGTACCTTGCCACTTACTATAATAGAACATGTTAGGTTTAATTTTCATAAGTTGTTAACCCTTTCTCTCTCTATATCCTCTCCTCTCTCTCTAAGGCCTCAAGCTCTTGAAACCTAGGGGCTTAGGGACAAAACCCTTGGTATCATCTAGATCCGTCGATCTCCGAACGAATCTTCGAGTATTAAAGTTACTCCTTGCAATGAGGAGCACGCATGGATGCCAAAATCAATCCCATCCGACAATGTATCTCGGTTAAGAAATTTCTAAAAATCTAAGGTAGTTCATATAACTCTCTAATATGATGTAATATATGTTAACTAGTCTTAATTTAGAAGACTACGTAGTTTGGTACACATTTGACATTCACAAGATCCAAACTTAGTTTTCCTAAAACTGTCTAAATGGTCTAGTTGCTTATGTGTTTTCCTCTAGATGCTTATGTGCTTATATGCTTAAATGGAAGTTGAAAATATGTCTACTTGCTTTGATAGAAGTTTTGATAACATGTTTGTGTAGAAATTCATAACATCTTGCCTATGCGTAGATTTTATAAAATGATGTTGGCATGCTTGTTTAACTAGCATGGTGTTATTCATTAGTATTTCATAAGCATGAAAAAAGCATGATTATGAGAGTGAGCACGGACACGAGCATAAATATGAAAAAGCAAGAAAAGGATTTTGGGTGAAAGATCTCCATATGTGGGGCTTTCAATTTAAAAAGGGAAGATCTCTATGTGTAGGACTTTCGGATTTTTAAAGATCATGAAAAACCTCTGCGAGAGGATTTTGATTTGAAGTGTAGATAATTCCGATTGTGGGTATGAAATGTGAGGATTGGATCCAATAGGAACGCATTCTCCTGGTCTTGCAAACCATAGGAATCATAAGCTAAAGACCCGTATGAGGTGGTTAAAGGCCCTCATAGCGTGGTGGCCCATAGATCGGGTGTTGTATTGAGAGTGAGCATTTGAAAATTTCACGAAAGGCCAACGAGCAACATCTTTTGGTTCAGCAATGAATCATTTCATTCACGCATTCATGCATAGGATTCATTGTAACATTGAATTATATGACTATACAGGCCATCGTGCTCATGAACTATGTTTAAACCATTTTCAGGTGAAATGAACAAGGGTAAGGCCCTTGAATGATCAGAGTGCTATAGGGGTATTCACGGTCAATTTTCTCAATTTTTAGTGATTTTAAAACCACCAATCGGTTTTGGTAGGTCGGTTTTAGGCAGTGTCGGTCAGTTATCAGTCGGCTTTCGGTCGGTTTAAGCTTATACACTACTTTGAAAAACTGACCAATTGGTGTTTGGTCGATTTTTGGTTTTTCAGTTTTCTGGAATTCCCCTAGTGTGCTATACACCTGATAAAGACCCCATGTGTGGGCAGTTTTGTCGTTATGTAATACATAGCTTACCTAGTATAATTTAGTCAATTTGAAGCCTTCATGATTAGGTTTGAATTATTGGAATTAGATGTGCTGATGTTCAAAGTTACGTGTTCATGTTGTAGTATTGTTATCGGATGCTTGTTAGTCCACTTTCTACTAAATGTGGATATTTGATAGAATTGGGATGTATGTTATCCCCCATTATCCTTAACTTGTATATTTGAGTCCTTAAACTTCTTAGGATTCAATATATTCATGTCGGCATATAATCGTGGCATAAGTCACTATACTTTTACCAGTTTGCATGTTTCCCATTGTTTGTTAAGCTTTTAAGTGTCACATTAGTTATGCTTGGGTTAATAGGGTGTCCTATAGCCCTCACTCCTTCATTTTGTAATGATTGTGAATCACCTGTTTAGGAACGAAAGAGCTTTACTGTGTTTTGTTGCTGCAGAATTTCTCTACTGATAAAAATAGTCGACTGGACGGGGGTACAGTCGACTGGACCGTTTCATCTCAGATATTTGGGCTCTCTGTAAAAGCAAAGTAGTCGACTGGATTGCCAAACAGTCGGCTGGATGTTGTTTCAAAACCAGACTTTTTGGAGGATCCAGTATAGTCGACTAGACTTGTAACACTCCTAGTCGACCATACTGGGGTCAGTCGACTGGATTGGATTGTAGGGATTTCATGCTCTTTGCAATTTCCGAAGCAGTCAACTGGGTCCCCGATCAGTCAACTGGATTTCACAATTTTCAAATGAATCTGTTCTAATGTGTTGTAAAGTAACTTTTGAATCATTTAATCATCCTAAATACCCATTTTCAAGATTTACAGCATTACAGAAAGAAAAATAAAAGGGAAAGAATTATGCTGATATTGTCACGCCCCGGAGTAGCCAATATAGGAAATATTTAAACATTTTCTCTCTTGGGTCCGTAGGTCCGTGGCAAGGTGAATACTTCATGATTGTCCACAAAAAAAAAAAGAACCGATAACATAAATAACAAGCAGTAGTAATACACATGGTGGTCTAGGCATACATATATATATATATTATTTCCCGAAAAAAATATATATATTAAACATCAGAGTCTTAAATTTCATTAATACAGAACCAAATAAAAGAGAGAGAAAAGAAGTTAACATCTTGGGCATCAATCCCTACATCATAATAATAAACTGGCACGTAGTGCCTCAACATCTCTAGAAGAAAGATAAACTAATAGTCTTCGGATCCTGCCGACTAACTCGCGAAGCCGTAGCCTTCCTAGACGTACTCCTTGTCTAGGTACTCTGCTTCTACAAGATCTGGACGTTTGATTGTCCAGGACATGAAAGTCGTTTTCTTTACTACAAGTTGAGTGAGTAAACCTACTACACTGAACAGGCTCAGAAAATGCTTGTTAATTCTATTTTAGAAGTAAACGTTACCTTTTTATACTTTAGAAAAACATTACATTAACTCTCGCTTAATCTCAATCTCATTGTGACTCATACGTTAGGAAGCACTCAATGACAGTATTCATAATTGGAAGTACAACTAACATCAACCGATTGATCACTTTGGACTATTGGTCCAATTTGACTTGACGAATCCACTTTGAACCACAGGTTCAATCTCTTACGACTTGACTACTTTGGATCACCGATCCAATCTTTGCTTTACTTTGGACTACATGTCCAATCTATACAGACTTGCCTCTTTACATGTACCCTGGCACAAATTCCGTTGGCCTAGAATATCATAGCCCAACATGGCCTATGGGTTACCCTCTTATCATCTTTAGCCCAACTGGCCACTTGCTTGATATATCTCGTAATCTTTAGCCCAACTGGCCACTTACTTGACATCTCTTGTCATCTTTAGCCCAACTGACCACTTCCTTGACATCTTAGCCCAATTGGTCTCATTACTGAGTAACCACATCTTATTCCATTGAGCCTTGGTTAACTTGTCATTATAGCCCCAAATGGCCTGTTAACCATCTCAACGCAACCTCGATAGTTCTGACGAGGTACTACAATCACTCTTGTGACTCATGACTTATAACAAATAGTATTATTGAGGTACGACTACTCTTGCCACCGTTGCCCTTATGGCCATAGTGACATCTCGACAACATCACAGACTTATTAGACTAAACACAGGAACTAGACCGACGGATATGATCGTCTCGTTATCAGAGTTAACACAACTTAAATGGCGTCATCTAACATGTGTGGCACAAGTTGTTAATGCCATTATTCATGGATTGTCGTACTTAAGTACGTCTCATGACATTCTTGGAGTTTATGTATCTCACTCGTATGCATATACTAGTTCTACTAACCCTTTACTTACCATATAAAACATGTTCTTTATTGAACCAGTAAGCTCGAGCGCTCGGGTGAGCTCGAGCTCGAGCACTCGCCTTTGTAAACTTCAGGATTGTTTTTTCTTTACATTGTATAAGATATACATTAGCATAAAGTACAGCTTCATTTAAGCACATGTAAACACAATTAACAAGTATATCTCATGGTACAACTAA
Organism: Hydrangea macrophylla; assembly: GCA_033977485.1. Classification (NCBI taxonomy): domain Eukaryota; kingdom Viridiplantae; phylum Streptophyta; class Magnoliopsida; order Cornales; family Hydrangeaceae; genus Hydrangea; species Hydrangea macrophylla. Next base: position 2,953,117 of record CM066998.1, on the reverse strand, counting down.
CTCAACTCATAGTACCATCATACATATCATGGATTCTCATAAAACTAACACGCAACAAACTTTTACATACTGCTAAACTTGAGCATTCGCAACTGGCCCATTTAGTAGGGTCGAGCACTTGCGCCTGGTCTGTTCAGTAGGCTCAAGGTCTCATGCTTGGTCCGAACACTCGGGTTTAGCAGTTCAGAATAGTGACAGTTTTAACAACTCAAATATCATCTTGAATCTTTATGAATGTCACATGCATGAGTCTAGATTATAAATTAAACTTAAGAAAACAAAATTTTGAGTGAGTAAGTATACTCACCAAGAATCTAGAAAGCTTTGATAATGAGACGTACTTAAGTTGTTAATGCCATTATTCACGGATTCTCGTACTTAAGTACGTCTCATGACATTCTTGGAGTTTATGTATCTAACTCGTACTTGGGAACAATGCATGTATATGCTTGATCAAGCTTCAATGCAACTCTAGAAAGCTCCAAGACTTCAAAATGCTTCCTTGCCCACTTTAATTCTCAAGAACACAACTCCAGAACTTCAAATATGTGTGTATGAGAGTGTGTGTATATGTGTGTGTGTGTGTATTTATAGAGAGTTTGGATTATGAAATGAAAGCCATACAAGCATGGATGTGTATAAACTTTCTAGGATCTCTCTCTCTCTCTCTTTCAAATAAGCTCTCTATTTTAACAGAGTTTAAAAACGTACAAATGATGGAGGAGCTTAGGTATTTATAGAGTTTTCAAGGCCCAGGGGCAAAATAATTATTTCACATGTTTTTAGCTCGAGCCCTCACACAAGCTCGAGCGCTCAGGGCTCTAATGTTACAAGAGTCCAAAGGTTTAAGAAATAAACATCCATATAAACAATGATCAATTCTAATTTAAAAACGGCCGTAATTACATACACGAATCCAAGAATATGGGAATACATTCATATATAGATAAATACAGGTAAATGGGCCGGTGTTATATCTCTCCATCACCCACAAAAGATTTCTCCCCGAAATCAGAGCTTAGACTCACTAAACAACTCCGGGTACTTCTCTCGCTTTGAGGATTCCATCTCCCATAATGCTTCGCGCTCATTGTGGTGCTTCTATTGCACTTTTACTAGTGGGATCTCCTTATTCCTCAGTTTTTTGATCTCCCTTCCCAAGATTTGCAATGGTCTCTCAGTGTACGACCCTCGACTGTCCACTTCAACATCTTTGAAGTCAATCTTGTGCGTCGATCTGTGCACGTATTTCCTTAGCATACTGACATGAAACATGTTATGAACTCCAGACATCTTCAGCGGTAGTGCTAACCTGTATGCGGCCTTATCTACGCTCTCTAGAATCTCGAAAGTTCTAATGTAGCGAGGTGAAAGCTTCCATCTCCTTTGTCTGAACCTCACTACTCCTCTTACTGGGGAAACTATCAGCAAGACATGATCTCCTATGTAGAATTCCAGGTCCTTACAGTACTTGTTCGTATAACTCTTCTGTCTGCTCTGGGCCACCCTCATCCTTTCTCTCACTATTTCGATCTTCTCGCTAGTTTTTTGCACCATATCTGATCCCAAAGCGCGCCTTCTCCAATCTCAGCCCAACAAAGGGGTGAATGACATGGTCTTTCATACAATGCTTCAAATAGTGCCATTCCAATGATTGAATGATAAATATTGTTATAGACGAACTCGATGAGAGGTAAATGCATCTCCTAAGTACTTTTAAAGTCGATTACGTAGGCCCGTAGCATATCTTTCAACACTTGATTAGACCTTTTTGTTTGTCCATCAATCTGGGGATGGAAAGTAGAACTCAATTTTTGCGAAGTCCACATGGCTGCTTATAGACTCTCCCAAAATCTGACGGTAAAATGTGAATCATGGCCAAGATAATCAAAATGGGCACTCCATGTAATTGAACAATCTATTGTAGGTACAGTCGGCTCATCCTCTCGATACGTCATGTTGTACATAATAAAGTGTGCTGACTCTGTGAGTTGATCCACGACTACCCAAATCGTGTCATGTTTTTGTTGTAACCTTGACAATCCCTTGACAAAGTCCATAGAGATGTGCTCCCACTTCCATCCGAGTACAGGTAAGGGTTGCAAAAGTCCTGATGGCTACTAATGCTCAACTTTAACTTGTTGGTAGGTGAAACACTTCGAAACGTGCTCCGTAATGTCTCTCTTCATTCCTTCCCACCAAAAACTTCTCTTCAGATCCTTGTACATCTTCGTACTACCCGAGTGAACTATTAATCTTAACCTATGTGCTTCATTCATCACTTCTTCTCTTAATCCATCATCCTTTGGCACACAAATTCGGTCTCAACATTGGATGCTTCATTCTTGTCCAATTCTCCACTCCTCCGGATCTTTGGCTGTTGCTTTCTCAAACCATTACCTCAGTCCTTCGTTCTTCTTCTGAGCTTTAATAATGCGCCTAATAAGAGTTGGTTCGGTAACAAGGCATCCAAAATGCTTTCCTTCTTCCGAACTCACGGCCTAAATATCAAATTCTGCCAAGGTTTCTAACACTTACCACTCTCAAATCATCAAAGAAGCGAGTTTGTTATGGGGTTTCCTGCTCAAAGCATCCACGACTACATTCACTTTACCGGGTGGTATTGCAAAGTGAAGTCGTAATCTTTAAGCAATTCTATCCAGTGTCGTTGCCTTATATTCACCTCCTTTTGAGAAAATAGGTACTTAAGGCTCTTATGATCAGAGAATAGGTCGAACTTCTCCCCCAAATCTTAAGAGCAAAAATGATGGCTGCTAATTCTAGGCCATGCATTGGGTAAATTCACCTCATGTAATTTTAGTTGTCGCGATCCATAAGCGATCACCTTACCTTCTTGCATGAGCATGTATCTGAGTCCTTGATAAAAAGCATCACTATAGATTGTAAATATTACTCCACGGGTTGGTATGGTAAGCATTGGCGCTGAAGTTAACCTTTTCTTCAATTCTTGAAATGCGTGTTCGTGCTTATCTAACCATTCATACTTAGAATCCTTCTTAGTCAAGTTGGTTAATGGCGCGATTATCTTCAAGAATCCTTCCACAAATCTCCGGTAGTAACCTGCCAATCCAAGGAAACTCCTTACTTCTGAGGCATTAGACTGCCTATTCCAATTTAGAATAACATCAGTCTTAGATGAGTCTACTAAAATTCCTTCTGAAGAAAAATGACACAAGAACTTTACTTCTTCCATCCAGAACTCACATTTGCTAAACTTAGCGTATACCTTATGATCTCCAAGCATTTGCAATGTAATCCAAACATGCCTCTCGTGCTCCTCCTTCATCTTTGAGTAAATCAATATATCATCGATAAACACAATAACGAACTCATCCAAGTATGGTCGAAACACCCTGTTCATCAAATCCATGAATACTGCGGGGGCGTTATTGAGTCCAAACAACATCACTAGGAACTCATAATGACCAAATATGGTTCTAAAGGCAGTCTTTGACATGTCCTCATGTCAAACGAGTAGTTGATGGTATCCCGATTAAAGGTCTATTTTCGAAAAGGTGGTTGCTCCCTGTAACCAATCAAACAGATCATCTATCCGAGGGAAGGGATACTTATTCTTAATCGTGACCTTGTTTAACTGTCAGTAGTCGATACAAAGTTAGAGCGATCCATCCTTCTACTTCACAAACAGCACTGGCGCTCCCCAAAGCGATGTGCTCGGTTGAATGAATCCTAAATCTTCTAATTCTTGAACTTACTTATTCAACTCTTACATCTCTGTTGGGGCCATTTAATAACGGGTCTTAGAGATCGGCAACGTCCCTAGTAACAACTCTATGCAGAAATCGATCTTCCTCTTGGGTGGTAGTTCGGCAAGATCTTGGAATACTTCTAGAAAATCTTGGACCACGAGTATCTGGGTTATGGAACTATCGGTGTTAAAGCTCCCCATAATAGCTAAAAGACTAGTTTGAAATGCGTCACTCGAGAGGTTACATTGAAAATAGAAAGGTATACATCCAGGTGCAGAAAACAAAATTAACTTACTAGTACAGTCTAACTTAGCATAGTACTTTGTAAGCCATTCAATTCCTAGAATCACATCAAACTCCCTCATCGATAACACAATCAAATCTGCTGGAAGGATTTGATCGTTTAAGGTTAAAGTGTAGTCCTTGCACATCTTACTTAATGTAATCATCACTCCTAAGGGATAAATAGTGTTAAGGATAGCCTCAAGTGCCTGAGGTTCTAATCCCAACTTTGAAATAAGTCTAACAGCAATAAACGAATTTGTAGCTCCAGTATCAAATAATACTTTATTCTGACTACTGAGTAAAATAAGCGTACCTTCTATATTATGCAGTACTTCTCCTTCATGGGTGGCCTCCTTTGGAATGATTACATTGAGTTGGGCTTGAGTAGTCACTCCGTAGTATCTACCTGGAGGTGATCGACAGTTCTTGGTGATGTACCCTTGCTTGCCACAGTTGTAGCAGATCATGTCAGGACAGTTAGGCTTTTTTGGGCGTTGGCAATCCTTAGCGAGATACCTGGGATCCCGCAGTTGAAACACCCTCCGATTTTACCTCCAGTTGTAATAGGTGGTATGACTATCTGGTTGTGAGGAAAGGTCAGATGTGGCTTCCTTACTCCATTCCAAGTTCGCTTTGATCCTTGAACGCGGGCTGGGGGTCAGGGCACGAACTTTCCTTTCATTAGGGGTCGGCCAACCAGTTGTTTCGGCACCTGGCATCCGTCCTTTTCTAATCCAAAATCTAGTCTCACCAATGTCTCGAACATCGTGTTCAATTAGGCTAAAGTCATATGGCACAGATGTGGGTTCAGTCCTCAGTGGTACCTCTTAATCTTCTTCTGGGGAGTGTCTATCTGGTGCTGGACAAAATGAGATAAAATTGTGTGCTGTATTCACGCACAGTCATGTTGCCCTGGACCAAATCCAGGAAGTCCCTTTCCCTTTGGTCTTTCTCCTCCTCAGGAAAGTACTTTTCCAAGAACTTCTCCCTGAATCCAGCCCACAGCATTTCCTCAGACGCTTTAGCTCCCATTGTGGCTTTCTCAGCCTCCCACCAGTCATCAGCAGCATAGGTTAGCTGAGATGTTTCTAGACAATGCTTCTCTTCCTCATTGCATCTCATCCTCTCGAATATGCGATCCATGTTCCTCAGCCACTTCTTGGTTTGCCAAGCTTTGCCGGTTCCATTGAACGTATCTGAGCGGAGAGCTCTGAATCACTCGAGTATCTTGTCTCCAATGATTGACGGTTGTGGTGTAGGTTGATGGTTGTTATCGTGGTGGTTATTGTTATTGTGATTGCAGTTTCTTCAATGATCATTATCAATATACTCTAGGCATTGCAGAAAAGCTTTGAAAGCTCTGGTAGGATCCATGTTTTCGGAAACAAGGGCCCTTCCCTATCGGCTCCTTGTGTTTCTTGTCCTGTCAGCCATGAAGACCTACATAATTGTCTCATCATTACTTACTAACCCTTGGGGCAAGATACAATGCACACAATGCAAATGGATAAACATCTAAAGTGACAAACATAAGCAACCAGTAGAAACGGGTACTTAAAGATGATAATAAGCAAAAGCGCACTACTTATATATACACAGTCAAAAACATCTATAACATGGTATGGTTAGGCTATGTACATCATATCTACATATATCATTACCATCAAAACATATACAACACGCTGCGGTGAAACGGGTCCTGTAGCAAAGCCCTGAGGTACCTGAACTACCTCAAACTCCTCACCACCACAATTGTCATCCATGGGATCAAACCCTCCATCCTCACCATCATCCTCATCCTCATCAGGGTGCTCCTCTAGCTCTTCCTCCTGATCATCCTCATGATCCTCCTCTTCCTCGGGCTCAACATCAGGATCATCCTCATGCACATCCTCTACTCCATCTCCATATAAATAAGCTCTAAAGTACGAGCACGATGCTTAGCCCCCATACGAATTGTTCTGGTGTAAGAGTATTAGGAAACTGCATTCCCAGAATTCGTTCATAGCACGTATATGTTGGTACTGTAAAAGATTTTGTGAAAGCTATAATAACCCTACAAGGGCAGAACTAGGGTTACCTTGAACTGCAAAACAGATTACTGTAGTAGACGAATCGAGAACACGGGCTCGATAACAGCTCACGATCTTCTAGCGTATTCCTTTACTACCAGAATGTTGAACTGAGTGTGGACTCTTTTGAAATCCTTTCTGTTTTCTGCTCTCCCTTTTTACGGTCTTTTTTCTATTCTGAGTTATAATACTCCTGATGGAAAAACGCAAACTGAGAAGAGAGCCAAAGCAGTATATATATATATAGGCTATGATAGGGACCATAAGAAGTCAATAAGGAATAGGCTTCCTTATAGAATTAGGAAACCCTAATTCGAACTGAATCATCCTATTTCCATAAATTATAATTCATACCACTAAAGAATTATAATTGCACTCCTACCCTTATCTCAAAAATACATTGCGAGCTCCATGTTATTAAATGCTTATTATCTCCCCACGTTAAGATTACAGATATCCATTAATTAAATATAATTGCTGACAATCATATTTATTAATCTCTTAAAATTCCTTGAGATCCTCTTCTTAACTTATCTGATATGTCGGATACAAAATCAACCCGCAGGGTTTGACATAATCAAAACTTATAAGCTTTTTCAAGGAGATATCATCAATCCCAAATTGAGACATGGATTCCATCATTAATTAATATCCACCACACAATTAATATTGTCACCCAATCTAATAAGTTATTGACCCATTTAAGGATCTCACCCTTTTAGGGATCAAAGCGTAAATATCAATAGTACGTGTCTATAAACTAACTTAGGATTTAGAGCATAAGCACTCATACCATGAGGTATTAATCATCTTATAAGTCAGTACAAAGATAATTTCCTTAAGTCAGTCCCATTTAATACATAAAGTGTACCAGTATAGTGAGTTAAACTTTACCATTTCCTGCAGTCAAGACAAACGTACTACATCACCATGCTGCAGTCCTACCGATGGTGTATCAAATCCCATCTAAGACTGTAAACCAAAATCTTACATTCTACAAGATTTAATGGTTTGATCTTCCGTGTGTAATCCAAACTCGACACACCAAACCACCTACTATGTAGAATAAGAGACATGCATGCACAATAAACAATTTAATGCAAACATTGCCCACACAGATTCTCATAAAAATGGAATAAATGATTTCATTAAATAAATAATAAATCAACTACATAAAACATGGCTTTTAGTATATATCCCTAACAATCTCACACTTAGACTCAAAGCCATGATGCGACATACCTCACTCCTATGCCTTCTACGTGACTATCAAAAGTCTTGGCCGATAAACTCTTAGTGAAAGGATCTGCTAGGTTATTTTCTGATGCTATCTTGGTCACTTCAACATCACCTCTTTGCACGATCTCTTGTATCAGGTGATACTTACGCTCAATGTGTTTTCCCTTTTTATGGGCCCTAGGTTCCTTTGAGTTAGCAACTGCTCCACTATTATCATAATAAAGGGTAATAGCTGATTGTACCGCACGTACTACTCTTAGATCCATAAGGAAGTTTCTGAGCCAAACAGCCTCCTTAGCGACTTCTGAAGCAGCCACATACTCGGCTTCCATAGTGGAATCAATAATACATGACTGCTTGATACTCCTCGAACTAATGGCTCCACCTCTTAGGGTAAACACATATCCTAAGATAAACTTTCTGGAATCCCTATCTGACATGAAATTAGAATCTCTGTACCCAATGGGTACAAAACTGTCTACTTGTAAGCTAACATATAGTCTCGAGTCCTTTTCAGGTACTTGAGAATATTTTTCACCGCAGTCCAATGTTCTTGCCCTGGATTAGACTGATATCTACTAACCATGTCAATAGCAAAGTAGATGTCAGGTCTAGTACAAAGCATAGCATACATTAGGCTTCCTACTGCCGAGGCATAAGGAACTGCCTTCATGTTCTCTATCTCATCAGGTGTCTTAGGACACTGATCCTTAGATAGAGTAATTCCATATATGAAGGAAAGGAATCCCTTCTTGGAATCTTGCATGCTAAACCTTGCAAGAATATTGTCGATATAAGTGCCTTGTGACAAGCCCAACATCCAATTCTTACGATCTCGCTTAAGCTTGATCCCTAGGATGTGACTGGCTTCTCCCAAGTCCTTCATATCAAATTGACTGGATAACCATACCCTTATAGAAGATAATACCCCCACATCATTTTCAATTAGTAAGATATCATCCATATATAGTACTAAGAACACCACTACACTTCCATCATATTTCTTGTATACACAGGATTCATTCGCACATTGATCAAAACCAAAAGACTTGATTGCTTGATCAAAGCGGATATTCCAAGACATAGATGCTTGCTTAAGTCCATAAATGCACTTCTTAAGCTTGCACAACATGTGTTCTTGGCCCTTTACGATGAACCCGTCTGGTTGCACCATATAGATGTACTCGTCAAGATTCCCATTAAGAAATGTTGTCTTGACATCCATTTACCAAATTTCATAATTAAAATTTTTAGGAAACTGCGTTCCTAGAATCCGTTGACAGTGCATATAAGTTTAGTACTACAAAAATTACGTGAAAGCTATAATAACCCTACAAGGGTAGAACCAGGGTTACCTTAAACTATAAAAATGGACTGCTTTAGTAGACGAATCGAGAACACAGACTCGATAGCAGCTCACGATCTTTTACTGTATTCCTCCGCTGCTAAAATCTCAAACTGAGTGTGGGCCCTTTCGAAATCCTTTCTGTTTTCTGCTCTCTCTCTCTCTCTCTCTCTCTCTCTCTCTCTCTCTCTCTCTCTCTTTTTATGCTCTCTTTTCTATTTTGAGTTATAATACTCTTGATGGAAAAATGTAAACTGAGAAGAGAGCCAAAGCAGCATATATATAGGCTATGATAGGGACCATAAGAAGTCAACAAGGAATAGGCTTCCTTTTAAAATTAGAAAACCCTAATTTGAACTGAATCAGATTCCTATTTCCATAAATTATAATTTATACCACTAAAAAATTATAATTGCACTCCTACCCTTATATCAAAAATATATTTCAAGCTCCATGTTATTAAATGCTTATTATCTCCCCACATTAAGATGACAGATATCCATTAATTAAATATAATTACTGACAATCATATTTAATTAATCTCTTAAAATTCCTTAAAATCCTCTGCTTAACTTATCTGATATGTTGGATACAAAATTCACCTGCAAGGTTTGACATAATCAAAACCTATAAGCTTTCTCAAGGGGATATCATCAATCCCAAAATTGAGACAGATTCTATCATTAATTAATATCCACCACACAATTAATCTTGTCACCCAATGCAATGAGATATTGACCCATTTAAGGATCTCACCCTTTTAGGGATCAAAGCATAAATATCAAATGTACGTGTCTATAAATTAACTTAGGATTTAGAGCATAAGCACTCATAACAGCCATGAGGTATTAATAATCTTACAAGTCAGTACAAAGATAATTACCTGAAGTCGGTCCTGTTTAATACACAAAGTGTACCAGTATAGTGAGTTGAAACCATACCATTTCTCCCAGTCAAGATAAACCTATTACATCACCATGCTGCAGTCCTACTGATGGTGTGTCCAACCCCATCTAAGACTGTAAACCAAAATCTTACATTCTATAAGATCTGATGGTCTGATCTTCTATGTGTAAGCCGAACTCTACACACCAAACCACCTACTATGTAGAATAAGAGACACACATGCACAATAAATAATATAATGCAAACATTGCCCACACAGATTCTCATAAAAATGGAATAACTAATTTTATTAAATACATAATAAATCAACTACATAAAGCATGACTTTTAGTATATATCCCAAACAGAAATCTGCAACAATGGATAAGAGAATCCAGATAGACTTTAGCATTGCCACCGATGAAAAGGTTTCCTTATAATCGATTCTTTCTTTTTGAGTGAACCCTTTTGCAACAAGCCTAGCTTTAAAGGTTTCCACCTTACCGTCTGCTCCTCTCTTCTTCTTATAGATCCACTTGCATCCAATGGGTTTTATTTCATTGGGTGGTTCTACAAGATCCCAGACTTGATTGGAGTATATGGACTCCATTTCAAACTTAATAGCCCTTTGCCAAAGGTATGCCTCTTTATCTTGGAGCGCTTCATCATAGTTATAGGGATCGGTACCTTGTTCATCAGGGACCAGTCATAAGATTCTCCCAAGAACATATACCGAATAGGTTGAATAATAACCCTCCCACTACTACGAGGCACAACTCTTGTTTGTATATCACTAGTATTACATTGTGGAGATTCTGAACCTAATACACCATTATTTGCACGCTGCACTGGTTCAAAAACCTGCGTGTTAATGGTTGGTTTGGGATCTACACGAGTTTTATTAATCCTCCCACTACGACATGGTAATGGAATATTGATAACTCTTTCTTGTGATGTTTCTACTCGTACTGATGGTATCAAAAAAGTATATGTCAGTGTCTCACCTCTCATTTCCTCTAAAATAATATGACTTTTGGGCTTATGGTCCATAACATAGTCCTCTTCTAAGAATATGGCATTGGTGCTAACAATAACCTTCTGATCCTTAGGACTAAAAAATAGACCAACTTTAGTTCCTCTTGGACACCCAACAAAGAAACATACTTCTGTTCTTGATTCCAACTTTTCTGCATTCCCTTTCAACAAGTGTGCTAGACTACCCCAGATCTGAATATGTCGTAGACTAGACTTTTGCCCAGTCCACAATTCTGTGGGAGTAGTAGGTATTGACTTAGACAGTACCAAGTTTAGAATGTATGCAGCTGTCTCTAATGTGTGTCCCCAAAAGGAAACTGGTAATTTTGAATAACTCATCACAGATCTTACCATGTCCATGAGAGTTCTGTCCTACTTTCTGCTACACCGTTCTACTGACGCATACTAGGTGTAGACAATTGGGATACAATCCCTTGCTCTAATAAGTATTCCCTAAACTCTCCTAAGAAGTACTCCCCCACGATTAGATTGTAGTGTCTTGAAACATTTACCTAGACGCTTCTCCGTTTTAGCCTTGAAGTCTTTGAATTTTTCAAAGCATTCAGACTTACGCTGCATCAAATAAATTTACCCATACCTTGAGTAATCATCGATGAAAGTGACAAAGTACTCAAAGCCCCCCATTGCTTGGACAGTCATAGGACCACACAAATCAGAATGAACCAATTCCAACGGCTCCTTTGGTCTATATCCTTTGATCGAGAACGGCCTTGGTCATTTTACCTTCCAAGCAGGATTCACAGACTGGAAATGCCTCCACTTCCAATGTGCCTAATGGCCCATTTTGAACCAGTCTTTGAATCCTTTTTAGATTAACATGACCAAGGCGTAAGTTCCAAAGATGTGTTTGGTTCATCTTTGAAGGTTCTTTTCTCTTAAATGGAAAACTATTTGTGTTATTCAATTCATTTAGTTACAGTGAAGGAGAGGCAGGATATATAATATAAAGATCATCCACCAATAGACCAGAACAAATAAAACATTTATTTTTTTTAATAACTGCTATTTTATTAAACTGAACTGAATATCCATTCTTTACTAAACTAGAAACTGAATCTAAATTTCTTCTAATAGAAGGTACAAAAAGGCAATTTCTTAATATTAAAATCCTATCTCTACCAAAACTAAGATATAGATCTCCTACAGCAACTGCTGCTACTCTCGTAGCATTTCCCATATATAGATAAATCTCTCCATCACTGAGCCACCTAATTCCCTGGAACCCCTACAAAGAATTGCATACATTATCAGTGGCTCCCATATCTACACACCAGGTACTAGTAGATTGGACCTCTAAACACGATTCAACAGGTAGTAAATGAGATTTACCTTGATTGTTCTATCTGGCGAGATAAATCGGACATTACTTCTTCCAGTGTCCTAGCAGCTTACAAACAAAACATTTACCTTTAGGCTTTCCTGGTTGTCCTCGTGGCCTTTGGATTGGTAGAGGAATAGCGCCCTTCTTTTGAGCCTTTTTCATTTCTTCTTGCCTTTCGAATTTGAAGCAGAACCTTTCTCAAACATAAGAGCACTCCCTGACTTTCTGTTAAGACCCTCAGCTGCTTGGAGTTCTTTAAGCAGCTCCTCCAAAGTATTTTTAAATTTATTTATGTTGTAATTGAGGGGGAATTGCTTAAAAGACTCTGGCAGTGACTGGAGTACGATATCAACCTGGGTTTCCCCATCGATTTTAGCTCCAAGGATCTCTAATTCATTAAGAAGAGATATCATCTTAAGGACATAATCCCTTACAGGTTTCCCCTCAGCCATGGTTGTGTTCATTAAGTCTTTCATGGCAACTTGCCTAGCAACACGAATTTGATCCCTGAGCATCTCTCGAAGGCTCTCCATCATGTCATAGGTACTAGCCATTGACTGATGCTGATGTTGCAGAACATTCGACATGGATGCCAAAATGTAACACCGTGCCTTCACATCAGCCTTATCCCATTTCTTGTGAGCCTGGGTTTCCTCAGCAGCTGCCCCCTCACTAGGTTGCTCAGGACAGATTTGAGTAAGCACAAACTTGTACTTTTCAGCATTTAACACAATATCTAAATTTCTTTTCCAGTTTATATAGTTTGGTCCAGTAAGTTTGTTTTCTTTAAGTATAATAGCCAGTGGATTAAAAGAACCCATTTAAAAGCCTGAGAATCACATAATATAAATAATTATGTTTAGGCAAAACTTACTATGGATTCGAGTTGAAAATATTGGTTCCCTATACCATATTTGAAAAGAATTCGCTAGCAACCTGATACACCACGAATAGTATGACTCGATGGGAAGCCATATACTATCCATCATTTGTTCAGATAGGCAATTGCCTTTTAATTTTACTACCCAGGCAATGTACCTTGCCTAGTAAAATTAAACTGTTGACTTGCTTTGTAACACCCGTACTCGGGTAAAAGTGGTAGTACTCATTTTTATATGCATTAATTAATATAATTAGTGTATAACATTGATTAAGGGGAGTCTTGGACTCACCCGTATGAAAAGTGTTCAGAGAAGGACACCATTTGAAAAAGTCCCCAGTGAGGTGGGACAGGTTTTGGAATGGGATCCAATGAAGGGCTAATTAGTAATTTGCATTCTAAGTTATTAAATGCATTTTATATGGCTACATGGATATTTGTTAAGTTGCTTTCACAATATATTGTTATGTGTTAGCATTAGTTTGGACACCCAAATAAGGGTATAACAGAAAAAGACTTATAATTAGTAGGTGTGATAGCAACTTCACAAAATATCTGGGACCACGTTGGGACCCATATGGGACTTAGACAAACACCCACTTAGTTTTGTATAGTTAATAAAATGTTCAGGAGTTTTCATAATAGGAACCTAAGAAATTTGGAGGGTGTAAATGAAAATTTGGAAAAAATGTGGGATTGACACCACACAACATGCATTGCATGTATGTGTCACTAGGAGAAGACTATCTAAACTAAAAATTACAGAAAATTAAAACAAAACAAGAGAGAGAGAGAGAGAGAGAGAGAGCTCAGGAGAGAAGACGGAGATGAGACGCCGACGTCGTTTTTCCGCAGTTCAGTCGCCACCGTTCGTCCAATTCGCAAACCGAAGCCATTTTCGAACTCGTGGAGGTGATACGATCCTTTCTATACCTTTAACTTACGCTTAAATTGTCAAATTTTGGAAGCTCATACTAATCGGTGAGAAACCATCTATCGAGTTCATATAGGATTCACTTGGGAGTAGGAATTGAGCTTTAATTTGGTGAAATTTAGCAACTTATTGGTTTAATTTGGGTAGATCTTGCGCTAAGATGAGTTTTTCTAACTAAAGAATGATTGGGGTTTTATGTGTATAATGCTTCAATGATAATTGGTGTTGTAGATTTATGCTTAGAACTCATGAAAATGCTAGATTACCAATTACATGTTAATTATAAGAGAATTTGTTGTGCTTACATGCTTATGTGTGTATATGCTTACATAGTAATCAATGAACACCAGGGAAATGACTCATTGTTGGGAGTAATAAGGAAGGAGAAGAGGAAGAATCTGATAAATATGGAAGTCCAAGGAATAGAAGTGACCACGGGACCAAGTGAAGGTCTTCGGGTTTGAATGAGTCATAGAACCGATGATTCGGCGATTAGGAATATGAGATATGTGGTTAAATTGTAGCATTGTACATGATAAACATTCAATCATGTTTAGAATTGCTCACTAAGCATAATGCTTAAGAAAACTGTTTTCCTATTTCTATTATGGCATATAACAACCATCGCAGGTTCGGAGCTATTCCCGGAGAGGAAATGACAAGCGTTGGGAGAGATGGGAGAGATGGGGAAGATTTGGGGCTAGAGCATGTGAACTCTCTTTTAACTTGTAATATATTGTAATTATTAGTTCCTAAAATGGTGGATTAGTTCTTAGCTTGTACCAAGAGGTTTAGTTCTTCCAACTTGTTATTTGGTGATTTTGGAGTTAAGTTGAAAGCACTTGTGTAAATTCCCATTTTTGGGTTGTTTATTCGAAAGTTATCGTGTTGAGTCGATCCGGCAAGTTTATAGCATGTCATTAGTGTTGTGGACAAGTTTTGGTTGTGTGTATGATATTGGTTTAGCTTTGAGTTCATTCCCAACAAATTTTATGAACTTTTGATGAGAATTAAGTTTCAAGGCTTTAAAGTTTGTTTTGATTCAAATGAATTGAGTTCATGGATTATATTGATCGAAATGTAGTTGTGTATGTGTTTCATAAGTTTGGTTTATGTTTAAACATGCTTAGAAATATGTTTGAAATGTTTTCTTGAAGTCCCAAGTGGTTTGGTATTGTTTAGGTATGAATTGGGAATGTTTTGAAAGAGTTTTTAGCAGTAAAAAGCTGTTCTGTAGGACCCAGATCAGTCTGGGTTAAAGGGCGGATCGGTCCAGCCCTTTTCAAGGGACTTACTGTAAAAAAAAATTGCAATACGGATCAATTTGGGTTAAGGGCGGATCGATCCGCCTAGGCTTTTCACAGCACGTTGCCTTTTACGGAAACGTGCATAACTCTTTCTAGAAAAATCGCATTTGCGCACCATTTTTTGAGTTGGAACTCGGACTCAAAGACCTATCTTTTGGTATAAAATTTTACTAACTTTTTTTAATGACCGTTTTTCCCTTGGGCTATTTTGTCTCAGCAAGGTCTTTTCTGTTAATTTAAATCATGTTTTTTTCTTAATAACTAACATGGTTTATTACTTACTAATGTATTTTGGGTGCATATAGGCTTGTTACGTGTGTCCTAATCTGCCGAGGTGGGTTGGGGTGTGATAATTTTTGGTATCAAAGCAGTAGGCTAGAGCCTTTGGGGATGAGAGACGTACGACGCGTAGTGTGCACACAACAATACGTAGCTACATGACCATGCATACATGTTTACTTAGCATGTTTTTATTGTTAATTAGCATGCCATGTGTTCTTTAAAAGTAACGTGTGTGTGTGTGTAATATATGTGGGTGCCAGGCATTATGTCTGGAGGTGACACCTCAAACCGAGTGGAATGAGTTGAACAGACAATCGAAGGATTGGTTCGAGTTTCCAAAACTCATGTGGTCAAGGAAAGGCCGGTACCATTGAATACAAATTTGAGGGAGGAAGTTGTCACTACTAAATTTCATAAGCAGAAGCTGACAATATTTCGTGGGGAAGCCGAGCCAATGAAGGCAAATTTTTGGATTTCTAATATGGAAAAAATCTCCAGGGTATTACCGTGTACGGAGGAGCAAAAAAGTTCTATTTGCCTAACAAGTTAAAAGATGAGGCACAATATTGGTGGCAAACTAAGATGGGCCCAAGTCAACCGACTACATGAGATCACTTTTTGGAGATATTTAATGAACAATACTTTCCAGAATCATATGGGGATCAAAAGGCTCAAGAGTTTATGGAGTTGGTGCAAGGGGAAAAGTCAGTTCAAGACTATGCAACACAGTTTAAAAGCTTGGAAAGGTTTGCTGGGGATATAATAACAACAGAGAAAGTAAAAGCAAGGAAATTTATGGCAACTTCGAAGTGATATCCAGGGATGAGTGACTGTGTTCCAACCCGAGACATTTGCTAAGGCGCTTGACATTGCCTCCATAGCTGAAAGAGATCATGGGTATACATCGTGTATGCCACCACCACCGAGTCAACAAAGTAAATGACCAGGATCAAGTCAGTTCAGTGGTCAAGGTAGTGTAAAGAGGCAGAGTTTGGGAGGTTTGTTGGCCAGTAGTGGTAGTGGTTCTAGTGGGAACAAACCGAGGTGTTCAACTTGTCAGAAATTCCATTAGGGCTGATGCAATCAACTTCCAAATCCAATCATTTGCAATGTTTGCCGACAACCGGGACACATCACCAGAAATTACCCAAATCATAATGTAGATATGAGGGATCGATGCTTCACTTGTAAGGAATTAGGACACAAGCTAAGGATTGTCCAACCAAATGTTAGGGAGCTTCTGGTTCCGGCTCATACGTAGCTAGTGCCATTACACCAAGGAATACTCAACCTCCGAGGAGGGAGCAGTGGGAGGCAAGATCATATCAGCTCAAGCTGGGAGAGACTGCTTCTGCCGATACCATTGTTTTAGGTATGGTTCTTATTTCCTCACACCTAGTAAATGTACTAGTAGATTCGGGATCCACACACTCGTTCGTATCACACCACTTTGCTAAACACCTAGATAAGCCATTAGAGTTTCTGGATTATGATTTATCTATTATAATACCATTGAGGGCTCTATTGGTTAGTTCGGGGGTATTTAGGAAATGTGGAATTAACATGAATGGCAAGGAATTAACCGTTGATCTGATGCCATTGGTAATCCAACATTTTGATGTTATATTGGGTATGGATTGGATCGGCATATTATGCTAATATTGATTGTAATAACAAGGGGGTAGTGTTTCGTATTCCCAATCAGGAAGTATTTTATTTTCAAGGCAAGGGAGTTGTAGCACCACCATACATTGTGTCAACCATTGAGGCTTGTCGTTTGTTAAACAAGGGTTGTCGGGGATTTCTATGTAGTATACTTGATACTAGAGGCTCTGATCTAAAACTTGAAGATATTCTAGCTGTTAGAGTATTTTCGGATGTATTTCCAGAAGAGTTGCCTAGTGTATTAATTGACCGAGAGATTGAATTTGGTGTTGATGTCATGCGGGGAATACAACCTATCTCATAAGCACCATATCGAATGGCACCAGCTGAGTTGAAAGAGTTGAAGACTCAATTCCAAGAACTACTCGACAAGGGTTTTATTCGGCCTACCATATCTCTATGGGGTGCACCAGTATTATTTGTAAAGAAGAAGGATGGTACAATGCGGATGTGCATTGATTATCAAGAAATCAACAAAGTAACAATCAAGAATAAGTATCCGTTGCCACGTATAAAAGATCTATTTGATCAGCTTCAAGGGGCTTAGGTATTTTCAAAGATTGACTTGAGGTTAGGGTATCATCAACTGAAAGTTAAAGCGGAGGATGTGGAGAAGACAGCCTTTAGGACCCGATACAGACACTATGAATTCCTAGTGATACAGTTTGGGGTTACTAATGTGCCTGCTGCCTTCATGTATTTAATGAACCGTGTGTTTAAATCATATTTGGATGAGTTTGTAATAGTTTTCATTGATGATATTCTCATTTATTCTAAAAGTCCAGAGGAGCATGAACAACACTTTATATTAGTTTTGCAACGACTCCGAGAAAAACTGTTATTTGGGAAATTGAAGAAGAGTGAGTTTTGGTTAACAAGTGTCATTTTCTTAGGGCACGTAATTTCTAAAAAAGGTATCTCTATAGATCCACAGAAAATTAAAGTTGTTATGAATTGGTCAAGGCCGACTAATGTGTCTAAGATTCGAAGTTTCTTAGGGGTTAGCCAGATACTACAGAAGATTCGTCAAAGATTTCTCAAGAATTGCGACTCTGATGACGAGATTGATGAGAAAAGATGTACCATTTTAGTGGAATAAGGAGTGTGAAGATTCCTTCTTAGCATTGAAGGAAAAATTAACAATGGCACCGATACTCACAATTCCAACAAGTACTGAAAATTTTAGAATTTATAGTGATGATTCTCATCAAGGCCTAGAGTGTGTGTTAACTCAAGATGACAAGGTAATAGCCTATGCTTCAAGGCAGTTGAGACCTCACGAGAAAAATTATCCGACACATAACGTGGAGTTAGCGGTAGTAATCTTTGCTTTGAAATTTTGGAGACATTACCTGCATGGGGAGACATGTGAAATCTTTACCGACCATAAGAGCTTAAAGTACTTATTTACTCAGACAGACTTAATATGCGACAAAGGAGGTGGTTGGAACTTATAAAAGATTATGACTTAAAGATTCAGTATCACCCTAGAAAAGCGAATGTAGTTGCCGATGCTTTGAGCCGAAAGTCGTCAGGAAACTTAACTTATACCTTAACAGCACAGGGGGGGCTAGAGAAAGAATTTGAACAGTTAAAACTTGAAGTTATTCCTAGAATTGAATGTGGTATAATGGCTGCGATTGTTGCACAACCGAGTTTATGAGGTAAAATCAAGACAAATCAGCTTCTGGACCCAGAATTCAAGAAAATTGTAGATGAGTTACCTGAGGGTAGAAGGCGAGAGTTCAGCTTTCAAGACGGTGTTTTGAGATACATTAACCGTTTATGTGTTCCTAAAGTTGGTGATTTGAGAGACAAAATTATGGAAAAAGCTCACAGCACCAGATATTCAGTACATCCAAGTAGTACCAAAATGTATCGAGACCTGCGAGACATTTATTGGTGAAGTGGTATGAAGCAAGAAATGGCCAAATTAGTCGCTAAGTATATGACTTGCCAGAAAGTAAAAATGGAACATCAATGACCTGGAGGAGAATTACATCCTTTGGAGATACCAGAATGGAAGTGGGAGCATATCACAATGGATTTCATTTCGGGTTTTCCAAAGTCTCAGAAGTCAAATGATAGTATTTGGGTTATTGTTGACCGGTTGACTAAGTCAGCCCATTTCTTACCTATCAAGACCAAAGATCCATCAAAACTTGCAGAGATTTATATCAGGGAAATTATTAGGCTTCATGGGGCACCGGTTTCGATAGTGTCGGACCGTGACACTCGATTTGTGTCAAGATTTTGGGAGAGTTTACAGAAGACTATGGGGACAGCTCTACATTTTAGCACTGCTTTTCATCCCCAGACCAATGGTCAGTCTAAAAGGGTAATTCAAATTTTGGAAGATATGTTGAGAGTATGTGTTATGGATTTTAGGCTGACTGGGAGACTCATTTACCATTAATAGAGTTTTCCTACAACAACAGCTTTCAAACTATTATTGGAATTGTGCCTTATGAGCCACTATATGGTAGGAAGTGTAGATTGCCAGCGTGTTGACAAAAGTTGGAGAGAAATAGCTTTTGGGACCGAAGATAGTTCAAATCACTACCGACAAGATTCGATTAATTAAGCAACAATTACAAACGACTCAAAGTTGTTATAAAAGTTATACGGATACGGGTTGAAGACCATTAAAATTTGAGGTAGGTGAGTATGTCTTTTTGAAGGTATCGCCTTCGAAAGGCATAGCGCGTTTTGGTAAGCGAGGTAAGCTCAGTCCAAGATATGTTGGACCGTATTTGATTCTTAACCGAGTTGAACCGTTAGCTTATCAGTTAGAGTTGCCCCAAGAGTTAGAAAACGTTCATAATGTGTTTCACGTGTTGATGCTTCGATGTTATGTATCAGATTCGAGACATGTCATCATTCCAGAGTCATTGGAGATTCGAGAGGATATGACTTATGTGGAACACCCAGTGCAAATTCTTGACAGAAAGGATCATGTATTGAGAACCAAAGTGATTCCTCCTGTTATGGTTCAATGGCGAAGCCATTCAGTCGAGGAGGCTACTTGGGAGCATAGAGATCCGAGCCAAATACACGCACTTATTTGATTCTTTAAGTAAGAGTAAGTTTGGGGACCAAACTCCCTTTTAGGGAGGGAGAAATGTAACACCCGTACACGGGAAAAAGGGGTACTTATCATTTTTATATGCATTAATTAATATAATTAGTGTATAAAATGGATTAAGGGGAGACTTGGACTCGCCGTATAAAAAGTGTTCAGAGCAGGACACCATTTGGAAAAGTCCCCAGTGAGGTGGGACAGGTATTGGAATGGGACCCAATGAAGGGCTAATTAGTAAGTTGCATTCTAAGTGATTAAATGCATTTTATATGGCTACATGGATATTTGTTAAGTTGCTTTCATAATATATTGTTATGTGTTAGCATTAGTTTGGACACCCAATAAGGGTATAACTGAAAAAGACTTATAATTGGTAGGTGCGATAGCAACTTCACAAAATATTTGGGACCACGTTGGGACCCATACAGGACTTAGACAAACACCCACTTAAGTTTTGGATAGTTAATAAAATGTTTAGGGGTTTTCATAATAGTAACCTAAGAAATTTGGAGGGTGTAAATAAAAAGATGAAAACGAGATGCCGACGTCGTTTTTCCTCCGTTCCGTCACCACCATTCGTCCAATTCGCGAACCGAATCCGTTTTCGGACTCGTGGAGGTGAGATGATCGTTTCTATACCTTTAATTTATGCTTAAATTATCAAATTTTTTAAGCTTATACTAATCGGTGAGACACCGTCTACCGAGTTCATGTAGGATTCACTTAGGAGTAGGAATTAAGCTTTAATTTGGTAAAATTCAACACCTTCTTGGTTTAATTTGGGTAGATCTTGCTAAGGTGAATTTTTCTAACTAAAGAATGATTGGGATTTTATGTGTATAATGCTTCAATGATTATTGGTGTTGTGGATTTATGCTTAGAACTCATGAAAATGCTAGATTACCAATTGCATGTTAATTATAAGAGAATTTGTTGTGCTTACATGCTTATGTGTGCATATGCTTACATGGTAATCAATGAACACTGGGGAAATGACTCATTGTTGGGAGAAATAAAGGAGGAGAAGAGGAAGAATTCGATAAATATGGAAGTCCAAGGAATAGAAGTGACCACAGGACCAAGGGAAGGTCTTCGGGTTTGAATGAGTCATAGAACCGATGATTCGGCGATTACGAATATGAGATATGTGGTTAAATTGTAGCATTGCACATGATAAACATTCAATCATGTTTAGAATTGTTCACTAAGCATAATGCTTAAGACAACTATTTTCCTATTTCTGTTATGGCACATAACAACCATCGCAGGTTCGGAGCTATTCCCGGAGAGGAAATGACAAGCATTGGGAGAGATGGGAGAGATGGGGGAGATTTGGGGCTAGAGCATGTGAACTCTCTTTTAACTTGTAAAATGTTGTAATTATTAGTTCCTAAAATGGTGGATTAGTTCTTAGCTTGTACCAAGAGGTTTAGTTCTTCCAACTTGTTATTTGGTGATTTTGGAGTTAAGTTGAAAACACTTGTGTAAATTCCCATGTTTGGGTTGTTTATGTGAAAGTTGTCATGTTGAGTCGATCTGGCAAGTTTTTATCATTTCATTAGTGTTGTGGACAAGTTTTGGTTGTGTGTATGATATTGGTTTAGATTTGAGTTCATTCCCAACAAATTTTATGAACTTTTGATGAGAATTGAGTTTCAAGGCTTTAAAGTTTGTTTTGATTCAAATGAATTGAGTTCATGGATTATATTGATCCAAATGTAGTTGTGTATGTGTTTCACAAGTTTGGTTTATGTTTAAACATGTTTAGAAATATGTTTGAAATGTTTTCTTGAAGTCCCAAGTGGTTTGGTATTGTTTAGGTATGAATTGGGAATGTTTTGACAGAGTTTTTAGCAGTAAAAAGCTAATCTGCAGGACCGGAATCAATCTGGGTTAAAGGGCAGATCGATCCGGCCCTTTTCGAGGGACTTCATGCCAAAAAACTACAATATCGATCGATCCGGGTTAAAGGCGGATCGATCCGCCTAGGCTTTTCACAGCACGTTGCCTTTTACGGAAACGTGCATAACTCTTTCTAGAAAAATCGGATTCGCACGCCGTTTTTTGCGTTGGAACTGGGACTCAAAGACCTATCTTTTGGTATTAAATTTTACAAACTTTTCTTAATGACCATTTTTTTCTTGGGCTGGTTTGTCTCAGCAAGGTCTTTTCCATTAGTTTAAATCATGTTTTTTCTTAATAACTAACATGGTTTGTTTCTTACTAATGTATTTTGGGTGCGTATAGGCTTGTTGCGTGTGTCCTAATTCGCCGAGGCGGGTTGGGGTGTGACATGCTTTGATCCTATGAATAATAACAGTGACTCAGATGGAGAGGATATTGTAGACCCCAATTTTGACCAACCGTCAAATTCAGGAGAGTGTCGCCTCCGTATCCGATGATAACAAGGACCGGAAGATTCGAAGTATTCCAAGCTCTTCAGAAAGTTCTCTAAAACGCGGTAAAATTTCACAGAAAAGAGAAAATACCAGGTATTTAGGAGAATTCAGGTATAAAACACAATTTTCGGAAAATATCCTCAAGAATCATTTGCTTTGAAAAATGAAAAATCTAAAAGGGGGAATCTTAGCTAAAAACGGCACACGGCGGACTGCCGCGACACTCAGTGAGTGCCGCACGGCGGACTGCCGCGGCACTTAGTGAGTGCCGCACGGCAGTCACAAAGTGCCGGGCCAGCATTCACCGAGTGCCGCCAGCAATTTCTGACTGCCGTTCACTTTTAAAGTCTGTATTTTGCAGAGCAATACGTATGCGTATGCGAATAAGAACAAAAACTGATAAAGTAAGACTGACAAAAACGCGACAATCCATTAATTGCCGCGGCATTTGATGAATGCCGCGCGGCAGTCGCGTAGTGCCGCGACGGCAGTTAGCAACTGCCGCGGCGGCAATCGCGGACTATCGCGACAATTTCTGGACTGCCGCGCTGGGCAGCAGTCTGCATAATTTCAGAAAGTACACATTGTACCACCAAATGAGAGAATTACACCTGTTTTTTGCTCCAAAATTCACCAAAAAATACCTGATAATTTTGCCTATAAGAGAGAAGGAGAAATAATACAAAGGACTACTACATCAACATATTTTGGAGAGAAAAGAGAAGAGAGTTTAGAGAATTAAGAAGAAGAGTTTGGAAGATCTTCAAAGAATACTTTGAGGATAATTTGGAGGTGATCCCCTATGCCTTAGATTGTTTGTTTACTCTTTTTCTTTTTGGACTTCCAATCCTAAAATCTCTTGTTATTTTTGTTTGTCAAGCAAGCTTAGGAGTTTCTATTTCTAATTTTCCCTTCAATTTCTTATGTATGTTCTTCTCATTGAGAGTCTTGGAGATCTTCAATATCTCTCTTGATCTCTTGAGTATGATCCTTTGAACCTCATGTAAAGCTCATACTCTATATGAGAGTCAAAATTTGATCATCACTTTGTTTTATATAGTTGGATCCAAGTCCATGCCCATGACTTGGATCCTCTAAACTTGGTATTTAATGAAGTCATTCCCTTATTCTTCTTGAAACTTAGGAGCATTAGTCATGTCTTTGTCTCCCATGACCATCAAATGGTAGGAGTAATAAGTTGAATTCAAGCTTTGGTCTATAAAGTTTTGAGTTCATTGTTTGGAATTTTGAGAAGTTCATTTCATACTTCATCAAAATCCATAAGCATAAAGTGACTTTTAGTCTTCAAGGACCATCAAATGGTAAGAAAAGTAGTTTGGTTTAATCTCAACTTCATGTTTTCAATAGTTGAGGTTAACCAACAAAGTTGAACTAGCAAAATAAAAACAGTGAGTTCACGAACTGTTTTTGATCAAAGATTTTTAGTTCGAAATCTAACCGTTGAAATCAAGTGAAACCAACGGGAAAGTGTCAATAACACATCGTTTTACCACTGTAATTTTTGTTTTGAGGTGGTTTTATGTTTAGAAAGTTTTGATCATGGGTTTTGTGAGACAACCACAATCTGTCCAGAATTTTAGAATAGTTTCAGAACAGCAAACCGGTTTTAAAATTGATAGATCAGAGATCTAACCAAGTTTTCATGACCTCTAATAATTTTTTATAAGAACCTTAATGTGTTATGAAGGTTCCCTAAAAATAATGAAGCAATTCGGACTTGTTTGCTATTTTTAAAAAATCATACAAGATCTCTGGACAGAGAGTTGTAAAGTGCTGAGTGATGCCTAGTGTTTTCTACATTCCCGGAGATCTAACCGTTCAAACCTTGATTTTCTTTCTAGGTTAGAAACTAGACTCACAGAAGCATAACATATCCAAATATCATTCAGATCCAACCGTTGGAAGTATTTTATTTCTATTTTTGAACATCTGGTCTGCTCTCTGTAATTCATAAAAACTGCTACTATTTTTGTCTAATCTTATTTATTTCAACTCAAATGGTCTCTTAATGCCTTAGGACCCAAATCATGCTTTGAATAATGGTAACTTAGCTTAAATCCAGAGGCTAAGTGACCCAAATTAGTGAATAAATCCATGTTTCATCCTTGTTTACATTCACTCATTTATGTACATCTAATACCCATGATTAAGACTAGGTATTGGATAAAGTTGGATTTCATGCTTGTTAGATCTAAGCTAGGGAATTAGGATTGATTATTTGACATCATATTATTATGTGAAGTGATGTTGTCAGAATCAAGATGTAAAAAGTATTCTTTACTTTTATAAAGATTTGTAGTGTGGAAGTAAAGGTCGAACCCACAGAGATTGATTACTACAGCTCTTAATTTTAAAACCTAAGTCTAATTAACTAAGAAAAACGGATTTGAATTGGATTTAATTAATCTAAGAACAATAAAAGTAAATCTAAACTAGGAAAGCAATTAAAGTTGTTTTAAATAATGTTTAAGGGAACCTAGGATTGCAAATCCACCACTAGCTTCATAATAAGAATATTTATGGATTACTTTAGTTTATTACGTTGGATGAATATGGGGAATTGTAGCTACAAGCCCAATTCCTCCGACAAGAAGATAATCATGGTTCAAGCACCAACATAATCCATCTTCGGGTAGCACGAATTATCTCACACTAAACTAGGGTTGTGATCTAATCCGTCTAACCTAGGCATGGACTATTCGGATACTTGATAGCACAAATCAATAGAGCACCATCACATGTAAACAACCTAAACAAGCACAGCAAGAATAGATCGTTGAGCACATCACAGTCAAAATAGATCTAAGACAAGAATAAATTCTGAAAGCAATGATTTAATCAATAGAAGTACGATTTATTTATAAAAATCCTCTAAACATGTGACTGTCATCCATACATAATAAAACTAAAATAAAAACATAAATAAAACCCTATTACTCGTCTAGGGCTTCATTGAAACCCTAGATCTATGATCTAGCCGTCCATGGAAGTGATAGATGGCAAGTAGTTGATGGAGGAGGCCATGGAAACCCTTGGTCTTCTTCTTCTTCTCCTTGCTTCCCTCCCTTCAATGGCTGGAAGTATGGTTGTAGAATGTGTGTATAATAATTGCCAACCCTTTAATTGAAGTAAAAATAGAGTATATATAGATTTACAACAAGTTTTGGAAGCCTTTACAACTCGAAACGGACTGAAACTGATGTAATTTACAATCTGGACGTCATTCTGCAGTTTCGTTTGCACAGGAGTCTTCAGTACACTGAAATACGCAACTTTGATTTTTCCACATATCGCGCGAGCGGGTCGCGCGAGCGCGACAATTGGACCTTCGCGCGCGCGGATCGCGCGAGCGATTCTGGGGTTCTCGCGCGAGCGATTCTCGGATTTCGCTGGCGTGCCCGCGCCCGCGACTTGGCTTTTTCAGCTTCTTCAACTATGCTTTTTCACCCTGTTTAGCCTGGTTTAGTTGATTTCTTCCAAAACCTGTCAGAAACTAGAAAACGAAGTAAAAATATACAAAAACAGGATAAAAAGGTACTAACAAATGCTCATTAAGGCGTATATTTAGGATTAGTTCTCTCCCAATCATGAAGCATGTGGACTAATCTTTGTTTTGTAGCGCATTTGAGGTACAATTTCTTATCTCCTTTCTAATTTATTTCATTCCCTGATTTTATTAATTTTATTAACCTCATGCGCGACACCTTAGAATTAGGAGCTTGTCCTATATGTATATATGATTAGAGACTTCTTTTTTAGGATTTTCTTTTGTTTGTATGCATCGCACGTTTAAATATCGTTGCTGGATCCCAGGTAAGTTCTCTCGTTCCTTATTGCATATCATATTGCTTGTTACTTGGAATACGTGATTTATGAATGATATTTTGGCCATTAGCAATTTTACACCCTTCGGACATGTTTTTGTAATGTATACGTATATATGTATTAGTTGAGGGCATACTTAGATTAATAAATTTGATTAAAAGTATGTTAAGTAGAGGCCTATCTCAAGATAGGATGAGAGAGGGTGTTTTAGTCCGACGGGCTCCTTCCTCTCTCATTCCATAATCCCCGGACCTAGTTAATCTTTGGCTTCGCAAACGATCAGTTTCCTTTCAAAATGGTTTCTTAATTTTTCCTTTTAAAAATTAAGTGGCGACTCATTTGTTTTCGAATTTGATTTTGAGAAAGTATTTTAAAAAAAGAAAAGCTGTGGGTAAGAAAAATGCGATATCCACAGATATTATTATTTATAGCTAAGTGTATACCGTCACTTAATTCTAGGTCAGGAGTTCCGTGAGGAACACCTCTGATGGAGAGGTGACCCACACTAACAATTACCCAAAAAAATCTCTTAAAGAATTTTGTACCAATGATTCCATGATCATCTACACTCGATGGGGAGGATGACACTAGAGCCATCACACAAAATTAATCATATCATCTATAAACTAGTGATGGAGACCATGAGATTTATACTTGATAAATTCCCTATCCCACTTAGAATTTTTAAAAATTTGAGCGTTATAATTTTTTAGAAAAACTTTTAATTTAATTAATAAAAATTAATGAAATACTTGACAAGGAATAATTCATCTTTACTTGTCAAACCCACATATGTAGATGATAAAATTATTCTATTCTCAAAATTTTAGAAAATAAGTACTCATGTTTTCAAAATATGGAATTAGTTTGATTTCTAAATACACATGTAGTTGTCCATCATTTTAAATTTATATAAATTAAACATGCAACTAGACATCTGAAATAGGTCTAGGAACAATTATCCATATTATCCCATTCATTAAACATGAAACAATGATACTCATTCAATCACACATAAATAAGGAAACCACAATAAAATAGGAATCCCACTATTATGGACAAGCTGCAACTCTTGTGAAGAAATCTTCATTGAACACGATTAATTTGATGTCGCCACTACGCACGGTGGTCGAGCTACCCGGTCAGCTCGCGATGATTGAGGCTCGTAGGGGTCGAGGGGGCAGCGCGCCCCACAGGATTTCTGGGGCGCCCCAGAAGCTAAATCTGATCTACCATCAGCAATGGCCTTCTAGAACTATTTTCTGAAATAGTCTTCTGAACTGCCTTCTGAAACTGCTTCTAGATTACTTTCTGAAACTACTTCCAGATTACTTTTTGAAACTGGTTGTAAAACTACTCTTACGAACCATCTTAACGGATTTACTTGAGATATATTACATAAATCATATGCCTCCATGAAGGAGTTCACATGCTTTTTATTTGCAATAAATTAACCACGTATCAACCAAGCGTGGGATCCAATACATACAAATCCTATGCCTCCATAAAGAAGTTCACATGCTATATCAAAACAGCAATACTAACCACAAATACACCCATCGTGGGATCCAATCACACAAAACCAGTGACCATAATAGTGGAATAAGAACGCTGCAAAACAAGTTTTAGCACAGATCTACGTTCTATCCTTCCATCAATGCACGAATAAGATTTGTATTACTAGACAACATGGTTGCTTCCAAACCATACGAGGAATCAACGTTGCTCTGATACCACTATTAGAAAACTGCGTTCCCAAAATCAATTGACAGCGCGTATACTTTTGTACTGCGAAAAATTTCATGAAAGCTATAATAACCCTACAACGGCGGAACTAGGGTTACCTTGAACTGCAAAATGGGCTATAGTAGACTAATCGAGAACACAGGCTCGATCTTCTACCGCATTCCTCTGCTACCAGAATATCGAACTGAGTGTGGGCTCTTTCGAAGTCCTTTCTATTTTTGCTCTCCCTTTTTATGCTCTTTTTTCTATTTTGAGTTATAATACTCTTGATGGAAAAATGCAAACTGAGAAGAGAACCAAAGCAACATTTATATAGGATACGATAGGGACCATAAGAAGTCAATAAGGAATCGTCTTCCTTATGGAATTAGGAAACCTTAATTCGAACTGAATCAAATTCCTATTTCCATAAATTATAACCCATACCACTAAAGAATTATAATTGCACTTCTACCCTTATCTCAAAAAAATATTTTGAGCTCCGTGTTATTAAATTCTTATTATCTTCCCACATTAAGATTATAGATATCCATTAATTAAATATAATTACTGTAACGCCCGCACCCTCGGAATGCCAGCCTGTCAGTGTGGGATCGGCTTTCTGAGAATGGGTGAATTACGACTTGATTTTTATTAGGAATGATGAAAAGAGTATGGTAGGGCCTATTTGAAATGTTCAGAGTCACCACCTATCATTTGGGGTGTTAGGACCCCTACAAAGACAATCAAAGTAATTCATCTTTGACTTTTGAAAAACAGTTTTGAGTAAAGTGGGCCCTTTAAAAGTGTGACTCTGAATAGCCATACGAAAACCAAAGATTTTGAGATAGGTTCAGGGACTCGATTATGTCGAGGGAAGGTATTAGGCACCGTCGAACATTCGTGGGAACACAGTTGCCAATTTTAGTGATTTTTATTAAAATGGGGCATTTCAATTGAAAAAAAGAAAAAAAAATCATTTTTTTTAAGTGGAAAAGGACAGAAAATTGTGATGGGTATGGCCGCACTCTTTGAGAGTTTCTTACGTATCCCAAGATGGGAATTAGGCCAAACGTAGTTCTGACTTGTGTATGAGTGTATGTATAATTTTTTTTTAGAAACTAGACTCACAGAAGCATAACATATCCAAAAATCATTCAGATCCAACCGTTGGAACTATTTTATTTGTATTTTTGAACATCTGGTCTGCTCTCTGTAATTCATAAAAACTGCTACTATTTTTGTCTAATCTTATTTATTTCAACTCAAATGGTCTCTTAATGCCTTAGGACCCAAATCATACTTTGAATAATGGTAACTTAGCTTAAATCCAGAGGCTAAGTGACCCAAATTAGTGAATAAATCCATGTTTCATCCTTGTTTACATTCACTCATTTATGTACATCTAATACCCATGATTAGGACTAGGTATTGGATAAAGTTGGATTTCATGCTTGTTAGATCTAAGCTAGGGAATTAGGATTGATTATTTGACATCATATTATTATGTGAAGCATGTGGACTAATCTTTGTTTTGTAGCGCATTTGAGGTACAATTTCTTATCTCCTTTCTAATTTACTTCATTCCCTGATTTTATTGATTTTTTTAACCTCATGCGCGACACCTTAGAATTAGGAGCTTGTCCTATATGTATATATGATTAGAGACTTCTTTTTAGGATTTTCTTTTGTTTGTATGCATCGCACGTTTAAATATCGCTGCTGGATCCCAGGTAAGTTCTCTCGTTCCTTATTGCATATCATATTGCTTGTTACTTGGAATACGTGATTTATGAATGATATTTTGGCCATTAGCAATTTTACACCCTTTGGACATGTTTTTGTAATGTATACGTATATATGTATTAGTTGAGGGCATACTTAGATTAATAAATTTGATTAAAAGGATGTTAAGTAGAGGCCTATCTCAAGATAGGATGAGAGAGGGTGTTTTAGTCCGACAGGCTCCTTCCTCTCTCATTCCATAATCCCCGGACCTAGTTAATCTTTGGTTTCGCAAACGATCAGTTTCCTTTCAAAATGGTTTCTTAATTTTTCCTTTTAAAAATTAAGTGGCGACTCATTTGTTTTCGAATTTGATTTTGAGAAAGTATTTTAAAAAAAGAAAAGATGTGGGTAAGAAAAATGCGATATCCACAATCTGGCGACTCTGCTGGGGATCGAACCCAGAATCTCTGGTTTCGCAGACCAGAATTCTGATTTTGGGTTCACTCGAGGATTAGACTTGAAAAATATCCTTTTAATCAAATTAGTTTATCTTTGTATGCCTGTTGCATTTCACTTGCATGTCCAGCCAGTCGATTGCACGGAACCATGACCTTGGAGGCTCGGGGCAACCCGGTCGGTCAAGTTATCATGGGACTGTGTGATCACCCTTGATCTCGTACCATGATTTGGTATATTAAGCATCCTATCGGGTGTGTGTCAAGGGTCCCTTATTTGACCAAAACCCAGCCTTTGCATAGTAGTTTCTATAGAACATTTCAATCTTAGGAAATCAATTCTTGATTAGGGTTATGTGTTAGGAAGTTTTGTATGCCCGGAAGGGATTACTTGAGATGATGACGATACTTGCTTGATGAAAGATGAATAATCCTTTAATCACCTTTTTAGCAATTTCTCCTCGTGTTACATGACATTTGGAGGACATGCCGAACCTTGATTATAAGATTATACTTCTTACATCATGTTTAGTTAAGCATCATTGACCTTGTATGCATCCGAATTCATGAAAAGTACGGTAATAACCCGGTCATGTGATCCTCCTACCTAGAGAATTTTCTCTTTCCAAAGTTTTATTATTCATTCACTCTTTCAAAGAAATACAAAAATAAAATAAAATAAAATAAAAAAATAAAATAAAATCTTTCTTCTCCTTTCGAATCGAAATTTCCTTTGTTAAGGTATATTTTCACTTGATCAATTTCGCAAAGAAATAAATTCGAAAAATCTTTGAAGTTATGAATTTTAAAGAAACCCAAAACATCTTCTAATAAAAGATTAAAAATCTTTGAGAATCATTTTTGAAAAATCTCACCTCTGAGAGGGTAGTAAGGATCACAATGAGAGGAAATTGGCGTACTTGACATGAGTGAAGATCTTATGTGATTATGTGCTTATGTGTTAGGATTAGGATTTTTCTCTTTTTTTGGCATATAGAGTAGGCACACACACACACATGCATTGCATCCGCATGATATACAAAATAAAAGTTTTTGTTAAAATAAAGGTAAAAGGTCTTCTAAAAAAAAAAATTTAAAATTTACTGTAGGAGCGAAAATAGCAAATCAAGCGTGGTTTAGGGACCCCACAGCAAGGCTAGTAAGGAGAGGACGTGCTGACATGGCCGAAGAGAGAAACAACGAAGAAATGTCCGGTTTAAGGGTATTAGTCGAACAGCAAGTGGAACAGATGAGAAGGCAGGCCGAGAACATGAACCGCATGATGGGAATGATAGAAGAACTGAATCGCCGACCACCACAAATGAATCCGCCTGTTATGGACCCGCCTTTGGGAGGAGGGGACGGGGATTGGTTCGACGATCAGGAATCACAATGGAATGACGCACTAAGGGCCAACAGGGACAGAGAAAAAGATGAGAAGGAGAAGCTGCTGACTGAGAAGATAGAAAAGTTGGAAAGGGTAATGCGCAAGGCTCAGGGAGTGGATACC
This sequence comes from Hydrangea macrophylla, assembly GCA_033977485.1. Taxonomy (NCBI): domain Eukaryota; kingdom Viridiplantae; phylum Streptophyta; class Magnoliopsida; order Cornales; family Hydrangeaceae; genus Hydrangea; species Hydrangea macrophylla. The sequence continues at coordinate 2,921,370 of CM066998.1, read as the reverse complement.
TACCTAATGGAACTGGAAGGGTTGTATGACGGAGTATGCGAAACACTGCCTGCCGGGTTCAAAATGCCAGTTTTTGATAAGTTTGATGGCACCGGGAATCCTCGCAGTCATATCCGGATGTGCATAGGAGCTTTTCAGCCTAGCGGTCTAAGCACTACCATGATGGCCGTTCTATTTCAGCAAACCTTAACAGGAGCTGCTCTATCGTGGTACCTTACACTTGAGCCAAGCAAAACCAGAGTTTGGGAAGAAGTCGTGAAATTGTTTGTGGCCCAGTATGAGTACAATCAAGACCTGGACGTCACTGTTCGAGATCTAGAAACAACCAGGCAAGGGAACAAAGAATCGTTTGCTGAGTATCTGAGCCGATGGAGAGGGAAAGCTGCAAAAATGGTACAGAGGCCATCAGAAAAAGACCAAATCCGAATGTTAATGAAAAACCTGCAGCCAGTCTATCAAGAGAAGATGAGGTTTCAGTCAATCAACACTTTTGCCGAGGTGTTCGATGTGGGAACCAGGATAGAAGACGCGATTCAAGAAGGAGTGATCAAGAAAGAAGAACAACCAAACCGGTATCGGAGGCCCAGTTATGGATCAAATGGAGGGCATTCAGGGGGTCACTCTGGCCCCACCGATGTCACTGCACTTAGCGAGCCAGAAAGAAAATTTGATATCACCATAAACCAGCCAAGAGGAGGAGGGGATAATCAACCAAGAAAATTCTCAGATCTGGGAGAATTGTCAACCGCTCTTGACAGGCTGTTAGCAAAGGGGCATCTCCGTCAGTTGGAACCACGACCTCTGCCAAGTCTGCTTCCGCCAAATTTCCAAGGGGACCTCTTCTGCAAATTTCATTAACAGAAAGGCCACTCGACGGATCGATGCATGAGGTTAAGGCATGAAATCCAAGACCTCATTGACAACAAAGTGATATCCGAACCGCCTGTCAAAGCCCCCAATGTCACCAAGAATCCTCTGCCAAACCACCGTGCTGTGCCGCCGCCACGGGGCCGTTATTTCTTGGAGATAAAAGAAGCAACCTTTGATCCATCTAAGCTAATCACTAAGTCTCGGGCACCAAGAAAACCATACCTGCTGCCTAAGGACTCAACAATCTGTGCTTTGGGGGATCAGCTAAGGGAAAATTGGTGGATCCTAGAGAGCGACGAGCAAGACGTGAGCCGGGTGGAGGATGACCTTTGGTACAAAAGCGACAAGGAAACAGAGGTGTTAGAGAGTACTTTGAAAGTTAATTCGGAAACCAATAATCTATGGATGAGAGAAGAAGTCAGTCACTTAACCCGGTCAGGCAGACACTTCAAGCCGCACGAACTAGAAGAGGATCACCCGGGGAGGGAACTGGAAAAAGGGAAAGGGAAGGTGAATGAAGAAGAAGAAAAGGACAGGGTTTTAAGGCAGATGAGAAAAACGCAAGCTAACATCACTATCTAGGGACTGCTGATCGCCTCCAAAAAACACAGGCAGGCAGTCTTGGATGCTTTGAACCAATCCGATGTCTCTATCGATACAGCGCCGGAAGACCTCGTGGGGATGATCAGTAGGATCCCGGCTCTAGCTATTACATTCTCGTCCGACGACCTACCTCCCGGAGGGCCCGTGCATAACAAGCCTTTGTATGTCACCGTCGAATGCTTGGGTAGCACTGTGCCTGCCTATCTGGTGGACAATGGATCAGCCTTAAACGTGTGCCCGTTTCGAACTACCAAGCGCATGGGTTTGGACGAATCAACTTTCATGCCATCTGAGCAAAGGGTGAGAGCGTACGACAACACTCAGAGAACTGTCATGGGCATAATTCTCCTTCACCTCGATGTCGGTCCACTTGAGAAGGAGGCCGAATTTCAGGTCATCGACATTCCTGCATCCTTCAACCTGCTACTTGGAAGGCCGTGGTTAGACAGTTTGGGCGCCATACCATCGACAATCCACCAGAAGGTCAAATGTGTTTGGAAGAGCAGGGTCTGTGACATCCTCGGGGATAGCTGGGTTCGTCCGTCTGAAGCTTCATCAAGCGCACCAGTCTTAGAGGTACAGCTGCAAGAAGAGGGGACAGGTCTGGGGGGATTCGAGTTCATTAACATGCTGGAAGAGGGAAAGCTGCGAGAGTTCCTACCGCTTTATTTTGATCAGCATGCCAGTCCAGTGGTCGCAGGGATCATGAAGAAGATGGGCTTCTTTTCCGGGATTAGGATTGGGAAAGAACCTTCAAGGCCTGCCTGAGTTTCCAAGAATTCCTACTCAGACTCACACTCACGGCCTGGGGTATCAGCCAACGAAGAAGGAACTAAGGGCAAAGAAGAAGGCTTTCGATGCGCCACTAGACCCTTACCTCAAGACGCTCAATGGATACTTCGTGAAGGAGGGAGAAGACTTCCCTTTCTGTGGTTTCCCAGAGCCATGGGTGGACCAGAAGGACAAGCGCTTAAAGTCGGGGTTCGAAATCTTCTTCTCCCACGAATTCTCCAAACACAAGGATCCGTTTCTGCAAGTGCCTGAAAAGCCTGTTACTGTCGACGATTGGATCGGTGTACTAGAAGGACCGGTCATGCAGAATCTGTTGAGCAAGGAAGGGGTAGAAGTCGAAGGAAAAGGGGAAGAAAACAAGGGTTTGGAGGTCAAGGCCGAGGAAGGGAATGTTGAGGATGTGCTGGAAGAGGATGCGCTGGAAGAAGAGCTGGAACTAGAAGAGGGAGAGAAGACAGACACCGGAGGACTGCCAGGTTGCGTCACTTTGGAGCTCAAGCAAGGAGCCAACAAGGAGTGGGTCTTTGAGTCTAGTGATAAGTATCCCCCTCACCCAGAGTCTGTAATGGCCCAAATGAGGCGTCTTACTATTGCTATGTCTGTTGTAATCACTCCTAACAAAATCAATGAAAGTATGACTGATTCCGCCTACTCGAATGCGCTTAATGAATGTGATGAATGTGATGATCATGGAATACCTAATGAATTGCAAAAGTTAATTGACAAAGAATCTGCATGTAAAATCATTGAAGACACTCTAATGATTAATCTAGGAAATGAAGATAATCCTCAAAATGTCTTTATCGGCTCAACACTTAGCAATGAAGAAAGCAAAGAACTAATCAATCTATTAAATGAATTCAAAGATGTTTTTGTATGGTCTTATAATGATATGCCAGGTATTGATCCAAAGATAGTCCAACACCACATCCCTCTCTTTCCCAATTCGAAACCCATAAAACAGAAATTGAGGCGAATGAGGCCAGAATGGGCACTTAAAGTAAAAGAGGAGGTTGAAAAGCAACCAAAGGCTGGATTCTTGATGGTCACCGAGTATCCAGAGTGGATTGCCAACATTGTACCTGTCCCAAAGAAGGATGGTCGTGTTAGGGTTTGCGTTGACTTTCGAGATTTAAACAAGGCAAGCCCTAAAGACGATTTCCCATTACCCCACATTGATGTGTTGGTCGATAACACTGCGGGACATGAGCTTCTATCTTTCATGGATGGATTCTCTGGGTATAATCAAATCCTCATGGCACCCGAGGATAGGGAGAAAACCACGTTCATCACTCCATGGGGGACATATTGCTATAGGGTTATGCCATTCAGACTTAAGAATGCAGGTGCGACCTATCAAAGGGCTGCCACCACTTTACTGCACGACATGATCCACAAGGAGGTGGAAGTGTATGTGGACGATATGATTGTGAAGTCCAGAGAGAGGGGAGGGCACCTAGAGGCTTTGAGAAAATTCTTTGGGAGATTGAGGGAGTTTAAGATGAGGCTGAACCCGCAGAAATGTACCTTCGGAGTTACCACAGGAAAGTTGTTAGGGTTCCTTATTACCCAAAGGGGGATCGAAGTAGACCCAGCCAAGATAAAAGCCATAACCGAAATGAACCCACCAAGAAATGAGAAAGAACTGAGAGGGTTCTTAGGGAGAATACAGTTCATCAGCCGCTTCATTTCCAAACTCACCTTGACCTGTGATCCATTGTTCAAACTGCTTAGAAAAGGAGAAAAATTCAAATGGGACGCCCTTTGCCAACAAGCCTTCGACAAAATCAAAACCTACCTCCAGAACCCCCCTGTCCTATCACCACCATCACCCGGGAAACCATTATTGGTTTATCTCTCCGTATCCGAAGATTCGATGGGATGTATGTTGGCCCAAGAAGGAGAAGAGGGGCACGTGGAGAACGCCATTTATTACTTGAGCAAGAGAATGATCGGATACGAGTTGAAGTACTCGCCCTTGGAAAAAGCCTGTTGGGCCTTAGTCTGGTGTACCCGTCGCCTTCGCCACTACATGCAAGCATTCCCTGTGATCTTGATATCCCGAATGGACCCACTAAAATACCTATTCGAAAAACCCGTCTTGACCAGTAGGATTTCCCGTTGGACTATGATGTTGGCTGAATTCGATATCAAATATGTCACTGCCAAGTCCGTGAAAGGGAGGGCTGTCGCCGAGTTTTTAGCCGATCTCGCTGTGGAATCCGAGGACGAAGGAGAATTCAAGTTCCCAGATGAGGGAATATTGGAGGTGAAGGAGGAGTTGTGGAAAATGTACTTTGATGGAGCAGCCAACCAATTAGGTTACGGGGTCGGAATCATTCTCATAGCACCCGATGGGACCCCTACCCCATTAGCTGTCAAACTCAAATACAACTCAACCAACAATACCGCGGAGTACGAAGCCTGCATAATTGGGATGGAAGCGGCCTTGGCTTTGAAAGTCGGACGGATTGATGTCTTCGGAGATTCCAATTTGATCATATCCCAGGTCCGGGGAGATTGGAAAGTAAAGCATGAGAAACTGAGACCTTACCATGATTACCTGAAAAGTCTGAAAGCGCAATTTCAAAAGATTTCTTTTCACTACCTTCCTTGTGAAGAAAACCAATTAGCCGACTCATTGGCTACCTTGGCCTCGATGATCCAAATCCCCTCTAAAACTACCATGATCTCGCTATCCATAGAAGTAAGGAAACAACCGTCGTTTGAAATGGTCGCAGCCGTAGAAGACGAAGAGGAAGTACCGTGGTATGAGGATGTGTGGAAGTTCATTGAAGAAGGAGAATACCCCGAGAGAGCCTCAGAAAAGGATAGAAAGGCAATTCGACGGTTCGCCGCTCAATTTGTGATCTATGCAGGTAAGTTATGGAAGAAATCCTACATCGGGTACAATCTAGAGTACCTATATGGAAGGGAAGCTAAGAGAATGATGGAAGAAATTCATGAGGGAGTGTGTGGGCCCCACATGAATGGGCACATGCTAGCGAAGAAGATCATCTGACAGGGATACTATTGGACAACCTTGGACAAAGACTGTTGTGAGTATGTTAGAAGGTGTCACAAATGCCAGATTCATGCGAATCTAATGCACACTCTGCCGTCACAGCTTTACAGCATGACCACCCCTTGACCGTTTTCCGTATGGGGGATCGATATCATTGGTAAGATAGTTCCGAGGGCTTCCAATGGGCACCGGTACATAATCGTGGCAATTGATTATTTTACAAAGTGGGTAGAGGCAGCCTCGTATGCAACTTTGAAAGCCAAAGATGTGGTAAGTTTCATCGAGAAAAACATAATCTGCAGGTATGGGGTCCCGAATGAGTTTATCTCCGATCATGGCAGTCACTTCCAAGGAGAAGTCATCCCGCTCTTGGAAAGGTATAAGATCACTCATCACCAATCATCCCCGTACAGGCCGCAGACGAACGGAGCAGTAGAGGCGGCAAACAAAAATGTTAAGGCAATCCTGGGGAAGACGACGGATACGTATAAGGATTGGCATGAAAAGCTGCCATTTGCTTTGTGGGGGTACCGGACCTCGGTCAGAGCTTCAACAGGTGCTACGCCGTACTCATTGGTCTACGGAATGGAGGTGGTCCTCCCAATTGAGGTAGAAATACCCTCTCTCAGGGTCTTGGCAGAGTGCGAAGTAACCGAATCAGAATGGGTACAAGGAAGGTATGAGGAGTTGATGTTACTCGACGAGAAGAGGCTGGCCGCGATCAACCATACTCGGGGGTACCAGAAGAGGATAGCCCGTGCTTTCAACAAAAGGGTCAGCCCAAGGAAGCTTGCTGAGGGTGACCTTGTCCTCAAAGAACTGAAAGTGTCTGTTTATGACCCCAGAGGTAAATTCAAACCCAACTGGGTCGGGCCGTACATCATTAAGACTCTCCTTTCCGGAGGAGCGGCTTATCTCATGGACCTGGACGGGGTTGAATTTAAACAACCAATTAATCTCGATCGCCTCAAGAAGTATTTTGCTTGAAACCTTTCTTTTCAAAGCCTCCTACCTTGATGAACTACGCTTGACCTGATTCCCGTTAGGGGATACGTAGGCAACCTATTTGGTTCGGTCACTTAAATAAAACCGCCCGAACGGCGTCTTCCTTCATACCTTGAACCGAACTACTCGGGACCTGACGCCCACTCGGGGATAAGTAGGCGGGCTCTCCAAAGCCCTCGGTCCACTCGAAAAACCTGTGCTAAACTAGGGGCAAACTGGCGTTTGCCCAGAACTACTTCAAAGCCCTAAAGCCAGGGGCAAACTTTGTTTGCTAGCCGAAGAACCCAGATATCTGTCTAAAACCCGTCTTTGGATCTCCTGGCTATCAAGATACATACTATAAAGAAACAAATGAGAGTTCATGGTATAGAAAGAATGAAGCCCAAAGCCAAACTCAAAGCAAGGTAAAGAGCCGAGAAAAGACATTTGAAAGGAGAATTCTTCATAAAAGATTAATTGAAGGGGAGGAACACTTTGATTGAACATGTTAGAACTTTCCTAAAAGATAACACCACTTTTTGAAGAGAAAAATCACATTCAAAAGCGTAAACAAAGAGTAGACAGGGTCTGTCAGAAAGCTTTGTAAAATAGCAAGCTTTTCCCTGTTTTCGTCCACTTTATTATGCATGTGTCCGTCAAGCTCGCCTCGCAACCAAGGCTTGGATCTCTAGGAGATATTCGGTAGTAGTCGCAGTCAGAGCAGGAACCCTTGGGAAAGGAGCAGCCATTCTGCTGGGCCAAGCCTCCATGAAAGCCTTCACAATAGAAGGACGCAAAGGGGACCCCCTGGTGAAATCAGCAGTCACAGATTCGGTAGCATCTTGCACAAGTCCAAACTGACGGACAACCCGGTCAGGAATATAGAAAGTCGTAGCATGCAAACCCGGTAGCCAGATGCCAGGTCGCCCAGGGAGGCGTACAGCAATAGAGCGACAGATCCACGACGGGCAAACCCAACAGATGTCACTAGAAGAGAGGCCTTGAAGCCAACCAAGCCATGCGTCGGCGGACTGAAACAGGCTGTGAATCTCCATGCGATCATAAGGAAGTGACCCACGGAGATGGGAAGCATGAATGAAGAGGTCCAGACGCTCCATGAGCCAAACTTTCAAGACAAAAGGTGCCCCAGCAGATAACATGACCCCAGTGGCATGAGCATGGCCCAATCCAATCAGAGTTTCACCAAGGACTAGCATAACAGCACTTTTCATCTCCCGCAAACCGCAGGCGATGGGTATGAGAGTGTCCGAAGATGATCGAAAGAGAAAGTAAGAGAGCATAGCAATTGACAAGGCACTATGTCGAATGATCTGATACTCACCATTGTGAGGGTCCCCTATGGGAGCATAAACAGAAGAAAGGCGCTCAAAGTCGATTTGCCTGTCATGAACAAAAGAGCCCGCCGCATTCCGAGACATGTGGAGAAGGGTGGCTAAGTCCCGAACATACCCGGCCTGAATCTGAGGAACCATCAATTCAGCAGAAGGATCCGTATAGAGAATAGCGCTAAACTCCTCAAATAAGGGGCAGATCTCCTGAGAGCCGAAATGAAAGACATTGATAGCAGGATCCCAACATTGGACGGCGGCGCGAAGTAGACCCTCATTTAGATTCATCTGTTGGAAAGAGAAGAGATCGTTTAGTCTGAAGCACTCAAAATTGAGCTTGTCAATGCCAGAGAGAGTATCCATCCATGGGAAGAGGACTTGAGAACTAATGGGGGCCATTTGGAGAGGAAATGAGAAGAAATGAGAAGTGTTTTGCGGAACTTTGAGAATGAAGGGATATAAATAGAAGAATAAGGCTGTCTACCTACCCGCGGCACTCGATAAAGTGCGGCGGCACTCGATGAAGTGCCGCGCGGCAGTCAGTGAATGCCGTTACGGCACTTACTGACTGCCGTCACGGCTCTCACTGAGTGCCGCGGAGACCTAACTGAGTGCCGTTCTGAGTTTTTCATTAGCCAGGATCTGTTTGTAACACGATCAGCCCACCTGCAAACAGAAAAATAAATGAGAAGCAATAAAACGTGTGCATCATGCAGCACGTACAAATACATTCATTCATTCATTCATTCATTCATTCATTTCATTTATATGTACATTCCAAAAGATAAAAGAAACAAGAGCATTCAAAGATAAAAATAAAGACGGGATCAAGCCATGATCCCACATACGGCAAGAATTGGACCAAGCTATGGTCACACATATGGTGAAAAGCAATAATGTAATAATAAAAGTATTAGGAATGCCTATCCTACCAACTGTCAGGGAGCAGCCATCAAAATAAAGCATATGTGTATATATACAGTCATCCACCAAAATAAAGTATAAATCTTCTCAAAAACAAAAAATGATAAAAGCAGAATCAGCTCCGACCCCGACCCCGGCCGCGAGTCTGACGAGTCGTGCGCCTAAGAGGCTCCTCCTCTGACTCGGTCCTGCTGCCTCCACCACTATCTCCACGTCCGCTGCCTCGGCCTCTGCCACCGCTAGTGCCCTCGCCGCCGCCTCCGCCACGCCCAACACCGCTACCTCCGGGAGCATCGCTGAGAGAGATGCCAAACTGCTGAAGCCGCTGCTGGAGCTGACCAACCTTCTGAGATAGGGCTCTGATCTCCTCCGCCTGAAATGAGAAAAATAAGTCCAGGCAACGTTGAAATAACGGATAAAATACTGAGAATAAAAGGAATAAAAGATCATACCTGGGCCCTCAGCTGGGTCGCAGCAGTCGCCCGAGCTCCCTCAGCCTGAAAAGCAAGTCCCGAGAATAAAAGATTAGTAAGAAGGGGGACAATCAAAATCACCGTCAAAGAGAAAGTGAAAGTGAAAGGTGGAGAGGAGTCTCTTACCATCCACTCGCGCCCAAGAACCCACTGTCGCACGCTATGGGCATACGTCAGGCCCTCCTCCGCGTAAGCACGCGGGACAACGTCGCAGTGGAGAGGTATAGTGGGAGCACTATGCGAGAGTCGGGGGATCGTCGTCGAGTGAGGCTCCCCGAACGAGACGGTCGACATGGTCCAATCCCACTCGGGTAAGGCGGGGGGACGAACCGCAGCAGGCACATGCTGCAAACAAAGATAATATAACATGAAAAAGGAATAAAAGGAGAACTCACAGAGATAATAAAGAAATCATTTACTCACCCGAGTCACTTCCATCAGAGGGAAGTTCGGCATCAGCTTGGCGGCACGGAAGGCCGCATATCCGTCAGGATCGTCCAAGAAGCCGTGAATACCAAGGCCGGCTAGAGCAGCCGTGAACTCGCTGCCCTGAAGTGTATCTGTGGCCCTCATAGAGTCGGGAGGAGGGAATGGCACGAAGAATCTGGGGGCCGCTAGTGACTGCCTGGTCACCCTCTCTCCTAGATACCACGCCTGGCCCTCTGGCCCACATAGAAGTCCCCTCGTCGGGTCATACCCGGCCGACTCTCGAATCTCCACACTAGCCTCGGGCAGCACCCTGAGCCACGGCTGCCAGTGTACATGCTCCTCCCGTAGGTTCGTCAGGAAATTCCTGAACGAAACAAAATCATGAGCTCCGGTCTTCCGCCCAACCCTGTCCTTCGCCCATTTCAGCCCCTGAGGCATGACGAGGGCGTCAGTGTCGCGTGTCACTGGAGACATCATGCGAAAATACTCGTGGGACCAGATCTGCGATAATAAAATAAGGGGGTTAGTTTCTCAAATTGAATAAATTTCTGAAAGCATAAAAAGGGCAATGAAACGTGAAAATATACCTCCCACGCTCTCCAATACCCGCTGGTAGCAGCCGACCTGTCCCGGGAGATGGCACCCATATGCCTGTACAGGATAGATAACCCTGCACCAGCCCAATCAAACTTAGCGACCCGGTCCAGACGCTCCAGCGATGCCACCAAAGAAGCAGAAATCCGGTCACCCTTGGTGCTCAACAAGGAGCACCCCAGCATGTACATCAAGAAGCCTCGGGCCATCTGCTCGTCAGTAAAGCCGGGTTTCCCCCAGAAGGTATCCATAAACCACCGGGCCGTGACCAAGGCCTCCTCCGGAACCACCCCTAACAACGGCTCCATCTGGTCCCACTCCTGGTCTGTCAAATACCTCAGAGGCTCTCCGCCAAAGGCGATCCTTGTGATCATGGAGAAGTCCAATGGCGTCAACGTCATCTCGCCGAATGAAAACTGAAAAGTACTCGTGGTATCCCACCACCGCTCAGCCATCGCATGCATCTGCTGTAGGTTGTTGGAGCTCTTCGTCAAGAGTTTGACGAAGTCTCCAAACCCTGCTGCGTCAATAAGCCCCCGTATGGTCTCACTCAGCTCCGTATACCACTCGTGGCCATGAGCAAGGCTGCCATGCCCCTTCAGCACCTTCGGCTGCAGCTGCAAGAAAGAATAAAAAGGTTTGTTGTTAGGGAGTGGATAAAGAAGAAAGCAACAACAGTGAATAAATAATAAATAAAGGAGTGTTCATAGGGGATTTCACAAGCAAAGCACTCGTTTGCATTCAAGAGGAAATGAATAAAAGAAAACACTCAATATTCTAGCAAGGTTTCAAAAAGAAAAGAAAGAGAAATAGTAGTTTGTTCACATTCTCTAAAATACATGCACATATAAGTTTCGAAAGAGATTTTTTGGGCCCAAAAAAGTACAAGTTTCGAAGAGAAATGCGTAATTGCAAACATTCGAGAATCAATAAATGGCACTTGGAATGCTCAAGAAAAACTCGCCAGTATAGTAAGAACAGGAGAAGGTTCAGGATTGCATTGGATTCTTTATTCACAAGCAATGTATCCCGATTAAATGGCTTTCAAGAGTCTTTGAGAAAAGTCAAAGGAGAAAATAAAGGATAAGTGTTCAGAATATTCAAACATAACATTCAGTTTTCGAGGTTCATGAGAATTGAAAAGAGAATAAAGTAGATTTCCTTTACAAAAGGCATGGAATAAAGTATTTGAGACACTCGGGGATGCCACGAGCACGACATTCGGGACAGGGTATCTAAGAAGTTGTGGCAATCCTACGTTACATTCACGTAAAGAAGGAAATGCGGGAAAGAAATACGAAAAATAAATAAAAGGGGAGCGTTTACCTAGCGCTTGAACGCGCGGGCCGACAAATGCTCATCGGGGTCCCTCAGTAGGAGTGTGGCGTCCGGGTGATGAGTAGCAGTGTATCTGGCCTTCTTCTTACGCCCTGAACCACTCGCCATAATCTGTCAAAGAAAAAGAGAGAATCCGCGCGTTAGATTAATGAAAATTCGGAAAAACAATGAAATAAACAGGTTTAATCAAACTCTGATCTAGCAGAACTAACCTGTGAATGTCGTAGATCAATATAGGAGTGAGGAAAGAAAAAGAGAAAATTTTCTCCAGAGAGATTTCGAGGGAGAGGAGTTTGAGAGAATGAGAGAAATGTAATGAACCCGGCGATTTAAGCCACTGCCGCTCAAACGCGGCACTCAATTTTCCGTGCACGGCAGTAAGTCAACTGCCGCGCGGCACTCTCCGAGAGCCGCAACGGCACTCCGTGAGTGCCGCGCGGCAGTCGCGGACTGCCGCGAAAAACCGCGTGTGCCGCGATTAAGGCGGTTCAAGGATATTTACTTTCCCTCCAAAAATTCAAATCAAGTCCCGAAAATTGAATTTGAGGCCCCCAAAATTTGCCCTCATTACCCTTTTTGCCCTCGGGGTCATTTTTAGGTACACAATGACTACAAATTTCGAAATTTAAGAGTATCTATGAGCCCGTGGGCCTCCCAATTTTTGAAAAGTGAACATATTTGAGCCCGTGGGCTCCCAGTTTTCGAAAATTAAAATTCTGGGCCCGTGGGCCCCGATTCTTGAAAAATTGAAAATATTTGAGCCCGTGGGCCCAGACTTATATTCTCGGTTCTCGCAACAGATTTACGTTAACCCCCGTTTTGGGAATATAACAGATTTATATTCTCGGTTCTCGCAACAGATTTGCGTTAACCCCCGTTTTTGGGAATATAACAGATTTATATTCTCAGTTCTCGCAACAGATTTGCGTTAACCCCTATTTTTGGGAATATAACGGATTTATATTCTCGGTCCTCGCAACAGATTTGCGTTAACCCCCGTTTTTAGGAATATAACAGATTTATATTCTCGGTCCTCGCAACAGATTTGCGTTAACCCCCGTTTTTGGGAATATAACAGATTTATATTCTCGGTTCTCGCAACAGATTTGCTTTAACCCCCGTTTTTGGGAATATAACAGATTTATATTCTCGATTCTCACAACAGATTTGCGTTAACCCCCATTTTTGGGAATATAACAGACTTATATTCCCCCCCGAGATCAAATCAAAAATCATGACCCCTGTAAGAGATCTTCGCATCGGTCACTGAATTAGGTGATTTTCCTTAACTAACACGTCACACAAAATGCGTAAGAGTGACATGATGAGCATGACATTTGTACAACCGGTTCAATTCAGAAAGAACCATGGCATGGCATTTGCATCACGATTGGATAGGTGCATTCATCCGTGTGACTACTTGCGTTTGTGTGTGTTCGACCCCCGTGTTTGAACTACGCTTTGGTCTGATTCCCGATGGGATACGTAGGCAACTCGCCATCGAGCACGACCAGCATGAACCGTTCATACAAGCCGATTTTTGTAACGCATTTTTTTACCTAAATTCGACAGTCTGGTCAAAGGCTTGTCTTCACACAGGCTTTGACATTCACTTATGGGACGCGTTGCCCCACAAGCTCTGTCAAAGAGGGGCAAACTGTAGACACCCCAATTTTGACCAACCGTCAAATTCAGGAGAGTGTCGCCTCCGTATCCGATGATAACAAGGACCGAAAGATTCAAAGTATTCCAAGCTCTTCAGAAAGTTCTCTAAAATGCGGTAAAATTTCACAGAAAAGAGAAAATACCAGGTATTTAGGAGAATTCAGGTATAAAACACAATTTTCGGAAAATATCCTCAAGAATCATTTGCTTTGAAAAAAGAAAAATCTAAAAGGGGGAATCTTAGCTAAAAATGGCACACGGCGGACTGCCGCGGCACTCAGTGAGTGCCGCACGGCAGTCACAAAGTGCCGGGCCGGCATTCACCGAGTGTCGCCAGCAATTTCTGACTGCCGTTCACTTTTAAAGTCTGTATTTTGTAGAGCAATACGTATGCGTATGCGAATAAGAACAAAAATTGATAAAGTAAGACTGACAAAAACGCGGCAATCCATTAATTACCGCGGTATTTGATGAATGCCGCGCGGCAGTCGCGTAGTGCCGCGACGGCAGTTAGCAACTGCCGCGGCGGCATTCGCGGACTGCCGCGACAGTTTCTGGACTGCCGCGCTGGGCAGCAGTCTGCATAATTTCAAAAAGTACACATTGTACCACCAAATGAGAGAATTACACCTGTTTTTTGCTCCGAAATTCACCAAAAAATACCTGATAATTTTGCCTATAAGAGAGAAGGAGAAATAATACAAAGGACTACTACATCAACATATTTTGGAGAGAAAAGAGAAGAGAGTTTAGAGAATTAAGAAGAAGAGTTTGGAAGATCTTCAAAGAATACTTTGAGGATAATTTGGAGGTGATCCCCTATGCCTTAGATTGTTTGTTTACTCTTTTTCTTTTTGGACTTCCAATCCTAAAATCTCTTGTTATTTTTGTTTGTCAAGCAAGCTTAGGAGTTTCTATTTCTAATTTTCCCTTCAATTTCTTATGTATGTTCTTCTCATTGAGAGTCTTGGAGATCTTCAATATCTCTCTTGATCTCTTGAGTATGATCCTTTGAACCTCATGTAAAGCTCACACTCTATATGAGAGTCAAAATTTGATCATCACTTTGTTTTATATAGTTGGATCCAAGTCCATGCCCATGACTTGGATCCTCTAAACTTGGTATTTAATGAAGTCATTCCCTTATTCTTCTTGAAACTTAGGAGCATTAGTCATGTCTTTGTCTCCCATGACCATCAAATGGTAGGAGTAATAAGTTGAATTCAAGCTTTGGTCTATAAAGTTTTGAGTTCATTGTTTGGAATTTTGAGAAGTTCATTTCATACTTCATCAAAATCCATAAGCATAAAGTGACTTTTAGTCTTCAAGGACCATCAAATGGTAAGAAAAGTAGTTTGGTTTAATCTCAACTTCATGTTTTCAATAGTTGAGGTTAACTAACAAAGTTGAACTAGCAAAATAAAAACAGTGAGTTCACAAACTATTTTTGATCAAAGATTTTTAGTTCGAAATCTAACCGTTGAAATCAAGTGAAACCAACGGGAAAGTGTCAATAACACATCGTTTTACCACTGTAATTTTTGTTTTGAGGTGGTTTTATGTTTAGAAAGGTTTGATCATGGGTTTTGTGAGACAACCACAATCTGTCCAGAATTTTAGAATAGTTTCAGAACAGCAAACCGGTTTTAAAATTGATAGATCAGAGATCTAACCAAGTTTTCATGACCTCTAATAATTCTTTATAAGAACCTTAATGTGTTATGAAGGTTCCCTAAAACGAATGAAGCAATTCGGACTTGTTTGCTATTTTTAAAAAATCATACAAGATCTCTGGACAGAGAGTTGTAAAGTGCTGAGTGATGCCTAGTGTTTTCTACATTCCCGGAGATCTAACCGTTCAAACCTTGATTTTCTTTCTGGGTTAGAAACTAGACTCACAGATGCATAACATATCCAAAAATCATTCAGATCCAACCGTTGGAAGTATTTTATTTCTATTTTTGAACATCTGGTCTGCTCTCTGTAATTCATAAAAACTGCTACTATTTTTGTCTAATCTTATTTATTTCAACTCAAATGGTCTCTTAATGCCTTAGGACCCAAATCATACTTTGAATAATGGTAACTTAGCTTAAATCCAGAGGCTAAGTGACCCAAATTAGTGAATAAATCCATGTTTCATCCTTGTTTACATTCACTCATTTATGTACATCTAATACCCATGATTAAGACTAGGTATTGGATAAAGTTGGATTTCATGCTTGTTAGATCTAAGCTAGGGAATTAGGATTGATTATTTGACATCATATTATTATGTGAAGCATGTGGACTCATCTTTGTTTTGTAGCGCATTTGAGGTACAATTTCTTATCTCCTTTCTAATTTATTTCATTCCCTGATTTTATTGATTTTTTTAACCTCATGCGCGACACCTTAGAATTAGGAGCTTGTCCTATATGTATATATGATTAGAGACTTCTTTTTTAGGATTTTCTTTTGTTTGTATGCATCGCACGTTTAAATATCGTTGCTGGATCCCAGGTAAGTTCTCTCGTTCCTTATTGCATATCATATTGCTTGTTACTTGGAATACGTGATTTATGAATGATATTTTGGCCATTAGCAATTTTACACCCTTTGGACATGTTTTTGTAATGTATACGTATATATGTATTAGTTGAGGGCATACTTAGATTAATAAATTTGATTAAAAGTATGTTAAGTAGAGGTCTATCTCAAGATAGGATGAGAGAGGGTGTTTTAGTCCGACGGACTCCTTCCTCTCTCATTCCATAATCCCCGGACCTAGTTAATATTTGGTTTCGCAAACGATCAGTTTCCTTTCAAAATGGTTTCTTAATTTTTCCTTTTAAAAATTAAGTGGCGACTCATTTGTTTTCGAATTTGATTTTGAGAAAGTATTTAAAAAAAAGAAAAGCTGTGGGTAAGAAAAATGCGATATCCACAGATATTATTATTTATAGCTAAGTGTATACCGTCACTTAATTCTAGGTCAGGAGTTCCGTGAGGAACACCTCTGATGGAGAGGTGACCCACACTAACAATTACCCAAAAAAATCTCTTAAAGAATTTTGTACCAATGATTCCATGATCATCTACACTCGATGGGGAGGATGACACTAGAGCCATCACACAAAATTAATCATATCATCTATAAACCAGTGATGGAGACCATGAGATTTATACTTGATAAATTCCCTATCCCACTTAGAATTTTTTAAAATTTGAGCGTTATAATTTTTTAGAAAAACTTTTAATTTAATTAATAAAAATTAATGAAATACTTGACAAGGAATAATTCATCTTTACTTGTCAAACCCACATATGTAGATGATAAAATTATTCTATTCTCAAAATTTTAGAAAATAAGTACTCATGTTTTCAAAATATGGAATTAGTTTGATTTCTAAATACACATGTAGTTGTCCATCATTTTAAATTTATATAAATTAAACATGCAACTAGACATCTGAAATAGGTCTAGGAACAATTATCCATATTATCCCATTCATTAAACATGAAACAATGATACTCATTCAATCACACATAAATAAGGAAACCACAATAAAATAGGAATCCCACTATTATGGACAAGCTGCAACTCTTGTGAAGAAATCTTCATTGAACCCGATTAGTTTGATGTCACCACTACGCACGGTGGTCGAGCTACCCGGTCAGCTCGCGATGATTGAGGCTCGTAGGGGTCGAGGGGGCAGCGCGCCCCACAGGATTTCTGGGGCGCCCCAGAAGCTAAATCTGATCTACCATCAGCAATGGCCTTCTAGAACTATTTTCTGAAATAGTCTTCTGAACTGCCTTCTGAAACTGCTTCTAGATTACTTTCTGAAACTACTTCCAGATTACTTTTTGAAACTGGTTGTAAAACTACTCTTACGAACCATCTTAACGGATTTACTTGAGATATATTACATAAATCATATGCCTCCATGAAGGAGTTCACATGCTATTTATTTGCAATAAATTAACCACGCATCAACCAAGCGTGGGATCCAATACATACAAATCCTATGCCTCCATAAAGAAGTTCACATGCTATATCAAAACAGCAATACTAACCACAAATACACCCATCGTGGGATCCAATCACACAAAACCAGTGACCATAATAGTGGAATAAGAACGCTGCAAAACAAGTTTTAGCACAGATCTACGTTCTATCCTTCCATCAATGCACGAATAAGATTTGTATTACTAGACAACATGGTTGCTTCCAAACCATACGAGGAATCAACGTTGCTCTGATACCACTATTAGAAAACTGCGTTCCCAAAATCAATTGACAGCGTGTATACTTTTGTACTGCGAAAAATTTCATGAAAGCTATAATAACCCTACAACGGCGGAACTAGGGTTACCTTGAACTGCAAAATGGGCTATAGTAGACTAATCGAGAACACAGGCTCGATCTTCTACCGCATTCCTCTGCTACCAGAATATCGAACTGAGTGTGGGCTCTTTCGAAGTCCTTTCTATTTTTGCTCTCCCTTTTTATGCTCTTTTTTCTATTTTGAGTTATAATACTCTTGATGGAAAAATGCAAACTGAGAAGAGAACCAAAGCAACATTTATATAGGATACGATAGGGACCATAAGAAGTCAATAAGGAATCGTCTTCCTTATGGAATTAGGAAACCTTAATTCGAACTGAATCAAATTCCTATTTCCATAAATTATAACCCATACCACTAAAGAATTATAATTGCACTTCTACCCTTATCTCAAAAAAATATTTCGAGCTCCGTGTTATTAAATTCTTATTATCTTCCCACATTAAGATTATAGATATCCATTAATTAAATATAATTACTGTAACGCCCGCACCCTCGGAATGCCAGCCTGTCAGTGTGGGATCGGCTTTCTGAGAATGGGTGAATTACGACTTGATTTTTATTAGGAATGATGAAAAGAGTATGGTAGGGCCTATTTGAAATGTTCAGAGTCACCACCTATCATTTGGGGTGTTAGGACCCCTACAAAGACAGTCAAAGTAAGTCATCTTTGACTTTTGAAAAACAGTTTTGAGTAAAGTGGGCCCTTTAAAAGTGTGACTCTGAATAGCCATACGAAAACCAAAGATTTTGAGATAGGTTCAGGGACTCGATTATGTCGAGGGAAGGTATTAGGCACAGTCGAACATTCTTGGGAACACAGTTGCCAATTTTAGTGATTTTTATTAAAATGGGGCATTTCAATTGAAAAAAAGAAAAAAAAAATCATTTTTTTTAAAGTGGAAAAGGACAGAAAATTGTGATGGGTATGGCCGCACTCTTTGAGAGTTTCTTACGTATCCCAAGACGGGAATTAGGCCAAACGTAGTTCTGACTTGTGTATGAGTGTATGTATAATTTTTTTTTAGAGAAAGAAAAGTCGTCCCATTTGACCATACACGTGTAATATAGTGATTTGAGAAAGATTTTGTATAACTAGGAACTTTAACCCACGTGGTATAGTCCTAGATTTTAACCTTTGGAAAGTGATTGAGATTGAAATGAGACCATGCAAGTGATTGGAGAATGATGTACATTTTTTGTACTTTTCTATTTTTTTTTATTTTTTATTTTATTTTTTTTAAACCTTTTAGTCCAATACTAGAAGTAAGAATATGTGTCCAAGTGACTGAAAAGTGTACCAGAAGTAAGGGTCGGTGCCCATTAAAAAGTATGAAGACATACTTGTCTTACCTGTGCTATTTGCAGATTCCAAGCAGAGGTGGCATTGGAGTTTTATTTTGAGAAAGTCCATTTTTTGGTATTTTTCTTTTTGTCTTCTTTTTTTTTTTTTTTTGTATTTTTGATTTTATACCGGAAGTTAAAAATGTTCGAATTTCCTTTTATCAAAGTTATTGATCAACTTGATAAGTTAGGCATATTCAGTTTTAAGAAAAGTAGAAAGATACTCAAATTTCTATTTATCAAAGTTATTGAACAACTTGATAAACATGAATATTTGGTAAAAACAAAAAGGACATTTCTTTTTTGGTTTTATGTTTTTTGTTCTATTTTTAGAAAAAAAAAATTGGGTTTTCTAATATTTTGGAAATTCTATCTTTTTTTACTAGACTTTACTCACCTTCAAAACCAAAACCCCAAATGAAAGAGAGAAAAAGAAAAGTTTACCAATGATTATTTCGAAGTGCAGTTTCTTCACAGCTTTGAGAGAAGTTTTTCAAAAATGGAATGGAAGGGTTCCGATGCTTCTGATTTTTTGAAATTTGGATGACACCTAGTAAAATGAGTCTAGTTTCCATAGGAGAAAACCGTTTGGTCATACCAATTATGATTTGGAGAAATTGAGTTTAGAAGCACCCTTACTCAGAAATAGAGACTGCACTATCGACTGAAATTGGATGATTTTTTACGAAAACTAAACTGATCTGAAAAAAAATAAAAAAAAAATCATAGGGGTAGGTAAGAGGCTACAATTAATGTAGAAAATATGGAGTAAAGGAAAAATCTTTGAATAGTCCAAACAATGAACGTGATCTGGTGTCACTGCTGTGATGTTTCTGGCAGATTATATGCCTTCTATGCTTGTGCTTTGCAAATGGGTCATACGATCTTTTTAAATTCTGAGAAAAATCACAGACCAACATCATTGAGTTAAGAACACTCTTCAATTGGTTTCATTTGATTTAAATCAAAACTGAATTCGTGGTGATTTTTTTGATTATCATCACGGCAATGGACTTTAGCAAACATTGACTGTTTGGTGCTTCAATGGTGATTGAGTTTGGAGGATAGAGATGAGGAAGAGATGAGGGAGTAGGGATGCTCCCTCCTTTGTGCAGATGTGATGAGTTGATATTTGTAAACCAAAAAGAGGGGAGGTTTGGTGGAGCATGGGCCTTGATTAGTGGATTATGGGTTGAAATCATGAGGTGGAATGGTGATGGTGGAGTATGGGTTGGAGAAAAATGAATTTAGAGTTATCTCCTTCTATGAATCAGCCATGTATGTGTATACATGGTTAATAACATGGAGAAATGATTCATTAGTGTAGGTGCATTGCAAGTTCGGTGAAATTTTTATTTTAACTTTGATTTGTGATATTTCTTTGACCCGTAGTCCAATTCGAAAAGCCACGTGCTTTTATCAATGAGCACTTTTTTTAAAAATGATTTTGGGTCATGACTTTCGTGACTTACTAATTTTTCGAATTTGAATTCAGAATTTTAGTTGAAAATTGGTGCTTAATGACCTCACATTTTTCTGTAAAAATTACTATTTTGACTCTTAAATTCATTTGAATCATTTTGAAATCATTTTTGACAAAACAAGCTCTTTTCTTCTTTTTCTTTCTTTATTGGGCAAAATGGGGTGTCTACAGCTGCCCCTCTTTGTCAGGTTTTGCGGAGCAAATCATGACAAAGATAAAGAGACACCCATTTTTGCCTCAAGTTTTTATTTTTTTTTAGAAGCATGTACAAGAAACGAATGATCTCAAAATTTGTTCAAGATGCCCACGTATCTTATGTGGAAAATAATCATATCGAGCGTAGTTCAAGTGAGGGATGCCATGATTTTTAAAGAGTGAAGCGACGTGCCAGAGTAGGCAAGTGAGTGGTGTGCCAAGGTAGGCAGCTGGGAATTGGGAGTATTGCCAGTTTAGACAAATAGCTCCACTGGGGATTAAGAATGTTACTAGAATGGGGAACGACTCCGCTGGGGATTCATGTGAGAATCAAACAGAAGAGGGATGGTGTAGTCGAGAAGTGCATAATCGAGTGATCTCAAACTTTAATCGAGAATGTAGTAAAGTAAAGGTATGGTCGAGCTCGTTGACCTGCCTAGGTATCTCCCATCGGGAGAATCAGATCGTGCGTAGTTCGTGTAAACCTAGGTAGTTGAGAGATGGTGAGACACGGTGTAGTCGAGAAGTGTAAAGCCGCGTAATCTCGAACTTTAACTGAGAACATAAAAGTAAAGGTATGGTCGAGCTCTTAGAGCTGCCTACGTGTCTCCTATCAGAGAATCAGACCGTACGTAGTTTGTGCCGCTAGGGGAAGGGGGATGTAACCAGGAAGTGCAAAGCTGCATAATCCTAAACTGAGATTGATGTTGATGATAATGGGATGCCACTTAATGGACTTACTCCCGGCGATGATATTGTGAACAGGATACCTCTTGATGGACTCATTCCTGAGCTTAAAGATGTGAATGGGATGCCACTTGAGAGACTTATTCCCAATAGTGAGATTGTAAGCAGGATGTCTCTTGATGGACTCACTCTTGAGCTTAAAGATATGAACGGGATGCCACTCGACGGACTCATTCCCGATAATGAGATTGTGAATAGGATGCCTCGTGACGGACTCACTCCTAAGCTGAAGATGTGAACAGGATGCCAATTAACGGACTCATTCCCAATAGTGAGATTATGAACAGGATGCCTCTTGACGGACTCACTCCTGAGCTGAAGATGTGAACGGGATGCCACTTGACGGACTCATTCCCAATGCTAGATGATGTGAATAGGATGCCACTTGACGGACTCATTCTTAGTGGTATGATTATGGATAGGATGCCTCTTGATGGACTTAATCCTTGCGATGGTGAGATTATGAACGGGATGCCACTTGACGGACTCATTCCCAATAGTGAGACTGTGAACAAGATACCTTTTGATGGACTCACTCCTGAGCTTAAAGATGTGAACGGGATGCCACTCGACGGACTCATTCTCGATAGTGAGATTGTGAATAAGATACCTCTTGAAGGGCTCACTCTTGAGCTTAAAGATGTGAATGGGATGTAGTGAGATTGTGAACAGTATGCCTCTTGATGGACTCACTCTTGAGCTTGAAGATATGAACGAGATGCCACTTGATAGACTTATTCCTGATAGTGAGATTGTGAACAGGATGCCTCTTGACAGATTCACTCTTGAGTTGAAGATGTGAACGAGATGGCACTTGACAGACTAATTCCCGATAGTGAGATTGTGAACAGGAAGCCTCTTGACGGACTCACTCTTTAGCTTAAAGATGTGAACGGGATGCCACTTCACAGACTCATAGCTGATAGTGATACTATGAATAGGATGCCTCTTGACGGACTCACTCCTGAGCTTAAAGATGTGAACAGGATACCACTTGATGGACTCATACCCAATAGTGAGATATACGCGAGCAGGATGCCACTTGACGGACTCACTCTTGATGAATGATGATAAATAATGAAATGAATAGGACGCCACTTGACGGACTCAGTCCAGATTGTTGATGATATGGGCTTGGTGATCCCGAGTATGGGACATACTTCTTGATAATCCGTATAAGGGATGTTGATTTGACATATAGATCTGAGCTGAGGGATTGCTGTAGAGTTGGAGTCTAAGCAAAGGCTGTATAAAGTGGGTTGGAAGTAGGTTAGGCCAATAGTGAGGCTTTTGTAGCTATGTTGGACCAGTCGTTAGGCTTTTGGAAGTATGTTGGGCCAGTGGTGGTAAGGCTTTCAGAAGTATGTTGGGCCAGTGGTTTGGCTTTTGGAGCTATGTTGGGCTAGTGGTTAGGCTTTTCGATGTATGTTGGGCCAGAGGTGAGTGCTCTCCTTACAAGGATGCTAGAAGTATCAAGACCAGTTGCCCCTGTTTCAAAAGATATGCATTTTCTGCTATATTGTAAAGTATGAATGATTTTTTTTAATGAGATGTTATGCTATGTATAGAGTATTTACAAAAGTGTTTGATGCATGACTTTATCATCTGTGAAAGAATGTTTATAAGTTAGTTGATATTGTATGTCTTGTTGTTTGTTGGAACACCAGATGACAATGTATCTTGAATTTATGGGCTCAGTGACCCAGTATTCGGTGAATGTCCAGTCCTTGTTTGTATTTGCTATGTCGATAGTTTTGCCATAGTCTTGATTTTTACATCGTAGTGCCCTTTTTTAGGCTTGCACTACGCCCGACGGACTATCTTGAAATTGATAGTATGTGATGGCCCATGTCTTTGATGCAAAAGTATGATTTAATGAATCCACCAAGACTTGTGTTAATCAGATTAGACTTTTAGTGGGTTATATTGTAGGCCAGGATCATGAATTAAGAAATGAAGGATCGCATGAAGGCTCAAAGTTTTTTTTTTTAAAAGGTTGACTAGAATGCCTGAGATCACCTTAAGCTTTGTTGTTGTTTTTTTCTTTTTTGCTTGCCCCAATCTAGTACGAGGTAAGTCTTGCGGAGTGAAAGTCGACTTGGGGGAGAATTGCCCTAGTTTGAAATAAGTATCTAAGTCGGATAGTATTTTGTGGATTTGTTTCCAGTTTCTATATTGAGCTCTCTTTTCTTGTTTTTTTTTAGCTTCTCTTCTTTTTTCTTTTTTTTTCCATTGCCCTAGTGTGGGGGGTGATCCTCAGGGGGTTTGAATTTGAAGAAAAATTTTCATTGTATGGCTCAAGTGGGCTAGCAAGTGAATAATAGTGTATAGATAGCTGAAATGATTGCCTCTCATCATTCTGACACAAGTCTTGTTAGATTTTAGAAATTATATATGTGCAACTTTGAAATTAGGAGAAATGGGCTGCCCCAATTGATACTTGATTGATGTGTGACACACTTTGAGTTTGGATCTGAGGTATCCTTACCCTTGAAAGTGTGTTGTCCATGAGTAGTGTCAGGTACTATAATGATCAATTATAGGCTTGAAGCCTTTTTGGCATGTTCTATCATGGACTGCGATTACATGGTAATCGGACATGTGCTGCGTCCAAAAGTCCAAGGCGATGTCCAAATTGGTTTCAACAAGTTACAAGACAATCATATCCAATGAATCATGAGATTTTAGAGCAAAATGATAAATATTGAATGATGAAGAAAGTTTGTTTTTATTTTAATTGGTTTTTTTTTTTAGAAATGTATGTATTTATACAAAGCAGACAATGCATATATTTAGTAATGGAGAAACTTCCCCTATGTGGCATTTTGATGCCTCGTAAGGAGTGGCATTCTGGGCAGTGGATGGAGATTTGGTATTTTGCGAGAGTGACCAAAGGCTTGTGGGTGTATTGGTTTAGAATCAGACTATTTGTAAAGGGTATAGAAACGATGCATGGACTGGATGGCTGGGAACAAGACATATGATTGGTTGCCCATGTATTTACATAATCGTTGACATTCTCTTTTTATTGATGGTTTTTTTTTTTGCGATACATATAAGAGTAAAAAGAGAACAACAAGAAAACCCTTACATTTTAATCAATCCATTGTTCATTGGTAAAGCCCCCATCCAACAAATGATCTGAATCACAAGGGCAGGTCGAGTTTCTAAGAACATTTTTCCAAGTATTCATAGACTTCTTTGTTATCAAACCATTTTAACAAGAAGTAAGCTACAGCTGTCACAACCATACAAAGAAGAATGAATGCTTCGCAAAGTATAATTATCTCGCCTAAATCAATGTTGTTCTCCAAATTTTTTTTGAAAGAGTGCCTGCACCTAAAACGAGATCAAACTTCTGGTCCTGGTCATAATCGCAAGGCACAATGCGCAAAAGACAATGACTATGAGTATGGTAAGGGGAGAGAAGTGAGATAAAGATAAGGGAGTGAGGAGAGAGAGGGGAAGAGATGCAGAAATGAGAGGGAGAGTTGCAGTTTGGGAAGAAGAAAAAGAAAGAGAAATGAGGGAGAGAAGTGAGGGAGAGGTAGGTTTTTATAGTTTCTTTCCTCTACCTCTCCACCGACACTTTCTCTCTCTCCCTGTCTCTTATCCTTTTTTTCTTTTTCTTTTTCTTTTTCTTTTCTCCTTCTCTTTTTTTTTGTGGCCGACAGTCTCTCTCTCCTCTTTTTCTTTTTTGACTTTTTGTGTTTGTTTTTTTAAAATTTTTTTTTATTTACTTAAATAAGTTTGTATTTGATAAAGTAGAGCAACCTATTGTTTTGCCAGCGAGATGATTTGGACAGTTGCGAATGTGCTGGTACTGCTTCGATTTGATAATATCAGTTTTCGCAGTTTTGACTTGTACGTGGTGCCATTGCATCATATTAGGCCTGAATGAAGGATTAGAATCCTCATTTTAGAAAGTGCACTTATGTTATTAACAAGAGATAGTATATCCACATATGATTCTTGAACTGATAGCCCAATGTGAGAGTACATTGCATAAGAAGCAAAATAGTGCTAAGGAGGATTTTTTTTTTTTTGAAATATGAAAAGTTACAATGATACAAATGTACACTCGAATTTCGATAAGAGGGAGATTGACCGAGTTCTGCTAATGTAAGGCTTCCTTCCAGAGGTCGAATACTAACGACATCCTACACGTTTTTTAGCAACCATATAGATCCTATAGTCCGTTCCATAGAACCCTGGGTTAATGTTCTTCAGGACTTACTTCTGAGGACAATACCGTCTTGGGATGCTTACCCTCCTAGTTGCCCTATAAAACAGTACCCAAAGGTCTAAACTACATTAAGCTGGTGGAGAAACATGCATAATAAGATATGTGGGCTTAAAGCCACGCACACTCGACATACAGGAACTACCTTGAATACGGACTGTAATCATTTTCTTTTTCTTTTTTTTTTAAAACAAAAAAAGCCTTGGTTCTAAGGCTCATACCACCTTGTGAATTGTTGACTCTCCATCTCGCCCATTAAGCCCAAGAAGGAGCTTTGAGCTAAGTTATTAGCAATGAAGAAAGAGTAAGGATCAGTGGATAGAGTAGGTGTTTTGATGAACTCGCTTGAAGATTTAGGGGGAAATTTAGATATTTTGGGATCCCTGGTTCTTCTGTTTGATATAAGGGAATTTGGGACTTGCTAGATTGCGAGTGTTGGACTAGATCAGACCAATGTGAGCAAGTTGGAGTAACATAGGGGGTGTGGGTAAGAATAGAGACTGAAGAGCTTGTAAGGTCCAACAGAATTGGAGAAGTCTGGTGGCTGTCGCTAGGTTGTAAGTGTTGGACCAGATTAGACCAACGAGAAGAAGAGGTCGTACAAATTTGAGTAATAGAAAGAATATGGGTAGGACTAGAGATTTCAGAAGAGATTAGAGCAGTTGTGGTAGGAAAAATGGGATTGCACCTAGATCATCCATGGTATAGTCGATCCAAGGATCTAAATCAGGCTCTTTGGATTGTTTGGATAATTCCTCTTTTGACTGAGCTTGGAGTTGTGAAACATGTTTCTTCAGCACTTGAACTTGTTGTTCAAGGAAAAAGACATAAGAAACACAACCCAAAATGGGATCCTAAAGTCTAGATGTGGCTTCATACATAAGGGAGCAGATAGTTTGTCGACGGTCTGCCTCGGATACCTTTCTAATAAGGCGTAGAATGCTCCTGCTTCCGAAAAACTCGTGAATGGCCTCATAATCCCTCATACTTCCTACATACTGAAAGTAGGGAGCCATGTGACAATCACTTCTGTACCATCTTCTATTACATTCACATGCACCACAACGACTAGGGTTAATAATCGTTGTAGAAGCCATTTTGTTATGATTCTTTGTTCCCTTTTCTCAATCTCTATGGGAAGCTCTTGTACAGGGCTTGATTTAGTTTCTTCTTATTCAGATCTGGGTTGGGTGAGGGTTTTTTTTTCCTTCTAGAAGATAGACGAGTTTCTGCTAAGAGGTGGAAGGAAGAGGAAGAGAAGAGGATAGTGAGACAGAGAAAGGTTCATCAAAGAGAGAGAGAATGGGAGAGAAGGATAGAGAGAAAGAGAGCATGGAGGGCCTTTTAAAAGGAGAGGAAGAGAGAAGGGGAGTAGATACATGAGGGGACAAGGAAAAGGGGGCAGGTTAGAAATATAGAGAGAGAGAGAGAGAGAGAGAGAGAGTCCATGAGAGTGATAGAAAGAAAGGGAGCAGGTGAGAAATGAGAAAAGAGAGAGAGGGGGGGTCAGTGAGAGTGAGAGAGAGAGAGAGAGAGAGCACGTGCAGAGAGTGAGAGCATATGGAGAGTGTGATGTATCAACATTGATGTATGTGTAGAGAGTGAGAGTATATGGAGAGAGTGATGTATCGATATTGATGCACACATAGAGAGTGAGAGCATGTGGAGAGAGTGATGTATCAATATTGATGCATGTGTAGGGAGTGAGAGCATGTGGAGAGGTTGATATCTAATGCAAACTTAAATCAGGCACGGTCCCCAAACCTTTAAACCTCCAGCGCCGAAGCACTTTCTCAGGTTGGTGGTTCAAGCGGAGGAAGTTTCGGTGCAGGTACCGGCGGTACTACCGCAACGTCCATGCCAATTACTAATCCTCCTATCTAATCTTAAAGGTTTCCTCTTAAGGAAGGGTTAGGTTATGCTTGCTTGCCAGTGTGTAGTGCTCATGATAGTTAAAGATCGTGGTATTGGCCCTATAGCTTTATTTTAGCATGAGTCACGAACACTGATCGGGAGAGAACAAATCCTATTTATACGCCTTAACGAGCATTTGTTAGTATCTTTTTATCCTATTTTTGTATATTTTTACTTCGTTTTCTATTTTCTGACAGGTTTTGGAATAAATCAAGTATATCAGGCTAAACAGGGTGAAAAAGCAGAAGAAAAGAAGCTGAAAAAGCCAGTTCGCGCGCGCTAGCCGCGTGCGCGAGAATCCAGAATTCCCGAGAGCGATCCGCGTGCGCGATGTGCCAATTGTCGCGCTCGCGCGGCCCGTTCGCGCGACGTGTGTAAAAATGGAACTTGCATATTTCAGTATACTGATGATTCCTACGTGAACGAAACTGCCTAATTGCGTTTGGAAAGCTAAATACAGCAGTTTTAGTGCGTTTTGGGTTAGGAAAGTTTCCAAAAACTTGTTGTAAATCTATATATACCCTATTTTACTTCAAATTAAGGGTTGGACAATTATTATACACAATATACAACCATACTTTCAGCCATTGAAGAGGGAAAAGCAAGGAGAAGAAGAAGAAGACCAAGGATTCCCATGGCCTCCTCCATCAACCTCTTGCCGATCTCCACTTCCATGGCAACCTAGACAAAGATCTAGGGTTTCAATGAAGCCCTAGTCGAGTAATAGGGAGTATTTTATGTTTTTATTTTAGTTTTATTATATATGGATGACAGTCACATGTTTTGAGGATTTTTATAAATAAATCGTACTTCTATTGATTAAATCATTGCTTTCAAAGTTTGTTCTTGTCTTAGATCTATTTTGATTGTGATGTGCTCAATGATCTATGCTCGCTATGCTTGTTTAGATTATTTACATGTGATGGTGCTTTATTGATTCGTGCTATCAAGTATCCGAATAATCCATGCCTAGATTAGACGAATTATGTCACAACCCTAGTTTAGTGTGGGATAATTCGTGCTAACCGAAGATGGAATATGTTGGTGCTTGAACCATGATTATTTTCTTGACGAATGAATTGGGCTTGTAGCCACAATTCCCCATAATCATCCAACTTAGTAAGCTAATTGAATACATAAATATCCCTATTATGAAGCTAGTGGTGGAGTTGCAATCCTAGGTTCCCTTTACATATTTACAAAAACACTTTTAATTGCTTTCATAGTTTAGATTTATTTTTATTGTTATTAGTGTAATTAAAATCAAATCAAAATCCGTTTTCATAATTAACTAAAGTTAGGTTTTAAAATTAAGTCGTTGTAGTTAACCAATCCCTGTGGGTTCGACCTTTGCTTTCATACTACAAATCTTTTGAAAAGTAAAGAACACTTTTTATATCTTGATATTGATAACATCAAACACATAAGCAAAAGAATATGAATTTACAAAGAAAAGGTGAAATAAAAAAATTATTAGTACAAAAGAAATGCCCCATTGTAACAAAAATCACTAAATTAATGGCCTAAGTCTTCTTTGAGTGTATTCCCCAGTAGAGTCGCCAGTTGTTTTGCCCGCTCCCTCAGAACGCCAAGCTGTCGGTGTGGGCCTGGCTTTCTGAGAGTAGGTGAATTGCGACTTGATTTTTATTGGGAATGATGAAAATAGCATGGTAGGGCCTATTTGAAATGTTCAGAGTCAGCACCTAACATTTGGCGTGTCAAGACCCCTGCAAAGACAATTAAAGTAATTTATATTTGACTTTTGAAAAACAGTTTTGAGAAAAGTGGACCCTTTAAAGGAGTGACTCTGAATAGCCATGCAAAAACCAGAGATTTTGAGATGGGTTCGGGGACTCGATTATGTCGAGGGAAGATATTAGGAACCCTCAAACATCCGTGGGAACACAGTTGCCAATTTTAGTGATTTTTTTATTAAAACGGTTTCAATTGAAAAAAAGAGAAAAGTTTTTCCTTTTTATTTTTAGAAAGTGAAATAAGACACAAAATGGTGATGGGTATGGCCGCACTCTTTGAGAGTTGCTTACGTATCCCAAGACGGGAATCAGGCCAAACGTAGTTATGACTTGTGTATGAGTGTATGTATATTTTTTTTTTGAGAAAGAAAAGTGGTCCCGTTGCATGTGCACGTGTGATATAGTGATTTGAGAAAGAGTTGGTGTAACTCGGAACTTTAACCCATGTGGTACATTCCAAGATTTTAACCTTTGGAAAGTGATTGAGATTGAAATGAGACTATGCAAGTGATTGGAGAATGATATATTTGTTTTGTACTTTTCTATTTTTTTAATTTTTTAATTTTATTTTTTTCAGTCCTTTTAGTCCAATACTAGAAGTAAGGATATGTGCCCAAGTGACTGAAAAGTGTACCAGAAGTAAGGGTCGGTGCCCATTAAAAGTATGAAGACTTGCTGGTCTTACTGTGCTGTTTGCATATTCCAAGCAGAGGTGGCATTGGAGTTTTATTTTAAGAAAGTCCATTTTTTTTTTTTTGCATTTTCTTTATGCCTTCTATTTATTTTTTTATTTTTTTGTATTTTTGATTTTATACCAGAAGTAAGGGACGGTGTCCATTAAAAGTGTTTGAATTTCCTTTTATCAAAGTTATTGATCAACTTAATAAGTTAGGCATATTCGGCTTTAATAAAAGTAGAAAGATGCTCAAATTTCTATTTATCAAAGTTATTGAACAACTTAATAAATGTGAATATATGGTGATACACCCAAAAGTGGCTCTATCTTATGACTGAGCGGTTTAACTCAGCAGCTAGTCCATGTTCTGGTCAAATCGTGCACAACTCCTTGGACAAGCATCAGCCCGAGCAGTCTAGTCTACCCGAGACTCACCATCCCGAGTGGTTCATTCACGACCAGACCAACAGGTCGGGAAGACCACACTGGCACAGTCCGTACAGGCGCAGGCCGCTGCTGGGCCCACAACACATGCCCCAGAATATTCCAGGGAGATTCCTACTCAAGATAGAAGACTTATGGAAAGTGGACATTATTTCCTAATCCAATTAAGAAACCCCCACCCCCACAATTAATGCCAATCAAGCTCAATTGGATTATATTTCGTTATCCATGTATGAGTAGGTGTCTTGCATCTATAAAAGAGACCACTCACCCCCCTTTGTGAAAATTTGAGGAATTGGTATTTGTAGTCCAAAGAGAGGGGAGGTTTGGTGGAGCATGGGCCTTGATTAGTGGAGTATGGGTTGGATTAGTGGAGTATGGGTTGGAATCATGAGGTGGAAAGATGATGGTGAAGTATGGGTTGGAGAAAAATGAACTTAGAGTTATCTCCTATGAATCAGTCGTGTATGTGTATACATGGTTGATAAGATGGAGAAATGATTCATTGGTGGAGGTTCATTGCAAGTTCAGTGAAATTTTGATTTTAACTTTGATTTGCGACATTTCACCCGACTTCCGATTCAAACAGCCACGTGCTCGTATCAATGAGCACTTTATTTTTAAATGATTTTGGGTCATGTCTTTCGTGACTTACTAATTTTTTGAATTTGAATTCAGGATTTTAGTTGAAAACTGATGCTTAATGACCTCACATTTTTCTGCAAAAATTACGATTTTGACTCTTAAATTCATTTGCATCATTTTGAAATCATTTTTGACAAAACAAGCTCTTTTCTTCTTTTTCTTTCTTTATTGGGAAAAAATGGGGAGTCTACAGCTACCCCTCTTTGTTAGGTTTTGCAGAGCAATCATGACAAAGATAAGGAGACACCCATTTTTGCCTCAAGTTTGTTTTTTTATGAGAAGCTTGTACAAGAAACGAATGATCTGAAAGTTTGTTTAAGATGTCCATGTATCTTATGTGGAGAAGAATCATATCGAGCATAGTTTAAGTAAGGGATGCCATGATTGGGGAAGAGTGAATCGACGTGCCAGAGTAGGCAAGTGAGCGGTGTGCCAAGGTATGCAGCTGAGAATTGGGAGTATTGCCAGTTTAGACAAATAGCTCCGCTGGAATTGAGAATGTTACCAGAATGGGGGAACGACTCTGCTAGGGATTCATGTGAGAATCGAACAAAAGAGGGATGGTGTAGTCAAGAAGTGCATAATCGCGTGATCTCGAACTTTAACCGAGAATGTATCGCTGAGCTGCCTATGTATCTCCCATCGGGAGAATCAAATTATGCGTAGTTTGTGTAAACCTAGGTAGCTAAAAGATGGTGAGAGACGATGTAGTCAAGAAGTACGAAGCCGCGTAATCTCGAACTTTAACCGAGAACATAAAAGTAAAGGTATGGTCGAGCTCTTAGAGCTGCCTACGTATCTCCTGTCAGAGAATCAGACTGTGCGTAGTTCGTACTGCTGGGGGAAGAGGGATGTAACCAGGAAGTGCGAAGCTGTGTAATCCTAAACTGAGATTGATGTTGACGATAACGGGATGCCACTTGATGGACTTACTCTCGACGATGATATTGTGAATAGGATGCCTCTTTATGGACTCACTCTTGAGCTTAAAGATGTGAATGGGATGCCACTTGATAGACTTATTTCCAATAGTGAGATTGTAAGCAGGATGTCTCTTGATGGACTCACTCTTGAGCTTAAAAATATGAACGGGATGCCACTCGATGGACTCATTCCCGATAGTGAGATTGTGAACAAGATGCCTCTTGATGGACTCACTCCTAAGCTGAAGATGTGAACAGGATGCCACTTAACTAACTCATTCCCAATAGTGAGATTATGAACAGGATGCCTCTTGACGGACTCACTCCTGAGCTGAAGATGTGAACGGGATGCCACTTGAGGGACTCATTCCCAATGCTGGATGATGTAAACACGATGTCACCAGTCGGACTCATTCCTGGTAGTAAGATATTGGATAGGATGCCTCTTAATGGACTTACTCTTGCGATGCTGAGATTGTGAATGAGATGCTACTTGACAGACTCATTCCCAATAGTTAGATTGTGAGCAGGATACCTCTTGAAGGACTCACTCCTGAGCTTAAAGATGTGAACGGGATGCCACTCGACTGAATCATTCTCGATAGTGAGATTGTGAACAAGATACCTCTTGACGAACTCACTCTTGAGCTTAAAGATGTGAACGGGATGCCACTCGATGGACTCATTCCTGATAGTGAGATTGTGAATAGGATGCCTCTTGACGAACTCACTCTTGAGTTGAAGATGTGAACGGGATGCCACTTGATAGTCTCATTCCCGATATTGAGATTGTGAACAGGATGGCTCTTGACGGACTCACTCTTGAGCTTAAAGTTGTGAATGGGATGCCACTTCATGGACTCATACCCAATAGTGATATTGTGAACAGGATGCCTCTTGACGGACTCATTCCTAAGCTTAAAGATGTGAACGGGATGCCACTTGACAGGCTCATACCCTATAGTGAGATATACGCGAGCAGGATGCCACTTGACTCCTAATGAATGATGATAAATGATAAAATGAACAGGATGTCACTTGATGGACTCAGTCTAGATTGTTGATGATATAGGCTTGGTGATCCCGAGTACAGGACATACTTCTTGATAATCCGTAGAGGGAAGGTTGATTTGACATGTAGATCTGAGCTGAGGGATTGCTGTAGAGTTGGAGTCTAAGAAAAGCATGTATGAAGTAGGTTGGAAGTAGGTTAGGCCAGTAGTGAGGCTTTTGTAGCTATGTTGGGCGAGTCCTTAGGCTTTTGGAAGTCTGTTGGGCCAGTGGTGGTAAGGCATTTGGAAGTATGTTTGGCCAGTGGTTAGACTTTTGGAGCTATGTTGGTCTAGTGGTTAGGTTTTTGGAAGTAAGTTGGGCCATATGTGAGTGCTCTCCTTACAAGGATGCTAGAAGTATCAGGACCAGTTGTCCCTGTTTCAAAAGATATGCATTTTCTGTTATATTGTAAAGTATGTCTTGTTGTTTGTTAGAACACCAGAAGACAACGTATCTTGAATTTATGGGCTCAGTGTCCCAGTATTCGGTGAATGTCCAGTCCTTGTTTGTATTTGCTGTGTCGACAGTTTTGCCATAGTCTTGATTTTTACTAATAGCACCCTTTTTGAGGCACGTCCGACGGACTATCTTGAAATTGATAGTATGTGATGGCTCTTGTCTTTGATGCAAAAGTATGATTTAATGAATCCAACAAGACTTGTGTCAATCAGAGTTGTAATACTCGTAAATTTTCTGTATTAATAATATGGACCCCGTATTTTGTTCGTATTGAATTCCAGCATTTTAAATTCAGAACCTGTTTATATATATATATATATATACGCGTGCGTATTTAATTTAAAATGTTAATTAGATTGTAAGTTCAAACCCGGGCTGACTGGGCACGCAAACTCGTAAAATTTGCGTTTAAATTAGACTGCACAACACGTATTCCTGGCGACGACTAACTCATACAATTATGGAAATGTTGGTACACATAGAATCTTCCCTAAACTATCTTAAACCTATGGGTAATAGCCCTACACTACCTTACCCCCCTTAAACCCGCCGGACTTACCCCCCCCCCCCCCCCCCCCTCTCCAAAACGTCAGCCACCTTTTCCCCCCTCCCCAATGACACCATTCACATCACACTCCTCTCAATCCCATCCATCTCTATCAACCAGATACACAATCTGTGTATAAAACTGTGTGTGTCCATGAGGGTTGGGAGGCAAAAGTAAGAGAGGAAGGAGGAGAGAGAGAGAGACTCGCCGGAGGAAAGAAAGGAGGGAGGACCCGAGGCCCCCACGGGTAAATCCCCACCCCCTGCTTGATTCTGTGCACTCACACACTTCCACACACCTCCATGGACCCATCACAAACGACCAAACAGAGCCTAAGCTCTCGGTTGAACCAGAAATCACCATTGAGGCCCTCACTGGAGCTTGATCTTGAAAACGTGATCAAAGCTCAATATTTTTTGTACCAAACAGACCCTCTAGGTCCCAGGAAGACCCCCTATAAGCAGCTTTTGAAAAGACCCACGTTTGGACCACCATGCATAGGATTATTCCCTTTTAAACCGAAAAGAATAATCCTATGGTAGGTCTAGTAAACGAATGAACTGGTGTAGACACCCCATTTTGTCGGCTATCAGATTTAGGAGACCCATAGCTTGGTGGTTCACAATGATCGAAAAAGACTCAAAAAGACTCCTGGAAGTTAGCTATATTTCTCAAAATGCTCAAAATGACCAAAATGCCCCTGAAAGCCCGAAAACTCCCAGATTTGGTCCAAAAGTTCTGGAAACATGCTATGCCATAAGAAAAGTAAAAAAAAATGAGTTTTTAAGTAAAATCAAATGAAATCGCCAGCTCCCAGAGACCCCCGGAAGTTCCCGAAAAGTCCCCGTTGATCGGTTTGACCAATGTTTGACCAAGTTTGACCGAAATCGTCTGAATTTGCCGGAATCATTCTAGATCACAACAAAAGTATTAAAATGAGTTCTAAAAGAAAATCGAGCGAAAACGTCAGCTCTTGGGAACTCCCGGAGATTTCCAAGACTTCCCGGGAATCCCAAGTTTGACCAGTTTGACCAGAATTTGACTTTAAAGCCGGGGCGCCGTAACAATTTTCAAATGTTTTTCATGGATACTAGAGGTCAATAGCTTTCCAACGGTATATCGCACATAATTTTCGGATTTAAAACGAGTCTATTATGAATTTTCGAAGGCGAAAAAGGCGATCAAATTGGCTTTTATCGCAAATACCGCAAAACTTTTCAAAATGACCTATCTCTGAACTATTTTTTATGTAAATTAGACTCCAATACCTTTCCAACGGTATATCACAACCTCAGTTTGGAGTTCATACACATTTTCTGTGAATTTCGGACGAAATAGGGCCTTTTCGCGAATACCGAAACCTCAGGGGGCCTAAACAGCATTATCTGGACAAAGGAGGAGCAGTGCCGCCGCGGCACTGGCCCACTGCCGCCGCGGCACTGGCCCATTACCGCCGCAGCACTCCCCTCCAGAACAGTGTATTTTTGTAATTTATTTTGGGGGTCTAATTTGATATATTAGAAATCAAAACGACGTAGTTTTGGTTCCCAGCTTATTTTGGACCAATGGGAGACCATTTTAAACTTTTTAAAACTCCATTTACCACCCCTCCTTTGCCTATAAAAGAAGCCATTTACTTCCATTTAGAGGAGAGACATGCAAGCTTAGAGAGAGCTTAGGAAGAAATTCTAGAGAAATATAGAGAGGGAAAGAGAAGAAGTAGTCTTCTTCTTCTATTTTCATCCATTAAAGTGAGTTTTCTTTTTTACTTGAGTTTGCTATCAAAACTTCAATCATCCAAGCATTTCTTTCAACCACCATTCTTGAGCATCCATGAGATAGGAAGCTACTTCCATGTCCAAATGTCTCCATATATGAGTGAAACACCAAGCTACAAGTCCAATATCTCAATGATTATCAACAATTGATTGCTATTTGAATGCTTGTTTACTTTGATGTTCATCTCTCTCTTAACCTCATTTCTTTTTTACTTTTCTTTGATTATTTAGTTGTTCATCATCATCTAGATGACATGTTGTTTGAGGAGAGTGAATCCTTATGGATAGTAGCTCTTGACCTCAAAGACATGTTTGATGGATGATGATTCTACCTTCAATACATTCATATGTATTTTTGAAATCATATTCTCAAACAAAACTATGTTTATGCAAATAATATTGGGAGTTCTTTGATGATTCAAGGTTGGATGAGGTTCTAAGTGGTCACATGGTCATCTCAAGAGTTTAATTTCATGATTTGAACATCTATTTCAAAACCCCCAATCAAGAACTCAAACTTTATTTCAAAACTCAAATCCATTTTCTTCAAGAATGATCCAAAACAGTGAGCTGTTCA
The DNA here is from genome assembly GCA_033977485.1 of Hydrangea macrophylla. NCBI lineage: Eukaryota > Viridiplantae > Streptophyta > Magnoliopsida > Cornales > Hydrangeaceae > Hydrangea > Hydrangea macrophylla. Next base: position 2,885,211 of record CM066998.1, on the reverse strand, counting down.
GATTCAAAGATTTGTTTTGAATTAAATACCTGAGTTATGATGATGAAACTACTTGGAAAATCTTCCTAAGACATCATAGTTTGTCTCCAATTTTTCCCATCAATTATAGAGCTGTGAAAGTATTATTTTCGGATTTAAGAAGTTCATATTCATAATCTGCCTCTGTTCTCACAGAATGTTTACCTGACTTTTTGCACTTATTCTGGATGTTTTCGTCACTGTACATATATCTTTTCTATTTTTTTTATGAAACTTGGGTGGCTTAGAAAACTTTTGGTATATAATGGGTCATCATAAACCCTTTCTTTGATTTATGAAAAATTATAAAAAATCAGTCAACAGTGCAGCTTTTGTTTCTGAGTCATGTGTACATTCTGATTTATTTCTTTTAATCTGTGATAGCTATTGAGGTTTGGCTTTTTGGGTTATTTTCTAGACACAATAAGGATGATCTCTAATTTTTCCCACATTTTCCTAGGCATGTTTGACCTCCCATTATAATGTTACAAAATAATGCATACATTCTGTCTACTATTCACAGCATTTCACTTTTTTGACTTTCACACTTTGATGCAACACTCTCTTGTATCTAGATGAATCCATATCACACGCACATGTTCTTTACCACTTTTAGCATGCTATATCATATCATGTATCATCTATTCTCTCATGTATCATACTCCCATAGATTCTTGAGTTTGGTTTCCAAATATAACTATGTTTTGCAAAGGGTGATGCTAATGCCAAAGCACAATGTGCTAATGCCAAAGCACAATGTGTCACTAAAAGCTTTAGTGACACATATCTAAGTGTCACTAAAGCTTTTAGTGACACTTTGTGCTTTGGCATTAGCACATTGTGCTTTGGCATTAGCACTAGCCTTTGCAAATACTTGGGAAGTTCTTAAAATGAGTTAGGAATTGATATTCCAAGTGGTTAGAATATTCATCCAAGTTCTGGAAGTATACTTTCAAAACCCCCATTTCAAAACCCCCCTCTTAAACCCCTCATTTTGATTTCAAGAAATAAACCTTATTTTTCTCAAAACCTTCAAAACAGTGAGTCATTTAACTTCAAGGAATTATTTTGAGTTCAATACTCAATGTATGAATGCAAGACCACTTGGAAAGTCTTCCTAACTCATTATAGAACACCCATGATTTTTGGTTTGACTTGGAAATACTTGAAAATGGTCCATTTGGATCCAAACATTCTCTCCAGATATTCTGTTTTTGCTATCACAGCAGCTTGGTCCACTTCCAACTTGTTTTACAGGAACCTTTTCCAAAAGGGGTGGTCCTAACTTATTTTTCCCTTCAACTTTAATGTCTTAGGGAACTTTCTGTATAAAATGGGCCTCTAGATCATTTGTTTCCATTTTCTAAGATTTTTCAACATTTCAGTCAACAGTACGGACTCTGTTTCTGAGTGACCTCCATTGTCTATATGATTTCTCTCAATCTGTGATAGCTATTAAAGATTGGCTTTTTGGGTTGTGTTCCAGACATAATAAGGAAGATCTCCATAAAACATTATGCATAGAAAACATTTCTAACCCCTCTTTTCAATTTCCAAAATATCATGTTACTGTTCTGTCCACTATTCACAGCAAGCACATTTTAACTTTCATTCTTTGATTGGATGCCTACATGTACCCCAAATTAGATCATGTCTTAGGAAGTAGTTTATACTACATTTGTACATATCCCATGATGATTTCCTTCATACATTCATACATATTCTAGATTTCTAAGTCATTCTAGGAATCCATGAACACAAAGCACACTACAACCTTTACACATTCTAGATACATACATTGCATCCATGCAAAGATTTGGGGTTTTGTAACTCCTAATCTAAGAAGGTTATAAGGAATGATCATGATCACACGTTCATGCTTCCCCTCGATCTAATCATCCTTTCTCATCCGTCCCGGGGATTGAGAGATCTTCTTTTCCCAAAGATTAGCATGCATCATTCTAGCTTACTAAGCATACTTTGATCATTTTGATTTATTTGTTTTAAGAACAATTCATGTCCCCCCCTTTAGATTAGGAAGTCTTGATTATTTGATATATGATTAGACGATTTTTCCTAGGTTTATTTGTGTGATCTTTCACTTTTGCATTGTATGATATTTGGCTAAGATCTTATGAATGATATCTTATCTTTTGATCTTCCATTTCAAGATTCTTATGTAATGTAACATACTATCATAATAGTAATTGCCGAACCACACATAGTATAAGATAATTATTTGGATGCTAATTGAGGCCCGTCGAGAGACGGGGCGAGTTGAGGGTGTTTTAGTCGTGACAAAGGCTCCTTCCTCTCTCGTACCAAAACCCCGAGCCAAGTTCTTTGGTTATGAAGGGCCGGTGCCCTTTATCCGTTTGGGTGAGTCAAAATTAGGTTTCTTGGTTCCTTAAAGACCAAGTGGCGACCCTGTATCTGTTTTTGAAAGACCTTCTTTTCTTCGAAATCAACCTCTTGTTTTATTTCAAAACAAAGGAAAATCAATTCCGAAACCCCGGAAACAAACAGGAAAAACCGGGAGTGGACGACGGATTCCGCGTGTCCACAATCTGGTGACTCTGCTGGGGATTTTTATTTTAAAACAAAATAATACAGAGGTTTGACTCATAAGAAGCATCCATAAAATTATCTTTTTACTGTGTTTGGTTCACCGCATTGCACTCTTGCATTTCCCCCCTCCGACTGTGTCTGAAATGCGGTGCTGACATTGTTCAGGTCTTGCTGTGCCAGGGCACAAGTCACCGTTGATACTGTACCTTCCAAGGTATATCAAAAAGAGTAAAAACCTCCGTACTGTCTCCCTGACAGTATATTGGAACTCTCGTCAACGGACCCTCTTTGACTAAACCCAGCCTTTGCATATAGATTCCTGTAGAACCTTTCATAGGACTATTGATTTATCTTTTCAGATAGAACAATGTGATATAACTGCTGTACGCCCTAACGGAATTACCTGCGCAATGTAGACGCTTATGTGACATGAGGCAGAACCTCTTTCTTATGATCCCCAAGGAAATCACTCACATGTGATCACATTGAGTTGACCTGCCTAGGCACCATGACAAAGATGTCTACTCCACGTTCACAAAGATATACACCGCAAACCTTGTTTGTTGGTCCTAAGACATAAGAGTATGAAAACTTGCTAGACAGTATGATCACCGTCATCCAAATCTCTCAGATTTCCCAGATATAACAATTTCTCCCAGAAACTCTGTCCAATTTAACCAGATATTCCTATTTCCCATAACCTCTACCAGAATCCATCCAAACTTCCTAGAAATTCCCGTTTCCCAAAAACTCTACTAGAAATCTCTGCTCCCCGAAAACTCTGCCAAAATCCACCAGATTTCCCAGAAATCCCTTTTCTCTTAGAAACCCTAACAAGATCTCCCAGATTTCCCCGAAAATACTTGTCCAAATCACCCAGATATTCCCGCTTCTCCCAGAAGTCCTATTCGAACTCCTAGGTATCTTTGTTTCACCTAAAATTCTAGAAAATCCATATTTCTCCGGAACCTCTACCCAAGCTTCCCAGAAATTCCAACTTCTCAGAAACTCACCCAAATATACATGTTTTCACATAAACTCTGTCTAATCAGCCTAGATTTCCCAGAAATCTATGTTTCTCCCAGAAATCTTGAAATCCCTGCTTTTCCGATAAGCTTCTCCCATAAACTCGAATTTTCCAGTCTTCCCCCAAAACCTCTGTCCAACTCGCCTGGATTTACTTGTTTCTTCCAGAAACTCTAAATTCTCAGAAATCCTTGTTTCTCCCATCTCCCGAGTATCCCAGAAAATCCATCTTTCTTCCAAAAAATTCTAATTCTCTCCTGTTAGTGATCATACTAGAAAGAAAGGTTAGCACACTCTGTATGACTAGGACCTTACTTGTTTAACTGCTATATGTTAGAAGTAGGGGGGGTCATATAGATTAGGGCTTACATCCGCATGCTTGTCTCATATGCATACACAATTTGTGTCAGTCTACATGCACGCACATCTTGTCAGTCTCACATGTGTCAGTCTCTACACATCAAATGCATACATATCATCATCCCCACCCATCTCAATCATTGTACAGAAGTCGTATACTTACTGTAACCGTCCTCGGTTTGCATCATTAAATCCTTCAAAACTCTGATCATCTCTTCCTGATAGGAGTCCATAAGAAGTGTTTCGCGCCTCTGCTAATTTGGATTTTTACTTCTATTTGCAGAAAACCGTAGCCCCGGGTAAGGACACTGTTGTACCTCCCCAAATTCATTATCGTGATCACGGGCTAGCACAGACCATCATCAATCCACCAATGGCCTACTAAGCTCTGGACCCCGCAGTCTATTATTAGACGATTTAAACTTCAGAAATTCATAATAAATAAACCGTAGCTCAGAAAAATACACAGTCAGTTCCCAGAGTCTTAGAATAATGTCTAGAACATCTTCTTATAGTTTGGTGACCTTTCGACATGGTCAAAAATACAGCTTATCTTTAGGCCCCAAAATGGTATAGAAAATCCAGCAGTTTATGCGACGGACTCCGATTTGAGTCTAGTCAATGGCGTTGGACTCAGAATTATGCCTAGATCGTCATGTTGAGATTTAGGAACCCGCCCGGCACAATTACCATTATGCCCGTGATTTTAATAAGCTTATTAATCAAAGTTCTATGTAATTTTATACTTTGTAGGAACCGCTACGCTTACTATTACGCAACCGCATCGAGGTGAGTCGTCCTAACTCACGCAGTATATTATAGAATCATTCTTTGTTCATATATGTATGCCCAGTGCGTCCTGTGTGGACGATACTGATAAATATTAGTTATGTGAATGTTGAGATTCCTACCTATATGATGAGCGCATATTAGTTAACTATACTCCATGCTTAGTTAATATTCGTTGATTTTCTCGTTTATCATAATTTCCTGATTATATAGTCACATGAACATTCACATGAACATGGTCGAGTCATGATGTCTATATTGACGTCTGCATGGTTAGTCACGGGGACTAACCCAGTGATATTGTTATACATGTTGAGTGGACCGTAGTGGTCCGAGTGGTACAGTCAAGTAAATGGGAACAACGATGAAACTGCTATAGGGCCCTGCTAGGCGACGATAGCCAGAGTTTCCATTGAAATCATTGAAGTTATACATGAATTGATGATGATACGCTATAGGGCCATGCTAGGCGACGATAGCAAAGTATCCATCATAATATAATAGTTACTTTTTGAATGCTATAGGGTCATGCTAGGCGACGATAGCACTGTAACTATTCTATTCTCCAGGCAAGGTCACGAGGACCTAAGAGTACAATGATTACACTCTTTCTTTTTAAAACCAAAAACTGCTATAGGGCCCTGCTAGGCGATGATAGCAACGTAATCATTCTACTCTGAGCCAACGGCGTTACACTGGTAATGTAACAAGTCACATGGGTCAGTTGTAGTGTCCATGGTCGAGTTAAAGTCAAATATATCGCTAATGCATTGTGTCGTCATACTACCATGTCATATGCTTATTTAATGTTGGTTCAAGATATTGTTATACTTGTATATCCTTAAATGTATTAGGAGTGATCGGTTAAGACGATTTCACTTAGCTTCAAAAGCTAACGGCTCCTTCCCTGCCCTGGACATTTTACGTCTAGGTTATAATGAGGAGAACTACCAAGGTAACAATGAAGATGCATATCACTATCCTCAGGATGGGAACTATCAGGAAGGTGATCCTGAGGCAGACTATCAGGAAGAGTTCGAAAACGAAGGTTACGGGTTTGCCAGTTAGAAGAAGGACCCTGGCTTATTCCCGCATTAAGACTTCTTTTATGTTTTAACTATCTTTTGGTTGATGTAATAATTTAAGTGGCGTAAATCGCCCAAACTTATCTTTTGTGGTTTTCATTTGGAACTTCTGTACTAGTTTAAGTAGCAAAACACTTTAAGTTCCCCCATGAATACCATTAGATGCTTTTGCAAATTCCTTACTCTGATATATATATATATATATATATATTGTATTAGCATGTGGCACGGACAGGTCAGTTTTATGTAACTCGTCATTCCCTACGGGTCCAGAAAGGAAATTTTAAATTTTCCCTATTTTTGGCTACTCCGTGGCGTGACAAGAGTGGTCTTTTAGTGGGTTGCATTGTAGGCCAGGTTCATGGGTTAAGAAATAAAGGATCGCATGAAGGCTCAAAGTTTTTTTTTAAAAAAGGTTGACTAGAATGCCTGAGATCACCTTAAGCTTTGTTGTTGTTTTTCTTTTTTTCTTTTTTTTGGCCTGCCCCAATCTAGTACGAGGTAAGTTTTGCGGAGTGAAAGTTGACTTGGGGGAAAATTGCCCAGTTTGAAATAAGTTTCTAGGTCGGATAGTATTTTGTGGATTTGTTTCCAGTTTTTGTATTGAGCTCTCTTTTCTTGTATTTTTTTTTCGAGCTTCTCTTCTTCCTTTTTTTTCCCTTTTTTTTTTTTTTTTGCATTGCCCTAGTGTGGGGGGTGATCCTCAGGGGGTTTGAATTTGAAGAGAAATTTTCTTTCTATGGCTCAAGTGGGCTAGCAAGTGAATAATAGTGTATAGATAGCTGAAATGATTGCCTCTCATCATTTTGACATAAGTCTTGTTAGATTTTAGAAATCATATATGTGCAATTTTGAAATGAGGAGCAATGGGCTGCCCCAATTGATACTTGATCGATGTGTGACACGCCTTGAATTTGGATCTGAGGTATCCTTACCCTTGAAAGTGTGTTGTCCATATGTTATAGCAGTTATAGAGCAGCATGCATTTGCGATGATGAGCAGTGTCAGGTACTGTAATGATCAATTATAGGCTTGAAGCATTTTTGGCATGTCTGTCATGGACTGCGATTGTATGGTAATCGGACATGTGCTGCGTCCAAAAGTCCAAGGTGATGTCCAAATTGGTTTCAACAACTTACAAGACAATCATATCCAATGAATCATGAGATTTTAGAGCAAGATGATAAATATTGAATGATGAACACCACACACATGTATGTATATACATACATGTGTATATACACCCATAACAAACAAGGTGTCAGATCGGCGATGAATAGTTCTCATTTATAGTCATGAAGGCACGCTTTATTAGCCCACTTCATTTAGTTATTCATTGTTATTAATAAGTATTCTATGTTTTATAGGTTTGAAGCTTTAACTCAATGCACGAAAATCCAATGATTAGTGACTTTGGACGACATTCTATGCTCAAAAGGTGATTCTGGATAAAGTTGGAGACAGTAGCAGCACTTCGTAAATTGCATTTTTGACATTGAATACTTTGGATTTAAGAAATTTCTCCAACGACAGCAAATGTAAATCTTCGAGTTACGAACATGTGGCCACTAACGGCGAGTTAATCCGAGGTTCGAGCAAAAAAGTTATCGCAATTCTACAAACGTTGCACAGAGTAATGAAAAGTACCTCGCATGAGCGGGCCACGCGAATGACCTTCCTTTTTACCAAAAACGCGTATTGTGTCAAATTAGAGGGCCTAGCGAAGGTGGTTTGTGTATACAACATCTAGAAACATAAATACGATAGTTTTAGTGTGATTAGGTTTAGAAAAGCCTCCTAATCCTTTCAAAATCTATATAAATCATATTAAAAATCAATTTTGGGGTTACACAATAATATACATATCCTTCAACAACTAAAACTTCAACCATTGAAGAGGGAGAAGCAAGGAGAAGAAGAAGACCAAGGATTCCCATGGCCTCCTCCATCAAACTCTTGCCAATCTTCGATTCTATGGCCACCTAGACCGATATCTAGGGTTTCAATGAAACCCTAGATAAGTAATAGGGTCTTATTTATGTTTCTTTTAGATTTATTATGTATGGATAATGATTACATATTTTGAGGATTTTGAATAATTATATCGTACTTCTATTAATTAAATCATTGCTTTCAAAGTTTATTCTTGTCTTAGATCTATTTTGAATGTGATGTGCTCAATGATTTATATTTTGTGTGCTTGTATAGATTATTTACATGTAATGGTGCTTATTTGAATTGTTATATCAAGTAGTCGAATAGTTCATGCCTAGGAAAGACGGAGTGTACCGCAACCCTAGTTTAGTATGAGACACTTCGTGCGAACCGAAGATGAATTATGTTGATGCTTGAATCGTAGTTATCTTCTTGACAGAGAAATTAGGCTTGTAGTTACAATTCCCCATTATCATCCAATGCAATAAGCTAATTGAATGCATAGATACCCTTATATGAAGCTAGTGGTGGATTTGCAATCCTAGGTTCAATACACATTTATCAAAATAATTTTTAATCGCTTTCATAGTTAGATTTATTTCCTTAGTTTCTTAGTTTAATTAAAATCAACATCAAAATTCTATTTTCTTAATTAACTAGGTTTAGGTTTCAAAATTAAAGTGCTTTAGTATTTCAATCTCTGTGGGATCGATCTCTACTTCCACACTACAAATCGTTTAGAGTAAAGTATACCTATTATCTTGATTCTGACAAGCTCAATTTTTAGCACTGTTGCCGGGGATTGCAAATTACTACCTTTAGTTTTAGAATCTTAGTTTAGTTAATTTGTAAATATTAGATTAAGTTTTCTTTTTTCTTTTTTTCTTTTTTGTTTTGAGTCACTAACTTTTCCTTTTGTTTTGTAGTGTCTCGAGTCATCATATTCTAGCGTTTCGGAGTGGAAGAGCTTAGCACATCAAAGGAGCTTGCGCAAATCAATTCAAAAAATTGCAAAAAAAAAAAAGCAAAAATTCAAGTAAATTGCTTCCTTTAAAATTCTCTTCAACCCACTATAATCAGGATGCTGAGAAGCACTATTTGCATTAGTTTAGGGGTGATTTGAACGTGCATTAGCTAGGAAATCCGAGGCGCTGAGCTTTGACGCAAGCATTGCATTACAAGATAGTAGTTGTGTGCTTGTTGTCTTATTTGCGTGGTTGCTTTTCATATTTGTTTGAGTCAGTCGTTTTAGTTTCTTTTTGTTTTAGTGTATGTTTGGTACGCGTTCAAGTAAACTCGAATTACACTCTTTCGATCTTGACCTTGAGCGTACCCTAAGAGTCAGTAGGTCCTCAACCAAAGCTTTTAGAGCTCGGTTGATGTTAGACGATGAATCAACCCCGAAACTGTCGTCTGTGTTTGAGTTCGAAATACAAAGTACCCTTAACCGACTAAAGAAAAGACATGTCAATAACATAGAATCAATTCCAATGGCCAACTTTGGAAATAACAGAAATAATCCTAATATATCTCAACGTCTCCCTTAAAAGATTATTTCATTCCTACGGCCTATACACCACAAGCATGTATCAAATTACCGGAGGTGACGACGTCTCACTTTAAGATAAAGTCATCTACCATCGCACTACTCCTTTCATTCCATGGTCATATTAAAGAAGATCCTTATCATCACTTAGGAGAGTTCCAAGACATATGCTCTACATTGAAAATCCAAAATCTAACTGATGATGAATTTAAATTGTGTCTCTTCCCATTCTCCTTAAAAGATAAAGCTAAGTATTGGTTCCAATCTCTTGAGCCAAACACTATTAGAACATGGAAAGCATTACATACCGCATTTTTACAAAAGTTTTTTCCCATCACAAGAACTAATCATATAAGAAAATCTATAATAAACTTTGTGATGCAAGATGGGGAAACGCTATATGATACTTGGGAACAATTTAAAGAACTATTGCGCTCTTGCCCACATCATCAAATTCCCAAGTAGCAATTGGTGTAGATCTTCTACGTAGTTCGTAATACCGTCGATGTCGTTTGTGAAGGTATGGAAATAAAAGCGCCAACGAGGCATGGAAAATATTTGAAACATTAAGTGTAAATTAGATGCATCAAGCCGTGTCAGTACGTCTTGAGGGGTGCCTTCCCCTCAACCTAAGCGAGAGGAGCGGTTTTAGTCAAGTCACTCAATTGAATTTCAAGAACTATCTAAAAAACTTGACCAATTATGATGATGAACCAAACGTCGGGCCCACCCTCTTATGAAATTTGTCAAATATGTTCCAATCCTTGGCATTCTATATTTGTATGCCCATCTACGTCTCAATTTCTGGAATTCACGGAGCAACACATACACTCTATTCAACAATTCCCACGAAATAATTATAATCCTATGACAAACAATCCGGAAGCTCCATGGAGAAGTCATCCATACTTCTCCTGGAGATCTAATAATAATAAGAGACGACTAATTTTCCTAATACATACCGACCCCAATTTCAACAAAGTCAATACCAATACCCCCCTCCTAATCCTAACCCTCCAAGAGATAATGCTTTTGAGGAAAAGGAGTTGGCATCTTTGAAAAATTTATCGGAAGTTGATCGGCGACGAATAGTTGCCGTTTATAGTCCTAAAAATACGCTTTGGTAGCCCATTTCATGTAGTTATTAAGTGATTTTTAATAAGTATTCTATATTTTGTAGGTTTTGGAACTTTAACATGAAAATGCTCAAAAATCCAATGATTAGTGACTTTGGAAGTCATTCTGGGCTCAAACGGTGATTCCGGTGAAAGCTGAATGCAGTAGCAGTCTCAGAAAATCTCATTTTTGACAAGGAATACTTTGGATTTGAGCTATTTCTCTAGAGACATAAAATGTAGATCTTTGAGTTATGGACGCGTGGCCGCAAACGGCGAGTCAATCCGAGTTCCGAGCAAAACGTTATCGCAATTCTACGAAAGTCGTGCAGTGCAGCGAAAAGGACCTCGCGCGAGCGACCTGTGAAAAAATCATAAACACGTATTTTGTTAAATTAAAGTGCCCAGTGAAGGTGGTTTGTGCATATGACGTCCAGAAACGTAAATATAGCTGTTTTAGTGCGATTTGGCTTAGGAAAGCTTCCTAAATCCTTCCAAACTCTATATAAATCCTATTCTAAATCAAATTTAAGGTTACAAATCATTACACAATATTATACACAGCCATATACACTGAAATTCTAGCCATTGAAGAGAAAAAAGTAAGGAGAAGAAGAAGAAGACCAAGGATTTCCATGGCCTCCTCCATCAACCTCTTGCCGTTCATCAATTCTATGGCCAACTAAACTCAAGATCTAGAGTTTCAATGAAACCCTAGCCAAGTAATAGGGTGTATTTTATATTTTTATTTTAGTTTTATTATGTATGGATGACAGTTACATGTTCAGAGGATTTTTATAGATAAATCGTGCTTTTATTGATTAAATCGTTACTTTCAAAGTTTACTCTTGTCTTAGATCTATTTTGATGGTAGTGTGCTCAATGATCTATGCTTGTTGTGCTTGTTTAGATTATTTACATGTAATGGTGCTTAAATTGAATTGTGCTATCAAGTATCCGAATAGCCCATGCCTAGATTAGACGGATTATACCACAACCCTAGTTTAGTGTGGGATAATTCGTACTAACCGAAGATGGATTATGTTGGTGCTTGAACCATAGTTATTTTCTTGACGGAGGAATTGGGCTTGTAGCTACAATTCCCCATTATCATCCAACTTAACAAGCTAAAGTAATTCGTAAATACCCTTATTATGAAGCTAGTGGTGGATTTGCAATCCTAGGTTCCTTAAACTTATTATAAAAATAAATATTTAATTACTTTCATACTTTAGATTTACTTTTATTGTTATTAGTTTAATTCAAATTAAATCCAAAATCCATTTTTCTTAATTAACTAAATTTAGGTTTTAAAAATTAAAGCGCGTAGTATTCAATCTCTGTGGGTTCGACCTCTGCTTCCACACTGTAAATCTTTTGAAAGTAAAGTATAAGTAAGCATACTTTTATATATTAATTTTGACAAGATCAATTTTTGGCGCCGTTGCTGGGGATTGCATTACTACCTTTAGTTTTAGAATCTTAGTTTAGTTAATTCGTAAATATTACATTAGGTTTTCTTTTTCTTATTTTTCTGTTTTATTTGAGTTACTAACTTTTCTTTTTCTTTTTGTAATTTTTTAGGTGCTCAAAATTCTAGCGTTTCGAGTGGAAAAGTTATGCACGTCAAAGGAGCTTACGTGATAAATAAATAAAGAAAAATCCAAGTAAATTGCTTCCTTTGAAATTCGCATCAAATCACTGTAAGTCAGGGCGCTGAGACGCAATTACTTGCATTAGGTTAGTTATGGAGTGAGCACTGCATTAGCTAGGAAACCCGGGGCGCTGGGCTTTGACGCGAATCACTGCATAAGGATAATTATATGCATCATAGTAGTACTGTGTGCTTGCCTGTTGTCTGATTTGCGTGATTATTTTTGTATTTGCTGAGTCAGTCTTTATTTAGTTTATTTTCTTTTTAGTTTATGTTTGGTACACATTCTAGCAAACCAGAATTAAAATCTTTCGATCTTGAACTTGAGCGTACCCTTAGAATTAGCAAGTCTTCAACCCAAGCTTCTAGAGCTCAGTTGAAAATAGACGACGATTCAACTCCAAAACCATCGTCATTGTTTCAGGCTGAAATTCAAAGCACCCGTAAACGTTTAAGAAAAGCTCGAACTTTGAACATAGAACCTATTCCAATGGCCGACATTGGAAATAATCAAAACAATGGAAATAACAATAATAACCCTGATATACCGCCACCTCCTCCGCTTAAAGATTATTTTATTCCTACGACTTACACGCCACAGGCTGGTATCGAATTACCGGAGACGACGGCATCTCACTTTGAGATAAAGTCGTCTACCATCTCGCCACTTCCTTCTTTCCATGGCCGTATAAATGAAGACCCTTATCATCACTTAGGGGATTTCCAAGATATATGTTCTACGTTTAAAATTCAAAATTTCACTGATGATGAATTAAAACTGCGTCTCTTTCCATTCTCTTTAAAAGATAAAGCGAAGTATTGGCTCCAATCTTTGGAGCCAAACACTATAAAAACAAGGGAAGCATTACATACTGCATTTTTACAAAGTTTTTCCCAATCACAAGAACAAATCAAATAAGAAAATCTATAAATAATTTTGTGATGCAAGATGGGGAAACACTTTATGACACATGGGAGATATTTAAAGAATTATTACGTTCCTGCACACATCATCAGGTTCCTAAGTGGCAATTAGTTCAAGTCTTTTATAAGGGACTTATTCCCTCTGTTCGTAATACCGTCGATGCCGTTTGTGCGGATACTTTCCTACACAAAAGCGCCGACGAGGCCTGGAAAATATTTAAAACTTTGAGCGAGAATTTGATGCATCAAGCTGTGTCGGTACGTTCTGAGGGATACCATCAACCTAAGCGAGAGGTAAAGTTTGAGTCAAGTCATTCAATTGAATTTCAAGAATTAAATAGAAAACTTGGCCAACTTATGAGGATGGGAATTAGGTCCACTCCACCTTCTTCAGAAGTATGTGCATTATGTTCTGAACCGTCTCATAATATCTTTGCATGTCCTTCTGCATCTCAATTTTTGGAATTCGTGGAGCAACACATTAATTCTATTCAACAATACCCACGAAATAATTATAATTCGACTACTAATAATCCGGGCGCGCCATGGAGAAACCGTCCTAATTTCTCGTGGAAAAATAATAATAATAATCCTAATGAGGCGGCTAATTTTCCTAATGCATATCGACCTCAGTTTCAACCTAATCAATACTAACAACCGCCTCCTAATCTGAACCCTTCAAGGGGTAACTTTTTTAGGAAAAGGTGTTGGCGTCCCTTAATAAAATCGAAACACAAGTACAGGCACAAGCACAAATAGTGCACTCACACACACAATCCATTGCGAAGCTTGAATCCCAAATGGGACAACTAGCTACTGTAGTGAGTCGTAGAAACGAGGGGACGTTGCCTACTCAAACAATTCAAAACCCTAAGGGACAATATGAGGTTAAGGGGTCGAATGAGCAAGTAAACGCTGTCTCAACTTCGTTGACTACACGAGAGGAAGAGGTAATAGAAATTCCGAATGAGAATGTGATAGTTATGAACATCAACTCTAATACAAAGAAGGGTAAGGACGCGAACCAAAATAAGAAAGAAAAAGAAACGGCCCTGACTAATCATGTACCGAAATTGCCCTTTCCACCAAACGTTGATGAACCATCAAATTTTCCAAAGAAAGGGTCAAAGGTTGAGGATATACTCGAGGTATTTAAACAAGTTAAAATCAATATTCCATTCCTCGATGCTATTAAATAAATTCCCGTTTACGCTAAATGTCTTAAAGACCTATGCATTCAAAAGCGCAAGTTGCGTAGTCATATACCGAAAAAGGTCTTTCTCACGGAAAAAGTTAGCTCAATATTCCAACATGCTACTCCGAAATATAAAGATCCAGGTACACCTACGATATCATGTGTCATAGGTGACACTATCATTCATCGGGCTCTCCTTGACTTAGGAGCTAGTGTTAATCTCTTACATTATCACGTATATAAACAACTAGGTTTAGGTGAACTTAAACCTATGGCCGCTACCATACAATTAGCGGATCATTCTATTAAAATACCTAGAGGAATCGTCGAGGACGTCTTGATTAAAGTTGATAAATGCTTTTATCCCGTTGATTTTATGGTCCTTGATACTGAACCTGTGCTAGATGCTAGGAACCACACCCCGATCATTCGAGGTCGTCCGTTCTTAGCCACGGCTAATGCGCGTGTCAATTGTCAAACGGGGGTAATGAAAGTGTCGTTCGGGAACATGAACCTCAAACTAAACGTTTTTAACGCTGTTGAGCAACCTCCTAAAGACGATGATTACCAATATATGGAAGGTAGCGAGGTTAGAAGAACTGTTGAACTTAATAAAGAAATAAATATGAGTGAGGGGAATAATATAGTGAATAATGAGCGGATGGATTTGAATAACCCAGACCCTAATGAGGAATTTACTCGGAAGGTGAAACATCGACTTGAACGTAATCAAGATGAACCGTCGAATGAATTAATTCAAAGTGACATTCTTTCGACTTACCACCGGGCTCTTCCTGACATCTTAAGGGGTACAAACTCTGATTTACGGCCTCCATTAGTCTTGTGCTAGAACGGTCTAGCTGAAGACGTAAAAGATAGCGCTTCTTGGGAGGCAACCCAAGCTTTATTTCGTCTATTTCTCTTATTTTTGCATGTTTTTGGGTCATTTTGGTCAGTTTTTTGAGTTTTCTGGGCAGGTTTAGGGGTCGGAGTTAATTTATTATGAACTTATAACAAAAACCTAGAAGAAACAAAGAAAATACCAATCTCGCACGCGCGGCCCGCACGCACGAGAATGTGCGTGGTGATTTTTTCTTACTTTTTTATTTATGAGCCCTCAGCTTCTCCTCGCGCCTCGATTCGCGCGCACGAGGAATTTTGCTCGAGCGATTTTTCAAAAAAAAAATAATAATTTTGAAATTCGCGCGCGCGACGGCCGCTTGCGCAGACCGCTCGCGCGATTTCCCGTTTTCCTGATATTTTCTTTTGTTTTCTTATCTCCTTTCCCACACACCTGTTCTAGTAGTTTTAGCTTTTCTGTTTACGTTTTAGGTTCTTTTAGATCGAGTCGTTTGTTATTTTCATAATTCTGGTTATGTTGTCTTTTGTTTTATAGTTAATTTCCTTTTTATTTTCGTAGTTTTGTTAAAGTCTTTTAGTTTAGTCTATTTTCATTTCGTCCTTCTGTATTACTTGTTTCTAGCTGCTTTTATTATCTTGTTTGTTTCCGAGCAGTAACAGGTGAATTAGTTTCTCCACTTGGAGTCATGGACCTTTATAGTCATATTCATATACAGTCACCTGTTTATGATTGCCGAAATCGAGGTACTATCGTTCCTTCCTTACGTACTCTCCTTTCTTGCATTTTATTGTTTCATTGGGGACAATGAAAGGTTTAGGTTTGGGGGTATGCATTCACATGATGCACATTATTATACCCCAATTTTCAAAATTTAAAATTTTTCGATAATTGTGCTTAAATAAACGATGTTACCAACGTTTTTACAATCTCAATTTGATACTTCTTGTTAAATAACTTTGATTGTTATAGAATGATAACACAAGGAAATATGTGATTAACCATTTACTGAAGTTATGATGCGACGTTCTAGGATATGTATCGTTCGAATCATAGTTTTATATCATAAATTTGCACACAAACCTATGCACTACACGTAGTCGCTTGAATATATGTCTGATGTGAACTACAATATGATTCGGATTTTCAGATAACACAAGGTGGAGACTAGACCCGGTGAGGTTTTGAGCCTATCTTTTCTTTTTAGAGGGTTATAAGTACATATTGTGTTTATCGAATTTCACTGAAATAGCGCATTAACTTGTTATTTAGTCTCATTATTCTTGTTTTGGTGGATAGTCAAGTTAAAATATTTGCTACCATGCTAAATAATCTTCCGTCGTAAACATTAAAGAACCATACGACCATAGGAGATGATTTTAGGCCTTCTTTGTTTGCTACTGACCGATAAATGATAAATTTCCTTAGTCGCCCCTTGAGCCATTAAAATGCCATTTTTCTTTAATTACCATTATCCTGTTTTTGCTCCAATTTGGCCAACTTGGAGTTCACCCCTGAAAGATTGATCAACTTTTAGTGGTGTTAAGGCGATGTGTGATTGAGAAGAAAAAGAAAAAAAAAGATGATGTTTGGGGTGGTTGCTTTGGTATTAAATGAATATTTGTTTCAAAAGCAACGAAGAGGAAAAGAATAGAGAAAAAGAAAAGAAAAAGAAAAAGAAAGAATAAGGTTGAAAAAAAAAAAGAAAAAGAAACAGAAGGAGAAAAAATTGAAAAGAATGAAAAGAAGAGAATGAAATGATGAAGTTGGTAGAAGAGACGAATGAAAGAAATCGAACATGCCTTACAATGCCATTCTAAAACTACCTAATGAATCATTTCTATCATTTTTCACTGCCTGAGCCACATTACAACCTTTGAAAAGTCCTATTTGATCCTATGAAACATGGTTTGGATATGTAAACGATGGGAGGGGGATTAAAACATGGTATTGAGTAATTTTTCTTGATTGTTGACATCCTATCCGTGAGACTATTGTTCTTTCATGTCATGCGTCTTTTTCGAGTTATATGTGAGTATTTCTTGTTTTGAAAATATATTTCCTTTACTCACATATATTAGAAAAATTGCACCTGTTTCTGAGTGTTTCATTTTAAAGTGTAATTAACATTGTGAGATTCGTAGTCGAAGCATAGTTAGATGGTCATCCGAGTTACATTCCAAGTTCATGACATGCGCGTGTTCATTTGACTACCATATCACACACGTGCAATTGTATGAGGAACTCTATTGCTTTATACGATGCATGTGCTTGGGATTGTTTTTCATGATTTAGGTGGATGTTTCATTATGTTTCTTTATGTTCGTTATTCCATTTCAAATCTTTGTTATATGATGAAGGAGTATTGAATATTATGTTCTTTGTTTTTAATAAAAGTTTTTAAATTGATAAGTTAATAAAGATGGTTGTGGGTGACTTGTTGACGAGAACCCTCACGAGACTTTACTCGTCCGATTAGGGACACCTAGAGGTTTAAAAGGCTTGTTGCATAAGCTAAATGCAATCGCGATCCATGTGAAAATGGAATAGATTTTTGTTCGTAGTTTTATTTTTATTTTCTTTTTGCTCGAGGACTAGCAAAGAGTAGGTTTGGGGGTGTGATCGACGACGAATAGTTGTCGTTTATAATCCTAAAAATACGCTTTGTTAGCCCATTTCATGTAGTTATTAAGTGATTTTTAATAAGTATTCTATATTTTGTAGGTTTTGGAGCTTTAATATGAAAATGCACAAAAATCCAATGATTAGTGGCTTTGGAAGTCATTCTGGGCTCAAACGGTGATTCCGGTGAAAGCTGAATGCAGTAGCAGCCTCGGAAAATCTCATTTTTGACAAGGAATACTTTGGATTTAAGAAATTTCTTTAGAGATATAAAATGTAGATCTTCGAGTTACGGACGTGTGGCCATAAACGGCAAGTCAATCCGAGTTTCGAGCAAAAGGTTATCGCAATTCTACGAAAGTCGCGCAGTGCAGCGAGAAGGACCTCGTGCGAGCGACCTGTGAAAAATCCAAAAACGCGTATTTTGTTAAGTTAAAGTGCCCAGCGAAGGTGGTTTGTGCATATGACGTCCAGAAACGTAAATATAGCTGTTTTAGTGCTATTTGGCTTAGGAAAGCTTCCTAAATCCTTCCAAACTCTATATAAATCCTATTCTAAATCAAATTTAAGGTTACAAATCATTACACAATATTATACACAGCTATATACACTGAAATTCCAGCCATTGAAGAGAAAAAAGTAAGGAGAAGAAGAAGAAGACCAAGGATTCCCATGGCCTCCTTCATCAACCTCTTGCCGTTCATCAATTCTATGGCCAACTAAACTCAAGATCTAGGGTTTCAATGAAACCCTAGCCAAGTAATAGGGTGTATTTTATGTTTTTATTTTAGTTTTATTATGTATGAATGACAGTTACATGTTCCGAGGATTTTTATAATAAATCGTGCTTTTATTGATTAAATCGTTACTTTCAAAGTTTACTCTTGTCTTAGATCTATTTTGATGGTAGTGTGCTCAATGATCTATGCTTGCTGTGCTTGTTTAGATTATTTACATGTAATGGTGCTTAAATTGAATTGTGCTATCAAGTATCCGAATAGTCCATGCCTAGATTAGATGGATTATACCACAACCCTAGTTTAGTGTGGGATAATTCGTAATAACCGAAGATGGATTATGTTGGTGCTTGAACCATAGTTATTTTCTTGACGGAGGAATTGGGCTTGTAGCTACAATTCCCCATTATCATCCAACTTAATAAGTTAAAGTAATTCTTAAATACCCTTATTATGAAGCTAGTGATGGATTTGCAATCCTAGGTTCTTTAAACTTATTATAAAAATAAATATTTAATTACTTTCATACTTTAGATTTACTTTTATTGTTATTAGTTTAATTTAAATTAAATCCAAAATCCATTTTTCTTAATCAACTAAATTTAGGTTTGAAAAATTAAAGCGCGTAGTATTCAATCTCTGTGGGTTCGACCTTTACTTTCACACTGCAAATCTTTTGAAAGTAAAGCATAAGTAAGCATACTTTTATATCTTGATTTTGACAAGATCAGAAGTAATGGCGTCCCTTAAGAATATCAAAATGCACGCGCAAGCACAAGCACAAATAGTGCACTCTCACACACGATCCATCGCGAAGCTTGAGTCCCAAATGGGACAACTAGCTAATGCGGTGAATCGAAGAAATGAGGGTGAGTTGCCTAGTCAAACTATTCAAAGCCCTAAGGGACAATACAAGATTGGGGTTATGAGTGAGCAAGTAAAATGCTGTCTCGACTAGGATGATCACACTAGAAGAAGAAGGTATAGAGACTTCGAGAGGTGATTTAAAAGATGTGAACATTCATTCGAATCAAGAGAAGGGTGAGGACTCGAGTTGAATTAGGAAAGAAAATGAACCAGTCCCAACTAATTATGTTCCAAAAATGCCTTTTCCACTAAACATTGAGGAACCGTCACATTTTTCAAAGAAAGGGTCAAAAACTGAAGATATATTCGAGGTGTTTAAACAAGTGAAAATAAATATTCCATTCTTTGATGCTATTAAACAAATTCCCAGTTATGCTAAATGTCTTAAAGACCTATGCACTCAAAAGCGCAAGTTGCGCAGTCATATTCCGAAAAAGGTCTTCCTCACCGAAAAAGTAAGTTTGATTTTTCAACACGCTCCTCCAAAAAATAAGGATCCTGGAACACCAACAATTTCATGTATCATAGGTGATACTGTCATTCAACGGGCTCTCCTTGACTTAGGTGCAAGTGTGAATCTGTTGCCATACACAGTTTACAAACAATTAGGATTAGGTAAACTTAAACCCACGGCCGCTACCATACAATTAGCGGATCGTTCCGTTAAAATCCCTAGAGGGATCATCGAAGACGTCTTAGTAAAAGTTGATAAATGTTACTATCCATTCGATTTCATGGTCCTTGACATCGAACTTGTGCTAGATACTAGGAAACACACCCCTGTCTTGGTCGTCCATTCTTAGCCACCGCTAATGCACGTGTCAACTGTCAAATGGGGGTCATGAAAGTGTCATTTGGGAACATGAACCTAAAATTAAACGTTGTTAACGCTGTTTTTTTTTTTTATCAACCTCCCAATGATGATGATTACCCATGTATGGCGGATAGTGAGGATAGACGAACTATTGAACCTAACAATGTAATAGACATAAGTAAGGGGAAGGATATAATGCACAATGAACAAAAAAAACCCTAATAACCCGAACCTTAATGACGAATTTACTCGAAAGGTGAAGAATCGATTTGAACGTGAACATAAGGAACCAATGAATGAATTAACTCATAAAGATATCATTTCTATTTTCAACTGTGGTCTTCCTCCTATTAATAGGGGCACAAAGTATGAGTCTCGGCCTCCATAAGTCTTGAGCGTAGCACGATCTACCTGAAGACGTAAAAGACAGCACTTCTTGGGAAGCAACCCAAGCTTTAATCATTTCGTTCCCTCACTTTTGTACATTTATTGGTCATTTTGAGTCAATTTTTTTTTTCTGGACAGGTTTGGGGGTAGTAGTCTTTTTATTCTGAATCCATTTAACTTTCTAAGTAACAACAGAGAAAAATGGGCTACTCGCACACACGACTCGCTCGCACGGCCCCGGCGCACAAGTTTTGGTCTTAAAAAAAATTTAAGTTTTTTTTTAATAAAACAAGCCTCGGTATTTCCTCGCACGAGGAATCACGTGCGCGATGGGTTGCTCGCACAACCCACGCGCTCGAAGTGGAAATTTTTGTGTTTTTCTCTTTTGTTCTCTTCTTCTCACTCCCAACGCTTACTTATGTATTTTTCTCCTTTCTGTTTACTCTCTTAGGACCCTTTTAGATTGAGTCCTTTATTTTGATAGTTCCGTTTGTGCTTGTTCTTTTTTATTTTCATTGAGTCTTTCGGTTTTAATTTAGTTTCTTAACGAGTACGCCACGGTCTGCATTACACATATATATTTCTGTTAGCTATAATTGTTCTTTTGTTTGTCTTTTTCCTTTTGTCGAGTATTGACAGGTGAATTAGTGATTCCATTTGGAGAAATTGAACTTTATCGCCATATTCATATACGTTCACTTGTTTGTGATTGCTGAGATCGAGGTAATGTCGTTCCTTTCTTACGTACTCTCCTTTCTTTCATTTTATTGTTTCATTAGAGGCAATAAAAGGTTTAAGTTAGGGGTATGCACTCACATGCACATTATTATGCACCACCGATTTTTTAAAAAAATTTCCATACTTGTGCTTAAATAAACGATATTACCGAGGTTTTTGCAATCTCGAGTCGATTCTTCTTGCTAGGTAACTTGGATTGTTATAGAATGGTAAATATGATAAGATGTAGTTAAGTATTTACTAAAGTCATGATACGATGTTTAGGATATGTATCGTTCGAATCGTAGTTTTATATCATAGATTTACACACAAACCTATGCACTGCACGTAGTCGCTTGAATACATGTTTGATATGAACTATAATATGATTCAAATTTCTACATAACACATAGTGTGGAGACTAAACCTAGTGAGCTTTGAGTCATTCTTTTCTTTTCGAGGGTTATAAACACATTGTGTTGGTCAAATTTCATTTGAATATCGCATTACCTCATTGCTTAGTCTCATTATTCTTGTTTTGGTTAATAGTCAAGTAAAATATTTGCTACCATTCTAAATAATCTTCTGTCATAAACGTTGAAGAACCGTATTACCCTAGGACATGATTTTTGGCCCTCTTTGTTTTTAACCCTTTTTACCATTTGACCTAACCCAGATAAAAGATATTATGTCCTTAGTCGCCCCTTTGAGCCTTTAACATGCCTCTTTTTCTTCAAACACCATTACTTTTTTAGCTCCAACTTGGCCAACTTGGAGTTTACGACTGAAAGATTGATCAACTTTTAGTGGTGATAAGGCGATGTGTCGATTGAGGAGAAAAAGAACAAAAAAAGATGATGTTTGGAGTAGTTGTCTTGTACTTCGATGAATAATTATTTAAAAAGCAACGAAATGAAAAAGAAAAAAAGTTGAAAGAAAAAAAAAAGAAGAGGAAAGAAATTTTTAAAAAAAATTATGAAGAGAAGAGAATGAAAAGATGAAAATTGGTAGAAGAGATGATGAAAGAAATCGAACATGCCTTCCAACGCCACTCTAAAACTACTTAATGAATCATTTCTATCCTTTTTCATTGCTTGAGCCACATTACAACCTTTGAAAAGTTCTATTTGATTCTAGAAAACATAGTTTGGATATGTAAACGATGGGAGAGGGATTAAAACATTGTAACGATTAATTTTTCTTGACTTTTGACATCCTTTTATGAGACTACTTTTCTTGAGTGTCATGCGTCTTTTCATGTCATATGTGAGCATTGCTTGTTTTGAAAACACATTTCGTTGGCTCGCATATACCTAAGAAATTACACATGTTTCCGAGTGTTTCATTTTAGAGTAGGTGGGCATTCGGTTAATTCGGTTCGATTTGGGGTCGGTTCGGTTTGGAGAAGTAGCAACTAGTTTTCCGAACTGAATTATAAATCTGTTTTTCAGTTCAATTAACTGAAATAAAATATTGAAATTTAGGGAAGAGAATCGGCATCTTCTACCAAGATTGAAATTTAAGAACATGCAAGTAAGGAAAATAAAGTTTTTTTTTTTGTAAAGAATAATCAAATCCGATACACCCCACATGATATTTCAACAACCAGATTTATAAGCATAAACACAAATCAGTAAATTTGAACTAAAACAAAAATCAAAACTGAACCCAACTCGCTTTCACTTCCAGAAGAAATAACTATCAAAGACAAAATCAATACAATCCCATCTTAGAGTAGAGAGACAAAATCTTAGATTGTTGATTTTAATCTAAAAGGCCTAAGAGAGAGAGAGAGAGAGAGAGAGAGAGAGAGAGAGAGAGAGAGAGAGAGAGAGAAGACCTGAGAGTGAGCAGTGAGGTCGCCGATGTGCCGGTGAGGTCGTCGGTGCGAGGGTGAGGCATCAAGCCAAGCGCAGAACAAGCCAAAAATTTAGGAAATCCAAAGAAAATAGAACAATGCCCAGTAGAATCTCAAATCGTAAGAACAAAATCAGTGAAAAACAATTAATCTTTCTTTGCCCATCTGAGGATTTTGTTGGTTTTGTCTAATAAGTTGAACAAGGGGCCATCAATTTGAGGTTAGAGTTTTAGAGAGAGAAAGAGCCTCTAGAGAATGAAGTCAAATAGACCCTAGACAACTCGCAACATATATAAATATGAATTATATATATGCATACAATTCGGCTTTCAATTCGGTTTGGTTTCCCTATGTAGTACCGAAAATCGAATCGAAGTATATAATTTAGTTTGGTTTTCAATCAAACTGAAATATTTAACCAAACTAACCGAACTGAATTGACTATTTCAGTTCAGTTTGGTTAAAAAATTCGGTTAACCAAACAGTTTGCCCACCCCTATTTTAGAGTGTAATTAACGACATGAGATTTGAAGTCGATGCATAGTTAGAGAGTTATCCGGATTATATTCCAAGTTCATAATAGGCGTGTATTCACCTGACTACCATATCACACACGTGCAAGTTTATGAAATACGCTATTGCTTCATTCAATGCATTCTCTTGGAATTGTTCTCATGACTTAAGTGGGTGTTTTATTATGTTTCTTCTTTTGTTCATTATTCTATTTCAAATCATTATTTTATGATAATGAGTATTAAATGTTATGTTTTCTGTTTTTAATAAAACTTTTTTAAATGTAAAATAAAATAAAGATGGTTTTGGGTGTCTTATTCGATGAGAACCCTCACGAGACTTCACTCGTCCTACTAGGGACACCTAAGGGTTTAAAAGGTTTGTTGCATATGCTAAATGCAATCGTGTTCCCTGCGACAGTGAGTTATGATATTTTAATTGTAGTAGTATTTATTTTGATATTTTCCTTTGCTTGAGGACTAGCAAAGTGTAGGTTTGGGGTGTGATCGGCGACGAATAGTTCCCGTTTATAAACCTGAAGGTACGCTTTGTTAGCCAATTTCATTTAGTTATTCATCATTATTAATAAGTATTCTATGTTTTGTAGGTTTTGAAGCTTTAACTCGAAAATGCACGAAAATCCAATGATTAATGGTTTTGAACGACATTTTGTGCTCAAAAAGTGATTCTGGAGAAAGCCGGAGACAGTAGCAGCCTTAGTAAATTGCATTTTTGACATTGAAGACTTTTGATTTAAGAAATTTGTCTAGAGATAGAAAATGTAGATCTTCGAGTTACGGACGTGTAGCCGCAAAAGGCGAGTCAATCCGAGGTCTAAGCAAAAAGTTATCGCAATTCTACGAAAGTCGCGCAGAGTAGTGAAAAGTACCTCACGTGAGCAAACTTCCGTTTTACCAAAAACGCATATTTCGTCAAATTAGAGCGTCTAGCGAAGGTGGTTTGTGCATATGACGTCCAGAAACATAAATAAGACAATTTTCGTGCGATTAGGTTTAAAAAAGCCTCCCAATCCTTCCAAAATCTATATAAATCCTATTCTAAATCAATTTTGGGGTTACACAACAATATACACATCCTTCAACAACTAAAACTTCAGCCATTGAAGAGGGAGAAGCAAGGAGAAGAAGAAGAAGAAGAAGAAGATCAAGGATTCTCATGGCCGCCTCCATCAACCTCTTGCCAATCTTCGATTCTATGGCCGCCTAGACCGATATGTATGGTTTCAATGAAACTCTAGCCAAGTAATAGGGTGTTATTTATGTTTTTCTTTTATATTTATTATGTATGAATGATAATTACATGTTTCGCGGATTTTGAATAATAATATCGTACTTCTATTTATTAAATCATTGCTTTCAAAGTTTATTCTTGTCTTAAATCTATTTTGAATGTAATATGCTCAATGATCTATATTTGCTGTGCTTGTATAGATTATTTAAATGTAATAGTGCTTATTTGAATTGTGATATCACGTAATCGAATAGTTCATGCCTAGGGAAGACGGAGTATACCACAACCCTAGTTTAGTGTAAGACACTCTGTGTCAACCGAAGATGAATTATGTTGATACTTGAATCTTAGTTATCTTCTTGATGGAAGAATTGGGCTTTAGCTACAATTTTTCATTATCATCCAATGTAATAAACTAATTGAATGCATAGATACCCTTATTATGAAGTTAGTGGTGGATTTGCAATCCTAGGTTCAATGCACATTTATCAAAACAACTTTTAATCGCTTTCATAGTTAGATTTATTTCCTTAATTTCTTAGCTTAATTAAAATCAAAATCAAAATTCTATTTTTTAATTAACTAGGTTTAGGTTTTAAAATTAAAGTGCTTTAGTATTTCAATCTCTGTGAATTCGACCTCTACTTTCACACTACAAATCTTTTAAAGTAAAGTACTATTTTCATCTTGATTCTGACGAGATCAATGTCCATCGCACCCAACCGACCGCCCAACCAACTCGACCTGGAAGTCGATGGGCAATGCTCAGGCAGTGTCCCACTGAGGAGAACAATCCAAGTCCAACTAAACTAGTCCAATAATGAGACTCACACAGCATGGACTCAGTGACTCCTTGATTAAATGGCGATTAGGGCGACCTAATTTAATATTGCTAGAATAAGGCAACAATTATCCAATGACTCTCCTAAATCAACTAGGATACCAGTTTTGTACTAGAAAACCCTTTGTGCTAGAAAACCCTTTGTGCTATAAAATGGGTTCTCCTCCCCTTTTACAATGATTCTTCTACAATGATTCGATATTTTCCCTAACCCTAGCATTAATCATCGATTCTCTTCCTTTCTCATTGAGGCTACGAAACCCTAGTCAATCCAAAAGCTCCCCCTAGATTACTACGTGATAGTTTCAATTCCATTGTTGGATCATCAAAGTCTCCTAGACTTATTCTTGTAAACAGTTTTCTACATAGTGGAAGCACTGACATACAAGCATGAGTGGACATAGACTACTTCATGAATAGCATCGAACCACCAGTTTTCTCCCTCTCTGTCATATTTATTGCATCATAAATATCAGATCATACTCGTGCACTAAAATCCGACATCACATAATACACACACATCCATATTTAGAGCCCATCTTTGGGAACTCAATTTTTTAAGAGAACAATGTCATTGTAATAAAAATAAAAACAATAATAATAATAATAATAATAATAATAATAATAATAATAAAGCATTTCTTTTCAAAATTGCCCTTGCAAAAGAGCTTTCACCTGGAGTAGTAAAATTTGTAAAAATAGTGTAAAATAGGCATTGACTTTTCAAAGATGGACATAATTTTGAGACATCTCAAAATAGAATAGACGGAGAGAGTAAAAAATCTGCCATACGGAAATTTTAAACCAAATAATCATTCATCTTTTCCTTGAAAACAAAATCCCAATGCCGTAATTATTTTTGATGGGAAAATGTAAAATTCCATCGCATAGTGGCTTTCCAATCTACGCCCCCATGATTGGGTTGGGGTGGTGCATCCTACGATCAGAACATGTGTGTATGTGTGTGAGTGTGTATAACACGAGGAAACAGATCATTGTGCTTGTGCACTAATAAACTCGCTAGATGTGTGAAGATGGCCTGAAAAAAGAGCTCAACTCTCTTGAGTTCTGCCACTATTAGCTCCTTCCTATCCAATCTATTTCACCTATGTCAACCCAAATTTTCCTTCTTTTTTTTTGGAAGCCAGATAGATAGATAATAAGCACTGGTTTATAACACGATTTGACAGACAGTCAGATCACAACTCATCGTGAATGTTGGCTTCCGGATCCAATTTGCCGTCGTCTGAATCATCTGATGTTTTTTGACCATTTTGGGACGTAGACTCTTCCTCAGCACTTGCACTATCATTCTTTACAGACTTCTCAACTTTTGGCCTTGGCTTGGGAATTCTATTGATGGTAGCAACCTAGACATCACAAACAACGACCATTTAATGAATTGTTAGTATTAAAAGATGGAATGGAAAGAACTTGCAAATCGATACGTATCAATCCTAAACTCCATTCCTCAATTAAGGAAAGACCATCATCATCAAGTAAATACCTTGTCTTGAAGATCAAATATCTTCCCATACACTTCTTCAGATGTAAATGCAGGTGTGCTGAATCCAAGAGTGCTGTAAACAAATCCAGTAATATAGATTATTATTATACATACGATAACAGCAATGAAATATAGATATAGAAGTGTATGATAGAGAAAAACTTTCTGGACAGACTAGTATAATTATCTTTATCCCATCTCTTGTGTAACTACGCTAAAAAAAAACTTGAAATAAGTGCATGCCCATAGATGTTGACTTGACAACAATAATACATTACAGTGAAGGAATACTACACAAACGGTCTTTATTGAAAGAAAGCATTGAAATAAATGTTCGTATTTTCAAAGAAAGCATGTTCAGAATAGGTGGTATGGCAAAAAAAAAATTCTAAAAAAAAAAAACTCGCATTTTCAAGTACTATTATAATTGGCAAGGCGAGAGCCAGGATTGCTCAGTCACCACCAATAAATGATACTTCATCCATCCCACTTTAACTCCTTATAAAGTCAATTTGCATTACTCTAGATTTTCCAAGTTTACCCTTTACAATATAAAACTTTCACTTATAAGTGTTATGTGACATTGAAATTTTCAACTTCAAATAAAGGTAATAATGAAGAGTTGAAAAAATTCACAACAAAAAATTAAGCTTCCTTAAATAGTTGGAATTCCCGAAAGAGTCCCTTGATTTGGGATGGAGGGAGTATCAATTTCTTATTTTTGTGAAATTTGTATTAACATATTTTGTCACAAAAACATATTTCCATGATTAGTTTCATGCATGTACACAAAAGTATTGTGAAACTTAAACGTCACACTTGACAATTTTTTCCCCATTTATACACAAAAAACCGCACTCCTGTATTAAGTGCAATGAGAAAATTTTGAACAAAGCATGGACTTATAATTTATAAGAGAAAAATTCAAATCAATCAAGCGAAAATTCTAATAGATCGATTTCAATAGAAATTCAACAAGTCTTTGGGCACAACTCTCTCACACTCAATTTACATGACCAAAGTGGAAATCCTAGCTGGCGGTGGGGTTCACAACTTTTTGACCACTCTCTCTAACTGAACTACCCAAGAGACTTAACCCACCTCAAAACCCACAATTAATCCCTCTCTCTTCACTCTCTGAAAAATAAAAACAGAAGCAGAGCTTTTGCTTCTCTCTACCCCTCACTTCTCTCCTGCATCCCTCACCATCTCCGACCAAGGCACCACCTCTCCGATCACCGGCTCCGACCAAGGCGCCCCCTCTCCGGTCAAGCCTCTTCGGAACTCTCTCTTCTCTCTCTCCGGTCCAGCAGAACTCCCTCTTCTCTTCACTCTGACCAAAACACTGAGGAATGTTTTTTTTCTTTTTTTGGTTTCTTTTTGTTAAAATAGGGTCATACAAAATGTGATTAAGATTATGAATATATATGTATTTAGCACCAACTTTGGGATATAAATCTGAAATCCTTAGCAGTTAGCATTATTCCATCTTGAATAGTTCATTTAGAAAAATAGAAAACTCTCATTTTTCTTTATACGGGTAGTCACTCCTAAGTTTTGCTAAGAGGTATAATTGATGGGACATGGAAACAGGCCATACATGTTTTCACATTCTTTTTTTTTCATTGGAAGTTGTATGTCAATTGGTAAATGTTCAAAGAAGACCATGAAATGTTTGTTCTTTAGCTAGCCTATGATGACAGTGTGTATTTCAACTGAATTGCAAATTTTTACATGGTACTTGAATTTTTATAAGAAGCTATTTTAAATTTTGTAATGGTAATGCAAGTACATGAGATGGTGTTGGTGTTGGTGTTGTAAATGTAATGGGTTGTTCTTGAAACCATTGTTGGTACATTTATTCCATGTTTTTCCAGGAAGTGGTCCATGTACCATACCTCAATGTTTTGGTCGGAGTGAAGAGGAGAGCGTTCCGCCGGATCAGAGAGAGAGAAGAGAGTTCCGGAGAGGCTTGACCAGAGAGGGAGTGCCTTGGTCGGAGCCGGTGAGCGGAGAGGTGCCACCGGAGATGGTGAGGGACGCAGAGAGAGAAGTGAGGGGTAGAGAGAGTGGGTTCAGTCTCTTCGGTGGTTGGGTAACTTAGGTTAGAGAAAGTGGTCAAAAATTGTGGACCCCACCGCCAGCTAGGATTCCACTTTGGCTGTGTAAATTGGTTGTGAGAGAGTTGTGCCCAAACACTTATTCTATAAACAAAAGGATAGAGAATTTTAAAGGGTAAATTTCTGAAACACCCCTTGTACTATGATCCAATTTTACTAATACCCCTGAACTATTTTACTCAACAAATTGACCCCTCGGGTATATGACTTGACATTAATGACCCTCCAAAAACTAACAGAAGTTGGACCATATGCTAATCATGTGACATGAACCCTAAACTTTGTGGACTGTTTAACCCTTAAGGCTTCATTAAAGGAATGAGAATTGAGAAATGGGTTTAGAATGTCTGATGTCTCTCTCTCTCTCTCTCTCTCTCTCTCTCTCTCTCTCTCTCTCTCTCTCTCTCTAAAATGCTCTACCCGACGGCACTCACGTCGTCGCATGCCTCCAAAACTACAATGCGAAAACCGCGGGTCACCGCCCAGAGACCTCCGATTCCGGTAACGATAACCAATTCAACGGCACAGATGAGAACTCAAACAGCAGCAGTGAGTCACAGTTAATTGGAAGTAGCAAACCACCGTGGACTTAGTTTGAGTCACCGTTGATACCAATACCGCCTCCACCACCACCGTCGCCGTTCAAAAGCCGGCGTGAAGCTTTGTGGAACTTCATTGCCAGGTTTAGGGTTGGGCATAAACTTGAGAAGAACAATTCAATCAAGCAAAAGCAACGGCTGGGCATTCTAATCTAAGCCCAGAAATTAATCCGGAACTAGACCCTACTCAGGTTTGATTATAGTTCTTATTTTATTTTATTTTTTTGGGGACTTCACCTTTCATTAGAATGATTTGGAGGTTTGTGGATTTGAGTGATTCTAACAATATATATAGATATATGCTGCTATCTACACATAAGAAATTAAAAGATTTGTTTGAGAGTAGGTAAAAGAGGGGTTAAGAAATAATGGTGGGTTTAGGGCTCTGATTGTGTTTTTTTTTTTACAATTGCTTTTGGAGTCCATATATCACACATATGTAATGTGTTTTTGATAAAGAATAAGGGTTTGGGAATTTGTTAGAATGTGGTCGGTGTATACTTCTTTTTTGTGAAATAATGATATGTGCTTGGAATATGATATATTTGTCAGATCACATGATTACATTTTTGAAATTTTTTTGGCCAGAATTCCATTTCTTTGATGCAGAGAGAGAGTTGCTTTACCAATTTTTTGTTGATGAAGGATTGATGAAGTTAGTTTGTCTCTATCGATCCGAGCCCACTCCGATGAAAACCGTAATTTTATTCTCTTAAGAGTAATATTTGGGGCACTAACAAATTTCACTAACAATCACACCCACACTCTATCTCTCTCCTAGTGGCATTGTGGGGTCCGCAGTGGACCCACAGTGCCACTAGGAGAGAGATAGTGTAGGTGTGAGTGTATAGTGACATTTTTTTAGTGCCCCTAGCATTTGTTTCTCTGATTCTCTTATCTTGTCCTTGTTATTACCTAAGGGTACAATTGTAATTTTACTTCTTATTTTCACATATAATAAAATAGAGGAGTCACATTGTGCTCCTAACTTTTGTGCCCTAACCAATTCTACATGGTATCGGAGCCTCCCTAAGAGGGAATCATCAATCCCCATCACCAGACCACCAACCCATCACCATCCGAAGCCAGTGGCCACCACCTGAGTCGCCGACCACCACCAACCCCATACCCACCTTCGCCAACCACCATGTTTGTACCCTGACTTGCGCAACTAGCCACAACTCCCAACCGAACCCTACCCAGCAACTTCCGAAGCCCCCCTCACACCAGTCGAACCCTACCCATGCCCTCTTAGACCTAACCAACATCACCAAACCTTACCCAGATCCAACTAACTTCTTTAACCCTCACAAGACTAGCCGACAACCATATATGGTCATCTGGTAGACATCCGACAGCCTCTACACAATAAAAAGTTTTACTCCATTCTTACAACATTCAAATATCCTCGTTTTGATCGGCTCACAATCTTTCCATGGTTTTTTGGTCCATTGATGGACCCTTGATCAACAGTGACAGATACGTTGGCATCCTACATGGTGCTCTGATTTCCAAGTGTGTGCTACGACTACATTGATACCCACTCCTATTCCCTTTTTTGTAATTGTTGTGGGTTCTTGTTACATGTTGATTCAAGATGTCGGATCTAGAAAAATCCACCATGAATACATAACAGCTCCGGAGTGAAAATTTCATTGTTACTCCAATTGATAACCCGAACGTGAAAATCACCACCTTCCTTTTCAATGGTCAACTACCTGACCTGGTCTCAGTGATCATGGCACTTACGGGCAGAGGAAAGATGGGGTACATTAATGGAAGGATTAAAGCACCTAGCACCGAGGATGCTACTTAAGACAAATGGAAGATGAAAAACTCCACTGTCATGAATTGGCTTTGTCACTATGATCCTAGAGATTGGCGAGGGATTATTGAACATGGCGACTGCCCAAGATATTTGGGAGACCATGGTCGGCACCTATTCCCGAAAGGGAAATTCTGCATAGATATTTGAGTTAAGGCGGTCCATTGGTTGCTCCGAATAGGGAGAGATGGGCATTCTTCAGTATTTCACATCTTTATCCACTAGTTGGAAAAGACTTGACCATCTCCTGGACTACAAGCCTATATGTCCTAGTGATTTGGTTGTCTACAATAAACTTGTTGCTGAAGAAAGGATCTTTAAATTTCTGGAAGGCCTTAATTCTGAGTATGATCCAATTCGTAGTCGTGCTCTTGGCATGGTCCCATTGCCTTCTCTCCATGAGGCCTTCGCATATATACAGAATGAGGAGAGTCGTCATTCTACCATGCTTCCACCCATTCCTACCAATAGATCTGCTCTCGTCTCGATTCCCCAAAGAGATGGGAACCAAATAGTCCCATGGTCGTAATCCTACTAGTGAGTCTGTTTTATCCGACAAATCCAAGCAATTTTGTGGTGACTATAATCGACCTTACCATACCAAAAAGACATACTAGAGCCTACATGGTCGCCCATCTGGTAGCCAAGGGGGTCGTTCTGGATGGTCTGGGGGATGTGGAGGTCATTCTACAATATCCCAACATTTTGACATGAGATAATATTATCTTAATGTGCATTATATGGTAATGACATGAATATTTATGTGATTTGCATACTTAATCTCATTATCAAGTGATGGAAGGAATTTAAGAGTTGATAAACTCTTGTTATGTGTTACACATGGCAATCTATTTGGCATTTGCATATTTTGAAAGACAGAGAATTATTTAATGCCTTGCATTGGATATATATTTGATGTTAAATGTTGAATTGCTAGACAAGGGCATAAATGATAGGAGTAAAAAGAATACATTCTCATAACTAGTAGGTGAATCAGCAATTCACGAGAACTAGAGGAGCTATTGTGTAATTAGTAAGAAATATAGTAGGCGAAAGTGTAATTTAGAAGACTTGATCTCTATAATTTTGTGGCTCTTTCCTAATCAAGATTAATTTGCTTAAATGGGATTAATTACCTTAATGATGATTAATTAGCCTAATCAAGGTGCTAGCTTATATTACCTAAGCTAGTAGGTGGCCTAGTAGGTGGTCAAGTAGGAGGGGCTATATGTGGCTAAGTCCATGTGTATTCAAGTGGGCAAAAGAGAAAATAGAAAAATAACTAGTTAACTAATATGTACATCTTTTGAGGAGCTTGTCTCTACACAAGCAAGTAGGTGCAAAGAAGAAAGGGAAAAACAAGAGAGAAAAGAAGGAAACCAAAGGGAAAAGGGTGCTAGTGAGATTTCTATCTCAAATTGAAGCTAGACTTAAGAAGCCAAGGGTAAGAGGATTCTTTCTATGTGATTTAATTCCAATTTCCATAGAGTTTTGATGGATTAATTAGAGGAATTCATATTGATATACAATGGAATCTTATATGACTTGTAGGAGTTTGAAAGTGAGCATTATATCTTGTCAATTCTATATCTAGAGCAAGGTGAGTAACCTCTATCTTCGAGGAAACTTTTCAAGTAATGAAATTGTGGCATATAAATGATTTACTTTCAATTCATGAATTATGTTGTATATCATAATTAACTATATGTGAAAGAGGTAGAAGGGATTATGTTGTTGGAAACATGTTTATGTGATTATGTGGTTGAACAGGCAATTGTTCTATCACTACAAAGAGAAGGCTCCAAAAGGGAGTGTAGAAAAGCCTCCTAAGGCTTGAGTGTTTCAATACGCCTTGTAAAGGGTATTGGATAACTCGGAACAAGGATAAAGGGTGCCATTACGGCACGGGGTAGTGAGAAGAACAAGAAGCTTTGGAGATAAATACTTACTTTGTTGTGATTCATTATGCTAAATTAAATTGAATATCACATGTGTAAATGATATACACGAATTTCTATCAAAGAGCATGTTATTCACTGAGCTTCAACTCATATGGTTATTGTATAACCATTACAGGTGAAAGGAAAGAGAAGGAGAACGAGAAATAGAGGAAGAAAGAGGAAAACAAGTGTTTAATGTGCATATTGTATATGACGTAATTGTTAGTAGTAGTTTGAAAGGGCTTGTAAATTATGTTATGTTAAGTGAGCATGTGTAGGACTTGATATATAAGACTTATGTTCATGTATGAAAGGTTTTGGCAGGTGCTTTTGTTATTCACGTATGTTTGATTGCTTAGATGTTCATGGCTAGAATTGTGGACAGAAGTTGTTTCGATCGATCGAAATACACACTGTTTTAATTGGTTCAAAACGACGACTTTTACAAAAACGGACATAACTTTTTCTAGGAATTTTGAAATCGTGCACCGTTTTCAATGTTGAAACCTAGACTCAAACAGCTATCTTTTGGTATAAAAACCAACTTAAAATTTCAAATTCCTATTTACCCTTGGGGCTAATCACTTGCAAATGTGGTTTAAATGGGAGTTTCAAAAACCTGTTTTTGAACGTTAATATCATAGGGTCAGGCCTCGGTGGCATGTTACGTACCCTCGTGCCACACTTAGTGGATTTGGGTCGTGACACATTCACATGGAGGTAATCCTCGTGCTCATCATACTACCGCCTTAGATACTACAGCTCCAGCACCTGTTGAGCAGAGTCCCTCCACCTCCAATCCTGTTCTTTTTACTGCTTCTAAGGTGGAAGAGGCTCTCCGTACCTTGATGGCGCATCGTACGTCCACTCCCTCTGCATTTGCAGGTGTCTCCTCTTCATTTGGTCATTCAAGTAACTTTGTCACCTCAACAAGAGCACACTTATCCCACTCTTCTTCTCCCTGGATTATTGATCCTGGCGCTTCTGATCACATATCTAAATGTTCTGATATGTTTTCTACTTACAAACCTTGTTCAGGTCAAGACAAGGTCCGGGTTGTTGATGGTACTTTTTCCTCTCACCGGAAAGGTTACTATTTACGCCACTCCATCCTTGCCTTTGTCATCTGTGTTACATGTTCCAAATTTTTCACACAATCTTTTATCCATCAATCCTCTTACTCAGTATCTAAATTGCAGTGTAACTTTTTTTTCCTTCATGTTGTGTTTTTCCTGACCTTACCACAAGGAAGACGATTGGCCGTGGTAGAGAGGAGTGGACTTTATTTTTAGGATGATGGAGGTCCATTGGCAACCATACAGTTGTCTCTAAGAATAAAGCTGAAGATATTCATCTTTGGCATAAACGTTTAGGACACCCTTCTTTTTATTTATTAAAGAATGTGTTTCCATCGTTAGTAGTGAATAAAAATGTTTTAGATTTTCTTCGTGAAATTGTGAACTGGGTAAACATCATAGTGCTTCTTTTGCTCCTCATGTTAACAAAAGTTCAGTTCCTTTTGCTTCAAATCATTTTGATGTCTGGGGTCCGTCTCGTGTTGTATATTTGAAAGGTCATAGGTGGTTTGTCACGTTTATAGATGATTATTCTCGTAAAGCGTGGCTGTATATGATGAAAGAAAAAAGGGAAGTTTTTTCAATTTTTAAAGCTTTCCACAAAATGGTGTGCACACTGCACACAATTTGGAACTAGTATGAAAATTTTAAGATCTCTGTCCAAGGGGGTGACTACATTGACTCGGGTCTAGCTGATTATTTTTTTTCCCATGGAATCATCCATCAAACATCTTGCACCGATACCCCTCAACAAAATGGGTTGGCGAGCTGGCGGAGTGCAAGAATTGTCATTTACTTGATATTGCACGTTCCTTAATTTTCTCAGTGAATGCGCCTACGTTGTACTGGGGTGAAGTAGTGTTGACCGTTGCTCATCTTATTAATCGGCTTCCCACTCGGGTTTTGAACAAACGAACCCCTGTGGAGGTCCTTGTTGACACTTCTCCTTTGTTTTCTATTAGTCGTCGAGTCTTTGGCTATGTTTGTCTTGTTCACAATCATTCTCTTCCTCGTGGAAAATTAGATCCACGGGCTATTAAGTGTGTCTTTCGTAGGCTACTGTCCCACTCAGAAGTGGTTTGTCTCCATGGACGTCACTTTCCATGAGTCTCAGTCTTATTTTCAGTCATCTTCGAACCCCGAATCACCTCTTCAGGGGGAGCCATGGTATGTGGACGAGGTGTCTGCCTTCCTCTTTGCCTCCAGTCATTCACTCCGCAGGAGACAGAAAATGAGGGAGATAATGAAGTTGAAAAGGAGAAAAAAGGGGGAGGATATGAGAGAAACAATGGAGTTGAAAAGGAGAGACCTTTGGAGGAGATTTGTACCCCACCAAGAGAGAAGAAGTTGTTGGTCTATTCAAAAGGCACTTGGAGTAAGTCCAAGAATAAAGAAACTGCTCCTTCTACTCTCCCACTGACATCTCCTTCAAGTGCTGAGGACCAAGGTAGTTTCGACTCTGATCTTAATATTTCAAATAAGTCTCATACACCTTTGCTTATGGAGTCTAATTCTGATCTACATGTCCCTATTGTTGTCCGTAAAGGTGTTAGGACTTGTACCCAACATCCTTCTCTCATTTCGTGTCTTACTCTCCTAGCCTAAACTTGATTCCCTTATTCCCCCAAATCCAAACCATAAACACCTCTCATTCTCCGAATCAAAACCCTAAACACCCCTCATTCCTCCAATCGGAACCCAAAACACCCCTCTCCCTCAAACCAAAACCTTAAGTGAAAGGCCCTAACAGTGACATGCTAATAACCACCCATGTCTCTCTCTGGTTCTCACACTCCAAACACTGGTATCTCTCTCCCTCTATGATATTTATTTTGGTGGATCTATGATCTTGCTTTTCCTTCTACTTCTCTCAATTAGTTATCCCATTTGATTTCTTCTATTCTCCCCCATATCTCTCTCTCTCTCTCTCTCTCTCTCTCTCTCTCTCTCTCTCTCTCTCTCTCTCTCTCTCTCTGTATTTATCTATGTCAATTCGTCAAACCACTCAACCAACTGCTCTCCGATCGAGAACCAAAGACAACCGAAACTCACCAAAACCGACGTTCAGTCGGCTCACGGTTTGAGAATTGAAGAACCGTTGTTATCGGTTCAGTTGTCAGTTGTACACAAAATCCCCCTAGTCGATCGGTTGCCCACCCCTAACCCTTATTATGAATTACTACATTTGTTCAAGTGCTCCACAAAAGATGAAAATCTCTTTTTTGTCTACCTCTATCCTGATGAGCTAAAACCAAAGCTCTTATTTTGGCTAATAGTTCAAGTAAGTCTTGAATGAGCCCCTTGAGAACTTGATGAAAATAAACAAATATTTGGTCTACATATCCTCGTCTAATTCTGGCCATTGAATGAATGAAAATTTGATGAATAACTAATTGATTTCCTTTCATTCAATTATCCTTTGCCCCATTCCTAGTCTATTAATAACATGGATTTTTATCCTATGTTTTCCTGACTGTTTTCTTTTTCTTTTTTTCTTTTTTTACCCTCTCTAAATCCATGACCAAAAAAAGCCTAAACCTCACTGAGCTTTTCAAAGAGGTCAAATGACCCCAGAGAAGTAAATGTAGGTAAAAGTCCTATTTGAAATTAATCTACATCAGAATATAAAGCTTTGTGCAAATCAAAGAAGACAATTCTTTAGTTATGTAAGTAATTCTTCTAAAAGAATTATTAAACACAAACCTTCTTTTTTGGTGTTTTTTTTTTTTGGATAGGTAAATGTATTGCATTAAAAAGGCACCAAGCAATGCACCCATGTACACTAGGAAAGCATAATCTCAAGACAAACACAGAAACTACCTATGAAAACTAGAGATACAAAAAGAAAGAAAAACCCAAGAATACGAAGCGGGGAAAAAGAAACAAAAACATATCCCATAACTACCCAGCCTACAACAAAAGATGCCAAAGCCAGCTCCAAGCAACTCCCTTAAAATAGTCACAAACGTACTGTCGTTCGTACACAGCATGTCAACAGGAAAAGGTTAAATTAAAGTTTCAAGTGGGTTGCATGCACTTTGAACATTTTTACATTCAAGCATTTCCAACATCTCTAACATTCAATAGGTTTAGTCTGGAACCCCTTGGTCCATGATGGAAAATCACGAATTCCGTAGGAAGTAATAATTCTATAAAAACATCAATGAATTATCTACTTGGGGACAGGTACACATGTATGTACAAAAAATGAATAATCTAAAAGATGTATAAAATTAAATTAAATTTTTGAAGTAATTTATATCCAGTTGGGTACGGGTGTCAGGTGTCAGGACAGATCTAATAAGCAGGTACTCCTAATCTCCCAAAAAACAAATAGAAGAACACAGATAAAGCATGAAATAATTCAAAATATGTATCAGATACATGCTTAAGAAGACCTATTAACAAAGTGGTAAAGCAAAAACACCTAAATTACCCCAACTGTCAGGTCCAGGTGTTAAACAGAAATACAGAGAGGGGAGCAGACATAGTAACTTACTTCTTCTGTTCAGCCTCCTTCTTCTCCAACCAATTCTTGACCTTTTCGGCGTCACCCAGAACCTACAAACCAAACATTGTGCTCACAGTTTAGAGAATCGAGTTTCCCAGTCATAAACATGACAGCCCATCAAAATGATTTTCCTTGCACATTTTAATACAAACACATAAAGAAGGTGATAGATGTAATAAAAGAACCTCATCTATTCTATCTTTTGGAAGCCAAGATTTGTTCATCTCCCATCCATGCACAGTCTGCTTATGCTCAGTTGAAAAAAGAGAAAGAAATTAGTGCACTGTTCAACTTTAAATAGCAGAACTAGTCCAGGAATTTGTGTACTTATTACACTTTTAACATGCCATTATAGACAAAACACCATTCTAATGTGCAAAATCTTTCTCAGTTGCTATTCAAAATGATGGGGCCACCTCACTTAGATAGCTATTTCCAGAGTTATTCAGATACCCATGTCACAAGTTATTTATATGGAAGGAGGCCAAGTGGCAATCACTTCTAAGTCATAATT
Source organism: Hydrangea macrophylla (assembly GCA_033977485.1). Taxonomy (NCBI): domain Eukaryota; kingdom Viridiplantae; phylum Streptophyta; class Magnoliopsida; order Cornales; family Hydrangeaceae; genus Hydrangea; species Hydrangea macrophylla. The sequence continues at coordinate 2,846,438 of CM066998.1, read as the reverse complement.
CATGTGTGAATGCTTGATTAGATGAAACCCCCCCCCCCCCCCGATAAATAAAACAAAATAAAATAACCTGGTGTCACAGTGCATTTTACCACCCATTGGATCAGGTGAGAAGGATGTAGAACAGAAACAACCGCAATTAGAACAAATCGCCAAAGGTGAAAATTAAGGTTACAGGAACAGGTAAAGAAAATCTTGAACCACACAGGAAAGAATAAAAACCGATAATAGATTTTGTAGTTAATGCTACTACAACCAATTGTTTCGGGGGCGACTACAGACTCATCGATGTAATTAGGTACAGTATATGCAGAATTTCTCCTCACAATTCTGAGATAAGTGTACAGATATTAAGTACAAAATTTGCGGGTGACTTTGGCACCCGGAAGAGTCCAATTAGCCCAGAGCTAGATGAGGATTACATGCAATGGAATCTTCAGGTCAACCTCTCACTTATTTGAGTTGGATTGCACTTCCTAATATCAATATCATGGTTTAAATACACTATGGTACACCATAAGTTAGTGATGAGCATGGTTTACAGGCAAATCCCAACCATGTTACCTGGACTCTCCTACTACCCCCAAGTACCCGATCCCCGTGTCCGACCCCCGTACCCAATTCGGACACTCGGATCATCCACATGTGATGTTGAAAAGGCAACAAAAAGCTCAAAATTGTGGGCAAAGAGGTTTCTAACTATTGATATTAAGAAACATAGTATGTTTATACGTTCGGAAAGTGTCCACAAACCCGTATCCAGCGTTTAGACACGTCCCCGGATCCTAAGATTTGGATTTAGAGGAGGTCCGACACCTAGATACCCGACACCCATACCTGAGTCTGGGTAACATAGGGAGTTGGTGATGGACTTCAGTTTGTGATGACTGATGAGCATGGTTTAGAGGCAAATCCCAAGGAGTTGGTTGGCTCGGAGATTGAGAAAAGTTTAGGCCTTGTGCCATACTATGATATCCTCACAAAGGAATTATTGGGTCACGTTGTAGATATAGTTGAGATTAGCCAATGTTTGGCTTGTGTTAGTGTCGCCACACCTTGGTCCTTGTAGAAAAAGAGAGTTTCTAGTATCTTCTTCAACAAGTGGCATCAGGCATAAGCGCTCCTAATCTGATCACATATTGGAGTGCCTCCCACCTCACTTACACCATACACCATTGGAAACAATTACTTTCCACTTTTGTACTTGGGAAGCTTTGGTGTAGACAACTGAGTGCCTTTCTTGGTATATGTACCCACTTCTCTTCAATTGTCTAAAACTCCTCATCTTTTACCTTACAAGTCATCAAAAGAATCTTTGTCATTACATGCGGGACTAGTTGATCAGAACTTCTAGCACAATGAATGCATCTTATGGGAAAGTAGTACCACTGCTAGTGACGGCAGCCATTATCTGATACACTCTGTAATGGTGGTCATGGCAACCTAACTTTACATATGATGACTTAAGAGGTGTTGAGCTTAGGTTTACCAACTGAGTTCATCAACAACCTACTTAGTTATCAGAGAAAAAAATTGTGTTCTTAATTTCACCATACGCCTAAATAATCTGGCAATGAACTGCAGGAGGTTAGCTTCATTTTATGACCAACGAGATAGGACTATAAATTCTGGTTTGCAAAACTCACATTTTTGCAAAAAAAAAAAAAAAACTTGGCTCTAATTACAAATTTACAACTATGGTTAACCTTGAAAAATGTGCCCATGTGGTAGTTACTCAATTAGGTAGATGAGCTTTTTCCATTTTGGAGCGAACTTCTGTTGCCAGAACATTCAGTTTTAATAAACATATGATTAACTTATCTTCTCAAACATTGTCATCCCTTTTCACTGCCAACTACATTCCACGAGCCTCCTACAAATAAATACATGCACATATAGCCATATAGGTGTACAGACATTGCATACGAAATTATAAATAGAAACAAACACAAATCAAGATGATTGAAGTTAACTACTTTTTAAACCTTTAAAACAAATTAACAAAAAAGTTAAATACTAAGCACCAAAAGCGTCAAAACTCACAGCTCACCACCTCCGTCATCTTATTTACCTGTTGCAACTCAAGAAGGTATCTTCGTGCATGTTCAGATGCTTCTGGTCGTGCAGTAAGCTCATTCAACCTACATCAAGAAATTTTCAGTAAGATCTTTTAACTTGCCAAAAATCCTTCCAAGTAGCAAGAATTGAACGTACACACAAACCTAAAAAATATGGGGTCACCGATAACTTTTAACAAATCTTGGCGTTCTTGAAACTCAGAGGCAGAAGCATCTTCACCCTCGGTGTACAACCATTCTTGCACCTAAAACGACGCAGAATGTCAATGACAAAAACCTAAACAAAAGAAATAAAGTCCAAGTAGTTGCAAATTATTACCTGCCAAGGCAATGTCATAAACTGTGTATGTAAATGCATGTGCATGTGTGTGCGTGAGAGAGGGAGGGAGAGAGACAGATGAACTGACAGAAAGGGAGAGAGGGAATAGCAGCAAACCTCGTCAAGTTTTTCAATAAAAGATTGGCGTTCCTGGCTGGAAGAAATTTTCTCGATTTCCTCGGAAGATTCAAGCTGGTATAACAATAATGTCATCAACAAGAGGAATGAAATGAGAAAAACTAATCTACTTCTTTAGAAACAAATAGACCACAAGAAATCAACATTTCTATAATGAAAATTAAAAAGAAACGGAAGCACATAAATGGTCAGAAAGCCGACGAAACATTGCCCCAGATTCAGCACTTAATTTATTTGTTTTCTATCTTAAACTTATTACCAGACAATAGGTTCCAAGCGACGAAAATTAAAAAGGACAGAAGCACATAAATGGTCAGAAAGCCAACGAAACATTGCCCCAGATTCAGTACTTAATTTCTTTGTTTTCTATCTTAAACTTTTACCAGACAATAGGTACTGAGCGCGACGGCAAATCAAATGCAAAGAAAACCTTTAATGCAGGAGCATATACCAAAGGGGGGAGATAAAAGGGAGACAAATCAAGAGCCATTTGGGATCTCTATGGGAATAAGAGATTTTATAATACGACATTTTTTTTAAAATAGATTTTTTTTTCTGTAGAGATTTTTTAAAAAGCTATTTAGCGTTGTATTGCGGTGGGAATTAGAGATTTTTCAGCTTTTTAAAACAAGCTTCAATTTGCTGCTTTTAAATTAATCTTTTTTTCAGCGTTTTTGAAAAATCTGACTTTTAAAAAGCTGTAAAAAGTTGGTTGCCAAACAAACTCAACTTGTTCAATAATGTCAAATAATTGGTTACCAAACGGGCACTAAATGAGAATTTTAAGACAACACCAGCACCTGGCAAAAAGCAGAGCAATGTGATGCAAACAACAATATATTGCAATAGGAAGACACGATCAAAAATCAAAAAACCGAAGTGGAAGCCTCTATTTGCACATAACGAAAAAGTTCAAGGGGGAACTTGGAACTGAAGTGAAATAAAAAAAAAATAATAATAATAATAAATAAACAAAGCAGAATAAATTCTGAATATTAGGCACCAAATAAATGATAAAAAGTGAGAAGGTGAAAGTACTACTGAAGATCCAAGAGAATCCTATATTTCTAACAAACACGAACACTATAAACCTTTTCTCTAGTGGTGTATATGTATCCTTCCAGATTATTTTTCAACTCTGCAGTTCTTCTTCGCTCCGCATCCTTTTTGTCCAGTTCTTCTAGTTTGTGTTTAGCTTCAGCAAGAGTTTCCTTGGAGAGAGACACTCTAGGTCCAACTGTCTTCTCAATAACCTAAATCCACATATAACACACTCTTATAAGAATGAGGTGCAAATGCAAAGATTAGATTTGAGAATTATTTAATCCAATAAGACACGAGGTGGAATAAGGCTCAAGGCATTTATTTTCTCACCTTGAGTGGAACTCTAAAAGTCCGCTTCTTCAGCTTTCTTTCTATTCCGAGATCTGTCAAACTTTGACCACTTACACTAGAGTTGGATGTGTCACTAGTCCCACCATCCAAATGCAAGTCGCCATTATTCTCTTCGGAAGTGTTCTTGGGGCCAGGTTCAACTTCAACTGATGTGTTAAGAGAAGCAGAAGTTGAGTTCTCCACTGTCAAATTCTTTTTGGGAACTTCTACCCATTCATATATTTCAATGACAGCATCTGCTCGGTCCAAAGAAAAAATTCCACTTCTACTTAGAGAGAAATGAAGGTTGGTCTTTATGGGAGAGGAAAGATTCCGTGATGAATACCTTGAGAACAATAGGGCAGAATGGAAAAGTGAACATAGATGTACATTTGTCACCATAAAAGCATGAAATACATATGATCGAAGAAGTTCCTAATTCTTACTTTTCGCTAGCATCAGTCAGACCAGCAACAGCATACTGAGCAAATTTCGATGAAACAACACCAGGTGGTAAAAGCTCTTCACTCTCGTAGGCAAGTGAAACTTCAAAATCTTTATTATGTATGATAGATCTGAACATCTGTTTGGCAGGTTAACATGACCAGGTTAGTTAAAAAAAAAAAGTACATGAAACATAAAGTTTATTAAACTGTTATTCTATGTTATGAAATCTCAAATGTAGTAGTTGATGTCATTTACCTTACTGGGTAATTTTTTCATTCTCGGTACAATCAACTGTCTAGTGCTTTCATCTTTCAAAAGATCAGGACCATCTAACTCGATCACAAATCCATATGAAGAACCATCAATCATCCCAAGCTTACGGTTCAATTTTATTCCATCACTTAAATTTGCAGCATATAATGAGGCACCAAGAACTATGGCTTCATCAGCATCCAAATGTTTGTCCAGATCTTTCCTCCCCAGGAATTCCTGGAGCTTAGCCTGTCAATAAATTTCCGTCGCCAAGGTCAATCATGTAATGAGATTTTCTTTTTCCGGTCGTGGATCACTCACTGACTCAGATGAATCCACAGATCCAAGAGATATATCCATATACATATATTGATGTGCATGATCATGCTTCTTGGTAACTATGAATATACATCTCAACACTCATGGTATAAAGTACTCCCTCCGTCCCATTTTATGTGTCTCCTTTTTCCTTTTTGGGATGTCCCAAAATTGTTGTCCACTTTCCTAAATTAGTATGCAAATTTTACTTAGTTTCCCAAACTACCCTTCCTTGCAATTAACACCAAAACAAAACAAAAAAAAAAGAAAATGCAATGATTATGGGCAATTGTGGAAAGTAGGTGTAGATTCTTTTTGTCCCCTTAAATAGTTGGACTCCCCAAGAGGGACACATAAAATTGGACGGAGGGAGTAAAATAGTAGCTGAGAAATCAAGACACGATTCCAGATGCTAGTCAATACCTGCAACTTTGGCACTCGAGTGGCACCTCCAATTAACTCCACAGCATGTATCTCATCAACCTGCAAACCAGAGTGACTGAGAACTTCTTTCAAAGGAATGAGAGATTTTTCCCACAGATCTCCACAGAGCTCTTCAAACATCTCACGGGTAATCGTGCTCCTGTAGAAAAAGAGAAACTCTAATAAGGTCAATTGTGCTCATTTGCTTACCTAATCCAAATGGTAAAAGAATCATGTTCTCATGGAACTTTCCAACCGTTATCCACCTATTTTTCCTGTTTGCGAATACTTGTCAGTGGTTTCTTTATCCGAAAATTTGCTCTTTTAACATACATAACTTTGTCGACTGGCCATTTCAAATTGATATGCAGATCCTTTAAAAATATCGTGCACTAATCTACTGTTCCCTATGAAGCAGAAATAGATAAGATAGAGCTAGACAGGAACCTTAAAAAAACAGGATACAAATATTTGAGGCCACAATGACATCATGTATCCACATATATTGAAAGGGAAAAAAAAATTTCTTTTCGATATCTACATATAGATCAAATGTTCGAACTAACAATTGAATTCATTTAAGAAACCGATTGTTCTACACCATGGAGGCATGGATATTTATTTGTAGAGAGATACTCGTGTACACAAACCAGTCTATTTGAAAAGAAAATATTCAAATTGAGCCCCTTGCTATGTTTTCCTTAGTACATTTATTCGAGTTGCCTCATTTCACTTTTCAATATATATTGGCCATGCTCTCAAGTATCCAAAAAGTGTATGATACCTTTTCAAGGTGAACAATCTATTTTTTTACTGTGCATATGTTAAGTCCAAGATAACTTGTGAGTATATGAGAAGTACTGGTGTTCTACACAAATAAGATAGGGATAAGAATCCCTTCTGACATTATTTGTGCGTCTTTGACTTGGTTTTGAGAGGAGATGCACCATAAGAGCATTTCCCACCTAATTGAACAAGTAACTTCCAGCAAGAAATGTTAAAAGTCAATTTAAACCAATACCCTAAAACTTATTTTGTATCATCATGATACAAAATAATGAGACAGTAGAAAAAATTGAGAATTACAAGGTTATTCAAGGACCAGCAAAGATAACAAGAATTTGAGATACGTGCTCAAATCAAAATGGGGTCCATACAAATTATTCACAAGAAAATCAATCACAGAACTATAACTTTACATTAGGCTGTCCTTTCCTTTATCCTCTTATGTGTTTATCCGCCCGTATATGCTGGACAACCAGAAAGTTACGAACAAACGACCTAAAATTGCAAATTTAGATGACGTTTGATAGCCATTTCGTTTTTCACTTTCCGTTTTCCAGTGTTTGTTTTTGAAGTTTTATTGGTAAAATAGAACCCTTCCTGAAAAAATGTAAAAAACACGAAAAATGTAAAAAGCGTTTGGTAAACTTAGTTTTGTGACAAAATAGAATGGCCAATATGAAGTCACAAAAATCAGATACCAAAATAAACTCCAAGACAAGCACACACAACCCAAGACAACCAAACGACCAAACAAAGCACAAAACCCATAACTGACACAACAAACAGCCCCATGAACAAGCTCCAATCAAAACCCAGATAACCCAGCAATTTCCTTGGGTAATTCTACACACACACTGTCTATACAAATCTTCCTAGTTCAGTACACGTATATAACCAATCTTTAATTTCTTCCATCTCTCTCGCTCTCTCCATATATGTACACGCACACTGCCTACACAAATCTTCCTAGTTCAGTACTCTTATATAACCAATCTTGAATTTCCTCCACTTTTTTCATACAGGTTTTAATTTCTACTCTAGTTGCATCCAATGTCAGCAATTGCACACATATCCATGAATTTATATATAACAAAAAATTTCGTGCTTAGAGGATATAATTGCTTCAAAGATAGTATTTCAACATCTTCAAGAACAAATCCAAGTCCCAAAAGCAGAAATCAGAACCTGAATTAAAAAACCAGAGCAAATTGGCTAATTCAGAACCCATAATGTAAACACCTCCAAAATCCATTGAATCTCTCAACAAAACAAATTGATAACAAAGGTCTCAATAAAAATTAGGGCTTTCAAGATTAAAACCATAAGGTATTCAAAAGCAAAGTCCAAAACAACGAAATTCGAAAAACCCAGTTTGTGAATGCAACAAAAATCTGCCGCTAACTAAAATTTTCCGAAGACAACTACAAAAGAGTTCAAGTCACCGATATCTGTGGGAAAAGAAAAAATCTCTGCCCATAATTAGTTTTCATAACCAAAATTCCTAGAAGAAGAAGAAGAAGAAGAAGAAGAAGAAGAATCCCAAATGTTTACATAGAAAAACAGAGAAAATAAGCAAAAAAATAATAATAATAATAAGGAATACTTTTTGTTTTAACAGAGAAATGGTGTCGGCTAGGAATCCAAGTGCCGATCTCATTTAAGTAAGGATCGGACGCGTCTTTTTCCCATTGCGAAATGGTTTTCAAAATAGGCCCCAAAAAATAATCTACACAACAATCCAAGCAACATCAATGGGTCTATTTCTGTTTTAGTTGCTTTTACGGTAAGAACACTCTGGCCTCAATTGATACAAAGAATTGAATGCATCTTTGATATGCATGTAACGGAGATTCTACACCATCAACTTCTCAATGAATTCAACCCATATGTCTTAGATAGACCTTTTCCTTTTAGTTAAACAATAATAGAAACATCAAAAAGTTGTAATTGTGAAAACAACAATATCCAGTCGTAAAATGTGACACATATAACCATAGGTAGTCACAATTTTTAAAAAAAAAAAAAAAAAAGTAGACTGCAACTTAAATTCCACCAACCTGAAGTCACGATCATCATATAGAGATTCAACTGAAATAGGAGCCACGGTGTTTGCACTTAGAATTTCTTTTGTACGTTTAACCTGCTTTTTCAATTTAGCCATCGCCTTGTCAGACTTCCTCACATCAACCCCACCTCCTACTTGATTGTTGAATTCATCTGCAAAGTACTCCACCAACCTCAATTCCATATTTTGACCCCCAAGATGTGCGTCCCATCTAACATCCTTAACCTGCAACAACATTAGGGGTTAACTAGCAAGCCGCAAATACTAGAATAGAGTACATTCAATGTTGTCAAATCGTGAATCGAATCGTGAATCGGTTTGCCAAAATTATGAATCGTGAATCGAATCGTGAATCGTAAGATTCACTTTTTCAGAAACTAGATTGGCGTATTTTTTTATTTGCATATAGAACACATGTATATATAGATGTATGTTTAAAACACATGTATATATATAGATGTATGTTTAACACACGTATAAATACAATGTGTTATTTTTTTTAGAATGTGAAGCCCAACACTACACATACATACATGAATGTGAATAGGAAAAAGGAAAAAAAAAACATTGGACAATGCATGAATGGTATTATTGGTGATTTGCTAATAAAAAGCTTGGCATTTTCTAATTCGTAACCTATTAATTTATACAGTTTTAGAAGTTTTATATGCAGAAATTGTTTCACAACTTAATAAACTGTAAACTAATACACTTGAAGAACATAATTGGCAGGTAACACGAGCAAAAAATAAGACAACACCTTTTCCTTAAATTTGTTAGCGAAGCTCCTAAATTTTAAGACTAGTATGAATCGTGGGAATAGTATGAATCGTATCATGAATCGTATGAATTGAATCGTGAATCAGAAGATTCAATGCGATCCCGATTCATATGCACGATTCGAATCGTTGGGCATGAGAATCGAATCGAATCGTATAAATCGAATCGTGAATCGTAAGATTCTAACAACCATGAGTACATTATTTGTAGTTCAAAATGATAATACTAATAATAATAATGCTAAGAACCAGAATGGATGAACCTCATGATAGCAAAAGAATGCTATCAAGGGTTAACCCTAGCCAATCAAAACCAAAAACATTCTTAGTCTATAGCCGAGAAAGAAATAAAATAAAAATAAAATATGAACCCAAGTGGTCCAAACTGATGCCAGGTGAAGATCATGTTGAAAGCTGATATACATTGTTGCGCTCATTCTCTAAAAGCTTAAGCTTTTGGAGTATCTGGTGACTTGACACGGTATCAAAGCCTTATTTGTGGAAGGTCTCAGATTTGAGTGTCTATCCCCGCTTTTGTGTGTTAATTTGCACCTTGTTATTTGTCTCCATTGCGATGAAGTGTCAGGAGTTGAAAAATTGGAAGGTTGAAATGATAATATGGCGGGAAGAGCTAAATAGTATCGTTTTGAAATTTTAAGATTTGTAAATGACTTTTGAATAATAAACGATGTCGGTTTTACATGTAAAAGGTGTTAACAGTAGAGCCACGTTACAAGTAGCAATTGGAGGCATCACAACTGAGTGAGTTAGATCCAACGATCTTAACAAACTCTTCTGTATATGATCTGAAAAACAGATGTGAAATGTATGAGAAATTGCAATAAAATTCCCTCCCTCACTCTCTCTCTCTCAGTTTGTTGAATGTCTGTAAATTGTCTGAATTCAGCTAAGAATAAACTAAGAGTCTGATTTCTAACAAACTGGTAAGTGGTATCAGAGCTCCAATCTTGGCCATTTGGCTATGGCAACATCGAGTGGGTTCGAACTTGCAATGGACCCAACTCGACTCAATTTTCTACAAAATGAGTTGAGATCAAACCAAGAATCGACAATGGAAGTTCGAGAGGAAATTGTAGGAAATCAGAACAAATTTGGTGGCTTGGAATCTAAAATCGATGGGCTAATAGTTGATTTCAATCAAGCAATGGCGAATAAAGGAAAATCAGCCTCTGTACACCAATTAGAAGGAAGACTAGGGCATTTTGGACATCCAAAAATGCCTACCATTGACTTTTCCACATTTCAATGGAGAAGATCCAAGACGCTGGTTAAATGCACGCAATACTTTCAGTTTCACCCAATTTCAGAAGAACAGAATGTAAGTTTTGCTCCTTACATCTTGAGGGTAGGGCTGATCATTGATTTCAAACCCATTATGAGGTATTAGATGGGGTGTATTGGGATCAATTTTCTGGAGACTTTTGTTCAAGATTCTCAAAAAATAGGCTTTGAAAATGAAATAGGGGATTTAAATAAACTACAATAATTGGGAACAATAGAAGCGTATCGGATCAAATTTGAAGAACTTAAGCCTTTAGTCTTGGCAAGAAATAGAGGCTTATCTGAAGAGTACTTCATTTCAAGTTTATTAGCTGATTGAAGATTGAATCAAGAATTTAGTTCATATGTTCCAGCCACAAACACTATCACAAGCACTTGGTATTGCTAGACTACAAGAAGCCAATTAGCAGTCCTCTCTACACCTAATTCATTCTCACAAACCAGAACCAAACCTCTACCACCCCACATGGGAAACCATCACACACACCTTTTCATCCCTAAACTCCCTGTACCCCGTTCCTACAACACTCTCATTCACCCCAAAATTCTTCCCAAGCATCTAACTCATTCCAAGACCCACAGGAACCTTTACAGAACCATCCAAATCCAAAAACCCCACTCCTCTCAGAACCCAAAACCACCTAACCATCCCACAGACACTCACAAATTCCCAATCAAAAGAATCACAAGAGAAGAAATGCAAAAGAGAAAAGAAAGAACCTATGCTACAATGATGATGAGGTATATCACAGGGACCATATCTGTAAACACAGACAATTATATTTGCTTATGACTGAGCAAATGGAGAACCTAGTATGGGACTCAATATCAATGAACTGATATCATCTCAGACCGATGAATCCATCATTTCCCTGCATGCACTTTCTGGAAATGAGTCTAATAAGACTCTGAAAATCAGGGGTCAAGGTAAGAAAAATACTACTCTGATTCTAACTGATACAGTAAGTACACAATACACAACTTTTTGGACATACAAGCAGCTAAATGAATTGGGTGTGAATTAGTTCCAACTCAGACCATGAGCGTCACTAAAGCCGATGGAGGAATAGCAAATAGCACAACAAAATCTCCGACATTCTCTTGGGAAATGCAAGAAATGAAATTTTCAGCTGAAGTAAGGGTCATACCTCCAGGAGGTTGCAAAAGAGTCCAATGGCTTAAACAAATCAGCCCATTCACAATGGATTCAATTGTCTAAGCCTCAGATTTCAGCACAATAGGAAAGAAGTCATTCTTAATGGATTACAAGAGACAGGTCAACCACACATAATCAGTGGGAAATCCTTACAGAAGTACATAGAAGGAAATTTGAGTTCCATAGCCTATCAATTATGCCCCCTGCACAGCAATTCCACTCCCAAGCCACTACCTATTCAGATTCAGCAGGTGTTCGACCAATTTTCTGAAGTATTTGAGGAACCAACAGGCTTACCACTCGTTCGATCACATAATCATCATCTGAAATAGAGAAGATTCAGAAGAAAGTGACAGAAATGCTATCAAGTGGATTAATTCAACCCAGCCAAAGCCCCTTTGATTCACCAGTTTTATTGGTCAAAAAGAAAGATATAAGTTGGAGAATGTACATTGACTATCGAAAACTCAATGAAGCAACTATCAAGGACAAAATTCCAATCCCAATTATTGATGAGCTTTTGGATGAATTAAGAGGAGCAGTGGTGTTTTCCAAGATGGATCTCAGAAGTGGCCACCATCAGATAAGAGTCCATGAACGATGAAACAGACGTACCGAAGACTGCCTTCAGAACCCACAAAGGCAACTACGAAATCATGGTCATGCCCTTTGGTTTCACCAATGCCCCAGCAACATTCAAGGTATGAGGAATACAATTTTTAAACCCTTTTTGAGGAAATTCATACTTATCTTCTTTGATGACATTCTGATCTATAGTCCCATCTTGCAAACTCATGTCACCCACCTCACCATAGTCCATATCCCTAAATATCCTCAAAACCCATAAACTTTATGCCAAAATGTCCAAATGTAGCTTTGCTCAATACCGACTAAAATGCTTAGGGCACGTTTCTCTGCTGAAGGAGTGCTTGCTAACCCAGAGAAAATTGTTTGTACGCTTAATTGGCCCCAACCAACATTAATCAAAGGCCTACGAGGGTTTTAAAAAAAATTCAAAGGATATGGTCTTATTTGTCAACCCTTAACGGACCTCTTGGAAAAGGGCCAATTTCACTGTACTCCTCCACTACAGCCTTCACCCAGCTTAAACAAATTATGAGCCAAGCCCCAGTCCTACCCCTGCCAGATCGCACCTTACCATTTTTATTGAGACGATGCTAGCGGCAGTGGCATTGGGGCTATCCTTATACAACAACGCAGGCCATTGGCCTATTTTAGTAAAGCACTAAACCCTAAACACTTGGGTATGTCTACTTAGGAAAAGGAACTATTAGCCATCATTCAAGCTCTTAATTGGTGGAGGCCATTTCTTGAAGGAAGGAAATTTATCATCAAAACGGATCACCAGTCCCTCAGATTTCTTTCGGAACAAAAGCTTAATACTGTAATAACCTGCATTTTCATGCATTATTATATTTAAAATTTTCATTATCATTTGCATTATCATATTTAAAATTTAATATATATTGTCTGTTTATATGTTAATTCTTATGTGAAAAGTTTAATTCTTGACTAATTTCATAATTGAAATTTCTTTTGGGGTCAAAATGCAATTTTCATAAAAACTTGCAATACCTGTGTTAAATTTCAAAACTGTATTTCAAGACGGTGGAATTATTTCTTTTAAACTCAAACTGTATTTTTATAAAATCAGAAAACTATTTCTAACGTTAAAATGAATTCTCTGTATTTTTGTGATAAACACCGTATCACGAAAATACCAGTGTAAGTTTAAAACTGTCCGCGCAGTGTTAAACTTCCACAGAATTTTGGAAGTAAATGATTGAACAAATATATTTATACCCAAATTATTATGCTGATGCTTTTCCTTAGGTCTTGTTTGGCAAATGTTGTTGTATGTGTATTGTCCTTATGCCATAAGCTAGATTACCCAAACACACATTGACCCACCTCATCTCCACCTACCTCTTACTTTCAGTAGTGGAGAATAAAGGGCAGTGCATACACCTCATTGCTGCACATTCATGGTATTATATGGGGGTTAATGGAGATTGAGTGGGAAGTTAGGCCAATGTTTTCTTGGTAGGAATTTGGTTATTTATACACCCAACCACACTACACTTTCTGCACATTCATCACAGCATAATTCAGTATACACAGAGAGTTTAGAGAGTGCAGAGAAGTTCTTCAATTTCGTAGAGAGAGAGAAGAGCTCAATCCTCCATAGCCAAAGCTTGGATTTTGGGAATTTCGTAATTATATTTCTTTCTCAACAATTTCTTCAAATCTATATCACGGTGAGTATTTCTAACTCACTCCAAATGTAACTCATTCCTTATTTACTGATTTAGGTAGTTAATTTTAACAGTAGCAGAATTTTGTTTTCAGATTTTTGTTAGGAAAACGAATGAAATTTAAGGTTCTGCCCGCGTTGTCCCAAGTAAAACTCGTTTCTGCACACTTTTCGTCTAATGCAATTTTCTCAGATTTTGCACCGTTTGGGCAGAAAATGAGGATTACAGTAGCAGAAAAAGTATATTAGAAATTCAATCTAATATTTTCTCTTTTAATTTTAACAGTAGCAGAATTTTGTTTTCAGATTTTTGTTAGGAAAACGAATGAAATTTAAGGTTCTGCCCGCGTTGTCCCAAGCAAAACTCGATTCTGCACACTTTTCGTCTAATGCAATTTTCTCAGATTCTGCACCGTTTGGACAGAAAACGAGGATTTCAGTAGCAGTTTTTTTTTAGAATGCTATTAGTTATGTTTAAAATGATTAAGGCAATGAATTACGAATTTTCAATCCCCGTACGCGTATTATTTCTTTAATTCTGTGAATTCCTTTATGTTTAAAGTTTGATGACATTCATGTGGAGTCAGTTGTACATGCATGGTGAGTGTTGGTAGTGTGTAAAAGAGTAATGATAGTGTGGAAAAGAGTAATGATTGTGTGGAAAGAGTATGAGTTTGAGTTGTGGTTGTGGTTGTGGTTGTGGTTGTAATTGTGGCTGTGGTTATGGTTGTGGTTGTGGATGTGATTGTGGTTGGAGTTGAAAAAGAGGATGAGGGTGTCTTTGAAATGCGAAGGTGGCAAAAATGGACACTCCCTGACGACCATGGAAGCGTTAAAGTGTGTGAAGCCGAACTTGGACACTCACTGGCACCCATGGAAGTGCTAAAGTGTGGCCTATAGACACTCCCTGAATGACTCGAGTCTGGATACCTGTGTGGGGGTTGCCCCGGTATTTGCATGGCGGTTAGGGTATTCAAAGTGTGAGGCATTGGACACTCCCTGGTACCCCGGACCAAAGTGTGAGGCAAACTGGACACTCCCTGGCGCCCCGTTGCTAAAGTGTGGCTATCTTAGTATTTCAAAGATACCAGGAGTAGGATAGAGGGTTGTTGGGTGTTGTCGAGAGAAAAGAGTCGGATAGATGAGATGGTGCATTGTTCTCATACACGGTCACATATGTGTGAAATTATCTTTTAAATAATGTTGTGGTTGTTTTCTAAAACGAGTTTTTTTTTATCATAAATATAAACTTGTGGGATTTAAATGGAAATGGGAAAAAGGTAAATGAGTATGTTTTACATTCAGAGTTATGTTTTTAATACTCACCAGCTTCTTGAAGCTGACGGCGTTGATGCGTCCTGGACATTCGTGTTCAGGCTTTGCAGGTTATAATCAGGATGAACCATATGACTATGCTAATTGAGATCAACTGCTGAGAAGAGAATTTACTTTTATATGCTTTATGTTTATGTGCTTTAAGATATGATTTGGTTTTGTAATAAGGATGACTGTAATAGACTTTAAGTTATTGTTTTATTTTAAGGCGGTCTGTGCCTTAGTTAACCCCGTACCATAAGTTGTAATAAGTTAGAAAAATTTTTATGAGCCCTGTTTGCCCTACTCTGATTAATAGTTTTATGTTGTTAGAAGTTTTTGGGACGGAATCGATCCTTCAAACTGTCGCGACCTACGGGTCCATAAAGGAAATTAAACGCTTTCCATATTTATGCTACGTCGGGGCGTGACAGGATTTGGTGGTATCAGAGCCATAGGTTTTCTAGATTGACCAGGCTCAGTTTTTCACGCCATAGATTAGTGACATAGGTTGCCCTTAAGTTTTACTAAGCTATATAACCAAGTTCTAGTTTTAGTTTAGTACGGATTACCCTTAGTTCAGAAACTAAAATTCTAAGTTGGTTTTATCATAGAAATGATTACCCGTTTGTCTTGTCACATCGACAAGAATGATAGCAATTTCCATATACCTTCAGACATATCCATTTAGGATTAGCCGAGATAGCCATATTTTACGATGCCCCTACAGACATATAGTAGCCGAGTTTCTAAGGAGTTAAAGCATACCATAGCCCTCATCAATAGCTTAGGCACTGACCAACTTCCTGAGTCAAATCTCGGAACAGTCAGTATGGCCCACAACCCAGAGTCTAGAGGATAAGAATACGACCTCTTTGCTATTAGACAGCCCTAGTTCGAATACGAGTATTATATGTACTTAATATATATTTTATTGTATGCTTATGTGATAATACGAGTATGTGATATAGTGATAAATACTCCTTTGAAAATTTTCGTCATAGTACTGTTGCATGCATGTTTCTCATTCTACTACCCCTATCATGCATAGAATGGCTGGAAGACCAAGGAGGAACAGAAATCTGATTGAAGGAGCGCCCGAGGCTGCCGACCCCACGGGAATATTTGAAGCTTTTATCAGACGTCTCGAGAGGGTTAGTAATGCGAATGAAAACCAACGAGACCGCCAGACGGGAGATAAGCTGCTGGAGAGATTCCGTGCGCTCAGACCCGAGCAATTTGCGGGTACCACGGATCCCTGGAAGGCAGAACAATGGTTAAGACAGATGGACCGCATGTTTGAAGCTGTCCAATGCAACGAGATGGACAAAAGGAGATTGGCTACTTTTCAACTAACCGACGCCGCTGCAGATTGGTGGGACTCGGTCATAGCCACTATCGGAAACACCGCTGCTATGGGGATGACATGGACGGCGTTCAAAGGGAGATTCCTGGAGAAGTACTTTCCGGCTACGGAGAGGCACAGAAGAGAGAAGGAGTTTATGGATCTGACGCAAGGAACCAAGACGGTGCAAGAGTATACCACACAGTTCGAGAGGCTGTCACGGTTTGCCCCGCACATGGTTGATACTGAGGAGAAGAAGATCCGGAAGTATAACCAAGGGTTGGCACCGCAGATTCGTCGCCTGACTCTCGGCCACCTAGACAAATCGTTTGAAGGACTAGTCGGCCTGGCTACCGACCTGGAAGAAGATGCAAGAGTATACCGTAAACAATTCGAATTCCGACCGCCTCAGAGGGGTAATTTTGGGAATAGACCACCAATGAATCGTACCCAAGGACAGAAGAGGAACTTTGATGGGAGCAAGAAGGCACAAGCTATTACCCATCCGACTCAACCCCGAGTAGGAGAAGGAAGTAGTGGAGTAAAGTGCTTCAACTGTGGCAATCCTGGACATGTGGCTCGGGACTGCAGGGCACCAAGGCGTGCTGCTCAGCCAGGAATAGTCTGCTTCAACTGTGGTGAACCAGGTCACATCAGCAGGTTCTGCACTGCTCCTAAGCAAGCGACTTATGGACAACAGGGTCAGACCCGCTTGAATGCTGTTATTCCTGATGCCGCGGGTGATGATGGAGCTGCATATGAAAATGGAGATCTTGGAGAAGTTCAACCTGATCAGCAAGCAGTGGAAGGTACATTGACTCTATTTAACTCCCATGTTAGAGTATTATTTGATACGGGTGCTGCTCTTTCATTCATATCCATTAATACAATTCGGAGATTGGGTATCTTACCTCATCGCTTAGAGAAAGCTTTGAAGGCTACATCACCAATAGGAGCTGCGGTCAGTTTAGGACATGTATGCAAGGATTGTCCTCTACGGATTGGAGACCGAGAAATCCCTGCAAGGTTGATCGTCCTATCGATGAAGGAGTTCGACATAATCCTAGGAATGGATTGGCTGTCTCAGAATCAAGTGAAGTTGGATTGCGCGAGGAAGAGAATTACATTCTCCGACAATGAGAATCAACCCTTTGATTTTCAATGTAACCCTTCGGGAGATATGTTCCTCACAAGATGTTTAGCCAACATCGAAGTCGTCAGTACAGAGGTGACAGCATCATCTATACCTGTAGTCAAGGACTTCGAAGAAGTATTTCAAGACATTTCTGGATTACCGCCCGAGAGAAGTATAGAGTTCTGTATTGAGCTTATACCGGGTACCGTACCAATTACCAAGGTTCCCTACAGAATGGCCCCCACAGAACTGCTAGAATTAAAGGGACAAGTACAAGAGCTCGAGAACCTAGGTTTTGTACGTCCAAGTACATCGCCTTGGGGAGCACCGGTGTTATTTGTGAAGAAGAAGGACGGGACGCTCAGGCTGTGTATCGACTACAGAGAATTGAATCGAGTGACAATCAAGAACAAGTATCCTTTGCCTCGGATCGACGATTTATTTGATCAACTACAAGGAGCTACGATATTTTCCAAGATAGACCTAAGGTCGGGGTATCATTAGTTGAGGGTACGGAAGGAAGACATACCTAAGACTGCTTTCAGAACCCGATATGGTCATTATGAATTTCTGGTGATGCCGTTTGGATTAACGAACGCCCCGGCAGTGTTTATGGATCTGATGAACAGAGTATTCAAGCCTTATTTAGATCAGTTTGTCATCGTCTTTATTGATGATATTTTGATCTATTCTAAGTCAAGAGAAGAACACGAGCAACATCTTCGGATTACGATGCAGACGCTTAAGGACCACCACTTGTATGCCAAGTTCAGTAAGTGTGAGTTCTGGTTGCAAGAAGTGAAATTTTTGGGACACAAGGTGTCATCTCAAGGAATTTCTGTGGATTCGTCCAAGACCGATGCTGTATCCAACTGGGTTAGGCCAAGCAACCCTACAGAAGTTCGGAGTTTTCTTGGACTCGCAGGCTATTACAGGAGATTTGTTGAGGGATTCTCCAAGATAGCTGCACCATTGACTGGGTTGACAAAGAAGAATTTGAAATTCGAATGGACAGAGAAGCATGAGCGAGCCTTTCTAGAGTTGAAAGAGAGACTCACTACCGCACCAGTACTAGCAATACCCAAGCCTGGTGAGAAGTTCACTATCTTTAGTGACGCATCATATCAAGGACTAGGGTGTGTACTTATGCAAGATGACAGAGTTATAGCCTATGGATCCAGGCAGCTGAAGCCGAATGAGTTGAACTATCCTATTCATGATTTGGAGTTGGCAGCAGTGGTTTTTGCACTCAAGATTTGGAGACATTATCTCTACGGTGAGAAGTTTGATTTGTTCTCCGATCACAAGAGTCTGAAGTATTTGTTCACACAGAAAGAGTTGAACATGAGGCAGCGCAGATGGATGGAGTTGATCAAAGATTACGACTTCACGTTGGAATACCACCCTGGTAAAGCTAATGTGGTCGCTGATGCTTTGAGTAGGCAGACTCGGGAGACGATCGCCTCCTTAATGGTTAGAGAGTGGCGAGCTTTGGAGACGTTGGTGGAGTTCGATGTACAGAGTGCTGAAAGAGGAGAAGGACAACTTTTTGGATGTCTTATCCTACAGCCTGTTCTTATCGACCGCGTTATTGAAGCTCAGAAAGAAGATGAGAAGTTTCAGACATGGTTTGTAAAAATGTCAGAAAAAGACCCGACCGAATGGAAGGTGGGGAGTGACGGAGGGTATCGATGCAGAGACAGATTATGTGTACCAGATTGTGGGAATTTGAGAAAAGATATTCTGGAAGAAGCACATAAATCAAGGTATACAGTTCACCCGGGAGGAACTAAGATGTATAAAGATTTGAAGAGAAATTTCTGGTGGGAAGGCATGAAGAAGGATGTGGCCGAGTTTGTATCCAAGTGTTTGACGTGTCAGCAAGTCAAGGCCGAACATCAGAGACCGTCAGGATTGTTGCAACCGCTACCTATTCCTGGTTGGAAGTGGGAGCACATTACGATGGATTTTGTAGTAGGATTGCCCCGGTCGCAACAGAATCATGACGCTATTTGGGTAATTGTGGATCGATTGACGAAGTCAGCTCATTTTATTGCTCACAGTATGACATACCCGGTGGAAAAGATGAGCCGGATGTACATACAACAAGTTGTGCGACTTCACGGTGCACCTGTATCGATTGTGTCAGACCGTGACGCACGTTTTACTTCTGGATTTTGGGAAAGTCTGCAAGAAGCTATGGGAACTTCACTCAAGATGAGTACTGCTTTTCACCCTCAGACAGATGGGCAAACTGAGCGTGTTAATCAGATCATGGAGGATATGCTTAGGGCTTGTGTGATCGATTTTGAAGAATCTTGGGAGACACACTTGCCTTTGGTTGAATTTGCCTATAACAATAGTTATCACGCGAGTATCGGTATGGCTCCGTTCGAGGCACTGTACGGACGACCGTGTCGTTCTCCATTGTGTTGGGCAGAAGTTGGTGATACAGAGTTGTTGGGACCGGATTTGGTTAGAGAAACCAACGAGAAGATTTCCTCGGTCAAGGAAAGGATGAGAACCGCTCAGAGCAGGTATAAGAGTTATGCTGATCGGCGCCGGAAAGATCTGGAGTTTAGTGTTGGAGATCACGTACTTCTTAAGGTTTC
The DNA here is from genome assembly GCA_033977485.1 of Hydrangea macrophylla. Classification (NCBI taxonomy): domain Eukaryota; kingdom Viridiplantae; phylum Streptophyta; class Magnoliopsida; order Cornales; family Hydrangeaceae; genus Hydrangea; species Hydrangea macrophylla. The sequence goes on along the minus strand of CM066998.1, from coordinate 2,826,323 downwards.
ACCAACACGAGGAGTAGTACGCTTTGGTCTCAAGAGAGGGAAGTTAGCTCCGCGTTTTATTGGACCGTTTGAGATTTTGGAACGTATCGGGAAAGTGGCCTATCAGCTGGCGCTACCACCGAAGATGTCTGGGGTTCACAACGTGTTTCACGTGAGTATGTTGAGGAAATACATACGAGATCCCTCGCACGTGGTTAGTTATGACGACATTGAGACGAGTCATAACGTTTCTTACAAGGAGAGACCTGTGAAGATTTTGGATCAGAGTATCAAGAAGCTGAGGAATAAGGATATCCCGTTGGTGAAGGTTCAGTGGAATCACCATGACGAGAATGAAGCCTCGTGGGAAGTTGAAGCTGATATGAGGAAGAAGTACCCGGAGTTGTTTCATGACTAGTTAGTCTTGATTTCGGGGACGAAATCCTGTTTAAGGGGGGAAGGGTGTAATAACCTGCATTTTCATGCATTATTATATTTAAAATTTTCATTATCATTTGCATTATCATATTTAAAATTTAATATATATTGTCTGTTTATATGTTAATTCTTATGTGAAAAGTTTAATTCTTGACTAATTTCATAATTGAAATTTCTTTTGGGGTCAAAATGCAATTTTCATAAAAACTTGCAATACCTGTGTTAAATTTCAAAACTGTATTTCAAGACGGTGGAATTATTTCTTTTAAACTCAAACTGTATTTTTATAAAATCAGAAAACTATTTCTAACGTTAAAATGAATTCTCTGTATTTTTGTGATAAACACCGTATCACGAAAATACCAGTGTAAGTTTAAAACTGTCCGCGCAGTGTTAAACTTCCACAGAATTTTGGAAGTAAATGATTGAACAAATATATTTATACCCAAATTATTATGCTGATGCTTTTCCTTAGGTCTTGTTTGGCAAATGTTGTTGTATGTGTATTGTCCTTATGCCATAAGCTAGATTACCCAAACACACATTGACCCACCTCATCTCCACCTACCTCTTACTTTCAGTAGTGGAGAATAAAGGGCAGTGCATACACCTCATTGCTGCACATTCATGGTATTATATGGGGGTTAATGGAGATTGAGTGGGAAGTTAGGCCAATGTTTTCTTGGTAGGAATTTGGTTATTTATACACCCAACCACACTACACTTTCTGCACATTCATCACAGCATAATTCAGTATACACAGAGAGTTTAGAGAGTGCAGAGAAGTTCTTCAATTTCGTAGAGAGAGAGAAGAGCTCAATCCTCCATAGCCAAAGCTTGGATTTTGGGAATTTCGTAATTATATTTCTTTCTCAACAATTTCTTCAAATCTATATCACGGTGAGTATTTCTAACTCACTCCAAATGTAACTCATTCCTTATTTACTGATTTAGGTAGTTAATTTTAACAGTAGCAGAATTTTGTTTTCAGATTTTTGTTAGGAAAACGAATGAAATTTAAGGTTCTGCCCGCGTTGTCCCAAGTAAAACTCGTTTCTGCACACTTTTCGTCTAATGCAATTTTCTCAGATTTTGCACCGTTTGGGCAGAAAATGAGGATTACAGTAGCAGAAAAAGTATATTAGAAATTCAATCTAATATTTTCTCTTTTAATTTTAACAGTAGCAGAATTTTGTTTTCAGATTTTTGTTAGGAAAACGAATGAAATTTAAGGTTCTGCCCGCGTTGTCCCAAGCAAAACTCGATTCTGCACACTTTTCGTCTAATGCAATTTTCTCAGATTCTGCACCGTTTGGACAGAAAACGAGGATTTCAGTAGCAGTTTTTTTTTAGAATGCTATTAGTTATGTTTAAAATGATTAAGGCAATGAATTACGAATTTTCAATCCCCGTACGCGTATTATTTCTTTAATTCTGTGAATTCCTTTATGTTTAAAGTTTGATGACATTCATGTGGAGTCAGTTGTACATGCATGGTGAGTGTTGGTAGTGTGTAAAAGAGTAATGATAGTGTGGAAAAGAGTAATGATTGTGTGGAAAGAGTATGAGTTTGAGTTGTGGTTGTGGTTGTGGTTGTGGTTGTAATTGTGGCTGTGGTTATGGTTGTGGTTGTGGATGTGATTGTGGTTGGAGTTGAAAAAGAGGATGAGGGTGTCTTTGAAATGCGAAGGTGGCAAAAATGGACACTCCCTGACGACCATGGAAGCGTTAAAGTGTGTGAAGCCGAACTTGGACACTCACTGGCACCCATGGAAGTGCTAAAGTGTGGCCTATAGACACTCCCTGAATGACTCGAGTCTGGATACCTGTGTGGGGGTTGCCCCGGTATTTGCATGGCGGTTAGGGTATTCAAAGTGTGAGGCATTGGACACTCCCTGGTACCCCGGACCAAAGTGTGAGGCAAACTGGACACTCCCTGGCGCCCCGTTGCTAAAGTGTGGCTATCTTAGTATTTCAAAGATACCAGGAGTAGGATAGAGGGTTGTTGGGTGTTGTCGAGAGAAAAGAGTCGGATAGATGAGATGGTGCATTGTTCTCATACACGGTCACATATGTGTGAAATTATCTTTTAAATAATGTTGTGGTTGTTTTCTAAAACGAGTTTTTTTTTATCATAAATATAAACTTGTGGGATTTAAATGGAAATGGGAAAAAGGTAAATGAGTATGTTTTACATTCAGAGTTATGTTTTTAATACTCACCAGCTTCTTGAAGCTGACGGCGTTGATGCGTCCTGGACATTCGTGTTCAGGCTTTGCAGGTTATAATCAGGATGAACCATATGACTATGCTAATTGAGATCAACTGCTGAGAAGAGAATTTACTTTTATATGCTTTATGTTTATGTGCTTTAAGATATGATTTGGTTTTGTAATAAGGATGACTGTAATAGACTTTAAGTTATTGTTTTATTTTAAGGCGGTCTGTGCCTTAGTTAACCCCGTACCATAAGTTGTAATAAGTTAGAAAAATTTTTATGAGCCCTGTTTGCCCTACTCTGATTAATAGTTTTATGTTGTTAGAAGTTTTTGGGACGGAATCGATCCTTCAAACTGTCGCGACCTACGGGTCCATAAAGGAAATTAAACGCTTTCCATATTTATGCTACGTCGGGGCGTGACAAATACCCTGCTACAACCCATGTTAGCTGGACTCTCCTACTACCCCCAAGTACCCGATCCCCGTGTCCAACCCCCGTACCCAATTCGGACACTTGGATCCTCCACAGGTAATGTTGAAAAGGCAAGAAAAAGCTCAAAATGTGGGCAAAGAGGTTTCTAACTATTAATATTAAGAAACATAGTATGTTTATACGTTTGGAAAGTGTCCACAAACCCGTATCCAGCGTTTAGACACGTCCCCGGATTCTAAGATTTGGATTTAGAGGAGGTCCGACACCTAGATACACACCCGCACCCGACACCCATACCCGAGTCTGGGTAACATAGGCTACAACATAAATGGATTTATAAGGTCTTGGGTTTGGACTATACCATTGTTTACAAGAAAGGTTAAGAAAATAAAGCAGCTGATGCCTTGTCACGCATCCATGATGAAGAAACACATTGCTTCACAATGTCTATCATTAAATCATATTAGGAGAGGACATCCAATCCAGTTATCATCAGCATCCTATTAGGAGAAGAAACACATTGCTTCACAATGTCTATCATTAAATCAGATTAGGAGAGGACATCCAATCCAGTTATCATCAGCATCCTATTGCTCAAAGATGGATTCCCCAATTATTAGCTAATCCTACTATTTACCAAGATGTTCAACTCTCAACAAAATGTATGTGGGGACTGCTATGAACTAGAGGCAATCGATTTTTGCAGGAAGTTCATATCTCCAGCTATGGAGGACGCTAGGGCATATTGGGCACTTACAAGCGAGCCTCTTAACACCTCTATTGGCCCAAGCTTAAACAAGACACCACCCAGCTAGTTTCATCCTGTGATATTTGTAAGCACAGAACAGCTCCCTTACCCCAGCCTCCTACAACCCATCCTATACCACCACGACCCTGGTCAGATATTCCATTAGACTTCATTGAAGGTCTTCCTAAGTCTGACACAAAAAATTCTATTTTAGACAGGCACCTCATCAAATGCAATACCCAACTGGCTGCCCAGGTCCATAACCAGTGGTCCCTTTCCCTTCCTTCTGTAGCTACTTGGGAAGACTGGACCGTTGTCGGCAAGCACTATCCCCACTTTAATCTTCGATAACATACTTGAGGACAAGGATTGTTTTGTGGGGAAAGGTAATTCTCATGATTCGAAGACTTGGAAGGTTGAAATGATAATATGGCAGGAAGGGCTAAACGGCATCGTTTTGATATTTGAAAATGACTTCTGAATGTAATGAAGGATGTCGTTTTTACATGTAAAAGTTGGTAACATTAGAACCATGTGGCTAGTAGCAATTGGTGGCTTCACAACCGAGTTAGTTAGATCCAACAACCTAAAAAAATATTCTGCATATAATCCGAAAAAACAGATGTGAAATGAATGAGAAATTGCAATCAAATCTATATATTCTCTCTTCTTATTCTTCCTTCAATTCTCTCTCTCTCTCTCTCTCTCTCTCTCTCTCTCTCTCTCTCTCTCTCTCTCTCTCTCTCTCTCTCTCTCTCTGTTAAATTGTCTGAATTCAGCTATGACATGAAGTTTAGCATATTAGTAGCTCTCCACGTATGCGAGAGAGGGCGCTGAATTTTGATATACATTGTTGGACTCATTCACTAAAAGCTTAAGCTTTTGGAGTTACTGGTGACTTCAAGGATCAGTCATCATAAAGAATAGTCATCATGAAGAACCAAACGAGGAAAAGGCATTCATAGGATTCTGAAATTATGCTCTCATGCAAGGCTGAATTGCCTCCTCCCATGGACTAAATTCTAGCAAATAAATCTGGTAAAGAAAAATTATGATGGATAATTCAACAGAAAGGGGCGGACCGAAGACATTATTGAATAGACAGATAAGAGGAAGCTTTTAAGAATTATATTACCTGAAATTGGTTGACCGAGACAGTCTTCCCGTATTCCTTCTTATCGTAGGCGGAGAAGTAGACAAGTGCAGCATAAGTAGTGCTGGAACCCATGTCATAGAAAATGACATGCTTGGACCCATTAACTGAGAAATCCTTGTCAATCCCATACTGAAGTGCTGCACCTGAGTGCTCGTTCAGTAGAGAGAGCACATTAATCCCAGCCAACTGAGCCGCCTGAATAAGACCTTTTCTGTCCGCCTGCCCGAAATAAGGAGGCACAGTAATCACAGCGTCCTTAATCATCCCAGCACCAACCTTAGAGTGAAACTCCGCCAAATTCAGAGCATAACCCAAAAGCATCGCACTCAATTCCTCAGCCGAGTATACCGTAACCCCATCCTCAATCCTAATAGTAACCCCATGATCTTCTTCTTCTACTACGTCAAATGGCAAGTATTTTGGTTGGAGAAATTGCTGTTTTACATAATTGTAGGGTTTGGCGCCGATGAAATCACGGACATGGGAATAGACTTTTGTGGGATATCGGGCCACCAGACCTGCGGCTTCTTCACCAATCAGACGATTCCCATCATGGAATGCGACCAATGCTGGTGATTTTCGCTTTGACATCTCGTTGATGGCGATCGATATTGGGGTTTGTCCAGGTTTAAGATTCACCACCGCCACTTTTAGCCATTCTGAACCTAGATCTATGCTACAAACAGCTGCTGATTCAACAACAGTCGGTGTTATTTGAATCACACAAACCACAAACAATAATATTATTAACGACACAAAATTCCCTACAACTACCCTAGTTGTCGACATTGTCACTCAATTTTGAGTCTCTCAAATTCTCAATCAAGGACGCGTAGAGGAGGAAGAAGAAAGAAGTTGTGTCCCGGAAAAAGTTGGGGTCCTATTTTGAGTTCTCTTGACTTCTAGCACACACACGTGTTCAAACCAATGACGTGAAGCCAAGTGGCACTGCTTCAGTCCGTGCAGCATAGCCATTCCTAATAAATTTTCAGCTGTATATATAAGACAAGTTTTTGAACCCGTGCAATTCACGGAAGAAAAATTATTAATGATGAATTGAAAATTGAATTTTGTTTTTTTTAATAAAGAATTAAAAATTAAATTGAGTGGTATTATGTATATCTATACTAATATAGAAATAAAAAGAGAGGGGTACCATAAAGTATTTAGCCCACTTTAATAATTACAATAAAATTTATAAAATTTTTTAATTAAAATATTTTCACAATAGTACTAAAATGTCATTTTACAAAAATTTAAATAAAATAACTTCTCCTAACTACTCACCCCACTTTTTTTTACTACTTACACTCACATAGTAAGTGTGGCACTCCACTAGTAATTGATCAGGAGAGAACATGTGTAACGGGGTCTGAATAACGGTGAAATTAAGAAGAAATACAATGTATAGAATATAATGCCTTGGTTCCCATTAGCTTGGTACGTGGCATTTTGAGACTCCCATATTATATAAACTTCCATATTATAATCTATATAATAAGGGAGGGTGGTGTGGTGCCCTCCCATTATAGAAACTTGCAATCTCAGTCAATGAGAAAGAATTGGATATTTTAAACCGTCCAATAGTCGATCCACCAAAAATGATAATGCACAACTAATTTGTATTGTATTGTATTGTATTGTATCCTATCAATTCTCTCTCTCTTACCTACTATTCTGTTCAATCTAATCTCTCCCTAATTTCCCTCTCTCTGTACACATTGTCTATTTGTCTATACATATATATTGCATCTCTCTCTATTCAAAAATAGAGATCATATATTTCTCAATATAGTCCATGGTTTCCCTCCTTAAATGCCTCTACTTTCCTGACTTTTCTCTCGTTTCTTCGAGTGTTACAAGCTAATTGAATTGAAAAGTTGTATTTGTTTGCTTGGATTTGGATTTTGCATGTTTACATTGATGAGTTCTCTTTTCTGAATTTTACTTGATTTTTATTTTCGTGAGGTTTAAGGTACTACATGAATTGAGAAAATTCATTCTAGGTTTAGATTAATGCTAGCGTTTCCAATTCAGTTGACTTTTTTTCTTATACATTAAGAGGAACCTAATGTAGGATTTTAGGTACCTTAAACAGTGCAATATGGTAAGCTTTCATAAAATAAAATAAAAAAATAATAATAATAATAATAATAAATAATAAATAACAGAATCTAAAAAGAATAAACCATTAAAGAAAAAAAAGAAGAAGGAATAAAAAGAAGAAAAAAAAAAGCAGAAGAAAAGAACATGCAAAAAAAAGACTTCTTTTTTTGGGTTATTGTTTTATGTCATTTTTGTCTATTATTTGTGGTTGTTTGAATATAATGAATTTGTTGTAAACAAAATCCAACCACGTTTCAGTATAATTTCAAAATCAAAATTAGTTAACTGATAATATATTGATGTGCCCATGAAATCTATATCTTCACATAAATAATGTTAGCACCAAAGTGTTATTCCATTAGTTGAATGGATAATTTTGATGATTAACAAACTACTTAGTAGTATTTCCTAATGATCTTAAGTTGATTAAGTTGCAGAAAGTATATCGTACATCAATATATGTTCACATGATCGTAAATCTTCTCCATACATAGAGACATGGTGATTTGTGCTCAAAAGGTTCAAGCCAAACGGAGCTTTACAAGTTAAAGAATCTTGTTTGGATCATTTTTTAGGACTCTATGTAAGCAATTTAATTTATGTGAACATCATTCTTAAGGGCTCAATTTAATTCAAAGAAGTTCTACATAGTTAAACCCAACTTATCTTTGAAAATCTGCAAAGAGCAGTCGACTGTGCATTCGTTTCAGTCGACTGATGGTCCAGTAGACTGGACAGTCGACCTGTGTACACAGAGATGTTATCTGTGTGCAATCCAGTCGACTGCCCTGCCGACGCAGTCGACTGAACCTTATGTTTTTCTAAAACTTTTTAAACATCAGTCGACTATCCTGTGAATCCAGTCGACTAAATGACTGCGATAAATACAGTAATGGCTAGTTAACTGCATTTAATGAAGCTTTTAAATCTCCCAACTACTTCCAACGGTTGGAAATCCTAAGGAAGCTATAAATACATGTATTTGTACTTCTTTTAATAACTTTTGATCAATCTAACTTTAATTAATTTCATCACTTTTACTCCTTGAGCTCTAGTTTGGTGAGATCATAAATTCTATTGCTCTAGTATTCATTTGTATATCTTAAGAGCAATTTATTGTGAAGCTTAATCTTGTATTCATCCACTCTATTGAGAGAGTCTTCATTCTTGTATCAAATCTTATTTATAAAGGAAGTGTGTATTAAGGATTGGTGTAACCCTAGTTCAAGTGAAGAGGATTTTCTTCTTGGAGAAATTGTAAGGGTTTAATCTTCATCCAAAGAAGATTGAGATAGTGAAATCCTCAAGAGGTGTTCTTGAGGGGTAGAAGTAGGGCGCGGCGTGCGGTTTCCCAAACCACCTAAAAATCGGTTTGCAAAGTGTCTCTTCTCTTTATCTTTCCTTTGCATTTGTGATTTTTCTTATTGGGCAATTAATTTGAACAAATCTTTAATTAGCTTTTAAAACCTTATTTACCCCCCCCCCCCCCCCCCCCCCCCTCTCTCTCTAAGGTTTCTTTTGGGCCAACAATTGGTATCAGAGCCTCGGCTCAAATTTCTAACGTATTTGAGTTAAAGATCAAATGGAAACCACCACTACCACTATCATCTATAGTGAGGGACAATCCTCAAATAGACCTCCTTGTTTTAATGGTTCAAATTATGCCTATTGGAAAAATCGAATGAGAATCTACATGATTGCTCAAGACTTTGATCTTTGGCAACTTGTTGTGAATGGACCTCACATTCCCATCAAGATTGTAGACGGTGTTGAAATTGAGAAAACTATTGAGGAATACAATGACATTGATAAAAAGCTTATCAAGATGAATGCGAATGCTATGAATATTTTATATTGTGGATTAGACCCAAATGAGTATAATAGAATTTCTTCTTGCGAATCCGTAAAGGAAATTTGGGATAAATTTGAGGTTGCTCATGAAGGTACTAATGAAGTTAAGAAATCAAAAATAAATCTACTTATTCAATCGTATGAGATGTTTAAAATGTCTTCTAATGAAACTATTAGTGAAATGTTCACTCGTTTCACCATTATTATCAATAGTTTAAAAAGTCTTGGTAAAACATATACTAATGAGGAGATGATTGAGAAATTGCTTAGGTCTCTTCCAAAGCATTGGCAACCTAAAGTGACGGCAATCCGAGAAGCCAAGGAACTCTCAACACTCTCATTGGAGCAACTCTTGGGCTCTCTCGTTACTCACGAAATGGAGTTGGCGGTATTTGATAAGGAAGACAAGAAGAAGAACATTGCTCTCAAAACATCTCAAGACAATGAAGAGGATAGTGATAGCAATGAAGATGATGAGATGGCTATGATCACGAGGAAGTTCAAAAGATTCTTGAAGAATGATAAGAACTTCACTAGGATAACTCCTAAGGCGATAGAAGCTAAAAAGGAGCCAATTATATGCTTCAAATGCAAGAAGCCGGGCCATGTCAAGGCCGATTATCCTTTAATGAAAAATAACTACAAGAAAACCAAGAAAAGGGCAATGAAGGCTACTTGGGATGATTCCGATAGTGATTCATCAAAAGATGACTCAAGTGATGAGGAAGTGGCTAATATTTGTCTAATGGCTCACTTGAGTGAGGTAAATGATCCTACTCCCGATACTTGTTTTGATTCTCAAAAATATGATGAACTCCAAAATGCTTTTGAGGAGTTACATCAAGAATTGGAAAACTTGGGAGCAAAGTATGTTTCTCTTAAAAAGAATTTTTCATTACTTTCAAATGAATTAAGTGATTTGAAAATTCAAATAGATCTTTTGAGAAAGGAAAATGAAGCTCTAATTGACCTAAAATCTCAAAATTATTTATTGAGAAAAGAAAAGGAAGAGTTTTCATTAAACGATTTTTCTCAAATATCTTAAAGAAAGAAAATGAAGACTTGAAGAAGCAAGTGGAAGATTTAAACAAAACAATAACAAAATTCACTCTTGGGGAACAAAATCTAAATATGCTTTTGGGAAAACAAAGGTGTGTTTTTGAAAAAGCCGGTTTAGGATTCAATCCTACCTTTAAAGAAAAGAAATACAATAACTTCTTTTCAAAAGGTACTTCCACTTCTTTTCAAAAGGTACTTCCACTAGCTCTAACAAAAATCAAGTGAAAAATTCTCATCAAAACTTTTTTGTTAAAGAAGCCTCCTCAAGTATTTCCAATCCTAGTATTACATGCCATTATTGCTTGAGAAAATGACATGTAAACTACAAGTGTCCAAACAAAAGAAAACTCAAAATGGTGTGGATTAAAAAGGGAACAACACCTCCCTTTGCTAACAAAATTGGACCCAACGAATACTGGGTACCAAAGAGGATCACTTAAGTTTGTCTTGTAGGTTTGTCTCAAATCTTCTAGCAAGGATAGATGGTTCTTGGATAGTGGTTGCTCAAGACATATGACCGGAGACAAATCCAAGTTCTCATCTCTCTCTCCAAAGGATGGAGGAAATGTTACATTTGGAGACAACTCTAAAGGAAGAATCATTGGTATAGGTAATATTGGTAAGAATTCCTCATTAACTATTGAAAATGTACTTTTGGTTGAAGGTCTAAAACATAACTTGCTTAGCATTAGTCAATTGTGTGATAAAGGTTTTCAAGTTGTGTTTGAATCAAATTATTGCATGATTAAGTATGCTAGTTGTAATAAAATATTGTTTATTGCTTATAGAGAAGACAATGTGTATACAATTGATTTTAATGATATTTCTTCTCAAGATGTTAAGTGTTTTGCCGCTTTGAATGAAACAAGTTGGCTTTGGCATAGAAGATTGGGTCATGCTAGCATTGATTTACTTTCAAATTTATCTAAAAATGATTTGGTCAAAGGTTTGCCAAAAACAAAATTTGTTAAAGATAAAGTTTGTGATGCTTGTCAACTTGGAAAGCAAATCAAAACATCTTTTAAAAAGAAAAGGGAAATATTAACTTGTAGACCTCTAGAGTTACTTCATATGGATTTATTTGGTCCAAATCGAGTTGCTAGCATGAGTGGCAAAATCTATGCCTTTGTCATTGTTGATGATTTCTCTAGATTCACTTGGGTGTTCTTTCTTGCACATAAGGATGAAGCTTTTACACTCTTTGTTAACTTTTGTAAACGTGTTCAAAATGAAAAAGGGTATGCGATTAACAACATAAGAAGTGATAGAGGCCGAGAATTTGATAATAATGAGATTACTTCTTTTTGTGAAGAAAATGGTTTTGGTCACAATTTTTCGGCACCTAGAACTCCTCCACAAAATGGGGTTGTCGAGAGGAAAAATAGATCTCTTCAAGAAATGGCAAGAACCGTGTTAAATGAATTCTCTTTACCAAAATATTTTTGGGCCGAGGCCACTAGCACTTCATGCTATGTTATTAATCGCGTGGTCATTAGAAACAAGCTTAATAAGACCCCATACGAGCTTTGGAAAGGAAGAAAGCCCAACATAAGTTATTTCAAAGTTTTTGGATGTAAGTGTTTTATCTTGAACACTAAGGACAACTTGGGAAAATTTGATGCTAAATCGGATGAAGGCATTTTTCTTGGATATTCTCAAATTAGCAAAGCTTATAGAGTTTTTAATAAAAGAACGTTGATTGTAGAAGAATCAATGCATGGTGTTTTTGATGAAGCAAATCCTTTTAAAAAAGTCTTAGATGATGACATTGACACTTCCAAAGATGTTTCAAATAATGTTGAAAACAATGGTTCAAACTCTTTACCTCTTGAAAACTCTAAGAAAGAAGATCCTCCTTCCATTGAACCACCAAGAGTGGAAGTAAGAAGTAATCTTCCCTTTGAATGGAAAAATGTGCCTAATCATCCTATTGATCAAATCCTAGGAGATCCTAGTCAAGGTGTAGCTACTAGATCATCTCTCAAAAATATTTGTAATAACTTAGCATTTCTATCTCAAATTGAACCCAAGAACTTTGATGAAGCCGAGAACGATGAGAATTGGTTATTGGCTATGCAAGAAGAGCTTAATCAATTTGAGAGAAATGAAGTTTGGACTCTTGTTCCTAAGCCCACTGATCACACTATTATTGGAACAAAATGGATCTTTCGAAACAAAAAGGATGAATCCGGCATTGTTGTGAGAAACAAGGCTAGATTAGTTGCCCAAGGCTACAATCAAGAAGAAGGTATAGACTACGAGGAGACCTATGCTCTTGTAGCTAGACTCGAAGCCATTAGGATGCTTCTTGCCTTTGCTTGTCATAAAAATTTCAAACTTTTTCAAATGGATGTGAAAAGTGCCTTTCTAAATGACTTTATCTTCGAGGAAGTCTATGTTAAACAACCCCCCGGTTTTGAAAATCCACATCTTCCGGATCATGTTTTTAAACTCACAAAAGCTTTATATGGTTTAAAACAAGCTCCACGTGCTTGGTATGATAGATTAAGTAAATATCTTATTGATCTTGGTTTTAATCGAGGAAAAATTGATACTACTCTTTTTGTTAAAACCTCAAATGAAGATATCTTGCTTGTTCAAATTTACGTGGATGATATTATCTTTGGAGCTACAAATGAGAAGAAGTGTGAAGAATTTGCATCATGTATGCAAAATGAATTTGAAATGAGTTTGATGGGGGAGCTTAACTTCTTTCTTGGACTTCAAATAAAGCAACATAAAGATGGCATTTTCATAAATCAATCCAAGTATATTAAAGATCTTTTAAAAAGATTTGGATTGGAAGGAAGCAAAGTTTTTCAAACCCCTATGAGTTCTACTCTAAAACTTGATAAAGATGAAACCGGTAAGCCGGTAGATTGTAAGCTTTTTCGGGGAATGATTGGTAGTCTATTATATCTCACCGCAAGTAGACCGGATATCATGTTTAGCATATGCCTTTGTGCTAGATTTCAAGCTTTACCTAAGGAATCACATGTCATTATGGTTAAACGTATTTTTTGTTATCTTCTAGGTACTATAGACTTAGGTCTTTGGTATCCTAAAAATACTTCTTTTGAATTAACAAGTTTTTCGGATGCGGATTTTGACGGTTGTAAAATTGATCGTAAAAGTACTAGTGGCACATGTCATTTCTTAGGACACTCGCTTGTTTCATGGTTTAGTAAGAAACAAAATTCGGTAGCTCTATCTACGGCCGAAGCCGAATATATAGCCGCTGGAAGTTGTTGTGCTCAAACACTTTATATGAAACAACAATTAGAAGAATTTGGACTTTACTATGATCATATTCCCATAAATTGTGATAATACCAGTGCCATATGTTTATCCAAAAATCCTATCCAACACTCAAGGACTAAACACATTGAGATTCGTCATCATTTTATTCGCGATCATGTTCAAAAGGGGGATGTTGATCTTGTTTTCATCAACACCGATCATCAATAGGCTGATATTTTCACCAAACCTCTTCCCGAAGAACATTTTTGTGTTATTAGAAGAGAATTAGGCTTATCATGTTTGAGTGATCTGCTTTAAAATTCAGTATCTGGACTCACATACTCCTTCTGTGTGATTCTAACCAAAGCAGTCGACTGGTATCCCGTAACAGTCGACTGGTTCTGTTCCTTCTCTTTTGATTCTTTGTTTCTGCCTATATCAGTCGATTGAGGTGTCGACTATTTCTGTACCCTTAACCTTCTGTCTTAGTCAGTCGATTGAGGAGTCGACTGGTTTTGCATCCAAAATCCCTGCCTTCTTCCGTCGACTGAGCCTCTGTTAGCCCCAAATTTCTGAGCCCTAATTTGTTCTTCAGTCGACTGCTCCTGCAATACAGTCGACTGCTCCTCTAATTTCTATATAAACCGCGTCTTCTTCTTTCTTTTTTTCTTCACCTCTTCTTCTTTCGGCGATTTTCTTTCTCTGTTTTCTTTTCTTCCCTGTCTCAAATCCTCCCATTTTCTCACTCCTTTCCTTTGTTCTTCTCCTTCCTCCTCTCCTTGAACTCCTTAAACATCATCTCCTTCATCTCTTTCTTTCCCTGCGTCTTCATAATCTCGTTTCTCTCTCTCTCTCTCTCTCTCTCTCTCTCTCTCTCTCTCTCTCTCTCTCTCTCTCTCTCTCTCTCACTGTCTATAGCCTCCTTCTCTCATGGCTCCCAAGCTTAAAAGGAAGACCCCTGCTAGTGGCCCGTCTGCTCCTCAGGCAACCAAAGCCAAGTGTTTCCCTACTCAAGAGGAACAAGAGAGCTTTGACGAAGTCTTCTCGCACAGACATGTCGTTTTTGGTAAGATTCTTCTTATTCTTTTTTCTAAAACTGCTAATCTTCGTCTTGGATTTCTTTTAGAACGCTTAGGATGGCATCTTTTCACCAGTCTCAACCAACCATGCTATCCCACTCTTGTTAAGGAATTTTATTATAATATGACCTCTGGCCATCGCTTAGACACCTTTAACACATTTGTTCGTGGTGTTAAAATCCATCTTAATCCCGAATCTGTATCTACTATTTTTCATATCCGTCGTGGTGATATTACTGAATATAACATTAATACTTGGAATCAAGGGCACGGGTTCGACCCTCTCACTGCTTGCCGTCTTATCACCGGCAACAATGAGTTGTCATATCCCGTGAAGCCCAAGGCTTCTGCCCTAACCTTTGAGGCACGTCTTATCCACCATCTTCTCACCTATACCCTTCTGCCCCGTGCTGGGGGACGAGATTCAGTCTCATTCTTGGATATCTTTTTAATTTGGTGCTTTCTTGAGAACAAATCTTATGATTTGCATATCTCATTTGCCGCCACATTAGTGAATGTCAAAAGAAGTCCAAAGCCAGTTCTTTACCTTATGGCTTTTCTTTGACTTCTATTTTTCGTCACTTCAAGGTTCCCTTGGAGGATGAATTTGATCGTCATGACCCCATTCCTACTGACTTCTACTCCTCCACTATCCTATCCCTGATGGGATACAAACTCATGGGAAATGCATATGTTCCCAAGGTCTCTGCTGATCCCACACTTCCTCCTGCTTCTACCCCTTCCATTTCTTCTTCTTCTTCTCATCCGTCTTCATCTTCCACTCCTCCACCTCCACCTGCTGTTGATACACCCGCTCCTGACATCTTGGAGCAGCTATCCATTCTTTCCGCTCAGGTTCTGAGCCTCTCTACCTCCATCTCTTCTCTATCTGTCTCTCACACCCAGTCTATTAAGACAATGCAAGCTACCTTCTCTTCCTCACAGCAGGAGGCAGTTAAGCTTCATCAGCGCGCCATCGCATCCTTACGAGCCGATGTTTTTGATATTGGCGGCTCTTTGGATACTTTGCGCACCTCTACTGCTACTACTCAAGAGCTTCTTGATCGTCATCTATCGTCTCTCCAGGCCTCTGTTGATGATGCTCGTGAGGAGATTCGTGTGATCTAGACTCGCTTGTACTTTTGATTGTGTCCTTCTTGGTGTGTTGGATAAGGTGTTGGATAGATGGATGGTCATTTTTTGGATGTTTATTTACTGATCTTACAAATTCTTTTTGGATCTTGACATATGTAGTTTGTTTTTAATGGGTTAGACTAATTTTTTTTAATAGTTGGATATTTTATCTTTTGGCTATGTAGTTCTTTTGGAAATTTGAATGTTTATATGGCAAAATTGGGTGTTAATACAATCTCTTGTTTAAATGCATCATCTCTTTTCTTTACTGCCTTGAATACAATCTATTCTATTTTTTTTGTTTTGTTTGTTGCTCTGTTCTTGCTCGGGAAAATGATGATTCTTTTTGTGATTCCCGACCCAACCACACCCAACCTTGCATCATCCTAGGGGGAGCTCTGCCTCCTTCTCTGTTTTTGTTGATGCCAAAGGGGGAGAAGTTGCACAATTTAATGTTGTTAAATTAATGTTGTTCATGCTAATATAGTTGTTATCTTGTGATTGACATCATAGAACAAATGAGAATTTGCACAATTTAATGTTGTTCATGCTAATATAGCTGTTATCTTGTGATTGAAATCATAGAACAAATGAGAATTTGCACAATTTAATGTTGTTCATGCTAATATAGCTGTTATCTTGTGATTGAAATCATAGAACAAATGAGATCATTATATTATCTTGCTTTGTTTTTTTTTTTCATGGGCAACAAGTAGTTTGTCATCATAAAAAAGGGGGAGATTGTTAGCCCCAAAGTGTTATTCCATTAGTTGAATGGATAATTTTGATGATTAACAAACTACTTAGTAGTATTTCCTAATGATCTTAAGTTGATTAAGTTGCAGAAAGTATATCGTACATCAATATATGTTCACATGATCGTAAATCTTCTCCATACATAGAGACATGGTGATTTGTGCTCAAAAGGTTCAAGCCAAACGGAGCTTTACAAGTTAAAGAATCTTGTTTGGATCATTTTCTAGGACTCTATGTAAGCAATTTAATTTATGTGAACATCATTCTTAAGGGCTCAATTTAATTCAAAGAAGTTCTACATAGTTAAACCCAACTTATCTTTGAAAATCTGCAAAGAGCAGTCGACTGTGCATTTGTTTCAGTCGACTGATGGTCTAGTAGAGTGGACAGTCGACCTGTGTACACAGAGATGTTATCTGTGTGCAATCCAGTCGACTGCCCTCCCGACGCAGTCGACTGAGCCTTATGTTTTTCTGAACCTTTTTAAACATCAGTCGACTGCCCTGTGAATCCAGTCGACCGAATGACTGCGATAAATACAGTAACGGTTAGTTAACTGTATTTAATGAAGCTTTTAAATCTCCCAACTACTTCCAACGGTTGGAAATCCTAAGGAAGCTATAAATACATGTATTTGTACTTCTTTTAATAACTTTTGATCAATCTAACTTTAATTAATTTCATCACTTTTACTCCTTGAGCCCTAGTTTGGTGAGATCATAAATTCTATTGCTCTAGTCTTCATTTGCATATCTTAAGAGCAATTTATTGTGAAGCTTAATCTTGTATTCATCCACTCTATTGAGAGAGTCTTCATTCTTGTATCAAATCTTATTTATAAAGGAAGTATGTATTAAGGGTTGGTGTAACCACGTCCTCATCATCCACATAATCCCTCATGGGCAAATGCAAATAATTCATCACATCGTCCTAAGCAAAGATGATATTCAAGATCTTAATTGAAGGGTTCTATAGAAACAATATTGAATAAGGTTATTCACCCATCATCACCAGAAACAAGGTTCGGGGGTCTTAGTACGAGAGGGGAAGGAACCCGAGTAGGAATAAATCACCACCTCCTCGCCCTGCCGAATGGTAGGCCTTGATTTAAATGTCTTTGTTCTTAATTCATAATAGGTGTTGTTTTCTTATATACATTGCAAAATGAACATCTAATGACAATCATTTGAAGAGATTAATTCAAGTAGCAATCGGATACACATGCAATACAAGAGAGAGGTATACTCACAGTGGCTAGTCCCACCCAAAACCGATGCAAACAAAGGAAATGTGTGTGGATACCGCGACGTGCGGGCGTCCTGGCATTCTCCCTCGACAGTGTCCCTGGACGGATCCTAAGGAGCACACTTCAGGTAAAATTAGGACTTCCTCACATGATCCTAGAGATAAAGAGTCGACACCTAATTTTTATTAGGAATTAGGAAACCCAAGTTTGATTCGCCCAAAATTAAATAAGGTTACTCGCCCTTCATTACCAGAAACTAGGTTCGAGGGTCTTGGTACGAGAGGGGAAGGAGCCTAAGCAGGACTAAAGCACCACCCTCTGGTCACCCTACCGAATGGTAGGCCTTGATTCAAATATCCTTGATCTTAATTCATAATTGGTGTTGTTTCCTCAAACATACTAGATATATATACATGTCAAAAGAGAACATCTAAGAAAAATCATGTCAAGAGATTAAATCAAGTAGATGTTAGATGTACATGCAATAAAAGAAAGAGGTATACTCACAGTGGTTAGTCCCACCCGAGACCGATGCAAGTAAAGGAAACATGTCATGATATGCAAAAAGGAATAAGAGAACTTACATTAGGTTGACTCAATCGGAGTCGCAAAAAGCAAAAAGGAAGGAAAAGTGTAATGCAATCATGTAACAATCCTAGATAAGATGTCTCTAACATATAAGTACATAAACAGAGACTATCTTACAGGAATTGTGTCTTTGAGAATAAAGTTGTAAACCTAGAAAAATTCTTAGAAAAAGTGTAGAATTGTACTAATACATTGGCACTAAGCCACATGTAGATGAGGCAAGCTGACAAATTGAAGTCTGGATCCACCAAATTTAATTCTCTACACTAAGACACTAAGGAATACCCAAGCATTGCAAAAATACATGCAAACAAATGATATACATGATAATCAAGAAGGAGATGTCATCAATTTAATTTCCAGATTCAGTGACCTCTAATGAATACTATCAAAAGTGATCTTAAGCATGACCTAGGTTAAAGTCCTTTTACCGAAAGTTAGATACATGTTGTGGATACCGGGATCCCACCGCTTCGTTATGTTTTTGAAACTTGTTTGAAATTTGATTTGGATCAAAGCAAGAAAGAAAATTGGTCTGTTGAAAACAGATACAGAGTCGCCACTTGGTCTTTAAGGAACCAAGAAACCTAATTTTGACTCACCCAAATGGATAAAGGGCACCGGCCCTTCATAACCAAAGAACTTGGTTCGGGGTTTTGGTACGAGAGAGGAAGGAGCCTTTGTCGCGACTAAAACACCCTCAACTTGCCCCGTCTCTCGACGGTCCTCAATTAGCATCCAAATAATCATCTTTTACTATATTTGGTTCGACAATTAATACTATGATAGTATACTACATCACATAAGAAACTTGAAATGGAAGATCTAAAGATAAGATATCATTCATAAGATCTAAGTCAAATATCATACAATGTAAAGTGAAAGATCACACAAATAAACCTAGGAAAAATCATCTAATCATGTATCAAATAATCAAGACTTCCTAAACTAGAGGGGGACATGAATTGTTCTTGAAACAAATAAACAAAGAAATCCAAATATGCTTAGCAAACTAGTATGATGCATGTTAATCTTTGAGAAAAGAAGATTTCTCAATCCCCGGGATGGATGAGAAAGGACGATTAGATCAAGGGGAAGCATGGACGTGTGATCATGATCATTCCTTATAATCTTCTTAGACTAGGAGTTACAAAAACCCCAAATCTTTGCATGGATGTAATGTATATACCTAGAATGTGTAAAGGTTGTAGTGTGCTTTGTGTTCATGGATTCCTAGAATGACTTAGAAGTCTAAAATGTGTATGAATGGATGGATGAAACCAATATGGGATATGTACAAATATAGTATGAACTACTTCCTAAGATATGAGCTAATTTGGAATGCATATAAGCATCAAATCAAAGAATGAAAGTTAAAATGTGTTTGCTGTGAATAGTGGACAGAACAGTAGCATCATCTTTTGGAAATTGAAAAGAGGGGTTAGGAATGTTTTCAATGCATGATTTTTTATGGAGATCTTCCTTATTGTGTCTAGAACACAACCCCAAAAGCCAATCTTTAATAACTATCACAGATTGAGAGAAATCCTATAAACAATGAAGGTCACTCAGAAACAGAGTCCGTACTGTCGACTGAAATGTTGAAAAATCTTAGAAAATGAAAACTAATGATCTAGAGGCCCATTATATACAGAAAGTTCCCTAAGACATTGAAGTTTAAGGGAAAAATAAGTTAGGACCACCCCTTTTGGAAAAGTTTTCTGTAAAACAAGTTGGAAGTGGACCTAGCTGCTGTGACAGCAAAGACAGAATGTCTGGAAGGAATGTTTGGGTCCAAATGGACCATTTTCAAGTACTTCCAAGTCAAACAAAAAATCATGGGTGTTCTCCAATGAGTTAGGAAGACTTTCCAAGTGGCCTTGCATCTATATGTTGAGTATTGAGTGACACGTGAAAAATCTTGTGCGCTCTTGTGCAATACCCAAGTGTAGATAGACGTGCAAGTAGTAACTGGTAAGACCAGGTCGATCCCACAGGGAAGGTGTTAACCTATCGAATTAGACTATCCTCAAAGAAAACAAAATAAAATGTATAAGATTGAACGATGGTGCAGAACACAAAGTTCCACAGCTACGATTACTAATGAAAATAATTAAGATTAAATTAACGATCTAACTAGCTAGTTAAAACAGTACTTTAAATTAGGATGTTTGACTTTAAGGAAAAAGTGTTGGGATTACACGAATCCGTAGTAATCTAGCTGTCTACCATGCAGTTGCCTTGAAGCACAAAGGAGTACATTACCCACAGTTTTCCGTATTCCTCTAAAGATGGAGAATCCATGGCCCTTTCATGACCGGGACCATATCATCACAATTAAATTAAAATACGTAAAAGCGGTTTAATCCAATAGTTAAGACTCGCATCCTCAATGGTGTTAGCATTGAAGATGGTTTGCAAAATGTATTGAAAGAAAATGCCTTAGGGCCTTAGTTTTAAAAACTGTTTTGACAGACTGAGCATTTTTTGGGACAGAATGATAACAAATCTTAAAACAAAAAGGTCCTGGAATACTGCAGGGAACATCCTCAAGAATCAGGGAGTTCGATCGATCGACGCGCTTTCGATCGATCGAAGACCTTCATCCCTCAATCGATCGAACTGACTTCGATCGCTTGACTGTCTCTGGTTCAATCGATCGAACTAACTCCGATCGATCGAACACAGCGATTATTCTGCTGCATGGCAGAAGCTGGAGATCACTGTTTCATCGTGTTCTCCCAACCTGGGACTACTCAGACATCGTCTGGAGTGTCAAAGATTGACATTTAACGTACAAAAACATTAAAGCCTCGTTTGGTTGCGAGTTTTTCATGAAAACTATAAAATCTACGGATTTGAAAATATCTAGCATGTAACACTACGAGATGAATGATTAAACTACGACTACAAAGTGCAGAATGTAAATAAGCAATATATAAATCACCTGGAACGAAGAGTACTAGTATTAACTTAGTGAAATCCGGTTCACAATGCAAAACTCAATGAAAAACCTACAAAACACAAGCAAGCTCTCTATCTCTCTCTCTCTAAAACTGTAAAAATGTAAAGTGGGCGTCCCTCTGGACGTATACAATACACCTATATATAAGAAAACCAAAGAACTAGGGTTAAAAACCCGCATCTGCTGCGCACACGAATGTTACTGAAAATACCCCGTTCGATCGATCGAACTGCTCTCGATCGATCGAACCCTTGAGCCTCAAGCGCTTCAACTTTCTTTAAGCGATCGAACGCTCGATCGATCGAACTGGGTTAGATCGATCGAACTCCAAATTTCAGCTTTGACTTCTCTTGTTTTCATTCCAGCATTCCATTTATCCTGATATTCATCTGTTCAGTCCACACAGCAGTGATCTGCACAAACAACAGCTAAAACAATACAACTTATCATAGATTAATCATATTGTATGAAAATTAGCCTTGCAATGCAAATTGCAGATAAAACGGGAAGTTGTGATAAAAACTAATACAATTCTTCCTTTTAGCGCGGTTGTATTTTACAAATACCTCCGCTTTGCATTGAGTTCTAGAGAAATCTTTGAACTCAGGTCACTCACTGTTTTGACTCACTGTTTTGAAAGTTTTGGGAAAGACTAGAGTTTTCTTTCTTGAGATTAAAATGAGGGATTTTAGGAGGGGTTTTGAAGTAGATGTTTTGAAAGCATATTTTCAATACTCAATGAAGATTATAGCCACTTGAAATTTCAACATCAAACTCATCATCAAGAACCTCCAAGATTGTTGGAAAGATTTATTTTTAATAGAACATAACTTCAATACACTTCAAGAATACCTTGGAGGTATTGAAGTTATGATCATCATCTATCAAACATGTTTTTGAGGTCAAGAGCTACTATCCATAAGGATTCACTCACCCCAAACTTCATGTCATCATTTAGATGATGATGAACTAGTAAGTAAATAAAGAAAAATAAAAAAGAAATGAGGTAAGAAGGGATGAACATATATATAAACAAGCAAGTAAATAGCAATCAATAGATGATAATCAATGTGATTTTGGACTTGTAGCTTGGTGTTTCACTCATAGATTTTGACATTTTGACATGGAAGTAACTTCCTATCTCATGGATGCTCAAGAATGAGGGTTGGAATGGACTTTGAATATGAAGTATATAGAAGGATAATGGAAGAAAACAAGAATAAAACTCACTTTCTTATGGAAAATCAATGGGAGAAGCTCCCTTTCTTTCTTCTAAACCTATCTCTATCTCTCTTCTTCTCTACAACTTTTCAAGCTTTGCACTTGGCCCCCCTAAAACAAAGAGCAATGGGGGGTTTAAATAGGCCAATTTGGGGTGGTTTTGGGGTTTTAGAAGTACTCCCATTGGTCCCAAACAACTGTGAACACAAAACTATGTCGTTTTGGCTTTCAAATAATCAAAATGGACCCCCAAAAAAATTACAAAAATAGACTCTGCGAGGGTTGAGTGCCGCGGCGGCACTGGGCCAGGGCCGCGGCGGCACTGCTCCTCAGAAGCCCAGAAAATTACATTTAGGCCCCCAGAGGTTCCGGTATTCGCGAAAAGGCCCTATTTTGTCCGAAATTCACAGAAAATGCATACGAACTCCAAATTGAGGTTGTGATATACCGTTGGAAAGGTAATGGAGTCTACTTTACATAAAAAAATAGTTTGGGGATAGGTCACTTTGAAAAGTTTTACGGTATTCGCGATAAAAGCTGATTTGATCGCCTTTTTCGCCTTCGGAAATTCAAAATAAATTCGTTTTAAATCCAAGAATTATGTGCAATATACCGTTGGAAAGCTATTGACCTCTAGTATCCATGAAAAATATTTGAAAATTGTTTCGGTGCCCCGATTCCAAAGTCAAATCTTGGTCAAACTGGTCAAACTTGGGATTCCCGGGAAGTTCTGGGAACCTCCGGGAGCTCCCAAGAGCCGACGTTTTCGCTCGATTCTCTTTTAAAACTCATTTTAATACTTTTTTAATGATTCTGGTGAATTCAGACGATTTTGGTCAAACTTGGTCAAACTTGGTCAAACTTTGGTCAAACCTGGTCAAACCTTGGTCAAACCGGTCAACGGGGACTTTCGGGGAACTTCCGGGACTTCCGGGGGTCTCTGGGAGCTGACGATTTCATCCAATTTTACTTAAAAACTCATTTTATCATTTTTCTTATGACATAGCGTGTTTTTAGAACTTTGGAATTAAATCTGGGAGTTTTCGGGCTTTCAGGGGTATTTTGGTCATTCTGAGCATTCTGAGAGATAGAGCTGACTTCCAAGAGTCCTTTTGAGTCTTTTACGATCATTGTGAACCACCAAGCTATGGGTCTCCTAAATCTAATAGCCGACAAAATGGGGTGTCTACACATGTCTTAGGGATCTTTTCCAAAAAGTAGGACCTCATTACCATTTTTGAAGTTTGAGAAATAAGAGTTTTGGGAACAGTGGAATAGGACTGTCCACTGTTCTCGTACGAGTCATAGTTAAGTTTGCAAAACTTGTGTGAAGCTCAATTTTGTGCCAAAAGAAAGCTATTTCATTGTAGTTTATGACAAAAATAATCCCATGGACAATTGATGAACCTAAGGTGTCTAATTGTTTTAACTAGACTCTGTCATTCTTGAAATTTAGTATCATTTGGCAAAGGAATGCAAGACACAATAGAAGTTCATGAATCATGTTAATCAAGTTGATCTAGGCTTTTAATCTCTCATCCATTTATCCTAAATGATTTATAAACCAAGTTAATTCATCAATTGTTGTTGAATTATCAAGGTATGGCCATGTTGTATACATAATCATGATTATAGTTAATCTTAGAAAATTCCAGAATAGTTGTATTAACTTCAAATGCTTAGAAAATAATCTTAACTCGATCGTCTGCTCACGATTTTACATCGGCATATAAATACATGAGTTAGGAATCATACCCAAAAAGCGTATCATCGATAACTATTGTAGATTTTCTTAAATTCAAATACAAAGAGACCATGTTCAAATATGTCAACCAATTTCTCAACAATTTCTAAAAATAGCACACAGATCCTAACGATTCGCAAAACAGTCGAATGAAAGCTAATTCACCAAATTTTACCCAGAAAATTTAAAATCCATCAAACTATGGGTTTTGATGGACCAAATCCTATGGACAAAACCAATGTGTTTTGCTGAATTTTAATTAATTCATTTTAAAGTGTGAGAAAAACATCTTAGGTGTTGCTTTAAGCTTATTAAAGAGATCAAACTCATGGATCAACTTGATTATCATAATTCCCAATCAATTTAGCCCTCAAGTTCTATGAAGAACTTTAGATCATGGATCAAGGAGACTTACAAATGTCATATTGGAGATAAAATTCAATAGGAATTCTAGGTTATAGGAATAATCAAGAGATAGATATGAACATAGGAATCACCCTTACCATATATCATGCTTCCAAACCATCATAGAATTCAAAGTAGATACATATATATAATCATGTTGAAAATCCAAGTGAAAGTCAATTTTAATTATGAATTATCAACAAAATCAAAGAGGATTTGGATCTAGTTATGTGAGTGTGTGAAGAACAAGATAAGAAGAGGATGACTGTTCTAACAAAGAAAATAAAGCTAAATTGTATCCAAACCTTATAGATCTATATATAAAAGCAAGAATTAGAGATGCATTGTGAGTTTACCTCTTGGAGGATTCTCAATTATGTAATCAAAGTTGATTTGAAGGATCTTCTTCTTCAAGTGTTCTTCAAGTTCTTCAAGCACTCATCCATGGTAGAAGTTAAGGGAGGTAATTGATGTCAAAACTCTCTTCAATTATCTCATCTAGTTATCTAAAGATTCATTTTAGAAGAAATCAATTTATGATTCACAATTATCTCTCTAGAATTCTCCAATTCAAAGTATATTCATATATATCTTGTAAGTATATTAACTTTTATCCTCCTCTATATCTTCTAGTGTATCCTTGTTCCTTTTTAAGATGATCTCATATGGATCTATATACGGAGTTTTGAAAACTTACTTTTTAAATTTCAGGGTTATAATAGAGATTTTAGAGATCAGAATAGGGTTAAATGGTCATTTCAGTGCCTAAAGACAATTTCTGGGCAATTTCCTCGCAGTGGGAAGCCTCTGGAAGGGTCTGGAACTCAAAATACTCGATGGAGGGGGCACATGTGAGGTGGCTGCTTAGGTGGGACCCACCATCTACTATTCACCATCCTCTGGTAGCCCTCATACTCTGTTTAAAAAATTATGTGCACTACTTTTCCAAATTTTCGTAAAAATTATTTTTGGTATCTGAAATCGTCTATTTACATACTGTTGGAAAGCTGTTGAGTTGAATTTCAGTATAAACATATTCCAGGATGATTTAAAATGAGAATTGAAGGTCAATTGAAGTCCGAAAGTCCTCTAGAACTTTCAATGTCTTTTTGAAATCAAGCGTCTTCTTTTTCAAAATTGATTTTCAATGTGTATCAATTTTGAGTTTTTCTTTGAAATTGAATCTCTGGATACTTAGAATACTGCGTTTAGAATACTTCATGTTCATATAACCTGAGTGAATATGAATTTTGAGAGACGATTTTGACAAAACCGGGATCTTATGCATGGAAAAGGGCTTTTCTGAGCTTGAAGTCACTTTCCGAAGTTTGATCTTTCGATTATGTTCCAGTACCTTCCACGGGGTACTTTTCATCATTGAATCCTCAAAGACGTTGTCCATCCTAAATCCTATCAGTGTGGTTAAGATTGGGTGTCTACACTCGCTCTTGACCCCAACAACATCCCTTCGCCATCTCAAGTCCCGAGGGAATAAAGGTACGGGAAACATGCCATCCTCATCCTCGCTTGACTCATCAGTAGGAGAAGGAGCCAACATCTTCAGCTACTCGAAGCTCCAAAGCTGCATCGAGAAGGTAAAAATCAGAAATGGGAAATAGGGAAATCAAAAGCCAAAAGAAATAGAGAAGTCGCAGAACATACCTCCCAAGCATGCTAGAACCCTCTGGTCGATTTGATATCCCCACGGGGAAACCTCACCCGTATGCTTATAAAGATGAGCTATGGCGGCACCACCCTAGTTGTAAGAAGGAATCTCATCGATAGTTTCCAAACAGGAAAGGTGCCTAAAACTCACCCAGTCATTCTGTGTCGCAAAGATCGAATAGCCAAAGACATACAGAATATGCCTCCCCTTTGCATAGGCCAGATAAAGCCAGTCGCAAGTGAACCGATGCCCCTCTGAATTCGGAGGAATGGCCCCGATTAGCATTTCAATAGCCTCAGGATCAATCTCATAAAAGTAGTTCAAGATCAGACGCTTCCCGCCAACTATCAGCATTTCAACAGCCTTAGGATCAATCGTCATTTTGCCAAACGGAAGATGAAAAGTATTGGTTGTGTCTGATCATCTCTCAACAAGAGCATAAAAGTGGACCAGGTCATTTGTACTTTTCAAAACTAGGTGGAGGAAGCCGCCGAACCTTGCCTCGTCAACCATTTGTCGAACGGTGGGCGATAGTTGGGTATACCACAAGAAAGCATGAGTCAGACTACTATGGCCTTTCAAGACCACCTCCGGCACCTGTACGCATCAAAAATGGTAAAAATAGGCACAAAATCACTATTCATAACCTAAAGTCCAACTTTGAAAATCAATCAAATTACCACAAAACAAATTTTCAATGACCTATAGTTACACACTACAGTTCACAAAACTAGCGCAATGAACAAAAATAGTCCTGAACTACCAAAAATTTCACACACTTGACTCGCTAGACCCGCGGTGGAAAGATGACGTTGGGGGTCTCGTAAAATCAACTATGGGGGTTGGCTATCGACCCTTACTCGTTCTTTGGCCTTCTTAGAGAGCCTCCTTGAGCTTGAAGCCATGGATCTGCAAAGAAATTGGAAGTTAGAACCAAACTTTCTTCTTAAAATTGAAAGGAGAATAAAATGCCAATCGAAATTCCAATTGTGGGAAAAGAACACTCACCTGGGCCAGCAGAAGATATTTTTTTGGCGGGTTTTGGCCCGAAAAGCACCCCAAATGGCCAAGAATGAGCTCAAAATGTTAAAAAACTCAAGATGTACAATAATGGAGTTTGGTCACCCAGTGCTACTGCGGGACTTTCCAACTGTCGTCGTAGTAGTGTCCTAGTGTCACCGTGGCACTACTCTCCATGGGCTCCACTTCGCCCTGCTTTGCTCGGTTTTAGCATGTTTTAGCCCATTTCATTAGCCCTAGTGGCCCATTTTAGTCAAGATTGATGAGGTTTTACCCCCTAGTAGATTTAGAATCTCCCCAGCAATTAGTTACAAAAAGAAAATGGCTCTCGGAGGCCCGAAATAGGCTTTTTGGGCCGACCAGTCCATGGTTTGATCAACCGTGAGAGATTCGGATTTGAATTCTGGTTCCTGGTCAAGAGAAGCAGCTAAGAGAGATTCTCAATAAATCCAAATTATCCCCAGTAGACAAAGTACAAAAAGGATTCAGCTTCCGAAATCCCTAACTAACTCTGTTAGATTGAGCTTAGAAGAATTTGATCAACCGTGAGAGATTTAGAGATGGATCCTGGTTCTGGGTCAGAAGAATTGATTAACCATGAGAGATTCAGAGATGGATCAGGGTTCTTGGTCAAAAGAATTTGATCAACCGTGAGAGGTTCAGAGATAGATCCTGGTTCTAGGTTAGAAGAATTGATAAACCGTGAGAGATTCACAGATGGATCCTAGTTCTTGGTCAAGAGTTAAGAGAGATTTTAAGAGAATCCCCTACCATCCCAGCAAAAGGAAAATAGTGACCCCTGGAAGCTTGAACTAGCTTTCCGGATGGGTCATTCACAAGAATCGATCGATGAACGAAACATCGCACAACAGTCTACAAATCCCGACTCCCGGGGCAAGCATTGTGTATTCACAAACTGAACTACTATCGGTTATCTTTATCGCCTGTCGATCATCATGAGCTTCTTCACCTACAATTATTGTGAGCTTCTTCACTTATCAGCTATCATGAGCCTACTCACCTATCTGTCAGATATCGTGAGCTCTCTCACCTGTCGGTCATCTTCAATTATTGTCCTCAAGGACCCCGCACCTAATCCCATTCGCTTGCAAAACACACTTCCCAAAATTCAAGAAGTTTGCCCCGAGACCCAGAGTCTTCCAAACCTTGTTATCCTTATCAGGATCAACCACTACATTAGAGTCAAATAAAACACTAGTATAAGCCCACTCGATGTGGCACACCCCACAGCACCAACTGATATTAGGATCAGAATAATAGACATGATAAGAATCGGGACACAATTCATATCACATCCATGCATTATATATCATCCTGATAGCATAGCATCTGCCTGTCTTGTTGTGCATGTGTGATTTGCTCCTTTGTGCCCCGAACTACGTCCTGCTCTGATTCTGTCACAGCCCGGTCCCACAATAGCGGAACCGGAGCCCGTGGCATGCCACCGAGGCTAAACCAATTCATTAACGTTCCCAAAATTTAGTTTGAAGAACACACGCAGCAGAATAAACAAGTCATTTTGAAAACTAAATGTCCAGTCGACTGATCCTCAGACCCAGTCGACTGATCCTGGTTCAGCAGAAAGTTGGGTTTTAAAACACCATCCAGTCGACTGCTTTCTACACCCAGTCGACTGGGGCTTCAAAATTTCAGTCGACTGATACGGTCCGGTCGACTGAAGTCCAGCCTGAACAAAATATCTGAATTAAAAACATGATCCAGTCGACTGTGTCGAGGACCCAGTCGATTGATCCTCAAATAAAAGGTGTAGTGAGTTGCTGGAAACAGAGGCTCCAGTCGACTGTTTTATCAACCAGTCGACTGATTTATGACAGCTTCTCATTCTGCAGAGTTTTCTAAGTTTAAAAGCTTTTGAATTCGAACGGCGATCAAACACACACTTCCAAAAGTACTCCAAAAATAATTCTAACTGTATTAACATATTACCGAAGCACAATTACAACATATTACTAACTATTACAATGTTTTAGATTCATTCTAACATACCAAGTTAAACATAACTAAAAACCATAAAAATTCTTATTACAACATTCCTATTGTCTCAAAACTACAAGATTAATGTTCAAGTTGCCTTCAAAGCGAACTCTAAACCCACGTGCTCACTTCTGCGATTCCTCGCCAGCATTTACACCTGAAATGGTTATTTGAATAACCACACATATTCGATTTGTTTAAGCTAACGCTTAGTGAATGAAACAATATATGCACATGAATGATAAACATGTCCGCATTCACATCTCTACAATTCATACTAGTCGCCGGAGACTCACGTGCCCAATCCGCGACTCCTCGCCAATAAGTCCACGCGAAAGGGTAAGACCCACGATTCTTCTCTTCAATTGTGCGACCTTAATGCCTATATCGGCTCCACAAAATGGCACGGTGACCACGTGCTCCTTCTGACCCAAATAAGCAACTTAACATGCTCAAATACATATCACCATGCTCGCGGTAATCAAAACATATCACCGTGCTATTGAGCCTACTTATCAATATAAATGCCCAATATGAACTACACAATATATCTCTAAGAATTAATACATGCTATTCACACAAAACATGAATACATGTCAAGAAATTATTCCAAAGACATAGTTGAATCACTCACCTCCGATTTACGCTCTTAAACTATGATCCAAAGAAAACCCGTGCACAAAGAACGTGCAGAAGTCCGTCTAGTAAAATTCCTATGAATCAAAATTCCGTTTATCAACTTTTATGAAAAATTCTAGGAAACAACTTTTCGGAAAACTTGGCCAAACAAGCCCTAACATATATCAAAACAAAGCTCTTACCTCGAGGAGCTCGAATATGAAATCTAGGAGAAAATAGACTGACGGAAGGTCGTCGTTTGGCGTCACAAAGCTCTAAGCAACTAAATCTCCCTCTAGCCCCCTTTTGGCCTCCTTCTTGAGCTTTTAGGTTAAAACTTACAAAAATCTAAAGATCCATCTCTATCTATATATAGGCAACTCTTTTGGAAATTACGTTTACCTCCCCACGAGTTTTCCAAACTCCAAATCAGTCTCTGAAACTTTCTATACAGCTTATTCATAGCTTTACGAGTGAAACCTCAAAATTATAAAAGTTTTCGACTAAGTTTCGTTTGGTCGCTAAAACGCGAATTTCTATATGACGTTTCCGAAGTTGCTAATTAGCCTACCAAATTAATAGCGTGTTCATTCGTTCTCACCAGGATACTAAATCTAACAACAGAAATATATTCTAAGCCAGAAAAAAATACAGATATTGCAATACACAGGTAAACATTTATTTTCAGATAAACATTTAAAGTGTTCCACAGTGACCGTCTCATACTTGGAGAGACGTCACAACAACAAATCCTCAATCACCACAGTTTCAGAGGGTTCTCTAATACAGACACCCAAATCAACCCGTGAGTCAAAACTCACCCAAACATGTGTCATAAGACACGCCACATCACATTATCATGCATGACAATGTAATGCAAATGACATAACACAAATGTGGGTGTTATAGATTCCCCTTGGGATACGTAGGCAGCTCACATAGAGCGTGACCAATACCGGCTTCAACATCATGTTTTTTTATTCTTGCACCTTTGCAATGCTTTTTATCCTAAATCTATAGTCTCCAAAAGACCTGTTTCTTCAAAGCTTTGGCACTCGCTTGCAACATGCGTTGCCTCGCAAGTCCATGCCAAACAGGGACAAACTGTACACACCCCATTTTGTTGGCTATAAGATTTAGGAGACCCATAGCTTGGTGGTTCACAATGATCAGAAAAGACTCAAACAAAGGACTCTCAGAAGTTAGTTCTATCTCTCAAAATGCTCAGAAAGTGGTCAAAATGAACAAATTGCCCTTAAAAGCCCAAACACTCCCAAATTTGGACCAAAAGTTTTGGAAACACGCTACATCCTAAGAAAATTAATAAAAGTAGTTTTAGAGAAAAATCAGATTAAATCATCAATTCCTAGAGACCCCCAGAAGTCCCGGAAGTTCCTGGTATGACCCCGTTGACCACTTTGACCAAGGTTTGGCCAAGTTTGACCAGGGTTTGACAAAGATCATTCGAATTCGCCCAAAAGTTTTGAGATCCTCCTAGATCATGTGCAAGGTACTAAAATGAGTTTTAAAAGAAAATCGAACGAAAATGTCTGCCCCTGAGAGCTAGAAGTTCCCAAAACTTCCTGGAAGTTCCCAAAACTTCCTGGAGGTCCCTGGTTTAACCCAAAAGTTAACCCAGAGATTGGAGCACTGTGTCATTTTTCAAAAACAATTTTGTGGATAGTGGAGGTCAATAGCTTTTCAATGGTATATCGCACATAATTTTTGAATTTAAAACGAATTTATTATGAATTTTTGAATGTGAAAAAGACGAACAAATCAGGTTTTATCACAAATATCGCAAAACTTTTCAAAGTGACCTAACCAAACTATTCTTTATGAAAATTAGACTCCATTACATTTCTAATGGTATATCACAACCTCGGATTGGAGTTTGGATGCATGGTTTTATGAATTTTGGACGAAATAGGGCCTTTTCGTGAATACGGCCTCTCGGGGCCTAAATACAATAATCTGGGTTTCTGAGGAGCACTACCATTGCAGCACATGCCCAACCTTGCTATTACTTCTTTATTCCTCTTTACTTCACATTCAATACACCCAACCACTATTTTTGTGAGCATTTATGAGATAGGAAGCTACTTTCATGTCCAAAGTCACTATTTATGAGTGAAACACAACGCTACAAGTCCATGATCACATTGATTATCATCTACTGATTGCTATTTGCTTGCTTGTTTATACATGTTCATCTCTTCTTACCTCATTTCCTTTTGATTTTTCTTTAAATACTTTCTAGTTCATCATCATCTAGATGACATGTTGTTTGAGGAGAGTGAATCCTTATGGATAGTAGCTCTTGACCTCAAAGACATATTTGATGGATGATGATTCTAATTTCAATACATTCGTATGTATTCTTGAAGTCATATTCTCAAACAAAACTATGTTTGTGCAAGTAATATTGGGAGTTCTTAATGATGAGTTTGATGTTGTTTTCCTAAGTGGTTATAATCTTCTTTGAGTGCTGGAAATATGCTTTCAAAACCCCTCTTTCAAAACCCCTCTAAATCCCCAACATTTTGATTCCAAGAAATAAACCTTGTTTTCTCAAAACCTTCAAAACAGTAAGTTATCCATCTTTATAATGACATTCTGAGCTTAATACTCATTAGATGATTACAAGAACACTTGAAAAGTATTCCCAACTCATTAGAGAACACCCATGATTTTTGGTTTGATTTAACAACACTTGGAAGGGTTCAATTTTGACCTAAACATTCTTTCTAGACATTCTATTTTCTCTGTCATAGCAGCTTGGTTGAATTATAACTTATTTTCGAGAAAACATTTACAAAACGAGTGGTCCCAACTTATTTTTCCATTGAACTGCAGTGTCTTAGGGAACGTTCTGTATAATATGGGCCTCTAGATAGTTTGTTTTTATTTTCAAAGATTTTTCTATATTTCAATCGACGGTATGGATTCTGTTTCTGAGCAATCTTTCTTGTTCATATGATTTCTCTCAATCTATAACTTCAATAGTGTTTTGTCTTTTTGATATGTGTTCTAGATAAAATATGGATGATATCCATAAAATAAATGAATTAAAAACATTTCTGACCTCACTTTTTTAGTTTTACAAAATCAGTTCACATTCTGTCCACTATTCACAGCAAGCGTGTTTCGACTTTTATTCTTTGATTAGATGTTTACATGCATTCCAAATTAGCTCATCTCTTAGGATGTAGTTCATACTACATTTGTACATATCTTACAATTATATTCTTCATTCATTCAAGCATACTTTAGATTTCTATGTCACTTTAGAAAACCCATGAACATAAAACACACTACAACCTTTACACATTCTAGGATCATACATTGCATCATGTAAGATTTGGAGATTTTGAGACTCCCAATCTAAGAAGATTATAAGGAATGAACTTGATCACACGTTCATGCTCCCCCTTAGTCACTCCCTTTCTCATCCATCCCTGGGATTGAGAGGTTTTCCTTTCTCAAATATTAACATGCATCATACTAGCTTGCTAAGCATATTTTTGTTTTATTGAATTATTTGATTCAAGAATAATTTATATACCCTTTAGATTAGGAAAACATGATTACTTGATACATGATTATATGATTTTTCCTAGGTTTGTTTGTGTGATCTTTCAATTTTGCATTGTGATATTTAGCTTAGATCTTATGAATAATATCTTAGAAGCTCAACAGATAACAGAAGATTTAAAGTTCTGGTTCGCCAAGATGTCAGCCAAGGAGCTAGAGATCTGGGGTATCAGTACAGATGGAGCTTTACGATGTAAATGTAGACTTTGTATACCTGACGAAGAAAATCTCCGAAAAGAAATATTGGATGAAGCACATAAATCACGGATGATGATT
This sequence comes from Hydrangea macrophylla, assembly GCA_033977485.1. Classification (NCBI taxonomy): domain Eukaryota; kingdom Viridiplantae; phylum Streptophyta; class Magnoliopsida; order Cornales; family Hydrangeaceae; genus Hydrangea; species Hydrangea macrophylla. Next base: position 2,792,765 of record CM066998.1, on the reverse strand, counting down.
CGTCCTTGAGGTACGAAGATGCACAAGGACTTGAAGAGGAATTTTTGGTGTGAAGGAATGAAGCGAGAAGTAGCTGAGTATGTATCTCAGTGTCTTACTTATAAATAAGTAAAGGCAGAACATCAGAAGCCACCTGGACTTCTACAGTCGTTACCCATTCTCCAATGAAAATGGAAACACATCACCATGGATTTCATGGTAGGTTTGTCGAAGTCACAGCAAAACCACGATGCTATTTGCGTAATCATGGATCTAGTTACAAAGACGGCACATTTTATTGCCTACAGTATGACGTACATAGTAGAACGTTTGAGCTAGATGTATCTACAACACATAGTACGGTTACACGGAGTACCTGTGTCCATCGTGTTAGATTAAGATTCCCGATTACTGTAGAATTTTGGAAAAGTCTCCAAACATTGATGGGAACAACATTGAACTTGAGTTCAGCCTTTTATCCACAGACCGATGGACAGAGTTAACGAGTTAATCAAATAATGGAGCGTTAAATCCCTGACATGTGGTGGACTGTGCATATGTTCTTAAAAGTAGAGGATGGACTGACGCATTATCTACCACTTGCAGTGTATGTGGTAGATGACCTCTATGACTTGTGGTGTTACACGGTAGAAGGTATCTATGACTTACGGTGACACGGTAGACAAAGCATTGGTGTATCCAGGAGTTGTACAATCAACTATGTTCCAAGAGTCGATATTATGCTGAGTTTAATTAACAAGATAATAAGGGTTGAGTAACGGTATTGACATACAGAGGAAGATACTATTGTAACACTATATCTTAGACACTCCAATAACTTGTTATTATGTTATATCATTGATATCCTATGAGTTTCTATTCACTCAGCTCTCAGTAAGCTGACAATCGTTATTGCCTGGACATTCCCGGTCCAGACTACCCTGCCCCTTTTAATGCAGTTAATGGAGCATACGACGATGGCTACTACTTGGAAGAAGATTATGTAGAGTATAGCCCTGCTGATGCCGGTTATGCTAGAAAGGGCTGTTACTCAAAGGACTACCCTTACGCCAGCTAAAGATCTACAGATAGTTAATTAGTTTACATTTCTATTCTTCTGTCGAACTTTATTAGTTAACGTGTACATGGGCATATGTTGTCTCTAGACCTGTTGTGATCTTGAGGACTACTATGATATTTGAAATAGATAGAATATATTCAGTTGTTTACTATTCTTGTTTTGGACTAGTACTGTGTGGTGTGGATAATTAGTGACTTTTACCCGTCATTCCCTAAGGATCCAAAAAGGAAATTTATTTTTCTCTATGTTTGCTGCTCCGGGACGTGACATATGATTCCCAAACAATTCTTTGAGGTTCTTGATAATGGCACTTGAAGAATCATCCAATTGGAATTAGTGTTGCAACATACCAGCCAGAATGTGGCAATGGGCCATTCCATTCGATTTCTTGCATTTATTGAACTCGTGTCTAGCAGCTGCCGAATCATTTGCAATGGGTTCTTCAGGACATGGGGTGGTGAGGACATATATGTGTTCCTACGCAGTTAAAACAATGTCTAAGTTACGTTTCCATCCTGTGTAGTTATTTCCAGTTAATTTGTTTTGATTGAGTATAGTGGCAAGTGGACAAAATGTAGATCCAGACACCTTGACTTACTAAAAAATCAAATGACAAAATAAATATTGGTATCAGAATTTGATAGTTTGAAATAAAAGAATCCTTAAAACTCTTATTTTAAAAAACAAAGTGGCCTGAATGTCGTGACAAAAGAACAAAGCCTCTGTGTGGTTGTCAATATTCGATCTCTCGATTGATCATGACTTATCCGCTATGCAACTCTTGGAAAACAAGTTATGACTTCTGAACTCTTTTGACCTCTAAGTTTCTTAATAATGCCCCGTGTGGGATCCTTTATCCATAGCTTAGCTAGTGTGTACCATTAACTAGGATCCAATCACAACCGCATCAAGTAGTGCCTCCGTGTGTGGTCACCCTCTAACACGTCTGATTAATCCTATCAGTGGGAAGTTCATATCTAGTAACAAATGAGAATTGCACCCTCCGTATGGAATGATCACCCATGGCTGGGTAATACAAAATGCTCCACTCAACTTACAGTGAATAGTTAATGGAAGATCATGGGTGTTATAAATAAGACCATCTCCCACTCGATTTGATAAATAAGGATTATGCTTTCTAAAAAAAAAATGTTTCTACTCATTACCCATACACATCCAATATCTACTAATGAGTTAAAGCGGTTTTTGAATTTATTTTAGAATTTTTTTTTTATCATGCATGTAGTATAAAATTTCAATCACAAAGAAGCATATAAAAACAAAAACTAAAATTGAAATAAAGGCATTCATATGCCTCTATCTCCCATGGCTCTATTTCCATAGAACCTCCTTCTTGGTTTGGTCGCCACTGGCTCCATCTTTATGGCAATGACTTGCTACTCCATCTTCATGGATTTCCTATTCTATTACAAAAATCCTATGCTTCTTTCGAAGCTTACAACTTTTCTAGAAAAGGAAATAGCAATTTAAAATTAAAAAGGCTAGGGAACTAGTGCGACTTTCATTTTCGTAGGATTGAAGTCGCAGTGCCCTTTACAGATGGCTTAAAACCAAACCAAAAAATTCAAATATACACCAATCACAAATATTTAAATACAAAATATAAAAATAGAACTTGGTGCCATGGGAGATAGTGGAATAATCTTGCTACATAAAGGTTAGTTGTACACACAACCACGAATATATAACAAAATATATAACCATTGGAGCTACTAATTGATTCGCATACACCATAATCACTTTATGGAAGTAATTAGAACTATAAAACAGCATCTCTGGTTCTCTATCACACTTCGATCGATTAAAGAAGCTTCAATCGATCGAAATCTCGATCGATTGAAATACATTCAATCGATTAAACTCAAAATTTAACGAACTGATTTAAATTTTTTTAGAATAGTATAAATTAGTAAGTCGATAATTTAAAAAAAATTTCAAACTATGAAAAGAATACTAGACAAAAAACACTATACGATCGATTGATAATGATCAGTTGATCGAAACAAGTTCGATCGATTGAACACAGCATCCCTTCGATCGATCGAAACACTTTCAATCGATCGAACATGCATAGTTTCAATCAATCAAAATGCTTTTAATCGATCAAAAATGCCATGCATCCAATGCAACCATAGATTTGTTTTCTGCTGTGAAAATGCTGCAGAAACAGATCTGTGATGGTGTAGTTTCAAAAAATAATTCTAAAAAATTCATACAAATCAATCTAGGGTTCCAAAATGCATCTATAGATCTAAATAAGACTGGCTCTGATACCAATTAAAGGGAAAATAGGTTTTGAAAACTTATTTATATGCACAGCGGAAAAACAAAATTTAAAAACTTTTTTGGTATGCCCGGATCTACTACTTATTAATTCCATAGATGCGTAAACACAAGGACGAGAAAAGTATTACCTTCAAGTCTTGAACCCAATTCTGAATCTTTTCTGTCTTTGATGGTGCATGTTCGTTGACCAATAGTTCCCATTTATAGTCCTAAAGTTACGCTTTGTCAGCCCATTTCATTTGGTTATTAGTTATTTTTTATAAGTATTCTATACTTTGTAGGTTTTGGTGCTTTAACTTGAAAATGCACTAAAATTCAATAATTAGTGGCTTTGGAAGACATTCTGGGCTCAAAAGGTGATTCCGGTGAAAGTTGAATGTAGTAGCAGTCTCGGTAAATTGTATTTTTGACAATGATGACTTTCGATTTAAGAAATGTCTTGAGAGATGTAAAATGTAGATCTTCAAGTTACGGACGCGTGGCCACAAATGGTGAGTCAATATAAGGTCTGAGTCAAAAGTTATCGCAATTTTACGATCAGTACGCAAAGTTTTGAAAATCTGGAAAAAGTGAAAAAAGCCATCTCGCTGGAGCGGCCCGCTCGCGCAATTTTGGGTATCGCGCGCCAGTGACCTGTACAAAAAATCCAAAGACACGTATTTTGATGTACTGAAGGACCTTGCCTTGTGCGATCAGAATTGGCTGAATACGTCTGATTCGTGTCCAATATTGCATTCTTAGCTTCATGATTTTACCCCTATTGGACACAAATTATCACTTATATTGGGAGATTTAATGGATAAAATGTACTTTTGTTGTTCTTCTTGATGTTCTCTCTTTACTAATAATACCCCTTTTTCTTATAGGTAATTGAGGCATTATTGGAGGCCTTGTTTGTGAGGAATAAAGGAAGAAGTCAAAAGCTACCCGAGCGGATCGATCCGCCCCTTTTACTTGGATCGATCTGCGCGTTTTATAGAACTCTCTGCCCAGAAATCCGAATGCGGATCGATCCGGATTTTCAACGTGGATCGATCCGCGTGTTTCGCTGAAGATTCTAACGGCGAATTAAAGAAGCGGATCGATCCCGATTTTTGCCTTGGATCGATCCGCGGCCTCTACTGATGTTTTCTTCCTTTTATTACAACTTTGCCATTTTGTTTTGGGGGTATATATAGTTAAAGATGAGATTCTTAGAGGGAGATAATTTTTAGGTTGTTTTTAGTTTTTTTTCTCTTAGGGTACAAGCTCTCCTTCTCTCTAATCCTCTCATCTCTCTCCCTCATTACTCCTCATCTACGATTGTTCACTTCCATTTATTGTTAGAGAGAAGAGAGTGTATATGTATTGAATGGTTGAAGATTTTATTGGAGCAAGTTTTGGATTTCTTATGGCATTTATGGTGATTTCATCTAGTTGGTATAATTTCTCTTTCCCTCTCTTGAATATTGTTATCATTGTGATTATGAGTAGCTAGACCTTCAAGGTTGAGGATCATAAACCCACCATTGGATCTATGTGTATTTTATTGTAGGACTCTCACACTTTGTAGCATAACTAGAGTTCATGGGGGTATGGTTTGATGTTTTGAGACCTCACTTCTAATGTCAAGCATTTGAAGTGATTAAACCTCTAAACTCTAACCCTACACCCATGTGTTGCATTGGAACATCCATCTAACATGTTGGTTGAATACCACATGCTTGATGGTTTGCCACAATGGGATTTTCTACTCTAGAATGTGCTTCAAGTGTAAAAGTCATGTGTGGCTTGGTCCAAGGTGGGGGAATGCTCCCCAACCTCAACTTCTCCATTTACAAAACCCCCAAATTTTTACTTAAGCTTAGTTTTGTTCAAAGTTACTTTACACTTCGAAATAGCCATTATAGTTAATCTAAGAACAATCGAATCAACCCCATAGTCGAAAAGACTCATTTTCATTTCTTAGTTTGTTAATCGCTCTTCGCATTATAATTGGTTATTAAGCACCCACCAAGTATTGTTGCACTCCAATCCCTGTGGACTCGACACCCTATTTCCACCGTACTACATTTTTAATAGGGTTAACAAAAGAACTTGATTGTGACTTAATCAAAATGGCGCCGTTGCCAGGGATTGGCATTGGTAACAACCTTAGGTCGCTTAGTTTCTAATTATAGTGCTTTTGCTTTTAATCTTCGTTGCTTTCTTGTTGAGTGTCTTTGAAGGAGTAGCCTTCAAGTGAAAATCGACAGCTTCTCACAATGTCAAATTCGAGCAACGCAGGTATGACTAACCCCTTTGTAGTTAATTCTAATGCTAGTTCTAGTAGTAGTAGTAGTGGGTCGTTTTGGCGGCCTCCGACCACATCCTCACCATCATTCACTCAAAATTCGCACAGTACCAGCCACCGAGAGCCGGTAGTTGATGCATTTTCGGATCATGCTACGTTTGCCACAGAGGGTGAAACTCCCATGGATCGATTCCATCGGGAGCAATGGGGTCAACATAACCCCGCTCCTCCACCCAGGTACCCGCCGCATCAACCACCTCCTTTTCAACATCATTACCCCCCTCCACCTCTGCAAATGGATCAAACCTTTGGGAGAACGATCGGGGATTACCTTCAACCCGAGACCGTGTCTTCCCCATCTTGCATAACATTCCCGTACAATGCGGGGGTGTTTCGATTTAAACCAGGAATGATCAATCTCTTACCCAATTTTCATGGGCGAGAGAACGAGGACCCCTACAAGCATATTAGGGAGTATGAGGACATATATGGGACGTTTGAACAACAAAGATGCACACCCGAGCTCATAAGGCTCAAATTGTTCACATTTTCCCTCAAGGATAGGGCGAAAGATTGGTTAGTGACCCTACCCCCAAATTCCATAGGCTCATGGGTGGAACTCCAAAAGCAATTCTATAAGGAGTTTTTCCCCATGCACAAAACACAAGCTTTGGTCAAACAAATTCAAAATTTCTCCCAGGGAGAGCACGAGACCTTTGCTGAGTGTTGGTTGAGATTCAAGGATCTCCTTAGGAAATGCCCGCACCATGGTTTTGACAAATTCTGTCAAATTTCCATTTGTTATGGGGGGTTACAACCCAATACAAAACAATTGATCGAAACCATGTGCTCCGGGAGTTTCTTAACTCTAGAAGCCGAGCAAGCTGAAGCCCATTTAGAATATGTCTATGAAACTTTGCGTGGGTGGGGTACATCTAACCCTCATGATCGCACACCACCGGTCACTGTAGCCCCTTTGAATCACAGCCTCTGTCAAGTGTCAAATGAAGCAGGTTCCATTTCCGAACTCACTAGAAAAGTAGAGGCTTTGGAATCTCAAAAGGGCACCATTGGACCCAATCCTCTCCCGATCCTCGCACCGATCAATCCTTTGCATTGCTACTTATGCTATGATCCGGAGCACTCAACCAATGAATGCCCCGTCCTTCCTATCCTCCAAGCACAAGCTTTGGAGCAAGCATGTGCACTTGGGATGAAAATTAGGCCTAGATTCAATCCTTCCCAAAATGATGCCTACAATCCTCCCGGAAGGTGGAGTGCTCCGGGGCACAATTACCACAACAATAAAGGGGCAACAGTAGTACCAAATGCTCCCCCACAACCATACTATCCTCATCAACCGCCTCCACCACCTTATACCCCTCCGAACTTTGGTCCACCAAACTCTCAATCCCAAGGGCCACATTTCACCCAAAATCAAGGGGCGTATCAACATTCAACCCCTTATGTGCCCCCTCACAAGAAGAGTTTCGAAGATCCTAATCATGGTGGCTTATCCCAAAGAATGAGCCAACTTGAGCAATCTATCCAAGCGATGCAATCATCGCACGCTCAAAGCATGCAAGCGTTGCAAGCTCAATTGGCTCAATTACTTCAAAATCAATAAGTTGTTGACAAAGGAAAGCTTCCGGCGCAACCATTTCAAAATCTGAAAGGTCAAGGGACTAATGGAGCCTCAAATTCCAATATCGAACATCTAAAAGGAATCACCACTCTTCGAAGTGGAAAAATTGTGGACAACAAGGTCCAAAAACCTCCCCAAGAACCACAAGTTAGCTATGACCCAGGTAGAGGAGAGGCCGAACTCAATGAGGGGGACTCATTACCCCCTAATGTTGAAGACTTGGAGGGGGACTTGTCAAAGGCCCCCGACTTCATGGACCAAGAGTTTTTGAATCCCGCTCCCCCATTTCCTCAAAGGCTTAAGAAAAAGGCCGAGAATAACAAGAATCATGAATTTTTGGAATTGTTCAACAAAGTGGAAATCAATATCCCTCTTTTGGAAGCCATTAAACAAGTCCCGACCTATGCAAAATTTCTTAAAGACCTTTGCACTGTCAAAAGGAAACTCAATGTTAAGAAGAGTGCTTATATGGCCGCACATGCGAGCTCCGTTATTCTTAACGAAGTTTCTCCAAAATATAAGGACCCCAGTTGTCCTACTATAGCATATGTGATTGGACAACACCAGATCGACAGAGCACTCCTTGATTTGGGAGCTAGTGTCAATCTACTTCCTTATTCGGTGTACGTCCAATTAGGCCTCGACGAACTTAAAGAGACTCGTGTCACTTTACAGATGGCCGACCGCTCGGTCAAGATGCCACGAGGTATAATAGAGGATGTTATTGTTCAAGTTGGTAACTTCTACTATCCGGTGGATTTTATTGTACTTGATACACAACCGGTCGTGAACGAGCAATCGCAAATTCCTATCATCTTAGGTCGCCCATTCCTCGCTACCGTGAATGCATTGATTAATTATAGGAATGGCCTTATGCGGTTGACATTCGGAAACATGACGGTGGATGTGAATATCTTCTCACTCTTTAAGCAACCCGACCTCGAAGAGGAGGACGGTGATGGGATTTATGAAATCTCTCTCATTGATTCGTTGGTGCAAGATTTTTTCAGTTTTTCTAGTGATTCCGATGTTAATGATTCTTGCATCACTTCTTCTCTTGATCATACTTATGTGCTTAATGATAATATAACTCGCATTGACCATGTTGAGAAATGTTTAGTTAGTGACACTACCATTGTTGGGTGTTCTCATGAATTCGAAAGAAAGAATGAGTTGAGTGATGAGGAGAGAGAGAGTGAGGAAGTGGGAGGTGTTGTGGGAACCGTCGAGGAGGCCAAGTGGACCTCTAATTTCGAGAGATTACCCCTGAGGGATAGTTTTCCTCTTCCTTCTAATGTCGTTACGCCAAAGCTCGAGCTCAAAGTTTTACCAAACGAGCTCAAGTATGTTTTTTTGGGAGAAGACGAGAGCTTTCCGGTGGTGGTTTCTTCCCAACTTGACCCTTGTCAAGAAGGGAAATTGATGACGGTTTTGAAAGAGCACAAAAGTGCTATAGGGTGGTGTGTAGCGGACTTGAGGGGCATCTCTCCAAAGATTTGCACCCACAAGATTTATCTAGAGGATGAAGCCAAGCCTTCGCGTCAAATGCAAAGGAGGCTCAATCCCAAAATGAAAGAGGTGGTGATGACCGAAGTCATCAAATTGTTGGATAATGGGATCAGATATCCCATTTCCGATAGCGAATGGGTGAGCCCGACCCAATTGGTTCCCAAAAAGTCGGGGATCACGGTAGTGGAAAATGAGAAAGGGGAGCTAGTGCCTACGAGGACTACCACGGGATGGAGGGTTTGCATCGACTATAGGAAGTTGAATACGGTCACACGAAAGGACCATTTTCCGCTACCCTTCCTAGATCAAGTCCTTGAAAGAGTGGCTGGGCACAAATTTTATTGTTTCCTTGACGGGTATTCGGGATACAATCAAATTGAGATAGCCCCCGAGGATCAAGAAAAGACTACCTTCACATGTCCCTATGGCACGTTTGCCTATAGGAGAATGCCTTTTGGGCTATGCAATGCACCCGCGACCTTTCAACGGTGCATGCTTAGCATTTTTAGTGACATGGTGGAGAAGTTCCTTGAGGTCTTCATGGATGATTTTAGTGTTTTTGGCGATTCTTTCGACAAGTGCCTCGAGAACCTTGAGAAAGTTCTAAAAAGGTGCATTGAAAAGAATCTTGTGCTTAACTGGGAAAAGTGTCACTTCATGGTGACACACGGCATCGTCCTAGGCCACATTATCTCAAGTGAGGGGATGCAAGTTGACAAGGCTAAGATTGATGTCATCTCCAACCTTCCACCCCCAAAAACCCTTAAGGATGTTAGGTCATTCTTAGGTCACGCAGGTTTTTACCGGCGTTTTATCAAGGATTTTAGCGCTATCTCGCGGCCCATGTGCCAACTCCTTGCGAAAGATGTCGTTTTTGAATGGTCCCCCGAGTGCCAAGAGGCATTCGATAAGCTTAAGGAGTCGCTTACCACCGCACCCATAATGCAAGCCCCCGATTGGAACCTTCCATTCGAGCTCATGTGTGATGCTAGTGACTATGCGGTAGGGGCCGTGTTGGGGCAACGTAGAGACAAGAAGCCCCACGTCATTTACTACGCTAGCCGGACCTTAGATGATGCCCAAATCAACTACTCTACGACGGAGAAAGAGTTGCTAGCGATAGTTTTTGCACTCGAGAAGTTCCGGTCATATGTGGTAGGATCACCGATCACTTGTTTCACCGATCATGCCGCTCTTAAGTATCTATTCTCCAAGAAAGATGCTAAAGCGCGCCTTATTCGTTGGATCCTACTTCTCCAGGAGTTTGACCTCTCCATCAAGGATAAAAAGGGGGTGGAGAACGTTGTCGCGGATCATTTGTCACGTTTGACATTTGATCACAATCATATAGACCCCATACCCATTCAAGAATGTTTTTCGGATGAGCAATTGCTTAAAGTCTCCACTCTTCCGTGGTATGCGGATGTGGTAAATTTCCTTGTCACGGGAAAATTGCCTCAAGAATGGTCCACTCAAGACCGCGAGAGACTTATGTTGATGGCACGATCGTTCGTTTATGATGACCCTTATGTCTTCAAATATTGTGCCGATCAAATAGTCAGGCGATGTGTGCCGAACGATGAAATACCGAGCGTGTTGTCGTTTTGCCACGACCAAGCATGTGGAGGACATTTTTCTTCACAAAAGACCGCTTTCAAAGTGCTCCACAGTGGCTTGTATTGGCCCACAATATTCAAGGATGCACATGCCTATTGCAAGGCATGTCCTCGGTGCCAACTCCTCGGAAAAATCACCAAGAGGAACTCTATGCCTCTAAACCCCATTCTTACCATAGAAGTTTTTGATTGTTGGGGAATAGATTTCATGGGACCCTTCCCTAAATCCAATAATTTTGAATACATCTTGGTGGCGGTCGATTACGTCTCCAAATGGGTTGAGGCCATACCATCTCGGACCAATGACCATAAAGTGGTTTTGAAATTTCTCAAAGAGCATATTTTATCCCGGTTTGGCACTCCGAAAGCCATAATTAGTGATCAAGGGGTACACTTTTGTAATTCCCCTTTTGCTCGCTTGATGGAGCAATATGGCGTAACCCATAAAGTCTCTACCACTTACCATCCTCAAACAAACGGTCAAGCCGAATTGGCAAATAGGGAAATTAAAGGAATCCTCGAAAAGACGGTCGACCTGTCGAAAAAGGATTGGTCCTCTAGGCTAACCGATGCGCTTTGGGCGTATAGGACGGCCTATAAGACGAATTTAGGAATGTCCCCCTATCGGTTGGTCTACGGGAAGGCTTGCCATTTGCTGGTCAAACTTGAACATCGTGCTTATTGGGCAATCAAGAAGCTCAATTTTGATTTTAATGAGAGTGGTGAGAAGAGAAAGCTTCAACTCGATCAGTTGGAAGAAATTCGAAGTGAACTCTACGAGAGTTCTAAAGTGTACAAGGCACGTGTTAAAGCGTTTCACGACAAGCGAATTGTTCGAAAACAATTCGTTGTTGATACCAAAGTGCTTTTGTACGATTCACGGCTACACATTTTTTCGGGTAAGTTGCAATCCCGTTGGATTGGCCCTTACATGGTACATAAAGTCTATCCTCATGGAGCCATGGAAATCCTAGATCCCAAAGATGGGATCATCTCTAAGGTCAATGGGCAGCAGCTCAAACCTTTTCTCGAGGGATTTGACACCGAGTTGGTATCAATCCCGTTGGAGGACCCCACAGTTGGGGTTGAGTAAGCTCTCGTGAGTTATACTCTCCTTTTGTATGCCCAATGATTAATGCTTGGCATAATTTTTGTTCTTATCAAAGTTCTTGTCATCCACTTGTGCTTTTTATCTAGTTCTACATCCATACTTAAGGTTTCATGTCTGCTGGGAACTAGGCGGATCGATCCGCCCTTATCACATGGATCGATCCGCCCATTTTTCCAAACTCTCTGCCAGAAATGTGAGTTGCGGATCGATCCGCCCTTATCACATGGATCGATCCGCCCGTTTTTCCAAACTCTCTGCCCAGAAATGTGAGTTGCGGATCGATCCGCCCTTATCACATGGATCGATCCGCCCGTTTTTCCAAACTCTCTGCCAGAAATGTGAGTTGCGGATCGATCTGCCCTTATCACATGGATCGATCCGCCCGTTTTTCCAAAGTCTCTGCCAGAATCTTGTGGGAGCGGATCGATCCGATTTTTTCTCGCGGATCGATCCGCGAGGCTGAAAAACTGTTTTTAATCTCTTTGAGGGCTCATTTGTTTGCACCATCTCTCATTTCTCTTGAGCCCCTTTTACCCCAAAAATTCCACCCCTTCTAAAATCATCTTTTCAAGCTTTTTCTTCCAAGATCCACACAAGGTAAACTTTGCTCTTTGTTTTCCTTTCCATTAACTTGTTGTGAGAACATGTTTTTGTTCAATTGGTTGGGTGATTTCTTCATTTGTTCACTCTTTTTACACATCAACCCTTAGAACTGTGATCTCTTACACTTTTGCTTGCATGGTTAGTGGTTGAAAGCACTTAGTATGTTGTCTTGTTTGTTCTTCATTTTGTGATGATTTTGGGAGAGGGTTACACTTCACATCTCATAATTTACCCACACATTTCCATAGTGCACACTAGGTGTTTGACAAAATTCTTGTTTGATTGCTTCCCTTAGTCTTGGCATTTGATCGTCATGATTTCTCGACTCGTGCATTTGGCTTATGTTTTTGCTAGACTAAGATTGTTCTTTCTTGTGCATTTAGGTAGGTTAAACACATTGATCCCTCTTTTGCTTACATTCTAGTAGAGCATTCCCCATGCGCGTATTATAGATCATTTTCTTACTTGTCGTGGGTGCTCTTCTTCTTCTGTACAGCGACAATGGTGTCTACTCTTAAGTACAACCGAACCCAACTTACCCCGGCAAATCAGGGATTTGAGGGCTTTAGGGCGCGGACCGAGAAGACTTGGTATGAAACTTATTTCTTGAAGAAAAAACCTATTTTGCCCGAGCGCCGCGTGGTTTTTGTCGACTTCCCGTTTGAGGTTGAGGCCATTTTCCAGAGACGCCGCTGGCTTTCCCAACTTGAGTATTCCGGGGGGTACAATGAGACATGGGTTTGGATGTTTTATGCCAGTATTGTCACCACTGGGGCTCACTCTTTTGAGGCCTATGTGCGGGGCGTTTCCATCCCCGTAACCACCGCATCTTTGGCTGTGTTAACAGGCGTCCCGCACGTTCAAAATCACACACAGATGATTGCTGACCCAGAACAGGGTCCCTCTGCCCATGACATGGCCACTCGCTTTGTCGGCCAGCCCACACAATGGATCTCTGACCAGTTAGCTCCCTCCTCTTTTATCAAATTATATCGTCTGGTTAACCTCATTTTGACGGGGGCAGTGACACCCACCAAGCATAAGACTGTTCGGAGGGATCATGGTGCCTTGTTGTACGCGGTGTGTGATAACTCTATACCGGTCGACTTTGCTACTATAGTGATTAATCAGATGATTGTCTCTTTTCTCGACACCACCACCTCAGGCAGCCTGCCCTTCCCTACACTCATCACCCGCCTTTGCTCTCACCATGGGTGCAACGTCTTAGACTCTGACCTTTTGAAGCCTGTGCCTTCGCCAATCAACTCTACTACCATCTCTAAGAGTGACGCGCATATTCTTTCGCATTCTAAGAGGGCAAGGACCGAAGAGGGTCCTAGTGGTGCGCGGGAGGAGGAGGCCGGCCCCACTTATGATATGTCTGAGGTGTACCACCGCCTTGACAGTTTGGGGGAGGAACAGCAGAGGCAAGGCCGGGACTTGATGGGATTACGAGGAGAGGTTCAGGATTTCCGCGGGGATTATCAGCGGGACATAGGCATGATGATGCGCTTCCAGAGCGATTTCTTCCAGATGTAGTTCCCTGGCGTAGACGTCCCCTACTACTTCCAGAATCCTTACGGTGGTTCAAGTGATTATGGTGGCGCTGGAGGTTCGGGTGCTTACGGTGGATCGGGTGGCCAAGGCGGTGGTGGCGACGACGTGGATGATTAGCCGAATTTGCCTCAAGTTCTAACTCCATAGGATCTAATTGTAGTGCGTTAGCATTATTTCTTTTTAGTGAGTTTAGAATTTGTTGGTTTCTAGGGTTGACAATTGTGGGTGTGTTTATCGTGGTGTCTGTTTCTTTTGGGAACTTGTTGGATATTTGGTGATGGTGTGGATGTTTTTACTGCTTTTCTTTATTTGTACTTTGTGGATGCTTTAAACTCTTGTGTTGTTGACTCTATGGCCTATTGCTTACTTCTTTACTCTTGTGCCATGTCAACTTCGTTTTTCTTTTTCTTCATTTCTTTGTGTATTCTACCATTACAGGCACAGTTTTACCGCATGCTTCCGTTGGAGTCCGGTAATATTGTTCTCCCCCTTATACTTTCTTGTTTCATTGAGGACAATGTTTGGTCCTAGTTGGGGGGTGTGAGAGCTTTCTCTCCATTGCAATTGCAAGTTTTGAAAAAAAAAAAAAAAAAATCTCGTGTTTCCAATGATTTTAGTATAGTTGCCCCGTGCTAATGCCGATCAATGACATTTTTCTTGAGAATGTTCTTCTGATTTTAGTATATGACATGTTGAATCCCATTAGTTCTATAACTATCTTGATTATAGTAAATTTCATGAAGTTCAAATCTTGGATTATCGAGCACGTTGTATGACTACTTGTGTTAAGATAATGTTTAATGCAATTGTTACCCGAAAATTGTTTAAAACATTTGTGGAGACCTTACCCTTGTGAGCTTTAGATCCTTTTCTCCATTGTTGAACGTTACATACTTCAATTCTCTCTTTTTGAAAAATATACAAAAGTCGTAGATAATCTCATCTTCTTGTTTTGATTGTTCATTAGAGGAATTCTTTTGTGGAATGTAAAACTCTTGCTTGCCTGTCATTGTAGTGGAGAAATAAGAATCACATTGTCCGAGAAAATGATTTTAGGTCCTTCCTTTTACCATTTCTAACCTCAACCACACATACCCTTCCTTCACTTAACCATACACCTTCCATATCCACGTTTGAATTACATTTGTGGGATGTCTTTGCATGAGATCGTGTTTGTAAGGTTGCAAAAGAGATTGAATCGTGTGGTTGTGAGAGTACAAAGAAAAGAAAAGAAAAGAAAAGAAAAGAAGCTAAAAAAATAAAAATAAATAAATAGATGCAAAGTAAAAAAAAAAAAAAAAAAAGGCTTCGTAGTCAATTGTACTTCTCTTTTTGAGCTTCAAAGAAATATTTGTGGATGATTCATCTCTTGTGGTTATCTGTATCCATGCATTCCAATAAATCCCAAGTTTGTACTCAAACATCTCACTTCATTTACCCTTGTCCTTCACCTCATATCACTTTCCCACTTTACAACCCCCTCAAGGTCCTAATTGATTCTCAAGTTTTGTGATTTGGAGTTTGAAACGAATATGACAAGTAGTTAGAGTTATTTCACATCCTCTAGTGAATGGTATCTTTCATGAGATTAATTTTTACTCGTTTTTCACGCTTACGTTTTTCATCATTGGCATGTGTGTGGCTTTGATATCCATTTCCATTACTCTGTTTGCCCGCATGCCCCGAGTGTATTACCCATTTCAAGTGATTCATTTTTAGAGTGTAATACCGGTGAGAATTGAGTTGAAGCGCGTGTTAAACGAAATTCGGATTATGAAAGCATTGTCTTCTTCTTGATAGTTTGTAGTTATGCACTTCACACCACACACGCATCCAAGATTGAACTTAATGAAGTTTATCTAATAATCTTGATAGTTTGAGAACTTTTTGGATTTGCGTGTCATGTGCTAAAATCCTTTAAAAATTCGTGGGACTATGTTGAGTGTCGGCGTTAGATAGTGGGCAACTATCATGAGGAAACAAAATGTTGTGGGTTTCATTCCAAGAACCCTCCGGAGACAAAACTCCGCCTCTACGGGTAACCTAGAGGTTTAACGGCTTGTTGCATTCGCTAAATGCAATCGTGTTCCCCACGAAAATGGTTTATCCTTCATTTTAAATAAATTATTGTGCCAGGTTATTCTTAAATCTCTTGGTATTTAGTTTTGTTGCTAGGAGACTACGAACATGCTAGTTGGGGGGTGTGATTCGTGTCCAATATTGCATTCTTAGCTTCATGATTTTACCCCTATTGGACACAAATTATCACTTATATTGGGAGATTTAATGGATAAATTGTAGTTTTGTTGTTCTTCTTGATGTTCTCTCTTTACTAATAATACCCCTTTTTCTTATAGGTAATTGAGGCATTGTTGGAGGCCTTGTTTGTGAGGAATAAAGGAAGAAGTCAAAAGCTACCCGAGCGGATCGATCCGCCCCTTTCACTTGGATCGATCCGCGCGTTTTATAGAACTCTCTGCCCAGAAATCCGAATGCGGATCGATCCGGATTTTCAACGCGGATCGATCCGCGTGTTTCGCTGAAGATTCTAACGGCGAATTAAAGAAGCGAATCGATTCGAATTTTTGCCTTGGATCGATCCGCGACCTCTGCTGATGTTTTCTTCTTTTTATTACAACTTTACCATTTTGTTTTGGGGGTATATATAGTTAAAGATGAGATTCTTAGAGGGAGATAATTTTTAGGTTGTTTTTAGTTTTTTTTCTCTTAGGGTACAAGCTCTCCTTCTCTCTAATCCTCTCATCTCTCTCCCTCATTACTCCTCATCTACCATTGTTCACTTCCATTTATTGTTAGAGAGAAGAGAGTGTATATGTATTGAATGGTTGAAGATTTTATTGGAGCAAGTTTTGGATTTCTTATGGCATTTATGGTGATTTCATCTAGTTGGTATAATTTCTCTTTCCCTCTCTTGAATATTGTTATCATTGTGATTATGAGTAGCTAGACCTTCAAGGTTGGGGATCATAAACCCACCATTGGATCTATGTGTATTTTATTGTAGGACTCTCACACTTTGTAGCATAACTAGAGTTCATGGGGGGTATGGTTTGATGTTTTGAGACCTCACTTCTAATGTCAAGCATTTGAAGTGATTAAACCTCTAAACTCTAACCCTATACCCATGTGTCGCATTGGAACATCCATCTAACATGTTGGTTGAATACCACATGCTTGATGGTTTGCCACAATGGGATTTTCTACTCTAGAATGTGCTTTAAGTGTAAAATTCATGTGTTGCTTGGTCCAAGGTGGGGGAATGCTCCCCAACCTCAACTTCTCAATTTACAAAATCCCCAAATTTTTACTTAAGCTTAGTTTTGTTCAAAGTTACTTTACACCTTCGAAATAGCCATTATAGTTAATCTAAGAACAATTGAATCAACTCCATAGTCGAAAAGACTCATTTTTATTTCTTAGTTTGTTAATCGCTCTTCACATTATAATTGGTTATTAAGCGCCCACCAAGTATTGTTGCACTCCAATCCCTGTGGACTCGACACCCTATTTCCACCGTACTACGTTTTTAACAGGGTTAACAAAAGAACTTGATTGCGACTTAATCAACGTCCAAAAACAAAAGTAAAGCAATTTTAGTGTGATTAGGTTTAGGAAAGTCCAAAACTTGCTCCAACTCTATATATGTCCTCTTTTAAGTAAAATTGGGGGTTACACAACATTATACACATCCATATAAAATAAAAACTTCAGCCATTTAAGAGGGAGAAGCAAGGAGAAGAAGAAGAAGATTAATAGGGTGTTATTCATGTTTTTCT
This sequence comes from Hydrangea macrophylla, assembly GCA_033977485.1. Lineage (NCBI taxonomy): Eukaryota > Viridiplantae > Streptophyta > Magnoliopsida > Cornales > Hydrangeaceae > Hydrangea > Hydrangea macrophylla. The sequence continues at coordinate 2,775,288 of CM066998.1, read as the reverse complement.
TTTAGATTTATTATGTATGGATAATGGTTACATGTTCAGAGGATTTTTTATAATAAAATCGAACTTCTATTGATTAAATCATTGCTTTCAAAGTTTATTCTTGTCTTAGATCTATTTTGAATGTGATGTGCTCAATGATCAATATTTGCTGTGCTTGTATGGATTATTTACATATAATGGTGCTTATTTGAATTTTGATATCTAGTAGTCGAATAGTTCATGCCTTGGGAAGACGGAGTGTGCCCCAACCCTAGTTTAGGGTGAGACACTCCGTGCCAACCGAAGATGAATTTTGTTGATGCTTGAATCGTACTTATCTTCTTGACGGAGGAATTGGGCTTGTAGCTATGATTCCCCATTATCACCCAATGTAATAAGCTAATTGAATGCATAGATACCCTTATTATGAAGCTAGTGGTGGATTTGCAATCCTAGGTTCAATACACATATTTATCAAAATAACTTTTAATCAATTTCATAATTAGATTTATTTCCTTAGTTTCTTAGTTTAACTAAAATCAAAATCAAAATTCTGTTTTCTTAATTAAGTAGGTTTATGTTTTAAAATTAAATTCCTCTAGTATTTCAATCTCTATGTTTGAGTGTGAAATCCAAAGCACCTTAAATGTTTAAGAAAAACTAGAACTATTAATATTGCACCTATTCCAATGGCCGACTTAGGAAACAACGGGAATAACAGAAACAATATAAATAACCCTAATATACATCAACCTCCTTTGCTAAAAGATTAATTTAACTCCTGCGGCCTACAAACCACCATCATGCACAGAGTTACCAGAGGTGACGACATCTCACTTTGAGATAAAGTCATCTACCATCGCGGTCCTTCCTTCTTCCCATGGTCGTGTTAAGGAAGATCCATATCACCACTTAAGTGAATTTCAAGACATTTGTGCTACACTAAAAATTCAAAATTTAACAGATGATGAACTTAAACTGCGACTTTTTCAATTTTCACTAAAAGATAAAGCGAAGTATTATCAAAACATGGGAAGCGTTGCATACTGTGTTCTTACAAAAGTTTTTCCCTATTACGCGTACGAATCAAATTCGAAAATCTATAATGAAATTTGTGATGCAAGATGGGGAAACACTATATGATATGTGGGAACAGTTTAAAGAGCTTTTACGCTCTTGCCCTTATCATCAATTCCCTAAGTGGCAGTTGGTGCAAATCTTTTACGAGGGACTTATTTCCTCTATCCGTAACATAGTCCATATTGTTTGTGCTAGAACATTTCTTCACAAAAGCGCCGACGAGACCTAAAATTTTTTTGAAACATTAAGCAAAAACTCCATGCACCAAGCCGTGTTCGTCGGTCCTGAGGGGGTGTTCCACCTAAACCCAAGCGAGAGGAACATTTCAAGTCAAGTCATTCAATTGAAATACAAGAACTATCTAGAAAACTTGACCAACTCATGAGGATGAGCCATATGCCCACTCCACCTCCTTCCGAAGTTTGCGCATTGTGTTCTGCACCTTCTCATAATATCTTTGCATGTCCTTCTGCTTCTCAATTCCCAAAGTTTGTCCAGCAACACCTTAACTCTATTTAGCAATTCCCACAAAATGCTCACAACCCTTCAGGAAATAATTATGATGCACCATGGAAAAGCCACCCAAATTTTGGGTGGCGATCTTAAAATAATGAGGGTCCATATTCCTCCCAAAGACCTCAAATTGAAACCAACTTTCCCAATGCATGGCAACATCGGTCTCAACAATATCAATATACATAACCCAACCCTCTGCTTACTCTACCTCCATGTAATAATGCATTTAAGGAGAAAGTGTTGGCCACACTTTAAAGTTTTTGTTCGGTGATCCAGTTAGTACACTCTCATACGCAATCCATTGCAAAGCTAGAGTTCTAAGTGGGACAAATAGCTAACACACTAAACTGAGTAAGTTGTCAAGTCAACTTATTCAGAAACCTAAGGGACAATACGAGGTGGGTGGTATATGAGAGCAAGTGAACGCTATTTCATCTAAGACGACTACTCGAGAGGAAGAAGTTGTTGAGATTTTGAGAAAGATTAGGAAGGATGCGAACATTAATTCAAATCAATAGAAGGGAGAGAAAATTAGTCAAATTAGGAAAGAGAACAAAATGGTCCCAACTAATTATGTTCCAAAAATGCCTTTCCCACCAAATATTAAGGAACCGTCACATTTTTCAAAGAAAGGGGCAAAAACTGAAGATATATTCAAGGTATTAAAACAAGTTAAAATCAATATTCCATTCCTCGTTGCCATAAAACAAATTCCCACTAATGCTAAATATCTTAAAGACCTATGCACTCAAAAGCGCAAGTTGCGCAGTCGAATTCCGAAAAAGGTATTCCTCACGGAAAAATTAAGTTCAATCTTCTAACATGCTCCTCCAAAGTATAAGGATCTTGGTACACCAACGATTTTATGTGTCATAGGTGACACTATCATTCATCGGGCTCTCCTCAACTTCGGAGCAAGTGTTAATCTCTTACCTTATACCGTCTATAAATAACTAGGATTGGGTGAACTTAAACCATGACCGCTACCATATAATTAGCGGATTGTTCTATTAAAATCCCTCGAGGAATTGTCGAAGACGTCTAGGTAAAAGTTGATAAATGTTATTATCCAATCGATTTCATGGTCCTTGACACTGAACTGGTGCTAGATGCTAGGTAACACACTCCTATCATTCTTGGTCATCCATTCTTAGCCATGGCAAACGCTCGTGTCAACAGTTGAATGGGGGTGATGAAGGTGTCATTTGGCAACATGAACGTAAAATTAAATATATTCAATGCTATCGATCAACCTCCCAATGATGAGGATTACCCATGTGTGGCAAAGAGTGGGGTTAGACAAGCTAATGGACCCAATAGCATAATAAACACGAGTAAAGGGAAGAAGATAATACATATTGAATAGAAAAATCCTAATAACCTAGATCGTAATGATGAATTTACTCGGAAGGTGAGAAATCAATTTGAATATGATCAAGGAGAACTGTCGATCGAGTTAACAAATAATGACGTTATTTATGTTTTCCACCGGAGTATCCCTAATGTCTTCAAGGGTACAAAGACTGAGTTTCAGCCTCCATGAGTTTTGAGCTAGAATAGTTTAGCTGAAGATGTAAAAGACAGCACTTCTTAGGAGGTAACCCAAGTTTTATCGTTCTGATTTCTCATTTTTGTACACGTTTTGGGTCATTTTGAGTCAGTTTTGGTCGTTCTGGATAGGTTTGGGGGTCGGGGTCAATTTATTTTGAACTTATTTACATTGAAAGGAGGAGAAAAGAGGAAAGATGACATATCGCAGGTGCAGCCTGCTCACGTGACATGTCGCTTGCGCAGCCAGCACGCGTGAGATTTTACATTAGGAATAATTTTTCAAATTTTTATATATAGCCTCAGATTCATATCGCGCCTCAAATTGCACATGCCAGAGCCAATCGCCCGAGCGGTCTACACGCGTAATCTGTTGACATAGAAATTTTTTAACCTTAAAAACAACCTCAGATTTGCTTCGCGGAGGGCCTCACGCGCGCAAAGGTCACTCGCGTGAGGGGGGTGGGGGAGGAATTTGTGTTTTTTTTTTTATCTTTTGTTCTTTTCTTCTCACTCACAACCCTTACGTATGTGTTTGTTCTTTTCTATTTGCTCTCTTAGGTCCCTTTTAGATTGAGTCCTTCTTTGTTTGGATAGTTCTATTTGTGCTTGTTTTTTTTCTTAAAGTCTTTCGGTTTTAGTTTAGCTTCTCAACAAGTATGCCAGAGTCTATATTACATATTTATATTTCTATTAGATATTGGTGTTCTTTTGTTTGTTTATTTTCTTTTGTCCAGTATTCACAGGTGAATTTGTGGCTCCATTTAGAGCAATTGAATTTTATCGCCATATTCATATACATTCATCTTGTTTGTGATTGCCAAAATCGAGGTAATGTTGTCCCTTCCTTATGTACTCTTCTCTATTTTGTTTTATTATTTTATTGGGAACAATGAACGGTTTAGATTTGGGGGTATGCACTCACATGTACATTAATCTGCACCAAATTTTTCCAAAAAAATTTTGATACTTGTGCTTAATTAAACGATGTTGCTGACTTTTTGCAATCTCGAGTCGATATTTCTTGTTATGTAACTTGGATTGTTATAGAATGGTAAACATGAGAAGATGTGGTTAAACATTTGCTGAAGTCATGATGCGACGTTTAGGTTATGTATCATTTGAATTGTAGTTTTACATCATAGATTTGCACATAAACCTATGCACTGCACGTAGTTCCTTAAATACATGTTTGATATGAATTTATATGATTCGGATTTCTAGATAACGCATAGGGTGGAGACTAGACCCAGTGAGCTTTTGAGCCTAGTGAGCTTTTGAGCCTATCTTTTCTTTTTACAGGGATATAAATACATTTTGTGTTTGTCGAATTTCATTTAGATAGCCCATTAACTCGTTGTTTTGTCTCATCATTCTTGTTTTGGTTGATAGTTAAGTTAAAATATTTGCTACCATGCTAATAATCTTTCATCATAAACATTGAAGAACCATATGGCCATAAGAGATGATGGTAGGCCCTCTTTGTTTACCACTGACCGAAAAATGATAAAATTTCCTTAGTTTGCCCCTTTGAGTCGTTAAAATGCCCTTTTTCTTTAATCACTAATATCCTTTTTTTGCTCCAACTTGACCAACTTAGAGTTCACCACTGAAAGATTCGTCAACTTTTAGTGGTGATAAGGCGGTGTGTCGATTGAGAAGAAGAAGAAAACAAGATGATGTTTGGGGTAGTTATCTTGGTATTCAATGAATATTCGTTTCAAAAGCAATGAAAAGAAAAAAGAATAAGGTTGGAAAAAAAAAACAAAAGGAAAAGAATAAGGTTGGAAGAAGAAAAAAAAAGAAGAGGAAAGAAAAATATATATGACGAATGAAAAGATGAAAGATGGTAGAAGAGATGATGAATAAAATCAAACATGCCTTACACCGCACTGTAAAACTACTTAATGAATCCTTTCTATCCTTTTTCATTGCTTGAGCCACATTACAAACTTTGAAAAGTCCTATTTAATCCTAGAAAACATGGTTTGGATATGTAAACGATGGGGTCCTATCCATGAGACTACTCTTCTTTCATGTTATGCATCTTTTTCGAGTCATATGTGAGTATTTTTCATTTTGAAAACATATTTCGTTGGCTCGCATATACCTGAGAAATTAAACCTATTTTTGAGAGTGTAATTAACATTGTGAGATTCATAGTCGAAGTATAGTCGGATGGTTATCCGAGTTATATTCCAAGTTTGTGACATGCTTGTATTCATTTGACTACCACATCATATATGTACAATTTTATGAGAAACTCTTTTGATTTATATGATGCATGTGATTGGGATTAATTTTTGTGACTTAAGTTGATGTTTTCATTATATTTCTTCTTTTGTTCGTTATTCTATTTCATATCATTATTTTATGATAAGGAGTATTGAATGTCATGTTTCTCGTTTTTAAAACTCTTTGTGTATAATGAAATAAACATGGTTGTAGTGTCTTATTCGATGAGAACCCTCACGATACTTCAATCGTCCTACTAGGGATACCTAGGGGTTTAAAAGGCATGTTGCTTGTGCTAAATGCAATGGTGTTGCCTGTGATAGTGAGTTAGGATTTTTAAGTATAGTAGTATTGATTTTTATGTTTTTCTTTGCTCGAGGACTAGTAAAATGTAGGTTTGGGGGTGTGTTCGGTGACGAATAGTTCCCGTTTATAGTCCTTAAGTTACTCTCTATTAGCACATTTCATTTAGTTATTAGTTGGTTTTTAATAAGTATTCTCTATTTTGTAGGTTTTGGATTTTTAACTTCAAAATGTACTAAAATTCAATGATTAGTGGCTTTGGAAGACATTTTGAAAGTTGAATGCAATAGCAGTCTCAGTAAATCATATTTTTTACAATGAAGACTTTGAATTTGAGAAATTTCTCAACAGATTTAAAATGTAGATCTTCGAGTTACGGACGCGTGGCCATAAACGGTGAGTCAATACAAGGTTCGAGTCAAACGTTATCGCAATTTTACAATCAGTGCGCAAAGTTGAGAAAATCTAGAAAAAGTTAAAAAAAAATTAAAATTTTGGGGATCCCGCGCGAGCGACCTGTATAAAAAACCCAAAACACGGGTTTCGATGTACTGAAGGGCCCTGTGCGAATGAAATTGGCTGAATACGACCATATACGTAAATAAAGCAATTTTATTGCGATTCAGTTTAGGAAAGCCTCCAAAACTTGCTCCAAATCTGTATATATCCTCTTTACGTAAAATTGGGGGTTACACAATCTGTATAGAACAAAAACTTTAACTATTGAAGAGGGAGAAGCAAGGAGAAGAAGAAGAAGACCAAGAATTCCCATGGCCTCCTTCATCAACCTCTTGCCGTTCATCACTTTTATATCTGCTTAGATCGATATCTAGGGTTTCAATGAAACCCTAGCCAAGTAATAGAGAGTTATTTATGTTTTTCTTTTAGATTTATTATGTATGGATGACGGTTACAAGTTTGGAGGATTTTTTATAATAAAATCGAACTTCTATTGATTAAATCATTGCTTTCAAAGTTTATTCTTGTCTTAGATCTATTTTGAATGTGATGTGCTCTATGATCTATATTTGCTGTGCTTGTATGGAATTTTGATATCAAATAGTCGAATAGTTCATGCCTAGGGAGGACAGAGTGTACCGCAACCCTAGTTTAGTGTGAGAAACTCCGTGCCAACCGAAGGTGAATTTTGTTGATGCTTGAATCGTAGTTATCTTCTTGACAGAGGAATTGGGCTTGTAGCTACAATTCCCCATTATCACCCAACGTAATAAGCTAATTGAATGCATAGATACCCTTATTATGAAGCTAGTAGTGGATTTACAATCCTAGGTTCAATACACATATTTATCAAAACAACTTTTAATCACTTTCATAATTAGATTTATTTCCTTAGTTTCTTAGTTTAACAAAAATCAAAATCAAAATTCTATTTTCTTAATTAACTAGGTTTAGGTTTTAAAATTAAAATGCTTTAGTATTTCAATCTCTGTGGGTTCGACCTCTACTTCCACTCTACAAATCTTTTAAAGTAACGTATACTTTTTATCTTGATTATGACAAGATCAGTGCAGCAACTTCCACTAGATGGTGGGATCTCTAGCAGGGAGAATAGAGAAGGTGTACGAAACCCTAAACCAGTTTTTGTAGCTACTAGAGTGATAAAACAATGATTAAAAAAATTCTACATATAGCTGCTCTATTTATAGATTTCCAAACTGACTTTCAATTTCAATCAATTGAAGTACCTTCGATTGATCAAACCTTCAATTGATTGAAGATTTTTGAACAATCGAACTTTTCTTGACTTTAATTGATCAAAACTCTTTTGATCGATCGAACTTGTCTTTTCAACATTCTCTTGTGCCTTTCCAAGCATTACAGTAGAGCCCAGAGTGGGACCTCCTAGTCTCTTTATTGTTGGCTCGGACCAGTTGTTAATTCCCATGACCAAACTCTTCATAACTAACTGATCAGTTAACGTTTACTCAACTATAAGACGATAACTGAACTCCAAAACAAAAGAACATACCGAAGTGATGTCCAGACTTATATGGTGTACTAATGTCCCTCTATCGTTAGCATTCATAATCATATTCAGGTAGTCATTTAAACTGTTGCTGCCAACTTGAATAGTGATTACATCTTTCATTCCTTGAGTCCCATTCACCCCTCATGATTCCAAAACATTTTGATAACTCTTATCAACAAGATTGCAGTTCTCAGTAATCCTCTTTATGACATTCTCAAGGGAATTCTTACTCTTTATCAAAGGGTAGATTCTATCTTGACAATATATGTTCACAATCCTATGAGCATGACATACCCAAGATACCAAGGTGTTGATCTTTTATAGACCTCATTGATTGGTAAGTCAAAGCAGTCATATCCACAGTCTGTGTCCATAATCGTCTCAAGATTAAAAACACGTACCTTATAGAAGTTATGAGTTCCTATCGACTGTTGACAACCTTGAGTGTCAATAGGAAAACTCGTGGTCCGTTAATGCACTATAAGCACTAGTGTATCAACTAAGAGTCATAATCTAGTGACTGAGATTCATCACTCCATCTAATGGTAGTTACTAATGCTACAGTGTATACCTTATGAGATATCCTGTCTCACCATCCACTGTGATAAGTTATAAGTATCAAAGAATAGTAATTCGTATCTCACTTGTATGTATCTCATACATATATGAATTACCTACAATGATACTTAAGGATAATCAGTCATCTTACAACAACATACATAATGAAATGTAAACTGATATCCATATATAAAATGCTAATGTCTCATACATAAAGTAATGGTTTGAGGGCACAATCCCACCATCTTTGCACCATCAGGCAAAGGCAGAATGTTAAGAAAACTACATACATGGCCGCACATTATCATACCATTACATGTGTCATTGGACAACACCAAATCGATTGAGCACTCCTTGATTTGGGACTAGTGCAAACCTTTTTCCATATTCGGAGTATGTCTTACTTAGCCTCGGTGAGATTAAAGAGACTTATGTCACTTTATAATTGGCTAGTAGATCCATCAAGAAGCCGCAGGGCATATTAGAGGATGTTATTGTTCAAGTTGGAAATTTCTACTATTTAGTGGACTTTATCGTACTTGATACTATAGACACCCCAATTTGGATTAACTGTCAAATTTAGGGGATTATTACCGCTGAAACTATTGATGACAATTTCTGGCGAAACCCGGAGTTTTTAAGGGTGATTCATGCTCTTCAAAAAGGTTCTCGATCTCAAGGATTACAAAATTCAAAAGGAAAAGAGGAAAACGGGGTGTTAAGAAGATTTCAAGCGAGAAACACGCATGGACGATTATTATTAATTGGTTTAAAAAATTAATGGATAAGCATTCAATATTTATGTTTATATATATAAACAAATAATATTTTCTTTTGCTTTGTAAGGAAAATGGATTTTGTTCAAAGAAAGAAAAGAATTTCAAATAGAAAAAGAAAAGAAAAAGAATTTCAAATAGAAAAAGAAACAAAAAGAAAAGAAAGAAAGAAAGGAAAACAAAAAATAAAAATAAAAGAAAATGGCATGCGGCGGTTGCGGCGGCAACTGCCGCGACACTCACTGAGTGCTACAGACAACGCACTGAGTCTCGTGACCTGTAACAGTCTTATTTTGTCTCTAGAATCTCAAGAGCATATTGAACACCCATCACATGCTAAAACATCTTGAATTTGCCTAAATGACCTCCTTCAAAGTGGTCTATATAAGGAGATATACATCTCCATTGCAAGGGTTTGGTGAATTGTTGGCTAATTTTGAAAATTAGGAGATTTTAGAAGAGAAGCCATTGAAGGGATCTTGAAGAAGTGTGTGAAGAATTCTTGAAGATCTTCACAAAACCATAGAAATTTTAGGAAATTCAGAGGTAATTCTCTAATCTTAAGTTGTATTTTAACATAATTCAATCATAAATCATAGGATAAACTACGATCTTTATATATTTTCAAAAGTCTCTTCTCTTTTCCCTTCTTCACACACCCTTGAGTTGTGATTGAATTCCCTTTTACATTTGTTGATTTGGATCTAAATGATCATGGATTTATTGTGAAACAAGTTTTCTAAGTAGAATACGCCTTGGATCAACAAGGTGGTTTAGATGTTATCTCTTTTGTTCATGGTGTTCTCTTGGAATTCATGGGATCTTCAATATCCCATTTGATTCCTTAGAGTTTGATCTCTTAATTTTCTGTAAATTTGTGATTTACATGAGAGTTAAGATTGATCTTAACCATAATTATGTGCAATTGGTGGATCTAAGTCTTACATTCGTGACTTGGGTCCATCATTTTGAAGGTTTTATGAAATCCCCTTATATTTCATTGAAATTCTGGTGGGTTAGTATTCTTAGTCTCCAAAGATCATTGATTTGAGAGGAGATTCAAATAAAACAAGTCATGATTCCTTAAGCATCATCAACTTGAGAGAGGATTGGACTTAGAACAAGCCAATTTGAATGGCTTGGTTTTTAGATTCAAATAAGTCCAAGTGTTTAAGCATATTCATACGATTACGTAAATCCTTTGAGATCTTCATTGAGGTCTATTCAAGGTTAAATCCATGGAGATTCTTGATGTTTTGATTGTTATCTTAGTGGTCATAATCAATACTTGGTCCAAATTCTCTTTTGAATTATGGATCAAGTTGGATTCAAAAAATAAATGACAATTCAGCAATTGTGGTCAAAGTTTTTTTTTATTCAATCATGATCCGTTGGATTTAAGCGAGACCAATTGGAATGTGTTCATAACACAAAGGCTTACCACATCAATTTTTGTTTTGCTCCAATTATGTGGTTAAAATAGTTTGTTCATAGGTTTTGTGATCTAATTATTCTCTGTCCAAAATTCTAGAACAGTGAACGTATTTTAAAATGTTTGGATCAGAGAATTAACCAAGTGGTTTAGACTTGAAATAATTTTTCATATGAACTATGATGAGTTAACTGCATTCTCCAAGAAAATCAAGAATTTTGAGATTAATTTACTATTTTTAATAAATCATACAAAATCTCTAGAGATTGGATCATTTGATCTTTGATTTTCTTTTTGGATTAGATGCTAGGCTCACAGAGGTATGTCATATTCCAAAACCAATAAGATTAGACCATGGGAACCATGAGGTTTCTATTTTTGAAAGTCTAGCTTCTTCTTTGTAAATTCTAAAATCCTAGGACCGATTTGGTAAGCCTTACCCCACTTTTATTCAAATGATTTTCTCATGCCTTAAGGTTTGAATCATGTCTTGAGTAAGAATAATTGGACTTAAATCCAGAAGGTAAAGAATCCAAATCAAGAAGTAATTCATGTCTTATTCATTCTCATACATTCATGATCATCATATTTAGAAGTAGTTCTTGCATTTTGGAACATTAGATCATAGGAATAGATTGTGATTGATTGAACTTAGTGATGAATTCTCTTCAACTATGTTGTAGTCGTATCACTTCTATACGGACATTGCATTGGCTCTAGGTTAAGTTCCCTTTGGATCTTTTTGTTGAGACTTGTATAGCTATAGGGGCATTGTGTGTCACACCCCAGAGAAGCAAAAATAAAGAAAATAAACTTTTTGGTCTCGTAGGCCTGTGACTTGTGAATAGCTGCATTGTCATCTACTCAAACCAATAAACACAATGAAAGGGAGGATGCTATCCATAGAACATATCTTATTAACATAATTAGAGACTACAACGGAAATATAAAAGGTTTGGAAGCAATATATGCCCAAGTACCAATTATAAAAGTTTACTAAACCTATCACAACAGTTGACTTATAGTCTGAGGCCCATAATAATAATAACAGTAGTACAATAGATCTATAAACTAGCTATTACAAATTAGCACATCTTCGTCTTTAAGCCTACAGCTCCAAGTTCGGCGGAACATGAGTCTCTGGTCCTCAAGTCCTGTGATGCTCTAGAAATTGGAATGTCCAGGGCATAAACGTCATCAACTTTGAATACAAGCTGAGTGAGTACATCAAACACACTCCTCTCCATTATAGTTCAACATCTTAAAATGTGGTTAATCTCTTATCAATGACATCATTCACAGACATAACAGAGGTCTCATTAAACTATACATGAAATCAATGACAACAGGAAACATATTAAGTAATGACAAAGATAAGATCATGGTATAACATCCCATCATATAATTAACAAAATCCATGCATGCAACTCATGCATCTATCCTTACGCCGGGACGCTGAATCCACAACTGAACAATCGTCTTACTAACCATTCTCATATTCATATTAATTTCCATATCCATTCATCGATACCACAATACCATTGTATATCCATAAGTCGATACCATAAACCATTCTATATCTTTGCATCGATACCATAATACCATTTTGTATCCATATGTCGATAAACTAATACCAATCTGATATCACATAACTTAGCCAGCGGCCACACCGGTCGCTTACCCGATGGTGTCCTACTTCACACGATCCCTCAATAGGTTACCAGTCATCTACACAGTATATCCTATCTATAAACAATAGAAGCGGCACATCGGACATCTTCTATGATGTGTATACCCTTAGTGGTCGTCTACACGGTGAAATTATATTAGGGCAATATTCGGACGTAATCATCAATGGTACATTGGACGTGTTCAACAGTGCATATGCATCACTGGACGTCTTCTACAGTAAAAGACACACTAGGAACTCTTACCATCCCACGTCTACCCGACTCATCAGCCGTTGATCTCATGGATCTCAAGTACACATATCACATACTCCACATTGAGGCACAGTTCCTGATTCTCATCATATTCTCTTGTCTCTTCATACCACTATCCCATGCATGCTGACCACATGTCATGAAATGGTCATGCACTAGATACAGGAATTACCACATACTCTGTATTTATCGCTTCTATTCATTGACTGGTTAATAACATGCAGTCATGTTTTGTTCTACTATTTAGTTCATCAAAACAATATATAGTAGTTAAACAGCTCACCTTATAATACGAACATCAACATCTTGTAAGTCTAATTATGACATACAGATATCAATACTATACATGGTACAACTAATTCAGCATCTTTACAACTAATACTAGCTCAGGTATATCATAATAACCAACTTATAGCTTATAGCAACATATAAATAACATTCTGCTCTTACGCAATCGATTGACCAAACAAGGCAATCAATTGGATTAGAAAGGCAATCAATTATACAAAATGACAATCGATTGGCATAGCAATCAATGGCATACCATGGCAATCGATTGGGAAAAGACTCAATTGATTGGTATCAATGGCAATCGATTGGACTCCATCTTCTTCCTCAAAATAGTCTGGTTTATATATAAAAACATGGGGGTTCTCTTTCCTTTAATGAATGTAATTAAACATATAGAATCATCCCAAAAATAAACCCCTTGAGTGAGTTAGTGAACTCACCTCTCTCTAGTGCTCCAGTGATGGCATCCTGAGCTCGGCGGTGGCTACTATGGTGAGCTCTCTCTCTCTCTCTCTTCCTCTATTTCATTTCTTCTCCCTCTATGTTCTCTTCTTCTTCTTCTTCCTCTTCTTCTTCCTAAGAGGGTATATATATCACACATATACACACAATTATATATATATGTATAGGACACACATGAACACACAAGATCTCTCTCTCTCTCTCTCTCTCTAACTTTTTCTACTCAAATACCACACACATACACACGAATAACACATATACATAGAGGAAAGGAAAGAGCAAGTAGCAATTCCAGTGCATAAGGATTAGACCATTGGCAATCGATTGGGACCAGGTGGCAATTGATTAGGACCATGTGGTAATCGATTATGACAAGATATTTTATGGGAATTGATTGGAACGAAGGGAAATTGATTGGGATGGGGACACGTCGTGAATTCAGGTCGGTAGCATATCAACAATTGGGAAAGTTGGTAATTGATTGGAAACCAAGAAGTGGCAATCGTTAGGGAATATGGTAATCGATTGGAAACCAAACTCACCCAAAGGCTAGGAAAGGTATTAGAGGTATATATATATGCATCTGAATGCAGGGTATTACATCATCCACCACTTATCAAAAGATTTCATCCTCAAAATCTGAAGCACTAGTCCCTATAACCAAAAAGAAATCTATCTTGGAAGATATACTCTAAAATGCTTAAGTTCTCATTTTACATAAACGATTACATCAACGACTAACGACATATGTTCTAAACACGCAATACAAAGACATATAATGGTCTATGAGCACTAGGGTGACAACTACCAATCCTTAGGATTTAGCTATCTGAAATTTGTATGTCGAACTTCGAAAAAATGTTTCTAGGTAGCACAATCTAATCATCTTACAAAACTGAAATGACTAGTCTCCAAAAACATAAGGTTTCTTCCTCAGGTTAAACTCTACGGCGTGAGGGTTCTACTGATCAAGTAATTTAATCTCATCAAAGTCGTAATCTCTCGAGGTCGTACCATCCATTGAATACTCGTTTTGTATTTGTGTACTAACTAAATAGGTTAGGCAGGGCTATATACAGATTTCATGAGTCAATCTATTATATAACATCTCGACTGGATGAAAACAACAGGCGATCGATGTCGAAAAGTGATCTTCTACAGTACCCATTAGAATTTTGGTGTTGTCTCTGAATCACTAGTATCCGCTCTTGTATACATGCAATCTTCTAGTTTGTCCTTTCTTGTCAAGGTTGCATCTCACAAAAATTGAGATTCCTCATCTCTAGTCTCTGCCCAACATACCAACGGTTGGCGTAGTCTTTTGTACAGGGAGGCAAGTGATGTCAGACAGCGATGCAATTGATGGTATATCTATACTTGGATAACTACTATCTTAGATAACTATTGATTAGTGCCAAATGATTTGCTCAGGTATCTATAATTCATGATGTAGGCTCACAATTGTAGGGTGAGCTGACTCATCTACTCCTCTTACTATCAAATCAAGCGAATGCCAAACTTCCTACAATATCAGGATCATATGTAATACAAAATGTAGGAGCTGAGTATTGTACCTTCTATCTATCATCCTTGTCTAAGTTAAGATTGATTAATTGTTTGACGAGTTTTTCCTCGTGGTACTTATTGTGACAGAAGATTGTGTTTCACTTTTAGTTCAGGACAAAACTTACGGACATGACCAACTTTTCTGTAGGTAAAACACTATACTACTCATCTATTAGATTTCATTTACGCTCTGCATTCTTGGGAATAGTGTCCTGGTACTCCATAATTGTAGCGGATATCTTGTTCTCTATGTTATGTGGGAGTCACCGTTGGTTTTGATTCTTTCTTGTTGTTCCCCATTCTGTTACGCTTCTGGCGGTTGCCTATGTAACTTCTCTTTGTGTTTCTTTGTTGAACTTGGTTAGCTGCCAACACAACCTGCCTATCTCTTCTTCTTTGATCCATTAGAAGAAATTGATCGTTCTCTGGTAATGCTAAATCAAATAGTTGTCCTTCACTAATTTGAGTGTTGTTTTCTACTTTCATTGCCATTTTTACCAAAGCTTCGACAGATTGGTCTAAATATCCTATAGTCATATAACGGATATGCATAACTGGTCCTTGATGATATCTTTTGATCTTCCTTCTTGGGTATCGATCTGAGGTCCAAATCGTGATAGTCTCTCAAATTGAGTTGTATATTTCGGCACCATCATACTATCCTGGACTAACTGTATGGACTTCATTTCCCTTTTGTTCTTCTCAGACTCTGGGAAGTACTTCTCTAGAAATTGAGTCTTGAATGATTCCCAAGTCATCCTTCCTATAGCTTCTTCACCTATCGTAGCTTTCACTACGTCCCACCAATTTGCTGCTGAGAAAATCAGGTAAAATATGGCCAAATGTCTTTTCTCAGTGTCAGTACATTCAAGTGTCTCAAATATCTATTCTATCTAGCAAATCCATTGCTCAGCTTGCCATGCTCTCATCAATCCGATAAAGTTTCCTAGTTGAAGAGCACGATCCCATGAGGTACTATATTAGGTACTCCATTTAGCTAGCCCGGGTTTCCTACAGCTTCTTCACCTATCGTACAGCTTAAGCAATGAATGAAACACGAGGTAACAAATATATAGTACCACTATATAGTACGATCACATCAAGCAATACGAATATAATTATATAACAATAGAGGTCAGTCTACCTACTACATATACTCAAAGGTATCTATGCTCAAGACAATGATTATGAAAACGACAGTTTCTAAGCATAACGTCAAATCTAAATGTGCTATTTCTATTCTCAGGTTCAAGATTACGAGTACTGCTCAACTAACATGTAAGACCACTCAACTAACATGTAGCTCAAGGTAACAAGATAATCTTTTCTTAACCTCTTTCTATTTATAAGTTATACTGACTGTGCTGAGATCGCTTAGGAATTCGTCAGTGTTTAAACTCCAATGGTTTTATATTTATGATCTTCATAACCATAACTAACCCTCGATGCCTTGTTCTCTGTGAACTTTGCTATCAACAGTTATAAAGATTTCTTGTTGGCTCCAATAGTTACTACCCTCCAAAGAAACATCCTCAGACGGATTCTTCTAACTTCTCATCTCCGTGATAAGATAACAGTTCCATCTCATCTCCGCTAATCATCATGCTATCAACATTAACTTATAACTCGGGTTCTAACATGAAAAACCAGCAGTTTGTAACTAAAACATAGGCTCTGATACCAAAAATCCTGTCATGCCCCAGAGAATCAAAAATAGAGAAAATAAATTCCTTTTTGGTCCTGTAGGCCTGTGACTAGTGAATAACTGCATTACCATCTACTCAAACCAATAAACACAGTGATAGGGAGAATTCTATCCATACAATATATCTTATTAACATAATCAGAGGCTACAGTGGAAATATAAAAGGTTTGGAAGCAACATATGCCCAAGTACCAATTATAAAAGTCCACTAAACCTATTACAACAGTTGACTTATTGTCTGAGGCCTATAATAACAATAACAACACTATAACAGATATATAAAATAGCTAATACAAAGCAGCACGTCTTCGTCTTTAAGCCTTCAGCTCCAAGTCTGGCAAAACATTAGTTTCTCATCCTCAACTCTTGCGAAGCTCTAGACATTGCAATGTTCTAGGCATAAATGCCATCAGATTTGAATACAAAGCTGAGTGAGTACATCAAACACACTCCCCTCCATTATAGTTCAGCATCATAAAATGCGATTAATCTCTTATCAATGATGTCACTCGTGGATATAGCAGAGGTCTCACTAAACTATATATGAAATCAATGACAGCAGAAAACATATAAAGTGATGCCAAAGATAAGATCATGGTATAACATCTCATCATGCTATTCACCAAATCTATGCATACTACCCATGTATCCATCCATGGATCTATCCTTACATCGGGACGTTGAATCCATGACTGAACAATCGTCTTGCTAACCATTATCGTATTCATATCCATTCATCGATACACAATACCATTCTCTATCTATACATCGACACCATAATACAATTATGTATCCCTACGCCTATACCATAATATCATTCTGTATCCATACATCGATATAATAATACTAATCTGATATCACATAACTTAGCCAGCAGGCCACACTGGTCGCTTACTTGATGGTGTCCTAATTCACACGATCCCTTGATAGGCTACTGGTCGTCTACACGGTACATCCTATCTATGAATGATAGAAGTGGCACATCGGACGTCTTCTACGATGTGTACACCCTCACTAGTCATCTACACGATGAGAATATATTAGGGCCCTAGCCAGACGTAATCGTTAATGGTACACTGGACGTCTACAATAGTGTATACGCATCACTGGACGTCTTCAGCAGTGAGAGACACACTAGGAACTCTAACAGTCTCACGTCCACCCGAATCATCAGCCATTGATCCCATGGATCTAACATGCACATATCACATACTTTACATTGAGGCACAGTTCCTGATTCTCATCATATTCTCTTATATCTTCATACCACAATCCTATGCATGATGACCATATTTCGTTAAATGCTCATACAGTAGATACAAGAGTTACAAAATGCTCTGTATTTATCGTATCAATTCATTGACTGGTTATTAACATGCAATCATGTTCTGTTCTACTATTTAGTTTATCAATAACAATATATGGTAGTCAAACAATTCACCTTATAATATGAACATCAACATCATATAAGTCTAATTATGACATACCTCGTACTGACCATTCTTATATCTAGATATCAATATTATACATTCTTATATCTAAATATCAATATTATAAATCGAACTGGATGAAGTCAGAACTATGTTAACCACCCTCTATAAACCTTCCTTTCATCAGGACAAAGTTAGTTGGCATATTACTCCTTCTGGTAAATTTAATTTTTTCCTTATTTGGGATCATTTAAGGAACCATTATCCCATTGTTCCTTGGTATGACAGTGTGTGGTTTAAAGGAGGTACTCCTAGGTCGAGTATTATCCTTTGGTTAGTAGCTCATAATAAATTGTCTACCCATGATAGAATTTCTTCTTTCACCCGTGCCCCCCTGGCTTGTGTTTTCTGCCACACCCATATGGAAACACATGATCACTTATTTTTTTCTTGCTCTTACTATGTTGATATTTGGAAGGAGATTATGCTACGGTGTGGTTTGATTTGGAATGGTCAAGGATGGATTGATACTTTGCTTTGGTTGGCTCAACACCTCAAAGGAAAGATGATTCGCCATTAAATTCCCAAACTTTGCTTAGGAGTTACTGTCTATGGATTGTGTAAAGAGAGGAACAATAGATCCTTCAAACACATTTTTTGTCCTCCAGAGATTACCCTCAAGAAATCAATTTCTCAAATCCATGCTCTCATAAGGGTGAATTGGAAGCATCATAATAACCTTAAAACCATTCTTGGTAATTGGCTTTAAATACCATTTTTGTTGCTGGCCTGTGCTTTGATTTGATTTTGTCTTTTTGGCTGCTGTTGGGTTAAATTCCCTTGTTTGGTAGCTTCTTTTGTTACATTTTACCTTTTCTGAGCCCTGCTATTCTTTGTATATCCTGGGGCATTCCCCTTGTACTTTGTACCCCCCCTTTTTGGAATATATTTTCCATTTTTTTGGAAAAAAAAAAGCTAATAACAGCTGAAGTATATCATAATAACCAACTTATAGCATATAACAGCATATACATAACATTCTACTCTTACCTAATTGATTGGCCAAACAAGGTAATCGATTAGATTAGAAAGGCAATCAATTGTACAAAATGACAATCGTTTATCATAACAATCAATTAGAAACCATGGCAATCGATTGGGAAAAGACTCAATCAATTTGTATCAATGGCAATCGATTAGACTCCATCTTCTTCCTCAAAATAGTTTGGTTTATATATAAAAACTTGGGGGTTCTCTTTCCTTTCATGAATGTTATTAAATATATAGAATTATCCCTAAATCAAACCCCTTGAGAGAGTTAATGAACTCACCTCTCCCAGGCACTCCGGTGATGGCATCCCGAGCTCGGCGGCGATGGCTATGATGAGCTCTCTCTCCCTCTTCCTTTCTTTCCTTTCTTCTCCTCTAGTCTTCTCTCTCTTTATGTTCTCTTCTTCTTCTTCTTCTTCTTCTTCTTCTAATCCACGAGAGGGTATATATATATCACACATACACACACGGTTATATATATATTTATAGGACACATATACACATACAAGCTCTCTCTCTCTTACTCTCTCTGCTCAAATACCACACAGACACAATTAATACATATATATATAGAGGAAGGGAAAGGGAAGGTGGCAATTCCAGCGCATAAGGATCAGACCATTGGCAATCGATTGGGACCAAGTGCCTATCAATTGGGACCAAATATTTAATGGCAACTGATTGGACTGAAGGGCAATCAATTAAGATGGGCACACGTCATAAGGCATGGTGTTATGGCAATCAAATGGGCATATGGCAATCGATTGGAAACAAAACTCACCTAAAGGCTAGGAAAGGTACTAGGATATATATGTATGCATCTGAAAATACAGGGTATTACATTGTGACTTCCTTGGTTGGGAAGAATTCATAACTTTATTGATTTCTTCATTCTTGTTAGATTAAGGTAAAATTTGATATTATTTATGTTCATTTATGTGAACTAACTTCTATTTTGTAGCACTCTCGAGGTTTGATTCCTTGAATTTCCCCTTATTTACTTCTTTCGACTCCATACGCGATGCCTTAGACTAGGGTTTTTCCTTATGTGTATATATGAATTAGAGATCATTTTTCCTAGGTTCTTTTCTATTTTGTATGCATTGAATGTTTCCTATCGTTGTTGGATCTCGGTGAGTTTTCTCATTCTCTATTGTATGTCATTTGCTTCATAGATGAACCTACTTGCTTTTGTATGCCTTTTATCATTAGCAATCTTACTCTTTTTCAACATGCTTTTGAAATACATGTCTATATATGTGTATTATTTGAGGGCACATTTTCATTATTAATTTTATTATAAGGATGTTGAGTAGAGGCCTATCGCGAGATAAGATGAGAAGGGGTACTTTAGTCCACTGGGCTCCTTTCCCTCTCATTCCATAATCCCCGAACCAAGAAATCTCTAGTTTTGAAAAGAATAGTAGCTTTTAAAATGGATTTTTAATTTTCCTCTATAACAAATGAAGTGACGATTCTTACTTGTTTTGAAAAAGTAAGAAAGAAAACATGGGCCCAAATGCCGGTATCCACAATCTGGTGACTCTGCTGGGGGTCGAGCCCATAGTCTCTGGTTTCGTAGATCATATTTTTGATTTTGGGTTCACTCGAGGAATAGACTTGAAAGCTTCCTTTTTAATCAAATCAATTAATTTTTATGTGCTCGTTGCATTGCACTTGCATGTCTTGCCTGTCGATTGCATGGAAACATGACCTTGGAAGATCAGGGAAACCCTGTCGGCTAAGTTACTATAGATCCTTGTGATCACCCTTGATTCCGAACCATGTGTTGGTATATAAAAGCATCCACGTACCATCCAACCTTATAATGAGGGGTACATTGGATTTCCGTCAAGGGTCCCTTTTATTTGACCAAAACCCGGCCTTTGCATGCTAGTTTCTATAGAACCTACAAAGTTAGGAAATCAATTCTTGATTAGGACTACGTGCTAAGAAGTTTTGTATGCCCAAAAGGGATTATTTGAGATGATGATGATGCTTTCTTGATATCAGGCATGTAACCTTTTAATTACCTTTTAGCAATTCCTCTCTATGTCCCATGACATTTGGGAATATGCTAGATCTTGATTATAAGATTATAATTTTCATATCTTGTGAGCTAAGAATCATTAACCTTGTATACATCTGAATCCATGGAAAGTACGGTGATGACCCGGTCATATGATCCACCTACCCAAGGAGTTTTGAATCCACCTTTGTAAACAAATAGATTTTGATTGATTGCTTTTCTTATCCTAAAAGTGTTTCAAAAAATCACTCTTTCGAATCTTGAAATTCATTTTTTTTATTAAATAATGTCTCAAACTGATCATTGTAAACTATATTTTCATAGTCTCATCTTCGAAGGAAGAATCCAAAATTTTGGAGATTTTTTCCAAGAGATTCTTGCAAAAATCCTTTTCAAAATGAATTTTAGAAATATTTCAAACTATCCAACCTTTGAAAGGGTAATGAGGATCACAATGGAAGGGAAAATTAGCGCACTTGACATGGATAAGGATCTTATGTGCTTGTATGTTTTATGTCCTAGGGTTAGGATTTTTTTTGTTTTAGCATATAGAGTAGGCACACACACACGTGCATCTGTTATGTGTGACATATGAATCATTCATGAACATTTCACTAAGCATCTAATGAATCGATAAAAAAATGTAAATGATGATAAATGAAAAATAATGAAAATTCTTTTGAAATCAATCACAAAAATTGATCAAAGATAAAATGTCATTATAAGAGAAATAGCACATGATTCAAGCACAGTTTGGTTTAGAGATTCCATAGCAAGATTAGTAAGAAGGGAAGTCGCTGTCAACACTGAAATACACAAGAGACAAACAATAGGGAAGTAGCAGAGTTGAGAGCAATAGTAGAGCAGTAAGTTGAACATATGAGCCACATGATGACTATGATGGAGAAAATAGCACGACAAATACCCGCATCAAATCCACAAGTCGGTGATCCTCCTCCTGATCCAATAGAAAAAGATTGATATGATGATCCAGAGATACAAAGGGCTGACATGCCATTGGCCGAAAGAGAAAGGATAGGAAAGGAATAGGTTGAGAAAACTAAAAAAGAGAGGGTAGAAATAGCAGAGAAGATGGATAAGCTTAAGAGAGTGATTCGTAAAGCTCAAGGAGTTAACACTTATTTGTTAGAACGAGAGAGATTGTATGAAGGGGTATAGGAAACATTGCCTGCTGGTTTTAAGATGCCAATCTTTGATAAATTTGATGGGACTGGCAACCCTAGCAGTCATATGTGGATGTGCATTGGGGCTTTTCAGCCTAGTGGTTTGAGCACCACAATGATGGCTATCTTATTCCAACAAACGCTGATGGGGGCCGCCTTGGCATGGTATCTCACGCTTGAACCAAGCAAGACGAGGGTAAGGGAAGAAGTTGTGAAACTGTTTATTGTGCAATACGAATATAATCAAGAGATAGATCTGACAATGTGAGATTTGGAAACCACTAGGCAGGAGCATAAAGAATCCTTTGCCGAATACCTGAGCTGATGGAGGGGCAAAATAGCTAAGATGGTTCAAAGGTCGTCCAAAAAAGAGATGATTAGAATGTTGATGAAGAACCTACAGTCCGTTTACCAAGAGAAGATGTGATTCCAATCAATCAATACTTTTGCTGAAGTTTTCGATGTAGGGATAAGAATTGAAGATGCTATCCGAGAAGGGGTAATTAAGAGAGAAGAACCAAAAGGCAGGTATAGGAGACTGAGTTATGACTCATGTGGAGGACATTCACTGGGTCACTCTAGACCCACCAATGTTAATGCATTAAGTGAGCTGGAAAGAAAATTTGATATAACAAGGAAGAGAGAAGCCACAGAGAAAACTCTCAAACTTAGGAGTTTCGTTGTCCACGGTCCTTAACAGATTGGTAGAAAAAGGGCACCTCCGCTTATTGGATCCACGACCAATGCTAAATCTGCATCCTCCAAATTCTAAGGCAGTCCTGTATTGTAAATTCCATTAGATACGTGGACACTATGGCGTAGATACGCTAGGTTGAGGCATGAAATTCAGGACCTAATCGATATCAAAGTTATATCCGAGTCACCCGTTAATACTCCCAATGTCACTAAAAATCCAATACCAAACCATTATGTTGTACAACCACCACAGGGTAGTTATTTCTTAGAATTGAAGAAGACTTCATTTGATCCTTCAGAATTAATCCCCAAGGTGGGCCAACCAAAGAAGTCCTATTAGTTGTCGGAGGACATAACAATATGCACTCTTAAAAGTGTAGGGAAAGGTCAATCAGAGGAATTTGGAGTAGAAATGATAAAGAAGGTTGCCACTCTTGATTGGTGGACTCTTGGAACTAATAATTCCATTTGGTTCAAGGAAGAGGATAGCCAAAGCATTGATCAGGTAGCTGAAGACCTGTGGTATGACAGCAACAAAGAAGAGGATTTGGGGAATAAAATTTTGGAAGTTGGTCAGACTCAAGATAGCTTATGGGTAAAAGAAGAGGTTAGCAACTTGACTCGCTTAGGCATACACTTCAAGCCACACGAATTATGAGAGGATCATTCAAGTAGAGAGTTAGATAAGGGGAAGGGGAAGATGAATGAAGACGAGGAGGAAGACAGAGTTCTTAAATAGATCATGAAGACACAAGCTAATATCACCATTTGGGGGTTGCTAATATCCTCGAAGCAACTCCGACAATTTGTCTGGGATGCCTTGAACCAATCTTATGTCTCAATTGACACAACCCTGGGAGATCTTATGTGAATGATCAATACGAAGAAGGTTCCAGCTCTCAGTACCACCTTTACCACAGATGACCTACTCCCTAGACGGACTGCCCACAATAAGTTGTTGCATGTTATCGTTGAATGTTTGGGAAACTCTCTACTTGCTTGTCTTTTTGACAATGGGTTAGCACTAAATGTATATATATCCTTTCTGAATGGTGAAGAGAATGGGGTTGGACGAGTCAACATTCATACCATCTGTAGAAAACCTATTTTGGTTTGTCCATTCAATAGAAGGGATGCCGCCTCAAGAACAACCCGATGATCGGAATCAGGATTTGTTTGTTATGAAACAGAACTCTGTAAAGCACCATGGTCTCTAAGATGCATAAGAATAACCTTTAGGAAAACTTAAGTACTGATATGTATGAAAATATTCGAAAGGGGGAAAGCTCCGCCTGAACCTAACCCGGGTGATTCAGCCAATGTTATCCAACCCTGACCCGTACAGTTCGGGAACGTGGCATGAGATCGGTTCATTGCGGATGCACTTTAGCCACATCCTATGACGTAAACCAGAAGGTTCCAAGCAATTTCTTGCTCAAGCTAGAAGACTAATGGAAAGAAAAGATAGTTTCCTAAACAAATTAGGAAACTCCTACGATTTGTGCTAATCAATCCCAATTAGGTTGGATTACCTAATCAATGACCTTACCTTGGAAAGGGAGGTCTCTTATACTATAAAAGGGACCCCTCACCTTCATCGAAGGGGATCACACTCTTATCTCACACATCTACACCTTCTCGACTGGTCTTTGGTAGCTCCATCCGCATTGTTGGTTCACCGCAGAACTCCAACTATTTGATACCATAGTGCAAGTGCTCCGACACACAATGTGGATGTAGGTCTCTTCGTTAATAGGACCGAACCAATACAACCCTCTTTTCTACTTCTTCTTACCTCTAAACAAATTTCAGCATCATCAATTTGGCGCCGTCTATGGAAAACAACAGATTTCCTTCAAAACAAATTTCGTACTGATCACCATGCCACCAAAAAAGAGTAAGAAGACCTCAAAGTAAATAACTGCAGCCGGACAACCAACGGCCTCTATGACCTCAAAGTAAATAACTGCAGCCCTTGCACAGCTTTTGGAGGGCCAGTGCCATGCGCAGATGCAAAGGCTTGTTCTGCTGGCCCAACAGAACAAGCCCCCACAAGCAACTATATCGTACGGGAACAATGAGGGCAGTTGAGAATCCATACCGACCCAATGACGAGCCCATACTACGTCAGCATCCCCCTAGGCTATGGGACAGTCCGGGATTAGAGAGCATGGACGGTCCCCCATACAGACCCATCAACATACCCGGGCTAACCCAAACCTTACAGGGATGCCAGAGAGATCATCAATAATAGGCACGCAGCCAGAGGGGAGGGACATGCACGAGTAAATCAGGAATCAGCCAAGGACCGCCTGCCCAAGAGCTGCGGTGACCTTAGGCATACGATCGACTAGATTCATAGTCGAACGCTATTCCTAAGGACGACATACTATGAGGAAGAGGCTTCTTCGTCCGACCTAACCTACCGTACTAATATGGAAAGGGAGACTGATCGGGAGGACATTAAGGCCCGCATCAACGACCTACAAAAATAGATCGAGAAGTTGAGTCGAAAGCCAGGTCGCGACTACACCAATACAAAAATTGAGTCACCCTTCACCATCTGGATTACAGGATTCTCGATTGTACGCAAATTCAAGCAACCTCACCTTAATTCTTATGACGAGACGGGAAGCCCGGTTGACCATATCCAGACTTACAAATAACAGATGGCGTTAGTTACCCACAGCGGTGAACTGCTCTGCCTAGCCTTTCCCAGTACCCTTAAGGGTCTAGCTACACAGTGCTTCTACTGGCTTAAACCCAAATCAGTTGTAGGTATGCTTGACCGACCGCAGCCAGACACCCAACTACTGGTTGTCAAGCAGCACAAAGGTGAATCTCTGAAGGATTATATTGATCGGTTCAATCAGCAAAAGAATTAGATCTGCAACCTTAATGAAACAGTCACAATCACAGCTTTCTGCTTGGGGCTTCAAACACAAAGGTTGCTATGTCGTTCCACTATAATCGACTGGCTACCCTAGTTAAGCTCTTGATCGGCGACAAATAGTTGCCGTTTATAGTTCTAAAAATACGCTTTGTTAGCCCATTTCATGTAGTTATTAGTGATTTTTTAATAAGTATTCTAAATTTTGTAGGATTTGGAGCTTTAACTTGAAAATGCACAAAAATCCAATGATTAGTGGCTTTGGAAGTCATTCTGGGCTCAAACGGTGATTTCGGTGAAAGCTGAATGCAGTAGTAGCCTCGGAAAATCTCATTTTTGACAAGGAATACTTCCGATTTGAGAAATTTCTCCAGAGATATAAAATATAGATCTTTGAGTTACGGACGCGTGGCTTCAAACGGCGAGTCAATCCGAGTTCTGAGCAAAAGGTTGTTGCAATTCTACAAAAGTCGCGCAGTGCAACGAAAACTACCTCGCGCGAGCGACCTGTGAAAAAACCAAAAATGCATATTTTATTAAATTAAAGTGGCCAACGAAGGTGGTTTGTGCATATGACGTCCAGAAGCGTAAATATAGCAGTTTTAGTACGATTTGGCTTAGGAAAGCTTCCTAAATCCTTCCAAACTCTATATAAATCCTATTCTAAATCAATTTTGTTATTACACATCATTACACAACATTAGATACATCAATATACAACTAAAATTTCAGCCATTGAAGGGAGGAAAGCAAGGAGAAGAAGAAGAAGACCAAGGATTCCCATGGCCTCCTCCATCAACCTCTTGCCGTTCATCAATTCTATGGCCGCTTAAACTTAGATCTAGGGTTTCAATGAAACCCTAGCCAAGTAATAGGGTGTATTTTATGTTTTTATTTTAGTTTTATTATGTATGGATGACAGTTACATGTTCCGAGGATTTTTATAAATAAATCGTGCTTTTATTGATTAAATCGTTACTTTCAAAATTTACTCTTGTCTTAGATCTATTTTGATGGTAGTGTGCTCAATGATCTATGCTTGCTGTGCTTGTTTAGATTATTTACATGCAATGGTGCTTAAATTGAATTGTGCTATCAAGTATCCGAATAGTCCATGCCTAGATTAGACGGATTATGCCACAACCCTAGTTTAGTGTGGGATAATTCGTGCTAACCGAAGATGGATTATGTTGGTGCTTGAACCATAGTTATTTTCTTGACGGAGGAATTGGGCTTGTAGCTACAATTCCCCATTATCATCCAACTTAATAAGCTAAAGTAATTCGTAAATACCCTTATTATGAAGCTAGTGGTAGATTTGCAATCCTAGGTTCCTTAAACTTATTATAAAAACAAATATTTAATTACTATCATAATTTAGATTTACTTTTATTATAATTAGTTTAATTAAAATCAAATCAAAATCTGTTTTTCTTAAATTAGCTAAATTTAGGTTTTAAAATTAAAGCGCGGTAGTTAATCAATCTCTGTGGGTTCGACCTTTACTTCCACACTGCAAATCTTTAGAAAAGTAAAGTATACTTTTATCTCTTGATTTTGACAAGATCAATTTTTGGCGCCGTTGCCGGGGATTGCAAATTACTACCTTTAGTTTTAGAATCTGAGTTTAGTTAATTCGTAAATATTAGATTAGGTTTTCTTTTTCTTATTTTTCATTTTATTTTGAGTCACTAACTTTTCTTTTTATTTTGTAGTTTCTCGAGTCGTCAAAATTCTAACGTTTTCGAGTGGATTAGCTAATCACATCAAAGGAGCTTACGCAAATCAATAAAATAAAAAAAACAAAATTCAAGTAAATTGCTTCTTGTGAAACTCGCTTTAAACCACTGTAAGTCAGGGTGCTGTGACGCACTATTTGCATTAGTTTAGGATTAATTGCACTGCATTAGCTAGGAAACCCGGGGCGCTGGGCTTGACGCGGTCATTGCATTACAGGATAATATTCATGCATCACAGTAGTTGAGTGCTTGTTATCTTAGTTGCGTGATTGCTATTTGTTATTTATTTATTTATTTGAGTCAGTGTTTGTTTTTAGTTTATTTTCTTTTTAGTTTATGTTTGGTACACGTTCTAGTAAACCTGAATTACAAACTTTTGATCCTGAACTTGAACATACCCTTAGAATTAGTAAGTCTTCAACCCAAGCTCCGAGAGCTCAGTGGAAAATAGACGACGAATCGACTCCAGAACCATCGTCTCTATTTCAGGCCGAAATTCAAAGTACCCTTAAAAGTTTAAGAAAAACTCGAACTTTGAACATAGAACCTATTCCAATGGCCGACATTGGAAACAACGCAAACAATGGAAATAACCTTAATATACCTCCACCTCCTCCGCTTAAAGACTATTTCATTCCTACGGCATATACACCCAAGGCAAGCATAGAGTTACCGGAGGTGACGACATCTCACTTTGAGATAAAGTCATTTACCATCGCACTATTACCATCTTTCCATGGCCGTATTAAAGAAGACCCTTATCAGCACTTAGGTGATTTCCAAGATATATGCTCTACTTTGAAAATACAAAACCTAACTGATGATGAGTTAAAATTGCGGCTCTTTCCATTCTCTTTAAAGGACAAAGCTAAATATTGGCTTCAATCTCTTGAGCCAAATACCATTAAAACATAGGAAGCCTTACGCACCGTATTTTTACAAAATTTTTTCCCAATCACAAGAACTAATCAGATAAGGAAATCAATAACGAACTTTGTGATGCAAGATGGGGAAACACCTTATGACACTTGGGAACAGTTTAAAGAATTGTTACGCTCATGTCCACATCATCAGGTTCCCAAGTGGCAAATAGTTCGGGCCTTCTATGAGGGACTTATTCCCTCAATACGTAACACCGTCGATGCCGTTTGTGCGGGTACCTTATTACACAAAAGCGCCGCTGAGGCATGGAAGAAATTTGAAACGTTAAGCGAGAATTCGATGCACCAAACTGTGTCGATACGACCTGAGGGGTGTCTTCCACTTAAACTTAAGCGTGAGGATCGTTTCGAGTTGAGTCAGTCAATTGACATACAAGAATTGAATAGGAAACTTAACCGACTTATGACAATGAACCAAATGTCGAACGCACCCTCTTACGAAGTATGTGCATTATGTTCTGAACCTTCTCATAATATCTTTGCATGTCCTTCCGCTTCTCAATTTCCTAAATTCGTGGGGCAACACATAAACTCTATTCAACAATACCCACGAAATAATTATAATCCTATGTCGAATAATTTTTCTAACACTTATCGACCCCAATTTCCACAAAATCAATACCAACACCCTCCTCCTAATCCTAACCCTCCAAGGGTGAACACTTTTGAGGAGACGGTGTTGAAATCCCTTAAGACTATTGAGGCACAAGTACAGGCACAAGCACAAATAGTGCACTCTCACACACAATCCATTGCAAAGCTTGAATCCCAAATGGGACAAAGAGCTAATTCAATGAGTTGTAGAAACGAGGGTCAGTTGCCTAGTCAAACTATTCAGAATCCTAAGGGACAATATGAAAATGGGGGTTCAAGTGAGCACGTTAATGCCGTTTCAACTAGGACGACTATTCGGGAAGAAGAAGTAACTGAAATTCTGGATGAGGGTGAGAAAGATATGAATAATAACTTGACTAAAGAAAAGGGGGAGGAGACGAGTAAAATTCGAAAAGAAAAAGAACCGGTCCCAACTAACTATGTTCCAAAGTTACCTTTTCCACCTAACGTTGAGGGACCGTCACATTTGTCTAAGAAAGGGTCAAAGGTTGAGGATATACTCGAGGTATTTAAACAAGTTAAAATTAATATTCCATTCCTCGATGCTATTAAACAAATACCCGCTTACACTAAATGTCTAAAAGACCTTTGCACGCAAAAGCGTAAATTGCGTAGTCATACTCCTAAAAAGGTCTTCCTCACTGAAAAAGTAAGTTCTATTTTTCAAAACTCACCTCCAAGGTATAAAGATCCAGGTACGCCTACGATATCATGTGTCATAGGTGACACTGTCATTCATAGGGCTCTCCTTGACTTAGGAGCTAGTGTTAATCTCTTACCTTACCATGTCTACAAACAACTAGGACTAGGTGAACTTAAGCCTACGGCCGCTACCATCCAATTAGTGGATCGTTCTGTTAAAATCCCTAGAGGAATCGTCGAAGACGTCTTAGTTAAAGTTGATCAATGCTTATATCCCGTTGATTTTATGGTCCTTGATACCGAACCTGTCCTAGATGCTAGGAAGCACACCCCTGTTATTCTTGGTCATCCATTCTTAGCCACTGCTAATGCGCGTGTCAATTGTCGAACGGGGGTGATGAAAGTGTCATTCGGAAATTTGAACTTAAAATTAAACGTTTTTAACGCTGTTGATCAACCTCCCAAAGTCGATGATTACCAATATATGGAAGGTAGTGAGGTTAGAAGAACTGTTGGACTTAATAAAGAAATAAATATAAGTGAGGGGAATAATATAGTGAATAATGAGCAGATGGATTTGAATAACCCAGACCCTAATGAGGAATGTACTCGGAAGGTGAAAAATTGACTTGAACGTAATCAAGATGAACCGTCGAATGAATTAATTCAAAGCGACATTCTTTCGGCTTACCACCGGGCTCCTCCTGACATCTTAAGGGGTATAAACTCCGATTTACGGCCTCCATGAGTCTTGTGCTAGAAAGGTCTAGCTGAAGACGTAAAAGACAGCGCTTCTTGGGAGGCAACCCAAGCTTTATTTCGTCTGTTTATCTTATTTTTGCATGTTTTTGGGTTGTTTTGGTCAGTTTTTGAGTTTTCAGGATAGGTTTGGGGGTTGGTTTTTATTTATTTTAATTTTATTTACATTACAAGAAAGAAAAAATGAGATATTGGTATCTCGCCCGTGCGGCCCGCGCGCGCGAGGTGTCGCTCGCGCGGTCCGCTGGCGCGAGTTTGCCCCTTAGGCGTTTTTCTTTGTTTTTCTTTATATGAGGCCTCAGCTTCTCCTCGCGCCTGATCTCGTGGGCGCGAGGCATCTCGCTGGCGCGATTTTTAAAAATATATATATATATATATATTCGCTCGCGCGGACCGCTCGCTCGATTTCTCCTTTTTCTGAAATTCCTTCTTAATTTTTGTGTTCTTCCCCCACACCTGTTACATAGTTTTGACCTTTTCTGTTTTTGTTTCTTAGGTCCTTTTAGATCGAGTCGTTTGTTATTTTCATAATTCTGGTTATCTTTTCTTTCCTTTTATAGTTATTATCTTTTTATTTTCATAATTTGGTTCGGTCTTATAGTTTATTTCGTTTCGTTTAGTTTAGTTATAATTCTTTTAGCTGCTTTTATTATTTTGTTTGTTTGTTTTCTTTTATCAAGAAGTAACAGGTAGCATTGAATTTTATTGACATATTCCTTTGTGTTCACCTGTTTGTGAGTGCCGAGATTGAGGTAATATCGTTCCTTTCTTACCTACTCTCCGTTCTTTCGTTTTGTTGTTTCATTGGGGACAATGAAAGGTTTAGGTTTGGGGGTATGCACACACATGCACATTATTATGCACTAATTTTTAAATTTTTTTTTGATTCTTGTGCTTAAATAAACGATGTTACCGACGTTTTTGCAATCTTAATTTGATACTTCTTGTTATGTAACTATGATTATTATAGAATGGTAAACAAGGAAAGATGTGATTAAATATTTACTGAAGTTATGATGAAACGTTTTAAGTTATGTATCGTTCGAATTGTAGTTTTATATCATAGATTTGCACATAAACCTACGCACTGCACGTAGTCTCTTGAATACATGTTTGATGTGAACTATAATATGATTCGAATTTTTAGATAATACAAGGTGGAGACTAAACCTGGTGAGCTTTTGAGCCTATCTTTTCTTTTTAGAGGGTTACAAATATATTGTGTTTATCGAATTTCATTTGGAATAGCACATTAACTTGTTGTTTAGTCTCATTATTCTTGTCTTGGTTGATAGTCAAGTTAAAATATTTGTTACCATGCTAAATAATCTTCCGTTGTAAACATTAAAGAACCATATGACCATAGGAAATGATGGTAGGCTCTCTTTGTTTAATGCCGACCGATAAATGATAAATTTCCTTAGTCGCCCTTTGAGCCATTAAAATGCCATTTTTCTTCAATTACCATTATCCTGTTTTTGCTCCAATTTGGCCAACTTGGAGTTCACTCCTGAAAGATTGATCAACTTTTAGTGGTGTTAAGGCGATGTGTGATTGAGAAGAAGAAGAAAATAAGATGATGTTTGGGGTGGTTGCCTTGTTATTTACTGAATATTCATTTCAAAAGCAACAAGGAGGAAAAGAATAGAGAAAAAGAAAAGAAAACAAAAGAAAAAAAGGAATAAGGTTGAAAAAAAGAAAGAAAAAGAAACAGAAGGAGAAAAAATTGAAAGGAATGAAAAGAAGAGAATGAGAAGATGAAAGTTGGTAGAAGAGATGAATGAAAGAAATCGAACATGCCTTACAATGCCATTCTAAAACTACCTAATGAATCATTTCTATCCTTTTTCATTACCTGAGCCACATTACAACCTTTGAAAAGTCCTATTTGATCCTAGGAAACATGGTTCAGATATGAAAACGATGGGAGGGGGATTAAAACATGGTAATGATTAATTTTTCTTGATTATTGGCATCCAATCCATGAGACTATTGTTCTTTCGTGTCATGCGTCTTGTTCGAGTCATATGTGAGCATTTCTCATTTTGAAAACATATTTCCTTTGCTCCCATATATTAGATAAATTACACCTGTTTCAGAGTGTTTCATTTTAGAGTGTAATTAACATTGTGAGATTCGTAGTCGAAGCATAGTTAGATGGTTATCCGAGTTATATTCCAAGTTCATGACATGCACTTGTTCATTTGACTGCCATATCACACACGTGCAATTTTATGAGAAACTCTATGGATTTATACGATGCATGTGCTTATGATTGTTTTTCATGATGTAGGTAGACGTTTGATTCCGTTTCTTCTTGTTCGTTATTCTATTTCAAATCATCGTTCTATGATAAGGAGTATTGATTGTTTTGTTTTTTGTTTGAAAATTTCTTTTTAAATTTACAAGTTTATAAAGATGGTTGTGGGTGACTTGTTGATGAGAACCCTCACGAGACTTCACTCGTCCGACTGGGGACACCTAGAGGTTTAAAAGGCTTGTTGCATACGCTAAATGCAATCGTCATATATGCGAAAATGGAGTAGTATTTGAAGTAGTAGTTTTATGTTTTTGTTCTTTTTGCTCGAGGACTAGCAAAGAGTAGGTTTGGGGGTGTGATCGGCGACGAATAGTTGCCGTTTATAGTTCTAAAAATGCGCTTTGTTAGCCCATTTCATGTAGTTATTAGTTATTTTTTAATAAGTATTCTAAATTTTGTAGGATTTGGAGTTTTAACTTGAAAATGCACAAAAATCCAATGATTAGTGGCTTTGGAAGTCATTCTGGGCTCAAACGGTGATTCCGGTGATAGCTGAATGCAGTAGTAGCCTCGGAAAATCTCATTTTTGACAAGGAATACTTCAGATTTGAGAAATTTCTCCAGAGATATAAAATGTAGATCTTCGAGTTACGGACGCGTGGCTTCAAACGGCGAGTCAATTTGAGTTCCGAGCAAAACGTTGTCGCAATTCTACGAAGGTCGCGCAGTGCAGCGAAAACTACCTCGCGCGAGCAGACCGCGCGAACGACCTGTGAAAAAACCAAAAATGCGTATTTTATTAAATTAAAGTGCCCAACGAAGGTGGTTTGTGCATATGATGTCCAGAAGCGTAAATATAGCAGTTTTAGTACGATTTAGCTTAGGAAAGTTTCCTAAATCCTTCTAAACTCTATATAAATCCTATTCTAAATCAATTTTGTTGTTACACATCATTACACAACAT
The DNA here is from genome assembly GCA_033977485.1 of Hydrangea macrophylla. Lineage (NCBI taxonomy): Eukaryota > Viridiplantae > Streptophyta > Magnoliopsida > Cornales > Hydrangeaceae > Hydrangea > Hydrangea macrophylla. Next base: position 2,741,705 of record CM066998.1, on the reverse strand, counting down.
TAGATACATCAATATACAACTAAAATTTCAGCCATTGAAGGGAGGAAAGCAAGGAGAAGTAGAAGAAGACCAAGGATTCCCATGGCCTCCTCCATCAACCTCTTGCCGTTCATCAATTCTATGGCCGCTTAAACCTAGATCTAGGGTTTCAATGAAATCCTAGCCAAGTAATAGGGTGTATTTTATGTTTTTATTTTAGTTTTATTATGTATGGATGACAGTTACATGTTCCGAGGATTTTTATAAATAAATCGTGCTTTTATTGATTAAATCGTTACTTTCAAAATTTACTCTTGTCTTAGATCTATTTTGATGGTAGCGTGCTCAATGATCTATGCTTGCTGTGCTTGTTTAGATTATTTACATGTGATGGTGCTTAAATTGAATTGTGCTATCAAGTATCCGAATAGTCCATGCCTAGATTAGACGGATTATGCCATAACCCTAGTTTAGTGTGGGATAATTCGTGCTAACCAAAGATTGATTATGTTGGTGCTTGAACCATAGTTATTTTCTTGATGGAGGAATTGGGCTTGTAGCTACAATTCCCCATTATCATCCAACTTAATAAGCTAAAGTAATTCGTAAATACCCTTATTATGAAGCTAGTGGTGGATTTGCAATCCTAGGTTCCTTAAACTTATTATAAAAACAAATATTTAATTACTTTCATAATTTAGATTTACTTTTATTATAATTAGTTTAATTAAAATCAAATCAAAATCTGTTTTTCTTAAATTAGCTAAATTTAGGTTTTAAAATTAAAGCGCGGTAGTTAATCAATCTCTGTGGGTTCGACCTTTACTTCCACACTGCAAATCTTTAGAAAAGTAAAGGATACTTTTATATCTTGATTTTGACAAGATCAGCTCTCAAAGAGGGTTGGGAAATATATTAACATAGAGAAATTCCTAAAGTCCAAGCATTCAAGCTTTGCCAAAGAAGACTCCCTAAAAGCCAAACAGAAGCGGGAAAATTCTTAGAAGAATCTAGGGAAGAAGCCAAAGTAGGATCAGCGGGGCAGCTGGGTTCCTACCCCGATCATTTTTACGCCTCTTTCCCGTCCAATCCAAGAAGTTATGGTCACTATCGAGACACAAAAGTTGCTCAAGAAGCCCACCAAGCTGAAAAGTGTGCCTGATAAGAAAAAATGGGAAAAGTACTGCAGGTATCACAAAGATCATGGCCATAATATGAAGGATTGTTTTAAGCTCAAGATTGCCATTGAGAAGCAGATTGAGCAGGGTCACCTAACTGAGTTCATCAATACAGATAGACGATCACGGTAGGATACCCAGGATCCCGAGCAGTAGCAACCCCTCGGCCACATCAACATAGGCTCTAGGGGAACATCGGGCGGTAGGGACTCACAGTCGATAAGGAAGAGGCATGCTTGGGCATCCCAAGTGGATATCCTGCAAGTCCAGTCAACTATTACTCCATCGACCGATAACCTCACCTTTTTTATATGACGATGTCCAAGACCTGTACTACCCCCACAACGATCTACTAGTGGTGACACTCTCTATAGCCAATTATATGGTGAAGAAGGTGCTGGTGGACACCGGTAGCTCCTCGAATATATTATTTGCCTCAACTTTCGATTAGTTTAGGATATCAAGGGACCGGCTCTGACTAGTGGTCACTCCCTTGGTAGGATTCAACATAACCAGCACACAACCACTCGGGATGATTGAACTGCCAGTTCTTATGGGGACCTACCCACAATAGGTCTCCATGCTTGCAAAATTTGTTATAGTGGAAACCCCATCCACATATAATGTCATCTTGGGAAAGCTAATGCTCAATAAGGCCAGGGCAGTTGTGTTAACTTATAGACTGGTTAAATTCTTAATCCCTGAGGGCTCAGAAGTCTGAGTGGAGACCAGGCTACCATCCAGAGCTTCTATATTAGTTCATTACGCAAAGAGGTTATTTCAGAAGCACTAAATATTCAAGGGATGGACCCGAGGGACGCCAACGACAGAGTCTGCCCAGTTGAGGAACATAGCCAAGTGGCACTGGATCCTTAGTTTCCCGATCAGCTCGTTAGCATCGGTACTCTCCTGGAGCCACGAGGACATGCTCGGAATTGATCCCTGGATCATATCTCACCGATTCAACGTTGACCCGAGCAACTACCCAGTTAAACAAAAGAGGAGGGGAATGGCACCCGAGAGATAGGATGCAGCATGGGAGGAGGTTAAAAAGCTCCTCAAAGCAGAATTAATCCAAGAAGTACAATACCCCGACTGGTTAGCCAATGTGGTGCTAGTAAAGAAGAGCAACGGAAAGTGGAGGATGTGTGTGGACTTTACCGACCTGAACAAGGCCTGCCCCAAGGATTGCTATCCATTACACCATATAGACCTCCTTGTGGACTCAACGGCCGGTCACTCACTGTGGATACCGCATTTTCTCTTACCCACAACATTTTAAATTTCTTTCTAAATTCAAACAATAGTTGCCACTTAATTTTTAAAAAGGAAAAATTACGAAACCACTTTAAAGCAAATTGATCTTTTTTGGAAACCAGAGTTGTCTTAGTCCAGGTATTATGGAATGAGAGGGGTAGGAGCCCAGTGGACTAAAACACCCCCTCTCATCCTACCTCGCGATAGGCCTCTAGTCAACATCCTTTTAATCCAATCATTAATCTAAATGTACCCTTGACTAATACATAAATATAAATATACATTACAAAAGCATGTTAAAATGGTGTAAGATTGCTAACAGTGAAAATATCATTCAAAATCATGTAATTCAATTAGCAAGCAATATGATATGCAATAGGGAACGAGAGGACTTACCAGGGATCCAACTGCAAATATTAGATGCGCAATGCATACAAAAGAAAATAAAACCTAAGAAATGGTCTCTAATCAGATATATACACATAAGGCAGTACCTAATTCTAAGGTGTCACGCATGAATCGAAAATCAATAAAACCAAGAAATGAATAAGTCAAAGAGGGGCTTGAGAAATCATACCTTAATAGCACTACAAAACAAAGGGTTAGTTCACATACTTTAGATAAGATAAAATGTTGAATCTTAAATGAAATCCCTAAACTTCTAGCTTAAATCTATCAAGTATGAAAGAATTGACATAATTATGAATTCCTTCTAATTAGTTGAAAATGCACCATTTCTACAGATATGCAAGTCTTAACTAGGAGCCAATGTAATGTCCATATAGAGATGATCTATTCCCAACATCGTTACAAGGAACTCATAATTAAATTTGATTAGATTTAATCCTAATACAAAAATGAATTCTAATTATAAGTATCAATCTAGATGGATGAATGTATATGGATACATGAATGCGAACGAGAGTAAGCTATGAAGTTATTCGTTGATTCGGATCCTTTAACCTCTGGATTTAAACTTAACTAATCATTATTGAGACATGGTTTAAGCCTTAGATTATAGAAAAGTCATTTGAACAATTATTTACAAAGTTTACCGAATCTATCCCAAAATTTTGAAAATTACAGAGAGCAAATCAAAACTTCAAAAATTGGAAAAGTATAGTTCCCATAGCTTGATGTCAATGCATGTTGGACACAAGATGCCTTTGTAAGTCCAGTTTCCATTCTAATAAGAAGAATCAAAGATCAATGGTTCAATCTCTGGAAATCAGACAAACACTAGACATCACTCAGAAATTTACAACTCTCTATCCAGAGATTTTGTACGATTTTTTACAAATAGTAAACAAATTAGAAAAACTCTAATCTTTTTAGGAGCTCTCACTAACACATTAAACTTCATAGAAAAAATTACTTGGAGCCAAGGATGCTTGGTTAAGGTTCTGATTTACTCATTTCAAGAAGGTGTTACTGTTCTGAAACTCTGGACAGATTAGAGTTACTTTACAAAACTCATGACCAAACAACTTTAAACATGACATCTCATTAAAACAAAAATCACAGTGGTAACACTTCGTGTTATTGACACTCTCCAATTGGTTTCATTCAATTCCAACGGTTCGTTATTTAACTAAAAATCTTTGATCAAAAGTGGTTCATGACCTTACTACACCTTTGTAAAGTTTACCTTTCTCTTTACTTCAGCTATCAAGCCATTAAGTTTGGCTTAACCTAAACTACTTCTCCTCCCATTTGATGGTCATTGGAGACTAAAGACACTTATACTTATAGACCTCATTGAAGTATGAAGGAACTTCATGAAACCCCAAAATAGTGGACCTAAACCATGGAGGTAGATTTAGATTCATTGACCAAACATGCTAATATCAATTTTAATTTCCTTTTAAAACATGAGCTTACAAGGAAACTAAAGAATTTCAAGTCAATAGATTCAAGTAAGACATTGAAAGTCTTATGAATTCTAAGAGAAGATTACAATCAAAAAAGAAAAAGAAAAGGAAATCAAGACTCAAGTAATAACTAAATTCACTTCATGATTCATTTAATCTTAAACCTAAGGCCATTTTGATCCAAATCTTATAAAATAGAAGTTCAATCATAACATTGGTATGTGCAAAGGACCCTAAGGAGTCCTATATATTGTTATTGGACTTGAATTAGAAACTAATTAACTTAGAGATTACCTCCAACTATCCTCAACTTCTTGGTTATTTTAGGATTTTTCCAAGGTTAATCAAGCTCTTCCTTCTAAAACTTACTTCTAACTGTGTTTAGAAAATTTTAAGAAGTTAAAAACAAGGAGAATCAAGATAAGGTTTTAAGATTCAAAAATTTCAAGCCAAAAAAAGATCCTTTATAATGGGATATTCATCCCCTTTATATATGCAAATTCTAGAGGGTTATTCTAGTAATTTCATAGTAAAAATACTAATTTCAGATGTCCTTTTGAAGGTACAAAATGTACTATTGCAAAGCTGGCAGCCACAAAAATACGGCACTCAACAGAGATGGAAGTGGCACTCAATAGGTGCCGGTGCGGCACTCACTAAAAGCCTGCGCGACATTCACTGAATGCTGGTACGACACCTAATGAATGCCGCGGATAACTTCGTGGACTGCAGTCTTTTTTGTAATTCTAATTTTAGCGGTAGTTGATGTGTTTTAGCCTATCAGTAACTGCCGTATCGGCACTTGCTGACTACTATACGGTAATTAGTAAGTACCGCAGCGATAACCCGTGACTGCCGCATTATGTTCTATGTGCCATTTTCTTCTATTCTCCATTTTCCTTCTTTCTTTCTTTATGTTTTGAATTACGGAGCCTTTTGAAGAGCTTGAATCACCTTTGGAAGTCCTAGATTAGTCGAACATTGTCATCATCGGATCTAGAGGTAACACTCCCCTTAATCAGACATTTGGTCAAAATTGGGGTGTCTATAGTTTGCCCCTCTTCGACAGAGCTTGTGGAGCAATGCGTTTTACACGTGAATGTCGAAGCCTGTGTGAAGACAAGCCTTTGACCAGACTGTCGGATTTAGGTAAAACAAAAATCCATTATAAAAGAAAACAGGTGCCCAGCAATGATTTAAGCTGGTCGTGCTCAATGATGTGCTGCCTACGTATCCATTCAGGAATCAGACCAATATGTAGTTCGGGTAAGGGCAAACACACACAAGCACAAGTAGTCATATAGATGAATGCACATATCTTGTCATGATGCACGTGTTCACGCAATGATGACTGTTAATGCAACTTCGTGCTCTATAAATGATGTGATTGTAAAACATGCAATCTTGATATTTTTAGATGTAATCCATGCCTTATGCTACTCAAAGCTCATGTTAATTCTCTTCAAGATACGCGGCCATTTCTGCCGAAAGGACCAACGCAATTGATTGGACGGCGCTTCACGACTTAGACCCCGATGTCAACGCGGGTTTGCTTTAAAAAATCCACAGTCGCTCAACCCCGTCGGATATGTTTGCTCTAAAAAATCCACCGCCGCTCGGTCCCCGTTAGATATGTTTGCTCTGAAAATCCACAGCCGCTCAGCCTCGTCAGATATGTTTGCTCTAACAATCCGCACCCACTCAGCCTCGTCGGATATGTTTGCTCAGAAAATATGCAGCCATTCCTCCCCATTGGATATGTTTGCTCATTTCAATCATCAAGATCAGGAGTCAGTCATATACGTTCAATTCAATTTTCAAAATTAAAAGTCAATCAGACTAAAATCAATTCGTTCTTCTAAAATCAAGAGTTTTTCAGACTCAAATCAATTCACTCTTCTAAAATTAGGAGTCTTTCAAACTCAGATCAATTCATCTATTTCAAAACTGGGAGTCAATCAGACTCAAATTTTATGAAATTTCAAAAATTAGGAGTCAATCAGACTCAAAGAATTTGAACTTTAAAAATCGAGAGTCAATCAGACTCAAATTTTATCAATTTCCAAAACTCGGAGTCGGTAGGCCTTGAAAATTATTTTTAGGGGGTTAGAAAACAAAAATAATTAAACTCCGGGGGTCTAGATTCAAATTTTAGAATCCAATTTTAATTCTGGGGGGAATCCAAAAGGCCTTTTAACCGCCTCTTACGTAGCACACGCAGAAAAATGTGACAGTCCGTGACTATAGTACGACACTCACTAAATGCCACTGCAGCACTTAACGAGTGCCGCATGGCACTTCATCAGCTACTGTGCTTGAATATCGAGTACCACATTGAGTGGGCAGAATACTTATATGCCTATTTCCAATTTATTTTTCATTCACTCTCCACTCTGTCCAAGCCGAAGCTCTCTCTAGAGATTTTTCTCCTTTTTCTTACAACGGTCTCAGCGGATTGTCAGGTTAGTTCTGCTCAATCTTGGCCTTGACTTTCTCTTTATTTTGACGCTCAGTCCCTCCCTTTCTGACAGGCTATGGCTAGCGGTTCAGGCAGTAGGAAGAAGGCTAAGTATAAAGCCATCCCTCACTTGAACCCACATTACTCCTCTGGGATCCGGACAAACATCTGTCCATCCGAGCATTTAGACGAGAGGTATACACATCTCTTATCTTTTGTTTTTAATTTTTCTACTTAAAATTCCAATGAATCACAACACACGATTATGTGTCTTCCCTTCCGATTTATTTCAAATGCATGTGCTCCGTTTTTCTGAGCTTTCAGGTGCTTTGATCGCTTTTCTCATTCTTTTTCAATTTCTGTGTTCTTTATTCCATTCCTTTCAAAATTTCCTCATGGATCCTTATGAATGTATGTATGACAACAAAACTTTACATGAACATGAATGCTATGCTTGCAATTTTTTCGAACGTTCCAACTACTCTTTTATTATTTTATTATGCATTTTCATTGCTTTCGTCCCCATCACATCTTTTTTTTCGAACTTTCTGATAAAGCTCATGAATGTAATGCATGCTGGCAAGACTTTGTATGTTTTCTTATGAATGCGAATATTATATTTGTGGAATTTCAATGTTTTTCAATTACTCTCTTCACCCATTCATTTTTTTATTATTGCTTTTTTCTTTTTCTCTTTTCTTTCTTTTTATTTGTATTTGTCTTTTATTCATTTCTTATTTCTTTCTTTCACCTAATTGTTTATTGACACCAAATCTCGTGATCTTTGCAGCTCCAGCCCAGCGTACTAAAGGGGCATGGAAACCTGGTACACGGTTTTGCATGGTATGAGATGCTGAATGCAACCGTGCGGGATTTCATTGAAGCAGCGGGCTTTGGAGACTTTGCCAAGCTTTTGACGAAGAGCTCCAATGATCTTCGTCAAATACACGCTCTGGCAGAGCATTGGTGGGACACCACCAACACATTCCACTTTGAGTTTGGAGAGATGAGCATGATCGTTCAACTTCTCGATGATTACCAGGATCCCTTCCGGGGGAGAGCTCCTGCAGTACTTGGATGTGGAGACAGAGTGGGACCGGGTGTTGCCGTTTCTCGGGGTTGTACCTAAGGAGCCCTTGGTTATGGCCAAGTGGTTCCTTAATACTTTCAGAGGCCAGCAGGTTACTGACGAGCAAATTGCCTGGGGCTTTATCATGTACATGCTCGGATGCTCTGTGCTGAGGAACAAGGGTGACCGGATCTCCGTGGCCTTAGTGGGGTCCTTAGAGCGCATGAACCATATCTACCAGTATGATTAGGCTGGTGCAGGATTGGCTACCATGTACAAGCATATGAGGGACATTTCCCGAGATCGGCCATGCTCCATAGGTGGCTTCTAGAGGGGTGGGAGGTATATATCACCCTCATTCTCTTTTTATTTAATCCCTTTTTCATTGACTTTTCTTTAAATTGTTCAACTCACCCTTCTTTTGTTGCAAATTTGGTCCCATAAGTATCTACAAATGATATCGCCCGAGACGCGACAAGCAGATGCCCTTATCATACCTCATGGGCTAAAATGGCAGAAGGAGAGGGTTGGAAAGAAGACTGGGGCTCATGACTTTATATCCTTAAGGAATTTCCTGACAAACTTGAGAGAGCTGCAAGTCTCCCCAGGGGATACGATAGTCGGTGGGTACAACCCATGAGATTGTTGCTGGATGGCCCCGACTCTCAAGAGTGATACCTGGGAGAGAGAGACCAGGAAATTGCTAATGGCTCCTTGGCATTTTGAGCCACGTCCCCCAGCTACTTCTATGAGAGCTAGAAAGACGATTCAGGGTAGTCCGCTCATGGGTGCTCTGGACGGATACTCGATTTAGGACTTTATGGAGTCCCCTGACGGGTATGAGGCCTTCTGTACTGCAAAGTTGATGAAGAACTTACCTTTGATGGAAGTAACTCAGATGAGTTTTCTTTTAGCTCTTCGATCCTTCTTTTAGTCATCTATCACACGTATGCACTTTCTTATTGAATTTACTTTTCTTCTTCGTAGCCCGTTTCTGTCGCATCTAGGACTCCAGCCCTACCGCCATGGGATTGGAGCATTAGGACAGTCTCCTATGGTGAGAAAGGCACGATCGTTGTTCCTCTTTATCATGTGGGTGCTCCCACTATCCCGCTCTAGTATGACCACGTCCCGCGAGACTATGAAGAGGAGGGCTAGCTCTACACCCATAGTGTGAGACAGTGGATCCACGATTGAGAGTGGAGGGTAATCTTTGAAAACCTTCCCTTGATTTTTGAATTTATAACTTTGATGTTCTAACCCTTCTTTTATTGGTTTTCTGATTCAGGTCGATAGGGCGCGGGCATCTGCTGAGGCTCATATGAGAGCCATGGTAAAACTACCACTAACCTTTTATACTTATTTTAGCATTTTTATTTTCAATTTTTTTGAATAAAACATGGTTATGCAATCTCTTTCTTCGCTCAGGAGGAAGAGAATAGGGCCTTGGTCCTGGAGGTGAGAGAGCTCCAGCAACAGCTTTAGCAGCTCAGTGTGGGTTCTAGCAGAGCTCACGGAGGTGCCGGGTGAGGCGAGGTTAGCAGTGGTGGCAGAGGTAGGGGCAGAGGGAACAGAGGTGGCGTGAGTGCCATAGAGTCAGAGGAGGAGCCTCTGATGCGTGTCACTCGTCAGACTCTAGGACGGGGCTTGGGTTGGCCTAGTACTCTATCTTTTTTTTTCTTCTTTCTTTTATCTTTTGAGTGCTTTTGGAGAGGAAATACACACTTGGATGACTGTTTATATATGTTTTTTAAAAAAATTTTTATTTCTTGTGACGACTCTTGGATATCTGGCAAGTGGGGGTATTTGTAAAATAAAACCGTGCTAAAGGAATAAAATACACTTATTTAGTTTACAACTCCCTGTTTATCTGCAATTCATATTGCAATGCTAGTTTATATACAATATGATTAATCTATGATAAGTTGCATTGTTTTAGCTAGTATTTGTGCAGATCACTGCTTCGCTGAGTGAAGAAATGAATACCGAGATAAAAGGGAAGCTTGATGATGAGCAAGACAATTCAAAGACAAAAATTAAAGACCGAGCAATCGAACTGTCAAGCGATCGAAGCTTCGATCAATCAAAGTTTGTTCAAGCGCTCGAGTATTCCAGACATTCAATAGATCGAGTGATGTTCGATCAATCGAACATGCCTTTTGTCAGAACTTACGTGCACACAATAGAGACACTCTTTTGTAACCCTAGCCTTAGATTTTCTATATATATGAGTTTGTAAGACGTCCATAAGGATGCCCACATTGTTTTCAACAGTTTATAGAGAGATAGAGAGCTTTATTATGTTTTTTTTGTAGGTTTCTAAGGTTTTATATTGGTTTTGGCTAGAATTCTTATTAAGTAATCACAGTTCTTTATTCTAGGTTTTTATACATTAGTTAATTTACATTCTACTTGATTAAATCTCGTAGTTGAAGCTGTTATAATCATAATTGTTTATAGTGTTAGTGATAAAATTCGTATTTTTTTTGAAGTTTTCATGTTTAAATCACAACCAAACACAACCTTAATGAATATTTACATTAAAAACAGATCTGAGACACTCCAGACCATGTCTAAGTAGTCCTAGGGTTGGGAGATCATGATGAAACAGTGATCTCCAGCCTCTACCATGCAGCAATTTAAAACCTATGTTCGATCGATCAAAGTTACATCGATCGATCGGACCAGAGATAGAGTCAAGCGATCGAAGACATTTCGATCGATTGAGAGATGATAATGTTCGATCGATCGAAAGCGCGTCGATCGATCGAACCTTCAGTTTCTTGAGAATATTCTATGCAGTATTCTTAGACTTTCTGCTTTAGAGATTTGTTATCAAACTGTCCCCAAATGCTCAGTTTGTCAAAACAGTTTTTGAACTTTAACCCTTAAGGCATTTTTCTTCAATGACTTTTGCAAACCACTTTGAAAGCTAACACAATTCAGATTGCGAGTCATAACTATTGTTTTAAACCATTTTCTTGTATTTTGAATCAACCGTGATGATATAGTCCCGGTCATGAAAGGGCTATGAATTGTTTATTTTAAGAGAAATACAGAATACTGTAGAAGATGTACTCCATTGAGCTTTAATGCAGCTGCATGGTAGATGGTTAGGTCAGTGTGGATTCGTGTGATCCCAACGTTCCCCTTTTATAAAGTAAAACCCATTTTAAATATTGCTTTAGTTAATTAGTTACTTCATATTTAATTTAGTTGCTCTACTTTTAGTAGTTGTTAATTATAGAACTCCGTGTTCTACACCTTCGTTAAATATTGAATTTTTATTTTCCTTTAGAGTTTAGTCTAAGTAATTAGTGTATAACCTTCCCTGTGGGATCGACCTGGTCTTAACCAGTTACTACTTGCATGTCTACTTACACTTGGGTATAGCACAAAAGCACACACAAAATAATTTCGTGTCAAGTTTTTGGCGCCGTTGCCGGGGAAGGCAACAAGCTAACGCTTAGATTACCTCATTCTATCTTTATCTATTTCTGTTTTTCATTTTCTTTCTCTTTAGGTTTAAAACTGTCACGCCCCAAACTTTAATTACTGATACCAATATGGTTATGGTATAAAATGAAATTAATGAAGCTACGACGGTGTTAATATTTTAATTCACCAAATCCTGAGAGTAAAACATTTATATATATATATATATACATATCATATTACAGCTTCCTAAAGAACATCTTCTTATTACATTGCTTTTTATTACAAACAAAAAGGAAAGTAAAATAAACTAGATGATCTTGGTCTTTAAGCGGCCCTTCTCCTCAGTTCTCACTTTCTGTTCCTGTCCCTGTAATTTTTATTTATAAAAATAATGAGCTGTGGGCCCAGTAAGGATATAAATTTTATTTTTGAAAAGAAATCTTTGTGTCAGGGGTAATACATTTAATTTAATACAAGTTAAATAAAGTGCAGAATTAAATATACATTTACCAGCTACATGTACTAATTATACCTGAGTCTTACTAACCTGTCAACATAAAACAACTTTTAAAGATTATATCAACCAATCACATAATGTTTATCATATCAAGGCTACAGCACCCCAGCCTAGCTCGAAAGGTGTATATTACCTACCAGCCTAGCTCGAAATAGGTAGTATATTAGTGCACTAACTGTAGGACTATCTCAGTCCCTAGCCATCCCAACTTGACTATCCCAGTCTTACATTATTTAAGGCCTCGGCCTGAACTTCAACGATTATTAATAAATCATTTATATTATTTTAGAATAATAAATCCATCACATTTTTGGGTTTATAATGATCAGAGTAGGGATTTTAATTCAACCTAAAATTTAAAACACCCCAAACAGTCCTTAGAATTTCAAATATCAAGAGTATATTCACAACAGGCAGTATCGAAATTAAGTATAAAATCTGTCAACCTGACGAAGTTACTATAAAAATCTACTAAGGCACATTTAATAAGTAAGGGCTATGAGGTTGGGTGGTTTGATGGATAATTCACCCGTATGCTGGTTATGGGTTCAAAACCTAGTGAAAACATATATATATATATATATATATATTTTTTTTTAAACACCAAAGGAAGAAAAGAGGAAAAGAAGGAAAAAAAAAAATAAAATTAAGGGATTGACTAGTGCAAAGAGTTGAACTCATGATCTAGAGAGTCCAACCAAGGGACACTGACCACTTTGGCAACCACAACCGTTAGTATTGACTTGCCCAGAATAACTTTATATCTTGTTCATGGCAGTTACTGTTACTAAAATAGAAGTAAAGTTGTTAGCAGTAGCTAACGAGATCCACATCACACCATTCGGTCATCTGAAATAGTTGTATAGTTTCTGCAGAAATATATTTATATACAACTATATATATCCCAACACACTTAATATCTTGCTGCCTGGCAACTATTCCGGTGACAGTCACCGGAAAGAATGAGAAACTGTTAGGGAGATTTTCTATTTTCTTAAGATATGTTTATATACTTTAACCTTAACAGATCCTAACCTATTTTGTTTTATATTCACAACCTACTAACCAATATATATAAATTACTACTTAACTAGAAATAAAACTTTAAGTTGGAGAATATAATCCATACCCTTTTTCTTGTGAAAGATTTTCTGAAATAAAACTTCTTCCCTTTGCCTTCTCTTGTTCTACTGTCTTGCTTCTTTCTCTCTTTAATTTTTTTTTAATATAACTAATTGTAGTGTAGCAGTGTGGTTATGTATATATATACGAAGTTTAGCTGCTTCCCCCTTCTCTCTTAGCTCATCATTACTCCTAACAAATTTTATCTCAAGGAATATTGCCACCTCCTTCTTATGGATTTGTGGCTAAGATTCTACCTTCTAGAATCTATATATATGTACGTATATATCATTTCTATCTAGTCTAGGAGTTACAAAAGCTGGAAGCTTCTCTTACTAGCTTCCTAGATAAATTGATATCTATCCCTTATACCTATACGTAAATATATGTTATGCATATAGATAATTTAACAATTATCCCCTGCAATTCTTATTTCTCATAAATTATGGGTCTAAAATAAGACTAGTAGGGGTCCACTCACTTTGTGGGTGGAGAGATTTTAGGGGAAGTTAAAAGTAGTCTCTGTGTAAAATGTTTGTGACATTTTGTTTAAAATTAATGTTTTTTTTTATTATTATTATTCTTTTTTTTTTTTTATATATATATTTTTTTTAAGGGCACCACATTCTACCCTCCTTAAAAAGGATTTCGTCCCCGAAATCAACGTACCTACTTATTGAAGACATGCGGATATTTTTCTTGTATTTCTGACTCCAACTCCCAAGAAGCTTCGTTTTCGTCATGGTGGTTCCATTGGACTTTGACCAAAGCAATTTCTTTTGTCCTTAGTTGCTTCATTTGACGATCGAGGATTCGTACAGGTCCTTCTTTATAAGTGGCATTGTCGTTTAACTTGATATCACCAAAGTCAATGACATGTGATTCATCATATACGTACCTCCTAAGCATTGACACATGGAAAACGTTGTGTACCCCTGCTAATTTTGGAGGTAGTGCAAGACGATATGCCACCTTTCCAATTCTTTCTAAAATTTCAAAGGGTCCAATAAATCGTGGAGATAGCTTTCCTCTTTTCTTACCAAATCTCATAACTCCTCGAATCGGGGATACTTTTACCAGCACGTTTTCCCCAATATTAAATTCTAGATCTTTCCTCCGGTTATCTGCGTAGCTTTTCTGTCGGCTTTGCGCTGTTTTTATCCGCTCTTTAATTATTGCAATCTTTTTAGTGGTTTCTCGGACCATGTCCGGTCCAAGGAGTTCACTTTCACCTACTTCGGTCCAGCAGGTAGGAGATCGACACGGTCTTCCATATAAAGCTTCAAATGGGGCCATACCAATGCTAGAGTGATAGCTGTTGTTGTAGGCAAATTCGATCAAAGGTAAGTGAGTTTCCCAAGTGTTTTCAAATTCTAAAACACACGCTCGCAACATGTCCTCCATAACTTGATTGACTCGCTCGGTTTGCCCATCAGTTTGCGGGTGAAATGCAGTACTCAAACTTACTGTAGTTCCAAGGGCCTTTTGAAGACTTGACCAAAATTTTGAAGTAAACCTTGTATCCCGGTCTGATATGATGGATACGGGGATCCCATGTAATCGGATTATTTGCTGAAGGTACAACCTACTCATCTTTTCCACTGAGTCTGTCAGGCGATAGGTAAGAAAATGCGCAGATTTCGTTAAGCGATCCACAATTACCCATATCGCATCATAACCTTGTCTAGTCTTTGGTAACCCGGTGACAAAATCCATTGTTATATGTTCCCATTTCCATTCCGGTACTGGTAGGGGTTGTAATAGTCCAGAGGGTTTCTGATGTTCAGCCTTGATTTGTTGACAGGTAAAACATTTTGACACCAGTTCTGCTACATCCCGTTTCATACCTTCCCACCAATAACTTCTTTTAAGGTCCTTGTACATTTTTGTACTACCTGGGTGTATGGTTAATCGTGATCGATGTGCTTCTTCCAGGATTTCTTGTTTCAAGCTATGTTGATGAGGTACGCAAAATCTTCCTCGAAATTGAAGTCCTCCATCACTTCCAATAGTCCATGTAATGGGTTCCTTCTCCATCATTTTCCTGAATTTTATCTGCAGCTTTTCATCTTTAACTTGTTCTTCCAAAATTTTCCTTATCAATGTAGGCTGAGCTGTTAAGTTATATAGACACGGTGCTCTGTTTTGAAAGGATAATTGTACCTCATGTTCTGTTAGCGTTTCCAACATCCGCCACTCTTTGGCCATTAAAAATGCAATCATTCCTCGAGGTTTACGACTTAAAGCATCGGCTACCACGTTGGCTTTACCTGGATGATATTGAATGATGAAGTCATAATCTTTGAGAAATTCCATCCACCTTCTCTGTCTCATATTGAGATCCTTCTGTGAAAATAGATACTTCAAACTTTTGTGATCTGAGAAGAGATTGAATTTTTCTCCGTACAGATAGTGCCTCCAGATTTTTAAGGCAAATATGACCGCTGCAAGTTCCAGATCATGGGTTGGATAATTGAGCTCGTGGGGTTTTAATTGTCGAGATCCATAAGCAACTACTTTGTCGTCTTGCATCAGAACACATCCAAGTCCTTGGTATGAAGCGTCACTATAAATGACAAAGTGACCACCACTCTTTGGGATTGTAAGGACAGGTGCTGTTGTCAATCTTGTTTTCAGTTCCTGAAATGATTGCTCACATTTTTCATTCCACATAAACTTTACATCTTTTTGAGTCAATCGAGTAAGTGGAATTGCTATCCGTGAAAATCCCTCAACAAACCTTCTATAGTACCCAGCTAATCCAAGGAAACTTCTAACTTCAGTGGGTGTTGCAGGTTGATTGCAGTTCATCACTGCTTCAATCTTAGATGGATCTACAGATATACCTTCCTTAGAAATCACATGGCCCAGGAATTTAACTTGTTCCAACCAAAATTCACATTTACTAAACTTGGCATATAACCGGCACTCCTTGAGTGTCCGGAGTGTAATCCGCAGATGTTCTTCATGTTCTTCCCTTGTTTTTGAGTAAATCAAAATATCATCGATAAAGACAATAATGAACTGATCCAAATGTGGTCGAAAAACTCTGTTCATTAGATCCATAAAAACAGCTGGGGCATTGGTTAATCCAAAGGGCATTACAAGAAATTCATAATGTCCATAACGAGTTCTGAAAGCTGTTTTAGAGATGTCTTCCTTCCTCACCAGTAACTGATGATATCCTGACCTTAGATCAATTTTCGAAAAGACTGTTGCACCTTGCAGTTGATCGAATAGATCATCAATTCGTGGTAACGGGTATTTGTTCTTGATTGTCACTTTGTTGAGTTCTCTGTAGTCGATACACAAACGAAATGTCCCGTCTTTCTTTTTCACGAATAACACTGGTGCTCCCCAGGGTGATGAGCTCGGTCTTATAAACCCTCGCTCTTCCAACTCTTGAATCTGCTTTTTCAATTCCTGCATTTCTAATGGAGCCATTCGGTAAGGGGTTTTAGAGATAGGAATTGTGCCTGGAGCTAAGTCAATGCAAAAATCAACTTCTCTAGTTGGGGGTAACCCTGGGATGTCCTGGAATACTTCTTGGAATTCACGTACCACCGGAATTGTTGCAATTGATGATTCTTCATTCACTATCTCAATGTGTGCTAGAAATCCAGAGATAAAAACATCACTTGACTGATCACAATGAAATGTGAATTGTTCTTGCCCCAGAATTGAGAAAGTGATGGTTTTCTTGAAACAATTGAGACTAGCATGAAAAGTTGTGAGCCAATCTATTCCCAAAATAAGATCGAATTGACTCATTGTCAACACAATTAACTGGGCAGGCATGACTCTATTTTCCAATCTCACCATGCAATTTTTACATATATGTTGAAGGTTTAAGGTAGCTCCTGATGGTGTAACTACTGCTAGAGGGATACTTAATCTATCAGATATTATCCCTAATTCTTTTACTCTTTTAGTTGAAATAAAGGAATGTGTGGCACCGGTATCGAATAAAACTTTAACAGAACTATTAAAAAGAGTTACAGTACCTTCCAGTCCAGCCTGTTCTGGCACCATTGCATAAATTTTTGCCTGATTGTTCTGCTTCTGAGGTAGTGGTGGCTTATTACTCTGTGAACGATTCCAATCATTTTTCCTTGGTTTTGGACAATCCCTACTGTAATGTCCTTTTTCTCCACAGTTGTAGCAGGTCACATTTGATGCTCGGGGTTTAGTACATTCACTTGCTCGATGATTCGCCTCTCCACAGTTAAAACACGTATTCCTAGGCCGATTCATGTTGGCTCCAGCAGAAAAAGGAAAAGGGTGTTGAACATTTCGTGGATTAGTTTTGCGTCTTTTGTTCATCTGTTCATTCCTCCAATTCGGGTTTCTTGACTGTCCTACCCTACTCTGATTTCTCGCTTCTATTTCCTTTTTGTATTCTTGATTATCCTCTTCTAAGGCTAGAGCTTTTTCCACCACCTCCTGATAGGTTTTGTGTTTGTCTGCGATGACCATTCGTCGAATTGAAGAAGTCAGCCCTTTAGCGAATTTTCGGGCACGCCTTTCAGGGGTATCAATCAAGTGAAGTCCAAATCGGGATAATTCTTCAAACTTATTCTCATATTCCGTGACAGTCATCTTTCCCTGAGTCAAATCCATAAATTCCTTTTCTCGTTTTTCCCTTTCTGTGTCTGGAAAATATTTTTCAAAAAATTTTGTTTTAAAAGTTGTCCATGTCATTACTTGAGCAATTTTTTCCCCAACAGTGCTTTTAACTGAATTCCACCAATTCTTGGCTCCCATGGTTAATTGAAACACTGCCAATTTTCTTTTTTCTACTTCATTACATTCAAGTACTTCAAAGATATCTTCTAGATGTCGAACCCATTGTTCTGCTATTCCTGGTTCAGCATTTCCAACAAACTTTTCAGGTTTTAATGCTCTGAATCTACTGAGTAGGTGATCATTTGTTTCTGTGGATTTCTTTGCATTCATATGTTCCATTTGTTTCACAAATGCACTTAATAGCCCAGCGGGGTCAATTCCTGGTGATGCTTCATTCTGACTGCTAGAGTATTCTGCCATTTTTTTTTCCTTTTTCAAAAGAAAATACAAATTAATTTTATACATTCATAAAAAAAAAACTATAGAATTGAAACAGCAATAACTAGAATATTTCACATATCTTTATTAGATAACAAAAATATATTACATACTTAATACCCGTTAGTACCCTATATACAATCAAAATTTGGGTACCCACTACTTATATATATATATATATTTATCTTACATTATTTATCTACATTCAAAAACCATCTCCCCCCTCCACCACTACTCATTTTTTTTTTTAAAAGCCAACTATGGTTCCTTTGCTGGAGAACCATGTGTTGAACCCTCTGATTCCCTAAGGTATAGTTCGGGTGCTGGATCAAAGGCCCCTTCCGGCAGATCCTCTAGAGGTGCTATCTCTGGGACTGCTGATGTTGTTATGGGTCCTGGGTTTGGAATTGGGACATCTTCACCCATTATAGGTAGCTCTGGAAATAGTTGAAGTTCGGTAGTGGCTTCGACCTGACCCTCTGGAAATGGATTCCAGGCCATGTTCTCTTGTTCAACATAGTCCCTAACCTGCCTATAAGTTTCTTGATTAGCTGCTAAGTCTAAGTAACGCTGCCAAGTGGCCCTTTGATTTTGACCCACATACGTCACTACTTGTTTTTGCTGCTCTTCGGTATAAACAGGTACCGGACGGTCATACCCCGCGGCCCGCACCTCTTGTATTAACAACCCATACGCAGTGTTGTTTATTGTTTCCTCATGGATTGTAGGGTTAGTGGGTGTGATTGTTCCATTTGGAGCTAGATAAAAACCTCCCCACTCATCAAAATCTTCAATTCCTGCCATCTATACATGTACAAAAAGAAACAATAAAATGCAAGATTTAAAGAAAATAATAATTGAATAAATAACTAAATAAAACTTTAATAGGAAGAGCTTTAACAGGAAGTAATACTAAGTATTACCTTATAATCTAGCTTTAATCTAGAAATACAACCTAGGTTCTAATAATCTTTAAAACAACCTAGGCTCTAATACCACTTTAACTGTCACGCCCCAAACTTTAATTACTGATACCAATATGGTTATGGTATAAAATGAAATTAATGAAGCTGTGACGGTGTTAATATTTTAATTCACCAAATCCTGAGAGTAAAACATTTATATATATATATATATATCATATTACAGCTTCCTAAAGAACATCTTCTTATTACATTGCTTTTTATTACAAACAAAAAGGAAAGTAAAATAAACTAGATGATCTTGGTCTTTAAGCGGCCCTTCTCCTCAGTTCTCACTTTCTGTTCCTGTCCCTGTAATTTTTATTTATAAAAATAATGAGCTGTGGGCCCAGTAAGGATATAAATTTTATTTTTGAAAAGAAATCTTTGTGTCAGGGGTAATACATTTAATTTAATACAAGTTAAATAAAGTGCAGAATTAAATATACATTTACCAGCTACATGTACTAATTATACCTGAGTCTTACTAACCTGTCAACATAAAACAACTTTTAAAGATTATATCAACCAATCACATAATGTTTATCATATCAAGGCTACAGCACCCCAGCCTAGCTCGAAAGGTGTATATTACCTACCAGCCTAGCTCGAAATAGGTAGTATATTAGTGCACTAACTGTAGGACTATCTCAGTCCCTAGCCATCCCAACTTGACTATCCCAGTCTTACATTATTTAAGGCCTCGGCCTGAACTTCAACGATTATTAATAAAACATTTATATTATTTTAGAATAATATATCCATCACATTTTTGGGTTTATAATGATCAGAGTAGGGATTTTAATTCAACCTAAAATTTAAAACACCCCAAACAGTCCTTAGAATTTCAAATATCAAGAGTATATTTACAACAGGCAGTATCGAAATTAAGTATAAAATCTGTCAACCTGACGAAGTTACTATAAAAATCTACTAAGGCACATTTAATAAGTAAGGGCTATGAGGTTGGGTGGTTTGATGGATAATTCACCCGTATGCTGGTTATGGGTTCAAAACCTAGTGAAAACATATATATATATATATATATAATTTTTTTTTTAAACACCAAAGGAAGAAAAGAGGAAAAGAAGGAAAAAAAAAAAATAAAATTAAGGGATTGACTAGTGCAAAGAGTTGAACTCATGATCTGGAGAGTCCAACCAAGGGACACTGACCACTTTGGCAACCACAACCGTTAGTATTGACTTGCCCAGAATAACTTTATATCTTGTTCATGGCAGTTACTGTTACTAAAATAGAAGTAAAGTTGTTAGCAGTAGCTAACGAGATCCACATCACACCATTCGGTCATCTGAAATAGTTGTATAGTTTCTGCAGAAATATATTTATATACAACTATATATATCCCAACACACTTAATATCTTGCTGCCTGGCAACTATTCCGGTGACAGTCACCGGAAAGAATGAGAAACTGTTAGGGAGATTTTCTATTTTCTTAAGATATGTTTATATACTTTAACCTTAACAGATCCTAACCTATTTTGTTTTATATTCACAACCTACTAACCAATATATATAAATTACTACTTAACTAGAAATAAAACTTTAAGTTGGAGAATATAATCCATACCCTTTTTCTTGTGAAAGATTTTCTGAAATAAAACTTCTTCCCTTTGCCTTCTCTTGTTCTACTGTCTTGCTTCTTTCTCTCTTTTTTTTTAATATAACTAATTGTAGTGTAGCAGTGTGGTTATGTATATATATACGAAGTTTAGCTGCTTCCCCCTTCTCTCTCAGCTCATCATTACTCCTAACAAATTTTATCTCAAGGAATATTGCCACCTCCTTCTTATGGATTTGTGGCTAAGATTCTACCTTCTAGAATCTATATATATGTACGTATATATCATTTCTATCTAGTCTAGGAGTTACAAAAGCTGGAAGCTTCTCTTACTAGCTTCCTAGATAAATTGATATATATCCCTTATACCTATACGTAAATATATGTTATGCATATAGATAATTTAACAATTATCCCCTGCAATTCTTATTTCTCATAAATTATGGGTCTAAAATAAGACTAGTAGGGGTCCACTCACTTTGTGGGTGGAGAGATTTTAGGGGAAGTTAAAAGTAGTCTCTGTGTAAAATGTTCGTGACATTTTGTTTAAAATTAATGTTTTTTTTTTATTATTATCATTCTTTTTTTTTTTTTTATATATATATATTTTTTTTAAGGGCACCACAAAAACCTTTTAGGATCTTCTCCCTTTTGATGCCCGATAATTCCATCGAAGGAATTTACAGAAATCCATTCTACCTATCTGAATCTTCTAGTTCTATTAATCCTGTAGTCACACCCACCGATTCAATGGCTGATAATCAAAGAGAAAATGGTGAGAATGTGGTTGTACCTATTGATGATTCGCTGCGTCCCTTGTGCGATCTCATGCAACCCGAACACGCACCTATGCCCTCTTGTATTCTCATTCCACCCCATGCGGGCGAATTCCAATTTCGTAATGGAATGATTCAACTTCTTCCAACCTTCCATGGAATGAAGAGTGAGAAGGCATATCTACATGTCAAAGATTTTGAGGATATTTGTAAAACATTCTCACAAAATTGTCCTGTAGATGTGACACGCCTGATGTTATTTCCCTTCACCCTGAAGGATAAAGCAAAAGCGTGGCTACTCACCCTTAAGCCAAATTCAATTTCCACCTAGCATGCGATGAATACTGCATTTTTAAAGAAATTCTTTCCACCTCGCATGACCACCGAACTTAAACATCAAATAAATTCTTCTAAACAAAAGAGTAATGAAACCTTAACTCAAACTTGGGAGCGTTTCAAAGATTTGCTTCTCTCATGCCCACATCATGGGTATGAGAAGTGGAGAACCATCCGTTTCTTTTATGAAGGACTTAATGGTGAAACCAAGAAACTGGTGGAAACCATGAGCTCATGCCCATTTCTTTGCAAAAACACCAAAGAGGGGCGGGACACACCACTCAATACTGTCCCAATGTGCCGTACTTTCAAGAACAAGCCCCCATGGAGATGAACGCCATGCAAGGATACAGAGGGGCAGGAAATTCCTATTATAATAATAACAATTTTCAAAACAGTAACAATCGATAGAATCACCCCAGGTTTGATTGGAAAAATGATGCTGGGACCCATAACCAATATCAACAACAGCCCTACAACAACAATAACTAATATCAAGGGCAATACAATAGGCAGTCCTAGCCATTCATTCAAAATAGATCAAATAACTACAATCAAGCTCAATACTCTAATAATCAACAATTAAATGTGTATCTGCCACCACAAAAAAAGGTGCAAGAGAAAGATCCACTCTCTAACGCAAAACTTAACACAATAGTTAATTCAAATGATGAGCAAAATGTCTGCGACATTAGAGAGAATGGATGCACGACAAGAGGGATCGGGGGGAACCTTTCCTGCCCAACCACTTCAAAACTCTAAGGGATACAACAATGGTCCCAATAATTAGGAACATGCAAAAGCCATGACTACTCTGAGGAGCGGAAAGATTATAGGACATAGTATGCCTCTCTCTACTCCTGAAGAGTACAAGGAGGACGAAGTGGTAAACAAAAACGAACCATCCACTCAGGAAGAGGAGCAATTAACTAATAACGCACCGTTAGATTCAAATGATGAAGCTCCTAAGAAAGTAGAAGGAGTTGAGAAAAGGCCCGAAAAGGAGCCAGTTAACGACGAATTACCTAAATTCCCATTCCCCGCGCCTTGCCCTCAAAGGCTTAAGAAACCAAAGAATGAGATAAAGAATCACGAGTTTTTGGAACTGTTTAAACAAGTCAAAATAAACCTTCCACTCCTCGATGCTATTAAGCAAGTACCGGCCTAGCTATGCTAAGTATCTCAAAGACTTATGCACAGTTAAGAGGAGGCAAAGTGTGAAGAAATACGCTTATGTCGCTTGCCAAGCAAGCGCAATCATCCAAATTGAATTGCCTCTGAAACTTAAAGGCCCTGGTACTCCCACTATCTCATGTGGAATTGGGAATCAAAGAATAGACAACACACTCCTCGATCTAGGAGCAAGCATAAACCTGCTGCCATACTCAGTTTACAAACAACTAGGGTTGGGTGAACTCAAACCCACTCGAGTTGCATTGCAATTGGCAGATAGGTCGGTCAAATACCCTAGAGGAATACTTGAGAACATTCTCGTGCAAATAGACTTCTTTGTCTTCCCGGTTGATTTTGTTATTCTAGACACTAAACCTGTGTCTAATCTATGTGCACAAATCTCGGTGATATTCAGACATCCATTCCTCAACACAATCGATGCTACAATAAAAATAAGAAGTGGTATAATGACCATCATATTCGGAAATATGACTTTAAATGTCAAAATCTTTTCAAATCCCCGACCTGAAGAATACGAGGATGAGGATTAAGTGAATTACAGCAAGACAGTCATCAAAAATGAGGCTGACTTCGTTGATTACAAAGATCCTTTGGAGGTAGTAGTGTCACAATTTGACTCTGTCTATATACCTAAAGATTTTACTCCATTGGACACTGCTTTAAATCACACTTGCCTCATGATGGAAACAAAAGAGGAGGATCGAGCTGAATGCATATGGGTAACACCATATGAACCATTACCTCCAAAAACAAAGCTAGTCATGCCCTTAAACTTTCAGTTTCCCGATTTAGAATTAATGGATCATCCAAAGGAGCTCAAATACGTATTCCTAGGAACTGAAAAGACTAATCCTGTCATAATTTCATCTACGTTAATGTCACACCCCGGAGTAAGCCAAAAATAGGGAAAAATAAAAATTTTCCTTTATGGGTCCGTAGACACGTGACTAGTTTGTTAACCGTCCTGTCCTAACTCCGTACCATGCAATCATAAGGGAAATGCTAGAGCATAAGCATATCATTGTGAACCACCAAGCTATGCGTCTCCTAAATCTGATAGCCGACAAAATGGGATGTCTACAGTTTGCCCCTCTTTCGTATGAATTTGCGAGGCAACACATGTCGCAAGCGAGTGCCAAAGCTATGAAGAGACATGTCTTTTGGAGGCTATAAATTTAGGATAAAAGCGTTGTAAAAGATGCAAGGATGATGAAAAACATGATGCTAGAGCTAGTGCTGGTCGCACTCTGCGTGAGCTGCCTATGTATCCCAAAGGAAATCAGACCAGGATGTAGTTCGGGGCACAAGAGCACAAATCACACATGCACAACAAGACATACGGATGCTATGCTATGAGGATAATATGCAGTGCATGGATGTGATATGACTGTGTAATGAGTCCTATCGTGCCTAGCATTCTGATCTTAGCATAAACTAGTGTTCTGATCCTAATATGAGCTAGTATTATGGGGTATGCCACTCTGAGTGGGCTTGTGTTGTGTTAGTGCTTCTGACTACGATGTAGTGGTTGACCATTGTCTGAAAAGACTTTGGATCTCGGGGCAAACTTCTCGAATTACGGGAACTGTGTTTTGCGAGCGAATAGAATCACCAAAAGCTGTCAGATTTACTCTCAAAACAAAACCCACACGGGTGACCCATTGGGTCAACCCGACCCGAACCTATTCTAAAACCCATTCTAAAACCCATTCGAGTTGAACCTAAACCCGAACCCAAACCCACTCATACTCACAAACTAGTCCTACCCATTAACCCGAACCCGGACCGAACCTAACCCAAGCCCAGATCCACTAAAAGACTCAACACAACCTAAACCATACCCAAACCAAACTCGTGACCCGGCCCGTGGTGTAAAAACGACGCCGTTCAATTTAAATGTCCCACGGGTTTATTAAAACCTGATCCGAACCTAGACCCCAACCCAAATACACACTCATCCTAACCCTACCCAGACCCGACCTGTGCCCGGGTCTTATAACCCGAAGACCTAAACAGGTCTCCTTCTTCTCCGGCGATCCCGACGCCGTCGGTGACCCGTGATTTCGCCGAAAAACTTCTAAGACACATAACTTTTTCACCTCTCCACAGAAATCCATCAACCCAATGCCAAACTAACCGGAATTAGCCCCTTTATCACATACTAGAAGCTGGATCATGGGTTCATTCGTTTGGTGGTCCTAAGAGCCGATTATTCTTTCGGTCATTTGAGAGAATAATGGCCTGCATGGCCATTCAAATGAGTCATAAGCCAAAAGCTGTTCATAGGGGATCTTTCTGGATTCAAGGGGGTTACAATGGTATAAATCTTAGGGGTTGAGTTGATGATTTCAAAATCAAGGTCAATGTAGTGCTCTAATGGCTCCCGGAGATTGTTGAGAGCCTTAGGCTCTGTTTGGGCGACATGCATGTGATCCTAGAGACTCCTAGATGACATGCAAATGCTCAAGAATGTGTGAGAGGGGTTGGGTTTACCTCAGGTTGTCTCAATCTCTCTTTATCTTCTCCGATCCTCTTCTTCTCTCTCCTCCGCGTGTGTGCTGTGCATAGAGAGGTCCTAGTGTGTGCTATATATGAGAGAGTGGACAGAGATAGTGCAGGGGGGTATGGGAGTACACAAATTATGGGTGTGTGGTTTGATCTCTATACCAACTCTCTCCCTCACATTCTCGGATCTCTCTCTCTTCTCTAATCTCTCTCAATTTCTCTCTCTATACAAGTTGTTTTGATAGCTTGTGGGTGGCTGAAAAAAATGAGAGTGTAATGAGGGTATATGGTACCCATTTATAGAGGGAAGGATGAGGGATATTATCCCATGTAATGGGTATACAAGGTGTACAGGTATGTATGTGCTTGTGTATATCTAAGGGTAGAATGAGTGGGGTCCACATAGGGTGGTGTGTGCATGTTTATGGCTGCCATGTGGTAGTAGTAGAGTCCACTCTTGGGTTGTGTACCTTGAGATGTGTGCCGAAGTCCTAGTTCAGTGCAAATACAGTAATATGTGAGTACGGGCTAGGTATAGCCTAAGTGTGAATCTGTCCATGAATCCTAGATGAAATCTAGGACGTCGAGGTTACAACTATTCTAATTGATTCTAGGTTAGAATCATCGCCGTCATCGTTAAGACGTTGACTATAGAATCTTATAAGGATCCTAACTAGGGTCACCCTAATGGGCCTTTTGTAACCGTATCCTGGGGTGACATCACTACTCTTATATTCCTACGTGGAATTTTTCAAAAATTCTGGGTGCTACATCTCTACCCACCTTATTAGAGGATTTTGTCCTCGAAATCTAGAGGTTGCTAGGTCTCAGAAAATACAAGGTTCTAATCTCATCTCAGATTCTAAGGTTATGAGGTTTCCATCAGTTGATTCATCAAGTCCTTCTCCTAATTTCTTTTGAATGTCCCAAACATCCTATAATACCATCACCATATAAGATTCAAGGTTCTGGCATTGTGTATGGTACCTTCGGTCTTCTATTTTGTTCAGTGCTGGGATTGATTCTCGGATCTGTGTGCTCTCTTTCTGGATCTTTGTGGTGGTGGAGCATTGTTCTGAACTTCTTGTTCGGGGCAATCTTTACATACATGTCTAGCCTTTCCACAATTGAAACATTGCACTTGCTGTTCTGTGAGTTGTTTCGGTGCTGTGCATTCTTTGGAGTGGTGTCCAGATGTTCCGCAGTTGTAGCAGATATCACGTTGCTTTGCGTGTGTCTGAATGGCTGCCTGACTAACTTTTCTGTCATTGCTTTGCTGTCTCTTGTTATAATTCTGGATGTGTTCAGAGTTTCCTCTGGTTATTACAAACTGCATTCGAGTGGTTGTCCATGACACTTGATTGCCTCTTTGACTTCATCCTGGGTTGGTTGCCTGGAACCAGTTATCTTTTCCTCTTTGTTGGTGGCTCTCTAATTTCTTGATGTTCAGGGCTATGTTCTCCAGTTGTGTGGCTAATTCGACCATTTCTTCGAATGGTTGGTCAAGGTATACTGCTGCTATCTTTTGAATGTCTGAGTTAAGTCCTTTGTAGTATTGCAGTGTCTTATTTTGCTGAGTATCTACCATGTAAGGAGGAGCAAATCGTGATAGTCTCTGAAATTTTGCTGTGTATTCTTGTACTGTCATGTTGCCATGAACTAGTTCTATGAATTCCTTTTTCTTCTTGTTTCCTTCCGTCCTTGGGAAGTACTTTGCTAGGAATTTCATTTTGAATGCTTCCCGTGTCATTCTCCTTGCAACATCTTCGCCCACTATAGCTTTGACAGATTCCCACCAGTTGCTGCCGAAAACGTCAATTGAAAAATAGCCAAGCGTCTTTTCTCCGTCTCGTTGCATTCAAGGGCTTGAAACATTCGTTCCATATCACGAAGCCATTGCTCAGCTTCCCATGCTTCTGTCATTCTAGTGAAAGTTCCTGGTTTAAATGCACGGAATCTCTCAAGCAGTATATCTCCTGTCTGACGAGCATTTCTGTTGTTAATGACGCGGTCTAGGTGATCACTTGCTTGCTCCACACATCGGACAAGAGCTCCTATCAATCCTGTTGGATCCACTGCGGGAGGTATCACATCCTTTAGTCCGTTGGGTGGATTCTGAGCATTTCGGTTTCTCCTAACCATGGTGTATGTTAACAAGGGTTTTACCTATGAGTTGGTACCTAATAGGTCAGTGCCTTATCTTATCTCATATGATCACATGACAAGTAACAGTAACGGTTCATCGAGTCAACAGAGATTTCTAACATATAATGGTTGTCACAACTACTACTAGGATCAAGGGTAAGGCATTCTTATCCTTGGTCTTTCTAGACTCTAGGCTGAGCTGACTGTTCTAAGATTCATCTCAGGAAGTTTGTCAGTGCCTAAACATCTATCGACCAATGGTCAATCCTATATCCTTATTAGTGATAAACGTATGAGATGTAAGATTAGCAATTAATTAAAAGCAAGAATTCGTCTCATCCATACAATTATATTTAAGTCAAGTTGCAAGCAGACTATTACTAATCAAAAGATAACAAGGTACAACAGAAGTACTAATACTAGTTCTACTAGTCTGGAATACATCAAAAGAAGTGGAACAAAATAAGATGAACTAACTGAGGGTCTAATCTCCATCTCTCTCGAAATCAGAGTTCGAGGTCACCTCTCCTAAGTCAATGGATGGTGGAAAGTCAATCGGAGGGATACCTATAAATGCATCACAGGCTGGCTTTAGGGGCCAATCAGGGTCCTCTATCATCTCAGGCTCTGCTAGTGGGTCATCATCTTGATCGTCATCTGAGTCATCATCAGAACCTGCAGGGGTAACAAAATGTACTATGTCCTCTTGTGGCTCGTCTTGGTCATGGATCACAAGGTTTCCAAGGGCATGAGAAACCTCCTCCATCTCAGCAGACAGCAAGCGCGGTGCTACCACTCTATGATATGCTAACTCTGGAACAGGTCTCTCATGGAAGAAACAACGTGTCCACTTCCTTATACTCTGGCGAACTCTATGCCTGATGGTGGCGCTAACATGACCAAATCCTCGAGAAGCAACCTGTCTCTCCAAGGTGACTCTGTACTGTCCATCCGCAGCATCGTACTCTATCTGGTGCTCCATGCTAGCCTGCCCAACACAGAAAACTAACTTAGTACTGATGCTAATTAAAGAAATATCTTAAAATTTTATAGTGATAAAGGGTACCTTTCTTAATTCTTTCTAATCCCTGAGTTACTGCCAACTGTTCCGGGTCTAACTCCCTGACATTAGTTCCTAATTCTATATTTTACACTTGTAACTTGTATGGCTCAACTCGTCGTGGGGATCTATTAGTCATTCTTATAGTTTAAGAGTATATAAGCTTAAATAAATTACTGGGATGAATAAAACTAATTATAACCAAGCAGTATATCCATGTGAAAATATATAAGTCAGGCTAAAGATAATCTCCATAGATAGCTTTAAATATAGTGCAGCATAGTTACAAAAAAATTTACATCAGAGAGTGCGTACGCTAAATAGGTACATAGTAGGGAACAGTGCCAAAAACAGATACATGAAAAGGCGTACACGTTACTACTACTACGTGTTACATGCCTGCGTATAGTTATATACACAAAAGATGGACTACTAGTCCTATTACAATAGAGCTCTAGGGCCTGGGAATTCCTATCCCAAAAGTCCTTCAATCATCCTGATCCCCAACCTTTGGCTTTCCCTTCTCAGCTATGTCTCTCTTGGTTGGTTCCTCGCCCACATTCTCAGTTGGGTCAACATTGACTGTGGAATCAGCATCCTCCACGGAATTGAAGTCTTTATCGGAACCTCTCCATCATCATCCTCCTCCCTATCAGTCCCCATGACTGACTCAGCGGTTAAGGGTGCATCAGCTATGGACTCCTCTGGTACTGGGGGTGGCATAGCAAGAGGTGGTCTTACGGGTCCTGGTGGGGGTGTCAGCTTAACTCGAAAAGTCATGACTCAGAGGGTATAGCGGTCCCGAGTCATCTTAGCTGCTTCCTGATGAACAAGTATAAGGGTGCTTTCTCGGTAATGTGCCTATCTCTGCAAGATCTCTGGGTCCTCAATTCCCAATACATGTACATCATGCCACATGTTTTCCTCCAAATGCTGCTGGGCACTCCGTCGAATCCTTTGTCGGTACAATACTGGGTCTGCAGGCTCTATACAATCTGGGTATACCCAATGTCCTCCAAATCCATCTTGGACATAAAAGGGTTCCATGCTAACATGTCCAATATAAACTCTCATAAGGTCAGTATCTTCATAAGTGGGGAAACGATCTAATGGTTTATAACTTAAAGTGCATAGGACAAACGGTAAATGCCTAAACCTAGGCTCTGATACCACTAAAACCCTGTCACGCCCCAGAGTAAGCCAAAAATAGGGAAAAATAAAAATTTTCCTTTATGGGTCTGTAGACACGTGACTAGTTTGTCAACCGTCCTGTCCTTCTAACTCCGCACCATACAATCATAAGGGAAATGCTAGAGCATAAGCATGACCTAAACTTATCAGAGTATAAATACAGCAGCGAAAATTAAACAAGAGTTATAATAACTTCAATCCTAATACAAGAGGCCATACTAAACAATTTACATAAGCTAAAAAACTTGAGAAACTATCTATCAGATCTTTGGTAAGGCCTTATTCTCCTTGGCTCCCCGGCATTGCATCCTGAACTCTTCTATCTATCTCCAAACCTGCAACACTCTGGGCATATGAATGCCCAGGGCGTAATATGTCGTCAGCCTTGGAACAAGGCTGAGTGAGAGTCTCAACCGCACAATAATCAATAAATACAAAACATCTCTCGACTCACGTCATAGTTTAGTATCTTAAGTTATGGTTAATCTCTTATCAAAAGACGCATTCTCACCACGGACATAGCAGATGTCTCAATAAGACAGGTAGACAGATAAGCATAACATCATAGAATACATTCTCCTTATTATATCCTCGTGCGTGCAAATGCATGACCAATGCGACTTACTCCTAACTCTTACTTTTCAAAACAGATACTTTTCAAAACCATTTCATTTTAAAACCAAAACTTTCCAAAACCAAATCATTTCGAAACAAACCTTTTTTATTCATAAATTCAATCTCATAATTCACTTTCTCTTTCTCATCCACTTGACAACACGCGGTATATCAAGGATGATAACATACTATAACATCCGATTCATACTTATTCCCTTGATAGGCCGCCGGACGTCTTCACAACGCACACTACCCGTAAACAATGGAACTGGCACATAGGACGTCTTCAACCATGTGTATACTCTCATCGGTCATCTACACGGCTGAGAAGTATATTAGAGCACTAGCCGGACGTCTTCAACGATACATGGGATGCCTTCAACCATGTATGCGCATCACCGGACGTCTTCGACGGCGAGAGGCGCGCTAGGAACCCTAACCGTTCATGTCCACCCGGCTCGTCAGCCATTGATCCATCGGATCTAGAAATCACATCTCTTTCACATTCACATATCTCATCTTATTCACATTTTCATCAAACACCTCTCTTTCTCATACAATGCATGCTAACATATGTCATGAAATGCAAGTGAGTACACTATCGATACCCATATGCAAAACCGCTTTCGTTCTCTTTATTATTAACATAGCATGTGTTATCTAATCCAGTTAACAACCATCGTAAAATGTGCATTTAATAGTTAGCAGCAGAAACATGACATATAAAACATGGATCACGTAGCATGGATTTGATACCAATAATCATATAGATAAAACCCTTAACATGCTCACGTATGCGATAGCACTATCATAACATGCTTTGCATAGTCTTACAATTATTGGAATACATATAGCATCATAAATCAACACATTACTTATACAAAACATCATACAGATAACTTTTAAACATCTTATATTAATCTTATTAGGATTAGAGTGAGGTTAGTAAACTCACACCGAGTCACCGATCCTCGCAAAGCAGATAATCTTCAAGTTCTACTACAATAAATTGAATAAACAGCAATAATGTATGAGTACAACTAAAGAGGCAAAATGGTCATTTTACCAAATGAGGTTATAAATCTCAAGGTAGTGATCTGCGTGTCATTCTAAGTCCAATGCTATTGACTAGACTCAAATCGGAGTCTGTCGCATTTTACGAGGTAATATACAGGGCTTATTGCACTAATGCGGGCCCTAAAAGACAGGCTATATTTTTGACCGAGTTGAAAGGTCACTAAACTTTAAGGAAAAGTTCTAGACATTATTCTAAGACTCTGGGAACTGACCGCGTAATTTTCGGTGTCCTAGATTACCGAACATTAGAAATAATACCCGGTTGTATGTCAATCGAGACCGACACATATACCGAGAAACTTATGCACGTAAACTGAGAAAGTGGCACGAAACCCAAGGTGGACCCCACCATGGATGGCCACATGGTGACATATATAACACCCTAGACACATGTCACTAGTATCCTTGCCACTTGTCTACATGTTGGACACTTATCCATGCATGCAACACCCTAACACATGCATGAAGACACCTAGCAACCACCTAGCCCTATTTATACATGCATACACACACACTACACCCTCTTGGACACTTAAAATCTTCACTTATAAAGAGAGAGAGAGAGAGAGAGAGAGAGAGAGAGAGAGAGAGAGAGAGAGAGAGAGAGAGAGAGAGAGAGAGAGAGAGAGCTAGGAGATGAACTCCATGGTGGGATGAAGGAAGTTAGAAGAAGGAGAGGAACAAGGAACATCCACCATTGAAGTTGAATTCAAGCTTCCTTAAGCTCAAATCCAAAGCCCAAGCTCAATTTCAAGTTTAGGTGAGTAATCTAACTCACTTTAGAACATATATAGTATGTACTAATGTTTAGTAAGTGTTTGATGTTGTATTTTGAGGTTCTATTATGCAACATGCAAGTTAAATCTTTAAATATGAGAAACTAAAACTTCCAGCAGAATGTTGCTTAGTAAAATGAATGTGTTGTGCAGCTCAAAAATCCAAACTAAGCTAGGTTTTTTTTCTAAAGAAAGATAACGCATATATCTACAAATAACTCTTCTATAGCTCAGTCTAGAAATCACTCCTTCATAGGTGAAATGCATGTACAACGCAGTGTTATAAACCTGGGAAATCAGAAACTTCCAGCAGAATGTAGTGTAATAAAATTAATGTTTTGTGCAGCTCAAAAATCCGAATTAAGTTAGGGTTTTTTGTGAAGAAAGCTAACTCATATATCTACAAATAATGCTTCTATAGCCTGGTCTAAATATGACTCCTTCATAGGTGAAAGTCACATACAATGCAGTACTATAAATCTAGGACAGAACAGTCCGAAAATTTAGAAATGTCTGAGTAAAATAAATATTTTGAGCATCTCAAAAATGTAATTGAAACTAGATTTTTTTTATTCATGAAGATGATCCAAATACCTATAGTGTTGTAATTTTGAGTTTAATCTAAAAAGCAATTTTTCATGTCCAAATAAATCATGTTAATTTAGTCAACACAGTGAAAATGTATCCTGGCAGATTGTGTAACTTTTTGTATGATGTTTTGTTATGCATGGTGTTGATTGTTGATGCTAGTTTTCCGGTACCTATGTTATGAAAATCTTGTGCTATGGTAGTGCTATCGCGTAGATGAGTATGTTAAAGGTTTCATCTATATGTTTATTGGTATTAAAACCATGTTATAAATCCATGAGTTACGTGAATTTAGTTTAATGACCGTTGGAAAGTTTATACCCAAACTATAAGTATGTTGAATGGCACAATTATTGCGTTGGTAAGTGATTGGGAAAGTTTCCATCGTAAGTATATTGAGAGGAAAACGGAATGTCGAACGTAAAGCGAAATACTGATGGTTATAAATGGATGATATTAGGGAGACAGTTAACTATTCATTGTTGAGTGTTGTTCTTTCTTGACTAGTAAATGAACGTTTGGAGTTAAGTCTTCTTTCAGTCAATGTCATTGGTCAGTTCAGTTCTGGGTTAAGTTTCAAAGGAAATGATTGGGTTTAAATAAGACATGGTTTTGAGAATAAGAAAAGATGAACGAGACATAGTATCGAGAATAAGAAATGATGAACGAGATATGGTTTCGAGAAATAAGAAGAGATGATGAATAACTTACCTTGGTGGTGGTAACATTAAGGGGACCCTCACTTAGCTTAACCGCTAATGGCTTTTCATGCCGCTGGACCTTCCACGTCCAGGCTTTGCAGGTCTAGACGGAGCTGGCTATGATCAAGATACAGATTTTACTACTAAAGACTATGCTGGTGAAGATTACTACAAGGAAGGCTATGGTTTTTCCAGCTGAAGATCTTGGAGTTTTTTCTTTTATCATAGTTCTGTTATTAATATGTTTAATGATGTGATAGCTTAGTTAAACTTGTAATATCTATCTTTTGGATATCTTTTAGTCTGTAACATACTAATCATGTAAGACTTGAATGTTTAGATTCTTGCTTCCGCTGAACTTAGTCACTTTCCCGTATTATATTATTGTTTTAAGCATTTTTGGACAATCAGGTGACATTCACAACCAGTCACGTGTCTACGAACCCATAAAAGAAATTTATTTTTCCCTATTTTTGGTACTTCGGAGCGTGATAGGGATTTTTGGTATCAAAGCTTTAGGTTTAGACGCGCTCACTGATTGTCCTATACCTTAAGTTATAAGCCTAAGATTTACCTCGTATTAGTACTGACACTAAGTTAGCTCCTCTTGCATGACTATGGCATTGATCTTCATTCACGATGATTTCAGAGGTCACTATAATCGCGACTGTCGTATCCAGCCTGCCGACCCTGTACTATATCGACAGCGGATGTGCCAGAGGGCGAGGCATATCTTGGAGGAGGACATGCGGAGAGCTGTGCTTACCGATGCATTGCAGTATCTAGATCGAGTTCAGCTCGAGTCGATCCATGCTTTAGAGACTACCATACTTATTCACCAGGAGCTTATCAGCATGACTCAGGACAAGGCACTATATGACGATATACTCTTCCCGATTATCATGGCCGCACCAGCACCACCATTCTCACCCGAGCCCATACCAGAGCCAGATGCAGATTTAGATCCCATTGATACAGATAGCGACAACGATATAGCGAGTGTAGAAGATTCTGTACGCAGTGACCACTCAGCAGAGGACCCATCTAATTGTGACGACACAGATGATGACGATGACCTAACAATTGTGGATGAACCGACGAGTAGCGACGATGAGCTGATCGAGAAGGTTGACCCAACGGACAATCTTTAGACACCAGGGGATGATGTACACGACCATCCAGCACCACCAGTTGGTGGGGATGAGATGATATCGATGCCTGAGCAGGACCACGAAGCAGATCCAACTGACATCAAGGAGAAGGAGGAGGACCCTGAGGAGGAGTTCTTAGAGGACTTGTTATAGGTAATAAGAGAGGCAAACTTTACCTTAGATATGGTAGGCGAGTATCATAGTAAGCAGTCATATCCTTTCTACTCATTCCACTCCCTTTGAGTAAATCGATACCTTCTATTCTAATGGTCATTTCTTCTGGAAAAGAGATCTATATATTTTGTAAAGTGGCTCCGATTACTGTCAATAATTATTGTGATGCACTCCTTGATAAGTAATTCATTTCCTTGAATTTTTAGAAATTCCCTAGTCAACAATTCCTGAGTATGTACCTTGATCATCCGATCCTTGACAAATTCTTTTGAGAACAAGTTCGATCACTAGTACTGCAAAGTCATTCTTTTTGACTTATTATTCCTTGAATAAATTCTTAAAAGTTCATTTCATTTGAAATAATTCTAAATGAGTTCTCTGTCCTTGTTCTTGCCATGAACTCAAAAAAAAAAAAAAAAAAAAAAAACGTTGTACTCTCTGTACATCTTGACCTCTTATTGTCTCTCTCAGTTGCTACCTTATTTTTTATCAGTGGGGTTTCATTTGGACTATTTCACTTATGAAATACCTAATTCTTATTTCATTCATTGAAGGCCTTATGCCATCAGTTTTCTTTCATTTCCTACAAATCTTGAGATGCTACGATTACTTCCATAGTAAATAGTCATTCAATCATTGTTAGATTTACATCTTATTCTTGAATGGATCACATCATTCTACTATTGTACTTCTATCTGTGAGAATTCAATCATTTCAATCTATTCAATCATTTCAATCATCGTATTCTAGTTACTGGGATTATGATGATAACTATAATGTGAGATGTAATAGACTATGATTGCTTTGCATAAGGTATGATAGAAATCTTATAGACACGAACTCATACGTAGGAACAGAAGAATCTTCTCGATCTCTGCAATGGATGAATCATCTCAAACAACTGAGGACCAGTCCAGAAGGCTAAGCAACATAATACCTAAGGAGATTGATCCCATCGGTGTATTTGGAAGACTGATACAAGGCTTATGGAAGACCGCTGACGGCACTAGCACAAGTGACTATGGAAACGAGTTGTTTAGACACCTCCATATCGCCCATTCAGAATCGCTTTTTAGACTACTCAAGCCACAACCTGCTACACTACCAAGGTCAACCCTACTACAAAGAGCACATGAGATATTGACTTAACCCGATGTCATACCCCGAATCCACACATGTGAACTCAAGACACGTGGCACGCCACAAAGGCCTTCAAACAACAATTTACAAATGAAAAAGAGGGAAAACAAGCACGTTTACACCATTATGTTAGAAACATTAAGCCCAAGGGAAAAATGGTAATTAATAAGGTATAGCAAATTTTATACCAAAAGATAGGTTTTTGAGTCCCGGTTCTAACGCAAAAAATGGTGCACAAATTCGAGTTTTCTAGAGAGAGTTATGTTCGTTTCCGTAAAAGTCGACAGTGCAGCAAAATGACCTGCGGATTGATCCGCCCAAAAACCAGATCGATCCGATTTTGACAGAACCTCATTTTTGGCCCTCCAGAAGTGCCAGATCGATCCGCTCAAGACCCGGATTGATCCGGATTCTGCAGCACTCAATTTGACAGCAATTTTCACTGTTCTGCAGATCCAAAACACATCCAAACACCTCCAAACCTAAACCAAACTTCATGAAACTTTCTAAAATCATTTCAAAACCAATCTCAAATCAATCCAAACCATTTCCAAGATATGCTAACATGGTTTTAAAACATTAAACAAAATCCACCAATGCTACAATACTCAAACACCTCCAATTCTCACAAAAGCAAACAACACATATGAGTTTTGATCCAAACTCACAACTAACATATCCAAATCACAAAAACAAGAGTTTGAAAAGTTACCAACATGATTTAAAACCATGAACAAGATGTGCAATGCAATCTCTCCCAAATCTCTCCCAAATATTCCCAATTCCCTCAAGATCAACCAAAACAAGTTTTCTTAAAACAAACTTCCATTCAAACATATTCCAAACTACATTATCAAGGCAAGAAATATACCAACAACATTTTAAGCTCCGGTTACATGATTTACACGAGACTTGGAGCGATTAAGCTAAAACTAACATAATCTACTATGTTTTAGTACAAACCCAAGTTAGCTATTACAAACTACAAGTTTTACACCAAACCATAAGTTTTACTCAAAACAACTATATACATGAAGCTACTACAATTACAAGCTTCCTTGTCACCACAAATTCCACGTTCATCTCCCCGGATTCTCGCCGCCGTGCTCACCTACAATGGTTATTCAATAACCACTACAATATATAAGCTATATGCTTAGTGAGAAATATCAATCAAGTACACGGATGACATATCAATGTTTATATTCAACTCAACAAATATAATGATCTTCGGATAAGCAAGTATTTCTTCCACCACTACCCACAAGTCCGCGACTCCCCCGATAGTCCACGGCACAAGCCAATGACCCACGCCACACACGTGCGGTCTAATGCCGTTGTCGGTAACAAGTGGTTATCACCACGGAACAATCTCATGGCGGATTCATACAAGCTTTCCTTTGACCCACATAGACAACTAAACATGCTCACATAAACATATCACCGTGCTTTTCACAAAATCATAGCTAAATATGAGTGATTAAGCTAAATAGACATGAAATCAACATCATATGAACATAACCATGAATCTCATTCATAGGCAAGATTGAAACCACTCACCTCGTCGCAATTCACTCCTAGTTGAGAAATTAAAGCTCAAATCTACTCCGGTTTCAAATCCTACATGAATTTGGCAAACTACGGATTACCGCTCCGAATTGGGTCGCGAGAAATACGACGATTAAACTCAATAAAATCAGTACCAAAACGTAGAACTCACCTCTACGAGTCCGAATTCGGTCTCGGAATTGAAATTGGGTATCGAACGGTGCGTCGATTGACGTCGAGAAGCTCCGACAAACCCCCGTCTCCTTTCTCTCTCTCTCTAACCGATTGAAAATTAAAGAAGAAGAGATATGGATCTCCTCTTAATTCCCAACTCATATATGGTTTTATCTTTCTATTATAAAACCCACCAATTTTCTGGTTATTT
Organism: Hydrangea macrophylla; assembly: GCA_033977485.1. Lineage (NCBI taxonomy): Eukaryota > Viridiplantae > Streptophyta > Magnoliopsida > Cornales > Hydrangeaceae > Hydrangea > Hydrangea macrophylla. Next base: position 2,703,845 of record CM066998.1, on the reverse strand, counting down.
GCAATTTCACCCCTAACTAGTTTTATGACTAACTATTTAGTCCTCTTAACTTAAGTGGGTATTTGTCTATGTCTCGCATGAGTCCCATAAGTGGTCCCACATAATTATATGAAGTTGCTAATTAGCCTACTAGTTATATAACGTGTTCATTTCGTCCTCACCAAGGTACTCCAAATGACCACATAATTGATCTCTAACGATAAACAATATATTCTAACAACGTGCAAATATTTCACATATGCCTTAATAAACATTTAAGCACGTAAGGGTGATTCCACAACTTTGTCCCATCACAATGGAACTTTCTCAACTCATGTCCCAATTTGGGACTGCCACATTGGCCAACATTGGGTTCCCAAACTGGACACCCATAATCAACTAGTGAGTTAAAACTCACTTAAACATGTGTTAGTAAACACCAATTAATTTTGCTAATGCATACTAAATCATAATTAACAGTTAATTGCGGGAGTGGGTGTTACATCTCTCCCCTCCTTAAAAGAAGTTTGTCCCCAAACTTAAAGTACCTCAAGATTCGAATAAGAATGGGTATTTCTCGCGCATCTCATCTTCCCGTTCCCACGTAGCCTCTTCAACGGAGTGATTACGCCACAAAACCATAACCAATGGAATAGACTTGGTTCTCAGAACTTGAACTTTCGCATCGAGAATTCTCACTGGATGTTCTATGTAAGTCAAGTCTTCCGGTTCTGGCGTGATTATATGACGTGAATCTGACACACAATGTCGCAACATTGATACATGAAACACATTATGAACGTTCTCCATTTCTTGTGGTAGCTCTAACCGGTATGCTACTGGTCCAACTCTACCAATGATTTCAAATGGTCCAACGTACCTCGGATTCAGTTTCCCATGTTTTCCAAACCTCACAATCCCTTTGGTCGGTGACACCTTTAGGAACACATAATCACCAACTTCAAACTCTATTAGTCTTCTTTTCAAATCCGCGTAGCTCTTGTAACGACTTTGAGCTGTTTGCAATTGTTGCTGTATCACCTTAACTTTCTCTGTGGTCTGCTGGACTATCTCAGGTCCCAATAGTTTCCGTTCTCCTACCTCAGCCTAACAAATCGGCGAATGACATCTACGCCCATATAAACCTCAAAAGGTGCCATCCCAATACTGGATTGAAAACTATTATTATAAGTAAATTCAGCCAATGACAAGTGTTGTTCCCAATCACCTTTGAAATCAAGAACACATAATCTAAGCATATCTTCCAATATCTGAATTACCCTTTCTGATTGTCCGTCAGTCTGCGGATGAAAAGCTGTGCTAAAATTCAACTTTGTGCCCATAGCCTCTTGTAAAGCCCTCCAAAATCTTGATGTAAATCTACTATCTCTATCAGAGATAATAGACACTGGAACTCCATGAAGCCTTACAATTTCCTGAACATATAACTCTGCCAACTTCATCAGATCATTCGTCTTAATCGCTAGGAAATGCGCAGACTTGGTTAATCGGTCAACAATACCCAAATACTATCATTTGATCTTCTGGATTTTGGTAAACCTGCTACAAAATCCATTGTGATGTTCTCCCATTTCCATTCCGGTACTGGCAATGGTTGCAATAATCTCGCTGATCTTTGATGTTCTGCTTTTATCCGTTGACACACCATACACTTTTCTATGTGTTCGGCTATTTCTCGCTTCATTCCAAACCACCAATAATTATCTCGTAGATCACGATACATTTTAGTACTTCCCGGATGAATAGAATATTTGGTATTGTACGCCTCCTCTAGAATCGTCTCTTTAATTCCATTAACATCGGGTACACAAATTCGATTTCTATATTTCAATACACCATCCACATAAGTGAAATCCGGTTGCTTACCCTCAGGTATTCCGTCACAAATCTTCCTCAAATTTGGATCTTGAAGCTGTTTCATTCTAATTTCATCCACAAGTGTCGGTTGTGCTATAATAGCCGCCATCAAAGCTCCCTCAGTTCTTGGAATTACTTCAAGTTTCAATTGCTCCATTTCACGAATCAGCTTCTCTTGAGAAGTTACAACATAAGCTAAGTTTCCGGTTGACTTTCGGCTCAATGCATCGGCCACCACATTGGCCTTTCCCGGGTGATATTGAATTGACAGATCGTAATCTTTCATCAACTCCAACCACCGTCTCTGTCTCATATTCAAGTCTCTCGAATATATACTTCAAGCTCTTGTGATCCGTGAAAATTTCACACCGTTCCCCGTATAGATAATGCCTCCAAATCTTCAAGGCAAAGATTACCACTGCCAATTCCAAGTCGCGTGTCGGGTAATTGGTTTCATGTGGTCTCAGTTATCGTGAAGCATATGCAATTACTTTGCTATTCTGCATTAGAACACATCCTAGACCTCGATACGAAGTATCACTGAATACAACAAACCCCTCAGTCCCTGACATAATCGTCAATATCGGTGCTGTCGTAAGCCTAGTCTTCAATTCTTTTAAACTTTTCTCACATTCGGAACTCCAAACAAAAGGAACATCTTTTCTCATTAGCTGAGTCATAGGCATCGCAATTCTTGAGAAATTCTCTACAAACCTTCGGTAATACCCGGCCAACCCCAAGAAACTTTGAACCTCTGACACATTTTTCGGTGGATTCCAATTGGCTACTACTTCAATCTTCTGTGGATCCACTGAAACACCTGCTTTAGAAATCACATGTCCCAAAAATGCTATCTCCGTAAGCCAAAACTCACATTTCTTCAATTTACCAAATAATTTCTTCTCGCGAAGTCATTGCAACACCAATCGTAAATGCTTCTCGTGATCTTCAACACTTTTAGAGTAGACCAAAATATCATCAATAAAGACAATTACAAATTCATCTAAGTATTCCTTGAATATCCGGTTCATCAAATCCATAAAAGCTGCGGGCGCGTTGGTAACTCCGAATGGCATGACCATAAACTCATAATGTCCGTATCGAGTCCTGAACGCTGTCTTTTCCACATTCTCCTCCTTAACTTTCAGTTGATGGTAGCCCAATCTCAAATCGATCTTTGAGAAAACTTGTGCTCCTTGAAGCTGATCGAAAAATCATCAATCCTTGGTAATGGGTACTTGTTTTTAATAGTCAACTTGTTCAGCTCCCGATAATCAATACACATTTGCATGGTTCCGTCCTTCTTCTTGACAAATAAAATCGGTGCTCCCCACGGAGAAACACTAGGTCGAATAAATCCCTTGTCAAGCAACTCTTGTAACTGGTTCTTTAGCTCTTTCAGTTCCACGGGTGCCATTCTGCATGGTGTCTTTAATACTGGTTGTGATCCACGTGCTACCTCAAATAGTAAACTCAATCTCTCGCTCAATTAGCATGTTTGGTAGATCCTCAGGAAATACATCCGGAAACTCCCGTACAATCGAAATATCTTCTACTCGAGTCCCCGTGACACGTCATAAGAATCCTTGACAACCCTTTTTCAAAAACTTCCTAGCCTGAATTATTGATATCATATATGGTGGCACTGCTACACCAACCCCTTGGAAGGTAAACTCTTTTTGCTCTGGTAATTAGAAATTTTCCCTTTTTTGTTCGTAATTTATTGTAGCCTGATTTGTAGACAACCAATCCATGCCCAAGATTACGTCAAAGTAGTTGACAGTTAACAAAATCAAATCAACAGTCAATATCTTATCACCTACTCTGATTTCACATGCTTTGAACACTGAAGAGGTCACTAACGGTTTACTTAGAGGTAATGATACGGATAGATCATACCTTAAGGGTTCTGACATGCTATGTAAATGTTTGACAAATTCATGTGAGACAAATGAGTGTGTTGATCCTGAATCTATCAAAATTCGTGCTGGATGTGAACAGATATGAAGTATACCTGACATCACGGAGTCTGTAGCTGACATGTTCCCCGGTGCGAGTTGAAAAGACTTCCCTTGCCTCTGTTCCACGCCTTTTCCTTTATCAGTGGGCGGTCCCGATCTTGCTCCGCTGGATGCCATAGAACTTGCCCCTTGTTGTCGCTTCTTTGGACAATTCGTAGAAAAGTGTCCTGGTTACCCACAATCAAAGCATTTTCCCCTCATATCCGGAATTGAGTTCACAAAGCTAGGCGGTCGTGTTCTGGATTGCGGACAATTCTTGGATATGTGCCCTACTTTCTTACAAATGTTACACGTGCTTAGCAAATAACAAACTCCCCTGTGTCGGCGATTACACGTAGGACACAACGGTCGAGCCCCCTCAGAAAATGAACTTCCACTTTGACTACCTGAACCTGACCTAGACCCTCTTGAAAATGGTTTCTTGAAGAAGCCTTGCCCCTTCCCTTTATCTTCACCTTGTCGCTTTCCTTGTTGTCCCTGCTTATACTTGTTAATATCTCATTCGGCTATGAGAGCTGCATTCTGGACTTGAGCCACAGTTCCAAATTCATGAGTATCCACCCTACATTGGATGTTATCCCTCAACCCCTCTTCAAACTTTCGAGCTTTGTCTTCCTCGGTTATCGCCGTATCCTTCGCAAATTGAAGCAATTCACTATACTTGGAAATGTATTCATTCACTGTCATATCCCCCTGTTGGAGATTCATGAATTCCCGACGCTTCTATGCTTTAGCCGCTCGAGGAAAATATTGTTTGTAAAACTCTTCCACAAACTTTTCCCAAGTGGCCGGGCTACCTTGATCAAGTAAACCCACCCACCAATTCTGAGCACCTTCTTTCAGGGTATCAGTGGAAAACGTAATCTTTTGCTCTTCGGTACATTCTATAGCACGGAATATTCGCTCCATATCTGATACCCAATGAATAGCTGTCATCGGATCCGGTCCCCCATCAAACGTAGTCGGTTTTCTCTTATAGAATTGCTCAATCGTAATACGGTCCACCTTGGGTTCAGGATTTGGATTTGCATACCTTTCATTTACTGGTGGTACTCGATCACCAACGGCGCCAACAAAATTAGTTACCAAATCCACCAAACGATCCATTCTTGCATCGAGGTCTCGATTTTGGTCCATTTTTCACCAAATTCTTGCCTGCCAGTCAAATATGCATGAATACTATGCCTGCTATGCCATATATCATATGATATAAATGATTCAACTATCATAACATAGCATTAATAATCATATGCATACATGTGATGCAACTACCTGCTCAATATCTACGCGTTACTCTCAAGTCGTCGTCTCTCGTCCTAAAGTTTTCTATGCCTATTGCTCTGATACCACTAAATGTCACGTCCCGAATCCACACATGTGAACCCAAGACACATGGCACGCCACAAAGGCCTTCAAACAATAATTTACAAATGAAAAAGAGGGAAAACAAGCACGTTTACACCATTATGTTAGACAAATTAAGCCCAAGGGCAAAATGGTAATTAATAAGGTATAGCAAATTTTATACCAAAAGATAGGTTTTTGAGTCCCGGTTCTAACGCAAAAAACAGTGCACAAATCCGAGTTTTCTAGAGAGAGTTATGTCCGTTTCCGTAAAAGTCGACAGTGCAGCAAAATGACCTGCGGATCGATCCGACCCAAAACCGGATCGATCCGGTTTTGACAGAACCTCATTTTTGGCCCTCCAGAAGTGCCGGATCGATCCGCTCAAGACCCGGATCGATCCGGATTCTGCAGCACTCAATTTGACAGCAATTTTCACTGTTCTGCAGATCCAAAACACATCCAAACACCTCCAAACCTAAACCAAACTTCATGAAACTTTCTAAAATCATTTCAAAACCAATCTCAAATCAATCCAAACCATTTTCAAGATATGTTAACATGGTTTTAAACCATTAAACAAAATCCACCAATGTTACAATACTCAAACACCTCCAATTCTCACAAAAACAAACAAGACATATGAGTTTTGATCCAAACTCACAACTAAGATATCCAAATCACAAAAACAAGAGTTTGAAAATTTACCAACATGATTTAAAACCATGAACAAGATGTGCAATGCAATCTCTCCCAAATCTCTCCTAAATATTCCCAATTCCCTCAAGATCAATCAAAACAAGTTTTCTTAAAACAAACTTCCATTCAAACATATTCCAAACTACATTATCAAGGCAAGAAAGATACCAACAACATTTTAAGCTCCGGTTACATGATTTACATGAGACTTGGAGTGATTAAGCTAAACCTAACATAATCTACTAAGTTTTAGTACAAACCCAAGTTAGCTATTACAAACTACAAGTTTTACACCAAACCATAAGTTTTACTCAAAACAACTATATACATGAAGCTACTACAATTACAAGCTTCCTTGTCACCACAAATTCCACGTTCATCTCCCCGGATTCTCGCCGCCGTGCTCACCTACAATGGTTATTCAATAACCACTACAATATATAAGCTATATGCTTAGTGAGAAATATCAATCAAGCACACGGATGACATATCAATGTTTATATTCAACTCAACAAATATAATGATCTCCGGATAAGCAAGTATTTCTTCCACCACTACCCACAAGTCTGCGACTCCCCCGATAGTCCACGGCACAAGCCAATGACCCACGCCACACACGTGCGGTCTAATGCCGTTGTCGGCAACAAGTGGTCGTCACCACGGAACAATCTCATGGCGGATTCATACAAGCTTTCCTTTGACCCATATAGACAACTAAACATGCTCACATAAACATATCACCATGCTTTTCACAAAATCATAGCTAAATATGAGTGATTAAGCTAAATAGACATGAAATCAATATCATATGAACATAACCATGAATCTCATTCATAGGCAAGATTGAAACCACTCACCTCGTCGCAATTCACTCCTAGTTGAGAAATTAAAGCTCAAATCTACTCTGGTTTCAAATCTTACATGAATTCGGGAAACTACGAATTACCGCTCCGAATTGGGTCGCAGGAAATACGACGATTAAACTTAATAAAATCAGTACCAAAACGTAGAACTCACCTCCACGAGTCCGAATCCGGTCTCGGAATTGAAATTGGGTATCGAACGGCGCGTCGATTGACGTCGAGAAGCTCTGGTAAACCCCCGTCTCCTTTCTCTCTCTCTAACCGACTGAAAATTGAAGAAGAAGAGATATGGATCTCCTCTTAATTGCCAGCTCATATATGGTTTTATCTTTCTATTATAAAACCCACCAATTTTTTGGTTATTTGCAATTTCACCCCTAACTAGTTTTATGACTAACTATTTAGTCCTCTTAACTTAAGTGGGTATTTGTCTATGTCTCGCGTGGGTTCCATAAGTGGTCCCACATAATTATATGAAGTTGCTAATTAGCCTACTAGTTATATAACGTGTTCATTTCGTCCTGACCAAGGTACTCCAAATGACCACATAATTGATCTCTAACAATAAACAATATATTCTAACAACGTGCAAATATTTCACATATGCCTTAATAAACATTTAAGCACGTAAGGGTGATTCCACAACTTTGTCCCATCACAATGGAACTTTCTCAACTCATGTCCCAATTTGGGACTGCCACATTGGCCAACATTGGGTTCCCAAACTGGACACCCATAATCAACTAGTGAGTTAAAACTCACTTAAACATATGTTAGTAAACACCAATTAATTATGCTAATGCATACTAAATCATAATTAACAGTTAATCGTGGGAGTGGGTGTTACACCCGAGGCGATGGAAGATGCAAGAATAGAACATACCTTCACCAGATCGAACGACAATAGATCGAACGACCTCATAGACTGCTGACATCGACCGCGTTTAATCACAACGAACGACTTGCACTGCGAACATTAGTGAAGATGAGTACTGCACTCAACTTTTAAGCCAATGATCTGATAGCATAGGGCGTACCAACAGAAGACACGTTTCAGGTTTACAATATCGATGTTCCATCAACACGCTGTAGAAATGCATCTCTGACCCTGCGCACGTTATAAATTAAAACCATGTAAGGCTGAGTAATTATATTCATCTTTCTGATTTAACTCCTTTTGAGTAAACCCACTATTTTCTACCATTGGTTGCTTGAGATCAATTATCCTTATGATGAACCTTGGGATGTCCTTATTGTTTCACTAATTGACAGTTATTCGTTGTCCTCTCTGATTTCACTTAACAAGATTTTGGATCATTCTGATCAGTGATAAATCCAATTATGAATTCATTTGCTTTCTAATGCTATAAGTCACCTCTTTGGACTTATCACCATGAAAATCGATTCCAATAATTCATTTACAAACCAATCATTGTAAGTCATTTGGACTTATGATCTGTTAAATTAATCATTGTAATTCGTTTGGACTGTCAACCGTTTGACCAACTTTTGCAAGTGTGTATCCCTTGACATTATTGCAAAGGATCTTTTTGTATTTGTTCACCTAAGGAACTCAAGCATATTGCACCCCTTTGTAAATTAGACTTCATTTCCTTTCATTTCACAAATTCTTCTTATTAGTAACCTTGACTTTTATCATTAAGGCTTCACCTAAATTATTGGCTCATGAGACAAGGAATTCTTATGTCCTACCTGGGAGGCCTTGCGTCTATAGTCATTGCATTACTATGATTGTCCTACAATAATCATCTAACGGTTATTCTCAGATACTCATTCTATACATTGTGATCCTACAAGTGATTGATCACATACCTCTTCGTTTCTAACTCAGTACATAATGAGTATTCATTTTGTTATGAATTCAACTCCTTACAAGTGTATTCAATCCTACTCCAATTACCAGTAACAACTTATATACTTGGTATTAATTAATACATGGAGAAATTGTTTAACAACTTGTGTCATCACCTATGATGCCAAATCTCCATGACGATTTCATGTCGACACGCAAAGGAACTCAATCACAATAACACGCTTAAAAGGACGCCACGACCCCTACAAGTTATAGAAGACAATCGTGAGACCAACTAGACTTCTCAACCATCGTATCAAGAAGCTGAGAGGTAAGAATCTTGCCCGATTAAAGACGTAGAAGAAACAAACCAGTATCCCGAACAACTACTCGAATGAAGTCCACAATCATTGAGAAAAACTCTAAATACATCAAGAATCGTCACAAGAGGCAAAGAAACAATGAAAGGAAAGTTAATCAGACTGCCGTTCAGACACATCCAAAGTAACGTGATATCTGCGACAGCTGCGGAATATCTAGACATCACTTCAAAGAATGCAAAGCACCGAAACAGCTCACAAGTTGATAGACACACTGCTTCAATTGTGGAAAGACTGGACGTGTGCGCAAAGATTGTCCAGAACGAGGAACTCAGAACAAGGTTCCACAACAAAGAAGATCCCGAAAGAGAACTTGCAATCACCAAATTAATCTCAGCATTGAACAAGACGAAAGACCGAAGGTGCCATATTCAATGTCAGAACTTTGAATTTCACTTGGCATTATTTTAGCAAAGAAGTTTGGACGTTTGAAAGAATTTGTGCGAAGGTCTGATTAGTTAGCTAGTGGAAACCTCACAACCTTAAAATCTGAGATATGATTAGTACCTTGTACTTTCTAAGACCTACCAAACTCTAGATTTCGAGGACGAAATCCTCTGATAAGGTAGGTAGAGATGTAGCACCTGAATTTCACTAGAAATTCCACATAGGATATTAGAAATTAGTGATGTTGCCACCAAGGTTGTCAGGTATTCACAATGTTTTTCACATCAGTATGCTGAAGGAGTATCATCAGGGCGCGACGCCACATGTAATCGACTTCAAGGACATTGAGGCAAATAACAACGTGTCTTACACCGAGAGACTGATCAAGATTTTGGATCGAGAAACCAAGAAGCTGAGGAACAAGGAGATCCCATTGGTGAAAGTTCAATGGAATCATCATGATGAAAGAGAAGCTTCGTGGGAAATGGAGTCAGAGATGCGAGAGAAATATCTTTTCTATTTTGTAAATAGATAAGCTCTGATTGCGAGGACGAAATCCTTTAATAGGTGGTGGAAGATGTAACACCTGTAATTTTCTGTCATTATAATATCAACTTTTTTTGAATTTCTGTATTGGACCGACTATATTATTATATTATAATTTCAATTACGTGACGGTATGGACGTGTTGTAGTATTACCATATAGACTATACTAACCATACTAACTCGACCATAATAAGATTTAACTTAGTCCCATACCCGGACCTGGACATTAGAAATAATACCCGGTTGTACGTAAATCGAGACCGACGCGTATACTGAGAAACTTATGCACATAAACTAAGAAAGTGGCACAAATCCCAAGGTGGACCCCACCATGGCCGGCCACATGGTGACACATGTAACACCCTAGACATATGTCACTTGTATCCTTGCCACTTTTCTACATGTTGGACACTTGCCCATGCATGCAACACCCTAACACATGCATAAAGACACCTAGCAACCACCTAGCCCTATTTATACATGCATACACACACTACACCCTCTTGGACACTTATAATCTACACTTATTGTAATGCCCAGAAAACCAAGCCACGTGGGCGAGGTCAACGAGTCAAATAATATAAAGGAAAGCAAGGGATAATCCTACGTGGACCAATCCAACAAGGCGGAAGCATAGGGGAATCCTACGTGGATTCCAAAAATAAGTCAAAAAGGCAGGGATTGACCCTCAAGTACCAAACGGGTCAAAGGGATCAATCAACATAAATTTGACTTAAAACATTTTGAAATAAAGATCGTAACTTTAAACGGAAAGGGTAAAGGACTCTAAAGAATTTTAAATGAAAGGAAACCTTAAGAAAATAAGAAGGTTATTAGGGTACAAATTGTTCCTGAAGAAGGTCCTGAATAAGGTGCAAGCATAAACAGAATGTATTAAACACTATGAATTCAAGGTACAAACGAATCCTGAGGAAAGTCCAAATGATCCTTAAGAAGGTACAAACGTCAGCAGAATGTATTAAACACTATGAATTCAAGGTATAAACGAATCCTGAGGAAAGTCCAAATGATCCTTAAGAAGGTACAAACGTCAGCAGAATGTATTAAACACTATGAATTCAAGGTACAAATGAATCCTGAGGAAAGCCCAAATGATCCTTAAGAAGGTACAAACGTCAGCAGAATGTATTAAACACTATGAATTCAAGGTACAAACGAATCCTGAGGAAAGTCTAAATGATCCTTAAGAAGGTACAAACGTCAGCAGAATGTATTAAACACAATGAATTCAAGGTACAAACAAATCCTGAGGAAAGTCCAAATGATCCTTAAGAAGGTACAAACGTCAGCAGAATGTATTAAACACTATGAATTTAAGGTACATAGTTTAAGTTCGGGTACAAAAGAAGAGGAGATAAACATGTAAGCTTAGTAATATGAATCAATGTCCAAGATTCTAAATTACATCTATTACAACTTCCTCAAATCCAACTATGTAATGAATACATTTCAAAACAAGACTCCGTAAGGGATGTCTTCAAAAGAGTCAAATAATATAAAGGAAAGCAAGGGATAATCCTACGTGGACCAATCCAACAAGGCGGAAGCATAGGGGAATCCTACGTGGATTCCAAAAATAAGTCAAAAAGGCAGGGATTGACCCTCAAGTACCAAACGGGTCAAAGGGATCAATCAACATAAATTTGACTTAAAACATTTTGAAATAAAGATCGTAACTTTAAACGGAAAGGGTAAAGGACTCTAAAGAATTTTAAATGAAAGGAAACCTTAAGAAAATAAGAAGGTTATTAGGGTACAAATTGTTCCTGAAGAAGGTCCTGAATAAGGTGCAAGCATAAACAGAATGTATTAAACACTATGAATTCAAGGTACAAACGAATCCTGAGGAAAGTCCAAATGATCCTTAAGAAGGTACAAACGTCAGCAGAATGTATTAAACACTATGAATTCAAGGTATAAACGAATCCTGAGGAAAGTCCAAATGATCCTTAAGAAGGTACAAACGTCAGCAGAATGTATTAAACACTATGAATTCAAGGTACAAATGAATCCTGAGGAAAGCCCAAATGATCCTTAAGAAGGTACAAACGTCAGCAGAATGTATTAAACACTATGAATTCAAGGTACAAACGAATCCTGAGGAAAGTCTAAATGATCCTTAAGAAGGTACAAACGTCAGCAGAATGTATTAAACACAATGAATTCAAGGTACAAACAAATCCTGAGGAAAGTCCAAATGATCCTTAAGAAGGTACAAACGTCAGCAGAATGTATTAAACACTATGAATTTAAGGTACATAGTTTAAGTTCGGGTACAAAAGAAGAGGAGATAAACATGTAAGCTTAGTAATATGAATCAATGTCCAAGATTCTAAATTACATCTATTACAACTTCCTCAAATCCAACTATGTAATGAATACATTTCAAAACAAGACTCCGTAAGGGATGTCTTCAAAAGAGTTCACCAACCCGACTACTCGTGGGCCTTACCCTTGTCGACCTCACCTGAAACAAAGTGGTTTTATAGATTCATTAAGCACGACGGCTCAATAGATAGCATTGAAGAAATGTACTACTACTTCTAAAATCATGCTAAGACATGTGGTGCAATGATTTGCCTCCGTGGCAATGCAATTAGCCGTAAGGTCAAAACCGTGTAATTTCCCAATACCAAATGCCATAGTCACTCACTCACAACACCGGATGCGAGCCAATCCAACGTGAGTGTAGCATACAAGATCTCCGGTAGCTAGCCGAATATGACCTTGCATTTTTGAATGTTCTAAGGATCATAAACAACCTTCCTCACCTCACACCTGCTTCCTGAATTTCATCTATTTACAACCCCAAACGGGGATTCAAAAAGGCATTCCCTAATTATGGGAATTCTAACAAGATTCATACTCCCAAGCCAATGCCATGTATGTTTTGCCGACTTGGCGACTATGAAATGTGACCACAATGATATGCAACTATAATGTCATCTCAATAATTTAAATGTCAAGAAATTAAGCATAGTAATTCATGATGCCAAGGCTAAATTATTAGGAGGGAAAATATGCAAGGCATAATCAACAACTTAGACAAATAGGAGATTTATAGTACCTTTAGTCTAATTAAAACATTTCAACCAAATGACATTTAGGTTTAGCAAAATTTTCAACTAGGCACATAAGAGCATATAAGCACATAGATCAAGATGTAGGGAACCCCATGCAAGATTAACAAGTATAATGTCTAATCCTACACATAACAAACCATGAAATTAGATTTAGGAGTGCACTAAGTCAATGAAATCTACCTTGTTCTTGAATGGGAAAGGCAAGAGAGATAAAGAGACCAAGAGATGAAAAAAAATACAAGAACCCAAGTGATGGAGCTTCCAAGATCTGGTAAGTAGAAAAGCCCCCTTCTTCCTCTAAGCCATGGCTTGAGCTAGAAAACTCCAAAGTGGAAGATGGAAGCACCCAAAGAGAGCTCTTGAGGAGAGGAGTAAATTGATCTCTAATGTGCTTGGTCCAATTTGTGCTTGAAGGGCTTCAAAAAGATGCTTGATGGTTGAAGCTTTAATGGAATTTTTGTGCTTCCATAAACAAGATATAAGAGTGAGATATAGAGAGAGAATGAAAAATAAATGAGGGAGAGAGAGAGAGAAATGGCCGGCCAAAATGAGGGAGGGGAGGAGAGAGAGAGCTTTGACAACTTTTTGGGGAAAAGTTGTGTCCAAAAGTTGTGATGTGATAGGGGTAGATTTGGGTAGATTTTGGTGTATCACACACACACACACACAAGCAATTATTTACACATGTGTATTCAATTAACCAAAATTTGATACTCATATGTATCAAATTAAAATTATACCGTCCCAAATCAAGACCCACATTGGTCCAAAATTACCAAAGTACCCTTATAAAAATTCTGGGTTTCTACAATCTACCCCCCTTAAAAGAATTCCGTCCCGAAATTCAAACGGTAACAAAACGGAAAGTAATATAAATAAACATACAATGTTTTAGAAATCTTACCTTAATCGGAGAAGAGATGCGGATAACGCAATCTTGCTTCTTGTTCGTCTTCCCAAGTTGATTCTTCGGTGCCATGGTGCTTCCAAAGTACCTTTACCAATGTAATCGTCTTGCCTCGTAGTACGTGCTCTTTGGTCTCCAAGATGCGAATCAGTTGCTCTTCATAGGATGCATCTTGCTCGAGGTTTAGATCAGTCCATTTCACAATATATGATGAATGCGGCTTATACAAGCGCAACAAGGAGATGTGAAACACATTATGAACATTCGAAAGCTGAGGTGGGAGAGCCAAGCGATAGGCTACCTCACCAACTTTATCCATAATCTGAAATGGGCCAATGAAGCGTGGAGACAACTTCCCACTTTGGCCAAAGCGTTGCAATCCTTGCCGTGGTGCTACTTTGATAAAGACATGGTCTCCGGCTTCAAATGATAAAGCTCTTCTTCGGCGATCGGCGTAGCTCTTCTGGCGGCTTTGTCGGTAAGCAATCTCTTGCGAATCAAATTGATCTTCTCGGTCGTCTCACGAACCATATCGGGACCTAAGATGGATGTCTCTCCAACTTCGGTCCAACACAAAGGCGATCTACAAGGTCGGCCATACAAGGCCTCGAACGGTGCCATCTCGATGCTTGCTTGATAACTGTTGTTGTAATTAAACTCCACCAATGGATGGTGATCTTCCCAACTGCCTCCAAAATCCATCACACAAGCTCATAACATATCCTCAAGAGTCTGAATAGTACGCTCAGACTGGCTGTCTGTCTGAGGATGAAATGCGGTGCTAAGTAGGAGCTGCGTCCCCAAAGCCTTCTGAAGACTCCGCCAAAACTGAGAAACAAACTTGGAGTCATGATAAAAAATAATAGAAACTGGTACGCCGTGGAGCCTCAAGATCTCTTTGATGTAGAGCTTACTAAGAGTTTCAGTTGTATCAGTCGTCTTGATTGGCAAGAAGTGTGCGGACTTCGTCAAGTGGTCTACAATGAACCAAATGGCATTGTGCTGTCGAAGTGATCTCAGAAGAGCTGTAATAAAATCTATAGTGATGTGTTCCCACTTCCATTCGGCAATTGGCAAGGGTTGAAGCTTTCCCGCGTTCCTTTGGTGCTCGGCCTTAACTTGTTGACAAACCATGCAACGTGAAACGTAATCGGCAACATGTCGCTTCATATTTTTCCACCAATACTGTCGCCTAAGGTCTTGATACATCTTTGTCCCTCCGGGATGAATGGCAAGTCGAGAGTGATGATAATCCTTCAACACTTCATCACGAATGCTCGAAGGGACAAACGGTTTTCCTTAAAACCTCAGACCATGGTCGGAATTGGACGTCCAACCCTCAAGTGCCTCGCCACGAGAAAGAAGTAAACGGTAGGACTCGGCCTCCTCATCGGATTGTTGAGCATCTAGAATTTACTTCAAGAGTGTCGGTTAAGCAATCATTGTATATAAGGCGGCATGATCTTCAGATTCATTAACTTCCACGTTGAAGTGGCCAAGTTGCTCTAACATCTTCCATTCCGCTATGGCTAGACAAGCCACAGTGTCACGATTCTTCCTACTGAGAGCGTCTGCCACAACGTTGGCCTTTCCCGGATGATACTCCAAACTAAAGTCGTAGTCTTCAAGGTATTCCATCCATCGTCTCTGCCTTTGATTCAAATCTTGCTGCGTGAAAATGTACTTGAGATTCTTATGATCGGAAAATACTTCGAATCTCTCACCATAAAGGTAGTGCCTCCAACTCTTCAAAGTGAAGACAACAGCGGCAAGCTCTAAATCATGAGTCGGGTAGTTCTTCTCGTGTGGCTTCAATTGGCGTGAACCATAAGCAACGATGCTTCTTTCTTGCATTAAGACACATCCCAAACCATCGTGTGAAGCATCACAATAGACGGTGTAGCCTAAACCTCGCTCGGGAATGATTAAGATCGGTGTGGTAGTTAACGTCATCTTCAATTGTTGAAAGGCTCGATCACAAGCGTCGTCCCAAAGGAATTTGGAACCCTTTCGTGTAAGCTTCGTCATTGGCAAGGCTAGATGAGAGAAATCTACTACAAAGCGTCGATAGTAGCCCGCGAGCCCTAAGAAGCTTCGGACTTCGAAAACATTTTTCGGTGGTAGCCAATGCATTACGGCTTCAATCTTTGATGGGTCGACAGAAACTCCCTTTCTTGAAATGACGTGGCCTAGGAACTTCACTTTCGGTAGCCAAAACTCACACTTGGAAAACTTGGCGTAAAGTCGATGATATCGCAATATTTAAAGGACTATCCGTAGATGTTCTTTATGCACTAAAGATGAGATTCATCAAGTCCATGAAAGCAGCAGGTGCGTTCGTCAAACCAAACGACATCACAAGGAACTCATAATGCCCATAACGAGAACGGAAGGTGGTCTTCGAGATGTCTTGTTCCCGAATCCTCAATTGATGGTAACCCGATCTTAAATCAATCTTGGAAAAGCACGTCGAACCACGAAGTTGGTCAAATAAGTCGTCGATCCTTGGTAGAGGATACTTGTTCTTAATTATAGCTTGATTCAACCGGCGATAGTCGATGCAAAGTCTTAGCGATCCATCTTCCTTCTTTACGAATAACACGGGTGCTCCCCACGGTGAGACACTAGGGCGAATGAATCCCTTGTCCAACAATTCCTCTATTTGAGTCTTCAATTCCTTCAACTTGATAGGTGCCATACGATAAGAAGCAATAGAAATGGGCGCGGTGCCCGGCACAAGGTCTATCATGAATTCAAAGTCACGGATAGGCGGCAAACCTGGTAACTCCTCTGGAAATACATCCGAATACTCACAAACAGTAAGAGGGAACTCATCATGAGTCACCTCAACTTCCTCGGTTAACAAACTAGCCAACAAGCCAAAGGGACTTCTCCTTTCGTACAGACTACGCAAGGATGAAGTCGAAAGGTCCAAACGGTCTCCCACAAAATGAATTCGATCTCCATTAGGAGCCAAGAGGGTGACTCTCCTCTTGAAGCAATCAATGTAAGCATTAAATGTGCATAACCAATTCATTCCCAAAATGATGTCAAAATTAGACATGTTCAACACCATAAGATCCACAATTAAACGGTGATCATCAATCACGAGTTCGCAACCGCGACAAACCCTATCCAAGGGTACAACACCTCCAACCGGGGTATCAACAAGTAAGGAAGATTCTAAATGCTCCACCCCCAAACCCAATGTAGTTGCAAAAGATGATGAGATGAAAGAATGAGTGGCTCCGGTGTCTATCAAGACTGAAGCCCAACAGTTAAATACCAGAAATGTACCTCGGATCACGGAAGGTTCACCTTGCTCTTGTGGAGTAGTAACGGGGAGTATATAAGCACGACCTTGGGCTCCCTGACCCTGCTGTCCTCCTCCACGATTTCCCTGGTTGTGGTGTTGGCCTTTAGGTGCATTGGGCCTAACACTATTAGCTGGTGAAGCTGGAAGTGGCAAGAGAGGAGGTCTAAAGCCCACTTGATTCAGTCCAGAAGAAGGTAGCGGGGGTGGTGTTTGTCCCGCTGAAGAAGCTTGGTTCTGACACGATGGGCAGTCGCGTTGAATGTGTCCTGGATGACCATATTTAAAGCAAAGTCTAGGCCCTTGGTGAGATCCACCACGGTTAGGACCAGAACAACAAGAATCCTTTGAGTGGGAGTGCGAAAAGGATTGTTGCTGTTGTTGTGGTTGAATTAGAGTTATAGTTGACGAGGTATCGGTCCTTTGCTTCTTTGGTTGATGATGAGAGGATCCCGTAGGATGATTCTTCAGCGGAGGATTCGCCTCACGAGATTTCTTCAAATGTAGATCCTTGTTCTCGATGGACAAGGAGGCGGCCAAGATGTTCGCATAACTCTTCAGACAGAGAGGTGCCAATTTGGTCTGAATACCGGCCCTCAAACCTTCTTCGAATCTTGCCCCTTTGAAGTTGTCATCGGTGAG
Source organism: Hydrangea macrophylla (assembly GCA_033977485.1). Classification (NCBI taxonomy): domain Eukaryota; kingdom Viridiplantae; phylum Streptophyta; class Magnoliopsida; order Cornales; family Hydrangeaceae; genus Hydrangea; species Hydrangea macrophylla. The sequence goes on along the minus strand of CM066998.1, from coordinate 2,685,968 downwards.
TTGGGCGGAGGCAGAATGTGCCAATGCCGTGAACTTTGCTTCATACTCCGTGACGGTCATGTCACCTTGCTTGAGATTGAAGAAATCGGAACGCATTGCATTCTGGACACTCTCTGGGAAGTATTTCTCTAAGAAGAGACGTTCGAACTCTTTCCAAGTCATCGTCGCAAGAGGGTGAACTTTCAAAGTGCAGTTCCACCAATTAAGAGCCTCATTGGTGAACTGAAAGGAAGCAACATTGATACGAGTGGAATCATCGGTCATGCAGATGTAAGCGAATATGCAGTTGATCCTTTGGAGCAAATCCTCGGCTGCCAAGGGACCGGCGTCTCCTGAAAAGCTTGGAGGACCACGCTTCTCGAACTCTCTCATCAAGATTCGACTCTCCGATAGGTGTGAATCTTATGCTGCTGCTCTTCGCGGAGAGGGTGGTGGGATCTCATTGCGCATAGCCCTAGCAACATCTCTCATAGCATCGGCCATTGCTTGATAGACTTAAGGTCCTCCGGGAAACTCGTGATGATCCGTAGACGACGAGGATGAAACTCTCGTTGCCTGGCCTCGACCTCTAGCACGTCCCCTTCGCCCCCTACCCCGAGATTGTACGGAAGAAGATTCGACCAGGTCATCGTCTCCTCGGCCTCTGGCTCGGCCACCGCAGCCTCTAGCACGACCAACACGCCCTCTAACTCTAGGCGACATAGCTAGAAAACATATAAGAAAAGTCCAATTACCATAAACTAACATATAAGTCACATAAGTGCTAGAAATTTAAACATGTGATCATATAAGCACATAAGCATGTTATCATGTAATCCCGTAGGCAAATAAGCATGCTATCATAATCAACTCATCATTAAAAGAAGTAATACGATTCATTTAACTAAGCATGGTTGATAATGTAAACAAAGAGCAACGGTCACACATGGACCCAATTAACTCCCAGAGTACCAAGGTATTCAAACCCGGTTAGCTCTGATACCATTCCGTAACGCCCAGAAAATCAAGCCACGTGGGCGAGGTCAACGAGTCAAACAGTATAAAGCAAAGCAAGGGATAGTTCTATGTGGACCCATCCAACAAGGCAGAAGCATAGGGGAATCCTACGTGGATTCCAAAGAAAAGTCAAAAAGGGAGGGATTGACCCTCAAGTACCAAATGGGTCAAAGGGGTCAATCAACATAAATTTGACTTAAAACATTTTGAAATAAAGATCGTAAGTTTAAACGGAAAGGATAAAGGACTCTAAAGAATTTTAAATGAAAGAAAACCTTAAGAAAATAAGAAAGTTATTAGGGTACAAATTGTTCCTGAAGAAGGTCCAAGAAGGTCCTTAATATGGTACAAGCATAAACAGAATGTATTAAACACTATGAATTCAAGGTACAAACGAATCCTGAGGAAAGGCCAAATGATCCTTAAAAAGGTACAAACGTCAGCAAAATGTAATAAACACTATGAATTCAAGGTACAAACGAATCCTGAGGAAAGTCCAAATGATCCTTAAGAAGGTACAAACGTCAGCAGAATGTATTAAACACTATGAATTCAAGGTACAAACGAATCCTGAGGAAAGTCCAAATGATCCTTAAGAAGGTACAAATGTCAGCAGAATGTATTAAATACTATGAATTCAAGGTACAAACGAATCCTGAGGAAAGTCCAAATGATCCTTAAAAAGGTACAAACGTTAGCAGAATGTATTAAACACTATGAATTCAAGGTATAAACGAATCTTGAGGAAAGTCCAAATGATCCTTAAAAAGGTACAAACGTCAGCAAAATGTATTAAACACTATGAATTCAGGGTATAAATGAATCCTGAGGAAAGTCCAAATGATCCTTAAGAAGGTACAAACGTCAGGAGAATGTATTAAACACTATGAATTCAAGGTACATAGTTTAAGTTCGGGTACAAAAGAAGAGGAGATAAACATGTAAGCTTAGTAATTTGAATCAATGTCCAAGATTCTAAATTACATCTATTACAACTTCCTCAAATCCAACTATGTAATGAATACATTTCAAAACAAGACTCCGTAAGGGATGTCTTCAAAAGAGTTCACCAACCCGACTACTCGTGGGCCTTGCCCTTGTCGACCTCACCTAAAACAAAGTGGTTTTATAGATTCATTAAGCACGACGACTCAGTAGATAGCATTGAAGAAATGTACTACTACTTCTAAAATCATGCTAAGACATGCGGTACAATGATTTGCCTCCGTGGCAATGCAATTAGCCGTAAGGCCAAAACCGTGTAACTTCCCAATACCAAATGCCATAGCCACTCACTCTTAACACCGGATGCGAGCCACTCCAACGTGAGTGTAGCATACAAGATCTCCGGTAGCTAGCCGAATATGACCTTGCATTTTTTAATGTTCTATGGATCACAAACAACCTTCCTCATCTCACACCTGCTTTCAGAATTTCATCTATTTACAACCCCAAACGGGGATTCAAAAAGGCATTCCCCAATTGTGGGAATTCTAACAAGATTCATACTCCCAAGCTAGTGCCAAGAATGTTTTTCCGACTTGGCGACTATGAAATGTGACCACAATGATTATGCAACTATAATGTCATCTCAATAATTTCAATGTCAAGAAATTAAGCATAGTAATTCATGATGCCAAGGCTAAATTATTAGGAGGGAAAACATGCAAGGCATAATCAACAACTTAGACAAATAGGAGATTTATAGTACCTTTAGTCTAATTAAAACATTTCAACCAAATGACATTTAGGTTTAGCAAAATTTTCAGCTAGGCACATAAGAGCATATAAGCACATAGATCAAGATGTAGGGAACCCCATGCAAGATTAACAAGTATAAGGTCTAATCCTATACATAACAAACCATGAAATTAGATTTAGGAGTGCACTTAGTCAATGAAATCTACCTTGTTCTTGAATGGGAAAGGCAAGAGAGATAGAGAGACCAAGAGATGAAAAAAAATACAAGAACCCAAGTGATGGAGCTTCCAAGATCTAGTAAGTAGAAAAACCCCCTTCTTCCTCTAAGCCATGGCTTGAGCTAGAGAACTCCAAAGTGGAAGATGGAAGCACCAAAAGAGAGCTCTTGAGGAGAGGAGTAAATTGATCTCTAATGTGCTTGGTCCAATTTGTGCTTGAAGGGCATAAAAAAGATGCTTGATGGTTGAAGCTTTAATGGGATTTTTGTGCTTCCATAAACAAGAGATAAGAGTGAGATATAGAGAGAGAATGAAAAAGAAATGAGGGAGAGAGAGAGAGAGAGAGAGAGAGAGAGAGAAATGGCCGGCCAAAATGAGGGAGGGGAGGAGAGAGAGAGCTTTGACAACTTTTTGGGGAAAAGTTGTCTCCAAAAGTTGTGATGTGATAGGGGTAGATTTGGGTAGATTTTGGTGTGTCACACACACACACACAAGCAATTATTTATACATGTGTATTCAATTAACCAAAATTTGATACTCATATGTATCAAATTAAAATTATACCGTCCCAAATCAAGACCCACATTGGTCCAAAATTACCAAAGTACCCTTATAAAAATTATGGATTTCTGCACTTATAGAGAGAGAGAGAGAGAGAGAGAGAGAGAGGGAGAGAGAGAGCTAGCAGATGAACTCCATGGTGGGATGAAGGAAGTTAGAAGAAGAAGGAGAGGAACAAGGAACATCCACCATTGAAGTTGAATTCAAGCTTCCTTAAGCTCAAATCCAAAGCCCAAGCTCAATTTCAAGTTTAGGTGAGTGATCTAACTCACTTTAGAATATATATAGTATGTAATAATGTTTAGTAAGTGTTTGATGTTATATTTTGTGGTTCTATGCAACATGCAAGTTAAATCTTTAAAATCCGAGAGACTGAAACTTCCAGCAGAATGGTGCTTAGTAAAATGAATGTTTTGTGCAGCTCAAAAATCTAACCTAGGCTAGGTTTTTTTGTGAAGAAAGCTAACTCATATATCTACAAATAACTCTTCTATAGTTCAGTCAAGAAATCATTCCTTCATAGGTGAAATGCATGTACAACGCAGTGTTATAAACCTGGGAAATCAGAAACTTCTAGCAGAATGTAGTGTAGTAAAATGAATGTTTTGTATAGCTCGAAAATTTGAATTAAGTTAGGTTTTTTTGTGAAGAAATCTAACTCGTATATATACAAATAACTCTTCTATAGCCTGGTCTAAATATGACTCCTTCATTGGTGAAAGTCACATACAATGCAGTACTATAAATCTGGGACAAAACAGTCCGAAAATATAGAAATGTCTGAGTAAAATAAATATTTTGAGCATCTCAAAAATGTAATTGAAACTAGATTTTTTTTGTACATGAAGATGATCCAAATACCTATAGTGTTCTAGTTTTCAGTTTAATCTACAAAGCAATTTTTCATGCCCAAATAAATCATGTTAATTCAGTCAACACGGTGAAAATGTATCCTGGCAGATTGTGTAGCTTTTTGTATGATGTTTTGTTATGCATGGTGTTGATTGTTGATGCTAGTTTTCCGGTACCTGTGTTGTTATGAAAATCTTGTGCTATGGTAGTGCTATCGCGTAGATGAGTATGTTAAGGGTTTCATCTATATGTTTATTGGTATTAATCCATGAGTTACGTGAATTTAGTTTAATGACCGTTGGAAAGTTCATACCCAAACTATAAGTATGTTGAATGGCACGATTATTGCGTTGGTAAGTGATTGGGAAAGTTTCCATCGTAAGTATATTGTGAGGAAAACAGAATGTCGAACGTAAAGCAAAATACTGATGGTTATAAATGGATGATATTAATGAACTAAACTATGAAACGTACGAACGTGAAAAATAACGATAAAACCTTCAATAATAGATTTAATGTGAATGAGGGACGTTGGGTTTCGTTTCTAGTCATGTGACTACCGGTCAAAGTTGATTCATGAACTTTTGTGTCGTGTTTGGATAATTCTTGTAAAGTTGGTCTCTCGATTATTCCATGGAGTCGATTGGTGAGTTATGTTTTGTTCCTTGATCTGAGGATCGGCATGACGTGTTCGGTCAAGTGCGGATGACCTGAGGATCATCATGACGTGTTCGATCAAGTAGTTGATTAATTTTCCACATCCTTGGACTAAGGATCGACATGACGTGTTTGGTTATGTACGGGTGACCTGAGGATCGGCATGACTTGTTCGTCCAAGTGATTATTAATTTCCCGTACCCTTGGTCTGAGGATTGGCATGACGTGTTCGATAACGTGCGGGCGACCTGAGGATCGGCATGACGTGGTAGACCAAGAGATTGTTAATGTCCCGCACACTTATGCCATTTGGGCGACAGTTTGAATGCTAGTTGGGCGATAGTTTGAATGCCATTTCGGCGATAGTTTGAGTGCCAGTTGGGCGACCGTTAACTATTCATTGTTGATTGTTGTTCATTCTTGACCAGTAAATGAACGTTTGGAGTTAAGTCTTCTTTCAGTCAATGTCATTGGTCAGTTCAGTTCTGGGTTAAGTTTCAAAGGGAATGATTGGGTTTAAATAAGACATGGTTTTGAGAATAAGAAAAGACAAACGAGACATAGTATCGAGAATAAGAAATAATGAACGAGATATGGTTTCGAGAAATAAGAGGAGATGATGAATAACTTACCTTGGTGGTGGTAACCTTAAGGGAACCCTCACTTAGCTTAACCGCTAATGGCTTTTCATGCCGCTGGACCTTCCACGTCCAGCCTTTGCAGGTCCAGACGGAGCTGGCTATGATCAAGATATAGATTTTACTACTAAAGACTATGCTGGTGAAGATTACTACGAGGAAGGCTTGGAGTTTTCTTTTATCATAGTTCTGTTATTAATATGTTTGATGATGTAATAGCTTAGTTGAACTTGTAATATCTATCTTTTGGATATCTTTTAGTCTGTAATATACTAATCATGTAAGACTTGAATGTTTAGATTCTTGCTTCCGTTGAACTTAGTCACTTTCCCGTATTATATTATTGTTTTAAGCATTTTTGGACAATCAGGTGACATTCACAACCAGTCACGTGTCTACGAACCCATAAATGAAATTTATTTTTCCTTATTTTTGGTACTTCAGGGCGTGATAGACTTCTACTATGTCTATGGTGAGAATGCGTCTTCTTATAAGAGATTAACTGTATCCTAAGTTACTGAACAATAACATGAGTTGAGAGATATTTGTAATTACTGATTACTGTGCGGTTGAGACTCTCACTTAGCCTTGATCCAAGGCTGACGGCATGTTACACCCTGGGCATTCCTATGCCCAGAGTGTTGCAGGTTGGAGATAGATAGAAGAGTTTAGGATGCAGTGCCACGGAGCAAAGGAGGATAAAGCCTTGCTGAATATCTGATAGATAGTTTCTCATGTTTTTTTTAAGCTTATGTAAATAGTTTAGTATGTCCTCTTGTATTAAGATTGATGTTATTGTAATTCTTGTTTAATTTTGGCTGCTGTATTTATACTCTGAGAAGTTTAAGTTATGCTTATGCTTTAGCATTTCCCTTATGATTGCTTCACGTGGAGTTAGAAGGACAGGACGGTTAACAAACCAGTCACGTGTCTACGGACCCATAAAGGAAAATTTGTAATTTTCACTATTTTTGGATTACTCTAGGGCGTGACAGGGTTTTTGTGGTATTAAAGCCTAGGTTTAGGCGTTCACCGTCTGTCCAACACTCTTAAGCTATGAACTTTAAGACATTTCTTTTAGTTAGCACCAGTACTAAGGTTGTTTTCTATTTCGGACAGGATAGCATGGAGCACTGAGTAGAGCATGATGCTGAAGATGGAGGGTACAGAGTCACCTTGGAGAGACAGTTTTTTTCTCAAGGATTTGGTCATGTTAGCGCCACCATCAGGCATAGTGTCTGCCAGAGGATAAGGAAATGGACGCGTTGTTTCTCCCGTGAGAGACCTGTTCCAGAGTTAGCATATCATAGAGTGCTAGCACCGCGCTTGTTGTCTGCTGAGATGGAGGATATTTTTCATGCCTTTGGAGACCTGGTAATCCATGACCAGGATGAGCCTCAAGAGGACATAGTACATTTTGTTACACCCGTAGGTTCCGATGATGACTCAGATAATGATCAAGAGGAAGAACCGATAGCAGAGCCTGAGATGATAGAAGACCCTGATTGGCCCTTAGAGCCAGCCTGGGATGCATTTATAGGTATCCCTCTTATCGACTTTCCGCCATCCAGTGACTTAGGAGAGGTTACCACAGACTCTGATGTTGAGAGAGATGGAGATTGGACCCTTAGCTAGTTTGTTTCATCTTGTCAGACATTGTAGTTCCACTTCTTTCATGGAGATTTAAATTTGTAAGACTTATATTGGTACTACTATTGTAATCTTTCTGTCTTATGAGAACCTATTTTCAGTTAGTGACTTGATGATTACCTATATTCTTGATATGGTATGTTTTCCCTTGTATAGTTTCCTTAGATGACCTTGCTGGAACGACTTGTCATGTCGACGGGAAGTTTAGGCACTGACGAACTTCCTGAGATGGATCTCGGAACAGCCAACTAGCCTAGGGTTTAGAAAGACTAAGGATAGTAAGGCGTTGCCATTATGATTCTCATGATAAATGCATTTCTCTGTTGACTTGATTAACTATTACTATTACTTGTTATGTGATCAGATGAGATGAGATAAGATAAGGTATTGACCTATTAGGTATCAACTGGTAAGTATAACCCTTGTTAACATACGCCATGGTTAGGAGAAATCGGAATGCTCAGAATCCACCCAACGGATCAACGGGTGTGATACCTCCAGCAGTGGATCCAACAGGATTGATAGGAGCTCTTGTCCGACGTGTAGAACAAGCAAGTGATCACCTAGACCGCGTCATCAACAATGGAAATGCTCGTCAGACAGGAGATAAACTTCTTGGGAGATTCCGTGCACTTCAACCAAGAACTTTCACTGGAATGACAGAAGCATGGGAAGCTGAGCAATGGCTTCATGATATGGAACGAATGTTTCAAGCCCTTGAATGCAACGAGATGGAGAAAAGACGCTTGGCTATTTTTCAGTTGACATATTCGGCAACAGACTGGTGGGAATCTGTTGAAGCTACGATAGGCGAAGGTGTTGCAAGAAGAATGACATGGGATGTATTCAAGACTAGATTCTTATAAAAGTATTTCCCAAGGACGGAAAGGAATAAGAAGAAAAAGGAATTCATAGAACTAGTTCAAGGCAATATGACAGTACAAGAATACACTGCGAAATTTGAAAGACTATCACGATTTGCACCTTTCATTGTGGATACCCAGCAAAATAAGACATTGCAATATTATGAAGGACTTAACCCAGACATTAAAGTAGTAGCAGTAGTATGCCTCGATCAACCATTCGAAGATATGATCGAATTAGCCACACACCTGGAGAATATAGCTCTGAACCGCAAGAGGCAAGAGAGCAACCGACAAAGAGAAGAAAATAACTGGTTCCAGGCAACCAACCTAAGAGGAAGTCGAAGAGGCAATCAAGTGTCACAGATAACCACTCGAATGCAAACCACGATCACTAAAGGAAACATCGGGCATAACAGGACTCATCACAAGAGATAGAGAAACAATGAAAAGAAAGTTAGTCAAACTACAGTTCAGACACATACGAAGCAACGTGACATCTGTTACAACTGCGGGATACCTGGACACCACTCTAAAGAATGCACAACAACGAAACAACTCACTGGACAACAGGTGCAGTGTTTCAATTGTGGAAAGACTGGGAATGTACGCAAAGATTGCCCTGTACAAGGAGTTCAGAACAATGCCCACCACCACAAAGATCCAGAAAGAGAGATCGCAGATCAGTGAATCAATCCCAACACTGAACAGAATGGAAGACTGAAGGTACCATACTCAATGCCAGAACTTTGATTCTTATATGGTGATGGTATTGTAGGATGTTTGGGACATTCGAAAGAAATTAGGAGAAGGACTTGATGAATCAACTGATGGAAACCTCACAACCCTAGAATCTGAGATGAGAATAGAACCTTGTACTTTTTAAGACCTATCAATCTCTAGATTTCGAGGATGAAATCCTCAAATAAGGTGGGTAGAGATGTAGCACCCAGAATTTTCTAGAAATTCCACGTAGGAATATAAGATTAGTGACATCACCGTGGTACGGTTACAGAAGGTCCATTAGGGTGACCCTAATTAGGAATCCTTACAATGTCCTATAGTAATCGTCTTGACAACGACCACGACGTTAGTAATAACCTAGTGCCTAATAGAATAGACGTAACCTCGAATGTATTAGAGTGGTCATAGCCTCGATGTTACATTTCATTTAGAATTCATAGACAGACTTACACCTAGGCCTACACACAGCCCTATAAGTATATACTTCTGCTACTATATTCATTTTCACAGTTTTGCAACTAACCAGATGTCACGACCCATCCCACTACGCGTGGAAATAGGACACGTGGCACGCCACCAAGGCTCATCCAATTCCATTAAAGTCAAATCGCAGCGGAAAATATTATTAAAATCCTTTAAAATCAGAGTTATAAAAAGTTTTGGCCAATTGGAAACACGTCCAAAAGAACCAGTTTTGAAAACAGAGGCCCAGTCGACTGTGATAGGGTTCAGTCGACTGAGGCCTTCAACTTTCAGTCGACTGTGCCTTGCAGAAACCAAAACTCACATTTCGTAAAGGAATCCAGTCGACTGATCTGGGGACACAGTCGACTGGTTTTACCATTATTAGAAGCAGTAGCCAAAATCCGCAGTGATTCAGTCGACTGATCAAGGGTCCAGTCGACTGTTCCCATTACTATTCACTTTCAGTGTCTCAATCCCACGGAATCCAGTCGACTGATCTAGGGTCCAGTCGACTACTCCCTTACTGGGCAGCCCTGTGTGAAAATTTACAACTCATGCTTCTCCGCATCAACAACAATCACAACCACCACTGACTTGCAACATTTTAAAACACAACTACAGGAGTTCAATTACAAGATTACCATACTACGGAACTAATTCATGATTCTATTACAACGTTTTACAATTTACCAATCCTTACACAAGTTTAGGATTAAAACAAAAACATTTACAATTGTGATTCCCCGGCGTTCCTCGGCCTCACTCATCACGCTTCTTCTTGTCTTTCTTCTTACCTGCAATGGAGTAAATCTCCACTGCTCAGCTATATGCTGAGTGCACAATTCCAAATGTATGATATATGACAATATTCATGGTTTAAGCATCTAAAACACATAGAAATAGTCTCTAGGGTGAGTGGCACGCATTCATCCGGTCGATGCCGTAGGAGGCCCACCTCTCCCACGCATCTCGTACACTGGTTGGGCCTTCCTCCATACCAAGTACCGTGTCCTGGTTGGGCCCACCTCCAATCCAGACACCACCACATTCACAATTTACCATCTCAATCAAATCCTCAAGGTTCGAGGAGCTTACTCTGGATGAATTTGCACCAAACTCCCCTTTGACCCAAGTAGACACATAGCATGCTCACATAAACAGTTTTATACATGCTTTTCTAATAATTTTGCGTGCATAATTAACGGGCCTAATTAACACATGAATTTCGCCCGGATCCAAAATCTCAAAATCGACATTCAAAACATGAAAATTTCATAAAATCATAGATCTAGAATTCATACCTCGTGCGATCTCTCCGAAGCTTTGAAGGATCGACTAGGGGCCCGAATAAACGTCGGATTCCAAATTATACGCGATTCCTACGAGTTTTACCTGATTTTTGCCAATTTCTAGAAATTAGATTTTTTGGAAAAGTTTGCCAAACATGGCCTACTTACTATCAAAACGTTGGTCTTACCTCCACGAGTTCAAATATGAAATCTGGAGAAAATCTGACAGACGAACGGTCGTCGATCGGCGTCGCAAAGCCCGTTGGCTCCAATCTCCCTTCTCTCTCCTCTCTCTAGATATTTTCTAACTTTTTGAGAAATGAAATCTTATCCTCCACTATTTCTAGAAAATCTTCTCGAAAATTGCGTTTACCTCCCTGCAAGTTCTCAAAACTTCTAATTAACCCATGAAACTTCGCACACGTCCATTTTATGTCTTTACGAGTGAAAATTATAAATTTCAGATGAATCCGACTAAGTCCCGTTTGGGTCCAAAAACAAGGATCCAAAACTAATCTTCGTGGAATCTCTAAATCACCTACCTTTCTATATCACGATCACTCACGTTCTCACCATAGTTTTCAAAATAATATAACAATATAAAAAATTACCAAAATTTTCACAACACAGATAAAATTACTATTCATAAAATACCAGATAGGTCAGATAACATTTAAATCATATAAATGTCATTTAGTCATGCCAATGTAACTGTGAAATTCCACGTTCTCGTGTCCTTACTGACACCTCACCGTTGACCCATGTCAACTCAACTCCAATTATTAATAACATTAATAATTCCACAATCTCAAGTTATGCATTTTCAAAACCATGAATTTCTGGAACGGGCGTGACAACTCTCCCCTCCAAAAAGGAAGTTTGTCCCCAAACTTAAACCATCTTCTCAAGTCACCAAGACTGTACACAAGTACTTCAAACATTTGCCTCATACACAATCCAATCACTTTACTGAGAAGTCACAGTCTCACGAGGAAAACAAATCCTCAGGCTCTTAAGGAAAATAAATCCTCAGAGTCCCAATCTCAATCTGATAGAAGATTCAAACAGAATTCTAGTAATACCCTGAAGCATCTTGATCAATAAGAACATCGATACCTGAGTAGAACCTACTCCATAGTCAAACCTGACATTCAATCCCATTGCGATGTCACAACGTCAACTCCCATATATCTTTATTTTACTAGTCAAATTTCATTTCCAAAACTCAAAAGTTTCATCACATTACTCAAACCCAAGACAACAATTCATCTCTCATTCACCTATCTTGCTTTTCGACTAAAAGTCGTTGACAACACGTCTTAGTTGGTGCTCAATCATACACGATTCTTCATCTTGATGTGAACCAAAATCAAGCACTAATATATACGTATACCCAGTCGATAAGCTAACGCTTCAATCAACTATTTCGCACTATAGATTCGATCCCTCATCCTGTTAACCACAAGATACTTGTAGAACGATAATGTGTTTTCTAATGACTTCCCATTTCTTATCGAATTACACTCTTTCTTCCCCAGAACGCCATATCATAATAACATCAGTTCAATGAATAGCATTTAGTCGGTAGTGCGTCGCACAAATATTCTCTCTATTTTTCATAATACTTATCATTTCGTTTCAATTTAACCAATCATGTACTATACTTTCAATCACACGTGCCTCATCAGATACCATTCAAATTTCGAGCTTACATAACGTCCCAAATCGTCCACAATGAGGTCAAACATATTCATCATTTAGCTCTCCAAAGTCTGCACCCAAACTACTGCCGATTGAAATAGAAGATCACACCTAACAGTTTTGATTTAGAACTTTCATCAAAGTCAAAAACATTTCTTCCATGTTGTTCTTTTAAAACAAATTGATTTAAAATTACGCATAATACTTCATCTCCTTCTCAACACAATTACTCCCAACATCAATCGTAACGAATAACATTGTAAATCAAAATTGGCTTACTCAGTCATACACTTACCACAGAGTTCATCAACACGTATTCCCATGCTCAGAACATATCTTGTTCCTGTCTCAAACCTTGACCATTCACGATCCATTTTATTTATATAACATACACACATCTTGAGTTAATTATTTTTCTTTCAAAAATCTCAACTGCAATGTAGTCCATTCTCATATCAGTCTAGGTACATCCACTACCATTTATGTAGTTTACAACTCTATACGTCGCTGATGTTTCACTTTCACCTTTGCACAAGTCCATATCGATCACACTTCTGTATTTCAACTCTCACCGAGTTCCTGACAACCATTCACACTAAGCGTATATTCTTCGTATAACATCTCTAGGCACCATACCTCATTCCGACATTCAATGTTTCATAACCGTAGTTGAATCTGACTCAATTTCCCATTTAACTTTCTAGTCCTTTATTTATGCTATCCGGGTCTCCAATCCATTATTCCTGAATAACCTATTGCTAACAGTATTAATACAATCCCCCATATAGTCTGAGGATAAGCCGATAATTAAATCTTCCCACAAAGTACTATAGCATCACTGTGTTCAATAAATTCTGTATCGATTTCCAATTCACATACCTTTCACGACAATACCCCAAGGTAAATTCTCACTCCGGTCACCAATGCCAAACGATTCCTAACTGTCATCTTTTAAGTGCTTCACACTTTGTGAATCTCATCAAGTTCTTGATTGATTAAAGCCTCAAATCATTCATTACCTCAGGTTACTCCAATACTTAAATTGAAGTCGAGCTCCCTTTGGAACAATACTCACGACCACTCCTTTAAAGTCATAACTTCCAATTAGCCAAATTTAGGTACACGACATTTCACCAACTCCTTTAGAATTCCTAAGTTCAGAATCTGCCCACATATAACTCATTCGTTTGACAACCACCATTTTGTCCCAAGCACTAAGCATACCATATCCTTCCACGATACCCGTCTTCCAAGGTCTACTTGATACCTAATCGCAAGCATTTAAAACAAATTTTCTTACTCAATGAAAGTTTTATTTTAAAACATTTTAAACACTTTAAAATTTTCTTAGGGTGAAATTCGACATTCTCAACTCTCCAACCTTGTTGGAATCCAGGACACTAAGATCCTATTTCATTGTATCCACCATTATCCTCACCATTTTACATTTCTACTATCATATTCGATAATGTACTCAACGTAATACCATGTCTTCCTCCCACTCTTACCGGTTCTGTTCACTTACTCATTAAAGCTTTATCTTTCCAATTTATATTCACTCCTCTCAATCTATATTGATTTACCCAAAGTCTAGTACGCAAAGTCTAAGCATGTCTTCCAATGTCTGAATCGTCCGTTCTGACTGTCCGTCGACCTGAGGATGAAATGTAGTACTAAAACTCAATTTAGTATCCGTGGCTTCCTGTATACTTCCCAAAACCTCGATGTAAACAACTATCACTATCCGATATAATCACTGTTGGAACTCTGTGTAGTCTTACAACCCCTTTCACATACAATTCTGCCAACCTTGAAGGTTTAGTCGTATTGATCGGTAGATAATGCGCTGATTTTGTCAATCTATCAACCATAACCCAAATCTTATCATTCTGATTAAACTAACGTGGAAATCCCGAAACAAAATCCATCGTGATCCCATCCCACTTCACTTTGACACTGGTAATGGTTGTAATAGCCCCGCAGGTACTTGTCTCTCTGCCTTCACTTGCTAATATGTTGAACACTCAGACACAAACTTGACAACTTCTCGCTTCATACCTCTCCACCAAAAGTTTTCTTGCAAATTCTGGTACATCTTGTCACTCCCCGGAGGAATTGAATATTTAGTACGGTGAGCCTCCTTTAAAAGTCACTCCTGGATTAGCTTTACCCGTACCGTAGTCAGCTGTATCATCTTAGGCCTTAACAACTTTTTTTTCCCCAACCTCGATCCCACAAATCAGCAATTGACACTTATGCCCATACAACACTTCATACTGTGACATTTTCGATACTTGACTGAAACCCGTTACTTCTACTAACCGTAGTTTCAAATCGTCAAAGCATACTCACTCTATCATCCCCATTCTTATCTCCTCACCTTAGGTTAATCCTTAAATACCCCTTCCCACTTATACCATCAATATGGTAGATTTCCTTAGAACTCATAACTTGTATAAGGTACGTGTTCTCAATCTTGCGATGATTATGAACACAGACTGTGGATATGGCTGCTTTGACTTACCAGTCAGTGAGGTCTATAGAAGATCAATAACTGGGTATCTTGGGTATGTCATGTTCATAGGGTTGTGAACATATATTGTCAAGACATAATCTACCCTCTGTTTCAGAGTAAGCATTCCCTTAAGAATGTCACCAAGTCGATTACTGAGCACTACAGTCTTGTTGATAAGAGTTATCAACATGTTTGGTAATCATGAGAGGTGATGGGACTTAAGGAATACAAGAAGTAATCATAATTCAGGTTGACAGTAACATTTATCCGACTACCTGAATATGATTACGAATGCTGAAGGTAGAGGGACATTAGTACAACATACAAGTCTAGTTATCGCTTCGAATATGTTCTTTTGTGTTGGAGTTCAGTTATCATTTTATAGTGGAGTAAACATTAATTGATCAGTCGATCAATTTGCTGATCAAAGATTTGGTCATGGGAATTAATCAATTGATCTGAGCTAACAATAAAGAGCCTAGAAGGTCCCATTCTTAGCTCTGCAGGATACTTCGAAAGACACTTGAGGAAGCTGTCAAGACAGGTTTGATCGATTAAAGCTAGTTCGATCGATTGAGGTCATGGCAGGTTCGATCGATCGAGAATGGTTCAATCGATCGAATGTTTGATCGATCGAAATTCTTCGATCGATTGAAGGTTAGGTCAGTTCTGGGAATCTATAAATAGGGCAGCTGTGTTCTGAAAAAGGAGTTAGTCAATTTTATTAACCAGAAGCTGTAAAAACTGTTTTAGAGCCCCAAACCTTCTCCTTCCTCTCTATTAGAGATCCCACCATAAAGGTGAAGATAACCTAGTGGAGGCTGCTGCATCACCAAGGAAGAAGAATATCATAATTAGGTTCAAGACTTGAGGTACAATTCCTGCCCCCTCTAGTAGTACGCATCTATGGAATTGACGAGTAGTAGATCTTGGGCTACCAACAAGTTTTTGGAATATAATCTTTCCGCTGCGCGTTTATAAATTATTTAAACCAGTTTTTTTCCATCAATTGGTATCAGAGCCAGGCTTGTTTGGATCTATAGATGCGTTTTTGTAACACTATTTTGATTTGCATGTTGATCCTAGTTAATGGTACACACTAGCTAAGCTATGGATAAGGGATCCCACACGGGGCATTATTCAGAAACTTAGAGATCAAAAGGGATTGGGAGTCATAACTTGTTTTGCAAGAGTTGCATAGCGGACAAGTCATGATTAATCAAAAGATCGAATATTGACCACCACACAGAGGCTTTATTTTTTCGTTTTGATATTTTGGCGACTTTGTTTTTAAAATAAGAGTTTTAAGGATTCTTTTATTTCAAAATTGTCAAATTTTGATATCCACATTTATTTTGTTTGTTTGATTTTACAGTAAATTATAATGTTTGGATCTACATTTAGTCCACTTGACACCATACTCACTCAAAACAAGTTAACTGGAAATAACTACACTGAATGGAAACGAAACCTTGACATCGTATTAACTGTGGAGGATCATATATATGTCATCACCAGTCTATGCCCCGAAGAACCCGCGGCAAACGCTTCAACAATTGCCAGACGCGAGTTCGACAAATGGAAGAAGTCGAATGGAATGGCTCGTTGCTACATTCTGGCCTCAATGGCTGGCGTGTTGCAACACCAATTCCAATCGAACGATTCTATCAGTGACATTATCACATCCCTGAAAAAGATGTTTAGGGAGCATGGCAGGCCTGCCAGACAGGTAGCCATGTAGAAGATAATGAGTGCAAAGATGTCGAAACGGACACCAGTCAAAGAACATATTTTAAAAATGATTGGTTATTTGAATGAGCTGGAGACCCTAGGCGCCAAAATCGATGCACAGACCCAAGTTGATATGATCCTCAACACGCTGTCACCGTCATTCGCTCAATTTAAACTAAACTATAATATGAATAAAATGGATTTTTTAATGAGCGAATTAATGAGTTCTTTACTGGCAGCGAAAGAGGTGATCAAACCTGGGGTCAAAGTTCTGAACATTGAGAAAAGTGCTTCCTCTTCCCGATCTATGCCGAAAGGAAAGAAAGGGAAGAAGAAAGCTGGCACTGGTGGTTCAAGTGTTGGACCGGTTCCTAAGATTGCAAAATCTAAGGGAAAAGGTAAGGGCTAAGGGAAGGTGGGTGGCCAAGGCAAAGGAAAGTGTTTCCAATGCGGTGAGAAGGGCCACTGGAAGAGGAACTGTCTAGAATTCTTAGCTACAAGAGTTCAAGGTATGATTGAGTCATATGTGATTGAAGTAAGTTTTATTACAGATACTTCAAACACTTGGTGCATTGATTCTGGTGCGACTAACCATATCTGTAATTCATTGTAGGGGTTCAGATCAACCAGGAAATGTAGTAACGGGGAAATCGTGCTGACTCTGGGTTCTAGCGCAACCGTTTCTGCGGTTGCTATAGGAGTAGTAGTTTTAGAGTTTTTGGACAATAAGACAATAGTTTTATCAGATGTTCTTTACGTCCCTTTGATGAGACGTAATTTAATTTCAGTTTCAAATTTATCGAATAATGGTTATTCTTTTCATTTTGGAACAGAAGTTGTTATTAAAAAAAATAGTTCTTTTATATGTTCTAGTGTTAAAATTAATGGCTTGTATGTGATTACTCCCAATATCTCTAAAGACTCTCGTATGGAACTTAATAACTTAATGGTAATTGTACCATCTAAAAGAAAGGAACCTTCCACTAATCCAACAAGGCTTTGTCACATGAGGCTTGGCCATATCAATCTAAATAGGATTGGAAGACTAGTCAAAGAAGAGGTCTTAGGCGATTTGGTTCTCAAATCAATGGAAGTCTGCGAGTCTTGTTTAGAGGGTAAGATGAGCAAAGGCCTTTTCCTGCAAAGGGCAATAGAACCAATGCATTGTTGGAATTAGTTCATACTGATGTGTGTGGACCAATAAATATTAGAGCAAGGGATGGTTATGAGTATTTCATAACATTTACTAATGACCACTCTAGGTATGGATATGTGTACCTAATGCAGCATAAGTCTGAAGCCTTTGAAAAGTTCAAAGAGTTTAGGGCTGTAGTGAAGAAGCAATTGGGCACACATATCAAGGCCATTCGATCTAATCAAGGTGGCGAGTACCTCTCTAATGAGTTTATTGATCATCTCATACAGAATGGGATTCTGTCACAGTTGACTGCACCTGGTATGCCTCAGCAGAACGGTGTAGCGGAGAGAAGGAATCGGACTCTTTTAGACATGACTAGGTCGATGATGAGTTATTTTGAGTTGCCATTATTCCTTTGGGGTTATGCTTTGGAAACTGCTGCATACATACTAAATCTAGTACCAAGCAAATCTGTTCCCAGGACACCATGAGAGATGTGGATTGGGCGCAAGCCTTCTTTGCAACATCTCCAGAAATGGGGGTGTCCGGCACATGTGCTAAAAGGAAAGATGAGCAAGTTGGATTCTAGATCAGAAGTATGTTACTTCTTAGGGTATCCAAAGGGTACTTATGGATGGTATTTTTATGATCCAAGAGAACAGAAAGTGTTTGTTAGTACAAATGCTATTTTCTTGGAAGATGATTATATCATGAACCATAAATCTAAGGGAAGGATAGAGCTTAGAGAGATAGAAGGAGAGCCCTCAGTCCAACCCGCAGTTAACAACAATGTAAATCAAGAAAACACCACTTCTTCACCCATTTTTGTACCAGTACCTCGTCGTAGTGGGATGATTATCAGTCAGCCTGATAGATACATGTTCTTAGGAAAAGTTTTTGAAGCTATCTCCATAGAATCTAAATCTGATCCTGCCATATACGAAGAGGCAATGGCTGATGTTGATTCAATTCATTGGGTTAAAGTAATGAAGGCTGAATTGGAATCTATGGATTCTAATCAGGTCTAGGATCTTGTAGAACTTCCAGCCAATGTTAAACCCATTGGTTGCAAGTGTGTCTACAAGAGGAAAAGAGGATCTGATGGAAAGGTTGAGACCTTGAAGGCTAGGCTTGTAGCGAAAGGTTATACTCAGAGAGAGGGCATTGACTATGAGGAAACCTTTTCGCTGGTAGCCATGCTCAAGTCCATCAGAATACTCTTATCCATTGCTGCATGCCTAGATTATGAGATCTGGCAGATGGACGTCAAGACTGCATTCTTGAATGGCAATCTTGAGGAGGACATCTATATGCAGCAACCAGAAGGGTTCATAGCTGGTCGGAAAGGTAACTCGGTATGTAAGTTACAAAAGTCCATTTATGGACTTAAGCAGGAATCTAGGAGTTGGAACATCCGACTTAACCAAGCGGTCAAGTCATTTGGTTTCATACAGAATCTGGATGAACCTTGTGTATACAAGAAGTGTGAAGGAAAAGTGGTGGCTTTTCTTATGCTTTACATTGACAACATTCTACTCATTGGGAATGATGTAGCGGCATTTTCAACGGTCAAGGTTTGGCTAGCTAGTACATTCGATATGAAGGATCTAGGAGAGGCGAGCTATATTCTTGGGATAAAGCTCTTTTGGGATCGCAAGCGAAAGATAATGGGATTATCTCAAGTTGGTTATATTTATAAGGTGCTAACTAGGTTTTCAATGGATATTCGAAGAAAGGTTTGTTACCTTTCAGGCATGGTTTAGCATTCTCTAAGGAACAGTGTCCTAAGACACATGAGGAGAGGAATCGCATGTCAGGAATTCCCTATGCCTCGGCGGTGGGAAGTCTCATATATGCGATGTTATGCACTAGACCAGATATCTGTTTGGCCATTGGCATGGTTAGCAGGTATCAATCGAATCCAGGTCCAGAGCACTGGACAGCCGTTAAGCACATTCTTAAGTATTTGAGAAGGACTAAAGATTACATGCTTATGTACGGTGGTAGTGAGTTAATTCTAGTAGGATACACTGACTCAGACTTTATGTCAGATAAAGATTTGAGGAAGTTAATGTCCGGTCATCTCTTTACCTTGGGAGGTGGTACTGTTAGTTGGAGGAGCATTAAGCAAAAATGCATTGCAGACTCAACTACAGAAGCTAAGTATGTGGCTGCTTGTGAAGCCGCAAAGGAAGCTGTTTGGCTTAAGAAGTTCCTTATGGAGCTCGAGGTGGTACCGGCGTCGCTGTCACCTATTACGCTTTATTGTGATGATAGTGGGGCAGTGGCTCAGTCCAAGGAGCCAAGGAACCACAGAAAGGGAAAGCACGTAGAGCGGAAATATCATCTTATCCGAGGTATTGTTCAACGTGGAGATGTGACTGTCACCAAGATTGCCACCGTCGACAATCTTGCTGATCCGTTTACAAAGGCCTTGCCACAGAAGGTCTTTGACCGTCATCTAGATAGTCTAGGTCTCAGATGTAATACTGTATGGTTGTGAGTGCAAGTGGGAGTTTGTAGGGTTTGTGCCCTAAACCATTACTTTATGTATGAGACATTGACATTTTAATATATGGATATTAGCTTTACATTTCATTGTGTATGTTCATTTCATGAGATGATTGTTAATCTTTAAGTATCATAGTAATTAATTCATGTGTGTATGAGATACATACAAGTGAGATACGAGTTACTATCCTTTGATACTTAGAACTTGTCACAGTGGATGATGAGACTAGATACCTCATCAGGTCTACACTATAGTATGATTAACTACCATTGGATGGAATAATTAATCTCAATCACTAGAATGTAACTCTTGGTTAATATGCTAGTGCTTATAGTGCATTGACAGACCTGAGCTTTACTATTGACACTTAATGCTGTCAAACAGTCAATAGGAACTCATAACTTGTCTAAGGTACGTGTTCTCAATCTTGCGATGACTATGAACATAAACTGTGGATATGGCTGCTTTGACTTACCAATCAGTGGGGTCTACAGAAGATCAACACCTGGGTATCTTGGGTATGTCATGTTCATAGGGTTGTGAACATATATTGTCAAGACAGAATCTACCCTCTATTTCAGAGTAAGCATTCCCTTGAGAATGTCACCAAGTCGATTACTGAGTACTGCAGTCTTGTTGATAAGAGTTATCAACATGTTTGGTAATCATGAGAGGTGAATGGGACTCAAGGAATACAAGAAGTAATCATGATTCAGGTTGACAGTAACAGTTATCCGACTACCTGAATATGATTATGAATGCTGAAGGTAGAGGGACATTAGTACAACATACAAGTCTAGTTATCGCTTCGAATATGTTCTTTTGCGTTGGAGTTCAGTTATCATCTTATAGTGGAGTAAACGTTAACTGATCATTCAATCATTTGCTAATCAAAGAGTTTGGTCATGGGAATTAATCAACTGATCTGAGCTAACAATAAAGAGCCTAGGAGGTCCCACTCTTAGCTCCGCTAGGATACTTGGAAAGACACTTGAGGAAGTTATCAAGACAGGTTCGATTCATTGAAGCTAGTTCGATCGATTGAAGTCATGGCAGGTTCAATCGATCGAGAATGGTTCGATCGATTGAATGTTCGATTGATCGAAATCCTTCGATCGATTGAAGGTTAGGTCAGTTTTGGGAATCTATAAATAGGGTAGCTGCGTTCTGAAAAAGGAGTTCGTCGATTTTATTAACCAGAAGCTGCAAAAACTGTTTTAGAGCTTCAAACCTTTTCCTTCCTCTCTATTAGAGATCCCACCATCTCTAGTCTCTCTAGGAAGCATCCGCAAGAGTCATAAGGGTGAAGACAACCTAGTAGAGGCTACTGCATCACCAAGAAAGAAGAATATCATAATGGGGTTCAAGACTTGAGGTACAATTCCTGTCCCCTCTAGTAGTACGCATCTATGGAATTGACGATTAGTAGATCTTGGGCTACCAACAAGTTTTTGGAAATGTCCCTGCATTCAAGACAAATTTGGGAATGTCCCCGTACAGGCTAGTGTATGGAAAAGCATGCCACCTCCTTGTTGAACTTGAACACAAAGCTTATTAGGCGACAAGCTCGATAAACTTTGATATTAATGAGGGAGGTCACTTAAGAAAGCTATGAAGGGCCAAATGCAGATGTTCTCATCGATATATCTCATGGGTACATACCTTACCCACCAGCCCTCCTCGACATCAATCCTTTTGAAAATAAGGACTTCCCTAAAGAAGAAGGAGAAGAGGAGGGATACTTTGTTGGTGAGGTTGATGATGAACTCTTGCAACAGTGGGAGAATGATGAGTTGTGGGAACCATGGGACGAGAATGACTTACAAGATGTTGTGCCAGAATGCCATAATGCTATTTTTACATTTTTTGATGACTTCCTCATTCTCGAGCTTGTCCCATACCTCTACGTGTACCTGAGCTTCCTACTGTTTAGGCTTTAATGTCCCTTACCAGCTAGTGTACGCTGGGCATTCACGCCAATAGTGAGTGATGATGCCGAAAATTGGGTAAGATGTAATTGAGCGGTTTGGAGAGGGAAAGAAAGAGACACTAAAGATTTGAATATGGTTCGGTCCTGTTAATGAGGTGACCTACATCCACAGGTACGCTGGAGAGCGTATACTAGCATATCACCGGCGGCCCTTTAGTGAGCCAACAAGCAGGATGGCACTACTAGAGAACCGATCGGGTATATGCGTGTTTGCACGTATATGCTACTATCCTCGTAGTGTAAGAGTGCCCTCCCCTTTGGTGGGGGTGAGTGGTCCCTTTTATAAGTTTAAGAGACCACCCGTACAAGGTAAGTTAATTTGATTAGGAAGCCCAATCTAATTTTAACTGATTTACATGAATTAAGGGAGTTTCCTAAGTTGTTTAGGAAACTACTTGCACCTTCCATTAGACTTCTAGATGAGTTAGGAAACTGCTTGGAAGCTTGTAGAGCAAGCCAAGAGACAGGCCCAAGTTGCGCCAGCTAGGGGGTCATCCCGTACAACATACCCAAGCTGTGGTTCGGACCAGGCGATTCTGGCGGGACAGCCTGGTACGATTACCCAATTAACACCCCTTCTAGATGATGTGGCACTTTATTGCCGATGTAGCAGAATTTGACTTTGACCTAATGATTTTGGACCTATCAGCTGCCCCCCATTTTTGAAACTGATGTGATGCCCTATCAGATGAGGATTTGAAAATTAGCACACGAAGACGTGCCACCCAGGACACTACTAGGGTGGTTGTTTGGAATTGGATCGTCGCTTCGGTCAACCGCGATCAAACCGAATGGTAGCCCCGGAGACCCGGGGCTGAGTATTGCCAGGTGTCAAGAGATGGTTGGTCTGGTTAAGATCTAACGAGGCCAGTGTAAGTGTAACTGAATAGTCACATCACGATCGAACCGTACGTCTCGCATTAAATCTGCACGTCTTTGAAGGCGACGCTTCACGTGCCTGAGGAGATAGTTGTCGGACGGTTTAAGCAGGAAAGCTCCCTGGCAGTTGGATTTGATCTGATCTAATCTGGACCGTTCACACTTTCTATATAAGGGACACTTGTTCATTTCTTTCTTCTTTGTTGTCCTGAGATAGAGATTACCGAGCGGTTAAGAGAAAAAAGCTCCCGGTCAGGCTTTCCGAGCTCTTTTTTGTGCTTTCCTCTATAAGTCTTTTGTTTCAGCTCACTATACTCTGCCTCCTTTTCTTTCAATTTTTTCCTGAGTGAAGCTAGAGGGAGCAAATCCATTAGGGCACGCACGGGAGTGGGATTTCTTTTTTTCTTAGGTTCATCTTCTTCATTAGGTCGGTGATTCGTGTCCAATATTGTATTCTTAACGTCATGATTTTACGCTTATTGGACACAGATTATCAGTTATATTGGGAGATTTAATGGATAAATTATACTTTTGTTATTCTTGTTGTTGTTCACGTGTTGCTAATAAAAATCTCTTTCTTGTAGTATTTGGGAACTTGTTCAAAGTGAGAACCAACTCCATTTGGCTCCCATCTCATAAAAAGGGGAAGGAGTAAGCTTTCAGCAAAGGCGGATCGATCCTGCCCTATGGGCGCATTGATCCGCGTGTTTTTGGAGAAGTTACTATCAGTTTTAAAAGAGGCGGATCGATCTGCACTTTTGAAGGGATCGATCCACGATTTCTAAGTAATGTTCTACGAGAGAAATCCTGAAATGGATCGATCCGCCCTAAAGAAGGGATCGATCCATGGCTTTTTGGAGACATATCAACTACCTAGATGAAAGGCGGATCGATCCACCCCAAAGAAGGGATCGATTCGCGACTGATGTTTTTCCCCCTTTTGTAATTACAAGTTTGCCATTCTTATGTTTATGTATAAATAGAAAGAGATAGGGTTTTGTGAGGTATCTCCCATTCTCATTCTAATTCTCATATCTTATATTTCTTTCTCCCAACATTCTTCTTCTTCTCTCATTTTGGGGAACCCACTTGGGTTCCCTTTCATCTCTTCTCTACTTTTGTAAGCTTGAAGTTTGGATTGAAGATTTAATGGCTTGGTATATTTTCTATCTCTTTTCCTTTAATGATATTGCTATGTTTTTCATTATTAGTTAGATTTACTTAGGTTGTGGATTATGAACTCTTGGATTTAATGTTGTAGCATTTCTAGGGTTCATTTGTGTAGGATTCAAACCTAAGGGCTTCATCTTATTTGTATCGTATTTTTGATTGTCAAAACTTAGACTTTGAATCCTACCCTATGTATTTCATATGGAGTATTATGTAACCTTGTGTTTTGCACTCTGTGTTTGATAAATGTTATGTGTGGGATTTAAAACTTGGAGTCTTCATCCTTGATATCAAGCATCTTTGATTGTCCAAACTCTTGGGTTTTAAATACTACCTTTTGAAGGCTTCATGGATGATTTGTCCACCAAGTAGATTAGTTAGTGTAGGGTGGACAAATCATTTGGATTAGAAGCCATAGAGGCTTCATCTTGTATGTCATGCATCCTTGATAGTCAAACATTAGCTTCAAATCCGTTTCTATGGAAATCTTAAAGCTCATTTCATCTAACACATAAGTGCACTCCAAGTGTTTGATAATATGCCACATTGAGATGTTACCTTAGAGTGTGCTTAAAACATTAGTCCATTTCATCTTGTTGTGACCCAAGATGGGGAGAATGATCCCAACCTATTACTTTTTAGATTAGTATTTATTTACATTTTATCTTCCAAAAACCAAACAAAAAGCCGCAAGTCGCATAGTCATTTTTCCCTTTTTATCATCTTTTCTTATTTCTTCCTTTTAGCAATATAAGTAGTTACTAAACTTCCCAAACGTTGTTCTTGTATCAATCCCTATGGACTCGACACCCTACTTCCAACATACTACATTTTTAATAGGGTTAAATAAGACTTGATTTTGACAACATGAGTCGGGTAATTCCACAGGGTAACTAAACCGATCGGGTTGTTCAGGGATAGTCCTGACTGAGTATTACTTTACCCTGAAAACCCTGTATACCTTGCCTTGTAGGCATGTTAGCTTACCCCCGTTGTACCTCAGGGTTAGAGTCTTTGACCCTTATATAGGTCGTCGGTTACTTCCCCATCTAGCCACAGGAGTTTTAGAGATATGCCATTCTGGCTTCGAATCGTCCTCCCGGTTAGAGGATGAGCACTCACAATCAGGGACTCCAGACACGAGTCTAGACCCACCTTTCGTTACCCCATTCGACCAATACAGCGAAGGTAGGATCCCCATTTAGGTGTCTGATGACGAGGTAGAACAGGAGTCTCCGGTAGCCTCTGTCTCTTGGGGTTTAGGTGATAAGATACCTAGGGGCCCTGTCCATGAGGTGGCGTTCGCTTGTGAGTTTATTCCTACCGCCTTGTGTACCCAGGACCTTGGCAACAATAATGGGTGGAAGAACAAGTTCTTCCAAGTGTCCATCGACGGGCTTTGTGAGGATGCCCCAGGAATCCAGATGAGGACTGCCTGGGCAGGGGAGCTGAGGAGTAAGCATGGCCTACATATGCTATTTGTTTGTTTTCCTTCGTCTCTCGTTGCTTCTCTCGAGACTGACCTCTTCATGTTTTACTTTGCAGTGGGGTCAGTTGACCCGCCAAGCATTCTCGAGGAGTGCCAAGTTAGGATCAGGCACTTGGCGAGCCCGCCCACCAATGTCTGGAACGTACTTACCAGGACGGGTGATTTTAAAGCCTCCTACAACCCGGACGAGCCTGTCGAAGCTCTTGTCTTTCCTCTAATCATTCTTGGTAAGGTATTCGGGTGAGTTCCTTAATCTTTGGTCATTCTTCATTCCTTTTTGGATACTAATCGCGTGACCTTTCCCTTTGTAGAAATGGGATCCCGAAGAGATCTGGAGCAATTGAGGGCCGTATAGGCCGCAGCTGCTGCCCGAATGGCAGTAAGAGGGAAAAGACCGGCCACCGAGGCTGTTGAAGTCGATCAGCCGTTCAGGCGGCTAAGGCATGGACAGTCGACTCCCCGGGCCCCGGGGGAGACGTCAGCTCCCCAAGTGGTTGTAGCATAGGGCATCACTCCCAGGGTAGATCCGTCACTTGCGACGCCATTAGGGGAGTCTAAGGAGATCCGGGAGAGGGTTAGGATGGCCGTTCTCCCAAGCTAGGTGGAGATGTGTGCCAACATGTCTCCCTAGGCTTTCCAGGGGTGGTTGTACAGCCTCTCTCACTTCGTAAGTACCTCCCCTGCCTCGTTCTCCATTTTTTCTCACTTTTTTTTTATCTGTGCAGTAATAACTGACCGGGTTTTGCATGCCTTCTACAGGTTGGCTGTATGGCTACTAGAGCCGAGTCCTTCCTACCCTCCTTGGCCGACCGAGCCAGCACTGCCGTAGCCGCCTTGTCCAAAGAGAGGGCATATTCAGAGCCCAAGGGTACCACCCTAGATATTGAAAAGGATAGGGTGAATGGTCTTGCTCTGAGCCTGGGGCATCACAGGCAAAGTTGGAGGTTGCTTTAGCAGGCCTAGCTACCGAGCGGGCCAATCAGGAGGCGGCAGAAGCTAGGGAGAAGGCCTTATTGGAGGCGGTGGCTGCCAGGTCCTCCGGAGTGACCTTCAATGACGGATTCTTCTTAGGTTATGAACCTGTAGAGGAGGCTGGCCCGGGATCACCTTGAGTGGGACATCTTCACCTACGAGGGGATAGATTCTGATTATTGGGACATGTTGCCTGCTACTGCTGAGGCTGAACATGCCGCCGCCGAGGCTAAAGATGCTGCCGATGCGGCTGAAGGTGCTGCCACCCTGGGTGAGCCAGCGAGAGGTGTTGTCCCGGAAGGGAAGGCCGGGGAAACTGAGGAGGTGGTCATCGTTGATGACTCTTGACTCCTTCCAGTTTTTTATTTTATTTATTTATTTATTTTTTTTTGGGAGGAAGGCCACTACAATCGCCCCCAGGCACTGTACATATTTTTATATTTAATGAAAAGGTCCACTGAGGCTGCCCTTTTTCATCAATTGTTTATTATTTTGTACTTGCTTGTTATTGCCTATGCCCGACCGATTGTAGGTCCTGTGGAAACCCAGCCTTAGCATAAGTTTAGGCCTGTAACCGGCAGAGAACACTCGGTCTTCTAGGGACCTATTTTTGGGGGTTCCGCCCGGTATAATGTAGGGTATTGGCCCTGTTACTATCCGGCATACTTCTCTGGGCACTGTAGGTACCCGGGACTGCTCAAAGGTGGCTCACATACCTAGTCCCGTGTTCTGTTAATGCCCGGTGTGATTGCCTGTTTTAGTCTAGTATCCCCCTACCCCCCAAGCTTTTTCTAAGGCGGGTGTTGGGAGAGGGAGCGACCATAGGGAATCGACCTAGAACATGGGTGGTTGTAGGGTCTTTTGAGGCTTGCAATCATTAGCCACCTAGGGGGATTTTCCCCCATCATCGGTTATGGACCTAAGCGAAGCCAGTGCCTCGGATATGACTCCGAGGTCTTTCGTACCTAGGGTGTGTCCCCAAGGTCTTTTGCATGCCTTGGGTGTGATCCAGAGGTCTTTTGTATGCCTGGGGTGTGATCCCGAGGTCTTTTGACACAATCGGACACGATGTGAAGAATTACTTGGCAAAAAAGGGAATTTTTATTCATTATATAAGTAAAATTGCTTGCAGAGAACTACAAGGTTCCTAACCAACACCGTTTCATGCTTTATTGAAAAAATTTGCGAAGGTGTTGTATGTTCTAAGGGTGAGGCAGGTCGTGCCCACCCAGAGTCTATAACCATTAAGTGCCCGGCCGGTTGACCTAGGTAACCCTGTATGGACCTTCCCAGTTTAGCCCTAATTTGCCATGGCTCTGGACTTTGGTAGACTAATTCACTGCCTTGAGGACGAGGTCTCCTACTTGGAAGCTGCGGTACTTAACCTTATTGTTGTAGTACCGGGAGACCCGCTGCTTATAGGTTGCCACCTTCAAATATGCCCAGTCTCATTTTTCCTCCACCAAGTCTTGTTCTCCCCTAAGAGCTCCCTTGTTGCTTTGTTTGTCGAAGGTTGCCACCCAGTAGGATGGCAACCCGAGCTGTGTAGACACCACTACCTCGAAACCATAGGTGAGAGAGAACGGAGTTTCCCCCGTCGCTGCTTGGGTGTAGGTACGGTAGGCCCAGAGGAGGGTCGGTGTAGACACCCCATTTTGTCGGCTATCAGATTTAGGAGACCCATAGCTTGGTGGTTCACAATGATCGAAAAAGACTTAAAAGGACTCTTGGAAGTTAGTTCGATCTCTCAGAATGCTCAGAATGACCAAAATGCCCCTGGAAGCACGAAAACTCCCAGATTTGGTCCCAAGGTTCTGGAAACATGCTACGTCATAAGAAAAAAAAATGATAAATAGAGTTTTTCAAGTAAAATCGAATAAAATCGTCAGCTCTCAGAGACCCCCGGAAGTTCCCGGAAAGTCCTCGTTGACCGGTTTGACCAAGGTGTGACCAGGTTTGAACAAGGTTTGACCAAGTTTGACCGAAATCATCCGAATTCACCGAAATCATTAGAAAAGTATTAAAATGAGTTTTAAAAGAGAATCGAGCGAAAACGTCAACTCCTGGGAACTCCCAGAGGTTCCCAGAACTTCCAGGGAATCCCAGGTTTGACCAGTTTGACCAAGATTTGACTTTGGAATCGGGGCACCGAAACAATTTTCAAATATTTTTCATGGATACTAGAGGTCAATAGCTTTCCAACGGTATATCGCACATAATTTCTGGATTTAAAACGAATTTATTATGAATTTTCAAAGGCAAAAAAGGCGATCAAATCGGCTTTTATCGCGAATACCGCAAAACTTTTCAAAGTGACCTATCTCTGAACTATTTTTTATGTAAAGTAGACTCCATTACCTTTCCAACGGTATATCACAACCTCAATTTGGAGTTCGTATGCATTTTCTGTGAATTTCGGACGAAATAGGGCCTTTTCGCGAATACCGGAACCTCTGGGGGCCTAAATGTAATTTTCTGGGCTTCTGAGGAGCAGTGCCGCCGCGGCACTGGCCCACTGCCGCCGCGGCACTCAACCCTCGCAGACTCTATTTTTGTAATTTTTTTGGGGGTCCAATTTGATTAATTGAAAGCCAAAACGACATAGTTTTATGTTCACAGTTGTTTGGGACCAATGGGAGTACTTCTAAAACCCCAAAATCACCCCAAATTGGCCTATTTAAACCCCCCATTGCTCTTCATTTTGGGGGGGGGCAAGTGCAAAGCTTGAAAAGTTGTAGAGAAGAAGAGAGATAGAGATAGGTTTAGAAGAAAGAAAGGGAGCTTCTCCCATTGATTTTCCATAAGAAAGTGAGTTTTATTATTGTTTTCTTCCATTATCCTTCTATATACTTCACATTCAAAGTCCATTCCAACCCTCATTCTTGAGCATTCATAAGATAGGAAGCTACTTCCATGTCCAAATGTCAAAATCTATGAGTGAAACACCAAGCTACAAGTCCAAAATCACATTGATTATCATCTATTGATTGCTATTTACTTGCTTGTTTATATATATGTTCATCCCTTCTTACCTCATTTCTTTTTATTTTTCTTTATTTACTTACTAGTTCATCATCATCTAAATGATAACATGAAGTTTGGGGTGAGTGAATCCTTATGGATAGTAGCTCTTGACCTCAAAAACATGTTTGATAGATGATGATCATAACTTCAATACCTTCAAGGTATTCTTGAAGTGTATTGAAGTTATGTTCTAATAAAAATAAATCTTTCCAACAATCTTGGAGGTTCTTGATGATGAGTTTGATGTTGAAATTTCAAGTGGCTATAATCTTCATTGAGTATTGAAAATATGCTTTCCAAACATCTACTTCAAAACCCCTCTTAAAACCCCTCATTTTAATCTCAAGAAAGAAAACTCTAGTTTTCCCCAAAACTTTCAAAACAGTGAGTCAAAACAGTGAGTGAGCTGAGTTCAAAGATTTCTCTAAAACTCAATACTCAACATATAGATGCAAGGCCACTTGGAAAGTCTCCCTAACTCATTGGAGAACACCCATGATTTTTGGTTTGACTTGGAAGTACTTGAAAATGGTCCATTTGGACCCAAACATTCCTTCCAAACATTCTGCCCCTGCTGTCACAGCAGCTTGACTAACTTCCAACTTCTTTTTCAGACATATTTTCCAAAAGGGGTGGTCCCAACCTATTTGTCCCATAAACTTCAATGTCTTAGGGAACTTTCTGTATAAAATGGGCCTCTAGATCATTTGTTTTCATTTTCTAAGATTTTTCAACATTGCAGTCGACAGTACGGACTCTGTTTCTGAGTGACCTCTGTTGTTCATATGATTTCTCTCAATCTGTGATAGTTATTAAAGATTGGATTTTTGGGTAGTGTTCTAAACACAATAAGGAACATCTCCATAAAAAATCATGCATTGAAAACATTCCTAACCCCTCTTTTCAATTTTCCAAAGATCTAGTTACTGTTCTGTCCACTATTCACAGCAAGCACATTTTAACTTTCATTATTTGATTTGATGCTTATGTGCCTTCCAAATTAGTTCATATCTTAGGAAGTAGTTCATACTACATTTGTACATATCCCATATTGATTTCATCCATCCATTCATGCACATTATAGACTTCAAAGTCATTCTAGGAATCCATGAACACAAAGCACACTACAACCTTGGCACATTCTAGATACATACATTGCATCCATGCAAGATTTGGGGCCTTCATGGCTCCTAATCTAAGAAGATTATAAGGAATGAACTTGATCACACGTTCATGCTTCCCCCGATTTAATCATCCTTTCTCATCCATCCCGGGGATTGAGAGGTCTTCTTTTCTCAAAGATTAACATGCATCATACTAGCTTGCTAAGCATATTTTGATTTCTTTGTTTATTTGTTTCAATAACAATTCATGTCCCCCTTTTGTAACACCTGTAATTTTCTGTCATTAATAATATTAGCTTTTTCAAATTTTTGTATTGGACCGACTATATTAATATATTATTATTTTAATTACGTGACGGTATGGACGCGTTGTAGTATTACCATATAGACTGTAGTAACCTTACCGACTCGACCATTATAAGATTTAACTTAGTCCCGTACCTAGACCCGGACATTAGAAATAATACCAGTTTGCACGTAATTCGAGACTGACACGTATACCGAGGAACTTATGCACGTAAACTGAGGAAGTGGCACACAACCCGAGGTGGGCCCCACATGGCCGGCCACGTGGCAACCACATGGCATCCCTTTGGACACGTGTCCACTACAAGGACACATGTCCTAGCATGCAAGCATGCAATAGGACACCTAGCACTTGCATTTTCTATATAACCACTCCTATATGCATCCATAACTCTCTTAGACTCTCCATAATCTACACTCTAGAGAGGAGATGAGGAAACTTAGAAGCTCATGAGTGTCATAAAGAAAGAAATAGAAAGTTAGAAGGAGAGGAAGTTCACTAGTGAAGTTGAGTTCAAGCTCCATCAAGCTCAAATCAATAATCCAAGCTTAGTTTCAAGTTATTGTGAGTAATCTAACTCAATTTAGAACATATATAGTATGAATTAATGTTTAGTAGAAGTTTGATGTTGTTGTGTTGAAATTTTCATGACATGCAAGACAAATCCATAAATCTGAGAAACTGAAACTCTCAGCAGAACATAGTTTAGTAAAATAAATGTTTTGTGCAGCTCAAAAATGAGAATTAAGCTAGGTTTTTTTGTGATAAAAGCTAACTCATATATCGACAAATAACTCTTCTATAGCTCAGTCTAGAAATCACTCCTTCATGGGTGAAATGCATGTACAACGCAGTGTTATAAACCTGGGAAAACAGAAACTTTCAGCAGAATGTAGTTTAGTAAAATGGATGTTTTGAGGAGTTCAAAAATCGGAATTAAGCTAGGTTTTTTTATGGTAAAATATAACTTATTTATCTACAAATAACTCTTCTATAGCTCAGTCTAGAAATCACTCCTTCATGGGTGAAATGCATGTACAACGTAGTGTTATAAATCTGAGAAACTGAAACTTTCAGCAGAACATAGTTTAGTAAAATGAATGTTTTGTGCAGCTCAAAAATCCTAATTAAGCTAGGTTTTTTTGTGGTAATAGCTAACTCATTTATCTACAAATAACCCTTCTATAGATCAGTCTAAAAACCCTTCCTTCATAGGTGAAATTTATGTACAATGCAGTACTATAAATCTGGGACAGAACAGTCCGAGATATAAGAAATGTCTTATAAAATAAATAGTTTGAGTAGTTCAAAAATGTAATTGAAGCTAACTTTTTTTTGTACATGAAGATATTCCTATTATCTACAATGTTTTAGTTTTGAGTTTGATCTACAAAGTAATTTATCATGCCCAAATAAATCATGTTAATTCAGTCAACACAGTGAAAATGTATCCTGGCAGATTGTGTAGTTTTTTTTGTATGATGTTTTGTTATGCATGGTGTTGATTGTTGATGCTAGTTTTCCGGTACCTGTGTTGTTATGAAAATCTTGTGCTATGGTAGTGCTATCGCGAAGATGAGTATGTTATGGGTTTCATCTATATGTTTTATTGGTATTAAATCCATGATTATAAATCCATAAGCTACGTGAATATAGTTTAATGACCGTTGGAAAGTTCATACCCAAACTATAAGTATATTGTATGGCACGATTATTGCGCTGATAAATGATCGGAAAAGTTTCTATCGTAA
The DNA here is from genome assembly GCA_033977485.1 of Hydrangea macrophylla. Lineage (NCBI taxonomy): Eukaryota > Viridiplantae > Streptophyta > Magnoliopsida > Cornales > Hydrangeaceae > Hydrangea > Hydrangea macrophylla. Next base: position 2,653,031 of record CM066998.1, on the reverse strand, counting down.
GTATATTGAGAGGAAAATGGAATGTCGGACGTATAGCGAAATATTAACGGTTATAAATGGATGATATTAACGAACTAAACTACGAAACGTACGAACACGGAAAATAACGATAAAATCTTCGATAACAGATTTAATGTGAATAAGGGTCATTGGGCCTCGTTTCTAGTCGTGTGACTACCGGTCAAAGTTGATTCGTGAACTTTTGTGTCGTGTTTGGATAATTCTTGCAAATTTGGTCTCTCGATTATTCCATGGAGTCGATTGGTGAGTTATGTTTTGTTCCTTGATCTGAGGATCGGCATGACGTGTTCGGTCAAGTGCGGATGACCTGAGGATCGTCGTGACGTGTTCGATCAAGTGGTTGATTATTTTTCCGCACCCTTGGACTGAGGATCGGCATGACGTGTTCGGTTATGTACGGGTGACCTGAGGATCGGCATGACGTGTTCGTCCAAGTGATTATTAATTTCCCGTACCCTTGGTCTGAGGATCGGCATGACGTGTTCGGTAATGTGCGGGCGACCTGAGGATCGGCATGACGTGTTCGACCAAGAGATTGTTAATGTCCCGCACACTTATGCCATTTGGGCGACAGCTTGAGTGCCAGTTGGGCGACAGTTAACTATTCATTGTTGAGTGTTGTTCTTTCTTGACCAGTAAAAGCGTTTGGAGTTAAGTCTTCTTTCAGTCAATGTCATTGGTCAGTTCAGTTCTGGGTTAAGTTTCAAAAGGAATGATTGGGTTTAAATAAGACATGGTTTTGAGAATAAGAAAAGACGAACAAGACATAGTATCGAGAATAAGAAATGATGAACGAGATATGGTTTCGAGAAATAAGAAGAGATGAAGAATAACTTACCTTAAGTGGTGGTAACCTTAAGGGGACCCTCACTTAGCTTAACCACTAACGGCTTTTCATGCCGCTGGACCTTCCACGTCCAGCCTTTGCAGGTCCAGACGGAGCCGACTGCTATCAAGATGCTGACTTTACTACTGAAGACTATGCTGGTGAAGATTACTACGAGGAAGGCTACGGTTTCGCCAGCTGAAGACTTTAGAGCTTTTTCTTTTGTTATAGTTCTGTTATTATTATGTTAGTGATGTAATAGTTTAGCTGGTCTTGTAATATGTATCTTTTGGACATCTTTTTGGCCTATAATATACTACTGATGTAAGACTTGGATGTTTTAAATTTCTGCTTCCGCTGAACTTAGTCACTTTCCCATATCACATTATTGTTATAAGCATGTTTGGACAATCAGGTGACACTCACAACCAGTCACGTGTCTACGAACCCATAAAGGAAATTTATTTTTCCCTATTTTTGGTACTTCGGGGCGTGACACCTTTAGATTAGGAAGTCTTGATTATTTGATACATGATTAGACGATTTTTCCTAGGTTTATTTGTGTGATCTTTCACTTTACATTGCATGATATTTGACCTAGATCTTATGAATGATATCTTATCTTTAGATCTTCCAATTTCAAGTTTTCTTATGTAATGTAATATATTATCATAGTATTAGTTGCCGAACCATACATAGTATAAGATGATTATTTGGATGCTAATTGAGGCCCGTCGAAAGACGGGGCGAGTTGAGGGTGTTTTAGTCGCGACAAAGGCTCCTTCATCTCTCGTACCAAAACCCCGAGCCAAGTTCTTTGGTTATGAAGGACCGGTGCCCTTTATCCATTTGGGTGAGTCAAATTAGGTTTCTTGGTTCCTTAAAGACCAAGTGGCGACTCTGTATCTGTTTTCAATTGACCTTTTCTCTTTCTTTGATCAAAATCAAACAAGCTTAAAAAACATAACGAAGCGGTGGAATCCCGGTATCCACAATCTGGCGACTCTGCTGGGGATTTTTATTTTAAAACAAAATAATACAGAGGTTTGACTCATAAGAAGCATCCTTCAAATCATCTTTTTACTATGTTTGGTTCACCTCATTGCACTTCTGCATTTCCCCTTCGACTGTGTCTGAAACGCGGCGCTGACATTGTTCAGGTCTTGCTGTGCCAGGGCACAAGTCACCGTTGATACTGTACCTTCCAAGGTATATCAAAAAGAGTAAAAACCTCCGTACTGTCTCTCCAACGGTATATTGAAACTCTCGTCAACAGACCCTCTTCGACTAAACCCAGCCTTTGCATATAGATTCCGGTAGAACCTTTCATAGGACTGTTCATTTATCTTTTCAGATAGGACAATGTGATATAACTGTTGTATGCCCTGATGGGATTACCTGAGCGGTGTAGACGCTTATGCGGCATAGAACATAACTTCTTTCTTATGATCCCCAAGGCAATCACTTACATGTGATCACATTGAGTTGACCTGCCTAGGCACCATGACAAGGATGTCTACTCCATGCTCACAAAGATATACACCGTAAACCTTGTTTGTCGGTCCTAAGACATAGGAGTATGAAAACCTGCTAGACAGTATGATCACTATCACCATTTTAACCAGTTTCTCCCAGAAACTCTGTCCAGATATCCCAGATATAACCAGTTTCTCCCAGAAACTCTCTCCAGATACCCCAGATATAACCATATTAACCAGTTTCTCCCAGAAACTCTGTCCAGATACCCCAGATATAACCATATTAACCAGTTTCTCCCAGAAACTCTGTCCAAAATTACCCGAAGTATCCCAGAAATCCCTGTTATCCCTTGGTGGTCATACTGGAAAGTAAGCTTAGCACACTCTGTATGGTTAGGACCTTATTTGTTTAACTGCTATCTGTTAGAAATAGAAGCATCATATAGATTAGGGCTTACATCCGCATGCTTGTCCCATTTGCATGCACCATTCCCCATCAATCTGCACGCACTGTCTTGAGTCGGTTCACATCACTGTCTTTGTCTGTCAAAAGTCACCACTGTCAAGAACTAATCTAGTCCTCTCAAAATATGTCAGGTCAGTATAGATTCCCAAGGCAGCAGTCAGGGTCCTCTTCGTGGGTCAGGAGTTCGGATAATCGATTGATCAGAATCAGTTCGACAGCTTACTTCAGCATGAATCAAGAAGAATTGGAAAATAAGGTCACTGTGTTGGGAACAACCATAAGCCAGCAATCTGATCGCCTGGCCCAAGTTTTGAGTTTCATGGAAGAATTGAAGCAGCAGCGGCCGCAACCTCCGCCCGGGTTTCCACCACCGGGGTTTGAACCACCCCCACCTGAGAATAATGGGGAGGAAGACTGGTTTCAAGGGGTCCCACCGTTTGCGTATGAGAAGAAGCTTCAAGAGAAAATGGATAAGGTTGACAAGTTAGAAAGCGTACTGAGGAAAAGCAAGGGGGTCGATGATTACATGTTAGACCTGGAAGGCCTCTTTGAGCCCATCAAGCTGAAATTGCCAGAGAATTTCAAGATGCCTGCCATCGACTGTTTTGACGGAATAGGGAATCCAAACAGTCACATCAAGTTGTGCATGAGCATCTTCCAATCGATGGGCTGCACTCATGAGCACATTGGATGCTGTTCCCGCAAACCCTTAAGAATGCCGCACTATCCTGGTTCCTAACCCTTGAAGCCTCCAAGACCCGAGTTTGGGAAGATGTTGCTAGAACTTTTATTGATCACTACTCTTACAACCAAGAGTTTGATATCACCATCCGGGATCTAGAGACTACCAGGCAGAACTTCAATGAGTCCTTCACTGCGTTCTTGAGCAGATGGAGGAATAAAGTGGCTCAAATGATCCACAGACCTGTTTAGAAAGAGCAAGTACGTATGCTGGTCAAGAACATGCAACCAGTATATCATGATAAGCTATTCTACCAATCCATCTCCACACTCGAAGAGCTATTTGAAATAGGCACCAGAATAGAGGATGCCATCAGAGAAGGAAAGTTCAAAAAGGATGAACCCCAACACCAGTCCAAGAGACCTAACTACTCCCTGGACTCCCCGGATATCAATGCACTTAGCAACCAATCAATGGCCTGCGCCCTTCGTCCATACCAGTCCATTCCGCCAAATCGCCCAAAAGGCCCTCGCGAATTCTCCAAACTTAATGTTCCTCTTTCCACAGCCTTGGACCACCTACTCAGAAAGGACCACCTACAGCTCCTCCCTCACAAACCGCTACCGGATCCCATACCCTCCCACTACAACATGAGCCTACGATGTGCTTACCACCAAAATCTAGGCCATACCACCGATCAGTGCATCCGCTTCCGCCATGACATTCAGAACCTTATAGAAGATGTCCCGTATCCTAATCCCATCCACTATCTTGGCTTGGACCAACTGATCGAATGATCCCTTCCATCGATGCTAATGAATGTTGAAGCTACGCAGTCAAGTGATGGTGTTTGGAACTTCTGCTAAAAAAAATAGAATTAGAATAATAATTGGGTCGCAAAGACACTCCATTTGACACCGGGTCGAGTCAAGTTGAGTCTGTTCTATATTCCGAGTCCATTTCAATTCTAGTCTGGTGATCGAGTCTGTCTGTCATTGAGTTGTTAATAAGTTTGTAAACCTTCTCTATTGATGGAATGAAATCTCATTTTGCTTAATCTGATGTGCCTAGTCATAAATGCATGAATCACTAAACTAAAGTGTCACTTTTCAAATTACCATGGATATTACTCTGCTAATAATTTTTCTACGATAAAATAAAAAAGAATCCTGAAAGGTTAAAGTCGATTTCACGCTGACACTGATGGAGAGCTGAGAATTGAATAGTCTTACTTTAAGAATTTAAAGATGCTCTTGCCTCAATCTTGAAAAGACATACTTGAAACTGACTTGGGGCTTGCCCAACACCCCTTTTCCACCATTTCGAAGCCTTAAGCCCAATCCAATTGGGAGCCATGCAATCTGTCCGATTGAAAGCAATGCAAACTTAGCCCTTGATGGTGGCCAAACACTTCAGTGAGTTTCGTCTCCACTTTTCAAAAAAAAAAAAAACAAAAAAAAAAGAAAGAAAAAGAAAAGAAAAGAAAAGAAAAGGAAAAGCTCGCTAGGTTGAAAACCCGAAAGGGCACCTAGGCAAAAGTTAGAGCTGAAAAAGGTGTTGATTTCCAAAATCTGACCCTAGCCAGTCGAAATGTTGGAGAAATTTTTGATGAAATAAATGAGAGAATCATACGCTTCAAGATACATCTTAAGAACGTGCCAAGATCACATTTCAAAAGGCACGGAATGACCACAAATAAATTCCGAGAGCTGACATGCACATTCTGGAATTCTGAGATTGCGATTGAAAGATTTCACAAGAATCGACTACACTAAAAAGCAAAATTGACTGGCTAGGCGAAAGAGAAAAGGATCAATCCTCAAAACAAAACAAAAAGAAAAAGAAAAGAAAGGGAGATTGAAACTAAATCCTTTTATTCAAAGCTACCACAAGTGGCTCAAGTTTGAACTTCTTTGACGATTGGTTTGAAAATTCCTAATACCTCAAACCCCTTATTTCAGACCTTGCCTTGAACTACGCTCGACCTGATTCCCACTCAGGGATACGTAGGCAACCGCATAGGTTCGGTCGACACCATCATAATCAACCCCCCTTCTTTCAAGACTTTGGCCCGAACTACGTTGGACCTGATCCCTACTCGGGGGTACGTAGGCAGACTTTGAAAAAGAAAAGAAGGATGGCTCGCTAGGTCAAAAATCTGAAATGACGCCTGGGTAAAATTAGAGCTAAATCCAAGGTGAGCAATAACAAAAGAGAGAAAAGAGCTCGTTAGGTCACCTCACTGGTGCCTAGGCAAAAGTTATGAGCATTTGAGAGATTAAAGTCACGGTCCTTGCCTCAAGCCAGAAATCACCTTCCACACTAGGGACAAACTTCGGCTACCCGCCTCGTTTGCCTGACTTTTACTATCTACCCTTCATACAAGGGGCAAACTTCGGTCACCTACCTCGTTTGCCCAAAACCTCCAATAAACCATCATCCAAACTAGGGGCAAACTTCGGTCACCCACCTCGTTTGCTTATGAATCTCACTTTGTACACCTCAAACTAGGGGCAAACTCCGTTTGCCTAACACAATCCCTTCACACCAAGGGCGAGTTTTCAAGTTACCAAGTTGTTTTGAAAATTTTGAAATAGAGCACCTTTTACTCTAAAAGCTAAGGCACTAATTCAAAGCACTTCCTGGGAGAAGCAGAAAATTGACTAGATCACTAGGGAGGAATTTTCAAAAATCAGATTTATCAGCAAAGTGCTACCATGTTAAGATGAGGGGTGAACACCAAAAGAGAAATGGTACATCGTTTTTGACAAAAGCACATCAAGTTTTGACAAGACGAGCTTCTGTCAAATGTGTCATCCTCGTGCGTCAATGTCTGTCAAGTTTTTGAGTCTGTTGTAGCCTCAAATGTGTAAGTCAACAGTGACTAATAAAATTTTCAAACCAAGTTATAAAGAGCATGCCAATACAAGCAGGAGTACCAAACACCATTACTGTACCGGTTAAGGCGTTAGCATGAGAAGCGTCTAAACTTAGGGCAAATGCGAATTTCATCCCTTTCTAAACCATCAAAAGTTGACCATTATCTCCTTGCAACATAAGTCCATGAGTGGCTGTTGATTACCTTCCCTCATCCATGCAACATAAGTCCATGAGTGGCTGTTGATTTTCCTTCATCTCCAAGCAACACAAGTCCATGAGTGGCTGTTGATGGATCCCGGTTTCGGGCCAGCAAGATTTGAGAGATTTGAATTTGAATCCTGGTTCTCGGTCAAGAGAAGTAGTTGAAGAGAGATCCCAGAAAGAGTCGCTTCATCCCCAGCAGATTCAATCCCCAGCAGGCATATCAATTCACCAGTTCTTCTAATCAAGGTTCGTCCAACCATTGATTCAATCCACGACAGTCACAGTAGTTCACTGTCGACTCGTCATCTCGATTCGTACATTGTCAGTCCAATCATGACAGTCACATGAATTCACTGTCGACTCATCATCTCGATTAGTACATCGTCCATTCTTTTGATCATGGTTAGTCCAACCGTTGGTCCAATCCATGACAGTCACAGTAGTTCACTGTCGACTCGACATCTCGGTTAGTTCAATCGTCAGTTCAATCCATGACAGTCACAGTAGTTCACTGTCGACTCGTCATCTTGATTAGTACATCGTCCGTTCTTTTGATCATGGTTAGTCCAACCGTTGGTCCAATCCATGACAGTCACAGTAGTTCACTATCGACTCGACATCTCGGTTAGTTCAATTGCCAGTTCAATCCATGACAATCACAGTAGTTCATTGTCGACTCGTCATCTCGATTAGTACATCATTAGTTCAATCTATGACAGTCACAGTAGTTCACTGTCGACTCGTCATATCGATTCGTACATCATCAGTCCAATCTATGACAGTCATAGTAGTTCACTGTCGATTCATCATCTCGTTCGTACATCGTCACTTCTTCTAGTCACGGTTAGTCTAACTGTTGATCCAATCCATGATAGTCACAGTAGTTCACTGTTAACTCATCATCTCGATTCGTACATCGTCACTTCTTTTAATCACGGTTAATCCAACTGTTGATCCAATCCATGATAGTCACAGTAGTTTACTATTGACTCATCATCTCGATTCGTGCATCGTCACTTCTTCCGGTCACGATTAGTCCAACTGTTGATCCAATCCATGATAGTCACAGTAGTTCATTGTCGACTCATCATCTCGATTCGTACATCGTCAGTTCATTAATCATCATTAGTTTACCATCATTCTCATTCAAAATATGCCGTGTTCATCATTCTCATTCAAAATCTTAGGCTTCTATGTCCATTAATGGGGCTTCCATGTTCATCGCTTGACATCTCGGGATTTCATGTCCATCACTTGACGTCTCAGGACTTCTGTGTCCGTCTCTTAATTTCCAGGGCTTCCATGTCCGTCGGTTATCTGTCAAACTGCATCTCCAATTATAGTCCTCAGGGGCCCCACATCTGACTACATTCGCTTGCGAAGCACACTTCCCAAAATTCAGAAGTTTGCTCCAAGACCTAGAGTATTTAAACCTTGATGTCCCTATTCGGGTCAATAACTGCATCACAGTTAGAAATACTAGCACATCATAAGTCCACTTGGAGTGGCACACGCCCCACAACACCAGCTCATACTAGGGTCACAACACTAGGCATGATAGGCCTCATGACACAATTCATATCACATCCATGCATTGCATACCATCCTCATAACATAGCATCTGCCTGTCTCGTTGTGCATGTGCGATTTATTCCTTTGTGCCCTTAACTACGTCCTGGTCTGATTCCCCTTGGGATACGTAGGCAGCTCACGCAGAGCGCGACCAATACTAGCCTCAGCATCACTGCATCTTTTGCAACGCTTTTATCCTAAATCTATAGCCTCCAAAAAGTCCTGTCTCTTCAAAGCTTTGGCACTCGCTTGCGACATGCGTTGCCTCGCAAGTTCATACCAAAGAGGGGCAAACTATAGACACCCCATTTTGTCGGCTATCAGATTTAGGAGACCCATAGCTTGGTGGTTCACAATGATCGAAAAAGACTTAAAAGGACTCTTGGAAGTTAGTTCGATCTCTCAGAATGCTCAGAATGACCAAAATGCCCCAAAAAGCCCGAAAACTCCCAGATTTGGTCCCAAGGTTCTGAAAACATGCTACGTCATAAGAAAAAAAATGATAAAATGAGTTTTTCAAGTAAAATCGAATAAAATCGTCAGCTCCCAGAGACCCCCGGAAGTTCCCGGAAAGTCCTCGTTGACCGGTTTGACCAAGGTGTGACCAGGTTTGACCAAGGTTTGACCAAGTTTGACCGAAATCATCCGAATTCACCCAAATCATTAGAAAAGTATTAAAATGAGTTTTAAAAGAGAATCGAGCGAAAACGTCAACTCCTGGGAACTCCCAGAGGTTCCCAGAACTTCCCGGGAATCCCAGGTTTGACCAGTTTGACCAAGATTTGACTTTGGAATCGGGGCACCGAAACAATTTTCAAATATTTTTCATGGATACTAGAGGTCAATATCTTTCCAACGGTATATCGCACATAATTTCTGAATTTTAAAACGAATTTATTATGAAATTCCAAAGGCAAAAAAGGCGATCAAATCGGCTTTTATCGCGAATACCGCAAAACTTTTCAACGTGACCTATCTCTGAACTATTTTTTATGTAAATTAGACTCCATTACCTTTCCAACGGTATATCACAACCTCAATTTGGAGTTCGTATGCATTTTCTGTGAATTTCGGACGAAATAGGGCCTTTTCGCAAATACCGGAACCTCTGGGGGCCTAAATGTAATTTTCTGCGGCACTGGCCCACTGCCGCCGCGGCACTCAACCCTCGCAGAGTCTATTTTTGTAATTTTTTCGGGGGTCCAATTTGATTAATTGAAAGCCAAAACGACATAGTTTTATGTTCACAGTTGTTTGGGACCAATGGGAGTACTTCTAAAACCCCAAAACCACCCCAAATTGGCCTATTTAAACCCCCATTGCTCTTCATTTTGGGGGGGCCAAGTGCAAAGCTTGAAAAGTTGTAGAGAAGAAGAGAGATAGAGATAGGTTTAGAAGAAAGAAAGGGAGCTTCTCCCATTGATTTTCCATAAGAAAGTGAGTTTTATTCTTGTTTTCTTCCATTATCCTTCTATATACTTCACATTCAAAGTCCATTCCAACCCTCATTCTTGAGCATTCATAAGATAGGAAGCTACTTCCATGTCCAAATGTCAAAATCTATGAGTGAAACACCAAGCTACAAGTCCAAAATCACATTGATTATCATCTATTGATTGCTATTTACTTGCTTGTTTATATATATGTTCATCCCTTGTTACCTCATTTCTTTTTATTTTTCTTTATTTACTTACTAGTTCATCATCATCTAAATGATGACATGAAGTTTGGGGTGAGTGAATCCTTATGGATAGTAGCTCTTGACCTCAAAAACATGTTTGATAGATGATGATCATAACTTCAATACCTCCAAGGTATTCTTGAAGTGTATTGAAGTTATGTTCTAATAAAAATAAATCTTTCCAACAATCTTGGAGGTTCTTGATGATGAGTTTGATGTTGAAATTTCAAGTGGCTATAATCTTCATTGAGTATTGAAAATATGCTTTCAAAACATCTACTTCAAAACCCCTCTTAAAACCCCTCATTTTAATCTCAAGAAAGAAAACTCTAGTTTTCCCCAAAACTTTCAAAACAGTGAGTCAAAACAGTGAGTGAGCTGAGTTCAAAGATTTCTCTAGAACTCAATACTCAACATATAGATGCAAGGCCACTTGGAAAGTCTCCCTAACTCATTGGAGAACACCCATGATTTTTGGTTTGACTTGGAAGTACTTGAAAATGGTCCATTTGGACCCAAACATTCCTTCCAAACATTCTGCCCCTGCTGTCACAGCAGCTTGACTAACTTCCAACTTCTTTTTCAGACATATTTTCCAAAAGGGGTGGTCCCAACTTATTTTTCCCATAAACTTAAATGTCTTAGGGAACCGTCTGTATAAAATGGGCCTCTAGATCATTCGTTTTCATTTTCTAAGATTTTTCAACATTTCAGTCGACAGTACGGACTCTGTTTCTAAGTGACCTCTGTTGTTCATATGATTTCTCTCAATATGTGATAGTTATTAAAGATTGGCTTTTTGGGTAGTTTTCTAGACACAATAAGGAACATCTTCATAAAAAATCATGCATTTAAAACATTCCTAACCCCTCTTTTCAATTTTCTAAAGATCTAGTTACTATTCTGTCCACTATTCACAGCAAGCACATTTTAACTTTCATTCTTTGATTTGATGCTTATGTGCCTTCCAAATTAGTTCATATCTTAGGAAGTAGTTCATACTACATTTGTAAATATCCCATATTGATTTCATCCATCCATTCATGCACATTATAGACTTCAAAGTCATTCTAGGAATCCATGAACACAAAGCACACTACAACCTTGGCACATTCTAGATACATACATTGCATCCATGCAAGATTTGGGGCCTTCATGGCTCCTAATCTAAGAAGATTATAAGGAATGAACTTGATCACACGTTCATGCTTCCTCCGATCTAATCATCCTTTCTCATCCATCCCAAGGATTGAGAGGTCTTCTTTTCTCAAAGATTAACATGCATCATACTAGCTTGCTAAGCATATTTTGATTTCTTTGTTTATTTGTTTCAATAACAATTCATGTCCCCCTTTAGATTAGGAAGTCTTGATTATTTGATACATGATTAGACGATTTTTCCTAGGTTTATTTGTGTGATCTTTCACTTTACATTGCATGATATTTGACCTAGATCTTATGAATGATATCTTATCTTTAGATCTTCCAATTTCAAGTTTTCTTATGTAATGTAATATATTATCATAGTATTAGTTGCCGAACCATACATAGTATAAGATGATTATTTGGATGCTAATTGAGGCCCGTCGAAAGACGGGGAGAGTTGAGGGTGTTTTAGTCGCGACAAAGGCTCCTTCCTCTCTCGTACCAAAACCCCGAGCCAAGTTCTTTGGTTATGAAGGATCGGTGCCCTTTATCCATTTGGGTGAGTCAAATTAGGTTTCTTGGTTCCTTAAAGACCAAGTGGCGACTCTGTATCTGTTTTCAATTGACCTTTTCTCTTTCTTTGATCAAAATCAAACAAGCTTCAAAAACATAACGAAGCGGTGGAATCCCGGTATCCACAGTCGGTAACTCATCGGCCCAGAGTCCCTTGGCTTGTTCGATCCTTGTTTTAATGGACTGCAAAATTATTTGGTTTGTCACCTCGGCTTGGCCGTTGGCCCGGGGATTCTCAAGCGACGAGTAGTGATTGGATATGCCATAGCCCGAGCAGAATTGCCTGAATACCGGGGTGTCAAATTGTCTTCTGTTGTCACTGATCAGGACCTTGGAGATGCCAAACCTGCTGAGGATGTTCTTCTCAATGAAACCTTCCATCTTCTTCTCAGTGATTGCCGCCAAGGGCTCGGCTTTTGCCCATTTAGTGACATAGTCCATGGTGATGACCGCGAACTTAACTTGTCCTTTATCCACTAGGAGCGGACCTACGATATCGATACCCTACTGAGCGAATGGCCAGGGGCTAAGGATTGGTGTCTGGAGCTCTCCTGGGCAGTTGATCATGGGTGAATATCTCTGACACTTGTCACACCGCCTGACATATTCTTGTAAATCCCGGTCCATTGTTTGCGAATAATAGCCTTGTAGCAGTGCCTTCCGAGAGAGAGCTTGACCTCCCACGTGGCTTCCACACACTCTTTCGTGGATCTCATTCAATATCCCTTGCACCTATGAAGGGTGGATGCACCTCAGATACGGGATGGAGAACCCCCTTTTGTAGAGGATGCCATCAACAAGGTGGTATCTGGCCACCCAGTATTTGACTCATTGACAAGCAGGGGTATTTGTAAAATACTACCGCGCTAAAAGAAGAAAAAGTACTAATTTAGTTTACAATTCCCTTGTTTATCTGCAGTTTGAATTACAATGCCAGTTTTCACACATTATGAATAATCTGTGATAAGTTGTGTGTTTTAGCGGTAATTTGTGCAGATTACCATTGCTGTGTGGAGAATTGGAAGATAACGATAAAAGGAAGTGCTGGGTTTCAAAGAAGACATTTCAAAACTGAAGCACAGAGTTCGAGTGATCGAAGAAGTTCGAGCGATCAAACATAGCTTTTATCAGATCATACGCGCACGCTGCGAGAACATTGGTTGAAACCCTAGCTGTAGGTTTTTCTATATATATATCAGTTGTATTCACGAAAGAAACAACGCCCACTTTACTTTTCATCAGTTTTAGAGAGAGAGGTAGAGTTTTTTTCCATGTTTTGTAGGTCTGGGAGCTTGGATATTGCTTTTGGATTGCCGTTCTCATAGTTTAATTTAAGTTTTTCTTTCCAGGTTACTCTTTTATTGTTTATTTGTATTATGCACGTAGTTTAGAATAGTATAATCAGTTATCACGTAGTTTTGCATGCTGGATAAACTTACACCATTAGTTCTTATAATTTTCAAGATTAAAATGCAACCAAACGCATCCTTAACGAATATTTACCTAAAAAACGACACTATGATACTCCAGACTATGTCTGAGTAGTCCCCAGGTTAGGAGATAACAATGAAACCGTGATCTCGAGACTCTGCCATACAGCAGAATAATTCTTGTGTTCGATCGATCGAAGATAGTTCGATCGATTGGAACAGAGACATTGTCAATCGATCGAAGTTTGTTCGATCGATCGAAGGAAGAAGATATTCGATCGATCGAAAGCGCGTCGATCGATCGAACTCTCTGATTCTTGAGAATATTCTATGCAGTATTCCGAGACTTTCTGCTTTACTGATTTGTTATCAAATTGTCCTCAAACGCTCAGTTTGTCAAAACAGTCTGTAAGCTTAAAGCCTTGAGGCATTTTTCTTCAATACATTTTGCAAACCACCCTCAATGCTAACACCATTGTAGGTGCGAGTCTTAATTATTGTTTTAAACCGCTTTCATGTATTTCAAACTTAATTGTGATGACATAGTTCCGGGCATGAAAGGTCTATGGATTCTTTATCCTAAGAGAAATATGAAATACTGTAGAGAGTGTGCTCCATTGAGCTTCAACGTAACTGCATGGAAGATAGCTAGGTCGCGGTGGATTCGTGTGATCCCAACATTCCCTTTTATTAAGAGAAACATTCTAAATCATCACTTTAAATTGTTAGTTAGTGGTTAGATTAATCTAGTTTAACTGTTTTGTCTTTAGTAGTTGTTAAACTGTGGAACTTCGTGTTCTACATCCCTTTAAAATATTGATTTTTATTTTTTCTTTTTAGAGATTAATCTAGGTTTTTAGTTTAACACCTTCCCTGTGGGATCGACCTGGACTTAACCAGATTACTACTTGCACGATTACCTACACTTGGGTATAGCACACAAGCGCACACAGAAAAATTCTCGTGTCAAGTTTTTGGCGCCGTTGTCGGGGAATGCGACAAGCTAACGCTTAGATTACCTCAGTCTATTCTTATCTCTTTATGTTTTCTTTTTCTTTCATTCTTTAGATTAAAAACTACTTAGGGTCTTTCCCTTTATGTCCGATAATTCCATCGAAGGAATTTACAGAAACCCATTCTATTCATCCGATTCATCTAGTTCTATTAACCCCATAGTTACACTTATTGATTCAATGGCTGATAATCAAAGTGAAAACGGTGATAATGTGGTGGTACCAATCGATGATTCACTTCGTCCTTTGTGCGATCTCATGACACCTGAACACGCGCCTACACCTTCTTGTATTCTCATTCCACCCCATGTAGGCGAATTTCAATTTCGCAATGGAATGATTCAACTTCTTCCTACCTTTCATGGAATGGAGAGCGAGAAGGCTTATCTACATGTCAAGGACTTTGAGGATGTTTGTAAAACTTTCTCACAGAATTGCCCTGTAGACGTGACACGTTTAATGCTATTTCCTTTCACCCTGAAGGATAAAGCAAAAGCGTGGTTACTCACCTTAAAGCCAAATTCAATCTACACCTGGCATGCGATGAACACTGCTTTCCTAAAGAAATTCTTTCCACCTCGCATGACCACTGAGCTTAAACGACAAATAAACTCTTACAAACAAAAGAGCAATGAAACTTTCACCCAAACTTGGGAGCGTTTCAAGGATTTGCTACTCTCATGCCCACATCACGGGTACGAGAAACGGCGAACCATAAGCTAATTTTATGAAGGGTTAAATGGTGAAACAAAAAAATTGGTCGAGATGAGTTCAGGGCCATTTCTTTGCAAAAACACGGAAGAAGCTGAAGCTCATTTCGAGTGGTTAGCTGAACACGCCCATGAGTGGTCGAATTCAGACGATGTCCCACGCTCACAGATATCCTGTGTGGAAGAGAAAAGTTTATACCAACTAAAAAGTGAGGATCATCTGATGAATAAGTATGAAGAACTAGTGAAGAAAGTGGAAGAGTTGGGAATGAAAGGAGAGAATTCTAGGCAGTTTTTGCCTGAAGAACCATGCGGCACATGCAACATGCTGGGACACACTAATCAATACTGTCCTAATGTGCCGTATTTTCAAGAACAACCCCCCATGGAAATGAATGTCATGCAAGGGTATAGGGGGGCTGGGAATTCCTACAACAATTATAATTCACAAAATAATAACAATAGATGGAATCACCCCTGTTTTGATTGGAAAAACAATGCTGGGACCCAATATCAATATCAACAACAACAGCCCTACAATAACGCGGTTTTGATTGGAAAAACAATGCTGGGACCCAAAACCAATATCAACAACAACAGCCCTACAATAACAATAATCAATATCAAGAGCAATACAACAGGCAGTCCCAGCCATTCCATCAAAATAGAGCAAATAACTGCAACAACGCTCAACCCTCTAATACTCAACAGCCAAATGTTTACGTGCCACCTCACAAAAAGGTACAAGAGGAAGATCCACTCTCTAACGCGAATTTAACACAACAGTTAATTCAAATGATGAGCAAAATGTCCGCGACATTAGAGAGAATGGATGCACAATAAGAGGGTTTGAGTGGTACGTTTCCTGCTCAACTACTTCCAAACCCTAAGGGATTCAACAATGGTCCCAATAACCATGAACCTGCCAAAGCCGTGACAACTCTGAGAAGCGGCAAGGTCATAGGCCAAAATATGCCTCATTCTACTCCTGTGGAGTATGAAGAGGAGGAAGTGGTGACTAAGAGCAAATCATCTACTCAGGAAGAGGAGCAACTAAAAAATAACGAACCTTTGGTTGGAAAAGATGAAGCTCCTAAATGAGTAGAAGAAGTTAAGAGAAGGCCCGGAAAGGAGCTTGCCAGTGACGAACTACCCAAATGCCCTTTCCCTACGCCTTACCCTCAAAGGCTTAAGAAACCTCAAAACGAGGCAAAGAATCAGGAGTTCTTAGAACTGTTCAAACAAGTCAAAATCAACCTTCCACTCCTTGATGCAATTAAACAAGTGCCGGCCTATGCTAAGTACCTCAAAGACTTATGCACGGACAAGAGGAGGTAAAGTGTGAAGAAACATGCCTTTGTCGCTTGCCAAGCAAGTGCAATCATCCAAAACGAATTACCTCCAAAGCTTAAAGACCCTGGCACCCCAACTGTCTCGTGTCGGATTGGGAATCAAAGGATAGACAATGCACTCCTCGATCTAGGAGCAAGTATAAACCTATTGCCATACTCAGTATATAAACAACTAGGGTTGGGTGAACTCAAACCTACCTGAGTTGCGTTACAACTGGCAGATAGGCCAGTCAAATACCCTAGAGGAATACTGGAGGACGTTCTGGTCCAGATAGATACATTCGTCTTTCCGGTCAATTTTGTCATTCTGGACACCGAACCTATGTCTAATCCATGTTCACAAATCCCAGTGATTTTTGTCCTCAACACCATTGATGGTACAATCAAAATAAGGAGTGGTATCATGACTATCGTATTTGGGAACATGACCTTAAATGTCAATATATTTTCAAATCCCCGACCTGAAGAATACGAGGACGAAGAAGAAGTTAACTTCATCGAAACGGTCATCGAAGATGAGGCTAATCTTGTAGAATACAAAGATCCTTTGGAGGTAGTTGTGTCACAATTCGACGCTACCTATCAACCTAACGATTCTACCCCATTGGACGCTGCTCTAAATCATGACTGCCTCATGATGGAAACTAAAGAGGAAGATAGAGCTGAATGCATGTGGGTCACACCATATGAACCCTTGCCTCCAAAAACGAAGTTAACTATGCCTTCAAACTTTCAGTTTCCCGATCTAGAATTAAAGGAGCTTCCAAAAGAGCTCAAATACGCTTTTCTAGGGACTGAAAAGACTTATCCTGTGATAATCTCATCCACGTTGAACTCTGAACAAGAGGATAAGTTAATTCAAATGCTCAAACAGCACAAGGGAGCATTGGGGTGGACTATTGCCGACCTAAAAGGTATAAGCCCATCTATTTGCACCCATAAGATATATCTAGAGGAAGACGCCAAACCTTCGCGACAAATGTAGAGGCGTCTGAATCCCAATATGCAAGAAGTAGTGAAAAAGGAAGTCCTAAAACTTTTGGACATTGGGATTATATATCCTATCTCTGAAAGCTCTTGGGTTAGTCCAACCCAGGTGGTGCCCAAAAAGGCTGGTATAACAGTTATCCCAAACAAAGACAGCGAGTTAATACCAACACGCGTCCCCACTGGATGGCGAATGTGTATTGATTATCAAAAGTTAAATACTGTGACCCAGAAAGACCACTTTCCATTTCCATTCATGGATCAAATGCTAGAAAGAGTGGCGGGTCATAAATTTTATTGCTTCTTGGACGGATATAGTGGCTATAACCAAATCAAAATTGCTCCTGAAGATCAGGAAAAGACGACTTTCAGTTGTCCGTTTGGTACATTCGCCTACAATGTACCTGCCGGTGCATGTTAAGCATATTCAGTGATATGGTCGAACAGACACTCGAGGTCTTTATGGACGATTTCTCAGTGTTTGGCCATAGTTTTGATAACTTCCTGGAAAACCTTGAGAATGTGTTAGCAAGATGTGAGGATAAACACTTAGTACTAAACTGGGAAAAGTGTCACTTCATGGTGACCAAGGGAATTGTCCTCGGCCACATTATTTCTGATAAGGGTATCCAAGTCAATAAAGCAAAAATCGATATAATTTCAAATCTACCTATCCCTCGTACAGTCTTAGAGATCCGATCCTTTCTGGGACATACAGGATTCTATCGTCGCTTTATCAAAAATTTTAGTGTAATCTCCCGACCACTGTGTCAACTGTTGGCTAAAGACATGCCATTTGAATGGTCGAAAAACTGTCAAACATCTTTTGATGCACTAAAAGAACACCTTACCTCTGCACCGATAATACAGGCACCCGACTGGAGTTTGCCTTTTGAGTTAATGTGCAATGCTAGCGACTATGCCATTGGCGCAATTCTAGGACAGAGGAAGGATAATAAGTCTTATGTAATCTACTATACTAGTCGAACACTTAACGAAGCTCAAATGAATTATACGACTACCGAGAAAGAGCTACTGGCAATAGTCTTCGCTCTAGACAAATTCAGGTCTTATCTAATAGGGTCCCCAATAGTCTGTTTTACAGACCATTCGGCCCTCAAGTACCTGCTATCTAAGAAGGACGTGAAATAGAGGCTCATCCGCTGGATACTCCTACTCCAGGAATTTGATATCACAATCAAGGATAAAAAAGGAGTAGAAAATGTGGTCGCCGATCATTTATCTCGGTTGACATTTACTGACAACACTGAACCCGTACCAATAAAAGATGAATTCCCAGCCGAGCAACTGATGGCTGTCTCCAGTTTGCCTTGGTACGCAGATATAATAAATTACCTTGTTACAGGAGAGACCCCGAGTCATTGGTCAAATTAGGACGAGAAAAGCTTCCTTTTATTCGCACGTCATTTGTTTTTCGATGACCCTTACTTATTTAAGTATTGTGCTGATCAGGTCATCAGACGTTGCGTCCCGAATGAGGACATAACTGTAATTTTAGCCTTCTGTCATTCTGAAGCCTGTGGTGGCCATTTTGCCTCCCAAAAGACCGCACATAAAGTATTGCACAGCGGCTTCTATTGGCCCACCGTGTTCAAAGATGCCTATGCTTTTTGTAAATCGTGCCAACGATGTCAAAAGCTTGGTACAATTTTGAAAAGGAATTCAATGCCCTTAACTCCCATTATCATAATTGAAATATTCGATTGCTGGGGCATAGACTTTATGGACCCGTTTCCTAAATCTAACAACTGTGAATATATACTCCTGGCTGTGGAATATATATCAAAATGGGTAGAAGCGATACCGACGAGACGCAATGACCATAAAACAGTAATGTCCTTCCTTAAGGAAAACATCCTATCGCGTTTCGGAACCCCAAAAGCATTAATAAGTGACCAAGGTAGGCACTTTTGTAATAGGCCTTTAGAATCACTACTCAAGAAATATGGGGTCAATCATAAGATCGCTCTAGTCTACCACCCGCAACCAAACGGGCAGGCAGAGTTGGCTAACCGTGAAATAAAGCATATACTAGAAAAAATGGTTAGTTTCAACAGAAAGAACTGGGCTTATAAGCTGACTGATGCTCTTTGGGCATACCGTACTGCCTACAAGACAAATCTGGGGATGTCCCCGTATAGGTTAGTGTATGGAAAGGCATGTCACCTTCCCGTCAAAATTGAGCACAAAGCATATTGGGCGACACGCTCATTAAACTTCGACATCAAAGAAGGAGGTCATTTTTTAAAACTCCAGTTGGCTGAACTGGAAGAACTCCGTCGAGATGCATACGACAATGCTAAACTTCACAAGGAAAGGTTGAAGGCTCTCCATGATAGAATGATTTTTCAAAAATCTTTCGAGCCTGGACAGAAAGTATTATTATACGATTCACGCCTTCATCTCTTCCCAGGAAAACTCCGATCTTGGTGGATAGGACCCTTCATAGTCAAATCTGTCTTTCCACATGGGGCCATTGAGTTATTTAATCCTAAGAACGACGAAAGTTTCAAGGTCAATGGCCAAAGGGTAAAACCGTTCTTAGAGGATTTCCAACCCGAGGTCGAGCATATCCAGCTGGATGAGCCCAACTATGCCTCAACCTAAAACGCTCAAGTGCATTTTTACAATGTTGTTGTACTTTTTCTTTTACTACTTCTCGTTTTGTTTTATTCTTTTGCTTATCTATATCTTTTTGAGTGTGACCTCGATCGTAATCTGCTATTCCATTCTTATCTATCTCCTGCAGGCTGTTCAACATGAGAGATGATGATGTTCACTCACTTAGATCATGGGCTAATTCAGACTATCATAATCCCCCGTGGACTACTGATGAAAAAGCATTCTGCTTATCTCCATACCAAGGGCCAGGGGCAGAAGACATCGTTGACTTATCCCAAGGATATATCCCATATAACCCTGCTCTCCTCCAGATCAATCCTTTTGAGCACATGGAATTCCCTGAAGAGGAGGGAGAACCAGAGGGATATGTTGTATGGGAAGTCGATGATGCTCTGATGGAACAGTGGGAGAATGACACAATGTGGGAACCATGGGAAGAAGAGGACTTACAGGATGTGGTGCCAGAACGCCATAATGCTGTATTCACATATGTTGACGACTTCCTTGTTATCCAAGTGGTTCCCTACATTTATGTGTACTTGAGTTATTTGTTGTTCCGACTTCAATGCCCTCTACCTGCTAGTGCACCTGGGTATATCAGGCCAATAGTGAACTTATTTCTTGGTCACATTTCCTGTTTTATTCATTCCTTTAGTTCTTTTGTTTGTTTATTTAATTTCTTTCTTTCTTTTTGTTCTCTTTTATTTTTCTTTGTCAGGGGTGTCACAATGAATCATATGTTACCGCCACTATTCCTTCCACATCAGTTGTTCCATGGGATTGGACCATACATAAGGCCCCTGGGTACTCTACCGCAAGAGGAGAGTCCGTTGCGAACTTATACGTCGTTATCGCTTTCTCCATCCGGATCACCTCCTGCACGTGCAATCAATTCCTTGGACAGTTCACCCTTGCTTAATGATGCCCTGGATGCCTTCTGGCTATTCTAGAAAAGGGAATCAGCAAATTTGGACCCCACATACTAAGCTTTGGCAGAGACAGACGTTGTGGAAGAAGATAACTTCATGCTTGAAGAGTAGTACTCCACTTCAATTATATTCCGTCATTTCATCTTTCTTCTATCAATTGAAGTGTATTCCTAGACAACGTTTTATTCCTTTCAGTTTCTTTTAGTTTTTCTTTATCAATAAGGTTTTAAATACCATGTTGGGGGCAATAATGTTGCAAACGGGTGCTACTACAATGATTTATTTTTATAAAATTTGTAATTTTTTATTCATCAAGATGATTTCTGGCCTACATGACCGGTTTTTGAACTATTTTATCATTTTCATGTGTGTCCAGACCAATGTGGGTTAGTTGGGGGTGTATAATTCTTTAATTCATTAGTATTGTCAAATTTCCAAGTTTGATCGATCGAACTCATCTCGATCGATCAAAAATATCAGTACCTCAAGCGCTTTAACAGGCCTCAATCGATCGAAAGTTCGATCGATCAAACTTTCTCGATCGATCGAGCCTTGTATTTAAATGAGGCATATGCTACACACTTGCTCAGTTCTCACTCTCACTCTCTCAAGTTCGAGCGATCGGAGACAGAGGAGAATCTCACCGATTTTGAACTCCAATGCACAACTACATCACCTGAGGAGAGCCTGCCTCTCGGATCATCATCTTCACCCTCCTCATCCCCCTTGTCGGGTGTATCTCGAGGTGAGGTCTCGGTACACCTCTCATGTCTTTCTTTTCATTAGAGTTTTATTGGGGGTGTCCCCAATTGGTATTCATCCGATATTTGATGTTGTTTTTCCTAATTTTGATGTTTTTGGGCTATTCCTGTTTTCTATCGTTATCGCTGATCCTTCACTGTGTTCGATCGATCGAACTTGATTCGAGCGATTGAGATCAGCCACAATTTAATCGATCGAACTACGTTCGATCGATCGAACCCAGCATCTATTTGATCGATCGAAATTAGCTCAAGCGATCAAGCATGGAACTTCTTTGATCGATCGGAATAGTAGCAGTTTCTATAACTTTTCTATTTTTTCCCTGTTTTCTTGTATTTACTATTTGTTCTCCCATTTCAGGGTTTTCAGGATGAATCCTATCACTGGATAGCACAAATCCAAGCCACTAAATCTCACTATACCCGACCCAATACCGGATCACGGGCTTAGAAACAAGGAGGAGAGGGTGTGGTTAACAAGATACTTCCAGTCTAGGAAGGTTATGTTAGAGTGGCCCCTGGAGTCCGTATGGCTATCAGCCCCATGGTTTCTAGGACGGATTAAAGACCAGCCATCATGGTACGATATGTTGATCCAGACAAAGAGGATCAACATTCAATGGGTTCGAGAGGCCTGCTCTTCTATGATCAAGGATCCCGCGACCCCATTCACATACAGATCATTCTTTTATGGGCGCGAGATCCTATTCAGCCCTGCCACCATTTCAGCTGCTCTGGGGGTACCTGAGGTACCAGATTGTTTCTATCCTCGCTTACCAGGGGCCCCAGAGATGCCTCTGACCACCATTATCCGTGAGCTTACAGGCAGCGCCGTCCAAATCTGGAACGGCATTTCTCTTATCGATGATAGGCTTCTCACCGAGAATTATCACCTCCTCCATCTAACGCTAGTGAACTGCATTTTCATGACATCTTACCATGAGAATTTCCCCGCGTGGTATGCCCGTGCCTTGTAAGCTATTGGGACAGGACATCGCGCCTGTCTGTCTCGCCTATATATTGACTTTCTGGTTCAGCCTACGCGGTACATCACCGCCAAGTGCCATCTTAAGGGTGCTTGGCCTATACATCGGGTCATTGAGTAGGCTGGACTAGTTCTATTGGCCACAGATTTGATCATTCAGGCCTCGAGTCGATTTGGAGAGACGGCAGCCCGCCGTTCTGATGCTCAGAAGAAGAGAAAAGCGAAGGGTAAGGCAAAAGATTGGAGCGAAGAGGAAGAGGGGAGGAGGTAATGATACAGAGGGTGCAGCTTCTGGGACGCCTATAGAGGCTGAGGAGCTTGATTCTAACGACGAGGTTGATCCTCTTGTTGAGGTGGCCCAGTTCGAGCTGAGACAGCGGTCTCAGGATCAGGCCCAGGGAGAGTCTTCTTCGTCTGCGCCTCTCCCGACTGTTCACCAGTTACTATTGGAGGAGAGAGAGGCACGGATTAGACTCGAGGGCAAGGTAGATCAGATGACGACTTTGCTGGAGGTAATCCTGATCCAGATCGGAGTCGATCAGTCGGTTCATGCGGCTTCTGCACCACCCCCCAGCGATCCACCTACAGCCGCTCCAGCATCGTCCACCGTCCCACTTACCACTCTATTATTCCATCATCCACCACTGGCCCATTTATCCCTGTTCCTGATCCTTCTACTCCTTCCACATCGGCGACATCGCCTGCTTCTGAGACACCACTTCCACCACCTTCAGTCGTGATGGATCCATTATTAGCTTCATCGGCTGCTCCGACTGAGAGTGACCCGGTGATGGTTACTACTGCTGCTGAGGGTGGAGATGGGGATGCTTCGGATTTGATTATTGAGATATTATCGGATGTTGCTGATGATGTATAGAGTCTAATGGTTCAGTGTTTTTGGTTGTTTTGGTGGGTTATGATGTATTTTGTTTTCTCTCTTCTCTCTCTTATTTTTCTGGTGGGTTGGGTTAGTTGGACATGTTGGTTATTTTTGTTATATGGATTTTGTAATCACTGTTCTGTTATTCCATTGCATTATTATACCAGTGATTAGTTCTGCTTATGTATGGATCTTATGCTTTATGTTTTTAATTACTATATTTGATCCTGCCTATGTGGAGTTGTATGCTTTCTTTCCAGGTTGTTACGCGTGCAGTTATTACTATGATTTGACAGGTGATATCTCTCTATCTATATTTGAAAATCAACTTCTGAGGACATTGTTATTTTTAGTTGGGGGTGGGATGTAGATAGATAATCACCTGTGTCACTTTATTGCACATGTCATACAATCTCGAGTTTGAATTCGTGAAAAAAAAAAGTGTTAAAAAATTAAAAATTTCAAACAATCGAGCAAGGTTTGAATTACATTGGTAGAATAACTCCGAATATGCACTCCTATT
The DNA here is from genome assembly GCA_033977485.1 of Hydrangea macrophylla. Lineage (NCBI taxonomy): Eukaryota > Viridiplantae > Streptophyta > Magnoliopsida > Cornales > Hydrangeaceae > Hydrangea > Hydrangea macrophylla. The sequence continues at coordinate 2,629,289 of CM066998.1, read as the reverse complement.
TAGCTGTTATCAAGCAAGGACACAACCATTTTATTCTCATCCTTTTATGAATTAAGTTCACGCGTTTTTCTAGCTTCTCTAGGATGAATGCATTTGTTGGCCATTTTTGTATCCAAGTCATTTGCACATGTTAATAGCTATGCAGGTAATTTAAAATAAGAGTTAATATGACTATCGTACTTTAAGGAATGAAGTAGTAGAAACTAGTACCCTTCGTGAGCTTTTGAATCCAATCTACAATCTTGAGGGAATTATCACATCAAATTCGAATTGTTCTTATTGAATAAGCGTGTTAAATTTGTTGAATAGTCTCTGATTCTTCATTTTGGCTTCTTAGTAGAGGAGAACGTTCAGGAATTACCAACCAAACTCAATGAACATTTAAGTGTTAAAAATTAAGAAATTGAGAAAATGATTTAAGCCATCGTTATTTGCTCCTTGCTTTCTCCATTTACCTATATCGACATTTCAGAATATGCATTGTTCTTAACCCCACACTTAGTAAATATTGCCGAATCTATTATGAAATTCTAAATCCCTAATCGTATACTTTGACCTCAATATACCCCATTGCACACCCAATGTGATTAAATTATTGAAGTATGAGAAGGGAGTAGTAGTGGGAAGGGCTGCATAAAAGGAAAAAAAGGAAGGAGAAAGTCCAGGTTAAAATATATATATATATTTATATATATATATATGGAGAGGATGGTTGAAATGAAGTGAAGAAGAAATTACTGAACACAATCACATGCTGAAAATGTGCAATTTCTTACTCCTCTAATTTCTACCCTACTAAATAAAAACCATCAAGTCAAAGCCTTAATGATTTTCAACAACTTAGTTTAACCACGAACGTGTAAATTGAGTTATCCATGGTATTTCGCTCCCCTAGTAAGTAGTATTCCGTTTGTGAGACTATACACCCTAAATGTTCGTCTTTTATAGAGTCGAGTATGAAAGCATTAGTATCCGAAAAATCACTCTTATCAAAGCTTTCAAACCATGTGCGATCATTATTAACCAAGTCTCTGTGAGATATTCATTTTTGAGTGTAGTAACCATGTGAGAATTGAGTTAAAACTACAAGTTCTGAGAGTATGATAGTTTAAACAACTCTAAATAAAGTTTGATATATAGCTGTTAATTTCACACACACACACGGGTACATGGATGTGATGCATATGTTTTTTTTTTTTTGGTGACATGAGGAACATGTGTATTTTGTTTCATGGTTTGAATGAGGATGATATGTCTTGTAGAGCTAAATTAATAGTTGAATAAAAGGAAGTGTTCACAAGTTATTCTATATCTTTTTTATCTTAAAATCAAAGAATTTTGTGGGTATATTCACTACAAACCCTCACCAGACCACACTCGTCCACTAGGGGGAACCTAAAGGTTTAATGGCTTGTTGTATTTGCTAAATGCAATCGCGATTCCTGCGAAAGTGAGTTAGGTAGTTTCTTTTTTGTTATTTAAGTTGACTTGAGTACAATTTATTTTAGTTTAGTCGTTATAGTCGTAGTTAGTGTGTTTTATTTTCGCTCTATTGCTAGGGACAAGCAAATCGCTAGTTGGGGGTTGTGACAAGCGGGGGTATTTGTAAAATACTACCGCGCTAAAAGAAAAAAATGTACTAATTTAGTTTACAATTCCCTTGTTTATCTGCAGTTTGAATTACAATGCCAGTTTTCACACATTATGATTAATCTGTGACAAGTTGTGTGTTTTAGTTGTAATTTGTGGAGATTACCATTGCTGTGTGGAGAATTGGAAGATAATCATAAAAGGAAGTGCTGGGTTTCAAAGAAGACATTTCAAAACTGAAGCACGGAGTTCGAGCGATCGAAGAAGTTCGAGCAATCGAACATGACTTTTATCAGATCGTACGCGCACGCTGCGGGAACATTGGTTGAAACCCTAGCTGTAGGTTTTTCTATATATATATCAGTTGTATTCACGAAAGAAACAACACCCACTTTACTTTTCATCAGTTTTAGAGAGAGAGGTAGAATTTTTTTTCCATGTTTTGTAGGTCTGAGAGCTTGGATATTGCTTTTGGATTGCCGTTCTCTTAGTTTAATTTAAGTTTTTCTTTCCAGGTTACTCTTTTATTGTTTATTTGTATTCTGCACGTAGTTTAGAATAGTATAATCAGTTATCACGTAGTTTTAAATGCTAGATAAACTTACACCATTAGTTCTTATAATTTTCAAGATTAAAATGCAACCAAACACATCCTTAACAAATATTTACGTAAAAAACGACACTATGATACTCCAGACTATGTCTGAGTAGTCCCCAGGTTGGGAGATCACAATGAAACCGTGATCTCGAGCCTCTGCCATGCAGCAGAATAATTCTTGTGTTCGATCGATCGAAGATAGTTCGATCGATTGGAACAGAGACATTGTCAATCGATCGAAGTTTGTTCGATCGATCGAAGGAAGAAGATATTCGATCGATCGAAAGCGCGTCGATCGATCGAACTCTCTGATTCTTGAGAATATTCTATGCAGTATTCCGAGACTTTCTGCTTTACTGATTTGTTATCAAATTGTCCTCAAACGCTCAGTTTGTCAAAACAGTCTGTAAGCTTAAAGCCTTGAGGCATTTTTCTTCAATACATTTTGCAAACCACCCTCAATGCTAACACCATTGTAGGTGCGAGTCTTAATTATTGTTTTAAACCGCTTTCATGTATTTCAAACTTAATTGTGATGACATAGTTCCGGGCATGAAAGGTCTATGGATTCTTTATCCTAAGAGAAATACGAAATACTGTAGAGAGTGTGCTCCATTGAGCTTCAACGTAACTGCATGGAAGATAGCTAGGTCGCGGTGGATTCGTGTGATCCCAACATTCCCTTTTATTAAGAGAAACATTCTAAATCATCACTTTAAATTGTTAGTTAGTGGTTAGATTAATCTAGTTTAACTGTTTTGTCTTTAGTAGTTGTTAAACTGTGGAACTTCGTGTTCTACATCCCTTTAAAATATTGATTTTTATTTTTTCTTTTTAGAGATTAATCTAGGTTTTTAGTTTAACACCTTCCCTGTGGGATCGACCTGGACTTAACCAGATTACTACTTGAACGATTACCTACACTTGGGTATAGCACACAAGCGCACACAGAAAAATTCTCGTGTCAAGTTTTTGGCGCCGTTGTCGGGGAAGGCGACAAGCTAACGCTTAGATTACCTCAGTCTATTCTTATCTCTTTATGTTTTCTTTTTCTTTCATTCTTTAGATTAAAAACTACTTAGGGTCTTTCCCTTTATGTCCGATAATTCCATCGAAGGAATTTACAGAAACCCATTCTATTCATCCGATTCATCTAGTTCTATTAACCCCATAGTTACACCTATTGATTCAATGGCTGATAATCAAAGTGAAAACGGTGATAATGTGGTGGTACCAATCGACGATTCACTTCGTCCTTTGTGCAATCTCATGACACCTGAACACGCGCCTACACCTTCTTGTATTCTCATTCCACCCCATGTAGGCGAATTTCAATTTTGCAATGGAATGATTCAACTCCTTCCTACCTTTCATGGATTGGAGAGCGAGAAGGCTTGTCTACATGTCAAGGACTTTGAGGATGTTTGTAAAACTTTCTCACAGAATTGTCCTGTAGACGTGACACGTCTAATGCTATTTCCTTTCACCCTGAAGGATAAAGCAAAAGCGTGGTTACTTACCTTAAAGCCAAATTCAATCTACACCTGGCATGCGATGAACACTGCTTTCCTAAAGAAATTCTTTCCACCTCGCATGACCACTGAGCTTAAACGACAAATAAACTCTTACAAACAAAAGAGCAATGAAACTTTCACCCAAACTTGGGAGCGTTTCAAGGATTTGCTACTCTCATGCCCACATCACGGGTACGAGAAATGGCAAACCATAAGCTACTTTTATGAAGGGTTAAATGGTGAAACAAAAAAATTGGTCGAGATGAGTTCAGGGCCATTTCTTCGCAAAAACACGGAAGAAGCTGAAGCTCATTTCGAGTGGTTAGCTGAACACGCCCATGAGTGGTCGAATTCAGACGATGTCCCACGCTCACAGATATCCTGTGTGGAAGAGAAAAGTTTATACCAACTAAAAAGTGAGGATCATCTGATGAATAAGTATGAAGAACTAGTGAATCAGCCACTGCTTGTCCCTTGATGGCCGTCCGGGGTCTGTAGACTACTTCGAATTCTTCCAACTCCAGTGCCCACTTGACAAGCCTTCAGGATGTTTCAGGCCTGCTCAGGATTCTGTGGAAAGGCTGATCTATGAGGACCACGATGATGAGGGAAAAGGCTAGTTTCTCAATACGGGAGTATCGGCTTTCTGCGCCTTAGAGTGCCCGACTGGTATAATAAACAGAGAACTGTATCCCGTGCTCCTCCCGAATATGTGCCAAGCTTACCGTCGATGGTGATACCGCCAGGTACAAGATTAGCTCCTCCTTTGGCATCGGTGTTGAGAGTAGAGGGGGCGATGATAGGTACTTCTTGAGTTCCTGGAATTCCTCCTCGCACTCTTCCGACCACTAAAAGGCCTTACGGAGGATTTTGAAAAATGGTAGACACTGGTAGGTAGCTCGGGAAATGACTATGCTGAGTGCGGCAACCCGTCCGGCCAAACTCTGGACCTTTTTGGTCGACCTAGGTGACCGCATGTTGATAATAGCTTGGATCTTCTCGGGGTTAGCTTCAATTCCCCGCTTGCTGACTAGGTGCCCCAAAAATTTCCCGGACGAGACTCCGAATGTGCACTTGGCTGGGTTCAACCTCATCCGGAATTTCACCAAGAGGTCGTCAACGTACACCTCTATTGACTTCCCTATCAGGTCATTGAACATATAATTAACCAGGCGTTGATACGTTGCTATGGTATTTTTGAGGCCGAAAGGCATCACCTTGTAACAATACGTGCCCTATTTGGTGATAAAAGAAGTCTTCTCTTCGTCCCCGGGATACATACTGATCTGGTTGTACCCCAAGTAGGCGCCACGAACGACAAAATTAAGTGACCGATCATTGAGTCCACAAGGAGGTCTATCCTAGGAAATAGATAGCAATCCTTAGGGCAGGCCTTGTTCAGGTTAGTGAAATCAATGCACATTCTCCACTTCCCATTGTTCTTTTTTACTAGCACCACATTTGCCAACTAGTCGAGATAGTGGACTTCTCAGATGGACTTTGCTTTTAGGAGTTTCTTAACTTCCTCACGTACCGTCACTTGTCGCTCAGGGGCCATGCCCCTCCTTTTCTGCTTGACCGGTCGGTAATCCGGGTCGATATTGAGACGATGAGACATAACCCGGGGGTCAATCCCCGGTATGTCTTCATGGCACCAGGCGAAGACATCCTGGTTCTCTCTCAGGGACTGGACCAGCTTTTCCTTTAGTCTCGGATCTAGGAGAGTGCTAATACTCACGGACCAATCGGGTAATGCAGGGTTCAGCACCACCTGTTCTGATTCCTCCACCTGGCCTACTCCATTCTTCACGTCTCTTGGGTCCATTTCCTAAATGTTTAACATTTCTGCGACTGCCTCTTGACGCAGGAAGCTGACATAATAGCTCCGAGAGGTAGCTTGGTGTCATGCCCCGACGTAGCATAAATAAGGAAAGCGTTTAATTTCCTTTATGGACCTGTATGTCGCGACAGTTTGAAGGATCGATTCTGTTGGTAAAAAACAGTTTGAATCTAAGTTTAAACGCGCAGCGAAAAAAGTCCAGTTATAAAAACTTTTGGTATCCCTGGATCTACTACTCGTCAACTCCTTAGATGTGTACAAGGGTGCAAGAATAATATACCTTAGGTCTTGAACCCAATTCTGAATATGGCTTCCTTTGGCAATGTCCAGCAGCAACCTCTAGGTGATCTTCACTCTTATGTCTCCTCGAACGCTTCCCAGAGAGGCTAGAGATGGTGGGATCTCTAATGGAGAGGATGAAGAAGGTTTGGGAACCCTAAAACAGTTTCAGCAGCTTAGGGACATTAAAACGACGAACATCTTTCCCAGAACGCAGCTGCCCTATTTATAGATTCCCAGAAACGACCTTACTTTCAATCGATCGAAGTAACTTCGATCGATCGAACCTTCGATCGATCGAACCAAGTTTGATCGATCGAACCTGTCTAGACTTCAATCGATCGAAACAACTTCGATCGATCGAACCAGTCTTGACAGCATCCTCAATTGCCTTTCCAAGCATTCTGGCGGAGCTAAGAGTGGGACCTCCTAGGTTCTTAATTACTGGCTCCGATTAATTATTATTCCATCTAGTCAGTACTCTTGACTAAGGAATCAATAATTAATCAATTATCATTAATGCCACTATAAAATGATAATTGCACTCCAGTGCATAAGAACATAATCACACATACATAAGTGATTGCTAGACTTGTATAATATGATACGGATGTCCCTCTACCAGGCAGTATTCGTATCTATCATTGGGATGTATGTGTAAAGATACTGTCGACCCAATAGATAGTACATCTTATATTCCTCAAGTATCATTCACTACGCTTGGATTACTAAACATGTCAACAATAACACTTTGTTGACAAGGCTGGCCAGCTCTCAGTAATCACTCCTAGTGACATTCTCGAGGGAATACTTACTCTTCGTTTTATAGAAGAGGGTAGAATTCCATCTTGACAATATATGTTCGTAACATTGTATACCTGATTTACCCAAGATACCCAGGTGTTGATCTTGCAAGACCTCACTGATTGGTAAGTCAAAGCAATCAAGTATACAACTTGCGTTCATAACTGTCTCAGGATTAAGGACATGTATCCCTATACAAGTTTTGAGTTCCTATTGACGGTGACAGCGTTTAGGTGTCAATAGGTTTAACTCAGGTCCGTCAATGCACCGAGTGCACTAGCATATTAACCAAGAGTCAAAGACTCTTATGAATGAGATTCATCATTCTACCCCGTAGACGTTAATCATGCTACAGTGTATACCTGATAAGTTATCCAGACTTATCATCCACTGTGACTTATTTGAAACAACAAGGATTTGTGATTCATATCTCACATGTGTAATCGCATACACAAATGAACCACATGCAATGTTGTTTAAGGATTTCAGTCTAATATTCATCTCATGAACTAACATGCATAAATGCATTTTGATATTCCATTATCCATCTAACTGGTTTGAGGGCATATTCCCAACAGATTCTGTCCCAAACGTCGAACAACAATAACAATAATCAGAGTAGAGCAATCAAAGCTTACAAATATTTTTCTAACTTATTACATATTACAGCACGGGGTCTCTAAAGGCACAAACCGCCTTAAATCAAAACAATAACTTAGTGTCTATTACAGTAATCCTTAACAGTTCAACTTAAAAGCATATAACAGTAAACTCTTCATCAGATAGTTGTTCTCAGTTTGCATAGTCACAGGATCCGGCATAGTCATAACCTGAAAAGCCTGAACACGAATGTCCAGGACACATCAACGTCGTCAGCTTCAAGAAGCTGGTGAGTATTAAAAACATAACTTTGAATGTAAAATATACTCATTTACCTTTTTACATTTCTCATTTAATCCAATATTAAAGCAAGGAGTTCATTTCAGGAACCAAACACAATATTATTTAAAAGATATCATTCTCGTATATGTGACCGTGTATGAGAACAATGCACCATCTCATCCTACCGACTCTTTTCTCTCGACAAAACAAAACCCAACAACCCACCATCACACACCGCTATCTTTGAAACGCTAAGATAGCCACACTTTAGCACAGGGGTGCCAGGGAATGTCCAGTTTGCCTCACACTTTGGTCTGGGGTACCAGGGAGTGTCCAATGCCTCACACTTTGACTACCTAATCCTCCATGCAAATACCGTAGGAACCCTCACGCAGTATCCAGACTCGGGTATCAGGGAGTGTCCGTAGGCCACACTTTAGCACTTCCATGGGTGCCAAGGAATGTCCAAGTTCGGGTTCACACACTTTGACGCTACCATGGTCGTCAGGGAGAGTCCAGTTTTGCCACCGTCGCATTCCAAAGACACCCTCGCCGCAATCTCAATCACAACACACTTTGGTACTCACTTACCAGGGAGTGTCCACAACACAATCTCAACCGCACTCACTATGCCACACTGACCATTACTCTTTTCCATACTGACCAACATTCATACTCACCATGCATGTACAACTGACACCACATGCATGTTATGAAACTTTAAAACATGAGGCAATTCACCGATTTATACAACGACGCGCGTAAAGGAATTGATAAGTCACAATACAACATTTTAATCGTCCAAACATAACCAATTAAGATTCTGATTTCATAAATTTCCCAAACGGAGCTTTAACAGTTCATAAAATACCACCCAAACAGTTCCTTATCACAAAACAAGCAAAATTAGAAACTGCCAGAAGTCGCGCGCGCAGGCCGCTCGCGCGATATGCCCAATTTTCATTTTTCTTATATAATCTTTTCTATCTGCCTGGAAAAGCCAAGGTCGCGCGCACGGATCGCTCGCGCGGCCCACTCCCGCGATATGCCTAAATTCCATTTTCCTTTATAAAACTTTTCTGTCTGCTTGGGAATACAAACCTCACGCGCGTGGGTCACTCGCGCGAGGGGTCGCTCGTGCTGGCCGCTCGCGCGACCCTCGCTCGCACAATCGCACGCACGAGTTTCAACAGAGACTTCATCTTCTTCGTGGAGAATGCCCTGTTTCAACAATTCAAGGTCTTTTTGACCCATTTTTGATTCTGTAAGTTACCCTACCTTATTATATATGAATCACTTTGTTTTTCAATAGGAATTAAGAATATGAAAACAATTTGACATGATTCAAACCATAGCTCTCAAATTTTATGAAAAACTAAAAGATGTCAAAATTTAATTTCCCTTATACTTCCTCATATGAACAAATTAGGCTATAATATTTTGACAGGAGCTTCTATGTATCATAATCTTTCATAATCATCTCTGAAAACAAGTTTTGGTTAAGATTGAAAATTTTCATATTTTCAAAGTATGAACATCAATGTAAATTAGCCATGGTGATTTTCAAATCAAGCTGTATAAACAAACACAAGATATGAATTACATTGGGAGTGAGTTAATAATACTCACAGAGGTGAGAAGGTGTGTGTTTGTTGAGAATGATTCAAGGAATAAGAGCACCCAAACCAAGCTTGGCTATGGTGATCAAGAGCTCTCTCTCTCTATATTATTTCAGAAATTAGGAACTCTCAAGTCCTCTCTTTTCTCTCTGTATGTTAGTGCAGAATGAGTAGTGTAACAACTTGTGAGTTGTATGTGTGATTATATAGGAATGCAAGAACTTTGAGGCCAATAATACCTACACCTTGAATGTATACATGTATTCACAGCCATACACACGTATTATACACTGAGATATGATCTCAACAGTTCGCCAAAGGCCAAATTAGATGTGTAGGGGTCAAGGGGTGTTTGGGAAACTTAGCTTATAGGTACAAACTAATGCACAACATATAAGCACAACCAAACAAGGCTTTATCAATGATTAGTTTCCATAATTAGAATTAAAGCAAATGTCATGTCTTTGCTTTACATCACTTACAAAATCTATGGAAGTTTAGCACAGCGTGGACAGTTTTGAACATAAACTGGTATTTTCGTGGCGCGGTGTTCGTCACAAAAATACGAAAAATTCATTTTAACGTAAGAAATGGTTTTCTGGTTTTATACAAATACAGTTTGAATTAAACGAAAACATTTCCACCATTTTTGAAATACAGACTTTGAAATTCAACACAGGTATTACCAATTTTGTAAAATTGCAGTTTGGCCCCAATAAGAATTCCAAATATGAAATCAAGCGAGAAATAAATTCTACACATAAGAATTGTAGTTAAAATAAAAAGTAGATAATGAATATTAAATATGACAATGCCAATAAATGAAAATGCAGGTTATTACACTTCGTCTCCGCATAGGCTCCCGGGACCCTGAGGGGTAGGGAACTTAACCACTAAGCCATTTATTGACACGACCACCTTTGCCTTATTGAGCGTCGGCCTTCCGAGGATTACATTATACGCAGAGGAAGCTTCTACAACCACGAAGTTTTCCATCACCAAAACTTGCTGAGGGTATGTACCCATCAAGACCGGCAGCTCGAAGGTACCGAACGGTTGTGTACTCGATCCATTGAACCTAACCAAAGGCATGGAGACCAGTTAGACGAGAACGTTAGCACGTCAGTCAGGGGTGAGCCGACAGATTGGACATGCCAGACATCCGCTCGGGATGCCCGAGCATGCCTCTTCCTAGCCAACTGTGACTCCCCTCTGCCCTAAGTTCCTTCGGAGATCACATTGATTTACCCGAGTGGTTGAGGCTACTTGGGAGCTCGGGTGTCTGGCCTAGGTCATCTGTCTGCTGCCACAAACTTAATGAGGTGGCCCTACTCAATCAATCTCTCGATGGCCATCTTGAGCTTGAAGCAGTCCTCCGTGTCGTGGCCATGATCCTTGTGATACCGACAATGCTTATCCCGGTTTCTCTTTCCAGGAGGACTCTTTAGTTTTGCTAGTTGTTGGAGCAGCCTCTAGGTTTGGCGGCTGCCATGACTTCGTGGATAGGTCGAGAGAGAGGTGTGAAAGTGACTGGGGTCGGCTCTCGACCGCCGCGCGATTGATCGGGCTTCGGCTTCTTCCCCGAGCCATTCTCGAAACCGTCACATTTTTGTTTGGACCTGGGGGACTCGTCTCCTGCCAGACTGGCATGCTTATCCTTACGGACTCCTCTGTATAGATGTATTTTCCAACTCTCTCAGAGAGCTCCACTAGGGTTACCGGTCGATCATGGTGGAACGATGTAGCAGCTTTGGTGTGTTGAACTCCCGAGCAGAAGGTCGTGATTGTGACTATTTCATTTAGGTGGTGAATCTAGAGCCTTTGTTGATTGAACCGGTCGACATTGTCTTTAAGTGATTCGCCCTGACGTTGCTTGACGGCTAGTAGTTGGGTGTCAGGCTATGATAGGTCGAGCATCCCCATAAACTGGCCGATGAATAGTTTGTTGAGTTCCTTGAAATCATCGACCGCCCGGGGTTTGAGAGCATGGAACCACTGCGCGGCCGACCCTTTAAGAGTGCAGGGAAAGACCAGTCGAATTGCCCCGCTCGACCGGTCGAATGGGGTCTGGGCAGAATCCAAACCTCCAAAAGAAACCAAACCAAACAAAACCATTTCAAACCAACTCCTTTCAAAACAAAACCATTTCGACTAATGCATTTCAAACCAAAACCATTTTAAAGCTTTGTTAAACATTCTAAGGGCTTGCAAAAACATATACACCATTTACACAACCATCATAAACCTTTCCCGGATTACAAGTACTAAAGGTACAAGCTTTTCACGTCTCGGCAAGCTAGGTCCTAAAGTGAACCAAGTGCCGTACTCGCATATATAATCAGTCTTAATACAAGTTGCACGGTTAAACAACCGGCATGAGTTAAACACATATTACAAAAGTGCTACAAGTTCTATAAACATTAGGAGCTTCCGGTCCTTCCTCGCCTCATTACCCGTGATTCTCCCCTCCAGTCCTTGCACCTGAATGGTTATTTATATAATCACAGACATATGGATTTGTTTAAGCTAACGCTTAGTGAATAATATGAATCAAGCATACGGATGACAAATATGTTCCAATCCATCATAACACATAACTATTGGTCTATAGGGAATAAGTGCACCTTTACCGATCCAAAGTCTTAAGACTCAACCACGACCCATGCCCCTTCGACATGTCGCGTTAATGCCTTTCTCGGCAAGTGACCGTCGTCATTACTAATCCTCCCCCTTCGAGAGGATGTCTCACGGTGAATTAGCACAAATCCCCCTTTAACCCACATAGGCACATAAACATGCTCATTTAACACATATCATCATGCTTTTCATTCAACATACTTTGGGCCAACTTTATACATGAGTTTTGCCCAATATGAACTACACATGGTATCTATATACATTCCTAGCATATCAAATGCATTAAATCATAGAATCATCCAAAACTCAAGATTTATATCACTCACCTCCGATTTACGCTCTTAAACGCCGATCCAAGGAAAACTCAAGCACAAAGAACGTGCAGTAATTCTTCTAATACGATTCCTATTGATCAAAAATCCGATTATCAACATTTTATGAAAATTCTAGAAAATGAGTTTTCAAAAAACTTAACCAAACAAGGCCTAATAGGTATCAAAACGACGGCCTTACCTCGTAGAGTTCAAATACGGAATTTGGTGAAAAATAAACGGGTAGAACTCCGTCGATTCGAGTCTTGAAGCTCTAAGCCAAGAAATCCTCCATTTGGCCTCTTCTTGAATTTAGGTTAAACTTTATAAAATTTATGAAAGTCATCACTATGTATATATAGGCAACACTTTCAGAAATTGTGTTTACCTCCCCACGAGTTTTCAAAACTTCTAATCAGTCTCTTAAACTTTCAACACAGCTAATACATAGCTCTATAGGTGAAACCTCAAAATTAAAAAAAGGTTTCCGACTAAGTTCCGTTTGGTTGCTAAAACGCAAGTTTCTACAATTTTTACAAAATTGCTAATTAGCTTACCAAATTACGTAACGTGTTCAATTCCGTCCTCACCAGGCATCTAATGACTCTGATGAGTCGCTATCAACAATATAATAGTCAATTATATTCACATATACCTAAATAAACATTTAAGCACATAATCATGAGTTGTTATTCACTTTTCCAACCGTAGGGAATTCTCACACGTCCAACTTCTGGACTGCCTTCAAGGCCACATACTGGGTTCTCAAAAGACACCCTCCAACAACTAGTGAGTCATCACTCACATCACACGTGTTAATTAACATAACAGTAAGCATGCCATGCATGCTAAAATGATATAAATAAATGCCGCGGGAGCGGGTATGACATCCTCTCCCCCTTAAAAGAAGTTTGTCCCCAAACTTTCAATACCTCATGCTTCAAACAGAAATGGATACTTTGCCTGCATCTCATCCTCTCTTTCCTACGTAGCTTCTTCCACTGAGTGATTTCGCCACAAGACCATTACCAATGGAACCGTCTTGTTTCGTAATACTTTATCCTTTCTATCTAGGATTCTCACTGGACGTTCAACATACGTTAAGTCTTCTCTGACTTCCAATGGCTCTGGAGTAATCACATGACTTGAATCAGATATAACACTTATCAACATCGACACATGAAATACATCGTGTACATTAGCCAACTCTTGTGGTAACTCTAGTCGATAAGCTACTCATCCCACTTTTCCAACAATCTCAAACGGTCCAACGTATCTAGGATTCAACTTCCCTCGCTTTCCAAACCTCGTGATCCCCTTGGAAGGTGAAACCTTCAAGAACACACGGTCACCTACTTCAAATTCTAGTGGCCTTCGTCCCTTATCCGCGTAGCTTTTGTAACGACTTTGAGCCATTTTCAACCATTGTTGTATCACCTTTACTTTATCTGCTGCCAACTGAACCATCTCAGGTCCTTCTAGCTTTTGTTCCCCTACCTCAGTCCAACAAATCGGTGATCGACACTTACGCCCGTACAGTGCTTCATATGGTGCCATCCTAATACTAGACTGAAAACTGTTATTGTAGGCAAATTCAATCAATGGAATATATTTTTCCCAGTCACCCTTAAAATCAAGAACATATAGTCGAAGCATGTCCTCCAGTATTTGAATTACACGCTCGGACTGCCCATCTATCTGTGGGTGAAGAGCTATACTAAAGTTTAACTTTGTACCCATAGCTGCTTGTAGTCCTTTCCAGAATCTAGATAAGAAACTACTATCCCTGTCTGAAACTATAGACACTGGTGCTCCATGCAGTCTCACAATCTCTTTAACGTATAACTCCGCGAGTTTCATCGGTTCCTTTGTCTTAATCGGCAAAAAATGTGCTGACTTAGTCAATCGATCTACAATTACCCAAACACTGTCATTTAATCTTGTAGACCTTGGAAAACCTGATACAAAATCCATGGTAATCTTTTCCCATTTCCATTCTGGTAGATCCAAAGGTTGCAATAACCCTGCAGGCCTTTGATGTTCCGCTTTGACTTGCTGACAAACCAAGCATTTGGCCACGTACTCGGCTACCTCTCTTTTTATTCCAGACCACCAGTATACCTCTCGTAAATCTCGATACATCTTGGAACTACCTGGATGAACTGTATATTTGGTATTATGAGATTCTTCAAGTATTAACTCTTTAATCCCATCTACATTAGGTACACATACCCGATTTTTGAATTTCAGAATATTATCCACAAAGGTGAACTCTGGTTGTTTATTTAGCGGCATTTCATCATAAATCTTCTTCAAAACTAGGTCTTGAAGTTGTTTCATCTTTATCTCATCTATCAATGTCGGTTGTGCTACCATAGCTGCCAGCAAACCTCCCTCAGTTGTTGAAATCACCTCAAGTTCTAACCTTTCCATTTCACCAACGAGTTGTTTCTGCAAAGTCAAATCATAGGCCAAATTATTAGTAGACTTCCTACTTAATGCGTCAGCAACTACATTTGCTTTCCCAGGATGGTAGTGAATCGACAAGTCGTAGTCTTTCATCAATTCCAACCATCGCCTTTGCCTCATATTCAGTTCTTTCTGTGTAAACAAGTACTTCAGGCTCTTGTGATCTGTGTAGATATCACACTTTTCCCCATAAAGATAGTGCCTCCAAATTTTTAATGCAAAAATCACTACTGCTAACTCAAGATCATGAATTGGATAATTCACTTCATGTACCTTTAACTGACGTGAGCCATAAGCAATCACCTTGCCGCTCTGCATTAGAACACATCCCAGTCCTTTGTGTGAAGCATCACTGTAGATTACAAACCCCTCTGTACCAGACAGAATCGTCAAGATCGGTGCTGACATAAGGCGAGTCTTCAGCTCTTTGAAGCTCTTGTCACATTCTAAGTCCCAATTAAATACTGCGTTTGTAAATATCCCAATTTTGACCGACCGTCGAATTTAGGAGAGCGTCACCTTCACGTCCAATGATGATAAGGACCGAAAAGATTCGAAGTATTCCAAGCTCTTCAGAAAGTTCTCCAAATGCGATAAAATTTCACAGAAAGAAGAAAATGCCAGGTATTTGGGAGAATTCAGGTATAAAATACCATTTTTGGAAAATATCTTCAAAAATAAGTTTCTTTAAGAAAAAGGGAAGAAAGAAAAGACCTAAAAAGGGAAGTTCAACAGAAAACGGCACACGGCAGCATTCCGCGGCACTCAGTGAGTGCCGAACGGCATCCAATGAGTGCCGGCCCGACATTTACTGAGTGCCGCCGACATTTTCTGACTGTCGTTTGCTTTTAAAGTCCGTATTTTGTGGTATAATACGTATATGTATGCGGATAAAAACAAAAACTAATAAAGTAAGGTTGACGAAAATACGGTAATCAATAATTTGGCGCGGCATTTACTGAGAGCCGCGCGGCAGTCACGGAATGCCATCGCGGCAGTCATGAAGTGCCTCGGCGGCATCCACGGACTGTCACAGATTACTTTTGACTGCCGCCCTGGGCAGCAGTCTGTCTAATTTCAGGAAGTACGTATTGTACCACCAAATGAGACATTTACACCTGTCTTTTACTCCGAATTCACTAAAAATACTTGGTAATTTTTGTCTATAAAAGAGGGAGGATCTTCCTTGAGGAAAAGAAGAGATATACAACACAATACATGAGAGATAACCACCACTATACTAACATATTTTTGAGAAAGAAAAGAGAGAGTTTGGGAGAGCTTGAAGAAGAGTTTGGAAGATCTTCAAAGGAGAGAAACTTTGAGGATAGTTTGGAGGTGATCCTCTAACCATAAGTTGTCTATTTACATTCTTCCTTTTCTTGAATCTCTAATCCTCAAACCTTTTTATTTTCTTTGCTCCATTTCTTTTGTTGATCATACTTCCTTCTTGAGACTCTTAGAGATTCTCAATATCTCTCTTGAAATCTCTTGAACATGATCTTTTGAATCCCATGTAAGCTTGTGCTTCACATGGGAATCAAAGTTTGATCATCACTCCATTTCATAGGCAAATAGATGGATCCAAGTCCACACTCATGACTTGGATCCTCTAAACTTGATGTTTCATGGAATCCTTTCTATATTCCTTTGAGACTCATGAGTATAGTCATGTCTTCATCTCCAATGATCATCAAATGGTAGGAGAAAGTGGTTTTGAGTCTAAGCCCATCCCCATGGTTTAGATTCCTTATCTTGAGATTTCATGAAGTCCATTCATACTTCACTTGAAATCTATAAATATAAAGGTCTTTAGTCTCCAATGACCATCAAATGGTAGGAAAAGATGGCTTAGTTTAAGTCCAACTTCATGGTTCAATAGTTGGGGTTAACAAATAAAAGTTGAACTTGACAAATGAAAACAGTGAGTTCACAAACTGTTTTTGATCAAAGATTTTTAGTTCGAAATCTAACCGTCGGAATCAAGTGAAACCAACGGGAAAGTGTCAATAACACAATATTCTACCACTGTAATTTTTGTTTCAAGGTGGTTTCACGTCTAAAGTGGTTTGGTTATGAGTTTTGTAAGGTTACTACAATCTGTCCAGAGTTTCAGCATAGTAACACTCTTTTGAAATAAGTAAACCAATGCTTTAATAAATTGTTTGTGACCCAAAATAATTTTTTCTAAGTAGATTAATGTGTTAGGAAGTCACCCTAAAAAGAACAAAGCATTTCTGATTGTTTTGCTATTTTTAGAAAATCGTGCAAGAAATCTGGACAGAAGGTTGTAGAATGCTGAGTGATGTCTGGTTTTTGTCCAATTTCCGGAGATCCAACCGTTGAAACTTTGATTTCTTTTTTGGGATAAAAACTAGACACACAGAGGCATCTTGTGTCCAACATTCATCAAGATTAAACGACGGGAACCACGCCTTTTCATTTTTTAAAGTTATGATCTGCTCTCAGTAATTTCCAAAATTCTGCACTAATTTTCATCAAATCTTGTGAATAATGGCTTAGATGAAATTTTCATGAGTCAAGGTTCAAACCATATTTCAATAATGATTAGTTAAGCTTGAATTCAAAGTTTAAGTGAACCAAACCATTGAGTATTTCATAATTCATTCTTGCTCATGACATATTCATCCGTATGGATCGACATTTGTAGTTAAGATTTATTTGTTTTAGATTTAACTAAATTCTATAGATTTAAGCTAGAAGTCTAGGATTATTATTTTAGATCCAACTTTACATTTTGTATATCATGTGGACTAACTCATTGTAACACCTGTAATTTTCTGTCCTTATAATAGCAGCTTTTTCTAATTTCTGTATTGGACCCACTATATTATTATATTTTTATTTTAATTACGTGACAGTATGGACGTGTTGTAGTATTACCATATAGACTGTAGTAACCATACCGACTAGACCATAATAAGATTTAACTTAGTCCCGTACCCGGACCCGGACATTAGAAATATTACCAGTTTGCACGTAAATCGAGACTGACACGTATACTGAGGAACTTATGCACGTAAACTGAGAAAGTTGCACACAACCCGAGGTGGGCCCTACATGGCCGGCCACATGGCAGCCCCATGTGCCACTCCTTACACTTGTCATCTCCTCCCATGACATTTGTCCACATATTGGACATGTGTCTTTGCATGAACTCATGCAAATGACACCTAGCCATGCCAATCTCCTATATATCATGCACATACACACAATTGAGACATTCTTGTCTCTACAATCTGCATATAATTGAGAGGGAGAGAGATCTAGAGTTATAGCTCCATGAAAGAATAGAAGAAGAAGAAGTTCATCCTTGAAGTTTGAAGATTCAAGCTCCACTAAACATCAACCAATATCAAGCTTAAATTTCAAGCTTTTGTGAGTAAATTATGAGTAATTGTGAGTAATCTAACTCAATTTAGAACACATATAATATGTACTAATGTTTAGTAGAAGTTTGATGTTGTTGTGTTGAAGTTTTCATGACATGCAAGACAAATCTATAAATCTGAGAAACTGAAACTCTCAGCAGAACATAGTTTAGTAAAGTGAATGTTTTGTGCAGCTCAAAAATCCGAATTAAGCTAGGTTTTTTTTGTGGTAAAGGCGTACTCATATATCTACAAATAACTCTTCTATAGCTCAGTCTAGAAATCACTCCTTCATGGGTGAAATGCATGTACAACGCAGTGTTATAAATCTGAGAAACTGAAACTCTCAGCAGAACATAGTTTAGTAAAGTGAATGTTTTGTGCAGCTCAAAATTCCGAATTAAGCTAGGTTTTTTTGTTATAAAAGCTTACGTATATATCTACAAATAACTCTTCTATAGCTCAGTCTAGAAATCACTCCTTCATGGGTGAAATTCATGTACAACTCAGTGTTATAAATCTGAGAAACTGAAACTCTCAGCAGAACATAGTTTAGTAAAATGAATGTTTTGTGCAGTTCAAAAATCCGAATTAAGCTAGGTTGTTTTGTGGTAAACGCTAACTCATATATCTACAAATAACTATTCTATAGCTCAGTCTATAAATCACTCCTTCATGGGTGAAATGCATGTACAACGCAGTGTTATAAATCTGAGAAACTTAAACTTTCAGCAGAACATAGTTTAGTAAAATGAATGTTTTGTGCAGCTCAAAAATGAGAATTAAGTTAGGTTTTTTTTTTAAGAAAGATAACTCATTTATCTACAAATAACCCTTCTATAGCTCAGTCTAAAAACCAATCCTTCGTAGGTGAAATTCACGTACAATGCAGTGTTATAAATCTGGGACAGAACAGTCCGAGATATAAGAAATGTCTTGTAAAATAAATATTTTGAGTAGCTCAAAAATGTAATTGAAGCTATATTTTTTTATACATGAAGATATTCCTATTATATACAATGTTTTAGTTTTGAGTTTGATCTACAAAGCAATTTATCATGCCCAAATAAATCATCTTAATTCAGTCAACACAGTGAAAATGTATCTTGGCAGATTGTACAACTTTTTGTATAATGTTTTGTTTATGCATGGTGTTGATTGTTGATGCTAGTTTTCCGGTACATGTGTTGTTATGAAAATCTCGTGCTATAGTATTGCTATCGCGTAGATGAGTATGTTAAGGGTTTCATCTATGTGTTTATTGGTATTAAATTCACGTTATAAATCCATGAGCTACGTGCTATGTTTTCTATTGTTATGAATATAGACTAATGACCGTTGAAAGTTCATACCCAAACTATAAATATATTGTATGGCACTATTATTGCATTGATAAGTGATCGGGAAAGTTTCCATCGTAAGTATATTGAGAGGAAAACGGAATGTCGGACGTATAGCGAAATATTAACGGTTATAAATGGATGATATTAATGAACTAAACTACGAAACGTGCGAACGCGTAAAATAATGATAAAACCTTCGATAACAGATTTAATGCGAATAAGGGACATTGGGCCTCGTTTCTAGTCGTGTGACTACCGGTCAAAGTTGATTCGTGAACTTTCGTGTCGTGTTTGGATATTTCTTGCAAAATTGGTCTTTCGGTAATTCCATGGTGTCGATTGGTGAGTTATGTTTTGTTCCTTGATCTGAGGATCGGCATGACGTGTTCGGTCAAGTGCGGATGACCTGAGGATCGTCGTGACGTGTTCGATCAAGTTGTTGATTATTTTTCCGCACCCTTGGACTGAGGATCGGCATGACGTGTTCGGTTATGTACGGGTGACCTGAGGATCGGCATGACGTGTTCGTCCAATTGATTATTAATTTCCCGTACCCTTGGTCTGAGGATCGGCATGACGTGTTCGGTAACGTGCGAGCGACCTGAGGATCGGCATGACGTGTTCGACCAAGAGATTGTTAATGTCCCGCACACTTATGCCATTTGGGCGACAGTTATCTATTCATTGTTGAGTGTTGTTCTTTCTTGACCAGTAAATGCGTTTGGAGTTAAGTCTTCTTTCAGTCAATGTCATTGGTCAGTTCAGTTCTGGGTTAAGTTTCAAAGGGAATGATTGGGTTTAAATAAGACATGGTTTTGAGAATAAGAAAAGACGAACAAGACATAGTATCGAGAATAAGAAATGATGAACAATATATGGTTTCGAGAAATAAGAAGAGATGAAGAATAACTTACCTTAAGTGGTGGTAACCTTAAGGGGACCCTCACTTAGCTTAACCGCTAACGGCTTTTCATGCCGCTGGACCTTCCACGTCCAGCCTTTGCAGGTCTAGACGGAGCCGACTGCTATCAAGATGCTGACTATACTACTGAAGACTATGCTGGTGAAGATTACTACGAGGAAGGCTACGGTTTCGCCAGCTGAAGACTTTGGAGTTTTTCCTTTTGTCATAGTTCTGTTACTATTATGTTAGTGATGTAATAGTTTAGCTGGTCTTGTAATATGTATCTTTTGGATATCTTTTTGGTCTGTAATATACTACTGATGTAAGACTTGGATGTTTTAAATTTCTGCTTCCGCTGAACTTAGTCACTTTCCCATATCACATTATTGTTATAAGCATGTTTGGACAATCAGGTGACACTCACAACCAGTCACGTGTCTACGAACCCATAAAGAAAATTTATTTTTCCCTATTTTTGGTACTTCGGGGCGTGATAGGGAATTTTGGTATCAGAACCTTAGGTTTCGACGCGCTCACTGATTGTCCTACACCTTAAGTTATGAGCCTAAGATTTACCTCGTATTAGAACTGACACTAAGTTAGCTCCTCTTGCATGACTATGGAGTCGAGCTTCGTTCATGATGATTTCGAAGGTCACTATAATCGCGGAGGTCGTATCCAACCTGCCGACCCTGTACTATAGAGGGCGAGGCATACCTTGGAGGAGGACATACGGAGAGCTGTGCTTACCGATGCATTGCAGTATCCGGATCGAGTTCAGCCCGAGTCGATCCATGCTTCAGAGACTACCATACTTAATCACCAGGAGCTTATCAGCATGACTTAGGACAAGGCACTATATGACAATATACTCTTCCCGATTATCATGGCGGCACCAGCACCACCATTCTCACCCGAGCCCATACCAGAGCCAGATGCAGATTTAGATCCCATTGATACACATAGCGATAACGACATAGCGAGTGGAGAGGATTCTGCAGGCAGTGACCACTCAGCAGATGACCCATCTGATTGTGACGACACATATGATGACAATGACCTGATAATTGTGACGATCCGGCAAGTAGCGATGACAAGCTGATCGAGGAGGTTGACCCTACGGACGATCTTCAGAGACCAGGGGATGATGTACACGACCATCCAGCACCACCAGTTGACGGGGAGGAGATGATACTATTGTCTGAGCAGGACCACGAAGCAGATCCAACTGACATCAAGGAAAAGGAGGAGGACCCTGAGGAGGAGCTCTTAAAGGACCCGTTATAGATAATAAGAGAGGCAAACTTTACCTTAGATATGGTAAGCGAGTACCATAGTAAGCAGTCATATCCTTTCTACTCATTCTACTCTCTTTGAGTAAATCGATACCTTCTATTCTAATGGTCATTTCTTCTGAAAAAGGGATCTATATATTTTGTAAAGTGGCTTCGATTACCATCAATAATTATTGTGATACACTCCTTGATAAGTAATTCATTTCCTTGAATTTTTAGAAATTCCCCAGTCAACGATTCTTGAGTATGTACCTTGATCATCCGATTCTTGACAAATTCTTTTGAGAACAAGTTCGATCACTAGTACTGCAAAGTCATTCTTTTTGACTTATTATTCCTTGAACAAATTCTTACAAGTTCATTTCATTTGAAATAATCCTAAATGAGTTCTCTATCCTTGTTCTTGCCATGAACTCAAAAAAAAAAAAAATGTTGTACTCTCTGAACATCTTGACCTCTTATTGTCTTTCTCAGTTGCTACCTTATTCTTTATCAGTGGGGTTTTGTTTGGACTATTTCATTTATGAAATGCCTAATTCTTATTTCATTCGTTGAAGGCCTTATGCCATCAGTTACTTTCATTTCCTATAAATCTTGAGATACTACGATTTCTTCCATAGTAAACAGTCATTCAATCATTGTTAGATTTACATCTTATTCTTGAATGGATCACATCATTCTACTATTGTACTTCTATCTGTGAGAATTCATATGCCTTTTCGGATTCGGCTTCATTTTGGATCAATCTATTCAATCATCGTATTCTAGTTACTGGGATTATGATGATAAATATAATGTGAGATGTAATAGGTATGATTGCCTCGCATAAGGTATGATAGAAACCTTATAGACACGAACTCATACGTAGGAATAGAAGAATCTTCTCGATCTCTACAATGGATGAATCATCTCAAACAACTGAGGACCAGTCCAGAAGGCTAAGCAACATAATACCTAAGGAGATCGATCCCACCATTATATTTGGAAGACTGATACAAGGCTTATGGAAGACCGCTGACGGCACTAGCACAAGTGACTATGGAAACGAGTTGTTTAGACACCTCCATATCGCCCATTCAGAATTGCTTTTGAGACCACTCAAGCCACAACCTGCTACACTACCAAGGTCAACCCTACTACAAGGAGCACATGAGATATTGACTTAACCCGAGGCGATGGAAGACGCAAGAATAGAACATACCTTCAATAGATCAAACGATCTCATAGATTGCTGACATCGTCCACGTTTAATCACAACGAATGACTCGCACCACGAATATTAGTGAAGATGAGTACTGCATTCAACTTTCAAGCCAATGATCAGATCGTATAGGACCTACCAAGAGAAGACACGTTTCAGGTTTACAACATCGATGTTCCATCAACACACTGAAGAAATGCATCTCTAACCCTGCGCACGTTATAAATTAAAACCATGTAAGGCTGAGTAACTATATTCATCTTTCTGATTTAACTCCTTTTAAGTAAACCCACTATTTTCTACCATTGGTTGCATTAGATCAATTATCATTATGATGAACCTTGGGATGTCCTTTATTGTTTCACTAATTGACAGTTATTCATTGTCCTCTCTGATTTCACTTAACAAGATTTTGGATCATTCTGATCAATGATAAATCTAAGAGAATTCATTTGCTTTCTAATGCTATAAGTCACCTCTTTGGTCTTATCACCATGAAAATCGATTCCAATAATTCATTTATAAACCAATCATTGTAAGTCATTTGGATTTATGATCTGTTAAATTAATCTTTGTAAATCGTTTGGACTGTCAACCATTTGACCAACTTTTGCAAGTGTGTATCCCTTGACATTATTGTAAAGGATCTCTTTGTATTTGTTCACCTAAGGAACTCAAGCATATTGCACCCCTTTGTAAATTAGACTTCATTTCCTTTCATTTCACAAATTTTTCTTATTGGTAACCTTGACTTTTATCATTAAGGCTTCACCTAAATTATTGGCTCATGAGACAAGGAATTCTTATGTCCTACCTGGGAGGCCTTGCGCTTATAGTCATTGTATTACTATGATTGTCCTACAGTAATCATCTAATGGTTATTCTCAGATACTCATTCTATACATTGTGATCCTACAAGTGATTGATCAAGTACATCTTTGTTTCTAACTCAGTACATAATGAGTATTCATTTTGTTATGAACTCCTTACAAGTGAATTCAATCCTACTCCAATTACCAGTAACAACTTATATGATTGGTATTAATTAATGCATGGAGAAATTGCTTAACGACTTGTGTCATCACCAACGATACCGAAACTCCACGACGATTTCATGTCGACACGCAAAGGAACTCAATCACAATAACATGCTTAAAAGGACGCCACGACCCCTACAAGTTATAGAAGACAATCATGAGACCAACTAGACTTCTCAACCATCACATCAAGAAGCTAAGAGGTAAGAATCTTGTCGATCAAAGAGGCAAAGAAACAATGAAAGAAAAGTTAATCAGACTACCGTTCAGACACATCCAAAGTAATGTGATATCTGCGACAGCTGCGGAATATCTAGACATCACTTCAAAGAATGCAAAGCACCGAAATAGCTCACAAGTTGTTAGGCGCAGTGCTTCAATTGTGGAAAGACTGAACGTGTGCGCAAAGATTGTCCGGAACGAGGAACTCAGAACAAGGTTCCACCACATAGAAGATCCCGAAAGAGAACTTTCAGATCACAAAATTAATCCCAGCATTGAACAAGACGAAAGACCGAAGGTGCCATATTCAATGTCAGAACTTTGAATTTCACTTGGCATTATTTTAGCAAAGAAGTTTGGACGTGTTGTAGTATTACCATATAGATTGTAGTAACCATACCGACTCGACCATAATAAGATTTAACTTAGTCCCGTACCCGGACCCGGACCCGGACCCGGACCCGGACATTAGAAATATTACCAGTTTGCACGTAAATCGAGATCGATATGTATACCGAGGAACTTATGCACGTAAACCGAGAAAGTTGCACACAACCCGAGGTGGGCCCTACATGGCCGGCCACATGGCAGCCCCATGTGCCACTCCTTACACTTGTCATCTCCTCCCATGACATTTGTCCACATATTGGACATGTGTCTTTGCATGAATTCATGCAAATGACACCTAGCCATGCCAATCTCCTATATATCATGCACATACACACAATTGAGACTTTTTTATCTCTAAAATCTGCATATAATTGAGAGGGAGAGAGAGCTAGAGTTATAGCTCCATGGAAGAATAGAAGAAGAAGAAGTTCATCCTTGAAGTTTGAAGATTCAAGCTCCACTAAGCATCAACCAATATCAAGCTTAAATTTCAAGCTTTGGTGAGTAAATTGTGAGTAATTGTGAGTAATCTAACTCAATTTAGAACACATATAATATGCACTAATATTTAGTAGAAGTTTGATGTTGTTGTGTTGAAGTTTTCATGACATGCAAGACAAATCCATAAATCTGAGAAACTGAAGCTCTCAGCAGAACATAGTTTAGTAAATTGAATGTTTTGTGCAGCTCAAAAATCCGAATTAAGCTAGGTTTTTTTGTGGTAAAGGCTTACTCATATATCTACAAATAACTCTTCTATAGCTCAGTCTAGAAATCACTCCTTCATGGGTGAAATGCATGTACAACGCAGTGTTATAAATCTGAGAAACTGAAACTCTCAGCAGAACATAGTTTAGTAAAGTGAATATTTTGTGCAGCTCAAAATTCCAAATTAAGCTAGGTTTTTTTGTTATAAAAGCTTACGTATATATCTACAAATAACTCTTCTATAGCTCAGTCTAGAAATCACTCCTTCATGGGTGAAATGCATGTACAACTCAGTGTTATAAATCTGAGAAACTGAAACTCTCAGCAGAACATAGTTTAGTAAAATGAATGTTTTGTGCAGTTCAAAAATCCTAATTAAGCTAGGTTTTTTTGTGGTAAAAGCTAACTCATATATCTACAAATAACTCTTCTATAGCTCAGTCTATAAATCACTCCTTCATGGGTGAAATGCATGTACAACGCAGTGTTATAAATCTGAGAAACTTAAACTTTCAGCAGAATATAGTTTAGTAAAATGAATGTTTTGTGCAGCTCAAAAATGAGAATTAAGTTAGGTTTTTTTTTGCAGAAAGATAACTCATTTATCTACAAATAACCCTTCTATAGCTCAGTCTAAAAACCAATCCTTCGTAGGTGAAATTCACGTACAATGCAGTGTTATAAATCTGGGACAGAACAGTCCGAGATATAAGAAATGTCTTGTAAAATAAATATTTTGAGTAGCTCAAAAATGTAATTGAAGTTAGATTTTTTTGTACATGAAGATATTCCTATTATATACAATGTTTTAGTTTTGAGTTTGATCTACAAAGCAATTTATCATGCCCAAATAAATCATGTTAATTCAGTCAATACAGTGAAAATGTATCTTGGCAGATTGTACAACTTTTTGTATAATGTTTTGTTTATGCATGGTGTTGATTGTTGATGCTAGTTTTCCGGTACATGTGTTGTTATGAAAATCTCGTGCTATGGTAGTGCTATCGCGTAGATGAGTATGTTAAGGGTTTCATCCATGTGTTTATTGGTATTAAATTCACGTTATAAATCCATGAGCTACGTGCTATGTTTTCTATTGTTATGAATATAGTCTAATGACCGTTGAAAGTTAATACCCAAACTATAAATATATTGTATGGCACGATTATTGCATTGATAAGTGATCGGGAAAGTTTCCATCGTAAGTATATTGAGAGGAAAACGGAATGTCGGACGTATAGCGAAATATTAACGGTTATAAATGGATGATATTAATGAACTAAACTACGAAATGTGCGAACGCGTAAAATAATGATAAAACCTTCGATAACAGATTTAATGCGAATAAGGGACATTGGGCCTCGTTTCTAGTCGTGTGACTATCGGTCGATGTTGATTCGTGAACTTTCGTGTCGTGTTTGGATATTTCTTGCAAAATTGGTCTTTCGGTAATTCCATGGTGTCGATTGGTGAGTTATGTTTTGTTCCTTGATTTGAGGATCGGCATGACGTGTTCGGTCAAGTGCGGATGACCTGAGGATCGTCGTGACGTGTTCGATCAAGTTGTTGATTATTTTTCCGCACCCTTGGACTGAGGATCGGCATGACGTGTTCGGTTATGTACGGGTGACCTGAGGATCGGCATGACGTGTTCGTCCAAGTGATTATTAATTTCCCGTACCCTTGGTCTGAGGATCGGCATGACGTGTTCGGTAACGTGCGGGCGACCTGAGGATCGGCATGACGTGTTCGACCAAGAGATTGTTAATGTCCCGCACACTTATGCCGTTTGGGCGACAGTTTGAGTGCCAGTTGGGCGACATTTATCTATTCATTGTTGAGTGTTGTTCTTTCTTGACCAGTAAATGCGTTTGGAGTTAAGTCTTCTTTCAGTCAATGTCATTGGTCAGTTCAGTTCTGGGTTAAGTTTCAAAGGGAATGATTGGGTTTAAATAAGACATGGTTTTGAGAATAAGAAAAGACGAACAAGACATAGTATCGAGAATAAGAAATGATGAACAATATATGGTTTCGAGAAATAAGAACAGATGAAGAATAACTTACCTTAAGTGGTGGTAACCTTAAGGGGACCCTCACTTAGCTTAACCGCTAACGGCTTTTCCAGCCTTTGCAGGTCTAGACGGAGCCGACTGCTATCAAGATGCTGACTATACTACTGAAGACTATGCTGGTGAAGATTACTACGAGGAAGGCTATGGTTTCGCCAGCTGAAGACTTTGGAGTTTTTCCTTTTGTCATAGTTCTGTTACTATTATGTTAGTGATGTAATAGTTTAGCGGGTCTTGTAATATGTATCTTTTGGATATCTTTTTGGCCTGTAATATACTACTGATGTAAGACTTGGATGTTTTAAATTTCTGCTTCCGCTGAACTTAGTCACTTTCCCATATCACATTATTGTTATAAGCATGTTTGGACAATCAGGTGACACTCACAACCAGTCACGTGTCTATGAACCATAAAGGAAATTTATTTTTCCCTATTTTTGGTACTTCGGGGCGTGACACTCATTGTTTTGTAGCGCATTTGAGATACAATTTCGCATCTCTTCTCTAGTTTATTCTATTTGTTGATTTTATTGATTTTCGACTCCGCGCGCGATACCTTACTCTAGGGCTTGCCTTATGTGTATACGTGATTAGAGACTCTTTTTAGGATTTTTCTTTTGTTTGTATGCATTGCACGTTTAATATCGCTGCTGAATCCCGGGTAAGTTCTCTTGTTCCCTATTGCATATCATATTGCCCGCTACTTGACTTATGTGGCTTTTTGAATGATATTTTATCAATTGCAATTTTACACCCCTTTAGACATGGTTTTGTGATGTATATCTATATATATGTATTAGTCGAGGACATGTTCAGATAATTAATTTGATTTAAAGGATGTTGAGTAGAGGCCTATCGCAAGATAGGATGAGAGAGGGTGTTTTAGTCCGACGGGCTCCTTCCTTTCTCATTCCATAATCCCCGGACCTAGTTAATCTCTGGTTTCTAAAAGATCAGTTTGCTCTGAAAATGATTTCTTAATTTTCCTTTTAAAAATTAAGTGGCGACTCATTTATTTTCTATTTTTGAAAGAATTTTAAAAGAAAAGCTGTGGGTAGAAAGAAAACTGCGATATCCACAATTTGGCGACTCTGCTGGGGATCGAACCCAGAATCTCTGGTTTCGTAGACCAGAATTCTGATTTTGGGTTCACTTGAGGATTAGACTTGAAAAATATCCTTTTAATCGAATTAATTAATCTTTGCGTGCCTGTTGCATTTCACTTGCATGTCCAGCCAGTCGATTGCATGGAACTATGACCTTGGAGGCTCGGGGCAACCCGGTCGGCCAAGTCATCATAGGACTGTGTGGTCACCCTTGATCTCGTACCATGATTTGGTATATGAAGTATCCTATCAGGTGTGTGTCAAGGGTTCCTTATTTGACCAAAACCCAGCCTTTGCACAGTAAATTCTATAGAACCTCTCAATCTTAGGAAATCAACTCTTGATTAGGATTATGTGCTAGGAAGTTTTATATGCCCGGAAGGGATTATTTGAGATAATGACGATACTTGCTTGATGAAAGACGTATAATCTTTTAATCACCTTTTAGCTATTTCTCCTCATGTTCCACGACATTTGGTGAACATGCCGAACCTTGATTATAAGATTATACTTCTTACATCATGTTTAGCTAAGCATCATTGACCTTGTATGTATCCAAATTCATGGAAAGTATGGTGATAATCCGGTCATGTGGTCCCCCTACCCAAAGGATTCCTTTCTTTTTCCCAAAGTTTTCATTCACCCTTTCAAAAAAAAAAAACAAAAAAAATCTTTTTCTCCTTTCAAACAAAAATTCCCCAAACTAACCTTTGTTAAGGCATATTTTCACTTGAGCAATTTCAAAAGAAATAAATTCGAAAATCCTTGAAATTATTTTCGGGAAGAATGATTTTCAGAATAAAAGAAACCCAATCATTTTTTGTTTGAACACCCTCAAAAGCATTCTCAAGCATTGTTTTCAAAAACTTTTTATCATCCAAAAATGCTTTTCAAATGAACTTCAAAAATTTTGAATATCCAACCTCTGGGAGATCACAATGAAAGGAGAAATCAGCACACTTGACATGGGTAAGGATCTTATGTGCTTATGTGTTAGGATTAGGATTTTCTCTTTTTTGGCATATAGAGTAGGCACACACGCACACATGCATTGCATCCGCGTGACATACAAAAGGAAAGTTTTTTGTTTAAATAACTTTGTGTGATAAAATGAAGATAAAAAGGGTTTTAAAAGAGGACATTTCAAATTTATTTGTAGGAGCAAAAATAGCAAATCAAGTGTGGTTTAGGAATCCCACGGCGAGACTAGTAAGGAGAGAATACACTGACATGGCCGAAGAGAGAAATAATGAAGAGATGGCCGGGTTAAGGATACTAGTAGAACAACACGCGGAGCAGATGAGGCGACAGGCCGAGAATATGAACCGCATGATGGGGATGATAGAAGAGCTGAATCGCCGACCACCACATGTAATTCCACCTGTCATGGACCCACCTTTGGGAGGAGGAGAAGGAGATTGGTTCGACGATCAGGAAGCACAATGGACTGATGCACTGCGGGCCAACAGAGACAGAGAGAAAGCGGAGAAAGAGAAGCAACTGACCGAGAAAATAGAGAAGTCGGAAAGGGTGATGCGCAAGGCTCAGGGGCTTGATACCTATCTAATGGAGTTAGAAGGCCTATATGACGGGGTCCATGACACGCTGCCTTCCGGGTTCAAAATGCCGGTCTTTGATAAGTTTGATGGCACCGGAAATCCTCGCAGTCATATAAGAATGTGTATTGGGGCTTTCCAACCAAGTGGCTTGAGCACAACTATGATGGCAGTCCTATTCCAACAAACTTTGACAGGAGCTGCTCTGTCCTGGTATCTTACTCTCAAACCAAGCAAAACCAGGGTGTGGGAAGAAGTGATTAAATTATTTATGGCACAGTACGAATACAATCAAGATTTGGATGTCACTGTCCGAGATTTGGAGACCACTAGGCAAGGGAACAAAGAATCATTTACCGAATACCTGAGCAGATGGAGGGAAAAGGCAGCTAAAATGGTACAAAGGCCATCTGAGAAAGACCAGATCCGAATGCTGATGAAGAATCTACAGCCAATGTACCAAGAAAAGATGAGATTCCAGTCGATCAACACCTTTGCTGAGGTTTTCGATGTTGGGACAAGGATAGAGGATGTGATCCAAGAAGGGGTAATCAAGAAAGAGGAGCAACCAAACCGGTACAGGAGGCCAAACTATGGATCCAACGGAGGACAACGGGGGGTCACTCTGGCCCCACCGATGTCAATGCACTGAATGGGCCGGAAAGGAAATTCGACATAGCACCAAGGAGAGGAGGGGATACAGCACCAAGAAAGTTCTCAGATTTAGGAGTGTCATTGTCAACCGCCCTGGATAGATTGTTAGCCAAGGGGCATCTCCGTCAGCTGGAACCTCGACCTCTACCGAGTCCGCTTCCGCCAAAATTCCAAGGGGACCTCTTCTGCAAATTTCATCAGCAGAAGGGTCACTCAATGGATAGGTGTATGAGACTAAGGCACGAGATTCAGGACCTCATTGATAATAAGGTGATTTCAGAACCCCCCACCAAAGCTCCGAATGTTACTAGAAATCCGCTTCTGAATCATCGAGCTGTGCCACCACCACAAGGCCTTTATCTCTTAGGATAGAAGAAGCGACCTTCGATCCGTCTAGGCTAATCACTAAGGCCGGGACACCAAGAAAGCCATATCAGCTGCCCAAGGATTCAACAATCTATGCTTTGGAGGATCAGCCGAGAAAGAATGAAATAGGACAGTCAGACTGGTGAGTTAAAGGGAGTGACGATCAAGACGAAAGCCAGGTAGAAGATGATCTTTGGTACGAGAGCGAAAAAGAAACAGAGGTGGTGAAGGGTACTTTGACAGTTGATTCAAAAATTGACAATCTATGGGCAAGGGAAGAAGTCAGTCATTTAACTCGGTCTGGCAGACACTTTAAACCACATGAACTAGAGGAGGATCATCCTAGGAGAGAATTGGACAAGGGAAAAGGGAAGATGAATGAAGAAGAGGAAGAAGACAGGGTTCTAAAGCAGATGAAGAAAACTCAGGCCAATATCACCATTTGGGGGTTGCTGATTGCCTCCAAACGCCATAGACAGGCGGTCCTAGACGCTCTGAATCAATTTGACGTGTCTATCGACACCACCCCGGAGGATATCGTAGGACTGATCGGCAAAACTCCGACTTTGACTATTACCTTCTCGTCAAATGACTTGCCTCCGGGAGGGCCCGTCCGCAACAAACTGTTGTATGTCACTGTCGAATGTTTGGGGAACATCGTGCCTGCTTGCCTGGTTGATAATGGGTCGGCCCTCAACGTGTGTCCTTTCCGAATGGCTAAGCGAATGGGCCTGGATGAGTCGGCATTTACACCATCTGAGCAAAGGGTAAGAGCCTACGACAACACCCAGAGAACAGTCATGGGGATAGTCCTTCTTCGTCTCGTTATCGGCCCTTTTGGAAAAGAAGCTGAATTCCAGGTCATCGACATCCCCGCTTCCTTCAACTTGTTGCTGGGTAGACCTTGGTTGGACAGTTTGGGTGCTATACCATCAAAGATCCATCAGAAGGTTAAGTATGTCTGGGAGGATAAAGTCTGTGATATCCTCGGGGACAGCTAGGTTCGTTCGTCTGAAGCATCATCAAGCGCGCCAGTTCTAGAATTACAGCTGCAAGAAGAAGAAGCAAAAATGGGAGGGTTCGAGTTCATCAGCATGTTGGAAGAGGAAAAGTCGAGGGAGTTTCTACCGTGCCATTTCGATCAGTATGCCAGTCCAGTGGTCGCAGGGATCATGAAGAGAATGGGTTTCTTTCCAGGATTAGGGTTGGGGAAGAACCTTCAAGGCCTGCCTGAGTTTCCAAGAATCCCTACTCAGACTCACACTCACGGTCTGGGGTACCAGCCTATAAAGAAGGAGCTGAGGGCAAAGAAGAAGACAGCGAACGCACCAATGGACCCTTATCAAAAGACACTCAACGGTTACTTCGTAAAGGAAGGAGAAGATTTCCTCTTCTGTGGCTTCCCAGAGCCATGGATGGACCAAAAGGACAAACGTCTAAAGCCAGGTTTCAAGATCTTTTTCTCCCATGAATTTTCCAAGTACAAAGACCCGTTTTTACAAATGCCTAAAAAGTCCGTTGCTGCCAAGGATTGGATCAGTGCGCTAGACGGCTCTGTCATGAAAAATCTGCTGGATGAGGGAAGCACGGAGGTTATGAAAGCGAATCCTAGAAAAACCAAGGGTGAATACGTCGAAGGTCTGGTGGAGGAAGCAGCCGAGAGTGGAGAAGATGAGGAAGATCAGGGAGAGACCGACAAGGGGAAGGCCGAGAAAGAAAAGATGGAAGAAATTACCAAGGCAGGGGATCTGAAAGAATGCTTCATCACTGATCTGGGGGGAGAGAACAAGAGAGAGTGGGTTTTTGAGTCTAGTGATAGGTTTCCCCCACACCCAGAGTCTGTAATGGCCCAAATGAGGCGTCTGTCAATTTCTATGACTGTTGTAATCACTCCAAAGAAAATCAATGAAAGTATGACTGATTCTGCCTACTCGAACGCGCTTAATGAATGTGATGAATGTGATGATCATGAAATACCTAATGAATTGCAAAAGTTAATTGAAAAAGAAAAAGAATCTGCATGCAAAATCATTGAGGACACTCTAACAGTTAACCTAGGAAATGAAAATAATCCTCAAAATGTCTTTATTGGCTCCACACTTAGCAATAAAGAAAGCAAAGAACTAATCAATCTATTAAATGAATTCAAAGATGTTTTTGCATGGTCTTATAATGATATGTCAGGCATTGATCGAAAGATAGTCCAGCACCATATCCCTCTCTTTCCCAATTCAAAACCCATAAAACAAAAATTGAGACGAATGAGGCCAGAATGGGCACTTAAAGTAAAAGAGGAAGTTGAAAAGCAATTAAAGGCTGGATTCTTGATGGTCACCGAGTATCCTGAGTGGATTGCCAACATTGTACCTGTCCCAAAGAAGGACGGTTGTGTTAGGGTTTGCGTTGATTTTTGAGATTTAAATAGGGCAAGCCCTAAAGACGATTTCCCGTTACCCCACATCGACGTGTTGGTCGATAACACTGCGGGATATGAGCTTCTATCTTTCATGGATGGATTCTCTGGGTATAATCAAATCCTCATGGAACCCGAGGATAGAGAGAAAACCACGTTCATCACTCCATGGGGGACATATTGCTATAGGGTCATGCCGTTCGGACTTAAGAATGCAGGTGCGACCTATCAGAGGGCCGCCACCACTTTACTACACGACATGATCCACAAAAAAGTGGAGGTGTATGTGGATGATATGATTCTGAAATCCAAAGAGAGGGGAGGGCACCTAGAGGCTTTGAGAAAGTTCTTTGAGAGATTGAGGGAGTTCAAAATGAGGCTAAATCCGCAGAAATGCACGTTCGGAGTCACTATCGGGAAATTATTGGGATTTCTTATTACTCAGAGGGGAATAGAGGTGGACCCCACCAAAATAAAAGCCATAACCAAAATGAACCCACCGAAAAATGAGAAAGAACTGAGAGGTTTCCTGGGGAGAATACAGTTCATCAGCCGCTTCATTTCCAAACTCACCTTAACCTGCAACCCACTGTTCAAACTGCTTAGAAAAGGAGAGAAATTTAAATGGGACGCCCCTTGCCAACAAGCCTTCGACAAAATCAAAACCTACCTCCAAAACCCACCTTTACCTGGGAGACCCTTGTTACTTTATCTCTCCGTATCTGAAGACTCGATGGGGTGTATGCTGGCCCAAGAAGGAGAAGAGGGGCACGTGGAGAAGGCCATTTATTACTTGAGCAAAAGAATGGTCGGATATGAGTTAAAGTACTCGTCCTTGGAAAAGGCCTGTTGGGCCTTGGTTTGGTGTACCCGTCACCTTCGCCATTACATGCTAGCCTTCCCTGTAATCCTGGTATCCCAAATGGACCCATTAAAATACCTGTTCGAAAAACCTGTCTTGACCAGTAGGATTTCCCGTTGGACCATGATGCTAGCTGAATTCGACATCAAGTATGTCACTGCCAAGTCTGTGAAAGGAAGGGCTGTCGCTGAGTTTTTAGCCGACCTCGCCATAGAATCCGAGGACGAGGGAGAATTCAAGTTCACGGATGAGGGAATAATGGAGGTAAAGGAGGATTTGTGGAAGATGTACTTCAATGGAGCAGCCAACCAACTAGGTTACGGAGTTGGAATCATTCTCATAGCACCCGATGGGGCCCCTACTCCATTAGCCGTCAAACTCAAATATAACTCGACCAACAACACCGCGGAGTACGAAGCATGCATAATTTGGATGGAAGCAACCTTGGCTTTGAAAGTCGGACGGATTGATGTCTTCGGAGATTCTAATTTGATCATATCCCAAGTCCGAGGAGATTGGAAGGTAAAGCATGAGAAACTGAGACCTTACCATGACTATCTGGAAAGTCTGAAAGCGCCGTTCTAAAAGATTTCTTTTTACTACCTCCCTCGTGAAGAAAACCAACTAGCCGACTCTTTGGCTACCTTAGCCTCGATGATCCAAATCCCCTCCAAAACTGCCATGATCCCACTATCCATAGAAGTGAGGAACCAACCGTCATTTGAAATGATCGCGGCTGTGGAAGACGAAGAGGAAATACCGTGGTATGTGGATGTGTGGAAGTTCATTAAAGAAGGAGAATACCCCGAAGGAGCCTCAGAAAAGGACAGAAAAGCGATTCGACGATTTGCCGCTCAATTTGTGATTTACGCAGATAAGCTATGGAAGAAATCCTACACTGGGTATAATCTGGAGTGCCTATATGGAAAAGAAGATAAGAGAATGATGGAGGAAATACATGAGGGAGTGTGTGGGCCCCATATGAACGGGCACATGCTGGCAAAGAAGATCATCCGACAGGGGTACTATTGGACGACCTTGGACAAAGACTGTTGCGAATACGTTAGAAGGTGTCACAAGTGTCAAATTTATGCAAATTTGATGCATACCCCGCCGTCACAGCTCTATAGCATGACCAACCCTTGGCCATTTTCCTTGTGGGGGATCGATATCATTGGTGAGATAGTTCCGAAGGCTTCCAATGGGCACCGATACATAATCGTGGCAATTGATTATTTTACAAAGTGGGTGGAGGCAGCCTCGTATGCAACTTTGAAAGCCAAAGACGTGGTGAGTTTCATCGAGAAAAACATAATCTGCAGGTATGGGGTCCCAAATGAGTTTATCTCCGATCATGGCAGTCATTTCCAGGGAGAGGTTATCCTGCTCCTGGAAAAGTATAAGACCACTCGCCATCAATCATCCCCGTATAGGCCTCAGACGAATGAAGCAGTAGAAGCAGCAAATAAGAATGTTAAAGCAATCTTGGGAAAAATGACAGATACATATAAGGATTGGCATGAGAAGCTACCGTTTGCTTTGTGGAGATACTGAACCTCGGTAAGAACTTCAACGGGCGCTACGCCGTATTCGTTGGTCTATGGGATGGAAGTCGTTCTCCCAGTCGAGGTAGAAATACCCTCTCTTAGGGTTTTGGCAGAGTGTGAGATCACCGAATCAGAATGGGTACGAGAAAGGTATGAGGAGTTGATGTTACTCGATTAGAAGAGGCTGGCTGCAGTAAACCACACTCGGGGGTACTAGAAGAGGATAGCTCGTGCTTTCAACAAAAAGGTCCGCCCAAGCAAGCTTGCTGAGGGTGACCTGATCCTCAAAGAACTGAAAGTGCCTATTTATGACCCCAGAGGAAAATTCAAACCCAACTGGGTCTGGCCATACATCATTAAGACCCTCCTTTTCGGAGGAGCGGCCTATCTCATGCACCTGGATGGGGTGGGGGTTGAATTTAAGCAACCAATTAACCTCGATCGCCTCAAGAAATACTTTGCTTGAAACTGTTTCTTTCAAAACCTCCTACTTCGATGAACTACGCTTGACCTGATTCCCATTAGGGGATACGTAGGCAACCTACTCGGTTTGGTCAGTAAATAACTGCCTGATTGGCACTCTTCTTTGCAGCCTTAAACCGAACTACTTGGGACCTGACGCCCGCTTGGGGATAAGTAGGCAGGCTCTCCAAAGCCCTCGGTCCACTCAAAAAAGACTGTGCTAAACTAGGGGCAAATTGGCATTTGCCCGGAACCACTTCGGAACCCTAAAACCAGGGGCAAACTTCATTTGCTAGCCGAAGAACCCAGATACAAGACCCTCCTTTGGATCGCCTGGCTATCAAGATAAGTATTATAAAGAAACAAATGAGAATTCATGGCATAGAAGAAGTAAAGCTTTAAGCAAAAAAGCAAAGTAAAGAGCCAAGTAAAGACATTGAAAGGAGAATTCTTCATAAAAGATTAATCGAAGGAGTGAGCACTTTGATTAAGCATGTTAGAACTTTCCTAAAGATAACAACCCTTCTTAAAAAAAAATAATAAGGAAGATCACATTCAAAAGCGTAAAAAAGGAGTAGGCAGGGTCTGTCAGAAAGTTTTGTAAAATGACAAGCTTTTCCCTGTTCTCGTCTACTTTATTATGCATGTGTCTGTCAAACTCGTCTCGCAACCAAGGCCTGGATCTCTAGAAGGTACTAGATAGTAGGCATAGCCGGAGCAGGAATCCTCAGGCACGGAGCAGCCATCCTACTGTGCCAAGCCTCGATGAAAGCCTTCACGATAGAAGGGCGCAAAGTGGACCCCCTGATGAAATCAGCAGTCACAGATTCAGTAGTATCTTGCAAAAGTCCAAACTGATGGACAACCCGATCGGGAATGTAGAAAGTAGTAGTACGCAAACCCGGCAGCCAGATGCCAGGTCGCCCAGGAAGGTGTACAGCAATAGAGCGATGGGTCCACTACGGACAAACCCAGCAGATATCACTAGAAGAGAGGTCCTGGAGCCAACCAAGCCATGCATCGGCGGATTGAATTAAGTGGTGAATCTCCATACGATCGTAAGGAAGTGACCCGCGAAGTTGGGAAGGGTGTATAAAGAGATCCAAACGCTCCATGAGCCAAATTTTCAAAACAAAAGGTGCTCCGGCAGATAACGTGGCCCCGGTAGCATGAGCATGGCCCAATCCAATCAGAGTTTCACCAAGGACCAGTATAACTGTCACGCCCCGACGTAGCATAATTCAGGAAAGCATTTAATTTCCTTTATGGACTCGTAGGTCGTGACAAGTGAGTATGACCAATTGTCCCTGCAACAAATAACTTAACAACATTTCTAGAGCAAAGGATACTAACAAAAAAACATAAGCTCTGAAATAAAAACTTACTAAACTATTACAGCAGTCATAGTCTTAGGCACAAAATGCCTTATTCAAAAGTCTAAACTAGTTTATTACAAAACCCAAATTAAAAGACATAGGAAATATAAAGCAGCCTCCTGGAAAGTCTCCTGACTCTAAGTAGCATAGTCAAAATACCCTGGCTTCTCCTGACCCTGAAAATCTGGACATACAGTCCAGGACGCATCAACGCCGTCAGCTTATGAAAGCTGGTGAGCAAAATAAACAAGTGCTCGCAATGTATATATAAGCATATAAACAACGGTGCAATTTTAACTTAACAGTAATATATTCAAGGTTCCAATTCCAACATAACCCATGGGGGAAAATAAAGAAAGCAATAAATATGTGACCATGCATGAGCAATGTAATATCTCATCTTTCTGACTCTTTTCTCTCAACAAAACTCAACACAAACAAACCATTATCTCAGATACCAGGAATACTATCCGATCAATATCCAAAACAGCACACCAAACTATCGCTTCAGATACCAGGAATAATATCCGATCAATATCTAAGCCACACTCAATACCATCATTTCGGATACCAGGAATAATATCCGATCAATATCCGAAACAAGCGCCTTAGATACCAGGAATAATATCCGATCGATATCTAAGCCGTACACAACACTACCACCATCGCTTCGGATATCAGGAATACTATCCGATCAATATCCGAAACGCGCGCCTTAGATACCAGGAATATTATCCGATCGATATCTAAGTCGTACACAACACTATCATCTCCAAATACCAAGAATAATATCCGATCGATATTGAGGTCGCACAACTAGAACGCCACTCTTTACTCTTTTCACACTTTCTCACACACAGGCATGTTGACACAACCTCAACCCTAATATGTATGTCAATGTTTCATAAATAACACCATTAATAAATCATAAAGCCGGAATAATCGTATGAGCATAAATTTTGGCCTTAAACATTCTTACAAGTCCAAAGTCTAACAGTGAGCCTTTAAAACAGTGTATTTGTTAAACCGTCCTTTGAAATCTCCCAAACATTTTTTTCCAAACAGTCCCTTACCAAAACAAAACTTACAAACTGCCAAAACTGCCACCTCGCGCGAGCGGATCGCGCGAGCGAGGGGGAGGGCAGATCGCGCGAGCGGGTCGCGCGCGCGAGTTCTTGCAAAAAGTTGTCTTCTTCGTTTTCTCCCCTGTTTCTGGTTTTGTACGGGGTTTTATAAGTCTTAATACATCGTTCTACTCGTCCCATCACAACCAATTAAGATTCTGTTTTAATAAATTTCCCAACCAGGGCTTTAACAGTTCGTAAATACTACCCAAACAGCCCCTAAAACACGAAACAAGCAAGAATTAGAAACTGCCAGAATCATTCCCGGCGCTTTTGAATAAATGCCGTTAATTTCCCGGCGCTTCAGGACAAACGCCGTTAATTTCCCGGCGCTTCAGGACAACGCCGTTAATTTCCCGGCGCTTAAGGACAAACGCCGTTAATTTCCCGGCGCTTCAGGACAAACGCCGTTAATTTCCCGGCGCTTCAGGACAACGCCGTTAATTTCCCGGCGCTTAAGGACAAACGCCGTTAATTTCCCGGCGCTTCAGGACAAACGCCGTTAATTCTCTGTGCAGTAACTTCGTCTTCTTCACTGATTATCCCCTGTTTTCAATTTAAGGGTCCAAATTGACCCATTTCTGAATTCTGCTTCAACCAAGACATGTAATATATGGATTTCTTCGTTTTTCCGCAAGGATTAAGAATACGTGATCGGTTTTAACTAATTTCAATCGTAGCTCTCGGATTTTACGTAAAACCGAGAGGTGACAAAACTTAAAATCATCAATACGTCGCCATACGGATGAATTACTCCGTAGGATTCGAACCGTAGTCTATTGGGACCAATATCTTCCATACCCAATTTACAAAATCGATTTTGGTTACGATTTTTAAAACTCCAATTCTCAAGCTTTAATGGTGTTTTGATATATATACACATATACACACATATATATACTGAAATACACATATATAAACATGGCGAGTGAGTTTATAATACTCACAGAGACGATTATACAGAAATTTAAAGGCCGAGAACTTCCGCCGTAATAATCCGTCGTTGAGAATTTCCTCCTCCGTTCTTGATTTTTTTTTTTTGGTAACCCAATATGTGTATATATATGTGTGTCTAAGTATGTGACTGATTATATATATATAATCTGAAAGTGTGTGTGTGTATGATCTTGAGAGCAAGAGAGTGATAGAGAGAATTAGAGAGAGTTTAGAGGTGAGAGATGAGAGACTGTGAGTGAGTGATTGAGAGAGAGAGAGAGCTGCCGAGAGAGATGAGAGGTAGTCCAAAAGGGGGATTAGTGGGTGTATAAATAATATGCAAAGTGTTTGGCACTATGCATATAAAACACCAAAGTTAGCACTACACACACATTCACAAAGCACTCCAGCACTAAGTTAGGCACACACTGCACTAATTTCTTGGGTGCTTTCCATGTGTACACAAGATACCCTTGTGTGTGTTGAGCTCACGCAATGATACACACACACAGGTAAAAATTATACTGCCCATTCCCAAAACTGGTATTTTACGGTTGAAATAAAAATACAGAAAATTATATTAATGTAGGAATTCAATTCCCGGTTATACAAAAATATAGATATCGATTTTGAAACCATAGAAAATGTTTTGAAAATTACATTTTGACCCCAGATAATTATTACAAAGAGAAATTAAATTAAAATACTCATGGAAATAAAATGCAATATTTATTTATTAATGATAATAAAATACAGGGCGTTACACCCTACCCACCTTAACAGAGATTTCGCCCCGAAATCTGAGCTAACTAATCCTGAAACAACTCGGGGTATCTAGTCCTCATGTCTGACTCTAACTCCCACGACGCCTCTCCTTCGTCATGATGCCTCCACTGAACCTTAACCAAAGGAACGTCTCTTCTTCTCAGCCTCTTGATACTCTGGTCAAGAATCCTCACAGGTCTATCCTTGTAGACAACATTCTGACTCGTCTCAATATCATCAAAATTAACCACATGTGAAGGGTCCCGTATGTATTTCCTTAACATACTAACATGGAACACATTATGAACACCAGACATCTTTGGTGGCAACGCGAGCCGATAAGCCACTTTCCCAACACGCTCCAAAATCTCGAACGGTCCGATGAAACGAGGTGCCAACTTCCCTCTCTTCTGACCAAAACGTATTATTCCACGAACAGGTGAAACCTTAAGGAGTACGTGATCTCCAATACTGAACTCCAAGTCCTTTCGACGTCGATCCGCATAACTCTTGTGTCTACTTTGTGCAGTTTTCATCCTTTCCTTGACCAGTGAAATCTTCTCATTGGTCTCTCTCACCAAATCTGGTCCTAACAGTTCTGTATCTCCCACTTCAGCCCAACACAATGGAGATCGACATGGCCGTCCGTACAAAGCTTCGAACGGCGCCATTCCAATACTCGAGTGATAACTGTTGTTATACGCAAATTCAACCAAAGGTAAGTGCGTCTCCCAAGATTCTTCAAAGTCAATTGCACAAGCTCTGAGCATATCTTCCATAATCTGATTAACACGCTCGGTCTGCCCATCGGTCTGAGGATGGAATGCAGTACTCATCTTGAGCGAAGTTCCCATAGCCTTCTGTAGACTTTCCCAAAATCCCGAGGTAAAACGTGCATCGCGGTCTGATACAATTGACACAGGCGCACCGTGCAGTCGCACCACTTGCTGTAGGTACATTCGACTCATCCTTTCTACTGGGTAAGTCATATTGTACGCGATAAAGTGTGCAGACTTCGTCAAACGATCCACGATTACCCAAATCGCGTCATGATTCTGTTGTGACCGGGGTAATCCAACCACGAAATCCATAGTTATGTGCTCCCACTTCCATCCTGGGACAGGTAAGGGTTGTAACAATCCCGAGGGTCTCTGATGTTCGGCCTTCACTTGTTGACAAGTCAAACATTTAGACACAAATTCGGCTACTTCTCGTTTCATCCCTTCCCACCAGAAGTTTCTCTTCAGGTCTTTATACATCTTTGTTCCTCCTGGGTGTACTGTCAGTCTTGATTTATGTGCTTCTTCGAGAATTTCTTTTCTCAAACCTCCTGAATCTGGCACACACAATCTGTCTCGACATCGGTATCCTCCATCGGCCCCAACCTTCCATTCTGTCGGGTCCTTCTCTAACATCTTGGCGAACCATGCTTGAAACTTCTCATCTTCCTTCTGGGCTTCGATGATTCGACTCACAAGTGTTGGTTGTACTACCAAGCATCCAAAGTGTTGCCCGATACTTTCCTCAGAAATCTGCACATCAAATTCTGTTATTGTCTCCAAGGCTTTCCATTCCCTCAACATCAATGAAGCAATCATTCCTTGAGGTTTCCGGCTTAGGGCGTCAGCGACTACGTTTGCCTTACCGGGGTGGTACTCTAATGTGAAGTCGTA
Source organism: Hydrangea macrophylla (assembly GCA_033977485.1). Taxonomy (NCBI): domain Eukaryota; kingdom Viridiplantae; phylum Streptophyta; class Magnoliopsida; order Cornales; family Hydrangeaceae; genus Hydrangea; species Hydrangea macrophylla. Next base: position 2,587,345 of record CM066998.1, on the reverse strand, counting down.
GTCCTTGATCAGTTCCATCCACCGACGTTGCCTCATGTTCAACTCCTTCTGAGTAAACAAATACTTAAGGCTTTTGTGGTCTGAGAACAAATCAAATTTCTCCCCATAGAGGTAGTGTCTCCAGATCTTAAGCGCGAACACTACTGCTGCCAGCTCTAAATCATGAGTTGGGTAGTTCAATTCATTCGGCTTCAACTGTCTTGAACCATAGGCGATAACCTTTCCGTCTTGCATAAGGACACATCCCAATCCTTGATACGAGGCGTCACTAAAAATAGTGAACTTCTCACCATCCCTTGGTATCGCAAGCACTGGCGCTGTTGTCAATTTCTCTTTCAATTTCAGAAAAGCGCGTTCATGCTTATCAGTCCATTCAAACTTCAAATCTTTCTTAGTCAAACCAGTTAACGGGGCTGCTATCTTCGAGAAACCTTCCACAAATTTCCGATAGTAACCAGCTAGTCCCAGAAAACTTCTGACTTCTGTAGCATTGGTCGGCCGAGTCCAATTTGCCACTGCATCGGTCTTTGATGAGTCAACCGCGATTCCTTGTTGAGAGATCACATGCCCGAGAAACTTAACTTCCTGAAGCCAGAATTCACACTTGCTGAATTTAGCATACAGGCGGTGATCCTTGAGAGTCTGCAACACGATCCTCAGATGTTGTTCATGCTCTTCTTCTGACTTGGAATAGATCAAAATATCATCAATAAAGACAATAACGAACTGATCTAAGTATGGCTTGAATACTCTGTTCATCAAGTCCATAAACACAGCTGGAGCATTTGTCATCCCAAACGGCATTACTAAGAACTCATAGTGTCCGTATCTCGTCCTGAAAGCAGTCTTAGGTATGTCTTCCTTCCGCACCCTCAACTGGTGATACCCTGACCGTAGATCAATTTTAGAAAAGGTCGTGGCTCCTTGCAACTGATCAAACAGATTGTCTATCCGAGGTAAAGGATACTTATTCTTGATAGTAACCTTATTCAGTTCTCGGTAGTCAATACACAGCCGCATTGACCCATCCTTCTTCTTCACAAACAACACTGGTGCTCCCCAGGGTGAAGTACTTGGACGAACAAAACCCAACTTCTCAAGTTCTTGAACTTGTTCCTTCAGCTCCAACAACTCTGTAGGGGCCATCCTGTAGGGAACCTTGGTTATAGGTCGAGTACCTGGCACTAATTCCACACAGAATTCTATGTCCCTTTCTGGCGGTAATCCTGAAATATCTCGGAATACTTCCTCGAACTCTTTGATTACCGGTATAGATGATACTGTCACCTCTGCACTGACAACCTCAATGTTTGCTAGGCATCTAGTGAGGAACATATCACCCGAAGGGTTACATTGGAAATCGAAGAGTTGATTCCCCTTGTCCGCAAATGTGATCTTTTTCTTTGCACAATCCAACTTCGCATGATTCTTCTCGAGCCAATCCATTCCCAGGATTATATCGAACTCCTTCATCGACAGAACTACCAATCTCGCCAAAAGTTCGCGGTCTCCAAACCGAAGAGGACAATCCTTACACACATGTAATAACTTGACTGTGGTCCCTAAGGGTGAGACAGCACTCAAAGCTTCCTCTAAACAATGCGGTATGATACCCAACTTCTGAACGATCTTAACAGATATAAAAGAATGTGTAGCACCCGTGTCGAATAAAACTTTAACATGAGAGTTAAACAAAGTTAGAGTACCTTCCACTGCTCGTTGCTCGGGCGGTCCCTCCTCATTGGTACCTTCTTCATACCCTGCCTCCTCATAACCAGTAGCCTCGGGAATAACAGCATTCAGACGGGCTTGTCCTTGCTGACCATAGTTACCTTTCCTAGGAGCCTTGCATTCTGGACTTATGTGACCTGGCATGCCACAATTATAGCACACAACTCCTGAACGATCCGTACGCCTAGGTGCTCTGCAATCTTTAGCTCGATGACCGGGAACTCCACAATTGAAGCAGTTGTTGTTTTTGGCCCCTTCTATTGCTAGAGGCTGATATTGCTGAACTGCTTGTGTCTGTTGAGGTTTCTTCCCTCCATCCCAGGTCCTTTTCTGTCCTTGAGGGTACCCTGGTTTCTGTCCGGGATAACCCTTCTGCGGAGGTCGATTTCCAAGCGGCTTCGAATTCTGACACCCATCATTCTCTAACCCCGTAGCCAATCTCACCAGAGCTTCAAATGACTGGCCCAGATGCCCCATAGTCAAATGTCTGAGAGACAGGTTGAGACCTCGGTGATACTTCTTGATTTTCCTCTGGGGTGTGTCCACCATATGTGGAGCAAAGCGAGACAGACGCTCAAATCGAGTAGTGTACTCTCGGACAGTCAGATTCCCTTGAGTCAACTCCATAAACTCTTTTTCCCTCTTGTCCTTCTCTTCTTCGGGGAAATACTTCTCGAGAAACCTTTCCTTGAACACCACCCACGGCATTCTCCTTGCAGCTTCTTCCCCTATGGTCGCCTTTTCTGCATCCCACCAATCAGCCGCTGCATAAGACAACTGAAAGATAGCCAGACGCTTCTTTTCCAGATCAGTGCACTCTATGGTCTCAAAGATACGCTCCATCTGACGTAGCCACTGTTCCGCTTGCCAGGGTTCATCAGTTCCAGCAAAATACTCAGGTCGTAGAGCGCGAAACTCCTTGAGAAGCTTGTCTCCAGTCTGGTGGGCTTGCCTCCCATTCCCGTTGTAATCCCCATTCTGATTATTGTTCCTTGCGTTCTGATCACTAACCCTCTCCAACCTCCTTACAAAAGCTTCGAACATCCCGGTTGGATCTATTACTGGCGGTGCATCTTCAATAGCGGGACGATTCCTGAGATTTCTTCTAGCCATCTGATCGAGAGAACGGTACCTATCCATCAATCAACAGAATTCGGTCAACCTCTCGAGAAGAAAGAAAATTCTAAACGATAGAAAACGACTAGACACGGAATAAAGTCGAACTATCCTATCTCAATTCTATCTTAACGGAAGATCCTATGTGTCTTGGACAATTGGTCGAGCCATAACCTGGCTCTGATACCAAAAAGCCTGTCACGCCCCGACGTAGCATAATTCAGGAAAGCATTTAATTTCCTTTATGGACTCGTAGGTCGTGACAAGTGAGTATGACCAATTGTCCCTGCAACAAATAACTTAACAACATTTCTAGAGCAAAGGATACTAACAAAAAAACATAAGCTCTGAAATAAAAACTTACTAAACTATTACAGCAGTCATAGTCTTAGGCACAAAATGCCTTATTCAAAAGTCTAAACTAGTTTATTACAAAACCCAAATTAAAAGACATAGGAAATATAAAGCAGCCTCCTGGAAAGTCTCCTGACTCTAAGTAGCATAGTCAAAATACCCTGGCTTCTCCTGACCCTGAAAATCTGGACATACAGTCCAGGACGCATCAACGCCGTCAGCTTATGAAAGCTGGTGAGCAAAATAAACAAGTGCTCGCAATGTATATATAAGCATATAAACAACGGTGCAATTTTAACTTAACAGTAATATATTCAAGGTTCCAATTCCAACATAACCCATGGGGGAAAATAAAGAAAGCAATAAATATGTGACCATGCATGAGCAATGTAATATCTCATCTTTCTGACTCTTTTCTCTCAACAAAACTCAACACAAACAAACCATTATCTCAGATACCAGGAATACTATCCGATCAATATCCAAAACAGCACACCAAACTATCGCTTCAGATACCAGGAATAATATCCGATCAATATCTAAGCCACACTCAATACCATCATTTCGGATACCAGGAATAATATCCGATCAATATCCGAAACAAGCGCCTTAGATACCAGGAATAATATCCGATCGATATCTAAGCCGTACACAACACTACCACCATCGCTTCGGATATCAGGAATACTATCCGATCAATATCCGAAACGCGCGCCTTAGATACCAGGAATATTATCCGATCGATATCTAAGTCGTACACAACACTATCATCTCCAAATACCAAGAATAATATCCGATCGATATTGAGGTCGCACAACTAGAACGCCACTCTTTACTCTTTTCACACTTTCTCACACACAGGCATGTTGACACAACCTCAACCCTAATATGTATGTCAATGTTTCATAAATAACACCATTAATAAATCATAAAGCCGGAATAATCGTATGAGCATAAATTTTGGCCTTAAACATTCTTACAAGTCCAAAGTCTAACAGTGAGCCTTTAAAACAGTGTATTTGTTAAACCGTCCTTTGAAATCTCCCAAACATTTTTTTCCAAACAGTCCCTTACCAAAACAAAACTTACAAACTGCCAAAACTGCCACCTCGCGCGAGCGGATCGCGCGAGCGAGGGGGAGGGCAGATCGCGCGAGCGGGTCGCGCGCGCGAGTTCTTGCAAAAAGTTGTCTTCTTCGTTTTCTCCCCTGTTTCTGGTTTTGTACGGGGTTTTATAAGTCTTAATACATCGTTCTACTCGTCCCATCACAACCAATTAAGATTCTGTTTTAATAAATTTCCCAACCAGGGCTTTAACAGTTCGTAAATACTACCCAAACAGCCCCTAAAACACGAAACAAGCAAGAATTAGAAACTGCCAGAATCATTCCCGGCGCTTTTGAATAAATGCCGTTAATTCCCGGCGCTTCAGAACAAACGCCGTTAATTTCCCCGCGCTTCAGGACAACGCCGTTAATTTCCCGGCGCTTAAGGACAAACGCCGTTAATTTCCCGGCGCTTCAGGACAAACACCGTTAATTTCCCGGCGCTTCAGGACAACGCCGTTAATTTCCCGGCGCTTAAGGACAAACGCCGTTAATTTCCCGGCGCTTCAGGACAAACGCCGTTAATTTCCCGGCGCTTCAGGACAACGCCGTTAATTTCCCGGCGCTTAAGGACAAACGCCGTTAATTTCCCGGCGCTTCAGGACAAACGCCGTTAATTCTCTGTGCAGTAACTTCGTCTTCTTCACTGATTATCCCCTGTTTTCAATTTAAGGGTCCAAATTGACCCATTTCTGAATTCTGCTTCAACCAAGACATGTAATATATGGATTTCTTCGTTTTTCCGCAAGGATTAAGAATACGTGATCGGTTTTAACTAATTTCAATCGTAGCTCTCGGATTTTACGTAAAACCGAGAGGTGACAAAACTTAAAATCATCAATACGTCGCCATACGGATGAATTACTCCGTAGGATTCGAACCGTAGTCTATTGGGACCAATATCTTCCATACCCAATTTACAAAATCGATTTTGGTTACGATTTTTAAAACTCCAATTCTCAAGCTTTAATGGTGTTTTGATATATATACACATATACACACATATATATACTGAAATACACATATATAAACATGGCGAGTGAGTTTATAATACTCACAGAGACGATTATACAGAAATTTAAAGGCCGAGAACTTCCGCCGTAATAATCCGTCGTTGAGAATTTCCTCCTCCGTTCTTGATTTTTTTTTTTTGGTAACCCAATATGTGTATATATATGTGTGTCTAAGTATGTGACTGATTATATATATATAATCTGAAAGTGTGTGTGTGTATGATCTTGAGAGCAAGAGAGTGATAGAGAGAATTAGAGAGAGTTTAGAGGTGAGAGATGAGAGACTGTGAGTGAGTGATTGAGAGAGAGAGAGAGCTGCCGAGAGAGATGAGAGGTAGTCCAAAAGGGGGATTAGTGGGTGTATAAATAATATGCAAAGTGTTTGGCACTATGCATATAAAACACCAAAGTTAGCACTACACACACATTCACAAAGCACTCCAGCACTAAGTTAGGCACACACTGCACTAATTTCTTGGGTGCTTTCCATGTGTACACAAGATACCCTTGTGTGTGTTGAGCTCACGCAATGATACACACACACAGGTAAAAATTATACTGCCCATTCCCAAAACTGGTATTTTACGGTTGAAATAAAAATACAGAAAATTATATTAATGTAGGAATTCAATTCCCGGTTATACAAAAATATAGATATCGATTTTGAAACCATAGAAAATGTTTTGAAAATTACATTTTGACCCCAGATAATTATTACAAAGAGAAATTAAATTAAAATACTCATGGAAATAAAATGCAATATTTATTTATTAATGATAATAAAATACAGGGCGTTACAATAACAGCACTTTTCATCTCCCGCAAATCGCAGGCAATGGGTATAAGATTGTCAGAAGATGACTGAAAGAGGAAGTAAGAGAACATAGCAATTGACAGGGCACTACGTCGGATGATCTGATACTCACCATCGTAAGGGTCCCCTATGGGAGCATAAACGGAAGAAAGGCGCTCAAAATCAATCTGCCTATCACAAATAAAGGAGCTCGCCGCATTTCGAGATGTGTGGAGAAGAGTGGCTAAATCTCGGACATACCCGGCCTGAACTGGAGGAACCGTCAATTCAGCAGAAGAATCGGTGTGAAGAATGGCGCTGAATTCCTCAAACAATGGGCAAATCTCCTGAGAGCCAAAACGAAAGACGTTAAAAGAAGGATCCCAACATTGGATAGCAGCTCGAAGTAGGCCCTCATTCAAATTCATCCGTTGGAAAGAGAAAAGATCATTTAGCCTGAAGCACTCAAAGTTGAGCCTATCAATGCCGGAAAGGGTATCCATCCATGGGAAAAGGATTTGGGAGCTGATGGGGGCCATTTGGGAAGAAAGTAAAGAAGAAAAGAGAAGTGTTTTGCGGAGCCTTAAGAAAGATGGGGTATAAATAGGGGAATAAAGCTGCCTACCTACCCGCGGCACTCGATAAAGTGCAACGGCACTCAATGAAATGCCGCACGGCATTCCGTGAATGCCGTTACGGCATTCACTGACTGCCGCCGTGACTCTCACTGAGTGCCGAAGAGACCTAACCGAGTGCCGTTCCGAGTTTTTATAACACATTTAGCCCACCTGCAAACAAAAAACTAGATAAAAGACAGTAAAACGTGCGCTTCATGCAGCACGTGCAACAAAGACTAAGCCATGATCCCATACATTCATTTCATTCATTTGTTCATTATAAATAAAAGGAATAAAAGCATTCAAAAAAATCAAATAAAGGGGGGACCAAGCTATGGTCCCACATACGGCAAAAGGACCAAGCTATGGTCACACGTACGGTGAATAAAAGAGCAAAAATATAATAATAAAGGTATCAAGAGTGCCTATCCTACCGGCTATCGTAGAGCCATCATCAAGATAAGAGTGAACATATATATATACAGTCCACCAAATAAAGTATGCATCCTCCCAAGAAAACACTCAAAAGAAATAAAAAAAAAGAAAAAGTAGGATCAGCCTCGGCCCCGGCTGCGAGTCTAACGGGTCGTACGCCTGAGGGGCTCCTCCTTCGATTCTGTCCCGCTGCCTCCACAGCTCCCTCCACGTCTGCCGCTACTGCCGCCTCTGCCTCAACCCCCGCTGCTGCCTCCGCCGCTACCACCGCCTCGCCCCACGCCTCGTCCAGCACTGCCATCCCCAGGAGTGTCGCTGAGGGGAATGTCGAACTGCTGAAGCCGCTGTTGGAGCTGCCCCACCTACTGGGACAGGACTCTGATCTCCTCCGTCTGAAATAAGAGAGCATAAGTCCAGAAAGTGTTGAAATGACGGATGAAATACTGAGAATAAAAGGAATAAAAATCATACCTGGGCCCTCAACTGAGCCGCGGCAGTCGCCCGAGCTCCCTCAGCCTAAAAACAAGAACCAAAAATAAAGATTAGCAAAAGGAGAGGCAATCAAAGTTGAAGTGAAAGAAAGGGATAAGTTTCTTACCATCCACTCTCGCCTGAGAACCCACTGCCGCACGCTGTGGGCATACGTCAAGCCCTCCTCCGCATAAGCACGCGGGACGACATCATAGTGAAGGGGAATAGTAGGGGCACCCTGTGAAAGTCGGGGGATCGTCGTCAAGAAGGGCTCGCCAAACGAGACAGTCGACATGGTCCAATCCCACTCGGGCAAGGCAGGAGGATGAGCCGCGGCAGGAACAGGCTGCAAACGAAAAATAATAAAGCATAAATAAAGAATGAAAGGAAATTCATAAAAATAGTAATAAAGGAATCATTTACTCACCCGAGTCACTTCCATCAAAGGGAAGTTCGGCATCCGCTTAGCGGTGCGGAACGCCGCATATCCTGTAGGGGGATCCAGGAAGCCGTGAATACCCGAGCCCATCAGAGCAGCTGTCAGCTCGCTACCCTGGAGTGTGTCTGTGGCTCTCATAGAGTCAGGAGAAGGGAATGGCACGAAGAATCCAAGGGCTGCCAGTGACTGCCTAGTCACCCTCTCTCCTAAGTACCACGCCTGGCCCTCTGGCCCACCAAGGAGTCGCCTCATCGGGTCATATCCAGCTGACTCTCGGATCTCCGCACGAGCCTCAGGAAGCACCCTAAGGCAGGGCTGCCAATGAACGTGCTGCTCCCTCAGGTTCGTCAGGAAATTCCTGAACGAAACAAAATTGTGGGCCCCAGTCTTCCGCCCGACTCTATCCTTCGCCCATTTCAGCCCATGGGGCATGATAAGGGCGTCAGCATCACATGTCTCAGGGGACATCATGCGAAGATACTCATGGGACCAAATCTGTAATGCAAAAAGAAGAAAAGGGGTTAGTCTCACAATTTAAATAAGTTTCTAAAAATGAAATAAGTAATGGAATATAGAAAAGGTATACCTCCCACGCTCTCCAATAGCCACTGATGGAAGCCGGCCTGTCCCGAGAAATATCACCCATATGCCTGTACAAGATGGCTAATCATGCACCAGCCCAGTCATACTCCTCGACCCGGTCCAGGTGCTCTAGAGACGCTACCAGGGAAACCTTGACCCGATCACCCATGGTGCTCAGCAGAGAGCACCCCAACATATACATGAGAAAGCCCCGGGCCATCTGCTCGTCGGTAAAACTCGGCTGGTCCCTAAATGTATCCATGAACCATCCGGCTTGACCAAAGACTCCTCCGGGACCACTCCCAGCAAAGGCTCCACCTGGTCCCACTCCTGATCCGTCAAATACCGCAGAGGCTCTCCGCCAAAGGCAATCCCGGTGATCATCGAGAAATCCAAGGGAGTCATCGTCATCTCCCCGAAGTCAAAATGGAAAGTGCTGGTGGTGTCCCACCACCGCTCCAACAACGCGTGAATCTGTCACAAGTCGTTGGAGCTCTTCGTCAAGAGTTTGACAAAGTCTCCAAACCCGGCCGCGTCCACCAAAGCTCTCACTGGCTCGCTCAGTAGTATGTACCACTCATACCCATGAGCGAGGCTGCCATGCCCCTTCAGGACCTTGGGCTACAGCTGCAAGAAAGAATCGCAAGTTTCAATGTTAGTAATTGGATAGAAGAGAACAATAAAATATATATATATATATATATATATAAGCAGGTGATAATAAAGAAAAATGACACAAGAATGAATAAAAAAAGGGGGTAGTTCACTCATATTTTTGGAAATACATGTATATACGAACTCACTAAGGTTCACAAGAAATGTGGGTCCGAAAGAAGCATAGTTTCAAAAAATATGTGACCACAAGCATTCAAGAATTAATTTTGAATAATAAAAGGGCGAATGTTCAGGATTTCATTTAAAACATCGCATTCGTAAAATGGAAAGGGAAATTCACGAGTATGAAATTCTTTTTCAAGGAGTGTTCTCTTTTTTTTTTAGTTTTAGTTAAACGGCGTTCGGGAGTCCTTGAGAAAAGTCAGAATACAGGTGGGACATGACGTTCGTAAAGTTCATGGGAAGTAGGATAGGATGCAAAATCTTGAATAAAGAAAAAATGCTACATTTACATTTGAAATGAGACATTCAAAGTCATGGTTCACAATACGTTCCATTAAGTTCTAAAAGGAGAAAATTAAAAAGAAGAAAAAGGGAGCGTTTACCTCGCGCTTGAACGCGCGGACAGATAAGTGCTCATCCGGGTCCCGGAGCAGGAGTATGGCGCCTTGATGGTGAGTGGCCGTATATTTTGCCTTCTTCTTTTTTCCCAAACCGCTCGCCATAATCTGTCAAGGAAAAGAGAGAATTCGCGCGTTAGATTCCTGGAAATTTCAGAAAAAATGAAGGAATAAAAGAGATTAATTGAGATTTTGATCAAGCAGAACTAACCTGTGAGTACCAGAGATCGATACTAAAGAAAATAGAGGATGAGGAAAAATTTCTCCAGAGAGGATTCGGGTGAATGAGAAATGAGAGAATGAATTGAAAATGAAATGAACTCTCGGTTTAAGCTGCCGCAGGCAAAACGCGGCACTTGATATTCGTACGCGGCACTTTGTGGACTGCCGCGTGGCACTCGCTGATTGCCGCAACGGCATTCCATGAGTGCCGCCCGGTAGTCACGGACTGTCGCAAAAATCCGCGTGTGCCGCGGTTAAGTCGGTTCAAAGATCCTTTACTTCCCTCCAAGAATTCAAATCAGGTCCCGAAAATTGAATTTAAGGCCCCAAGATTTACCCTCATTGCACTTTTGGCCCTCGGGGTCGTTTTTAGGTTCAAATTGACTACAAATTTTAAAATTTACGAAAAAAATTTGAGCCCGTGGGCTCCTAATTCCTGAAAATTGAAAAAGATTTTAGAGTGTAACAGATTTACATTCTCGGTTCTCGCAACAGATTTGTGCTAACCCTCATTGTGGGAATATAACAGATTTATATTCTTGACCCACGTAACAGATTTGCGTTAACCCTCGTTGTGGGAATATAACAGATTTATATTCTCGATCCACGTAACAGATTTGCGTCGATCCTTGTTTTGGGAGTGTAACAGATTTATATTCTCGACCCACGTAACAGATTTGCGTTAACCCTCATTGTGGGAATATAACAGATTTATATTCTCGATCCACGTAATAGATTTGCGTCGATCCTTGTTTTGGGAGTGTAACGAATTTACATTCTTAGTTCTCGCAACAGATTTACGTTAACCCTCGTTGTGGGAATATAATAGATTTATATTCTCGATTCACGTAACAGATTTGCGTCGATCCTTGTTTTGGGAGTGTAACGGATTTACATTCTCAGTTCTCGCAATAGATTTACGTTAACCCTCGTTGTGGGAATATAACAGATTTATATTCTCGATCCATGTAACAAATTTGCGTCGATCCTTGTTTTGGGAGTGTAACGGATTTACATTCTCGGTTCTCGCAACAGATTTACGTCAACCCTCATTGTGGGAATATAACAGATTTATATTCTCGATCCACGTAACAGATTTGCGTCGATCCTTATTTTGGGAGTGTAACGGATTTACATTCTTGGTTCTCGCGATAGATTTGCGTTAACCCTCGTTGTGGGAATATAACAGATTTATATTCTCGATCCACGTAATTGATTTGCGTCGATCCTTGTTTTGGGAGTGTAACGGATTTATATTCTCGGTTCTCGCAACAGATTTGCGTTAACCCTCGTTGTGGGAATATAATAGATTTATATTCTCGATCCACGTAACAGATTTACGTCGATCCTTGTTTTGGGAGTGTAACGGATTTACATTCTCGGTTCTCGCAACAGATTTGCATTAACCCTCGTTGTGGGAATATAACAGATTTATATTCTCGATCCACGTAACAGATTTGCGTCGATCCTTGTTTTGGGAGTGTAACGGATTTACATTCTCGATTCTCGATTCTCGCAACAGATTTGCGTCAACCCTCAAAATCAAATCAAAAGCATCTTCGTGACCCCCGTAATAGATTTTGCATCGGTTAAGAATTACGTGATCTTCCCTGACTAACACGTCACGTAAAATGCGTCGTACGTAGGGAAGACATGCTAAGCATGGCACCTGCAAGACCAGGTCAATTCAGAAAACACCATTGCATCGCATCACGACAAGATAGGTGCATTCATCCGTATGGTTACTTGTGCTTGTGTGTGTTTGGTTCCTGCCCGAACAACGCTTTGGTCTGATTCCTGATGGGATACGTAGGCAGGTCACCGTCGAGCACGACCAACATGAACCGTTTGTGAAGCCGTTTTTGCAACGCGTTTTGTTTTACCTAAATTCGGCAGTCTGCTCAAAGGCTTGTCTTCACACAGCTTAGACATTCACTCATGGGACGCGTTGCCCCCACGAGCTCTGTCAAAGAGGGGCAAATTGTAGACACCCCAATTTTGACCGACCCTTGAATTTAGGAGAGCGTCACCTCCACGTCCAATGATGATAAGGACCGAAAAGATTCGAAGTATTCCAAGCTCTTCAGAAAGTTCTCCAAATGCGATAAAATTTAACAGAAAGAAGAAAATACCAGATATTTGGGAGAATTCAGGTATAAAACACCATTTTTGGAAAAGATCTTCAAAAATAAGTTTCTTTAAGAAAAAGGGAAGAAAGAAAAGACCTAAAAAGGGAAGTTCAACAGAAAACGGCACACGGCAGTATTCCGCGGCACTCAGTGAGTGCCAATCGGCACTCAGTGAGTGCCGGCCCGGCATTTACTGAGTGCCGCCGACATTTTTTGACTGTCGTTTGCTTTTAAAGTCCGTATTTTGTGGTACAATACGTATATGTATGCGGATAAAAACAAAAAACTGATAAAGTAAGGTTGACGAAAATACGGCAATCAATAATTTAGAGCGGTAGTTACTAAGAGCCGCGCGGCAGTCACGGAATGCCGTCGCGGCAGTCATGAAGTGCCGCGGCGGCATCCACGGACTGCCGCAGATTACTTTTGACTGCCGCCCTGGGCAGCAGTCTGTCTAATTTCAGGAAGTACGTACTGTACCACCAAATGAGACATTTACACCTGTCTTTTACTCCGAATTCACTGAAAATACTTGGTAATTTTTGTCTATAAAAGAGGGAGGATCTTCCTTGAGGAAAAGAAGAGATGTACAACACAATACATGAGAGATAACCACCACTATACTAACATATTTTTGAGAAAGAAAAGAGAGAGTTTGGGAGAGCTTGAAGAAGAGTTTGGAAGATCTTCAAAGGAGAGAAACTTTGAGGATAGTTTGGAGGTGATCCTCTAACCATAAGTTGTCTATTTACATTCTTCCTTTTCTTGAATCTCTAATCCTCAAACCTTTTTATTTTCTTTGCTCCATTTCTTTTGTTGATCATACTTCCTTCTTGAGACTCTTAGAGATTCTCAATATCTCTCTTGAAATCTCTTGAACATGATCTTTTGAATCCCATGTAAGCTTGTGCTTCACATGGGAATCAAAGTTTGATCATCACTCCATTTCATAGGCAAATAGATGGATCCAAGTCCACACTCATGACTTGGATCCTCTAAACTTGATGTTTCATGGAATCCTTTCTATATTCCTTTGAGACTCATGAGTATAGTCATGTCTTCATCTCCAATGACCATCAAATGGTAGGAGAAAGTGGTTTTGAGTCTAAGCCCATCCCCATGGTTTAGATTCCTTATCTTGAGATTTCATAAAGTCCATTCATACTTCACTTGAAATCTATAAATATAAAGGTCTTTAGTCTCCAATGACCATCAAATGGTAGGAGAAGATGGCTTAGTTTAAGTCCAACTTCATGGTTCAATAGTTGGGGTTAACAAATAAAAGTTGAACTTGACAAATGAAAACAGTGAGTTCACAAACTGTTTTTGATCAAAGATTTTTAGTTCGAAATCTAACCGTCGGAATCAAGTGAAACCACTGGGAAAGTGTCAATAACACAATATTCTACCACTGTAATTTTTGTTTCAAGGTGGTTTCACGTCTAAAGTGGTTTGGTTATGAGTTTTGTAAGGTTACTACAATCTGTCCAGAGTTTCAGCATAGTAACACTCTTTTGAAATAAGTAAACCAATGCCTTAATAAAGTGTTTGTGACCCAAAATAATTTTTTCTAAGTAGATTAATGTGTTAGGAAGTCACCCTAAAAAGAACAAAGCATTTCTGAGTTTTTTACTATTTTTAGAAAATCGTGTAAGAAATATGGACAGAAGGTTGTAGAATGCTGAGTGATGTCTGGTTTTTGTCCAATTCCCGGAGATCCAACCGTTGAAACTTTGATTTCTTTTTTGGGTTAAAACTAGACACACAGAGGCATCGTGTGTCCAACATTCATCAAGATCAAACCACGGGAACCACGCCTTTTCATTTTTTAAAGTTATGATCTGCTCTCAGCAATTTCCAGAATTCTGCACTAGTTTTCATCAAATCTTGTGAATAATGGCTTAGATGAAATTTTCATGAGTCAAGGTTCAAACCATATTTCAATAATGATTAGTTAAGCTTGAATTCAAAGTTTAAGTGAACCAAACCATTGAGTATTTCATAATTCATTCTTGCTTATGACATATCCCTCCGTATGGATCGACATTTGTAGTTAAGATTTATTTGTTTTAGATTTAACTATATTCTATAGATTTAAGCTAGAAGTCTAGGATTATTATTTTAGATCCAACTTTACATTTTGTATATCATGTGGACTAACTCATTGTTTTGTAGCGCATTTGAGGTACAATTTCGCATCTCTTCTCTAGTTTATTCTATTTGTTGATTTTATTGATTTTCGACTCCGCGCGCGACACCTAAGACTAGGACTTGCCTTATGTGTATACGTGATTAGAGACTCTTTCTAGGATTTTCTTTTTTTTGTATGCATTGCACGTTTAATATCGCTGCTGGATCCCGGGTAAGTTCTCTTGTTCCCTATTGCATATCATATTGCCTGCTACTTGACTTATGTGGCTTTTTGAATGATATTTTATCAATTGCAATTTTACACCCCTTTAGACATGCTTTTGTGATGTATATCTATATATATGTATTAGTCGAGGACATGTTCAGATAATTAATTCGATTAAAAGGATGTTGAGTAGAGGCCTATCGCAAGATAGGATGAGAGAGGGTGTTTTAGTCTGACGGGCTCCTTCCTCTCTCATTCCATAATCCCCGAACTTAGTTAATCTCTGGTTTCTAAAAGATCAGTTTGCTCTGAAAATGGTTTCTTAATTTTCCTTTTAAAAATTAAGTGGCGACTCATTTGTTTTCTATTTTTGAAAGAATTTTAAAAGAAAAGCTGTGGGTAGAAAGAAAACTGCGATATCCACAGCGTTCTTTCTCATCAGCTGAGTCATTGGCATCGCTATCCTGGAGAAATTTTCCACAAACCTTCTATAGTAACCTGCCAATCCCAAGAAACTGCGAATTTCTGATACATTTGTTGGTTTTGACCAATTAGCTATAGCCTCAATCTTCTTCGGGTCAACTAAAACTCCATCTTGCGAAATTACATGCCCCAAGAAAGCTATCTCAGTCAACCAAAACTCACACTTCTTCAATTTCCCATATAATTTTCTCTCTCGTAGTCGTTGTAAGACCAATCGTAAATGCCTTTCATGTTCTTCAATATTTTTGGAATACACCAAGATATCATCTATGAACACAATCACAAACTCATCCAGATATTCCTTGAATACCCTGTTGATCAAATCCATAAACGCCGCTGGTGCATTTATTACACCAAATGGCATGACCAAAAACTCATAATGGCCGTATCGAGTCTAAAACGCTGTCTTCTCTACATCCTCCACCTTGACTTTCAATTGGTGATAATCTGATCTCAAGTCAATCTTTGAAAATATATGGGCCCCTTGTAGTTGATCAAACAAGTCATCAATACGTGGTAGTGGATATTTGTTCTTGATCGTCAACTTGTTCAACTCTCTATAATCTATGCACATTCACATTGTCCCGTCTTTCTTCTTAACAAACAATACCGGTGCTCCCCATGGTGAGACACTTGGTTGTATAAACCCTTTATCAAGTAGCTCCTGTAGTTGGATTTTCAGTTCCTTCAATTCCACTGGTGCCATTTGATATGGTGCCTTCGATATCGGTTATGCTTCAGGTATCGTATCAATGGTAAATTCAACCTCCCTTTCAACTAGAGTATCAGGTAACTCCTCAGGACACACATCAGGAAATTCTCTCACTATTGAAATATTTTCAATCCCCGATCCGGTGACTCTTGTATCAAGAATACTACATAAGAATCCTTGACAACCCTTCCTCACTAGTCGACAAGCTCGTGCAGCCGATACAATATACGGTGGTGACGTGATCCCCACCCCATGGAAATAAAACTCTTCCTGGTCTAGCATTTGAAATACAACTCTTTTCCTTACACAATCAATTGAAGCACAATTCGCTGATAGCCAATCCATTCCCAAAATTACATCAAAGTGATGAATGGTTAATGGTACCAAATCAACAACTAAGGTCTTTTCATTTACGTTGATGTCATATGCTTTATATACCAATGAACTTATTATAGGATTTCCTAATGGAATTGAAACGGATAAATCAAATCCCAATGGTTCTGGCATCACATCCAAGCATTTAGCAAATTCATGTGACACAAATGAGTGTGTGGGTCCTGAATCCATAAGTACACGTGCAGGGCGTGAGCAAATAAGTAGTGTACCTGACACCACAGAGTCTGCATTGGCCGTCTCTCCTGGCAAAAAGGTTAAATGCCCGTGCCTCCCTTTGTTCCTTCATTCCTTTGTCTGGTTGTTGCACTGTTCTCGTTCCACTAGAAGCCACAGAACCGGCCCCACGTTGTCGCTTGTTCGAGCAATCCCTCTCCCAATGACCCGGCATACCACATTCATAACATTTACCCCTCATATCCACATTTACACTTTGGGTTCTTGTCTGCGTACAATTCTTGGCAACATGTCCCGGTTGATTACAAATATGACAAATCGTATTTGCCATATAACAAACACCCCAATGTCTACGGCTGCAAATAGTACACACCGGTTTATCTCCTCCAGAGAATGAACTTCCCCCTTGATTTCCTGAACCAACACCAGGTGCCCTTGAATAGGATTTCTTAAAGTTACCCTGGTTCCTCCCTTAATTCTCATTTTTCCTCTTCCCTTGTTGGCTAAGCTTGTAGTTCCCAATATCTCTTTCGGCTATTAGAGCCACATCTAGAACTTCAGCAAATGTTGGAAGACGAAATGTATCCACGCGACTATGGATACTTTCCTTCAGACCTTCTTCAAACTGCCTGGCTCTATTCACCTCTTCCAAAACTATACCAGGTACAAATCGTGCCAACCCATTAAATGCAGTCGCGTAATCATTTACTGTCATATCCCCTTGTTTCAAGTTCATGAACTCTCACTTCTTTTGGGTCTTCACTGAATCCGGAAAGTACCGCTTATCGAATTCCTCTATGAAACCTGCCCAAGTAGTCGGTGCTCTACTTGCGAGGATACCAACCCACCAATTCTGAGCTCCCTCTTTCAACGTATCAGTGGCATTGTCTATTTTCTCTCTATCGGTGCATGCCAGGTTACGGAATATACGTTCCATATCCATTTTCCAAAAGTCCGCCACATCAGGATCCGATCCCCCAGTGAATATTGTCGGATTCTTCTTTGCAAACTTTTCGGCAATTGATTGCCCAGCCCTTGGTACCAAATTTGGATTTTCCAGCTCCATTCCCCTTGGTGGCACTCTATCATCCATTGCTCTAATAAACCCCTCAATAGCGGCCTCTATTCGATCCATTCGCGCATTCGTTGCATTGTCATTATTGATATCCATACTTTCCACCACTTATCCCTGATAACCACTGGCATAATGATATCATGCATGTCATGACATATATCTCAGAGTATGCATGTAATTTACGATGCACACAACCATTATTCATATGCATATGTAATGCACTAATCCAAATTCTGCACACATTATTCAATATCCAAACTTATGACGTCGTCTCTCGTCCCCAAGGCTCTAAACCTACACCTATAGTTCAAGGTCTATAGCCTTTTGCTCTGATACCACTACATGTCATGCCCCGGATCCATACATATGAATCTAGGTCACGTGGCATGCCATCAAGGCTTACCAACAATGATTAAAGTTCCCAAAAATGACCTTAATAAAAGTTTTGCTCCAAAACAACCAACTTCCAAATAGTTTTTCAAAGGTTATATTAAACACGTGCCCAAACACGCCTTAACGAGTTTTGTTTTCAAAAGTAACAGTTTCGTAGGTCAATGGGTCCCAAAAGGTACCTCCATGCCTAATTAGAAGTTATTACGAACATTGGAAGTAGGAGTTTGAAATTTCTGGCAGGGGGCATTTCGACAGAATCCAAACCTCCAAAAGACCGTTTCACAAATGCCGGAGCTTTTTCGCAAACACCGTTAATTATCGGTGCTTCTCTAATAAACGTCGTTGATTCCCGGCGCTTCCGCACAAACGCCGCTAATAAAATAATACACATATTACCAAAAGAAACCAAACCAAACAAAACCATTTCAAACCAACTCTTTTCAAAACAAAACCATTTTGACTAATGCATTTCAAACCAAAACCATTTCAAGGCTTTGTTAAACATTCTAAGGGCTTGCAAAAACATATACACCGTTTACATAACCATCATAAACCTCTCTCGAATTACAAGTACTAAAGGTACAAGCTTCCCACGTCTTGGCAAGCTAGGTCCTAAAGTGAACCAAGCGCCGTACTCGCATATATAACAAGTCTTAATACAAGTTGCACGGTTAAACAACCGGCATGAGTTAAACACATATTATAAAAGTGCTACAAGTTCTATAAACATTAGGAGCTTCCGGTCCTTCCTCGCCTCATTACCCGCGATTCTCCCCTCCAGTCCTTGCACCTGAATGGTTATTTATATAACCACAGATATATGGATTTGTTTAAGCTAACGCTTAGTGAATAATATGAATCAAGCATACGGATGACAAATATATTCCAATCCATCATAACACATAACTATTGGTCTCTAGGGAATAAGTGCACCTTCACCGATCCAAAGTCTTAAGACTCAACCACGACCCATGCCCCTTCGACATGTCGCGTTAATGCCTTTCTCGGCAAGTGACCGTCGTCACTACTAATCCTCCCCCTTCGAGAGGACGTCTCACGGTGAATTAGAAAAAATCCCCCTTTAACCCACATAGGCACATAAACATGCTCATTTAACACATATCACCATGCTTTTCATTTCAACATACTTTGGGCCTACTTTATACATGAGTTTTGCCCAATATGAACTACACATGGTATCTATATACATTCCTAGCATATCAAATGCATTAAACCATAGAATCATCCAAAATTCAAGATTTACATCACTCACCTCTGATTTACGCTCTTAAACGCCGATCTAAGGAAAACTCAAGCACAAAGAACGTGCAGTAATTCTTCTAATACGATTCCTATTGATCAAAAATCCGATTATCAACTTTTTATGAAAATTCTAGAAAATGAGTTTTCAAAAAACTTAACCAAACAAGGCCAAATAGGTATCAAAACGACGGCCTTACCTCGTAGAGTTCAAATACGGAATTTGGTAAAAAATAAACGGGTAGAACTCCGTCGATTCGAGTCTTGAAGCTCTAAGCTAAGAAATCCTCTATTTGGCCTCTTCTTGAATTTAGGTTAAACTTTATAAAATTTATGAAAGTCATCACTATGTATATATAGGCAACACTTTCGAAAATTGTGTTTACCTCCCCACGAGTTTTTAAAACTTCTAATCAGTGTCTTAAACTTTCAACACAGCTAATGCATAGCTCTACAGGTGAAACCTCAAAATTAAAAAGGTTTCCGACTAAGTTCCGTTTGGTTGCTAAAACGCAAGTTTCTACAATTTTTACGAAATTGCTAATTAGCTTACCAAATTACGTAACGTGTTCAATTCCGTCCTCACCAGGCATCTAATGACTCCGATGAGTCGCTATCAATAATATAATAGTCAATTATATTCACATATGCCTAAATAAAAATTTAAGCACATAATCATGAGTTGTTATTCACTTTTCCAACAGTAGGGAATTCTCACACGTCCAACTTCTGGACTGCCTTCAAGGCCACATACTGGGTTCTGAAAAGACACCCTCCAACAACTAGTGAGTCATCACTCACATCACACGTGTTAATTAACACAACAGTAAGCATGTCATGCATGCTAAAATGATATAAATAAATGCCGCGAGAGAGGGTATGACACATATGGTTATTATATAACCATTTCAGGTAAAAGAAAAGAGAAGGAGAAATAAAATAGAAGAAGAAAGAGGAGAGCAAGTGTTTAATGTGCATATTGTATATATATGGCGTAGTTGTTGTTGTTGTAGTAGTTTGGAACTAAAGGACTTGTAAATTATGTTGTGTTAAGTGAGCATTTGTAAGACTTGATGTATAATACTCTTATGTTCATATATGAAAGGTTTTGGCAAGTGTTTTTGCTATTCAAGCGTGTTTGATTGCTTAGACACTCCTGGCCAGAATTATTGTTTTGATCGATTGAAAAACACATTGTTTTAATTAGTTCAAAATGACTTTTACGGATTCGGGTATAACTTTTTCTGGAATTTTGAAATCGGGCACCATTTTCAACATTAGAACCTAAACTCAAATGACTATCTTTTGGTATAAAATCTAACTCAAAATTTCAAATTCCTATTATACCCTTGGGGCTAATCACTTGCAAATGTGGTTTAAATGGGAGTTTAAAACCCCATTTTTGAATGTTATTAACATAGGTCAGGCCTCGGTGGCATACCACATACCCTCGTGCCATCCTTAGTGGATTTGGGTTATGACAGAGTTGGTATTAGAGGTAAAAGGTTTAAATTTGCATTTATTGCATGATTAAGGTGTGTTGAATGAAAATGTGCACGCATACGTGATACTAGATATGTTATGTGGCATGATTTATGTGACACGATTAATAGAGCATGATTATCATATGATACATGACAAGGCATGATGTTGATTATATGAATTGATCATATTTATATGAATTGATCCTATTTATGCTTAAAGATGGCGCAAGGGAAAGGTTCTCTATGTAAGAGGATGGACAAAATTGAGGAACTAGTTGAAAGATTACACAAACTGTGGAGCAACGATTTCAGGGTAATAAAACAGCAGTACAAAATTCGAAAAATTGCGAAGCAAAGCAAGAACTACTCAAGCTGCTATGGAAGGTTTCAATAAGTTAAAACCCTTGGCCTATGATGGGCGTCCTGATCCACATGTTGCAGAGACATGGATAGCGGAGATGGAAAAGACTTTCATTGTGTTCCAATGTACTGAAGAGGAAAAAGTTACCTATGCTGCTTTTATGTTACGAGGTGAAGCTGATAAATGGTGGCGTATGGTGAAAAAGGTGGAACCTAACATGAATTGGCGACGATTTTTGGAAGTGTTCTATGGTACATATTTTCCTAAGTCTGCTCAAGAGCAAAGAGCTAGAGACTTTTCCAATTTGACTCAGGGAAACATGACTGTATTATAATATGCTGCCAAGTTTTCAGAGTTTTCCAGCTTTGCTCCATCCGAAGTGGCTACTGATGCTATGAAAGCAAGGAATTTTGAAATTGGCTTACGTTGGGGTATTCGTAGTCGGGTGGATGTCTTTCGATTCCAAACATGTTTGGAGGTATTGGATACAACACTCGTAGTGGAGCGAGACGAGGGAAGAATTTCAAAAGAATAGAGATCAACAAACAAAGAGGCAACGAGAAGGACCAACAAGAGGACAAGGTTATCTTAAGAATCCGAGAGTTTCTAGTATGGGATCTGGACCATCACGTTATGGAAGCAATTTCCAAGGAGAGAGTAAACTTGTTTTTCCAACTTGTGGGAAGCAACATAATGGGCCTTGCTATTGGAACAAAGGTATATGTTATAGATGCAAGCAACCTGGGCATGTTTCTAAGGAATATCCTCAATCCTATTCATGGGGCTCCGGTTTGTGAAGTGTTTATTTTGAATGTGGAGAAAGGGGACATTTCTCTAGAGAATGCCCACAGCGACATTCAAGGGGTCCAAGCTCATCTATACCAAGCATAGCTACTCAAAAATCAGTTCAGAAGTCTAAAGGAGAAAAGAAAAAACAGAGGCAAGGTCGGATGTTTGAACTTATACCGGGAGATACGTTTACAGCTGATACAGTTGTGTCAGGTACACTCCTTATTTGCACGTACCCTGCACATATACTTATTGATTCTGGATCCACACATTCATACGTATCTTGTTGTTTTGTTAAGAATCTAGATAGTTCTTCCGAATCTTTGGGATATGTTTTATCTATTGCTGTTCCTTCGGGAGTATCTTTGAATAGTGCTTCTATCTATAAAGCTTGTGGAATAGATGTAGATGGCAGAATGTTAATGGTAGACTTGATGCCTTTAAACGTCCAATACTTTGATGTTATTTTGGGGATAGATTGGTTATCTACTTATCATGCTTCGACTGACTGTCAAAAGAAAAGAGTTTTATTTCGAATTCCTGAGCAAACTGAATTCTATTTTCAAGGGACGGGGATAATGTCACCACCATATGTTCTTTCGGCAGTGAAAGCATGTCGCTTGTTAAAGAAGGGATGTCAGGATTTCTTATGTAGTGTTGTAGACACTAAAACCTCAAATCTTGCTTTAGAAGATATTTCAATCGTACGGGAATTTTCTGATGTTTTTCCAGTTGATTTATCTAACACTCTAATAGACAGAGAGATTGGATTTTCTATTGATGTAATACCAGAGACTCAACCGATACCCAAAACTCCTTATAGAATGGCACCGGTTGAATTGGAAGAACTGAAGACAGAGTTACAGGAATTGTTGGATAAAGGATTTATACATCCTAGTGTGTCACCTTGGGGTGCACCAGTATTATTTGTAAAGAAGAAAGATGGTACTATGCGGTTATGTATTGATTATCGAGAACTGAATAAGGTGACTATTAAGAATAAATATCCTTTTCTGCAAATCGATGACTTATTCGATCAATTACAAAGTGCTCAAGTGTTTTAAAAAATTGACTTAAGGTCGGGATATCATCAGTTAAAAGTAAAAGCAGAAGATGTAGAAAAGACTGCATTTAGAACTAGATACGGGCATTACGAATTTCTTGTGATGCCATTTGGTGTGACTAATGCTCTGCTGCTTTTATGGATTTAATGAATCGAGTGTTTAAGGCATATTTGGATGATTTTGCTATTGTTTTTATTGATGATATTTTGGTTTATTCAAAGAGTTCTGAAGAACATGAAAATCACTTGAGAATGGTATTACAAACTTTGAGGAAGAACAAGCTTTATGCTAAATTAAAGACATGTGAGTTTTGGTTGCCTAGCATCACTTTCTTGGGGCATGTGATATCTGAAAAGGGTATTTCAGTTGACCCTCAGAAGATAGATGCTATTGATTCTTGGCCTACACCCACGAATGTTTCAGAAGTTTGTAGTTTTCCTGGTTTGCCTGGGTATTATCGTAGATTTGTTAAAGACTTTTCTCGTATTGCCATTCTGATGACTCAATTTTTGCATAAGAATATACCGTTTGTATGGACTAACGAATGTGAACAGAGTTTTCAAGAACTGAAGAACAGATTGGTTATGGCTCCTATATTAATGATTCCAACGGGAATGGAGGATATGTGATTTATAGTGATGCCTCTCACCAAGGGGTAGGGTGTGTACTTATGCAAAATGGTAATGTTATCGCTTATGCTTCTAGAAAATTGAGGCCACATGAAAGTAATTACCCTACACATGATTTAGAAATTGTAGCGGTAATCTTTGCATTAAAGATTTGGCGACATTACCTTTATGGTGAAACTTGTGAAGTTTTTACAGATCATAAAAGTTTGAAGTACTTGTTCACTCAGAAGGAGCTAAACATGAGGCAAAGAAGATGGCTTGAGCTAATAAAGGATTATGATTTGACAATACGATGCTACCCAAGAAAAGCTAATGTGGTGGTGGATGCTTTAAGTAGGAAGTCTTCAGGTAATTATGCTTATTATCTAACTACTTAGAATCAATTGTTGATGGACTTGGAAAGAATGGAGGTAGAAGTAATTCCTTTGGAGAAAAGTGGAGTTCTTTCAACAATGGTAGTGCAACCTACGTTGCTTGAAGAAATAAAAGGGGCATAGATGAATGATGCATTTCTTAAGAAAATTTGTGATGAAATACATGAAAGTAAGCTAGCTGATTTTTTTATTCAAGATAATGTTTTGAAGTTTAAGAATCGAATATGTGTTCCTAATATTGGTGAAATCAGAAAGAAGGTTTTGATAGAAGCTCATAATACCAAGTATTCCATTCATCCTGGGAGTACCAAGATGTATCAAGATTTGAGAGAAATTTATTGGTGGCCAAGAATGAAGAAATAAATTGCAGAATTTGTATCACATTATCTGATATGTCAACAAGTAAAGGTGGAGCATCAGAAACCAGCGAGGTTACTCCAACCACTCCGTATACCTGAATGGAAATAGGAGCACATTATGATGTATTTTGTGGTGGGATTTCCGAGATCATCCCGAGGTAACAATGCTATTTGGGTAATTGTTGATAGGTTAACAGAATCTGTGCATTTCTTAGCTATGAAAACTACTTATTCGAAAGAGAAATTGGCCGAGTT
This sequence comes from Hydrangea macrophylla, assembly GCA_033977485.1. Classification (NCBI taxonomy): domain Eukaryota; kingdom Viridiplantae; phylum Streptophyta; class Magnoliopsida; order Cornales; family Hydrangeaceae; genus Hydrangea; species Hydrangea macrophylla. Next base: position 2,562,939 of record CM066998.1, on the reverse strand, counting down.
ATACATTGGAGAAATTATTAAATTACATGGTGCACCTGTCTCTATTACTTCTGATCAAGATCCTAATTTTGTAAGTCGATTTTGGGAGAGCTTGCAGCGGACAATGGGTACAACTTTAAACTTTAGCACTGCCTTCCATCCGCAAACCAATGGACAATCAGAAAGAGTAATTCAAATCTTAGAAGATATATTGAGGGGATGTGTTCTGGTTTTAAAGTCCCGTGGGAAGAACATTTGCCACTTATTGAGTTTGCAGACAATAATAGTTTTCAATCTAGCATTGGTATGGCGCCTTATGAAGCGATATATGGAAGGAAATGTCGTTCACCAATTTGTTGGACTGAGGTGGGAGAAAGAAAGTTATTGGGACCGGAGATTGTACAATTGACTACTGATAAAATTAAATTGATTCAACAGAGGATTCGAACAGCACAAAGTCGACAAAAAAGTTATGCGGATACTAGAAGAAGGGACCTTGAATTCCAAGTAGGTGACTATGTCTTTTTGAAGGTGTCTCCCTCAAAAGGTATAATCCGGTTTGGAAAGAGGGGAAAACTTAATCCTCGATATATCGGACCGTTTCAGATCTTGGAAAGGATTGGACCGGTATCTTATCGTTTAACTTTACCTTCAGAATTAAGTAATGTACATAATGTATTTCATGTATCCATGTTACAGCGGTATCTCTTTGATTCGGCACATGTTTTGGCACATGAACCCTTGGAGGTTCGGGAGGATTTAATGTATATAGAGCATCCGGTTGCAATTCTAGCTTAACTGGATCAAGTGTTACGGACCAAAGTGATTCCTTTAGTAAAAGTTTTATGGCGGAATCATTCCGTGGAAGAGGCTACGTGGGAAAGAGAGGATGAAATACTTGAGACGTATCCTTCCTTATTTGGAATCATAAGGTAAGACAAGTTTGGAGGACCAAACTTTTATAAGGTGGGGAGGTTGTAATATCCCAACATTTTGACATGTGATTATGACATTTTTAATGTGCAGTACGTGGTAATGACATGAATATTTATGTGATTTGCGTACTTATTGGATACATATTTGATGTTAGATGTTAAATTTCTAGACAAGGGCATAAATGATAGGAGTAAAAAGAATACATTTTCCTAACTAGTAGGTGAATTAGCAATTCACGAAAACTAGATGAGCTATTGTGTAATTAGTAAGAAATATAGTAGGTGAAAGTGTAATTTAGGAGGCTTGATCTCTAGAATTTGGTAGGATTTTCCTAATCAAAATTAATTAGTCTAACTGAGATTAATTAGCTTAATGATGATTAATTAGCCTAATCAATGTGCTAGCTTATATAACCTAAAGCTAGTAGGTGGCCTAGTAGGTGGTCAAGTAGGAGGTGTTGGGCTATATTTGGCTAAGTCCATGTGTATTCAAGTGGGCAAGAGAGAGAAATGGAAGAATAACTAGTTAAATAAGATGTACATCTTTTTTAGGTGCTTGTCTCTGCACAAGCAAGTAGGTGCGAAGAAGAAAGGAAAAAACAAGAGAGAAAAGAAGGAAAACCAAAGGGAAAAGGGTGCTAGGGAGATTTCTATCTCAAATTGGAGTTAGACTTGAGAAGCTAAGGGTAAGAGGATTCTTTCTATGTGATTTAATTTCATTTCCATAGAGTTTTGATGGATTAATTAGAAGAATTCATATTGATATGCTATGAAATCTCATATGACTTGTAGGAGGTTGAAAGTGAGCATTATATCTTGTCAATTCTATATCTACAGCAAGGTGAGTAACCTCTATCTTTGAGGAAACTTTTCAAGTAATGAAATTGTGGCATATAAATGATTTACTTTCAATTCATGAATTATGAGCATGCATATATAACATGATTGATTATATGTGCAAGGGATAGAAAGGATTATGTGATGGAAACATGTTTATGTGATTATGTGGTTGAAGAAGCAATTGTTCTATCACTACAAAGAAAAGGCTCCAAAAGGGAGTGTAGAAAAGCCTTCTAAGGCTTGAGTGTTCAATACGCCTTGTATAGGGTATTAGATAGCTCGGAACAAGGATAAAGGGTGCCATTATGGGCACGGGGTAGTGAGAAGAACAAGAAGCTTTGGAGATAAATACTTACTTGGTTGTGATTCATAATGTTACATTGAATTGCATATCACGTGTTTAAATGATATACACAAATTTTTGTCAAAGAGCATGTTACTCACTGAGCTTTAGCTCATATGGTTATTATATAACCATTTCAGGTGAAAGAAAAGAGAAGGAGAAAGAGAAATAGAGGAAGAAAGAGGAGAGCAAGTGTTTAATGTGCATATTGTATATATATGGCGTAGTTGTTGTTGTAGTAGTTTGGAACTAAAGGACTTGTAAATTATGAGCATGTGTAAGACTTGATGTATAATACTCTTATGTTCATGTATGAAAGGTTTTGGCAAGTGTTTTGCTATTCAAGCATGTTTGATTGCTTAGAGGCTCCTGGCTAGAATTGTGGATAGAAGAAGTTTCGATCGATTGAAAAGCACACTGTTTTAATTGGTTCAAAACGACTTTTACAGATTCGGACATAACTTTTTCTAGAATTTTGAAATCGGGCACCGTTTTCAACATTGGAACCTAGACTCAAACGGTTATCTTTTGGTGTAAAATCTAACTCAAAATTTCAAATTCCTATTATACCCTTGGGGCTAATCACTTGCAAATGTGGTTTAAATGGGAGTTTAAAACCCCGTTTTTGAACGTTATTAACATAGGTCAGGCCTCGGTGGCATGTCACGTACCCTCGTGCCATACTTAGTGGATTTGGGTTGTGACAATTACTAAAAATATAATTACAATAGTGATTGCTCATCATATTATTTCTATACTGATACTTTGGTCTGATGCTTTATTCTCCCTCTTGCACTTGGCAAAAAAAGCAAAATCTTCCCAAAACTAGTTTACATATTGTTGCAAAAGGTTTATATTTTGGTTTTGAAGTGTACTGGTACAATACTAGATCTTTAACATGTGCACCCTATAAATGGCAGAGATTGATCGTGGTTTAAATCCAAGTAAAACAAAATTCTACTATGAAAGCCATTTTCTTTCTGAGTTTGAAATGTGACGACTACTGTAAAGTTACCATTGAAATGTCTGTAGAGGTTCGCTGGGTGTCTTACCCAATTCTAACCATTTGGGGTTGGGCCGCTACAAACAAATGAAGATTTAGCTACTATTCCAACATGAGTCATACAATAGGTCAAGGCTGCATCTATTCGTCGAAAATAAAGTGGCTGAGCAATAGCAGCGGCAGTAAGGGTCTTTCCGGCAACCGCTGTGCCTTCTCGCAAAACCCGAGTAGTAGGTAGAATAATTTCTTCAGGAATAGGAAAACAATAATTCCCAAGAGCAGTATGATCAGCACACACACACACACAAATAAAAAAATAAAAAAAGTTTCTAGTAGTTTTCTAATCCGAAAAATCTAAAGAAATCATTAACTTTGTTTCTATACAAACAATACAACCACACAAAAAATGTTGCTTTGAAAGATAAGATTGAATTGACCTTGAATTCATCTTCAAGAGTGAATGTGCAGTTGGAGAGACAGTGTGAAGTGGAGAAGGAGTGTTGCAGCGCATTTTTAGAAAGAGAGAGAGTTTCAGCCATTTGGGTTTCGGTCCCCAGCAATGGAGATGGAGGGGGAGTTAAATAGGAATGGAGGGGACAAGGGGAGAGGTCTGGGCATGATTTAGGGAGTGTTTTAGGGGCATTTAGCATGTTCATGTGTGTGGGGGACCAAAGGTGGGAGGCTCTGACATTCTTGCGCACTGTCAACTCTTTTAGACCACCAATGGTCTTGACTGATCGATCAGTGGTAGTCTGATCGATCACCACTGGTTGATCTGTCAAGTAACTGATCGATCCGTGGGCTATTCTTTTGGCATTTTCCATTTTTCTCTACTTCTTTTTTTCTTTTCTTTTCTTTTTTTTATTTTTATTTGTTTATTTTAATTTTTGAAGGTTTTTACGATTGTTTTTTTGTAAATTTCTGTGATTTTCTAATGTTTTTGTGTTTGGGAAAAAATGAGGTGTCTACAACTGTTTAGGAACCTAAAACGAGGGTACTTTTCCACTCGTTTGCACAATCACTTGTTAGAAGTTAGACACGGTTTTCATGCATCACTCGCAAATTCTATAGGGAGCTTTCGTACAAAAGTCCTGGCATGCCCGCAAAAATCATAGCAAATGCTTTCCTAGCTACACAACTTTCCTTTCTCGTAGCATTCCCTCAAACCTTAGACCTCTTTTAAGAAAATTTGTGAAGCAAAATAAACAACAAAACTGGTAATACCCTGTATTTCTGTAATGTATTATATGAATAAGACCTTGCATTCTTCTTTTAAATACTTTTATAAGTTTAGCTTTAACTTTAGTGTAATCTGTATCCCAATTGATTGGACTAGTTTCCCAATCGATTACCTTACCTTTGGATACCAATCGATTGGCATCATATACCAATCGATTGGAGCATTTAATACCTATCCCCAATTGATTGCCATTTATGCCAATCGATTGGCAACAGCTATTTTGATTCCTTTGCTTTGGCTGGAAATTGGCCACGTGAACACTTCTTCTCCTATATATATATATATATTAGCCCATATTGGGCATTTTTCTGTTTCAGAAAATAGAGATTAGGGAGAGAGAGTGTTTGTGTGTGTTTTGTATATACACACACTTATATATATATACACACACACACACACACATACATCTAAACACTCGCACACATACACATAGACTGGAGAGAAGAAGAAGACCAGAGAAAGAAGAGAAAAAAGAATGAAAAACTGAAAAGAGAAGAGAAATCAAACAGAGAAGAAGAGAGAGAAAGGGAACCTCCATTGGAGAGCCCAAGCTTTCGAAACACACACCCAAACACACCCTAGACACCTAAGGTGAGTTCTAAACTCACTGAGTATCAATGTATTGATGTTAGGACTTGTTTAAGAGTAGATAAGAAGCATGGATCATCATTTTTCGTATTTTTATTGTTGGACTGTCTTCACTATGAAGAAGACGAAGTCCCAATCGATTGAGACTTCTCCCAATCGATTGCCATGGATGAGATCCCAATCGATTTCCATTTTATACAATCGATTGCCATTTGAGATACCCTAATCGATTGCCAAAGTTAGCAATTAATTGGCATGGATTGTGATCCAATCGATTGGACTTTTTCCAATCAATTGTTACTATTCTTATACCAACCGATTGGACCTCTGTCCCAATCGATTGGTAGTTGCAGAATGCTGATATTCCTATTTAGTTTATATTATAACTGTTTAGTTGTTTATATACTGTTCTGAAACCCCCTCATGCAGTACGGACGCGATAATGAGATAATGCGACATAGGATCATAGTAACATTAAGATTAATGGATAATGGTTGTGATGTTAGATAACATATTGTTATGAATCATTTAGAGTTATCGTTCATTTCATTCAATGTAGTCAGACCACATGGGATTGTTATGTATCTATGTTAGCGTTGAACTTAAGTAGGTTTGTTAAGATTCGGGAATCTTATGTGGACGGGCCTTGGTCAATCATAGGTTCTTAAAAGCGGTAGACAGACGAAGGTATCTATGACTTGCAGTGAACCGGACTAGTATCCCTAAGATAGCCAGATGATCTAATCATATGTTCTTAAAAGCGGTAAACAGACGAAGGTGTCTATGACATGCGGTGGACCGTGATCACTGGTAGACGTCGCTAAGTCGTGGCATTAGAATGATGTACTGTTGCTTAAAGCATTATATCCCTGTAGTGCGGTGAACTGAGCATATGTTCTTAAAAGCTGGGAATGGACTGACGTGGTGTCCATGACATGCGATGGATTGTCCATATGTTCTAAAAACTAGTGAACAGAGCAATGGTGTATCCTTAGAAGTGAACTACTATTGAGTATGTTCTTCTATTCAGAATATATATTGTCAGTCTTAATTTAGTAAGACATTAGTAATCGGATCATCGGTTTGATTAAAGGAGTTACACTTAATGGAATCTAATTGTTATCGTTCATAACTCGTAATAACTTCAATAGTTGATACCCTGTTAGTATCTAATTCACTCAGCTTTTATTAAGCTGACGTCGTTTATGCCGCTGGACATTTCTACGTCCTAAATCACCTAGTTATGACTTTACAAGCGAAGGACCTGCGGGCAAGGACTACTATGCTGGTGACGATGCCCCTATGGAGGATTACCCCGACGGAGGTTAGACAGAAGAGGACTACTACGCCGAGGACTACCTCTACGCCAATTGAAGATTAGGCTAGACAGTAGTTTAATTATCTTTATTATTTTCAGATCTCTTTGTAATCAGGCATATGTTGTCTTAACATTTGTACTTCTGTTATGTTTAATTTGATTCGAGACTCTGATTGTAATAACTAGTAACTTTCCTTTGACATTAAGTTATGTTTTGACCAGAACGTAGATTATGTTCTTGTGATCTTTATTCCTTTTAGTTGCTTAGTACCGCGTGGTGTAGATAATCATGTGACTTCACCAGTCGCCGCCTTTGGACCCAAAAAGGAAATTTATTTTTCTCTATTTTTGCCATTCCGAGGCGTGACAAAACACCCTAAGCCAAATATCTAACAAGTTTGACTCATTCATGCGAAAGTAACAATAGAGTAACACCATCAATCACAGCATACCTGGGAGTGGGAGTTAGAAACAAATTTTCAACAACAGGTTCTGCCTACAAGACTCGAATCCTTAAAATTTATAATCTCGACCCACCTAATAAACCCAAAAATACAGTGATGAAACCATTTCAAATTCCTGCTTATACAATGAATGAAAGTACAAAGGGGGAAAAAACCTAGATTAAAACAATCTGGGTGCAAAGATTAAAAACCAAAAGCAAGTTTTTTTTTCGCATACCCATTACCCCCACTTTTTCTCCTTTTTTTTTTTTTTTTTTTTTTTTTTCATATACCCTAAAATCCAAACGTTCCGACAAATGGGTCTTCTTCGTGGGTTGAATGAGAAGCAGCAAGGAAAAGGAGAAATCGAAAAAACAAGACATATCAGATCAACCGATGTCATGTATGTCTGCGTGTACGGACAGGGGAGAGAAATAGTAACCTGGGAGAGTGGAGGGCTGGAGGAGAAGCCGAAAGGGATGTCGACGGACAGAGGAAGATTATGTGCCGGAGCTAGAGCTGAAAGAATAGATATACAAACGGTGTGTGTGTGTGTGTGAGAGAGAGATAGTAACCTGGGAGAGTGGAGGGCTGGAGGAGAAGCCGAAAGGGATGTCGACGGACAGAGGAAGATTATGTGCCGGAGCTAGAGCTGAAAGAATAGATATACAAACGGTGTGTGTGTGTGTGTGTGAGAGAGAGAGAGAGAGAGAGAGAGGGAGAGAGAGAGAGAGAGAGATGTGGTCTATGGCTCTGTGCATATGTGTGTGAGAAGAAGACTGGGTATCGTGATTGATACGGGTAAAATCAGTAAAAAGACAAGGTCAAAATCGTATTTCACTAACTAAAAGTATGAACAGTGAACAAGTCTAAGGCTCTTTTATAAGAACATCTCTAATCCTTTCACCAAACCCATATCAAATTCAAATTTGATTCAAAACCCAAAAAAAAAAACCCTCCCTCTCTAACCCTAGAACCAAACTCAAACCAAATTGAGTTTTACTCAAAGTCCATACTAAATTGAAACAAATACTGTTCATGGAACCAAATCACCAACAGCTACAATTTTGAGAAATTCGTCACCTGAGGTCTGTTCAAGCAGGTCGCCGAAGGGGAAGTGAGGGAAGACGACGTCGCTGGAGGTCTGTTCTGCTTCAAATTGATGACGCCTCTATCATCACCAACTTCGTCTTCGTCATCGTCGACGCCGGCTTCGTCTTGGTCGTCGCTGTCTTCTTCTTCTTCTTCTTCGTCTGTGTAGAGAGAGATTTGCGTGGACAGATGAGAGACTAGAGAGACGAGAGATCTCTAGTTTTGTGCGTGGAGAGGAGAGAGAGGAAGATAGATATTTGTGTGTCTATATACAGACCAAAAGTAGGGTGTGAAATGTTTTGGGATGAAATGGAAATTTTATAAAAAGATTTGGGTAAAAATTGAAGCTCCCATTAGAGTGCCTTATACCAAACTAAGTTTTTACCCAAATTTTAAGTGAAATTTGGGTAAGGATTAGAGATGGCCTAAGGGTATTGAAAACTTATCATATTTTTAGAGGTCGAACATTGGTAGCAGCGTGTTGCAAATTTGAGTATTGAAAGTGGCCTAAAATTTAATTTTTCATACTACGAGAAAGGTACACGTGTAATTAAGTTATACATGTGAGTGTAATTTACCCTAGGGCCTGTTTGGGAAAGTCTAATATAGGACTTAGTTTAGTCCAAATTCAATTTTTATTTGGTTCATTTGAGAACCTAATTTAGTGAGTGTCTAATTTTTAGGAATCCGTGCCCAGTCAAATAAATTTCTTTTAACTACTTCTCTGTCAAAGCACCATACACTTGATTCTTATAAGAACCAGATAAAGAAGTGAACTTAAACTGAAACTGACTATATTTTGGATACTCCCAAACAGTCACCTAGAGATAGACACATCTTTTGGAGAAGTTGTATGAAAGTTGTATGAAGGTTGTGTCCCAAGTATTACCCATATGAACGAGTAATATTTGGGCCACAACCTTCATACAACTTTCATACAACCTCCCCAAAAGATGTGTCTATCTCTCTCCTGTGATGTCACTGGACCCCACAGTGACACAGGAAAGAGATAGACACATCTTTTGGAGAAGTTGTATGAAAGTTGTATGAAGGTTGTGTCCCAAGTATTACCCATATGAACGAGTAATATTTGGGCCACAACCTTCATACAACCTCCCCAAAAGATGTGTCTATCTCTCTCCTGTGATGTCACTGGACCCCACAGTGACACAGGAAAGAGATAGACACATCTTTTGGAGAAGTTGTATGAAAGTTGTATGAAGGTTGTGTCCCAAGTATTACCCATATGAACGAGTAATATTTGGGCCACAACCTTCATACAACCTCCCCAAAAGATGTGTCTATCTCTCTCCTGTGATGTCACTGGACCCCACAGTGACACAGGAAAGAGATAGACACATCTTTTGGAGAAGTTGTATGAAAGTTGTATGAAGGTTGTGTCCCAAGTATTACCATTGCCTTCATACAACTTTCATACAACCTCCCCAAAAGATGTGTCTATCTCTCCTGTGATGTCACTGGACCCCACAGTGACACAGGAAAGAGATAGACACATCTTTTGGGGAGGTTGTATGAAAGTTGTATGAAGGGTAATACTTGGGACACAACCTTCATACAACTTTCATACAACCTCCCCAAAAGATGTGTCTATCTCTTTCCTGTGTCACTGTGGGGTCCAGTGACATGACAGGAGAGAGATAGACACATATTTTGGGGAGGTTGTATGAAAGTTGTATGAAGGTTGTGGCCCAAATATTACTCTTACCCAATATGAACACACACCGCTAAATCGACACGATTAGAGAGAAACACAAACTGGAGAAAAGAAGAAAGGAGAGGGTACACCAACGAACCCTACCCAGAGCCGCCACCATCTCCGGCCTTCGCCGGACTTCTTCTCCTTCTCCGGTAAGCCTTTCATCTCCTTCTGTACTAAACAGATGCAAACTCGTGGGACTGGAAATGGTTCAGATCTTATTTTTATTTATTTATTTTCATCACTTTTCCTTTAGATCTGTAAACAAATGTTGGAATAGTGTTTTGTTTTGGTATTGGTACATGGTTTTATTGAGAAAGCAAATAAATCATTTGCCTTAACCAGTGAGAAACTAATTTTATGTGCGTATAAGTAGGTCAAAGGAACGAAATTATCTCCGAAATTCATAGAAATTTAATTATTTTTATTTTATTTTGTTTTATTTTATTTTATTTTTTTATCTTTATTATTGATATCATGACATCGCATACATCAAAAGTTTGTGGAAAAAAATATTCTGTTTACTCACAAATAACTGTCGAGGAATGCAAAAGATGAAGACAACAATTAAGTCCTTACCTTGGATTGGTTTTGAGTTGACAAACTATGAGAAAGAGAAGTATTTGAATCGGAATTGTGAGAATACGGCAGCGTAGGTGTTTAATTGGTGGTGTTGAAGGATATATATACAATATCTATATATATCTATCTTATATTAGTGGAAGGTGTGGGATCCAAGAAAAAACTGATCTAATGGTCCGGATTATCTATCTCCTCAACTTTGAATCTTAACCATCACCCCACAACTTCCACTCTCCACCATTAGATCTGCTCAATCTAACGGTCCAACTAAAAGTCCATGAACACGCCTCATCACCATATAACTTCTTGCATGCAAGTGAATAATGAGCTTAAAACTCCTGATCAAATGGGTTAAATTTTTTAATTTTCTGTCCGAAGTAAGTTTTTGTTCATGCGCTTTTGATTATTCATGGTCTATGAAGATTCTAAGGGTTTTTTTAACATGCTTTAGGACTACACAATCTGGGTTACATGCCAATTTTTCTAATAGGAGTAATCTCTTACTTTCATTTTTGGTCTCTAAAGATATCTATGTGGGAGTTACAATTTCTTTGCCTGTGATTGATTTTGCATCTGTTCAAAACATGCCCTGTCGGGCATTAAGTGTACAGAGGGTTTTTGTGCTCTTTTTTAAAAAACTTCTAATCATATCTATGATTTGGATTTTTGTGCTATTTTTTAAAACTCATTATGGCAGTGTCATTTGTTTGAGAATTGGCCTGATCCAGGGGATGGATATGCTGAGAAGGTAGGTTTTAGATCAGTTATTTCGTTACTTAAGGGTTTGTATTATTTCTGGATTGTCCAGTTGGGATCCACCACTTTTCATGAACAAACAAAAGATAAAAAGGGTGGATCCCATATGCTCACTCAATGAGGTGCTTGGGTGAGCAACAAATGGGTGAGCAAATATGCACTCTTTCAGAAGTAGATTTATGCACTTCAATTCTCTATTTGTTTGAGAGGAAAGTTGATGAAAATAAAACAAGTAAAATAATTGAACTTACAGACCATTTGGTTTTTTTTTTCTGGGAGAAGAATGCAAGAGAAATTATGCGAAAAGTGTAGTGTAAGTTTGGGAGTTCAGGTTGACTAAGAGGATGTTTGGCTGCCCAGCGGTACAACAGCTTTTTATGCTCAATCGTTTAAACAAATTGGAGATTCATTTACCGTTTTTTTGCGCCGTGCCCACGGGCACGGGCAAGTACTAGTATATATATATCGGTATAAATGTGGGTTCTTGACTTGTTCTTTTCATTTTTCTTCTTACTTTCTTGAGAAAAAAAAATTGTAGTGGTTTTTACCATCCAATTGTACAGTAATGCTATGGTTTATACATTTGTATTCCAAATTTAGTTCTCAACATATGTGTAGATATCCGGTTGTATTCAATGATAGTTGGACAACTGATTTCCATTGAAAGTTGCTTTCGCATCTCATTATCTATTTCTTGATTTGTTTAGATATGGATATTGGCGGACAATTGCACCTCTCTTCCCCGTCCCTATCCATGGATTGTCCTTTCAAGACGGGTATAGAAAAATTCTTTCCTTTAACAAAACCTTGGAGGAATAAGGGTACATACACACTGATCGAATCGGAGCAGCAGTACAAAGATGCCGTCTCTGGCAAAGGACAGGTTGTCTGCCATTTTTCTGAAAAAAATAGTTATTTTTGCTCGGTAAGACCTTTCTTTTCTTCTTGAATATAATGAATCGTTAATCACACTATTGATGATCTGGTACTGTTTTGAAGCCGACCATCATCATCATCATAATCATCTTCTTACTCTTGATGCTTCGTTTTAAGAACTATATATAAGACTTTGGTACGTTGACTCCCCTTTTATAACAATTATTTTGCTAAAGGGTAATTTGGGTGGTTGTGACATGCTGAAAGTTAAGTGGGTGGTTAACTATGGTTACGCATAATTGTAAAAGATACATCCAAATGGGTAATTTCCTCATGTTAGTGGGAAAGTTACTTGCAAGATAGTGGGTGGTTATCAAGAAAGTGTCTAAAGGTGATTACAAGATTGCACGCATAAGTAGCAAAGCCAAACTAGGAAGAGGGACTTTAAACACATCACGTCAACTCCTATTTGCGTTCAAACAACTCATCTTATTCCTTTCATTTCTTAGCTCACATGCCGTGGTTTAGCCTTTTTCATTGTATTCCTAGGACTAGCACTCTAGTTATTTTGTAATTGTTCCGTAGTTCCAATTCAAAACTTTCAACCTTTTCATTCCCTTCCAAGTTTGTTGCAATTTCCTTTACGGGTAACTCAAAGCTTTCTCGTATATCTTCTATTCTTAAGTTTTTGTAGCGTGATTTACTACTTTAGCCATCCTATTCTTCCATTATTTAGTGATTTTCCCGCACTTTGTTCAATCGTTTGTGTTGTATGTCTTTTCCCTGCTTTATTTGCTACCTTTGTATGTTGGATGCAAAATTTGATTGGTCTGAGCATACGGTTGAGGTGTTACATTTTCTAGTACTCAAGCTCCACGTATTGTGGGTGAGAAATTAAGCTAAAATAACTTTGTTTACTTGAATATGAGAAAGATATGGTGGGGGATGATTTTGTGATCCAACTTTTTAAGGATTCTCATGAATGGATGCGTGTTCTATGAGAATCACAAGGTGAAAGTATTTAAGGAACGGAGGAGTTAGAGACGGAAAGATATTCATTTGTTGAAGAATTTGGTCGGTAGTTATTTTGACATTACTCCACAAAATTTTAATACATGTCACGAGTTGTACACCACGATGACACACCACGTGAGGTGGCTTAACCGCTTAGGGCTCAGCTTTGGGGGTGACAAAAAGAACTAAGAGAGCATTAGTTTATAAAGGGATGCTATTCTGTGTCATGAGAATGAATGATAATTTAAGGCTAAGGTGGAAGAGAAGGCCACATTATCCAGGAATGGGTACTTGGGAGCCTGACAGAGCTAGGCATGATTTCATTATGATCATTATTATTGTTAATATTAAATTTTTTTTATTTTTTGGTGGGGTAAGAAACCACATGATTTCATTATATCATGCAAGCGAACTCAAGGATTTTCAATGTAGGAAAAGGCCCTGCAAAGTTGTTCTAATTTCATTTTTATCAGGGGCTTTATTTTTCCTACCTGGAGGGAAGAAAAAGCACTCTTTTTTTGGTAAAGCGTTTTAATTTTTCTTTTTTTGGTTCATTTCATTGGTACAGCGGGTTTTTTTTGTCATAGGCTCCTAGGAACCTTGTATGCAAATTAGTGAATGCTTGTTCCTGCAATTCTTGCCATTAGTTGTCGGATGTGCTAAATAACCCCACTAACATTATAAAGTAGTCAGAACTGTGTAATTGCTTGAGAAAGTATTATGAAAGAGACTGCAAATTTAGTGGGAGAGAATCAATATTTACAGTTTTTTTTTTTTTAATGCAGATGATGGATCTTTTTTTAAGTCAAATATCATTTCAGCCCCAAGGGACGCATTTTCTGAATATTAGTGCTGAAGAAAATCCAGGCTTGGTTGCGAAGCTACATATCCTTGATATTCCGACCCTTGCCCTTATAAGGGATGGTGAAGTGACTCACCGCGTGGTATGTGTTAGAGGATTCACAGTTTTTACTTATTATTATTATTATTATGATTTATTATTATTATTATTATTGTTTTTTTTTTTTTTTTTTTTTGTTTTCTAGGTAAAGGATGACATTCTTGATGATGAATTGGGAGCGTGTTTTCTCCTGAGAAAAATATTGGCCGGATATGGATATATACGAGTCGCCCCTTCTAGTGAACAGTACGATTCGGAAGAAGAGTTCGACGACTTCAACTGCTGAGTTCAACTCAGCTCATGTGACTGGAGGATAAAAATTTCATATATACTAATCTGACTCTGTTTGACATAGTTACAGTAGTTATTTTAAGTTTTGCACTAGTTAATGTAACAGTTAGTATTTTAGTTGCATTGTACTTTTGAATTTGACCTAATTTTAAAGATCTCACTGAGGGATCGAGATCTAATTGCCCCATTATTATATATTTAATTAGAATAGTGCTTGCTCATCATAATATTTCTATATTGATACTTTGGTCTGATGTTAATCTCCTTGCACTCGGCAAAAAAAGCAAAACCTTCCCAAAACTTGTTTACATATTGTTGTAAAAAGGTTTATATTTTAGTTTTGAGTCCTGGTACAATACTAGAGCATTAATATGTGCACCTTGTAAATTAAATGGCAGAAATTGATCGTGGTTTAAATCCTAGTAAAACAAATTGTACGATGAAAGCCATTTTCTTTCTGAGTTTGAAATGTAACGACTACTGTAAAGTTACCATTGAAATGACTGTAGAGGTTCGCTAGGTGTCTTAGCCAATTCTAACCATTTGCGGTTGGGCCGCGACAAACAAATGAAGATTTAGGTACTATTCCAACACGAGTCACACAATAGGTCAAGGCTGTATCTATTCGTTGGAAATAAAGTGGCTGAGCAATAGCAGCGGCAGCAAGGGTCTTTTCGGCAACCGCGGTGCCTTCTCTTAAAACCCGAGTAGTAGGTAGAATAATTTCTTCAGGAATAGGAAAACAATAACTCCCAAGAGCAGTATGCTCAACACACACACACACACACACAAATAAAAAAAGAGTGGTGCTAGAGACACACCACAAAGCACACCCCAAAGCACACCTCATGCTTTGTGTGCATGTACCTTGGGCTTCTCTAGCGGTTCCCAAAAAAATGTGGACCCTGTGTAAAAAAGTTCCACAGCCCAAGGTACATGCATTTAAAGCATGATGTGCTTTGGGGTGTGCTTTGTGGAGTGTCCCTAACATTATTGATAAAAAAAAAAAGATTTTAGTAGTTTTCTAATCCGAAAAATCAAAACAAAGATATTTAACTTTATTTTTATACAAACACTACAATCACACAGAAAATGTTGCTTTGAAAGATAAGATTAAATTAACCTTGAATTATTTATTTATTTATTTTGGCTCAAATTAACATTGAATTCATCTTCAAGAGTGAATGTGGAGTTGGAGAGACTGTGAATTGGAGAGGTAGTGTTGCAGAGTATTTTTAGAGAGAAAGAGAGTTTCAGCTTTTTGGGCTTTGGTCCCCAGCAATGGAGATGGAGGGGGAGTTAAATAGGAATGGAGGGGAAAGGGGAGAGGTCTGGGCATGATTTACGAAGTATTTTGGGGGCATTTGGCGTATACATATGTGTGTGGGGGACCAAAGGTGGGAGGCTCCGACATTCTTGTACTGTCAACTTTTTTAAACCACCAATGGTCTTGACGGATCAATCAGTGGTAGTCTGATCGATCACTACTTATTGATTAGTCAAGTACCTGATTGATCAGTGGGCTATTTTTTTTGGCATTTTCCATTTTTCTCTTCTTTTTTTTTTTCCCGAAGGTTTTTCATGATTTTTTTTTTTTTTTTTGTATTTTTCTGTGATTTTCTAATGTTTTTGTGATTGGAGAAAAAATGAGGTGTCTACAACTATCTAGGAACCTAAAATGAGGGTACTTTCCCACTCGTTTGCACAATCACTTGTTACAAGTTAGACACGGTTTTCATGTATCACTCGCAAATTCAATAGGAAAACTAATTTTGCACGTTTGGACTTTCGTACAAAAGTCCTGGCATGCCCAAAAAAATCATAGCAAATACGTTCCTAGCTACACATTTTTCCTTTCTCGTAGCATGCCCTCAAACCTTAGACCCCTTTAAGAAAAGTTGAGAAGCAAAATAAACAACAAAACACCCTATGCCAAATAGCTAACGAGTTTGACTCATTAATGCAAAAGTAACAACATAGTAACACCATCAATCATAGCATACCTGAGAGTGGGAGTTAGAAACAAAATTTCAAACAAGAAGTTCTGCATACAAGACCTGTATCCCTAAAATTTATAATCTCGACCCACCTAATAAACCTAGAAATACAGTGATGAGACCATTTCAAAATCCTGCTTATACAAATTAAAACAATCTGAGTGCAAAGATTAAAAAACAAAAGCAATTTTTTTTGCATACCCATTTCCCCCCCATTTTTTTTTCATACACCCTAGAATCAAAATGTTCCGACAAATGGGTCTTCTTTGTGGGTTGAATGAGAAGCTGCAAGGAAAAGGAGAAATTGAAAAAATAAGACATATAAGATCAACCGATGTCATGTATATCTTACTTATTATTATTGTTATTATTTTACTTATTATTATTGTTTTTTTTTTCTAGGTAAAGGATGACATTCTTGATGATGAATTGGGAGCATGTTTTCTCCTGAGAAAAATATTGGCCGGATATGGATACATACGAGTCGCCCCTTCTAGTGAACAGTACGATTCGGAAGAAGAGTTCGATGACTTCAACTGCTGAGTGACTGGAGGATAAAAATTTCATATATACTAATCTGATTCTGTTTAACAGAGCTACAGTAGTTATTTTAAGTTTTGCACTAGTTAGTGTAACAATTAATATTTAAAGATCTCGCTGAGGGATCGAGATCTAATTGCCCCATTATTATATATATAATTACAATAGTGCTTGCTCATCATATTATTTCTATATTGATACTTTGGTTTGATGTTATTGTCACACTCCAACCCGTCTCGGGCGAATTAGGACATGTGTAACAAAGCCCACACGCCAAACATCCTCAATTTATTAAGAAAAGCATTAATTAGACACCATAAAAGAGCTTCCTTGTTACAAAATAGCCCCAAGGGTAAAATGGTCATTAATAAAGTACATCCAAATTTTATACCAAAAGTATAGCAAAAAACAGCACGTGAATCCGAGTTTTTTAGAAGGAGATATGCTTGTTTTCGTAAAGGTGAACAGTCAGGACTTACAGGGGCAAATCGATCCACCCTTCAAGGCCACAAATCGATCCATTTTCTCATGTTTCTCGCAGAATGTCCCCGAAAAAAGGCGGATCGATCCGCGGGAAGGCCGAATCGATCTGGCTTCTGCAGAATGGTTTTCTGCTGCTAAAAAACATCACTTTTCAAGTTCTAAACCATTACCAAATCAACCAAACCATATGGGAACCTCAAAATTTACTTCAAAAACATTTGTAAATGCTGCTAAACATTAACTCAAGGCATTCAAGAGTATTATTACAACCAAAACACACAAATTTCCTCTCCAAGATCTCAAACTTGCATCAAAATCCACATTGTTCCCAAACTCTCATAAACATCCCAACACAAGGAGGAAACAAGACGCTAACAACAACAAAACTACACCAATTTGTCCAAGTTTATCCCCAACCATATTTACTTGTAACTTACAAGTTCAACTTACAACATTGGGCACAACCATACTAAATGTGAGCTTACATATTACAAGGATTCCCAAAATACAAGTTATTCACAACATTTTCAAAATACAAGTTTACAACACTAGATTACAACTTAACCCAAAACAACTATACATATACACATATCAACACTTTTCACAACCCCTACACCCAAACGTTGCGCCAATCATTTTCTCTCCTGTTCCCGTGCCGTACCTGTGATGGTTATTCAATAACCACAACAGAGAATATATTTTCATTTAAACTTTCGCTTGGTGAGGGAACTAATCATGCTATTGGAATGTTCAATATGCAAATGCAACAATCATCATAAACAACAATAATGATCTCCGAAAAGTCAAGTAACTCGAGCCACCACCCCCGGGTCCTTCTCACCCCGGAATTTCTCACTCTTTTATCGCATAGAGCGTATCACACACACTCTTGTGATCCCAAAGGCATCACCGTTCCATCATCGTGGTCGTCACCAAGCCTCGCTCATTGAGGGCTTACTATCCCTTACATATGGGACCGATAAATGGTGACCACTACTTGACTTCCCTTTGACCAACATAAGCATTTAGGCAACTTAGCATATAAGCACAACAAATTCACATTATTAACATGCTTTTGACCCAAATTCATCAACATATATGTACATTAGCATGGATTAAGTAACTATTAGCAACAATTGTCTCATGAACATAACTAAACATCCAAATTTTGGGATTAGAACACTCACCTCCTCGAATTTCACGTAATTAAGTCTAGAATCTCCCAATTCTTTCCCAATTTTAGCTCAATTAACCGGTGATAATCCTACATAATTTTGATACATCAAACATCATCTATTAAGAACGATCGCCGAAAAAATGTTGCCGAAAATGAAAATAAAGGACGTGCATGCGATCCTCTTACCTCCACGAGTCCAAATATGGTCTCGGATCGTAAATCCGACGTCCGACGGCGAAGAAATGGCAACGGAGCGGCGTCGTCTCGTCGTAAGCTCTTGGTTCATGAATTTTTGTAATTTCCCAGCTTGTTTATGTGCTTGTGACACATATCCTATACATGCATATGTGTTGGCACAACTTCTCTCTATTCCCATTAACCTCCCCTAACTTTCTTTGGGCTTCATTATGAAACCCCCATGTTAATTACATTAATTACCCACCTTTTCTAAATGAATTTAATCTACGTCCTGCGTAGGTCCCAAATGTGGTCCCACATAAATTGTGAGGTTGCTATTAGACCTACCAATTTTCAATTGTATTCAAATACGCCCTTACATGGGTACCTAAATTGGTCCCCTTTACCTATCATAAGACATAATAAAATCTTTAAACATTTAAAAAGTATGCATATCCACATATAATGACATCAAGACGCAAATTATTTTAATTAGACCCTCATTGGGCCTCACATTTATACCAGTCCTGCCTTTCATAGAACTTTCATCTGTGTTTGTATTTGAACACCATTTTACCCGTGGGTTCATAACCCCACCTTAAACCATCTTATGCATTAATTATCTTAAATTAACACATTAATATCACATTAATCTTCTTTTTCGGGTACGGGTGTTACATTTCTCCCTCCTTTTTAAGAAGTTTGTCTCCAAACTTATTCTTACCTCATTAGTCGAACGAGTGTGGGTATTTCTCTCTGATCTCATCTTCTTGTTCCCAAGTTGCCTCTTCAACGCTATGATTATGCCAGAGGATCATGACTAACGGAATTGTCTTCGTTCTTAACACTTGATCTTTCCTGTCTAGAATTCGCACTGGATGCTCAACATATGCCATATCTTCTCGGACTTCCAATGGTTCTGGTTCAAGGACATGACTCGAATCCAACACACGTCTGAGCATAGGCACATAGAATACATTATGAACATGTGCTAACTCCCGTGGAAAATCCAATCTGTAGGCTACCAGTCCCACCTTATTTAGAATTAGAAAAGGTCCAACATACCTTGGACTTAATTTACCTTTGCTCTTCAAAGGTGAAACCTTCAAGAACATGTAATCACCAACTTCAAACTCCAACGGTCTTTTACCCGTATTAGCATAACTTTTGTAGCGACTTTGTGCCACTTGCAACTGTTTAATCAAATTAACTTTGTCAGTAGTAATTTGAATAATTTCTGGCCCTAGAAGTTGCTTTTCCCCAACCTCTGTCCAACACACGGGCGATCTACATTTCAGACCATACAATGCCTCAAAAGGTGCCATTCCAATGCTTGTCTGGAAACTATTGTTATAAGAAAACTCAATTAACGGCAAGTGAGTTCCCAGTTAGCCTTGAAATCCATAACACAGACTCTAAGCATATCCTCCAGAATCTGAATAACTCGTTCCGACTGTTCGTCAGTTTGCGGGTGAAAAGCGTGCTAAAATGCAAAGCTGTCCCCATAGCTCTTTGTAGCCCTTCCAAAAATCTGGACACAAAACGTGTATCACGATTCGAAACAATAGATATCAGTGCTCCATGTCTCATAATCTCTTTAACATAGAGTTCTGCTAACTTCATCGGGTCAGTGGTCTTAACCGACAAAAAGTGGGCTGACTTAATCAACAGGTCAACGATCACCCAAATGCTATCATTTGATCTAGGAGATCTCGGCAATCCAGACATGAAATCCATTATAATGTGCTCCTATTTCCATTCCGGTATCTCCAATGATTGTATCTCCCCCGTAGGTCGTTGATGTTCAAGCTTTACCAATTGACATGTGATACATTTGGCTACATACTCATCAATTGCACGTTTCATACCACTCCAACAATAGACCTCCCTCAAATCTCTATGCATTTTCGTATTACCCGGATGCATGGAATACCGAGTACCATGAGCTTCTTCCAAAATTCTTTCTTTTAAATTGCCAACATTAGGCACACACAACCAATTAATGTACCATAATATCCCGTCATGCACACTAAACTCCGGTCGTTTGCCCTCAGGTAGAACATCTACCATTTCCTTCAAGTTTGGATCCAAGAGTTTACTTGTTTTAATCTCTCCAATCAAATCAGGTTGTGCTACAATTGCTGCCATCAATCCACCTTCAACTCTAGGAATCACTTCTAATCCCTATCATTCAAACTATTTCACCAACCCTTCTTGTGCCGTCAAAACACATGTCAAACTTTCTAATGATTTCTGACTCACAGTATCGGTAACGACATTCACTTCACCTGAATGATATTGAATTTTGACGTCGTAGTCCTTCATTAACTCCAATCGTCTTCGTTGTCGCATATTTAGATCCCTCTGAGTAAACAAGTACTTTAAGCTCTTGTGGCCAATAAAAATTTCACAAGTCTCCCCATACAAGTAATGTCGCCAAATCTTTTAAGCAAAGATTACCGCGACAAGTTCCAAGTCGTGGGTTAGATAATTATTCTCATGAGTTCTCAATTGCCTCGAAGCATATGCTATCACCTTATCCCCTTGCATAAGGACACACCCTAAGCCTTGATGAGAAGCATCATTATGAATATTGAATCCCCCTGTACTTATCGGAATTGCAAGAATTGGAGCAGAGGTCAACTTAATTTTCAATGTTTGGAAGCATTCCTCACATTCTTTCCCCCATTCAAACAGAATAACTTTTCTCATTAATGTGGTCATCGGGGTCGAAATCTTTGAAAAATCTCGAATAAACCTTCTATAATACCCAGCCAATCCCAAAACACTACAAATCTCTGACACATTAGTTGGTCTCGCCCAATTCATTACGGCTTCTATTTTATGTGGATCAACTGACAAACCTTCTTTAGAGATCACATGACCAAGGAAGGTAACACTTGTTAGCCAAAACTCACTTTTCTTCAATTTTCCAAATAATTTTTTTTCTTGTATCCGTTGTAACACCAATCTCAAATGCCTATCATGTTCTTCCGAACTCCTTGAGTAAATAAGAATATCATCAATAAAAATAATAACAAATTCATCAAGATACATTTTAAAGACCCTACTCATTAAGTTCATAAACGCAGCTGGTGCATTGGTTATCCCAAATGGTATTACAAGAAACTCATAGTGACCGTACCGAGTTCTAAAGGCAGTCTTCTCAACATCCTCAGCTTTTACCTTTTATTGATGATACCCCTGTCACGCCCCAGAACCGCCCAAACGATTCTAGGACACGTGGCACGCCACCAAGGCCTTACACAAGTGATTAAAGTTCCAAAATAAGATTAAAATAAACTTAAACCAAAGAAGCTCAACAATAAAAAAAAAAAAATTCCCGTCTTTGCAATTAGTCAAAAACCCTGTTTTAACAATTAGTAAATTCTCATATAATATTACCAAATCACAAGTTGAAATCAACACTAATACTTTAAGCCATTTAGAGTCATACAAAAGTCACAAACATGAGCTTCCAAGTTCAAGCAAGAGTTTTTAAATACTTTAAGAAAAATACTAAATATAATCATTTACAACCAACCCTATAAATAAATCTCTAAATTCAATCCGAATCTAATAACATTAGTCATAGCAACACTACGATAAAACACAATCCCAACTAACACAGTCCAACCATATATTACAGAAGTTAAGTTACAACCCGACTAAAGTTTAAAGCTTAACTTGAAATATTACATAAGTCTTAAACCAACCAAAGTATGACTCGTACTGTAAACCAGATTAAAATCGATTACAACTATATTGCAAGTTTAGGACTCAAAAGGCAAATAACTATTAACAATGTTACAACTCTCCCAAAACCCATAAGCCAGCCAAGCCACTTCCTAGCTCACTTCCTCGATTCCTCACCGCGATCACCTACGATGCTTATTCAATAACCACTACAATATATAAGCTATATGCTTAGTGAGCAATGCCAATCATGAACATGGATAATAAACACGCTCAATTCAACATATTACAAAGAACTATATTCTCTGGCAATTACTAGTTCACTCCCACCACTACCGGCTAGCCCGTGGCTCCACTCCCCAAGCCCACGTGACTAGTCATGACCCACGCCCTCACACGTGCGGTCCCATAGGCCTCTGGCGGCCGTGGTCGTCACCACAAAGATTACCTCATGCTGGTATAGAACTAGCAATTTTCATTGACCCAAATAGGCAACTCAACATGCTCATTTAATCATTACATCGTGCTTTCACAAAAAAATTGGGCCTAATTTAGCCACATGAATTTTGCCCAATAATAAACTAAATAAGTAAAATTAAGCAAATTAGGCATGCTTTGGCATCACAATTGAACCTAACGTGAAGATCATCCAATAATCAAAATTAACATCACTCACCTCTGGGGTTTCGCTCCTATTTGTGAGATTAAAGCCCTACTAAGAACCAGGTACAAATCCTATACATAAATTACAAGTTATGAGCTAAAACCCTAAAATGGGTCGCAGAAAAACTGTCACAAGACTTAATAAAATTAGTACCAATAGGTCAGACTCACTGATACGAGAATTTTTCTGTGTGCGCTTGTGTGCTATACCCAAGTGTAGGTAATCGTACAAGTAAAACTGGATAAGTCCAGGTCGATCCCACAGGGAAGGTGTTAAACTAAAAACCTAGATTAATCTCAAAAAGGGGAAATAAAAATAAAAATAAAAATTATTATTTTGAAAGAGTGTAGAACACTAAGTTCCACGATTTATCAACTACTAAAGACAAAACAATTAAACTAAATTAATCTAACGATTAACTAACACTTTAAAGTGATAATTTAAAAAATTTTTCTTTAATAAAAAGGAATGTTGGGATCACACGAATCCACCGTGACCTAGCCACCTACCATGCAGTTATGTTGAAGTTCAATGGAGTACATTTTCTACAGTATTCCATATTTCTCTTAAGATAAAGAATCCATAGTCCTTTCATGACCAGGACTATATCATCACAATTAAGTTTGAAATACAAAAAAGCGGTTTGGGTCAATAGTTAAGACTCGTACCTACAATGGTGTTAGCATTGAGGGTGGTTTGCAAAATATATTGAAGAAAAATGCCTTAAGGCTTTAAGTTTGAAGACTGCTTTGACAAACTGAGCATTTGGGGACAGTTTGATAACAAATCAGTAAAGCAGAAAGTCTAGGAATACTGCATAGAATGTCCTCAAGAATCAGAGGGTTCGATCGATCGACGCGACTTCGATCGATCGAACATCTTTTTCTTTCGATCGATCAAACTGTCTTCGATCGCTCGACAATGTCTCTGGTCCGATCGATCGAACTACCTTCGATTGATCGATCGAACACAGGAATTATTCTGCTGCATGGCAGAGGCTTGAGATCACGGTTTCATCGTGATCTCCCAACCCGAAGACTACTCAGACATGGTCTGGAGTGTCACAGAATTGTTTCTAATAAAAAGATTCATAAAGAAAGCGTTTGTTTGCGATTTTAACATGAAAATTATGTAAACTAATGGTGTGAACTTCTCTAGTATGCAAAACTATGAGTTTAACAGATTATACTACTATAAACTACATGCAGGATGTAAATAAACAATAAAGAGGTAACCTGGAAAGGCAAACTTTGATTAAACTAGAGAAAAACCAATCCAAAAGCAATATCCAAGCTTGTTAACCTACAAAAACATGTAAACTCTCTATCTTTCTCTCTCAATACTGATGAAAACTAATGTGGGCGTCCTTATGGACGTATACAATATGAGTATATATACTGAAAACCTAATGCTAGGGTTAAAATCCTGTTTCTGCTGTGTGCGCGTAAAATCTGATAAAAGCCATGTTCGATCGATCGAACATTTCTCGATCGATTGAACTTCTGGGTCTTTGAGCGCTTGAGCTTTTCTCGATCGATCGAACCTTCGATCGATCGAATGGTCTTCAATCGATCGAGGTTCAGTTTTCATCCTTTGATTGTCTTCATTAGAATTCAACACTTCCTTTTATCTTTCTCATCCAATTCTTTACACAGCAACAGTAATCTGCACAAATAACCACTAAAACAACACCACTTATCAAAGTTTAATCAAATTGTGTACAAACTGGCGTTGTAATTCAAATTGTAGATAAATGAAGGAATTGTGAAATAATTTAGTACATTTTCTTCTTTTAGCGCGGTTGCATTTTACAAATACCCCCGCTTGTCACAACCCCCAACTAGCGATTTGCTAGTCCCTAGCAATAGAGCGAAAATAAAAACAAGCTAAACTATACTGAAAGAACAAGAAAGAAACTACCTAACTCACTTTCGCAGGAATCGCGATTGCATTTAGCAAATGCAACAAGCCATTAAACCCCTAGGTTCCCCCTAGTGGATGAGTGTTGTCTCGTGAGGGTTTGCAGTGAATGTACCCACAAAATTCTCTGATTTTAAGCTCAAAAAGATATATAATAACTTTTAAACACTCTCTTCTATTCAACTATTAATTTAGCTCTACAAAACATATCATCCTCTATCAAACCATGAAAGAAATACACATACTCCTCATGTCACCAAGATAAAAATAACATATGCATCACATCCCTGTATCCGTGTGTCTGTGAAATTAACTGCTATACATCGAACTTTGTTTAGAGTTGCTTAGACCATCATACTCTCAGAACTTGTAGTTTCAACTCAATCCTCACATGGTCATTACACTCAAAAATGAACATCCCACAGAAACTTGGCTAATAATGATCGCACATGGTATGAAAGCTTTGATAAGAGTGATTTTTTGGATACTAATGCTTTCATACTCGACTCTATAGAAGACGAACATTTTAGAGTGTATAGTCTCACGACCGGAATACTACTTACTAGAGGAGCGAAATACCGTGGATAACTCAAATTACAAGTTCGTGTTTTAACTAAGTTGTTGAGAATCATTACGGCTTTGACTTTTAAGTTTTTTATTTAGTAGGGTAGAAATTAGAGGGGTAAGAAATTGCACATTTTCAGCATGTGACTGTGTTCAATAATTTCTTCACTTTATTCCAACCATCCTCTCCATACATAGAAATATATATCATCATTTTTTTTAACCTGGACTCCATCTTCTTTCCTTTTCTCTTTTATGCAGCCCCTCCCACTACTACTCCCTCCTCATAACACACTTCAACAATTTAATCACATTAGATGTGCAATGAGGTTCATTGAGGTCAAAGTATAAGATTAGGGATTTAGAATTTCATAATGGCTTTGGTAATATTTCCTAGGTGTGAGGTTTAGAGCAACACATATTCTTAGAACGTTGATACAGGTATATGGAAAGATAAGGAGTAAATAGCGATGGCTTAAATCATTTTTTCAACTTCTTAATTTTTACACGTCAATGTTCATTGAGTTTAGTTGGTAAATCCTGAACGTTCTCCTCTACTAAGAAGCCAAAATGAAAGATTAGAGACTATCCAACGAATTTAATACGCTTATTCAATAAGAACAATTCGAATTTAATGTGATAATTCCCTCAGAATTGAAGATTGGATTCAAAAGCTCACTAAGGGTAACTAGTTTCCACTACTTTATTCCTTAAAGTACGAAAGTCGTATTAACTCTTGTTGTAAGTTTTCCGCATAGCTATTAACATGTGCAAATGATTTGGATACAAGAATGGTCAACATATGCATTCATCCTAGAGAGCTAAAAAAACGCGTGAACTTAATTCATACAAGGATGAGAATAAA
Organism: Hydrangea macrophylla; assembly: GCA_033977485.1. Taxonomy (NCBI): domain Eukaryota; kingdom Viridiplantae; phylum Streptophyta; class Magnoliopsida; order Cornales; family Hydrangeaceae; genus Hydrangea; species Hydrangea macrophylla. Next base: position 2,536,938 of record CM066998.1, on the reverse strand, counting down.
ATGATTGTGTCATTGCTTAATAACAGCTAAATAGAAGTGAAAATTCAAAATTATTCTACCAATTTAATTCAAAAACTTGGTTAATAGTTTGAAAATTTTGAAATTTTGTAATTTAATTTATTTGTTTAACTTCTAATGGAGATTGTATGACATTTGCAATAGATAGAGTGATCCAGATTACTAAGTAAAAATATGCAATAGATAGAGTGATCCAGATTACTAAGTAAAAATATGCACAGGTGATTATCTATCTATATGCCACCCCCAACTGAAAATTACAATGTCCTCAGTAGGTGATTTTCAAAAATAGATAGACAGATAGCACCTGATATATCATTATAAGAATCGCAACAACCTGTACAGAACGCATACAAACTCCAAGTAGCAAAGATCAAAAAGATATGAAATATACAGCATCAGATCCATACAGAAAATAGAACTAATCACTGGAAATATAATAAAGTGAATGAACATAACAGTGATATTATACGCCATACAAACTCAAATGCAAAATATCCAAACCAACCAACAATAAACAACATATCCCAACAGTATCCAAAAATATCCAACAACCAACCAACAACATACAAATCCAACCACAATGTCCAAAATATCTAAACAACCAAATAACCAAAAACAATCATTCAACAGGGATCCAGCAAAAACTACACATCATCGGCGACGTCCGATAATATCTCAATAAACACATTGGGAGCATCCCCACCGCCACCCTCAGCAACCGTCATAGCCATTGCCGGGTCACTCGCTATCGTGGCAGCTGGAGTAGATAAGGATGTGTCAGCCACGACAGGAGAAGGTGGAAGTGGTATCTCCGTAGCAGGCGGTATCGCCGATGTGGATGGATCAGTAGGTGGTACAGAAGGAGGATGATCTGAAATAGATGGTGCAGCCGAAGTAAATGGGGCGGAAAGATCAACTGGAGGAGCTGAAGAAGAAGGACCAGTAGGCGGTGGTGCAGAGGCTGCGTGAACTGACTGATCGACGCCAATCTGGATCAAGATTGCCTCCAGCAGAGTCGTCATCTGATTAACCTTGCCCTCGAGTCTAATCCGGGCCTCTCTCTCCTCTAATAATAACTCGTGAATAGTCGGGAGAGGCGCAGAAGAGGACTCTCCCTGGGCGGGAGCCTAAGACCGCTGTCTCAAATCAAAACGGGCAACCTCCTCCACAGGATCACTCTCCTCATCAGAATCACGCTCCTCAGCCTTTGTGGGCATCCCAGAAGCTACGTCCTCGGTATCTGTGCCTCCTCGCCTCCTCTTTACTCCAACTTGAGCCTTGCCCTTTCCTTTCCTTTTTCTCTTTTGGACGTCAGAGCGGCGAGCGGCGGTCTTACCAAAGTGGCTCTTGGGGGACTGATAGACATCGGTAGCAATAGGGAGTAAGCCGCTCTGGGTTACAATGCGATGAATGCCCCACGCTCCTTTTAGGTACTTCTTGGCCGAGATATAGCATGTGGGCTGCACCATGAACTCAATATATAATCGCGAGAGGCATACCCATCTCCCTGTCCCCACACAAAATAGTGCTCGCACATACCAAGCTGCCAGCTTCTCGTGATAGGAAGTCGGAAAAATACAGTTATAGAGGACAAGATGGACCATGTGGTACCTATCAGTCAGGAACTGATCCTCTATATGAGAGGAGCCGTTCCAGAACTGAATGGCACCACTTATAATCTCTCTAACAATCGTGGCGTAAGGAATCTCCGGAGTACCCACACGGTGAGGACAGTCACACTCTAGCTCCTCAGGGACCCCTATGGCAGCAGATAAAGTGGCAGGACTAATGATGATCTCCCAGTCGCGGAAGTAAGATCGATAAGTGTATGGTGCGGTCGGGTCCTTAATCATCGTGGCACAGACCTCTCGTACCCACGAAACATTGCCCTGTTTGGCCTGGGTCAACATCTCGTACCATCGTGGCATAGCCTTGATTCTGGCTAAGAACCAAGGAGCAGAAAGCCAGGTCGTCTCAAGTGGTCTCTCAATCATCACCTTACGGTGACTAAAGAATCTCGTGTAATTGGACTGGTTGACTATATGGCGGAACCCATGGTTAGGTACCAGATCTGCTACAGCAAGGTCGAAGGATTTTTCCTTAAAATAGCCGGTCGTGGGATTCATAGCGGGCCACCTGAAATTGAAAAGAAATAAAACAAATGAAAATAGGAAGGAAAAAAATGAAAACTGCCTTAGCTAAGGCGCGATCGATCGCTGTTGGTTCGATCGATCGAAGGATCTCTGGATTCGATTGATTGCAGAGTGTTCAATCGATCGAAGAATGGCTGGGTTCGATCGCTCGAACCATGTTCGATCGATCAAACACAGCGAAACTGCGGCGACAGCAAACGGGAATGGGAAGAGCCCGCATACACAAAATAACACGAAAAGAAGAACAAAAAGTGGTTAAACAACCAATGGGGGGCACGCCCATGACAATTCGAATGAAAAGAACGAGAGGGGGAGTTTGTGGACAATTCCTCGAGTACCCTCGCTGAGAAGAGGATGAGCCTCCTCTGTCTCCAATCGCTCGAGGAAGTGAGGGAGAGAGAGAGTGAAGCTGCTGAAGTGTATAGACGACGCTTCATTTAAATACCGGGCTCGATCGATCGAGAAAGTTCGAGCGATCGAAAGTTCGATCGATTGAGGCCTACTGAAGCGCTCGAGGTTATAGTATGATTGATTGATCGAGAGTTGTTCGATCGATCGAATGCTAAAATTCTACAAGATCATAGAATTGATAAATTAAACACCCCCAACTAACCAACATTGGTCTGGACATACAGAATAGTGATAAAACAGGTCATTGGCAAGACATGTAAGCCAAAAACATCATTCTCATAGTAGAAAATTGCAAATTTATATAAATAAATCCTTATAATAGCATCTATTTATAACATTATTGCCCCCAACATGGTATTTAAAACCTTATTGAAAAAGAAAAACTAAAATAAAGCTGAAATTAAAAAAAACTTTGTCTAAGAATACACTCCAATTGATGAAAGAAATATAAAATGACATAAAACAATTGAAGTCAAGCACTATTCTTCAAGCAGGAAGATTTCTTCTTCCACAACTACTTTCTTCACCAGAACTTCAAATGTGGAGTCGAAACTTGGTGATTCCCTTTCCCAGAACAGGCAGAAAGTAGCTAGGACATCATCGAGCAAGTCGAAACTCTCTAAAGAATTGATTTCACTGGCAATAGGTGATCCGAATGGAGATAAGGATAACGGGGTGTAATTGCACATCGGGCTTTCCTCTTGCGGCGGAGTATCCGGGGACCATATGTATGGTCTAAATCCATGAAAGAGTTGATGTGGAAGGTACAACGGTGGAAATGGTGGATTCATAGTGATATTCCTGACAAAGGGAAACAAAAAGGAAACGAAGAAAATAAATTAACTAGAGCAAAAGAAAAAACAAACGAGAAGAAATAAACAAAGCAAAACGAAAAGAAAAATAAAGGAATGTGACCCAGAAGTAACCTCACTATTGGCGTGATGGACCCAAATGCACTAGGAGGTAGAGGGCAGTGAAGCCGGAACAACACATAGTGCATGTACACATAATTATAAGGAACCGATTCGATGACAAGGAAGTCATCAACATAAGTGAATACAGCATTATGGCGTTCTGGCACCACGTCCTGTAAATCTTCTTCTTCCCACGGTTCCCACATTAAATCATTCTCCCATTGTTCCATCAAAGCATCATCGACTTCCCAAACAACATATCCCTCTGGTTCTCCCTCCTCTTCAGGGAGTTCCATGTGCTCAAAAGGATTGATCTGGAAGAGGGCAGGGTTGTATGGGATGTATCCGTGGGTTAAGTCGACGACATCTTCTGCCCCTGGCCCTTGGTATGGAGATAAGCAGAATGCTATTTCATCAGTACTCCACGGTGGGTTATGATATTCTGAATCAGCCCATGACCCAATTGAGTGAACATCATCATCTCTCATGTTGAACAGCCTGCAGGAGATAGATAAGAATAGAATAGAAGATTATGATCGAGATCACACTCAAGAATGTAGATAAACAAAAGAACAAAACAAAACAAAAAATAGTACAAGAAAGAGTACAACAACATTTTAAAAATGCACTTGAGCGTTCTAGGTTGAGGCATAGTCGGGCTCATCCAGTTGGATGTGCTCAACCTCGGGCTGGAAATCTTTTAAGAACGGTTTTACCCTTTGGCCATTGACCTTGAAACTTCCGTCGTTCTTAGGATTAAATAACTTGACGGCCCCATGTGGAAAGACAGATTTGACTATGAAGGGTCATGTCCACCGAGATCGGAGTTTTCCTGGGAAGAGATGAAGGCGTGAATCGTTTAATAAAACTTTCTGTCCCAGCTCGAAAGATTTTCAAAAAATTGTTCTATCATGGCGAGCCTTCAACCTTTCCTTGTGAAGTTTAGCATTGTCGTATGAGTCTCGACGGATTTCTTCCAGTTCTGCCAACTGGAGTTTTCAGAGATGACCTCCCTCTTTAATGTCGAAGTTTAATGAGCGTGTTGCCCAATATGCTTTGTGCTCGATTTCGACGGGAAGGTGACATGCCTTACCGTACACTAACCTATATGGGAACATTCCCAGATTTGTCTTGTAGGTAGTACGGTATGCCCAAAGAGCATCAGTCAGTTTATAAGCCCAGTCTTTTCTGTTAAAACTAACCGTCTTTTCTAATATATGCTTGATTTCACGGTTAGCCAACTCTGCCTGCCCGTTTGTTTGTGGGTGGTAGGCTAGAGCGATCTTATGATTCACCCCGTATTTCTTGAGTAGTGATTCCAAAGGCCTATTGCAAAAGTGTTTACCTTGGTCACTTATTAGGGCTTTTGGGGTTCCGGAATGCGATAGGATATTTTCCTTAAGGAAGGACATTACTGTTTTATGGTCATTGCATCTTGTCGGTATCGCTTCTACCCATTTTGATATATATTCCACAGTAAGGAGTATATATTCACAGTTATAAGATTTAGGAAATGGACCCATGAAGTCTATGCCCCAACAATCGAATATTTCAATTGTGATGATGGGAGTTAAGGGCATCAAATTCCTTTTTGAAATTGTACCAAGCTTTTGACATCGTTGGCACGATTTACAAAAAGCATAGGCATCTTTGAACATGGTGGGCCAATAGAATCTGCTGTGCAATACTTTGTGTGCGGACTTTTGGGAGGCAAAATGGCCACCGCAGGCTTCAGAATGACAGGAGGTCAAAATTACAGTTATGTCCTCATTCGGGACGCAACGTCTGATGACCTGATCAGCACAATACTTAAATAAGTAAGGGTCATCGAAAAAGAAATGGCGTGCGAACGAAAGGAACCTTTTCTTGTCCTGATTTGACTAATAACTCGGGGTTTCTCCCGCAATAAGGTAATTTATTATATCCGCGTACCAAGGCAAACTGGAAACAGCCATCAGTTACTCGTCTGGGAATTCATCTTTTATTGGTAGGGGCTCAGTATTGTCAGTAAATGTCAACCGAGATAAATTGTCGGCGACCATATTCTCTACTCCTTTTTTATCCTTGATAGTGATATTAAATTCTTGGAGTAGGAGTATCGAGCGGATAAGCCTCTGTTTTGCATCTTTCTTAGATAACAAGTATTTGAGGGCCGAGTGGTCTGTAAAACAGACGATTGGGGACCCTATCAGATAAGACCTGAATTTATCCAGAGCGAAGACTATTGCCAGTAGCTCTTTTTCAGTAGTTGTGTAGTTCATTTGAGCTTTGTTGAGTGTTCGGCTGGCATAGTATATAACATAAGGCTTATCATCCTTCCTCTGTCCTAGGACTGCACCAATGGCGTAGTCACTAGCATCGCACATTAATTCAAATGGCAAACCCCAGTCGGGTGCTTGTATTATCGGTGCGGAGGTAAGGTGTTCTTTTAGTGCGTCAAAAGATGTTTGACAGTTATCTGACCACTCGAAAGGTGCGTCTTTGACTAAGAGTTGGCACAGTGTTCGGGAGATCGCACTAAAGTTTTGGATAAAGCGTCGATAAAATCCTGCGTGTCCCAGAAAAGAGCGGATGTCTTTAACTGTACGGGGGACCGGTAGGTTTGAGATAATATATATTTTTGCTTTATCGACTTGGATACCTTTGTCAGAGATGATGTGGCCGAGGACAATTCCCTTGGTCACCATAAAGTGACACTTTTCCCAGTTTAGTACTAGGTGTTTGTCCTCGCATCTCGCTAACACTTTCTCAAGGTTTTCTAGGTAGTTATTAAAACTATGGCCGAACACTGAGAAATTGTCCATGAAGACCTCAAGTATCTATTCGACCATGTCACTGAATATGCTCAACATGCACCGCTGAAAGGTGGCAGGTGCGTTGCATAAGCCGAAGGGCATACGACGGTAGGCGAATGTACTGAACGGACAAGTGAAAGTAGTTTTCTCCTGATCTTCAGGGGCAATTTCTAATTTGGTTGTACCCACTATATCCGTCCAAGAAGCAATAATATTTATGACCCGTCACTCTTTCTAGCATTTGATCCATGAATGGCAATGGAAAGTGGTCTTTCCGGGTCACAGTATTCAACTTTTGATAATCAATACACATCCGCCATCCGGTGGGGACGCGTGTTGGTACCAATTCGCCGTCTTTATTCGGAATAACCGGTATACCAGTCTTTTTGGGGACCACTTGGGTTGGACTAACCCAAGGGCTATCAGAAATAGGATATATAATCCCAATGTCAAGAAGTTTTAGGATTTCCTTTTTCACGACTTCTTGCATATTGGGATTCAGACGCCTCTGCATTTGTCGTGAAGGTTTAGCATCTTCCTCCAGATATATCCTATGAGTGCAAATAGATGGGCTCATGCCTTTTAGGTCGGCAATAGTCCATCCCAATGCTCCCTTATGCAGCTTGAGCATTTGAATTAACTTATCCTCTTGTTCAGAATTCAATGTGGATGAGATTATCACAGGATAAGTCTTTTCAGTCCCTAAAAAAGCGTATTTGAGCTCTTTTGGAAGCTCTTGTAATTCTAGATCGGGAAACTGAAAGTTTGAAGGCATAGTTAACTTTGTTTTTGGAGGCAAGGGTTCATATGGTGTGACCCACATACATTCAGCTCTATTTTCCTCTTTGGTTTCCATCATGAGGTAGTCATGATTTAGAGCAACGTCCAATGGGGTAGAATTGTTAGGTTGATACGTAGCATCGAATTGTGACACAACTACCTCCAAAGGATCTTTATATTCTACCCGATTAGCCTCGTCTTCGATGACTGTTTCGATGAAGTTAACTTCTTCTTCGTCCTCGTATTCTTCAGGTCGGGGAATTGAAAAAATCTTGACATTTAAAGTCATGTTCCCAAATACGATGGTCATGATACCACTTCTTATTTTGATTGTGGCATCGATGGTGTTAAGGAATGGACGTCCAAAAATCACCGGGATTTGTGAACATGGGTTAGACACCAGTTTAGTGTCCAAAATCATAAAATTGACCGAAAAGACAAATGTATCTATCTGTACCAGAACGTCCTCCAGTATTCCTCTAGGGTATTTGACTGGCCTCTCTGCCAGTTGTAATCCAACTCGGGTAGGTTTGAGTTCATCTAACCCTAGTTGTTTATAGACTGAGCATGGCAGCAGGTTTAAGCTTGCTCCTAGATCAAGGAGTGCGTTGTCTATCCTTTGATTCCAAATTCGACACGAGACAATTGGGGTGCCAAGGTCTTTGGAGGATTGCACTTGCTTGACAAGCGACATAAGCGTGTTTCTTTACACTTTGCCTCCTCTTGACCGTGCATAAATCTTTTAGATACTTAGCATAGGCCGGCACTTATTTGATTGCATCAAGGAGCGGGAGATTGATTTTTACTTGTTTGAACAACTCCAAAAATTCCCGATTCTTTGCCTCGTGTTGGGGTTTCTTGAGCCTTTGAGGGTAAGGCGCAGGGAAAGGGCATTTAGGTAAGTCATCAATGACGGGCTCCTTTCCAGACCTTCTCTTAACTTCTTCTACTTCTTTAGGAATGTCCTCATTTGGTTCTAATGGTTTATCATTAGTAGACGACTCCTCTTCTTGAGTAGATGGTTTGTTCTTAGTCACCACTTCTTCCTCTTCATACTCCTCGTGAGTAGAATGCGGCATGTTTTACCGTATGACTTTGCCGCTTCGCAGAGTAGTCACGGCTTTTGCCTGTTCATGATTAGGGGGACCATTGTTGTATCCCTTAGGGTTTTGAAGTGGTTGAGCAGGAAACGTTCCACTCGACCCCTCTTGACGTGCATCCATTCTCTCTAATGTCGCGGACATTTTACTCATCATTTGAATTAACTGTTGTGTTAAATTCGCGTTAGAGAGTGGATCTTCCTCTTGCACCTTTTTGTGAGGTGGCACCTAAACATTTGGCTGTTGATTATTAGAGGGTTGAGCGTTGTTGTAGTTATTTGCTCTATTTTGATGGAATGGTTGGGACTGCCTGTTGTATTGCCCTTGATATTGATTATTGTTGTTGTAGGGCTGTTGTTGTTGAGATTAGTTTTGGGTCCCAGCATTGTTTTTCCAATCAAACCTGGGGTGATTCCATCTATTGTTATTATTTTGTGAATTATAATTGTTGTAGGAATTCCCCACCCCCCTATACCCTTGCATGGCATTCATTTCCATGGGGTGTTGTTCTTGAAAATACGGCACATTCGGACAGTATTGAGTAGTGTGTCCCAGCATGTTGCATGTGCCACATGGTTCTTCAGGCAAAAACTGCCTAGAACTCTCTCCTATCATTCCCAATTCTTCCACTTTCTTCACTAGTTTTTCATACTTATTCATCAGATGATCCTCACTTTTTAGTTGGTATAAACTTTTCTCTTCCACACAGGATATTTGTGAGCGTGGGACATCGTCTGAATTTGACCACTCATGGGCGTGTTCAGCTAACCACTCAAAATGAGCTTCAGCTTCTTCCATGTTTTTGCGAAGAAATGGCCTTGAACTCATGGTCTCGACCAATTTCTTAGTTTCACCATTTAATCCTTCATAAAAGTAGCTGATGGTTTGCCATTTCTCATACCCGTGATGTGGGCATGAGAGTAGCAAATCCTTGAAACGCTCCCAAGTTTGGGTGAATGTTTCATTGCTCTTTTGTTTGTAAGAATTTATTTGTCGTTTAAGCTCAGTGGTCATGCGCGGTGGAAAGAATTTCTTTAGGAAAGCAGTGTTCATCGCATGCCAGGTGTAGATTGAATTTGGCTTTAAGGTGAGTAACCACGCTTTTGCTTTATCCTTCAGGGTGAAGGGAAACAGCATTAGACGTGTCACGTCTACAAGACAGTTCTGTGAAAATGTTTTACAAACATCTTCAAAGTCCTTGACATGTAGATAAGCCTTCTCGCTCTCCATTCCATGAAAGGTAGGAAGGAGTTGAATCATTCCATTGCGAAATTGAAATTCGCCTGCATGAGGTGGAATGAGAATACAAGAAGGTGTAGGCGCATGTTCAGGTGTCATGAGATCGTACAAAGGACGAAGTGAATCGTCGATTAGTACCACCACATTATTCACTTTGATCATCAGCCATTGAATCGATAGGTGTAACTATAGGGTTAATAGAACTAGATGAATTGGATGAATAGAATGGGTTTCTGTAAATTCCTTCGATGGAATTATCGGACATAAAGGGAAGTTCCCTAAGTAGTTTTATTCTACTTTTTTTAATCTAAAGAACGAAAGAAAAAGAAAATAGAAAGAGTTAAGGATAGATTGAGGTAATCGAAGCGTTAGCATGTCGCCTTCCCCGGCAACGACGCCAAAAACTTGACATGAGAATTTTTCTGTGTGCGCTTGTGTGCTATACCCAAGCGTAGGTAATCGTGCAAGTAATACTGGATAAGTCAAGGTCGATCCGACAGGGAAGGTGTTAAACTAAAAACCTAGATTAATCTCAAAAAGGGGAAATAAAAATAAAAATAAAAATAAAAATTAATATTTTGAAAGAGTGTAGAACACTAAGTTCCACGGTTTATCAACTACTAAAGACAAGACAATTAAACAAAATTAATCTAACGATTAACTAACAATTTAAAGTGATAATTTAAAATGTTTTTCTTTAATTAAAAGGAATGTTGGGATCACACGAATCCACCATGACCTAGCCACCTACCATACAGTTATGTTGAAGTTCAATGGAGTACATTTTCTACAGTATTCCATATTTCTCTTAAGATAAAGAATCCATAGTCCTTTCATGACCAGGACTTTATCATCACAATTAAGTTTGAAATACAAAAAAGCGATTTGGGTCAATAGTTAAGACTCGTACCTACAATGGTGTTAGCATTGAGGGTGGTTTGCAAAATATATTGAAGAAAAATGCCTTAAGGCTTTAAGTTTAAAGACTGCTTTGACAAACTGAGCATTTGGGGACAGTTTGATAACAAATCAGTAAAGCAGAAATTCTAGGAATACTACATAGAATGTCCTCAAGAATCAGAGGGTTCGATCAATCGACGCGCTTTCGATCGATCGAACATCTTCTTCTTTTGATCGATAGAACTGTCTTCGATCGCTCGACAATGTCACTGGTCCGATCGATCGAACACAGAAATTATTCTGCTGCATGGCAGAGGCTTGAGATCACAGTTTCATCGTGATCTCCCAACCTGAAGACTACTCAGACATGGTCTGGAGTGTCACAGAACTGTTTCTAATAAAAAGATTCATTAAGGAAGCATTTTTTGCGATTTTATCATGAAAATTATGTAAACTAATGGTGTGAACTTCACTAGCATGCAAAACTATGAGTTTAACAGATTATACTACTATAAAATACGTGCAGGATGTAAATAAACAATAAAGAGATAACCTAGAAAGGCAAACTTTGATTAAACTAGAGAAAAACCAATCCAAAAGCAATATCCAAGCTTGTTAACCTACAAAAACATGTAAACTCTCTATCTTTCTCTCTCAATACTGATGAAAACTAATGTGGGTGTCCTTATGGACGTATACAATACGAGTATATATACTGAAAACCTAATGCTAGGGTTAAAATCCTGTTTCTGCTGTGTGCGCGTAAAATCTGATAAAAGCCATGTTCGATCGATCGAACATTTCTCGATCGATTGAACTTCTGGGTCTTTGAGCGCTTGAGCTTTTCTCGATCGATCGAACCTTCGATCGATCGAATGGTCTTCAATCGATCGAGGTTTAGTTTTCATCCTTTGATTGTCTTCATTAGAATTCAGCACTTCCTTTTATCTTTCTCATCCAATTCTTTACATAGCAACAGTAATCTGCACAAATAACCACTAAAACAACACCACTTATCAAAGTTTAATCAAATTGTGTACAAACTGGCGTTCTAATTCAAATTGCAGATAAATGAAGGAATTGTGAAATAATTTAGTACATTTTCTTCTTTTAGCGCGGTTGCATTTTACAAATACCCCCGCTTGTCACTCACCTCTAGGAGTCCGAATATACAGCCTATTTTGAAAACCGACGTCGTTAGGCGCGTCAATCGGCGTCGAAAAGCTCGCCGTCTTCCGTTGTAATTCTCGTATCTAATTCTCTGTACGTACTGCCTCATAACCAATATAGAAATATTGGGGATGATTAGTCATCCCCTTTAGGTGGCTTGTTTATATGTTTTTTTTCCAATTTTAATATAACAACCCCTCATGTTTTGATAATTGCAATTATACCCTTATTAACTATAAAACTTATTAAAACTATCCCAAACCTAAATGGGTATTTGTCTATGTCTCGCATAGGTCCCATAAGTGGTCCCATATAATTATATGAAGTTGCTAATTAACCTACTAATTATATATCGTGTTCAATTTGTGCTCACAAAGGTACCATTAATTAACCCCAAAAGTGGTCACTACCTAATAACATGATATTATTAACAATTAAATAATAAATCATTTAAGCCTTAATAAACATTTAGGCACATAGGGTATTCCACATGTTACTGTCCCATCTCAACTGGGACCCACCAACACATATCCCAACTTGGGATTGCCATACTGGCCACAATTGGGTTCCCAACTGGACACCCAAAAACAATTTAGTGGGTTAATCCCACCTCCAATAAGTGACACATAACATATTAATTTAACATTAACTCATGATTATGCATGCTAAAGCAATATTAAATATAAACCGCGGGAGCGGGTGTCACAACCCCGATCTCAAATCGATCTTTGAAAATACTTGGGCCCCTTGTAGTTGGTCAAATAAGTCATCAATCCGTGGTAATGGGTATTTGTTTTTAATGGTTACTTTGTTAATCTCACGATAATCAACACACATCCGCATCATCCCATCTTTCTTTTTCACAAAAAGAACCGGTGCACTCCACGGTGAAACACTAGGCCGAATGAACCCCTCATCCAACAACTCTTGTAACTGAGTCTTCAACTCTTTCAACTTCATTGGAGCCATTCTATATGGTGCCCGCGAAATGGGTTGTGTTCCTGGTATCACATCTATGCCAAATTCAATCTCCCTCTTAATTAACACACTCGGCAACTCTTCCGAAAATACATCGGAAAATTCTCTAACCACCGGTATATCTTCCAATTTTAGTTTAGTACTTCTAGTATCTAGTACACTACAAAAGAAAACTTTACATCCCTTCCTCATTAAACGAAAAGCCTTGACGGCGGATACAAGATAAGGTTATGACACAACACCTACCCCTTGAAAAGAAAAGATTCTATGAGTTGGTTCCTGAAATTCTGCCCTTTTATTCTAACAATCAATGACCGCTGTTGTAGACACCCCAATTTTGACCGAACTATTAAACTTAGGAGGATTTACCTCTAGAAATCAATGATGAATAATGTCCCAACGATTTTCTTCAAGTTCATCGCTTCGACTTCTGAAAAGCTTCAAGTTCCCAAACCTTGCTCCTAATATCCCTAGATTTGGCCAATCACTGACCATCTGTCTCGAGCTCACTAGATCATGGATTACTTTCTAAAAAAAATGGAATAGATTAAATAATAATAATAATAATGATATTTTATAAAAATAACATTGTTTCTCATATTTTTAGATTCAAAAAGAAAAAAAAAAAAAAAAGAAAAGAAAAAGATACTATTTGGTGACTCATATGATTAATTTAGATTTAAAATGAAAAATGTGTCTATACATATATATATATATATAAGAAAAGGAAAATAATAAAAGAAAGTATCCCATGTGATTTGGAGAGTTAGAGATTCCTTGGCATATTCCTAATCTAAAGTAAATACCCAAAAAGCCCTTTGTTGGGCACTAATCTCCCATGTATTTTGAAGATGCTCTAGAATGTTCCTTTATTCTAGCCAACTTAAATTCCCTTCAAGTTTCTTAGAATTACATAGAAGTGCCATGGAGAGTTAGAGATGCCATAGAATATTCCTAACCCACCCCAAATTGACCTATCTACCCTTATCTTAGCCCCTAAGATAATGAAAGTCTATAAAAGAACCCATTTCTCTCATTTTGGGGAGAGACACTTGAATTGTAGAGAGAAATATTGGGAGAACTTTAGAGAAAAAAATATATAGAGAGAGAAACTCTACCAATCTCATACCCAAAATCCTACCAAAACTCTACCCAACCATCAAATCACCATTGAAGGAGCTTGAAGCTTGAGGAAGAAGAAGAGGAAAAGCTTGAGGAATTCAACATTTCTACAAGTTTTGAGAAGATCTAGAGGTAAAGCCTTCAAATCTATATATATATATATATAATAATTCAATCACAAGTTCGTAGATCTAGGAACTTTTCACATTTTCAAAACCTCTCTTCTTACCCCATTTCATCACACACCACCAAGAACTTGTGATTGAATTTCATGACATCTCATCAATTTGGATTTAATTAATGCCTTGGGTTTGAGATAAATTAGTTTTGAAGAATTTGTGTTCCTAAATAAAACTTTGATTTCCTTTATTTCTACTTCATTCATAAGGTTCATGAGATCTTCCATATCTCATTGAAACTCTTTGAATTTGATTCCTTAGTTTCCTATGATCTTATGATCCATATGGAGATTAAAATGAATCATGGCCATAATCTACACATAGTTTGTGAGATACTAATATCAACTCATGACTAGGATCTCTTTACTATGAATCTTATGGAATTCATACTATATTCCATGGAGATTAGAGTAGATTTGTTTTTTTTTAGTCTCCAATGACCATCAAATGGTAGGAGAAGTAGTTTAGTTTAAGTCCACCTTTATGGCTTAGACTAATCTCTTCCTTGGGTTTTGAGAAGTTCTCTATACTTCATCCAAAACCTACATGTATGTGTGTCTTTAGCCTCCAATGACCACCAAGTGGTAGGAGTAATGATTTGAACTCAAGTTTTGGTCCATAAGTTTGAGTTCATTGTTTGGGATTTTGTGAAGTCCATTTCATACTTCATCAAAAATCCATGAGTCTAAAGAGGTCCTTAGTCTTCAATGACCATCAAATGGTAGAAGAAATGATTTGGTTTAAGCCCAACATTATGATCTAATAGTTTAGGCCAATCAACAAAGTGGAACTATCAAAAATAAAAACAGTGGGTTCACAAACTGTTTTTGATCAAAGATTTTTAGTTCGAAATCTAACCGTTGAAATCAAGTGAAACCAACGGGAAAGTGTCAATAACACATTATTTTACCATTGTAATTTTTGTTTTGGTAAGACTTTATGCTTAGAATGGTTTGATCATGAGTTTTGTGAGACAACTACAATCTGTCCAGAATTTCAGAATAGTTTCAGAACAGCAAACCGGTTTTAAAATTGATAGATCAGAACTCTAACCAAGTTTTCATGACCTCTAATACTTTTTTATAAGAACCTTAATGTGTTAGGAAGATTCCCTAAAAAGAATGAAGCAATTCGGATTTTTTTGCTATTTTTAAAAAATCATACAAGATCTCTGGACAGAGAGTTGCAGAATCCTGAGTGAGGTCTAGTATTTTCCGTATTCCCGGAGATCTAACCGTTGAAACCTCGATTTTCTTTTTGGGTTAGAAACTAGACTCACAGAGGCATAACATATCCAAAAAGCATTAAGATCCAACCGTTGAAAGCATTTTATTCCTATTTTTGAACGTCTGGTCTGCTCTCTGTAATTCATAAAAAACTGCCACCATTTTTGTCTAATCTTATTTATTCCAACTCAAATAGTCTCTTAATGGCTTAGGACTCAAACCATGTTTTGAATAATGATAATTTAGATTAAACCCAGAGGCTTAGTGATCCAAATTAGTGAATAAATTCATATCTCATTCTTATTCATATTCATGCATTCATTCATACATGTTAATATTCATAAGTAGGACTTATCTCTTGTCTAAATTGTATCTAATTGAACATGACTTAGGATTAATTATTTTTGATATTATATCTTGTCTAAGGCATGTGTACTAACCTTTGTTTTGTAGCGCATTTGAGGTACAATTTCTCAACTCTTCTCTAGTTTAATTCTATTCTTTGATTTATATTGATTTTCGACTCCATGTGCGACACCTTAGCCTAGGTTTTGCCTTATGTGTATATATATGTTAGAGACCTTTTCTTAGATTTATTTTGTTCTTGTATGCATTGCACGTTTAATATTCGCGGCCGGATCCCGGGTATGTTTTCTAGTTCTCTATTGCATATCATGTTGCTTGCTACTTGAATTACGTGGCTTATGAATGATATTTTGTCATTATCAATTTTACACCATTTCCAACATGCTTGTGTAATGTATATCTATATATGTATTAGTTGAGGGCATGCTTAGATTAATAATTTGATTAAAAAGGATGTTGAGTAGAGGCCTATCGCGAGATAGGATGAAAGGGGGTGTTTTAGTCCGTCGGGCTCCTTCCCCTTTCATTCCATAATCCCCGGACCCAGTTTATCTTTGGTTTCGCAAAAGATCACTTTGCTTTAAAATGGTTTCTTAATTTTCCTTTTAAAAATTAAGTGGCGACTCTTTGTATTTGAATTTGAAAATTTGTTTTAAAAACAAAAGTGGGCCCAAATGCCGGTATCCACAGCTGTGGACATTACGGCCGGGGGTTCTGGCATTTCCCTCGATAGTGTCCTGGGATGAATCCCGAGGAGCACACTTCAGGGAAACTAGAACTTCCTCATGCAGTCCTAGAGACAAAGAGTCGCTATCTAATTTTTATCGGGAGTTAGGAAACCAAATTTGACTCGGCCAAAATTGAATAAAGTTTCTCGCCCTTCATCACCAGAAACAAGGTTCGGGGTCTTGGTACGAGAGGGGAAGGAGGCCAAGCAGGACTAAAGCACCCCCTCCTTGCCCTACCGAATAGTAGGCCTTGATTCAAATATCTTTGTTCTTAATTCATAATAGGTGTTGTTTCCTCAAACATACTAGATAATATATACATGGCATAAAGAACAGCTAATGAAAATCATTTCAAGAGATTAAATCAAGTAGCAAGGGATGCACATGCAATACAAGAGAGAGGTATACTCACAATGGCTAGTCCTGTCCGGGACCGATGCAAATGAAGGAAACATGTCATGATATGCAAGAGAGAACAAGAAAGACTTACATTGAGTTGACTCAAGCGGAGTCACAATAAGCAAAAGAAAGGAAACATGTAATGAAATCATACAACAATCCTAGATAACATGCCTCTAACAAGTAATCACATAAACAGAGACTATCCTAAAGGAATTGTGTTGTTGAAATCAAAGTTGTAAACCTAGAAAAATTCTAAGAGAGAGGATAGAAATAATACACGATACATGGGCACTAAGCCACATGTAGACGAGGCAAGCCCACAAATCGAAGTCCGAATCCATGGCATTCAATTCTCTACACTAAGACACCAAGAAATACCCAAGCATTGCAAAAATACAAGCAAGCAAATGATATGCATGATAAACAAGAAGAAAATGTCATCAATCAAATTTCCAGATTCAACAACCTCCGATGAATCCTATCAAAAATGGTCTTAAACATGAGCTGGGTTAAAACCCTTTTTACAGAGAGTTAGATACATGTCTTAGGGAACTTCTCCAAAAAGTAGGACCTCATTATCAATTTTGAAGTTTGAGAAATAAGCATTTTAGTAATAGTGGATCAGGACTATCCACTGTTCTTGTAAAAATCATAATTAAATCTACAAAAAAATCATGTGAAGCTCTATTCAGTGTAAAAAAAAAAAAAAAAAAAAGCTATTTCATTGTAGTTTATGACAAAAATAACCCCATGTACATTTTATGGTCAGAATGTCTCTAAAAAAGTGTTTCAAACAGACTGTAATTCTGGAAATTTGGTATTATTTGACAAAAGAATGTAAAACATAATAGAAGTTCATAAATCATGTTAATCAAGTTAATTTAAGCTTTTGATCTCTCATATGTTTTTCCTAGATGATTTCTAAATCAAGTTTTATTCATCAATTGTTGTTGAGTGATCAAGGTATAACCATTTTGTATACATAGTCATAATTGTAGTTAAACTTATAAAATTCCAGAATAGTTGTATCAACTTCAAACGCTTGGAAAATGATCTTAACTCGATCGTGTGCTCACGATTTTACATCGACATAAAGATACATGAGTTAGGAATCATCCTCAAAAAGTGGATCATCGATAACTATTATAGATTTTTTGAAATTCAAGTATAAAGAGACTATGTTGAAATCTGTCAACCGATTTCTCAACAATTTATAAAAATAGAATATAAATCATGCTGACTCTCAAAACAGATTGAATGAAAGCTAATTCATCAAAGTTTACCCAAAAATTTTGAAATCCATCAAACTATGGGTTTTGGTGGACCAAATCCTATGGACAAAACCAATCTGTTTTGCTGAATTTTGACTAGTTCCTTTTAAAGTGTGAGAAAAACATCTTAGGTGATGGTTGAAACTTATTAGAGAGATCAAACTCATAGATCAACTTAATTATCATGATTCCCAATCAATTTAGCCCTCAGTTCTATGAAGAACTTTAGATCATGGATCAAAGGGACTTACAAATATCCTATTGGAGATGAAATTCAATAGGAATTCTAGGTTATAGGAATAATCAAGAGATAGGTATGAACATATAAATCATCCTTCTCATAGATCATACTTCCAAACCATCATAGAATTCAAAATAGATACATATATATAATCATGTATGCATGGATCTAAATTATAATAGAAAAATGAAATCAAAATTGAAAATCAAAGTGAAAATCAATCTCTAATTATGAATTATCAATAAAATCAAAGAGATTTGGATCTAGCTATGTGAGTGTGTGAAGAACAAGAGAGGGAGAAGATGAGTGTTCTAACAAATAAAATAAAACTAAGCTAGATCCAAATCTTATAGATCTATATATGTCACGCCCCGGAGCAGTCTAAATAGAGAAAAATAAATTTCCTTTATGGGTCCATAGGGAATGACAAGTGAAAGTCACTCATATCCACACCATACAGTACTAGTCCAAACAGGAACAATAACTAACTGAAATAATTAAACAGTTCTATCTATTACAAACATTAGAGTGTGGTCCACAGGATCACAACAGGTCTGGAGACAACATATGACCAAGTACCTGTTAAAATACAAAAGACAACAGTAAGAGAAAAGTAGTAATATAAACTACTATCTATCTTCAGGTCTTCAGCTAGTGTACGGATAGTCATCAGCATGACCGGCATCAGTGGGGCCATCCTCTACGTAACTCCCTTCAGGGTAATAGCAATCGCCATAAGTTCCATCATCTGCATTGTAAGGAACAGGGTAGTCTGGACGGGGAATGTCCAGGCAATAAAGGCTGTCAGCTTGTTGAAAGCTGAGTGAGCACTAACTAACACAGTCTCATAGAAATAACATAATTACCATTATGGACAGCATATGACAGTGATACTAAATATATCTCTTCCTCTTTTTATTCAGACTTATTATTATAGATTCCCATCATTACCCCATTCTAAGACTGATTGCACAATCTCCTAACTGACTATCTCGAACTGATTATATCAGCACAACATACCAGTGCTCTTGTTCACTGTTATACCGCTTTTAAGAACTCTTACGAGCACCCATACATCTTTCTCATATAACAACTGGTCCATGAACAAACCCATACTCTTGTTCACCGCTTTTAAGAACTCTTACTGTTCACTGCTTTTAAGAACGCTTTTGAGTACTGTGCACCCATAATTCTCACGATCCTGATCAAATCCTTGACATATACTTATCGAATTCAACCTGAGCGAATCATCAGCTCGACTCACACAACCTTGAACATACTAATCATCTTACTGACTCACTTCTCAGTTATCAATACTACCCATTATTATTATCTCCAATCAATCTCGTTATCGCGTCGTACTATTACTAACGTTCCGAACCCGACTACGTTACTCACCATGTTATCTCAAATCTCATTATCGTATCCCATTACCTTCGTAATCCATAATATCGCATAATAGGAACATGGAACAACAATTAAACAACTATGCACTAAGAATTATAAAGTTAAGGAACATATCCATGTTCTACTAGGTTCGATCGATTGAGGTCCTCTCGATCGCTTGAATAAAAGTAATGTTTGATCAATTGAAGTATTCTCGATCGATGGAAGTTAAGGTGGTCTCGATCGATTGAACTCATTTCGTTCGATTGAGACTCAGTGATGTTCGATCGATTGAACTCAGTTCGATCGGTCGAACTTCGTCTTCCACAGATTCTGCAGTGAACGTGCAAAATATGCTAGGGGGTGTTTGGGCTATAATTAATGCGTCCAGAACTCGTAAAACATCATAACTAAGATACCGAGTGAGTTTGGAACTCACCTAACGTCGTTAAGGGCGTGTTCGCCAAGTTTTGAAAGCTTTAAGCTTCCTCCAATGGCTTCCTCTTTCTCTCTCTGCTCCTCTCTTTGTCTCTGTCTCTCCTTCTCACCTTCTGATTCTCTTTCTTCTTTTTTTCTCTTCTTCTTCTGATTCTCCTTCTTCTCTTTTTGTTATTCTCTCTCTCTCACCAAATACATATATATGTGTGTGTATATATATGAGCACATAAACTCACAACTCTCTCTAACCTCTCAAGAGTTCAGCAAACCCACAACACACACGAACACAGAGTATATATATATAGGGGGAATGGGGGTGCAAGTGACATTGTTTGCGCAGGAACTGGAATTCTGATAATTACACGTTCGATCGATTGAAGTATGTTCGATCGCTCAAGCCCAGTTCGACCAGGTTCGATCGATTGAAAAAGGGTTTGATTGATTAAAGTGGGGACCACTTATTAATTTCAGGTCGGTAGGGTTTCGATCTATTGAACAATGTTCGATCGCTTGAACGTCTGGGATGCTCGATCGTTCGAACGAGCTTCGATCGATCGAAGATTAAACTTTGTGAATGAATCAAGGAAAGTCTATAGAATCTCTCTGCATTAAATAAATATTGAAAATACAGGGTATTACATCATCCACCACTCAACAAAAGATTTCATCCTCGAAATCAGAAACATAGAAGACCTAAAACAAAAATAGAAACTTCTCACGCATCTCAGACTCTAGTTCCCACGAAGCTTCTCCTTCATCAAGGTGCTTCCACTGGATCTTGACTAATGGGATCTCCTTATTCTTGAGCTTCTTGATTCTATGATCTAAAATGCAAACCGATCTTTCGTTAAACATAACGTTGTTGTTGACTTCAATATCCTCGAAGTTGATCTCATGCACTGGGTTATGAGCACACTTCCTCAGCATACTGATATGGAAAACATTGTGCTCTCCAGACATCTTCGGTGGTAACGCAAGGCGATAAGCAACTTTCCGAACACGTTCTAGAATCTTGAATGGTCCGATGAATCACAGCGATAGCTTGCCTCTCTTCTGACCAAATCTGACGATTCCTCGAATAGGTGAAACCTTGAGTAGCACGTGATCTCCAATGGTGAACTCCAAGTCTTTGCGTCGCTTGTTGGCATAACTCTTATGTCGGGTTTGGGCTGTCTTCATCTTCTCACGTACAACTTGAATCCTTTCACTGGTTTCTCGTACTATTTCTGGCCCAAGAAGTTGAGTATCTTCGACTTCAGTCCAACATAGCGGCGATCGACAAGGTCTTTACAAAGCTTCAAATGGTGACATTCTTATGCTCGAATGATAACTGTTGTTGTAAGCGAACTCTATCAAAGGTAAGTGTATCTCCCAAGAACTCTCAAAATCAATGACGCAAGTGCGTAACATATCTTCCATTACTTGATTAACTTGTTCAGTTTGCCCATCGGTCTATGGATGAAAAGCTGAACTCAAGTTTAATATTGTTCCGATTGCTGTTTGGAGACTCTTCCAAAATTCTACAGTAAAACTCGAATCTCGATCTGACACAATAGAAACAGGTACTCTGTGTAATCATACTACATGTTGCAGATACATCTGGCTCAAATGTTCCACTGGATACATCATACTATAGGCAATAAAATGTGTTGTCTTCGTAAGTCGATCCACAATTACCCAAATAGCATCGTGGTTCTGCTGTGACTTCGGCAATCCTACCACAAAATCCATGGTGATGCGTTCCCATTTCCATTGAGGAATTGGTAATGGCTGTAGAAGTCCCGGTGGCTTCTGATGTTCTGCCTTTACTTGTTTACAAGTAAGACATTGAGATACATATTCAGCCACTTTTCGCTTTATTCCTTCCCACCAGAAATTCCTCTTCAAGTCCTTGTACATCTTTGTACCTCTTGGATGAATCATCATCCGTGACTTATGAGCTTCATCCAATATATCTTTTTGGAGATTTTCTTTGTCAGGTACACAGAGTCTACCTTTACACCGTAAGGCTCCGTCTGTACTAATACTCTAGACTTCTGGTTCCTTGGTTGTCATCTTAGTGAACCATAACTTCAAATCCTCTGTTGTCCGCTGAGCTTCTATAATACGGCTAATCAAGGTTGGTTGTACCATAAGACATCCAAAATATTGTCTTTCCATTGGTTTCACTCGTTGAAGGTCGAATTCAGCTAAAACTTCTAATGCTTCCCATTCTCGAACTAATATTGCAGTGATCACTAGTCGAGGTTTACGGCTCAAAGCATCGGCTATGACATTTGCTTTACCTGGATGGTATTGTAATGAGAAGTTATAGTCCTTGAGTAACTCCATCCATCTTCGTTGTCGCATGTTCAACTCCTTCTGAGAGAACAAATACTTCAAGCTCTTATGATCGAAAAATAGATCAAACTTTTCTCCATAGAGATAGTGTCTCCAAATCTTCAATGCAAACACTATTGCTGCTAATTCCAAATCATGCGTAGGATAATTCTTCTTATGTACCTTCAATTGTCTTGATCCGTATGCAATGACATTCGCGTCTTACATAAGCACACAACCAAGTCCTTAGTGCGATGCATTACTGTAGATCACATACCTTTCTCCACTCTTAGGTATCGCAAGTATCGGTGCAGAAGTTAATCTTTCCTTTAGCTACTGGAATGCATCCTCATGCTTGTCTGTCCATTCGTACTTTGTCTCCTTCCTTGTTAAATTCGTCAAAGGTCCCGCTACCTTGGAAAATCCTTCAACAAATCTTCTGTAATATCCTGCCAGACCCAGAAAACTTCTGGCCTCTTTCGCATTGGTCGGTCTATTCCAATTTAAGACTGCATCAATCTTAGATGAGTCCATAGAGATACCATCTTGAGATACAATATGTCCCAAGAATTTGACCTCCTGTAGCCAAAACTCACACTTACTGAACTTTGCGTATAACTTGCTATCTCGAAGCGTCTGTAAAGTAGTCTGTAAGTGCTCCTTGTGGTCTTCCTCCGTCTTTGAATAAATCAAAATGTCATCAATGAACACTATGATGAATTTATCCAGGTATGGTCTGAATACTCTATTCATCAAGTCCATGAATGCTGCTAGCGCATTCGTCAATCCAAAAGGCATAACTAAAAACTCGTAATGCCCGTATCTCGTCCTGAATGCAGTCTTCAACACATCCTCTGGTCGAACTAACAACTGGTGATATCCCGAACGTAAATCGATCTTCGAAAAGATCCTAGATCCTTGTAACTGGTCGAACAGATCATCTATCCGAGGTAGTGGATATCTATTCTTGATCGTAAGCTTGTTCAATTCTCTGTAGTCTATGCAGAGTCGAAGTGTTTCGTCCTTCTTCTTTACAAAAAGAACTGGTGCTCCCCAAGGTGACGTACTTGGACGAACGAAGCCTAAATCTTCAAGTTCCTGAACTTGCTTCTTTAGTTCCAACATCTCAGTTGGTGCCATCCTATACGGAGTCTTAGATATCGGTAACGTACCAGGTACTAGTTCCACACAGAAGTCTATTTCTCTTTTCGGTGGAAGTCCTTTAATATCCTAAAATACATCCTAAAAGTCTTGTACGGTAGGAATCTGATCTATCTTGAGGTCCGTACTGGTACTACTGATCATAGCTAAACCACTTGTCAGAAATATATCGCTCGTTGTCTGACACTGAAACCTAATCATCGGCCTTCCTTATATCGGAAATACAATCGTCCTAGTAGGGCAATCCAAATTGGCATTGTACTTAGTCAACCAATCCATTCCTAGGATAATGTCGAACTCGGACATCGACAGAACTACTAAGTCTACTGGCAGATTCCTATCTCCCAAGGTCAATGGGCAATCTTTACACACTTTACTCAACTTAACAGTCACTCCCAACAGTGACACAGCATTCAGTGTTGACTCAAGTGTCTGGGGTTCTAAACCCAATTGACGCACAATCTTAACAGTAATAAAGCGTGCAGCTCCAGTATCGAATAAAGCTTTAACTGGACTATGAAAGAGTACAAGTGTACCTTCCAAATGTTGCTGCTCATCAGCATTAAAGCCTGCTTCTACTGGGATGATAGTATTCATCCTTGTTTGATCTGGAGGTCCTTGTATCCCTTGAATCGATGCTCCATAGTATCCTCTGCGAGGTGCGCGACAATCTTTACTTAGATGTCCCGGCTTGTTGCAATTCCGACAGACAGCGTCCATTCTGCGGTTAATTCTAGGGGCTGTGCAGAATCTGGCAACGTACCCTGGCTTTCCACAATTAAAACATCCTCTGCTATTGCTGGGCAGGGCTGTTAGCAGTGCCTGAGGCTGTGATCCTCACTGGTGATATTGCTGGGGTCGAGAATAGCTTGACTGAGGGTTTCTGGTTCCATCCCAGGTTCTTTTGTTTCCTTGGGAATTTCCTGGAAGTCTCCACCCTTGGGTATTGCTTGGTGGTTGATTCTGGAATTTCCTTGGTTGTTAAAATCCCCTAGACAAGTGAGGTTGATTGATCTGTGATCGCTGAGCTAGATAAGCATCCTTCTCTAATCCTGTAGCAAATCTAACAATCTCCTCGAACGACTGATTCAAATGCCCAACCATCATATGTCTGAGGTGGGGATTCAATCCTTGGTGAAATCTCTTCACCTTCTTCTGTGGGGTGTCTATCATATGTTGAGCAAAATGAGATAGACGCTCGTACTGTGTTGTATATTCCCTGATAGTCCATCCTCCTTGAACCAGATTGAGAAAGTTCTTCTCCTGTTGATCTCTCTCATCCTCTGGTAAATACTTCTCCAAAAATTTGCCTTTGAATGTCTCCCATGACATAGCTCTAGCAGCATTTATCCCGATAGTGGCTCGCTCAGCTTCCCACCAATCTGCGGCGGCATAAGTGAGCTGAAATGTAGCAAGGCGACGCTTTTCCTGCTCGTTGCATTCTAATACTTCAAATATCAACTCCATCTCTCTTATCCATTATTCCACTTTTTATGGTTCTGTTAGTCCATCGAACTTCTCTAGACGTAACCCACAAAAGTTTGCTAACAACTTATCTCCAGTCTGTCTCGGTGGCGGTGGTGCAACAGGTCTCTGGTGAGTCGAATGATTATAAGTATCTCCCACATGCTCCATCCTTTGCATGAAGACTTCAAAAATTCCCGTTAGGTCCATCCCTTCCGGAATAGGTGCTCCAATTCGCGCTTGGTGATTTCTCAAGGGTCCTACCATGATGATAACGAGTATTGCCTACAAGAGACTCATGAATTAGCTGAAAGTCTTCTCGAAGAAACGAAAGCAAGATAGAGCGAGAAGCAACAAGAACTAACAGTTTTACAAATCAACACATCAAACAACCGTACGATCAATATTAAAAGTACTGCTCATATATATCAAAAGATGTACCGCATAGTACACAACTAGTCAAACTGTGTACCACGTGGGACAAGGCTGAAATAGTACTATGGTCAACTACATAATACTACTGCTAATATCTATACAAAGCTATGGTCAAATAGCTATCTCTCAAGCTCCCAAAAATCTGGTGGACAACATGTCCTGATAAAACTAACAAAAACTAAGTCTTGTAGGTCCTGACTCAAAAGTTGTCAGCGTCTGATCCTGCTGGTGGTGCCTCGTCCTCTTAATCAATATCCATCTCCTCGAGTAGATCAACCTCAATAGGTGCGACAAGATCTCCGACTACAACTCCTATATCCCAATCCTCTATCACCTCTGCATCATCGTCCTCCATCACGTTTGCGATTGCCTGGTTGGCAACATCGACTGCTACTGCGGTGAATCCATCGGCTATATCAAGAGCTCCTGCTATCGCAGCCTCTCCTAGAACAAAATCCACTGGCTGTGCTACCATTTGAGCTATCCATCCTACTGCCATATCGGCCATGGCTACTATATGCATAATCAGTCCGGCTGGTATCTGAAGCACAACGGGTACCTCTGGCACAACTACCTCCTCGTCGGGCACATCCTCTTCTGCAACTATGTTTGCCTCAACAGCCTCTGGGTCCGGTACTGGATCCTCTGGCTCAAACTTTGGCTGCTCCGGGTCATCCTCGGACTCATCCTCATCTACATCATCCGCATGCTCATCCTCTACTAGGTCCTCATCGTCTATTGGCTCATCCTCTCCATCCCCGTCCATGTCCTCATCGGGATGCTCATCCTCTGGCTCTAGATCCTCCTCTCCCTGAATTGGCTCAGGCTATGGGACTGGTACATCGAGTACCGGTGATGATGGGGCTACTGCTGGCGCTGGTGCAGCTACATGCTCTGGTGGACCGGCTACGATGCCTCTCAACTCAATCTCATCCATCTCAGGCTTACTCTGAACTAATCGTAATATCTCCTGGCAAATGTCCCTACCAACCCTCGCAGTATGGTAAGCATCCATACGCATCTATGTCGGGTGAGTCCTCCCGGTCTCATAAAGTGCTCTCCACATATCCTCCTCCAAATGTTTACTAGCTATTTGGCATACACACTCACGATAAAATTTTGGGTCAGCTGGCTCCACGGTATCCCCATGGATCACGTGTCCTCCATAAGCATCGGTAACAAACTGATGGAACTCTGGATCCATGCTATCCTGCAAAGGAAAACTATCTATTGTCAAAATGATGAACTTATCTTAAACTCATATCTTATATCAAGAAATCTTAAATACTAGAACCAGATGGTATGGAAATGATTAGTGAACGAAAGTATCACAACCTAAGCTCTGATACCAAAAATCCTGTCACGCCCCGGAGCATCTTAAATAGAGAAAAATAAATTTCCTTTATGGGTCCATAGGGAATGACAAGTGAAAGTCACTCATATCCACACCATACAGTACTAGTCCAAATAGGAACAACAGGAACATTAACTAACTGAAATAATTAAACAGTTCTATCTATTACAAACATCAAAGTGTGGTCCACAGTATCACAACAGGTCTGGAGACAAGATATGCCCAAGTACCCGTTAAACTACAAAGTACAACAGTAAGAGAAAAGTAGTAATACAAACTACTTTCTATCTTTAGGTCTTCAGCTGGCGTACGGATAGTCATCAGCATGATCAGCATCAGTGGGGTCATCCTCTACGTAACTCCCTTCAGGGTAATAGCTATCGCCATAAGTTCCATCATCTGCATTGTAAGGAACAGGGTAGTCTGGACGGGGAATGTCCAGGCAATAAAGGCCATCAGCTTGTTGAAAGCTGAGTGAGCACTAACTAACACAGTCTCATAGAAATAATATAATTACCATTATGGACAGCATATGATAGTGATACAAAATATATCTCTTCCTCTCTTTATTCAGACTTATTACTAATAGATTCCCATCGTTTCCCCATTCTAAGACTGATTGCACAATCTCCCAACTGACTATCTCGAACTGATTATATCAGCACAACATACAAGTGCTCTTGATCACCGCTATACCGCTTTTAAGAACTCTTACAATCACCCATACATCGTTCTCATATAACGACTGGTCCATGGACGTACCCATACTCTTGTTCACCGCTTTTAAGAACTCTTACTGCTCACCGCTTTTAAGAGCGCTTGCGAGTATGATACATACACAGATCTGGTAAATATAAATCATGGGTGTGCCACAATTACTCTTGTTCACTGCTTTTAAGAACTCTTACTATTCACCTCTTTTAAGAATGCTTGCGAGTACTGTGCACCCATAATTCTTACAATCCTGATCAAATCCTTGACATATACTTATCGAATTCAACCTGAACGAATCATCAGCTCGACTCACACAACCTTGAACATACTAATCATCTTACTGACTCACTTCTCAGTTATCAATACAACCCAGTATTATTATCTCTAATCTATCGCATTATCACGTCGTACTATTACTAACATTCTGAACCCGACTACGTTACTCACCATGTTATCTTAAATCTCATTATCGTATCCCATTACCTCTGTAATCCATAATATAGCACAATAGGAACATAGAACAACAATTAAACAACTACGCACTAAGAATTATAAAGTTAAGGAACATATCCATGTTCTGCTAGGATTGCTCCATTGAGGTCCTCTCGATCGCTTGAATAAAAGTGATGTTTGATCGATGGAATTATTCTCGATCGATCGAAGTTAAGGTGGTCTCGATCGATTGAACTCATTTCGATCGATTGAGACTCAGTGAAGTTCGATTGATTGAACTCAGTTCGATCGGTCGACCTTCGTCTTCCATAAATTCTGCAGTGAACGTGCAGAATATGCTAGGGGGTGCTTGGGCTATAATTAATACATCCAGAACTCGTAAAACATCATAACTAAGATACCGAGTGAGTTTGGAACTCACCTAACATCGTTAAGGGCGTTTTTGGAAAGTTTTGAAAGCTTTAAGCTTCCTCCAATGGCTTCCTCTTTCTCTCTCTGCTCCTCTTTTCATCTCTGTCTCTCTTTCTCTACTTTTGATCCTCCTTCTTTTTTTTTCTCTTCTTCTTATGATTCCCCTTCTTCTCTTTCTGTTATTCTCTCTCTCACCGAATATATATATATATATATGTGTGTATATATATGAACACATAAACTCACAACTCTCTCTAACCTCTCAAGAGTTCAGCAAACCCACAACACACTGTAGACACCCCATTTTGTCGGCTATCAGATTTAGGAGACCCATAGCTTGGTGGTTCACAATGATCGAAACGATTCAAAAGGACTCTTGGAAGTTGGCTCTATTTCTCAAAATGCTCAGAATGACCAAAATGCCCCTGAAAGCCCAAAAACTCCCAGATTTGGACCAAAAGTTATGTAAACATGCTACGTCGTAAGAAAAGTGATAAAATGAGTTTTTAAGTAATATCGGATGAAATCATCAGCTCCCAGAGATCCCCGAAAGTCCCGAAAGTTCCCGGAAAGTCCCCGTTGACCAGGTTTGACCAAGTTTGACCAGGTTTGACCAAGTTTGACCAAGTTTGACCAAAATTGTCCGAATTCACCAGAATTATTCTAAATCATGAGAAAAGTATTAAAACGAGTTTCAAAAGAAAATCGAGAGAAAACGTCAGCTCCTAGGAACTCCCGGAGATTTCCAGAACTTTCCGGGAATCCCATGTTTGACCAGTTTGACCAAAATTTGACTTTGGAACCGGGGCATTGAGACAATTTTCAAATATTTTTCATGGATACTAGAGGTCGATAGATTTCCAACGGTATATTGCACGCAATTTTTGGATTTAAAACGAGTTTATTATGAATTTCCGAAGACGAAAAAGGCGATCAAATCGGCTTTTATCGTAAATACCGCAAAACTTTTCAAAGTGACCTATCCCCAAACTATTTTTTATGTAAAGTAGACTCCATTACCTTTCCAACGGTATATCACAACCTCAATTTGGAGTTCGTACGCATTTTCTGTGAATTTCGGACGAAATAGGGCCTTTTCACAAATACCGGAACCTCTGGGGGCCTAAACAGAATTATCCAGACGATTGAGGAGCAGTGCCACCGCAGCACTGACCCAGTGCCGCCGCGGCACTCTCCTCCAGAACAGTGTGTTTTTATAATTTCTTTTGGGGGTCCATTTTGATTAATTAAAAACCAAAACGACATAGTTTTATGATTTCAGATGTTTGGAGCCAATTGGAGTACTTTCTAAATCCCAAATCCACCCCAAGTTGGCCTATTTAAGCCCCCCATTGCTCTTCATTTTGGGGGTGTCAAATGTAAGCTTAGAAAAAGTTTAGGAGAGAAAGTTGTAGAGATAAGGTTAGAATATAGAGAAAAGAAGCTTCCTTCTTTGATTTTCAAAACAAAAGTGAGTTCTAAACTTTGTTTTTACTTCATTACACCTATTTACTTCAACATTCAATACACCCAACCACCATTTTAGTGAGCATTTAAGAGAGTGGAAGCTTCTTCCATGTCCAAAGTCATCACATATGAGTGAAACACCAAGCTACAAGTTCAATACATCATGAATATCATCTATTGATTGCTATCTATTTGCTTGCTTGTTTATATAATGTTCATCTCTTCTCACCTCATTTCTTTTTGATTTTCTTTATTTACTTACTAGTTCATCATCATCTAAGTGATGACATGAAGTTTGAGGTGAGTGAATCCTTATGGATAGTAGCTCTTGACCTCAAAAACATGTTTGATAGATGATGATTATAACTTCAATACCTCCAAGGTATTCTTGAAGTTATGTTCAAATAAAAATAAATCTCTCCAACAATCTTGGAGGTTCTTGATGATGAGTTTGATGTTGACATTTCAAGTGGCTATAATCTTTATTGAGTATTGAAAATATGCTTTCAAAACATCTACTCCCCTCATTTTAATCTCAAGAAAGAAAACTCTAGTTTTTCCCCTCATTTTGCACTAATACTTGATGTCAAATCTCATCCCTACGCCTCGTCACAAACTTTCTAGTTTGATCCCCTTTATTTAGTACTATATTTTCAGTAAATCGAGCCAAACTTGTGAATTTGGTGGAGTACTCCCGAACTGTCATCCCCCCTTGCTTTAGTTCCATAAATTCCTGAGCCTTCTGATCCTTGAACGATTTTGGAAAGTATTGCTTCTTGAAGAGTACCACAAACTCCTCCTATGTATTCAGCTTACCTGGTCCCAACTTGATCTGCCACCAATACTGGGCTTCTTCTTTTAAAGTGTCAGCGGCATATAAAACCTACTAAGCCTTGGTACACGGTAATATCTTCTCCATATCGGACAGCCAGAAATCAGCCTTCATTGGATCTATCTCTCCCCTGAATGTTATCAATTTCTATTTAAAAAATTGTGAAATTGTGGTCACCTCCTCCCTCGGATTAGGATTTGGTTGATCACGTCTCTCCTCTATTGCATGAGTTTCAACGACTTGTACCAAACTGGCTACAACTCTTTCCATTCTTCCATTTGCGTAGGCGGTGTCGATCTTTCACCATGTCACGCTCCGGAGTAAGCCAAAAATAGGGAAAATAAAAATTTTCCTTTATGGGTCCGTAGACACGTGACTGGTTAATTAACCGTTCTGTCCTTCTAACTCCGCACAACATTCCTAAGGGCCATGCTATAGTATAAACATAACTGAAACTTGACATAATACAATACAGTGGCGGGAATAGAGCAAGTTACAATAACATCAGTCTTAACACAAAGGGTTCATACTAAACATACTACATGAGCTTAAACATAAGAAGCTACTGGGATAATTATCTTCAATCTCCAGCTTATCTCTATCCTTCTTAGCTCCTCAGTACTGCATCCTGAGCTCACATCTCTATTAACAAACCTGCATCACTCTGGACATAGGAATGCTCAGGGCGTAACATGCCGTCAGCTTTGGAACAAAGCTGAGTGAGAGTCTAACCGCACAATAATCAATAAATACAAATATCTCTTAACTCACGTTATTGTTCTGTATCTTAGGATACGGTTATTTTCTTATCAAAAGATGCAATCTTTCACAGGCATAGCAAAGGTCTCAACAAAATATGTAATCAATTAAGCATATTATCACATTTCATCATAGAATACATTCTCCTTTCATTAACGTGTTTATGCGTGTCAATGTGTGACTAATACTACTACCTTCATGTTGGGACATCGAATCCATGACCTGAACAAAGAACTCATAACACTTGTCCGAAACCAAACGTCTCACTCGTTAACCCCTTTCTCATCACATCCTCTTTCTCATCCATCTATCGCTCGACTAGAAATCTAACTGCCGCCTTGTTACTGTCACCCTAACATGCACTCTAACTGTCGCCCAACTGACACTTTAACTATCGCCCAAATAGCACTTTAACTGTCGCCCAACTGGCACTCTAACTGTCGTCCAACTGGCACTTTAACTGTTGCCCAAATGGCACTTTAACTGTCGCCCAACTGACACATTACTCAAA
Source organism: Hydrangea macrophylla (assembly GCA_033977485.1). NCBI lineage: Eukaryota > Viridiplantae > Streptophyta > Magnoliopsida > Cornales > Hydrangeaceae > Hydrangea > Hydrangea macrophylla. Next base: position 2,505,238 of record CM066998.1, on the reverse strand, counting down.
TTCACTTCTCTTTCTCAATCACATTTCTCATTCAATCACATCTCACTCGTCATGCAATGCATACTAACTCATGTCATGAAATGCAAGTGTCCCTTATCAATTACTCGTATACATCTCTACTTCTCTCATTTTTATTCATTACTAACATGGCATGAGTTATCTACTCCTATTAATATCCATTATAAAATGTGCATAACATATAAAACATGGATCATATAACCATGGATTTGATACACCACATGGATTTGATACCAGTAAACATATAGAAAAAACCCTTAACATGCTCACATATGCGACAACACTACCACAACACGAATAAGCATAGCGATACAAATTCCGGAAAAAATATAGCATCATACACAACACATTACTATACAACACATCGTTCAGACAGCTTATAAGTATCTTTAATTAATCTTAATAGGATTAGAGTGAGGTTAGGAAACTCACCTGGAGTCACCGATCTTCGATAGCAGCTAACCGTCGAGTTCTACAACAATAACCAAAAGAAACAGAATAAAGTATAAGAACTAGCTACAGGGCAAAATGGCAATTATACCAAATGAGGTTATAAACCTCAAGATAGTGATCTACGTGTCATTCTAAGTCCAACGCCATTGACTAGACTCAAATCGGAATCCGTCGCGTTTTACGAGGTAAAAGGGTATGGCTTTCTACACTAACGCGACCCTAAAGACAAGATGTATTTTTGACTGAGTCGAAAGGTAACAAAACTTAAGCAGAACGTTCTCGGCATTATTCTAAGATCCTGGGAACTGACCGCGTATTTTTCAGAGTCCTGGATTATTTATTATGAATTTTCAAAGATAATTCATTATATAAATATATCCGTATTGGTCCTTACATACATAAGTATAATCACACATAAGAAATAGGACTTAAAAATATTTTTATAAAATACTAGACACTAAAATACGCTCCTAGTATTTATCTCATAATTTTCAGAGCTTGTTTGGTATTTTTAATAATTAATATACTCTTAAATAAACTCATTATTAATGATTAAAAATACTAAGATATAACATTATAGCTTTATAAATCTTGGGATATCATAAATTTGCATTGGGGACTTTTCCCAAATTTTTCATAATTTATTAAAGCTCATAAGTATTTAAAACATATTTAAATACTAAGGAAACATAACATTTGTTATTTACATTATACATATAAATAATAAATATATATATTTATATATAATATGATATAGTAATAATACTCAGAATATATGAAATACTATATAATAATATTTCATAACCTAAAAATACTAATTATATAAATTAAAACTAATTTAGTTAATTAAAACTATTTAAAACTATAAATAAGTAATTAATAATAATATAAATAATACCAGAAAATACCCGAAAAGGGATTTAAATACTTAAAAATATCTATACTGAGAAATATGTACTTGGAAGTATTTTTGATAAATAATATACATTTAAATACACTACGGGTATTTTTCTCATGATTTTAGGAGCTCATTTAGTATTTATAATAATTAATATACACGTAAAATAGCTTCTTATTATTTATTAAAAATGATAAACCTTAATGCTATAGCTTTGTTATTTATATTACATGATAAAATAGTCCTAGGGACTTATCCCTAATTTTCCAAAATTTATAAATACATATAGGTATTTTAAAATCTATTTAAATACTATTAAAACCCATATTTAATACTCATATACTGCTAATTAAATAATAATTATATTATTATTATTATAATATAATTATTCTCAGTATATTGGAAACACTATATAATATTATTCCATCATCTAAAAGTATTATTAATACTTTTTAAAACAATTTTAACTAAGTAAAATCATTTAAAACCTATTAATAAGTATTTATAATAATATAAAATTATAGATACTAATCAGGACCCGACGAGTCAAACCCGAACCGACCCTAACCAAATGGGCAACACATATACACTCACAGAGAGACCCAACTGGGTTAGCCCGCTGGGTGAAACCCGACCCGAACCCAAGGTTAAACGGATTACCCACTTATACTAACAGCTAAACCCAAACCGAAAACCCATTCGGGTAAAACCAACCCGAACCCGAGACCCATACTCACTCACAAACTAACCCAACCCACTAACCCTAACCGGAACCGAACTTGACCCAAACCCAAAACCATGTACACGCACAACATGACCCTAACGAAACCCGCTACCCGACCCGACGCGTCAAAACGACGCCGTTGGACTAAAGGGTCCATGGGTTATTTAAAACTCAACCCGACCTGCTACCCGCAACCACAAACAGACACAATCAAACCCACCCAAACTCAAGTCCGACCTGACGCAAGATTAAAACGATATAACCCGAACCCAAAATGGGTCGGGTCTTCTCCGGTGAGACGACCCGCCACCGGCGAAGCGCGTTTTCGCCGAGAAACTTCTAAGCCTCATGACTCTCTCATCCCACCATAAAAATTGACGAGACCAATGCCAAAATGTGAGGAATCTCATCCTCTACCACATACTGGAAACTTATCATCCAGAAATCTCATTTGATATTCGAACCAAATGATTATTCTTTTGGGTGAAATCGAGAATAACGGCCTGCATGGCCTAGCAAACGAACCCTGTTTCGAAAACTGATCAAGGGGGAGTATAAGGGGTCCATGAGTATTAGATTGGTACAAATTTTAGGGGTTGTAATGGTGTTTCAAAAATAGAGCTCCGACGTGGAGCTCTAATGGTGATCTAGAGAGGACGTGAGCCTTAAGCACTGTTTGGGGCCTTGCATGTCATCTTGGGCATGATCACAAGACATGCAGATGGTCAAAAATGAGAATGGGGGTGTGTTTTACCTTATACACATCTCGGCCTCACTAAACTCCGATCAACTCTTCTTCTCTCTATCCTACGTCTCTTTCTCTTCCTCCTCTGTTCTCTGTGTGTATGTGTGTGCTGGGAGGGAGTGGACAAGGAGGGAAATATAGAGAGGGGGTGAGTATAGTATAGGGGACAAGGTAGGGGTGTTGTATAAACGGGGTGGTGTGTGGTGTTTAATCTCAAGCTCTCTCTCCTAATCTCTCTCGGGTTCTCTCTCTATATAATCTATCTTAGTCAGATTTGGGGTAGGCTGAGAGTGTAATGGGGGTGAAGGGTTGTGGTCTATATAGAGGAGGGATAAGGGAGATTATCCCATGAAATGGGTACACAAAATGTATGGGTATGTGTGTGCTTGTCCAAGGGCAGATATTATTGGACAAATGAGGGTGGTGGTGTGGGTCCCACTCTCGGATAAGTGCACTGGGATGTGTGCCTGAGTCCTAGTGTAAGTGAAATGCTGGGAATGTGTGTGCACAAATCAAAAGACATATGTACGAGGCTGTGGACAAGCCCTAGTGTAGACACCACATTTTGTCGGCTACCAGATTTAGGAGACCCATAGCTTGGTGGTTCACAATGATCGAAAAAGACTCAAAAGGACTCCTGGAAGTTAGTTATATTTCTCAAAATGCTCAGAATGACCAAAATGCCCCTGAAAGCCTGAAAACTCCCAAATTTGGACCAAAAGTTCTGGAAACATGCTATGTCGTAAGAAAAGTAAGAAAATGAGTTTTTAAGTAAAATCAAATGAAATCGTCAGCTCCCAGAGACCCCCCGAAGACCCGGAAGTTCCCAGAAAGTCCCCGTTGACCAGTTTGACCAAGGTTTGACCAGGTTTGACCAAAATCGTCCAAATTCGCCGGGATCATTCTAGATCATGTGGATGTTGGGTTTGTGCCCTCGAACCATTACTTCATATAGGTGTGGATACCGGAAGTGGACCACTTCTCTCGTTTGAGATTGTTTTGAAATTGATTTTGACTTGGATCAAAGAAAAGAAAATGGTCTGTTGAAAACAGATACAGAGTCGCCACTTGGTCTTTAAGGAACCAAGAAACCTAATTTTGACTCACCCAAGCAGATAAGGGCACCGGCCCTTCATCACCAAAGAACTTGGTTCGGGGTTTTGGTACGAGAGAGGAAGGAGCCTTTGTCGCGACTAAAACACCCTCAACTCGCCCCGTCTTTCGACGGGCCTCAATTAGCATCCAAATAATCATCTTATACTATGTATGGTTCGACAAATAGTACTATGATAGTATATTACATCACATAAGGAGATTTGAAATGGAAGATCTAAAGATAAGATATCATTCATAAGATCTAAGCCAAATATCACACAATGCAAAGTGAAAGATCACACAAATAAACCTAGGAAAAATCGTCTAATCATGCATCAGATAATAAAGTTTTCCTAATCTAAAGGGGACATGAATTGTTCTTGAAACAAATAATCAAAGAAATCAAAATATGCTTAGCAAGGCTATAATGATGCATGTTAATCTTTGAGAAAAAGAAGATCTCTCAATCCCCGGGACGGATGAGAAAGGATGATTAGATCAAGGGGAAGCATGAACGGGTGATCGAGTTCATTCCTTATGTTCTCCTTAGATTAAGAGTTACAAAAACCCCAAATCTTGCATGAATGCAATGTATGTATCTAAAATGTGCAAAGGTTGTAGTGTGTTTTTGTGTACATGGATTTCTAGAATGACTTAGAAGTCTAAAATGTGTATGAATGAATGAATGAAATTAACATGGGATGTGTACAAATGTAGTATGGACTACTTCCTAAGATATGAACTAATTTGGAATGCATATGAGCATCAAATCAAAGAATGAAAGTTGAAATGTACTTGCTGTGAATAGTGGACAGAACAGTAGCATGATCTTTTGGAATTTGAAAAGAGGGGTTAGGAATGTTTTCAATGCATGATTTTTTATGGAGATATTCCTTATTGTGTCTAGAACACAACCCAAAATGCCAATCTTGAATAGCTATCACATATTGAGAGAAATTATATAAACAATAGAGGTCACTCAGAAACAGAGTTCGTACTGTCGACTGAAATGTTAGAAAATCTTAGAAAATGAAAAAGAATGATCTAGAGGCCCATTTTATACAGAGAGTTTCCTAAGACATTGAATTTTAAGGGAAAATAAGTTAGGACCACCCCTTTTGGAAAAGTTTTCTGGAAAAGAGGTCGTAAGTTGACCTAGCTGCTGTGACAGCAAAAACAGAATGTTTGGAAGGAATGTTGGGACCCAAATGGACCATTTCCAAGTACTTCCAAGTCAAACCAAAAATCATAGGTGTTCTCCAATGAGTTAGGAAGACTTTCCAAGTGGCCTTGTATCCATATGTTGAGTATTGAGTTCTAGAAAAATCTTTAAACTCAACTCACTCACTGTTTTGACTCATTGTTTTGAAGATTTTGGGGAAAACAAAGTTTTGTTTCTTAAAACCAAATGAGAGGGATTGAGAGGGGTTTTGAAATAGATGTTTTGAAAACATGTTTTCAACACTCAATAAGGATCATAGCCACTTAGAATACCTACATCAAACTCATCATTTAAGAACCTCCAAGATTGTTGGAGAGATTTATTTTATTTTTGGACATAACTTCAATACATTCCAAGAATACCTTGGAAGTATTGAGGTTATGATCATCATCTATCAAACATGTTTTTGAGGTCAAGAGCTACTATCCATAAGGATTCACTCACCCCAAACTTCATGTCATCACTTAGATGATGATGAACTAGTAAGTAAATAAAGAAAAGAAAAAGAAATGAGATAAGGAGAGATGAACATATATATAATCAAAGCAAGTAAATAGCAATCAATAGATGATAATCAATGTGATTTTGGACTTGTAGCTTGGTGTTTCACTCATAGATTTTGACATTTGGACATGGAAGTAGCTTCCTATCTCATGAATGCTCAAGAATGAGGGTTGGAGTGGACTTTGAATGTGAAGTATATAGAAGGATGATGGAAGAAAACAAGAATAAAACTCACTTTCTTATGGAAAATCAATGGGAGAAGCTCCATTTCTCTCTTCTAAACCTATCTCTATCTCTCTTCTTCTCTACAAGTTTTCAAGCTTTGCACTTGGCTCCTCCAAAATGAAGAGCAAAGGGGGGTTTAAATAGGCCAATTTGGGGTGGTTTTGGGGTTTTAGAAGTACTCCCATTGGTCCCAAACAACTGTGAACATAAAACTATGTCGTTTTGGCTTTCAATTAATCAAATTGGACCCCCAAAAAAATTACAAAAATGGACTCTGCGAGGGATGAGTGCCGCGGCGGCACTGGGCCAGTACCGCGGCGGCACTGCTCCTCAGAAGCCCAGAAAATTACGTTTAGGCCCCCAGAGGTTCCGGTATTCGCGAAAAGGCCCTATTTCGTCCGAAATTCACAGAAAATGCATACGAACTCCAAATTGAGGTTGTGATATACCGTTGGAAAGGTAATGGAGTCTACTTTACATAAAAAATAGTTCGGGGATAGGTCACTTTGAAAAGTTTTGCGGTATTCGCGATAAATGCTGATTTGATCGCCTTTTTCGCCTTCGGAAATTCAAAATAAATTCGTTTTAAATCCAGGAATTATGTGCGATATACCGTTGGAAAGCTATTGACCTCTAGTATCCATGAAAAATATTTGAAAATTGTTTCGGTGCCCCGATTCCAAAGTCAAATCTTGGTCAAACTGGTCAAACCTGGGATTCCCGAGAAGTTCTGGGAACCTCCGGGAGTTCCTGGGAGCTGATGTTTTCGCTCGATTTTCTTTTGGAACTTGTTTTAATACTTTTCTCATGATTTAGAATGATTCTGGTGAATTCGGACGATTTTGGTCAAACTTGGTCAAACTTGGTCAAACCTGGTCAAACCTTGGTCAAACCTTGGTCAAACCGGTCAACGGGGACTTTCCGGGAGCTTTCGGGACTTCCGGGGGTCTCTGGGAGCTTACAATTTCACCCGATTTTCTCTTAAAAACTCATTTTATCGCTTTTCTTACAACGTAGCATGTTTCCAGAACTTTTGGTCCAAATCTGGGAGCTTTCGGGCTTTCAGGGGCATTTTGGTCAATCTGAGCATTCTGAGAGATAGAGCTGACTTCCAGGAGTCCTTTTGAGTCTTTTACGATCATTGTGAACCACCAAGCTATGGGTCTCCTAAATTTGATAGCCGAAAAAATGGGGTGTCTACAGTTTGCCCCTTTTTGGCATGAAATTGCGAGGCAACGCATGTCGCAAGCGAGTGCCAAAGTTTTGAAGAGACAGGTCTTTTGGAGGCTATAGATTTAGGATAAACAGCGTTGCAAAAGATGAAAGGATGATGAGGTTAGTGTTGGTCGTGCTCCGCGTGAGCTGCCTACGTATCCCAAGGGGAATCAGACCAGGACGTAGTTCAGGGCACAAAGGGATAAATCACATATGCACATACACAACAATCAGGCGGATGCTATGCTATATGAGGATGATATGCAATGTGTGGATGTGATATGATCTCGTACATGAGTCCTATCATGCCTAGCTTTCTGATCCTAGAATGAGCAGGTGCTGTGGGGTGTACCACTCCAAGTGGACTTGTGTCGTGCTAGTGTTTCTAACTGTGATGCAGTTATTGACCCGAATAGGGATACCAAGGTGTGAAGACCCTAGGTCTCGGAGCAAACTTCTGAATTTTGGAAAGTGTGCTTCGTAAGCGAATGTAATTGGATGTGGGGTCCCGGAGGACTATATTCGGAGATGCCGTTTGACAGTTAACCGACGGACACGGAAGCCCTGGAAATTAAGAGACGGACACAGAAGTCAAGAGACGTCAAGTGATGGACATGAAATCCCGAGATGTCAAGCGATGAACATGGAAGCCCCATTAATGGACATAGAAGCCTAAGATTTTGAATGAGAATGATGAACACGGCATATTTTGAATGAGAGTGATGGTAAACCAATGATGATTAATGAACTGACGATGTACGAATCGAGCTGATGAGTCGACAATGAACTACTGTGACTATCATGGATTGGATCAACAGTTGGGCTAACCGTGACCGGAAGAAGTGACGATGCACGAATCGAGATGATGAGTCAACAGTGAACTACTGTGACTATCATGGATTGGATCAACAGTTGGACTAACCGTGACCAGAAGAAGTGACGATGTACGAATCGAGATGATGAGTCAACAGTGAACTACTATGACTATCATGGATTGGATCAACAGTTGGACTAACCATGACCAGAAAAACTGACGATGTACTAATCGAGAAGATGAGTCGACAGTGACTGTCGTAGATTGAACTGACGATGTACGAACCGATAAGACGAGTCGATAGTGAACTACTGTGACTGTCATAGATTGAACTGACGATCGAACTAATCGAGAAGACGAGTCGGCAGTGAACTAATGTGACTGTCGTGATTGAACTGACGATGTACGAATCGAGAAGACGAGTCAACAGTGAACTACTGTGACTGTCATAGATTGAACTGACGATTGAACTAATCGAGAAGACGAGTCGACATTGAACTAATGTGACTGTCGCGATTGAACTGACGATGTACGAACCGATAAGACGAGTCGACAGTGAACTACTGTGACTGTCATAGATTGAACTGACGATCGAACTAATCGAGAAGACGAGTCGGCAGTGAACTAATGTGACTGTCGTGATTGAACTGACGATGTACGAATCGAGAAGACGAGTCGAAAGTGAACTACTGTGACTGTCATAGATTGAACTGACGATTGAACTAATCGAGAAGACGAGTCGACAGTGAACTAATGTGACTGTCGTGATTGAACTGACGATGTACGAATCGAGAAGACGAGTCGACAGTGAACTACTGTGACTGTCATGATTGAACTAACGATGTACGAATCGAGAAGACGAGTCGACAGTGAACTTACTGTGACTGTCATGATTGAACTAACGATGTACGAATCGAGATGACGAGTCGATAGTGAACTTACTATGACTGTTATAGATTGAATTGATGATGTACGAATCAAGAAGACGAGTCGACAGTGAACTACTGTAACTGTCGTAGATTGAACTGACGATTGAACTAATCGAGAAGACGAGTCGACAGTGAACTACTGTGACTGTCATGATTGAACTAACGATGTACGGATCGAGATGACGAGTCGATAGTGAACTTACTATGACTGTTATAGATTGAACTGATGATGTACGAATCAAGAAGACGAGTCGACAGTGAACTACTGTGACTGTCGTAGATTGAACTGACGATGTACAAATTGATATGCCTGCTGGGGATTAAACTGAATCTGTTGGGGATGAAGCGACTCTTTCTGGGATCTCTCTTCAACTACTTCTCTTGACCGGGAACCAGGATTCAAATTCGAATCTCTCATAGTTGATCAAATCTTGCTGGCCCGGAATCGGGATCCATCAATAGCCACTCATGGACTTATGTTGCATGGACGAGGGAAAGTAATCAACAGCTACTCATGGACTTATGTTGCAAGGAGATGATGGTCAACTTTCGATGGTTTGGAATTCGCATTTGCCCTAAGTTTGGACGCTTCTCATGCTGACGCCTTAACCGGTACAGTAATGGTGTTTGGTACTCCTGCTTGTATTGGCATGCTCTTTATAACTTGATTTGAAAATTTTATTAATCGCTGTTGACTTACACATTTGAGACTACAACAGACTCAAAAACTTGACAGACATTGACGCACGAGGATGACATATTTGACACAAGCTCGTTTTGTCAAAACTTGATGTGCTTTTGTCATAAACGATGTACCATTTCTCTTTTGGTGTTCACCCCTCATCTTAACATGGTAGCACTTTACTGATAAATCTGATTTTTGAAAATTCCTCCTTAGTGATCTAGTCAATTTTCTGCTTCTTCCAGGAAGTGCTTTGAATTAGTGCCTTAGCTTTTAGAGTAAAAGGTGCTCTATTTCAAAATTTTCAAAACAACTTGGTAACTTGAAAACTCGCCCTTGGTGTGAAGGGATTGTGTTAGGCAAACGGAGTTTGCCCCTAGTTTGAGCTGTATAAAGTGGGATTCATAAGCAAACGAGGTGGGTGACCGAAGTTTGCCCCTAGTTTGGATGATGGTTTATTGGAGGTTTTGGGCAAATGAGGTAGGTGACCAAAGTTTGCCCCTTGTATGAAGGGTAGATAGTAAAAGTCAGGCAAACGAGGCGGGTAGCCGATGTTTGCCCCTAGTGTGGAAGGTGATTTTCTGGCTTGAGGCATGGACCGTGACTTTAATCTCTCAAATGCTCATAACTTTTGCCTAGGCACCAGTGAGGTGACCTAGCAAGCTCTTTTCTCTCTTTTGTTATTGCTCACCTTGGATTTAACTCTAATTTTTGCCTAGCCGTCCTTTCGGATTTTTGACCTAGCGAGCCATCCTTCTTTTTTTCTTTTTTTGAAAGTCTGCCTACGTACCGCCAAGTGGGGATCAGGTCCAACGTAGTTCGGGCATGGTTGGGAAGAAGCGGGTTGATTTTTGGGTAGGTGGGTTGACCGAACCATTGTGGTTGCCTACGTATCCCCGAGCGGGAATCAGGTCGAGCGTAGTTCAAGGCAAGGCTTGAAATAAGGGGTTTGAGGTATGAGGGTTTTTCAAACCAATCGTCAAAGAAGTTCAAACTTGAGCCACTTGTGGTAGCTTTGAATAAAAAAGATTCAGTTTCAATCTCCCTTTCTTTTCTTTTTCTTTTTCTTTTTCTTTTTCTTTTGTTTTGAGGATTGATCCTTTTCACTTTTGCCTAGCCAGTCAATTCTTGCTTTTCATGCAGTTGATTCTTGCAAGATCCTTTAATCGCAATCTCAGAATTCCAGAATGTGCATGTCAGCTCTCGGAATTTATTTGTGGTCATTCCGTGCCTTTTGAAATGTGATCTTGGCACGTTCTTAAGATGTATCTTGAAGCGTATGATTCTCTTATTTGTTTCATCAAAATTTTCTCCAACATTTTGACTGGCTAGGGTCAGATTTTGGAAATCAACACCTTTTTCAGCTCTCACTTTTGCCTAGGTGCCCTTTCGGGTTTTCAACCTAGCGAGCTTTTTTTTTTTTTTTTTTTTTTTTTTTTTCTTTTCCCTTTTTTTTTGAAAGTGGAGATGAAACTCACTGAAATGTTTGGCTACCATCAAGGGCTAAGTTTGCATTGCTTTCAATCGGACAGATTGCGTGGCTCCCAATTGGATCGGGCTTAAGGCTTCGAAATGGTGGAAAAAAAAGGGTGTTGGGCAAGCCCCAAGTCAGTTTCAAGTATGTCTTTTCAAGATTGAGGCAAAAGCATCTTTAAATTCTTAAAGTAAGACTATTCAATTCCAGCTCTTCATCAGTGTCAGCGTGAAATCGACTTTAACCTTTCAGGATTCTTTTTTGTTTTGTCGTAGAAAAATTATTACCAGAGTAATATCCATGGTAATTCGAAAAGTGACACTTCAGTTTAGTGATTCATGCATTTATGACTGGGCACATTAGATTAAGCAAAATGAGATTTCATTCCATCAATAGAGAAGGTTTACAGACTTATTAACAACTCGATGACAGACAGACTTGATCACAAGACTAGAATTGAAATGGACTCGAAACATAGAACAGACTCAACTTGACTCGACCTGGTCTCAAATGGAGTGTCTTTGCGACCCATTTATTAAAATTTTTTTAGCAGAAGTTCCAAACACCATCACTTTACTGCGTAGCTTCAACATTCATTAGCATCGACGGAAGGGATCATTCGATCGGTTGGTCCAAGCCAAGATAGTGGATTGGATTAGGATGGGATACATCCTCTATGAGGTTTTGAATGTCATGGCGGAGGCGGATGCATTGATCGGTGGCATGGCCTAGATTTTGATGATAAGCACATCGTAGGCTCATGTTGTAGTGGGAGGGTATGGGATCCGGTAGCGGTTTGTGAGGGAGGAGCTGTAGGTGGCCCTTTCTGAGTAAGTGGTCCAAGGCTGTGGAAAGAGGAACATCAAGTTTGGAGAATTCGCGAGGGCCTTTTGGGCGATTTGGCGGAATGGACTGGTATGGATGAAGGGCGCAGGCCATTGATTGGTTGCTAAGTGCATTGATATCCGGGGAGTCCAGGGAGTAGTTAGGTCTCTTGGACTGGTGTTGGGGTTCATCCTTTTTGAACTTTCCTTCTCTGATGGCATCCTCTATTCTGGTGCCTATTTCAAATAGCTCTTCGAATGTGGAGATGGATTGGTAGAATAGCTTGTCATGATATACTGGTTGCATGTTCTTGACCAGCATACGTACTTGCTCTTTCTCAACAGGTCTGTGGATCATTTGAGCCACTTTATTCCTCCATCTGCTCAAGAACACAGTGAAGGACTCATTAAAGTTCTGCCTGGTAGTCTCTAGATCCCGGATGGTGATATCAAACTCTTGGTTGTAAGAGTAGTGATCAATAAAAGTTCTAGCAATGTCTTCCCAGACTCGGGTCTTGGAGGCTTCGAGGGTTAGGAACCAGGATAGTGCGGCATTCTTAAGGGTTTGTGGGAACAACATCGCAATGTGCTCATGAGTGCAGCCCATTGATTGGAAGATGCTCATGCACAGCTTGATGTGACTTTTTGGATTCCCTGTTCCATCAAAACGGTCAATTTCAGGCATTTTGAAGTTCTCGGGCAGCCTTAGCTTGATGGGCTCAAAGAGGCCTTCCAGGTCTAACATGTAATCATCAACCCCTTTGCTCTTCCTCAACACACTTTCAAGCTTGTCAACTTTGTCCATTTTCTCCTGGAGCTTCTTCTCATATGCAAGCGGCGGGACTCCTTGAAACCAGTCTTCTTCCCCATTATTCTCGGGAGGCGGTCCAAACCCAGGCGGTGGTGGTGGGAACCCATGTGGGTACTGTGGCTGCTGCTGTTTCAGTTCTTCCATGAAACTCAAAACTTGGGCCATGCGATCAGATTGCTGGTTTATGGTTGCTCCCAACTCAGTGACCTTGTTTTCTAATTCTTCCTGATTCATGTTGGAATGACTTAGCGGGCTAATTTTGACCAAATGACTGTTCGAACTTCTGACTCAGGACGAGGATCCCAGTTGCTGACTTCGGGAATCTATACTGACCTGACAGATTTCAAGAGAAAAGGGTGTATCAGGTCCTGATAGTGACGACTTTAGACAGACAAAGACAGTGATGTGGACTGACTCGAGGCAGTGCGTGCAGATAGATGGTGCATGCATGTGGGACAAGCAGGCGGATGTAAGGCCTAATCTATATGATGCTTCTATTTCTAACAGATAGCAGTTAAACAAATAAGGCCCTAACCATATGGAGTGTGCCAACCTTACTTTCCAGTACGATCACCAAGGGATAACAGGGGTTTCCAGGTTTTTATGAAAGCTTCTAGGAGGGATTGGGCATTTCGGGGAAATATGGGCAGAGTTTCTGGGAGAAACTGGTTAATACAGTTATATCTGGGATATCTGGGCAGAGTTTTTGGGAGAAACGGGTTAATACAGTTATATCTGGGATATCTGGGCAGAGTTTCTGGTATTTCTGGGAAATTTGAGCAGGGTTCTTGGGAGAAACTGATTAATATGGTTATAGTGATCGTACTTTCCAGCAGGTTTTCATACTCCTATGCCTTAGGACCGACAAACAAGGTTTGCGGTGTATATCTTTGCGAGCATGGAGCAGACATCCTTGTCATGATGCTTAGGCAGGTCAACTCAATGTGATCACATGTGAGTGATTGCCTTGGGGATCATAAGAAAGAGGTTTTGTTCTATGCCATATAAGCATCTACACCGTGCAGGTAATCCCGTCAGGGCATACAACAGTTATATCACATTGTCCTATCTGAAAAGATAAATGAACAGTCCTATGAAAGGTTCTACAGGAATCTATATGCAAAGGCTGGGTTTAGTCAAAGAGGGTCCGTTGACGAGAGTTCCAATATACCGTCAGGGAGACAGTACGGAGGTTTTTACTCTTTTTGATATACCTTGGAAGGTACAGTATCAACGGTGACTTGTGCCCTGGCACAGCAAGACCTGAACAATGTCAGCGCCGCGTTTCAGACACAGTCGGAGGGGGGGGGGGGAATGCAAGAGTGCAATGCGGTGAACCAAACACAGTAAAAAGATGATTTTAAGGATGCTTCTTATGAGTCAAACCTCTGTATTATTTTGTTTTAAAATAAAAGTCCCCAGCAGAGTCGCCAGATTGTGGATACCGGAAGTGGACCACTTCTCTCGTTTGAGATTGTTTTGAAATTGATTTTGACTTGGATCAAAGAAAAGAAAATGGTCTGTTGAAAACAGATACAGAGTCGCCACTTGGTCTTTAAGGAACCAAGAAACCTAATTTTGACTCACCCAAGCGGATAAGGGCACCGGCCCTTCATCACCAAAGAACTTGGTTCGGGGTTTTGGTACGAGAGAGGAAGGAGCCTTTGTCGCGACTAAAACACCCTCAACTCGCCCCGTCTTTCGACGGGCCTCAATTAGCATCCAAATAATCATCTTATACTATGTATGGTTCGACAAATAGTACTATGATAGTATATTACATCACATAAGGAGATTTGAAATGGAAGATCTAAAGATAAGATATCATTCATAAGATCTAAGCCAAATATCACACAATGCAAAGTGAAAGATCACACAAATAAACCTAGGAAAAATCGTCTAATCATGCATCAGATAATAACGTTTTCCTAATCTAAAGGGGACATGAATTGTTCTTGAAACAAATAATCAAAGAAATCAAAATATGCTTAGCAAGGCTATAATGATGCATGTTAATCTTTGAGAAAAAGAAGATCTCTCAATCCCCGGGACGGATGAGAAAGGATGATTAGATCAAGGGGAAGCATGAACGGGTGATCGAGTTCATTCCTTATGTTCTCCTTAGATTAAGAGTTACAAAAACCCCAAATCTTGCATGAATGCAATGTATGTATCTAAAATGTGCAAAGGTTGTAGTGTGTTTTTGTGTACATGGATTTCTAGAATGACTTAGAAGTCTAAAATGTGTATGAATGAATGAATGAAATTAACATGGGATGTGTACAAATGTAGTATGGACTACTTCCTAAGATATGAACTAATTTGGAATGCATATGAGCATCAAATCAAAGAATGAAAGTTGAAATGTACTTGCTGTGAATAGTGGACAGAACAGTAGCATGATCTTTTGGAATTTGAAAAGAGGGGTTAGGAATGTTTTCAATGCATGATTTTTTATGGAGATATTCCTTATTGTGTCTAGAACACAACCCAAAATGCCAATCTTGAATAGCTATCACATATTGAGAGAAATTATATAAACAATAGAGGTCACTCAGAAACAGAGTTCGTACTGTCGACTGAAATGTTAGAAAATCTTAGAAAATGAAAAAGAATGATCTAGAGGCCCATTTTATACAGAGAGTTTCCTAAGACATTGAATTTTAAGGGAAAATAAGTTAGGACCACCCCTTTTGGAAAAGTTTTCTGGAAAAGAGGTCGTAAGTTGACCTAGCTGCTGTGACAGCAAAAACAGAATGTTTGGAAGGAATGTTGGGACCCAAATGGACCATTTCCAAGTACTTCCAAGTCAAACCAAAAATCATAGGTGTTCTCCAATGAGTTAGGAAGACTTTCCAAGTGGCCTTGTATCCATATGTTGAGTATTGAGTTCTAGAAAAATCTTTAAACTCAACTCACTCACTGTTTTGACTCATTGTTTTGAAGATTTTGGGGAAAACAAAGTTTTGTTTCTTAAAACCAAATGAGAGGGATTGAGAGGGGTTTTGAAATAGATGTTTTGAAAACATGTTTTCAACACTCAATAAGGATCATAGCCACTTAGAATACCTACATCAAACTCATCATTTAAGAACCTCCAAGATTGTTGGAGAGATTTATTTTATTTTTGGACATAACTTCAATACATTCCAAGAATACCTTGGAAGTATTGAGGTTATGATCATCATCTATCAAACATGTTTTTGAGGTCAAGAGCTACTATCCATAAGGATTCACTCACCCCAAACTTCATGTCATCACTTAGATGATGATGAACTAGTAAGTAAATAAAGAAAAGAAAAAGAAATGAGATAAGGAGAGATGAACATATATATAATCAAAGCAAGTAAATAGCAATCAATAGATGATAATCAATGTGATTTTGGACTTGTAGCTTGGTGTTTCACTCATAGATTTTGACATTTGGACATGGAAGTAGCTTCCTATCTCATGAATGCTCAAGAATGAGGGTTGGAGTGGACTTTGAATGTGAAGTATATAGAAGGATGATGGAAGAAAACAAGAATAAAACTCACTTTCTTATGGAAAATCAATGGGAGAAGCTCCATTTCTCTCTTCTAAACCTATCTCTATCTCTCTTCTTCTCTACAAGTTTTCAAGCTTTGCACTTGGCTCCTCCAAAATGAAGAGCAAAGGGGGGTTTAAATAGGCCAATTTGGGGTGGTTTTGGGGTTTTAGAAGTACTCCCATTGGTCCCAAACAACTGTGAACATAAAACTATGTCGTTTTGGCTTTCAATTAATCAAATTGGACCCCCAAAAAAATTACAAAAATGGACTCTGCGAGGGATGAGTGCCGCGGCGGCACTGGGCCAGTACCGCGGCGGCACTGCTCCTCAGAAGCCCAGAAAATTACGTTTAGGCCCCCAGAGGTTCCGGTATTCGCGAAAAGGCCCTATTTCGTCCGAAATTCACAGAAAATGCATACGAACTCCAAATTGAGGTTGTGATATACCGTTGGAAAGGTAATGGAGTCTACTTTACATAAAAAATAGTTCGGGGATAGGTCACTTTGAAAAGTTTTGCGGTATTCGCGATAAATGCTGATTTGATCGCCTTTTTCGCCTTCGGAAATTCAAAATAAATTCGTTTTAAATCCAGGAATTATGTGCGATATACCGTTGGAAAGCTATTGACCTCTAGTATCCATGAAAAATATTTGAAAATTGTTTCGGTGCCCCGATTCCAAAGTCAAATCTTGGTCAAACTGGTCAAACCTGGGATTCCCGAGAAGTTCTGGGAACCTCCGGGAGTTCCCGGGAGCTGATGTTTTCGCTCGATTTTCTTTTGGAACTTGTTTTAATACTTTTCTCATGATTTAGAATGATTCTGGTGAATTCGGACGATTTTGGTCAAACTTGGTCAAACTTGGTCAAACCTGGTCAAACCTTGGTCAAACCTTGGTCAAACCGGTCAACGGGGACTTTCCGGGAGCTTTCGGGACTTCCGGGGGTCTCTGGGAGCTTACAATTTCACCCGATTTTCTCTTAAAAACTCATTTTATCGCTTTTCTTACAACGTAGCATGTTTCCAGAACTTTTGGTCCAAATCTGGGAGCTTTCGGGCTTTCAGGGGCATTTTGGTCAATCTGAGCATTCTGAGAGATAGAGCTGACTTCCAGGAGTCCTTTTGAGTCTTTTACGATCATTGTGAACCACCAAGCTATGGGTCTCCTAAATCTGATAGCCGAAAAAATGGGGTGTCTACAATAGGAGACATTGACATTTTAATATATGGATATCAGCTTTACATTTTGTTATGTATGTTTCTTTCATGAGATGATTGTTATCCTTAAGTATCATAGTAAGTAATGCGTGTATGTATGAGATACATACAAGTGAGATACGAATTGCTATTCTTTTTACTTAGAACATGTCACAGTGGATGATGAGACTAGGATATCTCATCAGGTTTACACTGTAGCATGATTAACTACCATTGGATGGAGTGATCAATCTCAATCACTAGAGTGTAACTCTTAGTTAATATGCTAGTGCTTATAGTGCATTGACGGACATGAGCTTTCCTATTGACACTCAAGGCTGTCAATCAGTCGATAGGAACTCATAACTTGTGTAAGGTACGTGTTCTCAATCTTGAGACGATTATGAACACAGACTGTGGATATGACTGCTTTGACTTACCAATAAGTGAGGTCTATAGAAGATCAACACCTGGGTATCTTGGGTATGTCATATTCATAGGGTTGTGAACATATATTGTCAAGACAGAATCTACCCTCTGTTTCAGAGTAAGCATTCCCTTGAGAATGTCACCAAGTCGATTACTGAGTACTGCAGTCTTGTTGATAAGAGTTATCAACATGTTTGGTAATCATGAGAGGTGAATGGGACTGAAGGAATACAAGAAGTAATCGATATTCAGGTTGACAGTAACAGTTATCCGACTACCTGAATATGATTACGAATGCTGAAGTTAGAGGGACATTTGTACAACACACAAGTCTAGTTATCGCTTCGGATATGTTCTTTTGCGTTGGAGTTCAGTTATCGTTTTATAGTGGAGTAAACGTTAACTGACCAGTTAGTTAGTTTGCTGATCAAAGAGTTTGGTCACGGTAATTAACAAACTGGTCTGAGCCAACAATAAAGAGCCTAGGAGGTCCCACTCTTAGCTCCGCTAGGATACTTGGAAAGACACATGAGGAAGTTGTCAAGACAAGTTCGATCGATTGAAGTTTTGGCAGTCTCGATCGATCGAGAATGGTTCGATCGATCGAAGGTTCGATCGATCGAAGATCTTCGATCGCTCGAAGTCTAAGTCGGTTATGGAAATCTATAAATAGGGCAGCTGCGTTCTGAAAAAAAAAGGTTCGCCGTTTTGAACGTCAGAAGCTGTAGAAACTGTTTTAGAGCACCAAACCTTCTCCTTCCTCTCCATTAGGGTTCCCACCAACCCTAGTCCTTCCTGCGAGCATCCATAGGAGACATAAGAGTGAAGGCCATCTAGTCGAAGCTGCTGGAAGTTAAAGAAAATCAGAATTGGGTTCAAGACACTAAGGTATAACTCTTGTCCCCTCTTGTGCACATCTATGGAATTAACGAGTAGTAAATCCTGGGCTGCCATTAAGTTTTTATAACTTGACTTTTCCGCTGCGTGTTTAAACTTTTAAATTAAACCGGTTTTTCCAATAATTGGTATCAGAGCCACGCTCGTTTGGATCTATAGATGCGTTTTTGGAACACTATATTGATTTGCATGTTGATTTTAGAACTATTTTTGAAACGGCATTGTCACAGATCTGTTTCTGCAGTGTTATCGCAACAGAATACAAATCTGTGATTGCATGGGATGCAAGGCGGGTTCGATCGATCTAACATGTTTCGATCGATCGAACATCCTCTGTACTAGAGCGATCGAACATACTTCGATCGATCGAAACCTTCTGGTGTTCGATCGATCGAATGAAGTTAGATCGATCGAGACAGATTCTTTGTAGACTCTCTGTTTCACAGTTGTAAGGTGTTTTGAAATTAAAAGCTTTATTTTTAAAAGTATTCTGCAAATTTTTTAAATCATTCTATGAAACAGAAAGTTCAAGCGATTGAACAAAGTTCAAGTGATTGAACAGAGTTCAATCGATCGAAGGTTCGAGCGATCGAACGGTCTTCGATCGATCGAACTGTGACAGAGAAGTAAGATGCTGTTTTAAGTTCTAATTCAGTATGTAAAGAGTTTATATATTGTGTGAATCAATTAAGTATTCCAATAGTTACATATATTTGTTATGTATATGTGGATGCGTGTACGACTAACCCTTTTGCAGCTAGTTTAGTCACTATCTCCCATGGCACCAAGACTTTTAAATTTTGTATTTAAATTGTTTGAGATTGGTGCATGTTGTAATTTAAGTTTGGTTTGGTTTTAAGGCATATGTAAAGGGCGCTGCGACTTCAATCCTACAAAAAGGAAAGTCGCACCGGTTTCCCTAGCCTTTTATTTTGTTTTTGCTATTTCTATTTTTAGATAAATTGTAAGCTTCGAAAGAAGCATAGGACAAATGTAATAGAATTAGAAAATCCATGAAGATGGAGCTAGAGGCGATCAAACCAAAAAGGAGGTTCTATGGAGATAGAGCCATGGGAGATAGAGGCATCGTTTGGATGTTTTTATTTTCAATTTTAGTTTTTTGTTTTATGTGCTTGGTTGTGATTGGCATTTAATTATATTGTTACTACTTGCATGAATGTAAAACAAGTTTTCTAAAATAAGATTCAAAAACTGTTTTAACGCATTAGTAAACATTGGATGTTTATGGGTAATGTATAAAAATAAATTTTTCTAAAAAGCAAAATCCTTAATTTACCAAATCTAGTGGGAGAGGGTCTTATTTATTGACACCCACGATCTTCCATTAACGGTTCACTGTAAGATGAGTAGTGCATTCTGTGTCACCTCGTCAGGGGTGATCATTCCATACGGAGGGTGCATTACTTATTAGTTACTAGATGTGAACTTCTTTTGATAGGATCAATCAGACGTGTTAGAGGGTGACCACCACACGGAGGCGCTACTTGAGACGGTTGTGATTGGATCTTAGTTAATGGTACACACTAGCTAAGCTATGGATAAGGGATCCCACACGGGACATTATTCAGAAACTTAGAGATCAAAAGGGATCGGGAGTCATAACTTGTTTTGCAAGAGTTGCATAGCGGACAAGTCTTGATTAATCGAAAAATCAAAAATTGACCACCACACGGAGGCTTTATTCTTTTGTTTCGATATTCAGGCGACTTTGTTTTAAAATAAGAGTTTTTAAGGATTCTTTTATTTCAAACTGTCTAATTCTGATATCCATATTTATTTTGTTTGTTTGATTTTCAGTAATCATAATGTCTGGATCTGCATTTAG
This sequence comes from Hydrangea macrophylla, assembly GCA_033977485.1. Lineage (NCBI taxonomy): Eukaryota > Viridiplantae > Streptophyta > Magnoliopsida > Cornales > Hydrangeaceae > Hydrangea > Hydrangea macrophylla. The sequence continues at coordinate 2,484,709 of CM066998.1, read as the reverse complement.
TCCACTTGCCACCATACTCACTCAAAACAAGTTAACTGGAAATAACTACACTGAATAAAAACGTAACATTGACATCGTGTTAACTGCGGAGGATCACATATATGTCCTCACCACCCCATGCCCTGAAGAACTCGCGGTAAATGCTTCGGCAACTTCCAGACGCGAGTTCGACAAATGGAAGAAGTCGAATGGAATGGCTCGTTGCTATATTCTGGCCTCAATAGCTGGTGTGTTGCAACATCAATTCCAATCGAATGATTCTGCCAGTGACATTATCACATCCCTCAAAAAGATGTTCGGGGAGCATGGCAGGCCTGCTAGACAGGTAGCCATGCAAAAGATAATGAGTGCAAAGATGTCGGAAGGGACTCCAGTCAAGGAACATGTTTTAAAAATGATTGGTTATTTAAACGAGCTGGAGACCCTAGGTGCCAACATCGATGCACAGACCCAAGTTGATATGATCCTCAATTCGCTGTCACCTTCATTCGCTCAATTTAAACTTAACTATAATATGAATCAAATGAATTTTTCAATGAGCGAATTGATGAGTTCTCTTTTGGCAGCGGAAGGGGTGATCAAACCTTGGGTCAACGTCTTGAACGTTGAGAAAAGCGCTTCCTCTTCCCGATCTACACCGAAAGGAAAGAAAGGGAAGAAGAAGGCTGGCACTGGTGGTCCAAGTGTTGGACCGGTCCCTAAGATTACAAAATCTAAAGGAAAAGGTAAGGGCAAAGGGAAGGTGGGTGGCCAAGGCAAAGGAAAGTGTTTCCAATGCGGTGAGAAGGGCCACTGGAAGAGGAACTGTCCAGAATTCTTAGCTACAAGAGTTCAAGGTATGATTGAATCACATGTGATTGAAGTAAGTTTTATTACGGATATTTCAAACACTTGGTGCATTGATTCTGATGCGACTAACCATATCTGTAATTCATTGCAGGGGGTTCAGATCAACCAGGAGGTGCAGTGATGGGGAAATCATACTTACTCTAGGTTCTAGTGCAACCGTTTCTGCGGTTGCTATAGGAGTCGTAGTTTTAGAATTTCTAGACAATAAAGTTTTGATTTTATCACATGTACTTTACGTCCCTTCAATGAGACGTAATTTAATTTCAGTTTCTAATTTATCGAATAATGGTTATTCTTTTCATTTTGGAACTGAAGTTGTTATTAAAAAAAATAGTTCTTTTATATGTTCTGGTGTTAAATCAAATGGTTTGTATGTGATCACTCCCAATATTTCTAAAGATTCTTGCTTGGAACTTAATAACTCAATGGTATCTATACCATCTATAAGAAAAGAACCTTCCACTAATCCAACAAGGCTTTGGCATATGAGGCTTGGCCATATCAATCTAAATAGGATTGGCAGACTAGTCAAAGAAGGGGTCTTAGGCGATTTGGTTCTCGAACCAATGGAAGTCTGTGAGTCTTGTTTAGAGGGTAAGATGACCAAAAGGCCCTTTCCTGCAAAGGGCAATAGAACCAATGCATTGTTGGAATTAGTTCATACTGATGTGTGTGGACCAATAAATATTAGAGCAAGGGGTGGTTATGAGTATTTCATAACATTTACTGATGACCACTCTAGGTATGGATATGTCTACCTAATGCAGCACAAGTCTGAAGCCTTTGAAAAGTTCAAAGAGTTTAGGGCTGAAGTGGAAAAGCAATTGGGTACACATATCAAGGTCATTCGATCTGATCGAGGTGGCGAGTACCTCTCTAATGAGTTTATTGATCACCTCATACAGAATGGGATTCTGTCACATTTGACTGCACCTGGCACGCCTCAGTAGAATGGTGTAGCTGAGAGAAGGAACTAGACTCTTTTAGACATGACTAGGTCAATGATGAGCTATTCAAAGTTGCCATTATTCCTTTGGGGTTATGCTTTGGAAACCGCTGCATACATACTAAATCTAGTGCCAAGCAAATCTGTTCCCAGGACACCACGGGAGATGTGGATTAGGCGCAAGCCTTCTTTGCAACATCTCCGGATATGGGGGTGTCCGGCACATGTGCTGAAAGGAAAGATGAGCAAGTTGGATTCTAGATTAGAAGTATGTTATTTTGTAGGGTATCCAAAGGGTACTTATGGATGGTATTTTTATGATCCAAGAGAACAGAAAGTGTTTGTTAGTACAAATGCTATTTTCTTAGAGGATGATTATATCATGAACCATAAACCTAAGGGAAGGATAGATCTGAGAGAAATAGAAGGAGAGCCCTGAGTCCAACCCGCAGTTGATAATGATGTAAATCAAGAAAATACTACTTCTTCACCCATTTCTGCACCGGTACCTCGTCGTAGTGGGAGGATTATCAGCCAGCCTGATAGATACATGTTCTTAGGAGAAGTTTTTGAAGCTGTCTCTATAGAATCTGAATCTGATCCTGCCACATATGAAGATGCAATGGCTGATGTTGATTCAGATCATTGGGTTAAAGCTATGAAGGCTGAATTAGAATCTATGGATTCTAATCAGGTCTGGGATCTTGTAGAACTTCCAGCCAATATTAAACCCATTGGTTGTAAGTGGGTCTACAAGAGGAAAAGAGGATCTGATGGAAAGGTTGAGACCTTTAAGGCTAGGCTTGTAGCGAAAGGTTATACTCAGAGGGAGGGCATTGACTATGAGAAAACCTTCTCGTCGGTAGCCATGCTCAAGTCCATCAGAATACTCTTATCCATTGCTGTATGCCTAGATTATGAGATTTGGCAGATGAACGTCAAGACTGCATTCTTAAATGGCAATCTTGAGGAGGACATCTATATGCAACAACAGAAGGGTTCATAGCTGGTCGGAAAGGTAACTTGGTATGCAAGCTGCAAAAGTCCATTTATGGGCTTAAGCAGGCATCCAGGAGTTGGAACATCCGATTTGACCAAGTGGTCAAGTCGTTTGGTTTCATACAGAATCTGGATGAACCTTATGTATACAAGAAGTGTGAAGGGAAAGTGGTGCCCTTTCTTGTGCTTTACGTTGACGATATTCTACTCATTGGAAATGATGTAGCGGCATTGTCAACGGTCAAGGTTTGGCTAGCTAGTACTTTCGATATGAAGGATCTAGGAGAGGCGAGCTACATTCTTGGAATAAAGCTCTTTCGAGATCGCAAGCGAAAGATAATGGGATTGTCTCAAGCTGGTTATATCGATAAGATGCTAACTAGGTTTTCTATGGATAATTCGAAGAAAGGTTTGTTACCTTTCAAGCATGGTTTAGCGTTCTCCAAGGACCAGTGTCCCAAGACACAGGAGGAGAGGAATCGCATGGCAGGAATTCCATATGCTTCGGCAGTTGGAAGTCTCATGTATGCGATGTTATGCACTAGACCAGATATCTGTTTTGCCGTTGGCATGGTTAGCAGATATCAATCGAATCCAGGTCCAGAGCATTGGACAGCCGTTAAGCACATTCTTAAGTACTTGAGAAGGACTAAAGATTACATGCTTATGTACGGTGGTAATGAGTTAATTCCAGTAGGATACACTGACTCAGACTTTATGTCAGATAAAGATTCGAGGAAGTCAACATCCGGACATCTCTTTACCTTGGGAGGTGGTGCTGTTAGTTGGAGGAGCATTAAGCAGAAATGCATTGCAGACTCAACTACAGAAGCTGAGTATGTGGCTGCTTGTGAAGCCGCAAAGGAAGCTGTTTGGCTCAAAAAGTTCCTTATAGAGCTCGAGGTGGTACCAGCGTCATTGTCACCCATTACGCTTTATTGTGATAATAGTGGGGCAGTGGCTCAGTCCAAGGAGCCAAGGAACCACGGAAAAGGGAAGCACGTTGTAGACACCCCAATTTTGACCAAACATCGAATTTAGGAGAGTGTCACCTCCATGTCCGATGATGATAAGGACCGAAAGATTCGAAGTATTCCAAGCTCTTCAGAAAGTTCTCTAAACGCGGTAAAATTTCACAGAAAGAGGAAAATACCAGGTATTTAGGAGAATTCAGGTATAAAACACAATTTTCGGAAAAGATCTTCAAAAATCATTTGCTTTGGGAAAAAGAAAATCTAAAAGAGGGAATCTTAGCTAAAAACGGCACACGGCGGACTGCCGCGGCACTCAGTGAGTGCCGCACGACAGTCATAGAGTGCCGGGCCGGCATTCACCAAGTGCCGCCAACAATTTCTGACTACCGTTCACTTTTAAAGTCTGTATTTTGCAGAGCAATACGTATGCGTATGCGAATAAGAACAAAAAACTGATAAAGTAAGACTGACAAATGTTGGGAATATGCCCTCAAACCAGTTAGTTGGACAATGGAATATCATAATGCATTTATGCATGTTAGTTCATGAGATGAATATTAGACTGGAATCCTTAAACAACATTGTATGTGGTTCATTTGTGTATGTGATTACACATGTGAGATATGAATCACAAATCCTTGTTGTTTCAAATAAGTCACAGTGGATGATAAGTCTGGATAACTTATCAGGTATACACTGTAGCATGATTAACGTCTACGGGGTAGAATGATGAATCTCATTCATAAGAGTCTTTGACTCTTGGTTAATATGCTAGTGCACTCGGTGCATTGACGGACCTGAGTTAAACCTATTGACACCTAAACGCTGTCACCGTCAATAGGAACTCAAAACTTGTATAGGGATACATGTCCTTAATCCTGAGACAGTTATGGACGCAAGTTGTATGCTTGGTTGCTTTGACTTACCAATCAGTGAGGTCTTGCAAGATCAACACCTGGGTATCTTGGGTAAATCAAGTATGCAACGTTGGGAACATATATTGTCAAGATGGAATTCTACCCTCTTCAATAAAACGAAGAGTAAGTATTCCCTCGAGAATGTCACTAGGAGTGATTACTGAGAGCTGGCCAGCCTTGTCAACAAAGTGTTATTGTTGACATGTTTAGTAATCCAAGAGTAGTGAATGATACTTGAGGAATATAAGATGTACTATCTATTGGGTCGACAGTATCTTAAGACATACATCCCAATGATAGATACGAATACTGCCTGGTAGAGGGACTTGCGTATCATATTATACAAGTCTAGCAATCACTTATGTATGTGTGATTATGTTCTTATGCACTGGAGTGCAATTATCATTTTATAGTGGCATTAATGATAATTGATTAATTATTGATTCCTTAGTCAAGAGTACTGACTAGATGGAATAATAATTAATCGGAGCCAGTAATTAAGAACCTAGGAGGTCCCACTCTTAGCTCCGCCAGAATGCTTGGAAAGGCAAATGAGAATGCTGTCAAGACTGGTTCGATCGATCGAAGTTGTTTTGATCGATTGAAGTCTAGACAGGTTCGATCGATCGAAAGAGGTTCGATCGATCGACAGTTCGATCGATCGAAGTCACTTCGATCGATTGAAAGTAAGGTCGGTTCTGGGAATCTATAAATAGGGCAGCTTCGTCCAGAAAAAAAAAGGTTCATCGTTTTTAACGTACCAGTTGCTGCAGAACCTGTTTAGAGTTCCCAAACCTTCCCTATTCTCACTATTAGGGTTCCCACCAACCCTAGCCACTCTGGGAGCATTCGAGGAGACATAAGGGTGAAGATTTCCTAGAGGTTGCTGCTGCACACACAAGGAGAAGGACAAAAATCAGAATTGGGTTCAAGACCTAAGGTATAGAATCTTCTCCATCTTGTTATGCGCATCTATGGAGTTAATAAGTAGTAGATCCAAGGCTACCAATAAAAGTTTTGAACTTTGTTTTCCGCTGCGCGTTTAGATTTAATTTTAAACCTGTTTTTCCTACAATTGGTATCAGAGCCTCGCTTATTTGGATCTATAGATGCGTTTTGGAACACTAGTTTTGATTTGCATGTTGATTTTAGGACTGTTTTCAAAACTGCATCGTCACAGATCCGTTTCTGCAGTGTTTATGCAGCAGAATACAAATCTGTGATTGCATTGGATGCAAGGTGGGTTCGATCGATCGAAGTAATCTCGATCGATCGAACATCATCTGTTCTCAAGCGTTCGAACTAGTTTCGATCGATCGAACTTTGGTTCTGTTCGATCGATCGAATGTTGGTCGATCGATCGAGACTGCTCTTTTGTCCAGGTGTTCAGTTTACAGATTTAAAGGTTTTAAAACATTTACTTTAAATTTTTATTTATTCTATAAGTTTTTCAAAACATTCTGTGAAACTGAAAGTTCAATCGATTGAACTATGTTCAATCGATCGAAGGTTCAATCGATCGAACCTTTTCGATCGATCGAAGTGTGACAGAGCAGTGATGCTGTTTTAAGTTCTAATTCAGTATGTAAAGAGTTTATATACTGTGTGAATTAATTAGGGGTTCCAATGGTACATATATTTGTTATATATATGCGTGGTTGTGCGTGTGACTAACCTTTTTGCAGCAAGCTTAGTCCGCTATCTCCCATGGCACCAAGACTTTTAAATTTTGTATTTAATTGTTGGTTTGGATTTAAGGCTTATGTAAAGGGCGCTGCGACTTCAATCCTATGAAAAGGAAAGTCGCACCGGTTTCCCTAGCCTTTTATTTTATTGTTGTTATTTCTATTTCTAGATAAATTGTAAGCTTCCAGAGAAGTATAGGACCAATGTAATAGAATTAGAAAATCCATGAAGATGGAGGAGCAAGCCGTTGTCCATGAAGATGGAGTTGGAGGCAATCAAACCAAGAAGAAGGTTCTATGGAGATAGAGTCATGGGAGATAGAGGCATTGTTGAATGCTTTTATTTCATTTTAGTTTTTGTTTTATGTGCTTAGTTGTGATTGGAATTTTATATATTGTTACTACTTGCATGCACGTAAAACAGGTTTTCTAAAATGAAATTCAAAAACCTTTTTTCCAACACATTAGCAAACACTTGATGTTTATGGGCAATGTGAAGAAATTTTTTTTCAAATTGAAAAATTCCTATTAGTTCATTGTAAGTATGAGAATTACTCTGTGTCACCCAGCCATGGGTGATCATTCCATACGGAGGGTATTTCTTATTGATTACTAGATATGAACTTCTTATAAAAATCTAGTGGGAGAGGGACTTATTTTATAACTCCCACGGTCTTCCATAAACGGTTCATTGTAAGGTGGGTAGTATATTCTGTGTCACCCAGCCATGGGTGATCATTCCATACGGAGGATAGACTATTCATTGGTTACTAGATATGAACTTCCTTTGGATAGAATCAATGAGACGCGTTAGAGGGTGACCACTACACTAAGGCACTACTTGAGGCGGTTGTCATTGGATTCTAGTTAATGGTAAACACTAGCTAAGCTATGGGTAAGGGATTCCACACGGAGCATTATCCAGAAACTTAGAGACCAAAAGTTCAGGAGTCATGAATTGTTTTGTAAGAGTTGCATGACATTCATGATGGGTTTCCCAATCAGGCTATGAGGTTATGATCGCCACACGGAGACTTAATTTCATAGGCTTGACATCCTGAAGACAATTAATGAGTTGGTTAAGGGAATTCCAATGTATCATATAAATTGTCATATTCATGATTTCCATATTGTAATTCTGTTACATTATTTGTATTTCAGATTCATAATGTCTAGCCCACTTGCTATAACCATGATCCAGAATAAGCTAATTGGAAATAACTACGTTGAATGGAAACTGGAACTGGATGAATTGTTAACTGCTAATGGATGTAAATACGTTCTTACCATTCCCTGTCCACCTATTCCATACCATGACACCCCAACTGATCTTGCGGATCAATATTGGCAATGGATAAGATTTGATGGTATAGCTCGCTCTAGCATCTTAGACTCTTTGTCTGATGTGTTGAAGCAGCAACATCAACCTTTGAACACTGCCCGTGCTATAATATTGAACCTCGAGGAGATGTTTGGGGAACTGAGACGTACTGCAAGGCTTAGAGCCTTGGAGTTAGTCATGGACACCAGAATGTTGGAAGGAACTTCAATAAGAGAGCATGTTTTTAAAATGATTACTTATTTCAAAGTAATGGAAGTTCTTGGTTCCGACATTGATGGTGAGACTCAAGTTGACATAATCTTGCATTCGTTGCCTTCATCATTCACTCAATTTAAAAAGTTTTTTAAAATGAGTAAAACAGTTTTTTCAACAAGTGAGTTGATGAGCTCTCTTGAGGCAACGATGGATATAGTCAAAGAGGAGTCAAATGTTCAGAACATTGGAATGGCTTCATCTTCTGGAACTAAGCCTAAGAGCATAAGTTCAGAGAAGGAGAAGCAAGACTCAAGGATAGGTGAGCCTAAGCCAACTGTTGGGAAGAAGGCAAGACTTGGAAAGGGAAAGGCTGGTGCCGTGCCAAAAGGAAAGTGTTTCCATTGTGGCATGAGAGGGCATTGGAAAAGGAACTGTATGGAATACTTGACTGCCAAAAGGCAAGGTACGATTCTTTCACTAGTTTTTGAAGTAAGTTGAAAAACTGATACTTCAACTACTATGGGCACTAATTCTATATTTTCTAAATTATATCTGTAATTGTTGCAGGGAATTGGAAAATAAGAATGTGCAGTGATTAGAAGATCTTGATTGCCTTTTGGGATCTGATGCAAGAGTTGCTATTAGATTAATAGTTTTATATTGTAATAAAACTTTGGAGTTATTAGATGGATTTCAGTTTTGAATTAATGAATAATATTTATTCTTTTGATTTTGGTACTGAAATTCTTGATTAAAAGAAAGCGTTCTTTTATGTGATCTAAATAACTTGTCAAGCAAGTATCTCACCAATTTACTCTTGTTTCTCATATATTATCTAATGTAGTATTTAAATGACTCATGGGTATTTTACCATCTAAAAGGATAGCACCCTCAACTAATTCTATGACTTTTTGGTTTTGAGGTTAGATCATATTTAATCTAAATAGGATAAATGGGGAGTAAAGGATAGGATCCTAAACTCTTTCGGTTGCTAAGACCATTGCCTATTTGTCAATCCTATTTAGAGAGTAAATGTGATCAGATCATATTAATCTAAATTAGGATAAATGGGGAGTAAAGGATTGGATCCTAAAACTTTTTTGGTTGTTGAAACCACTACCTGTTTGTCAATCCTATTTAGAGGCTAATATGATCAGGTGACTTTTCTTTTGAAAATCACACGACCAAGGACTTATTAGAATTAGGACATACTCATGTATGTAGGGCAATAAACATTAGAGTTGAAAAGTAGTTTCGACTACTTTGGATACTGATATACATTTACTTATTGCATCTTCATCCTCAATTTTGAAGAAATTCAAAAGTTTTGGAATGAAGAGTAATTGGTAAAAGAATATCATTGCCTTTTGATTTGATCAAAATGGTGAGTATCTATCTAATGTATTTATTGTCCAAAGGAGATAAGAATGAGATTCTTTCTCGACAGTCTACACCTAGTGCGCCTCCACGGGATGGTGTAGCAGGTAGAAGGAACTATCTTCTTTTAGATATGACTGGGTCATGGGATGAGTTATTTAGAGTTACTACTATTCCTTGTTTTTCTCGATGGAACTACAATGTATATACTGGATCTTATTCAAAAGAAAATCTTTTCGATAGATATCCCCAAAGTTGTGAAAAGAATGCGACTTCTTTCTCATGGTAACTTTGGATAAGGATGTCTAGCACTTTGGTGTAAAGAAATGATGAGCCCTTTGAATCTAGATTAGAAGTATAATATTTTTTTAGTGTTTCCAGAGAAAACAAAAGTTGGTTGGAGACCAAATTTTGCAAAGGAAAGATAATATAAAAGAGTAAAGTAATTTATATCTTAAAGCAATCTATAAATCATCTAGAACTAAAATCTACTACCTCTTCATCCATTCCTACATTGGTACTTCATTGCAGTGGGAGAATTCTCAACATTGTTGAAATTCCCTGGTGCATTGAAGTTTTGTGATAAGGAAGCTCTGGTATGTGATTTGCATAAGTCTATGGACTAAAGCAATCATCCAGAGATAAGGACATCTGTTTTGACATATTGGTCAAAATACTTTGGATTCATCTAAAGTGTGGATGTAGCTTAAGTGGATGAAAGGATCCTTGCGCAAAGGAAGTGTGGTGGTGATTATGGTTCCATATATTGATGACATCTTTATCATTGCGATATGTTAAAGTAGTATCATCAATGATTAAGGTTAAGTTTCTACAGTATACTTGATATTTATGATCTCGGTGAGGCGAGCTATAATCTTATGATTTTTGCTCATTCAAGATCAGAAAGTTAAGATAATGAGATTGTCTCAAACTTCTATATCATAAAGTTGCTGGCTAGATTCAACGTGGAACGTTTTGATAAAGGTTTTTCACCTTTGAACATAACCTATTGCTCTTTCAAGATTTGTATCTTGGGATACAAGATGAAAGATATCACATGAAAGGTATATCATAAGCCTTCGCTATTGATAAACTTTGTATGTGATGTTAGGTATGGATATCAGTTATACCATTGAGGTTGTTCACAGATATCAGTCCAAATGAATGTTCAAGTTTTCTAAACTATCATAAAGTATATATTCTCTAGGGCTTGAGAAAGAACTAGCGGATATATGCAGGGTGATGGTGTTTTGGACAATGTTCAAATTAGCTTTACTGGATACATGTCATGTGACGTCTTTTGTCTAGGGATATAGTATAACATGAAGATGTTTTACTATGGATTGTTTCAGTCGATGATCATCAGTCCCTATGCAAAACCTTACGGGTTAAGGATTTTGACAAGTCACAGAGACTATGCTAGTGTTAGTACTAACGCTATATGGTTATGAGTGCAAGTGGGAGTTTGTTGGGAATATGCCCTCAAACCAGTTAGTTGGACAATGGAATATCATAATGCATTTATGCATGTTAGTTCATGAGATGAATATTAGACTGGAATCCTTAAACAACATTGTATGTGGTTCATTTGTGTATGTGATTACACATGTGAGATATGAATCACAAATCCTTGTTGTTTCAAATAAGTCACAGTGGATGATAAGTCTGGATAACTTATCAGGTATACACTGTAGCATGATTAACGTCTACGGGGTAGAATGATGAATCTCATTCATAAGAGTCTTTGACTCTTGGTTAATATGCTAGTGCACTCGGTGCATTGACGGACCTGAGTTAAACCTATTGACACCTAAACGCTGTCACCGTCAATAGGAACTCAAAACTTGTATAGGGATACATGTCCTTAATCCTGAGACAGTTATGGACGCAAGTTGTATGCTTGGTTGCTTTGACTTACCAATCAGTGAGGTCTTGCAAGATCAACACCTGGGTATCTTGGGTAAATCAAGTATGCAACGTTGGGAACATATATTGTCAAGATGGAATTCTACCCTCTTCAATAAAACGAAGAGTAAGTATTCCCTCGAGAATGTCACTAGGAGTGATTACTGAGAGCTGGCCAGCCTTGTCAACAAAGTGTTATTGTTGACATGTTTAGTAATCCAAGAGTAGTGAATGATACTTGAGGAATATAAGATGTACTATCTATTGGGTCGACAGTATCTTAAGACATACATCCCAATGATAGATACGAATACTGCCTGGTAGAGGGACTTGCGTATCATATTATACAAGTCTAGCAATCACTTATGTATGTGTGATTATGTTCTTATGCACTGGAGTGCAATTATCATTTTATAGTGGCATTAATGATAATTGATTAATTATTGATTCCTTAGTCAAGAGTACTGACTAGATGGAATAATAATTAATCGGAGCCAGTAATTAAGAACCTAGGAGGTCCCACTCTTAGCTCCGCCAGAATGCTTGGAAAGGCAAATGAGAATGCTGTCAAGACTGGTTCGATCGATCGAAGTTGTTTCGATCGATTGAAGTCTAGACAGGTTCGATCGATCGAAAGAGGTTCGATCGATCGACAGTTCGATCGAACGAAGTCACTTCGATCGATTGAAAGTAAGGTCGGTTCTGGGAATCTATAAATAGGGCAGCTTCGTCCAGAAAAAAAAAGGTTCATCATTTTTAACGTACCAGTTGCTGCAGAACCTGTTTAGAGTTCCCAAACCTTCCCTATTCTCACTATTAGGGTTCCCACCAACCCTAGCCACTCTGGGAGCATTCGAGGAGACATAAGGGTGAAGATTTCCTAGAGGTTGCTGCTGCACACACAAGGAGAAGGACAAAAATCAGAATTGGGTTCAAGACCTAAGGTATAGAATCTTCTCCATCTTGTTATGCGCATCTATGGAGTTAATAAGTAGTAGATCCAAGGCTACCAATAAAAGTTTTGAACTTTGTTTTCCGCTGCGCGTTTAGATTTAATTTTAAACCTGTTTTTCCTACAACAAAAACGCGGCAATCAATTAATTTCCACGGCATTTGATGAATGCCGCGCGGCAGTCGCGTAGTGCCGCGACGGCAGTCATGAACTGCCGCGACGGCATTCACGGACTGCCGCGACAATTTCTGGACTTCCGCGCTGGGCAGCAGTCTGCCTAATTTCAGAAAGTACACATTGTACCACCAAATGAGAGAATTACACCTGTTTTTTGCTCCGAATTTACAGAAATTACCTAGGTATTTTTGTCTATATAAGAAGAGGTATCTTCATTGAGGGAGAGGAACAACACATACAAAAAAACACTACCATTACACCAACATTTTTTTAGAGAGAAAAGGAGAGAGTTTGGAAACTAGAGAGAAGAGCTTGGAAAATCTTCAAAGGAGAAAAGCTTTGAGGATAGTTTGGAGGTGATCCTCTAACCATTAAGTTGTTTCTTTTCATTCTTTCTTTTAAGTCTCTAAACTACTTAGTTTTCTTTGTTTTATTTCTCTTATTGTTCATACTTCCTTCTTGAGACTCTTGGAGATCCTCAATATCTCTCTTGAAATCTCTTGAATATGATCTTTTGAATCCCATGTAAGCTTATGCTTCACATGGGAGTTAAAGTTTGATCATCACTTCACTTTGTAAACAAATAGGTGGATCCAAGTCCATATTCATGACTTGGATTCTCTAACTTGGAATTTCATGGGGTTTTCTCTATATCCTCTTGAAGTTCATGAGCTAGTTCTTTGATTCTTCTTCTCTTTTTCTTGTTTATGTTCTTCTCTTGAGATTCTTGGAGATCTTCAATATCTCTCTTGAAAGCTCTTTGAGTTTGATCTTTTGAATCTTATGTAAGCTTATAATTCACATGAGATTTAAAGTTGATCATCATTTTAGTAAGAACAAGTAGATGAATCCAAACCCCTACCATGGTTTGGGTCTTCTAAGCTTGAGTTTTCATGGAGTCTCCTTATATTCCTTGAAAAACTCATGAGTTTTAGTCATGTCTTGATCTCCAATGACCATCAAATGGTAGGAGAAATGGTTTGGTTTAAACCCAACTTCATGGTTTAATAGTTGGAGTTACCAAATAAAAGTTGAACTTGACAAATGAAAACAGTGAGTTCACAAACTATTTTTGATCAAAGATTTTTAGTTCGAAATCTAACCGTTGAAATCAAGTGAAACCAACGGGAAAGTGTCAATAACACAGTAATCTACCACTGTAATTTTTGTTTTAAGGTGGTTTTATGTTTAGAAAGGTTTGATCATGGGTTTTGTGAGTCAACCACAATCTGTCCAGAGTTTCAGAATAGTTTCAGAACAGCAAGTCCATTTTGAAATTCATAAATCAGAAGTCTAATGGAGTTGTTGGGGTCTCTAATAATTGTTTCGGGGTACCTTAATGTGTTAGGAAGATCCCCTAAAAAGATCCAAGTGTTTCTCATCTTTTTACTATTTTTAAAAAATCAAACAATATCTCTGGACAGAGAGTTGTAACCGTTGAAACCTCGATTTTCTTTTTGATTTGGAAACTAGACTGACAGAGGCATCTTGTGTCCAAATTTCACCGACATCAAACCATGGGAGACGTGCTTTGTCTTTTCTTAAAGTTCTGGTCTGCTCTCTGCAATTTTCAGAATTTCATGACACATTTGACAAACTTTGTAAATAATGGCCCAAATGATTCTCTTATGACTTAGGGCTTAAACCATATCTTAATAATGATTAATTAGACTTAAATCTCAAAGCTAAATGATTCAAATCAATGAATAAATTCATAGTTAATAGCCTACTCTTGTTCATATTCATGAATTCATGTACATTAATGCTTATAATTAGAATTAGTAATTGGATAAAGTTGGATTTCATTGCTCGCCAGATATAAGCTAGAGAATTAGGATTGATTGTTTGATATCATATTATTATTATGTGAAGCATGTGGACTAACCCTTTGTTTTGTAGCGCTATTAAGGTATGATTTCTAGGACTCCTCTTTAGTTTATCTTAATTTCTTGATTTTATTGATTTTTCGACTTAATGCGCGACACCTTAGAATTAGGTTTTGCCTTATGTGTATATGTGATTAGAGACTCTTTTTTAGGATTTTCTTTTCTTTGTATGCATCGCACATTTAAATATCGCTGCTGGATCCCAGGTAAGTTCTCTTGTTCCTTATTGCATATCATGTTGCTTGCTACTTGAAATATGTGATTTATGAACGATATTTTGCCATTAGCAATTTTACACCCTTTGGACATGTTTTTTGTGATGTATATGTATATATGTATTACTTGAGGGCATGCTTAGATTAATAAATTTGATTAAAAGGATGATGAGTAGAGGCCTATCGGAAGATAGGATGAGAGAGGGTGTTTAGTCCCACGGGCTCCTTCCTCTCTCATTCCATAATCCCCGGACCTAGTTAATCTTTGGTTTCTAAAAGATCAGTTTGCTTTTAAAATGGTTTCTTAATTTTTCTTTTAAAAATTAAGTGGCGACTCATTTGTTTTAGAAATTGATTTTGAAAAGCTGTGGGTAAGGAAAAATGCGATATCCACAATCTGGCGACTCTGCTGGGGATCGAACCCAGAATCTCTGGTTTCGAAGACCAGAATTCTGATTTTGGGTTCACTTGAGGATTAGACTTGAAAAATATCCTTTTAATCGAATTAATTAATCTTTGTGTGCCTATTGCATTTCACTTGCATGTCCAGCCAGTCGATTGCACGGAACTATGACCTTGGAGGCTCGGGGCAACCCGGTCGGTCAAGTCATCATGGGACTGTGTGATCACCCTTGATCTCGTACCATGATTTGGTATATGAAGCATCCTATCGGGTGTGTGTCAAGGGTCCCTTATTTGACCAAAACCCAGCCTTTGCATAGTAGTTTCTATAGAACATTTCAATCTTAGGAAATCAATTCTTGATTAGGGTTATGTGCTAGGAAGTTTTGTATGCCCGGAAGGGATTACTTAAGATGGTGACGATACTTGCTTGATGAAAGATGAATAATCTTTTAATCACCTTTTAGCAATTTCTCCTCGTGTTACATGACATTTGGAGGACATGTCGAACCTTGATTATAAGATTATACTTCTTATATCATGTTTAGTTAAGCATCATTGACCTTGTATGCATCCAAATTTATGCAAAGTACGGTAATAATCCGATCATGTGATCCTTCTACCCCGAAAGAATTTTAAAACCATCTTTGAAAGCAAATGGATTTTTGTAATCTTCATCCCAAAGTTCAATTGCTCTTTCAAAAATCTTTGGAGTTCACTTTTGATTAAAGCTCCAAACTAATCTTTGGGAATTGTTTTTGAAAAAATGCTCTTCAAATGAATTTTAAAGCAAAATTTCAATCAAATTATCTTCATTGAGAAATGTTTTCACATCCTCATTTTTTTTAAATAAAAGATTCAAAATTCTTGAGAATTGTTTTTGAAAGATCTCATCGTTCTAAAGAAATGCTTTTCAAATGAAGTTCGAAATTTTTCTGCATATCCAACCTTTGAGAGGGTAGTAAAGATCGCAATGAAAGGAGAAGTTGGCGCACTTGACGTGGGTGAGGATCTTATGTGCTTATGTGTTTACCTGTTAGGATTAGAATTTTCCTTTACTTTGGCATATAGAGTAGGCACACACACATGCATTTCATTCGTGTGCCATGTATGCAGTGCATGCATCAAATCATAAGAGCATGTATATTTTGCAATCGATATCATTACATACGTGTAGCGTACAGACTCAATATCTTCTTCCCAATTAAGATCAAAGTCCCTAAAAAAAAAAAAATCCCTTACTATTCAATTCTGCATGCGGACCTTTTTCCTATCTGTTTTCTTGAAAGAGTGGAACAACCAAATCCCCTAGTAAGGACACTTCTAATCTTCTCGGGTTTATCTCTCTTACTTAGAGGAGATCATAGACCATCATGTCGAGATAGACCCAGCAATGGCCTACAGAGCTTTGGAGGAGAAAGTAAGCAAACTGCAAGTCGTTGTTGAGCAACAAGATTCTAGGGTAAAGCAATTGGAGGGGGTCATGCTTGAGTTCATTCAATTATTGAAAGGTCAAATGGGCCCTGATGAGGAAAAGATGGATCAGAGAATAATAGATTGCTTAAAGAAGCATCAACGGGCATGTCTGAACCTACCTGTGCACCGAAGCCCATGTCCAAACCCAACCTATCACCAAAGTCCATACCCAAGCTCAACCATTCACCAAAGCCCACATCCAGGCCCAATCCCAACTAACCAAAGAGCCATTCCAAGTCCACAAACCAACTCAAGCTCAAAGTCAAATTCAGAATCAAACCAAGCCCGCAAGCCGAGGACCTTCACCAACCTTGGCATGCCATTATCCATGGCCTTTGGTCACCTTGTCAAGAATGGTCATCTCAACCCCCTGGACCCAAGGCCACTACCAAATCCCTTACCCCGCAAATGTGACCTGTCTTTGTACTGTGCCTACCACCAGACCCCTGGCCATACAACTAACTATTGCACGAAACTCCGCCACGATATCCAAGATCTCATTGAGCATAAAATCATCACTCCTTTGCTGAACCAACCAAGTGACATCTAGCATGACATACAATCTTTTCAATCACAGCCATCGCTGAATACTCTCAAGGGATTCGTTGCCTCCATGAGTACGCAACAACCAAATGTCCCCAACCTAATCAAAAGAATCGAAAAAGGCATTGACAATACTCGGTATGAGTCAGAAAAGGGCCATTCGACTGAAAAATGGTCCATAAGGGCGGATGTTGTTCCCACAAAGATACAGAAGGGGAATGATGAACCCGAGGACGATGCTAGTGAAGTGATAGTGTTCGGAACTGCTGCTGCTAAAGCAAATGTGGATGCTCTTGGAAATCTAGTCAATTGAAAATCATCTGTGACACTCCAATTGAGACCAAGTCAAGTCTGGTAGTCGAGTTATGTTAGGTTGGGGTCAAATGTTAAGTCCAGTTGAGTCTTCTGGTCAGTCTGTTATCAAGTCTATTTGCAGGTCTTTGTCGAGTTTATCGAGTCGAGTGATGTAATCCTCCTTCCCTACTAGTTGAATAAAATCTCATTTTTCTTGATTCAGTGTGTTGAGTCGTGAATGTATGGATCATTAAGACCAAAAGAAAAAAAAAGAGGAGAAGAAAAGTCACCTTTTCAAATGATCATGGAAAGTACTTTGTTAATAAATCTTTGCATTGAAAAGGATCCCCAAGTGATCAAAGCAAATTTTGTGCCAAAACCATGGAGAAGTAGAGAATTGATTAGCTTTACTTTAAGAATTTAAAGATGCTCTTGCTCAATCCTGAAAAGATGAACTTGGAACATGAAGCTTGCTCACCGTCCCCTTCTCTCAAATACCAAGCCTAAAAGATGAGCCCAACCAGTCTAAAGCCATAAACTGGGTCCTTGATGGTAGCCAGACATTTTAATGAACTTCTTATTCCAAAAAAGAAAAGAAAAAGAAAAAGAGCTTGCTAGGATGAAAACCCGGAAGGGCGCTTAGGCAAAAGTTAGAGCACAAAAAAAGAAAAAAAAAAAAAAAGAAAAAAAGAAAGAAAGAGCTCGCTAGGATGAAAACCCGGAAGGGCGCCTAGGCAAAAGTTAGAGCAAAAATAAGATACGTGTTGATCTCAAAAATCCTAATCCTAGCCATTCAAAATCATGGAAAGAATAAGAGATAGTAAGGTAGAGAAAAGAAAGGAAAGAGAAAAGAAAAGGCAGAGAATAGATGAGATTGAGAATTCTTGAGCAGATCATTGGCACATGAACTATCTCAAGGCTTTGTGTTGTTCTTAACAAAGAAAAGAGATTAGAAATGAAAAGAGGGACTTGTCAGCTTCCAAAAAAAGACTCAAACACTAAGTGAGCCTAAAACAATGCAGAGATATCTTTGAAAAAAAGAAACAAATAAAGATTCGAAGGACTGATATTACTTTGTGAATAGGATGGAGTATGAATAAAATATGATGAGAATTGTAAAAGATTAACTGGCTGGTGAAAAGGTTAAAGAATCAACCGTCAAATAAAAGAGAAGAAAAGAAAAGAAAAGAGGAAAGAAAAAAGAATAAAGGAAGAAGTAGTTCATCATGCTATACAAGGGCTACCACAAGTGACATGCACTCCCTAGACCCAAATGGCAACATGGCTCGAAAAGCCCACCAATTCTTGAAGCCTAATTCTTTCAAGACCTCCAGAGTAGATGAACTACGCTTTGACCTGATTCCCACTTGAGGATACATAGGCAACCTGCTCGGTTCGGTCATCACCCCATCATCTCATGCTATCCTTCTTTCAGGGCTTGGCCGAACTACTTTGGACCTGATTCCCGCTCGGGGATAAGTAGGCGAACCTCCCAAGGTTCTCGGTCCATAACCATCCCTAAACTTTAAGCAGCACCCTTTTGCGCCTTTTGGTTCCCTTCCTTCAGACTAGGGGCAAACTTACGTTTGCCTGAAGTCACATATATATCGCCAAACCAGGGGCAAACTTCCTTTGCTGAAAATCCCTTTTATCATAGAAGCACGCCCCTAAGTTTCTTTCAAACTAGGGGCAAACTTTGTTTGCCAAAATCCCTCGTTGCCAGAGGCAAGTTCTCAAGCAATTGAGTTTGTTTTGAAAGGATTGAAATAGAGTGCCTTTCATTCTATAAGCTAAAACACTAATTTGGAGCACATTCTAGATGAGCAAAGAATTCGCTAATTTGAAAAGAGGAGGTTTTCAGAGTTTAGATTTATCAGCAAAGCACTACCATTTGTAAGATGATGAATAAATGAAAGGTGAAATGATACATTATTCACAATGAAAGCACATTGATTCATAATGAATGAAGAGTTTGAGTCAGTCATTTTGAGTAACTAGCTTTGTCAGGTCTGTCCTCCTTTGATGAGTCAATAAATGGTCTCAAATGTGTGGGTTTAAGATGATGAATAAAGAACTGAAAAGTCTTCATGAGCATCCCAAGAGCAGTACAAGCAGAGGTTTCGAACACTATCACAACATAAAGTGGCAATATAAGAAGAGTCCAAAACTAGGGGCAAAGGTGACTTCCCTCTTTTGATAGAATCGATGTGTTTCTTCCAAAGGCCCGCGAATGCAGAAAATCATTCTTTATATCAGCTCCGTTCAAATTCTTTGAGTCTTGCTTAGAAAATAAATTGAATTGAGTCTGATTGACTCCTAATAAATGAGATTCGAACTTAATTTGAGTCAAAATGACTTCGGATTTGGTGAAACTAAATTTGTTTGAGTCTGACTGACTCCTGATATGAAAAGTGGGACAAATGGAGTTTGATTAACTCCTGATTTTGAAAAAGTTGAATTGATTTGAGTCTGATTGACTCCCAATTTAAGAAATTGAACTAAACTGAATTGATTTGAGTCCAATTGACTCTCGATTTTTTTAATTAAATTGCAACATAAGTCCCCAAAAGGGCTGTTGATTGTCGCTTTCGCAACATAAGTCCTTGAAAGGCTGTTGACCATCGTTCTTGCTTGTAAGCCTCTGAGTGGCTATTGACCGATATCTTACCATGTTGTTTAGTGCTTCTCTATGCGTTAGTCCTCAATGGCAGCTTCTCTTCACCTTGCATTAGGCCTCAATGACAACTTTGTGTTAGGCCTCAATGGCAGCATTATATGTGTTAGTCCTCAATGGCAGCATTATATGTATTAGTCCTCAATGGCAGCATTATATGTGTTAGGCCTCAATGGCAGCATTATATGTGTTAGTCCTCAATGGCAGCATTATATGTGTTAGGCCTCAATGGCATCATTATATGTGTTAGGCCTCAATGGCAGCATCATTTGTGTTAGGCCTCAATGGCAACCTTGCATTAGTCCTCAATGGCAGCATCATTTGAGTTGGTCCTCAATGGCATCTGCATTAGTCCTCAATGGCAGCATCATTGGCGTTAGTACTCAATGGCAGTGTCTTTTAGGCCTCAATGGCAATCCTTGTCACTCATGATCAATGGCAATCTTTTTGAACTTGCATTAGTCCTCGATGGCAGCATCTTTTTGGTCAATACTGAAGTCCTCTAGGTTGAGGCAAATCCGTTGGAGTCTTCTTGATTAAGGCGAATCCTTGTTGAAGTCATTTATGTTGCGACAATTCATATCTGCGTAGAATGCATTCATATCACCAGAAAGAACATAATCGTGAGTCTTTGCATCTAAATAGCATGAAATTGCAGCTCAATCGATCAGATGATTTTTGGAAGACACCGGGGTATAAGGCGCGTAGCGCATCTCAGTCTTTCAGTGTGGTTCCTGATTTGACACCGGAGTATAAGGTGCGTAGCGCATCTCAGTCGATCAAATGATTTTTGGAAGACACCAGGGTATAAGGCGCGTAGCGCATCTCAGTCTTTCAGCATGGTTCCTGATTTGACACCGGAGTATAAGGCGCGTAGCGCATCTCAGTCGATCAGATGATTTTTGGAAGACACCAGGGTATAAGGCGCGTAGCGCATCTCAGTCTTTCAGTGTGGTTCCTGATTTGACCCCGGAGTATAAGGCGCGTAGCGTATCTCAGTCGATCAGATGATTTTTGGAAGACACCGGGGTATAAGGCGCGTAGCGCATCTCAGTCTTTCAGCGTGGTTCCTGATTTGACACCGGTGTATAAGGCGCGTAGCGCATCTCAGTTGATCAGATGATTTTTGGAAGACACCAGGGTATAAGGCGCGTAGCGTATCTCAGTCTTTCAGTGTGGTTCCTGATTTGACACCGGAGTATAAGGCGCGTAGTGCATCTCAGTCGATCAGATGATTTTTGGAAGACACCAGGGTATAAGGCGCGTAGCGCATCTCAGTCTTTCAGCGTGGTTCCTGATTTGACACCAGAGTATAAGGCGCGTAGCGCATCTCAGTCGATCAGATGATTTTTGGAAGAAACCAGGGTATAAGGCGCGTAGCGCATCTCAGTCTTTCAGCGTGGTTCCTGATTTGACACCGGAGTATAAGGCGCGTAGCGCATCTCAGTCGATCAGATGATTCTTGGAAGACACCGGGGTATAAGGCGCGTAACGCATCTCAGTCTTTTGGAAAGCGTGGTTTCTAATTTGACACCAAGGTATAAGGCGCGCAGCGCATCCTGGTCGATTAGATGACTCTTGAAGAATGTCAAAGAATTAAACATAGGAAGCGCATCTATGACGGTCATGACTTTCCCAAGATAGAATGACATCATAAGTAGAATGACAGAAACAACAATATTTTGCTGAGACATTATATGAACTACGAGGTTGCTTGAGCACGTGCATCACGATAAGATAGGTGTATTCATCCGTATGACTATTTGCGCTTGTGTGTGTTTGACCCTTGCCCGAACTACGTCTTGGTCTGATTCCTGATGGGATACGTAGGCAGCTCGTCATGGAGCACGACCAATTAGAATCTCGCTACGCGCCCATTTTTGCAACGCATTTTGTTTTTACCTAAATTCGACAGTCTGGTCAAAGGCTTGTCTTCAGGCAGGCTTTGATATTCACTTGTGGGACGCGTTGCCCCACAAGCTCTGTCAAAGAGGGGCAAACTGTAGACACCCCAATTTTGACCAAACATCGAATTTAGGAGAGTGTCACCTCCATGTCCGATGATGATAAGGACCGAAAGATTCGAAGTATTCCAAGCTCTTCAGAAAGTTCTCTAAACGCGGTAAAATTTCACAGAAAGAGGAAAATACCAGGTATTTAGGAGAATTCAGGTATAAAACACAATTTTCGAAAAAGATCTTCAAAAATCATTTGCTTTGGGAAAAAGAAAATCTAAAAGAGGGAATCTTAGCTAAAAATGGCACACGGCGGACTGCCGCGGCACTCAGTGAGTGCCGCACGGCAGTCATAGAGTGCCGGGCCGGCATTCACCAAGTGCCGCCAACAATTTCTGACTACCGTTCACTTTTAAAGTCTGTATTTTGCAGAGCAATACGTATGTGTATGCGAATAAGAACAAAAAACTGATAAAGTAAGACTGACAAAAACGCGGCAATCCATTAATTTCCGCGGCATTTGATGAATGCCGCGCGGCATTCACGGACTGCCGCGACAGTTTCTGGACTGCCGCGCTGGGCAGCAGTCTGCCTAATTTCAGAAAGTACACATTGTACCACCAAATGAGAGAATTACACCTGTTTTTTGCTCCGAATTTACAGAAATTACCTAGGTATTTTTGTCTATATAAGAAGAGGTATCTTCATTGAGGGAGAGGAACAACACATACAAAAAAACACTACCATTACACCAACATTTTTTTAGAGAGAAAAGGAGAGAGTTTGGAAACTAGAGAGAAGAGCTTGGAAAATCTTCAAAGGAGAAAAGCTTTGAGGATAGTTTGGAGGTGATCCTCTAACCATTAAGTTGTTTCTTTTCATTCTTTCTTTTAAGTCTCTAAACTACTTAGTTTTCTTTGTTTTATTTCTCTTATTGTTCATACTTCCTTCTTGAGACTCTTGGAGATCCTCAATATCTCTCTTGAAATCTCTTGAATATGATCTTTTGAATCCCATGTAAGCTTATGCTTCACATGGGAGTCAAAGTTTGATCATCACTTCACTTTGTAAACAAATAGGTGGATCCAAGTCCATATTCATGACTTGGATTCTCTAACTTGGAATTTCATGGGGTTTTCTCTATATCCTCTTGAAGTTCATGAGCTAGTTCTTTGATTCTTCTTCTCTTTTTCTTGTTTATGTTCTTCTCTTGAGATTCTTGGAGATCTTCAATATCTCTCTTTAAAGCTCTTTGAGTTTGATCTTTTGAATCTTATGTAAGCTTATGATTCACATGAGATTTAAAGTTGATCATCATTTTAGTAAGAACAAGTAGATGAATCCAAACCCCTACCATGGTTTGGGTCTTCTAAGCTTGAGTTTTCATGGAGTCTCCTTATATTCCTTGAAAAACTCATGAGTTTTAGTCATGTCTTGATCTCCAATGACCATCAAATGGTAAGAGAAATGGTTTGGTTTAAACCCAACTTCATGGTTTAATAGTTGGAGTTACCAAATAAAAGTTGAACTTGACAAATGAAAACAGTGAGTTCACAAACTGTTTTTGATCAAAGATTTTTAGTTCGAAATCTAACCGTTGAAATCAAGTGAAACCAACGGGAAAGTGTCAATAACACAGTAATCTACCACTGTAATTTTTGTTTTAAGGTGGTTTTATGTTTAGAAGGGTTTGATCATGGGTTTTGTGAGTCAACCACAATCTGTCCAGAGTTTCAGAATAGTTTCAGAACAGCAAGTCCATTTTGAAATTCATAAATCAGAAGTCTAATGGAGTTGTTGGGGTCTCTAATAATTTTTTCTGGGTACCTTAATGTGTTAGGAAGATCCCCTAAAAAGATCCAAGTGTTTCTCATCTTTTTACTATTTTTAAAAAATCAAACAATATCTCTAGACAGAGAGTTGTACATCTCTGAGTGACGTCTGGTTCTTGTCCTTTTCCCGGAGATCTAACCGTTGAAACCTCGATTTTCTTTTTGATTTGGAAACTAGACTGACAGAGGCATCTTGTGTCCAAATTGCACCGACATCAAACCATGGGAGACGTGCTTTGTCTTTTCTTAAAGTTCTGGTCTGCTCTCTGCAATTTTCAGAATTTCATGACACATTTGACCAACTTTGTAAATAATGGCCCAAATGATTCTCTTATGACTTAGGGCTTAAACCATATCTTAATAATGATTAATTAGACTTAAATCTCAAAGCTAAATGATTCAAATCAATGAATAAATTCATAGTTAATAGCCTACTCTTGTTCATATTCATGAATTCATGTACATTAATGCTTATAATTAGAATTAGTAATTGGATAAAGTTGGATTTCATTGCTCGCCAGATATAAGCTAGAGAATTAGGATTGATTGTTTGATATCATATTATTATTATGTGAAGCATGTGGACTAACCCTTTGTTTTGTAGCGCTATTAAGGTATGATTTCTAGGACTCCTCTTTAGTTTATCTTAATTTCTTGATTTTATTGATTTTTCGACTTAATGCGCGACACCTTAGAATTAGGTTTTGCCTTATGTGTATATGTGATTAGAGACTCTTTTTTAGGATTTTCTTTTGTTTGTATGCATCGCACGTTTAAATATCGCTGCTGGATCCCGGGTAAGTTCTCTTGTTCCTTATTGCATATCATGTTGCTTGCTACTTGAAATATGTGATTTATGAATGATATTTTGCCATTAGCAATTTTACACCCTTTGGACATGTTTTTTGTGATGTATATGTATATATGTATTACTTGAGGACATGCTTAGATTCATAAATTTGATTAAAAGGATGTTGAGTAGAGGCCTATCGCAAGATAGGATGAGAGAGGGTGTATTAGTCCGACGGGCTCCTTCCTCTCTCATTCCATAATCCCCGGACCTAGTTAATCTTTGGTTTCTAAAAGACCAGTTTGCTTTTAAAATGGTTTCTTAATTTTCCTTTTAAAAATTAAGTGGCGACTCATTTGTTTTAGAAATTGATTTTGAAAAGCTGTGGGTAAGGAAAAATGTGATATCCACACACGTAGAGCAGAAATATCATCTTATCCGAGATATTGCTAAACGTGGAGATGTGACTGTCACCAAGATTGCCACCGTTGACAATCTTGCCGATCCGTTTACAAAGGCTTTGCCACAGAAGGTCTTTGATCGTCATCTAGATAGTCTAGGTCTCAGATGTAATCCTGTATGGTTGTGAGTGTAAGTGGGAGTTTGTTGGGTTTGTGTCCTCGAACCATTACTTTATATAGGAGACATTGACATTTTAATATATGGATATCAGCTTTACATTTTGTTATGTATGTTTCTTTCATGAGATGATTGTTATCCTTAAGTATCATAGTAAGTAATGCGTGTATGTATGAGATACATACAAGTGAGATACGAATTGCTATTCTTTTTACTTAGAACATGTCACAGTGGATGATGAGACTAGGATATCTCATCAGGTTTACACTGTAGCATGATTAACTACCATTGGATGGAGTGATCAATCTCAATCACTAGAGTGTAACTCTTAGTTAATATGCTAGTGCTTATAGTGCATTGACGGACCTGAGCTTTCCTATTGACACTCAAGGCTGTCAATCAGTCGATAGGAACTCATAACTTGTGTAAGGTACGTGTTCTCAATCTTGAGACGATTATGAACAGACTGTGGATATGACTGCTTTGACTTACCAATAAGTGAGGTCTATAGAAGATCAACACCTGGACATCTTGGGTATGTCATATTCATAGGGTTGTGAACATATATTGTCAAGACAGAATCTACCCTCTGTTTCAGAGTAAGCATTCCCTTGAGAATGTCACCAAGTCGATTACTGAGTACTGCAGTCTTGTTGATAAGAGTTATCAACATGTTTGGTAACCATGAGAGGTGAATGGGACTGAAGGAATACAAGAAGTAATCGATATTCAGGTTGATAGTAACAGTTATCCGACTACCTGAATATGATTACGAATGCTGAAGTTAGAGGGACATTTGTACAACACACAAGTCTTGTTATCGCTTCGGATATGTTCTTTTACGTTGGAGTTCAGTTATCGTTTTATAGTGGAGTAAACGTTAACTGACCAGTTAGTTAGTTTGCTGATCAAAGAGTTTGGTCACGGTAATTAACAAACTGGTCTGAGCCAACAATAAAGAGCCTAGGAGGTCCCACTCTTAGCTCCGCCAGGATACTTGGAAAGATACATGAGGAAGTTGTCAAGACAAGTTCGATCGATTGAAGTATGTTCGATCGATTGAAGTTTTGGCAGTCTCGATCGATCGAGAATGGTTCGATCGATCGAAGGTTCGATCGATCGAAGATCTTCGATCGCTCGAAGTCTAAGTCGGTTATGGAAATCTATAAATAGGGCAGCTGCGTTCTGAAAAAAAAAGGTTCGTCGTTTTGAACGTCAGAAGCTGCAGAAACTGTTTTAGAGCACCAAACCTTCTCCTTCCTCTCCATTAGGGTTCCCACCAACCCTAGTCCTTCCTGCGAGCATCCATAGGAGTCATAAGAGTGAAGGCCATCTAGTGGAAGCTGCTGGAAGTTAAAGAAAATCAGAATTGGGTTCAAGACACTAAGGTATAACTCTTGTCCCCTCTTGTGCGCATCTATGGAATTAACGAGTAGTAAATCCTGGGCTGCCATTAAGTTTTTGTAACTTGACTTTTCCGCTGCGTGTTTAAACTTTGAAATTAAACCGGTTTTTCCAACAGTGGAAAGTATTAAAATGAGTTTTAAAAGAAGATCGCACGAAAACGTCAGCTCCTGGGAGCTCCCAGAGGTTTCCAGAACTTCCCGAGAATCCCAAGTTTGACCAGTTTAACCAAAATTTGACTTTGAAACCGGAGCACTATAACAATTTTCAAACATTTTTATGGATGTTAGAGGTCAATAGCTTTCCAACGGTATATCACACATAATTTTCGGATTTAAAACGAGTTTAATATGAATTTCCGGAGGCAAAAAAAGGCGATCAAATCGACTTTTATCGTAAATACCGCAAAACTTTTCAAAGTGACCTATCTCTGATCTATTTTTTTTATGTAAAATAGACTCCATTACCTTTCCAACGGTATATCACAACCTCAATTTGGAGTTCGTATACATTTTATGTGAATTTCGGACGAAATAGGGCCTTTTTGCGAATACCGGAACCTCCGGGGGCCCAAACAGCAATATCTGGACGAAGGAAGAGCAGTGCCGTCGCGACACTGGCCCACTACCGCCATGGCACAGGCCCAATGCCGCCGCGACACTCTCCCCCAGAACAATCCATTTTTGTAATTTTGATTGGGGGTCCAATTTGATTAATTAAAAACCAAAACGATGTAGTTTGATGCTCACAGATGTTTGGGACCAATGGGAGACCTTTCTAAATCCCAAAACCACCCTAAATTAGCCTATATAAATCCCCCATTGCTCTTCATTTTGGGGGGGGGGGGGGGGGGGAAAAGCTTGAAAAAGTTATAGAGAGAAAGAGAGAGAGATAGATTTAGAAGTGAGAAAGGAGCTTCTTCCTACTATTTTTCTATAGAAAGTGAGTTTCAATCTTGTTTTCCTCCACCATTCTTCTATAAATTTCATCATCAATACACCCAACCACCATTTCTCTAAGCATTTTTGAGTTAGGAAGCTACTTCCATGTCCAAATGTCAACATCTATGAGTGAAACGCCAAGCTACAAGTCCAATATCACATTGATTATCATCTATTGATTGCTATTTACTTGCTTGTTCATATTATGTTCATCTCTTCCTAACCTCATTTCTTTTTTGACATTTTTATTTACTTACTAGTTCATCATCCTCTAAATGATGACATAAAGTTTGAGGTGAGTGAATCCTTATGGATAGTAGCTCTTGACCTCAAAAACATGTTTGATAGATGATGATTATAACTTCAATACCTCCAAGGTATCCTTGAAGTTATGTTCAAAATAAAAATGAATCTCTCCAATAATATTGGGGTTCTTGATGATGAGTTTGATGTTGATATTCCAAGAGGTTATAATCTCTATTTGATGTTGAAAATATACTTTCAAAACCCCTCTTTAACCCCCTCATTTTGATCTCAAGAAAGAAAAACTCTAGTTTGTCCCAAAATCTTCAAAACAGTGAGTGATCCGAGTTCAAAAATTTCTCTAGAACTCAATACTCAATGTATGGATGCAAGACAACTTGGAAAGTCTTCCTAACTCATTAGAGAACACCCATGATTTTTTGGTTTGACTTGGAAATACTTGAAAAGGGTCCATTCTTGCCCAAACATTCCTTCCAAACATTCTGCCTCTGTTGTCACAGCAGCTTGGTCATATTTCAACTTGTTTTACAGAAAACTTTTCCAAAAAGAGTGGTCCTAACTTATTTTTCCCTTAAACTTCAATGTCTTAGGGAACTTTCTGTATAACATGGGCCTCTAGATCATTTGTTTTCATTTTCTAAGATGTTTTGACATTTCAGTCGACAGTACGGACTCTGTTTCTGAGTGACTTGTATTGTTTATATGATTTCTCTCAATATGTGATAGTTATTAAATATTGGCTTTTTGGGTTGTATTCTAGACAGCATAAGAAAGATCTCCATAGAAAATCATGCATTGAAAACATTCCTAACCCCTCTTTTCCATTTTCACAAGATCATGTTACTGTTCTGTCCACTATTCACAGCAAGCACACTTTTACTTCTCCTCTTTGATTTGATGCTTACATGCACTTCAAATTAGCTCATGTCTTAGGAAGTAGTTCATTCTACATTTGTACATGTCCCATGATGATTTAATTCATTCATTCATACACATTTTAGACTTCTAAGTCATTCTAGGAATCCATGAACATAAAACACACTACAACCTTGGCACATTCTAGATACATACACTGCATCCATGCAAAGATTTGAGGCTTTTGTGACTCCTAATCTAAGAAGATTATAAGGAATGAACTTGATCATACGTTCATGATGCTTTCCATCGATCTAATCCTCCTTTCTCATCCATCCCGGGGATTGAGAGATCTTCTTTTCTCAAAGATTAACATGCATCATACTAGCTTGCTAAGCATATTTTGATTTCTTTGATTATTTGTTTCAAGAACAATTCATGTCCCCTTTAGATTAGGGAAACTTAATTACTTGATACATGATTAGACGATTTTTCCTAGGTTTATTTGTGTGATCTTTCACTTTACATTATATGATATTTGGCTTAGATCTTATGAATGATATCTTATCTTTAGATCTTCCATTTCAAATTTTCTTATGTGATGTAATAAACTATCATAGTATTAATTGTCAAACCATACATAGTATAAGATGATTATTTTGATGCTAATTGAGGCCCGTGGAAAGACGGGGCGAGTTGAGTGTGTTTTAGTCGCGACAAAGGCTCCTTGCTCTCTCGTACCAAAACCCCGAGCCAAGTTCTTTGGTTATGAAGGGCCGATGCCCTTTATCCATTTGGGTGAGTCAAAATCAGGTTTCTTGGTTCCTTAAAGACCAAGTGGCGACTCTGTATCTGTTTTCAATGGACCTTTTCTTTCCTTTTCAAAACAATTTCAAAACAAACAAGAGGTGGAATCCTGCGTGTCCACAATCTGGCGACTCCACTGAGGATGTTTATTTTCAAAACAAAATAATACAGATGTTTGACTCATAAGAAGCATCCTTAAAATCATCTTTTTACTGTGTCTGGTTCACCGCATTGCACTTCCCTCCGACTGTGTCTGAAACGCGGCGCTGACATTGTTCAGGTCTTGCTGTGCCAGGGCACACGTCACCATTGATACTGTACCTTCCAAGGTATATCAAAAAGAGTAAACACTTCCATACTGTCTCTCTGACGGTATATTGGAACTCTCGTCAACGGACCCCCTTTGACTAAACCCAGCCTTTGCATATAGATTCCTGTAGAACCTTTCATAGGACTGTTGATTTATCTTTTCAGATAGGACAATGTGATATAACTCCTGTATGCTCTGACGGGATTACCTGCGCGGTGTAGACGCTTATGTGACATGAGGCGGAACCTCTTTCTTATGATCCCCAAGGCAATCAGTCACATGTGATCACATTGAGTTGACCTACCTAGGCACCATGATAAGGATGTCTGTTCCATGTTCACAAAGATATACACCGCAAACCTTGTTTGTTGGTCCTAAGACATAGGAGTATGAAAACTTGCTAGACAATATGATCACCGTCATCCAAATCTCCCAGATTTCCTAAATATAACAATTTCTCTCAGAAACTTTGTCCGACTTTCCCAGAAAAACCTAAAGTGCCTGTTTTCCCAGAAGCTCTGCCCAAATCTCCCACATTCTCCAAAAATCCCAGCATCTCTGCCCAAATCACCTAGAAATGCCCAGATATACTTGTTTCTCCTAGAAACTCTATACATATTTCTTTGAAATACCCAAAATACTAGTTTCTCCCAGAGGTTCATTCCCATTCAATAAGAAATCCCTATTTCTCCTAGAAACTCCCATAACTTCTAGAAATTCCTCCGAATCGTCCAAATGCCTGTTTTTCCCAAAAGCTCTGTCCAAACTTCCCGAAATATCCCAAAAATCCCTGTTATCCCTTGGTGATCATATTGGAAAGTAAGGTTAGCACACTCTATATGGCTAGGACCTTACTTGTTTAACTGCTATCTGTTGTAAATAGGAGCATCATATAGATTAGGGCTTGCATCCGCATGCTTGTCTCATGTGCATGCACCATTCTCATCAGGCTGCACGCACTATCCTAGTCAGTCTGTACACAAGTCAGTCCACGTTTGTTAACATCACTGTCATTGTATCTCCAGTCATCACTATCAGAATCTGATACACTCCTGTTGAATCTATAGGTCATTATAGATTCCCAAAGTCAGCCACTGAGATCCCCATCCTGGGTCAGAAGTTCGAATAGTCATTTGGTTAGAATCAGTCCGCCGAGAAAATTCAACATAAATCAGGAAACTTTGGAAGCCAAGGTCACTGAATTAATCAATCAACAGTCAGATCGGCTGACTCAAGTTCTGAAATTTATGGAAGAGTTCCGACAATAGCAGCAACAGTACGCACCTGGGTTCCCACCACCACCAGGGTTCATACCACCACCACCGCCTAGATTTGGACAGCCTCCCGAAAATAATGGAGAAGAAGAATGGTTTCAAGGGGTCCTGCCGCCTGCATATGAGAAAAAGCTCCAAGAGAAAATGGACAAGGTCAACAAGCTTGAGAACATACTAAGGAAGAGTAAGGGGTCGATGATTACATGTTAGATCTGGAAGGATTGTTTGAGCCCAACAAGGTGCGGCTACCCGTGAACTTCAAGATGCCTGGAATCGACCGTTTTGATGGAACTGGAAATCCAAAGAGCCACGTGAAGTTTTGTATGAGCATTTTCCAGTCAATGGGCTGCACCCATGAGCACATAGCTATGCTATTCCCTCAAACCCTCCAAAAAGACGCACTATCCTGGTTCCTAACCCTTGAAACTTCTAAGACCCGAGTTTGGGAAGATGTTGCTAGAACTTTCATTAATCACTACTCCTACAACCAAGAGCTGGATGTCACCATTCGAGATCTGGAAACTACCAGGCAAAATTTTAATGAGTCCTTCGCTGCATTCTTGAGAAGATGGAGGAATAAAGTAGCCCAAATGATCCACAGGCCTATTGAGAAAGAGCAAGTACGTATGCTGGTTAAGAACCTGCAACCAGTATACCATGAAAAATTATTCTACCAGTCCATCTCAACATTTGAAGAGTTGTTTGAGGTTGGGACTTGAATCGAGTATGCTATCTGTGAAGGCAAGATCAATGGAGCTGGGTCACTGAAAAAGGAGAAGAGACCCCATACCTTTGGTGAAGATCAAGAGAGCCTAGATGTCAATGCCTTAAGCCCATCATCAAGCCAAAATGACTACAGTAAGAGGCACAAGAAAGGAAACCAAAGAGTCTTCACACCACTTGATATGAGCTTATCCTCCGCTCTCAATCACCTTGTTCAAAAGGGCCACCTTGTACCTTTGGAGCCCAGTAAGCCTCCTAATCACCCACCTCCTGGGTACAATGAATCCAAGTATTATGATTACCACCAAGACCAAGGCCATGAGACCGACAACTGTAAGAGGCTCCGTTACTCAATTCAGGATCTCTTAGATGATGCGCCGCACCCCAATCCAGTCCACTACCTCGGTCTGGACCAACCCTTGACCTATCCGTTTAAATGATCCCCTTCACTGAGGACCATGAATGTTGAACCTGTGCAAGTGAAGTGATGGTGATTGGGACTCTTGCTAGAAAACCAAATGAAGATGCTCTTTAGAAAAAGAAATAAAAAGAATAAGCGAGTCACTGTGACATTCCATTTGAGACCAGGTCGAGTCTAGTCGTGTCTGTTCTATGTTTGGAGTCTATTTCAAGTTTAGTCTTGTGATCGAGTTTGTTTGTCATCAAGTTGTTATGAGTCTGTAATCTTTCTCTTTAGATGGAATGAAATCTCATTTGCTTAACCCGATGTGTATAGTCGTAAGAGCATGAATCACCGAACTGTAAGGTCACTTTTCAAACTATCACAGATAATAAATTTTTGCATCAAACAAACAAAAAAAAAAGAGGAATCCTGAAAAGGTCAAAGTCGATTTCACGCTGACCCCGAAGAGGAGCCGAGAATTGAATAGTCTTACTTTAAGAATTCAAAGATGCTTTTGCTCAAATCTCGAAAAGACATACTTGGAACTGATTTGGGGCTTGCCCAACACCCTTTTCCACCATTGTAAAGCCTTGAGCCCAGTCCAATCAAGAGCCATACAAACCTGTTTAATGCAGACTTAGTCATTGTTGGTAGCCAAACATTTCAATGAGTTTCTTCCCCCTTCAAAAAAAAAAAAGAAAAGCTCGCTAGGTTGAAAACCCGAAAAGGGCACCTAGGCAAAAGTGAGAGCTAAAAAGGTGTTGATTTCCAAAATCTGACCCAAGCCAGTCAAAAGGTTGAAGAAAACTTTGATGAAACAAATGAGAAAATTGTATGCTTCATGGTACGTCATTAGAACGCGCCTAGATCATGTTTCAAAGGGCTCAAAACGACCATAAACAAATTCTGAGAACTGACACGCACATCATGAAATTTTGAGATTGTGATTGAAAGATCTCACATGAATCAACTATAAATTGACTGGCTAGGCGAAAGTGAAAAGGATCAATCCTCAAAACAAAACAAAAAGAACAAGAAAAATAAAAGAAAGGGGGATTGAAACTGAATCCTTTTATTCAAAGCTACCACAAGTGGCTCAAGTTTGAACATATTTGACGATTGGTTTAAAAAACCCTCATACCCAATTTCTTTCAAGCCCTGCCTTAAACTACGCTTGACCTGATTCCTACTTAGGGATACGTAGGCAACCACATCGGTTCGGTCGACACCATCATAATTAAACCAATTTTTTTTAAACCCTTGCCTTGAACTATGCTCGACCTGATTCCCACTCGGGGATACGTAGGCAACCGCATCGGTTCGGTCGACACCATCATAATCAACCCCCCTTCTTTCAAAGCCTTGACTCGAACTACGTTGGACCTAATCCCCACTCGGGGGTACGTAGGTAGACTTTCAAAAAGAAAAGAAGGATGGCTCGCTAGGTCGAAAATCTGAAAGGAGGCCTAGGCAAAAATTAGAGCTAAATCCAGAGTGAGCAATAACAAAAGAGAGAAAATGGCTCGCTAGGTCACTTCACCAGTGCCTAGGCAAAAGTTATGAGCATATGAGAGATTGAAGTCACGGTCCTTGCCTCAAGTCAGAAATCACCTTCCACACTAGGGGCAAACTTTGGCTACCCGCCTCGTTTGCCTGAATTTTACTATCTACCCTTCATACAAGGGGCAAACTTCGGTCACCTACCTCATTCGCCCAAAACCTTCAAACAACCATCTTCCAAACTAGGGGCAAATTTCGGTCACCTACCTCATTTGCCTATGAACTAGAGGCAAACTTCGTTTGCCTAACACGATCCCTTCACACCAAAGGGTGAGTTTTCAAGTCACCAAGTTGTTTTGAAAATTTTGAAATAAAGTATCTTTTATTCTAAAAGCTAAGGCACTAATCCAAAGCACATTTTGGGAGAAGCAAAGAATCGATTAGATCAATAGGGAAGAACTTTCAAAATGAGATTTATCATCAAAATTATGTGGAGTGAGCTCATAAGAGAAATGGTACATCATTTATGATGAAAGCACATCAAGTTTTAGCAAGTCGAGCTTGTTTCATTTTGGTGTCAAATGTGTCACCCTCGCATGTCGGTATCTGTCAGTTTTTGAGTCTGTCATAGTCTTTTTCAGAAAAAGAGTCTGTCGTAGTCTCCAATGTGTAAGTCAACAGTGACTAATAATGAATCTTTCAAATCAAGTTATAAAGAGCATTCCAATGACAATGCAAGCAGGAGTACCAAACATCATTACTGCACCAGACAAGGCGTCTGTTGGGTTTGTGCCCTCAAACCATTACTTTATGTATGAGACATTAGCATTATAATATATGGATATCAGCTTTACATTTCTTTGTGTATGTTTCTTTCATGAGATGATTGTTTTATCCTTAAGTATCATAGTAAGCAATTCGTGTGTGTATGAGATACACACAAGTGAGATACGAATTACTATTCTTTAATACTTAGAATGTGTCACAGTGGATGATGAGACTGGATACCTCATCAAGTCTACACTGTAGCATAATTAACTACCATTGGATGGAGTGATTAATCTCAATCACTAGAGTGTAGCTCTTAGTTGATATGCTAGTGCTTATAGTGCATTGACGGACCTGAGTTTCCTATTGACGCTTAAGACTGTCAAACAGTCAATAGGAACTCATAACTTGTATAAGGTACGTGTTCTTAATCTTGAGACGATTATGAACACAGACTGTGGATATGGCTGCTTTGACTTACCAATCAGTGAGGTCTATAAAAGATCAACACCTGGGTATCTTGGGTATGTCATATTCATAGGGTTGTGAACATATATTGTCAAGATAGAATCTACCCTCTGTTTCAGAGTAAGCATTCCCTTAAGAATGTCACCATGTCGATTACTGAGTACTGCAGTCTTGTTGATAAGAGTTATCAACATGTTTGGTAATCATGAGAGGTGAATGGGACTCAAGGAATACAAGAAGTAATCATGATTCAGGTTGACAGTAACAGTTATCCGATTACCTGAATATGATTACGAATGCTGACGGTAGAGGGACATTAGTACAACATACAAGTCTAGTTATCGCTTCGGATATGTTCTTTTGCGTTGGAGTTCAGTTATCGTTTTATAGTGGAGTAAACTTTAACTGACCAGTTAGTTAGTTTGCTGATCAAAGAGTTTGGTCATGGTGATTAACAAACTGGTCTGAGCCAACAATAAAGAGCCTAGGAGGTCCCACTCTTAGCTCCGCCAGGATGCTTGGAAAGATGCTTGAGGATGATGTCCAGACAGGTTCGATCGATCGAAGATGTCTCGATCGATTGAAGTCTGCAGGTTCGATCGATCGAAGATGGTTCGATCGATCGAATGTTCGATCGATCGAAGGCACTTCGATCGCTCGAAGTCTAGGTCGGTTCTGGGAATCTATAAATAGGGCAGCTGCGTTCTGGAAAAAGGTTGTTCGTCGTTTTAAACGTCAGAAGCTGCAGAAACTGTTTTGGAGTCCCAAAACCTTCTCTATCCTCTTCATTAGGGTTCCCACCAACCCTAGTCTTTCTGGCAGGCATCCGCAGGAGTCATAAGGGTGAAGATCATCTAGTGGAGGCTGCTGGAAGTTGAAGATCAGAATTGGGTTCAAGACACTAAGGTATAACTGGTGTCCCCTCTTGTGCGCATCTGTAGAATTGACGAGTAGTAGATCCGGGCATGCCAATAAAGTTTCATAACTTAATTTTTCCGCTGCGCGTTTAAACTTTCCATTTAAACCTGTTTTTCCATCAATTGGTATCAGAGCCACGCTCGTTTGGATCTATAGATGCGTTTTTGGAACCCTAGTTTTGATTTGCATGTTTATTTTAGAACTGTTTTCGAAACTGCATCGTCACAGATCTGTTTCTGCAGTGTTATCGCAGCAGTATACAAATCTGTGATTGCATTGGATGCAAGATGGGTTCGATCGATCGAAGTAGTCTCGATCGATCGAACGCTCTGTACTCGAGCGATCGAACAGGTTTCGATCGATCGAAACCTTCTGTTGTTCGAGCGATCGAATAGAGTTCGATCGATCGAGATAGACTCTTTGTCAGGATCTTTGTTTCACAGTTTTAAAAGTATTTTCCGCTGCGCGTTTAAACTTTCCATTTAAACCTGTTTTTCCATCAATTGGTATCAGAGCCACGCTCGTTTGGATCTATAGATGCGTTTTTGGAACCCTAGTTTTGATTTGCATGTTTATTTTAGAACTGTTTTCGAAACTGCATCGTCACAGATCTGTTTCTGCAGTGTTATCGCAGCAGTATACAAATCTGTGATTGCATTGGATGCAAGATGGGTTCGATCGATCGAAGTAGTCTCGATCGATCGAACGCTCTGTACTCGAGCGATCGAACAGGTTTCGATCGATCGAAACCTTCTGTTGTTCGAGCGATCGAATAGAGTTCGATCGATCGAGATAGACTCTTTGTCAGGATCTTTGTTTCACAGTTTTAAAAGTATTTTGAAATTAAAAGTTTAATTTTAACGTATTCTGCAAAATTTTTAATCATTCTGTGAAATAGAATGTTCAAGCGATTAAACAGTGTTCAATCGATCGAAGGTTCGAGCGATCGAACGGTCTTCGATCGATCGAACTGTGACAGAGAAGTAAGATGCTGTTTTTAAGTTCTAATTCAGTATGTAAACTGTTTATATACTGTGTGAATCAATTAAGTGTTCCAATAGTTACATATATTTGTTATGTATGTGTGGATGCGTGTACGACTAACCCTTTTGCAGCAAAATTAGTCGCTATCTCCCATGGCACCAAGTCGTTTAAATATTTATATTTAAATTGTTTGAGATTGGTGCATGTTGTAATTTATTAATGGTTTGGTTTTAAGGCGTATGTAAAGGGCGCAGCGGCTTCAATCCTACGAAAAGGAAAGTCGCACCGGTTTCCCTAGCCTTTTATTTCTTTTTTGCTATTTCTTCTTTTTCTTAGATAAATTGTAAGCTTCAAAAGAAGCATAGGTCCAATGTAATAGAATTAGAAATTCCATGAAGATGGAGCAAGGAGCCGTTGTCCATAAAGATGGAGCCTGAGGCGACCAAACCAAGAAGGTGGATCTATGGAAATAGAGCCATGGGAGATAGATGCATTGTTTGAATGCCTATATTTCATTTTAGTTTTTTGTTTTATGTGCTTGTTTTGTAATTGGCGTATAATACATTGTTGCATGCACTTAAAACAAGTTTTCTAAAATAAAATTCAAAAACCGTTTTCAACACATTAGTAAACATTGGATGTTTATGGGTAGTGTGTGGAAACATTTTTCAAAAGCAAAATCCTTAATTTACTAAATCTAGTGGGAGAGGGTCTTATCAAATAACACCCACGATCTTCCATTAACGGTTCATTGTAAGATGAGTAGTGTATTCTGTGTCACCTCGCCAGGGGTGATCATTCCATACGGAGGGTACACTGCTCATTGGTTACTAGATGTGAACTTCCTATGGATAGGATCAATCAGACGTGTTAGAGGGTGACCACCACACGGAGGCGCTACTTGAGACGGTTGTGATTGGATCTTAGTTAATGGTATACACTAGCTAAGCTATGGATAAGGGATCCCACACGGGGCATTATTCAGAAACTTAGAGATCAAATAGGTTCGGGAGTCATAACTTGTTTTGCAAGAGTTGCATAGCGGACAAGTCATGATTAATCGAAAGATCGAACATTGACCACCACACGGAGGCTTTATTTTTTCGTTTCAATATTCCGGCGACTTTGTTTTTAAATAAGAGTTTTAAGGATTCTTTTATTTCAAACTGTCAAAATCTGATATCCATATTTATTTTGCCTTTTGATTTTTACAGTAAATCACAATGTCTGGATCTGCATTTAGTCCACTTGCCACCATACTCACTCAAAACAAGTTAACTGGAAACAACTACACTGAATGGAAACGTAACCTTGACATCGTGTTAACTGCGGAGGATCACATATATGTCCTCACCACCCCATGCCCCGAAGAACCCGCTGCAAATGCTTCGGCTGCTGCTAGACGCGAGTTCGATAAATGGAAAAAGTCGAATGGGATGGCTCGTTGTTACATATTGGCTTCTATGGCTAATGTGTTACAACACCAATACCAGTCGAACAATTCCGCCAGTGACATTATCGAATCCCTGAAAAAGATGTTTGGGGAGCATGGCAGGCCTGCCAGACAGGTAGCTATGCAGAAGATAATGAGTGCTAAGATGTCGGAAGGGACTCCAGTCAAAGAACATGTTTTGAAAATGATTGGTTATTTAAACGAGCTGGAGACCCTAGGTGCCAACATCGATGCACAGACCCAAGTTGATATGATCCTCAATACGCTGTCGCCATCATTCGCTCAATTTAAACTGAATTATAATATGAATAAAATGGATTTTTCAATGAGCGAATTGATGAGCTCTTTATTGGCAGCGGAAGGGGTGATCAAACCTGGGGGCAGCGTTTTAAACGTTGAGAAAAGCGCTTCCTCTTCCCGATCTGTGCCGAAAGGAAAGAAAGGGAAGAAGAAGGCTAGCACTGGAGGTTCAAGTGTTGGACCGGTCCCTAAGATTACAAAATCTAAGGGAAAAGGTAAGGGCAAAGGGAAGGTGGGTGGCCAAGGCAAAGGAAAGTGTTTCCAATGCGGTGAGAAAGGCCACTGGAAGAGGAACTGTCCAGAATTCTTAGCTACAAGAATTCAAGGTATGATTGAATCACATGTGATTGAAGTAAGTTTTATAACGGATACTTCAAACACTTGGTGCATTGATTCTGGTGCGACTAACCATATCTGTAATTCATTGCAGGGGTTCAGATCAACCAGGAAGAGCAGTGATGGGGAAATCGTACTTACTCTAGGTTCTAGCGCAACAGTTTCTGCGGTTGCTATAGGAGTCGTAGTTTTAGAATTTCTAGACAATAAAGTTTTGATTTTATCAGATGTACTTTACGTCCCTTCAATGAGACGTAATTTAATTTCAGTTTCTAATTTATCGAATAATGGTTATTCTTTTCATTTTGGAACTGAAGTTGTGATTAAAAGAAATAGTTCTTTTATATGTTCTGGTGTTAAATCAAATGGTTTGTATGTGATTACTCCCAATATTTCTAAAGACTCTTGCATGGAACTTAATAACTCAGTGGTTACTGTACCATCTAAAAGAAAGGAACCTTCCACTAATCCAACAAGGCTTTGGCATATGAGGCTTGGCCATATCAATCTCAATAGGATTGGCAGACTAGTCAAAGAAGGGGTCTTAGGCGATTTGGTTCTCGAACCAATAGAAGTCTGCGAGTCTTGTTTAGAGGGTAAGATGACCAAAAGGCCCTTTCCTACAAAGGGCAATAGAACCAATGCATTGTTGGAATTAGTTCATACTGATGTGTGTGGACCAATAAATATTAGAGCAAGGGGTGGTTATGAGTATTTCATAACATTTACTGATGACCACTCTAGGTATGGATATGTGTACCTAATGCAGCACAAGTCTGAAGCCTTTGAAAAGTTCAAAGAGTTTAGGGCTGAAGTGGAGAAGCAATTGGGCACACATATCAAGGCCATTCGATCTGATCGAGGTGGCGAGTATCTCTCTAATGAATTTATTGATCACCTCGTACAGAATGGGATTCTGTCACAGTTGACTGCACCTGGTACGCCTCAGCAAAACGGTGTAGCGGAGAGAAGGAATCGGACTCTTTTAGACATGACTAGGTCAATGATGAGTTATTCTGAGTTGCCATTATTCCTTTGGGGTTATGCTTTGGAAACCGCTGCTTACATACTAAATCTAGTACCAAGTAAATCTGTTCCAAGGACACCACGAGAGATGTGGATTGGGCGCAAGCCTTCTTTGCAACATCTCCGGATATGGGGGTGTCCGGCACATGTGCTGAAAGGAAAGATGAGCAAATTGGATTCTAGATCGGAAGTATGTTACTTTGTGGGTTATCCAAAGGGTACTTATGGATGGTATTTTTATGATCCAAGGGAACAGAAAGTGTTTGTTAGTACAAATGCTGTTTTCTTAGAGGATGATTATATCATGAGCCATAAACCTAAGGGAAGGATAGATCTTAGAGAGATAGAAGGAGAGCCCTCAGTCCAACCCGCAGTTGATAACGATGTAAATCAGGAAAACACCACTTCTTCACCTATTTCCGCACCAGTACCTCGTCGTAGTGGAAGGATTATCAGCCAGCCTGATAGATACATGTTCTTAGGAGAAGTTTTTGAAGCTGTCTCCATAGAATCTGAATCTGATCCTACCACATACGAAGAGGCAATGGCTGATGTTGATTCAGCTCATTGGGTTAAAGCTATGAAGGCTGAATTGGAATCTATGGATTCTAATCAGGTCTGGGATCTTGTAGAACTTCCAGCCAATATTAAACCCATTGGCTGTAAGTGGGTCTACAAGAGGAAAAGAGGATCTGATGGAAAGGTTGAGACCTTTAAGGCAAGGCTTGTTGCGAAAGGTTATACTCAGAGGGAGGGCATTGACTATGAGGAAACCTTCTCGCCGGTGGCCATGCTCAAGTCCATCAGAATACTCTTATCCGTTGCTGCATGCCTAGATTTTGAGATCTGGCAGATGGACGTCAAGACTGCATTCTTGAATGGCAATCTTGAGGAGGACATCTATATGCAACAACCAGAAGGGTTCATAGCTGGTCGGAAAGGTAACTTGGTATGCAAGTTGCAAAAGTCCATTTATGGGCTTAAGCAGGCATCCAGAAGTTGGAACATACGATTTGACCAAGCGGTCAAATCGTTTGGTTTCATACAGAATCTGGATGAACCTTGTGTATACAAGAAAAGTGAAGGAAAAGTGGTGGCTTTTCTTGTGCTTTACGTTGATGACATTCTACTCATTGGAAATGATGTAGCGGCATTGTCAACGGTCAAGGTTTGGCTAGCTAGTACTTTCGATATGAAGGATCTAGGAGAGGCGAGCTATATTCTTGGGATAAAGCTCTTTCGGGATCGCAAGCGAAAGATAATGGGATTATCTCAAGCTGGTTATATCGATAAGGTGCTAACTAGGTTTTCAATGGATAATTCGAAGAAAGGTTTGTTACCTTTCAGGCATGGTTTAGCGTTCTCCAAGGACCAGTGTCCAAAGACACAGGAGGAGAGGAATCGCATGACAGGAGTTCCCTATGCTTCTGCAGTGGGAAGTCTCATGTATGCGATGTTATGCACTAGACCAGATATCTGCTTTGCCGTTGGCATGGTTAGCAGATATCAGTCGAATCCGGGTCCAGAGCACTGGACAGCCGTTAAGCACATTCTTAAGTACTTGAGAAGAACTAAAGATTACATGCTTATGTACGGTGGTAGTGAGTTAATTCCAGTGGGATACACTGACTCGGACTTTATGTCAGATAAAGATTCGAGGAAGTCGACGTCCGGTCATCTCTTTACCTTGGGAGGTGGTGCTGTCAGTTGGAGGAGCATTAAGCAGAAATGCATTGCAGACTCAACTACAGAAGCTGAGTATGTGGCTGCTTGTGAAGCCGCAAAGGAAGCTGTTTGGCTCAAGAAGTTCCTTATGGAACTCGAGGTGGTACCAGCGTCGCTGTCGCCTATTACGCTTTATTGTGATAATAGTGGGGCAGTGGCTCAGTCCAAGGAGCCAAGGAACCACGGAAAGGGAAAGCACGTAGAGCGGAAATATCACCTAATCCGAGATATAGTTCAACGTGGAGATGTGACTGTCACCAAGATTGCCACCGCTGACAATCTTGCTGATCCGTTTACAAAGGCCTTACCACAGAAGGTTTTTGATTGTCATCTAGATAGTCTAGGTCTTAGATGTAGTTCTGAATGGTTGTGAGTGCAAGTGGGAGTTTGTTGGGTTTGTGCCCTCAAACCATTACTTTATGTATGAGACATTAGCATTATAATATATGGATATCAGCTTTACATTTCTTTGTGTATGTTTCTTTCATGAGATGATTGTTTTATCCTTAAGTATCATAGTAAGCAATTCGTGTGTGTATGAGATACACACAAGTGAGATACGAATTACTATTCTTTAATACTTAGAATGTGTCACAGTGGATGATGAGACTGGATACCTCATCAAGTCTACACTGTAGCATAATTAACTACCATTGGATGGAGTGATTAATCTCAATCACTAGAGTGTAGCTCTTAGTTGATATGCTAGTGCTTATAGTGCATTGACGGACCTGAGTTTCCTATTGACGCTTAAGACTGTCAAACAGTCAATAGGAACTCATAACTTGTATAAGGTACGTGTTCTTAATCTTGAGACGATTATGAACACAGACTGTGGATATGGCTGCTTTGACTTACCAATCAGTGAGGTCTATAAAAGATCAACACCTGGGTATCTTGGGTATGTCATATTCATAGGGTTGTGAA
Organism: Hydrangea macrophylla; assembly: GCA_033977485.1. NCBI lineage: Eukaryota > Viridiplantae > Streptophyta > Magnoliopsida > Cornales > Hydrangeaceae > Hydrangea > Hydrangea macrophylla. The sequence continues at coordinate 2,442,359 of CM066998.1, read as the reverse complement.
CATATATTGTCAAGATAGAATCTACCCTCTGTTTCAGAGTAAGCATTCCCTTAAGAATGTCACCATGTCGATTACTGAGTACTGCAGTCTTGTTGATAAGAGTTATCAACATGTTTGGTAATCATGAGAGGTGAATGGGACTCAAGGAATACAAGAAGTAATCATGATTCAGGTTGACAGTAACAGTTATCCGATTACCTGAATATGATTACGAATGCTGACGGTAGAGGGACATTAGTACAACATACAAGTCTAGTTATCGCTTCGGATATGTTCTTTTGCGTTGGAGTTCAGTTATCGTTTTATAGTGGAGTAAACTTTAACTGACCAGTTAGTTAGTTTGCTGATCAAAGAGTTTGGTCATGGTGATTAACAAACTGGTCTGAGCCAACAATAAAGAGCCTAGGAGGTCCCACTCTTAGCTCCGCCAGGATGCTTGGAAAGATGCTTGAGGATGATGTCCAGACAGGTTCGATCGATCGAAGATGTCTCGATCGATTGAAGTCTGCAGGTTCGATCGATCGAAGATGGTTCGATCGATCGAAGATGGTTCGATCGATCGAATGTTCGATCGATCGAAGGCACTTCGATCGCTCGAAGTCTAGGTCGGTTCTGGGAATCTATAAATAGGGCAGCTGCGTTCTGGAAAAAGGTTGTTCGTCGTTTTAAACGTCAGAAGCTGCAGAAACTGTTTTGGAGTCCCAAAACCTTCTCTATCCTCTTCATTAGGGTTCCCACCAACCCTAGTCTTTCTGGCAGGCATCCGCAGGAGTCATAAGGGTGAAGATCATCTAGTGGAGGCTGCTGGAAGTTGAAGATCAGAATTGGGTTCAAGACACTAAGGTATAACTGGTGTCCCCTCTTGTGCGCATCTGTAGAATTGACGAGTAGTAGATCCGGGCATGCCAATAAAGTTTCATAACTTAATTTTTCCGCTGCGCGTTTAAACTTTCCATTTAAACCTGTTTTTCCATCAATTGGTATCAGAGCCACGCTCGTTTGGATCTATAGATGCGTTTTTGGAACCCTAGTTTTGATTTGCATGTTTATTTTAGAACTGTTTTCGAAACTGCATCGTCACAGATCTGTTTCTGCAGTGTTATCGCAGTAGTATACAAATCTGTGATTGCATTGGATGCAAGATGGGTTCGATCGATCGAAGTAGTCTCGATCGATCGAACGCTCTGTACTCGAGCGATCGAACAGGTTTCGATCGATCGAAACCTTCTGTTGTTCGAGCGATCGAATAGAGTTCGATCGATCGAGATAGACTCTTTGTCAGGATCTTTGTTTCACAGTTTTAAAAGTATTTTCCGCTGCGCGTTTAAACTTTCCATTTAAACCTGTTTTTTCATCAATTGGTATCAGAGCCACGCTCGTTTGGATCTATAGATGCGTTTTTGGAACCCTAGTTTTGATTTGCATGTTTATTTTAGAACTGTTTTCGAAACTGCATCGTCACAGATCTGTTTCTGCAGTGTTATCGCAGCAGTATACAAATCTGTGATTGCATTGGATGCAAGATGGGTTCGATCGATCGAAGTAGTCTCGATCGATCGAACGCTCTGTACTCGAGCGATCGAACAGGTTTCGATCGATCGAAACCTTCTGTTGTTCGAGCGATCGAATAGAGTTCGATCGATCGAGATAGACTCTTTGTCAGGATCTTTGTTTCACAGTTTTAAAAGTATTTTGAAATTAAAAGTTTAATTTTAACGTATTCTGCAAAATTTTTAATCATTCTGTGAAATAGAATGTTCAAGCGATTGAACAGTGTTCAATCGATCGAAGGTTCGAGCGATCGAACGGTCTTCGATCGATCGAACTGTGACAGAGAAGTAAGATGCTGTTTTTAAGTTCTAATTCAGTATGTAAAGTGTTTATATACTGTGTGAATCAATTAAGTGTTCCAATAGTTACATATATTTGTTATGTATGTGTGGATGTGTGTACGACTAACCCTTTTGCAGCAAAATTAGTCGCTATCTCCCATGGCACCAAGTCGTTTAAATATTTATATTTAAATTGTTTGAGATTGGTGCATGTTGTAATTTATTAATGGTTTGGTTTTAAGGCGTATGTAAAGGGCGCTGCGGCTTCAATCCTACGAAAAGGAAAGTCGCACCGGTTTCCCTAGCCTTTTATTTCTTTTTTGCTATTTCTTCTTTTTTTTAGATAAATTGTAAGCTTCAAAAGAAGCATAGGTCCAATGTAATAGAATTAGAAATTCCATGAAGATGGAGCAAGGAGCCGTTGTCCATAAAGATGGAGCCGGAGGCGACCAAACCAAGAAGGTGGATCTATGGAAATAGAGCCATGGGAGATAGAGGCATTGTTTGAATGCCTATATTTCATTTTAGTTTTTTGTTTTATGTGCTTGTTTTGTGATTGGCGTATAATACATTGTTGCATGCACTTAAAACAAGTTTTCTAAAATAAAATTCAAAAACCGTTTTCAACACATTAGTAAACATTGGATGTTTATGGGTAGTGTGTGGAAACATTTTTCAAAAGCAAAATCCTTAATTTACTAAATCTAGTGGGAGAGGGTCTTATCAAATAACACCCACGATCTTCCATTAACGGTTCATTGTAAGATGAGTAGTGTATTCTGTGTCACCTCGCCAGGGGTGATCATTCCATACGGAGGGTACACTGCTCATTGGTTACTAGATGTGAACTTCCTATGGATAGGATCAATCAGACGTGTTAGAGGGTTACCACCACACGGAGGCGCTACTTGAGACGGTTGTGATTGGATCTTAGTTAATGGTATACACTAGCTAAGCTATGGATAAGGGATCCCACACGGGGCATTATTCAGAAACTTAGAGATCAAATAGGTTCGGGAGTCATAACTTGTTTTGCAAGAGTTGCATAGCGGACAAGTCATGATTAATCGAAAGATCGAACATTGACCACCACACGGAGGCTTTATTTTTTCGTTTCGATATTCCGGCGACTTTGTTTTTAAATAAGAGTTTTAAGGATTCTTTTATTTCAAACTGTCAAAATCTGATATCCATATTTATTTTGCCTTTTGATTTTTACAGTAAATCACAATGTCTGGATCTGCATTTAGTCCACTTGCCACCATACTCACTCAAAACAAGTTAACTGGAAACAACTACACTGAATGGAAACGTAACCTTGACATCGTGTTAACTGCGGAGGATCACATATATGTCCTCACCACCCCATGCCCCGAAGAACCCGCTGCAAATGCTTCGGCTGCTGCTAGACGCGAGTTCGATAAATGGAAAAAGTCGAATGGGATGGCTCGTTGTTACATATTGGCTTCTATGGCTAATGTGTTACAACACCAATACCAGTCGAACAATTCCGCCAGTGACATTATCGAATCCCTGAAAAAGATGTTTGGGGAGCATGGCAGGCCTGCCAGACAGGTAGCTATGCAGAAGATAATGAGTGCTAAGATGTCGGAAGGGACTCCAGTCAAAGAACATGTTTTGAAAATGATTGGTTATTTAAACGAGCTGGAGACCCTAGGTGCCAACATCGATGCACAGACCCAAGTTGATATGATCCTCAATACGCTGTCGCCATCATTCGCTCAATTTAAACTGAATTATAATATGAATAAAATGGATTTTTCAATGAGCGAATTGATGAGCTCTTTATTGGCAGCGGAAGGGGTGATCAAACCTGGGGGCAACGTTTTAAACGTTGAGAAAAGCGCTTCCTCTTCCCGATCTGTGCCGAAAGGAAAGAAAGGGAAGAAGAAGGCTAGCACTGGAGGTTCAAGTGTTGGACCGGTCCCTAATATTACAAAATCTAAGGGAAAAGGTAAGGGCAAAGGGAAGGTGGGTGGCCAAGGCAAAGGAAAGTGTTTCCAATGCGGTGAGAAAGGCCACTGGAAGAGGAACTGTCCAGAATTCTTAGCTACAAGAGTTCAAGGTATGATTGAATCACATGTGATTGAAGTAAGTTTTATAACGGATACTTCAAACACTTGGTGCATTGATTCTGGTGCGACTAACCATATCTGTAATTCATTGCAGGGGTTCAGATCAACCAGGAAGAGCAGTGATGGGGAAATCGTACTTACTCTAGGTTCTAGCGCAACCGTTTCTGCGGTTGCTATAGGAGTCGTAGTTTTAGAATTTCTAGACAATAAAGTTTTGATTTTATCAGATGTACTTTACGTCCCTTCAATGAGACGTAATTTAATTTCAGTTTCTAATTTATCGAATAATGGTTATTCTTTTCATTTTGGAACTGAAGTTGTGATTAAAAGAAATAGTTCTTTTATATGTTCTGGTGTTAAATCAAATGGTTTGTATGTGATTACTCCCAATATTTCTAAAGACTCTTGCATGGAACTTAATAACTCAGTGGTTACTGTACCATCTAAAAGAAAGGAACCTTCCACTAATCCCAACAAGGCTTTGGCATATGAGGCTTGGCCATATCAATCTCAATAGGATTGGCAGACTAGTCAAAGAAGGGGTCTTAGGCGATTTGGTTCTCGAACCAATAGAAGTCTGCGAGTCTTGTTTAGAGGGTAAGATGACCAAAAGGCCCTTTCCTGCAAAGGGCAATAGAACCAATGCATTGTTGGAATTAGTTTATACTGATGTGTGTGGACCAATAAATATTAGAGCAAGGGGTGGTTATGAGTATTTCATAACATTTACTGATGACCACTCTAGGTATGGATATGTGTACCTAATGCAGCACAAGTCTGAAGCCTTTGAAAAGTTCAAAGAGTTTAGGGCTGAAGTGGAGAAGCAATTGGGCACGCATATCAAGGCCATTCGATCTGATCGAGGTGGCGAGTATCTCTCTAATGAATTTATTGATCACCTCGTACAGAATGGGATTCTGTCACAGTTGACTGCACCTGGTACGCCTCAGCAAAACGGTGTAGCGGAGAGAAGGAATCGGACTCTTTTAGACATGACTAGGTCAATGATGAGTTATTCTGAGTTGCCATTATTCCTTTGGGGTTATGCTTTGGAAACCGCTGCTTACATACTAAATCTAGTACCAAGTAAATCTGTTCCAAGGACACCACGAGAGATGTGGATTGGGCGCAAGCCTTCTTTGCAACATCTCCGGATATGGGGGTGTCCGGCACATGTGCTGAAAGGAAAGATGAGCAAATTGGATTCTAGATCGGAAGTATGTTACTTTGTGGGTTATCCAAAGGGTACTTATGGATGGTATTTTTATGATCCAAGGGAACAAAAAGTGTTTGTTAGTACAAATGCTGTTTTCTTAGAGGATGATTATATCATGAGCCATAAACCTAAGGGAAGGATAGATCTTAGAGAGATAGAAGGAGAGCCCTCAGTCCAACCCGCAGTTGATAACGATGTAAATCAGGAAAACACCACTTCTTCACCTATTTCCGCACCAGTACCTCGTCGTAGTGGAAGGATTATCAGCCAGCCTGATAGATACATGTTCTTAGGAGAAGTTTTTGAAGCTGTCTCCATAGAATCTGAATCTGATCCTACCACATACGAAGAGGCAATGGCTGATGTTGATTCAGCTCATTGGGTTAAAGCTATGAAGGCTGAATTGGAATCTATGGATTCTAATCAGGTCTGGGATCTTGTAGAACTTCCAGCCAATATTAAACCCATTGGCTGTAAGTGGGTCTACAAGAGGAAAAGAGGATCTGATGGAAAGGTTGAGACCTTTAAGGCAAGGCTTGTTGCGAAAGGTTATACTCAGAGGGAGGGCATTGACTATGAGGAAACCTTCTCGCCGGTGGCCATGCTCAAGTCCATCAGAATACTCTTATCCGTTGCTGCATGCCTAGATTTTGAGATCTGGCAGATGGACGTCAAGACTGCATTCTTGAATGGCAATCTTGAGGAGGACATCTATATGCAACAACCAGAAGGGTTCATAGCTGGTCGGAAAGGTAACTTGGTATGCAAGTTGCAAAAGTCCATTTATGGGCTTAAGCAGGCATCCAGAAGTTGGAACATACGATTTGACCAAGCGGTCAAATCGTTTGGTTTCATACAGAATCTGGATGAACCTTGTGTATACAAGAAAAGTGAAGGAAAAGTGGTGGCTTTTCTTGTGCTTTACGTTGACGACATTCTACTCATTGGAAATGATGTAGTGGCATTGTCAACGGTCAAGGTTTGGCTAGCTAGTACTTTCGATATGAAGGATCTAGGAGAGGCGAGCTATATTCTTGGGATAAAGCTCTTTCGGGATCGCAAGCGAAAGATAATGGGATTATCTCAAGCTGGTTATATCGATAAGGTGCTAACTAGGTTTTCAATGGATAATTCGAAGAAAGGTTTGTTACCTTTCAGGCATGGTTTAGCGTTCTCCAAGGACCAGTGTCCAAAGACACAGGAGGAGAGGAATCGCATGACAGGAGTTCCCTATGCTTCTGCAGTGGGAAGTCTCATGTATGCGATGTTATGCACTAGACCAGATATCTGCTTTGCCGTTGGCATGGTTAGCAGATATCAGTCGAATCCGGGTCCAGAGCACTGGACAGCCGTTAAGCACATTCTTAAGTACTTGAGAAGAACTAAAGATTACATGCTTATGTACGGTGGTAGTGAGTTAATTCCAGTGGGATACACTGACTCGGACTTTATGTCAGATAAAGATTCGAGGAAGTCGACGTCCGGTCATCTCTTTACCTTGGGAGGTGGTGCTGTCAGTTGGAGGAGCATTAAGCAGAAATGCATTGCAGACTCAACTACAGAAGCTGAGTATGTGGCTGCTTGTGAAGCCGCAAAGGAAGCTGTTTGGCTCAAGAAGTTCCTTATGGAACTCGAGGTGGTACCAGCGTCGCTGTCGCCTATTACGCTTTATTGTGATAATAGTGGGGCAGTGGCTCAGTCCAAGGAGCCAAGGAACCACGGAAAGGGAAAGCACGTAGAGCGGAAATATCACCTAATCCGAGATATAGTTCAACGTGGAGATGTGACTGTCACCAAGATTGCCACCGCTGACAATCTTGCTGATCCGTTTACAAAGGCCTTACCACAGAAGGTTTTTGATTGTCATCTAGATAGTCTAGGTCTTAGATGTAGTTCTGAATGGTTGTGAGTGCAAGTGGGAGTTTGTTGGGTTTGTGCCCTCAAACCATTACTTTATGTATGAGACATTAGCATTATAATATATGGATATCAGCTTTACATTTCTTTGTGTATGTTTCTTTCATGAGATGATTGTTTTATCCTTAAGTATCATAGTAAGCAATTCGTGTGTGTATGAGATACACACAAGTGAGATACGAATTACTATTCTTTAATACTTAGAATGTGTCACAGTGGATGATGAGACTGGATACCTCATCAAGTCTACACTGTAGCATAATTAACTACCATTGGATGGAGTGATTAATCTCAATCACTAGAGTGTAGCTCTTAGTTGATATGCTAGTGCTTATAGTGCATTGACGGACCTGAGTTTCCTATTGACGCTTAAGACTGTCAAACAGTCAATAGGAACTCATAACTTGTATAAGGTACGTGTTCTTAATCTTGAGACGATTATGAAAACAGACTGTGGATATGGCTGCTTTGACTTACCAATCAGTGAGGTCTATAAAAGATCAACACCTGGGTATCTTGGGTATGTCATATTCATAGGGTTGTGAACATATATTGTCAAGATAGAATCTACCCTCTGTTTCAGAGTAAGCATTCCCTTAAGAATGTCACCATGTCGATTACTGAGTACTGCAGTCTTGTTGATAAGAGTTATCAACATGTTTGGTAATCATGAGAGGTGAATGGGACTCAAGGAATACAAGAAGTAATCATGATTCAGGTTGACAGTAACAGTTATCCGATTACCTGAATATGATTACGAATGCTGACGGTAGAGGGACATTAGTACAACATACAAGTCTAGTTATCGCTTCGGATATGTTCTTTTGCGTTGGAGTTCAGTTATCGTTTTATAGTGGAGTAAACTTTAACTGACCAGTTAGTTAGTTTGCTGATCAAAGAGTTTGGTCATGGTGATTAACAAACTGGTCTGAGCCAACAATAAAGAGCCTAGGAGGTCCCACTCTTAGCTCCGCCAGGATGCTTGGAAAGATGCTTGAGGATGATGTCCAGACAGGTTCGATCGATCGAAGATGTCTCGATCGATTGAAGTCTGCAGGTTCGATCGATCGAAGATGGTTCGATCGATCGAATGTTCGATCGATCGAAGGCACTTCGATCGCTCGAAGTCTAGGTCGGTTCTGGGAATCTATAAATAGGGCAGCTGCGTTCTGGAAAAAGGTTGTTCGTCGTTTTAAACGTCAGAAGCTGCAGAAACTGTTTTGGAGTCCCAAAACCTTCTCTATCCTCTTCATTAGGGTTCCCACCAACCCTAGTCTTTCTGGCAGGCATCCGCAGGAGTCATAAGGGTGAAGATCATCTAGTGGAGGCTGCTGGAAGTTGAAGATCAGAATTGGGTTCAAGACACTAAGGTATAACTGGTGTCCCCTCTTGTGCGCATCTGTAGAATTGACGAGTAGTAGATCCGGGCATGCCAATAAAGTTTCATAACTTAATTTTTCCGCTGCGCGTTTAAACTTTCCATTTAAACCTGTTTTTCCATCAGCGTCAGCATGAGAAGTGCCCAAACTTAGGATAAATACAAATTTTATCCCTTTCCAAACCACCAAAAGTTAACCATCATCTTCATGCAACATAAGTCCATGAGTGGCTGTTGATCTTTCATCTTTCTTCATGCAACATAAGTCCATGAGTGGCTGTTGATGATCTTCCTTTATCCTAGCAACATAAGTCCATGAGTGGCTGTTGATCTTTCATCTTTCTTCATGCAACATAAGTCCATGAAGGGCTATTGATGATCTTCCTTTCTCCTAGCAACATAAGTCCACGAGTGGCTGTTGATCTTTCATCTTTCTTCATGCGACGTAAGTCCATGAGTGGCTGTTGATGATCTTCCTTTCTCCTAACAACATAAGTCCATGAGTGGCTGTTGATCTTTCATCTTTTTTCATGCAACATAAGTCCATGAGTGGCTATTGGTGATCTTCCTTTCTCCTAGCAACATAAGTCCATCAGTGGCTGTTGATCTTTCGTCTTTTTTCATACAACATAAGTCCATGAGTGGCTGTTGATGATCTTCTTTCATCCTAGTAACATAAGTCCATGAGTGGCTGTTGATCTTTAGTCTTTCTTCATGCAACATAAGTCCATGAGTGGCCGTTGATGACCTTTTTGCATCCTAAAGAAACATAAGTCCATGAGTGATTGTTGATCACCCTCCTCTTTCAATATCAAAACCTTAACTGCCGCAGACCATCTCTGTATCCCTCATCACAAATAGAATAATACCTTGACTCCCATTCAATGGGCGTATTTCCTTCTTCCTAGCAGAGTGCATTATCCATTCCAGTGGCCCATTTCAGTCAAGATTGACAAGGATTCATCCCCAGCAGGCATATCAATTCGTCAGTTCTTTTGATCATAGTTAGTCCAACCGTTGGTTCAATCCTGACAGTCACAGTAGTTCACTGTCGACTCATCATCTCGATTCATACATCGTCAGTGCAATCCATGACAGTCACAGTAGTTCACTATCGACTCGTCATCACGATTCGTACATCATCAGTTTAATCCTGACAGTCACAGTAGTTCACTGTCGACTCATCATCTCGATTCATACATCGTCAGTTCAATCCATGACAGTCACAGTAGTTCACTGTCGACTCATCATCTCGATTCATACATCGTCAGTCCTTCTGATCACGGTTAGTTCAACTGTTGATCTAATCCATGACAGTCACAGTAGTTCACTATCGACTCGTCACCTAATTAGTGCATGGTCAGTTCTTTTAATCACGGTTAGTCCAACAGTTGGTCCAACCCATGACAGTCACATAGTTCACTGACTACTCGTCATCTCGATTCGTGCATCGTCAGTTCATTAATCATCATTAGTTTATCATCACTCCCATTCAAAATGTGTTTTGTTCATCGTTCTCATTCAAAATCTTGGGCTTCCATGTCCATTAATGGTGCTTTCGTATCTGTCGCTTGACATCTCTGGTTTTCATCACTTGAATTCTTAGGGTTTCTGTGTCCAGGATTTCCATGTCCATTGGTTATCTGTCAAACTTCATCTTTGATTAACGTCCTCAGGGACCTGTGGATACCGGGCTTTCACTGCTTCGTTATGTTTTAAAACTTGTTTGAAATTTGATTTGGATCAAAGAAAGAAAATGGTCTGTTGAAAATAGATACAGAGTTGCCACTTAGTCTTTAAGGAACCAAGAAACCTAATTTTGACTCACCCAAACGGATAAAGGGCACCGGCCCTTCATAACCAAAGAACTTGGCTCGGGGTTTTGGTACGAGAGAGGAAGGAGCCTTTGTCACGACTAAAACACCCTCAACTCGCCCCGTCTCTCGACGGGCCTCAATTAGCATCCAAATAATCATCTTATACTATATATGGTTCGACAATTAATACTATGATAGTATATTACATCACATAAGAAACTTGAAATGGAAGATCTAAAGATAAAATATCATTCATAAGATCTAAGTCAAATATCATGCAATGTAAAGTGAAAGATCACACAAATAAACCTAGGAAAAATCGTCTAATCACATATCATGTAATAAAGTTTTCCTAATCTAAGGGGACATGAATTGTTCTTGAAACAAATAAACAAAGAAACCAAAATATGCTTAGCAAGCTAGCATGATGCATGTTATTCTTTGAGAAAAAGAAGATCTCTCAATCCCCGGGACGGATGAGAAAGGATGATTAGATCGAGGGGAGCATGAACGTGTGATCATGATCATACCTTATAATCTTCCTAGATTAGGAGTTACATAAACCCCAAATCTTTGCATGAATGCAATGTATGTATCTAGAATGTGCCAAGGTTGTAGTGTGCTTTGTGTTCATGGATTCCTAGAATGACTTAGAAGTCTAAAATGTGTATGAATAGATGGATGAAATCAACATGGGATATGTACAAATGTAGTATGAACTACTTCCTAAGATATGAACTAATTTGGAATACATGTATGCATCAAAATCAAAGAATAGTGGACAGAACAGTAACATGATCTTTGGAAAATTGAAAAGAGGGGTTAGGAATGTTTTCAATGCATGATGTTTTATGGAGATCTTCCTTATTGTGTCTAGAACACTACCCAAAAAACCAATCTTTAATAACTATCACAGATTGAGAGAAATCATATGAACAACAGAGGTCCTTCAGAAACAGAGTCCGTACTGTCGACTGAAATGTTAGAAAATCTTAGAAAATGAAACAAAATGATCTAAAGGCCCATTTTATACAGAAAGTTTCCTAAGACATTGACGTTTGAGGGAAAAATAAGTCAGGACCACCCCTTTTGGAAAAGTGTTCTGAGTAACAGGTTGGAAGTGGACCTAGCTGCTGTGACAGCAAAAATAGAATGTCTGGAAGGAATGTTTGGATCCAAATGGGCCATTTCCAAGTACTTCCAAGTTAAACCAAAAAATCATGGGTGTTCTCCAATGGGTTAGGAAGACTTTCCAAGTGGCCTTGCATCCATATGTTGAGTATTGAGTTCTAGGAATATCTTTGAACTCAGATTATTCACTATTTTGACTCACTGTTTTGAAAGTTTTGGGAAAAACTAGAGTTTTCTTTCTTGAGATTAAAATGAGGGGTTTTAAGAGGGGTTTTGAAGTAGATGTTTTGAAAGCATATTTTCAATACTCAATGAAGATTATAGCCACTTGAAATTTCAACATCAAACTCATCATCAAGAACCTCCAAGATTGTTGGAAAGATTTATTTTTATTAGAACATAACTTCAATACACTTCAAGAATACTTTGGAGGTATTGAAGTTATGATCATCATCTATCAAACATGTTTTTGAGGTCAAGAGCTACTATCCATAAGGATTCACTCACCCCAAACTTCATGTCATCATTTAGATGATGAAGAACTAGTAAGTAAATAAAGAAAATCAAAAAGAAATGAGGTAAGAAGAGATGAACATAATATGAACAAGTAAGTAAATAACAATCAATAGATGATAATCAATGTGATTGGGGGTGTTTAGACATGGAAGTAGCTTCCTAACTCAAGAATGCTCAAGAATGGTGATTGGGGGTGTTTAGGATGTGAAGTATAAGAGAGGTAATGGAAGAACACAAGATTAGAACTCACTTTCTATAGCAAAATAGTAGGAGGAAGCTCATTTTCTCTCTTCTAAACCTATCTCTCTCTCTCTCTTCTTCTCTACAACTTTTCAAGCTTTTGCACTTAGCCCCCCTAAAATGAAGAGCAATGGGGGGTTTATATAGGCCAATTTGGGGTGGTTTTGGGATTTTAGAAGTGTTCCCATTGGTCCCAAACATCTGTGAACATAAAACTACGTCGTTTTGGTTTTTAATTAATCAAATTGGACCCCCAAAAAAATTACAAAAATGGACTCTGCGAGGGTTGAGTGCCGCGGCGGCACTGGGCCTGTGCCGCAGCAGTTGTGGGCCAGTGCCGCAGCGGCACTGCTCCTCAGACGCCCAGAAATTTACGTTTAGGCCCCAGAGGTTCCGGTATTCGTGAAAAGGCCCTATTTTGTCCGAAATTCACAGAAAATGCATACGAACTCCAAATTGAGGTTGTGATATACCATTGGAAAGGTAATGGAGTCTACTTTACATAACAAATAAGTCGGGAATAGGTCACTTTGAAAAGTTTTACGGTATTTGCGTTAAAAGCCGATTTGACCGCCTTTTTTGCCTTCGAAAATTCATAATAAACTTGTTTTAAATCCGAAAATTATGTGCGATATACCGTTGGAAAGCTATTGACCTCTAGTATTTATGAAAAATATTTGAAAATTGTTATGGTGCCCCGGTTCTAAAGTCAAATTCTGGTCAAGCTGGTCAAACCTGGGATTCCCGGGAAGTTCTGGGAACCTCTGGGAGCTCCCAGGAGCTGACGTTTTCGCTCGATTTTCTTTTAAAACTCATTTTAATACTTTCCACATGATTTAGAATGATTTCGAAGAATTTGGACTTTTTCGGTCAAACTTGGTCAAACTTGGTCAAACCTTGGTCAAACCGGTCAACGGGGACTTTCCTGGAACTTCCGGGGGTCTCTGGGAGCTGACGATTTCATCTGATTTCACTTAAAAACTCATTTTTTTTTACTTTTCTTACAACATAGCATGTTTCTAGAATTTCGGGACCAAATCTGGGAGTTTTCGGGCTTTCAGGGGCATTTTGGTCATTCTGAGCATTCTGAGAGATAGAGCTGACTTCCAGGAGTCCTTTTGAGTCTTTTACGATCATTGTGAACCACCAAGCTATGGGTCTCCTAAATCTGATAGCCGACAAAATGGGGTGTCTACAGTTTGCCCCTCTTTGGCAGGAACTTGCGAGGCAACGCATGTCGCAAGCGAGTGCCAAAGTTTTGAAGAGACAGGACTTTTTGGAGGCTATAGATTTAGGATAAAATGCGTTGCAAAAGATGCAATGATACTGAGGCTAGTGCTGGTCGTGCTCTGTGTGAGCTGCCTACGTATCCCAAGGGGAATCAGACCAGGACGTAGTTCAGGGCACAAAGGAACAAATCACATGCACAACAAGACATGCGGATGCTATGCTATGAGGATGATATGCAATGCATGGATGTGATATGAATTGTGTCATGAGTCCTATCATGTCTAGTGTTATGATCCTAGTATGAGCAGGTGCTGTGGGGTGTGCCACTCCGAGTGGGCTGGTGTTGTGCTAGTGTTTGTAACTGTGATGTGGTGGATGACTCGGATAATGACATCAAGGTTTAGAAGACTCTGGGTCTAGGGGCAAACTTCTGGAATTTGGGAAGTGTGCTTTGCAAGTGGATGTAATCGAACGTGGGGTCCCAGAGGACTATAATCGGAGATGTCGTTTAACCGACGGATACGAATGCCCTGGGAATTAAGAGACGGAGACAGAAGTCAAGTGAAGGACATGAAATCCTGAGATGTCAAGCGATGATCATGGAAGCCCCATTGATAGAAGCCTAAGATGGCATATTTTGAATGAGCGCGATTGGTAAAAAGATGATGAGTCGATAATGGACTATTGTGACTATCGTGATTGAACTGACGGTGTATGAATCGATACGTCCGCTGGGGATTAAATTGAATTTCCTGGGGATGAAGCGACTCTTTCTGGGATCTCTCTTCAACTGCTTCTCTTGATCGGGATTCAAATTCGAATTCATCAAGATCTTTCGGCGCTCAATCTAAGAGGGCCGGTCGGGGCCTCCGAGAGCTGGTATCTGTTTGTTTCTGTCCTCGGGGGATAATGTAGGGTTCTCGGAGATGGTCTATGGCAGTTAAGGTTTTGATATTGAAAGAGGATGGTGATGGACTTATGTTGCTTTAGGATGAAAGAAGGTCATCAGCGGCCACTCATGGACTTATGTTGGACAGATGAAAGAAGATCATCAACAGCCACTCATGGACTTATGTTGCTAGGAGAAAGGAAGATCATGTTGCTAGGATGAAAGAAGATCATCAACACCCACTCATGGACTTATGTTGCATGAAGAAAGACGAAAGATCAACAGCCACTCATGGACTTATGTTGCTAGGAGAAAGGAAGATCATCAACAGCCACTCACGGACTTATGTTGCATGAAGAAAGAAAGATCATCAACAGCCACTCATGGACTTATGTTGCATGGATGAAAGATGAAAAATCAGCAGCCACTCATGGACTTATGTTGCTAGAAGAAAGGAAGATCATCAACAGCCACTCATGGACTTATGTTGCATGAAGAAAGATGAAAGATCAACAGCCACTCATGGACTTATATTACAGGAAGGAAGAAAGATCATCAACAGCCACTCATGGACTTTATGTTGGACAGATGAAAGAAGATCATCAACAGCCACTCATGGACTTATGTTGCTAGGAGAAAGGAAGATCATGTTGCTAGGATGAAAGAAGATCATCAACAACCACTCATGGACTTATGTTGCATGAAGAAAGATGAAAGATCAACAGCCACTCATGGACTTATGTTGCTAGGAGAAAGGAAGATCATCAACAGCCACTGATGGACTTATGTTGCACGAAGAAAGACGAAAGATCAACCGCCACTCATGGACTTATGTTGCTTGAAGAAAGATGGTTAACTTTTGGCAGTTTGGAAAGGGATGAAATTTTCCCCAAGTTTGGACGCTTCTCATGCTGACGCCTTGATTGGTGCAGTAATAGTGTTTGGTACTCCTGCTTGCATTGTCATTAGAATGCTCTTTATAACTTGATTTGAAAAATTCATTATTCGTCACTGTTGACTTACACATTTGAGACTACGACCGACTCTTTTCCTGAAAAAGACTATGACAGACTCAAAACTGACACGCGAGGGTGACACATTTGACACCAAAATGAAACAAGCTCGACTTGCCAAAACTTGATGTGCTCTTGTCATAAATGATGTACCATTTCTCTTTTGTGTTTACTTCTCACCTTAACGTGGCATCACTTTGATGGTGAATCTTATTTTTGAAAATTCCTCCCTACTGATCTAATAAATTTCTTTGCTTCTCCCAAGATGAGCTTTGAATTAGTGCCTTAGCTTATAGAATAAAAGATGCTCCGTTTCCATCTGTTCAAGACAATGTTTGTGACTTGAAGGCTTACCATTGGTGTATAGGGATCGGGTGGCAAACAAAGTTTGCCCCTAGTTTGAAGGCCATGAAGTGGGATCGGTAGGCAAACGAGGTAAATGACCGAAGTTTGCCCCTAGTTTGGAGGAAGGTTCATTGGAGGTTTTGGGCAAACGAGGTAGGTGACCGAAGTTTGCCCCTTGTATGAAGGGTAGATAGTAAAATTTAGGCAAACGAGGCGAGTAGCCAAAGTTTGCCCCTAGTGTGGAAGGTGATTTCTGGCTTGAGGCAAGGACCGTGACTTCAATCTCTCAAATGCTCATAACTTTTGCCTAGGTACTAGTGAGGTGACCTAGCGAGCTTTTTTCTCTCTTTTGTTATTGCTCACCTTGGATTCAACTCTAACTTTTGCCTAGGCGTCCTTTCGGATTTTCAACCTAGCGAGCCATCCTTCTTTTCTTTTTTCAAAGTCTGCCTACGTACCCCCGAACGGGGATCAGGTCCAACGTAGTTCGGGGCGAAGTTTTAAAGAAATTGGGCTATTTTTGTGGGTGGAGCGACCGAACCGATGTGGTTGCCTACGTATCCCCGAGTGGGAATCAGGTCGAGCGTAGTTTGGACAAGGTCTTGAAAGAAATTGGATTGATTATGATGGTGTCGACCGAATCGATGTGGTTGCCTACGTATCCCTGAGTAGGAATTAGGTCGAGCGTAGTTCAAGGCAAGGTCTTGAAAGAAATTGGTTTGAGGTATGAGGGTTTTTCAAACCAATTGTCAAAGAAGTTCAAACTTGAGCTACTTGTGGTAGCTTTGAATAAAAGGATTCAGTTTCAATCTCCCATTCTTTTCTTTTTCTTTTTCTTTTTGTTTTGAGGATTGATCCTTTTCACTTTCGCCTAGCCAGTCAATTTTGCTTTTTAATGTAGTTGATTCTTGTGAGATCTTTCAATCGCAATCTCAGAATTCCAGAATGTGCATGTCAGTTCTCGAAATTTATTTGTGGTCATTCCGTGTGACACGTGAAAAATCTTGTGCGCTCTTGTGCAATACCCAAGTGTAGGTAGACGTGCAAGTAGTAACTGGTAAGACCAGGTCGATCCCACAGGGAAGGTGTTGACCTATTGAATTAGACTATCCTCAAAGAAAACAAAATAAAATGAATAAGATTGAACGATGGTGCAGAACACAAAGTTCCACAGCTAAGATTACTAATGAAAATAATTAAGATTAAATTAACGATCTAACTAGCTAATTAAAACAGTACTCTAAATTAGGATGTTTAACTTTAAGAAGAAAGTGTTGGGATTACACGAATCCGCAGTAATCTAACCATCTACCATGCATTTGTCTTGAAGCACAACGGAGTACATCACCCACAGTTTTCCGTATTCCTCTAAAGATGGAGAATCCATGGCCCTTTCATGACCGGGACCATATCATCACAATTAAATTAAAATACGTAAAAGCGGTTTAATCCAATAGTTAAGACTCGCATCCTCAATGGTGTTAGCATTGAAGATGGTTTGCAAAATGTATTGAAAGAAAATGCCTTAGGGCCTTAGTTTTAAAAGCTGTTTTGACAAACTGAGCATTTTTGGGACAGAATTATAACAAATCTTAAAACAAGAGGTCCTGGAATACTGCAGGGAACATCCTCAAGAATCAGGGAGTTCGATCAATCGACGCGCTTTCGATCGATCGAAGACCTTCATCCCTCAATCGATCGAACTGACTTCGATCGCTTGACTGTCTCTGGTTCGATCGATCGAACTAACTTCGATCGATCGAACACAGCGATTATCCTGCTGCATGGCAGAAGCTGGAGATCACTGTTTCATCGTGTTCTCCCAACCTGGGACTACTCAGACATCGTCTGGAGTGTAACAGATTGATATTTAACGTAAGAAAACATTAAAACCTTGTTTGGTTGCGAGTTTTTCATGAAAACTATAAAAACTATGGATTCGAGAATATCTAGCATACAATACCACGAGATGAACGATTAAACTACGACTACAAAGTGCAGAATGTAAATGAGCAATATATAAATAACCTGGAACGAAGAGTACTAGTATTAACTTAGTGAAATCCGGTTCACAATGTAAAAACTCAATGAAAACCTACAAAACACAAGCAAACTCTCTATCTCTCTCTCTAAAACTGTAAAAATGTAATGTGGGTGTCCCTCTGGACGTATACAATACACATATATATAAGAAAACCAAAGAACTAGGGTTAAAAACCCGCATCTGCTGCGCACACGAATGTTACTGGAAATACCCCGTTCGATCGATCGAACTTCTCTCGATCGATCGAACCCGTAAGCCTCAAGCGCTTTAACACTCTTCAAGCGATCGAACGCTCGATCGATCGAACTATGTTAGATCGATCGAACATCAAATTTTAGCTTTGACTTTTCTTGTTTTCATTCCAGCATTCCATTTATCCTGATGTTCATCTGTTTAGTCCACACAGCAGTGATCTGCACAAACAACAGCTAAAACAATACAACTTATCATAGATTAATCATATTGTATAAAAATTAGCCTTGTAATGCAAATTGCAGATAAAACGGGAAGTTATGATAAAAACTAATACAATTCTTCCTTTTAGCGCGGTTGTATTTTACAAATACCTCCGCTTTGCACAACCCCCCAACTAGCTTATTGCTAGTCCCTAGCGATAAAGCGAAAATAAAATAAACTACAAACTCCTAAACTAATGCTACCACAACTAAGAAAACAAAGGAAAACTAAAAACAACCTAAACTAAGATAGAAAGAAAGATCCTAACTCACTTTCGCAGGAATCGCGGTTGCATTTAGCAAATGCAACAAGCCGTTAAACCCCTAGGTTCCCCCTAGTGGACGAGTGTTGTCTCGTGAGGGTTTGCAGTGAATATACCCACAAAATTCTCCAATTTTAAGCTCAAAAAGATTTAGAATAACTTGTAGAATTCCCCCTTCCATTCAATTGTTAATTAAGCTCCGCAATAATATACTATCCTCTATCAACCCATGAAAGAGACCCACATGCTCCCCTATATCACCAAGTAAAATATAACAAATGTATCACCATCATGCACCCGTGTGTGTGTGAATTTAACAACTATGCGTCCAACCCTATGAAGAGTTATCTAGACTATTGTACTTTGGAAAACTTGCAGTTTTAGCTCAATTCTCACATTGGTCACACTCAAAAAGAACGTCTCTCAAAAACTTGCTTTACAATGATCGCACATCGTATGAAAGCTTTGATAAGGATGATATTCTAAGTGCTAATGCTTTCATACTTGACTCTATGAAAAACGGACATTTAAGAGTGTATAGTCTCAGG
Source organism: Hydrangea macrophylla (assembly GCA_033977485.1). Taxonomy (NCBI): domain Eukaryota; kingdom Viridiplantae; phylum Streptophyta; class Magnoliopsida; order Cornales; family Hydrangeaceae; genus Hydrangea; species Hydrangea macrophylla. The sequence goes on along the minus strand of CM066998.1, from coordinate 2,423,429 downwards.
AATGGAACACTACTTACTAGAGGAGCGAAATACCATGGATAACTCAACTCACACTTCCATGTTCAAATCAATTGTTGAGAATCTTCAAGACTTTGAATTGCGGCTTTTATTTAGTAGGTGGGAGTGTTGTAGAGAAGAGTGTGCTTTTTAGTATGTGATGGAATTTCAACTTCTCTTTTTATTCTTTATTCTTTTCTCCACCCAATCTCCCATTCATTTCATATGCTCTTTTTCTCTTCTCCTTCGTTTTTTTTTTTTTTTTTGAATGTGAACGTCCCACAACTACTTCCTTCCATTTCACATACTTTGATGACTCATTCTCAACAAATATATCAAACGGCTCAATGAGGTCAAGGTATAGATCAAGGGTATGGATTCTTGTGATTACATTGGAAATATTTAATTGGTGTGGGATCAGGGATGAAACAATTCAATGAATGTAAGTGAAAGTTATATCAGGTAATAGAATGGGTAAACGATGGCTTGAATCATTTTCTCAACTTTCAATTTTTAGCACTTAAGTGTTCATTGAGTGTAATTGGTAAATCCTGAACGTTCTCCTCTAACAAACAGTCAAAACTTTTAAAGAAAACTGAGACTTAACAACGAATTCACCAAGTATATGCAAGAAAGACCATTCGACAATATATGAGAATCCCCTCAGAAATGACGATTGGCTCAATAGCTCACAAAGGGTTATTAGCTTCCACTGCTTGTTCTTTTCGCACAATATTCATATTAACTCAATTTTCAGGTTTTCTACATAGCTGCCAATTAGTGTGCAAAAGTGTTGGGTACATAATAGCTTCACAAATGCAATTCATTTCAGTAATACAGAAAAAACGCGTGGATTTAATCCATGAATAGATGAGAATACTACAAATGTGTCCTTGTCTAATTAACAAGCAGGAGAGATTATTCAGAGTTATTCTATCAATACGACTCAATAATAAAAATTTTCAAAATGTTCAAAATTTTAAAACATATCCAAGTGCAAAACCTATCTATTACGGGTGTATACCTATCTATTATCTCCTACCCCCAACTGAAAACAACAAAGTCCCCAGAAGTTGATTTTCAACAAATAAAATAGATGGGTATCACCTGTATGGAGCAAATTGATGATAGCAAGCATAGCAACCTAGCATAGAAAAACAGAACACAATCTCCAAAATAAACAGGATCAATAGATAAAAGTAACACGATAAAAATCATGATCCAAGCAAGCTAAACCACTGTAATATGAACTTAATAAAATACAAGCAGTGAGAAATAATGTCCATACAGAACCAACCAACCAAATAATCCAACCAAAACCACCATCATATCCAACCAACCAAAATCAGTACAATAACTAACCAAAAATACATAAACACCACCTCCCCATCGAAAACTAATCGACACCGGACGGTGCATCATCAGCTACATCAGCAGGGATATCAATGGGAGCAGGTGGCAATTGGGTACTAGCAGTGCCTATTCGATCGCTCGAAGTCAGTTCAAACTAGATCACAAACACGAAATAACGAACGAAAACTTAAAAACAAATGAGAAAAACTAAAATGCAAGGAAAGAAAAGAAATACAACAACAATTTGGAACTCCACTTTGGATTTTTAAGTATGAGAATAGCTGGGCTCATCCAGCTGGATGTGCTCAACTTCAGTGTGGAAGTTCTCCAAGAACGGTTTCAATCTTTGGCCATTGACCTTGAAACAATCATCGTTCTTTGGATTGACAATCTCAACCGCCCCATGTGGAAAAACAGTTTTTACGATGAACGGGCCTGTCCAACGGGAACGGAGCTTTCCTGGGAAAAGGTGGAGGCGAGAGTCATACAGCAAAACTTTCTGCCCCGGCTCAAATGATTTACGACAAATCGTACGATCATGGCGAGCCTTCAACTTTTCCTTATGCAACTTTGCAGAGTCATACGCATCTCGTCGTATTTCCTCTAGCTCTGCAAGCTGAAGCTTGCGTAGCTGACCTCCCTCTTGAATATCAAAGTTCAATGAGCGTGTTGCCCAGTAAGCATTATGTTCAATTTCAACAGGGAGGTGGCAAGCTTTCCCGTAAACCAATCTATACGGGGACATACCAAGATTCGTCTTATAAGCAGTACGGTATGCCCATAACGCGTCAGTCAATTTGTATGCCCAGTCCTTTCGATTGGAGCTAACCGTCTTTTCGAGAATGTGCTTGATTTCTCGGTTAGCCAATTCTGCTTGCCCATTAGACTGTGGATGATAGGCAAGAGCGATTTTATGATGGACTCCGTATTTCTTGAGAAGTGACTCCAAGGGCCTATTGCAGAAATGCTTGCCTTGGTCACTTAGTAAAGCTTTCGGAGTACCAAAACGAGACAAGATATGCTCTCTTAGAAATGACATGACCGTTCTGTGGTCATTTCGTCTCGTTGGTATCGCTTCTACCCATTTCGATACATACTCTACAGCAAGGAGTATGTATTCACAGTTATTAGACTTGGGAAATGGACCCATAAAATCTATACCCCAACAATCAAATATCTCAATTGTGATGATAGGGGTTAAAGGCATAGAATTCCTTTTAGAAATCGTTCCAAGCTTTTGACAGCGTTGGCATGTCTTGCAAAAGGAATAAGCATCTTTGAAGACTGTGGGCCAGTAAAAACTGCTTTGTAGGACTTTTTGTGCGGTCTTCTGTGACGCGAAGTGGCCACCGCATGCCTCAGAATGGCATGACGCTAATATTACGGTTATATCCTCATTGGGGATGCAGCGCCGGATAACCTGATCAGCACAGTACTTGAAAAGGTATGGGTCATCAAAGAAGAAATGGCGCGCGAACGAGAGGAATCGTTTCCTATCTTGGTTCGACCAATGAGTTGGTGTTTCACCCGTGACGAGGTAGTTTACAATATCAGTATACCAAGGCAGACTACTTACTGCCAGTAGTTGTTCGTCTGGGAACTCATCCTTAATGGATTGGGATTCAGTATTGTCGATAAAAGTCAACCGGGACAAATGATCCGCAACCACATTCTCTACTCCTTTCTTATCTTTGATTGTTAAATCAAACTCTTGGAGTAAGAGTATCCAGCGAATAAGCCGTTGTTTAGCGTCTTTCTTTGATAAAAGAAACTTGAGGGCCGAATGATCTGTAAAACAGACGATTGGTGACCCTATCAAATAAGACCTAAACTTATCCAGGGCGAATACTACTGCCAGCAGCTCCTTTTCAGTAGTAGTGTAATTCATTTGAGCTTCATTTAAAGTTCGGCTGGCATAGTATATCACATATGGCTTATTGTCCTATCTCTGGCCTAGGACCGCGCCAATGGCGTAATCACTAGCATCGCACATTAATTCAAAAGGCAAACTCCAGTCGGGTGCCTGTATTATAGGTGCGGAGGTGAGGAGCTCTTTTAGATCCTCAAAGGACTTTTGGCAACTCTCTGACCACTCGAAGGGTGCGTCTTTGACAATAAGTTGACAAAGGGGTTGAGAGATTGCACTGAAGTTCTGGATAAATCGACAATAAAAACCTGCATGCCCCAAGAATGAACGGATGTCCCTTACTGTACGGGGAACAGGTAGATTTGAGATTATGTCGATCTTTGCCTTATCCACTTGGATTCCTTCATCGGATATTATGTGGCCGAGGACTATTCCCTTGGTCACCATAAAGTGACACTTCTCCCAATTCAAAACTAGGTGTTTGTCCTCACACCGCATTAAAACTTGCTCGAGATTGCTGAGGCAATCTTCAAAGCTATGGCCAAATACTAAAAAATCATCCATGAATACTTCAAGGATGTTTTCGACCATGTCACTGAATATGCTTAGCATGCACCGCTGAAATGTAGCCGGTGCATTACATAAGCCAAACGGCATTCGTCGGTAGGCAAAAGTACCGAATGGACAAGTGAAGGTGGTTTTCTCCTGATCTTCAGGAGCAATTTCAATTTGATTATATCCACTGTATCCATCCAAGAAGCAGTAATACTTATGACCCGCCACACGTTCTAGCATTTGATCCATGAATGGCAAGGGAAAATGGTCCTTTCGGGTCACAGTATTTAACTTCCTGTAGTCAATACACATCCTCCATCCAGTGGGGATACGTGTTGGTACCAATTCACCATCTTTGTTCGGGATGACCGTTATGCCTGCTTTCTTTGGTACTACTTGGGTAGGACTAACCCAAGGACTATCAGATATCGGATATATCATCCCAACATCAAGTAGCTTGAGCACTTCCTTTTTAACTACTTCTTGCATGTTGGGATTCAGACGCCTTTGCATTTGCCTTGAGGGTTTAGCGTCTTCCTCCAGATATATCTTATGCGTGCATATGGATGGGCTTATGCCTTTGAGGTCAGCAATTGTCCATCCCATAGCATCCTTATGCTTGGTCAGCATTTCCACTAGCTTACTTTCCTGTTCATGAGTTAAAGCAGATGAAATGATCACAGGATAAGTTTTTCCAGTCCCTAGGAATGCATATTTTAGCTCTTTGGGAAGCTCCTTCAATTCTAACTCCAGAAACTGGAAACTAGAGGGCATTACCAACTTGGTTTTAGGAGGCAGTTGTTCATATGGCATTACCCACATGCAATCGGCTCTATCCTCCTCTATCGTATCCATCATAAGACACGTCTGGTTTAGGTCAGCATCCAATGGGGTGGACTCTGCAGGTTGATAGATATCGCCAAATTGCGTCATCACAACTTCCAAAGGATCTTTGTAGTCGACCAAGTCAACTTCATCTTCAATGACCGTGTCTATGTAATGGATTTCTTCCTCATCATCGTATTCTTCAGGTCGGGGATTAGAAAAGATCTTGACATTCAATGTCATGTTCCCGAATACGATAGTCATGATACCACTTCTAATCTTGATTGTGGCATCAATGGTGTTGAGGAATGGACGTCCAAAAATAACCGGGATATGTGCACCAGGATTAGACACAGGTTCTGTGTCCAATATCACAAAATCAACCGGAAAGACAAAAGAGTCTATTTGGACAAGGACGTCCTCCAACACCCCTCTAGGGTACTTCACAGATCTGTCTGCCAATTGCAAAGCAACTCGAGTGGGTTTGAGTTCACCTAACCCTAGCTGTTTATAGACTGAATAAGGCAGCAGGTTCACGCTTGCTCCTAGATCGAGGAATGCGTTATCTATCCTTTGATTCCCAATTCTACATGAGACAGTAGGTGTACCGGGATCTTTGAGTTTTGGGGGCAACTCATTTTGAATGATCGCACTGGCTTGGCACGCGACATACGCATGTTTCTTCACGCTTTGCCTCCTCTTGACCGTGCATAGATCTTTGAGATACTTAGCATAGGCCGGCACTTGCTTGATAGCATCTAGGAGTGGAAGGTTAATTTTAACTTGCTTAAACAATTCCAGAAACTCCTGATTCTTTGTCTCATTCTTGGGTTTCTTCAACCGTTGAGGATAAGGTGCAGGAAAGGGGCATTTTGGTTGTTCCTCCTTAACAGACTCCTTTCCAGGCCTTCGCTCAACTTCTTCCTCTACTCTAGGAGCTTCAATGTTTGCCTTTATTGCCTCATCATTAGTAGACGGCTCCTCCTCTTGAGTAGATGGTAGCTCAACTTCTTCATCCACCACTTCCTCCTCTTTGTACACTTCGGGAGTGGACAGAGGCATGCTTTTCTCTATGATTTTTCCACTTCTCAATGTAGTCACAGCTTTAGCATGTTCTTGATTGTTAGGACAATTGTTATGTCCCTTGGGGTTCGGAAGTGGTTGGGCAGGGAATGTTCCTCCTGAGCCTTCTTGCCGTGCATCTATCCTCTCTAACGTGGCAGACATTCTACTCATCATCTGTATGAGTTGCTGCGTTAGATTGGCATTAACAAGTGGCTCTTCTTCTTGTACCTTCTTGTGCGGTGGCACATAGGTATTTGTCTGTGGTGCATTGGAGGGTTGAGCTTGGTTATAATTATTGGTTCTGTTTTGATTGTATTGCTGGAACGGCCTATTGTTTTGCCCTTGATATTGATTATTGTTGTAGGGCTGCTGTTGATATTGATTTTGGGGCCCATCATTATTTCTCCAATCAAAACCGGGGTGATTCCATCTATTGTTACTTTGAAAGTTATTGTTGGAATTCCCCGCCCCTCGAAAACCTTGCATGGCATTCATCTCTATAGGGGCTTGCTCTTGAAAATATGGCACATTAGGACAATATTGAGTTGTATGTCCCAACATGTTGCATGTGCCACATGGTTCTTCAGGCATGACTTGCCTAGAGCTCTCTCCTTTCATACTTAACTCCTCTACCTTCTTTGCTAGCTCTGCATACTTAGTCATAAGGTGATCTTCACTGGTTAGCTGGTATAGGCTTTTCTCTTCTACACAGGATATCTGTGAGCATGAGACATTGTCAGAATTTGACCATTCATGAGCGTATTCAGCTAACCATTCGAAATGAGCTTCGGCCTCTTCTGTGTTTTTACGCAAAAATGGTCCAGAGCTCATCGTTTCCACCAACTTCTTTGTTTCACCATTCAATCCTTGATAAAAGAAGCTGATAGTTCGCCATTTCTCAAACCCATGGTGTGGGCATGAGAGAAGCAAATCTTTGAAACGCTCCCACGCTTGTGTGAAGGTTTCATTGCTCTTTTGTTTATAGGAATTGATTTGACGCTGAAGGTCTATGGTCATGCGAGTAGGATAGAATTTCTTTAGAAACGCGGTGCTCATCGCATGCCAGGTGAAAATTGAATTAGGTTTTAGGGAGTGGAGCCACGCCTTCGCTTTATCTTTCAAAGTGAAGGGAAATAGCATTAGATGCGTCACCTCCCTAGGACAATTTTGCGAGAATGTTTTGCAAACATCCTCGAAGTCAGTGACATGTAAATACGCCTTCTCACTTTCCATCCCATGAAAAGTGGGAAGCAGTTGAATCATCCCATTGCGAAACTGAAATTCGCTATTATGCGGTGGGATTTGAATGCAAGAGGGCGTAGGTGCATGTTCTGGTTGCATGAGATTGCAAAGAGGATGGAGTGCCTCATCAATTGGTACCACAACATTGTCACCATTTTCACTCTGATGATCATCCATTGATGTTGTTGGAGTGGCTATCGGGTTGATGGAACTATCAGAGTCAGAGCGGTAGAATGGATTTCCAAAAATTCCTTCAATAGAATTCTTGGACATGAACTGGGAGAGTCCCTAGGGTGAGTGTTTACCAAAAGAACTGAAAAGAAGAGAAAGTAAAAACAGAAAGAGATGAAGAGAGACTGAGGTAATCTAAGGAATTGATCGTCGCCTTCCCCGGCAACGGCGCCAAAAACTTGACACGTGAAAAATCTTGTGCGCTCTTGTGCAATACCCAAGTGTAGGTAGACATGCAAGTAGTAACTGGTAAGACCAGGTCGATCCCACAGGGAAGGTGTTGACCTATTGAATTAGACTATCCTCAAAGAAAACAAAATAAAATGAATAAGATTGAACGATGGTGCAGAACACAAAGTTCCACAGCTAAGATTACTAATGAAAATAATTAAGATTAAATTAACGATCTAACTAACTAATTAAAACAGTACTCTAAATTAGGATGTTTAACTTTAAGAAGAAAGTGTTGGGATTACACGAATCCGCAGTAATCTAACCATCTACCATGCGTTTGTCTTGAAGCACAACGGAGTACATCACCCACAGTTTTCCCTATTCCTCTAAAGATGGAGAATCCATGGCCCTTTCATGACCGGGACCATATCATCACAATTAAATTAAAATACGTAAAAGCGGTTTAATCCAATAGTTAAGACTCGCATCCTCAATGGTGTTAGCATTGAAGATGGTTTGCAAAATGTATTGAAAGAAAATGCCTTAGGGCCTTAGTTTTAAAAGCTGTTTTGACAAACTGAGCATTTTTGGGACAGAATGATAACAATTCTTAAAACAAGAGGTCCTGGAATATTGCAGGGAACATCCTCAAGAATCAGGGAGTTCGATCGATCGACGTGCTTTCGATCGATCGACGTGCTTTCGATCGATCGAAGACCTTCATCCCTCAATCGATCGAACTGACTTCGATCGCTTGACTGTCTCTGGTTCGATCGATCGAACTAACTTCGATCGATCGAACACAGCGATTATCCTGCTGCATGGCAGAAGCTGGAGATCACTGTTTCATCATGTTCTCCCAACCTGGGACTACTCAGACATCGTCTGGAGTGTCACAGATTGATATTTAACGTAAGAAAACATTAAAACCTTGTTTGGTTGCGAGTTTTTCATGAAAACTATAAAAACTATGGATTCGAGAATATCTAGCATACAATACCACGAGATGAACGATTAAACTACGACTACAAAGTGCAGAATGTAAATGAGCAATATATAAATAACCTGGAACGAAGAGTACTAGTATTAACTTAGTGAAATCCGGTTCACAATGTAAAAACTCAATGAAAACCTACAAAACACAAGCAAACTCTCTATCTCTCTCTCTAAAACTGTAAAAATGTAATGTGGGTGTCCCTCTGGACGTATACAATACACATATATATAAGAAAACCAAAGAACTAGGGTTAAAAACCCGCATCTGCTGCGCACACGAATGTTACTGGAAATACCCCGTTCGATCGATCGAACTTCTCTCGATCGATCGAACCCGTAAGCCTCAAGCGCTTTAACACTCTTCAAGCGATCGAACGCTCGATCGATCGAACTATGTTAGATCGATCGAACATCAAATTTCAGCTTTTGTAGACACCCAATTTTGACCACACTGATAGGATTTAGGGTGGACAACGTCTTGGAGGATTCGATGATGAAAAGTACCCCGTGGAAGGTACTGGATTCCACACAATCAGAAGATCGGACTTCGGAAAGTGACTTCAAGCTCAGAAAAGCCCTTTTCCATGGATAAATCCCGGTTTTGTCAAAATCATCTCTCAGAATTCATATTCTCTCAGGGTTATATGAACATTAAGTGTTCTAAACGCAGTATTCTAGGTATCCAGAGATTCAATTTTAAAGAAAAGTTCGAAATCGACGCACATTTGAAAGCAATTTTGGAAAAGACGTCATTTGATTTCAAAAAGACGACGAAAGTTCCGGAGGACTTCCGGACTTCAATTGGACTTCAATTCTCATTATAAAACCTCTGGAAATATTTTTATATTGAAATTCAACCCGACAGCTTTCCAACGGTACGTAAACGGACGATTTCGGACACCAAAAAGCATTTTTACAAAAATCTGGAAAAGCAGTGCACGTGATTTTTGAAACAGGGTTTGTGGGTGACCAGAGGAGCAAGAATAGTAAGTGGCGGTTTTGGGTATGGGGGTGGCGGGTCCCACCATAACCGCCACTTCCATTTGTGTCCTCCACGGAGCTTTTTGAGTTCCAGACCCTTCTAGAAGCTTCCCACTGCGAGGAAATTGCCTGGAAATTGCGTTTAGGCTCCGAAATGGCCATTTTAACCCTCTTTTAAGCTCTAAAAATCCTGTTTTAACCCTGAAACTTAAGAGCTAAGTCTTCAAAACTCTATATAAGATCTCATACATCTCATATGAGATCACATCTTAACACACTAGACACTTGGAAGAGATACACTTGAATATACTTGGAGATACAAACACACATAGAAGCACATACAAGAGAGATAAGTATACTTTGAATATACTTTCAATTTAGGTGAATTCTAGAGAGAGAAAATTATGAATTGAATTTAGATTAACTTAGGCTAATTAGACCACAATTTGAACATCAATTGCCTCCCTCAACTTCCATGGATGAGTGCTTGAAGAACACTTGAATAACACTTGAAGAAGAAGATCTTCAAATCAATTTTGGTCTTGTAATTGAGAATCCTCCAAGAGGTAAACACTATAGTTCATCTCTAATTTCTACTTTGTATATATAGATCTATAAGATTTGGATCTAACTTAGTTCTATTTCTACTTATTAGAACACTCATCTTCTTCCTCTCATGTTCTTCACACACTCACATAGTTAGATCCAAATCTCTTTGATTTTTATTGATAATTTACAATTAGAGATTGTTTTTCACTTTGATTTTCAATTTTGGTTTCATTCTTCAATTTTAGTTTAGATTCATGCATACATGATTATATATATATATACATATATCTATTTTGAATTCCATGATGGTTTGGAAATATGATCTATGAGAAGGATGATTTCTATGTTCATACCTATCTCTTGATTATTCCTATTACCTAGAATTCCTATTGAATTTCATCTCCAACATGATATTTATAAGTCCCTTTGATCCTTGATCTAAAAGTTCTTCATAGAACTTGAGGGCTAAATTGATTGGGAATCATGATAATTAAGTTGATCTATGAGTTTGATCTCTCTAATAAGCTTCAACTATCACTAAAATGTTTTCCTCACACTTTAAAATGAACTAGATAAAAATTCAGCAAAGCAGATTGGTTTTGTCCATTAGATTTGGTCCATCAAAACCCATAGTTTGATGGATTTCAAATTTTCTGGGTAAACTTTGATGAATTAGCTTTCATCCGGTCCGTTTTGAGAGCTTTTAGGATTCATATACTATTTTTAGAAATTGTTGAGAAATCGGTTGACAGATTTGAACATCGTCTCTTTGTGCTTGAATTTCAGAAAATCTATAATAGTTATCGACGTTCCGCTTTTTGGGGATGATTCCTAACTCATATATCTATATGCCGATGTAAAATCGTGAGCATACGATCGAGTTAGGATCGTTTTCTAAGCGTTTAAAGTTGATACAACTATTCTGGAATTTTCTAAGTTTAATTACAAATATGATTATGTATACAAAATGGTCATACCTTGATCACTCAACAACAATTGATGAATAAAACTTGGTTTAGAAATCACCTAGGATAAATGGATGAGAGATCAAAAGCTTAAATCAACTTGGTTAACATGATTCATGAACTTCTATTATACTTCTATTATGTTTTGCATTCATTTGTCAAATGATACCAAATTTCCAGAATAACAGAGTCTGTTTAAAACACTTTTTCAGAAACCTTGTGATTACAGAATGTCCATGGGTTTATTTTTATCATATACTACAATGAAATAGCTTTCTTTTGACACCAAATAGAGCTTCATATGATTTTTGTAGATTTAATTATGATTTTTACAAGAACAGTGGACAGTCCTGATCCACTGTTCCCAAAACATTTATTTCTCAAACAATAAAATTGATATTGAGGTCCCACTTTTTGGAGAAGTTCCCTAAGACATGTATCTAACTTTCTGTAAAAGGGTTTTTATCCAGCTCATGTTTAAGACCACTTTTGATAGGATTCATTAGAGGTTGCTGAATCTGGAAATTTGATTGATGACATGTTTTCTTTGTTTATCATGCATATCATTTGTTTGCTTGTATTTTTGCAATGCTTGGGTATTCTTTGGTGTATTAGTGCAGAGAATTAAGTGCCTCGGACCCGGACTTCGATTTGTGGTTTGCCTCGTCTACATGTGGCTTAGTGCCCATGTATCATGTACTATCTCTATCCTTTCTCTTAGAATTTTTCTAGGTTTACAACTTTGATTTCAACGACACATTTCCTTTAGGATAAGTCTCCGTTTATATGATTATTTGTTAGAGACATCTTATCTAGGATTGTTGCATGATTGCATTGCACGTTTACATTCTTTTTGCTTTCGCGACTCCGCTTGAGTCAACCAATGTAAGTCTTCTCGTTCCCTTTGCATATCATGACATGTTTACTTTATTTGCATCGGTCCCGGGCGGGACTAGCCACTGTGAGTATACTTCTCCCTTGTATTGCATGAGCATCCGCTTTCTACTTGATTTAGTCTCTTGAAATGATTTTCATTAGATGTTTCTTTTTGCCATGTATATATCTATCTAGTATGTTTGAGGAAACAACATCTATTATGAATTAATAACAAGGATATTTGAATCAAGGCCTACCATTCGGTAGGGCGAGGAGGGGGTGCTTTAGTCCTGCTTGGGCTCCTTCCCCTCTCGTACCAAGACCCCCGAACCTTGTTTCTGGTAATGAAGGGCGAGTAACCTTATTCAATTTTGGGCGAGTCAAACTTGGGTTTCCTAATTCCCGATAAAAATTAGGTGGCGACTCTTTGTCTCTAGGATCGCGTGAGGAAGTCCTAGTTTTCCCTGAAGTGTGCTCCTTGGGATCCGTCCCGGGACACTATCGAGGGAGAGCGTCAGGACCTCCTCCTCCATTCGCGACGGTCCACAATCTGGCGACTCTGCTGGGGATTTGAACATGAAACCGATGGTTTCTTGTTCTTCGAGGGTTTGACTTGAGCCAAAGAATATCCTTGTTATTAATGCAATAATCATGTTGTTTCTGCCTGCATTTGCACTTGCATTGTTCTTTCACCGCGACTGCTTGAAATCATTGCCTTGAAGATAGAGGGCCCTCTTTCCTCTATTTGTCAAGAGTTTTGGTAGCATGTAGTCACCGTTAGCCTTGTACCGCGTGCGGTATATAGAGCCCATGTGTGAACGGCACGCCCTCGGGGAGGCGGTCAACCACACCGTTGAGCTTGCTAATGGACCCTTTATGAGACTAAAACCCGGCCTTTGCATATAGTTTCTATAGAACCCTTCAAATAGGATCTTGATTATCATCTTTGATTAGGACAATGTGATGAATTACTTGCGCTTTCCCGTAAGGGATTATGTGGATGATGAGGACGTGTATGCGAAGGCATCATCAAACCTTGTATGGTGGATTCCTCTAGGGTAGTATGGTCTTTATCCGAACATCCAATCACTATTTGAGGACAATTTTGAAAATTTTTGAAATTATAAGCACTTCTTTGAAAAACCCCAAGTCTTTCGAAAATTCCAAGAATATCCCTTTTGAAAATTTGCTTTGAGATTCACTTTCACAAAATCTTTCCAAAATTCTCCTTAGATTTTAGAGAATTTCAAAATTCCTATTTCCAGAAATCATGATCACACTTTGATGATTCAATTTCAAATTCTCCTAGATTTTAGAGAATTTCAAAAAAAAAATAAAAAATTTTACTTTGGTCTTCAAGAAATCATGATGATTCAATTTCAAAATCTTCCTCTCAGATCTTAGAATTTCAAAATTCCCACCTCAATTTTTAAGAATCATGATTTCTCACCACAAGCATTGATGGTTCAAAAATTCTTTTGAAAATTACAAATCTCCCCATCTCTTTCAAAGATTTTCATGAAAAATTTCAATTTTGAAAACATGAACCATCAAGAATTTCAAAACTCAAAATCCTTGGATAATGATTGGATTAGTAGGGTGATTAGCATACTCAAGGAATCTTATGTGCTTATGTGCTGATGTGCTAGGTCTAAGCTAGATTAAGGTGCATTGCATTTAGATTAGATTGCATTTCATCTGCATTGCATGCACTACACGAGCATTGCATATACGACTCACGAGTGCGACGCCTCTAATATACTTTTAAAAAAGAAAAGTTTTGTTTTCCTCAGAATTTTGAAAGCTTGAAAAGATTTCTTTGATTTTAAGAAAAATGTTTTTGAAAAAGGAAATGATTTTCCATTTATGATTTCCATCTTTGTAAATCCACCTTCTTATATCATTCTTTGAAAAATTCTTTTGCAATAAAGATACCTGATTATTTGAAAATCCCTAAATAAACCAGATAAGAAAAGATAGGACCGAAAAGTTGTACTCCTTTCTGGGTCAGAGCTCCGAACAGCCGTTTGATCAGATCAGGGTTAGAAGAAGGAACAGCCGAGTCGACTAGGGTTGAAGATATGACATACGAAGCGGATATGGAAGCCAGATTGGCCGCAATGCAAGCTGCCTTGGATCAGAACAGGGAGCAGAATCGAGAACAACTTGCCACTATGATGAGAATGATTGAGCAGCTAACTAATCCACCACCACCACCTCCAGAGCATCATGAAGAAGAAGATTTTGGGGAGACAGTTCAACCAAAGGTTCAGCTAGATCAGGAAATTCAGGACAAGTTGGCCAAGATCGACAAACTAGAGAGTGTGATCAGAAAGAGCAAAGGGGTGGATGAGTATTTGTTCGATGTTGAAGGGTTGTGTGACGCTCCAAAAACCAAACTCCCAGAGAAGTTTAAGATGCCGCATATTGAATTTTTCAATGGAACTGGAAATCCGAAGAGCTATCTGAGGCTTTATGTAGGAACTTTGCAGCCTATGGGCATTGAATCTGACCTCTTCGCTCTATTGTTTCCAAGAGTTTTGAGTGGAGCAGCACTTTCATGGTACTTGACGTTGGAACCAGCCATAACCAGAGATTGGGAGGCATTGGCCAAAGCTTTCGTGGCTCAATATTCATATAACCAGTTGTTTGATGTAACTGCAAGAGATCTAGAAACCACCCGACAAGAGTATAGGGAATCCTTCGCAGGTTTCCTTACTCGTTGGAGAGCTAAAGCTGCTCAAATGACTAGCAGGCCAGCGGAAAAAGATCAGGTCCGAATGATCATCAAGAATCTACAGCCCGAATACTTGGAAAGGCTAGAATTTCAGTCCATTGTGAGTTTCGAACAGCTGTTTGATGTGGGAACTTTGATAGAAGATGCCATTAGAGATGGAAAGATCAAGAAAGAAAGCACGAGCAATCGATACAGAAAGACAGAAAGGCCAGTCTATCATCAGTCTGCTGACATCAACACACTATCTCCTCAGCCTTTTCAGAAAGAGCGTCGAAGTATGGCTAATGCAAGAGGAAGTCAAAATCAGAAACAGTCGAGAGAGAAAAGAGAATTTTCCGACTTGGGGATGCCACTAAGCACCGCACTTGAAAGAATGATAGAAAAAGGGTACTTGCAGAAATTGGAACCTAAACCAGAGCCAAATCCACTTCCACCGGGTTTCAAAACAGAGTTCTTTTGTGACTTTCATCAAGGCCGTGGACATAGCACAGATAGATGCTGGAGACTTCGCCATGAAATTGAAGACTTGATTGAAAAAGGGGTCATCTCCCCTCCTCCCTCTCAGCCAAATGTTCAGAAGAATCCTCTCCCTAATCATAAAGGGAACATGCCAAATGTTAACTTTGTAGAAGAAGGATCTCAGATTTATAACCCAAAGATCTACATCACATCCTCGAATCAACCAGCTATGGATGTTCAACTTCCGGAAGACGCTGCAATTTGCATCTTGAGGAATATGGAAGAGGAAGAATGGGTCGAAGAAGCACTGGCTTTTGAAGAAGAAATAGCCAACGGAAATCTTACGATTGAGTGGTGGGATCCCAATGCCATCACCGACGACTCGATCTGGTATGAGGAAGAAAAGCCCATAGAAGCAGTCACCGAGAAACAAAGCACTGAGCCGATAGAAGAATTGCTAAAGCCTGTCGAGAACCTTGAAATCAAAGATGACGATCTTATTGCAATGATGGAAGAAGAAGAAGATTGGTGGTATGATGATGAGGATGATTCCGTTAATAATACCATAATCCCCGATGATTCTGTTTGGAAAATCACTGTTGGCACCGAAAAGTTAGCCAAAGAACTTGAGTCTATCTGGATCACCAATGAAGCAAACCACTTGACCCGTTCCGGACGTCATTTCAAGCCTCATGAGTTAGAAAATCGTAATGAGAAAGAAGTCGTCAAAACAAAAGAGGCTGGTAAAGGAGCCGTGAGCGAAGAAGAAGATGAAATCCTAAAGCAATTGAAGAAAACACAAGCTTGGATCTCAGTATGGGGATTACTTATGACCTCTCACAAACACAGGCAGGCCATGCTCGATACTCTCAATCGTTTGGATGTTTCTGTCAATACTACTCCCGAAGATCTAGTAAACATGATCTCTTCAAAGCCTTGTAAGCCTGTAATCACATTCACAGATGAAGATTTACCGCCGGAAGGGGCACACCACAACAGAGCTCTCTACATCACTGTACATTGCCTGGGGAATAGAGTACCGGTCTGCTTGGTAGATAATGGGTCAGCCTTGAATGTATGTCCTCTCCAAACAGCTCTCAGAATGGGGTTGTCTATTTCAGAACTCTTGCCATCAACACAAACTGTGAGGGCCTATGATAACACCAAAAGGGCCATTGTGGGAATGATTAAGTTGAAAATTGAAGTCGGGCCATTGGGACGTCCGTGGTTACATGTGAATGATGCAGTCGCCTCCACTCTCCACCAGAAAGTCAAGTTCATCTGGAAAGAGGATGTGGTAACAATCTTTGGGGATAGCTGGATCAAAGAAGAAGGGACAAGCCATGGTCCTGTGCTAGAAGTCCAAACACCGGAAGAAGAAAATGAATTAGGAGGATTCAACTTTGTGGGAATGATAAATGAAGGAGCTAAGAAAAAGAAATCCGTTTGGGATCGACTCAGCTATGAGAAGAAACTTCCTGATGCATCTGTCTGGGGCGAAGAAATCACTCCGATCAAGAAAAAGAAGCCGTTCATCACCGGACGCGAATATAGAAAGATGTTCGAGAAGGGAAACCCGGTTGCCAAAGATCTACAAGAAGAAGTGGGACATAATTGGATCCCTGAAGTCATGCCATTGTACTTTGACCAGTATGCCAATCCTAAAGTGGCTCATATGGTGCGGAAGATGAACTATTTTCCTGGAATGGGACTAGGTCGTCGTCAACAAGGAATAACTGAACCACCGAACTTCCACGAACAGAAAGATAAATCTGGGCTTGGGTATCAATTGACTGAAGAAGATAAAAAGAAGATGACAAAAGGAAAAGGGCCGATGGTTGTTTCTGGGCCAAGAATCCTGAATGGATACTTCGTGAAAGAAGGCGATGACTTTCCCTTCTGTGGGTTCCCTGAACCATGGTATGATCCGGCTACCAAGAACATTAAGCCTGGATTTGAGATTTTCTTCAAACATAAGTTCTCCGACTATGAGGATCCGTTCTTGTATACTCCGCCTATCAAGAAAGAAAGGAAGGACTGGGCTGAGCTGATGACAAGTGATGATTTGAACATGCTAATGGATGAAGAGCTGAACATGCTGATGGATGCCGAAGAAGCACTGGGAAATGTGAAAGAAATCAAGCCAATAGAGGGAGCTCTGAACAATTGGGTGATAGAATCGGAAGTCAACAAATCCCCTCCCCCATTTCCCCGGAAGTCTGTAAAGGCCAATATGAGCCATGATGTTGAGTCTGCTTTTGCTTTTGATGTACCCAAAAATGTTAATGAAATGAACGAGGATTTTGCTTACTCTTCTGTGTCTGATGATCTTGATTTTGAAATTTCTGAGGATTTGCAAAGATTAATTGAAAATGAAAATGAATCTGCATGCAAGATTATTGAAGAAACTTTGCTAATAAACTTGGATAATGAAGATAATCCACAAAATGTTCATATTGGCACCACGCTCACTTCACAAGAAAGCAATGAACTAATCAACTTATTAAAAGAATTTAAAGATGTTTTCGCTTGGTCCTACCAAGATATGCCAGGCATCGATCCAGAGATTGTCCAACACCACATCCCTCTCTTTCCAAATTCAAAACCTGTTAAGCAAAAGTTGAGACGCATGAGACCCGAATGGACTTTGAAGATCAAAGAAGAAGTTGAGAAACAATTGAAAGCTGGATTCCTGATGGTAACCCAATATCCGGAATGGATAGCCAATATAGTTCCTGTGCCAAAGAAGGATGGAAGGATCCGTGTATGTGTTGACTTCAGAGATCTAAACAAGGCTAGTCCTAAGGATGATTTTCCGCTTCCACACATAGATGTTCTGGTAGATAGCACCGCGGGGCATGAGTTGTTATCATTCATGGATGGTTTCTCAGGGTACAATCAGATTTTAATGGCACCCGAAGACAGAGAAAAGACTACATTCACAACTCACTGGGGGACGTATTGCTACCGAGTAATGCCATTTGGGTTAAAGAATGCCGGAGCGACCTATCAGAGAGCTGCTACTACTTTGTTACATGACATGATCCATAAAGAGGTAGAAGTTTATGTGGATGATATGATTGTTAAGTCCAAAGAAAGAAGTGGGCATTTAACAGCACTCGCCAAGTTCTTTGAAAGATTAAGGAAATACAGAATGAGATTGAATCCACAGAAGTGTACTTTTGGAGTTACCACCGGAAAGCTGCTAGGATTTCTCATCACACAGAGAGGAATTGAGGTTGACCCCACAAAGATCAAGGCTATTATGGATATGCCGCCTCCGACAAATGAAAAGGAAGTAAGAGGATTTCTGGGAAGAATCCAATTCATCAGCCGCTTCATATCTAAGCTCACTGCTACTTGCGATCCGCTTTTCAGCTTGTTGAGAAAAGGGAAGAAATTCGAATGGGACAATCAATGTCAAGAAGCTTTTGACAAGATCAAGGCTTATTTATCAAACCCACCGGTTCTTTCACCCCCGAAATCAGGGAAGCCTTTGCTGTTGTACTTATCCGTGTCAGAGAATGCTATGGGATGCATGTTAGCCCAAGAAGGAGATGAAGGGCGTACAGAGAAAGCCATTTACTACTTAAGTAAAAGGATGACTGGATACGAATTGAAGTATTCTCCGTTAGAAAAGACATGTTGGGCTTTGGTTTGGGCCACTCGTCGTCTGAGGCATTATATGTTGGCCTTCCCTGTTGTTTTAATCTCCCGAATGGATCCTTTGAAGTACCTATTTGAAAAACCAGCATTGACCGGAAGAATCTCCCGATGGACATTGATGCTATCTGAGTTTGACTTGATACATGCTACGAGTAAATCTGTTAAAGGAAGGGCTGTCGCAGAACATTTAGCAGAACATCCGATAAATCTGGAAAACGAAGGAGAGTTCATGTTCCCTGACGAAGGATTGATGGAATTAAAAGAAGATGTGTGGAAAATGTATTTTGATGGAGCTGCAAACCAGAAAGGATATGGAGTGGGGATCATCCTTGTATCCCCTGAAGGAGCACATACCCCGTTCTCTATTAAGCTGAAGTACACTTCCACCAACAACACTGCTGAGTATGAAGCTTGTATCTTGGGGCTAGAAGCCGCATTGACTTTGGAGGTAAGGAAACTTGATGTATTCGGGGATTCCAATTTGATCATATCCCAAGTTCGAGGAGATTGGAAAGTCAAGGAAGAGAAGTTAAAACCCTATCATGAGTATCTTGATTCTTTACGAACTCGTTTCTTGCATATCACGTTCTTCTACCTGCCTCGAGAAGAAAATCAGCTAGCAGACTCTTTGGCTACTTTAGCGTCAATGATTGAGATTCCTGTGGGGATAAAGCTAACTCCTTTGATGATTGAACAAAGGGAAAAGCCGTCTTATGAGATGATTGGGGAAATAGAAGAAGCAGAAGAACTTCCGTGGTACACCGACGTGTGGAACTTCATTGAAAATGGGGAATATCCGGAAAGCGCCTCCGAGAAAGACAAGAGAGCCATAAGAAGATTCTCGGCTCAGTTCATGATTTGTGGTGGAAGTCTATTGAAGAGATCTTACAATGGATTCAACTTGACATGTCTATATGGAAACAGTGCGAGAAAGATGATGGAGCAAATTCACGAAGGGGTGTGTGGTCCTCATATGAGTGGACACATGTTAGCTAAGAAGATCATCCGACAAGGATATTATTGGACTACTATGGACAAGGACTGCTATGAATATGTCAGAAAATGTCACAAATGTCAGATCCATGCCAATATGAAGCATGTGCCGCCGTCACTGCTATACAACATGACTACCCCTTGGCCATTCTCAGTTTGGGGAATAGATGTTATTGGAGAAGTAACCCCGAAGGCGTCTAATGGGCATCAATACATCCTGGTAGCAATTGATTATTTCACAAAATGGGTGGAAGCAGAGTCTTATGCGACATTGAAGGCTAAAGATGTGGCCAGATTTATCAGAAGAAATATAATCTGCCGATACGGGGTCCCTCATGAGTTGATATCCGATCATGGCAGTCACTTCCAGAAAGAGGTTTTGGATCTACTAGAAGAATACAAGATCATGCACCACATGTCAGCGCCGTATAGGCCACAAACAAATGGGGCAGTTGAAGCAGCTAATAAGAATTTGAAGACGATCCTAAGAAAGATGACTGATACATACCGAGATTGGCATGAGAAGTTACCGTATGCACTGTGGGGATACAGAACATCTATCCGAACATCTACAGGAGCCACTCCTTATTCATTGGCTTACGGAATGGAAGCAGTACTCCCAGTTGAAATAGAACTACCATCTTTGAGAGTTGTGGCAGAATCCGAGATTCCAGAATTTGATTGGCTAAGAGATAGATATGAGGAGCTAATGTTACTTGATGAGAAAAGGTTGGCCGCAATTGATCATGTGCATGTGTATCAGAGAAGAATAGCTCGAGCATTCAACAAGAAGGTCCGTCCAAGAAAACTTGAGGAAGGCGACCTTGTGCTTAAAGCCTTAAAAGCACCCGTTTTCGATCCTAGAGGGAAATTCAAGCCAAATTGGGTTGGCCCATACGTCATCAAGAAGCTTCTCTCTGGAGGAGCGGCATACCTGATGGATCTAGATGGAGTTGAGTTCAATCAGCCAATCAACATTGACCGTCTCAAGAGATACTATGCTTAAAAGCCTTTTCTTTCAAAACCTGTTCTTTCAAAACCTCCAGCATTCGAGGAACTACACTTGACCTGATTCCCACTTGGGGATATGTAGGCAACCTGCTCGGTTCGGTCACTGCTCCTGAAACCCTCAACCATACTTTCTTTCAAGACCTGGCCGAACTACTTTGGATCTGATTCCCACTTGGGGATAAGTAGGCGAGCTTTCCTGGCTCTCGATCCCTGAACCTTGCAAACTAGGGGCAAACTTTCAAGTTTGCCCAAAGCCTCAAGATATCACTGCCACACTAGGGGCAAACTGCGTTTGCCCAAACTTCCATTTATCTCTATCAACTAGGGGCAAACTGTCGTTTGCCCATACCTCGCTACCTGTCCTCTCTGGATCACTTGGCTATCAGAATTAAAGCACCTAAGTGAAAAATCTGGTAATTCTTGATATTAAGTTGAAAAGTTTTTTAGCAATCTAAAGATGTGAATCTAATGTCAAGACTGAAACATTATGTGGAAAATTTTCAAAAGCTTCAAGATTACATGCAAAGCCAACACAATATCCTGCTACAAGATAAAATCTCATTTTCAAAACATGCAAATCCTTAGAAAATTCAAATATCCAAGTCAAAAGACATTGTCGAGAAAGAGGAATCGTCAGAAATTTCCTTTCCCTGTAAAATCGAGTCCTGTGTGTCAGTGTGCAAAGTGTCAATCAAATCAGTCTCGTGATAAGGGATGCAAAGCGAAACAGAAGGATAGCATAAAGCAGCATCAAGCAAAGTCAAGAGTACAAGCCCATCAAGACAGAATACATCAACATCAGTCTCAGCACAGAAAGCAAGAAAAACAGAAAGATAGTCATGGGTGCATATGATCATCATCAGCGACGACGAGTAGCCCGTGGGTACCGAGCAGGCATATCTAAGGCCGTAGAGCTATCATCATCTTCAATTTGGCGCCTTCGCCTAGACCCACCAGCCCCACCAGAAGGGCCTGCATTCATCCGCTCCAACTGTGATT
Organism: Hydrangea macrophylla; assembly: GCA_033977485.1. NCBI lineage: Eukaryota > Viridiplantae > Streptophyta > Magnoliopsida > Cornales > Hydrangeaceae > Hydrangea > Hydrangea macrophylla. The sequence continues at coordinate 2,401,888 of CM066998.1, read as the reverse complement.
GAAGCTGCCTAACTTGAGCCACCTGTGGAAGAAAAGAATCAGTATAGGGGTTTGAAAAAGCAATGAGATAAGAAGAAAAGGTCAAGAAATTTACCAGGGCCGCATCACGGTCTATGTAAGTCTGGCACATGCCATCCCACTGCAAAGAGAAGGAAGATATGGTCAGAAAGATCAGAAGAATCAGAGGTAATGAGTTCAGAAATTACTTACATGTCCCTCACGAGCAAGGCTCCAAGCCCTCAGATTCTGTGCATAAGCTCGCTCTTCATTGAAAACGGCTCGGGGAACGGACTCATGTTGTTCTGAAACTAGCTGAGGCTCTACAAGATCACGGGGGATCTCTACAGAAGATATAACTCCGCGCAGCATGGTCGAGGCTCGCCAATCACAAGGAGGAATGAGAGGTAGAGGTCGACCAGGGCCATCCACAAAAGAACTCCCCTGCAAATGATGATGAGAAATAAGATAAAGCAAGCATTCGATCAGAAATGAAGAAGTCGTGAAATACCTGCGGGTCATCCGAGAGCGGGAAATTAGGCATCAGATGAGTAACCCTGAAGACGTCATAGTTCTCCTCAAACAGAGTAAAAGAGGCTGAAGGAATTCCGTTCAAAGCATTAATAAGATCTTCATCTTCCAAATTCTGCGCCGACCTCATACAAGAAGGCGGATCTTGTGGCACTAAGAGACGATCCTCCAAATCAGTCTGAGGAGCTACTCTCTCTCCAAGATACCACTCAAGAACAGAGGGACCCTCAAGAAGAATCCTCTCTCCAGTCATCTGTCTAGCTAAGCCAATCTCAGTCACATCTCCATTTGTCACCCAAGGATGCCAGTTAACTTGGGTGAATCTGAGACGGGTAAGAAAATCCCGGCAAGAAATAACATTATGAGCATCATTCTTGGTACCTACGGCTTGGCGACGCCACTTCAGAGCCCGTGGAAAAATATGAATCTCTTCCTCCCGGAATGATGGAGCCGTCATGGAGAAATACTCAAAGGCCCACACCTACAAGAGAAAATAAAGCAGTGGTCAAAACAGCAGAACATCAAATGATAAAAACTGGAAATGAAAATATTTTCAGTACCTCCCAAGCTCTCCAGAATCCGCCGAATCCAGGGGATTTGCCTCGAGAATGCTCCCCCATATGACTATACAGAATGGCTAAACCAGCAGAGCCCCAATCAAAATCTGCAATCTCCTCAAGATTTCGAAGACTATCAAGCATATTCAATGTAATCCGCTCAGCTCGAGTAGAAAGAAGAGAGCAACCAAGCAAATACAAGATGAAAGCACGGGTAAGCTGCATATCGGTAAATTGAGCCGCTCTTTCAGAAGGCCTGAAGTTGTTGATGAACCATGTGATGCCTACGCTCGATCCGTGAAGATCTCTCTGGGATGGGATGATGCCTAGGAGACGCTCAATGATAGTAGGATGTCTATGGATGTTCTTTGCAAAGGCAAGACGATGCCCGCCAAATGAGATGCCGGTTATCATTGCAAAATCAAGAGGGGTCATGGTTATCTCCCCAAAAGGCATGTGAAAAGTATTTGTGGAATCCCACCACCTTTCAGCAAGAGCTTGAATCATGGCCAAATCATTAGTCGATCTCTCCAATAAGGTTACAAACGACCCAAAGCCCGCTTGCTTGATATTGGCTACTACTTGGGGACGCGACTCCGACAATTCATTAAACCATTCAAGGCATTTTCCATGGCTACCATGACCTCTAAGATGACCAACCACATTCTAAAAAGAAAAAGGATGATTTCTAAGGAATCGCAAGAATAAAGAGACACGTATGAAGATGTGAAACAAAGGAGTAATTAAAGAATGGGTTACCTCTTGACGAAAGGCCCTCCTAGAGATATGATTTAGTGGATTTTTCATGGTTGCATACTCCATGGTTTGAGTTGATGAAGCTCCACTAGCTTGAAATTGGCTTCTACGTGTTCTAGAACTTTCACCTTGTCCATGGGAACTCATGGTTGTTGATGCTTGAAGCTTGAAGATAAGAGGTTGAAGATGATGAATAGTAAAAACCTTGGTACTTGAATCCCCTAGAATAGGGAGGAGTTGATGAAATCAACAAAGTTTTGGGAGGTTTTAATGCAAGAAATCACTCAAAACATCAAGAAATTGCAAGATTTGAGCACCTTAGAAGGAAGAGGTGATGCATTGAAGAAGAAATGAATGAAGAACAAAGAAGAAAATGGGTTTAAAACCCCAAAGTTGCGGCTGGCGGTTCCCAAGGGGGTGTGGGGAACCGCCATTTACTATTCACTTCCTGCCATTTCCCCATTTTGCTCTATATTCGCATTTTGACCCCCGGAACTCTTGATTTGATCCCGGATTGGTCCATTTTTGATATATAAGCCTTGAGAGTGCTTAAAACTTGTTGGAATTGGTCTAGAGGACCTCTGGAGATTTGAATCTTGGTAAAAATCCATTCAAGAATTGAAAAAAAGTCCCCCAGATGAGAAGAATCAAAGGCACCGCAGCCTGAAAGTGGCCGAGAAACGGTAAACTCCCGTCGTTTTGGGATTGATTATGAGTTGTCTTAGAAAATGGACATTTGAGTCTACTGTCGCTTGAGAATTACATCCAGAAAGGACTTTCAGAAGATGGGTCAGAATGCGAGATGTTCAGAAAGGGTTAGAGTAAGCCTGACGTGTTGCAAGAATGATTGCGTTGGTCGAAGCACCAATATGAGTCTCAGAAAGAATCAGCAGGGCCTCCAGAATATGTGCTCGCGTCCCAGAAACCTCAGATATCTCCTCAAGCAGAGAATTTCCAGATATTGTCAAGGTATAACAGAATTCGTGCATCTCTCAGAATCATAGGATCTCCCCAGTAGAGAACTTTCAGAATTAAGTTTCTCGCAAGCATCATGTATCCAGGGTTGCCTCCAGATAAAGGGTATCTCTCAGAATTTGAGCATCAAAATCGCCTCCAGAATACAAGGTTTATGCCAAGCATCATGTATCCAGGGTTGCCTCCAGAATGTAGGGTTTCTCTCAGAATCGTGGGTTGCCTCCAGAATGTAGGGTTTCTCTCAGAATCAGAATCGTGGGTCGCCTCCAGAATACAAGGTTTATGCCAAGAATCGTGTATCCGTGGGTTGCTCTCAGAATGTGGGGTTTCTCTCAGAATCGTGGGTTGCCTCCAGAATGTAGGGTTTCTCTCAGAATCAGAATCGTGTATCCAGGGTTGCCTCCAGAATGTAGGGTTTCTCTCAGAATCATGTATTTTTCAGCATCGCATATCAGGGTTGCCTCCAGAATGTAGGGTTTCTCTCAAAATCAGAATCGTGTATCCGTGGGTTGCTCTCAGAAGAAGGGTCATCTCTCAGAATTTGTGTATCTCTCAGAATCCGTGCATCAGAACAGAAGATTTGTCCTCAGAAGAAGGGCCTGTTTCAGAAGAACAGAGGATTTGTCTCCGGCAGAGAGACCTGTTTCAGAAGATTTGTTTCTAGACCTGCCACAGAAGATTTGTCCTCGGAAAAAGGGCCTGTTTCAGAAGAACAGAAGATTTGTCTCCGGCAGAGAGACCTGTTTCAGAAGACTTGTTTCCAGACCTGTTACAGAAGATTTGTCTAGAAGAAAGACCTGTTTCAGAAGAGCAGAAGATTTGTCTCCGGCAGAGAGACCTGTTTCAGAAGATTTATCCCCAGCAAAAGGACTCTACATCAGCAATCGTCCCCAGCAAAAGGACTCTACATCAGCAATCGTCCCCAGCAGAAGGACTCTACATCAGCAATCGTCCCCAGCAAAAGGACTCTACATCAGCAATCGTCCACAGAAGAAGGACCTGTTTCAGCAATCGTCCCCAGCAGAAGGACTCTACATCAGCAATCGTCCCCAGCAGAAGGACTCTACACCAGCAATCGTCCCCAGCAAAAGGACTCTACATCAGCAATCGTCCCCAGCAGAAGGACTCTACATCAGCAATCGTCCACAGAAGAAGGACCTATTTCAGCAATCGTCCCCAGCAGAAGGACTCTACACCAGCAAACGTCCCCAGCAAAAGGACTCTACATCAGCAATCGTCCCCAGCAGAAGGACTCTACATCAGCAATCGTCCACAGAAGAAGGACCTATTTCAGCAATCGTCCCCAGCAGAAGGACTCTACATCAACAATCGTCCCCAGCAGAAGGACTCTACATCAGTAATCGTCCCCAGCAGAAGGACTCTACACCAGCAATCGTCCAGTTGTTTGACATGACTCAGAATTCATCCAAGATACTTCGCTATTTCAAGAGTCGTCCAGGATACAGATGACGCCTACGAGCCTTAAGATCAGAAGAATAACTTTGACAAAAACCTCGAGAATCATCCAAGATACCTTTAGCATATTCGACTGTGAGAGAGAGTCGTTGCATCCTTTGCATTAGATTTTGCATCTAGGGAACCCTTGAGGATGATTCCTCCAGCACTTTCACATTTCATGTTTTCATATTGCACCAGCATCCTAGGATAGGAGCATTTCATCCGCATTGTTGTTGTTTGTTTGTTTTCCGTCTTCTCGCGCGCTTGAACTACGCCCTGGTCTGATTCCTGGAAAGGATACGTAGGCAGCTCCAGCGGAGCACGACCAGCATCAGCTTCAACTTAGCCGCCTCTACCCAGCATTGCATTGCATTCTTGCATTTGTAATTTCTTGATTTTTTTTCAGATTTTGAATTTCTTGATTTTGCGGATTTTTGTTTTTCCTAAAACCTCTCAGTATGGTTATTTGGGTGCCTTCAAGGCTTTGGCACTCACTTGCAGTTCACGTTGTTCACAACAAGTTCTGCCAAAGAGGGGCAAACTGTAGACACCCAATTTTGACCACACTGATAGGATTTAGGGTGGACAACGTCTTGGAGGATTCGATGATGAAAAGTACCCCGTGGAAGGTACTGGATTCCACACAATCAGAAGATCGGACTTCGGAAAGTGACTTCAAGCTCAGAAAAGCCCTTTTCCATGGATAAATCCCGGTTTTGTCAAAATCATCTCTCAGAATTCATATTCTCTCAGGGTTATATGAACATTAAGTGTTCTAAACGCAGTATTCTAGGTATCCAGAGATTCAATTTTAAAGAAAAGTTCGAAATCGACGCACATTTGAAAGCAATTTTGGAAAAGACGTCATTTGATTTCAAAAAGACGACGAAAGTTCCGGAGGACTTCCGGACTTCAATTGGACTTCAATTCTCATTATAAAACCTCTGGAAATATTTTTATATTGAAATTCAACCCGACGGCTTTCCAACGGTACGTAAACGGACGATTTCGGACACCAAAAAGCATTTTTACAGAAATCTGGAAAAGCAGTGCGCATGAAATTTGAAACAGAGCTTGTGGGTGACCAGAGGGACCCAAATAGTAAATGGCGGTTTTGGGTATGGGGGTGGCGGGTCCCACCATAACCGCCACTTCCATTTGTGTCCTCCACGGAGCTTTTTGAGTTCCAGACCCTTCTAGAAGCTTCCCACTGCGAGGAAATTGCCTGGAAATTGCATTTAGGCTCCGAAATGGCCATTTTAACCCTCTTTTAAGCTCTAAAAATCCTGTTTTAACCCTGAAACTTAAGAGCTAAGTCTTCAAAACTCTATATAAGATCTCATACATCTCATATGAGATCACATCTTAACACACTAGACACTTGGAAGAGATACACTTGAATATACTTGGAGATACAAACACACATAGAAGCACATACAAGAGAGATAAGTATACTTTGAATATACTTTCAATTTAGGTGAATTCTAGAGAGAGAAAATTATGAATTGAATTTAGATTAACTTAGGCTAATTAGACCACAATTTGAACATCAATTGCCTCCCTCAACTTCCATGGATGAGTGCTTGAAGAACACTTGAATAACACTTGAAGAAGAAGATCTTCAAATCAATTTTGGTCTTGTAATTGAGAATCCTCCAAGAGGTAAACACTATAGTTCATCTCTAATTCCTACTTTGTATATATAGATCTATAAGATTTGGATCTAACTTAGTTCTATTTCTACTTATTAGAACACTCATCTTCTTCCTCTCATGTTCTTCACACACTCACATAGTTAGATCCAAATCTCTTTGATTTTTATTGATAATTTACAATTAGAGATTGTTTTTCACTTTGATTTTCAATTTTGGTTTCATTCTTCAATTTTAGTTTAGATTCATGCATACATGATTATATATATATACATATATCTATTTTGAATTCCATGATGGTTTGGAAATATGATCTATGAGAAGGATGATTTCTATGTTCATACCTATCTCTTGATTATTCCTATTACCTAGAATTCCTATTGAATTTCATCTCCAACATGATATTTATAAGTCCCTTTGATCCTTGATCTAAAAGTTCTTCATAGAACTTGAGGGCTAAATTGATTGGGAATCATGATAATTAAGTTGATCTATGAGTTTGATCTCTCTAATAAGCTTCAACTATCACTAAAATGTTTTCCTCACACTTTAAAATGAACTAGATAAAAATTCAGCAAAGCAGATTGGTTTTGTCCATTAGATTTGGTCCATCAAAACCCATAGTTTGATGGATTTCAAATTTTCTGGGTAAACTTTGATGAATTAGCTTTCATCCGGTCCGTTTTGAGAGCTTTTAGGATTCATATACTATTTTTAGAAATTGTTGAGAAATCGGTTGACAGATTTGAACATCGTCTCTTTGTGCTTGAATTTCAGAAAATCTATAATAGTTATCGACGTTCCGCTTTTTGGGGATGATTCCTAACTCATATATCTATATGCCGATGTAAAATCGTGAGCATACGATCGAGTTAGGATCGTTTTCTAAGCGTTTAAAGTTGATACAACTATTCTGGAATTTTCTAAGTTTAATTACAAATATGATTATGTATACAAAATGGTCATACCTTGATCACTCAACAACAATTGATGAATAAAACTTGGTTTAGAAATCACCTAGGATAAATGGATGAGAGATCAAAAGCTTAAATCAACTTGGTTAACATGATTCATGAACTTCTATTATACTTCTATTATGTTTTGCATTCATTTGTCAAATGATACCAAATTTCCAGAATAACAGAGTCTGTTTAAAACACTTTTTCAGAAACCTTGTGATTACAGAATGTCCATGGGTTTATTTTTATCATATACTACAATGAAATAGATTTCTTTTGACACCAAATAGAGCTTCATATGATTTTTGTAGATTTAATTATGATTTTTACAAGAACAGTGGACAGTCCTGATCCACTGTTCCCAAAACATTTATTTCTCAAACAATAAAATTGATATTGAGGTCCCACTTTTTGGAGAAGTTCCCTAAGACATGTATCTAACTTTCTGTAAAAGGGTTTTTATCCAGCTCATGTTTAAGACCACTTTTGATAGGATTCATTAGAGGTTGCTGAATCTGGAAATTTGATTGATGACATGTTTTCTTTGTTTATCATGCATATCATTTGTTTGCTTGTATTTTTGCAATGCTTGGGTATTCTTTGGTGTATTAGTGCGGAGAATTAAGTGCCTCGGACCCGGACTTCGATTTGTGGTTTGCCTCGTCTACATGTGGCTTAGTGCCCATGTATCATGTACTATCTCTATCCTTTCTCTTAGAATTTTTCTAGGTTTACAACTTTGATTTCAACGACACATTTCCTTTAGGATAAGTCTCCGTTTATATGATTATTTGTTAGAGACATCTTATCTAGGATTGTTGCATGATTGCATTGCACGTTTACATTCTTTTTGCTTTCGCGACTCCGCTTGAGTCAACCAATGTAAGTCTTCTCGTTCCCTTTGCATATCATGACATGTTTACTTTATTTGCATCGGTCCCGGGCGGGACTAGCCACTGTGAGTATACTTCTCCCTTGTATTGCATGAGCATCCGCTTTCTACTTGATTTAGTCTCTTGAAATGATTTTCATTAGATGTTTCTTTTTGCCATGTATATATCTATCTAGTATGTTTGAGGAAACAACATCTATTATGAATTAATAACAAGGATATTTGAATCAAGGCCTACCATTCGGTAGGGCGAGGAGGGGGTGCTTTAGTCCTGCTTGGGCTCCTTCCCCTCTCGTACCAAGACCCCCGAACCTTGTTTCTGGTAATGAAGGGCGAGTAACCTTATTCAATTTTGGGCGAGTCAAACTTGGGTTTCCTAATTCCCGATAAAAATTAGGTGGCGACTCTTTGTCTCTAGGATCGCGTGAGGAAGTCCTAGTTTTCCCTGAAGTGTGCTCCTTGGGATCCGTCCCGGGACACTATCGAGGGAGAGCGTCAGGACCTCCTCCTCCATTCGCGACGGTCCACACTCCCTCTCAGCCAAATGTTCAGAAGAATCCTCTCCCTAATCATAAGGGGAACATGCCAAATGTTAACTTTGTAGAAGAAGGATCTCAGATTTATAACCCAAAGATCTACATCACATCCTCGAATCAACCAGCTATGGATGTTCAACTTCCGGAAGACGCTGCAATTTGCATCTTGAGGAATATGGAAGAGGAAGAATGGGTCGAAGAAGCACTGGCTTTTGAAGAAGAAATAGCCAACGGAAATCTTACAATTGAATGGTGGGATCCCAATGCCATCACCGACGACTCGATCTGGTATGAGGAAGAAAAGCCCATAGAAGCAGTCACCGAGAAACAAAGCACTGAGCCGATAGAAGAATTGCTAAAGCCTGTCGAGAACCTTGAAATCAAAGATGACGATCTTATTGCAATGATGGAAGAAGAAGAAGATTGGTGGTATGATGATGAGGATGATTCCGTTAATAATACCATAATCCCCGATGATTCTGTTTGGAAAATCACTGTTGGCACCGAAAAGTTAGCCAAAGAACTTGAGTCTATCTGGATCACCAATGAAGCAAACCACTTGACCCGTTCCGGACGTCATTTCAAGCCTCATGAGTTAGAAAATCGTGGAAAAGAAACATGGAATAAGAAAGAAGTCGTCAAAGCAAAAGAGGCTGGTAAAGGAGCCGTGAGCGAAGAAGAAGATGAAATCTTAAAGCAATTGAAGAAAACACAAGCTTGGATCTCAGTATGGGGATTACTTATGACCTCTCACAAACACAGGCAGGCCATGCTCGATACTCTCAATCGTTTGAATGTTTCTGTCAATACTACTCCCGAAGATCTAGTAAACATGATCTCTTCAAAGCCTTGTAAGCCTGTAATCACATTCACAGATGAAGATTTACCGCCGGAAGGGGCACACCACAACAGAGCTCTCTACATCACTGTACATTGCCTGGGGAATAGAGTACCGGTCTGCTTGGTAGATAATGGGCCAGCCTTGAATGTATGTCCTCTCCAAACAGCTCTCAGAATGGGGTTGTCTATTTCAGAACTCTTGCCATCAACACAAACTGTGAGGGCCTATGATAACACCAAAAGGGCCATTGTAGGAATGATTAAGTTGAAAATTGAAGTCGGGCCATTAAACAAAGAAGCTGATTTCCAAGTGATTGATATTCCGGCTAGCTTTAATCTGCTATTGGGACGTCCGTGGTTACATGTGAATGATGCAGTCGCCTCCACTCTCCACCAGAAAGTCAAGTTCATCTGGAAAGAGGATGTGGTAACAATCTTTGGGGATAGCTGGATCAAAGAAGAAGGGACAAGCCATGGTCCTGTGCTAGAAGTCCAAACACCGGAAGAAGAAAATGAATTGGGAGGATTCAACTTTGTGGGAATGATAAATGAAGGAGCTAAGAAAAAGAAATCCGTTTGGGATCGACTCAGCTATGAGAAGAAACTTCCTGATGCATCTGTCTGGGGCGAAGAAATCACTCCGATCAAGAAAAAGAAGCCGTTCATCACCGGACGCGAATATAGAAAGATGTTCGAGAAGGGAAACCCGGTTGCCAAAGATCTACAAGAAGAAGTGGGACAGAATTGGATCCCTGAAGTCATGCCATTGTACTTTGACCAGTATGCCAATCCTAAAGTGGCTCATATGGTGCGGAAGATGAACTATTTTCCTGGAATGGGACTAGGTCGTCGTCAACAAGGAATAACTGAACCACCGAACTTCCACGAACAGAAAGATAAATCTGGGCTTGGGTATCAATTGACTGAAGAAGATAAGAAGAAGATGACAAAAGGAAAAGGGCCGATGGTTGTTTCTGGGCCAAGAATCCTGAATGGATACTTCGTGAAAGAAGGCGATGACTTTCCCTTCTGTGGGTTCCCTGAACCATGGTATGATCCGGCTACCAAGAACATTAAGCCTGGATTTGAGATTTTCTTCAAACATGAGTTCTCCGACTATGAGGATCCGTTCTTGTATACTCCGCCTATCAAGAAAGAAAGGAAGGACTGGGCTGAGCTGATGACAAGTGATGATTTGAACATGCTAATGGATGAAGAGCTAAACATGCTGATGGATGCCGAAGAAGCACTGGGAAATGTGAAAGAAATCAAGCCAATAGAGGGAGCTCTGAACAATTGGGTGATAGAATCGGAAGTCAACAAATCCCCTCCCCCATTTCCCCGGAAGTCTGTAAAGGCCAATATGAGCCATGATGTTGAGTCTGCTTTTGCTTTTGATGTACCCAAAAATGTTAATGAAATGAACGAGGATTTTGCTTACTCTTCTGTGTCTGATGATCTTGATTTTGAAATTTCTGAGGATTTGCAAAGATTAATTGAAAATGAAAATGAATCTGCATGCAAGATTATTGAAGAAACTTTGCTAATAAACTTGGATAATGAAGATAATCCACAAAATGTTCATATTGGCACCACGCTCACTTCACAAGAAAGCAATGAACTAATCAACTTATTAAAAGAATTTAAAGATGTTTTCGCTTGGTCCTACCAAGATATGCCAGGCATCGATCCAGAGATTGTCCAACACCACATCCCTCTCTTTCCAAATTCAAAACCTGTTAAGCAAAAGTTGAGACGCATGAGACCCGAATGGACTTTGAAGATCAAAGAAGAAGTTGAGAAACAATTGAAAGCTGGATTCCTGATGGTAACCCAATATCCGGAATGGATAGCCAATATAGTTCCTGTGCCAAAGAAGGATGGAAGGATTCGTGTATGTGTTGACTTCAGAGATCTAAACAAGGCTAGTCCTAAGGATGATTTTCCGCTTCCACACATAGATGTTCTGGTAGATAGCACCGCGGGGCATGAGTTGTTATCATTCATGGATGGTTTCTCAGGGTACAATCAGATTTTAATGGCACCCGAAGACAGAGAAAAGACTACATTCACAACTCACTGGGGGACGTATTGCTACCGAGTAATGCCATTTGGGTTAAAGAATGCCGGAGCGACCTATCAGAGAGCTGCTACTACTTTGTTACATGACATGATCCATAAAGAGGTAGAAGTTTATGTGGATGATATGATTGTTAAGTCCAAAGAAAGAAGTGGGCATTTAACAGCACTCGCCAAGTTCTTTGAAAGATTAAGGAAATACAGAATGAGATTGAATCCACAGAAGTGTACTTTTGGAGTTACCACCGGAAAGCTGCTAGGATTTCTCATCACACAGAGAGGAATTGAGGTTGACCCCACAAAGATCAAGGCTATTATGGATATGCCGCCTCCGACAAATGAAAAGGAAGTAAGAGGATTTCTGGGAAGAATCCAATTCATCAGCCGCTTCATATCTAAGCTCACTGCTACTTGCGATCCGCTTTTCAGCTTGTTGAGAAAAGGGAAGAAATTCGAATGGGACAATCAATGTCAAGAAGCTTTTGACAAGATCAAGGCTTATTTATCAAACCCACCGGTTCTTTCACCCCCGAAATCAGGGAAGCCTTTGCTGTTGTACTTATCCGTGTCAGAGAATGCTATGGGATGCATGTTAGCCCAAGAAGGAGATGAAGGGCGTACAGAGAAAGCCATTTACTACTTAAGTAAAAGGATGACTGGATACGAATTGAAGTATTCTCCGTTAGAAAAGACATGTTGGGCTTTGGTTTGGGCCACTCGTCGTCTGAGGCATTATATGTTGGCCTTCCCTGTTGTTTTAATCTCCCGAATGGATCCTTTGAAGTACCTATTTGAAAAACCAGCATTGACCGGAAGAATCTCCCGATGGACATTGATGCTATCTGAGTTTGACTTGATACATGCTACGAGTAAATCTGTTAAAGGAAGGGCTGTCGCAGAACATTTAGCAGAACATCCGATAAATCTGGAAAACGAAGGAGAGTTCATGTTCCCTGACGAAGGATTGATGGAATTAAAAGAAGATGTGTGGAAAATGTATTTTGATGGAGCTGCAAACCAGAAAGGATATGGAGTGGGGATCATCCTTGTATCCCCTGAAGGAGCACATACCCCGTTCTCTATTAAGCTGAAGTACACTTCCACCAACAACACTGCTGAGTATGAAGCTTGTATCTTGGGGCTAGAAGCCGCATTGACTTTGGAGGTAAGGAAACTTGATGTATTCGGGGATTCCAATTTGATCATATCCCAAGTTCGAGGGGATTGGAAAGTCAAGGAAGAGAAGTTAAAACCCTATCATGAGTATCTTGATTCTTTACGAACTCGTTTCTTGCATATCACGTTCTTCTACCTGCCTCGAGAAGAAAATCAGCTAGCAGACTCTTTGGCTACTTTAGCGTCAATGATTGAGATTCCTGTGGGGATAAAGCTAACTCCTTTGATGATTGAACAAAGGGAAAAGCCGTCTTATGAGATGATTGGGGAAATAGAAGAAGCAGAAGAACTTCCGTGGTACACCGACGTGTGGAACTTCATTGAAAATGGGGAATATCCGGAAAGCGCCTCCGAGAAAGACAAGAGAGCCATAAGAAGATTCTCGGCTCAGTTCATGATTTGTGGTGGAAGTCTATTGAAGAGATCTTACAATGGATTCAACTTGACATGTCTATATGGAAACAGTGCGAGAAAGATGATGGAGCAAATTCACGAAGGGGTGTGTGGTCCTCATATGAGTGGACACATGTTAGCTAAGAAGATCATCCGACAAGGATATTATTGGACTACTATGGACAAGGACTGCTATGAATATGTCAGAAAATGTCACAAATGTCAGATCCATGCCAATATGAAGCATGTGCCGCCGTCACTGCTATACAACATGACTACCCCTTGGCCATTCTCAGTTTGGGGAATAGATGTTATTGGAGAAGTAACCCCGAAGGCGTCTAATGGGCATCAATACATCCTGGTAGCAATTGATTATTTCACAAAATGGGTGGAAGCAGAGTCTTATGCGACATTGAAGGCTAAAGATGTGGCCAGATTTATCAGAAGAAATATAATCTGCCGATACGGGGTCCCTCATGAGTTGATATCCGATCATGGCAGTCACTTCCAGAAAGAGGTTTTGGATCTACTAGAAGAATACAAGATCATGCACCACATGTCAGCGCCGTATAGGCCACAAACAAATGGGGCAGTTGAAGCAGCTAATAAGAATTTGAAGACGATCCTAAGAAAGATGACTGATACATACCGAGATTGGCATGAGAAGTTACCGTATGCACTGTGGGGATACAGAACATCTATCCGAACATCTACAGGAGCCACTCCTTATTCATTGGCTTACGGAATGGAAGCAGTACTCCCAGTTGAAATAGAACTACCATCTTTGAGAGTTGTGGCAGAATCCGAGATTCCAGAATTTGATTGGCTAAGAGATAGATATGAGGAGCTAATGTTACTTGATGAGAAAAGGTTGGCCGCAATTGATCATGTGCATGTGTATCAGAGAAGAATAGCTCGAGCATTCAACAAGAAGGTCCGTCCAAGAAAACTTGAGGAAGGCGACCTTGTGCTTAAAGCCTTAAAAGCACCCGTTTTCGATCCTAGAGGGAAATTCAAGCCAAATTGGGTTGGCCCATACGTCATCAAGAAGCTTCTCTCTGGAGGAGCGGCATACCTGATGGATCTAGATGGAGTTGAGTTCAATCAGCCAATCAACATTGACCGTCTCAAGAGATACTATGCTTAAAAGCCTTTTCTTTCAAAACCTGTTCTTTCAAAACCTCCAGCATTCGAGGAACTACACTTGACCTGATTCCCACTTGGGGATATGTAGGCAACCTGCTCGGTTCGGTCACTGCTCCTGAAACCCTCAACCATACTTTCTTTCAAGACCTGGCCGAACTACTTTGGATCTGATTCCCACTTGGGGATAAGTAGGCGAGCTTTCCTGGCTCTCGATCCCTGAACCTTGCAAACTAGGGGCAAACTTTCAAGTTTGCCCAAAGCCTCAAGATATCACTGCCACACTAGGGGCAAACTGCGTTTGCCCAAACTTCCATTTATCTCTATCAACTAGGGGCAAACTGTCGTTTGCCCATACCTCGCTACCTGTCCTCTCTGGATCACTTGGCTATCAGAATTAAAGCACCTAAGTGAAAAATCTGGTAATTCTTGATATTAAGTTGAAAAGTTTTTTAGCAATCTAAAGATGTGAATCTAATGTCAAGACTGAAACATTATGTGGAAAATTTTCAAAAGCTTCAAGATTACATGCAAAGCCAACACAATATCCTGCTACAAGATAAAATCTCATTTTCAAAACATGCAAATCCTTAGAAAATTCAAATATCCAAGTCAAAAGACATTATCGAGAAAGAGGAATCGTCAGAAATTTCCTTTCCCTGTAAAATCGAGTCCTGTGTGTCAGTGTGCAAAGTGTCAATCAAATCAGTCTCGTGACAAGGGATGCAAAGCGAAACAGAAGGATAGCATAAAGCAGCATCAAGCAAAGTCAAGAGTACAAGCCCATCAAGTCTCAGACAGAATACATCAACATCAGTCTCAGCACAGAAAGCAAGAAAAACAGAAAGATAGTCATGGGTGCATATGATCATCATCAGCGACGACGAGTAGCCCGTGGGTACCGAGCAGGCATATCTGAGGCCGTAGAGCTATCATCATCTTCAATTTGGCGCCTTCGCCTAGACCCACCAGCCCCACCAGAAGGGCCTGCATTCATCCGCTCCAACTGTGATTGAAGCTGCCTAACTTGAGCCACCTGTGGAAGAAAAGAATCAGTATAGGGGTTTGAAAAAGCAATGAGATAAGAAGAAAAGGTCAAGAAATTTACCAGGGCCGCATCACGGTCTATGTAAGTCTGGCACATGCCATCCCACTGCAAAGAGAAGAAAGATATGGTCAGAAAGATCAGAAGAATCAGAGGTAATGAGTTCAGAAATTACTTACATGTCCCTCACGAGCAAGGCTCCAAGCCCTCAGATTCTGTGCATAAGCTCGCTCTTCATTGAAAACGGCTCGGGGAACGGACTCATGTTGTTCTGAAACTAGCTGAGGCTCTACAAGATCACGGGGGATCTCTACAGAAGATATAACTCCGCGCAGCATGGTCGAGGCTCGCCAATCACAAGGAGGAATGAGAGGTAGAGGTCGACCAGGGCCATCCACAAAAGAACTCCCCTGCAAATGATGATGAGAAATAAGATAAAGCAAGCATTCGATCAGAAATGAAGAAGTCGTGAAATACCTGCGGGTCATCCGAGAGCGAGAAATTAGGCATCAGATGAGTAACCCTGAAGACGTCATAGTTCTCCTCAAACAGAGTAAAAGAGTCTGAAGGAATTCCGTTCAAAGCATTAATAAGATCTTCATCTTCCAAATTCTGCGCCGACCTCATACAAGAAGGCGGATCCTGTGGCACTAAGAGACGATCCTCCAAATCAGTCTGAGGAGCTACTCTCTCTCCAAGATACCACTCAAGAACAGAGGGACCCTCAAGAAGAATCCTCTCTCCAGTCATCAGGTCTTTTGAGTACCTATCAGTCACGGATCAGAATTGAGATATCAGGAGACTTGAACAGCCTAAGAGTTAGGATTTGAGTTTTGCTTTAAGATTGGGATCTAGATGTATGAATTGCCAAGAAGGCCTGCCTCGTCAAGAAAGTTGGATTTAGATCAAACACTAATTATGCTCTGCATTTGACATGCACTTCAGCAGCATTTTCCGCATATTATTTGTGCCTTTGTTAAACCAGCTCTACTCTCTGCAAATTGACCCCACAATTTATTTTGACCACAGATTGGTCCAATCTTGATGCATAAAGAGTGCTCGAAACTTGTTGGAATTGGTCTAAAGGACCCATGGGAATTTGAATTTTGGTAAAAGCCGTTCAGAGTTGAAGAAAAGTCCCCCAGATGAAAAGGATCAAAGGCACCGCAGCCTGAAAGTGGCCGAGAAACGGCAAACTCCCGTCGTTTTGGGATTGATTATGAGTTGTCTTAGAAAATGGACATTTGAGTCTACTGTCGCTTGATAATTACATCCAGAAAGGACTTTCAGAAGATGGGTCAGAATGCGAGATGTTCAGAAAGGGTTAGAGTAAGCCTGACGTGTTGCAAGAATGATTGCGTTGGTCGAAGCACCAATATGAGTCTCAGAAAGAATCAGCAGGGCCTCCAGAATATGTGCTCGCGTCCCAGAAACCTCAGATATCTCCTCAAGCAGAGAATTTCCAGATATTGTCAAGGTATAACAGAATTCGTGCATCTCTCAGAATCATAGGATCTCCCCAGTAGAGAACTTTCAGAATTAAGTTTCTCGCAAGCATCATGTATCCACGGGTTGCCTCCAGATAAAGGGTATCTCTCAGAATTTGAGCATCAAAATCGCCTCCAGAATACAAGGTTTATGCCAAGCATCATGTATCCAGGGTTGCCTCCAGAATGTAGGGTTTCTCTCAGAATCGTGGGTTGCCTCCAGAATGTAGGGTTTCTCTCAGAATCAGAATCGTGGGTCGCCTCCAGAATACAAGGTTTATGCCAAGAATCGTGTATCCGTGGGTTGCTCTCAGAATGTAGGGTTTCTCTCAGAATCGTGGGTTGCCTCCAGAATGTAGGGTTTCTCTCAGAATCAGAATCGTGTATCCAGGGTTGCCTCCAGAATGTAGGGTTTCTCTCAGAATCATGTATTTCTCAGCATCGCATATCAGGGTTGCCTCCAGAATGTAGGGTTTCTCTCAAAATCAGAATCGTGTATCCGTGGGTTGCTCTCAGAAGAAGGGTCATCTCTCAGAATTTGTGTATCTCTCAGAATCCGTGCATCAGAACAGAAGATTTGTCCTCAGAAGAAGGGCCTGTTTCAGAAGAACAGAGGATTTGTCTCCGGCAGAGAGACCTGTTTCAGAAGATTTGTTTCTAGACCTGCCACAGAAGATTTGTCCTCGGAAAAAGGGCCTGTTTCAGAAGAACAGAAGATTTGTCTCCGGCAGAGAGAGACCTGTTTCAGAAGACTTGTTTCCAGACCTGTTACAGAAGATTTGTCTAGAAGAAGGACCTGTTTCAGAAAAGCAGAAGATTTGTCTCCGGCAGAGAGACCTGTTTCAGAAGATTTGTCCCCAGCAAAAGGACTCTACATCAGCAATCGTCCCCAGCAAAAGGACTCTACATCAGCAATCGTCCCCAGCAGAAGGACTCTACATCAGCAATCGTCCCCAGCAAAAGGACTCTACATCAGCAATCGTCCCCAGCAGAAGGACTCTACATCAGCAATCGTCCCCAGCAGAAGGACTCTACATCAGCAATCGTCCCCAGCAAAAGGACTCTACATCAGCAATCGTCCACAGAAGAAGGACCTGTTTCAGCAATCGTCCCCAGCAGAAGGACTCTACATCAGCAATCGTCCCCAGCAGAAGGACTCTACATCAGTAATCGTCCCCAGCAGAAGGACTCTACACCAGCAATCGTCCAGTTGTTTGACATGACTCAGAATTCATCCAAGATACTTCGCTATTTCAAGAGTCGTCCAGGATACAGATGACGCCTACGAGCCTTAAGATCAGAAGAATAACTTTGACAAAAACCTCGAGAATCATCCAAGATACCTTTAGCATATTCGACTGTGAGAGAGAGTCGTTGCATCCTTTGCATTAGATTTTGCATCTAGGGAACCCTTGAGGATGATTCCTCCAGCACTTTCACATTTCATGTTTTCATATTGCACCAGCATCCTAGGATAGGAGCATTTCATCCGCATTGTTGTTGTTTGTTTGTTTTCCGTCTTCTCGCGCGCTTGAACTACGCCCTGGTCTGATTCCTGGAAAGGATACGTAGGCAGCTCCAGCGGAGCACGACCAGCATCAGCTTCAACTTAGCCGCCTCTACCCAGCATTGCATTGCATTCTTGCATTTGTAATTTCTTGATTTTTTTTTTCAGATTTTGAATTTCTTGATTTTGCGGATTTTTGTTTTTCCTAAAACCTCTCAGTATGGTTATTTGGGTGCCTTCAAGGCTTTGGCACTCACTTGCAGTTCATGTTGTTCACAACAAGTTCTGCCAAAGAGGGGCAAACTGTAGACACCCAATTTTGACCACACTGATAGGATTTAGGGTGGACAACGTCTTGGAGGATTCGATGATGAAAAGTACCCCGTGGAAGGTACTGGATTCCACACAATCAGAAGATCGGACTTCGGAAAGTGACTTCAAGCTCAGAAAAGCCCTTTTCCATGGATAAATCCCGGTTTTGTCAAAATCATCTCTCAGAATTCATATTCTCTCAGGGTTATATGAACATTAAGTGTTCTAAACGCAGTATTCTAGGTATCCAGAGATTCAATTTTAAAGAAAAGTTCGAAATCGACGCACATTTGAAAGCAATTTTGGAAAAGACGTCATTTGATTTCAAAAAGACGACGAAAGTTCCGGAGGACTTCCGGACTTCAATTGGACTTCAATTCTCATTATAAAACCTCTGGAAATATTTTTATATTGAAATTCAACCCGACAGCTTTCCAACGGTACGTAAACGGACGATTTCGGACACCAAAAAGCATTTTTACAAAAATCTGGAAAAGCAGTGCACGTGATTTTTGAAACAGGGTTTGTGGGTGACCAGAGGAGCAAGAATAGTAAGTGGCGGTTTTGGGTATGGGGGTGGCGGGTCCCACCATAACCGCCACTTCCATTTGTGTCCTCCACGGAGCTTTTTGAGTTCCAGACCCTTCTAGAAGCTTCCCACTGCGAGGAAATTGCCTGGAAATTGCGTTTAGGCTCCGAAATGGCCATTTTAACCCTCTTTTAAGCTCTAAAAATCCTGTTTTAACCCTGAAACTTAAGAGCTAAGTCTTCAAAACTCTATATAAGATCTCATACATCTCATATGAGATCACATCTTAACACACTAGACACTTGGAAGAGATACACTTGAATATACTTGGAGATACAAACACACATAGAAGCACATACAAGAGAGATAAGTATACTTTGAATATACTTTCAATTTAGGTGAATTCTAGAGAGAGAAAATTATGAATTGAATTTAGATTAACTTAGGCTAATTAGACCACAATTTGAACATCAATTGCCTCCCTCAACTTCCATGGATGAGTGCTTGAAGAACACTTGAATAACACTTGAAGAAGAAGATCTTCAAATCAATTTTGGTCTTGTAATTGAGAATCCTCCAAGAGGTAAACACTATAGTTCATCTCTAATTCCTACTTTGTATATATAGATCTATAAGATTTGGATCTAACTTAGTTCTATTTCTACTTATTAGAACACTCATCTTCTTCCTCTCATGTTCTTCACACACTCACATAGTTAGATCCAAATCTCTTTGATTTTTATTGATAATTTACAATTAGAGATTGTTTTTCACTTTGATTTTCAATTTTGGTTTCATTCTTCAATTTTAGTTTAGATTCATGCATACATGATTATATATATATACATATATCTATTTTGAATTCCATGATGGTTTGGAAATATGATCTATGAGAAGGATGATTTCTATGTTCATACCTATCTCTTGATTATTCCTATTACCTAGAATTCCTATTGAATTTCATCTCCAACATGATATTTATAAGTCCCTTTGATCCTTGATCTAAAAGTTCTTCATAGAACTTGAGGGCTAAATTGATTGGGAATCATGATAATTAAGTTGATCTATGAGTTTGATCTCTCTAATAAGCTTCAACTATCACTAAAATGTTTTCCTCACACTTTAAAATGAACTAGATAAAAATTCAGCAAAGCAGATTGGTTTTGTCCATTAGATTTGATCCATCAAAACCCATAGTTTGATGGATTTCAAATTTTCTGGGTAAACTTTGATGAATTAGCTTTCATCCGGTCCGTTTTGAGAGCTTTTAGGATTCATATACTATTTTTAGAAATTGTTGAGAAATCGGTTGACAGATTTGAACATCGTCTCTTTGTGCTTGAATTTCAGAAAATCTATAATAGTTATCGACGTTCCGCTTTTTGGGGATGATTCCTAACTCATATATCTATATGCCGATGTAAAATCGTGAGCATACGATCGAGTTAGGATCGTTTTCTAAGCGTTTAAAGTTGATACAACTATTCTGGAATTTTCTAAGTTTAATTACAAATATGATTATGTATACAAAATGGTCATACCTTGATCACTCAACAACAATTGATGAATAAAACTTGGTTTAGAAATCACCTAGGATAAATGGATGAGAGATCAAAAGCTTAAATCAACTTGGTTAACATGATTCATGAACTTCTATTATACTTCTATTATGTTTTGCATTCATTTGTCAAATGATACCAAATTTCCAGAATAACAGAGTCTGTTTAAAACACTTTTTCAGAAACCTTGTGATTACAGAATGTCCATGGGTTTATTTTTATCATATACTACAATGCAATAGCTTTCTTTTGACACCAAATAGAGCTTCATATGATTTTTGTAGATTTAATTATGATTTTTACAAGAACAGTGGACAGTCCTGATCCACTGTTCCCAAAACATTTATTTCTCAAACAATAAAATTGATATTGAGGTCCCACTTTTTGGAGAAGTTCCCTAAGACATGTATCTAACTTTCTGTAAAAGGGTTTTTATCCAGCTCATGTTTAAGACCACTTTTGATAGGATTCATTAGAGGTTGCTGAATCTGGAAATTTGATTGATGACATGTTTTCTTTGTTTATCATGCATATCATTTGTTTGCTTGTATTTTTGCAATGCTTGGGTATTCTTTGGTGTATTAGTGCAGAGAATTAAGTGCCTCGGACCCGGACTTCGATTTGTGGTTTGCCTCGTCTACATGTGGCTTAGTGCCCATGTATCATGTACTATCTCTATCCTTTCTCTTAGAATTTTTCTAGGTTTACAACTTTGATTTCAACGACACATTTCCTTTAGGATAAGTCTCCGTTTATATGATTATTTGTTAGAGACATCTTATCTAGGATTGTTGCATGATTGCATTGCACGTTTACATTCTTTTTGCTTTCGCGACTCCGCTTGAGTCAACCAATGTAAGTCTTCTCGTTCCCTTTGCATATCATGACATGTTTACTTTATTTGCATCGGTCCCGGGCGGGACTAGCCACTGTGAGTATACTTCTCCCTTGTATTGCATGAGCATCCGCTTTCTACTTGATTTAGTCTCTTGAAATGATTTTCATTAGATGTTTCTTTTTGCCATGTATATATCTATCTAGTATGTTTGAGGAAACAACATCTATTATGAATTAATAACAAGGATATTTGAATCAAGGCCTACCATTCGGTAGGGCGAGGAGGGGGTGCTTTAGTCCTGCTTGGGCTCCTTCCCCTCTCGTACCAAGACCCCCGAACCTTGTTTCTGGTAATGAAGGGCGAGTAACCTTATTCAATTTTGGGCGAGTCAAACTTGGGTTTCCTAATTCCCGATAAAAATTAGGTGGCGACTCTTTGTCTCTAGGATCGCGTGAGGAAGTCCTAGTTTTCCCTGAAGTGTGCTCCTTGGGATCCGTCCCGGGACACTATCGAGGGAGAGCGCCAGGACCTCCTCCTCCATTCGCGACGGTCCACAGCTTTGACTTTTCTTGTTTTCATTCCAGCATTCCATTTATCCTGATGTTCATCTGTTTAGTCCACACAGCAGTGATCTGCACAAACAACAGCTAAAACAATACAACTTATCATAGATTAATCATATTGTATAAAAATTAGCCTTGTAATGCAAATTGCAGATAAAACGGGAAGTTATGATAAAAACTAATACAATTCTTCCTTTTAGCGCGGTTGTATTTTACAAATACCTCCGCTTTGCACCGTGCCTTTTGAAATGTGATCTTGGCACGTTCTTAAGATGTATCTTGAAACGTATGATTCTCTCATTTGTTTCATCAAAATTTTCTCCAACATTTTGAGTGGCTAGGGTCAGATTTTGGAAATCAACACCTTTTTCAGCTCTAACTTTTGCCTAGGTGCCCTTTCGGGTTCTCAACCTAGCGAGACTTTTCTTTTCTTTTCTTCTTTTTTTTTTTTTTTTTAAAGTGGAGATGAAACTCACTGAAATGTTCGGCTACCATCAAGGGCTAAGTTTGCATTGCTTTCAATTGGACAGATTGCGTGGCTCCCAATTGGATTGGACTTAAGGCTTCGAAATGGTGGAAAAAGGGTTGGGCGAGCCCCAAGTCAGTTTCAAGTATGTCTTTTCAAGATTAAGGCAAAAGCATCTTTAAATTCTTAAAGTAAGACTATTCAATTCCAGCTCTTCATCAGTGTCAGCGTGAAATCGACTTTAACCTTTCGGGATTCTTTTTTGTTTTGTCGTGGAAAAATTATTACTAGAGTAATATCCATGGTAATTTGAAAAGAGACACTTCAGTTTAGTGATTCATGCATTTATGACTAGGCACATCAGATTAAGCAAAATGAGATTTCATTCTATCAATAGAGAAGGTTTACAGATTAACAACTCGATGACAAACAGACTTGATCACAAGACTAGAATAGAAATAGACTCGGAACATAGAACAGACTCAACTTGACTCGACCTGGTCTCAAATGGAGTGTCTTTGCGACCCATTTATTATTCTTATTCTATTTTTTTAGCAGAAGTTCCAAACACCATCACTTTACTGCGTAGCTTCAACATTCATTAGCATCGATGGAAGGGGATCATTTAAACGGATAGGTCAAGGGTTGGTCGAGACCGAGGTGGTGGATTGGATTGGGGTGCGGCGCATCATCTAAGAGATCCTGAATTGAGTGACGGAGCCTCTTACAGTTGTCGGTCTCATGGCCTTGGTCTTGGTGGTAATCACAATACTTGGATTCATTATACCCAGGAGGTGGGTGATTAGGAGGCTTACTGGGCTCCAAAGGTACAAGGTGGCCCTTTTGAACAAGGTGATTGAGAGCGGAGGATAAACTCATGTCAAGTGGTGTGAAGACTCTTTGGTTTCCTTTCTTGTGCTGCTTACTGCAGTCATTTTGGCTTGATGATGGGCTTAAGGCATTGACATCTAGGCTCTCTTGATCTTCACCAAAGGTGTGGGGTTTCTTCTCCTTTTTCAGTGACCCAGCTCCATTGATCTTGCCTTCACAGATAGCATCCTCGATTCTAGTTCCATCCTCAAACAACTCTTCAAATGTTGAGATGGACTGGTAGAATAGTTTTTCGTGGTATACTGGATGCAGGTTCTTGACCAGCATACGTACTTGCTCTTTCTCAACAGGCCTGTGGATCATTTGGGCTACTTTATTCCTCCATCTGCTCAAGAATGCAGTGAAGGACTCATTAAAATTCTGCCTGGTAGTTTCCAGATCTCGGATGGTGACATCAAGCTCTTGGTTGTAGGAGTAGTGATCAATGAAAGTTCTAGCAACGTCTTCCCAAACTCGGGTCTTGGAAGTTTCAAGGGTTAGGAACCAGGAAAGTGCGGCTTTCTGGAGGGTTTGAGGGAACAATATAGCTATGTGCTCATGGGTGCAGCCCATTGACTGGAAAATGCTCATACAAAACTTCACGTGGCTCTTCGGATTTCCAATTCCGTCAAAACGGTCGATTTCAGGCATCTTGAAGTTCTCGGGTAGCCTCACTTTGTTGGGCTCAAACAATCCTTCCAGATCTAACATGTAATCGTCGACTCCCTTACTCTTCCTTAGTATGTTCTCAAGCTTGTCGACCTTGTCCATTTTCTCTTGGAGCTTTTTCTCATATACAGGCGGCGGGACTCCTTGAAACCATTCTTCTTCTCCATTGTTCTCGGGAGGCGGTCCAAATACAGGCGGTGGTGGTGGCATGAACCCTTGTGGTGGTGGGAACCTAGGTGGGTACTGTGGTTGCTGTTGTCGGAACTCTTCCATAAATTTCAGAACTTGAGTCAGCCGATCTAACTGTTGATTGATTAATTCAGTGACCTTGGCTTCCAAAGTTTCCTGATTCATGTTGAATTTTGTCGGCGGACTGATTCTAACCAAATGACTGTTCGAACTTCTGACCCAGGATGGGGATCTCAGTGGCTGATTTCTATAATGACCTATAGATTCGAGAGGAGTGTATCAGATTCTGATCGTGATGACTAGAGAGACAATGACAGTGAGGTTAAGGAAGATGGACTGACTTATGTACAGACTGACTGAGATAGTGTGCGCAGACTGATGAGAATGGTGCATGCACATGAGACAAGCATGCGGATGCAAGCCCTAATCTATATGATGCCCCTACTTCTAACAGATAGCAGTTAAACAAATAAGGTCCTAGCCATGCAGAGTATGCTAACCTTACTTTCCAGTATGATCACCAAGGGATAACAGGGATTTCCGGGATACTTTGGGAATTTCGGATAGAATTTCTGGGAGATAGGACAGAGTTTCTGGGAGAAACTGGTATATCTGGGAAATCAGGGAGATTTAGACAGAGTTTTTGGAAAAAACTGGTTAATATGGTTATATCTGGGATATCTGGACAGAGTTTCTGGGAGGAACAGGTTATGATGGTGATCATACTGTCTAGCTAGTTTTCATACTCCTATGTCCTAGGACCAACAAACAAGGTTTGCGGTGTATATCTTTGTGAACATGGAGCAGACATCCTTGTCATGGTGCCTAGGCAGGTCAACTCAATGTGATCACATGTGAGTGATTGCCTTGGGGATCATAAGAAAGAAGTTCTGCCTCACGCCACATAAGCGTCTACACCGCGCAGGTAATCCCGTCAGGGCATACAACAGTTATATCACATTGTCCTATCTGAAAAGTTAAATCAACAGCCCTATGAAAGGTTTTACAGGAATCTATATGCAAAGGCTGGGTTTAGTCAAAGAGGGTCCGTTGACGAGAGTTCCAATATACCGTCAGGGAGATAGTACGGAGGTTTTTACTCTTTTTGATATACCTTAGAAGGTACAGTATCAACGGTGACTTGTGCCCTAGCACAGCAAGACCTGAACAATGTCAGCGCCGCGTTTCACACACAGTCGAGAGGGTAAAATGCAGAGTGCAATGCGGTGAACCATACACAGTAAAAAGATGATTTTAAGGATGCTTCTTATGAGTCAAACCTCTGTATTATTTTGTTTTGAAAATAAATTCCACAGCAGAGTCGCCAGATTGTGGATACCGGGCTTCCACCGCTTCGTTATGTTTTGAAACTTGTTTGAAATTTGATTTGGATCAACGAAAGAAAATGGTCTGTTGAAAACAGATACAGAGTCACCACTTAGTCTTTAAGGAACCAAGAAACCTAATTTTGACTCACCCAAACGGATAAAAGGCACTGGCCCTTCATAACCAAAGAACTTGGCTCAGGATTTTGGTACGAGAGAGGAAGGAGCCTTTGTCACGACTAAAACACCCTCAACTCGCCCCGTCTCTCGACGGGCCTCAATTAGCATCCAAATAATCATCTTATACTATGTGTAGTTTGGCAATTAATACTATGATAGTATATTACATCACATAAGAAACTTGAAATGGAAGATCTAAAGATAAAATATCATTCATAAGATCTAAGTCAAATATCATGCAATGTAAAGTGAAAGATCACACAAATAAACCTAGAAAAAATCGTCTAATCACATATCATGTAATAAAGTTTTCCTAATCTAAGGGGACATGAATTGTTCTTGAAACAAATAAACAAAGAAACCAAAATATGCTTAGCAAGCTAGCATGATGCATGTTATTCTTTGAGAAAAAGAAGATCTCTCAATCCCCGGGACGGATGAGAAAGGATGATTAGATCGAGGGGAGCATGAACGTGTGATCATGATCATACCTTATAATCTTCCTAGATTAGGAGTTACATAAACCCCAAATCTTTGCATGAATGCAATGTATGTATCTAGAATGTGCCAAGGTTATAGTGTGCTTTGTGTTCATGGATTCCTAGAATGACTTAGAAGTCAAAAATGTGTATGAATGGATGGATAAAATCAACATGGTATATGTACAAATGTAGTATGAACTACTTCCTAAGATATGAACTAATTTGGAATACATGTAAGCATCAAATCAAAGAATGAAAGTTAAAATGTGCTTGCTGTGAATAGTGGACAGAACAGTAACATGATCTTTGGAAAATTGAAAAGAGGGGTTAGGAATGTTTTCAATGCATGATATTTTATGGAGATCTTCCTTATTGTGTCTAGAACACTACCCAAAAAACCAATCTTTAATAACTATCACAGATTGAGAGAAATCATATGAACAACAGAGGTAATTCAGAAACAGAGTCTGTACTGTCGACTGAAATGTTAGAAAATCTTAGAAAATGAAAACGAATGATCTAGAGGCCCATTTTATACAGACAGTTTCCTAAGACATTTAAGTTTGAGGGAAAAATAAGTTAGGACCACTCCTTTTGGAAAGGGTTTCTGAAAAAGAGGTTGGAAGTGGACCTAGCTACTGTGACAGCAAAAATAGAATGTCTGGAAGGAATGTTTGGATCCAAATGGACCATTTCCAAGTGGCCTTGCATCCATATGTTGAGTATTGAGTTCTCCAATGGGTTAGGAAGACTTTCCAAGTGGCCTTGCATCCATATGTTGAGTATTGAGTTCTAGGAAAATCTTTGAACTCAGATTATTCACTGTTTTGACTCATTGTTTTGAAAGTTTTGGGAAAAATTAGAGTTTTCTTTCTTGAGATTAAAATGAGGGGTTTTAAGAGGGGTTTTGAAGTAGATGTTTTGAAAGCATATTTTCAATACTCAATGAAGATTATAGCCACTTGAAATTTCAACATCAAACTCATCATCAAGAACCTCCAAGATTGTTGGAAAGATTTATTTTTATTAGAACATAACTTCAATACACTTCAAGAATACTTTGGAGGTATTGAAGTTATGATCATCATCTATCAAACATGTTTTTGAGGTCAAGAGATACTATCCATAAGGATTCACTCACCCCAAACTTCATGTCATCATTTAGATGATGAAAAACTAGTAAGTAAATAAAGAAAATCAAAAAGAAATGAGGTAAGAAGAGATGAACATAATATGAACAAGTAAGTAAATAACAATCAATAGATGATAATCAATGTGATTGGGGGTGTTTAGACATGGAAGTAGCTTCTTAACTCAAGAATGCTCAAGAATGGTGATTGGGGGTGTTTGGGATGTGAAGTATAAGAGAGGTAATGGAAGAACACAAGATTAGAACTCACTTTCTATAGCAAAATAGTAGGAGGAAGCTCCTTTTCTCTCTTCTAAACCTATCTCTATCTCTCTTCTTCTCTACAACTTTTCAAGCTTTTGCACTTGGCCCCCCTAAAATGAAGAGCAATAAGGGGTTTGTATAGGCCAATTTGGGGTGGTTTTGGGATTTTAGAAGTGTTCCCATTGGTCTCAAACATTTGTGAACATAAAACTACGTCGTTTTGATTTTTAATTAATCAAATTGGACCCCCAAAAAAATTACAAAAATGGACTCTGCGAGGGTTGAGTGCCGCGGCGGCACTGGGCCTGTGCCGCGGCGGCACTGCTCCTCAGATGCCCAGAAATTTACGTTTAGGCCCCCAGAGGTTCCGGTATTCGCGAAAAGGCCCTATTTTGTCCAAAATTCACAGAAAATGCATACGAACTCCGAATTGAGGTTGTGATATACCGTTGGAAAGGTAATGGAGTCTACTTTACATAACAAATAATTCGGGAATAGGTCACTTTGAAAAGTTTTACGATATTTGCGATAAAAGCCGATTTGACCGCCTTTTTCGCCTTCGAAAATTCATAATAAACTTGTTTTAAATCCGAAAATTATGTGCGATATAGCATTGGAAAGCTATTGACCTCTAGTATTTAAGAAAAATATTTGAAAATTTTTACGGTGCCCCGGTTCTAAAGGCAAATTCTGGTCAAGCTGGTCAAACCTGGGATTCCCGGAAAGTTCTAGGAACCTCTGGGAGCTCCCAGGAGCTGACGTTTTCGCTCGATTTTCTTTTAAAACTCATTGTAATACTTTCCACATGATTTAGAATGATTTCGAAGAATTTGGACTTTTTCGATCAAACTTGGTCAAACTTGGTCAAACCTTGGTCAAACCGGTCAACGGGGACTTTTCGGGAACTTCCGGGGGTCTCTGGGTGGTGACGACTTCATCTGATTTCACTTAAAAACTCATTTTTTTTAATTTTCTTACAACATAGCATGTTTCCAGAATTTCGGGACCAAATCTGGGAGTTTTCGGGCTTTCAAGGGCATTTTGGTCATTCTGAGCATTCTAAGAGATAGAGCTGACTTCCAGGAGTCCTTTTGAGTCTTTTACGATCATTGTGAACCACCAAGATATGGGTCTACAGGACCCCACATCTGACTACATTCACTTGCAAAGCACACTTCCCAAATTCCAGAAGTTTGCCCCTAGACCCAGAGTCTTCTAAACCTTGATGTCCTTATCCCAGTCATCCACCACATCACAGTCGCAAACACTAGCACAACACCAGATCACTCGGAGTGGCACACCCCACAGCACCTGCTTATACTAGGATCATAGCACTAGACATGATAGGACTCATGACACAATTCATATCACATCCATGCATTGCATATCACTCTTTTAGCATAGCATCCGCCTGATTGTTGTGTATATGCATGTGTGATTTTTTCCTTTGTGCCCCGAACTACGTCCTGGTCTGATTCCCCTTGGGATACGTAGGCAGCTCACGTAGAGCACGACCAGCACTAGCCTCAGCATCATTGCATCTTTTGCAAAGCTTTTTTTTTTATCCTAAATCTATAGCCTCCAAAAAGACCTGTCTCTTCAAAGCTTTGGCACTCGCTTGCGACATGCGTTGCCTCGCAAATTCATGCCAAAGAGGGGCAAACTATAGACACCCCATTTTATCGGCTATCAGATTTAGGAGACCCATAGCTTGGTGGTTCATAATGATCGAAAAAGACTCCAAATGACTCCTGGAAGTTAGTTATATTTCTCAAAATGCTCAGAATGACCAAAATGCCCCTGAAAGCCCGAAAACTCCCAGATTTGGACCAAAAGTTCTGAAAACATGCTCTGTCGTAAGAAAAGTAAGAAAATGAGTTTTTAAGTAAAATCAGATGAAATCGTCAGCTCCCAGAGACCCCCGGAATACTCGGAAGTTCCCAGAAAGTCCCCGTTGACCGGTTTGACCAGGTTTGACCAAGTTTGACCAAGTTTGACCAAAATTGTCCAAATTCGCCGGGATCATTCTAGATCATGTGGAAAGTATTAAAATGAGTTTTAAAAGAAGATCGCACGAAAACGTCAGCTCTTGGGAGCTCGTAGAGGTTTCCAGAACATTCCGGGAATCTCAAGTTTGACCAGTTTAACCAAAATTTGACTTTGAAACTGGAGCACCGTAATAATTTTTAAACATTTTTTATGGATACTAGAGGTCAATAGCATTCCAACGGTATATCATACACAATTTTCGGATTTAAAACGAGTTTCTTATGAATTTTCAAAGGCGAAAAAAGGCGATCAAATCGAATTTTATCACAAATACCTCAACACTTTTCAAAGTGACCTATCTCTGAACTATTTTTTATGTAAAATAGACTCCATTACCTTTCCAACGATATATCACAACCTCAATTTGAAGTTCGTATGCATTTTCTATGAATTTCGGACGAAATAGGGCTTTTTGGCGAATACCGGAACCTCTGGGGGCCTAAACAGCAATATCTGGACAAAGGAGGAGCAGTGCCGCTGCGGCACAGGCCCAGTGCCGCTGCGGTACTCCCCCCCAGAACAGTCCACTTTTGTAATTTTGATTGGGGGTCCAATTTGATTAATTAAAAACCAAAACGATGTAGTTTGATGTTCACAGATGTTTGGGACCAATGGGAGACCTTTCTAAATCCCAAAACCACCCCAAATTAGCCTATATAAACCCCCCATTGCTCTTCATTTGGGGGGGGGGTGAAAAGCTTAAAAAAGTTGTAGAGAGAAAGAGAGATAGAGATAGATTTAGAAGTGAGAAAGGAGCTTCCTCCTACTATTTTTCTATAGAAAGAGAGTTTCAATCTTGTTTTCCTCCACCATTTCTCTAAGCATTTTTGAGTTAGGAAGCTACTTCCACGTCCAAATGTCAACATCTATGAGTGAAACACCAAGCTACAAGTCCAATATCACATTGATTATCATCTATTGATTGTTATTTACTTGCTTGTTCATATTATGTTCATCTCTTCCTAACCTCATTTCTCTTTTGACATTTTTATTTACTTACTAGTTCATCATCCTCTAAATAATGACATAAAGTTTGAGATGAGTGAATCCTTATGGATAGTAGCTCTTGACCTTAAAAACATGTTTGATAGATGATGATTATAACTTCAATACCTCCAAGGTATCCTTGAAGTTATGTTCATAATAAAAATGAATCTCTCCAATAATATTGGGGGTTCTTGATGATGAGTTTGATGTTGATATTCCAAGAGGATATAATCTCTATTTGATGTTGAAAATATACTTTCAAAACTTCTATTTCAAAACCCCTCTTTAACCCCCTCATTTTGATCTCAAGAAAGAAAAACTCTAGTTTTTCCCAAAATCTTCAAAACAGTGAGTGATCTGAGTTCAAAGATTTCTCTAGTACTCAATACTCAATGTATGGATGCAAGACAACTTGGAAAGTCTTCCTAACTCATTAGAGAACACCCATGATTTTTTTGTTTGACTTGGAAATACTTGAAAAGGGTCCATTCTTGCCCAAACATTCCTTCCAAACATTCTGCCTCTGCTGTCACAGCAGCTTGGTCATATTTCAACTTGTTTTACAGAAAACTTTTCCAAAAAGAGTGGTCCTAACTTATTTGTCCCTTAATCTTCAATGTCTTAGGGAACCTTCTGTATAACATGGGCCTCTAGATCATTTGTTTTCATTTTCTAAGATGTTTTGACATTTCAGTCGACAGTACGGACTCTGTTTCTGAATGACTTCTATTGTTTATATGATTTCTCTCAATATGTGATAGTTATTAAATATTGGCTTTTTGGGTTGTGTTCTAGACAGCATGAGAAAGATCTCCATAAAAAATCATGCATTGAAAACATTCCTAACCCCTCTTTTCCATTTTCACAAGATCATGTTACTGTTCTGTCCACTATTCACAGCAAGCACACTTTTACTTCTCCTCTTTGATTTGATGCTTACATGCACTTCAAATTAGCTCATGTCTTAGGAAGTAGGTCATTCTACATTTGTACATGTCCCATGATAATTTAATTCATTCATTCATACACATTTTAGACTTCTAAGTCATTCTAGGAATCCATGAACATAAAACACACTACAACCTTGGCACATTCTAGATACATACATTGCATCCATGTAAAGATTTGGGGCTTTTGTGACTCCTAATCTAAGAAGATTATAAGGAATGAACTTGATCATACGTTCATGATGCTTTCCATCGATCTAATCCTCCTTTCTCATCCATCCCGGGGATTGAGAGATCTTTTTTTCTTAAAGATTAACATGCATCATACTAGCTTGCTAAGCATATTTTGATTTCTTTGATTATTTGTTTCAAGAACAATTCATGTCCCCTTTAGATTAGGGAAACTTAATTACTTGATACATGATTAGACGATTTTTCCTAGGTTTATTTGTGTGATCTTTCACTTTACATTATATGATATTTGGCTTAGATCTTATGAATGATATCTTATCTTTAGATCTTCCATTTCAAATTTTCTTATGTGATGTAATAAACTATCATAGTATTAATTGTCGAACCATACATAGTATAAGATGATTATTTTGATGCTAATTGAGGCCCGTCGAAAGACGGGGCGAGTTGAGGGTGTTTTAGTCGCGACAAAGGCTCCTTGCTCTCTCGTACCAAAACCCCGAGCCAAGTTCTTTGGTTATGAAGGGCCGATGCCCTTTATCCGTTTGGGTGAGTCAAAATTAGGTTTTTTGGTTCCTTAAAGACCAAGTGGCGACTCTGTATCTGTTTTCAACGGACCTTTTCTTTCCTTTTCAAAACAATTTCAAAATAATTTCAAATTAAACAAGAGGTGGAATCCCGCGTGTCCACACCTAGGTGTGAGTTTGTCTCATTGATTCAAAATGAAATGTAACGTCGAGGCTATGACCATTATAATACATTCGAGTTTATGTCTATTCTAATAGGCACTAGGTTATTACTAACGTCGTCATCGTCAAGACGATTACTCTAGGACCTAATAGAGATTTCTAATTAAGGTCATCTTAATGGACCTTCTGTAGCCGTACCACGGTGATGTCACTATTTTCTAATATCCTACGAGAAATTTCTAGGTGAAATTGCAGGTGCTACACACTAGACATTTTCTCTCTGGCATTCACAATACATTTTATATACATGTTACTTTTATACTTTTCAATGCATGCTCAACATCATTCAACATGCTAAGTAGACGTGTATGCATGATTTACACAACTTTTAATCATTTATGCTTATTCGCATCGTAATCGTCACTCATCCCCAAGGGCTCTAACCTATTGCTCTGATACCGAAAATTGTCACACCCCAACCAGCCTCGAGCGAATTAGGACACGTGTAACAAAGCCCACACGCCAAACATCCTCAGTTTATTAAGAAAAGCATGAATTAGACACCATAAAAGTTCTTCCTTGTTGCAAAATAGCCCCAAGGGTAAAATGGTCATTAATAAAGTATAGCCAAATTTTATACCAAAAGATAGATCTTCGGGTCCTGGATTCAACGCAAAAAATAGCGCGCGAATCCAAGTTTCTAGAAGGAGATATGCTTGTTTTCGTAAAGGTGGACAATCAGGACTTACAGGGATGGATCAATCCGCCCTTTAAGGCCGGATCGATCCATCTTCTCATTTTTCTAGTAGAATATCCCTATAAAAGGGCGGATCGATCCATGTGAAGGCCGGATCGATCCGACTTTTGCAGAATAGTTCCCTACTACTAAAAAACATCACTTTTTCAGTTCTAAACCATTACCAAATCAACCAAACAATATAGGAACCTCAAAATTTACTTCAAAAACATTTCTAAATGCTTCTAAACATTAACTCAAGGCATTCAAGAGGATCATTACAACCACACACAAATTTCCTCTCCAAGATCTCAAACTTGCATCAAAAACCACATTGTTCCCAAACTCTCATAAATATCCCAACACAAGGAGGAAACAAGAAGTTAACAACAGCAAAACTATTCCAATTTGTCCAAGTTTACCCCCAACCATATATACTTGTAACTCACAAGTTTAACATACAACATTGGGCACAACCATACTAAATGTGATCTTAACATATTACAAGGATTCCCAAAACAAAAGTTATTCCCAGCATTTTCAAAATACAAGTTGTATACAACACTAGATTAGAACTTAACCCAAAACAACTATACATATACACATATCAACATTCTCACAACCCCTACACCCAACCGTTGAGCCAATCATTTTTTTGCCACTTCACGTGCCGTACCTGTGATGGTTATTCAATAACCACAACATAGAATATATTTTTGTTTAAGCTTTCGCTTAGTGAGGGAACTAATCATGCTATTGGAATATTCAATATACAAATGCAACAATCATAATAAACGACAATATAATGATCTTCGGAAAGTAAAGTAACTCAAGCCACCACCCCTGGGTCCTTCCCACCCCAGAATTTCTGTCACGCCACGGAGTAAGCCAAAAATAGGGAAAATTACAAATTTTCCTTTATGGGTCCATAGACACGTGACTGGTTTGTTAACCGTCCTGTCCTTCTAACTCCACGCAAAGCAATCATAAGGGAAATCCTAAAGCATAAGCATAACTTAAACTTATCAGAATATAAATACAGCAACGGAAATTAAATAAGAGTTACAATGACATCAATCTTAATACAAGAGGCCATACTAAACTATTTATATGAGCTTAAAAAAAACATGAGAAACTATCTATCAGATCTTCAGCAAGGCTTTATCCTCCTTAGCTCCGTGGCACTGCATCCTGAACTCTTCTATCCATCTCCAACCTGCAACACTCTGGGCATAGGAATGCGCAGGGCGTAACATGCTGTTAGCCTTGGATCAAGGCTGAGTGAGAGTCTCAACCGCACAATAATCAGTAATTATAAATATCTCTCAACTCACGTTATTGTTCAGTAACTTAGGATACAGTTAATCTCTTATCAGAAGATGCATTCTCACCACAGACATAGCAGAGGTCTCAACAAGACAGGTAGACAAATAAACATAACATCATAGAATACATTCTCCTTAATTTATCCTCGTGCGTGCAAATGCATGACCGATGCGACTTACTCCCTACCCTTTTCAAAGAAACTTACTTTTCAAAACAAATACTTTTCAAAACCATTTCATTTCAAAATCAAAACTTTCCAAATCCAAATCATTTCGAACCAAACCATTTTACTCATCAACTCAATCTCATCATTCACTTTGTTTTTCTTATCCACTTGACAACACGCGATACATTAAGGATGATAACATGCTATAATAGCCGATTCATACTTATTCCCTTGATAGGACGTCGGACGTCTTCACGGCGCACACTATCTGTAAACAATGGAACTGGCACATGGGACGTCTTCAACCATGTGTATACTCTCACCGGTCGTCTACACGGCTGAGAAGTATATTAGAGCACTAGTCGGATGTCTTCAACGATACGTGGGACGTCTTCAACCACGTATGCGCATCACCGGACGTCTTCAACGGCGAGAGGCGCGCTAGGAGCCCTAATCGTCCATGTTCACCCGGCTCGTCATCCGTTGATCCATCGGATCTAACAATCACATCTCTTCCACATTCACAAATCTCATCTCATTCATATTCTCATCAAACACCTCTCTTTCTCATACAATGCATGCTAACACATGTCATGAAATGCAAGTGTGTCCACTACCTATTCCCATATGCAAATCTACTTTCATTTTTCTTCATTATTAACATGGCATGCGTTAACTATTCCGATGAACAACATCGTAAAACGTGCATTTAACAGTTAGCAGCAAAAACATAACATATAAAACATGGATCACGTAACATGGATTTGATACCAGTAATCATATAGATAAAACCCTTAACATGCTCACGTATGCGATACCACTACCATAACATGCTTCGCATAGCCATACAATTATTGGAATTCATGTAGCATCATAAATCAATATATTACTTATACAAAACATCATATAGATAACTTTTAAACATCTTATATTAATCTTATTAGGATTAGAGTGAGGTTAGGAAACTAACCTCGAGTCGCCGATCCTCAGAAACAGCTAAATGTCAAGTTCTACAACAATAAACCGAAGAAACAATAATAAAGAATGAGTGCAACTACAGGGGCAAAATAGTAATTTTACCAAATGAGGATATAAACCTCAAGGTAGTGATCTACGTGTCATTCTAAGTCCAACGCCATTGACTAGACTCAAATCGGAGTCTGTCGCGTTTCACGAGGTGAAAGGTAGGGCTTACTACACTAATGCGGCCCTAAGGACAAGCTGTATTTTTGACCTTATCAAAAGATCACTAGACTTTAAAGGAATGTTCTAGACATTATTTTAAGACTCAGGGAACTGAACGCGTAATTTTCGGAGTCCTAGATGATTTATTATGAATTATTAAAGATTATATGTACTAGAAAATACCCAAAAAAAGAATTTAAATACATGAATATAACTATACTGAGAAATAAGTACTTGGAAGTATTTTTATTATATATTAGATATTAAAATACACTCTTAGTATTTATTTCATAATTTTCGGAGCTCGTTTAGTATTTTTTAATAATTAATATACTCTAAAAATAGCTCCTTATTAATTATTAAAAATACTAATATATACATTATAGCTTTATAGATATTGGGATATCATAAAATAATAATGGAGACATTCCCCTAATTTCTCATAATTTATAAACATGTATAGGTATTTAATTACTATTTAAATATCGTAGATAAAACATTAGTTATTTATTTATTAATTATATTATACATGCAAGCAATAATATATGTTATTATACAACAATAGTATATAGAATATAATAAATACTTATTAATAATATTGTATAAATTATCATTAGGGACATATCCCTAATTTGTTTTGGAATTTATAAATGCATATAGGTATTTAATATCTATTTAAATACCGTTAAAACTATTTATATTATACTTATAAATTACTAAATAATTAATAATTATATTATTACAATAATATAATTATACTCAGTATATTAGGAATATTATATAATAATATTCTACAACTTGAAGGTATTTAATAATACATTTAAACTATTTACAAATAATTAAAGAAAAATTTGGTGAAAAGTCTCATTCTACCAATGTTTGTTGTAATAGACCCACCAATTGGTACTTCCTAATGATAGACCCTATAATTGGTAGAATTGTTAGAGATTAGTCCAAAATATCCTATTATAGATTTACTATATGACTTTTGTACCCCCAACCTATATATATATATATATAGAATTGTATATATATACATATATTACAAAACAGATTTAAAGTTTGAATTAGTTACCAAATCTGACCAAATCTCATCAAATCTCATCAAATCCCAAATTATATTGGTAATGTTTTGGGAAGTTACTAAATACCATGATTGTAGGGCTTTATACGTTAGATTCTGTTTAATATTACACAGATTTTGTAAATTTCGCATTTTCACCATTCTTGGGTGATCTAACAGTCATTCATCACCATCACCAAAAAAAAAATAAAAAAAATTCAAAAAATAGTGTTAAATTTCACACTAGAATGAACATTAGTGTTAAATTTCACACTAGAATTGTTAAATTTCACAGTCATATTCGAGTTATTCAACAAATTGAACATTGTCTCTTATCACAAATTAATTTGCACATTCATTTTACACTAACTGCAACATTTCATTGATATCAATTTTTCTTTACATAGTATATAATTTTGCACCACATCATGTGAACGAAGAACATGAGTGTTAAAGTTTACACTATAACTTTTTGAACCACAACCTTCGAACCACAACCTTTGAACTATTTCACATCACAACTTTTGAAGCAATAACATGAGTGTTAAATCCCCTTGAAAATGTGGATGAACACATTGCAACTAATTTGCAATGAGTGTGAAATTGTATACCAAGAAGCAAGTCCACCTTATGCATACACAAGGTTTTAACACCTAAACTCTGTGTGTGATATTTTCAAATGGTGAGTAGCAATGTAGAAAATAACACTGTGTGAAATGTTCAAAGTAGTGTCAAATTAAATACTATGACGCCTCGTGTAATGAACCACGAGACGTGTTAAATATGACTACCTGTGTATCGATACCAGTGTTCAATTTATCACCGCCATTTTATGGAGTGATCATTGGGGATGAACTTGAGTGTTAAATTTCACACACATAAAGGGTTCTCCATCTATAGAATTTTGGCATAAACCCTAGATTTGCAGCTTTTCACAATAATATGTCAAATAAATTCTAAAAACTTTTTGTTGATCCTTAAAAAAATTTGAAAGATAATATCTCTGTGTATTTGAAGGTGCAAATAAAAATTAAACAATAGCAGAAACGATTGTCAACTGACTCAAGAACAATGTGTCAAATATCCAACTTTTTTTCCCAAACATTTTTCTTCCCAAAAAAAAAATGATTTCGAATGAATCACCCGGATCCACGAACTCGGCATCATCAACAGATTGATTGTGAATTTGGGGTCTTGGATGAAACTGGGTTGCAATCTTTTCCTATGACTCCATTGATTGATGGGTTAATGGAGTTTTTCATCCAACCAATCATGTGGTCAAAAGATTTGTTCCCCAAAACCAGTACCACAATGGCTTTGATGGGTTGTTGCTCTTGCCTGATTCCATATACCAAACTTAATTTCAACTCTCTTGTTAAGTATTTCACTTACCATTCTTCCCCATTTTATCATCGGCGAAGGAGTCTTGAGTGGTTTTCTTTGATTTCTTCAATTTTCTATTGATGGCATTGGAAGAGTCTGGAATGTTTCAATTTCTTCTACCATTTATCTTGCTATTCTCTCTAGGTAGAAGAAAAATTGATTTAGATTTTTTCAAATTTGGAAAACCCTAAAATTGGGCCTTGAATTTGGGATGTGTATTGTTTTAGCCGAAAATAGAAGTAGTTGGGTATTTAATCACATTTTAAAAATGGGGAGATTATATGGTGCATGCGAAATTGGGGCAGGGGTAGTAATGTCCAGATTTTATGTTGTGGACCATAGATTGAATTGTTTTCAAGTGTGGACCAATTGCAACAAAATACACTATTTAGGATTTTATAATAAATGACTCATAATTAAAACTATTTAAAATCTATGTTTATTATTTATTATATCAATATAAATAACAAATATATATATGTATAATACAATAATGATTATCAAAATATTAGAATTAGTATATAATAATATTCCATAAATTAAAAGTACTAAAATTACATTTTAATACTATTTATAATAATTAAAAACATTCAAAATCTAATAATAATAATAATAATAATAATAATAACTCAGACCCGAGTCAGACCCGAACCGACCCACTTACAAACAGATTATCCGTTTACACAATTAGAGTAACCCAAGTTGTTGACCCGCTGGGTCAAACCCGACCCAACCATAACCTAAATGGACTACCCATATACACACATAAAAGAACCCATCCTAAAACAATCGGGCTGGACCCAAACCCGAACCCGTCACCCAAACCTACTCACAAATTGTCCCAACCCGTTAACCCGAACCTAAACCAGACTTAACCCAAACCCGGACCCAACTATAGACACAGACCAGACTGCCCCGTTTACCCGAACCCGACCCAAAGTCAACCCGACGTCGTGCTACTTAAATGGTCCACGGGTTTTATCCACCCGACCCGTCTACCCATTTACTCACTCAAACCAACCCGTCTAAACACAAACCCGACCCGACCCAAGACCAGGGTGTTATAACCCGCTTCCTTTTCTTCTCTGGCCAGCCCAGGACGTCGCCGGCGAACCGCGACCTCGCCGGAAAACTTCCATGGCCTAAATCTCACTCTCCTCTCCATGGAATTTACTAATTCCAAAGCCAAAATGACCTGTTCTTCTCCCTCTACAACATACTAGGAGCTCAAGACTGGGTTCATTAGATTTGGGCGCCTACCAGTCCATTATTCTTTCGGCCTATAAGAAGAATAATGGCCTGCATGCACGTCTAAACTTATACCAAATAAAGAACTGATCTTAGGGGGTGTTCCTGGGACCATAAGAGTCTGTTTGATGTAATCAACAAAAATCGAGCTCATACTTGAGCTCCAATGGCTGACCAGAGCTTACACAAAGCCTTGGGCTTTGTTTGGCTTGCATGCAAGGGTCTTGGGGGTACCTACAGGACATGCAAGTGTCCAGAATAGAATGTGATGTTGGGTTTACCTTAGATTGTCTCAATTTATCTTTATCTTCTCCGATCCTCTTCTTCTCTCTCCTCTGCGTCTCTCTCTCGTCCTCCTTTTGTTTCTGTGCGAGTGTGTGTACACAATGTGTGTGTGTGTGTATGTTTGTGTGTGTGTGTGTTTGCAGAGAGGAAGTGGACTCTGGGTGTACAATGTAGAGGTGTGAGTGTGGTGTATACAAATCGGGGGTGTGGGGTGTGTTTTTTGAGCTCTCAAGCTCTCTCTCTTACCATTACTCTCTCTCTCTCTCTATATATATATATATACAAACTGTCTTGGACAGATTTGTGGGGGTAATTGCAGATTATGAGGGTGTAATGGAGGTGAGAGGGTGTGCTTTTATAGAGGAATGGTGAGGGGGTTTGGTTGTGTGTAATACATGCACAAGGTGCACATGTATGTGTATGTGTTCAAGGGTAGATAT
The DNA here is from genome assembly GCA_033977485.1 of Hydrangea macrophylla. Lineage (NCBI taxonomy): Eukaryota > Viridiplantae > Streptophyta > Magnoliopsida > Cornales > Hydrangeaceae > Hydrangea > Hydrangea macrophylla. The sequence continues at coordinate 2,361,834 of CM066998.1, read as the reverse complement.
GGGTAGGGTCCACATGACTGTCAAGGGGTGGTGTGGGTCCCATTCTCAGGTAATATGCATTGGGATGTATGCCAGTATTCTAGTGTCACACCTGTTCCAGAAATTCATGGTTTTGAAAATGCATAACTTGAGATTGTGGAATTATTAATGTTATTAATAAATTGGAGTTGAGTTGACGTGGGTCAACGGTGAGGTGTCGGTAAGGACACGAGAACATGGAATTTCACAGTTGCATTGGCATGACTAAATGACATTTATATGATTTAAATGTTATCTGACCTATCTGTTATTTTATGAATAGTAATTTTATCTGTGTTGTGGAAATTTTGGTAATTTTTGATATTGTTATACATTTTGAAAACTGTAGTGAGAACGTGAGTGATCGTGATATAGAAAGGTAGGTGATTTAGAGATTCCACGAAGATTAGTTTTGGATCCTTGTTTTTGGACCCAAACGGGACTTAGTCGAAAACTTTTGAAATTTATAATTTTCACTCGTAAAGACATAAAATGGACGTGTGCGAAGTTTCATGGGTTAATTAGAAGTTTTGAGAACTTGCGGGGAGGTAAACGCAATTTCTGAGAAGATCTTCTAGAAATAGTGGAGGATAAGATTTCATTTCTCAAAAAGTTAGAAAATATCTAGTGAGAGGAGAGAGAAGGGAGATTGGAGCCAACGGGCTTTGCGACGCCGATCGACAACCGTTCGTCCGTCATATTTTCTCCAGATTTCATATTTGACCTCGTGGAGGTAAGACCTACGTTTTGATAGTAAGTAGGCCACGTTTGGCAAACTTTTTCGAAAAATCTAATTTCTAGAAATTGGGGAAAATCAGGTAAAACTCGTAGGAATTGCGTATAATTTGGAATCCGACGTTTATTCGGGCCCCTAGTCGATCCTTCAAAGTTTCGGAGAGATCGCACGAGATATGAATTCTAGATCTATGATTTTATGAAATTTTCATGTTTTGAATGTCGATTTTAAGATTTTGGATCCGGGCAAAATTCATGTGTTAATTAGGCCCGTTAATTATGCACGCGAAATTATTAGAAAAGCATGTATAAAACTGTTTATGTGAGCATGCTATGTGTCTACTTGGGTCAAAGGGGAGTTTGGTGCAAATTCATCCGAAGTAAGCTCCTCGAACCTTGAGGATTTGATTGAGATGGTAAGTTGTGATTGTGGTGGTGTCTGGATTGGAGGTGGGCCCAACCAGGACACGGTACCTGGTATGGAGGAAGGCTCAACCAGTGTATGAGATGCGTGGGAGAGGTGGGCCTCCTACGGCATCGACCGGATGAATGCGTGCCACTCACCCTAGAGACTATTTCTATGTGTTTTAGATGCTTAAACCATGAATATTGTCATATATCATACATTTGGAATTGTGCACTCAGCATATAGCTGAGCAGTGGAGATTTACTCCATTGTAGGTAAGAAGAAAGACAAGAAGAAGCGTGATGAGTGAGGCCGAGGAACGCCGGGGAACCATAATTTGCAACGAGTAGAGTGTTGAGTGAATTGTCACATGTTCTAGATTGCATCCACATATTGTAGAGATGTTTGATGCATATGGTATGTTATTATACATACATGATTATGTTATTGTTATACATGCATAGTATTTATGCATTCGTGAATCGGTTGAATCATACGGATGTGGAGCTGTATGATGAGATGACGTTATCATGAGTTATAATAGACCACGTGTTGTGGTAAGAGGGAAAGATGATATTTTGGTAGTGATGAACAGTGAAATTTCTAAGCGAAAAGAAAATGGTTTTGATCGAATCGGTGGATGTTTTCAATGATAGTGACGAGTGTCCTTTGAGGGATCTAACCGAGAGCGGAGTTTGAATAGTGAACGTCAGAGGAGATTTCTGCATAGTCCACATAGAAAATGAAGGAAATTGTTCGTAGTGAAGTTTTGGGATTGAGATTGATTGATAAGAGTTTTGTTTCAGACATTGGTTAATTATTGTGACGTAAGAGAATAAGGATGAATAGTTGGGGTTGTGATAGAAAGATAGTCCAGCAATATGTATTGCTAGCGTATGGGGTCGGTGAGGAATCTCTCACCTTATTTTACGGTGTTAACCTACGGTACAATCGTACGAGGTTATCTTATGATGTATCTTATGGTATATACGGTATATGTCAGGTAGTTGAAGAATCTTTCAACGTATTGTACGGTATTGAGATGATTGGATGGTTGAGGAATCTCTCAACCTATCTTACGGTATGTATTGGACAGTTGAGGAATCTCTCAACCTATCTTGTGGAATGTATTGGAAATTGAGATATATCTCAACGAGTTATGAGTATTGTGGTTGTTGAGGAATCTCTCAACTAAACCTGGTTTCGAATATTCGTGGTACCATGGTGGATTCAGATGTAGTATAAAGGTATTGACTGTTTGACAGCATTAAGTGTCAATAGGAAAGCTCAGGTCCGTCAATGCACTATAAGCACTAGCATATTAACTTAGGGTTACATTCTAGTGATTGAGATTAATCACTCCATCCAATGGTAGTTAATCATGCTATAGTGTAGACCTGATGAGGTATCTAGTCTCATCATCCACTATGACAAGTTCTAAGTATCAAAGGATAGTAACTCATATCTCACTTGTATGTATCTCATACACACACAAATTAATTACTATGATACTTAAAGATTAACAATCATCTCATGAAATGAACATACACAATGAAATGTAAAGCTGATATCTATATATTAAAATGTCAATGTCTCATACATAAAGTAATGGTTTGAGGGCACAAACCCAACACATACAACATCGGTTAATTTGTATGCCCAATCCTTCCTATTTGAGTTAACCGTTTTATCGAGAATGTGTTTTATTTCTCGGTTTGCCAACTCTACTTGTCCGTTAGTTTGCGGGTGGTAGGCTAAGGCAATTTTGTGATTGACCCCAAACTTCTTAAGGAGTGACTCTAAGGGCCTATTACAGAAGTGTTTACCTTGGTCACTTATTAGAGCTCTTGGGGTTCTGAAATGCAACAAAATATTTTCTTTTAGAAATGACATTGTTGTTATGTGGTCATTTCGTCTCGTCGGTATTGCCTCTACCCACTTCGATATATGCTCCACAGCAAGGAGTATATACTCACAATTATTTGATTTTGGGAACGGGCCCATAAATTCTATGCCCCAACAATCGAATATTTCAATCGTGATAATAGGGGGTTAAAGGCATATAATTCCCTTTTGAAATTGTGCCTAACTTTTGACAACGTTGGCATGCTTTGCAGAAGGAGTAGGCATCTTTAAACACAGTGGGCCAGTAGAAACTGCTATGTAAGACTTTTTGTGCAGTCTTCTGGGAAGCGAAATGACCATCGCAGGCCTCAAAGTGGCATGAGTCTAGGATAACAGTTATGTCCTCATTCAGAATGCAACGTCTGATGGCCTGATCATCGCAATATTTAAATAGGTACGGGTCATCAAAGAAGAAGTGACGCGCGAAAGAGAGGAATCTTTTTTTATCTGGTTTTGACCAATGACTTGGGGTCTCTCTTGTTACTAGATAATTAATGATATCTGTATAGCATGGTAGAGTGGACACATCCATAAGTTGCTCATCTGGAAATTCATCCTTGATAGTTTGCGGTTCAGTGTTGTCAACAAAAGTTAACCGAGATAAATGAATTGCGACCACATTATATATCTCTTTTTATCTTTGATTGTTAGGTCAAACTCTTGGAGTAGGAGTTTCCAATGAGTAAGCCGTTGTTTTGCATCTTTCTTGAATAACAAGTATTTGAGGGTCGAGTGGTCTATAAAATAGACAATTGGTGACCTTATCCAAGGCGAAAACTATAGCCAGTAGCTCCTTTTCGATAATTGTATAATTCATTTGAGCTTCATTCAGCGTTCGACTGGCTTAGTAAATGATGTATGGCTTATTGTCCTTTCTCTGCCCTAGAGCTGTGCCAATAGCGTAGTCACTAGCATCGCATATTAGTTCGAAAGGAAAAATCCAGTCGGGTGCCTGTATTATTGGTACGGAGGTAAGGAGTTCTTTTAGTGCATTAAAAGATTTTTGGCAGCTTTCTAACCACTCAAATGGTGTGTCTTTAACCAGCAATTGACATTGTGGTTGAGAGATTGCACTAAAATTCTGAATAAATCGACAGTAGAATCCTGTATGCCCCAAGAAAGAACGGATGTCTTTGACTGTACGGGGAATACGTAGGTTCGAGATAATGTCAATTTTGGCCTTATCCACTTGGATACCTTCATTAGAGATAATGTGGCCGAGGACTATTCCCTTGGTCACCATAAAGTGACACTTCTCCCAGTTTAACACCAGGTGTTTGTCCTCACATCGTGTTAAAACCTATTCAAGGGTTTCTAGGCAGTTGTCAAAACTATGGCTGAACACCGAAAAATCGTCCATAAAGACTTTGAGTATTTGTTCGACCCTGTCACTGAAAATACTTAAAATGCACCGCTGGAAGGTAGTAGGTGCATTACACAGGCCAAAAGGCATACCACTATAGGCGAAAGTACCGAAGGGACACGTAAAAGCTGTTTTCTCCTGATCTTCAGGAGCGATTTCGATCTGAACCACTATACCTGTCTAAAAAGCAATAGTACTTGTGACCCGCCACTCATTCTAGCATTTGGTCCATGAATGATAAAGGAAATTGGTCCTTCCGGGTCACAGTGTTCAATTTTTGGTAATCTATGCACATCCGCCAACCAGTAGGGATACGTGTTGGTACTAACTCGTCATCGCTCTTTGCAATGATAGTTATGCCTGCTTTCCTTGGTACCACTTGGGTTGGACTAACCTAAGGGCTGTCAAAAATTGGATATATAATCCCAACACCAAGTAGTTTTAAAACTTCCTTTTTAACCACTTCTTACATGTTGGTATTCAAATGCCTTTGCATTTGTCGTGACAGTTTAGCGTCTTCCTCCAGATATATTTTGTGGGTGCAAATGGACAGACTTATGCCTCCGAGGTTAGCAATTGTCCATCCCAATGCTCCCTTATGTTTTTCAGCATTTGGATTAGGTTACCCTCTTGCTCAAGGCTTAAAGTAGATGATATGATAACAGAGTATGTCTTTTCAGCTCCTAGGAAAGCGTATTTGAGCTCCCTAAGAAGCTCCTTTAATTCCAGATTAGGAAACTGGAAGTTTGAGGGCATAATTAATTTTGTTTTTGGAGGAAACGGTTCATATGGTGTTACCCACATACATTCAGCTTTGTCCTCCTCTTTTGTTTCCATCATGAGACAAGTTTGACTTAAGTCGGCATCCAATGGAATAGAATTTTTTAGTTGATAGACAGCATCGAATTGTGATACCACTACTTCCAGAGGATCTTTGTAATCGATGAAATCAGCCTCATCTTCAATGACAGTCTCGATGAGGTTAACTTCTTCCTCATCCTCGTATTCCTTATGTCGGAGATTTGAAAAGATCTTGACATTTAAAGTCATGTTCCCGAATACGATCGTCATTATGCCACTTCTTATTTTTTATCGTGGCATCGATTGTGTTTAGGAATGGACGTCCGAATATCACCGGGATTTACGCACAAGGGTTGTACACAGGTTCAGTGTCTATGATCACAAAATCAACCGGGAAGACAAACGAGTCTATTTGCACAAGGACATCCTCCAATACCCCTCTAGGGTACTTCACCGACCTATTTTTCAATTGTAATGCCACTCGGGTAGGTTTAAGTTCACCAAACCCTAGTTGTTTATAGATTGAGTATGGCAGAAGGTTTACGATAGCTCTTAGGTCGAGAGGTGCATTGTCTATTCTTTGATTCCCAATTTGACATAAGACAGTGGGAGTGCCGGGATCTTTGAGTTTTGGAGGCAGTTCATTTTGAATGATCGGGCTTGCTTGGAAAGCAACATAGGTGTATTTTTTTACACTCTGCCGCCTCTTAACCGTGCATAAATCTTGTAAGTATTTAGCATATGCCAGTACTTATTTGATAGCATCAAGGAGTGGAAGGTTGATTTTAACTTGTTTAAATAGTTCCTAAAACTCCTGATTTTTTACCTCGTTTTTCGGTTTATTTAGCCTCTGAGGGTAAGGTGTGAGGAAAGGGCAATTTGGTAATTTTTCATTAACATGATCCTTTCCCAGCCTTCTCTCAACTTCCTCTACTTTTATTGGAGCTTAATCATAAATTCCAGAGTTTCATTATGATTAGATGGCTTCTCTTCAGTGATGGATGGCTCTTCTTTATTTTCCACTTCGCCCTCATCTTCTACAATGGTAGAAAGAGGCATGTCTTGCCCTATTATCTTGCCGCTTCTCAAAGTGGTCACGGCTTTAGCGTTAAGGTATGGAACTGGTTGGGCAGGAAATGTTCCTCCTATTCCCTCTTGTCTGGCATCTATCCTCTCTAACATCGCAGACATCTTGCTCATCATTTGAATTAATTGTTGCATTAACTTCGCGTTAGAGAGTGGATCTTCCTCTTGTACCTTTTTGTGCGGTGGTACGTATACATTCGTTAGAGGGTTGAGCTTGATTAAAATTATTAAACTTATTTTGCTTGAATTGTTGGAATTGCCTATTGTTTTGCCCTTGATATTGATAATTATTGTAGGGGCTGTTGTTGAAACTGATTTTGTGTCCCAGCGTTATTTTTCCAATCAAAATCGGGGTGATTCCATCTATTATTATTAGATTGAAAATTGTTGTTGTTATAGGAATTCCCCGCCCCTCTATACCCTTACATGGCATTCATCTCCATGGGGGCTTGTTCTTAAAAATACGGCACATTGGGACAGTATTGAGTAGGGTGTCCCAACATATTGCATGTGCCGCATGGTTCCTCAGGCAAAACCTGCCTAGAACTCTCTCCTTTCATACTTAACTCCTCTACCTTCCTCGATAGCTCTTCGTATTTAGTCATTAGAGCATCCTCAGTTTGTAGTTAGTAGATACTCTTATCCTCTCTTCCTTGTGTTTGTGTTCTCGAGATATCCTCTTGGTTAGCCCATTCATGGTAATGTTCCGCCAACCACTCGAAGTGTGCCTCGGCCTCTTTGATATTCTTACTTAGAAACTCGCCTGCACTCATGCTTTCTACAAGTTTTTTAGTTTCCCATTAAGTCCTCTGAAGAAGTATCTAATGGTTCGCCACTTCTCATACCCGTGATATGGGCATGAGAGAAGGAAACCCTTAAATCGTTCCCAAGCTTGAGTGAAGGTTTCATTGTTTCTTTGTTTGAATGAGTTTATTTGACATTTTAGTTCAGTGGTCATGCGAGGTGGGAAAAACTTCTTTAAGAAAGCAGCGTTCATCGCATGCCATGTGAATATCGAATTGGGTTTAAGGGTGAGCAACCATGCTTTTGCTTTATCCTTCAGGGTGAAGGGAAATAGCATCAAGCGTGTCACATCTATAGGATAGTTCTGGCAGAATGTTTTACAAACATCCTCGAAGTCTTTAACATGTAGATATGCCTTCTCGCTTTCCATCCCGTGAAAGGTTGGAAGAAGTTGGATCATTCCATTGCGGAATTGGAATTCGCCCGTATGTGGGGGAATAAGAATGCAAGAAGGTGTAGGTGCATGCTCGGGTTGCATGAGTTCGCGTAAAGAACGCAACGAATCATCAATAGGCACAACCCTATTCTCACCATTTTCGCTTTGATCGTCAGCCATTGATTCTGTGGGAGTGGCTACGGGATTGATAGAGCTTTCGGAGTTAGATGAATAGAGTGGATTTTCGAAAATACCTTCGACGGAGTTATCGGACATGAAAGAGGAAAGTCTAAGAAGATTTTTAATCTGAAGAACTAAAAGAAAAAGAAAAAGAAAAACAAGAAACATATGAAGAAAGAGTGAGATAGCCTAAGTAATATTATACCAAATTGGCCGATTTGTCATTGCTCTGGGAGGTGACAAAGGGCCTTTGTCACTGTCCAGACCGTGACAATTTCGGGGGTTGAACAAAAATATTTGTCACTGCTCGAGGCAGTGACAATTGCATTTGTCACTGCCCATTTGAGGGCCCCTTAAAGGGTTAATTTCCTTCCCTTTGTCACCATGACAAATTATAAACATAGTCACCACTCAGAATAGTGACAATTTATAAAAATTGTCACTGCGATAAACCTTGACAATATGAGTGACAATTGTTTTAAATTTGTCCCCTCTATAAGAGTGACAAAAATTTGCGACAATTTATGATTTTGTCACCTCATTAACCGTGACAAATATTATTGACAATTTTTCAAAGTTGTCATGGCTTTTACCGTGACAAATTTTGAAAGAATTTATAAAAATAAATAAACATGTATCAATATAATTTCCTTGCAAGTAATTTAAGCAATTACCACTCAAACAAAGTCATTAGACATTCTATCCATTCAAATACTCCCCAAATAATCAAAATATATAAATTCTAAGATCTCTTCCAATCAATACATGGAAAGATAGCAAATGTTTCAAAAAAAAGGAATCACAATCAAATGTGTAAACATAGAGTTTTTCCGTCAATTACGAACATCAAGAATTGCCAAAATAACAGGTAGCTCTTCTCCTACTATCTTTGAGTGGTTTTTGCTAAGAAGATAACATGTTGCCACACGTTTCTTTGTTATTTTGAAGCCAAGCAGAGTTACTTTAGGATTGACCTACAATAATCAATATACCATGTTAAATGAGCACAAAAATTGTAATAACCTGCATTTTCATGCATTATTATATTTAAAATTTTCATTATCATTTGCATTATCATATTTAAAATTTAATATATATTGTCTGTTTATATGTTAATTCTTATGTGAAAAGTTTAATTCTTGACTAATTTCATAATTGAAATTTCTTTTGGGGTCAAAATGCAATTTTCATAAAAACTTGCAATACCTGTGTTAAATTTCAAAACTGTATTTCAAGACGGTGGAATTATTTCTTTTAAACTCAAACTGTATTTTTATAAAATCAGAAAACTATTTCTAACGTTAAAATGAATTCTCTGTATTTTTGTGATAAACACCGTATCACGAAAATACCAGTGTAAGTTTAAAACTGTCCGCGCAGTGTTAAACTTCCACAGAATTTTGGAAGTAAATGATTGAACAAATATATTTATACCCAAATTATTATGCTGATGCTTTTCCTTAGGTCTTGTTTGGCAAGTGTTGTTGTATGTGTATTGTCCTTATGCCATAAGCTAGATTACCCAAACACACATTGACCCACCTCATCTCCACCTACCTCTTACTTTCAGTAGTGGAGAATAAAGGGCAGTGCATACACCTCATTGCTGCACATTCATGGTATTATATGGGGGTTAATGGAGATTGAGTGGGAAGTTAGGCCAATGTTTTCTTGGTAGGAATTTGGTTATTTATACACCCAACCACACTACACTTTCTGCACATTCATCACAGCATAATTCAGTATACACAGAGAGTTTAGAGAGTGCAGAGAAGTTCTTCAATTTCGTAGAGAGAGAGAAGAGCTCAATCCTCCATAGCCAAAGCTTGGATTTTGGGAATTTCGTAATTATATTTCTTTCTCAACAATTTCTTCAAATCTATATCACGGTGAGTATTACTAACTCACTCCAAATGTAACTCATTCCTTATTTACTGATTTAGGTAGTTAATTTTAACAGTAGCAGAATTTTGTTTTTAGATTTTTGTTAGGAAAACGAATGAAATTTAAGGTTCTGCCCGCGTTGTCCCAAGTAAAACTCGATTCTGCACACTTTTCGTCTAATGCAATTTTCTCAGATTTTGCACCGTTTGGGCAGAAAATGAGGATTACAGTAGCAGAAAAAGTATATTAGAAATTCAATCTAATATTTTCTCTTTTAATTTTAACAGTAGCAGAATTTTGTTTTCAGATTTTTGTTAGGAAAACGAATGAAATTTAAGGTTCTGCCCGCGTTGTCCCAAGCAAAACTCGATTCTGCACACTTTTCGTCAAATGCAATTTTCTCAGATTCTGCACCGTTTGGACAGAAAACGAGGATTTCAGTAGCAGTTTTTAGAATGCTATTAGTTATGTTTAAAATGATTAAGGCAATGAATTACGAATTTTCAATCCCCGTACGCGTATTATTTCTTTAATTCTGTGAATTCCTTTATGTTTAAAGTTTGATGACATTCATGTGGAGTCAGTTGTACATGCATGGTGAGTGTTGGTAGTGTGTAAAAGAGTAATGATAGTGTGGAAAAGAGTAATGATTGTGTGGAAAGAGTATGAGTTTGAGTTGTGGTTGTGGTTGTGGTTGTGGTTGTAATTGTGGCTGTGGTTATGGTTGTGGTTGTGGATGTGATTGTGGTTGGAGTTGAAAAAGAGGATGAGGGTGTCTTTGAAATGCGAAGGTGGCAAAAATGGACACTCCCTGACGCCCATGGAAGCGTTAAAGTGTGTGAAGCCGAACTTGGACACTCACTGGCACCCATGGAAGTGCTAAAGTGTGGCCTATAGACACTCCCTGAATGACTCGAGTCTGGATACCTGTGTGGGGGTTGCCCCGGTATTTGCATGGCGGTTAGGGTATTCAAAGTGTGAGGCATTGGACACTCCCTGGTACCCCGGACCAAAGTGTGAGGCAAACTGGACACTCCCTGGCGCCCCGTTGCTAAAGTGTGGCTATCTTAGTATTTCAAAGATACCAGGAGTAGGATAGAGGGTTGTTGGGTGTTGTCGAGAGAAAAGAGTCGGATAGATGAGATGGTGCATTGTTCTCATACACGGTCACATATGTGTGAAATTATCTTTTAAATAATGTTGTGGTTGTTTTCTAAAACGAGCTTTTTTTTATCATAAATATAAACTTGTGGGATTTAAATGGAAATGGGAAAAAGGTAAATGAGTATGTTTTACATTCAGAGTTATGTTTTTAATACTCACCAGCTTCTTGAAGCTGACGGCGTTGATGCGTCCTGGACATTCGTGTTCAGGCTTTGCAGGTTATAATCAGGATGAACCATATGACTATGCTAATTGAGATCAACTGCTGAGAAGAGAATTTACTTTTATATGCTTTATGTTTATGTACATTTAAGATATGATTTGGTTTTGTAATAAGGATGACTGTAATAGACTTTAAGTTATTATTTTATTTCAAGGCGGTCTGTGCCTTAGTTAACCCCGTACCATAGGATGTAATAAGTTAGAAAATTTTTATGAGCCCTGTTTGCCCTACTCTGATTAATAGTTTTATAAGTTTTTGGGACGGAATCGATCCTTCAAACTGTCGCGACCTACGGGTCCATAAAGGAAATTAAACGCTTTCCATATTTATGCTACGTCGGGGCGTGACAAAAATACAAGAAAAAAAAATGTTACTTGATATGAATACAAAAATTAAGAATTATTAGCTACATAGTCATGTGTGTATAAAAATAACCGTAGGAGTGTCATCGTGATCATGTAGCTTCTTTCCCTTCTTTCTAGGATGATGGACATGCTATTTTTGAATTAAAGCTTCGAAGAGAGGAATTTTAAATATAAAATATACGAAAAGAATTGCAGTTTCTTATTTTCTCTTTTCTGTCAGCAATAATACATTATATATCATAATAGATAAAATGAAAGGCTAGGTCTAATTCTTACTAGCCGAGCTTGAACCTTCCTCGGATGGGATGAGCCAAGCAATCCCATAGTCCAAGCTAGGCCTAATTCTTACTAGCCGAGCTTGAGCAAAACAGCTCTGGCCAACTCATCCCGAGCCTGAGTCAAGTCTGAACATAGAGTAAAATTACGTGAGCCAAGCCTGGTGAAAACAAAAAGCTCGGCTTGCACATTTGCTTCGCAGCCCTATGTTCATTTAGACATAGGACAAGTGTGTGTTCACTTACAAATACTTTTCCCCGTAATGGTATAAACATATCAAAGTTACTACCAAATCCACAAAACCTATGTAGCGTAAACATAATTATGTGAGAATATACCTGTGCACCCTTCATAAAGTGTTTCTTCTCAACTTCAGGTAACATATGGTCTTGAGTACCTGCCACTACCATATGGATTAGAATCTTCAAAGCTAGAACAAATTAAAAAGGACTGTTATAAAAATAGCAGAACAAATTCACATTTAAACCAGTTGTCAATATTGAAAATCCTAATATCAGACAGATCCACCAGGAAAAAAAAGTCACAGAACTAGCAGACGTTCTTTTGACATCATCTGCACTCGGCTTGAGGGTGAGTTTAGGGGGAGAGAGATGATACAGCTGCAATTATGAAGAAAAAAAAACCAATTACACTAGATTAGTACATACATGAAAAGCAGCCCTCGCATTCTAGTGCTCTCATCAGAAAACAAAAATTAAAAACATAAAATTTCATTCTATCACACCACAAGAAAAGTTTCTACTCACTTTCAAAATAAACTGGTTCATTTGGACGAGAAAATGTTCGTTGCAAAGTGATACTAATGGTGATGTCATTTAGTCACGAGCTAATAAAATTTCACCCGTTCGAACTTATCAGTATAGTTATCCATCGTTCCATAAACATACTTATAGCTAGGCATCATATCCACATATGCTAGTATGGTGATACAGATGACATGGTATTGAATGTTTTCTACATTTCAACAGAATAATGCAATGAAAGACTATAACCATACCTTATCCTTAATAGATTCTTTCAACCTCTTCAATCCTTCTGATTCGCCACCTTTGAAAAAAGTCAGTTCATCCTGCAAACAAGTTCATCTCATAAAGCATTTAACCGAAATGGGACTCGTAAAGGAAATTAGTAGAGATTGACACCTCTTCTATGTCTTCATATCCTAATTCTTTTATTGTAGAAACTTCTGAAATATCGAGATTTTTGACATTTCCAATAGGAGGAAGCCAAGACATTGTGGTTGAAAGGGGGGTTGATAACCAGGACGGTTGGCCAGCAAGCTTCAGAAACGATGGGTAATTCAAAGGTGGCCTTCCTCCATTCTGCTCAGACATTTTTCAAATTAGAAGAACATAAAGATTATGGATTATGTTGGCAAAAGAAAACAGAAAAAACTCATGATTCAATATTGACAAGAAAACGAATGACATCCTTAAGGCTCTATTTGGTTCAAGGACTTGGTAAAAGGAAGGGAAGGAAAATGCTAAAGCTCTGTTTGGTTCATGAATTTAGTGAGGGAAAGAAAAAGAAAGCACTGAGGAAAACGCTTATCTTAATTTGGTTAATATGGAAAACACTGGAGAATATTAGAAGGAAAAGAAATCCGGTGAAACTAACAAAAAAATTATGAAGTTTGTGAGTCACTTCCCTTCCTCTTTTCTTGAGTTCCTATTATATTTTGAAAATCTTTTATTTCCAAGGTTATTTAAGCATGGAGAAAACATTAGGGAAAACATAGGAATACATTTTTCCTTCTATAACTCTAGAAGGCAAATGGAGCCCAAGGAAAACACTTTGCTTTGTTTGGTTAATGAGGGAAATAGGAAGGAAAGAAAATATAGCAAGAAAGCAATTAAAATTTTTGATTTTCATGAGTCACTTCCCTCCTTTTGTTTCTCAAGCTAAAACTATATTATGAATATTTTCTATTTTTAGTGTTACATAAGCAAGGAGAAAAAAAACACAAGGGAATCAGTAATTCTTGTATTTCTTTCATTTTCTTTTCCTTCTCTATATCTGCAAAACAAACATAGCCTAAGTAGAATTGAAAGCACAAACTATCAAATTATCAATACTATACCTACCTTTTGAATAATATTTGCGGGATTGAAGAGAGCATGACTCACAGGAGAGAACACCTCAATACCAACAACGGAAGCATAGTTCTGTTGAAACAAACACTAACTTGTTGTTACCATATAATATCTCCATACCCAGTAAATACATTCCATATTGCACAAGTCATGACATACTATAACCATTTCTGAATAAAATTTTGTTTTTGAAAGCCAATAAAGTTCATGTCTCTTTAGCTGGGAAAGGATTGTTACCTTAACTTTACTATCCAAAGCTTGATAGTACGACTTTGTGTCAAACTCAAAGCATAGCTTTTTTACATCCCACTGCAAGTACCACAAAGATTATATAGTTAATATAAATAACAAGAGCAGAAGTTGGAACAGAAGATAGTAGCATTGCCAAAAAATTACAGTGCTCATCAACATGCCATCATTTTCAAAGGTATTAGTACATAATACACATGCTTTAGCTGAATTGTAAGGCAAAATACATAAACTAATATAGAACATAAAATTTTAAGGATGATAAGGTTTAAAGGAAAATTGTAAAATGGAGCTGTAGCGACATTTCTGAGATAAGAATTGAATCTATTCGGCAAATCCAATGACGCTGCTCCTTGGTAGGCTGCATAAACCATTTTTTTTTTTTGCAAAAAAAAAGAAAAGATGTGGGAAGGGGAAACCAGCGTAGCAAACCCTCTTAGGCGTGGCCATAGGAGTCCCCACACGCTGTGGAATGTCCTCTTTGAGCTATAGCTACTGCCTGGAAGGGCGAGCGCGACAAATGGGACTGGCTCAAATGGGACCCTATTTCTAGTGGTGATGGTGATTTGCTATTAGATGACATGGCAAAGTCTTTCTCTGTGTGTAGTAAAATAACCAAAACAGTGAAGGCCATAAATTTTGCTTCTTATATTGATAAAACCTTACCTACTGCCGATGAGATTGAAGCAGCGGTTGAGGTTAATGGAGTAACTCAACATCCAAACAGGCTTAATGTTTTTCCTGAGGCAGATCAAACTTCACTATCTAATACTCCATCAGAAGAACGAATCTCCTATGGTAAAGATTCTACAAAATTGCTTACTCCACTTGGACTAATTATCTAACCTCGGATGAAACCATGTTAGGTAATGGCTAATCTCTTTCTATAAGCATAAGAAGGATGTACACTTTCATTTTTATTTCGTTCATCGTTAAGCTCTGGTTGGTTTGGATTTAGAGAAGGAAAAGAAAAAGTATAGGAAAACATACTGTGTACATATTGAGTTCACATAGGCAGCGATATCACCACAAGAATGCGAACATTCGAAATGAAAGAAAATGTGCATGTTTTCTAGATCAACTTTTCATTTGATAACCTTAAATCCACCTCTAAAGATGATTATTTTTTCCTCAAAAGTTTCATCTATTTTATCTAAAATTTGGGTAGTCTGTACTGTTGTTCTTTATCAGAATTTTCTCTCAACCCTTTCAAATCAGTCTTACTATCATGAGGAATATTTCTGAGACCATTTCAGCTTTTCCTACCATCTCAAATTCATCATCTGTTGCTAAATCTTTTGAGTTGAGCTATTGGAAAAAGGAATCTGTTTGTAATCCATCTTTTATATCAGCTTATAGTAATTATGTTGTTTGTACTGAACTATTAATCCCTGCTTTAACTGTTTGTAAGATTTTTTTTAATAAACTTGACTCCTGTCAGCTCAATAATCCCATGCCGAAACCATAACTACTGTAAACTTAATAGCAACTAGTATAACTAGTTAAATCATACCAGTCTTGTGAACATTTTGAAAAACATTGATGTAGAAACCGGTGGAGAATTTTCCTCAATAGCCTTCAAATTTAGTAGAGAAAA
This sequence comes from Hydrangea macrophylla, assembly GCA_033977485.1. NCBI lineage: Eukaryota > Viridiplantae > Streptophyta > Magnoliopsida > Cornales > Hydrangeaceae > Hydrangea > Hydrangea macrophylla. The sequence goes on along the minus strand of CM066998.1, from coordinate 2,346,288 downwards.
ATATAAACTCAGAGACCAGTCTCCAAGCAGAATTAAAAAAATTCACACTAGTTAACCATCAGGATTCAGGACCCACACACAAAGCATGCTGACTAGATTCATAAACAATTTCACACCATTAGTGAAGAACCAAAGGGTTCACTGGACGTACAATATGAAGCGAAGCGAGCAAGTGATCCTTACAAAATTAGGAAGTCATATTAGGTGGAAGCACAAGTTATTTTAGACTGATGATAAAAAATTGACATCTTCAAGGCATATGCTGATAGAAAATTGAGATCTTTTGTTTTCTCTTATACTTTTTCCTCAATTTTTTTCCTATTTAAACAACAGAGAAGGTAGAGGCTTTTCATTTTTTGTCAAGCAATGAGGGGTCAATTCATGAAATTGAAGACATGAGCTCATTCGAAGAGTGCCAAATAAAAGTGTTTTCCTCAATGTTTTTCTTATTCATTTCTTCACTATATCCATGAACGTCCGAGCCTAAATGGATTATCAAGCAACTTAAGGGTAAATATATATAAAAGGGTGCAAAGATCGTGGTTTGACGGAAATCTAGTTTAAGAGTAATTCTAGATAGGCACCGACTCCTACTATGATTTGGTTTCAACATAAGTGATTTTATGAAAGTGATTCTAATTGATTTATTCTTTCTTTTTAATCAGTATCCTAAGTCCTAGGGGTCTTGACCTATGTTACCCGGACTTGGCATCAAAGGTGCCGTACCCGTGTCGACATGGGTATGACAAGGATACCGACATGGGATATGTGTCGGACTTGTTTCATACCATGTCGGACATGGCTTGCTATAAAAAATAAAATCTAAAAAGGAAACTTGCTTTCTAGACTCAAAGTCTTCTTATCATATTTAGACTATTTTTAAACTATGACCCTATTTTAAAAGTATTTAAACTATGACCCTATTTTAAAAGTTAAAATTAAAATACTTGATTTTTTTCTTGCATAATATGCAAAACTATTACATAAATTTATAATATTTACTTAAATATAGACATGTCCTCGTACCCGTACCCCGTTATGGATCCTTTTTTTGCCGAGTCCCCTTATCCTAATATTTAGGAGTTTGACAAGTCCGACTTCCGGATACATCTACGTACCCAATACTCGTACCCGAGTCTGTGTAACATTGGTCTTGACTTAGTACTCAAATAAAGTCTAGGAATAGGATTAGAGTATAAAGATAAAGTTGGGATAGAGTCTCACCTATGGTTGGAGAGAATGATCAAAGAAATGTGGTTGATTGGGATAAAACCACTACTGCTACAGTCACCAATCTCTACACCACCACTGCTTTGTTTTCTTCCTACCAACCCCACCTCTTATACATATCATATCTCTGCTTTGAATCAACACCCAAACACATAGAACCACCCAAGAAGGGCTAGTTGCACCAACCCTTATGATATATCCCCATTACCAGAAAGAATCAAATTTATTGGTGAGTTACAAAGGCAAGAGAAATGAGTCTGGTTTCCTAACAGTGCCCTAAATTGGGTATTTGAAAGAACCCCTTGCTTAAATTCTTCAAGAAAACATAATTCAATAATTGGGTGCTTGTAAATGCTACTACAAAGTAAGTACTAAGCATCAAACTCCATTGTTCAAAGATCAAAGATAGTTATAGCGTTAGGAGGCTATAGAGAGCATAAGAATGCTTGCCAAATTCTGTAAGAAAATGTAAATTCAGCGAAGAAAGCATCAAAATTTCAATTTTCATAAAGACAATTATTGATTTAGGAGCCAGAGAGAGAGAGAGAGAGAATAAGGATTCGAATTAGGGTCAGTTGGCCTTAATTATCTGCAAATAAGAAAATACAACCTATAAAAGGGAAGAAAAAAAATGTAGCCCCCAACAATAAGATTCACCACGCTAAGAATTTGATGATAATCTTCACCAATTATCAATCTCTATTTCCAAATTAGAACACCAATTCATTATCAAGCTCCGATTCTACAGATCCTAATTTTATACAACAAATCCTAATTTTGAATACCTTAACTTAGCCCCTGTTCGTGGGTTTTCTCTTCCTTACTTTGTTTTTTTTCTTGTTTCACCTTCTGATTACTAGTGTTACTAAATTACTCACCAACATAATAGAACTTCAGCTCCAACCCAATATAGAGATGGTCCCAATTGCTACTGCTAAGCCCAGTTGTAAAAATAAGCAATGGTATATACATAAAAAAACTTAACAATATCATATCATCACCAAATCAACCAATCAAGGCAAATAAGCAATTGACCATTACAGTGACAAATATCATAAATTAGATAATTCATTAGGAATTAGGAATACCTTCTTTAAGGCAAGGAAACTAGATGCGAGCCATACAAGTCCTTCAAGCTTTTAGGGCAACGATAAAATTTGAAAAAAAAACAAAAAGAGAAAAAGAAAACCACAGAGTTTAGTACTCTTACATAATATATTAGATTATATCTCATAAAGTAATAAGTCAAGACTCAAACTCAATGACTCAAAAAATACCCTCAATTTTTCACTAGTATATAGAGCAGCCACTACTTTTCTTCTTTAACTGACAAAGACAACCGGCTCAAATTGGGTTTTACAAATAACGATATAAGAAAAAAAAAAATGCAAAAGCACCTCAAAAAAGTAAAAGACAAAGTACCCAACTTGGGTTTAGAATTTCTAACAATGTATAGTTTTAAAGTACTACCTCTTCTAAACACAGATGGGAAGGAGAAATGAAATTAAGGATCTATCATAAATTAGAGTACAAGTTTTACATCCTTCCTGCTTCCTAGACATTCCATTATAAATTTATATAAGCCTTCCACACACACACCCACACACCCCCCCCCCCCCCCCCCCCCCCCCCCCCCCCCCCCTTTTTTTTTTTTTTTAAATTCTTACTATTTAAGTAAATCAATACTTAGGAGCAATGTCATTAGATTCACTTTATTTAATTTCACATGACAATATGAAATGCTCTGTTCAAGTTATCAGAAAATAGTTGTTCAATTTCAATGAGCCGAATTGAAATATATATGGACATGGATGAATTGATTTTCATAAATTAGAAATATGAACCAACATAATAACATCCATGCCAAACTTCAGGAGGGATATTCTAATTTAATTCGTAAAGCTAATTAAAGAGAGAGAGAGAGAGAGAGAGAGAGAGAGAGAGAGAGAGAGAGAGTGTGTGTGTGTGTGTGTGTGTGTATGTGTGTGTGTGTGTGTGTTTGTGTTTTACCAACAACAAACATTGGCTGACCCCATGTTCTTCAATTTAGGGATCGAATCTGATGAGCAGTAATCAGTAAATTATGATGGAAGGAATGTGTTGGATTTTGTGGTAATCTTCTCCTTCTTTCCCATCTACCCCTTTCACCACCCTGTCTACCAATTCTTCAAGAGTCTTATTCCTGCATCAAGAACCAAAATAAAAGAAATATTTTTTTATAAAAAAAAAGAAATAACGAACTGACCAGTGACCATGTCCGTGACTTCGTGACTATGAGACTTCAATGGGAGTATGAGTATGACATAGTTTAGTACTCTTACACAGTCTGTGTGTGTGTGTGTGTGTGTGAGAGAGAGAGAGAGAGAGAGAGAGAGAGAGAGAGAGAGAGAGAGAGAAGAACTCACACAGTGGAGTTCTGGGTATAGGGAAAAGGAGAGAAAGAGAAGAATAAGAAGAAGAAGATTTGAAGAAGGGGGCTTGTTTGTAATAAATCTCTGGTGTGGTGTGCGTTGGGCGTGCCAGAGTCCGTTGGACTCAAAGTGGTGTGATTACCTAATCTGACTTCTAATCAAGCGATTTGTTATTTAACAATTAACCATAAAATAACAATGTGGGCTTTCTCTACTCTGATGCAAGTAAGAAATTACAAATGGAAACAAATGGAAACTGTAAAAAGGGAAACTAAATACAACGATTTAGAATACCTCCATAGACAACATCTTCTCCATTGATTGAAAAAGTGGTGATTACAAATATTCAAAGAGAAAAAGAAAAAAAAAAGTACCGAGCACTCAAGAACAAGGACTCACGGATCACTCAAAATCACTCAAGAACAAAAGGAATTGTTATGAGGAGATACTAAAAATCTGCTGAGAGCAGAAGTGGCGTGTGTGTTAGCCCCTTTCTAATGTTGCACCACATGCCCTATTTATAGACTTGTTTGCACAACCGCTCATGTTATTGGAGATCATGGGGTAGTGGGATACCTGGCCCCTGATTTCTAGGCATGTATCAGTTTATGCTCCCACTATGTCCCATGATCAACTTCCATGATTTGTGTGATATTCCCACTTCTGCCATGTTCCCTTTTCAAGTAACTACCTTTCCTTCCAACTCAGCATGTTCTGAAGACCACGTTCTCATTCCTGCTTAACTGTCTACTTTCTGAGTCACTTTACGCCCCATTGTATCTCTCTGTGTAGCTTAATCTCTGCTGGTGATATTGATCGGCCTTCTATTTAGTAGGAAGCCTACTTATGTCTCTCGGTCCTTCTACACCGATGTTTGTCCCTATCCTTTACTGATTCTATGGGCTGCTCACTTCCTAAGCCCGATATCATCTTCCTTTGCATGGCTGCTGTTAGCCCCGCAGGATCTGTAGAAAAGATCATCGGCCTTGTTAACGCCGAGGTGTCCCTGTTCTTTTCTTATATCGGTCTTGTTTATTGAGACCGATATTTTGACTATAGCTGCGTTGCTATCGCCGACATTAGGGCTCAATTGTTATAAATATGTGCATGGTCGGTCAAATATGACCGATGTTAAGGCTATTGCTGATGCTACTCTCACCAGTCACTTGTTAAACTAGAGTACTTGACTTTTATCATCCTTTAATCGGTATTGACACCGATGTCAATCATGTTCTCGGTCTGGATACCGATATCCTCATCTGAAAGATACCCTCATTACTAGTAGCTAGATTAGATAACGGTCTTTTTTGCGTCATCATCCTTATCACCTGTTCATCTGCTTATGTGGTCCAGTGATGATGTCCTGAATCTACATGACCGTCATGTGCCTTGGGAAACCCTAATTTAGGGTGTAAACAGGGCTTCAATTTAAAGAAGAAAGAAGAAGGGGGGTTTCAATTTGAAGAAGAAGAAGAAGAAGAAGAATAAGAAAAGAAGAAGTAGAGAAGGAGGAGAAAGGAGGGGGTACCAGTGGCGGCAAGAAGCGGCAGACGTGGTCGGCGACAGCTGATCTAGGGCTCCTCTTTCTCTCTCCTTCTCTTTCTCTCCACTTTGCAAAATGAGAGCCCCTTGAAATCACAACAAAAATGCAAGAAACAAAGAGAGAGGGAGATGTATATTAGGTCTGCCTTTCTCTCTCCGTGCATATGGCAATTTTCTTTCCTTTTACCCACAGCTTTTTTTTTTAAAATTCTTTTAAAATTTCAAATTCATAAAGTCGCCACTTAATTTTTAAAAGGAAAATTAAGAAACCATTTTAAAACAACTAATCTTTTGCGAAACCAAATATTAAACTAGGTCCAGGATTATAGAATGAGAAGGGAAGGAGTCCATCGGATTAAAATACCCCTTCTCATCCTATCTCACGATAGGCCTCTACTCAACATCCTTTTAATCGAATTAATTATCTAAGCATGTCCTCAACTAATACATATATATAGATATACGTCACAAAAGCATGTCTAAAAGGGTGCAAGATTGATAAAATATCATTCAAAATCAAGTAGTTCAATTAGCAAGCAAGATGATATGCAGCAAAGGACAAGAGAACTTACCCGGGATCCAACCGCGATATTAAACATGCAATGCATACAAAAATGAAGATTCTAAGGAAAGGTCTCTAATTACATATACACATAAGGCAAAGCCTAATTCTAAGGTGTCGCGCATTAAGTCAAAAAATTGATAAAATCAAGAAATTAAAATAAACTAAAGAGGAGTTCAAGAAATCATACCTTAATAGCGCTACAAAACAAAGGGTTAGTCCACATGATATACAAAATATAAAGTTGGATCTTAAAATAACAATCCTAGACTTCTAGCTTAAATCTATAAAATGTAATTAAATCTAAAGCACACAAGTTCTAATTACAAGTATCAAGCCACATGGATGAATATGTACATGAACAAGAATAAATTATAAAATACTCAGTGACTTATATCACTTAAACTTTGAATTCAAGCTTAACTAATCATTATTAAAACATGGTTTGAGCCCTAGGCCATAGAAAAGTCATTTAGACCATTATTTACAAAGTTGGTCAAATATGTCATACAATTCTAAAAATTACAGAGAGCGGACTAGAAAGTAAAAGACATTAAAAGTATACTTTCCATGGTTCGATGTCGGTGAATTTTGGACACCAGATGCCTCTGTGTATCTAGTTTCCATCCCAAAAAGAAAATCAAAGTTTCAACGGTTAGATCTCTGGGAAATGGACAAAAACCAGACATCACTCAGAGATTTACAAATCTCTGTCCAGAGATTTACAAATCTCTGTCCAGAGATTTTGTACGATTTTTTAAAAATAGCAAAAAGATCAGAAATGCTTTGTTCTTTTTAGGGTAGCTTCCTAACACATTAATCTACTTAGAAAAAATTATTTTGGGTCACAAATACTTGATTAAGGTTCTAATTTGCTTATTTCAAAAGGGTGTTACTGTTCTGAAACTCTGGACAGATTGTAGTGACTTCACAAAACTCATGACCAAACCACTTTAAACATGAAACTACCTTAAAACAAAATTTACAGTGGTAGAACTTTGAGTTATAGACACTTTCCCGTTGATTTCACTTATTTTGAATGGTTAGATCATCAACTAAAAATCTATGATCAAAGCTGGTTTATGAACTCCCTGCTCCAATATTGGATTTATCATCCTTTTTGCTACATCTACCAACTAAGCCATGGACATTGGCTTATCCTAAACCTAACTCTCCTTTCCTTTGTGGTCATTGGAGATCAAAGCTAGACTAATACCCATGAGTCTTCAAGGAATATAAAGAGATTCCATGAGAACTCCAAGTTAGGGAACTCAAACCATGGTAAGGGTTTGGATTCATCCACTTGTCCTTATGTAAAAGATGATCAACCTTAAGTCTTCCATGGAAAGCACAAGCTTACATGGAATCAAGGGATCAAACTCAAGAGTTTTCAAGAGAGATATTGAGGATCTCTAAGAATCTCAAGAGGGAAGTATAAACAACAAGAAGAAATGAAACAAAGAAAACTAAGTAGTTTGAAGATTAGAGGCTTAAAAGAAAGAATGAAAAGAAACAACTTATGGTTAGAGGATCACCTCTAAACTATCTGTGGATATCGCAGTTTTCTTTCTACCCACAGCTTTTCTTTTAAAATTCTTTCAAAAATAGAAAACAAATGAGTCGCCACTTAATTTTTAAAAGGAAAATTAAGAAACCATTTTCAGAGCAAACTGATCTTTTAGAAACCATAGATTAACTAGGTCCGGGGATTATGGAATGAGAGAGGAAGGAGCCTGTCAGACTAAAACACCCTATCTCATCCTATCTTGCGATAGGCCTCTACTCAACATCCTTCTAATCGAATTATTAATTTAAATGTGCCCTCAACTAATATATATGTATAGATATACGTTACAAAAGCATGTCTAAAGGGGTGTAAAATTGCAATTGATAAAATATCATTCAAAAATCACATATTTCAAGTAGCAAGTGACACGACTAAATAATTTGTGCGCGCTTGTGTGATATACCCAAGTGTAGGTAATCGTGCAAGTAGTAAACTGGATTAAGTCCAGGTCGATCCCACAGGGAAGGATGAGAATTAAATTACCTAGATTAGACTCTAACAAAAATGAAAATTCAATGTTTTAAAAGAAGTATAGAACACCAAATTCTACGATTAACAACTATTAAAATTAAAAGCAATTAAACTATCTTAAACTAATGATTAACTAGCTAAAACGAGATTTGAAAACGATTTTTTTCTTAATAAAGGGAATGGTGGGATGACGCGAATCCACTGTGACCTAGCCATCTACCATGCAATTGCAATTTAAGCTCAATGGAGTACATCTTCTACAGTATTCCGTACTTTTCTAAAGATATAGAATCAGTAGCCCTTTCATGACCGGGACTATATCATCTGAATTAAGTTTGAAATACATGAAAACGGTTTAATTCAATAGTTAAGACTCACACCTACAATGGTGTTAGCATTGTGGGTGGTTTGCAAAATGTATTGAAAGAAAATGCCTTAAGGCTTAAAGTTTAAAGACTGTTTTGACAAACTGAGCATTTGGGGATAGTTTGATAACAAATCATTAAAACGAAAAGTCTTGGAATACTGTATTAGGTGATCTCAAGAATCAGAGAGTTCGATCGATCGACGCGCTTTCGATCGATCGACAATCGTCATCCCTCGATCGATCTAAAATCCTTAGATCGATTGACAAAATCTAGGTATTATCCTGGTGCATGGAAGATGCTGGAAATCACAGTTTCATCGCGATTTCCCAACCTAGGAACTACTCAGACATGGTCTGGAGTGTCTCAGTGTCGTTTTTAACATAAATATCCATTAAAGGTTTTGTTTGTTTGCATTTTAATGGTGAAAACTATTAAAAAGAATGGCGAAGACTTATCTAGCATTCGAACTACGAGTTTAACAGATCATACTACTCTTAACTAAGTGCAGAACGTAAATAAATAATGATAAGGTAACCTGGAGAGATAAACTTTGATTAACTAGAGAAGAAGCAATCCAAAACAATATCCAAACTTGCAAACCTACAAAACAATCAAAGAAAACTCTCTTTCTCTCTAAAAACTGATAAAAGAGATAGTGGGCGTCCTTATGGACGTATACATTACGAGTATATATACTAAAAACCTAATGCTTAGGATTAAGAGTTCATTCTGCTGCGTGCGCGTAAAAATTTGATAAAAGGCATGTTCGATCGATCGAAAACACTCGATCGATTGAACTTTTGGAATCTTAGATCGCTTGAAACATCTTAGATCGATCGAAGTCTCGATCGCTTGAGAGGAATTCGATCGCTCGAACTTCAATTTTCAGCTTTGAGTTATCTTCATTAAAGCCAAGCACTTCCTTTTATCCTGCTCCATCAATTATTCACACAGAGACAGTAATCTGCACAAATCACAGCTAAAACACACAACTTATCATAGATTAATCATAATGTGTAGAAACTGGCATTGCATTCCAAACTGCAGATATACGAGGGAGTTGTGAACTAACTTAGCGTGTTTTCCTCTTTTAGCGCGGTTGTATTTTACAAATACCCCCGCTTGTCAGCAAGCAACATGATATGCACTAGGGAACAAGAGAACTTACCCGGGATCCAGCAGCGATATTAAACGTGCAATGCATACGATTAAATAAAACCTAGGAAAAGAGTCTCTAATCCGCATATATACACTTAAGGCAAAATCTTAATTCTAATGTGTCGTGCATAAAGGTCAAGAAAATTGATAAAATCAAAAAATTAAAATAAATTAAGAGGAGTTTAAGAAATCATACCATAATAGCGCTACAAAACAAAGGGTTAGTCCACATGATATACAAGATGTGAAGTTAGAAATAACAATCCTAAATTTCTAGCTTAAACCTATCAAGCATGAAATCCAACTTTATTCAATAGCTAGTTCTAATCATGAGCATTAAATGTACATGAATGAATGAATGTGAACAAGAATAAGACATGGATTTATTCACTAATTTGGGTCACTTAACCTCTGGATTTAAGCTAAATTATCATTATTCAAAGTATGATTTGGGTCTCAAGACATTAGGGGCCATCTGAGTTGAAATAAATAAGATAGACAAAAAAATAGTAGCAGTTTTTTATGAATTACAGAGAGCAGATCATAACTTTAAAAAATGAAAACACGTGGTTCCCGTTGTTTGATCTTGATGAATTTTGGAGACAAAATGCCTCTGTGTGTCTAGTTTGTAACCCAACAAAGAAATCAAAGTTTCAACGGTTGGATCTCCGGGAATTGGACAAAAACCAGACATCACTCAGCATTCTACAACCTTCTGCCCAGAGTTCTTGTACGATTTTCTAAAAATAGCAAAAAGATCAGAAATGATTTGTTCTTTTTAGGGTGACTTCCTAACACATTGATCTACTTAGAAAAAATTATTTTGGATCACAAACACTTTATTAAAGCATTGGTTTACTTATTTCAAAAGAGTGTTACTATGCTGAAACTTTGGACAGATTGTTGTGTCCTTACAAAACTCACAACCAAACCACTTTAGACATGAAACCACCTTAAAACAAAAATTGGAGTGGTAGAATATTGTGTTGTTTACACTTTCCCGCTAGTTTCACTTGATTTCGACGGTTAGATTTCGAACTAAAAATCTTTGATCAAAAACAGTTTATGAACACACTGTTTTCATTTGTCAAGTTCAACTTTTATTTGTTAACTCCAACTATTGAACCATGAAGTTGGACTTAAACTAAACCATCTTATCCTACCATTTGATGGTCATTGGAGACTAAAGACCTTTATGTTTATAGATTTCAAGTGAAGTATGAATGGACTTCATAAAATCTCAAGATAAGGAATCTAAACCATGGGGATGGGCTTAGACTCAAGACCACTTTCTCCTACCATTTGATGGTCATTGGAGATAAAGACATGACTATACTCATGAGTCTTAAAGGAATATAGAAAGGATTCCATGAAACATCAAGTTTAGAGGATCCAAGTCATGAGTGTGGACTTAGATCCATCTATTTGCTTATGAAATGGAGTGATGATCAAACTTTGATTCCCATGTGAAGCACAAGCTTACATGGGATTCAAAAGATCATGTTCAAGAGATTTCAAGAGAGATATTGAGAATCTCTAAGAGTCTCAAGAAGGAAGTATGATCAACAAAAGAAATGGAGCAAAGAAAATAAAAAGGTTTGAGGATTAGAGATTCAAGAAAAGGAAGAATGTAAATAGACAACTTATGGTTAGAGGATCACCTCCAAACTATCCTCAAAGTTTCTCTCCTTTGAAGATCTTCCAAACTCTTCTTCAAGTTTCCCAAACTCTCTCTTTTCTTTCTAAAAAATATGTTAGTATAGTGGTGGTTATCTCTCATGTATTGTGCTGTATGTCTCTCCCCTTCTTCAAGGAAGATCCTCCCTCTTTTATAGACAAAAATTACCAAGTATTTTCAGTGAATTCGGAGTAAACGATAGGTGTAAATGTCTCATTTGCTAGTACAATACATACTTCCTGAAATTAGACAGACTGCTGCCCAGGGCGGTAGTCAAAAGTAATCTGCGGCAGTCCGTGGATGCCGCAACGGCACTCTGTGAATGCCGTCGCGGCACTCCGTGACTGCCGCGCCAAATTATTGATTGCCGTATTTTCGTCAACATTACTTTATCAGTTTTTTGTTTTTATCCGCATACACATACGTATTGTACCACAAAATACGGACTTTAAAAGCAAACGGCAGTCAGAAAATGTCGGCGGTATTCAGTAAATGTCAGGCCGGCACTCACTGAGTGTCGCGGAATACTGTCGTGTCCCGTTTTCTGTTGAACTTCCCTTTTTAGGTCTTTTCCTTCTTCCCTTTTTCTTAAAGAAACTTATTTTTGAAGATCTTTTCCAAAAATGGTGTTTTATACCTGAATTCTCCCAAATACCTGGTATTTTCTTCTTTCTGTGAAATTTTATCGCGTTTGGAGAACTTTCTGAAGAGCTTGGAATACTTCGAATCTTTTCAGTCCTTATCATCATTGGACGTGGAGGTGACGCTCTCCTAAATTCGACGGTCGGTAAAAATTAGGGTGTCTACAGTTTGCCCCTCTTTGACAGAACTTGTGGGGCAACGCGTCCCATAAGTGAATGTCAAAGCCTGTGTGAAGACAAGCCTTTGACCAGACTGTCGAATTTAGGTAAAACAAAACGCGTTGCAAAAACGGCTTCACAAACGGTTCATGTTGGTCGTGCTCAACGGTGAGCTGCCTACGTATTCATTCAGGAATCAGACCAAGACATAGTTCGGGCAGGAGCCAAGCATACACAAGCACAAGTAACCATACGGATAAATGCACCTATCTTATCATGATGCAAGTGCTATGCAATGGTATTTTTCGAATTGACCTGGTCATACAAGCGCCATGTCTTCCCCACATACGATGCATTTTACGTGACGTGTTAGTCAGGGAAGATCACCTAATTCTTGACCGATGCAAAATCTATTACGGGGGTCACGAAGATGCTTTTGATTTGATTTCGAGGGTTAACGCAAATCTGTTGCGAGAACTGAGAATGTAAATCCGTTACACTCCCAAAACAAGGATCGACGCAAATCTGTTACGTGGATCGAGAATATAAATCTGTTATATTCCCACAATGAGTGTTAACGCAAATCTATTATGAGAACCGAGAATATAAATCTGCTATATTCCCAAAACGAGGGTAAACGCAAATCTGTTGCGAGAACCGAGAATGTAAATCTGTTATATTCCCAAAATGAGGGTAAACGCAAATCTGTTACGAGAATCGAGAATATAAATCTGTTATATTCCCAAAATGAGGGTAAACGCAAATCTGTTGCGAGAACCGAGAATATAAATCTGTTACATTCCCAAAATGAGGGTAAATAAAAATCTGTTGCGAGAACCGAGAATATAAATCTGTTATATTCCCAAAACGAGGGTAAACGCAAATCTGTTGCGAGAATCGAGAATATAAATCTGTTATATTCCCAAAACGAGGGTAAACACAAATCTGTTGCGAGAACCGAGAATATAAATCTTGTTACATTCCCAAAATGAGGGTAAATGCAAATCTGTTGCGAGAACCGAGAATATAAATCTTGTTACATTCCCAAAACGAGGGTAAACGCAAATCTATTCCGAGAACCGAGAATATAAATCTGTTATATTCCCAAAACGAGGGTAAACGCAAATCTGTTGCGAAAATCGAGAATAGAAATCTATTATATTCCCAAAACGAGCGTAAATGCAAATCTGTTGCGAGAACCGAGAATATAAATCTGTTATATTCCCAAAACGAGGGTAAACGCAAATCTGTTGCGAGAACTGAGAATATAAATCTGTTATATTCCCAAAACGAGGGTAAACGTAAATCTGTTGCGAGAACCGAGAATGTAAATCTGTTATATTCCCAAAACGAGGGTAAACATAAATCTGTTGCGAGAACCGAGAATGTAAATCTGTTATATTCCCAAAATGAGGGTAAATACAAATCTGTTGCGAGAATCGAGAATATAAATCTTGTTACATTCCCAAAACGAGGGTAAACGCAAATCTGTTGCGAGAACCGAGAATGTCAATCTGTTATATTCCCAAAACGAGGGTAAACGCAAATCTAATGCGAGAACCGAGAATATAAATTTGTTATATTTCCAAAACGAGGGTAAACACAAATCTGTTGCGAAAACCGAGAATGTAAATCTGTTATATTCCCAAATGAGGGTAAATGCAAATCTGTTGCGAGAACCGAGAATGTAAATCTGTTATATTCCAAACGAGGGTAAACGCAAATCTGTTGCGAGAACCGAGAATATAAATCTGTTATATTCCCAAAACGAGGGTAAACTTAAATCTGTTGCGAGAACCGAGAATATAAATTTGTTACACTCTAAAATCTTTTTCAATTTTCAGGAATTGGGAGCCCACGGGCTCAAATTTTTTTAAATTTTGAAATTTGTAGTCAATTTGAACCTAAAAACGACTCCGAGGGCCAAAAGTGCAATGAGGGCAAATCTTGAGGGCCTCAAATTCAATTTTCGGGACTTGATTTGAATTTTTGGGGGAAAATGAAGGATCTTTGAACCGACTTACCCGCGGCACACGCAGATTTTTGCGGCAGTCCGTGACTGCCGTGCGGCACTCATGGAGTGCCGTTGCTGCACTTGGCGAGTGCCGCCTGGCAGTCAATCAACTGCCGCGCACGGAAAACTGAGTGTCGCGTTTGAGCGGCAGTGGCTAAAACCGGCAGTTTCAATTCATTTTTTCTCATTCTCTCAATCTTCTCTCTCTCGATTCCTCTCTGGAGAAAATTTTCCTTTTTTCTTTTCTCGCTTGGATCGATCTACCGGGGCTTTCAGGTTAGTTCTACTCGATCAAAACTTGATTAATCTATTTTATTTCTTTGCTCTTCTGAAATTTTTGTGAATCTAACATGCGAATTCTCTCTTTTTCTTGACAGATCATGGCGAGCGGTTCAGGTAGTAGGAAGAGGGCGAAGTTCCGGGCTACTCCCAACCCCGATACTACACTTTTACTCCTTGACCCGGACGTGCATTTATCTGTTCGCGCGTTCACGCGCGAGGTAAACACCTCTTCCTTTTCTCTCTTTTAATTTCCTCCCTTTTTGAATATCGGGAATGTTATGCTTTACTCAATGTAATTTCTTATGCCTCTCCATGCTTGTTGATCTTCCGCGTGTTCTGATCGCATCTCTGCTTGTTCGCCTGTTTAAGTTCATGGATGTAACCGCTTTATTTGAAGTTTTCACTTTCCCTCGTAAATGCAACTACTGTGTTTACGAATTTTTGGGCGTTTCACCTGTATCTGTACACATCACTATCTTTCATTTTCTCCAAAGGATCTCTTTCTCTCCCTTTTTGAACTTCTCTCTTTTTTATTATTATCATTTTTGAAATTAATTCTCCCCATGCTTTGTGAAATTTTTTATGAGTACTTCTCTTTTCTCCCTTATTATTCATTCTTATATCGCTTTTCCTTATTATTACTTATTTATTTTTATTGCTCTGTTCTTTATCCATTTTCTAACAACAAATCTTGTGATTATATCTTCCAGCGGCAGCCCAAGTTGCTAAAGGGGCACGACAGCCTTGTTCACGGGTTTGAGTGGTACGGGGAGCTCAATGAGAGTGTGCAGGGATTCATTACGGCTGCCGATTTTGGGGACTTCGTCAAACTCTTGACGAAGAGCTCCAACGACTTACAGCAGATACATGCATTGGCCGAGTGGTGGTGGGACACCACCAGTACCTTCCACTTCCCGTTCGGGGAGATGACGATGACTCCTCTCAACTTTAGTATGATCACGGGGATCCCATTTGGTGAAGAGCCCTTGCGATATTTAGATGTGACTCATGAGTGGGATCAGGTGCAGGTGCTACTTGGAGCAGTCCCTGATGAGCCCTTAGTTACGGCTAGGTGGTTTATGGACACTTTCCGGGGCCGACAGGGCTTTACAGACGAGCAGATGGCTCGGGGGTTTCTAATGTACATGCTGGGGTGCTCCCTGTTGAGCACCAAAGGAGACCGGATTTCCATGGCATTACTGGGGTCCTTGGATCGCATGGACCAGATATATCAGTGTGACTGGGCTGGTGCAGGATTAGCCGTCCTATATCGGCATATGGGAGAGATATCCCAGGATCACCCGGCCTCTACTGGCGGCTTCTGGAGGGCATGGGAGGTATACTCCTTTTCTTTTCTTGATCCTATTTTAAATTTTGCATTCTTATTTCGGATTTCTATATTTAAAACTTATGTTCCTCTTTCTTTCTTACAGATTTGGTCCCATGAGTACTTACACATGATGTCGTCTAACACGCGTCCAGCAGACGCCCTCATCATGCCCCAGGGGCTGAAGTGGGCGAAGGATCGGGTCGGGCGGAAGACCGGAGCTCATGATTTTATTTCGTTCAGGAACTTCCTGACAAACCTACGAGAGAAGCACGTCCGGTGGCAGCCCTGGCTAGACGTACTTCCAGAGACCTCCCAGGGGATACGGGAGTCGACCGGGTATGACCCTCAGTGGATTTTGCTAGATGGACCCGAGGCTCGGGTTGGTACTTGGGAGAGAGGGTGACCAGACAGTCACTTGCGGCCGAGTCCTTCTTCGTACCACACCCTCCTCCGGAGTCTATGAGGGCCACCGATACCCTCCAGGGTTCTGCGCTTACAGCTGCCCTAGCCGATCTGTCTCTCCAGGGTTTCATGGATCCTCCATCAGGGTACGCAGCCTTTCGGGTTGCGAAGCTGATGAGGAACTTCCCCTTGATGGAGGTTACCCGGGTGAGGTTCTTTTAGCCTTTCCAAACTTTCTTTTCAATTTTTAAAACATGTGTGTTTACCTCTTTATTGGATTCATTCTTCTTTTGCAGCCCGTTCCCGCTGCTGCTCGGGCTCCTGCTCTACCGCCCTGGGATTGGAGTTTTAGGACAGTCTCCTACGGCGAGCAGACCACTACCATGGTCCCCAGATACTAGGCGGGTGCTCCCACCATTCCGCTCCAGTACGACCATGTCCCGCGGGACTACGCGGAGGAGGGCTTGCTCTACGCCCACAGCGTGAGAGAGTGGATATACGGTCGAGAGTGGAGGGTAATTCCTAAACCTTGCTTTATTTTAAAAAAAAGTAGTTTTATTCAGACCTTCTAACCTTTCTTCCTTTTGTTCAGGCCGAGGGGGCGCGATCGGCTGCTGAGACTCATGCGAGAGCTCTAGTAAGAATAATAATAAAGAAAAGCTTTCTTTTATTTGCTTACCTTGCTTTCCAAGCTGTTTTACTGATAATTTTGCCTCGCTCCCTCCATCCAGGAGGAACAGGTGGGGACTCTATCCCAACAGGTAGGAGAGCTCCAGTAGTGGCTACAGCAGTTCGGCATCCCTCTCAGCGATGCCTCTGGAGGTAGCAATTCCGGACGAGGTGGAGGCAGTGGGAGTCGAGGCAGAGGCGGTGGTAGTGGCGGAGGCAGCAGCGGGGGTCGAGGCAGAGGCGGCGGACGTGGGAAGAGCGGTGGAGGCAGCGGGACAGAGTCGGAGGAGGAGCCCCTCAGGCATACGACCCGTCAGACTCGCAACCGGGGCCGAGGTTGATCCTGCTTTTTCTTACTTTTTATTTCTTTTGAGTGTTTTGGAAGGATGCATACTTTATTTGATGGATTGTATATATATATGTTTACTCTTATCTTGATGATGACTCTATGATAGCCGGTAGGATAGGTACTCTTGATACTTTTATTATAATATTTTTGCTCTTTTATTCACCGTACGTGTGACCATAGCTTGGTCCTTTTGCCATATGTGGGACCATAGCTTGGTCCCTCCTTATTTGATTTTTTTTTGAATGCTTTTATCTCTTTTATTTATAATGAACAAATAAATGAAATGAATGTACGCGATCATGGTTTAGTCTTTGTTGCACGTGCTACATGAAGCACACGTTTTACTGTCTTTTATCTAGTTTTCTGTTTGCAGGTGGGCTAAACGTGTTACAAACAGACCCTGGCCAATGAGAAACCCGGAACGGCACTCTGTTAGGTCTCCGCGGCACTCAGTGAGTGCCGCAGCGGCAGTCAGAGAATGTCGTGAAGGCACTCACGGACTGCCGTGCGGCACTTCGTCGGGTGCCGTTCTACTTTACCGAGTGCCGCCCTGACTTCAGGTAGATCTACTTCCATTTATACCCTCTTTTCCTCAAAACTCGGCAAAACACCACTTTCTTTCATTCTCCCCTATCTCAAATGGCCCCCGTTAGCTCTCGAATCCTTTTCCCATGAATGGATACCCTTTCCGGCGTTGATAGGCTCAACTTTGAGTGCTTCAGGCTGAATGATATTTTCTCTTTCCGACGGATGAATTTGAATGAGGGCCTACTTCGAGCTGCCATCCAATGTTGGGATCCTTCTTTCAACGTCTTTCGTTTTGGCTCTCAGGAGATTTGCCCCTTATTTGAGGAATTCAGCGCCATTCTTCACACCGATCCTTCTGCTGAATTGACGGTTCCTCTAGTTCAGACCGGGTATGTCCAAGATTTAGCCACTCTTCTCCACACATCTCGGAATGCGGCGGGCTCCTTTTTTTGTGACAGGCAGATTGATTTTGATCGCCTTTCTTCCGTTTATGCTCCCATAGGGGACCCTTACGATGGTGAGTATCAGATCATCCGACGTAGTGCCCTGTTAATTGCTATGCTCTCTTACTTCCTCTTTCAGTCATATTCTGACACTCTTATACCCATTGCCTGCGGTTTGCGGGAGATGAAAAGTACTGTTATGCTGGTCCTTGGTGAAACTCTGATTGGATTGGGCCATGCTCATGCTACCGGGCCACGTTACCTGCCGGGGCACCTTTTGTTTTGCAGATTTGGCTCATGGAGCATTTGGATCTCTTTATACACCCTTCCCATCTTCGCGGGTCACTTCCTTACAATCGTATGGAGATTCATAACTTATTTCAATCCTCCGATGCATGGCTTGGTTGGCTCCAGGGCCTGTCTTCTAGTGATATCTGCTCGGTTTGTCCGCAGTGGACCCATCGCTCTATTGTTGTACGCCTTCTTGGGTGACCTGGCATCTGGCTGCCGGGTTTGCGTACTGCTACTTTCTACATTCCCGATCGGGTTGTCCATCAGTTCGGACTTTTGCAAGATACTACTGAATCTGTGAGTGCTGATTTCACCAGGGGGTCCACTTTGCGCCCTTCTATCGCGAAGGCTTTCATCGAGGCTTGGCACAACAGGATGGCTGCTCCGTGCCCGAGGATTCCTGCTCTGACTATGCCTACTGTACAATACCTTCTAGAGATCCAGGCCTTGGTTGCGAGACGAGCTTAACAGACACATGCATAATAAAGTAGACGAGAACAGGGAAAAGTTTGCCATTTTACAAACCTTTCTGACAGAACCTGCCTACTCCTTTTTTTACGCCTTTGAATATGATTTTCCTTATTAATTTTTTTTTTAAGGAAGTGTTGTTATCTTTAGGAAAGTTCTAACATGCTTAATCAAAGTGCTCACTCCTTCGATTAATCTTTTATGAAGAATTCTTCTTTCAATGTCTTTACTTGGCTCTTTACTTTGCTTTTTGCTTAAAGCTTTACTTCTTCTATACCATGAATTCTCATTTGTTTCTTTATAATACTTATCTTGATAGCCAGGTGATCTAAAAGAGGGTCTTGTATCTGGGTTCTTCGGCTAGCAAATGAAGTTTGCCCCTGGTTTTAGGGTTTCGAAGTGGTTCTGGGCAAATGCCAATTTGCCCCTAGTTCAGCACAGTCTTTTTTGAGTGGACTGAGGGCTTTGGAGAGCCCGCCTACTTATCCCCAAGCGGGTGTCAGGTCCCAAGTAGTTCGGCTTAAGGCTGCAAAGAAGAGTGCCAATCAGGCAATTATTTACTGACCGAACCGAGTAGGTTGCCTACGTATCCCCTAACGGGAATCAGGTCAAGCGTAGTTCATCGAGGTAGGAGGTTTTGAAAGAAACGGTTTCAAGCAAAGTATTTCTTGAGGCGATCGAGGTTAATTGGTTGCTTAAATTCAACCCCGTCCAAGTCCATGAGATAGGCCGCTCCTTCGGAAAGGAGGGTCTTAATGATGTATGGCCCAACCCAGTTGGGTTTGAATTTTCCTCTGGGGTCATAAACAGGCACTTTCAGTTCTTTGAGGACCAGGTCACCTTCAGCAAGCTTCCTTGGGCGGACCTTTTTGTTGAAAGCACGAGCTATCCTCTTCTGGTACCCCCGAGTATGGTTTACTGCAGCCAGCCTCTTCTCATCGAGTAACATCAACTCCTCATACCTTCCTCGTACCCATTCTGATTCGGTGATCTCACACTCTGCCAAAACCCTAAGAGAGGGTATTTCTACCTCGACTGGGAGAACGGCTTCCATCCCGTAGACCAGCGAATGCGGCGTAGCACCCATTGAAGTTCTTACTGAGGTTTGGTTTTCCCACAAAGCAAACGGCAGCTTCTCATGCCAATCCTTATATGTATCCGTCATTTTTCCCAAGATTGCTTTAACATTCTTATTTGCTGCTTCTACTGGTCCATTCGTCTGAGGCCTATACGGGGACGATTGATGGCGAGTGATCTTATACTTTTCCAGGAGCAGGATAACCTCTCCCTAGAAATGACTGCCATGATCGGAGATAAACTCATTTGGGACCCCATACCTGCAGATTATGTTTTTCTCGATGAAACTCACCACGTCCTTGGCTTTCAAAGTTGCATACGAGGCTGCCTCTACCCACTTTGTAAAATAATCAATCGCCACGATTATGTATCGGTGCCCATTGGAAGCCTTCGGAACTATCTCACCAATGATATCGATCCCCCACACGGAAAATGGCCAAGGGGTGGTCATGCTATAGAGCTCTGACGGCGGGGTATGCATCAAATTTGCATGAATTTGTTGTGACACCTTCTAACGTATTCGCAACAGTCTTTGTCCAAGGTCGTCCAATAGTGCCCTTGTCGGATGATCTTCTTTGCCAGCATGTGCCCGTTCATATGGGGCCCACACACTCCCTCATGTATTTCCTCCATCATTCTCTTAGCTTTTTTTCCATATAGGCACTCCAGATTATACCCAGTGTAGGATTTCTTCCATAGCTTATCTTCGTAAATCACAAATTGAGTGGCGAATCGTCGAATCGCTTTTCTGTCTTTTTCTGAGGCTACTTCGGGGTATTCTCCTTCTTTAATGAACATCCACACATCCACATACCACGGTATTTCCTCTTCGTCTTCCATGGCCGCGATCATTTCAAATGACGGTTGGTTCCTCACTTCTATGGATAGCGGGATCATGGCAGTTTTGGAGGAGATTTGGATCATCGAGGCTAAGGTAGCCAAAGAGTCGGCTAGTTGGTTTTCTTCACGAGGGAGGTAGTAAAAAGAAATCTTTTGGAACTGCGCTTTCAGACTTTCTAGATAGTCATGGTAAGGTCTCAGTTTCTTATGCTTTACCTTCTAATCTCCTCGAACTTGGGATATGATCAAATTGGAATCTCCGAAGACATCAATCCATTCAACTTTCAAAGCCAAGGCTGCTTCCATCCCAATTATGCATGCTTCGTACTCCGCGGTGTTGTTGGTCGAGTTATACTTGAGTTTGACGGCTAATGGGGTAGGGGCCCCATCGGGTGCTATGAGAATGATTCCAACTCCGTAACCTAGTTAGTTGGCTTCCCCATCAAAGTACATTTTCCACAAATCCTCCTTTACCTCCATTATTCCCTCATCCGAGAACTTGAATTCTCCCTCGTCCTAGGATTCTATGGCGAGGTCGGCTAAAAACTCAGCGACAGCCCTTCCTTTCATAGACTTGGCAGTGACATACTTGATGTCGAATTCAGCTAGCATCATGGTCCAACGGGAAATCCTAATGGTCAAGACGGGTTTTTCGAATAGGTATTTTAATGGGTCCATTCGGGACACCAGGATTACAGGGAAGGCTAGCATATAATTGCGAAGGCGATGGGTACACCAAACCAAGGCCCAACAAGCCTTTTCCAATGGCGAGTACTTTAACTCATATCCGACCATTCTTTTGCTCAAGTAATAAATGGCCTTCTCCACATGCCACTCTTCTCCTTCTTGGGCTAGCATACACCCTATCGAGTCTTCAGATACGGAGAGATAAAGTAACAGGGGTCTCCCAGGTAAAGGTGGCGGTAGGACAGGTGGGTTTTAGAGGTAGGTTTTGATTTTGTCGAAGGCTTGTTGTCAAGGGGCGTCCCATTTGAATTTTTCTCCTTTTCTAAGCAGTTTGAACAGTGGGTCGCAGGTTAAGGTGAGTTTGGAAATGAAGCGACTGATGAACTGTATTCTCCCCAGGAAACCTCTCAGTTCTTTCTCATTTTTCGGAGGGTTCATTTCGGTTATGGCTTTTATTTTGGTGGGGTCCACCTCTATTCCCCTCTGAGTAATAAGAAATCCCAATAATTTCCCGGTAGTGACTCCGAACGTGCATTTCTGCGGATTTAGCCTCATTTTGAACTCCCTCAATCTCTCAAAGAATTTTCTCAAAGCCTCTAGGTGCCCTCCCCTCTCTTTGGATTTCACAATCATATCATCCACGTACACCTCCACTTCTTTGTGGATCATGTCGTGTAGTAAGGTGGTGGCAGCCCTCTGATAGGTCGCACCTGCATTCTTAAGTCCGAATGGCATGACCCTATAGTAATATGTCCCCCACGGAGTGATGAACATGGTTTTCTCTCTATCCTCGGGTGCCATGAGGATTTGATTATACCCAGAGAATCCATCCATGAAAGATAAAAGATCATGTCCCGTAGTGTTATCGACCAACACGTCGATGTGGGGTAACGGGAAATCGTCTTTAGGGCTTGCCTTGTTTAAATCTCGAAAATCAATGCAAACCCTAACACGACCGTCCTTCTTTGGGACAGGTACAATGTTGGCAATCCACTCAGGATACTCAGTGACCATCAAGAATCCAGACTTTAATTGCTTTTCAACCTCCTCTTTTACTTTAAGTGCCCATTCTGGCCTCATTCGCCTCAATTTTTGTTTTATGGGTTTTGAATTGGGAAAGAGAGGGATGTGGTGCTGGACTATCTTTGGATCAATGCCTGGCATATCATTATAAGACCATCCAAAAACATTTATGAATTCATTTAATAGATTGATTAGTTCTTTGCTTTCTTTATTACTAAGTGTAGAGCCGATAAAGACATTTTGAGGATTATTTTCATTTCCTAGATTAATCGTTAGAGTGTCCTCAATGATTTTACATGCAGATTCTTTTTCTTTTTCAAATAATTTTTGCAATTCATTAGGTATTTCATGATCATCACATTCATCACATTCATTAAGCGCGTTCGAGTAGGTAGAATCAGTCATGTTTTCATTGATTTTCTTTGGAGTGATTACAACAGACATAGAAATAGTAAGACGCCTCATTTGGGCCATTACAGACTCTGGGTGTGGGGGAAACCTATCACTA
This sequence comes from Hydrangea macrophylla, assembly GCA_033977485.1. NCBI lineage: Eukaryota > Viridiplantae > Streptophyta > Magnoliopsida > Cornales > Hydrangeaceae > Hydrangea > Hydrangea macrophylla. The sequence continues at coordinate 2,323,590 of CM066998.1, read as the reverse complement.
GACTCAAAAACCCACTCCCTCTTGTTTTCTCCCCCCAGATCAGTGATGAAGCATTCTTCCAGATCCCCTGCCTTGGTAATTTCTTCCATCTTTTCTTTCTCGGCCTTCCCCTTGTCGGTCTCTCCCTGATCTTCCTCATCTTCTCCACTCTCGGCTGCTTCCTCCACCAGACCTTTGACATATTCACCTTTGGCTTTTCCAGGATCCGCTTTCATAACCTCCGTGCTTCCCTCATCCAGTAGATTTTTCATGACAGAGCTGTCTAGCGCACCGATCCAATCCTTGGCAGCAACGGACTTTTCAGGCATTTGTAAAAACGGGTCTTTGTACTTGGAAAATTCATGGGAGAAAAAGATCTTGAACCCTGGCTTTAGACGTTTATCCTTTTGGTTCATCCATGGTTCTGGGAAGCCACAGAAGAGGAAATCTTCTCCTTCCTTTACGAAGTAACCGTTGAGTGTCTTTTGATAAGGGTCCATTAGTGCGTCTGTTTTCTTCTTCTTTGCCCTCAGCTCCTTCTTTGTAGGCTAGTACCCCAGACCGTGAGTGTGAGTCTAAGTAGGGATTCTTGGAAACTCAGGCAGGCCTTGAAGGTTCTTCCCCAACCCTAATCCTGGAAAGAAACCCATTCTCTTCATGCCCCCTGCGACCACTGGACTAGCATACTGATCGAAATGGAGTGGTAGAAACTCCCTCGGCTTTTCCTCTTCCAACATGCTTATGAACTCGAACCCTCCCATTTTTGCTTCTTCTTCTTGCAGCTGTAATTCCAGAACTGTCGCGCTTGATGATGTTTCGGATGAACGAACCCAGCTGTCCCCGAGGATATCACAGACTTTATCCTCCCAGACATACTTAACCTTCTGATGGATCGTTGATGGTATAGCACCCAAACTGTCCAACCAAGGCCTACCTAGCAACAGGTTGAAGGAAGCGGGGATGTCGATGACCTAGAATTCAGCTTCTTTTCTAAAAGGGCCGATAATGAGACGAAGAAGGACGATCCCCATGACTGTTCTCTGGGTGTTGTCATAGGCTCTTACCCTTTGCTCAGATGGTGTAAATGTTGACTCATCCAGGCCCATTCGCTTAGCCGTTCGGAAGGGACATACATTGAGGGCCGACCCATTATCAACCAGGCAAGCAGGCATGATGTTCCCCAAGCACTCGACAGTGACATATAACGGTTTGTTGTGAACGGGCCCTCCCGGAGGCAGGTCATTTGACGAGAAGGTAATAGCTGAAGTCGGAATTTTGCCGATCAGCCCTATGAGGTCCTCCGGGGTGGTGTCGATAGACACGTCAGATTGATTCAGAGCGTCTAGGACCGCCTATCTATGGAGTTTGGAGGCAATCAGCAACCCCCAAATGGTGATATTGGCCTGAGTTTTCTTCATCTGTTTTAGAACCCGGTCTTCTTCCTCTTCTTCTTTCATCTTCCCTTTTCCCTTGTCCAATTCTCTCCCAGGATGATCCTCCTCTAGCTCATGTGGTTTAAAGTGTCTGCCAGACCGAGTTAAATGACTGACTTCTTCCCTTGCCTATAGATTGTCAATTTCTGAATCAACTGTCAAAGTACCCTTTACCACCTCTGTTTCTTTGTCGCTCTCGTACCAAAGATCATCTTTTACCTGGCTTTCGTCTTGATAGTCATTCTCTTTAACCCACCAGTCTGATTGTCCTATTTCATTCTCCTTCAGCTGATCCCCCAAAGCATAGATTGTCGAGTCCTTGGGCAGTCGATATGGCTTTCTTGGTGTCCCAGCCTTAGTGATTAGCCTAGACAGATCGAAGGTTGCTTCTTCTATCCTCAAGAGGTAAAGGCCCTGTGGTGGTGGCACAGCTCGATGATTTGGAAGCGGATTTCTAGTAACATTTGGAGCTTTGGTGGGGGGTTCTGAAATCACCTTATTATCAATGAGGTCCTGAATCTCGTGCCTTAGTCTCATACACCTATCTGTTGAGTGACCCTTCTGCTGATGAAATTTGCAGAAGAGGTCCCCTTGGAATTTTGGTGGAAGCGGACTCGGTAGAGGTCGAGGTTCCAGCTGACGGAGATGCCCCTTGGCTAACAATCTATCGAGGGTGGTTGACAATGACACTCCCAAATCTGAGAACTTTCTTGGTGCTGTATCCCCTCCTCTCCTTGGTGCTATGTCAAATTTCCTTTCCGGCCCATTCAGTGCATTGACATCGGTGGGGCCAGAGTGACCCCCTGTTTGTCCTCCGTTGGGTCCATAGTTTGGCCTCCTGTACCGGTTTGGTTGTTCTTCTTTCTTGATTACTCCCTCTTGGATCGCATCCTCTATCCTTGTTCCGACATCGAAAACCTCAACAAAGGTGTTGATCGACTGGAATCTCATCTTTTCTTGGTACACCGGCTGTAGATTCTTCATCAGCATTCGGATCTGGTCCTTCTCAGACAGCCTTTATACCATTTTAGCTGTCGTTCCCTTCCATCTGCTCAGGTATTCGGCGAATGATTCTTTGTTCCATTGCCTAGTGGTCTCCAAATCTCGGACAGTGACATCCAAATCTTGATTGTATTCGTACTGTGCCACAAATGCCTTAATCACTTCTTCCCAAACCCTGGTTTTGCTTGGTTCGAGAGTAAGATACCAGGACAGAGCAGCTCCAGTCAATGTTTGTTGGAATAGGACTGCCATCATAGTTGTGCTCAAGCCGCTCGGTTGGAAAGCCCCAATACACATTCTTATATGACTGCGAGGATTTTCGGTGCCATCAAACTTATCAAAGACCAACATTTTGAACCCGGCAGGCAGCGTCTCGTGGACCCCTTCATATAGGCCTTCTAACTCCATTAGATAGGTATCAATGTTGGGTTTGTGCCCTCAAACCATTACTTTATGTATGAGACATTAGCATTATAATATATGGATATCAGCTTTACATTTCATTGTGTATGTTTCTTTCATGAGATGATTGTTTTGTCCTTAAGTATCATAGTAAGCAATTCGTGTGTGTATGAGATACACACAAGTGAGATACGAATTACTATTCTTTGATACTTAGAATATGTCACAGTGGATGATGAGACTGGATACCTCATCAGGTCTACACTGTAGCATAATTAACTACCATTGGATGGAGTGATTAATCTCAATCACTAGAGTGTAGCTCTTAGTTGATATGCTAGTGCTTATAGTGCATTGACGGACCTGAGCTTTCCTATTGACGCTTAAGGCTGTCAACAGTCAATAGGAACTCATAACTTGTATAAGGTACATGTTCTCAATCTTGAGATGATTATGAACACAGACTATGGATATGGCTGCTTTGACTTACCAATCAGTGAGGTCTATAGAAGATCAACACCTGGGTATCTTGGGTATGTCATGTCCATAGGGTTGTGAACATATATTGTCAAGATAGAATCTACCCTCTGATTCAGAGTAAGCATTCCCTTGAGAATGTCACCAAGTTGATTACTGAGTACTGCAGTCTTGTTGATAAGAGTTATCAACATGTTTGGTAATCATGAGTAGTGAATGGGACTCAAGGAATACAAGAAGTAATCATGATTCAGGTTGACAGTAACAGTTGTCCGACTACCTGAATATGATTACGAATGCTGACGGTAGAGGGACATTAGTACACCATACAAGTCTAGTTATCGCTTCGAATATGTTCTTTTGCGTTGGAGTTCAGTTATCGTTTTATAGTGGAATAAACGTTAACTGACCAGTTAGTTAGTTTGCTGATCAAAGAGTTTGGTCATGGTAATTAACAAACTGGTCTGAGCCAACAATAAAGAGCCTAGGAGGTCCCACTCTTAGCTCCGCTAGGATGCTTGGAAAGACACTTGAGGAAGCTGTTAAGACAAGTTCGATCGATCGAAGTATGTTCGATCGATTGAAGTCAACAGGTTCGATCGATCGAGAATGGTTCGATCGATCGAAGGTTCGATCGATCGAAGTCTAGGTCGGTTCTGGAAATCTATAAATAGGGCAGCTGCGTTCTGGAAGAAAGTGATCATCGTTTTTATACGCAAAAGCTGCAGAAACTATCATAGTCTTCCCGAAACCTTCCTATCCTCTCTATTAGGGTTCCCACCAACCCTAGTCTTTCCGGCAGGCATCCGCAGGAGTCATAAGGGTGAAGATCATCTAGTGAAGGTTGCGGTAAGTTAAAGTTTCAGAATTGGGTTCAAGACACTAAGGTATAATTCTTGCACCCTTGTACGCATCTATGGAATTGACAAGTAGTAGATCCTGGAATACCAAAAGTTTTATAACTTAACCTATTTCCGCTGCGCGTTTAAACTCTAACTTTAAACCACTTTTTCCTTCAATTGGTATCAGAGCCACGCTCGTTTGGATCTATAGATGCGTTTTTGGAACCCTAGTTTTGATTTGCATGTTTATTTTAGAACTGTTTTCGAAACTGTATCGTCACAGATCTGTTTCTGCAGTGTTATCGTAGCAGAATACAAAACTGTGATTGCATAGGATGCAAGGTGGGTTCGATCGATCGAACTTGTTTCGATCGATCGAACATTCTGTTCTCAATCGATCGAACTCGTTTCGATCGATCGAAGCCTTCTGGTGTTCGATCGATCGAATAGTGTTCGATCGATCGAGACAGATTCTCTGTCCAGGTGTTCTGTTCACAGTTGTAAGGGTTTTTTAAATTATACTTTAATCTTAAATTATTTCTGTAAAATTTTTAAATCATTCTGTGAAACAGAAAGTTCAAGCGATTGAACAGTGTTCAATCGATCGAACTGTGACAGAGAAGTAAGATGCTGTTTTAAGTTCTTATTCAGTATGTAAAGTGTTTATATACTGTGTGAATCAATTAAGTGTTCCAATAGTTACATATATTTGTTATGTATGTGTGGATGCGTGTACGACTAACCCTTTTGCAGCAAAATAAGTCGCTATCTCCCATGGCACCAAGTCGTTTAAATATTTATATTTAAATTGTTTGAGATTGGTGCATGTTGTAATTTATTAATGGTTTGGTTTTAAGGCGTATGTAAAGGGCGCTGCGGCTTCAATCCTACGAAAAGGAAAGTCGCACCGGTTTCCCTAGCCTTTTATTTCCTTTTTGCTATTTTTTTTTTCTTATAGATAAATTGTAAGCTTCAAAAGAAGCATAGGTCCAATGTAATAGAATTAGAAATTCCATGAAGATGGAGCAAGGAGTCGTTGTCCATAAAGATGGAGCCGGAGGCGACCAAACCAAGAAGGTGGATCTATGGAAATAGAGCCATGAGAGATAGAGGCATTGTTTGAATGCCTATATTTCATTTTAGTTTTTTGTTTTATGTGCTTGTTTTGTGATTGGCGTATAATACATTGTTGCATGCACTTAAAACAAGTTTTCTAAAATAAAATTCAAAAACCATTTTCAACACATTAGTAAACATTGGATGTTTGTGGGTAGTGTGTGGAAACATTTTTCAAAAGCAAAATCCTTAATTTACTAAATCTAGTGGGAGAGGGTCTTATCAAATAACACCCACGATCTTCCATTAACGGTTCATTGTAAGATGAGTAGTGTATTCTGTGTCACCTCGCCAGGGCTGATCATTCCATACGGAGGGTACACTGCTCATTGGTTACTAGATGTGAACTTCCTATGGATAGGATCAATCAGACGTGTTAGAGGGTGACCACCACACGGAGGCGCTACTTGAGACGGTTGTGATTGGATCCTAGTTAATGGTACACACTAGCTAAGCTATGGATAAGGGATCCCACACGGGGCATTATTCAGAAACTTAGAGATCAAATAGGTTCGGGAGTCATGGCTATTTTGCAAGAGTTGCATAGCGGATAAGTCATGATAAATCGAAAGATCGAACATTGACCACCACACGGAGGCTTTTTTCTTTCGTTTCGATATTCCGGCGACTTTGTTTTAAATAAGAGTTTTAAGGATTCTTTTATTTCAAACTGTCAATTCTGATATCCATATTTATTTTGTTTGTTTGATTTTCAGTAATCATAATGTCTGGATCTGCATTTAGTCCACTTGCCACCATACTCACTCAAAACAAATTAACTGGAAATAACTACATTGAATGGAAACATAACCTTGACATCGTTTTAACTGCGGAGGATCACATATATGTCCTCACCACCCCAAGCCCTGAAGAACCCGCGGCAAATGCTTCGGCAGCTGCCAGACGCGAGTTTGACAAATGGAAGAAGTCGAATGGAATGGCCCGTTGTTACATTCTGGCCTCAATGGCTGGTGTGTTACAACACCAATTCCAATCAAACGATTCTGCCAGTGACATTATCACATCCCTGAAAAGATGTTTGGGGAGCATGGCAGGCCTGCCAGACAGGTAGCCATGCAGAAGATAATGAGTGCAAAGATGTCGGAAGGTACTCCAGTCAAAGAACATGTTTTAAAAATGATTGGTTATTTAAACGAACTGGAGACCTTGGGAGCCAACATCGATGCACAGACCCAAGTTGATATGATCCTCAACTCGCTGTCGCCATCATTCGCTCAATTCAAACTAAACTATAATATGAATCAAATGGATTTTTCAATGAGCGAATTAATGAGTTCTTTACTGGTAGCAGAAGGGGTGATCAAACCTGGGGGCAGCGTTTTAAACGTTGAGAAAAGCGCTTCTTCTTCCCGATCTACACCGAAAGGTAAGAAAGGAAAGAAGAAGGCTAGCACTGGTGGTTCAAGTGTTGGACCGGTCCCTAAGATTGCAAAATCTAAGGGAAAAGGTAAGGGCAAAGGGAAGGTGGGTGGCCAAGGCAAAGGAAAGTGTTTCCAATGCGGTGAGAAGGGCCACTGGAAGAGGAACTGTCCAGAATTCTTAGCTACAAGAGTTCAAGGTATGATTGAATCACATGTGATTGAAGTAAGTTTTATTACGGATACTTCAAACACTTGGTGCATTGATTCTGGTGCGACTAACCATATCTGTAATTCATTGCAGGGGTTCAGATCAACCAGGAAATGCAGTGATGGGGAGATCGTGCTTACTCTAGGTTCTAGTGCAACCGTATCTGCGGTTGCTATAGGAGTCGTAGTTTTAGAATTTTCAGACAATAAAGTTTTGATTTTATCAGATGTACTTTACGTCCCTTTAATGAGACGTAATTTAATTTCAGTTTCTAATTTAACGAATAATGGTTATTCCTTTCATTTTGGAACTGAAGTTGTCATTAAAAGAAGCAGTTCTTTTATATGTTCTGGTGTTAAATCAAATGGTTTGTATGTGATTACTCCCAATATTTCAAAAGATTCTTGTTTGGAACTTAATAACTCAGTGGTAACTTTACCATCTAAAAGAAAGGAACCTTCCACTAATCCAACAAGGCTTTGGCATATGAGGCTTGGCCATATCAATCTGAATAGGATTGGCAGACTAGTCAAAGAAGGGGTCTTAGGCGATTTGGTTCTCGAACCAATGGAAGTCTGCGAATCTTGTTTGGAGGGTAAGATGACCAAAAGGCCCTTTCCTGCAAAGGGCAATAGGACCAATGCATTGTTGGAATTAGTTCATACTGATGTGTGTGGACCAATAAATATTAGAGCAAGGGGTGGTTATGAGTATTTCATAACATTTACCGATGACCACTCTAGGTATGGATATGTATACCTAATGCAGCACAAGTCTGAAGCCTTTGAAAAGTTTAAAGAGTTTAGGGCTGAAGTGGAGAAGCAATCGGGCACACATATCAAGGCCATTCGATCTGATCGAGGTGGCGAGTACCTCTCTAATGAGTTTATTGATCACCTCGTACAGAATGGGATTCTGTCACAGTTGACTGCACCTGGTACGCCTCAGCAGAACGGTGTAGCGGAGAGAAGGAATCGGACTCTTTTAGACATGACTAGGTCGATGATGAGTTATTCAGAGTTGCCATTATTCCTTTGGGGTTATGCTTTGGAAACCGCTGCATACATACTAAATCTAGTACCAAGCAAATCTGTTCCCAGGACACCACGAGAGATGTGGATTGGGCGCAAGCCTTCTTTGCAACATCTCCGGATATGGGGATGTCCGGCACATGTGCTTAAAGGAAAGATGAGCAAGTTGGATTCTAGATCGGAAGTATGTTACTTTGTAGGGTATCCAAAGGGTACTTATGGATGGTATTTTTATGATCCAAGAGAACAGAAAGTGTTTGTTAGTACAAATGCTGTTTTCTTGGAGGATGATTATATCATGAACCATAAACCTAAGGGAAGGATAGATCTTAGAGAGATAGAAGGAGAGCCCTCAGTCCAACCCGCAGTTGATAACGATGAAAATCAAGAAAATACCACTTCTTCACCCATTTTCGTACCGGTACCTCGTCGTAGTGGGAGGATTATCAGCCAGCCTGATAGATACATGTTCTTAGGAGAAGTTTTTAAAGCTGTCTCCATAGAATCTGAATCTGATCCTACCACTTACGAAGAGGCAATGGCTGATTTTGATTCAGCTCATTGGATTAAAGCTATGAAGGCTGAATTGGAATCTATGGATTCCAATCAGGTCTGGGATCTTGTAGAACTTCCAGCCAATATTAAACCCATTGGCTGCAAGTGGGTCTATAAGAGGAAAAGAGAATCTGATGGAAAGGTTGAGACCTTTAAGGCAAGGCTTGTGGCGAAAGGCTATACTCAGAGGGAGGGCATTGACTATGAGGAAACCTTCTCGCCGGTAGCCATGCTCAAGTCCATCAGAATACTCTTATCCATTGCTGCATGCCTAGATTATGAAATCTGGCAGATGGACGTCAAGATTGCATTCTTGAATGGCAATCTTGAGGAGGACATCTATATGCAACAACCAGAAGGGTTCATAGCTGGTTGGAAAGGTAACTTGGTATGCAAGTTGCAAAAGTCCATTTATGGGCTTAAGCAGGCATCCAGAAGTTGGAACATCCGATTTGACCAAGCGGTCAAGTCGTTTGGTTTCATACAGAATCTGGATGAGCCTTGTGTATACAAGAAATGTGAAGGGAAAGTAGTGGCTTTTCTTGTGCTTTACGTTGACGACATTCTACTCATTGGGAATGATGTAGTGGCGCTGTCAACGGTCAAGGTTTGGCTAGCTAGTACTTTCGATATGAAGGATCTAGGAGAGGCGAGCTATATTCTTGGGATAAAGCTCTTTCGGGATCGCAAGCGAAAGATAATGGGGTTATCTCAAGCTGGTTATATCGAGAAAGTGCTAACTAGGTTTTCAATGGATAATTCGAAGAAAGGTTTGTTACCTTTCAGGCATGGTTTAGCGTTCTCCAAGGACCAGTGTCCAAAGACACAAGAGGAGAGGAATCGCATGGCAGGAATTCCCTATGCCTCGGCAGTGGGAAGTCTCATGTATGCGATGTTATGCACTAGACCAGATATCTGCTTTGCCGTTGGCATGGTTAGCAGGTATCAATCGAATCCTGGTCCAGAGCACTGGACAGCCGTTAAGCACATTCTTAAGTACTTGAGAAGAACTAAAGATTACATGCTTATGTACGGCGGTAGTGAGTTAATTCCAGTAGGATACACTGACTCAGACTTTATGTCAGATAAAGATTCGAGAAAGTCGACATCCGGACATCTCTTTACCTTGGGAGGTGGTGCTGTTAGTTGGAGGAGCATTAAGCAGAAATGCATTGCAGACTCAACTACAGAAGCTGAGTATGTGGCTGCTTGTGAAGCCGCAAAGGAAGCTGTTTGGCTCAAGAAGTTCCTTATGGAACTCGAGGTGGTACCAGCGTCGCTGTCACCTATTACGCTATACTGCGATAATAGTGGGGCAGTGGCTCAGTCCAAGGAGCCAAGGAACCACGGGAAGGGAAAGCACGTAGAGCGGAAATATCACCTAATCCGAGATATAGTTCAACGTGGAGATGTGACTGTCACCAAGATTGCCACCACTGACAATCTTGCTGATCCGTTTACAAAGGCCTTACCACAGAAGGTCTTTGATCGTCATCTAGATAGTCTAGGTCTTAGATGTAGTTCTGAATGGTTGTGAGTGCAAGTGGGAGTTTGTTGGGTTTGTGCCCTCAAACCATTACTTTATGTATGAGACATTAGCATTATAATATATGGATATCAGCTTTACATTTCATTGTGTATGTTTCTTTCATGAGATGATTGTTTTGTCCTTAAGTAACATAGTAAGCAATTCGTGTGTGTATGAGATACACACAAGTGAGATACGAATTACTATTCTTTGATACTTAGAATATGTCACAGTGGATGATGAGACTGGATACCTCATCAGGTCTACACTGTAGCATAATTAACTACCATTGGATGGAGTGATTAATCTCAATCACTATAGTGTAGCTCTTAGTTGATATGCTAGTGCTTATAGTGCATTGACGGACCTGAGCTTTCCTATTGACGCTTAAGGCTGTCAACAGTCAATAGGAACTCATAACTTGTATAAGGTACATGTTCTCAATCTTGAGATGATTATGAACACAGACTATGGATATGGCTGCTTTGACTTACCAATCAGTGAGGTCTATAGAAGATCAACACCTGGGTATCTTGGGTATGTCATGTCCATAGGGTTGTGAACATATATTGTCAAGATAGAATCTACCCTCTGATTCAGAGTAAGCATTCCCTTGAGAATGTCACCAAGTTGATTACTGAGTACTGCAGTCTTGTTGATAAGAGTTATCAACATGTTTGGTAATCATGAGTAGTGAATGGGACTCAAGGAATACAAGAAGTAATCATGATTCAGGTTGACAGTAACAGTTGTCCGACTACCTGAATATGATTACGAATGCTGACGGTAGAGGGACATTAGTACACCATACAAGTCTAGTTATCGCTTCGGATATGTTCTTTTACGTTGGAGTTCAGTTATCGTTTTATAGTGGAATAAACGTTAACTGACCAGTTAGTTAGTTTGCTGATCAAAGAGTTTGGTCATGGTAATTAACAAACTGGTCTGAGCCAACAATAAAGAGCCTAGGAGGTCCCACTCTTAGCTCCGCTAGGATGCTTGGAAAGACACTTGAGGAAGCTGTTAAGACAAGTTCGATCGATCGAAGTATGTTCGATCGATTGAAGTCAACAGGTTCGATCGATCGAGAATGGTTCGATCGATCGAAGTCACTTCGATCGATCGAAGTCTAGGTCGGTTCTGGAAATCTATAAATAGGGCAGCTGCGTTCTGGAAGAAAGTGATCGTCGTTTTTATACGCAGAAGCTGCAGAAACTATCATAGTCTTCCCGAAACCTTCCTATCCTCTCTATTAGGGTTCCCACCAACCCTAGTCTTTCCGGTAGGCATCCGCAGGAGTCATAAGGGTGAAGATCATCTAGTGAAGGCTGCTGGAAGTTAAAGTTTCAGAATTGGGTTCAAGACACTAAGGTATAATTCTTGCACCCTTGTACGCATCTATGGAATTGACAAGTAGTAGATCCTGGAATACCAAAAGTTTTATAACTTAACCTATTTCCACTGCGCGTTTAAACTCTAACTTTAAACCACTTTTTCCTTCAATCAACCCCCTGAGCCTTGTGCATCACCCTTTCCAACTTCTCTATTTTCTCGGTCAGTTGCTTCTCTTTCTCAGCTTTCTTTCTGTCTCTGTTGGCCTGCAGTGCATCAGTCCATTGTGCTTCCTAATCGTCGAACCAATCTCCTTCTCCTCCTCCCAAAGGTGGGTCTATAACGGGCGGAATTATATGTGGGGGTCGGCGATTCAGTTCTTCTATCATCCCATCATACAGTTCATGTTTTCCACCTGTCGCCTCATTTGCTCTGCTTGTTGTTCTACCAGTATCCTTAACCCGGCCATTTCTTCGTTGTTTCTTTCTTCGGCCATGTCAGCGTGTTCCCTTCTTACTAGCCTCGCCGTGGGGTCTCTAAACCACGCTTGGTTTGCTATTTTTGCTCCTACAACAAATTTTGAAATTTTCTTTTTCAGACTTTTTGCCCACTTTCTTTTGTCACTCAAAGATACATTTTTAAAAGACGTTTAGTAAAAAAACCCTTTTTATATGTCACACGGATGCAATGCATGCGTGTGTGTGTGCCTATTTTATATGCCAAAAAAGAGAAAATCCTAATCCTAACACATAAGCACATAAGATCCTCACCCATGTCAAGTGCACTGATTTCTCCTCTCATTGTGATCCTCACTACCTTCTCAGAGGTTGGACATTTCAAAATTTTCAAAATTTATTTGAAAAGCATTTTTGGATGGTAAAAAGGTTTTTGAAAACAATGCTTGAGAATGCTTTTGAGGGTGTTAAACATTCTTTTATAAAAAATGACTGGGCTTCTATTTTGAAACTCATTCTTCCCAAAATAATTTCAAGGATTTTCGAATTTATTTCTTGTGAAAGTGGTCAAGTGAAAATATGCCTTAACAAAGGTTAGTTTGGGAACTTTAATTTGAAAGGAGAAAGAAAGATTTTTTTGGAAGGGTGAATGAAAACCTTAGCTCCCAAGATGATCAAGTGAAAAGAAATTCTTTGGGTAGGGGGATCACATGACCGGATTATCACCGTACTTTCCATGAATTTGGATACATCAAGGTCAATGATGCTTAGCTAGACATGATATAAGAAATATAATCTTATAATCAAGGTTCGGCATGTTCTCCAAATGTCGCAGAACATGAGGAGAATTTTCTAAAAGGTGATTAAAAGATTATACATATTTCATCAAGCAAGTATCATCATCATCTCAAGTAATCCCTTCCGGGCATACAAAACTTCCTAGCACATAATCCTAATCAAGAATTGATTTCCTAAGATTGAAAGGTTCTATAGAAACTACTATGCAAAAGCTGGGTTTTGGTCAAATAAGGGACCCTTGACACACACCCGATAGGATGCTTCATATACCAAAATATGGTACGAGATCAAGGGTGATCACACAGTCTCATGATGACTTGACCGACCGGGTTGCCCCGAGCCTCCAAGGTCATAGTTCCGTGCAATCGACTGGCTGGACATGCAAGTGAAATGCAACAGGCACACAAAGATTAATTAATTCGATTAAAAGGACCTTTTTCAAGTCTAATCCTCAAGTGAACCCAAAATCAGAATTCTGGTCTGCGAAACCAGAGATTCTAGGTTCGATCCCCAGCAGAGTCGCCAGATTGTGGATATCGCAGTTTTCTTTCTACCCATAGCTTTTTTTAAAAAATTCTTTCAAAAATAGAAAACAAATGAGTCGCCACTTAATTTTTAAAAGGAAAATTAAGAAACCATTTTCAGAGCAAACTGATCTTTTAGAAACCAGAGATTAACTAGGTCCGGGGATTATGGAATGAGAGAGGAAGGAGCCTGTCGAACTAAAACACCCTCTCTCATCCTATCTTGCGATAGGCCTCTACTCAACATCCTTCTAATCGAATTATTAATTTAAATGTGCCCTTAACTAATATATATGTATAGATATACGTTACAAAAGCATGTCCAAAGGGGTGTAAAATTGCAATTGATAAAATATCATTCAAAAATCACATATTTCAAGTAGCAAGCAACATGATATGCACTAGGGAACAAGAGAACTTACCCGGGATCCAGCAGCGATATTAAACGTGCAATGCATATGATTAAATAAAACCTAGGAAAAGAGTCTCTAATCCGCATATATACACTTAAGGCAAAATCTTAATTCTAATGTGTCACGCATAAAGGTCAAGAAAATCGACAAAATCAAGAAATTAAAATAAATTAAGAGGAGTTTAAGAAATCATACCGTAATAGCGCTACAAAACAAAGGGTTAGTCCACATGATATACAAGATGTGAAGTTAGAAATAACAATCCTAAATTTCTAGCTTAAACCTATCAAGCATGAAATCCAACTTTATTCAATAGCTAGTTTAATCATGAGCATTAAATGTACATGAATGAATGAATGTGAACAAGAATAAGACATGGATTTATTCACTAATTTGGGTCACTTAACCTCTGGATTTAAGCTAAATTATCATTATTCAAAGTATGATTTGGGTCTCAAGACATTAGGGGCCATTTGAGTTGAAATAAATAAGATTAGACAAAAAACAGTAGTAGTTTTTTATGAATTACAGAGAGCAGATCATAACTTTAAAAAATGAAAAGGCGTGGTTTCCGTTGTTTCATCTTGATGAATTTTGGACACAAGATGCCTCTGTGTGTCTAGTGTTTAACCCAAAAAAGAAATCAAAGTTTCAACGGTTGGATCTCCGGGAATTGGACAAACACCAGACATCACTCAGAATTCAACACCCTTCTGCCTAGAGTTCTTGCACTATTTTCTAAAAATAGCAAAAAGATCAGAAATGCTTTGTTCTTTTAAGGGTGACTTCCTAACACATTGATCTACTTAGAAAAAATTATTTTGGATCACAAACACTTTATTAAAGCATTGGGTTACTTATTTCAAAAGAGTGTTACTATGCTGAAACTTTGGACAGATTGTTGTGTCCTTACAAAACTCACAACCAAACCACTTTAGACATGAAACCACCTTAAAACAAAAATTACAGTGGTAGAATATTGTGTTGTTGACACTTTCCCATTGGTTTCACTTGACTTCGACGGTTAGATTTCGAACTAAAAATCTTTGATCAAAAACAGTTTATGAACTCACTATTTTCATTTGTCAAGTTCAACTTTTATTTGTTAACTCCAACTATTGAACCATGAAGTTGGACTTAAACTAAACCATCTTCTCTTACCATTTGATGGTCATTGGAGACTAAAGACTTTTATGTTTATAGATTTCAAGTGAAGTATGAATGGACTTCATGAAATCTCAAGATAAAGAATCTAAACCATGGGGATGGGCTTAGACTCAAGACCACTTTCTCCTACCATTTGATGGTCATTGGAGATGAAGACATGACTATACTCATGAGTTTTAAAGGAATATAGAAAGGATTCCATGAAACATCAAGTTTAGAGGATCCAAGTCATGAGTGTGGACTTAGATCCATCTATTTGCTTATGAAATGGAGTGATGATCAAACTTTGATTCCCATGTGAAGCACAAGCTTACATGGGATTCAAAAGATCATGTTCAAGAGATTTCAAGAGAGATATTGAGAATCTCTAAGAGTCTCAAGAAGGAAGTATGATCAACAAAAGAAATGGAGCAAAGAAAATAAAAAGGTTTGAGGATTAGAGATTCAAGAAAAGGAAGAATGTAAATAGACAACTTATGGTTAGAGGATCACCTCCAAACTATCCTCAAAGTTTCTCTCCTTTGAAGATCTTCCAAACTCTCTCTTTTCTTTCTAAAAAATATGTTAGTATAGTGGTGGTTATCTCTCATGTATTGTGCTGTATGTCTTTCCCCTTCTTCAAGGAAGATCCTCCCTCTTTTATAGACAAAAATTACCAAGTATTTTCAGTGAATTCGGAGTAAAAGACAGGTGTAAATGTCTCATTTGGTGGTACAATACGTACTTCCTGAAATTAGACAGACTGCTGCCCAGGGCGACAGTCAAAAGTAATCTGCGACAGTCCGTGGATGCCACAACGGCACTCTGTGAATGCCGTCGCAGCTCTCCGTGACTGCCGCGCGGCTATCAGTAAGTGCCGCGCCAAATTATTGATTGCCGTATTTTCGTCAACCTTACTTTATCAGTTTTTTTGTTTTATTCCGCATACACATACGTATTATACCACAAAATACGGACTTTAAAAGCAAACGGCAGTCAGAAAATATCGGCGGTATTCAGTAAATGTCGGGCCGGCATTCACTGGGTGCCGTCCGGCACTCACTGAGTGCGGTGGAATACTGCCGTGTGCCGTTTTCTGTTGAACTTCCCTTTTTCTTAAAGAAACTTATTTTTGAAGATCTTTTCCATAAATGGTGTTTTATACCTGAATTCTCCTAAATACCTGGTATTTTCTTCTTTCTGTGAAATTTTATCGCGTTTGGAGAACTTTCTGAAGAGCTTGGAATACTTCAAATCTTTTCGGTCCTTATCATCATTGGACGTGGAGGTGACGCTCTCCTAAATTCGACGGTCGGTCAAAATTGGGGTGTCTACACTATCCTCAAAGTTTCTCTACTTTGAAGATCTTCCAAGCTCTTCTTCAAGCTCTTAAAACTCTCTATCTCTCTCAAATATGTGTTGTTGTAGTGGTAGTGATCTCTTGGTATATTATGGTCTCTTTCTTTTTTTTTTTTAAGGAAGATCCCTCTTCTTTTATAGACAAAAACTCATGTATTTTTAGTGAATTCGGAGTAAAAAGACAGGTGTAAATATCTCATTTGGTGGTATAATACGTACTTCCTGAAAACAGACAGACTGCTGCAGAAGGCGGCAGTTAAAAATCCTTTGCGGCAGTCAATGGATGCCGCTGCGGCACTTCGTGACAACTGCAACGGCATTAAATAAGTGTCACACGGCACCCAGTGACAGCTGTTTCAAAATGCTGATTGCCGTGTTTTTGTCAAAAATTACTTTTCAGTTTTTTTTTTGTTTTATCCTCATACATGTACGTATTGTACCACAAAATACAGACTGTTAAAGCGAACGACAGTCAGAAAATATCGGCGGCATTCAGTGAGAGCCGGTCCGGCATTCTGTGAGTGCCGCAAAAACTGCCGTGTGCCGGTTTTCGTTAAACTTCCCCTTTTAGATCTTTTCTTTTCTCCATTTTCTTCTAAAAAACTTTTTTTCGGGGATCTTTGCCAAAAGTGATGTTTTCACTCCTGAATTCTCCTGAATACCCGGTATTTCTTTTTCTGTGAAAATTTTATCACGTTTGGAGAACTTTCTGAAGAGCTTGGAATACTTCAAATCTTTCGGTGATTATCATCATCGAACTTTAGAGGTAATACTCCCCTTAATTCGACGCTTGGTCAAAATTGGGGTGTCTACAATTTGCCCCTCTTCGGTAGAGCTTGTGGAGCAACGCGTGCCACAAGTGAATGTCGAAGCCTGTGTGAAGACAAGCCTTTGACCAGACCGTCGAATTTAGGTAAAAACAAAGTGCGTTGAAAACGAGAACATGTGCGCAACAATGGTTCACGCTGGTCGTGCTCGATGATGAGCTGCCTACGTATCCATTCAGGAATCAGACCAAGACGTAGTTTGGGCAAGGGTCAAACACACAAGCGCAAATAGTCATACGGATGAATGCACCTATCTTATCGCGATGCATGTGTTCAAGCAATCTCGTGCTCCATATAATGTCTCAGCAACATATTGTTCTTTCTTAGTATCAAAAATGCACCCTATGCCATTCTACTTATGATGTCATTCTATTATGGGAAAGTCACGACCGTCATAGATGCGCTTCCTATGCTTAATTCCCCGACATTCTTTCAGAGTCAACTAATCGACTAGAATGTGCTTCACGCCTTATACTCCGGTGTCAAACCAGGTAGCACGCTGAAAGACTGAGATGCGCTTCGAGCCTTATACTCCGGTGTCTTCCAAGAATCATCTGATCAACTGAGAAGCGCTACGCGCCTTATACTCTGGTGTCAAACCAGGTAGCACACTGAAAGACTGAGATGCGCTTCGCGCCTTATACTCCGATGTCTTCCAAGAATCATCTGATCGACTGAGATGCGCTACACGCCTTATACTCCGGTGTCAAACCAAGTAGCACGCTGAAAGACTGAGATGCGCTTTGCGCCTTATACCCTGGTGTCTTCCAAGAATCATCTGATCGACTGAGATGCGCTACGCGCCTTATACTCCGGTGTCAAACCAGGTAGCACGCTGAAAGACTGAGATGCGCTTCGCGCCTTATACTCTGGTGTCTTCCAAGAATCATCTGATCGACTGAGATGCGCTATGCGCCTTATACTCCGGTGCCAAACCAGGTAGCACGCTGAAAGACTGAGATGCGCTTTGCGCCTTATCCTCCGGTGTCTTCCAAGAATCATCTGATTGACTGAGATGCGCTATGCGCCTTATACTTTGGTGTCAAACCAGGTTGCACGCTGAAAGACTGAGATGCGCTTTGCGCCTTATACTCTGGTGTCTTCCAAGAATCATCTGATCGACTGAGATGGGTTATGCGCCTTATACTCTGGTGTCAAACCAGGTAGCACGCTGAAAGACTGAGATGCGCTTCGCGCCTTATACTCCGGTGTCTTCCAAGAATCATCTTATCGACTAAGATGCGCTACGCCCCTTATACTTCAGTGTCAAACCAGGTAGCACGCTGAAAGACTGAGATGCGCTTCGCGCCTTATACTCTGGTGTCTTCCAAGAATCATCTGATCGACTGAGATGCGCTACGCGCCTTATACTCCGGTGTCAAACCAGGTAGCACGCTGAAAGACTGAGATGCACTTCGCGCCTTGTCCTCCGATGTCTTCCAAGAATCATCTGATCGACTGAGATGCGCTACGTGCCTTATACTCCGGTGTCAAACCAGGTAGCACGTTGAAAGAAAGCCGGGGGTCCAATGGACTCAAATCCACTTCAATTTCCCAAATCGAGAATCAATTAGACTCAATTTAATTCAATTTTCCAAAATTGGTAGTCAATCGAGCTTAATAATAATAAATTTTTTTCAAATTTCGATCAGGAGCCAGTCAGACTCAAATAAACTCAATTTCACCAAGTCTGGAGTCGATTCGACTCAATTTGTGTTCAAATTTAAATGCTAAATTAGGAGTCGCCTAGACTCGACTTAATTCATTTTTGAAATCAGGAATCAGCCAGACTCAAACAAATTCAATTTCACCAAGTCTAGAGTCAATTTGACTCAAATCTAGTTCAAATTCAAATCCTAAATTAGATGTCAATCAGACTTGATTCAATTCCTATTTCACAAAATCAGACGAAACCAGGAGTCAATCAGACTCAAAGAAATTTAAATTCACAAAATTGGACTTTGAAGGATTTCTATTTCACAAAAGAATTTTTACAAAATTGGGAGTCAATTGAACTCAAAGAATTTCTATTTCACAAGATTGGGAGTCAACCAGACTCAAAAGAATTTCTAATTTCCAAAAAAATGAGCTAATCAGACTCAAAAGAATTTCTAATTTCCAAAAACATGAGCCAAATCAGACTCAAAAGAATTCCCAATTCCAAATCATGAGTCAATCATACTCAAAAGAATTTCTAAATTCAAAATCAGAGTCAAATAGACTTAAAATAATTTCAAATTTCTAGAACAGGAGTCAATTGGACTCGAATCGGATTCTGTTTCACAACACCGAGAGTCAATCAGACTCAAATCTAAAATTGGGAGTCGATCAGACTCAAAGAATTTCAATTTAAAAAATAGACTCAATTCGATTCAAAAACTCTAAAATCTGGAGTCAATCAGACTCAAATGAATTTTTCTAGAATTAGGAGTCAATCAAACTCAATTCAATTCAATTTCTAAGCTCGGGTGCTAAGTTAGACTTTCATGAATCGAGAGTCAGACGGACTTAATGATTTTAATTTCCGCAATCGGGAGCCAATCAGATTCAACTTATTAAAATCTGGCGATAGTTAGATCCATTTTATCCCAAACTTTCAAAAGTTCAGAGTCGGTTAGACTCAAAGAATTCAATTCCAACAAAATTCGGAGTTAAGCAAACTCACAAATTCAAAACGGAGTCACGTGGACTCAGAAATTCATATACAGAGTCATGCGGACTCAAAATTTCATATTTCAGTAAGACAGAGTCATGCAGACTCAAAATTTCATATCTTTATTCGAACAAAGTCACACGGACTCAACAAATTCACTTTTTACACAAACGGAGTCATACAAATCCAACAAACATTACTTTTACATAAACGGAGTCATGCAGACTCAAGAGTTCGTATTTTACATAAATGGAGTCATGCAGACTCAAGAGTTCGTATTTTACATAAATGGAGTCATGCGGACTAAAAACATTCTTTCATCTAATCGGAGTCACGCAAACTCAAAGCCCATATTTTACACAACGGAATTATGCGGATTCAAAAATTCATGTTTTCCAAAATTTCATTTATTTATTCAAACAAAGTCACACAGGCTGAACAAATTCACTTTTTACATAGAACGGAGTCACACGGACTCATCAAGTTTACTTTTTATACAAATGTAGCCATACGGAGTTAACAAATTCACGTTCTACATAAATAGAGTCACATGGACTCAATCAAATTCAAAGAATTGGTTTTACGAAAATAGGGAGTCCCCGAACTCAAAGAATTGATTTTACAAAAATGGGGAGTCCTCGGACTCAATGAATTTTTTTTTTACAAAAATAGGGAGTCCTCGGACTCAAAGAATTGCTTTTAGAAAAAAAAAAAGGAGTTCTCGGGCTCAAAGAATTTTATTTTACAAAAATGGGGAGTCCTCAGACTCAAGGACTTGATTTTTTTTTCAAGATTTAGGGAGTCTTGAGACTCATAGAATTTGGACGGAGCTGATAGAAATAATGATTTTCTTCATTTGTGGACCTTCGGAAGAAACACTTCGATCTTGTCAAAAGAGGGAAATCACCTTTGCCCCTAGTCTTGGACTCTTCTTATATTGCCACTTTAGCATTACGTTGTGATTGTGTTCGTAGCCTCTGCTCGAATTGCTCTTAGGATGCTTATGGAGACTTTTCAAATCTTTATTCATCATCTTAGATCCACACATTTGAGACCATTATTGACTCATCAAAGGAGGACAGACTTGACAAAGCAATTACGCAAGACGACTGACTCAAACTCTATATTATCCTAGAGAGCTCTTTCTTCATTTCTTTTTCTTTTTCTTTTTTCATTTTCTTTTATTATTTTTTTGGAAGAAGAAGTTCATTTAAAATGTCTGGCTACCATCAAGGACCAAGTTTATGGCTTGAGACTGGTTGGGCTCATCTTTGAGGCTTGGTATTTGAGAAAATGGGATGGCGAGCAAGCTTCAAGTTCCAATTTTGTCTTTTCAAGATTGAGCAAGAGCATCTTTAAATTCTTAAAGTAAAGCTAATCAATTCTCTACTCCTCCTAAAATTTGCTTTGATCACTTGGGGATCCTTTTCAATGCAAAGATTTATTAACAAAGTATTTTTCATGATCGTTTGAAAAAGTGACTTTTTCTTCTCCTCTTTTTTTTTTGGTCTTAATGATCCATACATTCACGACTTAGCACACTGAATCAAGAAAAATGAGATTTTATTACTAGTAGGGAAGGAGGATTACATCACTCGACTCGATAAACTCGACAAAGACTTACAAACAGACTTGATAACAGACTGACCAGAAGACTCGACTGGAGTTGACATTTGACTCCAACCTAACATAACTCGACTACCAGACTTGACTTGGTCTCAATTGGAGTGTCACAGATAATTTTCAATTTATTGGGTCCCCAAGAGCATCCATATTTGATTCAGTAGTAGCATTTCCAAACACTATTACCTCACTGGCATCTTCCTCAGGTTCATCATTCCCCTTTTGTATCTTTATAGGAACATCATCTGCCCTTATGGCCCATTTTTCAGTCGAATGGACCTTCTTTGACTCATACCGAGTATTGTCAATGCCTTTTTCGATTCTGTTGATTGGGTCAGGGGCAGTTGGTTGTTGCGCACTCATTGAGGCAACAAATCCCTTGAGAGTATTCAACGATGGCTATGATTGAAAAGATTGTATGTCATGCCAGATGCTACTCGCTGGGTTCAGCAAATGAGTGATGATTTTATGCTCAATGAGATCTTGGACATCATGGCGGAGTTTCATGCAATAGTTAGTCGTATGGCCAAGGGTCTGGTGGTAGGCATAGTACAAAGACAGGTCACATTTGCGGGGTAAGGGATTTGGTAGTGGCTTTGGGTCCAGGGGATTGAGGTGACCATTCTTGACAAGGTGACCAAGGGCCATGGATAATGGCATGCCAAGGTTGGTGAAGATTCTCGGCTTGCGGGCTTGGTTTGATTTTGAATTTGACTTTGAGCTTGATTTAGTTTTTGGGTTGAGATGTGGACTTAGAATAGCTCTTTGGTTAGTTGGGATTGGGCCTGGATGTAGGCTTTGGTGAATGGTTAAGCTTGGGTATGGACTTTGGTGATAGGTTGGGTTTGGACATGGGCTTCGGTGCACAGGTGGGCCCAGACATGCTTCTTGGTGCTTCTTTAAGCAATCCATTATTCTCTGATCCGTCTTTTCCTCATCAGGGCCCATTTGATCTTTCAATAATTGAATGAATTCAAGCATGACCCCCTCCAATTGCTTCACCCTAGAATCTTGTTGTTCAACAACGATTTGCAGTTTGCTCACTTTCTCCTCCAAAGCTCTGTGGGCCATTGGTGGGTCTGTCTCAACATGATAGTCCATGATCTCCTCTAATTAAGAGAAATAAACCCAAGAAGATTAGAAGTGTCCTTACTAGAGGATGTGGTTGTTCCACTCTTTCTAAAAAAAAACAGATAGGAAAAAGGTCCGCATGCAGAATTGAATAGTAAGGGATTTTTGAGGGACTTTGATCTTAATTGGGAAGAAGATGTTGTGAGTTTGTACGCTACACGTATGTAATGATATCGATTGGTGAGAGCGCAAAATGTACATGTTCTTATGATTTGATGCATGCACTATACATATGGCACACGAATGAAATGCAAGTGTGTGTGTGCCTACTCTATATACCAAAGCAAAGAAAAATTCTAAACCTAACAGGTAAACACATAAGCACATCAAATCCTCACCCATGTCAAGTGCAATAATTTCACCTTACATTGTGATCCCCACTACCCTTTCAAAGGTCGGGTATTTAAAATTTTCCAAAATTCATTTGAAAAGCATTTCTTTAGAATGATGACATCTTTAAAAAACAATTATCAAGAATTTTGAATCTTTTATTTAAAAAAATGAGGATGTGAAAACATTTCTCAATGAAGATGATTGGATTGAAATTTTGCTTTAAAATTCATTTGAAGAGCATTTTTTTTTTCAAAAACAATTCTCAAGATTTTGGATTTTTGAAAATGTACCTTAACAAAGGTAATTAATTTGGAGTTTTAATCAAAAAAGTGAACTCCAAAGATTTTTCGAAAGGGTGATCGAAAACCTTGGGGAAAAGATAGTAAAATCTGTTTGCTTTCAAAGATGGACTTAAAACTCTTTGGGTAGGAGGATAACATGATTAGATTATCACCGTACTTTCTATGAATTCAGATACATACAAGGTCAATGATGCTTAGATAAACATGATATAAGAAGTAAAATCTTTTAATCAAAGTTCGGCATGTTCCCCAAATATCGTGGAACATGAGGAGAAATTGCTAAAAGGTGATTAAAAGATTATGCATCTTTTATCAAGAAAGTATCGTCATCATCTCAAGTTCTATAGAAGCTACCATGCAAAGGCTGGGTTTTGGTCAAATAAGGGACCCTTGACACACATCTGATAGGACACTTCATATACCAAATCATGGTACGAGATCAAGGGTGATCACACAGTCCCATGATAACTTGACCGACTGGGTTGCCCCGAGTCTCCAAGGTCATAGTTCTGTGCAATCGACTGGCTGGACATGCAAGTGAAATGCAACAAGCACACAAAGATTGATTAATTCGATTAAAGGAATGCTTTCAAGTCTAATCCTCGAGTGAACCCAAAATCAGAATTCTGGTCTACGAAACCAGAGATTCTGGGTTCGATCCCCTGCAGAGTCGCCAGATTGTGGATATTGCAATTTTCTTTCTTTTTACCCACAGCTTTTCTTTTAAAATTCTTTTAAAATTTCAAATTCAAAACAAATGAATCGCCACTTAATTTTTAAAAGGAAAATTAAGAAACCATTTTAAAGCAACTGATCTTTTGTGAAACCAAATATTAAACTAGGTCCGGGGATTATAGAATGAGAAGGGAAGGAGCCCATCGGACTAAAACACCCCTTCTCATCCTATCTCGCGATAGGCCTCTACTCAACATCCTTTTAATCGAATTAATTATCTAAGCATGTCCTCAACTAATACATATATATAGATATACGTCACAAAAGCATGTCTAAAAGGGTGCAAGATTGGTAACGATAAAATATCATTCAAAATCAAGTAGTTCAATTAGCAAGCAAGATGATATGCAGCAAAGGATAAGAGAACTTACCCGGGATCCAGCTGCGGTATTAAACATGCAATGCATACAAAAATGAAGATCCTAAGGAAAGGTCTCTAATTACATATACACATAAGGCAAAACCTAATTCTAAGGTGTCGCGCATTAAGTCAAAAAATTGATAAAATCAAGAAATTAAAATAAACTAAAGAGTTCAAGAAATCATACCTAATAGCGCTACAAAACAAAGGGTTAGTCCACATGATATACAAAATATAAAATTGGATCTTAAAATAACAATCCTAGACTTCTAGCTTAAATCTATAAAATGTAATTAAATCTAAAGCACACAAGTCCTAATTACAAGCCAAGCCACATGGATGAATATGCACATGAACAAGAATAAATTATGAAATACTCAGTGACTTAGATCACTTAAACTTTGAATTCAAGCTTAACTAATCATTATTAAAACATGGTTCGCGCCCTAGGTTATAGAAAAGTCATTTGGAGCATTATTTACAAAGTTGGTCAAATATGTCATAAAATTCTGAAAATTACAAAGAGTAGACCAGAAAGTAAAAGACATAAAAAGCATGCTTCCTATGGTTTGATGTCGGTGAATTTTGGACACAAGATGCCTCTGTGTGTCTAGTTTCCATCCCAAAAAGAAAATCAAAGTTTCAACGGTTAGATCTCTGGGAAATGGACAAAAACCAGACATCACTCAGAGATTTACAAATCTCTGTCCAGAGATTTTGTACGATTTTTTAAAAATAGCAAAAAAATTCAGAAATGCTTTGTTCTTTTTAGAGTAGCTTTCTAACACATTAATCTACTTAGAAAAAAATTATTTTGGGTCACAAATACTTGATTAAGGTTCTAATTTGCTTATTTCAAAAGGGTGTTACTGTTCTGAAACTCTGGACAGATTGTAGTGACTTCACAAAACTCATGACCAAACCACTTTAAATATGAAACTACCTTAAAACAAAAATTACAGTGGTAGAACTTTGAGTTATAGACACTTTTCCGTTGATTTCACTTAATTCCAAATAGTGACAAAGTGTTGCTTTTGTCACCAATTCTATTTGTCACCGTCATAGACAGTGAAAAATTTTGTCACTGTCCTCAGTAGTGACAAAGCTAGCAAAAATTAGGGTGACAAATCTGCTATTTTGGTGTAGAAGTTGGTCGCCTTCCCTGGCAACGGCGATCAAAACTTGACACAACTGAAATGTTGTGCACTCTTGTGCTACGTTCAAGTGTAAACAATCGCACAAGTAGTATTTTGGTAATACCAAGTCAGTCCCACAGAGAAGGTTTAGAGTTACTTGCTTAAACTAAACTCAAAGGAAAATAAAAACTCAATGTTTTAAATGGAATGTTAAACACAAAGTTCCACAGATTAACTATCACTAAAGTAATGCAACTAAATTAAACTAACTATTACTAAATAAGTAGAGTGATATTGAAATGAGTTTTTAACTTTATAAAAGGGAAGCCTTGGGATCATACGAATCCATAGTGACCTAACCATCTACCATGCACAGTCATTGACGCTCTATGGAGTTCATCTCTCTAAAGTATTCTATATTTTCTAAAGATGTAGACTCAATAATCCTTTCATGGCTGGGACAATGTCATCACAGTTAATTCAAAATACGTGAAGGCGGTTTAAAATAATAGTTAAGACTCGCACCTTCAATGGTGTTAGCATTGATGGTGGTTTGCAAAAGTTATTGAAGAAAAGTGCCTTAAGGCTTAATGTTAAGAAACTGTATTGACAAACTGAGCATATGGGGACAGTTTTATAACAAATCTCAAAAACAGAAAGTCGAGGAATATTGCATAGGATCATCTCAAGAATCTGACTGTTCGATCAATCGACGCGCTCTCGATCGATTGAGAATCATCATCTCTCGAGCGATCGAAACATCTTCGATCGCTTGACTATCTCTCTGATTCGATCGTTCGAACGAATTATCTTCAATCAATCGAATGAAAGTTTTATTCTGGTGCATGGCAGAGGCCGGAGATCACTTTTTCATCGTGATCTCCCAACTCTGAGACTACTCAGACATGGTCAGAGATATAATAAAATGGTTTTTAACGTAAGAAAACATTAAGGGTTCGTTTGGTGGAGTTTTTGTTGGGTTTGTGCCCTCAAACCATTACTTTATGTATTAGACATTGACATTTTAATATATAGATATCAGCTTTACATTTCATTATGTATGTTTCTTTCATGAGATGATTGTTTAATCCTTAAGCATCATAGTAAGCAATTCGTGTATGTATGAGATGCATATAATGAGATGCGGATTACTATTTATTGAGACTTAGAACTTGTCACATTGTATGATGAGACTGGATATATCATCAGGTATACACTGTAGCATGATTAACTACCATTGGATGGAGTGATGAATCTCAATCAGTAGAGTGTATCTCTTAGTTAATATGCTAGTGCTTATAGTGCTTTAACGAACCTAAGCTTTCCTATTGACAATCAAGGCTGTCAACAATCGATAGGAACTCATAACTTGTATAAGGTACATGTTCTCAATCTTGAGACGATTATGAACACGGAATGTGGATATGATTGCTTTGACTTACCAATTAGAGAGGTCTATCGAAGATCAACACCTGGGTATCTTGGGTATGTCATGTTCACAGGGTTGTGAACATGTATTATCAAGATAGAATCTACCCTCTGATTCAAAGTAAGCATTCCCTTGAGAATTTCACCAAGTTGATTACTGAGTACTGCAGTCTTGTTGATAAGAGTTATCAACATGTTTGGTAATCATGAGTGGTGAATGGGACTCAAGGAATACAAGAAGTAATCATGATTCAGGTTGACAGTAATAGTTATCTGACTACCTAAATATGATTACAAATGTTGATGGTAGAGGGACATTAGTACACCTTACAAGTGTAGTTATCGCTTCGGATGAGTTCTTTTGCATTGGAGTTCAGTTATCGTTTTAAGTGGAGTAAACGTTAACTGACCAGTTGGTTAGTGCGCTGATCAAAGAGTTTAATCATGGTGATTAAAAAATTGGTCTGAGCCAACAATAAAGAGCCTAGGAGGTCCCACTCTTAGCTCCGCTAGGATGCTTGAAAAGGCACATGAGGATCTTGTCAAGGCAGGTTTGATCGATTAAAGTTGGTTCGATCGATCGAAGTCATGGAAGGTTCGATCACTTAAACATGGTTCGATCGATCAAATACACTTCGATCGCTCGAAGTCTAGGTCGGTTCTGGGAATCTATAAATAGGGCAGCTGCGTCCTGAAAAAAATCGTCGTTTTAATACGCCAAAAGCTGCAGAAACTATTTTAGAGTCCCAAACCTTCGCTTTTTCCTCTCTATTAGAGATCCCACCATCTCTAGCCTCTCTGGGAAGCATTCATAGGACACATAAGGGTGAAGACAGCCTAGAGAAGGCTACTGCACCATCGAGGATGAACAAAATCATAATTGGGTTCAAAACCTAAGGTATATTTCTTGTTACCCATTTTTTCACATCTATGGAATTGACGAGTAGTAGATCCAGGCTACCAATAAGTTTTATAACTTGACTATTTACGCAGCGCATTTAAAAACTAATTTTAAACATGTTTTTCCTTAAATTGGTATCAGAGCCACGCTTGTTTGGATCTATAGATGCATTTTGGAACACTAGTTTTTATTTGCATGTTGTTTTTAGAATGATTTTCGAAACTACATCATCACAGATCTGTTTCTGCAGTGTTATCGCAGCAGAATACAAATCTGTGATTGCATAGGATGCAAGGTGGGTTCGATCGATCGAAGTAGTCTCAATCGATCGAACATCCTCTGTGCTCAAGCGATCGAACTAGTTTCGATCGATCAAACGTTGTCGTTGTTTGATCGATCGAATGGAGTTCGATCGATCGAATGGAGTTCGATTGATCGAGACAAATTCTTTGTCAGGTGTTCTATTTCACATTTTAAAGGGTTTTGAAATTAAATACTTTAATTTCAAAATATGCTGTAAAAGTTTTCAAATGTTCTGTGAAACAGAATGTTTAAGCGATTCAACAATTTTCAATCGATCGAAGGTTCGAGCGATCAAACGGTCTTCGATCGATCGAACTGTGACAGAGAGACAAGATGCTATTTTAATGTTCTAACTTAGCACCTAAAGAGTTTATGTACTGTGTGAATCAATTAAGGGTTCCAATGATTATATATATGTGGATGCATGTACGAATAACCCTTCTGCAGCAAAGATTAGTCCCCATCTCCCATGGCACCAAGAGCATTGAATTTTGTGTTTGAATGTTTTGTGATTGGTGTATAATTTTATTGGTTTGTTTTAAGGCATGTGTAAAGGGCGCTGTGACTTCAATCCTACGAAAAGGAAAGTCGTACCGGTTTCCCTAGCCTTTTATTTCAATTCTTGCTATTTCTTTTTCTAGATAAATTGTAAGCTTTGAAAGAAGCATAGGACCAATGTAATAGAATTAGAAATTCCATGAAGATGGAGGAGCAAGCCGTTGTCCATGAAGATTGAGCTGGAGGCGACCAAACCAAGAAGGAGGTTCTATTGAGATAGAGCCATGGGAGATAGAGGCATATGAATACCTTTGTTTCATTTTAGTTTTTGTTTTATGTGCTTGGTTTATGATTACGTTTTACATTGTTACTGCTTGCATACACGTAAAACAAGTTTTCTAAAATAAAATTCAAAAACTGTTACAACGCGTTAGTAAACATTGGATGATTATGGGTAATGTGTGGAAACAATTTTTCCAAAAAGCAAAATCCTTATTTACTAAAACTAGTGGGAGAGGGACTTATTATTATAACTCCCATGATCTTCCATTTACGGTTCACTGTAAGATGAGTAGTGCATTCTATGTCACCTCGCCAGGGGTGATCATTCCATATGGAGGGTACACTACTCATTGGTTACTAGATGTGAACTTCCTTTGGATAGGATCAATCAGACATGTTAGATGGTGACCACCACACGGAGGCGCTACTTGAGACGGTTTTGATTGGATCCTAGTTAATGGTACACACTAGGTAAGGTATGGATAAGGGATCCCACACGGGGCATTATTCAAAAACGTAGAGATCAAATAGGTTCGGGAGTCATGACTTGTTTTGCAAGAGTTGCATAGCGGATAAGTCATGATAAATCAAAAGATCGAACATTGACCACCACACAGAGGCTTTATTCTTTCGTTTCGATATTCTGGTGACTTTATTTTTAAATTAGAGTTTTAAAAGGATTATTTTATTTCAAACTGTCAAATTCTGATATACATATTTATTTTATTTATTTGATTTTCAGCAATCATAATGTCTGGATCTGCATTTAGTCTACTTGCCACCATACGCACTCAAAATAAGTTAATTGGAAACAACTACACTGAATGGAAACGTAACCTTGATATCGTATTAACTGCGGAGGATCACATATATGTCCTCACCACCCCAAGCTCTGAAGAACCTGCGGCAAATGCTTCGGCAACTGCCAGACGCGAGTTTGATAAATGGAAGAAGTCGAATGGGATGGCCCATTGCTATATTCTGGCCTAAATGGTTGGTGTGTTGCAACACCAATTCCAATCGAACGATTCCGCTAGTAACATTATCGCATCACTGAAAAAGATGTTTGGGGAGCATGGCAGGCCTGCCAGACAGGTAGCCATGCAGAAGATAATGAGTGCAATGATGTCAAAAGGGACTCTAGTCAAAGAACATGTTTTAAAAATGGTTGGTTATTTGAACAAACTTGACACCATGGGAGCCAACATCGATGCACAGACCCAAGTTGATATGCTCCTCAACTCGTTGTCACCTTCATTTGCTCAATTCAAACTTAATTATAATATGAATCAAATGAATTTTTCAATAAGCGAATTGATGAGTTCTCTTTTGGCAGCAGAAGGGGTGATCAAGCATGGGATCAATGTTTTGGACGTTGAAAAAAGTGCTTCCTCTTCCCGATCTACACCGAAAGGAAAGAAAGGGAAGAAGAAGGCTTCCACTGGTGGTCCAAGTGTTGGACCAGTCCCTAAGATTGTAAAATCTAAGGGAAAAGGTAAGGGTAAGGGGAAGGTAGGTGACCAAGGCAAAGGAAAGTGTTTCCAATGCGGTGACAAAGGCCACTGGAAGAGGAACTGTCCAAAATTCTTAGCTGCAAGAGTTCGAGGTATGATTGAATCACACATGATTGAAGTAAGTTTTATTACGGATACTTCAAACACCTGGTGCATTGATTCTGGTGCGACTAACCATATCTGTAATTCATTGTAGGGGTTCAGATCAACCAGGAAATGTAGTGATGGGGAGATCGTACTTACTCTAGGTTCTAGTGCAACTGTATCTGTGGTTGCTATAGGAGTCGTAGTTTTAGAATTTCTAGACAATAAAGTTTTGGTTTGATCAGATGTACTTTACGTCCCTTCAATGAGAGGTAATTTAATTTCAGTTTCTAATTTATCGAATAATGGTTATTCTTTTCATTTTAGAACTGAAGTTGTGATTAAAAGAAATAGTTCTAAATCAAATGGCTTGTATGTGATTACTCTCAATATTTCTAAAGATTCTAACTTGGAACTTAATAACTCAGTGGTAACTGTACCATCTAAAAGAAAGGAACCTTCCACTAATCCAACAAAGCTTTGGCATATGAGGCTTGGCCATATCAATCTAACTAGGATTGGTAGACTAGTCAAAGAAGGGGTCTTAAGTGATTTGGTTCTCGAACCAATAGAAGTCTGTGAGTCTTGTTTAGAGGGTAAGATGACCAAAAGGCCCTTTCCCGTAAAGGGCAATAGGACCAATGCATTGTTGGAATTAGTTTATACTGATGTGTATGGACCAATAAATATTAGAGCAAGGGGTGGTTATGAGCGTTTCATAACATTTACCGATGACCACTCTATGTATGGATATGTGTACCTAATGTAGTACAAGTCTAAAGCCTTTGAAAAGTTCAAAGAGTTTAGGGCTGAAGTGGAGAAGCAATTGGGGACACATATCAAAGCTATTCGATCTGATTGAGGTGGCGAGTACCTCTCTAATGAGTTTATTGATCACGTCGTACAGAATGGGATTCTGTCACAGTTGACTGCACCTGGTACGTCTCAGCAAAATAGTGTAGCGGAGAGAAGGAACCGGACTCTTTTAGACATGACTACGTCGATGATGAGTTATTCAGAATTGTAATTATTCCTTTGGGGTTATGCTTGGGAAACCACTGCATACATACTAAATCTAGTACCAAGAAAATCTGTTCCTAGGGCACCACGAGAGATGTGGATTGGGCACAAGCCTTCTTTGCAACATCTCCGGATATGGGGGTGTCTGGCACATGTGCTGAAAGGAAAGTTGAGCAAGTTGGATTCTAGATCGGAAGTATGTTTTTTTGTAGGGTATCCAAAGGGTACTTGTGGATGGTATTTTATGACCCAAGAGAACAGAAAGTGTTTGTTAGTACAAATGTTATTTTCTTAGAGGATGATCATATCATGAACCATAAACCTAAGGGAAGGATAGATCTAAGAGAGATAGAAGGAGAGCCCTCAGTCCAACCCGCAATTGATAACGATTTGAATCAAGAAAATACTACTTCATCACCCATTTCCACACTGGTACCTCATCGTAGTGGGAGAATTATCAGCCAGCCTGATAGATACATGTTCTTAGGGGAAGTTTTTGAAGCAGTCTCCATAGAATCTGAATATGATCCTGCCACATACGAAGAGGCAATGGCTGATGTTGATTCAGCTCATTAGATTAAAGTTATGAAGGTTGAATTGGAATCTATGGATTCTAATCAGGTTTGGGATCTTGTAGAACTTCCAGCCAATATTAAACCCATTGGTTGCAAGTGGGTCTACAAGAGGAAAATAGGATCTGATGGAAAGTTTGAGACCTTGAAGGCTAGGCTTGTAGCGAAAGGTTATACTCAGAGGGAGGGCATTGACTATGAGGAACCTTTTCGCCGGTAGCCATGCTCAAGTCCATCAGAATTCTCTTATCCATTGCTGCATGCCTAGATTATAAGATCTGGCAGATGGACGTCAAGACTGCATTCTTGAATGGCAATCTTGAGGAGCACATCTATATACAGCAACCAGAAGGGTTCATAGCTGATCGGAAAGGTAACTTGGTATGCAAGTTGCAAAAGTCCATTTATGGACTTAAGCAGGCATCCAGGAGTTGGAACATCCGACTTGACCAAGCGGTCAAGTCGTTTGGTTTCATACAGAATCTGGATGAACCTTGTGTATATAAGAAGTGTGAAGGAAAAGTGTTGGCTTTTCTTGTGCTTTACATTGACGACATTCTACTCATTGGGAATGATGTAGCGGCATTGTCAAAGGTCAAGGTTTGGCTAGCTAGTACATTTGATATGAAGGATCTAGGAGAGGCGAGCTATATTCTTGGGATAAAGCTCTTTCGGGATCGCAAGCAAAAGATAGTGGGATTATCTCAAGCTGGTTATATTGATAAGGTGCTAACTAGGTTTTCAATGGATAATTCAAAGAAAGGTTTGTTACCTTTAAGGCATGGTTTAGC
Organism: Hydrangea macrophylla; assembly: GCA_033977485.1. Classification (NCBI taxonomy): domain Eukaryota; kingdom Viridiplantae; phylum Streptophyta; class Magnoliopsida; order Cornales; family Hydrangeaceae; genus Hydrangea; species Hydrangea macrophylla. The sequence goes on along the minus strand of CM066998.1, from coordinate 2,291,114 downwards.
GTTCTCTAAGGAACAGTGTCCTAAGACACAGGAGGAGAGGAATCGTATGTCAGGAATTCCCTATGCCTCGGCGGTGAGAAGTCTCATGTATGCGATGTTATGCACTAGACCAGATATTTGTTTTGCCGTTGGCATGGTTAGCAGGTATCAATCGAATCTAGGTCCGGAGCACTAGACAGCCATTAAGCACATTCTTAAGTACTTGAGAAGGACTAAAGATTATATGCTTATGTACAGTGGTAATGAGTTAATTCCAGTAGGATACACAGACTCAGACTTTATGTCAGATAAAGATTCGAGGAAGTCAACGTCCGGTCATCTCTTTACCTTGGGAGGTGGTACTATTAGTTGGAGGAGCATTAAGCAGAAATGCATTGCAGACTCAACTACAGAAGCTGAGTATGTGGCTGCTTGTGAAGCCGCAAAGGAAGCTGTTTGGCTCAAGAAATTCCTTATGGTGCTCGAGGTGGTACCGGCATCGCTGTCACCTATTACGCTTTATTACGATAATAGTGGGGCAGTGGCTCAGTCCAAGGAGCTAAGGAACCACGGAAAGGGAAAGCACGTAGAGCGGAAATATCATTTTATCAGAGATATTGTTCAACGTGGAGATGTGACTGTCATCAAGATTGCCACCGTCGACAATCTTGCTGATCCATTTACAAAGGCCTTGCCACAGAAGGTCTTTGACCGTCATCTAGATAGTCTAGGTCTCAGATGTAATACTGTATGGTTGTGAGTGCAAGTGGGAGTTTGAAGGATTTGTGCCCTAAAACCATTACTTTATGTATGAGACATTGACATTTTAATATATGGATATCTTCTTTACATTTCATTGTGTATGTTCATTTCATGAGATGATTGTTAATCTTTAAGTATCATAGTAATTAATTCATGTGTGTATGAGATACATACAAGTGAGATACGAGTTACTATCCTTTGATACTTAGAACTTGTCACAATAGATGATGAGACTAGATACCTCATCAGGTCTACACTGTAGCATGATTAACTACCATTGGATGGAATGATTAATCTCAATCACTAGAATGCAACTCTTGGTTAATATGCTAGTTCTTATAGTGCATTGACGGACCTGAGCTTTACTATTGACACTTAATGCTGTCAAACAGTCAATAGGAACTCATAACTTGTATAAGGTACGTGTTCTCAATCTTGCGACAATTATGAATATAAACTGTGGATATGGCTGCTTTGACTTACCAATTAGTGGGGTCTACAGAAGATCAACACCTGGGTATCTTGGGTATGTCATGTTCATAGGGTTGTGAACATAAATTGTCAAGACAGAATCTACCCTCTGTTTCAGAGTAAGCATTCCCTTGAGAATGTCACCAAGTCAATTACTGAGTACTGCAGTCTTGTTGATAAGAGTTATCAACATGTTTGGTAATCATGAGAGGTGAATGGGACTCAAGGAATACAAGAAGTAATCATGATTCAGGTTGACAGTAACAGTTATCCGACTACCTGAATATGATTACGAATGCTGAAGGTAGAGGGACATTAGCACAACATACAAGTCTAGTTATCGCTTTGGATATGTTCTTTTGCATTGGAGTTCAGTTATCGTTTTATAGTGGAGTAAACATTAACTGATCATTCAATCATTTGTTGATCAAAGAGTTTGGTCATGGGAATTAATCAACTGATCTGAGCTAACAATAAAGAGCCTAGGAGGTCCCACTCTTAGCTCCGCTAGGATACTTGGAAAGACACTTGAGGAAGCTGTCAAGACAGGTTCGATTGATTGAAGCTAGTTCGATCAATTGAAGTCATGGCAGGTTCAATCGATCAAAATCCTTCGATCGATTGAAGGTTAGGTCAGTTCTGGGAATCTATAAATAGGGCAGCTGCGTTCTGAAAAAGGAGTTCGTCGATTTTATTAACCAGAAGTTGCAGAAACTGTTTTAGAGCCCCAAACCTTTTCCTTCCTCTCTATTAGAGATCCCACCATCTCTAGTCTCTCTAGGAAGCATCCGCAGGAGTCATAAGGGTGAAGACAACCTAGTGGAGGCTACTGCATCACCAAGAAAGAAGAATATTAGAATTGGGTTCAAGACTTGAGGTACAATTCATGTCCCCTCTAGTAGTATGCATCTATGGAATTGACGAGTAGTAGATCTTGGGCTACCAACAAGTTTTTGGAAATGTCCTCGCATTCAAGACAAATTTGGGAATGTCCCCGTACAGGCTAGTATATGGAAAAGCATGCCACCTCCTTGTTGCTCGAACACAAAGCTTATTGGGCGACACGCTTGATAAACTTTGATATTAATGAGGGAGGTCACTTAAGAAACCTACAACTTACAGAGCTTGAGGAAATTCGTAGAGATGCATATGACTCTGTAAAGTTGCATAAGGAGAAGTTGAAGGTACGCCACGATCAAACGATCTGTCGTAAAACATTTTAGCCGGGGCAAAAGTCCTGCTATACGACTCTCGCCTTCATGTTTTCCTAGGAAAACTCTGCTCCCCATGGACAGGACCATTCATCGCGATATCTGTCTTACCCCATGGAGCTGTTGAGCAAATAAGTCCCAAGAACAATGAGAGCTTCAAGGTCAATGGCCAAATATTAAAGCCATTCTTAGAAAATTTCCAACCGGAAGTTGAGCACATCCAATTGGATGAGCCCAACTACTCCTCAATCTAAAACACCAAAGAGTGTCCTCAAACTGTTGTTGTAGTCTTTACTTTTACTGCACTTTGTAATTTTCATTTATTTTCGTTTTTTCTTTTTCTTTGTGAATGTGAAGTTTTTCTTAATCTGCTATTCCTCATGTTACTCATCTGCAGGTTTCAAAATAAGAGATGATGATGTCCATTCGATAGGCTCCTGGGCTGATTTTGAATACCAAAACCCTCCATGGACAGCTGAGGAGGTCGTATTCTACCTTTCACCATATGAAGGGCCGAATGCAGATGTTCTCATCGATATATCTCATGGGTACATCCCTTACCCACCAGCCCTCCTCGACATCAATCCTTTTGAAAATAAGGACTTCCCTGAAGAAGAAGGAGAAGAGGAGGGATACTTTGTTAGTGAGGTTGATGATGAACTCTTGCAACAGTGGGAGAACGATGAGTTGTGGGAACCATGGGACGAGAATGACTTACAAGATGTTGTGCCTGAATGCCACAATGCTGTTTTTACATTTATTGATGACTTCCTCATTCTCGAGCTTGTCCCATACCTCTACGTGTACCTGAGCTTCTTGCTATTTAGGCTTTAATGTCCCTTACCAGCTAGTGTACGCTGGGCATTCACTCCAATAGTGAGTGATGATGCCAAAAATTGGGTAAGATGTAATTGAGCAATTTGGAGAGAGAGAGAAAGAGACACTAAAGATTTGAATGTGGTTCGGTCCTGTTAATAAGGTGACCTACATCCACAGGTGCGCCGGAGTGTGTATACTAGCAAATCACCGGCGGCCCTTTAGTGAGCCAATAAGCAGGACGACACTACTAGAGAACCGATCGGGTATATACGTGTTTGTACGTATATGCTACTATCCTCATAGGGTAAGAGTGTCCTCCCCTTTGGTGGGGGTGAGTGGTCCCTTTTATAAGTTTAAGAGACCACCCGTACAAGGTAAGTTAATTTGATTAGGAAGCCCAATCTAATTATAACTGATTTACATGAATTAGGGGAGTTTCCTAAGTTGTTCAGGAAACTACTTGCACCTTCAATTAGACTTCTAGACGAGTTAGGAAACTGCTTGGAAGCTTGTAGAGCAAGCCAAAGGACAGGCACAAGTTGCGCCTGCTAGGGGGTCATCCCATACAACATACCCAAGTTGTGGTTCAGACCGAGCGATTCTGGCGGGACAACCTGGGACGATTACCCAATGGAAGGTGTCTAATAGATACATGTTCTTAGCAAAAGTTTTTGAAGCTGTATCCATAAAATCTGAATCTGATCCTGCCATATACGAAGAGGCAATGGCTGATGTTGATTCAATTCATTGGGTTAAAGCAATGAAGGCTGAATTGGAATCTATGGATTCTAATCAGGTCTGGGATCTTGTAGAACTTCCATCCAATATTAAACCCATTGGTTGTATGTGGGTCTACAAGAGGAAAAGAGGATCTGGTGGAAAGGTTGAGACCTTTAAGGCTAGGCTTGTAGAGAAAGTTTATACTCAGAGGGAGGGCATTGACTATGAGGAAACCTTCTTGCCGGTAGCCATGCTCAAGTCCATCAGAATACTCTTATCCATTGCTGCATGCCTAGTTTATGAGATCTGGTAGATGGACGTCAAGACTGGATTCTTGAATAGCAATCTTGAGGAGGACATCTATATGCAACTACCAAAAGGGTTTATAGCTATTTGGAAAGGTAACTTGGTATGCAAGTTGCAAAAGTCCATTTATGGGCTTAAGCAGGCATCCAGGAGTTTAAACATCCGATTTGACCAAGCAGTCAAGTTGTTTGGTTTCATACAAAACCTGGATGAACCTTGTGTATACAAGAAGTGTGAAGCGAAAGTGGTAGCTTTTCTTGTGCTTTACGTTGACGACATTCTACTCATTGGGAATGATGTAGCGGTGTTGTCAACAGTTAAGGTTTGGCTAGCTAGTACTTTCGATATGAAGGATCTAGGACAGGCGAGCTATATTCTTGGGATAAAGCTCTTTCAGGATCGTAAGTGAAAGATAATGGGATTATCTCAAGCTGGTTATATCGTGAAAGTGCTAACTAGGTTTTCTATGGACAATTCAAAGAAAGGTTTGTTACCTTTTAGGCATGGTTTAGCATTCTCCAAGGACCAGTATCCAAAGACACAGGAAGAGAGGAATCGCATGGCAAGAATTCCATATGCTTCGATAGTTGGAAGTCTTATGTATGTGATGTTATGCACTAGACCAGATATCTGCTTTGTCGTAGGCATGGTCAATAGGTATCAATCGAATCCAGGTCTCGAGCACTGGACAACTGTTAAGCACATTCTTAAGTACTTGAGAAGGACTAAAGATTACATGCTTATGTACGGCAGTAGTGAATAAATTCTAGTGGGATACACTGACTCAGACTTTATGTCAGATAAAGATTTGAGGAAGTCGGCATCCGGTCATCTCTTTACCTTAGGAGGTGGTGCTGTTAGTTGGAGGAGCATTAAGTAGAAATGCACTATAGACTCAACTACAGAAGCTGAGTATGTGGGTGCTTGTGAAGCCGCAAAGGAAGCTGTTTGGCTCAAGAAGTTTCTTATGGAGCTCGAGGTGGTACCAGCATCGCTATCACCTATTACGCTTTATTGTGATAATCGTGGGGCAGTGGCTCAGTCCAAGGAGCCAAGGAACCACGGAAAGGGAAAGTACGTAGAGCAGAAATATCACCTAATCTAAGATATTGTTCAACGTGGAGATGTGACTGTCACCAAGATTGCCACCGCTGACAATCTTGCTGATTCGTTTACAAAGGCCTTGCCACAGAAGGACTTTGATCGTCATCTAGATAGTCTAGGTCTCAGATGTAATCCTGTATGGTTGTGAGTGCAAGTGGGAGTTTGTTGGGTTTGTGACCTCAAACCATTACTTTATGTATTAGACATTGACATTTTAATATATGGATATCAGCTTTACATTTCATTATGTATGTTTCTTTCATGAGATGATTGTTTAATCCTTAAGCATCATAGTAAATAATTTGTGTATGTATGAGATGCATACAATGAGATACAGATTACTATTTATTGATACTTAGAACTTGTTACAGTGGATGATGAGACTGGATATCTCATCAGGTATACACTGTAGCATGATTAACTACCATTGGATGGAGTGATGAATCTCAATCACTAGAGTGTATCTCTTAGTTAATATGCTAGTGCTTATAGTGCATTGACGGACCTGAGCTTTCCTATTGACAATCAAGGCTGTCAACAGTCGATAGGAACTCATAACTTGTATAAGGTACGTGTTCTCAATCTTGTGATAATTATGAACACAGACTGTGGATATGACTGCTTTGACTTACCAATCAGTGGGGTCTACAGAAGATCAACACCTGGGTATCTTGGGTATGTCATGTTCATAGGGTTGTGAACATATATTGTCAAGATAGAATCTACCCTCTGATTTAGAGTAAGCATTCCCTTGAGAATGTCACCAAGTTGATTACTGAGAACTGCATTTTTGTTGATAAGAGTTATCAACATGTTTGGTAATCGAGAGTGGTGAATGGGACTCAAGGAATACAGGAAGTAATCATGATTCAGGTTGACAGTAACAGTTATCCATCTACCTGAATATGATTACGAATGCTGATGGTAGAGGGACATTAGTATACCTTACAAGTCTAGTTATCGCTTCGGATATGTTCTTTTGCATTGGAGTTCAGTTATCGTTTTATAGTGGAGTAAACGTTAACTGACCAGTTGGTTAGTTTGCTAATCAAAGAGTTTGATCATGGTGATTAAAAAACTGGCTAAGCTAACAATAAAGAGCCTAGGAGGTCCCACTCTTAGCTCCGCTAGGATGCTTGGAAAGGCACATGAGGATCTTGTCAAGGCAGGTTCGATCGATCGAAGTTGGTTCAATCGATCAAAGTCATGGGAGGTTCGATTGCTTAAACGTGGTTCAATCAATCGAAGGTTCGATTGATCGAATACACTTCGATCGCTCGAAGTCTAGGTCGGTTCTTGGAATCTATAAATAGGGCAGCTGCGTCCTGAAAAAAAATCGTCGTTTCAATACGCCAGAAGCTGCAGAAACTATTTTAGAGTCCCAAACCTTCCCTTTTTCCTCTCCATCAGAGATCCCACCATCTCTAGCCTCTCCGAGAAGCATTCATAGGAGACATAAGGGTGAAGACAACCTAGAGAGGCTGCTGCACCATCGAGGAAGAGCCAATCAGAATTGGGTTCAAGACCTAAGGTATATTTCTTGTTCCCCCTTTGTTCGCATCTATGGAATTGATGAATAGTAGATCCAGGCTACCAATAAGTTTTATAACTTGACTATTTCCACTGCGCGTTTAAAAACTACTTTTAAGCCTGTTTTTCCTTCAGTTTTTAACCTATGAATGATGAGAACTATGGATTTTATCAAGCTAGCCTGAAAACCTACGATTACCACTACTGATACTACTGAAAACCATAAACAGAATATAAAGAAACAATAATACAAAACCTGGAGAGTAACAGAAACTTGTACTAAACTTTAAACTTCAACCCAAAGTATTATCCAACATCAAAACCTTCAAAACAATGTAAAACTCTCTATCTCTCTATGAAACTGAAGAAAACAAAAGTGAGCGTCCCCTAGGGATGAATTTACAACTGATATATATAGAGACCTAGGCTATGGTTACAACAATTCATCTCTATTGTGTCCGCACAAAATTCTGATAAAAGGCATACTCGATCGATTGAACTTCATTTGATCGCTTGAACTGTGAAATCCTCGAGCGCTTGAGTATCGTTCAATCGATCGAAAGCTCAATCGCTTGAACTCCCTTCGATCGCTCGAATTTCACATTTCAGCTTTGACATGTCTTCCTTGTAATCAAGCTTTACCCTTTTCGTGTTATTCATCCCTGCATACAGCAACACAGCAATCTGCACAAAACAACAGCTAAAATAATCTAACTCATCATAGATTTGTCACATAGTATAAAAATTGGCATTGTAGCACAAATTGCAGCTATAATAGGGAGTTATAAACTAAATCATTATATTTTATTATTCTAGTGCGGTTGTATTTACAAATACCTCCGCTTGTCAATAGATCCTAAGCTTTCTTGATTAAACCGGTCGGTGAATTCCTTGAGGGACTCATTATTCCTTTGCCTGATTGTCAGCAACTATATGTCAAGCTTTGGCCGTTCATGCATACCGATGAACTGGTTGATGAACTGGTTATGAGTTGCTTGAAACTACTGATCGATCGGGGCTTTAAGGAGTAGAACCATTGAGCGGACGGAGCTTTCAAAGTGCTAGGGAAGGCCAGGCAATACAGTTCGTCGGCATTGGCAGCCAGGGCCATCTGAGCTTTAAAGGTCCGGATATGGTCGACCAAACTTCCCGAGTCGTTGTAAGAATCTAGGCGAGGTTATTTAAATTTCCGCGGGAGGGCAAACCTCACGATTCGGTTGGAGAACGGTGACTCTATCTCAGTATTGATATGAGTAGCATCCTGGCCCAGGTCTTTGGCCATGTTGTCGATCTATTTCTCCAAATTCTTGATCTGGGCTATCACACTTCCTCGACCAGTATCCAGGAAGTAGGTCGGGTTGGTGGATGGGGTTTCCTTCTCATGGCAGTCCGCTGTCCCTTGGGATCAGGCTCGGCTATGACTCTGGTGGATCGTGTGCCCAATGACACCTCGGCTCTTGACCGAGTGACCCTGGATTGATTCCCGGGCCATACGCTCTTACCTTTCCTCTTGGGCAGCACGCCTACCATTGATGTCTCTGACGTCCTCAACGCGGGACGGGTTAGCTCGGGCACGTTGTCTAGGCAAGATCGGTTCTCGATCATATGCAACATTCCCGGGCTATTTCCCGGCCACTAGAGGATTGCTTTGTTGGGCCAGCAGGGCTTCGATCTACTGCTGGGTTTGACGCTGGATCTTCAAGAGTTGTGCGAGGGTCGCGACGTTCTACTCAGACAGCCTGCGTCAAGGCCAGCGGAACATCCCGGTTAGCCTGCTGCACAGCCTTCTTACCCTTCTTCGATGGCATGACGATCAGTCAAGAGATTTGTTGATGAGAAACTTGTCGTTTCCCACAGATGGTGCCAAGCTGATGATGCCAAAATTTGGTCAATATAAACTAGAACAGTTTAAGAGGAGAGAGAGGCAATGAGAGATTGGTTTTTTGTATGTGGTTCGACCCTGTTAATGAAGGAACCTACGTTCACATGTGTATCTGAGCACATAGCTGAGGAGCTATTGTGAACCAACAATAGTTTGGAGCTACCGTAGGTTGGCCAGGCGTGATGGTGATTTCTATAGAGTTGCTATGCAGACTAAGAGTTGATCCCTTTTTATGGGGGTGAGTGGTCACTTTTATAGATGCAAGAGACCTACTCGTATAAGGAAATTTGACAGATTAAGTAATACAATCTGATTTAGGATTGATTGGCATCAATCAAGGGGGTTTCCTAATTGGATAAGGAAACAATTTGCACTTTCCATTAGTCTTCTAACATGTAAAGGAAACTGTCTGGAACATTCTGGATCATGCCTTGGGGCCAGGGTGCTTGTCCCTACGACGAGCTATGCTTGCACCGTCTTCCCGACTTGTTGGTCAGGCATCGTGCATATACCGCTTGGGATGTCTCGGGTAGTCCACACCGCTCGCTCATAGAATAGAACCAATTTTGGGTGTATCATATATAAAGTCCATATATATAAAAGTTGTAAATAAGAAATAAATATAAAAAAGGGTGGGAATGCTGTTAGAAACAGCACGCGGTGGAGCCGGCAGCACTCACTGAGTGTTGCACTAACAGTCAGTGAGTGCCGCTCTGAGTGCCATAGACAAGTCACCGAGTGCTGTCCACTGTAACAGACTATTTTTCTTCAACACGTATTGAATATCATTGCACATGGGTTTCCATCCCGAATTTACAAAATTAACCCCTGGAAATTGGTCTATATAAGGAGATGATCATCTCCATTACAAGGGGTCTTTCCTTTGGTCTTGAAAAGGTTGGAAAATATTATAAATAGACATACAATTGAGAGAAAATTAAGAGAGAATTGTGAAGAGGATTGAAGAAACCATTGAAGGAATTGAAGAACTGGAAGAAGAACTTGAAGAGCTTAAGGATCTTCATCAAATCAAGAAGAAAATATGAGGTTATTGGAGGTAATCCTCTAAATCCTAATTAGATTTAGTGTATAATTCAATCATAATTCATCGAATTTTAGGACCTTTTACAAAATTTTCAAAAACTCTCTTCTTACCTCATTTCTTCACACACCACTTGAATTGTCATTGAATACTTATTCATAGTTGTTGATTTGGATCTAAATAACCTTGGATTTAACATGAAATGAACTCTCAAAAGGAAATTTGATTTTGAATATTAATTTAGTTTTCATTTGTTCATACTATTCCTTTGTAATACCTGTAATTTTCGTTACTTATAATAAATTAGTATTTAGAAATTTCTGTGTTCGGCCTATTGTTATATTATTTTAATTGTGTGACTGTATCAATGTGATAATATTACTAATTAGACTGTAAACACCGCACCGATTCGATCATGATTAGACTTAACTTAGTCCCGTACCCAGACCCGAACATTAGAAATAAACCCGATTGCACATAAATCAAGATCGACACGCATAACAAGGACTTATGCACTCAAACTAAGAATGTGGCACAAAACCAGAGGTGGGCCCTACATGGCTGGCCACATGGTGGCACATGTAACCCCCTCTCCACTTATCACAACCATAGATGCCACTTATCCACTTGTTGGACACATATCCCTCCATGCAATGCATGCAAGGTGACACTTAGCACATGTAAGACTCTATTTATACATGTATGCACACACATTACACTCTCTCATCCACCTACAATCTGTATTTAGAGTTGGAGAGAGCTAGGAGATGAGCTCCATGGAGAGATAAAAGAAGTTAGGAAGAAAACCAAAGCATTCCTTCCTCTTCCCTTGTATACACCTCACATGCAAACATATACACACCCATACACTTATATACACTACCATGAGAACTTATAATCTGTAAGAGAAAATTTTAGAAAACTTAGAAGAATCCCAGAAGTGAAGAAGGAGAAGAAGAAGGGGCTTTTACCATTAAAGTTTGAGTTCAAGCTTCCTAAGCTCTAATCCTACATCCTAAGCTCCATTTCTAGAATTTGTGAGTCTTCTAACTCACTTAGAACCTATATAGCATGTAGTAATGTTTAGTTATGTTTAAATGTTATTATTTTGAGGTTTCCATGCCATACAAGTAGTTATTCATAGTAAAAAACCTATAGTATAGCAGTCTTCCAGGAAACTACAAAAAGGCATGAAAAATCGGTTTCTGGGAATGGGTCAAAGGAACCGGTTTCTAGGAGGAACCGATTTTTAGGAGAAACCGACTTCTGGGAACAGATTTCTATTATGTTGTTTCTTAAGATTTTTTTGGTTGTACCTCGAGTTTGTCAATATGAAACCTTGTTATACGTTTATTAGAAACTGCATGTTAGTATCCCCGGACGTATTAACGATGTCACGTATGTGCTTTATGTGTTAGATTTATGAAGTGTGCTTTGAACTTATAGAACATGCTTTAATAGTTGTACCTTTGACTCATGAATGGGACTATACGGTTTATAAGGATAGCTATGATAACATTATGCTGATCATAGAAGTATTTATGCATAGTACCCTGAGCTTAAAGTGTTATACGTTGCATGAAACAAAAGGAATCTTGAAACGGTCATCAAAAACCAATTGGTGCGTAGAAATCAATTTTTGGGACCCTGCCTAGAAACCTTAAAGACGTATGTTATGCAGAAAGCAGGACGTAAATGTTTATATTCTGACTCTCTAGACACCCAATTTTGACCACACTGATAGGATTTAGGGTGCACAACGCCTTGAAGGATTTGATGATGAAAAGTACCCCATGGAAGGTACTGAATTCCACACAATCAGAAGATCAAACTTCAAAAAGTGACTTCAAGCTCAAAAAAGCCCTTTTCCATGCATAAATCCCGATTTTGTCAAAATCGTCTCTCAGAATTCATATTCTCTCAGGGTTATATGAACATTAAGTGTTCTAAACGCAGTATTCTAGGTATCCAGAGATTCAACTTTAAAGAAAAGTTCGAAATCGATGCACATTTGAAATCAATTTTGGAAAAGACATCGTTTGATTTCAAAAAGACGACGAAAGTTTCGGAAGACTTTCGGACTTCAATTGGACGTCAATTCTCATTATAAAACATCTTGTAATATTTTTATACTGAAAATCAGCTCGACAGCTTTCCAACGGTACGTAAACAGACGATTTCGGACACCAAAAACCATTTTAAGAAAATCTGGAAAAGCAGTGAACCTAATATTTTAAATAGAGCTTAAGGGCAACCAGGGGAGCTAGAAAAATAGGTGGCGGGTCCCACAAGGGGGGTACGAGGTCCCACCTAAGCCACCACGCAATATGTGCCCCCTCCATCGAACGTTTTTGGTTCCAGACCCTTCTAGAAGCCTCCCACTGCGAGAAAATTGCCTGAAAACTGCATTTTAGCACCGAAATGGCCATTTTAACCCTCTTTTAAGCTCTAAAAATCCTATTTAACCCTAAAACTTAAGAGTTAAGTTTTGAAAACTCTATATATAGATCCATATGAGATCATCTTCAACACACAAGAGAATATAGAAGATATAGGAGGAAGTACACACAAGTATATGCAAGAGAGATACAAGTACCCTTTGAATATACTTTCAATTTAAGAGTATTCTAGAGGGAGAGAATTATGAATTGAAATTTGATAAACTAATCTTAGGGTAATTAGATCATGATTTTTACATCAATTTCCTCCCTCAACTTCCATGGATGAATGCTTGAAGAATACTTGAAGAGCACTTGAAGAAGAAGATCTTCAATACAACTTTGATTACAAAATTGAGATTCCTCCAAGAGGTGAACACTATATTTTATCTATAATTCCTATTTTTTTTTGTATATAGATCTATAAGATTTGGATCTAGCTTAGTTTGATTTTTTTTGTTAGAACACTCATCTTCTTCCTCTCTTGTTCTTCACACACTCATTTAGCTAGATTCAAATCTCTTTGATTTTGTTGATAATCTATAATTAGAGATTGATTTTCACGTGATTTTTCATTTTGATTTCACTCTTCAATTCTAGTTTAGATCCATGCATACATGATTATATATATGTACATATTTTGAATTCTATGATGGTTTGGAAGTATGATCTATGAGAAGCCTGATTCCTATGTTCATACCTCTCTCTCAATTATTCCTATTACCTAGAATTCCTATAGAATTTCATCTCCAATAGGATATTTGTAAGTCCCTTTGATCCATGATCTAAAGTTCTTCATAGAACTTGAGGGCTAAATTGATTGGGATTCATGATAATTAAGTTGATCTATGAGTTTGATCTCTTTAATAAGCTTCAACCATCACCTAATATGTTTTTTTCTAACACTTTAAAATAAACTAGTCAAAAATTCAGCAAAACAGATCGGTTTTGTCCATAAGATTTGGTCCACCAAAACCCATAGTTTGATGGATTTCAAATTTTTTGGGTAAACTTTGATGAATTAGCTTTCATTCGATCCGTTTTGAGAGTCATTAGGATCCATATGCTATTTTTAGAAATTGTTGAGAAATCAGTTGACAGATTTGAACCTAGTCTCTTTGTGCTTGAATTTCATAAAATCTATAATAGTTATCGATGTTCCGCTTTTTTGGGGATGATTCCTAACTCATGTATCTATATGCCGATGTAAAATCGTGAGCACACGATCGAGTTAAGGTCATCTTCCAACCGTTTGAACTTGATACAACTATTCTGGAATTTTCTAAGTTTAACTACAAATATGATTATGTATACAAAATAGTCTTACCTTGATCACTCAACAACAATTGATGAATAAAACTTGGTTTAGAAATCATCTAGGATAATTGGATAAGAGATCAAAAGCTTGAATTAACTTGATTAACATTATTCATGGACTTCTATTATACTTCTATTATGTTTTGCATTCATTTGTCAAATGATACCAAATTTCCAGAATAACAGAGTCTGGTTAAAATACTTTTTCAGAGACCTTATGATCATAATATGTCCATGGGTTTATTTTTTTCATAAACTTCAATGAAATAGCTTTCTTTTGACACCAAATAGAGCTTCACATGATTTTTGTAGAATTAATTATGATTTTTACAAGAACAGTGGACAGTCCTGATCCACTGTTCCCAAAATATTTATTCTCTAACTTTAAAAATGGTAATGAGGTCCCACTTTTTGGTGAAGTTCCCTAAGACATGTATCTAACTTTCTGTAAAAGGGTTTTTACCCAGATTTTGGTTAAGACCACTTTTGATAGGATTCATTAGAGGTTGCTGAATCTGAAAATTTGTTTGATGACATTTTCTTCTTATTTATCATGCATATCATTTGTGCGTTTGTATTGTTGCAATGCTTGGGTATTCTTTGGTGTCTTAGTGCAGAGAATTGAACGCCGTAGACTTCAACTTCGATTCTTGGGTTTGCCTCTTCTACATGTGGCTTAGTGCCCATGTAACATGTATTTTCTCTATCCTTACTCTTAGAATTTTTTCTAGGTTTACAACTTTGATTTCAACGATACATTTCCTTTAGGATAGTCTCCGTTTATCTGCTTATTTGATAGAGACATCTTATCTAGGATTGTTGCATGATTGCATTACACGTTTCCCTTCTTTTTTCCTTTTGCGACTCCGCTTGAGTCAACCCAATGTAAGTCTTCTTGTTCCCTTTTGCATATCACGACATGTTTATTTTATTTTGCATCTATCCCGGGCAGGACTAGCCACTGTAAGTATACCTCTCTCTTATATTGGATGAGCATCCGCTTTCTACTTGATTTAATCTCTTGAAATGATTTTCATTAGATGTTCCTTTTTGCCATGTATATATTTATCTAGTATGATTGAGGAAACAACATCTATTAAGAATTAATAACAAGGATATTTGAATCAAGGTCTACCATTCGGTACGGCGAGGAGAGGGTGCTTTAGTCCTTCTTGGGCTCCTTCCCATCTCGTACCAAGACCACCAAACCTTGTTTCTGGTGATGAAGGGCGAGTAACCTTATTCAACTTTAGGCGAGTCAAAACTTGGGTTTCCTAATTTCCGATAAAAATTAGGTGGAAACTCTTTGTCTCTAGAACCACGTGAGGAAGTTCTAGTTTCCCTGAAGTGTGCTCCCTTGGGATCCGTCTCGGGACACTATCGAGGGTAAATGCCAGAACTGCCCGAGCGGTGGATTGGGTCCACAATCAAGCAACTCTGCTGGGGATTGGAACATGAAACTTATGGTTTCTTATTCTTTGAGGGTTTGACTTGAGCCAATGAATATCCTTGTTATTAATTCAATAATCATGTTGTTTCTGCCTGCATTTGCAGTTGTATTGTTCTTTCACCGCTACTGCTTAAGACCATTGCCTTAAGGGTAGAGGGCCCTCTTTTCTCTATTTGTCAAGAGTTTTGGTAGCATGTAGTCACCGTTAGCCTTGTACCGCGTGCAGTATATAGAGCCCATGTGTGAACGGCATGCCCTCGAGGAGGCGGTCAACCACATCACTGAGCTTGCTAATGGACCCTTTTATGAGGCTAAAACCCGGCCTTTGCATATAGTTTCTATAGAACCCTTCAATTAGGATCTTGATTTTTAATCTTTGATTAGGATAGTATGATGAATTATTTGCGGTTGCCCGTAAGGGATTATGTGGATGATGAGGACGTGTATGCGAAGGCATCATTAAACCTTGTATGGTGGATTCCTCTAGGGTAGTATGGTCTTTATTCGAACACCCAATCATTATTCAAGGACAATTTTGAAAATTTTTTAAAATACAAGTACTTCTGTGAAAAACCCAAGTCTCTTGAAAATTCTGGGAATATCCCTTTTTGAAAGTTCGCTTTGAAATCAATTTTAAAATTCTCCCAGATTTTAGAGAATTTCAAAAATCCCTACCTTGGTTTTTCAAGTCATTGATAATTCAATTTCAAATTCTCAATATTTTAGGATTTCAGATTTCCTACCTTGAATTTTCAAGAATCACGATTTCATACCTCAAGAATTGATGGTTTAACTTGATTTTGAAAAATTACAAATCTCCCCTAGATTTTCATTTTTGCAAACCTAAGCTATCAAAAATTTCAAAGCTAAAAATCCTTGGATAATGATTGGATTAGTAAGGTGATTAGCATACTCAAGGAATCTTATGTGTTTATATGCTGATATGCTAGGTCTAAGCTAGATTAAGGTGCATTGCATTTAGATTAGATTACATTTCATCTGCATTGCATGCACTACACGAGCATTGCATATACGACTCACGAGTGTGACATCTCTAATATACTTTCAAAAAGAAAAAAAATTGCTTTCCTCAGAATTTTGAAACTTGAAAAGATTACTTTGAAAAATGTTTTGAAAAAGGAAATGATTTTCCATCTTTGATTTACTTTTGTAAAAATCATTCTTTGAAAATTATTTTTGCAATAAAAATACCTGATTATTTGAAAACTCCTAATAAACCAGAAGTGAAGATAGGACCAAAGAGTTGGGTCAGAGCTCCGAACAGCCGTTTAATCAGATCAGGGTTTGAGGAAGGAACAGCCGAGTCGACTAGGATTGAGAATATGGCCTACGAAGCTGATATGCAAGCCAGGTTGGTTGCTATGCAAACTGCATTGGATCAGAGTAGAGAACACAATCGGGAACAACTGGCTACTATGATGAGATTGATTGAGCAACTGACTATTCCGCCACCACCACCGCCTCCGGTGCATAATGAGGAAGAAGACTCTAGGGAAACAGTCCAACTAAAAGTTCAGCTAGATCAGGAAACCCAAGACAAGCTGGCCAAGATCGACAAGCTTGAGAGTGTGATCAGGAAAAGCAAAGGGGTGGATGAGTATTTATTCGATGTTGAGGGATTGTGTGATGCTCCGAAAGCCAAACTCCAGAAGAAGTTTAAGATGTCGCATATTGAATGCTTCAATGGAACCGGAAATCCGAAGAGCCACCTGAGGCTTTTTGTAGGGACTTTGTAGCCTATGGGTATTGGGTCTGACTTCTTTGCTCTGTTGTTTCCAAGAGTTTTGAGTTGGGCAGCACTTTCATGGTACTTGACGCTAGAACCAACTGTAACCAGAGATTGGGAGGCATTAGCCAAAGCTTTCATGGCTCAGTATTCGTACAACCAGTCATTTGATGGAACTGCAAGAGATCTAGAGACCACCAGACAGGAGTATAGGGAATCCTTTGCAGGTTTCCTTACTCGTTGGAGGGCTAAAGCTACTCAGATGACTAGCAGGCCGACGGAAAAGGATCAGGATCGAATGATCATCAAAAATCTACAGCCCGAATACTTGGAAAGGTTAGAGATTCAGTCCATTGTGAGCTTCGAACATCTATTTGATGTAAGGACCTTAATAGAAGATGCCATCAGAGATGGGAAAATCAAGAAAGAGAACACGAGCAATCGGTATAGAAAGACAAAAAGGCCAGTCTATCAGTCTGCTGACATCAACACACTATCTCCTCAGTCTTTCCAGAAAGAGCGCCGAAGCATTTCTAATGCAAGGGGAAATCAAAACCAGAAGCAGTCAAAAGAGAAATGAGAATTTTCTGATTTGGGAATGTCGCTAAGCATCGCACTTGAGAAAATGCTAGAAAAGGGGTATCTGCAGAAATTGGAACCCAAGCCAGAGCCTAATCCACTTCCATCCGGTTTCAAAACTGAGCTATATTATGACTTTCATCAAGGTCGTGGACATAGCACAGATAGATGCTGGAGACTTCGTCATGAGATTGAAGATCTGATTGAAAGAGGAATCATCTCCCCTCCTCCCGATCAGCCGAATGTTCAGAAGAATCCTCTCCCTAATCATAAGGGGAACCTGCCAAATGTTAACTTTGTAGAAGAAGGGTCTCAGATTTATAACCCAATGGTCTACATCACATCCTTGGATCAGCCAGCCGCAGATGTCTCGCTTCCTGAAAATGCTATAATTTGTATCTTGAGAAATGTGGAAGAGGAAGAGTGGGTTGAAGAAGCACTAGCCTTTGAAGAAGAGATAGCCAACGGAAATCTCACGATCAAATAGTGGGATCCCAATACCATCACTGATGATTCAATATAGTAAGAAGAAGAAAAGCCCATAGAAGCAGTCACCAAGGAAGAAAACATTAAAGAATTGCTAAAATTCGTCGAAAGCCTTGAATTCAAAGATGATGATCTCATTGTAATGATGAGAGAAGAAGAAGACTGGTGGTATGATGATAAGGATGATTCTGTTAATAATACCATAATCCCTGATGACTCTATCTGGAAAGTCACTGCTGGCACTGAAAAGTTAGCTAAAGAACTTGAGTATATCTAGATCGCCAATGAAGCTAATCACTTGACTCGCTCTGGGCGTCATTTCAAACCCCATGAGTTAGAAAATTGCGAAAAAGAAACATGGAAAGAGAAAGAAGTCGTCAAAGCAAAAGAGGCTAGTAAAGGAGCCATGAGTGAAGAAGAGGATGAAATCCTAAAGCAGTTGAAGAAAACACAAGCCTAGATCTCAGTATGGGGATTGCTTATGACCTCTCACAAACACAAGCAAGCTATGCTCGATACGCTCAATCGATTGGCTGTTTTCGTCAATACTACTCCTGAAGATTTAGTGAACATGATCTCTGCAAAGTCTCGCAAGCCTATAATCACATTCATAGATGAAGATTTACCGCCGGAAGGAACACACCACAATACGGCTCTCTACATCACTATACACTGCCTAGGCAGTAGAGTACCAGTTTACCTAGTGGACAATGGATCAGCTTTGAATGTATGTCCTCTCTGAACAGCTCTCAGAATGGGACTATCTGTTTCAAAATTCTTGCCATCAACACAGACCGTGAGGGCCGATGATATTACTAAATGGGCTATTGTGGGAATGATTAGGTTGAAAATTGAAGTTGGACCATTGAACAAAGAAGTTGAATTCCAAGTGATTGATATTCCGGCTAGCTTCAATATGCTATTGGGATGTCCATGGTTACATGTAAATGAAGTAGTTGCATCCACTCTCCACCAGAAAGTCAAGTTCATCTAGAAAGAGGATGTGGTGACAATCTTTGGAGATAGCTGGATCAAGAAAGAAGGGACAAGCCATAGCCCTATACTAGAAGTTCAAATGCCAGAGGAAAAAAATGAGTTAGGAGGACTCGACTTTGTGGGAATGATAAATCAAGGGGCTCAACAAAAGAAATCTATTTGGGATAGACTCAGCCTTGACAAAGAAAAAAGACTTCCTGATACATCAATTTTGGCGAAGAAATCACTCCGTTCAAGAAAAAGAAGTCGTTCATCACCGAACGTGAGTATAGAAAGATGTTTGATAAAGGAAACACAGTTATCAAAGATCTACAAGAAGAAGTAGGACAGAATTGGATCCCTGAAGTCATGCCATTATACTTTGATCAGTATGCAAATCCTAAAGTAGCTCACATGGTGCGAAAGATGAATTATTTCCCTGGAATGGGACTGGGTCGTCGTCAACAAGGAATAACTGAACCACCTAACTTCCATGAGCAGAAAGATAAATCTGGCCTTGGGTATCAATTGACTGAAGAAGATAAGAAGAAGATGGTAAAAGGAAAAGGGCCGATGGTTGTTTTTGGGCCAAGAATCCTGAACGGGTATTTCGTAAAAGAAGGAGATGATTTCCCTTCTGTGGTTTTCCTGAACCATGGTACGATCCGGCTACCAAGAACATCAAGCCTGGGTTTGAGATTTTCTTCGAACATGAGTCTCCGACTATGAAGATCCATTCTTGTGTGCTCCATCTGTCAAGAAAGAGAAGAAGGATTGGGTTGATCTGATGACGAGTGATGATCTGAATATGCTGATGGGTGAAGAATTGAATATGCTAATGAATGCCGAAGAAGCACCGGGAAATGTAAAAGAAATCAAGCCAATAGATGGAGCTCTAAACAAATGGATAATAGAATCATGAATAAACAAATCCCCTCCCCCGTTCCCCCGGAAGTTTGTAAAGGCCAATATGAGCCATGATGTTAAGTCTGCTTTTACTTTTGATGTACTCAAAAATGTTAATGAAATGAACGAAGATTTTGCTTACTATTCTATGTCTGATGATCTTGATTTTGAAATTTCTGAGGATTTGCAAAGAAAAATTGAAAAAGAAAATGAATCTGCATGCAAGATTATTGAAGAAACTTTGCTAATAAATTTGGGTAATGAAGATGATCCACAAAATGTCCATATTGGCACCACACTCACTTCACAAGAAAGCAATGAAATAATCAATTTATTAAAAGAATTTAAAGATGTTTTTGCTTGGTCTTACGAAGATATGACAGGCATTGATCCAGAGATTGTCCAACACCACATCCCTCTCTTTCCCAATTCAAAACCTATTAAGCAGAAGTTGAGACGCATGAGGCCTGAATGGACTTTGAAAATTAAAGACGATGTTGATAAGCAGTTGAAAGCTGGATTCCTGATGGTAACCCAATACCCTGAATGGGTAGCTAACATAGTTTCTATGCCTAAGAAGGATGGAAGGATCCGAGTATGTGTTAACTTCAGGGATTTAAACAAAGCTAGTCCCAAAGATGATTTCCCACTCCCGCACATAGATGTTTTGATCGATAGCACAGCGGGGCATGAGTTGTTATCATTCATGGATGGTTTCTCAGGGTACAATCAGATTTTGATGGCACCCGAAGATAGAGAAAAGACCACATTCACCACTCACTAGGGGACGTACTACTAGCGAGTGATGCAATTTGGGTTAAAGAACGCGGGAGCAACCTATCAAAGAGTTGCTACTTTACTTTTGCCCCCTCGAACCATTTCTTCAATCCTTCGCCCTTCTTTTGAGCTTTAAGTATCCGATGAATGAAGGTTTGGTTGCTCCATAAGACATCCAAAAGGTCGTCCATCACCTAGTCTTGTAGCCTGAATGTCGAATTCTATTAAAGCTTCTAAGGCTTTCCATTCTGTGGACACGCGAAATCGCTCATCCACTCTTTTTTTTGTTTTGGTTTCAGATTGTTTTGAAGAAAATAAGAAAAAAAAGGAAGGTCTGTTGAAAACAGATACAGAGTCGCCACTTGGTCTTTAAGGAACCAAGAAACCTAATTTGACTCACCCAAACGGATAAAGGGCACCGGCCTTTCATAACCAAAGAACTTGGCTCGGGGTTTCGGTACGAGAGAGGAAGGAGCCTTTGTCACGACTAAAACACCCTCAACTCGCCCCATCTTTCAACGGGCCTCAATTAGCATCCAAATAATTATCTTATACTATGTTTGGTTCGACAATTAATACTATGATAGTATATTACATCACACAAGAATTTTGAAATGGAAGATAAAAAGATAAGATATCGTTCATAAGATCTTAGCCGAATATCATGCAATGCAAAAGTGAAAGATCACACGAATAAACCTAGGAGAATTGTCTAATCATATGTCAAGTAATCAAGTTTTTCTAATCAAAAGGGACATGAATTGTTCTTGAAACAAATAAATCAAAGAAAACAAGGATGCTTAGCAAGCCAGATGATGCATGTTAATCTTTAAGAAAAGAAAATCTCTCAATCCTCGGGACGGATGAGAAAGGAGGATTAGATCGAGGGGAATCATGAACATGTGAACATGATCATTCCTTATAATCTTCTTAGATTAGGAGTTACAAAATACCCCAAATCTTGCAAGAATGCAATGTATGATCCTAGAATGTGCAAATGTGGTAGTGTGTTTGTGTACATGGACTTTCTAAAGTGGCTTAGAAGTCTAAGATATGCATGAATGCATGAAGAAAATCATCATAGAATATGTACAAATATGGTATGGACCACTTCCCAAGACATGAACAAATTTGGAGTACATGTAAGCATCAAATCAAAGGATGGAAGTAAAAGTATGCTTGTTGTGAATAGTGGATAGAAGTAACATGATCTTCTGGAAATTGAAAGGTGGGGTTAGGAGTGTTCTCAATGCATGATTTTTTTATGCATATCTTTCTTATTGTGTCTATAACACAATCCAAAAAGCCAATCTTTAATAACTATCATAGATTGATAGAAATCATTTAAACAATAGAGGTTATTCAGAAACAGAGTCCGTACTGTCGATTGGAATATTAGAAACTCTTAGAAAATGAAACCAAAAGATCTAGAGGCCCATATTATACATAACGTTCCCTAAGAGATTTAAGTTCAAGGGAAAAATAAGTTGGGATCACTCGTTTTGGAAAAGTTTTCTGTAAAACAAGTTCAAAGTCAACCTAGCTACTGTGACAGTAGAGGCAGAATGTTTGGAAGAAATGTTTGGACAAAAATGGACCCCTTTCAAGTTCTTCCAAGTCAAACCAAAAATCATGGGTGTTCTATAATGAGTTAGAAAGACTTTACAAGTGGTCTTGCATTCATATATTGAGTATTGAACTCAAAATAATTCTTTGAAGTTAAATGACTCACTATTTTGAAGGTTTTGAGAAAACAAGGTTTATTTCGTAAAATCAAAATGAGGGGTTTTAAGAGGGGGGTTGTGAAATGGGGGTTTTGAAAACATATTTTCAATACTTAATGAAGATTATAACCACTTAAAATGTCAACATTTGACTCACATCAAGAACCTCAAAGATTATTGAAAAGTATTATTTCCATTTTAAAGACAACTTCATGAATACATAGGAATGTATTGGAGTTGAAATCATCATCTATCAAACATGTTTTTGAGGTCAAGAGCTACTATCCATAAGGATTCACTCACCTCAAACTTCATGTCATCATCTAGATGATGATAGAGTAGTGAGTAAATAAAGAAAACAAAAAAAAGAAATGAGGTAAGAGAAGATGAACAACAAAGTAAGCAAACAAGTATATAAACAATCAATAGATGATATTCAATGATGTGTTGGACTTGTAGCTTGGTGTTTCACTCATATGTGGTGACATTGGACATGGAAGTAGCTTCCTCTCTCTTAAATGCTCACTAAAATGGTGGTTGGGTGTATTGAATATGAAGTAAATGGAAGTAATGAAGTAAAACAAAGTTTAGAACTCACTCACTTGTTTGGAAACCAAAGAAGGAGGCTTCTTTTCTCTCTATTCTAACCTTATCTCTACAACTTTCTCTCTAAAACTTTTCAAAGCTTGCATTTGACGCCCCAAAATGAGAAGTCAAGGGGAGTTTATATAGGCCAATTTAGGGTGGTTTTGGGGTTTTAGAAGTACTCTCATTGGTTCCAAACATCTGTGAACATAGAACTACGTCGTTTTGGTTTCTAATTAATCAAAATGAACCCCCAAAAGAAATTATAAAAGTGGACCATTCTTGGGGAGAGTGCCACAACAGCACTGGGCCTGTGCCACGGCAGTAGTGGGACAGTGCCGCGGTGGCACTGCTCCTCATTCGTCCAGATAATCCTTTTTAGGCCCCCAGAGGTTCCGGTATTCGCAAAAAGGCCCTATTTCGTCCGAAATTCACAGAAAATGCATACGAACTCCAAATTGAGGTTGTGATATACCGTTGGGAAGGTAATGGAGTCTAATTTACATAAAAAATAATTTAGAGATAGGTCACTTTGAGAGGTTTTGCGGTATTCGCGATAAAAGCCGATTTGATCGCCTTTTTTACCTTCAAAAATTCATAATAAATTCGTTTTAAATCCAAAAATTATGTGCGACATACCATTGGAAAGCTATTGACCTCTAGTATCTATGAAAAATATTTGAAAAATGATACGGTGCTCCAGTTTTAAAGTCAACTTTTGGTCAAACTGGCCAAACTTGGGATTCCCGGGAAGTTCTTGAAACCTCTGGGACCTCCCAGGAGCTGACGCTTTTGTTCAATTTTCTTTTAAAACTCATTTAGTATTTCTCACATGATCTAGAATGATCCCAACACTTTTTGGTGAATTTGGACGATTTCGGTCAAACTTGGTAAAACTTGGTCAAACCTTGGTCAAACCAGTCAACAGGGAATTTCTAGGAACTTCCGAGACTTCTGGGGGACTCTAGGAGCCGACAATTTCATCCGGTCTTGCTTTATAACTCATTTTATTGCTTTTCTTACGATGTAGCGCGTTTCTAGAACATTTGGTCTGAATCCGGGAGCGTTCGGGCCTTCAGGGGTATTTTGGTCATTCTGAGCATTTTGAGAGATAGAACTAATTTCCAGGAGTCCTCTTTGAGTCTTTTCGATCATTGTGAACCACCAAGATATGGGTCTACTAAATCTGATAGCCGATAAAATGGGGTGTCTACAGTTTGCCCCTCGTTGGCATGAACTTTCGAGGCAACGCATGTCGCAAGCGAGTGCCAAAGCTTTGAAGAGACAGGTCTTTTGGAGGGTATAGATTTAGGACAAAAGCATTGCAAAAGATGCAATGATAAAAAAAAAATAGGAAATCGAGGTCAGTGCCGGTCGTGGTCTGCGTGAACTGCCTACGTATCCCAAGGGGAATTAGACCATGACGTAGTTCGGGGCACAAAGGAATAAATCGCACATGCACAACAAGACAGGCAGATGCTATGTTATGAGGATGATATGCAATGCATGGATGTGTCTTGAGCCCTATCATGTTAAGTGTTCTGATCCTAGTATGAGTGAGTGCTAGTGTTTCCGACTATGATGCAGTGGCCGACTTGGATAAAGATATAATGGCTTGGAAGACTCTAGGTCTCAGGGTAAACTTCTTAAATTTTGAGAAACGTGCTTTGTAAGTGAAATGGATCAGATGCAAGGTTTTAGAGGATGATAACCAAAGGTGATCGAGGGATGTTGTGATAACCGATAAGTGCAAAAACTATGATAATGGACAAATGAGAAAGCTCATGCTAATTAGGAGACACGGAGTCGTGGAACGACGGTGCTCGTCTTTGAAAACTGGACTCGGGCAATGTTCCGGTTGTTCCTGATGACCGATCTTTAGGAGTCGGTTCTACTTTCGCTACTTTCTGCTGGGGAAAGTGGGAACTAGTATCTTTTTGTATTTGTCTTCAGGGGATGGCGTAGGACTCTCAGAGAATCTCTCTTTTCTTGATCGAGAACCAGGATCCATCTCTAAATCTCTCACGGTTGATCAAATCTTCCAATGCTCAATCCAAGAGGGCTAGTCGGGGCCTCCGGGAGCTGGTATCTCTATTTTTGTCTTCAGGGGATGGCGTAGGACTCTCAGGGAATCTCTCTTTAACTGTTTCTTGATCGGGAACCAGGATCCATCTCTAAATCTGTCACAGTTGATCAGATCTTTGCGATGGTCGGTCCGAAAAGCCGATTCGGACCTTCAGGAGCTGATATCTTTTTGTTTCTATCCTTGGGGGATTAACTAAATCTGCTGGGGATAAAATGAATCTGTTGGGGATAAAACCTCATAAATCTTGACTAAAATGAGCCACCGGGGCTAATCGGGACCAAAAACGGGCTGAAACGGATCAGAACAGGCCAAATCAGGCTGAAACGGAGCGAAGCAGGACCCGCAGGGAACAGTGCCGCGATGGCACTGGGCCACTGCTGCAGCGGCAATGGGCCACTACCACGGCGACAGTTGGCCAGTGCCGCGGCGGCACTGGGTGACCGGACTTCATGTGTGTATATCTCGGGTTTTTGAGCATTTCAAGCTCATTTTTGGCCATTTCGGGGTGCTTTCGGAGCCAAAATCTGTCAAAACGCAGCTTGTGCGCACTCAGGTGAGTAATCTTTTCCCATGATTGGAATTTTGATTAGTGTTTTGGTTTGTTCCATTTTTCAAGAAGAAAGTTTGGTTTTAGCTTCCATTTTTCTTGCAGATCCATGGCTTCGAGCTCAAGGAGATCATCTAAGAAGGCCAAGGAACGAATGAAAGTCGAGAGCCAAACCCTGAACTTGATTTTACGGGACCCCCAACGTCATCTTTCGACCGCAGCTCTAGCGAGCCTGGTATGTGAAGCTTTCGACAATTAAGGACTATTTTTTGCATTCTGCTAGTTTTATGAACTGTAGCGTGCACCTAGAGTTTGTTGGATGAACTGTAGCGTGCACCTAGAGTTTGTTGGAAGCTTATTTTGTGCTCGTATGTCGATTTTGTGAAGTTGGATTTTGGGTTGTGAATAGTGATTTTGTGCTAATTTTTTGCCATTTTTGGTGTGTGCAAGTGCCGAAAGTGTCAATGAAGGGCCATTGTAGCCTTGTTTACGCTTTTCTATGGTACACCCAACTCTCGCCTACCGTCAAGAGAATGGTAGACAATGCTGGGTTTGGCGGCTTTGCCCGTCTAGTTTCAAAGAGTACCAACGATCTGGCGCATTTTTACGCTCTTGCTGAGAGATGGTGGGACACCACCAATACTTTCCATCTGCCATTTGGTGAGATGACAATGAAGCCTTTTGATTATTCCATGATTACTGGCTTGAGGGTTGGCGAGAAGCGCCTAGTCTTGGATTACTTCTATGAGATTGACCCTGAAGCTGTAGAGATGCTGATTGGGGCTGTTCCTTCTAATCTGGAGAGGCACTGGTTCCCTTGTGGATGGCTTTATCGGGCCTATGGGAAAGGGAATCACAGCCTAAAATAATTCTCAGCTTTTGAGGGTATTTCTTCTATATGTCCTTGGTTGCTCAATTTTTGCAACACGGAATGACCGGGTGAGCTTGAGGCTTCTTTCTTGCCTAGTGACCATTGGTGAGACCCCCTCTTACGACTGGGGTGGTGCTGCCTTAGCCCACCTTTACAAGCATATGGGTGAGGTTTCCCAGGGTGATATCAAATCGACGGGGGGTTTCTGCCGAGCTTGGGAGGTATGTACTCTAACCTCTTTTATCTTTCGACTTTTTGATTTTCGTACTTCTTATCTTTTCTGATCTTCCCTTTATCTGTGCAGCTTTGGAGCTTTGAGTACCTGAAGATGTTGGCTCCTTCCCCTGCTGATGAATCAGGTGAAGATGAAGACGGCATGGCTCCTGTGCCTTTGTTCTCTCGGGGCTTGAGATGGCTGAGGGATGTTGTCGGGGTAAAGAGCGGGGCTCATCGGATTGTTCTCCTTAGAAACTTCTTATCTAGGCTGACAGCTGCTAGCGTTGATTGGACGCCTTGGGAGTGTGTTGCCTATGCTACCCCCAGAGGAGATACAGGCGGTCAGGCCCCTTGCCTCTTGCCAACTTCTGATGGAAAGTACCGAAAGCAGACAATGGTTCCTTGGCGAGCAAGTGTCTCGGCAGGTGGTTGGCGGTTTGAGGTATCGCATCCCTCATAATCCTCCTGTGATGGATGCTGATGACCTTTCTGGTGATGCTTTGCTGGCGGCCTTAGCTGGTACTGATGTTTGGGATCACTTTCTCTCTGAGACCGGCTATGAAACTTACCGTGGCCGCTTCCTGATGCCCAACTTCCCACTCCTGGATGTGAGTTTCTTTTACGTATTTGTCTCTATCCGTTGCCTATGTTTTGACTCATCTTTTTCCTAACTTGTTTTGTGCCTACAGCTTCGCGAGATGTACAAGAGATAGGTTCCCTCAGTTTCTGATCCTATCCCTCCTTGGGATTGGACCATTAATACGTTGGGTGCAGATGGCTCTCCCCAGGTTATGGAGGTGCCACGAGTCACATGTGGGTATCCCATCCAGCCAGCAGGCGTCCTCAATGTCCCTTAGAGTTATGCTGAGGAGGACCACGCCTTGGCAGCTGGCTTACAATCTTTGGTCCTCAGGCGAGACCATCGGGTATGTCTCTAATTTTGTGCTCCTTAAGGTTATGAGGTCCTAACCCTGATTTTACCCTTAACAGATGGATGGTATGCGGCAGTTCGCCACTAGTCAGATAGCGTCCTTGGTAAGTTTCTGACTCGACTTTGCTTTTATACTTTTTGTTGTTTCTCTACTGATTGCTTTCATTTTATTTATGTGTGCAGTATCGCGGGGGTGGTACCGACTCATCGAGGACCGGGCCAAGATGCAGAGGTGGCAGGAGGAGGCCATCGCTAACGTATACTCTGGGTGGCCCGACAGAGGATGAAGAACAGGAAGACTGAGGCCTCTTAAGCGGGGATTTTTGTTTTATCTCCATTTCATGTCTTCCATTGGGTTTTACTAGTGAATAATGTGTAGAATGATCTTTAGGATGATGTGTAGGATGATTTATCACCCTTGATAGAGCATTATGATGTTTTTCCTTTCGAGCCGGATAGTTTCCGATTTGAAGGCGCAGTTGTGTGCTTGCTTTGGTTGGTGGTCTTGTGACGATATATGTCCACTGTGATTCCGTGATTGTTGATGTTACTACGATGTGCAACTTTGTGATAGTGAGTGTGTTTACCTTGAAAGTGGGATAGTCTGTGAAACGGGGAGGTGCTGCCGAAATTTTGAATTTTGCTAGAGCCGCGATAGAAAATATGACATTGTATGATCCTGCTCAACTCACAGCTTAGCTGAACATCACGGATGGTGTGGAGCGGATCAACCTCTTCAACTACGGTCTGACCGAGCTATTCTCTCTTCACCAGAAGGCTCTGAACACTGAGTTTATGCGTGCCGCTATTGTCTACTGGGACCCGGTGAACCATGTCTTCAATTTCAACAGCCTAGAGATATGTACCCTATTTGAGGAGTTCTGTGCTATCCTTGGCTTTGATTCTGACTCTGACCTGATTCTCCCTTCTGCTGATACCCCCAGTCCCACACGAGACTTGGTTGAATACCTGAACTATTCCACTACTATTTCACGCCGGCTAATTCATGGTGAGGTTCTTGACATTGCTTCCATCATCGCCCGGTATGCTAGTCCAAGGAATCCTAGCATATATGATGCTACCCACGGGGTCACTCTGATATTGTGCATGACTTCACACTTTCTGTTCTCGAGTGCTTCTATCGACTTGGTGCACGTGTGCCTTGGGCTAAAATTTAGCAGGAATCCCATGGCCATGGTTCTGGCTGAAACCCTGAATGGTTTGGATCACGCTTTCAATCAAGGAACGCTTCTTCTTTCTGGGGCGCCTTTAGTGTTACAGGCTTGGCTCTACGAGCGCCTTCAGTTATGGACTGGTAATGTGTCGCCAGTTTACTTCTGCAGGGCTGTGCTTCATCCTTATTATACTTCTGCCGATTGGGTTGGCATGATGGGTGCTTTATTTGAGGCCAACATTTGCTGGATCGTGCGGCGTTGGGGCCTTCATGCTGCGACCACTAGTCTTGGGGATTACTAGAGAGTTTGACTGATGGGTCTAAGAGAGACCTCTTTCTATCATCCTCGTCGATTGGCCAAACAGTACGGGCGAGTTCAATAGGTCCCCCGGGGATTTACTAAGAGGGTCTTTTCTTCCAGAGTCGGAGCCACTACTATTGCTGCTTTCATCAGGGGCTGGGCCGGTCGAGCAAGAGCCTATTTCTAGAGACCTTTGAAGAAATAAAAGACACAAAATAAAACTAGAATTGACTGATTCTGCTTCTTTCCTCCAAGTGACTTTGATATTTGGGATTGCTTTCTGAAAGAACTTTTTCTGTTTTCATTTATCCCTGCTTATGTAATATTCGAAGTTTGTTTATCGGCAAACCTTGGTTACTTGGAGAACCTTATTTTATGCATTTGGCTTTCTGAAAACATTTATAGTATGATTTTGATCAGATTGTTTTGTTTTGGTACTTGTTTGGGCATGCTAAGATGATTTAGAGGCAAACGAGGCGGGTGGCTGAAGTTTGCCCCTAGTTTGGGATATGTATGGTTATGAGGTAGATGGTCGAAGTTTGCCCCTAGTGTGAAGGGTGATTTCTGGGTTATGGTAAGGACCGCGACTTTATTTTTTCTCACATGCTCATAATTTTGCCTAGGCGCCAGTTAGGTGACCTAGCGAGCTCTTTTCTCTCTTTTGTTATTGCTCACTTTGGATTTAACTCTAATTTCTGCCTAGGCATCCTTTTGAATTTTTGACCTAGCGAGCCATCCTTCTTTTCTTTTTTGAAAGTCTGCCTACATACCCCCGAGCGGGGATCAGGTCCAACGTAGTTCGGGACAAAGTCTTGAAGAAAAGGGGGTTGATTATGATGGTGTTGACCGAACCGATGCGGTTGCGTACGTATCCCCGAGTGGCAATTAGGTCGAGGGTAGTTCAAGGCAAGGTCTTAAAAGAAATTGGTTTGATTATGATGGTGTCGACTGAACCAATGCGGTTGCCTATGTATCCCCTAGTGGGAATCAGGTCAAGCGTAGTTCAAGGCAAGATCTTGAAAGAAAATTGGTTTTAGGGAATGGTCAAGCATAGTACTTTTTGAGGCGATCCGTGTTGATTGGTTCTTTGAATTCAACGCCATCGAGGTCCATAAGGTAGGTTGCTCCTCCGGAAAGGATAGCTTTGAAGATATAAGGGCCGACCCATTTGGGTTTAAACTTTCTGCGTGGATCAAAGATCGGGGCTCGCAATTCCTTAAGGACAAGGTCACCCTTGACAATTTTCCTCGGACGAACCCTTTTGTTGAAAGCACTGGCTATCCTCTTTTGATATATTCGGACATGGTCGATCGCGGCTTGGCACTTTTCATCTATGAGAGCCAACTCTTCGTGTCTTTCTCTTAACCAGTCGGATTCTGAAATTTCACATTCTGCCATCACGCGCAGGGATGGTAGTTCTATCTCGACTGGAAGTACCAGTGAGTAAGGAGTTGCTCCTGTAGATGTCCTTAACGATGTTCTGTATCCCAAAGTGCGAACGGTAGCTTTTCGTGCCAATCTTTGTAGGTATTGGCCGATTTTTGCATTATGGCCTTGACATTCTTGTTTGCGGCTTCGACTGCCCCATTGGTTTGAGGTCTATACGGTGATGACTTATGATAGGTGATTTTGTATTCCTCAAAAAGATCCCTGACTTCTGCTTTGAAATGACTACCATTATCTGAAATGATCTCATGGGGGACTCCATAGCGACAAATGAGGTTCTTCTTGATGAACTTGGCCACTTCCTTGGCCCCTAACTTGGTGTAAGATGCAGCTTCTACCCACTTTGTAAAGTAGTCGATGGCCACCAAAATGTATCGATTTTCGTTTGAGACCTTTAGAACAATTTCACCGATGATATCGATACCCCAAGTTGAGAACGGCCATGGGGAGGTCATACTATAGAGCAGAGATGGTGGTACATGCATCATGTTTGCGTGGATCTGGCACTTATAGCACCTTCTCACGTATTCACAACAATCTTTCTCCAATGTTGTCCAGTAGTACCCTTGTCTTACAATCGTTTTGGCTAGCATATGACCATTCATGTGTGGACCGCACACCCCTTCGTGTATTTCTTCCATCATTCTTCTGGCGCACTTTCCAAACAAGCAAGTTAGATTGTGACCATTGTACCCTTTCTTCAACAATTTTCCCCCATAAATGATGAACTGTGCTGCGAACATTCAAACTGCTCTTTTATCTTTCTCAGAAGATTCTAGGGGATACACTCCCTTTTCTATGAAGTCCCAAACATCTTGGTACCATGGTGTTTCGTTTTCTTCTTCTTCGATTGCGGCAACCATGTTGAATGAAGGCTCGTATCTTTGCTCAATTACTGAAGGCATCATCTTGACACCCACAGGAATTTTGATCATGGAGGCTAAGGTAGCCAACGAATCTACTAGCTGGTTCTCTTCCCTAGGCAAGTAGAAGAATGTTATGCTCTTAAAATATTTCTTAAGTCCATCGAGATGGTCATGGTAGGGTTTTAACCTCTCTTCTTTCACCTTCCATTCCCCTCTGGCTTGTGACACAATGAGATTTGAATCTCTGAAGACATCCAACTTTTGAACTCTCAATTATATGGCCACTTCCATACCCAGAATGTACGCCTCGTATTCAGCGGTGTTGTTGGTGGCGTTATAATTGAGCTTTACTGCCAGTGGGGTGTGGTCCCCATTTGGCGACACTAGAACCATTCCTACTCCGTAGCCTTTCATGTTGGCTGCTCCATCAAAGTACTGTTGGGTTTGTGCCCTCAAACCATTACTTTATATAGGAGACATTGACATTTTAATATATGGATATCAGCTTTACATTTTATGATGTATGTTTCTTTTATGAGATGATTGTTTAATCCATAAGTATCATAGTAAGTATTTCGTGTGTGTATGAGATACATACAATGAGATATGAATTACTATTCTTTGATACTTAAATCTTGTCACAGTGGATGATGAGACTGGATATCTCATCAGATATACACTGTAGCATCATTAACTACCATTGGATGGAGTGATAAATCTCAATCACTAGAGTGTGACTCTTGGTTAGTATGCTAGTGCTTATAGTGCATTGACGGACCTGAGTTTCCTATAGACGCTCAAGGCTGTCAATCAGTCGATAGGAACTCATAACTTGTGTAAGGTACGTGTTCTCAATCTTGAGATGATTATGAACACAGACTGTGGATATGACTGCTTTGACTTACCAATCAGTGAGGTCTATAGAAGATCAACACCTGGGTATCTTGGGTATGTCATATTCATAGGGTTGTAAACGTATATTGTCAAGACAGAATCTACCCTCTGTTTCAGAGTAAGCATTCCCTTGAGAATGTCACCAAGTTGATTACTGAGTACTGCAGTCTTGTTGATAAGAGTTATCAACATGTTTGGTAATCATGAGAGGTGAATGGGACTCAAGGATTATAAGAAGTAATCATGATTCAGGTTGACAGTAACTGTTTATCCGACTACCTGAATATGATTGCGAATGCTGACAGTAGAGGGACATTAGTACAACATACAAGTCTAGTTATCGCTTCGGATATGTTCTTTTGCGTTGGAGTTCAGTTATCATTTTATAGTGGAGTAAACGTTAACTGATCAGTCGATTAATTTGTTGATCAAAGAGTTTGGTCATGGGAGTTAATCAACTGATCTGAGCCAACAATAAAGAGCCTAGGAGGTCCCACTCTTAACTCCGCTAGGATGCTTGGAAAGGCAAATGAGGATGATGTCAAGACAGGTTCGATCGATCGAAGTTGTCTCGATCGATTGAAGTCTAGACAGGTTCGATCGATTGAAGATGATTCGATCGATCGAATGTTCGATCGATCGAAACCACTTCGATCGCTCGAGAGCTAGGTCGGTTCTGGGAATCTATAAATAGGCCAGCTGCATTCTGGAAAGGTGGTTCGTCATTTTTGAACGTCAGAAGCTGCAGAAACTGTTTTGGAGCCCCAAAACCTTCTGTATCCTCTCCATTAGGGTTCCCACCAACCCTAGCCCTTCCTGCGAGCATCCATAGGAGTCATAAGAGTGAAGACCATCTAGTGGAGGCTGCTGGAAGTCAGAGATCTCAGAACTGGGTTCAAGACAGTAAGGTATAATTCTTGTCCCCTCTTGTGCGCATCTATAGAGTTGATGGGTAGTAGATCCGGGCATGCCAATTAAGTTTTATAACTTGATTTTTCCGCTGCGCGTTTAAACTTAGAACTTAAACCGGTTTTTCCAACAATTGGTATCAAAGCCACGCTCGTTTGGATCTATAGATGCGTTTTTGAAACACTATATTGATTTGCATGTTGATTTTAGAACTGTTTTCGAAACGGCATTGTCACAGATCTGTTTCTGCAGTGTTATCGCAGCAGAATACAAATCTGTGATTGCATGGGATGCAAGGAGGATTCGATCGATCGAACATGTTTCGATCGATCGAACATCCTCTGTACTCGAGCGATCGAACAGTCTTCGATCGATCGAAACCTTCTGGTATTTGATCGATCGAATGAAGTTAGATCGATCGAGACAGATTCTTTGTCAGGTTCTCTGTTTCACAGTTTTAAAGTGTTTTGAAATTAAAAACTTTAATTTTAAAATATTCTGTAAAATTTTCAAATCATTCCGTGAAACAGAATGTTCAAGCGATTTAACAGTGTTCAATCGATCGAAGGTTCAAGCGATCGAACGGTCTTCGATCGATCGAACTGTGACAGAGAAGTAAGATGCTGTTTTAAGTTCTAATTCAGTATGTAAAGAGTTTATATACTGTGTGAATCAATTAAGTGTTTCAACAGTTACATACATTTGTTATGTATGTATGGATGCGTGTACGACTAACCCTTTTGCAGCTAGATTAGTCGCTATCTCCCATGGCACCAAATCATTTGAATATTTGTATTTAAATTGTTTGAGATTGGTGCATGTTGTAATTTAAGTTTGGTTTGGTTTTAAGGCATATGTAAAGGGCGCTGCGACTTCAATCCTACGAAAAGGAAAGTCGCACCGGTTTCCCTAGCCTTTTATTTTGTTGTTATTTCTATTTCTAGATAAATTGTAAACTTCGAAAGAATCATAGGACAAATGTAATAGAATTAGAAAATCCATGAAGATGGAACAAGGAGCCGTTGTCCATAAAGATGGAGCTGGAGACGATCAAACCAAAAAGGAGGTTCTATAGAGATAGAGCCATGGGAGATAGAGGCATTGTTTGAATGCCTATATTTCATTTTAGTTTTTTTGTTTTATGTGCTTGGTTTGTGATTGGCGTATAATACATTGTTGCATGCACGCAAAACAAGTTTTCTAAAATAAAATTCAAAAAACCATTTTCAACACATTAGTAAACATTAGATGTTTATGGGAAGTGTGTAGAAACAGATTTTCTCAAAAAGCAAAATCATTTTTACTAAAACTAGTGGGAGAGGGTCTTATTAATTACACCCACGATCTTCCATTAACGGTTCACTGTAAGATGAGTGGTGCATTATGTGTCACCTCGTCGGGGGTGATCATTCCATATGGAGGGTGCATTACTCATTGGTTACTAGGTGTGAACTTCTTATGATAGGATCAATCAGACGTGTTAGAGGGTGACCACCACACGGAGGCGCTACTTGAGACGGTTGTGATTGGATCCTAATTAATGGTACACACTAGCTAAGCTATGGATAAGGGATCCCACACGGGGCGTTGTTCAGAAACTTAGAGATCAAAAGGGATCGGGAGTCATAACTTGTTTTTGCAAGAGTTGCATAGCGGACAAGTCTTGATTAATCGAAAAATAGAAAATTGACCTCCACACGGAGGCTTTATTCTTTTGTTTCGATATTCCGGCGACTTTGTTTTAAAATAATAGTTTTAAGGATTCTTTTATTTCAAACTGTAAAATCCTGATATCTATATTTATTTTGTTTGTTTGATTTTCAGTAATCATAATGTCTGGATCTGCATTTAGTCCACTTGCCACCATACTCACTCAAAACAAGTTAACTAGAAACAACTACACTGAATGGAAACGTAACCTTGACATCGTGTGAACTGCGGAGGATCACATATATGTCCTCACCACCCCATGCCCCAAAGAACCCGCGGCAAATGCTTCGGCAGCTGCGAGACGCGAGTTCGACAAATGGAAAAAGTCGAATGGAATGGCTCGTTGCTATATTCTGGCCTCAATGGCTGGTGTATTGCAACACCAATTCCAATCGAATGATTCTGCCAGTGACATTATCACATCCCTGAAAAAGATGTTTGGGGAGCATGGCAGGCCTGCCAGACAGGTAGCCATGCAAAAGATAATGAGTGCAAAGATGTCGGAAGGGACTCCAGTCAAGGAGCATGTTTTAAAAATGATTGGTTATTTAAACGAGCTGGAGACCCTAGGTGCCAACATCGATGGACAGACCCAAGTTGACATGATCCTTAATTCGTTGTCGCCTTCATTCGCTCAATTTAAACTTAACTATAATATGAATCAAATGAATTTTTCAATGAGTGAATTGATGAGTTCTCTTTTGGCAGCGGAAGGGGTGATCAAACCTGGGGTCAACATTTTGAACGTTGAGAAAAGCGCTTCCTCCTCCCGATCTGTGCCAAAAGGAAAGAAAGGGAAGAAGAAAGCTAGCACTGGTGGTTCAAGTGTTGGACCAGTCCCTAAGATTGCAAAATCTAAGGGAAAAGGTAAGGGAAAAGGGAAGGTGGGTGGCCAAGGCAAAGGAAAGTGTTTCCAATGCGGTGAGAAAGGCCACTGGAAGAGGAACTGTCCAGAATTCTTAGCTACAAGAGTTCAAGGTATGATTGAATCACATGTGATTGAAGTAAGTTTTATAACGGATACTTCAAACACTTGGTGCATTGATTCTGGTGCGACTAACCATATCTGTAATTCATTGCAGGGGTTCAGATCAACCAGGAGGTGCAGTGATGGGGAAATCGTACTTACTCTAGGTTCTAGCGCAACCGTTTCTGCGGTTGCTATAGGAGTCGTAGTTTTAGAATTTCTAGACAATAAAATTTTGATTCTATCAGATGTACTTTACGTCCCTTCAATGAGACGTAATTTAATTTCAGTTTCTAATTTATCGAATAATGGTTATTCTTTTCATTTTGGAACTGAAGTTGTGATTAAAAGAAATAGTTCTTTTATATGTTCTGGTGTTAAATCAAATGGTTTGTATGTGATTACTCCCAATATTTCTGAAGACTCTTGCATGGAACTTAATAACTCAGTGGTTAATATACCATCCAAAAGAAAGAGACCTTCCACTAATCCAACAAGGCTTTGGCACATGAGGCTTGGCCATATCAATCTAAATAGGATTGGTAGACTAGTCAAAGAAGGGATCTTGGGCGATTTGGTTCTCGAACCAATGGAAGTCTGTGAGACTTGTTTAGAGGGTAAGATGACCAAAAGGCCCTTTCCCGCAAAGGGCAATAGGACCAATGCATTGTTGGAATTAGTTCATACTGATGTGTGTGGACCAATAAATATTAGAGCAAGGGGTGGTTATGAGTATTTCATAACATTTACCGATGACCACTCTAGGTATGGATATGTGTACCTAATGCAGCACAAGTCTGAAGCCTTTGAAAAGTTCAAAGAGTTTAGGGCTGAAGTGGAGAAGCAATTGGGCACACATATCAAGGCCATTCGATCTGATCGAGGTGGCGAGTACCTCTCTAATGAGTTTATTGATCACCTCGTACAGAATGGGATTCTGTCACAGTTGACTGCACCTGGTACGCCTCAGCAGAACGGTGTAGCGGAGAGAAGGAATCGGACTCTTTTAGACATGACTAGGTCGATGATGAGTTACTCGGAGTTGCCATTATTCCTTTGGGGTTATGCTTTGGAAACCGCTGCGTACATACTAAATCTAGTACCAAGCAAATCTGTTCCCAGGACACCACAAGAGATGTGGATTGGGCGCAAGCCTTCTTTTCAACATCTTCGGATATGGGGGTGTCCGGCACATGTGCTGAAAGGAAAGATGAGCAAGTTGGATTCTAGATCGGAAGTATGTTACTTCGTAGGGTATCCAAAGGGTACTTATGGATGGTATTTTTATGATCCAAGAGAGCAGAAAGTGTTTGTTAGTACGAATGCTATTTTCTTGGAGGATGACTATATCATGAACCATAAACCTAAGGGAAGGATAGATCTTAGAGAGATAGAAGGAGAGCCCTCAGTCCAACCCGTAGTTGATAACGATATAAATCAAGAAAATACCACTTCTTCACCCATTTCCACACCGGTACCTCATCGTAGTGGGAGGATTATCAGCCAGCCTGATAGATACATGTTCTTAGGAGAAGTTTTTGAAGCTGTGTCCATAGAATCTGAATCTGATCCTGCCACATACGAAGAGGCAATGAATGATGTTGATTCAGAACATTGGGCTAAAGCTAGAAGGCTGAATTAGAATCTATGGATTCTAATCAGGTCTGGGATCTTGTAGAACTTCCAGCCAATATTAAACCCATTGGTTGTAAGTGGGTCTACAAGAGGAAAAGAGCATCTGATGGAAAGGTTGAGACCTTTAAGGCTAGGCTTGCAGCAAAAGGTTATACTCAGAAGGAGGGCATTGACTATGAGGAAACCTTCTCGCCGGTAGCCATGCTCAAGTCCATCAGAATACTCTTATCCATTGCTGCATGCCTAGATTATGAGATCTGGCAGATGGACGTCAAGACTGCATTCTTGAATGGTAATCTTGAGGAGGACATCTATATGCAACAACCAGAAGGGTTCATAGCTGGTCGGAAAGGTAACTTGGTATGCAAGCTGCAAAAGTCCATTTATGGGCTTAAGCAGGCATCCAGGAGTTGGAATATCCGATTTGACCAAGCGGTCAAGTCGTTTGGTTTCATACAGAATCTGGATGAACCTTGTGTATACAAGAAGTGTGAAGGGAAAGTGATGGCCTTTCTTGTGCTTTACGTTGACGATATTCTACTCATTGGGAATGATGTAGCGGCATTGTCAACGGTCAAGGTTTGGCTAGCTAGTACTTTTGATATGAAGGATCTAGGAGAGGCGAGCTATATTCTTGGGATAAAGCTTTTTCGGGATCGCAAGCGAAAGATAATGGGATTGTCTCAAGCTGGTTATATCGATAAGGTGCTAACTAAGTTTTCAATGGATAATTCAAAGAAAGGATTGTTACCTTTCAGGCATGGTTTAGCGTTCTCCAAGGACCAGTGTCCAAAGACACAGGAGGAGAGGAATCGCATGATAGGAGTTCCCTATGCTTCAGCAGTGGGAAGTCTTATGTATGCGATGTTATGCACTAGACCAAATATTTGCTTTGCTGTCGGCATGGTTAGCAGATATCAGTCGAATCCAGGTCCAGAGCACTGGACAGCCGTCAAGCACATTCTTAAGTACTTGAGAAGGACTAAAGATTACATGCTTATGTACGGTGGTAGTGAGTTAATTCCAGTAGGATACACTGACTCGGACTTTATGTCAGATAAAGATTCGAGGAAGTCGACATCCGATCATCTCTTTACCTTGGGAGGTGGTGCTATCAGTTGGAGGAGCATTAAGCAGAAATGCATTGCAGACTCAACTACAGAAGCTGAGTATGTGGCTGCTTGTGAAGCCGCAAAGGAAGCTGTTTGGCTCAAGAAGTTCCTTATGGAGCTCGAGGTGGTACCAGCGTCGCTATCACCTATTACGCTTTATTGTGATAATAGTGGGGCAGTGGCTCAGTCCAAGGAGCCAAGGAACCACGGAAAGGGAAAGCACGTAGAGCGGAAATATCATCTTATCCGAGATATTGTTCAACATGGAGATGTGACTGTCACCAAGATTGCCACCGCTGACAATCTTGCTGATCCGTTTACAAAGGCCTTGCCACAGAAGGTCTTTGATCGTCATCTAGATAGTCTAGGTCTCAGATGTAATCCTGTATGGTTATGAGTGCAAGTGGGAGTTTGTTGGGTTTGTGCCCTCAAACCATTACTTTATATAGGAGACATTGACATTTTAATATATGGATATCAGCTTTACATTTTATGATGTATGTTTCTTTCATGAGATGATTGTTTAATCCATAAGTATCATAGTAAGTATTTCGTGTGTGTATGAGATACATACAATGAGATATGAATTACTATTCTTTGATACTTAAAGCTTGTCACAGTGGATGATGATACTGGATATCTCATCAGATATACACTATAGCATCATTAACTACCATTGGATGGAGTGATAAATCTCAATCACTAGAGTGTGACTCTTGGTTAGTATGCTAGTGCTTATAGTGCATTGACGGACCTGAGTTTCCTATAGACGCTCAAGGCTGTCAATCAGTCGATAGGAACTCATAACTTGTGTAAGGTACGTGTTCTCAATCTTGAGATGATTATGAACACAGACTGTGGATATGACTGCTTTGACTTACCAATCAGTGAGGTCTATAGAAGATCAACACCTGGGTATCTTGGGTATGTCATATTCATAGGGTTGTGAACATATATTGTCAAGACAGAATCTACCCTCTGTTTCAGAGTAAGCATTCCCTTGAGAATGTCACCAAGTCGATTACTGAGTACTGCAGTCTTGTTGATAAGAGTTATCAACATGTTTGGTAATCATGAGAGGTGAATGGGACTCAAGGATTATAAGAAGTAATCATGATTCAGGTTGACAGTAACTGTTTATCCGACTACCTGAATATGATTGCGAATGCTGACGGTAGAGGAACATTAGTACAACATACAAGTCTAGTTATCGCTTCGAATATGTTCTTTTGCGTTGGAGTTCAGTTATCGTTTTATAGTGGAGTAAACGTTAACTGATCAATCGATTAATTTGCTGATCAAAGAGTTTGGTCATGGGAGTTAATCAACTGATCTGAGCCAACAATAAAGAGCCTAGGAGGTCCCACTCTTAACTCCGCTAGGATGCTTGGAAAGGCAAATGAGGATGATGTCAAGACAGGTTCAATCGATCGAAGTTGTCTCGATTGATTGAAGTCTAGACAGGTTCGATCGATTGAAGATGATTCGATCGATCGAATGTTCGATCGATCGAAACCACTTCGATCGCTCGAGAGCTAGGTCGGTTCTGGGAATCTATAAATAGGGCAGCTGCGTTCTGGAAAGGTGGTTCGTCGTTTTTGAACGTCAGAAGCTGCAGAAACTGTTTTGGAGCCCTAAAACCTTCTGTATCCTCTCCATTAGGGTTCCCACCAACCCTAGCCCTTCCTGCGAGCATCCATAGGAGTCATAAGAGTGAAGACCATCTAGTGGAGGCTGCTGGAAGTCAGAGATTTCAGAACTGGGTTCAAGACAGTAAGGTATAATTCTTGTCCCCTCTTGTGCGCATCTATAGAGTTGATGGGTAGTAGATCCGGGCATGAAAATTAAGTTTTATAACTTGATTTTTCCGCTGCGCGTTTAAACTTAGAACTTAAACCGATTTTTCCAACAAGTACAACTTCCACTTTTCTTCTTTGATTTCCATGATATTCTCGTTCGGGAACGGGAAATCTCCATTTTCTTCAGAATCAATGGTGTGTTCAGCAAGATGTTCAGCTATGGTTCTCCCTTTTTTACCGATTTGCTTGTAATGTACTTGATATCGAATTCGGACAGTAGAAGTAACCAATGGGATATACGACCGGTCAGGGCGGATTTTTCGAGGAGGTATTTTAGAGGATCTATGTGGGATATGAGCACAACCGGGAAGGCCAGCATGTAGTGCCTCAGTCGGCGAGTGCACCAAACCAAGGCCCAATATGTTTTTTTGAGG
This sequence comes from Hydrangea macrophylla, assembly GCA_033977485.1. Taxonomy (NCBI): domain Eukaryota; kingdom Viridiplantae; phylum Streptophyta; class Magnoliopsida; order Cornales; family Hydrangeaceae; genus Hydrangea; species Hydrangea macrophylla. The sequence continues at coordinate 2,250,406 of CM066998.1, read as the reverse complement.
GTAGAGTAGTTGGGTTCATACCCAGTCATCCTCTTGCTAAGGTAATATATGGCTTTTTCGAAGTGGCTTTCTTCTCCTTCTTGGGCTAGCATGCACCCTATGGCATTCTCGATGACAGATAGGTAAAGAAGTAAAGGCTTATGAGGGATAGGCGGTGAAAGAATGGGTAGTTTTTGGAGGTATGTTTTTATTTTGTCGAAGGCGACTTGGCATTGGTTGTCCCATTGGAACTTCTCTCCTTTCTTTAGCAGTCGGAACAAGGGATCACATGTGGTTGTGAGCTTGGAGATGAAGCGGCTGATGAATTAGATCCTCCCGAGGAATCCTCTCACTTCTTTCTCATTCTGTGGCGGCGCCATTTCTAGAATTGTCTTGATTTTTGAGGGATCGACCTCTATCCCTCTCTGTGTGATGAGAAAACCTAGGAGCTTTCCAGAGGTCACACAAAAGGTGCATTTCTTTGGATTCAACCTCATCTTGTATTTGCGCAATCTTTTGAAAAATTTCTCCAGTGCCACCAAGTGCCCTTCTCTGTTCTTGGATTTTACGATCATGTCATCTACGTATACTTCTACTTCCTTACGAATCATGTCTTGCAGCAGAGTGGTGGCAGCTCTTTGGTAGGTTGCTCCAGCCTTCTTAAGTCCGACAGGCATTACCCTATAAGAGTAGGTCCCCCAAGGTGTGGTGAATGTCGTCTTTTCCTGATCTTCCAGCGCTATTAGAATCTGATTGTACCCCGAAAAGCCATCCATAAATGACAGTAGCTCATGTTCTGCGGTAATATCCACCAAGACATCGATGTGGAGAAGCGAGAAGTCATCCTTAGGACTGCTTTATTTAGATCACGGAAGTCGACGCACACATGAACTTTTCCATCTTTCTTAGGGACTGGCACGATGTTGGCGACCCATTCTGGGTACTCCATAACAATGATGAACCCTGCCTTGAACTATTTTTCTACCTCTTCTTTGACCTTGAGTGCCCATTCTGGTCTCATGCGCCTCAGTTTCTTCTTGACGGGTTTAGAATCAGGAAGGAGGGGAATATGATGTTGGACAATGTCGGGATCGACCCCAGGCATGTCCTCGTACGACCAAGCAAAAACATCTTTGAATTCTTTTAGCAAGAGAGTTAGTTTTTCTTTTTCTTTTTTATTAAGTGTCGAGCCAATTTATGGATTATCTATTTTACCTAGATTAATCGATAAAGTATCTTCGGTTATTTCATAAGCAGGTGGCTTTTCAATTAGTTATTTTAGTTCAATTGGGAGATCCTCTGAGGGATTTGTGCATTCACAACTATTAGACACAGAGGGGTAAGCAGAATCGTCTTTCATTTCATTCATGATAGGAGGAATGATTACATTAGACAGTGGTGGGTTTACAGCAGCCGACTCTGGTACAGACTCGATAATTGGAAGTACAGTCTCTGGGGGAACAGGGGATAGGGAGACACAGACAGATAACTCTACACCCTGGTTGCTCAGACCCTCCTCAATTGACTTGATCTAACCATCTTAGCTCTTGGCCCTCTTTCCTTCCTTCTCTTCAGTGAACTCTTTTCACATTTTCTCGATGGCTTCAGTGTCCAGATACTCCAACCAGTCTTCCTCTAAGGTTTTCTCGATTTCTTTGGGATAGAACGAATCTTGATGGGGGAGCCTTTCGCAGTTGGCAAAAATTTCCAGCCCGGGGTACCTTTTTCCAGTGGCCTGATGGATCCAAGGTTCTGGGAACCCAAAATAGGGGAAATCATCCCCTTCTTTGATGAATTGCCCATTCAAGGTTTTGCGGTATGGTGGGAGACTCCTCACTCTTTTCTTCCATGACCTTTGTAGCTCGAAGTCTTCTTCAGTGGGCTTGTACCCCAACCCAAAAGTGCCTTGTTGCCATTTAATCTGAGGGAACTCATGAATCCCTTGCTGCCGTCGGCCCAATCCCATTCCAGGGAAGTAGTTCATTTTGTGGACGATGTTGACAATTGCAGAGTGGATCTCAGGGAACCTGTCTTCATCATTGATCATGTGGACATCTTCTATGAAGAATCCCCCAATTTTTCCTTCTTCTAGCTCAGGTATTTGGATTTCAAAGATGGGAGCGTAGTTTGGAAAAGCTTCATTACCCCAACTATTGCCGAGGATGATTTTCACCTCCTTCTCATGAATGTACTTGATCATTTGATGCACAGTGGATGATACAGCTTTGTTGACATGCAGCCAGGGCCTTCCGATCAACAAATTGAACGAGGCAGGTATGTTCATAACTTGAAAGATTTCAGTGCTAACCAAAGATCTTACCCAAATTTGGAGAAAAATAGTCCCCATCACATTTCTCTTGGTGTTATCGTAGGCCCTCACAGAATGCACAGATGGTGTGATGTCAAGGATGTTGACCCCCAAAGCGGTGGCAGTCCTTAAAGCACAAACATTTAAGGCGGAGCCTGTTTCGACCAAACAGAATGGCACTTGCTGCCCCTTGCATTCGACGGTGATGTACAAAGCTTTGTTATATATAGACCCTTCCAGCGATAAATCCTCAACGGAGAAGGTGATGACCGGATCAGGGGAGAGTGCGCCCAAGAAAGCCACCATATCTTCTGGTACGGCGTCGATGGGGACCTCAATTCCAGCCAAGGCATTCAACACAGCTTGCCTATGCTTGTAGGATGTTACCATGATGTCCCACATCGAGAGATGTGCTTGGGTTTTCTTCAACTGCTTTATCAACTCATTGCCCTCTTCGATGATCTCATCCATTTTTCCCTTCCCCTTGTCTTTGATCGGACTTCTTTTGATTGCTTTAGTGGTAGGCTGCGGAGGCTGATAATGACGGCCTGACCTAGTCAGATGATCAATCTTGGTAGGAGTAGGTCCTTCTACAGTCCCATCTTCTTTGAACTAGTCACAATCTATTCCCATAAATGGTTTCTCCGGCTCATTCCAGATAGAAGCATCGCTTTCATTGTCGGGATCATACCATTTGAGGTCTACTACCCCTAGATCGTGTTCTTCTAAGAAGAATAGATCATGTTCATCAGCCAGGTATTGCTGCCACTCATCATCCCCTCCTTCAATCAGATGAATTCCCACAGATTTTGGGATGTCAATAAGAGGTAAAGGTTGACCAAAGGGGGTGATATAGGTAGCAGGGTTGAGGGATACATGGTTGGACTCAATGAGGCTGATATTTTGGTGGTTTGGTAGAGGATTTTGAGTGATATGGGGCTACTTTGGAGGTGGCTCAATGATATTCTGGTCAATGAGGTCTTGGATATCATGGCGAAGGCGCATGCAATCATCGGTGTTATGGCCAGGGGCTTGGTGGTAGGTGCATCTTTTGGACATATCACAGTTCGACGGGAGTGGGGTATTTCGAGGCTGGAGTAGTTGAAGGTGGCCCTTTTTAAAGAGGCAATCTAAGGCCGAGGAGAGGGGGATTTCTAATTTGGTGAAGTTGCGAGGAGGCTTCCTCGAGAAAGGGTGATTGGAGGAGTTAGCTTGGTTAGGACGTTGGTACGGCCTAGGAGTTAACTGCAAAGGGCATTGACATCCGGAGGGTTACGGGAGTAGTTGGGCCTTTTTTACTGACTCGGATGCTCTTCTTTTTTGATCTTTCCTTCCCTGATGGCATCTTCGATTCGAGTTCTAACTTGAAACAATTCCTCAGAGGTGGAGATGGACTGGTAAAACAATTTCTCATGGTAAAGCGGTTGCAGATTCCAGATTAGCATCGTTACCTGTTCCTTTTCAATCGGCCGGTGGGTCATTTGGGCTACTTTATTCCTCCATCTGCTCAGAAATGCAGCATCGGATTCATTGTTGTTCTGCCGAGTTGTTTCCAAATCCCTGATAGTGACATCAAGTTCTTGGTTGTAGGAATAGTGATCAAAGAATACCCGAACTATGTCTTCCCATGCCCGAGTTTTGGAAGCTTCCAAGGTAAGGAACCATGATTGTGCAGACTTCACGAGAGTTTGTGGGAACAGCATTGCAATGTGCTCATGAGTGCAGCCCATTGATTGAAAAATGTTCATACACAGCTTTACATGGCTTTTCAGATTTTTGGTCCCATCAAAACAGTCAATGGCAGGCATCTTGAAGTTTTATGGCAGCTTCAGCTTAACAGGCTCAAAAAGTCCTTCCAAGTCTTAGCATGTAATTATCAACCCCTTTACTCTTCCTCAATACGCTTTCCAGCTTGTCGACTTTGTCCATTTTCTCTTAGAACTTTGTCTCATATGCGGCCGACGGGGCCCCTTGAAACCAGTCTTCTTCTCCATTGCTCTCGGGATGTGGTACAAATCCGAACTGTGGTGGTGGGAACTCAGGAGGACACTACTGTGCTGCTGTTTCATTTCTTCCATAAACTTAAGGACCTGGGCTAGGCTATCAGATTGCTGGCTTATGGTGGCTCCCAATTCGATGACTTTGTTTTCTAGCTCTTCCTGATTCATGCTAAAGTAACTTGTTAGGCTGATTCTGACCAAACGATTATCTGAATTTCTGACCCAGGACGAAGATCCCAGCTATTGGCTTTGAGAATCTATAGTGACCCTACAGATTCGAGAGGATTTGTATCATATTCCGACAGTGATGACTTTAGATAGATAAATGACAGTGATGTTAACAGACGTGGACTGACTTGTGTAAGACTGACTGAGATAGTGCGTGCAGACCGATAGGAATGGTGCATGCAAATGAGACAAGCACGCGGATGTAAGCCCTAATCTATATGATGCTCCTATTTCTAACAGATAGCAGTTAAACAAATAAGGTCCTAACCATATAGAGTGTGCCAACTTTATTTTCCAGTATGATCACCAAGGGATAACAAGGGTTTCCAGGGTTTTATGAAGGCTTCTAGGAGAGGCTAGGCATTTCTGGTTGGTTTGGACAGAGTTTCTGAGAGAAACTGGCATATCTGGGCATTTCTGATTGGTTTGGACAGAGTTTTTGAGAGAAACTGGCATATGGTTATATTTGGGATATCTGGATAGAGTTTCTGGGAGAAACAGGTTGATATAGAGGGAGCGTGTGATAATGGTGATCATACTGTCTAGCAGGTTTTCATACTCCTATGTCTTAGGACCGACAAACAATGGTTGCGGTGTATATCTTTGTGATCATGGAGAAGACATCCTTGTCATGGTGCCTAGGTAGGTTAACTCAATGTGATCCCCTGTGAGTGATTGCCTTGGGAATCATAAGAAATAGGTTATGTTTTATGCCACATAAGCGTCTCCATCGCGCAGGCGATCCCGTCAGGGCATACAGTAGTTATATCACATTGTCCTATCTGAAAAGATAAATGAATAGTCCTATGAAAGGTTCTACAGGAATCTATATGCAAAGGCTGGGTTTAGTCAAAGAGGGTCCGTTGACGAGAGTTCCGATATACCGTCAGAGAGACAGTACGGAGGTTTTTACTCTTTTTGATATACCTTGGAATGTACAGTATCAACGGTGACTTATGCCCTGGCACAGCAAGACCTGAACAATGTCAGCGCCGCGTTTCAGACACAGTCGGAGGGGAAATGCAGAAGTGCAATGCGGTGAACCAGACACAGTAAAAAGATGATTTTAAGGATGCTTCTTATGAGTCAAACCTCTGTATTATTTTGTTTTGAAAATAAATATCCCCAACAGAGTCGCCAGATTGTGGACACGCGGAATCGCTCATCCACTCTTTTTTCATTTTGGTTTTAGATTGTTTTGAAGAAAACAAAGAAGAAAAGGAAGGTCTGTTGAAAACAGATACAGAGTCGCCACTTGGTCTTTAAGGAACCAAGAAACCTAATTTGACTCACCCAAACGGATAAATGGCACTGGCATTTCATAAACAAAGAACTTGGCTCGGGGTTTTGGTATGAGAGAGGAAGGAGCCTTTGTCACGGCTAAAACACCCTCAACTCGCCCCGTCTTTCGATGGGCCTCAATTAGCATCCAAATAATCATCTTATACTATGTTTGGTTTGACAATTAATACTATGATAGTATATTACATCACACAAGAATTTTGAAATGGAAGATCAAAAGATAAGATATCGTTCATAAGATCTTAGTCAAATATCATGCAATGCAAAAGTGAAAGATCACACGAATAAATCTAGGAGAATTGTCTAATCATATATCAAGTAATCAAGTTTTCCTAATCAAAGGGGACATGAATTGTTCTTGAAACAAATAAATCAAAGAAAACAAGGATGCTTAGCAAGCTAGATGATGCATGTCAATCTTTGAGAAAAGAAAATCTCTAAATCCTTGGGACGGATGAGAAAGGAGGATTACATCGAGGGGAAGCATGAACGTGTGATCATGATCATTCCTTATAATCTTCTTGGATTAGGAGTTACAAAATACCCCAAATCTTGCATGAATGCAATGTATGATCCTAGAATGTGCAAAGGTTATAGTGTGTTTGTGTACATGGACTTTCTAAAGTGGCTTAGAAGTCTAATATATGCATGGATGCATGAAGAAAATCATCATAGAATATGTACAAATATGGTATGGACCACTTCCCAAGACATGAACAAATTTGGAGTACATGTAACATCAAATCAAAGGATGGAAGTAAAAGTATGCTTGCTGTGAATAGTGGACACAACCCAATGGATGATATTTTATGGAGATCTTTATTATTATGTCTAGAACACAACCCAAAAATCCAATATTTAATAACTATTATAGATTGAGAGAAATCATATAAACAATAGAGGTTATTCAGAAATAGAGTCTGTACTGTCGACCGAAATGTTAGAAAATCTTAGAAAATGAAAACAAAAGATCTAGAGGCCCATATTATACAGAAAGTTCCCTAAGACATTGAAGTTCAAGGGAAAAATAAGTTGGGACCACTCTTTTTGTAAAAGGTTTTTGTAAAACAAGTTGAAAGTCAACCTGGTTGCTGTGACAGCAGAGGCAAAATGTTTGGAAGGAATGTTTAGACAAAAATGGACCCCTTTCAAGTTCTTCCAAGTCAAGCCAAAAATCATGGGTGTTCTATAATGAGTTAGAAAGACTTTTCAAGTGGTCTTGCATTCATATATTGAGTATTGAACTCAAAATAATTCTATGAAGTTAAATGACTCACTATTTTGAAGGTTTTGAGAAAATAAGGTTTATTTCTTGAAATCAAAATGAGGGGTTTTAAGAGGGGGGTTTTGAAATGGGGGTTTTGAAAACATATTTTCAATACTTAATGAAGATTATAACCACTTAAAATGTCAACATTTGACTCACATCAAGAACCTCCAAGATTATTGGAAAGCATTATTTCCATCTTAAAGACAACTTCATGAATACAAAAGAATGTATTGGAGTTGAAATCATCATCTATCAAACATGTTTTTGAGGTCAAGAGCTACTATCCATAAGGATTCACTCACCTCAAACTTCATGTCATCATGTAGATGATGATAGACTAGTGAGTAAATAAAGAAAACAAAAAAAGAAATGAGGTAAGAGAAGATGAACAACAAAGTAAGCAAACAAGTATATAAACAATCAATAGATGATATTCAATGATGTATTGGACTTGTAGCTTGGTGTTTCACCCATATGTGGTGACATTGGACATGGAAGTAGCTTCCTCTCTCTTAAATGCTCACTAAAATGGTGGTTAGGTGTATTGAATATGAAGTAAATGTTAGGGATGTATACTAAAAGCCATGCTTTATGTAGTTAATTTATTATTTTAATAAAATCAGTTATTCCATTTTTATGAGAATCTGTGTGGGCAATGTTTGTATTATATTATTTATTTAATATTATGCATGTGTGTCTCTCATTCTACATAGTAGGTGGTTTGGTGTGTAGAGTTTGGCTTACACACGGAAGATCAGACCACCAGATATTGTAGAATGTATGATTTTGGTTTACTGTCTTAGATGGGATTGGACACACCATCGGTAGGACTGCAACATGGTGTTGTAGTAGGTTTGTCTTGACTACGGGAAACGGTACAGTTTCAACTCACTATGCTGGTACACTTTGTGTATTAAACATGACCGACTTGGGGTAATTATCTTTATACTGACTTATAAGATAATTAATACCTCATGGCTATTATGAGTGCTTATGCTCTAGAACCTAATTTAATTTATAGATACGTACATTTGATATTTATACTTTGATCCCTAAAAGGGTGAGATCCTTAAATGGGTCAATATCTCATTGGATTGGGTGGCAATATTAATTGTGTGGTGGATATTAATTAATGATGGAATCCATGTCTCAATTTTGGGATTGATGATATCCCCTTGAGAAAGCTTATAAGTTTTGATCATGTCAAACCCTGCAGGTGGATTTTGTATCCGACATATCAGATAAGTTAAGCAGAGGATCTCAAGGAATTTTAAGAGATTAATTAAATGTGATTGTCAGTAATTATATTTAATTAATGGATATCTGTAATCTTAACGTGGGGATATAATAAGCATTTAATAACATGGAGCTCGAAACATATTTTTGAGATAAGGGTAGGAGTGTAATTATAATTCTTTAGTGGTATGAATTATAATTTATGGAAATAGGAATCTGATTCAGTTCAAATTAGGGTTTCCTAATTCCATAAGGAAGCTTATTCCTTATTGACTTCTTATGGTCCCTATCGTAGCCTATATATATGCTGCCTTGGCTCTTCTCTCAGATTGCGTGATTTCACATTCTAAGCTTCCCTTGACCTCCTAGCTTTCTTCTAGAAGGGTTTCCACTAAACCCTAGTCTCCATGAGCATTCAAGAGACATAGGAGTGAAGATCGCTAGCTTCAGACAACGCTCACTTAAAGAACGTCGGACTGCTCGATATTGATCGAAAGTTGCTGAATTTTTTACACGACGTTCCTGACGTCAAGACGGAGCTAGTGTAAAAAATTCAAGTAAATCGGAGATTGTTTAGTCCTCCTGACGAACACATCTTTGTCGGATCAATGTGATCAGGATTGAATCGTCACAGCAATCAAAGAGAGTGTTATAACTGGGAATAGAAAACAGAACGTAAAGAGGGAAGAGCAGAAAACTAAAAGGATTTCGAAAGAGCCCACACTCAGTTTGATATTCTGCCAGCAGAGGAATACGGTAGAAGATCGAGAGCTGTTATTGAGCCCGTGTTCTCGATTCGTCTACTACAGCAATCCATTTTTGCAGTTCAAGGTAACCCTAGTTCTGCCCTTGTAGGGTTATTATAGATTTCACAAAATTTTTTGCAATAGCTACTTATACGCACTGTCAACGGATTCTAGGAACACAGATTCTTCAGATGTCTAGCTGCATGTTTAATTTATATTAATTTAAAATGATGGACAACTACATGTGTATTTAGAAATAAACTAGTTTCATATTTTGAAACACATAAGTACTTTTTTTCTAAAATCATGAGAATAGAATAATTTTATTATCTACACATGTGTGTTTGACAAGTAAGGATGGACTAATCCATGTCAAGTGTTCCATTATTTTTTATTAATTAAATTAGAAGTTTTTTTTTTAAATTATAACCCTCATTTTTTTAAAAATTTTAAGTGGGAGAGGGAATTTATCAAGTGTAAATCCCATGGTCTCCATCACTGGTCTGTAGATGATATGATTAATTTTGTGTGATGGCTCTAGTGCCATCCTCCCCATCGGATGCAGTTGATCATGGAATCATCGGTACAAACTTCTTTAAAAGAATGTTTTGGGTGATTGTTAGTGTGGGTCACCTCTCCATCAGAGGTGTTCCTCACGGAACTCTTGACCTAGAATTAAGTGATGGTATACACTTAGCTATAAATAATAATATCCTCTCCATCTGAGTCACTGTTATTATTTATGGGACCAAAGAAAGTCAGCAGTTTAATTTTACTAGGCAAAGTACATTGCCAGAATAGTAAAATTAAAAGGCAATTGTCTATCTGAACAAATGATGGATAGTATATGGCTTCCCATCGAGTCATACTATTCGCGGTGTATCAGGTTGCTGGCGGATTCCTTTCAAACATGGTAGAGGGAACCAATATTTTCAATTCGAATCCATAGTAATTTTTTCCCAAACATAATTATTTATGTTATGTGATTCTCAGGCTTTTAAATGGGTACTTTTAATCCACTTGCTGTTATACTTAAAGAAAACAAACTTACTGGACCAAACTATATAGACTGGAAAAGGAATTTGGATATTGTGTTAACTGCTGAAGAGTATAAGTTTGTGATTACTCAAGAATGTCCTGAGCAACCTGGTGAGGGGCAACCGCTGAGGAAACCCAGGCTCACAAGAAATGGGTCAAGGTTGATGAGATGGCGCGGTGTTACATTTTGGCATCCATGTCAAATGTTCTGCAACATCAGCATCAGTCAATGACCAGTGCCTATGACATGATGGAGAGCCTCCGAGAGATGTTCGGGGATCAAAGTCGTGCTGCTAGGCAGGTTGCTATGAAAGACTTGATGAACACAACCATGGCTGAGGGGACGCCTGTAAGGGATCATGTTCTTAAGATGATATCTCTTCTTAATGAACTAGAGATCCTTGGAGCTAAAATTGACGGGGAAACCCAGGTCGATATCATACTCCAGTCACTGCCAGAGTCTTTTAAGCAATTCCGCCTCAATTACAACATGAATAAATTTAAATATACTTTGGCGGAGCTTCTTAAAGAACTCCAGGCAGCTGAAGCTCTCAATAGAAAGTCAGGGAGTGCTCTTGTATTTGAGAAAGGTTCTGCTTCAAAGCCGAAAGGCAAGAAGAAAGTGAAAAAGGCTCAAAAGAAGGCCGCGGATCCTATGCCAATCCAAAGGCCAAGAGGACAACCGGGAAAGCCTAAAGGCAAATGTTTTGTTTGCAAGCAGCCAGGACACTGGAAGAAGCAATGTCCGGTTTATCTAGCCAGACAGAAAAATCAAGGTAAATCTCATTTACTAGTTGTTGAATCGTGTGTAGCGGTCCGATCTACCGGTACCTGGTGTGTAGATACAGGAGCCACTGATCGTGTATGCAATTCTTTGCAAGGGTTCCAGGGAACCAGGCAGCTCAGTGATGGAGAGGTTTATCTATATATGGGAAATACTACGAGAGTAGCAGCAGTTGCAGTAGGAGATCTACATCTTAGTTTTGGTAAAGATAGGATTTTAATATTAAGAAATTGCCCTTTTGTACCTTCTATAAGAAGGAATTTAGTTTCAGTTTCTAGTTTAGTAAAGAATGGATATTCAGTTCATTTTAATAAAATAGTAGTTATTAAAGAAAATAAACATTTTATTTGTTCTGGTCAATTGGTGGATGATCTTTATATTATAAATCATGTCTCTCCTATACTGCAACTGAATGAATTGAATAACACAAATAGTTTTCCATTTAAGAGAAAAGAACCTTCGAGGATGAACCAAACGCATCTTTGGCACTTACGCCTTGGTCATATTAATTTGAAAAGGATTCAAAGACTGGTTCAAAATGGGCCATTAGGTTCATTGGAAGTGGAGGCACTTCCAGTCTGTGAATCCTGCTTGGAAGGTAAAATAACCAAGAGGCCGTTCTCGGCCAAGGGCTATAGAGCTAAAGAGCCGTTAAAACTGGTTCACTCTGATTTGTGTGGTCCTATGACTATCCAAGCAAGAGGGGGATTTGAGTACTTTGTCACTTTCATCGATGACTACTCAAGGTAGGGTACAGTTACTTGATGCGGCGTAAGTCTGAATGCTTTGAAAAATTCAAAGACTTCAAGGCTGAAACGGAGAAGCGTCTAAGTAAATGTATCAAGACACTACGATCTGATCGTGGTGGAGAGTACCTCTTGGGAGAGTTTAGGGAATACTTATTGGAGCAAGGGATTACATCCCAATTGTCTGCACCCCGAATGCCTCAACAGAACGGTGTAGCAGAAAGAAGGAACAGGACTCTTATGGACATGGTAAGATCTATGATGAGTTATTCGGATTTACCAATTTCCTTTTGGGGACACGCATTAGAGACAGCTGCATACATTCTAAACTTGGTACCATCTAAGTCAGTACCTACTACTCCCACGGAATTATGGACTGGGCAAAAGCCTAGTCTGCGGCATGTTCGGATCTGGGGTAGTCCAGCACATGTGCTGAAAGGGAACATAGAAAAGTTGGAATCGAGAACAGAAGTATGTTTCTTTGTTGGGTATCCAAGAGGAACTAAAGGTGGTCTATTTTATAGTCCTAAGGATCAGAAGGTTATTGTTAGCACCAATGCCACATTCTTAGAAGAGGACTATGTTATGGACCACAAGCCCAGAAGCCGTATTATTTTAGAGGAAATGAGAGGAGAGACACCGACACATTAATCTTCGATACCAATGGTACTAGAAGAAACACCACAAGAAAGAGTTATCGATATTCCATTACAACGTCGTAGTGGGAGGATTATCGAAACTAATGTAGATCCCGAACCAACCATTAACATGCAGGTTCCTAAACCAGTACATCGTGCAGATAATGGTGTATTAGGTTCAGAATCTTCACAACGAAATGTCAGTGATACACAGACACGGGTTGTGCCTCGTCGTAGTGGAAGGGTTATTATTCAACCTGACCGGTATATGTTCTTGGGAGAGTCTTATGGTCGGGTCCCTGATGAACAAGGTACCGACCCCTGTAACTACAATGAAGCACTCCAAGATAAAGATGCAGATCTTTGGAAAAAGGCTATAAAGTCTGAAATGGAGTCTATGTACTCCAATCAAGTCTGGGATCTTATAGAACCACCCAATGAAATAAAATCCATTGGATGCAAGTGGATCTATAAGAAGAATAGAGGAGCAGATGGTAAGGTGGAAACCTTTAAAGCTAGGCTTATTGCGAAAGGGTTCACTCAAAAAGAAGGAATCGATTATGAGGAAACTTTTTCGCCGGTGGCAATGCTGAAGTCTATCCGGATTCTCTTATCCATTGCTGCACATTTCAATTATGAAATTTGGAAAATGGATGTCAAGATAGCATTTCTTAATGGGAATCTTGACGAGTGCATCTATATGGTGCAACCAGACGGGTTCATCGCAAAGGGCCAAGAACACATGTTGTGCAAGCTTAAGAAGTCAAGTTATGGACTTAAGTAGGCATCCAGGTCTTGGAATATCCGCTTTAATCAAGCAATCAAGTCTTTTGATTTTGATCAATGTGCGGATGAATCCTATGTGTACAAGAAACATGATGGAAGCGTGGTGGTGTTCTTAGTACTATATGTGGATGATATCTTGCTAATCGGAAACGATGTGGGGGTATTATCTTTTATAAGGGTATGGCTATCCAGTCAATTCGATATGAAGGACTTGCGAGAAGCCGGTCACATCCTAGGAATCAAGCTTATGCGAGATCGCAAGAATAGGATGTTGGGCTTATCACAAGGCACTTATATCGACAACATTCTTGCAAGGTTTAGCATGCAAGATTCCAAGAAGGGATTCCTTCCCTTCAGACATAGAATTACTCTATCTAAGGATCAGTGTCCTAAGACACCTGATGAGATAGAGAAGATGAAGGAAGTTCCTTATGCCTCGGCAGTAGGAAGCCTAATGTATGCTATACTATGTACTAGACCTAACATCTGCTTTGTTGTTGGCATGGTTAGTAGATATCAGTCTAATCCAGGGCAAGAACATTGGACTACGGTGAAAAATATTCTCAAGTACCTGAAAAGGACTCGAGACTATATGTTAGTTTACCAAGCAGACAGTCTTGTACCCATTGGGTACACAGATTCTGATTTCATGTCAGATAGGGATTCCAGAAAGTCTACCTCAGGATATGTGTTTACCCTAGGAGGTAGAGCCATTAGTTGGAGTGAGGTGTGTCACTTCATGGCTTTGAGTCTAAGTGGGAGATTGTTAGGGATGTATACTAAAAGCCATGCTTTATGTAGTTAATTTATTATTTTAATAAAATCAGTTATTCCATTTTTATGAGAATCTGTGTGGGCAATGTTTGTATTATATTATTTATTTAATATTATGCATGTGTGTCTCTCATTGTACATAGTAGGTGGTTTGGTGTGTAGAGTTCGGCTTACACACAGAAGATCAGACCACCAGATATTGTAGAATGTAAGATTTTGGTTTACTGTCTTAGATGGGATTGGACACACCATCAGTAGGACTGCAGCATGGTGTTGTAGTAGGTTAAACGGTACAGTTTCAACTCACTATGCTGGTACACTTTGTGTATTAAACAGGACCGACTTGGGGTAATTATCTTTATACTGACTTATAAGATAATTAATACCTCATGGCTATTATGAGTGCTTATGCTCTAAATCCTAATTTAATTTATAGATACGTACATTTGATATTTATACTTTGATCCCTAAAAGAGTGAGATCCTTAAATGGGTCAATATCACATTGGATTGGGTGGCAATATTAATTGTGTGGTGGATATTAATTAATGATGGAATCCATGTCTCAATTTTGGGATTGATGATTTCCCTTTGAGAAAGCTTATACGTTTTGATTATGTCAAACCCTGCAGGTGGATTTTGTATCCGACATATCAGATAAGTTAAGCAGAGAATCTCAAAGAATTTAAAGAGATTAATTAAATGTGATTGTCAGTAATTATATTTAATTATTGGATATCTGTAATCTTAACGTGGGGAGATAATAAGCATTTAATAACATGGAGCTCGAAATATATTTTTGAGATAAGGGTAGGAGTGCAATTATAATTCTTTAGTGGTATGAACTATAATTTATGGAAATAGGAATCTGATTCAGTTCGAATTAGAGTTTCCTAATTCCATAAGGAAGCTTATTCCTTATTGACTTCTTATGGTCCCTATCGTAGCCTATATATATGCTGCCTTGGCTCTTCTCTCAGGTTGCGTGATTTCACATTTTATGCTTCCCTTGACCTCCTAGCTTTCTTCTAGAAGGGTTTCCACTAAACCCTAGTCTCCATGAGCATTCAAGAGACATAGGAGTGAAGATCGCTAGCGTCGGACAACGCTCACTTAAAGAACGTCGGACTGCTCGATATTGATCGAAAGTTGCTGAATTCTTTACACGACGTTCCTGACGTCGTGACGGAGCTGCTGTAAAAAATTCAAGTAAATCGGAGATCGTTTAGTCCTCCTGACGAACACATCTTTGTCGGATCAATGTGATCAGGATTGAATCGTCACAGCAATCAAAGAGAGTGTTATAACTGGGAATATAAAACAGAACGTAAAGAGGGAAGAGCAGAAATCTAAAAGGATTTCGAAAGAGCCCACACTCAGTTCGATATTCTGGCAGCAGAGGAATACGGTAGAAGATCGTGAGTTGTTATTGAGGCCGTGTTCTTGATTCATCTACTACAGCAATCCATTTTTGCAGTTCAAGGTAACCCTAGTTCCGCCCTTGTAGGACTATTATAGATTTCAAGAAATTTTTTGCAGTACCAACTTTTACGCACTGTCAACGGATTCTAGGAACGTAGATTCCTAACAGTAAATGGAAGTAATGAAGTAAAACAAAGTTTAGAACTCACTCTCTTGTTTGGAAATCAAAGAGGGAGGCTTCTTTTCTCTCTATTCTAACCTTATCTCTACAACTTTCTCTCTAAAACTTTTCAAAGCTTGCATTTGACGCCCCCAAAATGAGAAGTCAAGAGGGGTTTATATAGGCCAATTTGGGGTGGTTTTGGGGTTTTAGAAGTACTCTCATTGGTCTCAAACATCTGTGAACATATTTGAAAAATGATACGGTGCTCCGATTTTAAAGTCAACTTTTGGTCAAACTGGCCAAACTTGGAATTCCCAGGAAGTTCTGGAAACCTCTGGGAGCTTCCAGGAGCTGATGTTTTTGTTTGATTTTCTTTTAAAACACATTTTAGTATTTCCCACATGATCTAGAATGATCCCGAAACTTTTCGGCGAATTTGGATGATTTCGGTCAAACTTGGTCAAACCTTGGTCAAACCGGTCAACAGGGACTTTCTACGAACTTCCGGGACTTCTTGGGGTCTCTGGGAGCCGACGATTTTATCCGGTCTTGATTTAGAACTCATTTTATTGCTTTTCTTACGACGTAGCGCATTTCCAAAACATTTGGTCCGAATCCGGGAGCGTTCGGGCTTTCAGGGGTATTTTGGTCATTCAAAGCATTATGAGAGATAGAACTAACTTCTAGGAGTCCTTTTTGAGTCTTTTCGATCATTGTGAACCACCAAGCTATGGGTCTACTAAATCTGATAGCCGAAAAAATGGGGTGTCTACACACTCCTTAATTAAAAGCGAGGCTATTAGCCTTCGAGGTTTCCTGCTCAGAGCATCTGCGACTACATTCGCTTTACCAGGGTGGTACTGCAGATTAAAGTCGTAGTCCTTAAGTAGTTCCATCCAACGTCGTTGTCTCATGTATAGTTCCTTCTGAGAGAATAGGTATTTCAAGCTTTTGTGATCCGAAAACAAATCGAATTTTTCTCCATAAAGGTAGTGCCTCCAAATCTTAAGTACAAAGACAATTTCAGCCAATTCCAAGTCGTATGTAGGGTAGTTCAACTCATGTAGCTTTAATTGTCTGGATCCTAAAGCAATCACCTGACCATTCTGCATAAGTACACATCCTAATCCTTGATACGATGCATCACTATAAATAGTGTACTGTTCACCATTCTTGGGTATAGCTAGCACTAGCACTGAGGTCAACCTTGTTGGAAAAAATCGATTCCAGTGTGCAGCAAAAGGGAAGCTTACAGTTTAAAATTTTAGATCTATTTCTTGTTTATATTACACGCAATACATATACATACACATACATATATATACTACTTATATACGTATGTATAATCATACCAAAATAGATCAGTTGGATCCTTGTGAGAACTCTTCTCTTGAATTGATGAATAGCTTCTTTCTTCCTTGCGCTGTTGATGAAGATCTTCTTCTCCAAACTCCAGAAATCTTCACTCCTATGGCTTCAAACACTAGGGTTTGGTGAGAAACCCTTAAGGAACTATATGGGAAGGTCTCTAGGGCTTAGAGACTGATCTGGGACATCTAGGGCTTAGAATTTGCATCTCTTTTGATTCTATCCATAAGTCCTCTATTTATAACTTTTTTAAACAGACATACCACAAACCGGTTTCTCCCACAAACCGGTTCTTGGAACTTGTTACTAGTAACCGATTTGTCCCATAAACCGGTTTGTTGTTTCCCTTTTTCCCGTATTGTTCCTTTTAGCATTCTAACATCCAATGAGCTAGGAGTGGGACCTCTAGGATCTCAATTACTGGCTTCGATTAATCATTAACTCCTTCCAGTTAAACTCTTAACTAAGGAATTAATTATTAATCAATCATTATTAATTCCACTATATAATAATGATTGCACTCCAGTACATAAGAAGCAAACCACACATATATTAGTAGTACCTAGATTTGTACTGATACTAATGTCCTTCTACCTTTCCAGTATTTATATTTATCATTGGGATGTATGAATAACAACACTGTCTACCTAATAGATAAATACATCTTATAATCCTCGAGTATCAGTCACTACTCATAAATTACCAAATATGACTACAACAACTTGTTGACACGTCTGCGCAGCTCTCAGTAATCAACCAGTGACATTCTCAAGAGAATACTTACTCTGTTGTGAAGAAATATTCTTTACAAGAGGGTAGATTCCATATTAACAATATATGTTCCCAATACCATATACTTGATCACCCAAGATACCCAGGTGTTGATCTTGAAGACCTCACTGATTGGTAACTCAAAGTAACCAAGCATACAGCTTGCGTCCATTACTATCTCAGGATTAAGGTCATGTATCCTATACAAGTTTGAGTTCCTACTAACTGTGACAGATTTTCTTGTCAAAAGTTTAACTCACAATCCGTCAATGCAACTCATGCACTAGCACATTAACTTAGAGTCAACTACTCTTATGAATGAGATTC
The DNA here is from genome assembly GCA_033977485.1 of Hydrangea macrophylla. NCBI lineage: Eukaryota > Viridiplantae > Streptophyta > Magnoliopsida > Cornales > Hydrangeaceae > Hydrangea > Hydrangea macrophylla. The sequence goes on along the minus strand of CM066998.1, from coordinate 2,232,521 downwards.
ATCACTCTATCATATAGAAGTTAATCATGCTATAGTGTATACCTGATAAGTTATCCGGTCTTATCATCCACTATGACTTATTTGAAACAACAAGAAATAGTAATTCATATCTCCCATGTGTAATCCTATACACATATGAATTACATACAATGATGTTTAAGGATAACAGCCTAACCATTCATCTCATGAAATGACATACATAAATGCATTATAATTTGCATAGTCAAACTAACTAGTTTGAGGGCACAATCCCAATAATCTCCCACTTGCACTCACAACCATTTAGCATTACTTCTAACACCAAATGTTGTCTATGTGACTTATCGAAAATCCTTAGCTAGTAAGGTTTTGTAAAGGGATCGTCCAGATCAACGGCTGACTCAATCTATAGTACTCTCAACATCGTAATGTTGTACTATGTCCCCAAACAAAAGACGTCACCAGACTACCGGATTTTAACTTTCTCAAAATCCAAATCTGATTAGAAAATCAGAATTTATCACCGCTAATACGAACACCATCACCAAGCATATACCCTCTAGTTCTTCTCATGCCCTAAAGAATATGCTCTATGGTTTGTCCTTAAAACTGAACATAGTTTGGACCGATATCGGTCAAAATAACCATAACAGTATGATAGATATCCAGTACCTAATATCGCATACGTGAAGCTGCCCATAGCAAAAGTATATGGCATACCTATGATGCGACTTTTCTCACTTTGCGCCCTACGACACTAGTTCTGAGAGAATATTAGGACAAGTACAAAGGGTAAGAACCCTTTCTAGAAATTCCTTGCGTCAAAACTAGTCAGCAACTTACCAATATCAGAAGTCTGAGATAATCTCATTATCTCCAATGGAAAAGAGGATTCTAATGGAATCAAGCATAGCTACAATAGCATTGCTTTACCTTCTGATATCGTCCTCTTTTTGTGGATATCGCAGGCTAAACCACGTGTTTTAATTTAAAACTCTTTCAAATTCAAATTTTAAAATACAAGTCCCCACTTAATGTTAAAAGGAAAATTAAGAAACCATTTTAAAAGCAAATTGATCTTTTGGAAAACCAGAGATTTCTAAGTTCGGAGATTATGGAATGAGAGGGGAAGGAGCCCGGCAGACTAAAACATCCCCTCTCATCCTATCTCATGATAGGCCTCTACTTGACATCCTTTTTAATCAAATTATTAATCTAAGCATGCCCTCAACTAATACATATATACATATACATTACAAAAAGCATGTCTAAAAGGGTGTAAGATTGCTAATGATAAAATAGAATTCAAAATCACGTAATTCAATTAGCAAGCAATATGACATGCAATAGAGAACTAGGGAACTTACCCAGGATCCAACTGCGATATTGAAACATGTAATGCATACGAATAAATAAAGTCTAAGAAAAGGTCTCTAATCACATATACACATAAGGCAAGATCCTAATCTAAGGTATCGCATATAGAGTCCAAAATCAATTGAAATCAAAGAATAAAAAATAAACTAAAGAGAGGTTGAGAAGTCATACCTCGATAATGCTACAAAACAAAGGGTTAGTCCACAGGCTTCAAACATAATATGATAATAAATCCTAAACTTCTAGCTCAAATCTATCAAGCAGAGGGGGATTGACATAACTATGAATTCCTTTAATTAGTTGGAATCATAGCACGTCTATAGATATACAAGTCTCAACTAGGAGCCAATGTAATGTCCATATAGAGATGCCATAGTCCCAACATGATCATAAGGAACCCTTAGTTATGTCAATTAGGTTCAATTAAGTGAAACTTAAGCCAAGAATGAGTCCTAATCATGAACATCAACATATATGAATGAATGCATGGATATGAATGAGGATGAACTATGAACTCTTCATTAATTTGGATCACTTAACCTCTGGATTTAAGTCTAATTATCATTATTCAAGACATGGTTTAGATCCTAGGACATTAGGAGTCCATTAGGTTGAAGTTATTCAAGTTTTATCAAAACAGTGACAAAATTGCAAGAATTACAAAAATAGAAAAATCATACTTCCAACGGTTGGATCTAGAATATATTTGAGTATGTTATGCCTCTGTAAGTCTAGTTTCCAACCCAAAAAGAAAATCAAAGATTGAACGGTTAGATCTCTGGGAATTGAGCAGAGACTAGACACTACTTGATCGGGAGAGAACTAATCCTAAATATACGCCTTAATGAGCATTTGTTAGTACCTTTTTATCCTGTTTTTGTATATTTTTACTCTGTTTTCTAGTTTCTGACAGGTTTTGGAAGAAATCAACTGAACCAGGCTAAATAGGGTGAAAAGTCATCAAGAAAGAAGCTGAAAAACCAATGTCGCGCGCGCGGTCCGCGGGCGCGAAAATCAGCAAGTCGCTCGCGCGATCCGCGGGCGCGAGAATCCAGAAGTCGCGCGCGCGATCCGCTCGCGCGAGACCCCCAAGAACTCGCTCGCGCGATCCGCGCGCGCGAGGTACCCAATGTCGCGCTCGCGCGACCCGCTCCCGCGATATGCCCAAAAATCAAAGTTGTGTATTTCAGTATACTGAAGACTCCTGTGCAAACGAGACTGCTAAACGACGTCCAGACTGTAAATTACATGCGTTTCAGTCCGTTTCGAGTTGTAAAGGCTTCCAAAACATGTTGTAAATCTATATAAACTCTATTTTACTTCAATTAGAGGGTTGGCAACCATTATACACATTCATATACAACCATATACACATATACTTCCAGCCCTTGAAGAGGGAGAAGTAAGGAGAAGAAGAAGAAGACCAAGGATTTCCATGGCCTCCTCCATCAACTACTTGCTATCTACTACTTCTATGGCAGCTTAGATCATTGATCTAGGGTTTCAATGAAGCCCTAGATGAGTAATAGGGTTTTATTTATGCTTTTATTTTAGTTTTATTGTGTATGGATGACAGTCACATGTTTAGAGGATTTTTATAAATAAATCGTACTTACATTGATTAAATCATTGCTTTCGGAATTTATTCTTGTCTTAGATCTATTTTGACTGTGATGTGCTCAACGATCTATTCTTGCTGTGCTTGTTTAGATTGTTTACATGTGATGGTGCTCTAGTGATTCGTGCTATCAAGTATCCGAATAGTCCATGCCTAGGTTAGACGGATTAGATCACAACCCTAGTTTAGTGTGAGATGATTCGTGCTATCCGCAGATGGATTATGTTGGTGCTTGAACCATGATTATCTTCTTGTCGGAGGAATTGGGCTTGTAGCTACAATTCCCCATATTCATCCAACGTAATAAGCTAAAGTAATTCATAGATATTCCTATTATGAAGCTAGTGGTGGATTTGCAATCCTAGGTTTCCTTTAAATATTACTTAAAAACACTTTTAATTGCTTTCATAAGTTAGATTTATTTTTATTTAGTTTAATTCAAATCAAATCAAATCTGTTTTCATAATTAATTAGACTTAGGTTTAAAATTAAGTCGCTGTAGTAATCAATCTCTGTGGGTTCGACCTTTACTTCCACACTGCAAATCTATTGAAAAGTAAAGAATACTTTTATATCTTGATTTTGACAACATCAATTTTTGGCGCCGTTGCCGGGGATTGCATTACTACTCTTAGTTTTATAATCGTAGTTTAGTTAATTCGTAAATATTAGATTAGTTTTTATTTTTCTTATTTTCTGTTTTTGTTTTTAGTTACTAACTTGTTTTTCCTTTACTTTGTAGTCAACGTTTCCGAGTGGAGCAGCTAATTACATCAAAGGAGCTTACGCAAAAATAAAATAAATAAAAATTAAGTAAATTGCTCGCTTTAACTTCGCATCCAATCACTGTAAGTCAGGGCGCTGTGACGCACTATTTGCATTAGTTTAAGGTTAATTGCACTGCATTAGCTAGGAAACCCGGGGCGCTGGGCTTGACGCGGTCATTGCATTACAGGATAATTTGCATGCATCATAGTAGTTGAGTGCTTGTTATCTTAGTCGCGTGATTGCTTGCTATTTGTTTTTTTTTTGTTGAGTCAGTCTTTGTTTTTAGTTTCTTTTCTTTTGTTTTAGTTTATGTTAGGTACACGTTCAAACAAACCGGAATTACAACCTTTAGACTCTGAACTTGAACGTACATTAAGACTTCACAAGTCTTCAAACTTAACTTCTGGAACTAGGTTTGTAATAGACGACGATTTGACACCAAAACCAACGTCGTTATTTGAAACCGAAATACGTAATACTCTTCAAAAACTAAAGAAAACACGCTTTAAAATCAAACCAATTAAAATGGCTGACGGTGGAAATAACAATAACAATCAAAACGACGGTGCTAATCTGAATAACCTTAATATACCGCCACCACCTCCACTTATAAATTATTTTATTCCCACTACTTACACGCCACAAGCCGATATCGAATTACCGGAGGCGACGGCATCTCACTTTGAGATAAAGTCGTCTACGATCTCGCTACTACCTTCTTTCCATGGCCGTCTAAATGAAGACCCTTACCAACACTTAGGAGATTTTCAGGGTATCTGTTCTACTTTGAAATTACAAAACCTAGATAATGATGAATTAAAATTGCGGCTCTTCCCATTCTCCTTAAGAGACAAAGCGAAGTATTGGCTTCAATCTTTGGAGCCAAACACAATAAAAACATGGGAAGCCTTACACACCGCCTTTTTACAAAAGTTTTTCCCTATTATGCGTACAAATAAGATAAGAAAAGATATAACTAATTTTGTGATGCAAGATGGGGAATCACTTTATGACACGTGGGAAAAATTTAAAGAATTATTACGTTCGTGTCCACATCATCAGGTTCCCAAGTGGCAATTGGTTCAAGTCTTCTACGAAGGACTTATTCCCTCGGTCCGTAATACCGTCGATGCCGTTTGTGCGGGAACTTTCCTACACAAAAGCGCCGACGAGGCCTGGAAAATATTTGAAACGTTAAGCGAGAATTCGATGCATCAGGCTGTGTCGGTACGTTCTGAGGGGTACCTTCAACCTAAGCGAGAGGTGACAGTTGAGTCAAGTCAAGCAATTCAAATACAAGAATTAAATAGAAAACTTGACCGACTTATGCAAATGAACAAACCGTCTAATCTATCCTCTTTAGAAGTTTGTGCATTATGTTCTGAACCGTCCCATAATATATTTGCATGTCCTTCTGCATCTCAATATCCGGAATTTGTTGAACAACACGTTAATTCTATGCAACAATTTCCACAGAATAATTATAATCCTAGGTCGACTAATTTTCCAAATACGTACCGACCCCAATACCAACAAGGTCAATACCAACCACCTCCTCCACCTCCACGCAATAATGCCTTTGAGGAGAAGGTGTTGGCCTCACTTGAAAACTTTGGTTCGGTGGTTCAGTTAGTACACTCTCACACACAATCCATCGCAAAACTGGAGTCCCAAGTAGGGCAAATTGTTAATACGCTAAACCGCTTAACTGAGAGTAAGTTGCCCAGTCAACCTACTCAGCAACCTAAGGGGCAATACGCAGTGGGTAGTACGAGTGAGAGCGTGAACGCTGTTTCGACTAGGACGACTACTCGAGATGAGGAAGTTGTTGTAATTCCGGATGGGGGTGAGAAAGATAAAAACTTAAATTTGAATAAGGAGGGTGAGGGAACGAGTAGAATTCAAAAAGATAAAGGACCGGCCCCAACAAACTATATTCCAAGAATGCCATATCCACCAAACGTTGAGGGACCGTCACATTCGCCTAAGAAAGGGTCTAAGGTTGAGGATATACTCGAGGTGTTCAAACAAGTTAAAATCAATATTCCTTTCCTCGATGCTATTAAACAAATTCCCGCTTATGCTAAATGTTTAAAAGACCTATGTACTCAAAAGCGCAAAATACGGAGTCATACTCCTAAAAAGGTCTTCCTTACAGAAAAAGTAAGCTCTATATTCCAACACGCTCCTCCAAAATATAAAGATCCAGGTACGCCTACGATTTCATGTGTCATAGGTGACACTATCATTCATAGGGCTCTCCTTGACTTAGGAGCGAGTGTTAATCTTTTACCCTATCACGTCTATAAACAATTAGGTTTAGGTGAACTTAAGCCCACGGCCGCTACTATTCAATTAGCGGATCGTTCTGTTAAAATACCTAGAGGAATCGTCGAAGACGTACTAGTAAAAGTTGATCAATGTTTCTATCCCGTGGATTTTATGGTCCTTGACACCGAACCGGTGCTAGATGCTAGGAAGCACACTCCTGTCATTCTTGGTCGTCCATTTTTAGCCACGGCTAACGCACGTGTTAACTGTAGAACAGGGGTGATGAAAGTGTCGTTCGGGAATGTACAATTAAAATTAAATGTTTTTAATGCTGTTGATCAACCTCCCAAAGACGATGATTATCTAGGTGTGGAGGGTAGTGAGGTTACACGGAATATTGAGCCTAAGAACGTAATAAATATAAGTGCGGGAAATAATGTGGACGATGATGAGTGGATGAATCCTAATCCTGTGGACCCTAATGCGGAATCTACTCGGAAGGTAAGAAATCGATTCGAACATAATGACAAACCGTTAATCGATTTAATTCAAAGCGATGTAATTTCTGCTTACCACCGAGCTCTACCTGACATCCTTAGGGGTACACAGTCCGATATACGGCCTCCATAAGTCTTATGCTAGAAAGGTCTAGCTAAAGACGTAAAAGTTAGCGCTTCTTGGGAGGCAACCCAAGCTTTATTTCATTCGTTTTTCTTGTTTTTGGTTGTTTTTGGGTCTGTTTGTGTCTGTTTTGGACATTCTGGCTAGGTCTGGGGGTTGAAATTAATTTATTTTAATAGTATATACATATTTTTAGTTAAAAAGTGGAAAACTCCAATCTCGCGCGCGCGGCCCGCTCGCGCGAGACGTCGCTCGCGCGGCCCGCTGGCGCGAGATGGCCCCTTAGCGTTTTTCTTTTGCTTTTCTTTTTATGAAGCCTCAGGATCTCCTCGCGCCTGGAACCGCGGGCGCGAGGCACCTCGCTCGCGCGACATTTTAAAAAAAAAAAAAAAAAAAAAAAAAAAAAATTCTGGGAATTCGCGCGCGCGACGGCCGCTCGCGCGGACCGCGCGCGCGATTTTCCTATTTCTGCATATTTTCTTTTCTTTTCTGTATCCTTCTCCCGTACTTGTTCTGATAATGTTTTTGTTTCTGTTTTTGTTTTTTTTTTTTTAGCCATTTTAGATCGAGTTAGTTGTTGTTTTCCTTATTATATTTATACTTTTTCGTTTTATTTCTTTTCCTTTTGCTAGTTTAGTTTAGTTTAACTTAGATTTTAGATTTATTTGTTAAATTTTGGTTTCATTTCCTTTTCCTATTCTTTTGTAGTTCTTTTCATTTATCTAGTAGTCACAGGTAACATTGAACTTTATTGTCATATTCCTTTGTGTTCACCTGGTTGCCTGTGACGCCCCGCAAAAATAAGCGTATTTCCATTGAAAAATTAAATAAATCACACTTGATTCTTTAAAATAAAAATACAAAATTTCTTTAAAACTCCTAGCAGGTCCATATTCTCCACGGATCTCCTATATCATCCTTAACCTTATCTCCCTTCTAGGCTTCGGTTACCGGCACTGCCTGCATCTAAAAACCATACCGGGAAGTATACAATATGACATGAATAATAAAGGCTCAAAAGGATAATGACAATCAAATACATAGAACGACATCAAATCAATTGACCAGTCTCACAACCCAACTGCTCACACTAGCCAAACGCTCATACCAATAGCATCATACCAGGTTCCTCTTGATCACATAGCAAGAGACACCTCACCTCACCTCACCCGTCTCCAGTACGTCGGTCCCTGAGGCCTGTTGGACTGTTGGTAGGTGCTCCTTGCTCATGACCCTTTAGTCCCATAGCACTTAGCAATAAACACATACTCATTGATTCCAAATGAAAACACAACATAACTGCAAAAAGAGTACAAGTAGAGATAACAAAGAAATACTCCGGAGAATTTAGAAAGCATATTGTACACAACCCGGTACCTATAAATGATGTTGAGCAACTCCCAAACACTTCTCTTCTTCTTCTTCTAACTCGAGGTGTATGTATATCTATAATTGTGTATATATATATAAATCTCTCTCTATGTGACTCTCTCAAGCTCTCTATGCTAGAAGTGTAGAATGTGTGTGTTTGAGAGAGTATTTGAGTGTATAAATAGCCAAGCTTCCACTTGGAGACAATGGCCTAACAATCCACTTATTAACCACTAACTTCTAATTAATTGGTAGTTTATAAGGAATATGCAAGATGATGTAAACATACACTAATGCACCTATAACTCCACTAATATTAGTGTATAAATAACCAAGCATAATGGCCTAACAATCTAATTATTAACCACTAACTTCTAATTAATTGGTAGTTTATAAGAAATATGCAAGATGATGTAAACATACACTAATGCACCTATAACTCCACTAATATTATAAATAACCAAACATAATGGCCTAACAATCTAATTATTAACCACCAACTTCTAATTAATTGGTAGTTTAAAATGAATATGCAAGATGATGTAAACATACACTAATGCACCTATAACTCCACTAATATTAGTGTATAAATAACCAAGCATAATGGCCTAACAACCCACTAACTTCTAATTAATTGGTAGTTTATAAGGAATATGCAAGATGATGTAAACATACACTAATGCACATATAACTCCACTAATATTATAAATAACCAAACATAATGGCCTAACAATCTAATTATTAAAAGAGAAAATATTAGATTTAATTTCTAATATACTTTCTCATAAAAACTGCTACTGTAATCCTCGTTTTCTGCCCAAACGGTGCAGAATCTGAGAAAATTGCATTAGACGAAAAGTGTGCAGAATCGAGTTTTGCTTGGGACAACGCGGGCAGAACCTTAAATTTCCTTCGTTTTCCTAACAAAAATCTGAAAACAAAATTCTGCTACTGTTAAAATTAAAAGAGAAAATATTAGATTTAATTTTAAATATGACTCGAAAAATCTTAACTTCCAACATGAATACCAAATCATTTAATCTCACGCAACTTTTCCCAAAAAAAATAAATTTTTAGTTCATGACTTATAAAATTGAAAAAATGACCAAAATACCCCTGTGACCAATTTTCGCTAAAATCGCACACGAAGTCTAAATCGTCAATTTAAACATGAAAACACGGGTTACTACATTGCCATTGTCGAAATCGAGGTATTATCGTTCCTATCTTATGTACTCTCCTTTCTTTCGTTTTATTGTTTCATTGGGGACAATGAAAGGTTTAGGTTTGGGGGTATGCACACACATGCACGTTATTATGCACTAACGTTATTATGCACTAAAATTTTAAAATTTTCAATACGTGTGTTTAAATAAACGATGATTACCGACGTTTTTGCAATCTTAATTTGATACTTTTTGTTATGTAACTGTGATTTGTTATAGAATGGTAGACAAGAGAATATGTGGTTAAATATTTGCTAAAGTTATGATGAACCGTTTTAAGTTATGTATTGTTGTAATCGTAGTTTTATATCATAGATTTGCACATAAACCTATGCAATGCACGTAGTCATTTGAATACATGTTGGTTGTGAACTATAATATGATTCGGATTTCTAGATAACACATGGTGGAGACTAAACCCAGTGAGCTATTGAGCCTATCTTTTCTGTTTAGAGGGTTATAAATACATTGTGTTTGTCGAATTTCATTGAAATAGCGCATTAACTTGTTGTTTAGTCTCATTATTCTTGTCTTGGTTGATAATCAAGTTAAAATATTTGGTACCATGCTAAATAATCTTCCGTCGTACATGTTGAAGAATCATATAACCCTAGGAAATGACTTTAGGCCTTCTTTGTTTACTGCCGGCCGATAAAAGATAAAATTTCCTTAGTTTGCCCCTTGAGCCGTTAAAATGCCTCTTTTTCTTTGTTCACCATTATCCTCTTTAAAAGCTCCAACCTGATCAACTTGGAGTATACCACTGGAAGAGTGATCAACTTTTAGTAGTATTAAGGCGATGTGTTGATTGAGAAGAAGAAAATAAGATGATGTTTGGGGTGGGTGCCTTGTTATTCAATGAATATTCATTTGAGAAGCGAGAAAGGAAAAAAGGAAAAAGAAAACAGAATAAAAAGAGAAGGTTGAAAAAAAAAATGAAAGAAAATGAATGAAAAGGAAGGAAAAAAAAAAAAAAAAAAGATGAAAAGTTTGTAGAAGAAGAATGAAAGAGATCGAACATGCCTTACAATGCCATTCTAAACCTACCCAATTAATCCGTTCTATCCTTTTCCATTACCTGAGCCACATTACAACCTTTGAAAAAGTCCTATTTGATCCTAGGAAACATGGTTTGGATATGAAAACGATGGGAGAGGGATTAAAACATGGTAATGATTAATTTTTCTTGATTATTGGCATCTTATCCATGAGACTACTGTTCTTTCGTGTTATGCGTCCTTTTCGTGTCGTATGTGAGCGTTATTCGTCTTGAAAACATAACTCCTTTGCTCACGTATACTAGAGAAATTACACATGTTTCAGAGTGTTTCATTTTAGAGTGTAATTGACATAGTGAGATTCGTAGTCGAAGCATAGTTTGATGGTTATCCGAGTTATATTCTAAGTTTATGACATGCGCGTGTTCATCTGACTACCTCATCACACACGTGCAATTTTATGAGAAACTCTATTGATTTATACGATGCATGTGCTTGAGATTGTTCTTCATGATGTATGTAGACGTTTGATTCTATTTCTTTAATGGTCGTTATTCTATTTCGAATCATTGTTTTATAATAAGGAGTATTGAATATTATGTCCTTTTGTTTGAATAAAAGTTTTTAAATTAATAAGTTAATAAAGATGGTTGTGGGTAACTTGTTGACGAGAACCCTCACGAGACTTCACTCGTCCTACTAGGGACACCTAGGGGTTTAAAAGGCTTGTTGCATACGCTAAATGCAATCGTGATCCATACGAAAATGGAATAGATTTTTATTAGTAGTTTTTATTTTTAGTTTTGCTCGAGGACTAGCAAAATGTAGGTTTGGGGGTGTGATCGGGAGAGAACTAATCCTAAATATACGCCTTAATGAGCATTTGTTAGTACCTTTTTATCCTGTTTTTGTATATTTTTACTCTGTTTTCTAGTTTCTGACAGGTTTTGGAAGAAATCAACTGAACCAGGCTAAATAGGGTGAAAAGTCATCAAGAAAGAAGCTGAAAAACCAATGTCGCGCGCGCGGTCCGCGGGCGCGAAAATCAGCAAGTCGCTCGCGCGATCCGCGGGCGCGAGAATCCAGAAGTCGCGCGCGCGATCCGCTCGCGCGAGACCCCCAAGAACTCGCTCGCGCGATCCGCGCGCGCGAGGTACCCAATGTCGCGCTCGCGCGACCCGCTCCCGCGATATGCCCAAAAATCAAAGTTGCGTATTTCAGTATACTGAAGACTCCTGTGCAAACGAGACTGCTAAACGACGTCCAGACTGTAAATTACATGCGTTTCAGTCCGTTTCGAGTTGTAAAGGCTTCCAAAACATGTTGTAAATCTATATAAACTCTATTTTACTTCAATTAGAGGGTTGGCAACCATTATACACATTCATATACAACCATATACACATATACTTCCAGCCCTTGAAGAGGGAGAAGTAAGGAGAAGAAGAAGAAGACCAAGGATTTCCATGGCCTCCTCCATCAACTACTTGCTATCTACTACTTCTATGGCAGCTTAGATCATTGATCTAGGGTTTCAATGAAGCCCTAGATGAGTAATAGGGTTTTATTTATGCTTTTATTTTAGTTTTATTGTGTATGGATGACAGTCACATGTTTAGAGGATTTTTATAAATAAATCGTACTTACATTGATTAAATCATTGCTTTCGGAATTTATTCTTGTCTTAGATCTATTTTGACTGTGATGTGCTCAACGATCTATTCTTGCTGTGCTTGTTTAGATTGTTTACATGTGATGGTGCTCTAGTGATTCGTGCTATCAAGTATCCGAATAGTCCATGCCTAGGTTAGACGGATTAGATCACAACCCTAGTTTAGTGTGAGATGATTCGTGCTATCCGCAGATGGATTATGTTGGTGCTTGAACCATGATTATCTTCTTGTCGGAGGAATTGGGCTTGTAGCTACAATTCCCCATATTCATCCAACGTAATAAGCTAAAGTAATTCATAGATATTCCTATTATGAAGCTAGTGGTGGATTTGCAATCCTAGGTTTCCTTTAAATATTACTTAAAAACACTTTTAATTGCTTTCATAAGTTAGATTTATTTTTATTTAGTTTAATTCAAATCAAATCAAATCTGTTTTCATAATTAATTAGACTTAGGTTTAAAATTAAGTCGCTGTAGTAATCAATCTCTGTGGGTTCGACCTTTACTTCCACACTGCAAATCTATTGAAAAGTAAAGAATACTTTTATATCTTGATTTTGACAACATCACTACTCATAAAACTGCAACTCTCTGTCCAGAGTTTTTATATGATTTTCTAAAAATAGTAAAAATTTCAGTAACACTTTGATCTTTTTAGGGGGTTTTGTTAACATCTTAAAATTCATAGAAAAAATTATTTTGAGCCAAGAAAAGTTGATTAAGGCTCTGATTCACTTATTTTAAGACCGACTTACTATTCTGATTTTCTGGACTGAGAGTAACCTACTCCTAAATCATAGGTCCAAACCACCTTGAACATAGAATTTCTACAAGACAAAAATTACAAAGGTACTTAAGTGAGTTATGAAAATCCTCCAATTGGTCTCATCCCATTCCAATGGACCATGATTTAATAAAAAAATCTTTGATCACAGTTGGTTTATGGATTCACTGAACCATTATTGAATTAATGTTCATAGTTTGAATCAAACTTGACCCATGATTCCAGAGAGAACCAAGATCGAGTATGATGATTATTGAGATAAGTGATGAGATACAAAGTGACCCATGGACTTAGCCTTAATGGATCTCCATCATAGATCTCTCATTTGAAGATCTAGCGAGAGAATCCTAAGGTCTTACTCAATCCTATGGACTTTTGAACATTTGAGTTCTATTGGTTCCAACAACTAAACTATGAAAATTCTACATCTAACTCCTCTCTCAAACATGGTCCTTAAGGAATCTAAATTCATTTATTAATTCTCCTACCAAGTTGATGGTCCTTGGAGACTAAATGGGACTCAAATCTACATAAACCTTTGTGGAATATGGCATGAATTCTATGAGATTCCAAGTAGGGAGATCCAAGCCATGAGGTAAGACTTGAACCCAACTAACTATGGGTGGATATGACCATGATCAACCTTAATCTCCATATGAATCTTAGGATCATAGGAAACTAAAGGATCAAACTCAAAGGGACTCAATGAGATATAGAAGATCTCATGAATCTCAAAAGGAAAATAGAAATCAAGAATCAAAGTTTTCTTAAAAAAAAAAAGTCAAGTACCTATTCCTCAAAATCAATTCATACTTTAAACCCAAGACTTTATCTAGATACAAACCAATGAACTATCATGAAATTCAATCACAAATTCTATGTGGTGTGTGATGAAATGAGGTAAGAAGAGAGGTTTTGAAAATGTGTAAAGGCCCTAGAACTATGAATTTGTGATTGAATTAGCCTAGTTCTCTATAAGATGAGAAGGTTACCTCTTATAACCTCAGGGGATTCTTGATTATTTGATGAAGATCCTCCAAATTCTTCAACCTCTTCTTCAAATTCTTCAAACTCTTCAAAGTTTTCTTCAAAAAACTCTTGTTTTTCTCTTGATTCTCTCTCTAAACTTTAATGTATATCAATGGAGGGTGGTGGAAGAAAAAGATCCCTCTCATGGAGGTGAAGACCTCCTTATATAGACCATTTTTCAAGGGTTAATTGGGTAATTTTGGGTGAAAACCCATGTGCAAGAATATTCTATACGTAATTTAAAAAAATAGTCTGTTACAGCGAGCGGCACTCGCTGAGTTGTCTGCGAGTGCCGTTCCAGCACTCACTCGCTACGGCTTCCTCGCGTGCCGCGGCTGATAGAATTCATACCCCTTTTTAATTTTCAATATATTTCTTAACATGTTCCTAATTATCAAAAGCTTATATACTAATATACTCATACTTTAGTAGATTATACTAATGTACATCTATATACTAGTATATGCTTTAATACACATATTTTGTTTCTCTTTTCTTTTCTTTTCTCTTTTTCTCAATACTATTTTATTTTCCTTTATTCTAATTTTCTCCTACTTTTTGTTTTTCTTTTCAAAATCCTCATATTTTAAATTTGAAATCATTTCCCAGACTGTCCTTCCTGCATCTACTTCAATATCCGGGTTCTCCCCTGAACACCCAATCTCTCTCTCTTTTCTATTTTTAATTTGAAAACTTAATTTGAAGAATCTTTGAAGGACTTGAATTCTTTGGAAAATCTTTGAATTTCATCGGTCATTGTCGTCATCAGTCTTCAGACGTAACCAGCCCCTGGATTCGGCGGTTGGTCAAAATCGGGGTGTCTACACTTTTCCTTTTGTAAATACTTACACACTCCATAGGCAAAAGTATTTACTAAATACCCGGACATGATTGGAGTACAAACTCTCCAACTTCAACATTCATGGTTCAATGCTTTGAATCTCCATCGGACATTGCCCATTTGTAATTAGAAGGATCAGATTCAAAGAATCTGTCAGCTTAGCTAACAATCCTCCCACTACGATGAGGTGCCGGTGCAGGAATAGATAAAGGCCTAGTAAATTCTAGTTTGGATAATTTATAAATTGTTTTGAGAGACTAATACCTTTATTCCTTCTTTCTCAAGAATTATCTTCCTCTTTGGATACCCTACAAAAGTATCACACTTTCAATCTCAATTCCAAACCACTCATCTTTCCCTTGTGCACGAATGCCAGACAATATTATCCAAAGTTTCCGTGAAACAGGATTTGCATCCTATCCACAATTTCGGAGTTGTCTATAGGAAAGATTTGCTTCGAATAAGATTAAGTATATACATTGTAGTTTCCAAAGAGAAATATCAAAAATAGCGGTAACTCCAAATAACTCATCTCATGACCCAGTCATATCTAAAAGAAAACTAGTTACTTCTTTCCGCTGTACCATCCCGTGAATTCACACTTGGTGCGGACGACTGAGAAAGAATCTTATTCTCGTCTCACATGGATAATAAACTCATTAGACAGATACTCACCATTTTGATCAAATCAAAAGGTAATGACATCCTTTACCAACAGCTCTATATTTCAAAATTCTTTGAATTTATCCAAAGTATTGAGGCTTACGGTGCAATAGATAAATCCATATCAGTATTTGAAATAGTCATAACCATTTCCCACTCTAATGTTTATTGATCCGCGTATGTTAGTATGCCCTAATTCTACTAAGTCCTTGGTTATGTGATCTTTTAATGAAAAGATCTCATGATTGTATTACCCTCTAAATAGGATTAACATATAGGCAGTGGTTTCAACAACCAAATGAGTTTAGGATCTCGTCCTTCACACCCTATCTATCCTATTTAGATTAACATAATCTAACATGCCAATGGCTTACAGGATTAGTTTAAAGGTCCTATCTTTTAGATTGCAAAACACCAGTGAGTCATTTGAAATACTAAGTTAGATAATTTATGAGAAATCGGAATAAACAATAACATACTTGGTTGACAAGTTATCAGACACATATAAAAGAACAACTTCTTTTATTAACCATTTCTGTACCAAAATCAAAGGAATAACTATTACTCACTAATTTAAAGCTGAAATCAAATCTGATGATTACAAAGTTTTATTACAAATAAAACTACTAATCTAATCGTATCTCTTGCATCAGATCCCAAAAACAATTTAGAACCTCTAATCATTGCATTATCTCATTTATCTTAGCACCTGCAATAATTACAGATATGGTCAGAAACTTCAGAATTGATGCATCAAGTATTTGAAGTATCCATTGGACAACTTACTTCAATTACCTATGATTTGATCTTACCTTGCACATTGGCAGTCAAGTATTCGAAACAATTCCTTTTTCAATGCCCCTTTATGCCACAATGGAAACACTTTCCTTTTGGCTTGGCATCAGCCTTTCCCTTTTCTTTTCTTGCCTTCTTACCAACAGTTGGTTCGGGCTCACCTATCTCAAAGCCTTGCTTCCTCTTCTTCAAACTTATGCCCTTACGTTTAGTTTCAGAAGATAAAGCCTTTTCAATGTTCTCAACATTTGACTCTGGTTTGACTATCTCCTCCATTGCCTCAAGAGAGCTCATCAATTCACTCGTTGAAAAAACTTTTCATTCATTTTGAAATCTAATTTGAATTGAGTGAATGATGCAGGCAACGAATACAAGATCGTGTCAACTTGAGTCTCACCATCAATATCGGCACCTAGAACTTCCAATACTTCAAAATAAGTGATCATTTTGAAAACATGCTCTCTAACTGAAGTTCCTTATGATATTTTGGTGTCCATGACTAGCTGTAAGGCTCTCAGCCTTGCAGTTCAGCTCAATTCCCCAAACATTTCTTTGAGGTTCAACATAATGGTACTGGCAGTACTAAAGCTAGATTTTGCTGCTTCAACATATCAGACATAGAGTTCAATATGTACCAACGAGCCTTCCCATCAACTTTTAACCACCGCCAATATTGATCCGCAAAGACTGTTGGGGTGTCACAGTCTGGAGGTGGCGGACAAGGAATGGTAAGAACATACTTATATCCCTCAGCGGTTAATAATTCATTTAGGTCAAGCAACCATTCAACATAATTATTTCCAATTAGCTTAGTCTGAAATAAAGTTGTAGCAAGTGGACTAGACATCATGAAATCTGAAACGTAAAACACATACAGCGAAATCAAGAATTGGAAATCTTAAACGTGACAATTTAAATGATACATTGGAATTCCCTTAACCAAAACATTAATCGCCTTCAGAATATCAAACCATGAAATTAAGCCTCCGAGGGGAGATCATAACCCCATAGCTTGATTGGGAAAAACCCATCATGAACGGACGATGCTCGTAAGCGTTCTTAAAACCGGTGAACAGTAAGAGTTCTTAAAAGCAGTGAACAAGAGTATTGGTGTGTCCATAAACTTGTGGTTATATAAGAACGATGTATAGTGCTCGCAAGCGTTCTTAAAAGCGGTGAACAGTAAGAGTTCTTAAAAGCGGTGAACAAGAGCACTAGTATGTTGTGATGATATGATCAGTTCAATGCAGTTAGTCGGGATTGATACAGTCAGCCTTAGAGTTGGAGAATAACGAGAATTGGGTAATGATGTGACTGAATAAAAGAGGAAGAGATATATTCTTATATCACTACTACATATCGTACATGACTAATGATTTCGTTATTTCTATGAGACTGTGTTAGTTAGTGCTAACTCAGCTTTCAGTAAGCTGATGGCCTTTATTGCTTGGACATTTCCCGTCCAGACTACCCTGTTCAGTTCAATGCAGGTGGTGAAACCTACGGCGAGGACTACTACCCGGAAGGGAATTATGCGGAGGATTATCCGTACGCAAGCTGAAGACTGAAGATTTATACTTAGCTTTATATTTTCGTTGAGCACTATTTTAGTTTAATGGGTACTTGGGCATATGTTGTCTCCAGGCCTGTGTGATCCTGTGGACCCCACTCTAATAATGTAATGATTAGTGTTGTGATTATATGTTCAGTTGGTTACTGTTCTTATTGTTTTGTTTGGACTAGTACTGTGTGGTGTGGATGATTTGTGACTTTCACCCGTCATTCCCTATGGACCGACAAAGGAAATTTATTTTTCTCTATTTATGCTGTTTCGGGGCGTGATAGCTAGTCAATTCCTAGGTTCACATCGAATTCTTTCATTGACAGAACAATTAAGTCTGCAGGTAGGTTCCTATCCTCCAATGTCAAAGTGCAGTCCTTGCACATTTTTCCCAGTTTTACGCTCATGCCCAAGGGCGATACCATGTTCAGAGCTACCTCAAATGCTTGGGGTACTAAACCCAATCGTCGTACAATCTCAAAGGCAATAACTGAATTGGTATCACTAGCATTAAAAAGCACTTCAACTCGACTAGCTATCATGAGAGTGTACCTTCCAAGTTTTGCTGCTCCCTTTCATTGTAACCAACTGCATCAGGTATGATAGCACTGAGCCGGGTCTTACCAGCTTGACCTTGAGTAATAGGCCCATGGTAGTTTCGTCTTGGTGCCTTGCACTCCTTGTTCATGTGTCCTCTCTTTCCACTATTGTAGCAAATAACATTAGCTCGGTTATTGGAACTGGGGGCTGTACAGGCTCGTGCCATATATCCGGGGATTCCACAATTGAAACATCCATCTTTGTTGTTCTCGATGGTTATAATTGGAACTTATGGTGCGGGAGGGGCTACATACTTGTCTCGGGGAGAGGTAGGTCCTGGTTTCTTACCATTATTCCATGGGCGTGTGTTTCCTTGGAACCTAGTCGGTGGTCTTCCTCTTGGTCCATTCCTAAATAGGGGTGGTGGTTCGGTGCGGTTGTTGTTGTTACCATTGCCATGGTTGTTGCCTATTGTGGATATCGCATTTTTTCTTACCCACAGCTTTTTAAATTTCTTTCCAAATCAAAACACAAAATACGAGTCGCCACTTAATTTTCAAAAGGAAAATTAAGAAACCATTTTAAAAGCAAACTGATCTTTTTGGAAACTAGAGATTAACTAGGTCTGGGGATTATAGAATAAGAGAGGAAGGAGTCCGACGGACTAAAACACCCTCTCTCATCCTATCTCGCGATAGGCCTCTACTCAACATCCTTTTAATCGAATTATTAATCTAAATATGACCTCAACTAATACATATGTATAAATACATTACAAAAGCATGTCTAAAAGGGTGAAAGATTGCTAACGATAAAATAGCATTCAAAAACCATGTAATTTAATTAGCAAGCAATATGATATGCAAAACAGAGAACAAGAGAACTGACCTAGGATCCAGCCGCAAAATGGGAAACGTGCAATGCATTCAAATAAGTAAAAACCTTAGAAAAAGAGTTTCTAATTCACATATACACATAAGGCAAAACCTAATTCTAAGGTGTCGCACATGGAGTCAGAAAATTGATTAAATCAAGAAATTAAAATAAACTAAAAAGGAGTTTGAGAAATCATACCTTAGTAGCGCTACAAAACAAAGGATTAGTCCACATGCTTTAAATAAGATATGTTATTAAATCCTAAATAACATTCCTAAATTTCTATCCTGAATCTTATCAAATATGAAAGAAACATAATCATGAATTCCTTCCAATTAGTTGGAAACATGACATCTCTATAGAGATACAAGTCTCAAATAGGAGCCAATGTAATGTCCATATAGAGATGGTGTAGCCCCAACATGGTCACAAGGAATTTACAATTAGGTCAACTAAATGCAATTTAGTCCCTAACACAAACGAATCCTAATTACAAGTATCAACCGGCATGGATGAATGCATATAAATACATAAACATAAACAAGAGTAGGCTATGAACTATTCAATGGTTTGGATCATTTAGCCTCTAGATTTAAGTTTAGCTAATCATTATTAAAACATGGTTTAAGCCTTAGGTCATAGAAAAATCATTTGAACCATTATTTAAAAAGTTTATTAAATCTGTGACAAAATTTCGAAAATTTCAGAGAGCAGACCAGAACATTAAAAATGGAAAAATCATGCTTCTTGATGATTTTTGGACACATAATGCCTCTGTGAGTCTAGTTTCTAACCCAAAAAGAAATTTCAAAGATCAACGGTTCAATCTCTAGGAATTGGACAAACACTAGGCATCACTCAGAAATTTTCAACTCTCTGTCTAGATATTTTGTTTGATTTTTGAAAAATAGTAAATAAATCCGAATGACTCTAATCTTTTTAGGAGACCTCATTAACACATTAAACTTCATAGAACAAATTATTTGAAGTCAAGAAAGCTTGATTAAGGCTCTAGTTTATTCATTTCAAGAAAGTGTTACTGTTCTGAAATTCTGGTCGACAGATTATAGTTGCTTCACAAAATCCATGACCAAGCCATATTAAACATGGAATATCATCAAAACAAAAATCACAGTGGTAAAACTTTGTGTTATTGACACTCTCCAATTGGTCTTATTCAATTTTAACAGATCGTTATTTAAGTAAAAATCCCTGATCAAAATTGGTTTATGAATTCAATTCTCTATTATCGAATCATCTTTTATTGGTTAACTCTACCTACCGAGCCATGGAGATTGGCTTAACTCAAACTGCTTCTCCTCCCACTTGATGGTCATTGGAGACTAAGAACACTTATACGTATAGATTTCAATGGAGTATGGAGAAACTTCATGAAATCTCAAAATAATGAACCTAAACCATGGAGATAGGTTTAGACTCATTGACCAAACATGCAAACATCAACCTCGATCCTCTTGTAAGTCATAAGTTTACAAGAAGATTAAAGGATTCCAAGTCAAGGGAGTTAAGTAAGACATTGAAGGTCTCATGAATCCCAAGAGATGAACATCATTAAAAGAGAAAGAAAAACAAAGTTTAGAGAAAATCCAAGTTAATTTTACTACATGATTTTGATTCATCTTAAACCTTAGGTTACTTTGATCCAAATCAACAAAAAGAGAGTTCACTCACAATATTAGTGGTGTGTGATGAAATGAGGTAGGAAGAGAATTTTTGAAAATGTGTAAAAGATCCTAAGGAATTCTATATATTGTGATTGAACTCAAGCTAAGAACTAATCAAGATTAGAGATTACCTCTAATTATCCTCAACTTTTGTGTTTTTGAAGGTCTTTCAAAAGGTGGTTCAAGCTCTTCTTCTTCTAACTCATATAACTTCTTGATTTTCTTTCAAAAGGTGTGTGATGAAATACCTTCGATCGATCAAACCAGGGCCATAGTCAAGCGATCGAAGGCATTTCGATCGATTGAAGGATGATGCTGTCCGATCGATCGAGAGCGCTTCGATCGATCGAACATGTTAATTCCTGAGATGATTCTTTTAAGTATTCCATGACTTTCTGTTTTAGAAATCTGTCATCAAATTGTCCCAATAAGCTCAGTTTGTCACAACAGTTTTTAGAACTTAAAGCCTTAAGGCATTTTCTTCAATGATTTTTGAAAACCACTTTGAATGCTAACACCATTTAGAGTGCAAGTAATAACCATTGTTTTAAACCGTCTTCTAACTATTTTAAATCATTTGTGATGATATAGTCCCGGTCATAAAAGGGCTATTGATTCTTTATCTTTAGAAAAATACGGAATGCTGAAAAGGAATGAACTCCATAGAACGTTAATGAATATGCATGGTAGATGGTTAGGATTGATGTGGATTCTCGTATTTCCAACACCTTTAGTTTATTTATTTAATCAGTTATGTTTCTTTATGTTTAGTTTATTATTTAGTTTAATTTAATTAATTAGGATGCGTTAGAACATCCACTCCCAACATTCTTATTTTCCTTTCTTTTGATTTAGGTTATAACTTAGTAGACATTCTCCCTATTCCTTCCATGTGGGATCGACCTGGACTTCCAGTACTATATTACTTGCACGATCACCTACACTTAGGTGTTGCACAAGAGCGCACAACTTTTTAGTCATGTCACTCCAACTGATTTTTTTAGAATCTAAAGATTTTATATCTAACAGGTTGATCTTCTTTGGGATACGTGTCCATCTCGGCGAAACGGACAAACGCAATTGACTAGGCGGCGCTTCGTGACTTAGACCCTGGTGTCAATGCAGGTTCGCTCTAAAAATCCGCAGCCCTTCGGCCCCGTCGGATATGTTTGCTCTGAAAATCCACAGCCCTTCAGCCCCATCGGATATGTTTGCTCTAAAAAGCCGCAGCCCTTCGACCCCGTCGGATATGTTTAGTCTAAAAAATCCGCAGCCCTTCGGCCCCGTCAGATATGTTTGCTATGAAAATCTGCAGCCCTTCGGCCCTGTTGGATATGTTTGCTTTAAAAAATCCGCAACCCTTCGGCCCCGTCGGATATGTTTGCTCTGAAAATCCGTAGCCCTTCAGCCCCATCGAATATGTTTGCTCTAAAAATCTGTAGCCTTCAGCCCCGTCAGATATGTTTGCTCTGAAAATCCGCACCCCTTCAGCCCCGTCGGATATGTTTGCTCTGAAAATCCACAGCCCTTCGGCCCCATCGGATATTCATTTAAATATTCAAAAATCAGGAGTCAATCAGACTCAATTCTTTTAAAAATTTAAAATCAGGAGCCGATCAGACTCAAATTCTTTTCAAAATTCAAAATCAGGAGTGACTCAGACTCATAATTATTTCAAAATTTATAATCAAGAGTCAATCAGACTCAATTTCAAAAATCAGGAGTCAAACAGACTCAATTTTAAAAATCAGGAGTCGAATCAGACTCAAAGAACTTCTCATTTCTCAAAATATTCAGACTCGATTTCAAAATCTTAATATTAGAGCCAATCCTATTCATTTTAAGCCAATTTTTTAGATCTGGAGTGAAAATCCTCTTGATTTTAAAAGTTAATTAGGCTTAAAAATTCATTTTTCAAAATTTTTTTTTTAAATTTGGGACCATGTGGACATGGAAATCATTTTCGAGGGCCAAAACGCATAAGGTTGGCAAATTCCGGGGTTCAGATTCAAATTTCAGGACCTAATTTTGAATTTTTTTGGTGGGAACCCAAAGGCCTCTTAACCGCCTTATTTGTGGCACACGCGTAAATACGCGATAGTCCGTGACTGCCATGCGGCACTTGGTGAGTGCCGCCTGGCACTTCATAGACTGTTGCGCACGCTTTTCGAGTGCCGCTCGGGGTGAGCAGTCAATTACCTATGATTTGATCTTACCTTGCACTTTGGCAGTCAAGTATTCGAAACAATTCCTTTTTCAATGCCCCTTTATGCCACAATGGAAACACTTTCCTTTTGGCTTGGCATCAGCCTTTCCCTTTTCTTTTCTTGCCTTCTTACCAACAGTTGGTTCGGGCTCACCTATCTCAAAGCCTTGCTTCCTCTTCTTCAAACTTATGGCCTTACGTTTAGTTTCAGAAGATAAAGCCTTTTCAATGTTCTCAACATTTGACTCTGGTTTGACTATCTCCTCCATTGCCTCAAGAGAGCTCATCAATTCACTTGCTGAAAAAACTTTTCATTCATTTTGAAATCTAATTTGAATTGAGTGAATGATGCAGGCAACGAATACAAGATCGTGTCAACTTGAGTCTCACCATCAATATCGGCACCTAGAACTTCCAATACTTTAAAATAAGTGATCATTTTGAAAACATGCTCTCTAACTGAAGTTCTTTCTGATATTTTGGTGTCCATGACTAGCTGTAAGGCTCTCAGTCTTGCAGTTTGGCTCAATTCCCCAAACATTTCTTTGAGGTTCAACATAATGGTACTGGCAGTACTAAATCTAGATTTTGCAGCTTCAACATATCAGACATAGAGTTCAATATGTACCAACGAGCCTTCCCATCAACTTTTAACCACCGCCAATATTGATCCGCAAAGACTGTTGGGGTGTCACAGTCTGGAGGTGGCGGATAAGGAATGGTAAGAACATACTTATATCCCTCAGCGGTTAATAATTCATTTAGGTCAAGCAACCATTCAACATAATTATTTCCAATTAGCTTAGTCTGAAATAAAGTTGTAGCAAGTGGACTAGACATCATGAAATCTGAAACGTAAGACACATACAGCGAAATCAAGAATTGGAAATCTTAAACGTGACAATTTAAATGATACACTGGAATTCCCTTAACCAAAACATTAATCGCCTTCAGAATATCAAACCATGAAATTAAGCCTCCGAGGGGAGATCATAACCCCATAGCTTGATTGGGAAAAACCCATCATGACTATTGACACGACTAAAATGTTGTGCGCTCTTGTGCAACACCCAAGTGTAAGTGATCGTGCAAGTAATACTGGATAAGTCCTGGTCGATCCCACAGGGAAGGAATAGGAAGAATATATACTAAGTTACAACCAAAAGAAAAAGAAAATAAGAATGAATGATTGGAAGTGTACTAACAAATCCTAATTAATTAAATTAAACTAAATAATAAACTAAAGCATAAAGAAACATAACTAATTAAACAGATAAACTAAAGGAGTTGGAAACACGTGAATCCACATTAATCATAACCATCTACCATGCATATTCATTAACGCTCTATGGAGTTCATTCCTCTTCAGTATTCCGTATTTTTCTAAAGATATAGAATCAATAGCCCTTTCATGACCGGGACTACAACATCACAGTTGATTTTAAAATACTTGAAAGACGGTTTAAAACAATGGTTATTACTTGCACTCTAAATGGTGTTAGCATTCAAAGTGGTTTTCAAAAGTCATTGAAGAAAAGGCCTTAAGGCTTTAAGTTCTAAAAACTGTTGTGACAAACTGAGCTTATTGGGACAATTTGATGACAGATTTCTAAAACAGAAAGTCATGGAATATTTAAAAGAATCATCTCCGGAATCAACATGTTCGATCGATCGAAGCGCTCTCGATCGATCGGACAGCACCATCCTTCAATCGATCGAAATGTCTTCGATCGCTTGACTATCCCTGGTTCGATCGATCGAAATACCTTCGATCGATCGAGCCCAAGGTTTCTAAAGATTGCATGGCAGAGGCTGGGATTCAATGTTTCATCACATATTCCCAACGTCTAAACTACAGAAACATGATTAAACTAATACAAGAATAACAAACTAGAGTAATCATAGCATATAAATTAATAGCAATCAAATAACAAGGATTGGAAAGAAAAACCTGGATATAATCTGAAATAAACTTGAAATAAACATGAAAGAAACTTGAATCTTCAATAATCTTCAGTAAATCAATGGAAAAGAGGAAGAAAAACAAGAATCTAACCTAATCTACACCTAATCTAACCCTAAAACTACCCTAAAACTGCTGTTTTCTGCGTTCTGGAGCGTCCTCCCTTCGTCTGGCGTCAAAACGATGTATATATAGGGTTCCCACAGAGTTTACGCAACTTTTGGATGATTAAAAAGTTCGATCGATCGAGCTTAGTTCGATCGATCGAAGGTTCGATCGATTGAACTCTTCTTCAATCGCTTGAACTCTCTGATTTTGACAGCTCTGCGCACCGATGGGAGAATGGCCATAACGTTTGACTCGGACCTCGGATTGACCTCCCGTTTGCGGCCACGCGACCGTAACTCAAAGATCTACATTTCATGTCTCTGGGAAAATCTTCCAAATCTGAAGTCTTCATTGTCAAAATTGGCGTTTTCTCAGCTGCTTCTGCTATTCTCTTCACCAGAATCACTTTCTATGCAATGTTTGCTTTCCATGACCTGTAAAATAGTGTAAAAACACATGTTTGAGTCTCAACATCATAGAAAACACTTAATCATTGATATGCATCTAAATATAGGGACTTGGGGATAAAAGTATGCATAAAAGACCGTACAATACACTATAAACATGCACTTTTCACCTCGAATCACACCCCCCAACTAGCTCGTTGCTAGTCCCTAGGAATGAAGCGAACTACAGCAATGTTTATTTAACTCTAAAAATTGAAAACAAAATAAAGTAAAAATCCTAAATCACTTTCGCAGGAATCGCGATTGCATTTAGCGTATGCAACAAGCCTTTAAACCCCTAGGTTCCCCCTAGTGGACGAATGTTGTCTCGTGAGGGTTTGCAGTGAATCTACCCACAAAATTCATGTTTATAGTAATGGTTCTAGTTTAAATGTTTTCAAGAAATTTTCCTCTCATTAACAATGTGGTTAAGCTCAACAGTCTTATGAAACTCTCTAGTATGCCATAGCCATGCAACACACATTATAGTTAATCTACTATCAAAGTCATTAGAATGTTCCATACCTATTAATCTTCAAGTGTGTGTGTGAATGGACAACCAAAATACAAAACTTTAATTTCAAAGCTTGCATAACCTAAGACACTATCAAGACGTTCATTTTGACTCAACTCTCACCGGGATTACACTCTTAAGATGAAATCACTCTGAATTAGGTGTAATAATTATCACTCATGATATGGAAGCTGTAAAGAGTAATTGTAAATGGAATCTAATGCTTCTCATATCTAAATAGAAAAATGGACATTTTAGTGCATAAAGTCTCATGAAAGGATACCTTTCACTAGAAGAGCGAGATACCGCGGATAACTCTCTCATTACCTTAACTTCAAATCCAATTTACTTAAAATCATCAGGACTTTGAAAAAGAGGTGTTAGATTAAGAAGAAAAAGGCTTGTGATATTCAATTGGGTCAAAGGATGTGATTGGAATGTCTACTATAACTTTTCAAACTTCCCACATCTCCAATCTTTCTCTTCTTCTTTTCTTTTATTTATTTTTTTCACACTCTTCTTTTCATTCCTTTTTTTTTTCTTTTGTTACAACCATTGGCATTTTTTTTTCTTTTTCTTCTCATGCTTTTCTTTTTTTCTTTCATTTTTTCTTTGCCAACTTTCCCTTATTCACACTAACATACTTCTTGTTAACGCAACACATCCCAATCACACCTAAATAAAGAACTGATGCTTGAACTCCTAATTTGGAGTTTGGTATAGACTTTAGGATTATGAAGACAAAGCGATTATAATAAGCTCAAGAGGTGAAGTAAAGGAATAGCATAGAGGTAGGCCAAGGCTGTATTATCCATGTATGGTCAAAAGATGGCCTAAATCATCTTCTAAGTTCATAGGATTATTCATTTCAGTAAATTCAAGAGCTCTAAAGTTGGTAAATCCTGAACGTTCTCTTTTAGTGATCAGTCAAAATGAAGAAGAAAAATGAGACTTTCAACGAATTAATACGCTTTTTAAAAAGTAAGAGTAATTTTATAAAACCCTCAAAAACAAAGAATGACACAAAAGCTCACTTGGGTTATTAGTCTCCACTACAGTCTTTCTAGACACTTAAACTATGCTTACTAATCCATTTTAGCTAAGTACAAGGTTGTCACAACGTGCTCAAAGTTGTTTGAAGATTAAAAAGCATAAAATATACTATAACTAAGATAGTAAACAAACTACCATAGTGTATCACATACTAATAACATATAGAAAATAACACTAATGCATCATAACTGACTTCATTAACTATGAGAGAAATACAACCATTAAAAATTTCAAAATTTTTGCAATTTTGATTTACTGAGTCATGTTGCTAAGCAGGTATATTGACACGAAACCATAAAAAGAAATAAACGAGGCATGCAATGACTCACTCCCCCCAACTAAAACTAAACATTGTCCCCAATGTTCTAAACTATGCACATGGACATGTAAAGTAAAGCGAGAGAAGGAAGGATGTTACCTCGAGGCGTTTATAATCCAGATTTTTTTTTTTCAAGTTACCTACAAAATCATTAGTAGCAACAAGGAAAACTAGAGAATATAATACAACTACTCAGCAAATAAATTCGGTTCATCAAGATTTTTATCATAAATCAATAACCGAAATTTTCGAGGATCCTCCCAATGAAATAATTTAACTGTGAGAAGAATGTTGGGATCCTCATAAAATTGCAACTCCCCCCAACTAATGTCAGGCTCAAGGTCAGAGGAGATGATGCAAAACCTATGGCTTCCAAATTTTTTTGGGACAGTTATAAAAGGAATACCACACTTTTTAGGAATTATATGCAAGAAACGATCTTTGGTGTTGGTATTTCCTATAACAGCCTCTATTTTAATACTAAAAACAGGGGGAGGCCATGGTTCAATAAAAGGGGCAGGGTCGAAGTGATGTTCTAATGAAGCTTCACCACCCTCCGCTTGTCCTAGAACAGAATCTATGGAGATATAATCATAGGAATTGAATTTCTGTTCTATGCACATGGTTTTGGACTGGACTTGGATAAAGCTATCTATTTGGGCCTCAATGTCATAATCACTCAAGAAGGTCAAGCAGTCTAGAAGATTCCTAGCTTCTTGTTGAATTTTAAGATCATCTAAAGTGGGCCCAATATTTTCCAAGTCATCTCTCAAAGAATTTTGAAAGTTAAAATTTTGTGAAGAACATGTGCTAGTATCCTTACCATCCTCTTCCACAACACATTCTGTTTGTTCACGAATGGGGTACACATAACATTCAAGCTCAGGACGAGAGCTTTGATTGATAGCAAGGATAGGTGATGGGCAACTTGGTGACACCACCTCTTCGGTCGAAAGAGGTGAGGGTTCATGAATATCACAAGAATCTAAATCAGATTTAGATTTTTCAATTATGTCCTCTCTAGGGTCACTTTCAAAGGTAGGGGTAGAGTCAACAGGGGACTCTTCCTTTCCTAATTGCGTGCAATCACCTAAACTCTCGTCATCTTTTAAAACCTCATTCTCATCCTTGTAACTCTCCTCACTATATATGTCATCTATTGAGGTGCTCTGGACAAAGAGATTGTGCAGTTTTATCCAGGCAGTGAAGGAGTTGATGTCTGGGGTTGTATGTTGAGGAGAAGATGGTTCTACAACTTCATGCTCAATGGTTTGGTTTTGGAGTTCTTGTTGGGTTATCACTTTCTCAAATGAGTTGTTAACCTCACTCGGTATGAACCCATCATTGTCCTCTAATTCAATTCCATTGTTAGTGTCTTGAAATTCAGGTTGTAGCGTTGAAGGACTGGTACAGTCTTCTAATGGTTGGCTATCAAATGCTTGTTGATATCTAGCTCCTAATTTATCAATTGCACTCTCTAGCCTTTTCATTTCACTAAGCAGCAATTCTAACATACCATTATCCTCAACTTGGTTATTCTCCTCATTATAACTCTATGAAGTTTCACCCCATTGTTGTTGGTAATAGTCCCCTTCCCATTGTGTTTGTGTGCAAGACTCCCCAGAAGGAAAGTCTTGGTGCATTTGGTAATCGTGGGAACTACTACTATATCCTACACTATCATTTTGGTTATATCCCCATTGCGATTGATAGAACTCTCCAGGTGGAGGTTCTTGATACGTTTGATAACATGGGGGACTAACACGATGGTTTTCCCATTGTGGTGATTGGTAGCACTCAGGTTGATAATGTGCATCATATGTGGGTGCTTGCCAACTAGGGGTATAGTTCTCCTTACCTAATGTGTACCCATTCGTGGTATTTGTGTTGTATGGAGGGTAATATGGATAAGACATGTTTACCCAAAATATTTAAACAAAAGAAATTTTTTTTTTTTTTTTTATTGTGAGAGAAAAAGTCCAATGATTATTTAATTTTTTTAAGTAAAAGAAGAAAAATGGAAAAACTTAGTAAAATCCTAACCTAGTTACCTTCCCCGGCAACGGCGCCAAAAACTTGACACGACTAAAATGTTGTGCGCTCTTGTGCAACACCCAAGTGTAGGTGATCGTGCAAGTAATACTGGATAAGTCCAGGTCGATCCCACATGGAAGGAATAGGAAGAATATATACTAAGTTACAACCAAAAGAAAAAGAAAATAAGAATGAATGATTGGAAGTGTACTAACAAATCCTAATTAATTAAATTAAACTAAATAATAAACTAAAGCATAAAGAAACATAACTAATTAAACAGATAAACTAAAGGAGTTGGAAACACGTGAATCCACATTAATCCTAACCATCTACCATGCATATTCATTAACGCTCTATGGAGTTCATTCCTCTTCAGTATTCCGTATTTTTCTAAAGATATAGAATCAATAGCCCTTTCATGACCGGGACTACAACATCACAGTTGATTTTAAAATACTTGAAAGACGGTTTAAAACAATGGTTATTACTTGCACTCTAAATGGTGTTAGCATTCAAAGTGGTTTTCAAAAGTCATTGAAGAAAAGGCCTTAAGGCTTTAAGTTCTAAAAACTGTTGTGACAAACTGAGCTTATTGGGACAATTTGATGACAGATTTCTAAAACAGAAAGTCATGGAATACTTAAAAGAATCATCTCATGAATCAACATGTTCGATCGATCGAAGCGCTCTCGATCGATCGGACAGCACCATCCTTCAATCGATCGAAATGTCTTCGATCGCTTGACTATCCCTAGTTCGATCGATCGAAATACCTTCGATCGATCGAGCCCAAGGTTTCTAAAGATTGCATGGCAGAGGCTGGGATTCAATGTTTCATCACATATTCCCAACGTCTAAACTACAGAAACATGATTAAACTAATACAAGAATAACAAACTAGAGTAATCATAGCATATAAATTAATAGCAATCAAATAACAAGGATTGGAAAGAAAAACCTGGATCTAATCTGAAATAAACTTGAAATAAACATGAAAGAAACTTGAATCTTCAATAATCTTCAGTAAATCAATGGAAAAGAGGAAGAAAAACAAGAATCTAACCTAATCTACACCTAATCTAACCCTAAAACTACCCTAAAACTGCTGTTTTCTGCGTTCTGGAGAGTCCTCCCTTCGTCTGGCGTCAAAACGATGTATATATAGGGTTCCCACAGAGTTTACGCAACTTTTGGATGATTAAAAAGTTCGATCGATCGAGCTTAGTTCGATCGATCGAAGGTTCGATCGATTGAACTCTTCTTCAATCGCTTGAACTCTCTGATTTTGACAGCTCTGCGTACCGATGGGAGAATGGCCATAACGTTTGACT
Source organism: Hydrangea macrophylla (assembly GCA_033977485.1). Taxonomy (NCBI): domain Eukaryota; kingdom Viridiplantae; phylum Streptophyta; class Magnoliopsida; order Cornales; family Hydrangeaceae; genus Hydrangea; species Hydrangea macrophylla. The sequence continues at coordinate 2,201,867 of CM066998.1, read as the reverse complement.
CGGACCTCGGATTGACCTCCCGTTTGTGGCCACGCGACCGTAACTCAAAGATCTACATTTCATGTCTCTGGGAAAATCTTCCAAATCTGAAGTCTTCATTGTCAAAATTGGCGTTTTCTCAGCTGCTTCCGCTATTCTCTTCACCAGAATCACTTTCTATGCAATGTTTGCTTTCCATGACCTGTAAAATAGTGTAAAAACACATGTTTGAGTCTCAACATTATAGAAAACACTTAATCATTGATATGCATCTAAATATAGGGACTTGGGGATAAAAGTATGCATAAAAGATTGTATAATACACTATAAACATGCACTTTTCACCTCGAATCAACTATTCGCTATGCAAACTCTTGCAAAATAGTCTATGACTCCTAAACTTTTAGTCTCTAATTAATTTCAATAAAACTCAGAGGGGAGGTCACCCTCTATAACGTCTCACTAATTCTATCCTTGGGAAATTCATATCTTTTAACCAGTGAATATAATATTGTCCGAAGGGAGTGATCACAGATAAATCTGTGACTCGCAGTATTCTATCCACCTTACAATGAACCAGTTATGGAAGACTGTGGGGTTATATCAAATATAAGTCCCTCTCCCACTAGAATTTTTATATTACTTCATCCATTTGTAACCAATGAAAAATACCCTCCGAAGGGAACGATCACAAATAAATTTGTGACACAGAGTAATTTTCATCTTACAAATGACTAATGGGAATTTTTAATTTGAAACCATAGTTTATACAATTCCATAAATATCTAATATTTATTAATGTGTCAAAATAATTTTTCTTTATCCATGATAATATTGGTAAACAATTTATCCATTTTTATCATTTAAAGAAAACTAATTTTGACAGACTAATGGTTTTGCTCATGCATCACAAACAATATATCAAACATATATAAAACATGCATAAGAAGTTATCATGCAAGAATTAAATAAATAATAAACAAGCACAATAAATCAAGCCCTTCTCTCTCATGGCTCTATCTTCATAGTTCCATCTCTTAGGCTTCAAGTTTCGCGGCTCCATCTTCATGAATCCAAGCTTCATGGTTCCATCTTCATGGCTCCATATTGTGGCTTCAAGTTGTGGCTCCTCCAAAATATATATTTACAAAGTCCTATACCTCCGAAGAAGCGTACAAAGTATCTAGGAAAAGTAATTAACTAAATTGGCTAGGGAAACCATTATAGTTCTCCTTTGCATAGGACTGGAACTATAATACCCTTTACAATGCCACAAACAAATACTAGATAAATTTAAACAATTTAAATAATATATCTAATTTTGCCATGAGAGATAAGGCTTCCTGCTTAAGAGGTTAGTTGACTTACAATCACAACATATGACATACAACCATTCATTCAATCACATGCCCTATATCTAATATAGCATGCAATTAATTACAACTCATGTATGTATAAACGTTACGGAATTGCAAGCATACATGAATCAAATTCATACATGCTTTCATGATAATACACCTTGCCAAACAATATCTATGGTTTTCTAGAAAATCGAATTCGTGCACTTAAAACTAGGTTTCTACAAACCGAAAATGTAAAAATTAATTTTTTACTTTATAAAACAATTTCTGTTTTAAAACAATTTTAAAACTAAAACACAAATTCTGTGCAAAAACAAAATATGTTACCCAGAAGCTAGTTTTTGGTACAAACCAGTTTCTGTACCCCTTCCCAGTAACCGGTTTGTGGCACTCACAAACCGGTCTCTGGTACCTTACCCAATAACCAGTTTGTAGGAAAAATTGGTTTCTGGATCCCGTTCAATTCTAATTTGAACAACTTTGGGATTATAGCTTTAATCAGCACAAAAACCTTTTCTACAGCATCTAATCAGTCCAAAAACTGATCAGATCTAAAATATAATAAAAACTTGACGATTTTAAAACAATTTTCTTTTAAAAGATTTTGAAAAACTAAAACCTTAGTTCATCATGAATCTACAATCCAATTACATGTAATTTAAACAAGATGGCTCTGATACCAGTTATTGGAAAAAACCTCTAGTGTGCAGCGAAAGGGAAGCTTACAGTTCAAAATTTTAGATCTACTTCTCGTTTATATTACACGCAATACATATACATACACCCACAAACATATATATAAATACTACTTATATACGTATGTATAATCATACCAAATAGATCGGTTAGATCCTTGTAAGAACTCTTCTCTTGAATTGTTGAAGAACTTCTTTCTTACTTGTGTTGTTGATGAAGATCTTCTTCTCCATACTCTAGAAATCTTCACTCCTATGGCTTTCAGATGTTTCCAAACACTAGGGTTTGGTGGGAAACCCTTAAGGAACTATATGGGAAGGTCTCTAGGGCTTAGAGACTGTTCTGGGACGTCTAGGGCTTAGAATTTTGGTCTCTTTGGATTCTACCCATAGGTCCTCTATTTATACATTTTCTAAAATGACATACCACAAACCGGTTTGTCTCACAAATTGGTTTCTGGAATCTGTCCCCAGAAACCAGTTTGTAGGACAAACCGGTTCCTGGAACCTGTTACCAGTAACCGGTTTGTCCCACAAATCGGTTTTCAATTTCCCTTTTTCCCGTATTGTTCCTTTTAGCATTCTAACATCCAATAAGCTAGGAGTGGGGCCTCTAGGATCTTAATTACTAGCTTCGATTAATCATTAACTCCTTCCAGTTAAACTCTTAACTAAGGAATTAATTATTAATCAATCATTATTAATTCCACTATATAATAATGATTGAACTCCAGTGCATAAGAAGCAAACCACACATATATTAGTAGTACCTAGACATGTACTGACACTAATGTCCTTCTCCCTTTGTAGTATTTATATTTATCATTGGGATGTATGAATAACAACACTGTCTACCCAATAGATAAATACATCTCATAATCCTCGAGTATCAGTCACTACTCATAAATTACCAAATATGACTACAACAACTTGTTGACACGGCTGCACAGCTCTCAGTAATCAACCAGTGACATTCTCAAGGGAATACTTACTCTGTTGTGAAGAACTATCCTTTACAAGAGGGTAGATTCCATATTAACAATATATGTTCCCAATACCATATACTTGATCACCCAAGATACCCAGGTGTTGATCTTGAAGACCTCACTAATTGGTAACTCAAAGTAACCAAGCATATAGCTTGCATCCATTACTATCTCAGGATTAAGGACATGTACCCTATACAAGTTTGAGTTCCTATTAACTATGATAGATTTTCTTGTCAATAGGTTTAACTCACAGTCCGTCAATGCAACTCATACACTAGCATATTAACTTAGAGTCAACTACTCTTGTGAATGAGATTCATCACTCTATCATATAGAAGTTAATCATGCTACAGTGTATACCTGATAAGTTATCCGGTCTTATCATCCACTGTGACTTATTTGAAACAACAAGGAATAGTAATTCATATCTCCCATGTGTAGTCCTATACACATATGAATTATATACAATGATGTTTAAGGATAACACCCTAACCATTCATCTCATGAAATGATATACATAAATGCATTATAATTTCCATAGTCAAACTAACTGGTTTGAGGGCACAATCCCAACAAACCTCTCCTTTAGTTCCTGAAAAGTGCATTTGTGCTTGTCCTTCCATTCAAACTTCGAACCCTTTTTCGTTAGTCCAGTTAAAGAAAAAGCAATCCTCGAGAATCCTTCTACGAACCTCCTGTAATATCTAGTTAATCTGAGGAAACTTCTTACTTCGGATGCATTAGTTGGTCTAATCCCTACCAAAATCCCATTTTGTGAAATTACATGCCTCAAGAACTTAACTTCTTTTAGCCAAAACTCATACCTACTGAACTTAACATAGAGGTAATTTTTTCTAAGTGTCTAGAGTGCAATCCAAACGTGCTTCTCGTGGTCTTCTTCACTCTTCAAATAAATGAGGATATCGTCGATAAACACAATGATGAATTGATCCAAGAAAGGCCTGAACACCTGATTCATCAAATCCATGAATACAGTCGGGGCATAGTTAATCCAAAAGGCATAACTAGAAACTCATAATGCCCATATCTTGTTCTGAAAGCTATTTTCGGTATATCTTCAGGTCTAACAATAATTGGTGGTATCCAGATTGTAAGCCAATCTTCGAAAAGGTTGTCTCTCCTTATAGTTGATTGAATAGATTGTTCATCCTGGGAAGTGGGTATTTGTTCTTGACAGTGACCTTATTCAATTCCCTATAGTCGATACAGGGTCAATGATTTCCATCCTTCTTTTTAACAAACAGAATTGGGGCTTCCTAAGGTGACGTGCTTGGTCTAATGAATACAAGGTCTTCTAATTCTTGCACTTACTTCTTCAGCTCTAGCATTTCCATTGGAGCCATACGGTAAGGGGTCTTGGATAATGGTGTGGTTCCGGGTACTAAAAGTCGATCTCACACTTAGGTGGTAATCCAGAGATGTTCAGAAAGACATCTTCATAGTCTTGAACTATTGGAATCTTAGCAATTGTCAATTCTAAGCTTGTGGTTTCCATAGCGGCTAAGCAACTTGTAAGGAAGGCATTGCTAGTAGGATTGCATTGAAAATTGAAGGGTGGGATCCCTGGTATAGAGAACGTGATTGACTTACTAGCACAATCTAACTTCGCATAATACTTAGTAAGCTAGTGTAATACCCTGTATTTTTCAAAATTTATTTATGCACAGAGATTCCCTTGATAATTCATAAAATTTCACCTTCGATCGATCGAAGTCATCTCGATCGATCGTGCACTTCCAGAGTTCAAGCGATCGAGCCTTGTTCAATCGATCAAAACCCTACTGACCTGAATTAAATACATGGTCCCCACTTCAATTGATCTAACTATTTTTAATTGATCTAAACTGGCCGATCTGCGTTTGAGCGATCAAACTTTGTAATCATTTGAATTCTAGGTTTCCCGCAGAAATGGCCATCTGTCGTCCCCCTTTCCCTATATATATGTAGTATTCGTGGGTGTATGAGTTCAGAACACCTAAGAGTTTGAGAGAGAGAGAGATAGAGAGAGAGAGAGAATTATGACTTTGGTGTGTTTATATATATATATACACATTTATACACACACATATATATATATTCTGGGAAAAAAAGAAGAGGAGAAGCAGAGGAAGAAGAAGGAGAAGAGAAAGAGGAGAGACAGAGACAAAGATTAAGAGAAGAGCAGAGAGAGAGAGAGAGGAGGCCATTGGAGAGAGAGAAGCTCAAAGTTGAGAAGCCAAACGCGCCCTTAACAACATTTGGTGAGTTCCAAACTCAGTCAGTAGCTTAGTGGTGATGTTTTACATATTCTGTACGTTTAATTATAACCCAAGCATCCCGTAATGTATTTTGGGCATTCACTGCCAGGACCTATAGAAGACGAAGTTCAACCGATCGAACTGAGTTCAATAAATCGAACATCCCTGAGTCTTAATCGATCGAAAGGACTTCAATCGATCGAGACCAACATGACTTCAATCGATCGAGAACACTTCGATCAATCGAACATATCAATTCTTCAATCGATCGAAAGAACTTCAATCGATTGAACAGAGCTGAACATGGATGTGTTCTTATAGTTTAAAATTCATAATTATGTGGTTGTTCAACTGATATCCTATGTTCCTAATATGTGATATTATGGATTACAGAGGTAATGGGATACGCTAATGAGATTGAGATATTATGGTGAGTAACGTAGTCGGGTTTGGAATGTTAGAATTCATACAACACAATAACCAGATGTTGAGATAATATGATTGAGTAATCGTAGATAACCTTTGGGGTGAGTCAGTGGAGTATGAGTACTTTCAGTACAGTTTGTCAGTTGTTGTAAGTTGGTTGTGAACGCATCTGCGTGGGATGTGAGTGTTATGTATTGTAATAGAAAGAAGTACGGATGCATATTGATTATGAACGGACGATGCTCGTAAGCGTTCTTAAAAGCGATGAACAGTAAGAGTTCTTAAAAGCAGTGAACAAGAGTATTGGTGTGTCCATAAACTTGTGGTTATATAAGAACGATGTATAGTGCTCGCAAGCGTTCTTAAAAGCGGTGAAAAGTAAGAGTTCTTAAAAGCGGTGAACAAGAGCACTAGTATGTTGTGATGATATGATCAGTTCAATGTAGTTAGTCGGGATTGATACAGTCAGCCTTAGAGTTGGAGAATAACGAGAATTGGGTAATGATGTGACTGAATAAAAGAGGAAGAGATATATTCTTATATTACTACTACATATCGTACATGACTAATGATTTCGTAATTTCTATGAGACTGTGTTAGTTAGTGCTAACTCAGCTTTCAGTAAGCTGATGGCCTTTATTGCTTGGACATTTCCCGTCCAGACTACCCTGTTCAGTTCAATGCAGGTGGTGAAACCTACGGCGAGGACTACTACCCGGAAGGGAATTATGCGGAGGATTATCCGTACGCAAGCTGAAGACTGAAGATTTATACTTAGCTTTATATTTTCGTTGAGCACTATTTTAGTTTAACGGGTACTTGGGCATATGTTGTCTCCAGGCCTGTGTGATCCTGTGGACCCCACTCTAATAATGTAATGATTAGTGTTGTGATTATATGTTCAGTTGGTTACTGTTCTTATTGTTTTGTTTGGACTAGTACTGTGTGGTGTGGATGATTTGTGACTTTCACCCGTCATTCCCTATGGACCGACAAAGGAAATTTATTTTTCTCTATTTATACTGTTTCGGGGCGAGATAGCTAGTCAATTCCTAGGTTCACATCGAATTCTTTCATTGACAGAACAATTAAGTCTGCAGGTAGATTCCTATCCTCCAATGTCAAAGTGCAGTCCTTGCACATTTTTCCCAGTTTTACGCTCATGCCCAAGGGCGATACCACGTTCAGAGCTACCTCAAATGCTTGGGGTACTAAACCCAATCGTCGTACAATCTCAAAGGCAATAACTGAATTGGTATCACTAGCATTAAAAAGCACTTTAACTCGACTAGCTATCATGAGAGTGTACCTTCCAAGTTTTGCTGCTCCCTTTCATTGTAACCAACTGCCTCAGATATGATAGCACTGAGCCGGGTCTTACCAGCTTGACCTTGAGTAATAGGCCCATGGTAGTTTCGTCTTGGTGCCTTGCACTCCTTGTTCATGTGTCCTCTCTTTCCACAATTGTAGCAAATAACATTAGCTCGGTTATTGGAACTGGGGGCTGTACAGGCTCGTGCCATATATCCGGGGATTCCACAATTGAAACATCCATCTTTGTTGTTCTCGATGGTTATAATTGGCACTTATGGTGCGGGAGGGGCTACATACTTGTCTCGGGGAGAGGTAGGTCCTGGTTTCTTACCATTATTCCATGGGCGTGTGTTTCCTTGGAAACTAGCCGGTGGTCTTCCTCTTGGTCCATTCCTAAATAGGGGTGGTGGTCCGGTGCGGTTGTTGTTGTTACCATTGCCATGGTTGTTGCCTATTGTGGATATCGCATTTTTTCTTACCCACAGCTTTTTAAATTTCTTTCCAAATCAAAACACAAAATACGAGTCGCCACTTAATTTTCAAAAGGAAAATTAAGAAACCATTTTAAAAGCAAACTGATCTTTTTGGAAACTAGAGATTAACTAGGTCTGGGGATTATAGAATGAGAGAGGAAGGAGTCCGACGGACTAAAACACCCTCTCTCATCCTATCTCGCGATAGGCCTCTACTCAACATCCTTTTAATCGAATTATTAATCTAAATATGCCCTCAACTAATACATATGTATAAATACATTACAAAAGCATGTCTAAAAGGGTGAAAGATTGCTAACGATAAAATAGCATTCAAAAACCATGTAATTCAATTAGCAAGCAATATGATATGCAAAACAGAGAACAAGAGAACTGACCTAGGATCCAGCCGCAAAAATGGGAAACGTGCAATGCATTCAAATAAGTAAAAACCTTAGAAAAAGAGTTTCTAATTCACATATACACATAAGGCAAAACCTAATTCTAAGGTGTCGCACATGGAGTCAGAAAATTGATAAAATCAAGAAATTAAAATAAACTAAAAAGGAGTTTGAGAAATCATACCTTAGTAGCGCTACAAAACAAAGGATTAGTCCACATGCTTTAAATAAGATATGTTATTAAATCCTAAATAACATTCCTAAATTTCTATCCTGAATCTTATCAAATATGAAAGAAACATAATCATGAATTCCTTCCAATTAGTTGGAAACATGACATCTCTATAGAGATACAAGTCTCAAATAGGAGCCAATGTAATGTCCATATAGAGATGGTGTAGCCCCAACATGGTCACAAGGAATTTACAATTAGGTCAACTAAATGCAATTTAGTCCCTAACACAAACGAATCCTAATTACAAGTATCAACCGGCATGGATGAATGCATATAAATACATAAACATAAACAAGAGTAGGCTATGAACTATTCAATGGTTTGGATCATTTAGCCTCTAGATTTAAGTTTAGCTAATCATTATTAAAACATGGTTTAAGCCCTAGGTCATAGAAAAATCATTTGAACCATTATTTAAAAAGTTTATTAAATCTGTGACAAAATTTCGAAAATTTCAGAGATCAGACCAGAACATTAAAAATGGAAAAATCATGCTTCTTGATGATTTTTGGACACATAATGCCTCTGTGAGTCTAGTTTCTAACCCAAAAAGAAAATTCAAAGATCAACGGTTCATTCTCTAGGAATTGGACAAACACTAGGCATCACTCAGAAATTTGCAACTCTCTGTCTAGATATTTTGTTTGATTTTTGAAAAATAGTAAATAAATCTGAATGACTCTAATCTTTTTAGGAGACCTCATTGACACATTAAACTTCATAGAACAAATTATTTGAAGTCAAGAAAGCTTGATTAAGGCTCTAGTTTATTCATTTCAAGAAAGTGTTACTGTTCTGAAATTCTGGTCGACAGATTATAGTTGCTTCACAAAATCCATGACCAAGCCATATTTAAACATGGAATATCATCAAAACAAAAATCACAGTGATAAAACTTTGTGTTATTGACACTCTCCAATTGGTCTTATTCAAGTTTAATAGATCGTTATTTAAGTAAAAATCCTTGATCAAAATTGGTTTATGAATTCAATTCTCTATTATCGAATCATCTTTTATTGGTTAACTCTACCTACCGAGCCATGGAGATTGGCTTAACTCAAACTGCTTCTCCTCCCACTTGATGGTCATTGGAGACTAAGAACACTTATACGTATAGATTTCAATGGAGCATGGAGAAACTTCATGAAATCTCAAAATAATGAACCTAAACCATGGAGATAGGTTTAGACTCATTGACCAAACATACAAACATCAACCTCGATCCTCTTGTAAGTCATAAGTTTACAAGAAGATTAAAGGATTCCAAGTCAAGGGACTTAAGTAAGACATTGAAGGTCTCATGAATCCCAAGAGATGAACATCATTAAAAGAGAAAGAAAAACAAAGTTTAGAGAAAATCCAAGTTAATTTTACTACATGATTTTGATTCATCTTAAACCTTAGGTTACTTTGATCCAAATCAACAAAAAGAGAGTTCACTCACAATATTAGTGGTGTGTGATGAAATGAGGTAGGAAGAGAATTTTTGAAAATGTGTAAAAGATCCTAAGGAATTCTATATATTGTGATTGAACTCAAGCTAAGAACTAATCAAGATTAGAGATTACCTCTAATTATCCTCAACTTTTGTGTTTTTGAAGGTCTTTCAAAAGGTAGTTCAAGCTCTTCTTCTTCTAACTCATATAACTTCTTGATTTTCTTTCAAAAGGTGTGTGATGAAATACCTTCGATCGATCAAACCAGGGCCATAGTTAAGCGATCGAAGGCATTTCGATCGATTGAAGGATGATGCTGTCCGATCGATCGAGAGCGCTTCGATCGATTGAACATGTTAATTCCTGAGATGATTCTTTTAAGTATTCCATGACTTTCTGTTTTAGAAATCTGTCATCAAATTGTCCCAATAAGCTCAGTTTGTCACAACAGTTTTTAGAACTTAAAGCCTTAAGGCATTTTCTTCAATGATTTTTGAAAACCACTTTGAATGCTAACACCATTTAGATAGCAAGTAATAACCATTGTTTTAAACCGTCTTCTAACTATTTTAAATCATTTGTGATGACATAGTCCCGGTCATGAAAGGGCTATTGATTCTTTATCTTTAGAAAAATACAGAATGCTGAAAAGGAATGAACTCCATAGAACGTTAATGAATATGCATGGTAGATGGTTAGGATTGATGTGGATTCTCGTATTTCCAACACCTTTAGTTTATTTATTTAATCAGTTATGTTTCTTTATGTTTAGTTTATTATTTAGTTTAATTTAATTAATTAGGATGCGTTAGAACATCCACTCCCAACATTCTTATTTTCCTTTCTTTTGATTTAGGTTATAACTTAGTAGACATTCTCCCTATTCCTTCCATGTGGGATCGACCTGGACTTCCAGTACTATATTACTTGCACGATCACCTACACTTGGGTGTTGCACAAGAGCGCACAACTTTTTAGTCATGTCACTCCAACTGATTTTTTTAGAATCTAAAGATTTTATATCTAACAGGTTGATCTTCTTTGGGATACGTGTCCATCTCGGCGAAACGGACAAACACAATTGACTAGGCGGCGCTTCGTGACTTAGACCCTGGTGTCAATGCAGGTTCGCTCTAAAAATCCGCAGCCCTTCGGCCCCGTCGGATATGTTTGCTCTGAAAATCCACAGCCCTTCAGCCCCATCGGATATGTTTGCTCTAAAAAGCCACAGCCCTTCGACCCCGTCGGATATGTTTAGTCTAAAAAATCCGCAGCTCTTCGGCCCCGTCAGATATGTTTGCTCTGAAAATCCGCAGTCCTTCGGCCCTGTTGGATATGTTTTCTTTAAAAAAATCCGCAACCCTTCGGCCCCGTTGGATATGTTTGCTCTGAAAATCCGCAGCCCTTCAGCCCCATCGAATATGTTTGCTCTAAAAATCTGCAGCCCTTCAGCCCCGTCAGATATGTTTGCTCTGAAAATCCGCACCCCTTCAGCCCCGTCGGATATGTTTGCTCTGAAAATCCACAGCCCTTCGGCCCCATCGGATATTCATTTCAGTATTCAAAAATCAGGAGTCAATCAGACTCAATTCTTTTAAAAATTTAAAATTAGGAGCCGATCAGACTCAAATTCTTTTCAAAATTTAAAATCAGGAGTGACTCAGACTCATATTTATTTCAATATTTATAATCAAGAGTCAATCAGACTCAATTTCAAAAATCAGGAGTCAAACAGACTCAATTTTAAAAATCAGGAGTCGAATCAGACTCAAAGAACTTCTCACTTCTCAAAATATTCAGACTCGATTTCAAAATCTTAATATTAGAGCCAATCCTATTCATTTTAAGCCAATTTTTTAGATCTGGAGTGAAAATCCTCTTGATTTTAAAAGTTAATTAGGCTTAAAAATTCATTTTTCAAAATTTTTTTTTTAAATTTGGGACCACGTGGACATAGAAATCATTTTCGAGGGCCAAAACGCATAAGGTTGGCAAATTCCGGGGTTCAGATTCAAATTTCAGGACCTAATTTTGAATTTTTTTGGTGGGAACCCAAAGGCCTCTTAACCGCCTTATTTGTGGCACACGCGTAAATACGCGATAGTCCGTGACTGCCATGCGGCACTCACGGAATGCTGCTGCGGCACTTGGTGAGTGCCGCCTGGCACTTCATAGACTGTTGCGCACGCTTTTCGAGTGCCGCTCGGGGTGAGCAGTCTTCTTATACACTAGTTTTCCTTTTCATTTTTCCTCATTTCTCATAATCTCTCTAAGCCGAATCTCTCTGGAGACTTTTATCCTCTTCCTTGCACTAATCTAAGGGATCCACAGGTTAGTTTCTCTCGATCAAAATCTCGTTATTCTTTTTATTCTCATTGTTTTCTCAATTTTTTTCAAAAGTTTAACGCATAAATCTTTTTTTTCTTCTCAGGTTTGATTGTTATGGCTAGCGGCTCGGGTAGTTCGAGCAGGAAGAAAGCGAGGTACAGAGCCACTCCTCATCCTGATCCCACCTTCCTCCTTCGGGACCCAGATAAGCACTTGTCTGCCAGGGCCTTCCATCGAGAGGTATACACGCTTCTCTTATTTCTTTTTCTTCCAGCTCGATGTGCTGAAGGGGCATGGCAGCTTAGCCCACGACATTGCGTGGTACAAGACACTGAACAAGACTATAAAAGGCTTTATCGTTGCTGCGGGTTTTGGGGACTTCGTCAAGCTCTTGACGAAGAGCTTGAACGACCTAAGACAGATTCACGCTCTCTCGGAGCGATGGTGGGACACCACCAACACGTTCTACTTCCAGTTCGGGGAGATGACCATAACCCCGTTCGATTTCTCCATGATTACTGGGATCCCCTTCAAGGGGAGTTCTTGTGGTACCTGGACACAGTGATAGAGTGGGACCAGGTGTTCCCGCTGCTAGAAGTAGTCCCAGAGGAGCCTTTGGTCATGGCCAAGTGGTTTATGGACACATTCAAAGGCCAGGAGGGCTTTTTAGATGAGCAGATGGCCCGCGGGTTCATCATATATATGATGGGATGTTCTCTACTGAGCACCAGGGGGATCGGATTTCTGTGGCACTGGGGCCGTCCTTGGAGGACACAGACCGCATATACAAGTACTATTGGGCTGGAGCTGGGCTGGCCATTCTGTATAAGCACATGGGGGATATTTCTCGGGATCTCCCTGCTTCCACGGGTTTCTTTTGGAAGGCGTGGGAGGTACACTCTTTCATTTTCTTATATTTTCCATTAACTTTTCAAAAAAATTTTAAATTGTTAAGCTCATACCTCTTTTATTACAGATTTGGTCCCACGAGTACCTCCACATGATGTCGTCTAGGACGCGATAAGTAGACACCCTCATCATGCCTCAGGGGCTAAAGTGGCAGAAGGAGCGTGTTGGGCGGAAGACTGGGGCCCATAATTTTACAGCGTTCAGGAACTTCCTGACAAATCTGAGGGAGCCGCACGTCCGATGATAGCCCTGAGTTGATGTGCTTCCTACTATCTCTCAGGGGATATAGAGAACGGGGGTTATGACCTGATGAGACTGTTATTGGATGGCCCAGACGGTCGGGTGTGGTCAGGCTGTCGTTGATGGCTCCTTCATATTTTGTGCCGCATCCTTCATCCGATTCCATGAGGGCCACAGAGACGCTCCAGGGTAGTCCACTCAGGGCCGCCTTGAACGGCCTCACTATTTAGGATTTTCTGGAGCCTCCCGATGGGTACGAGGTTTTCCATGCCACCAAACTGATGAAGAACTTCCCCCTAATGGAAGTGACACGAGTAAGTTTCTTTTAGCTTTTCATTCCTTCTTTTAGTTCTTTTTAGATATTTTTTTATTGAATTCACTTTCTTCTTCGCAGCCTGTTCATGTGGCACCTTAGGTTCCAGCTCTACCACCATGGGATTGGAGCATTTGAACAGTCTCTTATGGCAAGCAAGGCACGACCATGGTCCCTCGATATCATACGGGCGCTCCCACCATCCCACTTTAGTATGATCATGTCCTACGAGATTATGCCAAGGAGGGCCTACTCTATGCTCATAGGGTGAAGGAGTGGATCCATGGTCGAGAGTGGAGGGTAATTGCCAAGGAGGGCCTACTCCCAGATATCATTGATGAGATCAAAGTGGAACAGTTCAACGACTACTATTTGTGCAAAATGAGAGATGAAATACATTTGGGAAATGACCTAGATTTAACCTAGAACAAGGAGTATTAATGCTTGGGAATCGGTTGTGTGTACCGAATTTGAAAGACCTGGAGGAACAGTTTCTAGAAGAGGCACATAGTACCAAATATTCAGTCCATCCTGGAAGTAACAAGATGTATCAGAATTTGCTCAAAAACTTTTAGTGGAGAGGCATGAAGCAGGAAGTTGCCAAGTTTGTTTTCAGAATGTTCAACGTGTCAGCAAGTCAAAGTAGAGAGACAAGTACCCGCGGGACTACTACAACCATTATATGTGTCTGAGTGGAAATGGTATCAGATCACGATGGATATTGTTTCCGGATTTCCACGATCACCTAACAAGAACGACAAGATTTGGGTTATAATTGACAGATTAACAAACTTAGCTCATGTTCTACCGATCAAGACGACTGAGCCATCCAAGCTAGTAGAGTTGTATGTGAAAGAGATTGTGAGATTATTCGGAGTCCTAGCAGTGATCGTATCAGATCATGATAGTAGTTTTATGTCCAGGTTTTGGGGAAGTTTGCAAAAGGCTATTGGTACCAAGTGGCATTTCAGTATCGCATTTATTCCTCAGACCGATGGACAGTCCAAGCGAATGATTCAGACATTAGAAGACATGTTGAGGCTGTGTGTTCTAGACTTTGGGAGTGATTGGGAGAAGCACTTGCCATTAGTCAAATTCACTTACAATAATGATTTCCAGTCGATTATTGGTATGGCACCGTATAAAGCCTTATATGGACGTACGTGTTGTTTACTGGTTGTTGGGTCGAGGTTGGGAAAAGAAGGTTGATAGGACCTGAGATAGTGCAGTTGACTACTAAAAATGTGAAGTTAATTCAGGAGCCACTTAAGAGTTATACCGACTCTAAATGACGACCAATGACATTCGAGATAGGAGACTTTGTGTACTTACGGGTATCGCCTTCGAAAGGCATCGTACGATTTGGAAAACGGGGAAAACTTAGCCTGAGATTCGTAGGACCTTGTGAGATCCTAGAGAAAGTAGGACTAGTGGCTTACTGACTAGCCTTGTCATCCAAACTACAATATGTGCACAACGTGTTTCACGTGTCAATGTTGAGATGGTGTATGACAGTTTCGAGTAAGATTATCGTTCCGAAATCGTTACAGATCCAGGAGGACTTGACTTATGTAGAGCATCCGGTAGAGATCTTAGATCAGAAAGAACAAGTATTAAGAACGAAACCAATTCCAATGGTAAAGGTGTTGTGGCGTAGTCATACGGTTGAGGAGGCTATGTGGAAGAATGAGGAAGAGATGGAGAATGAGGAAGAGATGGAGAATGAGGAAGAGATGAAGAATGAGTACTTATATCTTTTTGACTTATGTGGTATAAGTTTGGGGACAAACTTTCTTTTTAGAGGGGGAGAGTTGTCACACCCATCCCGGAATTTCAATTGTTTTAAATGGATAAGTGAATTTTGTGAACTATTATGGTGATTAATAATTTGGAATGAGGTTAACGTGGGTCAATGGTGAGTGTCAATCAAGGACACGGGGAGTTGGTAATTCAAGAGGAATTGGCATGATTAAATGGCATTCAGATGACTTAAAAATTATTTGATATTTTCTGGTATATGTGAATAGTGAAATATACCTATTTTGTGTGATTTTTGATAGTTTTGATCTTGTTTAAGATCATTTTGAATGTTGTAGCATTAACGTAAGTGATACGTTACATAAAAGGTAGGTTATCTAGAAATTCCACGGAATTAGTTTTCAGACCGTAGTTACGGACCCAAATAGAACTTAAACGAAACCTTTTATGGACTAGTAATTTCCACTCGTGAATCGATAATTTAGACGTTTAAGACATTTGGATAGATAATGACAATATTAGAGAACTCGTGGGGAGTTAAATGCAATTTTGAGAATTTGTGCCTATAAATAGAAAAGCTCAAGATATTTGTCAAAATATCTTCAAAACAACTTTAAGAGCTTTAGGGAGAAAAGGAGATTTTGGAAGCTTCGGACTTCACGACGCCAATCACCGATCTCCTACCCATTTGTTTTCTTCAAAATTTCATATTCAGATTCCTTGAGGTAAGAGTTTCATTTTGATACCTCTTAGGCCTTGTTTGGCTAAGTTTTATAAAAAAAATTTAATTTTGGAAAAATTTGAGGAAAACATGTAAATACTTATAGGAATCACTTGTAATCGGAGATCCGATGTAGAATCAGTGTTCTTAAGCTTTTCTTAAAGTTATAGGAGCGTAATACGAGGTATGAATTCTATACCTATGTTTATAGGAAATTTCCATGTTTTAAATATATGATTTGATATTTTGGATTCGGGCAAAATTTATGTATTAATTAGGCCCAGTAATTTTGCACGTGAAAATATATGAAAAGCATGTCTATGTGTTTATGTGAGCATGCTAGGTTTTTATGTGGGTCAAAGGGGAGTTTGGTACAAGTTCATCCGGGGGTAAGCTCCTCGATGTTTGAGGATTTGGTAGCGACGGCTACAGTGCATGGTTTGGGAGAATGCCCTGCCAGGGCACAGTGCATGGTTTGGGAGAAGGCCCTGCCAGGGCACTTGAATGTGTGGTTGGGAGAAGGCCCTCCACGACATTAAATTCATTTACCGGATGAATGCGCACCACTCACCCTAGAGACTATTTTGACGTGTTTTGACGTTTAAAACATGAATTGTCACATATACATATGTTTAGAATTATGCACTTAGCATATAGCTGAGCAATGGAGACTTACTCCATTGTAGGTGAAAAGAAGAATGGAAAGAATAAGAGAGAAGAGTGAGGGCGTTGGGGATCATTGAGATCGTTTTCCTTTCGAAAATATTTTGTATTTCCATTCCAATGATGTAATATGAGTTTTGAGCTAGACGTATGCTTTAACTTGAAATTCTTGGAATGGATTTGTAGTATTGTAAACAGTAGTAAAACTCTTGTAATTATGTTTCGAATATGTTGTAATACAATGAGGACCACATTGGAATGAGTTTGGATAATCATAGATTGAAAATCCTGCAGAATGCTCTATAATCTAGAAAACAGTTGACTGGATCGAGAGAACAGTCGACTGGATTCATTGTTTAGGCAAAATGTTTTCGTTCAACTTCAGGAAACAATCAACTGGGTAGAGAAAACAGTCGACTGGTTTGTGTTCCAAAATGGGAGCTACTGGAGGATCTAAATTCAGTCGACCGGACAAGTACCAGTCAACTGGGATTTTGATACCACAGTCGATCGGATAGAGTCCAGTCGACTGGATTGGCTAGTTGAGCTTTACTGCTCTCTGCAATTTCCAGAGCAGTCGACTGGGTCCCTGACACAATCGAGTAGATTGCTGATTTCAAAATGGATTGTTTCTTTTAAGTGTTTGAATGGGAAAACTTTTTATAACTCTGATTTTATGGATTCTACTTATGTTTATTCCGCTGCTATAAACTTTAATTGAACTGGATCAGCCTTGGTGGCGTGTCATGTGTCCTATTTCTGCCCGTAGCGGGATAGGTCATGACAAACGGCACTTGTGCCAGATGCATGCAAAGAGTCAAGTCGGTAGGACTAGGCATGTGGTCCAAAGATTGGATCGATGATCCAAAGCGAGTCGAGTTTGTAGATATTGAACCTGTGGTTCAAAGTAAAGAGTTGAGTTGGTACATATGGGACCAATAGTCCAAAGTGATCAATCAGTTGAGGTCAGTTGTGTTTCCAAGTCTGAGTATATCATTGAACGTTTCCTGACGTACTAATACATCGAGGCTAAGACTAGGCATGGCTTAACGATAATGCTTTCAAAAGAAAGAAATATGAATGTTTTACTTATTTAACAGTTTAATCAGACATTTTCTGAGCTTGTTCAGTGCAGTAGGTTTACTCACTCAGCTTGTATGCAAGTTGACGACTTATATGTCCTGGACAATCAAACGTCCAAATCTTGCAGAGGCTAACTACCTAGAAGAGGAGTATGCCGAGGAATGCTACGGCTTCGCGAGTTAGGTGGAAGAAGTTGAAGATTCTGCATTATCTATCGTTTGTTTTGTAACTGAGGCACTAGGTGCCAACTTATTATTATGTTGTAGGGCTCTAAGCCTAGGATATTACTCTCTTTTCTTCTCCCCTTCTAAGTGATGTAATAATGAGACTTATGACTCTGATGTTGATGTTCAATAATAGTACATGCCTAGAATTAGCATGTTTATTATTACTGTCTCTACTTACTGTTATTTCATTTACTGTCTTCGGTTCTTTATTGTATGGACAATCATGCGATCCTCAACTTGCCACGTATCCACGGGAACAAAAAGAGAATAAGTTTAAATTTTTGCTATTCGGTTCGGTTTGGAGAAATGGGAAGTAAACTGGATTATATTTCGGTTCGATTCGGTTCGATTTTGGTCAATTCGGTTCAGTTCGGTTTGAAAATTTGGTTAATCGAATTTTAAAAAAACTATTCTTTCTTTTCTTTTTTTTTCATTTGCACAACTTTTTTTTTAATGTTTTTTCCCCATTTTTCTTTCATATTGCAAAGAAAACATATATTCATATTTAGTTATATATAAAAACACACTTATATTTTTATATTATATATAGTCGTATATCAAATATGTTAATAATATAGAAACTAAAAAAAATATTTCAATTTTTCGGTTCAATTTGGTTCGGTTCGGTTCGGGAATATGGTACCGAAAACTGAACTGAAATTTTTATTTTAGTTCGGTTTTAACCGAACTTAAATTTTTAACCGAATTGACTAACCTAAAATTTAAAATTCGGTTCGGTTTAGTTTGAATTTCGGTTAACTGAACTATTTGTGCATCCCTATATATAGGAGAAGGGAAAATGTTTGAGACACAGAGATGCTCACAAAAGGATGTGGCATCCCATGTGACACCCATGTGGCATAGTTAAGTGTGGTGAGTCCTACTGTCACATGGGATGCCACATACTTTTGTTAGCATCTCTTTGTGATCCTTTTGTGTCCCTAGCATTACCCGTAGGGGAATTAGTTGCCATGTCTGGTGGCATGATTAAAGGAATTTCATTTACGCAATCTGCTAAGATTTGGCATATTTCCCAACTTATAAGATGTGTTTTATTGATTCAAATATGACTTTGGGTTCTTTCCTTTGTGATAAGGATTGCAATCCGTGATTTTAGGGCAACAAACATATTGCATATAGGTATATTCAAGTGCAGTATTTATTGCTTCACGACTTGAGCCTTGGAAAGTATGAGGTTAAGTACTTAGTCGAGATCTCCTAAAGATGATATTTTGGGCGTATCAATTTCCTCATACTCTTCTCCTATAGTCATAGTTCTTGGTGTTTCTTCCATTTGTTCTCTACTAAAATTTCTAGGATTAGAATTATTTCTTTGACTTAAACTCCCTTCTCCTTTAACTATCATAGTTTATGTATTATTTGTGTCTTTATTTTCTACCATTTGCAATTACTCTCTTCTAATTTCTCAAGAGCAATGTGTTTCATTTCCTCAAAACTTATTAAATCTAATTCTTTTATATCGGCTTTCTTCTACTTCGGTGTCATCCATTTTGTCCAGTTCTTCTGCAATATCTAATATCCTTTAAGGGAAAATTAGATGCAATCCCTTGTTAGGGAATTCTAGTCGTTAAATGACAACTAAATATTTACAATTTTATTTAGGTCATTCATTAGGGTAATTGTGTTTACTAAGGTTCACTAGTTGTATATTATTCATCCGTTATGACCATTATACCCATGTTCAAAGTGGTGAAATTTCACCTAGTTTTGAAAAGTGTAGAAATTTCACCAAGTTTTGAAATTTTTATCAGTAGACGATTTTTTTTGTTTATGACGATTATGCCCATGTTCAAAGTGGTGAAATTTCACCAAGTTTTTAAGAGGTGAAATTTCACCAAGTTTTTAAGAGTGGTGAAATTTCACCAAGTTTTAAAAAAAATTTCAATAACGATTCTTTGCCTATGATGATTAAACCCTTGTTTAGAGTGGTGAAATTTCACCATGTTTTGAAAAGTGGTGAAATTTCACCAAGTTTTGAAATTTTTATCAATACTAATTTTTTTTCGTTTATGACGATTATACCCCTATTCAAAGTGGTGAAATTTCACCAAGTTTGATATTTTTATCAACACTGGTTTATTTTTTTTCTTATGACGATTAAACCCTTGTCCAAAGTGGTGAAATTTCACCAAGTTTTAAAAATTTTATCAGTAATGGTTTTTTTCATTTATGACAATTATACCCTTGTCCACTGTTTTGACATCCACAAATTGAAGTAGTGAAATTTCTCCATTGTTTTAAAAAGTGGTCAAAACAGTGGTGAAATTTCATAACTTTTTAGGTCCCAAAATATTCTTCATAATAATATGAGCTCTGAAGTTATAACGACGTTCAATTCTAATTTTAATCTTAACAAGTTATGATATTTTGAAGTTCCAAAGGCAAAAATAGTCATTTGTAAATATTTTTCAAGCCAACTGGACACCACTATTGTGTCTAGAACGTCGATGAACATTGGGGTAGGTCACTCTGTGTTATTTGAAGACTTTATTTATAGTAACTTATTAAAAGTAAGTCACAAGGGCAATTTGTTCATTTTACGATAAGTGTACTTTGTTAGGTGTCAAAATATACGTCATAATAATATGAGCTCATAAGCTTTGACGACGTTCAATTATGATTTAATCTTAACAAATTATGGCCTTTTAATGTTCAAGGGCAAAATTGTCATTTTATAAAATTTTAAAGCCAAATGGACCTTGTCATTTTGTCCAGAACGTCGATGAATCTTGGGATAGGTCACCTCGTGTTATTTGAAGACTTTATTTATTTTCACTTATTAAAAATACGCTACAGGGGCAATTTGGTCATTTTACAGTATGTATACTTTTTAGGAGTCAAAATATTCTTCATAATAATGTGAGCTCACAGACTCTGACGACGTTCAATTCTGGTTTAATCTTAACAAGTATGGCATTTTGAAGTTTCAAGGCAAAATAGTCATTTTACAAATATTTTCAAGCCAAATGGACCTTGTCATTGTGTCCAGAACGTCGATGAACCTTGGGGTAGATCACCCCGTGTTATTTGAAGTCTCTATTTATATTAACTTATTAAAAGTAAGCCTCAAGGGCAATTTGGTCATTTTACAGTGTATGTACTTTTTAGGTGTCAAAATATTCTTCATAATAATATGAGCTCACAGGCTTTGATAGCGTTCAATTCTGGTTTAATCTCAACAAGTTATGTCATTTTGAAGTTTTAAGGGCAAAATAGTCATTTTACAAATATTTACAAGCCAAATGGACTCCGCCATTGTGTCCAAAATGTCGATAGGACATCCCGTGTTATTTGAAGACTATTTATATTAACTTACTAAAAGTAATCTACAAGGGTAATTTAGTCATTTTACGATATGAAGAACTTATTGATGCACATTTTTTTTAGTTGTCCTTAAATCATACAATTGACCCATTACTTTCTTCTTAGCGTGTCTATTTTCTTGATTTTCTAACTGCACTAGCATATAGTAAACTAAGACTTATTTTAGTTTTTAGATGATTTTATTTTTATGGATCACCAATTCGAAAAGATTTTTTTAGAGGATCCTCTCTATGGGCAAGGGTAAGAATCCAAAGGTTCCTGGTCTTTTTCCCCAATTACCAGTTGTTTTTTATTTTTTTACACAAGATTTATAGTTGTCTAATCTAATTGATGATGTTCAAGATTTTAAGTAAGTTTTTTTAATATTTTTTATAATGTGTTGCGTCGCTCTCTTATTTTTTTCTAGTGACCTTGAATTGTTTAAATTATCATATTATACTTCTCCTGTATATATACTGCTCATATATATACTACTCATATATATAATTAATTAAGGATAATACTTGGGACACACCCAAAGACACAAATTTTGGGACACAACCTAAGAGATGTGTCTATCTCTCTCTTGTGTCACTGTGGGGTCCAGTAACATCACAAGAGATATAGACATATCTTTTGAGTTGTGTCAAAATTTCTCCTTTGAAGAAGTTTTTGTGGACCCTCAAAGTAGCACCTATGTGGTGCCCTACACCCAATGAGGTAGCGCCACACAGAATTGTTAGGTTATTTAAATTTTTTGTGGTGGATTCCATTGTTATTGTGGCGCGCTACTATTAGGTACGGGGTACCAAATGGCATGTCCCAATCTTTACTCTTAATTAAATAGGTAATCAGCACCCATACCAGAATGGTGTAAGGTAGTGGTAAAATAAAAAGCTACTAATAAGGATGGAAGTGCTATTATTATCTATAACTCTTAAACTACTAGGGTTCTAACTTCTACTCTTATTGAGGCTATGAAAGTTTTTAAGGATGAAATTAAGACAAATGAAATTTTAGGTACTAAAATGAAAAAAGGTCTAAACCACATGTGTGAGAAATGTATTTTACCCAATTTTCTTTCCAAACTTTATAAGCACAAGAAAGTTTTGTAAAATAACATTGTCAGTCATTTTAGGTATAAGGTAGTTTATGGCCCATCCCAATTCATGCAATTTAAATCCCAAGTTATTTTGCAAATTGAAACACATCAATTGCATTGGCAAATAATTTTATTTTAGCTTTCGAATATTCATAATCACTACTAGACTCCGAAGACTATAGCCAAAAGGACCATTGTTATGTATTTTTAAAAGAGAGTGAATTACTCAAATTTCCTGCGTCAAATTCAACTTTGGTAGGAGTTATATCATCATATGGGGGTATTGACCAAAAGAGAGAGAGAGAGAGAGAGAGGGAGAGAGAGAGGGATCTATACAAATTAAGATCAAGAAAATCAACCATTAGACAATGGAATTAGGATTAACATATCCAAACACGTGACGAGCTCATAGAGCTTGAAAATTCCGCAATAGATTCCTATAATGATCATAGGCTTATAACATGATAATGTTTACACTAATACTGAACCTGAAGTTTTAGACACAGATATAGACAAACTATTTGGAGACTTTGGTATCTCTAAAACTGTCACGACCCAAATCCACTAAGTATGGCACGAGGGTACGTGACATGCCACCGAGGCCTGACTCTATGTTAATAACGTACAAAATGGGTTTTTAGGCTCCCATTTAAACCACATTTACAAGTGATTAGCCCCAAGGGTATAATAGGAATTTGAAAATTTGAGTTAGATTTTATACCAAAAGATAGCCGTTTGAGTCTAGGTTCCAACGTTGAAAACGGTGCACGATTTCAAAATTTCAGAAAAAAAAGTTGTCTGTTTTCGTAAAAGTCGTCATTTTGAACCAGTTAAAACAGTGTGTATTTCGATCGAGCGAAACAGCTTCTATCCACAATTCTAGTCATGAGCATCTAAGCAATCAAACATGCTTGAATAGCAAAAGCACTTGCCAAAACCTTTCATACATGAACATAGGAGTCTTATACATCAAGTTCTACACATGCTCACCTAACAACATAATTTACAAGTCCTTTAGTTCCAAACTACAACTACGCCATATACAATATGCACATTAAACACTTGCTCTCCTCTTTCGTCCTCTATTTCTCTTTCTCCTTCTATTTCCTTTCACCTGAAATGGTTATTCAATAACCACATGAGCCGAAGCTCAATGAATAACATGCTCTTTGACATAAATTTGTGTATATCATTTAAACACGTGATATGCAATTCAATGTAACATAATGAATCACAACCAAGTAAGTATTTATCTCCAAAGCTTCTTGTTCTTCTCACTACCCCGTGCCCGTAATGGCACCCTTTATCCTTGTTCCGAGCTATCCAATACCCTACACAAGGCGTATTGAACACTCAAGCCTTAGAAGGCTTTTCTACACTCCCTTTTGGAGCTTTCTCTTTGTAGTGATAGAACAATTGCTTCTTCAACCACATAATCACATAAACATGTTTCTAACACATAATCCTTTCTATCTCTTGCACATATAGTCAATCATGATATACACACGTGCTCATAATTCATGAATTAAAAGTAAATCATTTATATGCCACAATTTCATTACTTGAAAAGTTTCCTCAAAGATAGAGGTTACTCACCTTGCTCTAGATATAGAATTGACAAGATGTAATGCTCACTTTCAAACTCCTACAAGTTATGTAAGATTTCATAGCAAATCAATATGAATTCCTCTAATTCATCCATCAAAACTCTATGGAAATAAAATTAAATCACATACAAAGAATACTCATACCCTTAGCTTCTCAAGTCTAGCTTCAATTTGAGATAGAAATCTCCCTAGCACCCTTTTCCCTTTGGTTTTCCTTCTTTTCTCTCTTGTTTTTCCCTTTCTTCTTTGCACCTACTTGCTTGTATAGAGACAAGCACCTCAAAAAGATGTACATCTTATTTAACTAGTTATTCTTCCATTTCTCTCTCTTGCCCACTTGGATACACATGGACTTAGCTAAATATAGCCCAACACCTCCTACTTGCCCACCTACTAGGCCACCTACTAGCCTAGGTAATGTAAGCTAGCACCTTGATTAGGCTAACTAATCATCATTAAGCTAATTAATCTCAATTAGACTAATTAATCTTGATTAGGAAAATTCTACCAAATTTCCGAAATTACACTTTCACCTACCATATTTCTTACTAATTACATAATAGCTCATCTAGTTCTCGTGAATTGCTAATTCACCTACTAGTTAGGAAAATGTTTTCTTTTTACTCTTATCATTTATGCCCTTGTCTAGCAATTCAACATTTTACATCAAATATATATCCAGCACAAGGCATTAAATAATTCCATATTTTTCAAAATATGCAAATGCCAAATAGATTGCCATGTATAACACATAACAAGAGTTTATCAACTCTTAAATTCCTTCCATTACTTAATAATAAGATTAGGTATGCAAATCACATATATATTCATGTCATTACCGTATAATGCACATTAAGATAATTTTATCACATGACAAAATGTTGGGATATTACATCCTCCCCACCTTATAAAAAGTTTGGTCCTCCAAACTTGTCTTAGCTTATGATTCCAAATAAAGAAGGATACTTATCAAGCATTTCATCCTTCCTTTCCCACGTAGCTTCTTCCACGGAATGGTTCTGCCATAAAACTTTTACCAAAGGAATCACTTTGGTCCATAACACTTGATCTCGCTGAGCTACAATTGCAACCGGATGCTCTATATACGTTAAATCCTCCCGAACCTCCAAGGGTTCATGTGGCAAAACATGTGTCGGATCAAAAAGATACCGCCGTAATGTGGAGACATGAAAAACATTATGTACATTACTCAATTTCGAAGGTAAAGCTAAACGATAAGATACAGGTCCAATCCTTTCCAAGATTTGAAACGGTCCGATGTATCGAGGATTAAGGTTTCCCCTCTTTCCAAACCGAATTATACCTTTCGACGGAGACACCTTCAAAAAGACATAGTCACTTACTTGGAATTCAAGGTCCCTTCTTCTAGTATCCGCATAACTTTTCTGTCATCTTTGTGTTGTTCGAAGCCTCTGTTGGATCAATTTAATTTTATCAGAAATCAATTGTATAATATTCGGTCCCAATAACTTTCTTTCTCCCACCTTAGTCCAACAAAATTTATGAACGACATTTCCTTCCATATAGCGCTTCATAAGGCGCCATACCAATGCTAGATTGAAAACTATTATTGTATGTCGATAAGTGGCAAATGTTCTTCCCAGGGGCCTTTAAAATCCAGAACACATCCCCTCAACATATCTTCTAAAATTTGGATTACTCTTTCTGATTGTCCATCGGTTTGTGGATGGAAGGCCGTGCTAAAGTTCAAAGTTGTACCCATTGCCCGCTGTAAACTCTCCCAAAATCGACTTACAAAATTAGGATCTCGATCAGAAGTAATAGAGACAGGTGCACCATGTAATCTAATAATTTCTCCAATGTATAACTCCGCCAATTTCTCTTTCGAATAAGTGGTTTTCATAGCTAAGAAATGCGCAGATTTTGTTAATATATCAACAATTACCCAAATAGCATTGTTACCTCGGGATGATCTCAAAAATCCCACCACAAAATCCATCGTAATATGCTCCCATTTTCATTCGGGTATACGGAGTGGTTGGAGTAACCCTGCTGGTTTCTGATGCTCCACCTTTACTTGTTGACATATCAGACAATGTGATACAAATTCTACAATTTCTTTCTTCATTCATGGCCACCAATAAATTTCTCTCAAATCTCGATACATCTTGGTACTCCCAGGATGAATGGAATACTTGGTATTATGAGCTTCTATCAAAACCTTCTTTCTGATTTCATCAATATTAGGAACACATATTCGATTCTTAAACTTCAAAACATTATCTTGAATAGAAAAATCAGCTCGCTTACTTTTATGCATTTCATCACAAATATTCTTAAGAAATGCATCATTCATCTGTGCCCCTTTTATTTCTTCAAGCAACGTAGGTTGCACTACCATTGTTGCAAGAACTCCACTTTTATCGAAAAGAAGTACTTCCACTTCCATTCTTTCCAAGTCCATCAACAATTGATTCTGAGTAGTAAGATAATAAACATGATTACCTGAAGACTTCCTACTCAAAGCATCCGCCACCACATTAGCTTTACCTGGATGGTACTGTATTGTCAAATCATAATCCTTTATTAGCTCCAACCATCTTCTTTGCCTCGTGTTTTGCTCCTTTTGAGTGAACAAGTACTTCAAACTTTTATGATCTGTAAAAACTTCACAAGTTTCACCATAAAGGTAATGTTGCCAAATCTTTAAAGCAAAGATTACTGCTGCAAGTTCTAAATCATGTGTGGAGTAATTACTTTCATGTGGCCTTAATTGTCTCGAAGCATAAGCGATAACCTTACCATTTTGCATTAGTACACACCCTACCCCTTGGTGAGAGGCATCACTGTAAATCACATATCCTCCATTTCCCGTTGGAATCGTTAATATAGGAGTTGTAACCAATTTGTTCTTCAATTCTTGAAAACTCTGTTCACATTCGTTAGTCCATACAAACGGTATATTCTTATGCAATAACCGAGTCATCGGAATGGCAATACAAGAAAAGTCTTTAACAAATCTACGATAATACCCAGACAAACCAAGAAAACTACGAATTTCTGAAACATTCGTGGGTGTAGGCCAAGAACCAACAGCATCTATCTTCTGAGGGTCAACTGAAACACCATTTCAGATATCACCTGCCCCAAGAAAGTAATGCTAGGCAACCAAAACTCACATTTCTTTAATTTAGCATAAAGCTTGTTCTTCCTCAAAGTTTGTAATACCATTCTCAAGTAATTTTCATGTTCTTCAGAACTCTTTGAATAAACCAAAATATCATCAATAAAAACAATAACAAAATCATCCAAATATGCCTTGAACACTCGATTCATTAAATCCATAAAAGCAGTAGGAGCATTAGTCACACCAAATGGCATCACAAGAAATTCATAATGCCCGTATCTAGTTCTGAATGCAGTCTTTTCTTCATCTTCTGCTTTTACTTTTAACTAATGATATCCCGACCTTTAGTCAATTTTTTGAAAACACTTGAGCACCTTGTAATTGATCGAATAAGTCATCGATTCGCGGCAAAGGATATTTATTCTTAATAGTCACCTTACTGAGTTCTCGATAATTAATACATAACCGCATAGTACCATCTTTCTTCTTTACAAATAATACTGGTGCACCCCAAGGCGACACACTAGGACGTATAAATCCTTTATCCAACAATTCCTGTAACTGTGTTTTCAGTTCTTTCAATTCAATCGGTGCCATTCTATAAGGAGTTTTGGATATCGGTTGAGTCTCTGGTATTACATCAAATGAAAATTCAATCTCTCTATCTATTAGAGTGTCAGATAGATCATTTGGAAACACATCAGGAAATTCCTGTATGATTGAAATATCTTCTAAAGCAAGATTTGAGGTTTTAGTGTCTACAACACTACATAAGAAACCCTGACATCCCTTCTTTAACAAGCGACTTGCTTTCATTGCCGAAACAACATATGGAGGCGATGCTACCCCTGTCCCTTAAAAATAGAATTCAGTTTGCTCAGGAATTCGAAATAAAACTCTCTTCTTTTGACAGTCAATTGAAGCATGATAAGTAGATAACCAATCTATCCCCAAAATAACATCAAAGTATTGGATGTTCAAAGGTATCAAGTCTACCATTAACATTCTGCCATCCACTTCTATTCCACAAGCTTTATAGACAGAAGCACTATTCAAAGATACTCCTGAAGGAATAGCAATAGATAAAACATATCCCAAAGATTCGGAAGATCTATCCAGATTCTTAGCAAAACAACAAGATACATATGAATGTGTGGATCCAGAATCAATAAGTATATGTGCAGGGTACGCGCAAATAAGGAGTGTACATGACACAACTGTATCAGCTGTAAACGTATCTCCCGGTATAAGTTCAAACATCCGATCTTGCCTTTGTTCTTTCTTTTCTCCTTCAGACTTCTGGACTGATTTATGAGTAGCTATGCTTGGTATAGATGAGCTTGGACCCCTTGAACGTCGCTATGGCATTCTTTAGCAAAATGTCCCCTTTCTCCACATTCAAAGCAAACACTTCCTGAACCGGAACCCCGTGAATAGGATTGACGACAATCCTTAGAAACATGCCCAGGTTGTTTGTATCTATAACATAAACCTTTGTTCAAATAGCAAGGCCCATTATGTTGTTTCCCGGAAGTTGGACAAACGGGTTTACTCTCCCCTTGGAAATTGCTTCCATAACATGATGATCCAAATCCCATACTAGAAACTCTTGGCTTCTTAACATAACCTTGTCCTCTTGTTAACCCTTCTCCTTGCCTCTTTGTTTGTTGATCTCTATTCTTTTGGAATTCTTCCCCATCTCGCTCCCCTATGAGTGTTGTGTCCAATACCTCCAAATATGTTTGGAATCAAAAGCCATCCACCCGACTACGAATACCCCAACGTAAGCCATTTTCAAACTTCCTTGCTTTCATAGCATCGGTAGCCACTTCGGATGGAGCAAAGCTGGACAACTCTGAAAATTTGGCAGCATATTGTAATACAGTCATGTTTCCTTGAGTCAAATTGGAAAAGTCTCTAGCTCTTTGCTCTTGAGCAGACTTAGGAAAATATGTACCATAGAACACTTCCAAAAAGCGTCGCCAATTCATGTTAGGTTCCACCTTTTTCACCATACGCCACCATTTATCAGCTTCACCTCGTAACATAAAAGCAGCATAGGTAACTTTTTCCTCTTCAGTACATTGGAACACAATGAAAGTCTTTTCCATCTCTGCTACCCATGTCTCTGCAACATGTGGATCAGGACGCCCATCATAGGCCAAAGGTTTTAACTTTTTGAAACCTTCTATAGTAGCTTGAGTAGTTCTTGCTTCGCGATTTTCCTGATTCTGTGCTCCTGTTTTATTATCCTGAAATCGTTGCTCCATAGTTTGTGCAAATCTTTCAATTAGTTCCTCGATTATGTCCATCCTCTTACTTGGAGAACCTTGCCCTTGTGCCATCTTAAAAACATAAATAGGATCAGTTCATATAATCAACATCATGTAATTCATGCCTTATCATGTATCATATGATAATCATGCTCTACTAATTGTGTCACATAAATCATGCCACATAACATATCAAGTATCACGTATACGTGCACATATTCATTCAGCGCACCTTAATCGTGCAATATATGCAAGTTTAACCCTTTAGTTCTGATACCAACTCTGTCAAGACCCAAATCCACTAAGTATGGCACGAGGGTATGTGACATGCCACCGAGGCCTGACTCTATGTTAATAACGTACAAAATGGGTTTTTAGGCTCCCATTTAAACCACATTTTCAAGTGATTAGCCCCAAGGGTATAATAGGAATTTAAAATTTTGAGTTAGATTTTTTACCAAAAGATAGCCGTTTGAGTCTAGGTTCCAACGTTGAAAATGGTGCACGATTTCAAAATTTCAGAAAAAAAAAGTTGTATGTTTTCGTAAAAGTCGTCATTTTGAACCAGTTAAAACAGCGTGTATTTCGATCGATCGAAACAGCTTCTATCCACAATTCTAGCCATGAGCATCTAAGCAATCAAACATGCTTGAATAGCAAAAGCACTTGCCAAAACCTTTCATACATGATCATAGGAGTCTTATACATCAAGTTCTACACATGCTCACCTAACAAAATAATTTACAAGTCCTTTAGTTCCAAACTACAACAACTACGCCATATACAATATGCACATTAAACACTTGCTCTCCTCTTTCGTCCTCTACTTCTGTTTCTCCTTTTCTTTCCTTTCACCTGAAATGGTTATTCAATAACCACATGAGCTGAAGCTCAGCGAATAACATGCTCTTTGACATAAATTTGTGTATATCATTTAAACACGTGATATGCAATTCAATGTAACATAATGAATCACAACCAGGTAAGTATTTATCTCCAAAGCTTCTTGTTCTTCTCACTACCCCGTGCCCGTAATGGCACCCTTTATGTAGTTACCCAGAAAATATTAAGATTTATTATTTATTTGAGATTCTAGCAGTATAATTTACATGTGTGAGCGTGGGAACATGCGCTTAACCACATGGGCTAATCTCCCATGTATTACTTGGAGCCCAAATTATAGTTGTGTAGTGAATGTGTGCATGTGAATTAGTGTGTGTAGGAGTGTGTTGTGTGTGTTGTGGTCACCAAGCAATTCATTTGCTATATATGAACCCAACCCCCCAAACACAAACTCTAATCTCTCAAATAACTCTCTGCTCTCTCATCTCAACTCACTATTTCTGTCTCTTTCTCATGAGATACATATGTATTCATATATACATACACAAGTTAATATACAGAGGTAATTTGAAAATCAAAGCTTGGACCATTATTTTGGAATTCTTTGCTTTTCTATTTGTAATTCGAATTTGGGTAAGTTATTAATTGTGATATATTGATCTTTTTTTTTTAGAATTGCTGATATAGATATATATATAATTTCATATATATATATACATATAGTGAGAGAAATTAGTAAATTTTAATCCAAAAGATTGGATTGTCAATTGGTTTCTCTATCCCTCTCTGTAATTGAATTGGGTAAGATTTCAAAATCAATTTTTAAGTCTCATTTTCAGTTTATATCACTTGATGATGCCAAAAATTGGTAAGAAAGAGATTGTAACACAAACAATTGTATGTGGTTCTGCCCCGTTAATAAGGTGACCTACGTACACGGGTGCGTCATTGCGCTTCACTAGCAGATCACCGGTGGGCCTGGTGAGCCAACAATTAGGGCGACACTACTAGTAATACCGGCCGGGTATATGCGTATAAGATGAGTGTATATGCTATTCTGTTTGTTAAGAATGCAATCCCCTTGATGGGGGATGAGTGGCCTCTTTTATAGGTGTAAGAGACCACCCGCATTAGGCAACTAATTTGATAAGGAAACCTAATCTAATTACAAGATGATGAGCACAAATTATGGGGAAGTTTCCTAAACGGCTTAGGCTACACCTTCCATTAGTCTTCTGACTGATTTAGGAAACTGCTGAGCAGCTTGGCTGTCAATCGGCGCCTTGTGAAGACCTGCTGAGCCTCATTCCCAGGACGTGCGAGCACCCCGAGCGGTAGCACTCGAAAGATCCCGGGATCAGTGGGCCACCGGATTACTTCCCGGATGATCCGGGTCCTTTGCTGTTGACGCGGAGGTTTGACTGTGGAAGGATATTTATGGGCATATCAGCTGTCCCCATTTTCGGAGTTGATGTGATGTCTCATCAGATGAAGTTTGAAAATTAAGATTACTTCTGAGGAACCGCCCGGTAGGAACTCGGGACTCAACCCGGGTTGAGACCGGTCGTGATGGTCAGCCGAGGTATGGACCGAGCGGTGACTTTATGGGCCCGAGTCCCACCTGTGCCACGCGTCAGTTTGTGATTGGCCTAGTCAGGATCAAACGAGGCCAGCATGGATGTAACTGGATCATTTCCATGGTAACCAAACCGTCTCGTCAGCATTTAATGCATGCACCTTTTGAGGCGACGCTTCATGTGCCTGAGGTGATAGATGTCAGTCACTTTGGGCAGGAAAACGTGTGAGCCATTGGATCTGTTTTGATCTGAACCGTCTGTGTCACTTATATAAAGGAACACTTATTCATTTCTTCAACTCTTTGCTGCAAAGACATATATTCCCGAGAGATTGAGAGCGAGGAAGTTTTCGATCAAGATTCCCGAGTGCTTTTCTTGTACCGATTTCTGTAAGTCCCTTTCCTTTCCGAGCTTCAATTTGTCACTCTTTCCCTTCTCTTTCCTTTTCTCTTTTCTTCCCGCAGTAAGGCTGGAGGGAACGAGCCCGGTAGGCTTTGAACGGGAGTGGGATTTTTTCTTTCTTAGGTCCTGCTTTTTCTTTAAGTCAGGTGGCACATTAGGGCGGTTGAACCGAGCGGGTGTTTCCGGGGTAGTCTTGAGAGAGTACCATCTTGTGTTTAGGACCATCTACTCCATGCCTTTTAGGTCAGTGACCTTGCCCCCATTGTATACCAGGCTCGGGGTTCCTAACCCATACCTTGGTCGTCATCTTCTTCCCGCTCCAGCTACTGAAACCCCAAGAATGTGTCACTCCGATTTTAACTCATCCTCCCGGTCGGAGGACGAGCGATCCGGGTCAGAGGAGCCGGACACAAGTCTGAGTCTTCCATCCGCGTCCCCCTCTGACCAGCACAGCGAAGGCAGAATCCCGATCCGTATCTCCGAGGATGAGTCAGACCAGGAAGCCCCCGTTGCTTCCACGTCAGGGGATTCAGGCGACGGAACACCAAGGGAACCCGACCCCGAGGTGGCCTTCTCTAGCGAATTCATCCCATCCACATTGCGTACTAAGGATCTCGGGCGCATTAGGGATAGATACGACCTTCCTGACCACTGCTCTTTAGCGGTGAGTGTTCAGCGGGGTTTCACCACCCTGTATGAGGACATGACCTGTAACACACACAATGCAAACGCACACAGAAACAATAAACAGACAAACCACGACACCAGATATACCCTGTGGTTCGGCCAAATTACCTACGTCCACAGCCTCTCACACCAGTTCACTATAATCAAGAAAAAGGGTTACAGAGTTTCTCTTAAATAACGCAGCTCTCAACACACTGCGGCTGCACATAAAAGGGATAATATATCCCACTAGGGTTACACTAAAAATTACTAAAATACCCTTGGTCTGAAATAAAATTCAGCACAATTCGGCCAACTCGAGGGGCCCGCCCCCCGAACCCCCGGTATCAGAGTGGATCAGACTTCACAAACCCAACAATCTCCCACTTGAAGACTGATTTGAGTGAGAAAGAAACCACTGTCACCTCCATCGAAAACAAATAGTGCCGGTGTGAGAAATCATTGTCTTCTAGTCTTGAAGACAAATAGAAGCTGAACATTTCTTCAGCTTCTCCACAGTGACTACCTTGGTAAACATATCTGCAGGATTATCGTTTGTATGAATTTTTTCCAAAGTGAATTGTCCATCCTCCAAAAGTGAGCGAATGAAATGGTACTTGATGTCGATGTGCTTGGTTCTCGAGTGAAAAGCTGAATTCTTTGCATGATGAATTGCACTTTGACTATCACTGAACAACTGAGAACCCCCCTCTTGTTCCTTACCAATTTCTTTCATGAAATTCCTCAACCATACCATTTCTTTGCAAGCCTCAGTGGCTGCCACGTACTCTGCCTCTGTCGTGGAGATGGTTATAATTTTCTATAGTCTAGAGACCCAACTCTGACTGCTGCACTGCCCAAAGTAAACACATACCCTGTAGTGCTCTTCCTGCTATCAATATCCCCTGCTAAATCTAAATCCACATAGACCTGAATACGAATGTCTGAACCATCATAACATAATGCCACATCTTTAGTGCCTCTAAGGTACCTCAGAATCCACTTAACACCTTCTCAATGCTCCTTGCCTGGATCTGCCATAAATCTGCTCACTACTCCCACTGCATGAGCAATGTCTGGCCTTGTACAGACCATAGCATACATCAAACTGCCTACTACTGATGCGTAAGGTACTCTAGCCATGTACTTACGGTCTTCATCTGTGACTGCTGCTTGATCTTTGGAAAATCTGAAGTGACTTTCCAAAGGAGTGCTAATTGGTTTAGCATTTTCCATGTTAAACCTTTTCAGAACCTTATCCACATATTCTGCTTGTGACAGTTCCAACTTCTTGTTTACCCTGTCCCTGCTGATTCTCATCCCAAGAATTTTCTTCACATTTCCCAAATCCTTCATAGCAAATTCCTTGTACAACTGTGCCTTGACATTGAAATCTCTTCCATGCTTGATCCTGCAACAAGCATATCATCTACATACAAAAGCAATATGAGATACGATGTAGCAAGCTTCTTA
This sequence comes from Hydrangea macrophylla, assembly GCA_033977485.1. Taxonomy (NCBI): domain Eukaryota; kingdom Viridiplantae; phylum Streptophyta; class Magnoliopsida; order Cornales; family Hydrangeaceae; genus Hydrangea; species Hydrangea macrophylla. The sequence continues at coordinate 2,167,682 of CM066998.1, read as the reverse complement.
AAATAACTGCAATGGTCTGAATGACATCTAGTAAAACCAGCTTTTGCCATAAAAGTGTCAAACTTTCTATACCACAGCCTTGGGGCCTGTTTCAACCCATATAGACTCTTTTTAAGCTTACACACCAGATTCTCTTTCCCTTTCACCACATAGCCTTATGGTTGATGCATATAAATGTCCTCCTCCAAATCACCATAGAGGAAGGCGGTTTTGACATCCAGTTATTCCAAGTGCAAGTTCTCAGCTGCTACAATACTTAGCACAGATCTAATAGTAGAAATTTTAACAATAGGAGAAAAAATTTCTGTGTAGTCAATACCTGGTTTTTGCTGAAACCCTTTTACTACCAACCTTGCCTTGTACCGATTGCTCCCATCACATTCTTCCTTTATTCTATAAACCCATTTGTTGTGCAAAGCTGACTTCCCCTTTGGCAACTGGACAAGATCCCACGTCTGGTTTGATGAAAGAGAATACATCTCATCATCCATGGCATGCTCCCACTTATCCCTGGTCTCAACCTGTGAAGCTTCCTCAAAACATTCTAGTTCACCATAATCAGTTAATAACAAAAAATTCATTGAAGGTGAATAGCGCATTACAGGCTTACTAACTCTAGTAGACTTCCTCGGAGGGGGAGTTTGTGGTTCTTCCTGCAGTGTAGGTTGTATGTTCACATCTTGGGTCTTCAAAACATTCTTATCTGAAATCTCCTCAAACTCTACAAAATCTGAATTTTCAATATTCTCCTTTTGATGACCAAGTCTATCTTTGTACAAAATAGACTCAAAGAACACTACATCCATACTCCTCACTGTTTTCTGTTTTTCAAAGTCCCACAGTCTATACCCATAACTATCAGTGCCATAGCCAATGAAGTAACACTTCCTAGACTTAGGGTCATGCTTACCCCTGTTCTCAGGTTCAATGTGTACATAACCAGTGCAACCAAAAATGCAAAGATGAGAGAGATTTACCTCTTTTCCAGTCCAAGACTCTTCTGGAAAACCACAATTCAAAGCAACTGAAGGTCCCCTGTTGATCAAATACACGGCAGTGTTTACTGCATCAGCCCAGAATTGCTTAGGTAGCCCAGCATTTATTCTCATGCTCCTTGCACGCTCTAGAATCGTCCTATTCATGCGCGCAGCCACTCCATTCTGCCTTGGCTTCCTCGGGATTGTTTTCAGTCTTCTAATCCCATTTGCAGCACAATATGACTCAAAGTCATCATCACGGTACTCACCACCGTTATCGGACTTGAGACACTTTAGTTTTAACCCTGTCTCATTTTCAACCAAAGCTTTCCAATTCTTGAAAGTACTAAACACATCAGATTTACGCTTTATGAAATACACCCACAATTTTCTAGTAGCATCATCTATGAAAGTGACAAAATAGCGAGAGCCACCAAGAGAAGGTACCTTAGATGGTCCCCATACATCAGTATGGACCAATTCCAATCGTTCTGATTTTGGAGTCCTTGCCACCTTGGTAAAATTGACTTTCTTCTGTTTTCCCAAAATGCAATCTTCATAAAAGTCCAGATCAAGATACTTCAACCCAGGTAGTTTTCCTTCCTTCATCATCACCTTCATTCCTATCTCACTCATGTGACCAAGTCTTCTATGCCATGTACTAGCATCAATTCCAGACGACGCCACTGTTATGCTACTGTAGGTACCCGAGAAGACATAGAGGGTGCCTTCTTTCTTACCATGAGCCAAAACCATGGCCCCTTTGCTCATCTTCCAAGAACCTGCCGTGAATGACGTTACCACTCTAGTTCCTGATAACTGCCCAACCGAAATCAAGTTCCTTGTCAAACTAGGCACATGTCTGACATCCTTCAAATTTAACATTGTCCTATTGGTTTGAGTAATCTGCACATCACCCTTCCCAACAATATTACAGGCCTCGTCATCACCTAAATAGACTTTTCTGAAGTTTCCTTGCACATAATTCTGAAGGACATCCATGCGTGGGTGGCATGGAATGAAGCTCCCGAGTCTACAATCCATGACTCACTGTGAGAATCTGCTACACAAATCAAGGCATCACTATCCTCATCTTCAACAATGTTTGCGGTGTTCCTGCCCCCTTGATTGTTGCCATTCTGCTGCTTTCTCAGATTTTTACAATCTCTCTTGCAGTGCCCTTTTTCACCACAATCCCAGCATTCAGCTGATTTCTTATCACGTCCGCAAGATATTGATCTCCCTTTTCTCGATTTTGATCTCCCACGAGAACCATTGTTCTAATTTTTATTATTGCCCTTGTTCAATTTTCTGCCTCTTCTACATTCAATGCTGAACCAGAAGTTGAGTCTTCCCCTGAAGATCTCCTACGAGATTCTTCTCCCAAAACAAACCAGCCACATCTTCAAATTTTAGCACTGAGGACCCGGATGAATTGCTTACTGCCACAACTAGTCCATTCCAACTGTCTGGCAAACTTGACAGAAGTAACAAGGCTTTTACCTCATCATCAAATACAATTTTCACAGACTCCAATTGGATTGTTATGGTATTGAACTCGTTCAAATGTTCGGCAATGATAGCATCATCTGCCATCTTTAGATTGAACAACTTCTTCATCAAATAGACTTTATTGGATGCAGAGGGCTTTTCGTACATCTTCTCTAGTGCAGCGAACAACCCTGCTGTCGTCTTCTCCTTCGCGATGTTCGAAGCAACCTATGCTGACAAACTCAATCGTACGGTTCCTAGGGCTTTACGCTCTAGTACAGCCCAATCTTCGTCTTTCATATCTGCTGGTTTTGTGCCTTCGATAGGTAGGTATAGATCCTTCTGGTATAACACATCTTCAATCTGCATCTTCCAGAAATCAAAGTTTGAACCATTGAACTTCTCAATCTTAACCTTCCCTTCCTCTGCCATTGTAAGTCACTGGTCCACAACCTTGCTTTAATATTAATTATTACGAATATGACCTGTAACATACACAATGCAAACGCACACAGAAATAATAAACAAACAAACCACAACACCAGATATACCCTATGGTTCGGCCAAATTGCCTACATCCACAGCCTCTCACACTAGTTCACTATAACCAAGAAAAAGGGTTACAGAGTTTCTCTCAAATAACGCAGCTCTCAACACACTACGGCTGCACATAGAAGGGATAATATATCCCACTAGGGTTACACTAAAAATTACTAAAATACCCTTGGTCCGAAATATAATTCGGCGCAATTCGGTCAACTCGGGAGGCCCGCCCCCCGAACCCCCGGTATTAGAGTTGATCAGACTTCACAAACCCAACATGGGTTTCTCTTTCCCCTACATTCGGTCGCTCGAGACGTCCTGATCTACTTAGGGATTGCCCCGAGCCAGTTGGCCTCGAACAGTTGGAGGTTCTTGATGGGGGTCCATCTCTCTGTGGCCCCAGGTCTTCGGATATGAACTCTCCGTCCAGGAATTCCTCTGGACGCACCGACCGTTCCCCGTACATGGAGAGACCGGGTTCTTTCTCTCGGGGCTCATCAGGGGAGGAAGATCTTGGTCAACTGCCCGAGCAACAACAAAGGGTAAAAGAACAGGTTCTTCCAAGTGTCCACCCTCGGGCTCTGTGAACCAGCCCCTGGGATCCAAATGATGACTTCTTGGGCGGGAGAGTTGAGGGGTAAGCCCGTTCGGTTTTACCTTTTGCTTACTTTTTTGCTTTGCTTCCAGTTTCTGAGACTAATCATTTTGTATTTGGCTTTACAACGGGATCAACCAGTCCACCGCGCATTCCTGACGAGTACCAGGCCCAGATCAGGAGTTTGGCACACCGGCCGGTGAACATCTGGAACGTGTTGACCCGGACGGGCGACTTCCAAGCCACTTACAACCTGGTTCAGCCCACAGAAGCTCCGGTATTCCCTGCTATTATTCCTGGTAAGTGCTCGGACTCTGCTGCCTCCCGTGGTACTCCTTCCCCGTCTTCCATACTGATTACTAACTATTCATTTTTTTTTTTTTGCAGAGATGGCTCCGAAGAGAAATATGGAGCAATTGAGGGAGAGGCAGGCCGCTGTCGCCGCTACTGCTGCCGCCCAGATGGCGGTGACATAAGGAAAAAGGCCCACCGCCGAGGCCCTGGGTAGAGAGCGCCCACTGAGGCAGATCCAGCACAGTGTCCATCCTGAGCCAGTGGGGACCTCAACGCCCCGCGTGGTAGTAGTTGAAGAGACTACCCCCGGGCAGAGGTGCCGGCCATGGCACCGATAACTACCTCGACCGAGATCAGGGAGCGGGTGAGGCCTGGTCTGCTTCCCAGCCAAGTGGAGACATGTGAAAATATGTCTCCCGAGGTCTTCCAGAGCTGGCTATACAGCCTCTCTCACATGGTGAGTTCTCCTGCCCTTATTTCATTTTCTTCAACTTATTTTGTCAACTGTGTTGGTTCTCTGACCGGTCGGTTTTAACTTTTCGTAGGTCGGATGCATGGCCGCCGGGGCTGAGTCCTTCTTACCTTCCCTGGCCAGGAGGGCCGCTGCTGCTGAAGTCGCTTTGTCTGAGGAGTGGGCGATCTCAGAAGCTAGGGGCACCGCTCTGGCCGTAGAGAAGGACAAGGTGAAGGGTTTGACCTTAAGCCTTAGAGCTGCTCAAGCCGAGCTGGCTACTACCCAGGCTGACCTAGATGCTGCTCGGGCCAGTGCAGCGACAGTGGAGGCATGGGAAAAGGAGCTGAAGGAGGCAGCAGTGGCGGGGGCCCGAGAGGAAGATTTTGATGATGGCTTCTTCCAGGGCTATGAAGACTTGAAGCGCAGAGTATCCCGGGACCACCCAAAATGGAACATCTCATCCTATGAGGGGATTGATTCTGACTTCTGGGATGTTGGTCCTGCTGCGGGCGAGGGCCCCGCTGCTGACGCCGGCCCTGCTGAGGAGGCTGCCCCGGGCGGAGGCTCTGCACCGGGAGGAGGAGCTGGCCCGGGAGAGGAGGCTGGGGAGACCGAAGACGTGGTCGAGGTGGACGACTGAGGTCCTGGCCCGTTTTCTTCTGTATTGTAATAAATTTTTTTTTTGGGAGGCTACTATAATTGCCCCCCAGGCCTTGTACAAATAGTTTTAAATTAATGAAAAGGTCCTTGAGACCAACCTTCCATAAACTGTATACTGTTTTTGTACTTGTGTGCCTGTTTGTGATTGCTAGTGTCCACCTAGTTTTGACCAATCCCTGCCTTAGCAAATGGTTTAGGACCGTAACTGGTTGAACAGTTGGTCTTACCGACCTGTTTCAAAGGTGACCGCCTGGTGTATCATAGGAACTTATCCTGCTTACTGTCCGGGCTGGCCCGGGGGTGTTATAGAAAAATCCTATTTCACCGTCTGGTTATCTCTGATCACTGTAAGTACTTAGGAATGCTAGGATTCCGAGTCCTTTTAATGACTGGTGTGATTTCCTGTTTTAGCCCAGTCCCTGCCTCCCCAAGCATTTTTCTAAGGCAGGTGTGCAAAAGTGAATGGCCGTAGGAAACTGACCTGGAACATGGGTGGTTGTAGGGTCATTTGAGGCTTGCCATCATCTGCCACCTAGGGGGTTTGCCCCCATCGCTGGTTGGGCCTAAGTGAAGTCGGTGCCTCGGGGTTAGGCCCAAGGTCTGTCATTCCACGGGTATGTTCCCGAGGTACGAATGCCTTGGTTTTGAGCCAAGGTCTTTTGCCTTGGTTGTTAGGCCGAGGTCTTTGTGCCTTGGTTTTGAGCCAAGGTCTTTTATGCCTCGGGTGAGATCCTGAGGTCTTTGGAGATGCCTCAGGGTTAGTCCCAAGGTCTTTCAGTATTGCACGGGACACTAAAAGGAGTAATTATGCAAAGTAAAATCTTTTATTTTATTCAAAAATTTATAAAGAATGCTCAAATGGAGCTACGAAAATTTCCTAACCAGTGCTAAACTGCCCCTGCCTCGGGGTTACTAATAGTACTTTCGGAGGTGTTGCACATTCTAATGGTGAGACAGATCACGTCCATCCAGGCTCTGAAGCTAGTAATTTCCCGGTCGGTTGACTCGGGTAACTGTATATGGACCTTCCCAGTTCGGCCCCAACTTCCCATGGCTCGGGATTCGGGTAGACTGGTTCACTACCTTAAGGACGAGATCTCCTACTTGAAAATTGCGATGCTTCACCTTGCTATTATCGTACCGGGACACCCTCTGCTAGTAGGCTGCAACTTTTAGATACGCCCGGTCTCTTTTCTCCTCTACCAAGTCCAGTTCCGTTCTGAGTGCATCCACGTTGTCGGGCATACTGTAATTCGCCACCCGGTAAGTAGGAAACCCGAGCTCTGTGGGGACCACCACCTCAAACCCGTAGGGTAAGGAGAACGGCGTCTCACCTGTTGCCGCTCGGGGTGTCGTTCGGTAGGCCCACAGGAGGGTTGGCAGTTCTTCTGCCCACAGTCCTTTGGCACTTTCAAGTCTTCTTTTGATCGACTGTAGGATCGTCCGGTTTGTCACCTCAGCTTGACCATTGGCTTGAGGGTGCTCGGGGGAGGAGTAGTGATTAAGTATTCCATAGCCCGAGCAGAACTGCCTGAACAACGAGGTGTCGAATTGCCTGCCGTTGTCGCTGACCAGAACCCGGGGAATGCCGAACCTACTAAGGATGTTCTTTTCCATGAAGCTTTCCATTTTGCGCTCGATTATTGTTGCCAAGGGCTCGGCCTCCGCCCACTTGGTAAAGTAGTCAACGGCGATGACTGCAAACTTGACCTGTCCTTTTCCCATCGGTAGGGGTCCGACAATATCGACACCCCACTGGACAAAGGGCCAGGGGCTTTGGATCGGTGTCTAAAGTTCTCCCGATCGGTTGATTATGGGAGAGTACCTCTGACATTTGTCTCATTTTTTGACATATTCCTGAGAATCTCGGGCCATTGTCGGCCAGTAATATCCTTGCAATAAGGCCTTTCTAGAGAGTGCCCGGCCTCCGATGTGATTCCCGCACACTCCTTCATGGATTTCATACAACACTGATTGGACCTGTGCGGGATGGACGCAGCGGAGGTAAGGTACAGAGAATCCCCTTTTGTAGAGGATGCCGTCGATAAGATGATAACGGGTCGCCCGATACCTGACCCACCGGGCCTCCTCCTTCTCGTTTGGTAACGCGCCCGTTGTCAGGAATGCCACAAGCGGGTCCATCGAGCTGTGTCCCAGGGCATCCGGTTCCACCTCCATGCATTTTGAGTTGATCACACTTGGCTCGAGTAGGTATTCTATCCGTATCCCGGGCAAGTCTGACTCAGAAGACGAAGCGAGGCGGGCTAACCGGTCGGCCCTGGTGTTTTCCTCTCTGGGTATCCGCGTGATGGACAGACCCTGAAGCTTCTTCGAAACCGCTCGGACAAGGGCTAGATAGGCTACCATGTTGTCTCCCCGGGCTTCGTACTCTTGGTTGACTTGATTGACCACGAGCTGAGAGTCATTGTAATCCTAGACCTGTTGCGCACCCATAGAAGTGGCCAACTACAATCCGACCAATAGGGCTTCATACTCAGCCTCGTTGTTGGAGGCGCGGAACCCAAACCTTAGGGCATACTCGAGCTGGATGCCGTCGGGAGTAGTCAGGATGATTTCTGCCCTGCTGCCTTGTTGGTTTGAGGATCCGTCCATATACAGCACCCAGGTGGGGATGTCAACCTGTAACCCGGGCGGTAGGACCGGTGGGTCAATCTCTTCAACCGGGTCTTCTGGATATGTGAAATCAACTAGAAAGTCTGCTACTGCTTGTCCTTTGATCGCTGTCCGGGGGCGGTATGCCACTTCAAATTCTTCCAACTCCACAACCCACTTGACGAGCCTCCCGGACGTGTCAGGCCTGCTTAAGATCCTGCGGAGAGGTTGGTCAGTAAGGACCACAATAATATGGGCCTGAAAGTACGGACGGAGTCTTCGGGCGGAGGTGATGAGGGCAAATGCAAGTTTTTCGATGCGGGGGTATCTGCTCTCTGCGCCTTGGAACGCCTGACTGGTATAGTACACTGGGAACTGTATCCTGTACTCTTCCCGAACGAGTGCCGAGCTGACCGCTGACGGTGATACTGCTAGGTATAGGAACAATTCTTCCCCCGGTACGGGTGTTGATAGCAGAGGGGGAGATGCCAAGTACTTCTTGAGTTCCTAGAACGCCTCCTCACACTCCTCTGACCATTGAAATGCCTTACGGAGGATCTTGAAGAATGGTAGGCACCGATCGGTCACTCGAGACACGAACCTGTTCAAAGCGGCAACCCGTCCGGCCAGACTCTATACTTCTTTGGTTGACCTGGGCGACCGCATGTTGATGACGGCCTGGATTTTCTCGGGGTTTGCTTTGATTCCCCGCCTGCTGACCAGGTGCCCCAAGAACTTCCCGGATGAGACGCCAAAGGTGCACTTGGCCGGGTTCAACCTCATCCCGAACTTCCTCAAAATGCTGAAGGCCCCGACCAAATGTTCCAGATGGTCAGACGCGTCCCGGCTTTTGACCAGCAAATAGTCAACGTACACCTCCATCGATTTTCCGATTAGGTCCTTGAACATATGATTGACTAGGCGTTGATAAGTTGCCCCGGCATTTTTGAGGCCAAAGGGCATGACTTTGTAGCAGTAGGTCCCCTGATCCGTGATGAACGAGGTCTTTTCTTCGTCCCTGGGGTACATGCTAATCTGATTGTACCCGGAGTAGGCATCCATGAACGAGAGGAGTGAATGGCTGGCCGTGGAATTCACAAGGAGGTCTATCCTGGGAAGCGGATAGCAATCCTTGGGGCAGGCTTTATTCAGGTCGGTGAAGTCCACGCACATCCTCCACTTCCCGTTGCTCTTCTTGACAAGTACTACATTGGCCAGCCAGTAGGGATAGTGGACTTCTCGTATGGAGTGGGATTTGAGGAGTTTCTCGACCTCCTCACATACTGCTTTCTGTCTCTCAGGGGCCATGCCCCGTCTCTTCTGCTTCACCGGCCGAAAGTCTGGGTCGACGTTGAGCCGATGAGACATTACCCGGGGATCAATCCCGGGCATATCTTCATGGCATCAGGCGAACACATCTTGACTCTGTTGCAGGAATTGGATCAGCTTCTCCCTGAGGCGGGGCTCCAGCAGGGTTCCGATGCTGACCATTCAGTTTGGGAACTGTGGGTCCAATGTCACTTGCTCCAATTCTTTGATCGGGCCCACTCTATCATTCTGGTCCCTCGGGTCCATCTCCTGGACGTTCAATGTCTCGGTGATGACACCCCGCCTGAGGGAACCGACATAGCAACTCCGGGCGGTCTCCTGATCTCCACGGAGGCTCCCAAGTCCGTGAGGAGTCGGGAACTTAACCGTCAAACAATGAGTGGACACGACGGCCCTGGCTCTGTTGAGTGTAGGCCTACCGAGGATGACATTGTAGGTAGACAGGGCCTCCACGATTACAAAATTTGCCAGTAGGGAGGTCTGCTGAGGGTAAGTCCCCATAAGCACGGGAAGCTCGGTACCAAGCGATTGGGTGCTTGATCCGTTAAAACCTACCAGGGGAGTAGAAACCGGGCGGAGGCGATCCCTGGCTATCCCGAGCTGATCAAATGCTATCACGAACATGATGTCGGTTGAGCTGCCTATGTCTACCAACACCCTCTTGACCACGTAATTGGCTATGGAAAGCGTCACAACCAACGGGTCATCATGGGGGCAATGGACGCTCTGCAAATCGTCGGAGGTGAATGTCAAAACATCAGTTGGTGGGGAGCCGGTGGATTGGACCTTCCAAACATCCACCCAGGATGCCCGAGCATGCCTCTTCCATGCCGACTGTGAGTCCCCGCCGCCTGACGTTCCTCCAGAGATCACATTGATTTGACCGAGAGGCTATATTTGACCGGGAGCTCGGGCTCCTTACGCAGGTCGTCCATCTGTTGCGACGTACTCTGCAAGATGACCCTGCTCGATCAATTTTTCAATCGCTATCTTTAACTTGAAGCAGTCCTCTGTGTTGTGGTTGTGGTCTCTATGGAAGCGGCAAAACTTATCCTGATTCCTCTTCCCGGGCGGTGCTTTAAGCTTTGCCGGCTATTGAAGTAACCTCTGCGCCTCGGCGGCGGCCATAACCTCATGGATTGGTCAGGACAGAGGCGTGAAAGTGATCTGGGGCTGATCCCGACCTCCTCTCTGCTGGTCTTGCTTGGGTTTTTTAACTGGGCCATTCTCAGAGTCCTCACGCCGCCATTTGGCTTTTGGGGACTCGACTCCAGCAAAGCCGGTGCGTTTGGACTTGAGGAACTCTTCCGTGTCTATGTACTTTTCGACCCTCTGTGGACACGCTGGATTCCACCACTTGCTTGTTTGAGATTATTTTGAAAAAGGAAAGAAAATAGGTCTGTTGAAAACAGATATAGAGTCACCACTTGGTCTTTAAGGAAACAAGAAACCTAATTTTGACTCACTCTAACGGATAAAGGGCACCGGCCCTTCATAACCAAAGAACTTGGCTCGGGGTTTTTGGTACGAGAGAAGAAGGAACCTTTGTCGCGACTAAAACACCCTCAACTCGCCCCGTCTTTCGACGGGCCTCAATTAGCATCCAAATAACCATCTTATACTATGTATGGTTCGACAATTCATACTATGACAGTATATTACATCACATAAGGAAATTTGAAACGGAAGATCTAAAGATAAGATATCATTCATAAGATCTAAATCAAATATCATACAATGTAAAGTGAAAGATCACATAAATAAACCTAGGAAAAATCGTCTAATCATGTATCAAGTAATTAGGCTTCCCTAATATAAAGGGGACATGAATTGTTCTTGAAGCAAATACTCAAAGAAATAAAAAAAAATGCTTAGCAAGCTATTATGATGCATGTTAATCTTTGAGGAAAGAAGATTTCTCAATCCCCGGGACGGATGAAAAAGGAAGACTAGATTGAGGGAACATGAACGTATTGATCAAATTCATTCCTTATAATCTTCTTAGATTAGGACTCACAAAAGCCCCAAATCTTTGCATGGATGCAATGTATGTATCTAGAATGTGCCAAGATTGTAGTGTGCCTTGTGTTCATGGATTCCTAGATGACTTAGAAGTCTAGAATGTGTATGAATGAATGAATGAAATCATCATGGGATAGGTACAAATGCAGTATGACCTACTTCCTAAGACATGAACTAATTTGGAGTACACGTAAGTATCAAATCAAAGGATGGAAGTAAAAGCATGCTTGCTGTGAATCGTGGACAGAACAGTAGCATGATCTTTTGGAAATTGAAAAAAGGGGTTAGGAATGTTTTCAATGCATGACTTATTATGTGGATCTTCCTTATTGTGTCTAGAATACAACCCAAAAAGCCAATCTTTAATAACTATTACAGTTTGAGAGAAATCATATAAACAATGGAGGTTACTCAGAAACAGAGTTTGTACTGTTGACTAAAATGTCAAAATATCTTGAAACATGAAAACAAATTATCTAGAGGCCCATTTTATACAGAATGTTCCCTAAGACATTTAAGTGTAAGGGAAAAATAAGTTAGAACCACTCGTTTTGGAAAATATTTATGTAAAACAAGTTGAAAGTCAACCAAGCTGCTGTGACAGCAGAGGCAGAATGTTTGGAAGGAATGTTTGTGTCCAAATGGATCATTTTCAAGTATTTCCAAGTCAAACAAAAAATCATGGGTGTTCTCTAATGAGTTAGGAAGACTTTACAAGTGGTCTTGCATCCATACATTGAGTATTGAGTTCTAGAGAAATCTTTGAACTCAGATCACTCACTGTTTTGACTCACTGTTTTGAAGATTTTGAGAAAACAAGGTTTATCTCTTGAAATCAAAGTGAGGGTTTTAAGAAGGGGTTTTGAAATAGAAGTTTTGAAAGCATATTTTCAACATCAAATAGAGATTATAACCACTTAAAATGTCAACATCAAACTCTTCATCAAGAACCTTCAAGATTGTTGGAGAGATTTATTTTCATTTGAACATAACTTCAAGGATACCTTGGAGGTATTGAAGTTATAATCATCATCTATCAAACATGTTTTTGAGGTCAAGAGCTACTATCCATAAGGATTCACTCACCTCAAACTTCATGTCATCATCTAGATGATGATGAACTAGTAAGTAAATAAAGAAAATCAAAAAGAAATGAGGTAAGAAGAGATGAACATTGTATAAACAAGCAAGTAAATAACAATCAATAGATGATAATCAATGTGATATTGGACTTGTAGTTTGATGTTTCACTCATATGTTATGACATTGGAAATGGAAGTAGCTTCCTCTCTCTTAAATGCTCACTAAAATGGTGGTTGGATGTATTGAATATGAAGTAAATAGGAGTAATGAAGTAAAAAAACAAAGTTTTGAACTCACTATTGTTTTGAAATCAAAGAAGAAAGCTTCTTTTCTCTCTATCCTAACATTATCTCTACAACTTTCTCTTCCAAAAACTTTCAAAGCTTACATTTGACACCCCCAAAATGAGAAGTCAAGGGGGGTTTATATAGGCCAACTTGGGGTGGTTTTGGGGTTTTAGAAGTACTCCCATTGGCTCCAAACATCTGAAAACATAGAACTACGTCGTTTTGATTTTTAATTAATCAAAATGGAACCCCAAAAATAATTGCAAAAACATACTATTCTGGAGGAGAGTGACACGGCAGCACTGGGCCTGTGCCGCGGCGACACTGCTCCTCAATCGTCTGGATAATCCTATTTAGGCCCCTAGAGGTTCCGGTATTTGCGAAAAGGCCCTATTTCGTTCGAAATTCACAGAAAATGCATACAAACTCCAAATTGAAGTTGTGATATACCGTTGGAAAGGTAATGGAGTCTATTTTACATAAAAAAAATAATTCGGGAATAGGTCACTTTGAAAAGTTTTGCGGTATTTGTAATAAAAGTCGATTTGATTGCCTTTTTTGCCTTCGGAAATTCACAATAAACCCGTTTTAAATCCAAATATTATGTGCGATATACCGTTGGAAAACTATTGTCCTTTAGTATCCATGAAAAATGTTTGAAAATTGTTACGGTGCTCCAGTTTTAAAGTCAAATTTTGGTCAATTTGGTCAAACTTGGGATTCCCGGGAAATTCTGGAAACCTCTGGGAGTTCCCAGGAGCTGACGTTTTCGCTTGGTTTTCTTTTGAAACTCATTTTAATACTTTCCACAAGATCTAGAATGTTCCCGAAGAATTTGGACCATTTTGGTCAAACTTGGTCAAACCTTGGTTAAACTGGTCGACGGGGACTTTTTGGGAACTTTCGGGTCTTTCGGGTGTCTCTGGGAGCTGACGATTTCATCCGACTTTACTTAGAAACTCATTTTCTTACGACATAGCATGTTTCCAGAACTTTTGGCCCAAATTTGGGAGTTTTCGGGCTTTCAGGGGCATTTTGGTCATTCTGAGCATTCTGAGAGATAGAACTGACTTGCTGGAGTACTTTTGAGTCGTTTACGATCATTGTGAACCACCAAGCTATGGGTCTCCTAAATCTGATAGCCGACAAAATGGGGAGTCTATAGTTTGCCCCTCTTTGGCATGAACTTGCGAGGCAACGCATGTCGCAAACGAGTGCCAAAGCTTTTGAAGATACAAGACTTTTTGGAGGCTATAGATTTAGGATAAAAAAGCGTTGCAAAAGATGCAATGATGTTGAGGCCAGTGTTGGTCGTGCTCTGCGTGAGCTGCCTACGTATCCCAAGGGGAATCAGACCAGGACGTAGTTCAGGGTGTAATACCCCGTATTTTATTTTCGCGTTTTGATTTAAAAAAAAAAATATACCAGTTTTGAAATTTGAGCAGTATAATTTTACCTGTGTGTGTGTATCATCGCGTGAGCTCAACACACATGATGATTCCTTATGTGATCTTGGACCCAAAAGCAGTTTAGTGCGTGGGTGTTTGTGTATTGTGCATTATATGCTTAGTGCCCCAAGCACTATGTAGTTTATTTATACACACCACTCATATATTATTTATTCACACACTCATATGAGTGCTTATATATACACATCAACCACCTCCCATCCTCAACAACTCTCTATCCTCCCTCTCCCTCTCGGCAGTACACACACAAACCCATATTGGTTTATACACATACACACATATATTGATACACACACATATAGTTACATATATACTCACAAAATCATATATTTCAGAGAGTTTGGAAATTGCTCAACATTATTTTTAAGGTACGGGGTTGTGTACAATATGCTCTTAAATCTCCGGAGTATTTTCTTTGTCATCCCTATTTGTACTCTTTTTGATTTATGTTGTCTTTTTATTGGAATCCATGTCTTTTTGGTTAAATAATATTAATATATTATTTTGGCTAAGTGCTATGGGACTAAAGGGTACATGAGCAATGAGCACCTACCAACAGTCCAACAGGCCTCAGGGACCAAGGAATGGTGACGGGTGAGGTGAGGTGAGGTGGCTCTTTACTATGTGACCAAGAGGAACCTGGTATGAGGCTCTTGTGGGTGAGCGGGTAAATTGTGTGAACGGGTGGATTGAGTGATTGGTCTATTTTATTGATCCGTTGTGGTTGTTCATTGTACTTTTGAGCCCTTATTATTCCTGTCATATTGTATACTTCCCCGTGTGTTATTTTAGATGCAGGTACCATTGGTAGCAGTCAAATTGGAGTACATTAGAGTACCGTGTGGGTTGGAGTTATTTGGGACCTAGCCGTGTAAACGAATTTAAATGTAATTTTTGGGCACTCAAGTGTAAATATTTTTGTTGTTTTAAAATACACTTGGCTATTTACAATTTTAATGTAAATATTTCTTTTATTTTTGGTAATGAAAATCGGGGCGTTACACAGGGCACAAAGGAATAAATCACACATGCATGCACACAACAATCAGGCGGATGCTATGCTATATGAGTGATATGTCATGCATGGATGTGATATGAATCGTGTCATGAGTCCTATCATGTCTAGTGTTATGACCCTAGTATGAGCAGGTGCTGTGGGGTGTGCCACTCCGAGTGGGCCGGTGTTGTGCTAGTGTTTGCGACTGTGATGTGGTGGAAGACTCAGATGAGGACATCAAGGTTTAGAAGACTCTGGGTCTAGGGGCAAACTTCTGGAATTTGGGAAGTGTGTTTTGCAAACAAGTGAGACAGATCAGATGTGCGTTTTTTGTTTTTTTTTTTTTAGAAGACGATAGCTAAAGGTGACCGAGGGATCTTGCGATAAATGATAGGTAAGGAAGACATGAAAATGGACAGATGAGAAAGCTCATGATAATCAGGAGACACGGAGCCGCGGAAGGACGGCGCTTCGTTTTCAAAATCTGGATGCGGGCGATGTTCTGATTGTTCCTGATGGCCGATTTTCGGGAGTCAGTTCCTCTTTTGTTACTCTCTGCTGGGGGTAGTGGGAACTAGTATCTTTCCGTATCTGTCCTCGATGGATGACGTAGGGTTCTCCGAGAATCTCTCTTTTCTTGATCAGGAACCAGGACCCATCTCTAAATCTCTCACGGTTGATCAATTCTTTCGGTGATCAATCCAAGAGGGCCGGTCGGGGCCTCCGGGAGCTGGTATCTTTCCGTATCTATCCCCGGGGGATGACGTAGGGTTCTCGGAGAATCTCTCTTTTCTTGATCGGGAACCAGGACCCATCTCTGAATCTCTCACAGTTGATCAAATCTTTGCAAAAAAGCAAACTCGGGCCTTCGGGAGCCGATATCTTTCCGTATCTGGAGGGTTCTCGGAGAACCTCTTTTTTCTTGATCGGGAACCAGGACCCATATCTGAATCTCTCACGGTTGATCAAATCTTTCGGAGCTCAATCCAAGAGGGTCGGTCGGGGCCTCCGGGAGCTGGTATCTTTCCGTATCTGTCCTGTAGGGATGACGTAGGGTTCTCAAAGAATCTCTCTTTTCTTGATCGGGAACCAGGACTCATCTCTGAATCTCTCACGGTTGATCAAATCTTTCAGCGCTCAATCCAAGAGGGCCGATCGGGGCCTCCAGGAGCTGGTATCTTTCCGTATCTGTCCTCGGGGGATGACGTAGGGTTCTCGGAGAATCTCTCTTTTCTTGATCGGGAACCAGGACCCATCTCTGAATCTCTCACGGTTGATCAAATCTTTCGGCACTCAATCCAAGAGGGCTGGTTGGGGCCTCCGGAAGCTGGTATCTTTCCGTATCTGTCCTCGGGGGATGACGTAGGGTCTCGGAAAATCTCTCTTTGCTTGATCGGGAACCAGGACCCATTTCTGAATCTCTCACGGTTGATCAATTCTTTAGCGCTCAATCCAAGAGGGCCGGTCGGGGCCTCCGGGAGCTGGTATCTTTCTGTATCTGTCCTCGGGGATGACGTAGGGTTCTCGGAGAATCTCTGTTTTCTTGATCGGGAACCAGGACCCATCTCTAAATCTCTCACGGTTGATCAATTCTTTCGGCGCTCAATCCAAGAGGGCCGGCCGGGGCCTCCTGGAGCTGATATCTTTCTGTATCTGTGCTCGGGGGGTGACGTAGGGTTCTCGGAGAATCTCTCTTTTCTTGATCGGGAACTAGGACCCATCTCTGAATCTCTCACGGTTCATCAAATCTTTGCAAAAAAGCTAACTCGGGCCCTCGGGAGCAGATATCTTCCTGTTTCTGCCTACTAGGGGTAGCCCTGACGACTTTTGGATTGCGGGGGTAAAACCTCATATATCTATGATCGAAATGGGCCACCGGAGCTGATCGGGGCCAGAAATGGGCTAAAAAAGGCCAAAACGGGTCAAAATGTGGCAAAACAGAGCAAAATGGAGCGAAGCGGGGCCCGCGGGGAGCAGTGCCGCGGCGGCAGTTGGCCAGTGTCGTGGCGGCACTGGGTGGCCGGACTCCATTTGTGTATATCTTGGATTTTTGAGCTTTCCAAGCTCATTCTTGGCCATTTTGGGGTGTTTTTGGAGCCAAAATCTGCCAAAACGCAGCTTGTGCGCGCTCAGGTGAGTAATCTTTTCCCGTGGTTGGAAGTTTGATTGGTGTTTTGGTTTGCTCTAATTTTCAAGAAGAAAGTTTAGTTTTCATTTTCATTTTCTTTGTAAATCCATGGCTTCGAGCTCGAGGAGACTGTCTAAGAAGGCCAAGGAACGAATGAAAGTCGAGAGCCAACCCCCGGACTTGATTTTACGGGACCCCAACATCATCTTTCGGCCGCGGCTCTAGTGAGCTTGGTATGTGAAACTTTTGACAGTTTAGGACTATTTCCATGTATTGTGCTAGTTTTGTGAGCCGTAGAGTGCACGTAGAGATCGTTAGAAGTTCGATTTGTGCTCAAATGTTGATTTTGTGAAATTGGACCTCGGGTCGTGAATAGTGATTTTGTGCATCGTTTTTGTTGTCTTTGGTATGTGCAAGTGCCAAAAGTGACATTGAAGGGCCACGGTAGCCTTGCTCACGCTTTTCTGTGGTACACTCAACTCTTCCCTTCCGTCAAGAGAATGGTAGACGATGCCGGGTTTGGCAGCTTTGTCCGCCTGGTTTCAAAGAGTAGCAATGATCTGGCGCATTTTACGCTCTGGACGAGAGATGGTGGGACACCACCAATACTTTTCACCTGCCATTTGGTGAGATGACCATGACGTCATTTGATTTCTCCATGATTACCGGCATGAGGGTTGGCGGGAAACGCCTGATTCTGGACTACTTCTATGAGATTGACCCTGAGGTTGTCGAGATGTTGATTGGGGCTGTTCTCCCTAATCTGGAGAGGCACTGGTTTCCTTGTGGCTGGCTTTACCGGGCCTACGGTAGAGGGAATCACAACCTGAATAATTCTCAGCTTTTGAGGGTGTATCTTCTGTATGTCCTTGGTTGCTCGATTTTCGCGACACTGAATGACTGGGTGAGCTTAAGACTTCTTTCTTACCTGGCGACCATTGATGAGATCCCCTCTTACGACTGGGGCGGTGCTTCCCTGGCCCAACTTTACAAGTATATGGGTGAAGTTTCCCGGGATGATGTCAAATCGACAGGGGGATTTTGGCGAGCTTAGGAGGTATGTAACGCATCTTCTTTTATCTTCTGGCTTTTTTATTTCTGTACTCTTTCTGATTCTCTTTTTTCTATGTAGCTTTGGAGCTTTGAGTACTTGAAGATGTTAGCTCCTTCCCCTGCTGATGAATCAGGTGAAGACGAGGACGGCATGGCTCCTGTGCCTTTTTTCCCATGAGGCTTGAGATGGAGGAGGGATGTTGTCGGGGTAAAGAGCGGGGCTCACCGGATCGTTTTTCTCAGAAACTTCTTATATGGGCTGACGGCTGCTAGTGTTGATTGGACACCTTGGGAGCACGTTGCCTATGCTTCCCCAGAGGAGATACAAGCGGTCAAACCTCTTTGCTCTTGCCGACTTCTGATGGAAAGTACCGAGAGCATGCAATGGTTCCACGGCGAGCGGGTGTCCCGGCAGGTGGTTGGTGGTTCAAGGTATCGCGTCCCTCATAATCCTCCTGTGATGGATGCTGATGACCTAACTGGTGATGCTTTGCTGGCGGCCTTAGCTGGTACCGATGTTTGGGATCATTTTCTCTCTGAGACCGGCTATGAGACTTACCGTGGCCGCTTTTTGATGCCCAACTTCCTACTCCTGGAAGTAAGTTTCTTTTACGTTTTTGTCTCTATCTGTTGCCTATGTTTTTTACTCATTGTTTTCCTAACTTGTTTTGTTCCTACATCTTCGCGAGATGTACAAGAGACAGGTTCCCCCAGTTTCCAATCCTATCCCTCCTTAGGATTGGACCGTTAACGTTTTGGGTGCAGATGGCTCCCCCCAGGTTATGGAGGTGCCACGGGTCACGTGTGGGTATCCTACCAGCTAGTAGGCGTCCTCAACGTCCCCTGGAGTTATGCTGAGGAGGGCCACGCCTTAGCGGCTAGCTTATGTTCTTTGTTTCTCACGCGAGACCATCGGGTATGTGTCTAATTTTGCGCTCCTTAAGGTTATGAGGTTTTAATCCTGATTTTGTCCTCGACAGATGGATGGCATGCGACAGTTTGCCACCAATCAGATGGTGTCCTTAGTAGGCTTCTGATTTGACTTTTTTTTTGTACTTTTTGTTGTTTCCCTACTGATTGCCTTCATTTTATTTATGTGTGCAGTACCGTGGGGGTGGCGTTGGCTCATCGAGGACTGGACCAAGGTGCAGAGGTGGTAGGAGGAGGCCATCGCCGACATACACTCCGGGTGGTCCAACAGAGGATGAAGAAGAGGAGGACTGAGGCCTCCTACGCAGGGATTTTGTTTTATCTCCATTTCATGTTTTCGATTGGGTTGTACTAGTGAATGATGTGACTATTCGGACAATGTTTAAGACAATGTGTAGGATGATGTGTGGGATGATTTGTGACCTTTTGGCAGAGTGTGATGATGTTTTGCCTTTTAGGCCGGATAGTTTCCGATTTGAATGCGCAGTTGTGTGCTTTCTTTTATTTGGTGATTGTGTGACGATATACAAATCTGTGCACTTGTAATTCTGTGATTGTTGATATTACTGCGATGAGTAGCCTTGTGATAGTGAGTGTGTTTGCCTTGCAGGTGGGATAGTCCGTGAAACGGGGAGGTGCTGCCGAAATTTTGAATTCTGCTAGAGCCGCGACAGAAAATATGGCTTTGTATGATCCCGCTCAACTCACAGCTTGGCTGAACATGACAGATGGTATGGAATGGATCAACCTTTTTAGCTACGGCTTGACCGAGTTCTTCTCTCTTCGCCAGATGGCTTTGAATGCTGAGTTCATGCGTGCTGCTATTGTCCACTAGGCCCCGGTGAACCATGTCTTCAATTTCAAAGGCCTGGAGATATGCCCCCTGTTTGAGGAGTTCTGTGCTATCCTTGGCTATGATTCTGATTCTGACCTGATTCTCCCTTCTGCTGATACCCCCAGTCCTACGCGAGGCTTGGCTGAATATCTGAATTATTCCATTACTATTTCCCGCCGGCTGATTCATGGTGAGGATCTTGATATTGCTTCCATCATCGCCCGGTATGCTAGTCCTGGGAATCCTAGCGTATATGATGCTACCCGCGGAGCCGCTCTGATATTGTGCATGACTTCGCACTTTCTGTTCTCTAGCGCTTCTATTGACTTGGTGCACGTGTGCCTTGGGCTGAAACTTAGCAGGAATCCCATGGCCATGGTTCTGGCTGAAACCCTGAATGGTTTGGATCGTGCTTCCAATCAAGGAACGCTTCTACTTTCTGGGACGCCTTTAGTGTTACAGGCTTGGCTCTACGAGCACCTCCAGCTATGGACAGGTAATGTGCTGCCAGTTTATTTTTGCAGAGTTGTGCTTCATCCTCATTATACTTTCGCTGATTGGGTGGGCATGATGGGTGCTTTATCTGAGGCTGACATTTGCTGGATCGTGAGGCATTGGGGCCTTTATGCTATGACCACTAGTCTCGGGGATTTTCAGAGAGTGTGGCTGATGGGTTTGAGAGAAACCTCCTTCTATCATCCTCGTCGATTGGCCAGACAGTACGGGCAAGTTCAAGAGGTTCCCTGGGGGTTTACTGAGACGGTCTTTGCTTCCATAGTCAGAGCCACTACTATTGCTGCTTTCATCAGGGGCTGGGCCGGTCGAGCAAGAGCTTATTTCTAGAGAACTTTGAAGAAATAAAAAAAAAACAAAAGTAAAACCAGGCTTGACTGATTCTGCTTCTTTCCTCCAAGTGTCTTTGATATTCGTGATAGCTTTCCGAAAGAACCTTTTGTGTTTTCATTTATCCCTGCTTATGTAATATTCGAAGTTTGTTTATCGGTGATCCTTGGTTACTTGGAGAACCCTGTTTTTATGCATGTGGTTTTCTGAAAACATTTGTAGTATGATTTTGATCAGATGTTTACTTTTGGTACTTATTTGGGCACGCTAGGACGATTAGAGGCAAACGAGGCAAGTGGCCGAAGTTTGCCCCTAGTTTGGGATATGTATGATTGGGAGGCAAACGAGGTAGATGACCAACGTTTGCCCCTAGTTTAGAAGAGGTTTAGGCAAATGAGGCGGGTGGCCGAAGTTTGCCCCTAGTGTGGAGGGTGATTTCTAGGTTATGGTAAGGACTGCGACTTTATTTTTCTCACACGCTCATAATTTTGCCTAGGCACCAGTTAAGTGACCCAGCGAGCTCTTTTCTCTCTTTTGTTATTGCTCACTTTGGATTTAACTCTAACTTTAGCCTAGGCGTCCTTTCGGATTTTCAACCTAGCGAGCCATCCTTTTTTTTTTTTTTTTTTGAAAGTCTGCCTACGTACCCTCGAACTGGGATCAGGTCCAACGTAGTTCGAGCCAAAGTTTTGAAAGAAAAAGGGGTTGATTATGATTGTATCGACCGAACCGATGCGGTTGCCTATGTATCCCCGAGCAGGAATCAGGTCGAGCGTAGTTCAGGCGAAGCTTGAAAGAAATTGGGCTATTTTGTGGGTGGAGCGACCGAACTGATGTGGTTGCCTACGTATTTCCGAGTGGGAATCAGGTCGAGCGTAGTTCAGGCAAAGCTTGAAAGAAATTGGGCTATTTTTGTGGGTGGAGCGACCGAACCGATGTGGTTGCCTACGTATCCCCGAGTGGGAATCAGGTCGAGCGTAGTTCAGGCAAAGCTTTGAAAGAAAATGGTTAGGGAATGGTCAAGCATAGTACTTTTTGAGGCGATCCATGTTGATTGGTTCTTTGAATTCAACGCCATCGAGGTCCATGAGGTAGGTTGCTCCTCCAGAAAGGATAGTTTTGACGATATAAGGGCCGACCCATTTGGGCTTGAACTTTTCACGTGGATCAAAGATCGGGGCTCGCAACTCCTTAAGAACAAGGTCACCCTTGACAATTTTCCTCGAACGAACCCTTTTGTTGAAAGCGCGGGTTATTCTCTTTTGATAGATTCAGACATGGTCGACTGCCGCTAGGCGCTTTTCATCTATGAGAGACAATTCTTCGTACCTTTCCCTCAACCAATCTGATTCTGAAATTTCACATTCTGCCATTACGCATAGGGACGGTAGTTCTATCTAGACTGGAAGTACTGCTTCCATTCCATATACTAGTGAGTAAGGAGTTGCTCCTGTGGACCTCCTTATCGATATTCTGTATCCCCAAAGTGTGAATGGTAGCATTTTATGCCAGTCTTTGTAGGTATCGGCCGATTTCTGCAGTATGGCCTTGACATTCTTATTTGCAGCTTCGACTGCCCCATTAGTTTGTGGTCTGTACGGTGATGACTTGTGATAAATGATTTTGTATTCCTCTAACAGATCTCTGACTTCAGCTTTGAAATGACTACCATTATCTGAGATGATCTCATGGAGAACTCCATAGCGACAGATGTGGTTCTTCTTGATGAACTTGGCCACTTCCTTGGTCCCCAACTTGCTGTAGGATGCGGCTTCTACCCATTTTGTGAAGTAGTCAATGGCCACCAAAATGTCTCGATTTCCATTCAAGGCTTTTGGAATGATTTCACCGATAATATCAATTCCCCAGGTTGAGAATGGCCAAGGTGAGGTCATGCTGTATAGAAGGGATGGCGGTACATGCATCATGTTTGCATGGATCTGGCACTTGTGACACCTTCTTACGTATTCGCAACAATCCTTCTCCAATGTTGTCCAGTAGTACTCTTGTCTTACAATTTTCTTGGCCAGCATGTGACCGTTCATGTGTGGGCCGCATACCCCCTCGTGTATTTCCTCCAACATTCTTCTGGAGCTTTTCCCAAACAAGCAAGTCAGGTTGTGACTATTGTACCCTTTCTTCAACAATTTTCCACCGCAAATGATGAATTACGCTGCGAATCTTTGAATTGCCCTTTTGTCTTTCTCGGTAGACTCTTGGGGGTACGTCCCCTTTTTAATGAAGTCCCAGACATCCTGATACCACGGTGTTTCATTCTCTTCTTCATCGATTGCGGCGACTATGTTGAACGAAGGCTCGTACCTTTGCTCAATTACCAAAGGCATCATCCTGACTCCCACAGGAATTTTGATCATGGAGGCTAAGGTATCTAATGAATCTGCTAGCTGGTTATCTTCCCTAGGCAAGTAGAGGAATGTGATGTTCTTGAACTGCCTCTTGAGTTGATCAAGATGATCATGATAGGGCTTCAACCTTTCTTCTTTTACTTTCCATTCTCCTCTAGCTTGTGATATAATAAGGTTTGAATCCCCGAATACAGCCAACTTCGGAACTTTCAACTCTATGCCTGCATCCATCCCCAAAATGCATGCTTCGTATTCAGCAGTGTTGTTGGTGGTGTTATAATTGAGCTTGACTGCCAGCGGAGTGTGGTCCCCACTTGGTGATACTAGAATCATTCCTACTCCGTATCCTTTCATGTTGGCTGCTCCATCAAAGTATAACTTCCATTGTTCTTCCTTGATTTCCATGATATTTTCGTCCGGAAATGGAAAGTCCCCACTTTCTTCGGAGTCAACAGCGTGCTCCGCAAAATGCTCGGCTACGGTTCTCCCTTTTATCGATTTGCTTGTAACGTACTTGATAACGAATTCGGTTAGTGGAAGTAACCAACGGGATATACAACCGGTCAGGGCGGGTTTTTCGAGGAGGTATTTTAGAGGATCCATGCGGGATATGAGCACGACCGGGAAGGCCAGGATGTAGTGCCTCAGTCGGCGAGTGCACCAAACCAAGGCCCAACATGTTTTTTCGAGGGTAGAGTAGTTGAGCTCATACCCAGTCATCCTCTTGCTGAGGTAATATATGGCTTTTTCAGAGTGGCTTTCTTCTCCTTCTTGGGCTAGCATGCAACCCATGGCATTTTCGGAGACAGATAGGTAAAGGAATAAGGGCTTATGAAGAGTGGGTGGTGAAAGGACAGGCGGATTTTGAAGGTAGGCTTTTATTTTGTCAAAAGCGGCTTGGCATTGGTCATCCCATTGGAACTTTTCTCCTTTTCTCAGCAATCGTAACAAAGGATCGCATGTAGTTGTGAGTTTGGAAATAAAGCGGCTGATAAATTGGACCCTTCCGAGAAACCCTCTCACTTCCTTTTCATTCCATGGTGGTGTCATTTCTAGGATTGCCTTGATCTTAGAGGGGTCCACCTATATCCCCCTTTGTGTGATGAGAAAACCCAGGAGCTTACCGGAGGTCACACCGAAAGTGCATTTCTTAGGATTCAATCTCATCTTGTGTTTGCGCAACCTCTCAAAAAACTTTTCCAGTGCCACCATGTGTCCTTCTCTGTCCTTGGACTTCATGATCATGTCATCTACGTACACTTCTACTTCCTTCTGAATCATGTCATGCAGCAGAGTGGTGGCAGCTCTTTGGTAGGTTGTCCCAGCATTCTTGAGCCCGAAAGGCATTACTCTATAATAGTAGGTTCCCCAAGGGGTGGTGAATGTCATTTTTTCCCAATCTTCTGGCGCGATCAGAATCTGGTTGTACCCCGAAAAGCCATCTATGAATGACAGTAACTCATGCCCAGCGGTGTTATCCACCAACACATCAATGTGGGGAAGCGGGAAGTCATCCTTAGGACTGGCTTTGTTTAGATCATGGTAGTCGACGCACACACAAACTTTTCCATCTTTCTTGGGGACTAGCACGATATTGGCAACCCATTCCGGATACTCGGTGACAATGATGAACCCTGCCTTGAATTGCTTCTCCACTTCTTCTTTAACCTTGAGTGCCCATTCCGGCCTCATGCGCCTCAGTTTCTGCTTGACAGGTTTAGAATTGGGGAGGAGAGGAATATGATGTTGGACAATGTCGGGATCGACTCCAGGCATATCCTCGTAAGACCAAGCAAAAAACATCCTTGAATTTTTTTAGCAAGAGAGTCAATTTTTCTTTTTCTTTTTGTTTTTTATTAAGAGTTAAGCCAACTTGCACAATTTGTGGATTATCTGTTTCACCTAGGTTAACCGATAAAGTATCTTCGTTTATTTCATAAGCAGGTGGTTTTTCAATTAGTTGCTTAAGTTTGATTGGGAGATCCTCGGAGGGATCTGTGCATTCACAAGTATTAAACACAGAGGAGTAAGCAGATTCGTCTTTCATTTCATTCATGACAGGTAAAGTGATTACATTGGACAGTAGTGGGCTTACAGCAGCCGACTCTGATACAGACTCGATAATTGGCAGTACGGACTCTGGGGGGACAAGGGATAGGGAGACACAGACAGATGACTCTACAGCCTGGTTGCTCAGAACCTCCTCAGTTGGTTTGATCTGATCATCTTGGCTCTTGGCCCTCTTTTCTTCCTTCTTTTCAGCGAATTCTTCCCACATTTTCTCGATGGATTCAGTGTCCAGGTACTTTAACCAGTCTTCCTCCGGGGTTTTCACAACTTTTTCGGGATAGAACGGATCTTGATAAGGGGGCCTTTCACAGTCAGCAAAGATTTCAAGCCCGGGGTGCCTTCTTCTAGTGGCTTGATGGATCCAGGGTTCTGGGAACCCAAAATAGGGGAAATCATCCCCATCTTTGATGAATTGTCCATTCAAGGTCTTGCGGTATGGTGGGAGACCCCTTACTCTTTTCTCTCATGGCCTCTGTAGCTCGACGTCTTCTTCAGTGGACTTGTACCCCAACCCAAAAGTGTCTTGTTGCCCTTTGATCTGAGGGAACTTCCGAATCCCTTGCTGGCGTCGGTCCAATCCCATTCCAGGGAAGTAGTTCATTTTGCGGACAATATTGACAACTGCGGAGTGGATTTCGGGGAACCTGTCTTCATCATTGATAATGTGGACTTCTTCCATGAAGAATCCCTCGATTTCTCCTTCTTCTAACTCAGGTATTTAGACTTCGAAGATGGGAGCGTAGTTTGGGAAAGCTTCATTACCCCAACTATTGCCGAGGATGATTTTCACCTCCTTCTCATGATTGTACTTGATTATTTGATGCACAGTGGATGATACGGATTTGTTGACATGCAGCCAGGGCCTTTCGATCAACAAGTTGAACGAGGTAGGTATGTCCATGACTTGAAAGACTTTAGTGCTCAACAAAGATCCTACCCGGATTTGGAGAGAAACAGTTCCCATCACATTTCTCTTGGTGTCATCGTAGGCCCTCACGGATTGCACAGATGGTGTGATGTCAAGGACATCGACCCCCAAGGCGGTGGCAGTCCTTAGGGCACAAACATTTAAGGCAGAGCGTGTATCGACCAGACAAAATGGCACCTGCTGTCCCTTACATCCAACAGTGATGTACAATGCTTTGCTATGTGCAGATCCTTCTGGTGGCAGGTTTTTATCAGAAAATGTAATGATTGGGTCAGGGGTAAGTGCGCCCAAGAAAGCCACCATGTCTTCCGATGCGGCGTCGATGGGCACCTCTATTCCAGTCAGGGCATTCAACACAGCTTGCCTATGCTTGTAGGATGTTACCAAGATGTCCCACATCGAGAGATGTGCTTTGGTTTTCTTCAACTGCTTTATCAGCTCATTGTCTTCTTCGATGATCTCATCCATTTTTTCCTTTCCCTTGTCTTTGACCGGACTTTTTTTCGGTTGCTTCAGTGGTATGCTGCGGAGGCTGATAATGACGACCTGACCTAGTCAGATGATCAATCTCGACAGGGGTAGGCCCTTCTATAGTCCCATCTTCTTTGAACCAGTCGCAATCTGTTCCCACAAATGGTTTCTCTGGCTCATTCCAGATAGAAGCATCGCTTTCATTGTCAGGATCATACCATTTGAGGTCCACTATCCCAAGATCATGTTCTTCCAAGAAGAATAGGTCTTGTTCTTCAACCAGCTATTGCTGCCACTCGTCGTCCCCTCCGTCAATCAGATGAATTCCCACAGATTCCGGGATGTCAATGAGGGGTAAAGGTTGACCTAAAGGGGTGATATAGGTAGCAGGGTTGAAAGGTACATGGTTGGACTCAATGAGGCTGATGTTTTGGTGGTTCGGTAGAGGATTTTGAGTGACATGGGGCTGCTTTGGAGGTGGCTCGATGATATTTTGGTCAATGAGGTCTTGGATGTCATGACGGAGGCGCATGCAATCATCGGTGTTGTGGCCAGGGGATTGGTGGTAGGTGCATCTTTTGGACATGTCATAGTTTGGCGGGAGTGGGGTATTTCGAGGCTGGAGTAATTGGAGGTGGCATTTTTTAAGGAGGCGATCTAAGGCTGAAGAGAGGGAGATTTCCAGTTTGGAGAAGTTGCGAGGAGTCTTCCTATGGAAAGAACGATTGGTGGGATTAACTTAGTTGAGAGGTTGGAATGGCCTAGGAGGGTAAGCCATAGGTTGACTGCCTATGGCATTGACATCCGGAGGATTGCGGGAGTAGTTGGACCTTTTTCACTGACTCAGAGGCTCTTCTTTTTTTATCTTTCCTTCCCTTATGGCATCTTCAATTCGAGTCTTAACTTCAAACAGCTCTTCGAAAGTGGAGATGGACTGATAAAATAATTTTTCATGGTAGAGCGGTTGCAGATTCTGGATTAGCATTCTCACCTGTTCCTTTTCGATCGGCCGGTGGGTCATTTGGGCCACTTTATTCCTCCATATGCTCAGAAACGCAGCGAAGGATTCATTGCTGTTCTGCCGAGTAGTTTCCAAATCCCTGATAGTGACGTCAAGTTCTTGGTTATAGGAGTAGTGATCAACGAATACCCGAACTATGTCTTCCCATGCTTGAGTTTTGGAAGCTTCCAAGGTAAGGAACCATGATAGTGCAGACTTCGTGAGAGTTTGTGGGAACAGCATTGCGAGGTGCTCGTGGGTACAGTCCATGGATTGGAAGATGCTCATACACAGTTTTACATGGCTCTTCGGATTTTCGATTCCATGGAAACGGTCAATGGCAGGCATCTTGAAGTTTTCCGGTAGCTTCAGCTTAACAGGTTCGAAAAGGCCTTCCAAGTCCAGCATGTAATCATCAATCCCTTTGCTTTTCCTCAGTACACTTTTCAACTTGTCAACCTTATCCATTTTCTCTATGAAAATGGTGGGACCCCTTGAAGCCAGTCTTCCTCCCCGTTATTCTGATGTGGGGGTGGTTCAAACCCCGGTGGTGGAAACCCAAGAAGAGATTGCAGCTGCTGCTGCTTCAATTCTTCCATGAACTTCAGAACTTGGGTTAGGCTGTCAGACTGCTGGCTTATGGTTGCTCCCAACTCGGTAACCTTGTTTTCTAACTCTTCTCGATTCATGCTGAAGTAAGCTGTCGGACTAATTCTGACCAAACGATTATCTGAACTCCTGACCCACGATGAGGATCCCAGCCGCTAACTTCGGGAATCTGTACTGACCTGACAGATTTCGAGAGGACTAGATCAGATTTTGACAGTGATGACTTTAGACAGACAAAGATAGTGAAGTTTAACCAACGTGGACTGACTTGTGTAAGAATGGTCGAGACAGTGCGTCCAGATTGATAGGAATGGTGTATGCAAATGAGACAAGCACACGGATGTAAGCCCTAATCTATATGATACTCCTATTTCTAACAGATAGTAGTTAAACAATTAAGGTCCTAACCATATAGAGTGTGCCAACCTTACTTTCCAGTACGATCACCAAGGGATAACAAGGGTTTCCAGGGTTCTATGGAGGCTTCTAGGAGAGACTGGGCATTTCTGGTTGATTTGGATAGAGTTTCTGGGAGAAACTGGGATATCCGGACATAGTTTCTGGCATTTCTGGAAAATTTGAGCAGAATTTCTGGGAAAAACTGGTTAATATGGTCATATCTGGGATATCTGGACAATTTCTGGGAGAAACCGATTAATATGGTTATATATGGGATATCTGGAAAGAGTTTCTGGGAGAATATGGTTATATCTGGGATATCTAGGCAGAGTTTCTGGGAGAAACGAGTTAATATGGTTATATCTGGGATATTTGGACAGAGTTTCTGGGAGAAACGGGTTAATATGGTTATATCTGGGATATCTGGACAGAGTTTCTGGGAAAAACGGGTTAATAGAGTTTCTAGGAGAAACGGGTTAATATGGGGATATCTGGACAGAGTTTCTGGGAGAAACGGGATAATATGGTTATATCTGGGATATTTGGACAGAGTTTCTGGGAGAAACGGGTTAATATGGTTATATCTGGGATATCTGGACAGAGTTTTTGGGAGAATATGGTTAATATGTGGTGATAGTGATCATACTGTCTAGCAGGTTTTCATACTCCTATGTCTTAGGACCGACAAACAAGGTTTGCGGTGTACATCTTTGTGAGCATGGAGAAGACATCCTTGTCATGGTGCCTAGGCAGATCAACTCAATGTGATCACATGTGAGTGATTGCCTTGGGGATCATAAGAAAGAGGTTCTGTTCTATGTCACATAAGCGTCTACACCGCTCAGGTAATCCCATCAGGGCATACAGCAGTTATATCACATTGTCCTATCTAAGAATATAAATGAACAGTCCTATAAAAGGTTCTACAGGAATCTATATGCAAAGGCTGGGTTTAGTTAAAGAGGGTCCGTTGACGAGAGTTCCAATATACCGTCAGGGAGACAATACGGAGGTCTTTACTCTTTTTTATATACCTTGGAAGGTACAGTATCAACGGTGACTTGTGCCCTGGCACAGCAAGACCTGAACAATGCCAGCGCCGCGTTTCAGACACAGTCGGGAGGGGTAATGCAGCGTGCAATGCGGTGAACCAGACACAGTAAAGAGATGATTTTAAGGATGCTTCTTATGAGTCAAACCTCTGTACTATTTTGTTTTAAAATAAATGTCCCCAGCAGAGTCGCTAGATTGTGGACACGTGGGATTCCACAACTTGCTTGTTTGAGATTATTTTGAAAAAGGAAAGAAAATAGGTCTGTTGAAAACAGATACAGAGTCGTCACTTGGTCTTTAAGGAACCAAGAAATCTAATTTTGACTCACCCAAACGGATAAATGGCACCGGCCCTTCATAACCAAAGAACTTGGCTCGGGGTTTTGGTACGAGGAGGAAGGAGCCTTTGTCGCGACTAAAACACCCTCAACTCGCCTCGTCTTTCGACGGGCCTCAATTAGCATCCAAATAATCATCTTATACTATGTATGGTTCGACAATTAATACTATGACAGTATATTACATCACATAAGAAAATTTGAAACGGAAGATCTAAAGATAAGATATCATTTATAAGATCTAAATCAAATATCATACAATGTAAAGTGAAAGATCACACAAATAAACCTAGGAAATATCGTCTAATCATGTATCAAGTAATTAGGCTTCCCTAATCTAAAGGGGACATGAATTGTTCTTGAAGCAAATAATCAAAGAAATAAAAAAAAAATGCTTGGCAAGCTATTATGATGCATGTTAATCTTTGAGGAAAGAAGATTTCTCAATCCCCGGGACGGATGAGAAAGGAAGACTAGATCGAGGGAAACATGAACGTATTGATCAAGTTCATTCCTTATAATCTTCTTAGATTAGGACTCACAAAAGCCCTAAATCTTTGCATGGATGCAATGTATGTGTATAGAATGTGCCAAGGGTGTAGTGTGCCTTGTGTTCATGGATTCCTAGATGACTTAGAAGTCTAGAATGTGTATGAATTAATGAATGAAGTCATCATGGGATATGTACAAATGTAGTATGAACTACTTCCTAAGACATGAACTAATTTGGAGTACATGTAAGTATCAAATCAAAGGATGGAAGTAATAGTATGCTTGCTGTGAATAGTGGACAGAATAGTAGCATTATCTTTTGGAAATTGAAAAGAGGGGTTAGGAATGTTTTCAATACATGATTATTTATGGGGATCTTCCTTATTGTGTCTAGAATACAACCCAAAAAGCCAATCTTTAATAACTATCACAGTTTGAGAGAAATCATATAAAAAATGGAGGTTACTCAGAAATAGAGTTTGTACTGTCGACTGAAATGTCAAAAAATCTTAGAAACTGAAAACAAATGATCTACAGGGCCGTTTTATACAGAATGTTCCCTAAGACATTGAAGTGTAAGGGAAAAATAAGTTAGAACCACTCTTTTTGGAAAATATTTCTGTAAAACAAGTTGAAAGTCAACCAAGCTGTTGTGACAGCAAAGGCAGAATGTTTGGAAGGAATGTTTGGGTCCAAATGGATCATTTTCAGGTATTTTTAAGTCAAACCAAAAATCGTGAGTGTTCTCTAATGAGTTAGGAAGACTTTCCAAGTGGTCTTGCATCCATACATTGAGTATTGAGTTCTAGAGAAATCTTTGAACTCAGATCACTCACTGTTTTGACTCACTGTTTTGAAGATTTTGAGAAAACAAGGTTTATCTCTTGAAATCAAAGTGGGGGTTTTAAGAAGGGGGTTTTGAAATAGAAGTTTTGAAAGCATATTTCCAGCCTCAAATAAAGATTAAAACCACTTAAAATGTCAACATCAAACTCATCATCAAGAACCTCCAAGATTGTTGGAGAGATTTATTTTCATTTGAACATAACTTCAAGGATACCTTGGAGGTATTGAAGTTATAATCATCATCTATCAAGCATGTTTTTGAGGTCAAGAGCTACTATCCATAAGGATTAACTCACCTCAAACTTTATGTCATCATCTAGATGATGATGAACTAGTAAGTAAATAAAGAAAATAAAAAAGAAAATAGGTAAGAAGAGATGAACATTGTATAAACAATCAAGTAAATAACAATCAATAAATGATAATCAATGTGATATTGGACTGTAGTTTGATATTTCACTCATATGTGATGACATTGGACATGGAAGTAGCTTCCACTCTCTTAAATGCTCACTAAAATGGTGGTTGGATGTATTGAATATGAAGTAAATAGGAGTAATAAAGTAAAAAACAAAGTTTAGAACTCACGTTTGTTTTGAAATCAAAGAAGAAAGCTTATTTTCTCTCTATCCTAACATTATCTCTACAACTTTCTCTCCCAAAAACTTTCAAAGCTTACATTTGACATCCCCAAAATGAGAAGTTAAGGGGGGTTTATATAGGCCAACTTGGGGTGGTTTGGGGGTTTTAGAAGTACTCCCATTGCCTCCAAAAATCTGAAAACATAGAACTACGTCGTTTTGATTTTTAATTAATCAAAATAGAACCCCAAAAATAATTGCAAAAACATACTATTCTGGAGGAGAGTGTGGCGGCGGCACTGGGCCTGTGCCGCAGCGGCACTGGGTCTGTGCCACAGCGGCAGTGCTCCCCAATCATCTGGATAATCCTGTTTAGGCCCCCAGAGGTTCTGGTATTCGCAAAAAGGCCCTATTTCGTCCGAAATTCACAGAAACTGCATACGAACTCCAAATTGAAGTTGTGATATACCGTTGGAAAGGTAATGGAGTATATTTTACATAAAAAATAATTCAGGGATAGGTCACTTTGAAAAGTTTTGCGGTATTTGCGATAAAAGCCGATTTGATCTCCTTTTTCGCCTTCGGAAATTCACAATAAACCCGTTTTAAATCCAAAAATTATGTGCGATATACCGTTAGAAAGCTATTGACCTCTAGTATCCATGAAAAATGTTTGAAAATTGTTACGGTGCTCCGGTTTCAAAGTCAAATTTTGGTCAAACCTGGGATTCTCGGGAAATTTTAGAAACCTCTAGGAGTTCCCAAGAGTTGACGTTTTTGCTCGATTTTCTTTTGAAACTCATTTTAATACTTTCCACAAGATCTAGAATGATCCCGGCGAATTTGGACGATTTTGGTCAAACTTGGTCAACCCTTGGTCAAACCTAGTCAAACCTTGGTCAAACTGGTCAACGGGAACTTTCTGGGAACTTCTAAGTCTTCCGGGGGTCTCTGGGAGCTAACGATTTCATCCGACTTTACTTAGAAGCTCATTTTCTTACGACATAGCATGTTTCCAGAATTTTTGGTCCAAATATGGGAGTTTTCGGGCTTTCAGGGGCATTTTGGTCATTCTGAACATTCTGAGAGATAGAACTGACTTCTAGGAGTCATTTTGAGTCTTTTACAATCATTGTGAACCACCAAGCTATGGGTCTCCTAAATCTGATAGTCGACAAAATGGGGTGTCTACACCCTCTCCGAGAGCTCCACCAGGGTTGCCGGTATGTCTCGATGGAACGACGTAGCAACCTTGGTGTGTTGAACTCCCGAGCAGAAGGCCATAATGGCCGCTGTCTCGTTCAAATTGCGGATCTGGAGCCTCTGCTGATTGAAGCGATCCACGTACTCCCTTAGAGACTCGCCCTTCCGCTGTTTGACAGTCAACAGCTGAGTATCCGGCTGCGACTGGTCGAGCATCCCTACGAACTGGCTGATGAACAGCATGCTCAGCGTCTTGAAGTCATCACCGTTCGGGGCTTGAGGGCGTGGAACCACTGCACTGCTGGCCCCTTGAGAGTGCTAGGGAAGGCCAGGCACAGCAATTCGTCGACGGTGGTAACCAACGCCATCTGGGCCCTGTAGGTTTGAATGTGATCCACTGGGCTCCCTACCCCGTCGTAAGAATTGAGATGCGGTGGCTTGAACGTGCGCGGGATGGGGAACCCAGTGACCTGAGCGGTATAGGGTGACTCGGTCTCCGTGTTGGTATGGTCAAGACGTTGCTTGCGACTCAGCTGCTCGATTTGTTTCTGCAGGCCCTGTATTTGAGCGTTCACATCTTCCCGCTCGGTCTTCAGTTCAATATCCGAGCGGTAAGTCGGATCAGACGATGAGGCTTCCTCTTCTAAGCGTGTTGACCTCGGGGATAGAATTCGGCTCCGGCTCAGGGTAATCGTATGCCTAAGATCTCCCCGACTCTGGGCCGGAGGGTCCTTAGCTGATTCCCTGGGCTTCGGCCCTGATCCCTCCCCCCTGGAGGTGCGTCGCCTATTGATGATGTCCCTGGCATCTTCAACCCGACGAGAATTGGTCCGAGCTCGCCTCCTGGGGCACTTGGGCGCTCCGCTACGATCTGCTTTCCGGGCGTGCTCCCAATCCGACGGGGATACTGGTGCAGAGTGGGTATGATTCCGGACTCTTCTGGGCTCCCGGTCGGGTGCGCTTTTCCCAGTCAGGTGCTCTAATTGAGGACGCTTCTCCTGCAGGGCCAACAGCGCTTCGATTTGTTGCTGGGTTTGCCGTTGGCCTTCCAGGAGTTGGCCGAGTGCTGCCATCATCTGCTCAGAGGTCATGGAGGCGTCCTTGTAATACCCTGTATTTTTGTAATATATTATGTGAATAAGACCTTGTACGTTTCTTTTTAATACTTGTATGAGCTTGGCCTTACCCTTGGTATAATTTGGATACCAATCGATTGGCAAGTTTCCAATCGATTGCCTTATTTTGGGTACCAATCGATTGGCAAGTATACCAATCGATTGCTTATATCAATCGATTGACATTAATACCAATCGATTGGAGGCAGCTAGGTAGATTCTTTTGCTCTGGTTGGGGTTTGTCCACGTGAACACTTCCCCTCTATATATATGAGCACTTCTCCTGCGTTTTCCTTTTTAGAAAAATCAGAGAGAGTGAGAGGGAGTGTTTGTGTGTGTTTATATATATATACACTCATATATATATACACACATATATACATATATTCATACACTCACACACACACACACACATCCATGGACTGAGACAAGAAGGAAGAAGAGAAGAAGATCAAAAAGAATAAAGAAGAAAGAAGAAGACAGAGCAGATGAGAGAGAGAGGAGCCACCATTGAAGCTCCAAGCTTCATTACACATTCCCAAACACACCCTAGACACCTAAGGTGAGTTTTAAACTCACTTGGTAGCTTTATATTGGTGTTAGAACGTGTTTTGAATGAAGAAATGGAGTGTAAACCATGTATTTCCCGTTTATATGTTGCTGGACAGTCTTCACTGTGAAGAAGACGAAGTACCAATCGATTGGTACTCTTACCAATCGATTGACATCTTTCAGGTCCCAATCGATTGACACTTTATGCAATCGATTGGCATGGATTATGATCCAATCGATTGAATATTTTACTAATCGATTGAACCTTTTTCCAATCGATTGATGCCACTTTTATACCAATCGATTGAACCTTTTTCCAATCGATTGATGCCACTTTTATACCAATCGATTGACCTCTATACCAATCGATT
Source organism: Hydrangea macrophylla (assembly GCA_033977485.1). Taxonomy (NCBI): domain Eukaryota; kingdom Viridiplantae; phylum Streptophyta; class Magnoliopsida; order Cornales; family Hydrangeaceae; genus Hydrangea; species Hydrangea macrophylla. Next base: position 2,132,685 of record CM066998.1, on the reverse strand, counting down.
GGAAGTTTCAGAATACTGTTTTCTTATAATAACTGTTTAGTTGTTTATTTACTGTTCAGTATTTCCCAGGATGCTCTATTATTGTAATACAGACATGATAATGAGTTAATGCGGCGTAGGATCGTAGTAACAACAAGATTAACGGATAATGTTTATGATGTTAGATAACGGAATAGTCGTGAATCCTTTGGAGTTAACGTTCATTTCATTCAGAGTAGTCGGGCCACATTGGGATTGTCATGTATCGGTGATAGAGTTGAACTTAAGTAGGTTTGCTAAGATTCGGGAACCTTGCGTGGGCGGGCTTTGGTCGATCATATGTTCTTAAAAGCGGTAGACAGACGAAGGTGTCTACGACTTGCGGTGAACCGGACCATTTGCCCTAAGATAGCCAGATGATCTAATCATATGTTCTTAAAAGCGGTGGACAGACGAAGGTGTCTATGACATGCGGTGGACCGTGATCACTGGTAGACGTCGCAAAATCGTGGCATAGAATGATGTAGTGTTGTTTAAAGCGTTATATCCCTGACATGCGGTAAACTGTGCATATGTTCTTAAAAGCGGGGGATGGACTAACGTGGTATCCATGACATGCGGTGAACTGTGCATATGTTCTTAAAAGCGGTGGATGAGCAATGGTGTATTTATAGAGTTGAACTATTGTCGAGTCTGTTCCCCCATCAAGACGTGTTATCGGTCTTAAAATGAGTAAGACGTTAGTAATCGGATAATCGGTTTGATGTAAAGGAGTTACCCTCACTGAACTCTAACTTGGTTACTGTTTATATCTTGTAATAACTTCAATAGTTGATACCCTGTTAGTATCTAACTCACTCATCTTTCATTAAGCTGACGGCGTTTATGCCGCTGGACATTTCTACGTTCCGGCGCACCTTGGTTATGACTATATAGGTGAAGGGCCCGTAGGAAAAGACTACCATGCTAGTGACGACGTCCCCGTGGAGAATTTCCCCGACGGAGGTCAGACCGAAGAAGACTACTACACCGAGGACTACCTTTACGCCAACTGAAGACTAAACTAGAATTGTAGCTAATTGTCTTTACCGTTTTAGTCAGGCATATGTTGCCTTGACATTTGTACTTCCGTTGTCTTATATTTGATTCGAGACTCTGATGTGTAATAGTTAGTAACTTCTCTTGACTTTATGTTACGTTGTGATCAGAACCTAGACTTCATTCTTGTTACACTATTACTGCTTGTTGCTTAGTACTGTGTGGTGTGGACAATCATGTGACTTCACCCGTCTCTGCCTTTGGACCCAAAAAGGAAATTTATTTTTCTCTATTTTTGCCGTACCGGGGCGTGACAGGATTTTTGGTATCAGAGCCTAGGTTTTATACCTTTTTCGCTCATAGATTGTCCCACGACATCTGGTCCTAGAACCTTGAGATTCTATAGATGAGTTTTAAGATTAGTTCTGACTTAAGGTAGTCCCTTTTCAGGTAGCATGGCACCGCTGCTGTTCGTTTCAGACGAGTTTGGAGGACACTATGTGTATGAGAGGAGTATTGCGCAAGCAGATCCACAGTACTATGCCTGGAAGGTTAGGCATAGAGCTATTGCAGAGACAGAGCGAGACATGCGGATTGAGCAGCAGAGATTTGGGACCCAGGACCCAGAAGTGATACGTCAGGAGATGATCTACCGTAAGGAGATCTTCAAACGCATCGAGGAGGATTCTCTACTGATGTTACGAGACCGTTCTTCGTACCAGGTTCTACTTGCAGAGGTTAGAACAGCGCCTCCACCACCCCAGACACCTCCACCCCCACCAGAGGAGGACATGGCTGATGCACCCCCAGCAGATGAGGAGATAGAGGATGATGAGAGCGATGGCGACAATGAGCCAGAGGATGACGATGAGGAGATGGAGGATGAGGAGGATGAGGACACCGATGACGAGGAGCCGGAGTATAATCCGGAGGAGGACCCCGAGGACCCAGCCAGTTCGGACGTGCCAGTTGGCGTAGATATTGTAGTTGCAGAGGTTTATCTGATAGGGGAGGATGAGGTAGCCGCAGATGATGACGCAGGTGATGATACAGTAGTACCAGTCTTACCAGGAGGAGTTATAGCACAGCTAGCAGCTGAATGGGCTGTAGAGATGGCTGCACATCCCCATGGATTTGAGATTGGAGCACCGGAGTTGGCACAGGCTATGGTACAGGCTGAGGCAATTGCAGCCACATTTGATGCAGCCCAGGCTGACATAGCCGCTGATGCAGGAGATTTGGGAGCTGTTGTGGAGCATGATGGACCCGAACTGATTGAGGATATTGTGATAGAGGATGAGGACATGATGGATGACGATGATATGGATGAGGATGATGTTTTATTTGATGTTGCCCTAGAGGACGAGGCTTCCATCTATGGATCCGATGTGGACAACTTTTGAGTCCAGCACCTTTAGGACTTAGACTTTTACGTTTGACTTTAGGACATGTTGCCCACTTACTTTTGACGCTTACATAGACAGCTATTGACCATAGCCTTTTGTATAGGTAGCCACCAGTAGTGGTCTTGTGTATATCTTCCGTTTGTTTAGATCTTGTATAGGACCATGTACTACGCAGTACACAGATAATCTGTTGTGTACTCCGCTGTACATCTTTTGGGTATATATATATGGCAGATCGTTTCTCTTGGTTATTTCTGTTATCGTCTCATTATTATGTTATGGTTGCGATTTTGATTCATGTTATGCTTTCTGTTATTTAATTATGGTCGTTTCCCCGAGAAGATTGCCAGCTAATCGTTAGATCCTTCATAGGTACACCTCACACGGATCACTATAGTGGGACCCACAAGGAACCAAGTACGACTGGGAGCACCCATTCCTGAGGGTATGGACCCAACTGGAGTCTTCGAAGCCTTAATGAAACAGATGGAGCACATCGGCGATACCTATAATCATACCACCAACAACAACGGCAACAACCACGTTGTCCCTCCAAGACAGGCAGGCAATAAGCTGTTGGAACGATTTCATGGCCTGCGACCCGAGAAGTTCGACGGCATGGCAGAGTCCTGGAAAGCAGAGCAATGGATACGAGAGTTGGAGCTAATTTTTGAAGCCCTGGAGTGCAGTGAGCTTGACAAGAGACGTCTAGCCGCATTTCAACTGACTTACTCCGCTGCGGACTGGTGGAAGGCCGAGAGAGCCACGATTGGGATTGACGCTGCAAGGAGAATGCCTTGGGAAGCATTCAAGACTCGATCTCTCGAGAAGTATTTCCCTGAGGACGAAAGAGACCAACAAGAGAGGAATTTCCTGAGTCTAACCGAAGGAAACTGGACAGTCAGGGAGTATACTACACAATTCGAGCGACTTTCCCATTTCGCTCCGCATATGATAGACACCTCCGCCAAGAAGGTCAAGCGATTCCACCAAGGACTCAACTCACACCTCCGGCACATGATGATAGGCCATCTGGGCCAGTCGTTTGAAAGGATTGTCCGTCTTGCTTCAAGTTTGGAAAAGGATGCTTACCCTGTGCAAGGACCACAAGCGAATCAACCTCCACCCAGGACCTTCCAACCAAGGAACTTTCCCGCGCAATCATCAAGGAACAATCAGGGATGGAAACCCCAGACCAACTACTATCAGGGAATCAAGCGCACATGGGATGGGACAAGGAAGCCCCAAGCTAATTTTCCTCGACAACAGAATCAACAGCGAGGACCACCTCAGGCACAGCCCGCCGCCCAGCGACATAACACTGATGGATGTTTCAACTGTGGAGTGCCCGGATATATTGCAAGGTATTGCACAGCCCCCAAGACCAATCGTCGTAATGACCTCATCTGCCGCAACTGTAACAAGACTGGTCACATAACCAAGGATTGTCGAGCACCACGTGGAGGCTACTATGGGGCGCCTGCTCAAGGACAACAAGGACAAGTTAGGGTGAATGCCATCATCCCTGACAATGCAGGGTATAATATTGAGGAACAGCAGAACTTGGAAGGTACACTCATTTTATTTCACTGTCAAGTTAGAGCTTTGTTTGATACCGGCGCCGCCTGTTCTTTCATAGCTATTAAGATGGTACGTGATTTGGGTTTGCTACCCCTAGCACTTGAGCCGACCCTTAATGCCGTTTTGACCTTGGGAGTATCCGTTAGGTTAGGTAAGGTGTGCAAGGATTGTCCCTTGACACTAGAGGATAGAAATCTTCCGGCAGACTTGATAGTCTTGTCAATGTCTGAGTTCGACGTGATCCTATGAATGGATTGGCTTACTAAGTATGGTGCTAACCTGGATTGTGTTAGTCGGACCATTGTCTTTTCGACGCCTGGTTGCCCGTAGATCAGATTTCAGTGCCAACCGTTGAGCGACATGTTTATCACGAGCTGCCTAGCCACGATTAAGACTTCAAGCACGGAGCTTACTATCAACCAGATCCCCGTTATTCGAGACTTTAAAGATGTGTTCCGAAGTATCTCAGGACTTCCGCCGAAGAGAGAGATAGACTTCTGCATTGAGTTAGCACCCGGAACGCTGCCGATTTCCAAAACCCCGTATCGGATGACGCCAACAGAAATGTTAGAATTGAAGAAGCAAGTTCAAGAACTTGAAGACTTAGGTTTTGTTCGCCCGAGTACACCACCTTGGGGAGCACCAGTTCTATTTGTGAAAAAGGACAGAGAACTACGACTCTATATCGACTACAGGGAACTGAATAAAGTCACGATCAAGAATAGATACCCACTTCCCCGGATAGACGACATGTTCGATCAACTGCAAGGATCAAGGATATTCTCGAAAATTGATTTGCGTTTAGGATACCATCAATTGCTAGTTCGACCGAAAGACATACCGAAAACTGCCTTCAGGACGAGATATGGACACTACGAATTTCTAGTGATGTCTTTTGGATTGACTAATGCCCCGGCAGTATTCATGGACCTAATGAATAGAGTATTCAGACCCTATTTGGATTAATTCATTATAGCATTCATCGACGACATTCTAATTTATTCAAGGACAGAAGAAGAACATAAGAAGTATCTACAAATTGCTCTACAGACTCTCAGAGACAATAGTCTGTATGCGAAATTCAGTAAATGTGAATTCTGGCTTCAGGAAGTTAAATTCCTAGGACACATGATATCACAGGATGGGATTTTTGTAGACTCGTCTAAGATCGATGCAGCCTTGAGCTGGAACAGACCAACCAACATGATTGAAGTTAGGAGTTTCCTTGGATTGGCTGGGTATTATTGGAGATTTGTGGAAGGATTCTCTAGAATTGCAGGACCGTTGACAAGCCTGACTAGGAAGGAGACGAAGTACGAATGGGCTGATAAATATGAGGATGCATTTCGAGAATTGAAAGAGAGACTAACCTCAGCACCCGTGCTTGCGATACCTAAGAGTCGTGAATGATTCATAATCTATGGTGATGCATCACACCAAGCACTTGGTTGTGTGCTAATGCAAGAGGGGAATGTCATCGCATACGGATCAAGACAATTGAAGCCGCATGAGAAGAATTATTAGACGCACGACTTGGAACTAGCTGCAATCGTGTTTGCCTTGAAGATTTGGAGACACTATTTGTATGGAGAAAAGTTTGACTTGTTCTCAGATCACAAGAGTTTAAGGTACCTGTTCTCTTAGAAGGAGTTGAACATGCGACAACGGAGATGGATGGAACTACTCAAGGACTACGACTTCTCTTTGCAATACCACCCGGGTAAAGCAAATGTTGTAGCCGACGCTCTGAGCCGGAGGCCACGCCTTTTTGTTGCTTCAATTTTGATTAGAGAATGGCGAGCATTGGAGATGTTAGCCGAATTCGACCTTCGACCAGTGGAATCAGGAGAAGGACAACACTTTGGATGTCTTATCGTGCAACCGACTCTCATCAGCCGCATCTTGGAGGCTCAACAGTCAAACGAGAATTTGAAGTTATGGTTTGCCAAGATGTCCGCAAAAGAACCAGTGATATGGAGTATTAGTACGGACAGAGCACTGAGATGCAAAGGTAGACTCTGTGTGCCAAATGACGATGGTCTCAGGAAGAACATTCTGGACGAAGCACACAAGTCAAGGATGACTATCCACCCAGGAGGAAACAAGATGTATAAGGACTTGAAGAGAAACTTCTGGTGGGAAGGAATGAAGCGAGAAGTGGCCGAGTATGTATCGCAATGTCTTATTTGCAAACAAGTGAAGGCAGAGCATCAGAAACCACCTGGACTCCTACAACCGCTACCGATTCCCCAATGGAAATGGGAGCACATCACCATGGATTTTGTGGTTGGATTGCCAAAGTCTCAGCAAAACCACGACGCTATTTGGATAATAGTGGATCGACTCACCATGTCAGCACATTTCATCGCCTACAGCATGACGTACCGTGTTGAAAGATTGAGCCGGATGTATCTACAGCAAGTAGTGCGACTGCACGGTGTACATGTCTCAATAGTTTCAGATCGAGATTTACGCTTCACTGCAGAATTCTGGAAAAGCCTTCAGACAGCAATGGGAACTTCATTGAATTTGAGTTCAGCCTTTCATCCACAGACAGACGGTCAGACAGAACGAGTCAATCAAGTGATGGAGGATATGTTGCGAGCTGTGTCATTGAATTCGAGAGTTTATGGGAGACGTATCTACCTTTGATCGAGTTTGCCTACAACAACAGCTACCACACGAGCATAGGGATGGCACCGTTTGAAGCTTTGTATGGAAGACCTTGCCGATCGCCGCTATGTTGGGCCGAAGTCGGAGATACTCAACTACTTGGGTCTAAGATGATTCGAGAAACCAGCGAGAAGATCCAGATTGTACGAGAAAAGATGAAGACAGCGCAATCCAGACACAAGAGCTATGCCGACAAGTGACGGAAAGATCTAGAGTTTGCAGTTGGAGATCATGTGCTACTCAAAGTCTCGCCAGTTCTAGGTATCGTCAGATTCAGACAGAAGAGAGGTAAGTTGTCGCCCCGATTCATTGGACCGTTCGAGATCCTAGAACGTGTTGGGAAGGTTGCTTATCGACTTGCATTGCCGCCAAAGATGTCAGGTGTGCACGACGTTTTCCACATCAGCATGTTGAGGACGTGTGCCCACAACAGAATGCACGAGATCAGTTTTAAAGATATCGAGGTGAACGAGAACGCGGCCTACAACGAAGAACCAGTGCGTATTCTAGACCGAGGAGTGAAGAAGCTCAGAAACAAGGATATTCCGCTAGTGAATGTTCAGTGGAAGCACCAGGACGAAGGAGAAGCTTCATGGGAATTGGAGTCGGAGATGCAAGAGAAGTTTCCATTTTTGTTTTAACCCTACTTATTTTGGATTTCGCGGACGAAATCTTTAATGAGTGGTGGATGATGTAATACCCTGTATTTTTGTAATATATTATGTGAATAAGACCTTGTACGTTTCTTTTTAATACTTGTATGAGCTTGGCCTTACCCTTGGTATAATTTGGATACCAATCGATTGGCAAGTTTCCAATCGATTGCCTTATTTTGGGTACCAATCGATTGGCAAGTATACCAATCGATTGCTTATATCAATCGATTGACACTAATACCAATCGATTGGAGGCAGCTGGGCAGATTCTTTTGCTCTGGCTTGGGTTTGTCCACGTGAACACTTCCCCTCTATATATATATGAGGCCTTCTCCTACGTTTTCCTTTTTAAAAAAATCAGAGAGAGTGAGGGGGAGTGTGTGTGTGTGTTTATATATATATATACACTAATATATATACACACATATATACATATAATCATACACCCACACACACACACATCCATGGACTGAGACAAGAAGGAAGAAGAGAAAAAGATCAAAGAGAAGAAAGAAGAGAAGAAGAAAGAAGAAGATAGAGCAAAAGAGAGAGAGAGGAGCCACCATTGAAGCTCCAAGCTTCATTATACATTCCCAAACACACCCTAGACACCTAAGGTGAGTTTAAAATCACTTGGTAGATTTATATTGGTGTTAGAACGGGTTTTAAATGAAGAAATGGAGTGTAAACCATGTATTTCCCGTTTATATGTTGCTGGACAGTCTTCACTGTGAAGAAGACGAAGTACCAATCGATTGGTACTCTTACCAATCGATTGACATCTTTCAAGTCCCAATCGATTGACACTTTATGCAATCAATTGGCATGGATTATGATCCAATCGATTGAATATTTTACCAATCGATTAAACCTTTTTCCAATCGATTGATGTCACTTTTATACCAATCGATTGAACCTTTTTCCTATTGATTGATGCCACTTTTATACCAATCGATTGACCTCTATACCAATCGATTGGAAGTTTCAGAATACTATTTTCTTATAATAATTGTTCAGTTGTTTATTTACTGTTCAGTATTTCCCAGCATGCTCTATTATTGTAATACAGACATGATAATGAGTTAATGCGGCGTAGGATTGTAGTAACAACAAGATTAACGGATAATGTTTATGATGTTAGATAACGGAATAGTCGTGAATCCTTTGGAGTTAACGTTCATTTCATTCAGAGTAGTCGGGCCACATTGGGATTGTCATGTATCGGTGATAGAGTTGAACTTAAGTAGGTTTGCTAAGATTCGGGAACCTTGCCTGGGCGGACTTTGGTCGATCATATGTTCTTAAAAGCGGTAGACAGACGAAGGTGTCTATGACTTGCGGTGAACCGGACCATTTGCCCTAAGATAGCCAGATGATCTAATCATATGTTCTTAAAAGCGGTAGACAGACGAAGGTGTCTATGACATGCGGTGGACCGTGATCACTGGTAGACGTCGCAAAATCGTGGCATAGAATGATGTAGTGTTGTTTAAAGCGTTATATCCCTGACATGCGGTAAACTGTGCATATGTTCTTAAAAGCGGGGGATGGACTAACGTGGTATCCATGACATGCGGTGAACTGTGCATATGTTCTTAAAAGCGGTGGATGAGCAATGGTGTATTTATAGAGTTGAACTATTGTCGAGTCTGTTCCCCCATCAAGACGTGTTATCGGTCTTAAAATGAGTAAGACGTTAGTAATCGGATAATCGGTTTGATGTAAAGGAGTTACCCTCACTGAACTCTAACTTGGTTACTGTTTATAGCTTGTAATAACTTCAATAGTTGATACCCTGTTAGTATCTAACTCACTCATCTTTCATTAAGCTGACGGCGTTTATGCCGCTGGACATTTCTACGTTCCGGCGCACCTTGGTTATGACTATATAGGTGAAGGGCCCGTAGGAAAAGACTACCATGCTAGTGACGACGTCCCCGTGGAGAATTTCCCCGACGGAGGTCAGACCGAAGAAGACTACTACACCGAGGACTACCTTTACGCCAACTGAAGACTAAACTAGAATTGTAGCTAATTGTCTTTACCGTTTTAGTCAGGCATATGTTGCCTTGACATTTGTACTTCCGTTGTCTTATATTTGATTCGAGACTCTGATGTGTAATAGTTAGTAACTTCTCTTGACTTTATGTTACATTGTGATCAGAACCTAGACTTCATTCTTGTTACATTATTACTGCTTGTTGCTTAGTACTGCGTGGTGTGGACAGTCATGTGACTTCACCCGTCGCTGCCTTTGGACCCAAAAAGGAAATTTATTTTTCACTATTTTTGCCGTTCCGGGGCGTGACAGAATTTTTGGTATCAGAGCCTAGGTTTTATACCTTTTTCGCTCACAGATTATCCCACGCCATCTGGTCCTAGAACCTTGAGATTCTATAGATGAGTTTTAAGATTAGTTCTGACTTAAGGTAGTCCCTTTTCAAGTAGCATGGCACCGCCGCTGTTCGTTTCAGACGAGTTTGGAGGACACTATGTGTATGAGAGGAGTATTGCGCCAGCAGATCGACAGTACTATGCCTGGAAGGTTAGGCAGAGAGCTATTGCAGAGACAGAGCGAGACATGTAGATTGAGCAGCAGAGATTTGGGACCCAGGACCCAGAAGTGATACGTCAGGAGATGATCTACCGTAAGGAGACCTTCAAACGCATCGAGGAGGATTCTCTACTGATGTTACGAGAACGTTCTTCGTACCAGGTTCTACTTGCAGAGGTTAGAACAACGCCTCCACCACCCCAGACACCTCCACCCCCACCAGAGGAGGACATGGCTGATGCACCCCCAGTAGATGAGGAGATAGAGGATGATGAGAGCGATGGCGACGATGAGCCAGAGGATGACGATGAGGAGATGGAGGATGAGGAGGATGAGGACACCGATGATGAGGAGCCGGAGTATAATCCGGAGGAGGACCCCGAGGACCCAGCCAGTTCGGACGTGCCAGTTGGCGTAGATATTGTAGTTGCAGAGGGTTATCTGATAGGGGAGGATGAGGTAGCCGCAGATGATGACACAGGTGATGATACAGTAGTACCAGTCTTACCAGGAGGAGTTATAGCACAGCTAGCAGCTGAATGGGCTGCAGAGATTGGAGCACCGGAGTTGGCACAGGCTGAGGCACTTGCAGCCACATTTGATGCAGCCCAGGCTGACATAGCCGCTGATGCAGGAGATTTGGGAGCTATTGTGGAGCATGATGGACCCGAGCTGATTGAGGATGTTGTGATAGAGGATGAGGACATGATAGATGATGATGATATGGATGAGGATGATATTTTATTTGAGGTTGCCCCAGAGGACGAGGCTTCCATCTATGGATCCGATGTGGACAACTTTTGTGTCCAGCACCTTTAGGACTTAGACTTTTACGTTTGACTTTAGGACATGTTGTCCACTTACTTTTGACGCTTACATAGACAGCTATTGACCATAGCCTTTTGTATAGGTAGCCACCAGTAGTGGTCTTGTGTATATCTTCCTTTTGTTTAGATCTTGTATAGGACCATGTACTACGTGGTACACAGATGATCTGTTGTGTACTCCGCTGTACATCTTTTGGGTATATATATATGGCAGAACGTTTCTCTTGGTTATTTCTGTTATCGTCTCATTATTATGTTATGGTTGTGATTTTGATTCATGTTATGCTTTCTGTTATTTAATTATGGTCGTTTCCTCGAGAAGATTGTCAGCTAATCGTTAGATCCTTCATAGGTACACCTCACACGGATCACTATAGTGGGACCCACAAGGAACCAAGTACGACTGGGAGCACCCATTCCTGAGGGTATGGACCCAAATGGAGTCTTCGAAACCTTCATGCAACGGATGGAGCACATCGGCGATACCTATAATCATGCCACCAACAACAACGGCAACAACCACATTGTCCCTCCAAGACAGGCAGGCAATAAGCTGTTGGAACGATTTCGTGGCCTGCGACCCGAGAAGTTCGACGGCATGGCAGAGTCTTGGAAAGCAGAGCAATGGATACGAGAGTTGGAGCTAATTTTTGAAGCCCTGGAGTGCAGTGAGCTTGACAAGAGACGTCTAGTCGCATTTCAACTGACTTACTCCGCTGCAGACTGGTGGGAGGCCGAGAGAGTCACGATTGGGATTGACGCTGCAAGGAGAATGCCTTGGGAAGCATTCAAGACTCGATCTCTCGATAAGTATTTCCCTGAGGACGAAAGAGACCAACAAGAGAGGAATTTCCTGAGTCTAACCCAAGAAAACTGGACATTCAGGGAGTATACTACACAATTCGAGCGACTTTCCCGTTTCGCTCCGCATATGATAGACACCTCCGCCAAGAAGGTCAAGCGATTTCACCAAGGACTCAACCCACACCTCTGGCACATGATGATAGGCCATCTGGGCCAGTCGTTTGAAGGGATTGTCCGTCTTGCTTCAAGTTTGGAAAAGGATGCTTACCCTGTGCAAGGACCACAAGCGAATCGACCTCCACTCAGGACCTTCCAACCAAGGAACTTTCCCGCGCAATCATCAAGGAATAATCAGGGATAGAAACCCCAGACCAACTACTATCAGGGAATCAAGCGCACATGGGATGGGACAAGGAAGCCCCAAGCTAATTTTCCTCGACAACAGAATCAACAGCGAGGACCACCTCAGGCACAGCCCGCCGCCCAGCGACAGAACACTGATGGATGTTTCAACTGTGGAGTGCCCGGACATATTGCAAGGTATTGCACATCCCCCAAGACCAACCGCCGTAATGACCTCGTCTGCCGCAACTATAACAAGCCTGGTCACATAACCAAGGATTGTCGAGCACCACGTGGAGGCTACTATGGGGCGCCTACTCAAGGACAGCAAGGACAGCAAGGATAGGTTAGGGTGAATGCCATCATCCCTGACAATGCAAGGTATAATGCTGAGGAAGAGCAGAACTTGGAAGGTACACTCATTTTATTTCACTGTCAAGTTAGAGCTTTGTTTGATACCGGTGCCGCCCGTTCTTTCATATCTATTAAGATGGTACGTGATTCGGGTTTGCTACCCCTAGCACTTGAGCCGACACTTAATGTCGTTTCGCCCTTGGGAGTATCCGTTAGGTTAGGTAAGGTGTGCAAGGATTGTCCCTTGACACTAGAGGATAGAAATCTTCCGGCAGACTTGATAGTCTTGTCAATGTCTGAGTTCGACGTGATCCTATGAATGGATTGGCTTACTAAGTATGGTGCTAGCCTGGATTGTGTTAGTCGGACCATTGTCTTTTCGACGCCTGGTTGCCCGCAGATCAGATTTCAGTGCCAACCGTTGAGCGACATGTTTATCACGAGCTGTCTAGCCACGATTAAGACTTCAAGCACGGAGCTTACTATCAACCAGATCCCCGTTATTCGAGACTTTGAAGATGTGTTCCGAAGTATCTCAGGACTTCCGCCGAAGAGAGAGATAGACTTCTGCATTGAGTTAGCACCCGGAACGCTGCCGATTTCCAAAACCCAGTATCAGATGGCGCCAACAGAAATGTTAGAATTGAAGAAGCAAGTTCAGGAACTTGAAGACTTAGGTTTTGTTCGCCCGAGTACATCACCTTGGGGAGCACCATTTCTATTTGTGAAAAAGAAGGACGGAGAACTACGACTCTGTATCGACTACAGGGAGCTGAATAAAGTCACGATCAAGAATAGATACCCACTTCCCCGGATAGACGACCTGTTCGATCAACTGCAAGGATCAAGGATATTCTCGAAAATTGATTTGCGTTCAGGATACCATCAATTGCTAGTTCGACCGAAAGACATACCGAAAACTGCCTTCAGGACGAGATATGGACACTACGAATTTCTAGTGATGTCTTTTGGATTGACTAATGCCCCGGCAGTATTCATGGACCTAATGAATAGAGTATTCAGACCCTATCTGGATCAATTCATTATAGTATTCATCGACGACATACTAATTTATTCAAGGACGGAAGAAGAACATAAGAAGCATCTACAAATTGCTCTACAGACTCTCAGAGACAATAGTCTGTATGCGAAATTCAGTAAATGTGAATTCTGGCTTCAGGAAGTTAAATTCCTAGGACACATGATATCACAGGATGGGATTTCTGTAGACTCATCTAAGATCGATGCAGTCTTGAGCTGGAACAGACCAACCAACGCGACCGAAGTTAGGAGTTTCCTTGGATTGGCTGGGTATTATTGGAGATTTGTGGAAGGATTCTGTAGAATTGCAGGACCGTTGACAAGCCTGACTAGGAAGGAGACGAAGTACGAATGGGCTGATAAATATGAGGATGCATTTCGGGAATTGAAAGAGAGACTAACCTCAGCACCCGTGCTTGCGATACCTAAGAGTGGTGAATGATTCATAATCTATAGTGATACATCACACCAAGGACTTGGTTGTGTGCTAATGCAAGAGGGGAATGTCATCGCATACGGATCAAGACAATTGAAGCCGCATGAGAAGAATTATCCGACGCACGACTTGGAACTAGCTGCAATTGTGTTTGCCCTGAAGATTTGGAGACACTATTTGTATGGAGAAAAGTTTGACTTGTTCTCAGATCACAAGAGTTTAAGGTACCTGTTCTCTTACAAGGAGTTGAACATGCGACAACGGAGATGGATGGAACTACTCAAGGACTACGACTTCTCTTTGCAATACCACCCGGGTAAAGCAAATGTTGTAGCCGACGCTCTGAGCCGGAGGCCATGCCTTTTTGTTGCTTCGATTTTGATTAGAGAATGGCGAGCATTGGAGATGTTAGCCGAATTCGACCTTCGACCAGTGGAATCAGGAGAAGGACAACACTTTGGATGTCTTATCGTGCAACCGACTCTCATCAGCCGCATCTTGGAGGCTCAACAGTCAAACGAGAATTTGAAGTTATGGTTTGCCAAGATGTCCGCAAAAGAACCAGAGATATGGAGTATTAGTACGGACGGAGCACTGAGATGCAAAGGTAGACTCTGTGTGCCAAATGACGATGGTCTCAGGAAGAACATTCTGGACGAAGCACACAAGTCAAGGATGACTATCCACCCAGGAGGAAACAAGATGTATAAGGACTTAAAGAGAAACTTCTGGTGGGAAGGAATGAAGCGAGAAGTGGCCGAGTATGTATAGCAATGTCTTATTTGCAAACAAGTGAAGGAAGAGCATCAGAAACCACCTCGACTCCTACAACCGCTACCGATTCCCCAATGGAAATGGGAGCACATCACCATGGATTTTGTGGTTGGATTGCCAAAGTCTCAGCAAAACCACGACGCTATTTGGGTAATAGTGGATCGACTCACCATGTCAGCACATTTTATCGTCTACAGCATGACGTACCGTGTTGAAAGATTGAGCCGGATGTATCTACAGCAAGTAGTGCGACTACACGGTGTACCTGTCTCAATAGTTTCAGATCGAGATTTACGCTTCACTGCAGAATTCTGGAAAAGCCTTCAGACAGCAATGGGAACTTCATTGAATTTGAGTTCAGCCTTTCATCCACAGACAGACGGTCAGACAGAACGAGTCAATCAAGTGATGGAGGATATGTTGCGAGCTGTGTCATTGAATTCGAGAGTTCATGGGAGACGTATCTACCTTTGATCGAGTTTGCCTACAACAACAGCTACCACACGAGCATAGGGATGGCACCGTTTGAAGCTTTGTATGGAAGACCTTGCCGATCGCCGCTATGTTGGGCCGAAGTCGGAGATACTCAACTGCTTGGGTCTGAGATGATTCGAGAAACCAGCGAGAAGATCCAGATTGTACGAGAAAAGATGAAGACAGCGCAATCCAGACACAAGAGCTATGCCGACAAGTGGCGGAAAGATCTAGAGTTTGCAGTTGGAGATCATGTGCTACTCAAAGTCTCGCCAGTTCGAGGTATCGTCAGATTCAGACAGAAGAGAGGTAAGTTGTCGCCCCGATTCATTGGACCGTTCGAGATCCTAGAACGTGTTGGGAAGGTTGCTTATCGACTTGCATTGCCGCCAAAGATGTCAGGAGTGCACGACGTTTTCCACATCAGCATGTTGAGGACGTGTGCCCAAAACACAACGCACGAGATCAGTTTTAAAGATATCGAGGTGAACGAGAACGCGACCTACAACGAAGAACCAGTGCGTATTCTAGACCGAGGAGTGAAGAAGCTCAGAAACAAGGATATTCCGCTAGTGAATGTTCAGTGGAAGCACCACGACGAAGGAGAAGCTTCATGGGAATTGGAGTCGGAGATGCAAGAGAAGTTTCTATTTTTGTTTTAACCCTGCTTATTTCGGATTTCGCGGACGAAATCTTTAATGAGTGGTGGATTATGTAATACCCTGTATTTTTGTAATATATTATGTGAATAATACCTTGTACGTTTCTTTTTAATACTTGTATGAGCTTGGCCTTACCCTTGGTATAATTTGGATACCAATAGATTAGCAAGTTTCCAAACGATTGCCTTATTTTGGGTACCAATCGATTGGCAAGTATACCAATCGATTGCTTATATCAATCGATTGACACTAATACCAATCGATTGGAGGCAGCTGGGCAGATTCTTTTGCTCTGGGTGCGGTTTGTCCACGTGAACACTTCCCTTCTATATATATGAGGCTTTCTCCTGCGTTTTCCTTTTTAGAAAAATCAGAGAGAGTGAGAGGGAGTGTGTGTGTTTATATATATATATACACTCATATATATATACACACATATATACATATAGTCATACACTCACACACACACACATCCATGGACTGAGACAAGAAGGAAGAAGAGAAGAAGATCAAAAAGAAGAAAGAAGAGAAGAAGAAAGAAGAAGAGAGAGCAGAGGAGAGAGAGAGGAGCCACCATTGAAGCTCCAAGCTTCATTACACATTCCCAAACACACCCTAGACACCTAAGGTGAGTTTTAAACTCACTTGGTAGCTTTATATTGGTGTTAGAACGTGTTTTGAATGAAGAAATGGAGTGTAAACCATGTATTTCCCATTTATATGTTGCTGGACAGTCTTCACTGTGAAGAAGACGAAGTCCCAATCGATTGGTACTCTTACCAATCGATTGGCATCTTTCAGGTCCCAATCGATTGACACTTTATGCAATCGATTGGCATGGATTATGATCCAATCGATTGAATATTTTACCAATCGATTAAACCTTTTTCCAATCGATTGATGTCACTTTTATACCAATCGATTGAACCTTTTTCCTATTGATTGATGCCACTTTTATACCAATCGATTGACCTCTATACCAATCCATTGGAAGTTTCAGAATACTATTTTCTTATAATAATTGTTCAGTTGTTTATTTACTGTTCAGTATTTCCCAGTATGCTCTATTATTGTAATACAGACATGATAATGAGTTAATGCGGCGTAGGATCGTAGTAACAACAAGATTAACGGATAATGTTTATGATGTTAGATAACGGAATAGTCGTGAATCCTTTGGAGTTAACGTTCATTTCATTCAGAGTAGTCGGGCCACATTGGGATTGTCATGTATCAGTGATAGAGTTGAACTTAAGTAGGTTTGCTAAGATTCGGGAACCTTGCGTGGGCGGACTTTGGTCGATCATATGTTCTTAAAAGCGGTAGACAGACGAAGGTGTCTATGACTTGCGGTAAACCGGACCATTTGCCCTAAGATAGCCAGATGATCTAATCATATGTTCTTAAAAGCGGTAGACAGACGAAGGTGTCTATGACATGCGGTGGACCGTGATCACTGGTAGACGTCGCAAAATCGTGGCATAGAATGATGTACTGTTGTTTAAAGCGTTATATCCCTGACATGCGGTAAACTGTGCATATGTTCTTAAAAGCGGAGGATGGACTAACGTGGTATCCATGACATGCGGTGAACTGTGCATATGTTCTTAAAAGCGGTGGATGAGCAATGGTGTATTTATAGAGTTGAACTATTGTCGAGTCTGTTCCCCCATCAAGACGTGTTATCGGTCTTAAAATGAGTAAGACGTTAGTAATCGGATAATCGGTTTGATGTAAAGGAGTTACCCTCACTGAACTCTAACTTGGTTACTGTTTATAGCTTGTAATAACTTCAATAGTTGATACCCTATTAGTATCTAACTCACTCATCTTTCATTAAGCTGACGGCATTTATGCCGCTGGACATTTCTACGTTCTAGCGCACCTTGGTTATGACTATACAAGTGAAGGGCCCGCAGGAGAAGACTACCATGCTAGTGACGACTTCCCCGTGGAGAATTTCCCCGACGGAGGTCAGACCGAAGAAGACTACTACGCCGAGGACTACCTTTACGCCAACTGAAGACTAGACTAGAATTGTAGCTAATTGTCTTTACCGTTATAGAATCCTTTTTGTAGTCAGGCATATGTTGCCTTGACATTTGTACTTCCGTTGTCTTATATTTGATTCGAGACTCTGATGTGTAATAGTTAGTAACTTCTCTTGACTTTATGTTACGTTGTGATCAGAACCTAGACTTCATTCTTGTTACACTATTACTGCTTGTTGCTTAGTACTGCGTGGTGTGGACAATCATGTGACTTCACCCGTCGCTGTCTTTTAAATTGACAAGTAAAGCTTTTCAAAAGACTAATTGAATGCTTTCACTATCGTTTTACTCAGATCCGTGAGTCTTCAAAGATTTTGTTTTCCCATCAAAAATTTCCTGTTCTATGCTTCCGCAGTAACTCTCAGAGTCTAAGACTCGAGGCGTTGTAAAATGGTATCAAAGTTTTGAGGTTTCAAAGTTTAAATATTTCAGAGCTTTGGATATTAAATGATTTTAAAGTTTAAACATCTGTTTTTCTAAAGAAAATATATTTCAGATAACCCTCGGAGTCTAGGACTCGGGGAGTTACAGAATGGTGTCAAAGCCTACTCTTATTGATTATTATTGTGCTTCTGCCGATTCGGGTCTAGGACTCGGAGCATTACCAGTATGTTCCGCTCTCCCACTTTATTATTATTATTTTAATTTAACTGACACCCCGTCGTCGGAAACCGTGGCGGAGCGAGGCGTCACACTTTAGCCTTGTTCCGAGCTATCCAATACCCTACACAAGGCGTATTGAACACTCAAGCCTTAGAAGGCTTTTCTACCCTCCCTTTTGGAGCTTCTCTTTGTAGTGATAGAACAATTTCTTCTTCAACCACATAATCACATAAACATGTTTCCAACACATAATCTTTTCCATCTCTTGCACATATAGTCAATCATGATATACACACGTGCTCATAATTCGTGAATTGAAAGTAAATCATTTATATGCCATAATTTCATTACTTGAAAAGTTTCCTCAAAGATAGAGGTTACTCACCTTGCTCTAGGTATAGAATTGACAAGATATAATGCTCACTTTCAAACTTCTACAAGTCATATAAGATTTCATAGCAAATCAATATGAATTCCTCTAATTCATCCATCAAAACTCTAAGGAAATGAAATTAAATCACATACAAAGAATACTCTTACCCTTAGCTTCTCAAGTCTAGCTTCAATTTGAGATAGAAATATCTCTAGCACCCTTTTCCCTTTGGTTTTCCTTCTTTTTTCTCTTGTTTTTCCCTTTCTTCCTTGCACCTACTTGCTTGTATAGAGACAAGCAGCTCAAAAAGATGTACATCTTATTTAACTAGTTATTCTTCCATTTCTCTCTCTTACCCACTTGAATACACATGGACTTAGCTAAATATGGCCCAACACCTCCTACTTGCCCACCTACTAACTTAGGTAATGTAAGCTAGCACCTTGATTAGACTAACTAATTAAGCTAATTAATCTCAATTAGACTAACTAATCTTGATTAAAAAAATTCTACCAAATTTCCGAAATTACACTCACCTACTATATTTCTTACTAATTACACAATAGCTCCTCTAGTTCTCGTAAATTACTAATTCACCTACTAGTTAGGAAAATGTATTCTTTTTACTCCTATCATTTATGCCCTTGTCTAGCAATTCAACATTTTACATCAAATATATATCCAATACAATGCATTAAATAATTCCATGTTGTTCAAAATATACAAATGCCAAATAGATTGTCATGTATAACACATAACAAGAGTTTATCAACTCTTAAATTCCTTCCATTACTTAATAATAAGATTAGGTATGCAAATCACATATATATTCATGTCATTACCGTATAATGCACATTAAGATAATATTATCACATGTCAAAATGTTGGGATATTACAAAAACAGATCCCCCACAAAGTATGGTTTTATTTCCAAAAACAATGGCACATCCTTTCAACAAATTCCTCTGGGTCATCGCTGCCCAACACTGTTTTAATCTCAGGTCCCAGCTGAAACTCAAAAACACAAACAAACAAAAAAAAAACTAAAAAACTGTAAAAAAAAAATAAAAAAAAAAAGTGCTTCGGGGGGGGCGGGGGGGGGGGGGGGGGGGGGGGGGGGGGGGTTGCAGAATGTATTGAATAATTCAATACATACCTTTCGGGTAACCCATTCACCTCTCTTTACAAGGGCAACCGTCGGAGTTCTCTTGATCTTTAGCTGGGCAGCCAAGTCTGAATGCTTTCCAGCATCAATTCTCAGAAAAGGAGCTTCAGGGTGCTGCTCAGCCAATTTACTTGAAAAAAGGTCCATCACCTGCAATAAAAAGAAATCTGCATACATTCATTCTTTCTCCTAAAATTTGCAATCTCTTTCAAAACAATTTCTCAAGTCATTAACTGTATTAAATGACTTATAGCTCAATTACATTTTACACCCTTGTAATTTGCTCTGCTTGTGCCAATTTGGTCCTTGAATCTTCAATTTCAACAAGTTAGTCCTTCCGGTTTTTTAATTTGTGTCAATCTAGTTCCATCTGTGCACTTTTGTCAAAAGAACAAACGGAACTGGGGGCGAATCTGGAATTTCATCCAATTACTCGCTCATGATTCATGATATCACCATCCTTTGACTCCCATAGCTACCATTTCATCCAATTAAGCTAGAGTATGATTTATGAGTTTTAAACACAACTTCTAAACATAACTTCCATTTTCCCAAGGATTTGTTTGGCTCTTGGATTTTGGGAGGGAAAAGAAAGGAAAACATAGAAGAAAATAGGAAAAAAAAGAGAATAACTTGAGAAATGAATTACAAATATTGAATTTGTGAGTCATTTCACTTCCTTTTCAATTATCATAATTATCTTTTCGAAAATTTTAAATTTTAATGTTATTTAAGCATGAAAGAAAACAACAGGGAAAACACAAGGGAACTAATTTTCCTTTTGGTTTCCTTTACCTTTTCTTCTCCCTCACGAAATCCATGAACCAAAAATTACCCCATTCAAGATGATGAATTTCTAAGTCGAAATGGTTCGTAATCATGAATGGTTCTATACAAGTGACAAATTTATTACTCTCAAATAGAGCACTTTAGTGAAATTATAAACCAATATCAATTTTCAATATGTGCACTACAATTTTTCATGGTATAGTTAAAATATGTCATGTGGCTGGGGTTTAATAGTGGCAAACTCCTATAAGTTGAGAATGTACAGATTGTGGTCAGAATTGATGGCTGTGATCAAAATTGAAGAGAGTAGCAAATCCTATGAAGTACTCTCACAACAGCCGTAACTTGAATGGTTAAACTGCTGAAAAGGACACAGCAAATTAAACAAATCCAAAATTGGACAAATTGATTTCAGAATTGCACGCACATCGAGAAAACTGAGGCTTTTATTATGTTATTATAGAATAGATATAGATATAGAATAGATATCCTTGTCTACTAAGTTTCGTGTATTTTTCCTAGTTCTCAAGTGTATGGCAATAAGAGTTACCAATGGTTTCTTATGAGAATAAAAAACAGTCCGGGATAGTCTGCAAAACCGTTTTGAATAAAAAAAAACTGTCCGCGATAGTCTGCAAAACAGTTTTGAATAAAAAATAAAACTGGTATACTTTATGAGAATCATTTGAACCAGACGGTTGGACCAGATCCTGAGAAAATTGTGCCTGTTCCCTACACTATGAAAAAGCAAAAGGGGGGTAGTTAAGTCAGATGATCATGGAAGATTTGAAGGTGATACCTTATGCTTGAAGTACATGTCATTCAATGTGTTAATTATGTGATGTACGTGTTGTACCTTGAGCTTTTGTATGCTATATACTATGTATCTTAACCTCACTCATGTAAGGAGCCTGTTAATTTGGTACATGCTGTCCTGTTGAAGCCTATACTTCGGTTACTGTACATTACACCTAATGTTATCCTGCTACTGTATGCTATATATATCTTATGCTATCACCATCACACGTCCTTATGTTATATGCTATCATATGTTGTACCTTAGCCCAGTGTATAGTTCCCACTCTGCAGTCACAAGCCTGTAACATCGTTATAGTAGTAGGCTCAGTATGCACAGGAAAGTGAGTTAGGCTAATGTCGTGGAATGATGAGGATTTTGTAGGGTTTGGTTAGGAATATCGTTGATTAATCGGCCATTGGGGCATGCTGCTGTCTTGGTGAACAAGGGTTGACCATTCGGCCAATGGGGCACGCTAGCATATTAATCATTCAGCCATTAGTGCATGTGCATATTCACTTGTAGGGAATCGTAAAGCTTAGATCATTGCAATCCTGAATATCTTGACTAATCGGCCAATGGGGCACGCAGCTATCTTGGTCAACAAAGGTTGGTCATTCGGTCATTGGGACACGCTAGCATATTAATCATTCGGTGGCTAAAGTCACGCTATTCTAAAATAATGGCTTTAAGTCGGATGTTTTCAAAGAACGTTGGGTTGTGTCGAGAGATTGGATTTGACATCCAAAGTGTGGTCTGTCAAGAAGTTTGGATTTAGGTGTCCAAAGCATTATCTAGTAAGGTGTGTGGTTACAATGTTCATATCATGGTCACACATGTAGGTTCTATACATCATCTGTTATGTTATGACATGACGTTCTGAATAAACTATTAATCGCATCTTAAGATATACGATTTTGGACTGGATAGTTTATGAGCTATACGCGTGCATCATGGTTATGTGCTTACTCAGCTTTCATCAGCTGGCGGTGTTTTATTGACCTGGACATTCCAATGTCCACATGAATCAGGTAACGAATACCCAAGTACCGATTACCCAGACCGAGTACCCAAATATAGAATACCCAGGTGCCGAACACCCAGAGGAGTACGGCTACGCAGCATGAGTAGCTCGAGAGAAGACTATTTCCGTTGTGTATTACACTTGCTAAAGACTATGTTGATTTGTATTTTGGCAGTGTGGCATGATTTTCGTATCGTTGGATTTGTAATAGTTGTCACTAGAGACCTTTGTATTAATTGATGTGGGACCTTTACACTTTTATGATAACATATAAGTCTTATAGCTTCCGCTTTCCGCTTATACTCCAACAGTTACTGCTGATTAGAACTGTAGACAATAAGGTGCACAAACTTGTCACGACCTACGAGTCCAAAAGGAAAGTTTTAAACTTTCCCCAATTTTTACTACATAGGGGCGTGACAATAGAGGGGTAAAGTTTGAGTCTTGCCCCTCAGTTGACTCACTACTGTTTGTTTATTTAAACAAAAATGTGATGATTGGAGTACATGGATACAAATTAATAACCCACAGACTCAATTGTTGAACATGAAAACTCAAGGACTAAACAGACACAAGCAATAAACTTCAAGGGTGTATAATGCAATTAAGCTTAATATTAGGAGTCCAACTTTTCTTTTTAGGACTTCTTAAATTAAGAATACACTTTGAAAACCAATGCATCAAATGTCATCATCTCCAACTAAGTTTTAATTTTGACCATTGATTACATCGAAGACAGATTTCCGTTAAAAAAATTGAGTTACAGGGGTTAATTAGTGACTCCAAAGACTTGGCAGGAATCACTGGAACATGCATTGGCTCATTTGCATATAAAGTATCCTAGGAAATAAGAAACACCATCAAATGAAATCATGGATGGCTCTGTGAGCTCCCCAAGTTTAATTCCTGGATAATGCCCTATCTCCTCCACCATTGCCTTCATTTGTGTATCTTTTGCGTCACACACAATAGTGTCCCTTGAGCAGGAGGTGAGGATTTCTGGTGAATGATGGTAAACCAAAGTATGTTGCTCCACTCTCTTGGCTCTTTATGTCTCCGTTAGCATCCTCATACTTTGTGTCATATCATTGTATTCAATACAATTCAAGACTTGTATTAGTAAACTTAAAATTACTACTCACCACATCTTCACCTGTCCTAGCTTAACTTCCACAGTTATCTTTCATGAATGAATATCTATCGGCCTTCTGACTCCTTCATTTGTGTATCTTTTGCGTCACACACAATAGTGTCCCTTGATAAACCAAAGTATGTTGCTCCACTCTCTTTGACTCTTTATGTCTCCCTTAGCAACCTCATACTTTGTGTCATCATTGTATTCAATACAATTCAAGACTTGTATTAGTAAACTCAAAATCACTACTCACCACATCTTCACCTGTCCTAGCTTAACTTCCACGATTATCTTTCATGAATCAATACCTATCTGCCTTCTGACTCCTTCGTACATTAATCCTTCACCATGAGCTTCTAATAAAAATGTCTGTATTCACGAGATCCTTAAAAGTTGGATGGAAACATCATCACCCACTCGAGTAAAAACACACTTCCTTAAACTCTTATGTTTAGCTTAACTCGCAACCAACTATTCACATGTACATACTAAACACCAAACAGTCCTGAACCTGATAATCAACCTGCCTAAACCTCCGCAACAACCAAATCCTCAATTAAATTGTTACTCAACCCAAAAAAAAAATCTTTGGATTTTTTTATTTGTTTGCATGTAAAAAAATGTAGTATTACGTAGTAGTTGATACATATGCAAGCAGAAGAATTTCAGATACACACAAGAACCCTAATTAGTCGTAAGGTTTCTCCCCATCATCTCAATCTCATCCAAATATTGTAATTAGTTGAGCTTACGAAGAGAGGCCTAGGCCTTTATTTATAGAAGTCTAAACCCTGTTCCTTGTCGGAAAAGGAAACTTATCTTAATAATAAAAAAGGAAATAACAAATAAAAGGAAACCTACTGAAACAAGAAAACTACCTCCTAATAAATCTTGAAAAGGAAATAACAAGTGAAAGGAAACCTAAAAAAACAAGACAACTACCTAATTATAATAATAAATCTTAAAACAAATCTAGTTTAATAAAGATATAAAAATACTCTCTCTCTCTCTCTCTCTCTCTCTCTCTCTCTCTCGAAAAGGAAATAACAAATGAAAGGAAACCTAAAAAAACAAGACAACTATCTAATTATAATTATAAATCTTAAAACAAATCTAGTTTAATAAAGAAATAAAAATACTCTCTCTCTCTCTCTCTCTCTCTCTCTCTCTCTCTCTCTCTCTCTCAGACACACACATACACGACCCCTAGGAGGATCGCCCCAGGGCCCCACCATCCATGTGCGCATCAATAGTACATTTCGTAGTAATAGTAGCACAATACAAGTACGTTTTACAACCTATCACCCCTCCACAAAATGCCAAAACCCATTTTTTCCCATGAGCTCATTGTTCGTGTTAGCCCAGAGCGTGATGCCCAAATGCCTCTAATTTTTGGGATGACTAACTATTCCATAGTCAACCAAATGTTTATTTTTTCCTTTCATTTCCCCCAAAACAGACCACAACCAATCTCGCAAGAGTGTTGCTACTCAAAATTAGGTTTCCCCCGTTAGGGAGACACCATCACTTCCATCTACTCGGTCTTTCTCTCAAACCTCACTAACAACGAATCCCTATAGCTACAGATTTGAAGAGCAATTCTAAAGGGATTACCAAATGAGAGAACTTTTGCAAATAGGCAAATGAACTCAAAAGGCGTTGCGGCCCACTAGAGTCCCACATCGGAAGAGGAATATGAGGATCCCCTTTGCCACACGTTTATAAGAAAGGATTGCTTCTAACTCCTTTGGCTACGACTATATGATAAATAATCCTCAGAGTTAGGAATACTCATAAAGTGATGAACCTAGTGAAGGGATGAGTTGTTTTAGTTGTGGGCTTAACCCTACAACTCTTGTTGAGAGAGATGAATTTCAATGTATTAGAGAGGTTATTTTCATTGTTTTAAGAGGGCACCTAGAGTGACAGAATTCTTGTTTAAAATTCAAAATTTTTTTGAGGATTGGATTTGCTTGGGATAAAGGGCCCAGCTCGTTTGGTGAAATGTAGGAAACTGTGAACCTATGATGTGAAGGCGGAAGAGAATAAACAAAAAACGCACAAAAACGAAAACAATGAACCCTTCTCAAAACTAAACTAACTCTCAACAGAACAAAATAACTCCTCAACCCATCTCATTCTCAATAATCGATCAAGGGACATCATCAATAATCTAATAAAAGCATATAATAATATCTTTGTAGGCAGTAGTTTTGAGGGGATGTACTGAGATAGAAGAGTTCGTTAGAGAGTAGTAATCTTGGAATCAAAGAAAAAGAGAAGTCTCGAGGAGAAGTTGTGAGGATGTAAAGAGAGACAGACTAAAGGTAAGCGAGTAGGGGAGTATTCCGAGAGAAGAATATGCAATCAATGATCGAGCATGTACGTGAAGGAATATTCACAATGAGCTCTGAAATGTACAAATCCCAAGGGAATGTCTAAAATTCTCTCCAGAAATCCATCACGTCTTATCGCGTGTATTGTTCCTATTTATAGCAATCGGGACACGTGTCAAGGAATGAGCACTATGTCAAGGAATGAGCACTACTGATGTGGCTCATTCTTTTTGAGATGCACTACTCACGTGGCTTATTCATTTTGAGATGCATGATACCAGGCCACCATGGTATATACTAAAGAATTATTATGATTATTTGAAGTAAATTACTATGATTCAGAATAAAAAAGAGGAGGAAGAATTCATTAATCTTTTGACCAAAAAGATTCAGAATATTTCTTTAAAAGAAGAAGAGCCTAATACTGACACTTCTTTGCCTAATACTGGCACTTCTTTACATGTTTTAACCAAAGTTTCTTCTAACCCTCAAATTTCAAATGAAGAAGAGATAATTGAAGAGGAAGAAGAAACCATGGAGGAAAATAATTTTTTAGAAAGTTTTCAAAACATTGAAAGCAATTTCAAAGAAAATTCTTCTTTACAAGTAAATAAACTTGTTTATGAGCCAATTTCTCATTATTATAGTAGACCCACTCCTCAAGATCTTTTTGAAGAAAGTAATTGGAGATACACAGCCACGTGTTGTCCGGAGACAACACAAGGAATGTCCTCCCGGTAGACATGAGAATTATTTCAGATAGTCTCACTTGACCTTTAAAGAGGCAAAGAAAGTGCAGCAACTATATTTTACCTACAATTATTTCCCCAAATTTTCCTGATCATCCTTCATTTATACACCTAACTACACAAATATACACACATGCATGGCATGATTTAACATCCACACATACACACTTTGTTGCTGAGAATCAAGAAGGAAGAGAGCTATACACACTTTGTTGCTGAGAATCAAGAAGGAAGAGAGCTACAGAAGAAGAAGAAGGAGAAGAAGAAAACAACTAGAAGAAGAAGCTCCCATTGAAGCTACAAGCGCACACACACACCTCCATTTTCATTATGTAACTCACTTGGTAACATGTTATACACCTTTTATATGCTTAGAATCTGACATGCAAACACTTAAAACCAACATGCAAGAGCTGGAATGGAGTCTCATACCTGTCAGCGAATGGCGCTGATCCGAGCTCTCGAGACTACTTGAGCGCTTACGCTTACTAAACAAACCACTCAAACACTCTAACCAGCACGAGCGCTCAGGTTTATGAAACAAAACAAACTCAAGCGCTCAGATCCATCGAGCGCTCGCGCTTATTAACGAGTAGGCCTCGAGCGATCGCACTAGTCGAGCGCTCAAGTTGATCTGTAAACTTACTTGAGCGATCAAGTTGTTCAAGCGCCCAACCATGATAACCTTAAACAGATTCTTGAATTTTAAAGCTTGCATGTACCCTAAGTGCCTATGCATGTGATGTTTATGCTTGGAATGTGATGACAGCTTAAGTTCATGGTTATGTAGTGTCTCAAAAATGTGTTGATAATTTCTAGCATGTGAGATTTATTTGAATAACCTTATTGAAAGAAAAAGAAAAGGGGGAAAATATTTTCAAAACAAAAACTTGCTGAAGGAGAGCGCTCGCGTGGACACGAGTGCTCGAACAATCTGGAGCGCTCACGTGTGACAATTTTCAAGAAAACCCTCTTCCCTCCACTTTTATATGAATCTGATATTTTCATGAGATGGTAAATTGACTTCATATAGATGATTAGATGCTATTATATGTTGAAAAGTTTATGTCTAAATGACTTATACTACGCACTCATTAAACACTTGTACATCGTTCGAATTGTTCCGGTGGGTTAGTCGTGTACGAGAATCGGAAGAGAGCTAACGATGAGGATATGACTAGAGGGCCAGTGGGGCGACAATTAGAGGGCCAGTGGGGCAACAGTTGGACTGGTAGTGGGGCGACAAATAGACGATATAGAAGGCCATTGGGGCGACAATAGGTAAGACGTGAGGAACTTGTAGAACGTAATGGATTTGAGATGAGTCGAGAGCATGATGGTAAGCTGTGGTTTGGGTTTGGGAGTTTCTGCGTTGTCGTTTCGAGATGTTGAGTTATGGATTCCTTATTTCTTGGAGTTCGGTCTTCCGTTGTTACCTTTACTTATCAAGTTGTGTTCTTATGAGTTTTTCTTAATGGTTTCACACGATTAGTTTGATTAACTCATAGAATTGTTTAATCATATAAATTGTATTACTTGGTACCGTTTGAGGTTTTATGCTCACTCAGCTTTATAGCTGACGGCGTTTTATGCCGCCGGACCATCTCTGTCTAGCCTTTCTAGTTATTAATGTAGTGGCTGATGGGGAGCCACATCACTGGGGACTATGCGGATGGACGATATCCAAGAGTGGATTACTACGAGGAGGGATATGTTTATGCTAGTTTAAGGCTCAGCCTCTAGGTTTAGTCCTTCATCTATCTTTCTTGAAGTTGTAATAATCTATATTATAAATTAGGTCAGTCTAAGATGACTAGGACAAAGAAATATGACTAGGATAAATTTGATTGGCTGAGAAAGGACGACTAGGATTGGCATCTTAATTTCCCCCTATCAATCTTTTGGGGCAGAAGATTCAAAAAAATTTGAATCACCCGCCCCCTTTGTCTCTCTAAACACACTCTCTCTCTCTCTACACTCTCAAAGTCGAATCCTCCATCACCGCCGCACTGTCGTCGCCTTCGTCTCTCCGTCGCTGCCTCGCCGCTTGCCATTGATAACCCCCTTTCTCTCTCTCTCTCTCTCTCTCTCTCTCTCTCTCTCTCTCTCTCAGACACCACCACACACACTCCCTCTATCTCTCTCGGCCACCACTAAATTCACCTCTGCTGGAAAAATCTAAACTCTATTGAATTGTTTTCTCAGTTTATACGGTGCTGGGTTGTGTTTCTGAAAACAAAAAAATAAATAATGGGTTTTAGTGGTTTTTTATTTTATTTTTTTTTTAAGAATTCATATTGACACTCCATTTTTTTTGGGTCAAACCTTATGTAGGGATAAGTTTCAACGAACAGGAAATTGCGGACTTCTAAGCAAAAGAGAGAAAACCTCTTCGCTGAAGTCCGGTATGAATTTTTTTTTTTTCCAATTGGGATTTCAAAATTTTCAACTCAACATCTTCTTTTGCTTCCTTTATTTTTAACCATGCAACAGCGGTGGGGAAACATCTTCAGCCTGCACCTGTTATCGTCCGATGGGTAATGCTTTCTAGCTCTTGGTGTGTGTCTCTCTGTGTATGTGGGAGAGAGAGGGCTTTTAATTTGTGTAAAGGAAAAAGAGTTATTATACATTTATACCAGTGAGAGAGTTCACCTCTGATCTTCCACCGTCATATCTTATTGTGGCTTTATGCTATATAATTGGTTTGGTTACTATATGCTTACGGGATGATGCATACCGAGGGAAAAGAGCACATAGGCCAAAAGGTTAGTAAAGCTATGCCTGCTCTCATTGCACATACATTTGTATACTCTATTGTTAAAATCGTACGATTCGATACGATTCACAAGTGTAACGATTCGAATAGTAGGTATGAATCACAGTGCATCAATAATCGTTTACGATTCGAATAGTAGGTATGAATCGCAGTGCATCAATAATCATTTACGTGTCGTTAGAATCGTAATGTATCGTACATATCGAATCGGAAATCACGATTCAACGATTCTTTGTGCAGGCTGTTTGACTGGTTTTGCACAAACCTGCGACCCAAAGACAGCCCATAGAAGGCTGCCGACCCGAATACGAAAGCCATAGAAGCCGTTCTACTGGTTTACGAAGCCCCTGCGAAGTGCGATGTAGATTTTTTTTTTTTTTTAATCAGAGCGATGTAGATTCTAGGGTTTTTATTTGGTTTTTTTAAAATATAAAAATATGGGCTGCCGACAAAGAAGAGTAAACCCTAATACTATAATAATACAAAGTATAAACATGTTGTATACAAATGACATTTGTTGGATGTCCGACTTATCACATATAATATAATAATAAAACAAACATATAACATACTTACCATAACAGAGGCTGCCGACAGAGAAGACTGAAGAGTAATCCAAGCCTAATATAATATTATATATATGGTGCAACCCTAATGTAATATTAAAACAAATACTACATTATATTTCCTATGGGTTTATGGCCCTAATAGCATACATTCAAAGCCCATTGTGACTGCCGAGAGCTTTTCACAGCTCAAATTGTGATTTTTATTTTTTATATTTTAAGAAATAGTGATCCCAAACCTTAGAAGTTGAATTGTAGGATTTATTATAAACGAATACACCTTTATTTTCTTTTACTTTTTATTCTACGTATTTTTTTTTGTCATTTCTGAAGTTTTTTTTTTTAATTAGTTACCGAATCTTACGATTCACGATTCGCAAATCCCGATTTGATTCACTTGTCTCATTTCAATTCACGATACAAATCCCGATTTGACAACTATTGTTTGTATATCTATATGTACACAACAAATTATAGATGATAATATGGTTTAGGTATTTTGTAATGAAGTAATGTAGAGTTCTAATCCTCTGGGCTTCAACCTTCACCTTGCTTCTTTTGAAACGGATTCACAATATAGTTTTAAATATCGGTTGACCCAAGCATTCTTAGTTTGGAATCACATGTATTGCCAAAAAAAATGATTTTTCGTTGTGGCATGTTCAGTTCATCTCTTTCAGCCAGAATGGAGGAGATTGAAGATTTTTGTGTCTTGATCTACAAAAAAAAAAAAAAAAAGGAAAAAAAAAAAAGAAGATAAGAAAAAGTAAGGCACGTTGGTGTGCTTATGAGTGATGACCAATTAATCATTAGCAATGGGCCATTTCACTTCTACCTCTGAACTTTAGCTTTTTTTCTGCAGTTTTTTTATACATGTTCTTGTTCTTGTTCAATAGTTTTTATATGTTTATATTCTTCTTGTTTTTATTTTAGTGATGTACATTTGGGGCATGTGTATTGTTTTTTAATCTGTTTGTAGACACTACTATCTGACAATCCGCGATTGACACGTGTACACTCGTGACGTAAGGACGTTTTCATAAGCTCCTAAAAGATAGGGACGAAACCCTAAAAGTCATCTTGGGGGCGCCTCGTATATCTCACGAGCAAAAGGTATACGACACTTCATCACAAACCGATTGAACCGCCTCCAGAAACATTCAGCTCAGATAGACCTCGATTGGGGGCAAGTCTTGGTGCAACCAGACTATACCACGACGTGGTTATTCCAGACCACGGCGCGGTCAAGTCTTTCTTTACCTTATCGGGAACTCTCAGGTTATGTGGCTTAGTTGGCTTAAGAGCAGACTTCGCTTAGGAAGGTCGCAACGGTCTATTCCGTGATACACTTCCTAAGCTTTTCTAAAGGTCAGTGAGACTATCAAAAATAACTCTCTAGTTTACCGCGAGGACATTCCTTGTGTCGTCTCCGGACGACACGTAGTATTTTGGTATGCCTCAATAGGAATGAGCCACGTCAGCTGCGTTCATTCCTTGGCACGTGTCCCAATTGCTATAAATAGGAACAGTACCCTCAGAGGTGACGACACAACTTTTTTTGAGACACACTCAGAGAGAATTTCAGATATTATTCCCTTGGGACCTGTGCATTAGTGAGCTCATTGTGAATATTCCTTCACACATACGTGCTCGATCATTAATTGCGCAGGTTTCTCTCAGAACATTCCCCCACTCACCGTCCTCTAGTCTGTCTCTCTTTACCTCCTTTCCACTTTCCCTCGAGATTCTCTCTATACCACTGGTTCTTAGATCGCTACTCTCTTACAAACTCATCTATCTCATCCTATCCCCACCATCCAAAAACAACCACCTACATTTTGGCGACTCCACTGGGGAGTAGCGTCTTCGAAACAATGGTGACCATTCTGAAAAACGAAAAGGTTGTCGGAGAGACCAATGAGGATATCGTTTCTGAAGAAATGGCCGAAAGTCACCCGGCTCAGACTTCAGAAAACCCCACGCTAGACATGCAGCGCACTCAACAACTCATCCTGGAGTCGCTGGGAACTGCGCGGCACTCTTCCTGTCTTCCAGACCGCGAATGCGGTCCCGGATCAATTGCATCGCTCTTCCTACGGCCTTAGGATCGAGAGCAGGCGGATGCTCCCAGAACAGACCCAGCATTTCCTCCCGTTGGAGCTTCTCGTTTTCGACTTGAATTTCTTGCTGAATTGTTGCAAATCTTCCGGCGATATCCATAAGAGTGTTGTTGGAATAAGTTTTACTGAAAATGAGGTCCCACACAGCAAAGAAACTCCTACGACGAGGGATGTCACGCCGCCAGCGACAAGGCGTCGTCCGCCTCCTGAGATCAACAGCGGGAACCAGGAACAAGTTCCACCAGTGACTCCTATGGGGTCAACTCCCAATTCCAATCAGGCCCCACCGCTGACGCACCAAATGCAGAGCTCGATGCCCATCGACATCTCACTACGAATCCAACAAGAGGTGCAAGCCCTACTCCAGCAAGAGCGCACACGTTTCATGGGCTCCATTCATTGCGACTTCCGCCCCCCGTACTCGGCAGAAATTGCCGCCATGCCTTACCCCAGCGGTTATGTTCCCCCCGTCTTTCGACTGTTCGAAGGAAAACAGGGGAACTCGTACGAACATGTAGCCAGGTTCGTGGAAACCTTAGCCAATCATGGGGGAGATTACAGTCTGCGCTTGAAAGAATTTTCAAAATCATTGACTGACAAGGCGTATACGTGGTACATCAATATTCCGCCTGGGACTGTCGCGAGCTGGGAATCTATTGTTCAGCGTTTTCATGAAAAGTTCTTCAAGATGGAGGAGAGTGTGACTCGCTTTTCGCTCACCAAGATCATTCAAGAGCGAGACGAAGATGTCCTTGTATACATTAAGCGTTTCTGAGAAGGATCTATCGATTGTCACAACGATATTCCTAAAACCGAGCTTATCAGAATTTGCGTCGATGGCATGTACCACCGTTTCAAGATCAATCTTGTTAACGCCGACATCAGGACTTTCTCAGCTCTCATGGAGAAAGCAAGGAATCTACAGAACGTGATCCGAGAGAGCGCAACCCAGGCGCTCGGTCGCTCATACAACCGAAATCCTACCGCGTCGCCGGTACAAGAGAGCGATAAGAGGAAAAGAAGTGAACGGGCATCTTCTCCACGCAAGAACAGGGCGGACCCACCTCCCGAATTCCCTTGCGGATTATAGGAAGTAAGGGCCATCTTCAAAAAATGGGTCACAGACAAAGTCATTGAAGTACCTAGGGTGGATAACCCGCTGAGCTGCAAAGAGTTGAACAATGATGACTTCTGTCCTTACCATCACACCAAGAGGCACTCGTTGCGAGATTGTTGGTACCTGCGACGCCTATTTCATAGAAAAATCCTAAACAAAGAATTGGAAATATCTGGCTCTCCAAATGTCGAGATAGACCCGATCCCTCACCACGGAAAGGCTCACGTCGCCATGGCGTCCTACTATGATGAAATCAAAGAAATTACCATGTATGAGGCGCCAGAACCGGAGTTTGATAGTGAAGAACTCGTCGTTAAGCAAGCTACTACGTTGATGCGAACAATTAAATTTCAACGATTCTACGATCAACTCGGTCTTTCTCCTACAGCGAGGTTCGCGGCGACCAAGGCGATGATAACCACCACGGAGGTGCAGGCAGAGGAATGCATGAGAGCAGGAGGTTCCGTGCGACGAACACTCCGAGAGGCCGCGTCCAAAATTACTTTATCCGAGGCAGACAGACAGGTACCTTTCGCGCACAATAGGCCGCTGTACGTACCAGTGGAGATCAACGGCATCGAATTTCAACAAGGATTCCTCGATTGCGGAGCTTCCCTCAACTTGATGTCATTAGATGTGCTCTCCACCGCCGGATACTCTGAACAAGATCTAAGTCCACCATCAATTGTCATCACTGGGTTTGGGAAGGCCTCTCAGCGAAGTCTGGGGCATATCACCATCAATCTTATCGTAGGACCCATTTGGTGCCACACTAGATTTCACGTAATCGATGCGGACACGACGTACCACGCTCTCTTAGGAAGAAATTGGATGCACAAGTTCGCCCTCATCCCTTCCACGCAAAAGGGATCGTCAACAACAAGATCATCACGATCGTCGCTTCCAAATCACCATTCGCGCGACATGAGTCTCACTTCGCCAATGCGGTGTTTTACACCGAATATACGGATGAAGATGAAGGGTCAAGGTCGTTCGTACGTACCCGACCAATCCCGAGATGGGAACAAGCGAGGTGGGACAATTTCGAGGTAGTCTCCAGGCAAGGGAAGGGCAAAAGGGAGGTCAGCGAAGAGCCAGAATGTTATCGCGTCCGCTTGCCCGATGGAAGGATCGTATACCGATTATGACGGCCCACGGGGACTTCCTCACAATCAGAGGATGTGCGTTCCATCTCCGCCTTCTGCCCTTAGGCCCCCCACAGCTGCAACATGGTAGACGCCGTCCTAAGCCAATCCGAAGAACCAAAAGCGGCGCCCGAATGTCTACAGGATGGGCCGAGGAACAAAGAACAGAAGCAAGAACAAATAAATTTAGTTGAGGCCGAAGATCAACCCGCCATGATGATCTTCATTTCACGTGATTTGAGCAAAGAAAAGCGAGCTGAACTCATAAAATTGCTTAAAACCAATTCGGATGTTCTCGCATAGACCTACGCTGAAATACCAGGTCTAGATATTGGTATCACGGCACACAAGCTCAATATCTCCGCCGCAGCGATACCAGTTAAACAATCAGCTCGAGTCTTCCGCCCAGAACAGATCAAAGAAGAGATCACCAAGCTGCTAAAAGCAAGTTTCATCAAACCCATACACCACCCCACTTGGTTAGCAAACATTGTGCCGGTAAAAAAGAAAACCAGTCAAATGCGCATTTGCGTGGACTTCAGAGATCTTAACAAGGCCTGTCCAAAGGATGATTTCCCGCTTCCTAATGTCGAGACTTTGATCGACGCAACGGCGGAGCATCAGATGTTTTCCTTTATGGACGGTTTCAGTGGGTATAACCAGATCAAAATGAAGACCGCCGGTGGTGGACAAACTTTCAACCGTATGAGATACCTCAACCTCGGCCTTCATAGAAGCGGTCGACATTTTGGATTTCGAAGCCCGAAGCGTCCCGTTGTTCGCCGCTATATCATAGACTTTGGCCCTAACTGGATTGCTAGCATGAAAACGAACAAAAGAAGAAAGGCATTTATCCCAGAAAGATTCCCAGCTCGGGGTGCAGCGGCCAACTCTTCCTCGCGGAGCAATCCGAATAGTAACTCCACTAGAGAGGTTTTCATTTCAGCGAAGGTAAAGCACCTAGAACTCTACGTAATCCGTAAGAAGCTCAGGGCGCGCGGGCACCCCCTGATCCAAGCCCAACTGACGAGAAACTCTATGTGAATTATAGCACGCAACCCCGTTAGTGTAGTCAAATAAAAAAGGAAGATTCGGTGAAAACATGGCCGCCGCCATTATAAAACCCCGAGAGTCCTGACAGATAGATAAATCCACTTCCTCAAAGGAACCGGATGGATATAGGTTCAAATCTTTTTCACCAGTAATAGCTCTTGCGTAAGGACGAAATTCAAACTCTTGTATTTCGTCCAAAAATTTGCTCGGGCGCTTCAAAGTTCCTTTCTTTCACCACATATCCGCTCTAGGTTGGTGATTATCAACATAAGTAACTTGGCGGGTGGGCCCGTGAAGCTTCTTCCTGGTAGCTTCGAAAACTATAGGGGAAGGAGCATAACCCCTGAATCGCTCAAAAAGAAACATGGTCAGAAAAGGGGTGCACAGATAGTTGGAAATATCGAAACGACCGACAGGACGCTTAAAGTCGGTATGAAGAGAGTCCAAACGGTGATACAAGGTGCCTAAAAACAGCGGAGCTAAAGGCAGCGAATGACCCTTAGCCAGCTTAACGGCTAGAGGAAAGATCGCGGCATTTATTCCGTCTTCAGGAGACATTGGGAGAACGTATCGTGTGAGCCAACTAGGAACATGCGCTGCTAAGCAGTGAGGACTATCGGACCCCGGACCCGCTCTCTCGTCACGATCTTGGTCGCCCGTCACCTGCTTCGAAGGTTGAACGTCTTTATAAAACTACCACAACCAGGTAACAAAAGAGGCTCGTCTACCCCTATTCTCCCCAGAAAAAGCGCTAGTCAACGCGGCGCTCTTAGTAAGGCAAGAATGCAAAAAAGCCACGGCATCCTTATCTTCTGAGTCTTCGTGGAGACCCTCCAATGAATTGTCACGACCCAAATCCACTAAGTATGGCACGAGGGTACATGACATGCCACCGAGGCCTGACTCTATGTTAATAACGTACAAAATGGGTTTTCAAGCTCCCATTTAAACCACATTTGCAAGTAATTTGCCCCAAGGGTATAATAGGAATTTGAAAATTTGAGTTAGATTTTATACCAAAAGATAGCCGTTTGAGTCTAGGTTCCAACGTTGAAAACGGTGCACGATTTCAAAATTTCAGAAAAAAAAAGTTGTCTGTTTTCGTAAAAGTCGTCGTTTTGAACCAAATAAAATAGTGTGTATTTCGATCGATCGAAACAGCTTCTATCCACAATTCTAGCCATGAGCATCTAAGCAATCAAACATGCTTGAATAGCAAAAGCACTTGCCAAAACCTTTCATACATGAACATAGGAGTCTTATACATCAAGTTCTACACATGCTCACCTAACAACATAATTTACAAGTCCTTTAGTTCCAAACTACAACAACTACGCCATATACAATATGCACATTAAACACTTGCTCTCCTCTTTCGTCCTCTACTTCTCTTTCTCCTTTTCTTTCCTCTCTCCTGAAATGGTTATTCAATAACCACATGAGCTGAAGCTCAGTGAATAACATGCTCTTTGACATAAATTTGTGTATATCATTTAAACACGTGATATGCAATTCAATGTAACATAATGAATCACAACCAAGTAAGTATTTATCTCCAAGCTTCTTGTTCTTCTCACTACCCCGTGCCCGTAATGGCACCCTTTCTCCTTGTTCCGAGCTACCCAATACCCTACACAAGGCGTATTGAACACTCAAGCCTCAGAAGGCTTTTCTACACTCCCTTTTGGAGCTTTCTCTTTGTAGTGATAGAACAATTGCTTCTTCAACCACATAATCACATAAACATATTTCCAACACATAATCCTTTCTCTCTCTTGCACATATAGTCAATCATGATATACACACGTGCTCATAATTCATGAATTGAAAGTAAATCATTTATATGCCACAATTTCATTACTTAGAAAAGTTTCGTCAAAGATAGAGGTTACTCACCTTGCTCTGGATATAGTATTGACAAGATAAAATGCTCACTTTCAAACTCCTACAAGTCATATAAGATTTTGTAGCAAATCAATATGAATTCCTCTAATTCATCCATCAAAATTCTATGGAAATGAAATTAAATCACATACAAAAAATACTCTTACCCTTAGCTTCTCAAGTCTAGCTTCAATTTGAGATAGAAATCTCCCTAGCACCCTTTTCCCTTTGGTTTTCCTTCTTTTCTCTCTTGTTTTTCCCTTTCTTCTTTGCACCTACTTGCTTGTATAGAGACAAGCACCTCAAAAATATGTACATCTTATTTAACTAGTTATTCTTCCATTTCTCTCTCTTGCCCACTTGAATACACATGGACTTAGCCAAATGGCAAATATATCCCAACACCTCCTACTTGCCCACCTACTAGGCCACCTACTAGCTTAGGTAATGTAAGCT
Source organism: Hydrangea macrophylla (assembly GCA_033977485.1). Classification (NCBI taxonomy): domain Eukaryota; kingdom Viridiplantae; phylum Streptophyta; class Magnoliopsida; order Cornales; family Hydrangeaceae; genus Hydrangea; species Hydrangea macrophylla. Next base: position 2,094,946 of record CM066998.1, on the reverse strand, counting down.
AGCACCTTGATTAGGCTAACTAATCATCATTAAGTTAATTAATCTCAATTAGACTAATTAATCTTGATTAGGAAAATTCTACCAAATTTCCGAAATTACACTTTCACCTACCATATTTCTTACTAATTACACAATAGCTCCTCTAGTTCTCTTAAATTGCTAATTCACCTACTAGTTAGGAAAATGTATTCTTTTTACTCCTATCATTTATGCCCTTGTCTAGCAATTCAACATTTTACATCAAATATATATCCAATACAAGGCATTAAATAATTCCATGTTTTTCAAAATATGCAAATGCCAAATAGATTGCCATGTTTAACACATAACAATAGTTTATCAACTCTCAAATTCCTTCCATCACTTAATAATAAGATTAGGTATATGCAAATCACATATATATTCATGTCATTACCGTATAATGCACATTAAGATAATATTTTCACATGTCAAAATGTTGGGATATTACATGAATAGTCACCGATAATGGGCAAGCCCATTAAAGCCACCACATTCTCGAGAGTAGGGGTTAATTCCCCCCAACCGGTAACGAAGGTGTGAGAATCAGAGCTCCACCTCGAGGCTAACTCAGCTAAGCCCAGCGTGCCTTTCCTACAGTTTAGGGACACGCAAATAGAAATTGCACCCAAGATACCCGCGCCGATCAACAGTTCACGACTCTGTGGATCTGAGAGCACAAAAGAACTCCAATCGTCCCAATCAGTGCAAGGACCAGAAGAAGCATGAAAATCTATACTAGAGTAGGGGTAATCCCCCCGTTCCATTTCAAGGCGTGAAATACTTACAGGCGCGATCATTTCGGCCTCCCCCACGGATGCTTCAGGATGTTGGAGCAACGGATCTTTAATCGAAAGAGAACTTGGGCGAAAATCTCGAACCTTCAACCAAAACGCATCTTCTTGATCGCCAACGAAAGGAGCGGCGGCGCGTATCTGCCCTGAAATCCCCAAAAGCTTCCTCTTCCCCTTTGATGAGCGAACAACCTCAGCCATTAAACGCACAGAATTGACTCTTCCACGAAAATCCCAGAAAAATATTAACTAGAACCGAAGATCAAGAAAGTACGAGGAGGGGCTAGAAACTCAAAGTAGAATAGCATGGAAAAGAGACCGCTGTGTAGTCTCTCTTATATAACCTCGAAGAACCGCCAAAAGGGTCCAGCAAAACGAAAAGTCTTTGCCCAAAATCGATGTTTCGGTTTACCCGCGCGAAACCATCATAGCTCATTAAAAGCTGACAAAACCCCTGCAGAGTACTGGCACAGTGCTCGAGTCGCACTTCCCTCAGATAATACGACCCGAGCAGGGGGTAAAATGTAGACACTACTATCTAACAGCCCTATCCGCGATTGACACGTGTACACTCGTGACGTAAGGACGTTTTCATAAGCCCCTAAAAGATAGGGACGAAACCCTAAAAGTCATCTTGGGGGCGCCTCGTATATCTCACGAGCAAAAGGTCTACGACACTTCATCACAAACCGATTGAACCGCCTCCAGAAACGTTCAACTCAGATAGACCTCGATTGGGGACAGGTCTTGGTGCAACCAGACTATACCACAACGTGGTTATTCCAGACCACGGCGCGGTCAAGTCTTTCTTTACCTTATCGGGAACTCTCAGGTTATGTGGCTTGGTTGGCTTAAGAGCAGACTTCGCTTAGGAAGGTCGCGATGGCCTATTCCGCGATACACTTCCTAAGCCTTTCTAAAGGTCGGTGAGACTATCAGAAGTAACTCTCTAGTTTACCGCGAGGACATTCCTTGTGTCGTCTCCGGACGACACGTAGCATTTTGGTACGCCTCAATAGGAATGAGCCACGTCAGCAGCGTTCATTCCTTGGCACATGTCCCAATTGCTATAAATAGGAACAGTACCCTCAGAGGTGACAACTTTTTTTGAGACACACTCAGAGAGAATTTCAGATATTATTCCCTTGGGACCTGTCCATTAGTGAGCTCATTGTGAATATTCCTTCACACGTACGTGCTCGATTAATTGCGCAGGTTTCTCTCGGAACATTCCCCCACTCACCGTCCTCTAGTCTGTCTCTCTTTACCTCCTTTTCACTTTCCCTCGAGACTCCGTCTATACCACTGGTTCTTAGATCACTACTCTCTTACAAACTCATCTATCTCATCCTACCCGCACCATCCAGAAACAACCACTTACACTGTTCAATTGGAATTTTGGGTCTTGGCACATAGGAGCTTTGTTTTGATTCTGTAGATGATTGGGGATAACTCTGCAAGGCTTTTACATGAAAACACTAGATGATTTTGTTTAAGGGGTAAGGTTCTGGTTCAATCTTCTTAATATATTCATTAATTTTGAGTTTCATTGTTCGAAATTATTATAAGAAAATAGTATTAGATATAGAATTTGTTGAACTTTGAGGTTTTTTTTTTTTTGAACAAAAACTTTAAGTTGAACTTCCTGTATAGATATAGAATTTGTTGAACACATGCTCTGAACAAACTTTCCCTTTTAATCTATAGAGTTGTAGATAATCTATTACTCTATAGTGTTCTAGATATCTATTATTGACATTATTTGTTCTAGGGGTGGGCATTCGGTCTGTTCAGGTTCGAACTGTTAAGTTCGGGTCGGGTTGATCAGGTTCGGGTTGGCCAAAACAGTACCGTTATCCGAACTGAACTAAACTTCGAAAATTCAGTTCGGTTCCGAACTTATAGTTCGGGTTCAGTTCGGATGTTCGGTTTTCGAAATAATAGGATTCAAAACACCCTACTTAAAAAAAAAATTTAAGAACAAATAACAGAAAGGAAAAAAAATTAATAGAAACTTTTGTTTTAAAAATGACAAACAAAATCAATGTTAGAGAACCATTAAAAAAACAAAAAACAAAACCTTGCTTAGGGAAAAAAATAGAAAAAAAGGAAAACAAAAAATAGAAAGCAAATACATAGCAAAAAAATTTAAAAGAAAACAAAAACAAAAACGAAATACAGTACATGATAGTGGAGAGAGAGAGAGAGGGACGGTGGTCGGTCAGTGAGTCACCGGTCCAGTGGTGGTGGTGGGCGAGGGCGGGTAGAGAGAGAGTGGAAGATAGAGAGAGAGAGAGAGTCGATCCAATGTGAGAGAGAGAGAGAGAGAGATGCCGAGAGAAATAGACTAAGTGACAGAAAGAGAAAGGGTGTTAGTTCAAAAGTAATTAATGTATGTGTGGGACAATGGGAGGGTGAGAGTGATGGGGCATTGGGGTGCGTGAGAGGGAATCAAAACAGGGGAGACTACGTGGATTTTGGCCCTTTGGGCAGTGTGAGTGGTGACTGATGGGGGCTTTAAACTAATATATATGTGGGAGGGTGTGAAGTGTGAACTGTGATGTGCGTATATATATACACACACACATATACATATAAGTTGCATTTGGAATTCGTAATAGATCATTTTGTTCACTACTTGTATATTTTGGAAATTTAAAATCTCCTTATCAAATGTACAATAATTTAATAAATTAATGAATGGCAACAATGTTTTTGTATGTATTTTGTTGTACGATTATAGAGCATTTTAGGTAGTACCTAATTTTGAAGCTATAGATTGACTTCTAAATTCAGTATGACTATACAAATTATAACTAAAAGATTTAAATATTACCATATGTTGTGTATGAATTCAATTTATAGTTATTTCTCTGTGTAATATTGACATGTGCAATTCTATGATGTTAGCGATCATGTTCCCAAATACGATGGTCATTATGCCACTTCTAATTTTTATAGTGGTATCGATTGTGTTGAGGAATGGACGTCCAAAAATTACTGGGATTTGTGAACATGGATTGGACACAGGTTCAGTGTCTAAAATTATAAAATCGACCGGGAAGACAAATGAGTCTATTTGTACTAGGACGTCTTCTAACACCCCTCTAGGGTATTTGACTGACCTATCTGCCAATTGTAATGCAACTCGGGTGGGTTTGTATTCACCTAACCCTTGTTGTTTATAGACTGAGTAGGGCAGAAGGTTTACACTCGCTCCTAGATCGAGGAGTGCATTGTCTATTCTTTGGTCCCCAATTTGGCATGAGACAGTGGGAGTACTAGGATCGTTGAGTTTTGGAGGCAGTTCATTTTGGATGATTGCGCTTGCTTGGCAAGCGACATAGGCGTGTTTCTTCACACTCTGCCGCCTCTTGACCGTGCATAAGTCTTTGAGATGCTTAGCATAGGCCAGTACTTTCTTGATTGCATCAAGGAGTGGAAGGTTTATTTTGACTTGTTTAAACAGTTCCAAGAACTCCTGATTTTTAACCTCATTTTTGGGTTTCTTAAGCCTTTGAGGATAAGGTGCAGGGAAAGGGCATTTTGGTAATTCGTTATTAACAGTTTCCTTTCCGGACCTTCTCTCAACTTCTTCTCCTTCTTTAGGAGCTTCATCATTTGATTCTAATGGTTCATTATTAGTAGATGATTCCTCATCCTGAGTAGATGGTTCGTTTTTATTTGCCACTTCTTCCTCTTCATACTCTTCAGGAGTAGAGAGAGGTATGTTGCACCCTATAATCTTGCCGCTTCTAAGAGTAGTCATGGCTTTGGCATGTTCTTGATTATTGGGACCATTGTTGTATCCCTTAGGGTTTTGAAGTGGTTGGGTAGGAAATGTTCCACCCGATCCCTCTTGTCATGCATCCATCCTATCTAACATCGCAGACATTTTGCTCATCATTTGGATTAATTGTTGTGTTAAGTTTACGTTAGAAAGAGGATCTACCTCTTGCACCTTTTTGTGCGGGGGAAAGTACATGTTCGATTGCTGATTAGAGGGTTGGGCTTGGTTGTAGTTATTAGATCTATTTTGATTGAGTGGCTGAGACTACCTATTGTATTGCCCTTGGTATTGATTATTATTGTTCCAGGGCTGTTGTTGATATTTATTTTGAGTCCCAGTGTCATTCTTCCAATCAAATCCGGGGTGATTCCATCGATTGTTATTGTTTTGAAAATTGTTATTGTTATTAAAGGAATTCCCCGCCCCTCTGTATCCTTGCATGGCGTTCATCTCCATGGGGGCTTGTTTTTGAAAATACGGCACATTGGGACAATATTGAGTGGTATGTCCTAACATGTTGCATGTGCCGCACGGTTCTTCAGGCAAAATCTGGCTAGAACTTTCTCCTTTCATCCCTAACTCCTTTACTTTCTTTACTAGTTCTTCATATTTGTTCATTAGGTGATCTTCACTTTTTAGCTGGTATATACTTTTTTCTTCTATACCTGATATTTGTGCACGTGAGACATCGTCAGAGTTAGACCATTCATGAGCATGTTTGGCTAACCACTCGAAGTGGGTTTTAGCCTCTTCGGTGTTTTGCGGAGAAATGGACCTGAGCTCATGGTTTCAACCAGTTTTTTTGTTTTACCATTTAGTCCTTCATAAAAGTAGCTAATGGTTCGCCATTTCTCATACCCATGATATGGGCATGAGAGAAGCAAATCCTTGAAACGCTCCCAAGTTTGAGTTGAGGGTTTCATTGCTCTTTTGTTTGTAGGAGTTGATTTGAAGTTTTAGCTCAGTGGTCATGCGGTGTGGAAATAATTTCTTTAAAAATGCAGTGTTCATCGCATGCTAGGTGAAGATTGAATTAGGCTTGAGGGTGAGTAGCCACGCTTTTGTCTTATCCTTCAAGGTGAAAGGAAATAGCATTTGGCGTGTCACATCTACAGGACAATTTTGTGAGAATGTTTTACAAACATCCTCGAAATCCTTTACATGTAGATATGCCTTCTCGTTCTTCATTCCATGAAAAGTTGGAAGGAGTTGAATCAATCCATTGCGAAATAGAAATTTGCCAGCATGTTGTGGAATGAGGATACAAGAAGGCGTAGGTGCATGTTCAGGTTGCATGAGATCGCACAAGGGACGTAGAGAATCATCGACTGGTACAACCATATTCTCACCATTTTCACTTTGATTATCACCCACTGATTCGGTAGGTGTAGCTACGGGATTTATAGAACTATCAGAGTCAAATAAGTAGAAAGGATTTCCAAAAATTCCTTCGATGGAGTTGTTGGACATGAATGAGAGGGTTCCTAAGGAGATTGTAAGCCTAAAGAACTAAAAGAAAATAAAAACAGAAATAGATGCAAAAAGAGCAAGGTAATCTAAGAAGTAGCTCGTCGCCTTCCCCGGCAACGGTGCCAAAAACTTGACACGAGATTATTTTGTGTGTGCTTGTGTGCTATACCCAAGTGTAGGTAGACATGCAAGTAATATCTGGTAAGACCAGGTCAATCCCACAGAGAAGGATCTAAACTAAATACTTAGATTAAACTCTAAAGGAAACTAAAAATTCAATGTTTAAGAAAGGTGTAGAACACAAAGTTCTACGATTAAGAACTACTAAATGTAAAGCAACTAAAGTAAACTAACAATTAACTAATTAACTAAAGCGATAATTAAAAGCGGTTTTTCTTTATAAAAGGGGATCGTTGGGATCTCACGAATCCGCAATGACCTAGCCATCTACCATGCAACTACATTAAAGCCCTATGGAGTACGTCCACTCACAGTATTCCGTATTTCTCTAAAAATAAAGAATCAATAGCCCTTTCATGACCGAGACTATATCATCACAGTTGATTTGAAACACGTGAAGGCGGCTTAAAACAATAGTTAAGACTCGCACCTTGAAGGGTGTTAGCATTGATGGTGGTTTGCAAAAGTTATTGAAGAAAAATGCCTTAGGCTTAAAGTTCAGAAATTGTTTTGAAAAACTGAGCATTTGGGGACAGTTTGATTACAAATCTCTAAAACAGAAAGTCTAGGAATACTGTAAAGGACCTTCTCAAGAATCTGAAGGTTCAATCGATCGATGCGCACTCAATCGATCGAAAATCGTCATCTCTCGATCGATCTAAATGTCTTCGATCGATTGATTGTGTCTCTGCTTCGATCGATCGAACGAACTAGCTTCGATCGATTGAATACAGGAATTCTACTGGTGCATGGCAGAGGCTGGAGATCACTGTTTCATCGTGATCTCCCAACCCTAGGACTACTCAGACATGGTTTGGAGTGTCAGAGATTGGTTTTTAACGTAAGAGTTCATTAAAGTCTTGTTTGGTTGCGATTTAAACATATAAACTATGAAAACTATAGATTTTATCACTAAAACTACAAAAACCTACGATTATAACAGCTTCAACTACGAGATTAATCAAGCAGAATGTAAATTAACTAATGTATAAAAACCTAGAATGAAGAACTGTGATTACTTAATAAGAATCCAAGCTAAAAACAATAATAAGCCTTGAGAAACCTACAAAATAAAGCAAAAACTCTATCTCTCTCTCTCTAAAACTGATGAAAAATAAGTTGGGCGTCCTTATGTATACAAAGCGAGTATTTATACAAAAACCCAATGCTAGGGTTGATTACAACTATTCTGCTGCGCGCCCGTAAGTTCTGATAAAAGCCATGTTCGATCGATCGATGAGACTTCGATCGATTGAACTCTTGGTATCCTCGAGCGCTTGAATTAACTTAGATCGATCGAAACCTCGATCACTTGAAGGTTCTTCGATCGCTCGAACTCCACTTTTCACCTTTGAATTGTCTTCCTTATAATCAAGCTTCCCTTTATCCTGTTATTCACTTCTTCACACAGCAAAATAGTGATCTGCACAAATAATAGCTAAAACAACACAACTTGTCATAGATTCGTCATATTGTATAAAAGCCGGCATTGCAATACGAATCGCAGATATAACAGGGAGTTTTAAACTTAATCAGTGTATTTTCTTCTTTTAGCGCGGTTGTATTTTACAAATACCCCCGCTTGTCAATAAGCTTGTTTGGGAATGCTTATAAGGTTTGTGTTATATTAGTGCCAAAAGCTAAATTCCCAAACACATATACTTGACACCTAAGAACCTAAGTGACTCCTATACACTAAACACAGATCATATACGTATTGAAAATTTGTATATGTATATTACATAATTTAGAAATTCAAAAAAAAAATTAGAATTTGTAGAGTGTAGGAGATTGAACTTGGGCACCAAGTGGAACCTTATATATATACATACTTAGACTCACATTATGGACATTTACAATAGAAATTACAGAGAGAGAAAGAGAGATATAGAGAAGAATTTACAGAAATCTGAGAGAGAGAGAGAGAGAGCGAGCGAGAGAGAGAGAGAGAGAGAGCGCGCTTTAACCTCCATAGCCAAGGCTTGCTATTGGGTTTGCTTTATTTCTTATTCTTTCTCAACAAACACTTTAATCTCTAATCTCAATGATTATTACTAACTCACTTCTAATGTAACCCATGTTTTACTTATTGTTGCTGTAGTTAGATTTGTAAAACACCATTGTTGATTTTGTCCATGGAATTCATAGCTTAAGAAATGTGATTTTATATAACTTAAACAAAACGAGTTTTGTTAGATAATTAGGGAAGATTAAAGTCCTTAGAAGCTATGGTTAAAGTATTAGAGCTTAATTCATTGATACTAGAAAGTATATTAGAAATGAAATTTCATCACCTCTCGATTTTACGTAAAATCCGAGAGTTATGGTTCGAGTTAGTTTAATCCGATCACGTATTCGTGATCCTTGCGAAAAAAATGAAGAGAATAATATATTATAAGGCATGCTTGCATTCGGATTTCAAAATGGGTCAAAACCAGTCCATAAAATTGAAACAGAGGAAAAAAATGAAGAAGAAGACGTCTCTGTTGTTTCTCGCGTGACTCGCACGAGCGACCCGCTCGCATGACCTAGGTATTTCTGAATATTCTGGGAATTTTTAAAAGAAATAAAAAACTGCACGTATTGTGCAAGGCCGTCAAGTGGCATCCTAATCATATTGTCATCTACTATCGGGAATCAGGAGCGAGTCTATCAAGTTGCATCCTATTCACGTCATCATTCATCATTCAAAATCAGGAGTGAGTCTGTCAAGAGACGTCCTGTTCATATCACCTACCATTAGGTATAAGTCCCTCAAACGGCGTCCTACTTACATCGGCATCAAGCGTCAGGTATTTCTCTTTCCCCTCCTCCTATCTTCACAACAATCATGCCCTATGTGGCATTTTGCTTCTCAACTCTTTACAACAATCACGGCCCATGCGGCATTTTTTCTTCTCCTATCTCATATCCACAGCGATCACGCCCCATGTGGCATTACGCTCTCTCATACCCATAGCAATCACGCCCCATGTGACATTTTGCTCTCTTATCTTTACAGCAATCACCCGCATCGAATTTTGCTATTCTAATCTCTTATCTCGTAGCAATCACGGCCCTCATGGCACTTTGCTTCTCTTATCTCAACAACAATCACGCTCTATGTGGAATTTTGATCTCAAATCCTCACAGTAATCACGCCCTATGCACCGTTTTGTTTCTCATATCCGCAGCAGTCATGCATATCGCATTCTGCCGATCTCATCTCTATAGCAATCACCCGTATAAGATTTTGCTGCTCTCACCTTCACGACAATCACGCATATCGCATTTTGCTACTCTATATCTTCACAGCAATTACACCCCTTGTGGCATTTTGCTCTCTTATATCCTCAGCAGTCACACTTATCGTATTCTGCTGATCTTATCTCCACAACAATCACCTGTATCGAATTTTGCTACTCCCATCTCTCATCATCACGGCAATCACGCGTATCACATTTTTGCCACTCTATATCTCCAAGACGATCACGTGCATCGCATTTTGTCGATCTCATCTCTTACTCTCATAGAAATCACGCCCTACGTGGCATTTTACTCTTGAATCTTCATGGCAATAATGCGTATCGCATTTTGCCACTCTATGTCTCCACAACAATCACCCGCATTGGATTTTGCTGCTCTCATCTCTCACCTCTATGGCATTCACGCGTATCGCATTTTGTTGCTCTCATATCTTATCTTACAGTGATCATGCCCGACGTGGCATTTCGCTCTTTAATCCTCACAACGATCATGCACCACGTGGCATTCTACTCCCTTATATCCATAGCAATCACGCCTTACGTGGCATTTTGCTCTCATATCCACAGCGACCATGCCCTGCGTGGCATTTTGCTCTCTCATATCCACAGCGATTATGCCCCATGTTGCATTTTGCTCTCTCATATCCTCAGTAGTCTTGTGTATCGCATTCTGCTAATCTTATCTCCACAATAATCACCCGTATCAGATTTTGCTGCTCTCATATCTCATCTTTATGGCAATCACACATTCGTATTTTGCCACTCTATATCTTTACAACAATCACGCCTCACGCAGCATTTTGCTCTCCTATCTCATAGTAATCATGCCCGACACGGCATTTTGCTCCTTTATCTCACAACGATCATGCCCCACACGATATTTCGCTCTCTTACATCCACAACAATCATGCCTCAACGTGGCATTTTGCTCTCTTGTCTCATACTTTTCATCACTCCTATCCCGTCGTAGAGCGAACTATGTTTGACCTGATTCTCCTTATCAGAGATACGTAGGCAGCTCAACAAGCCCGGTTACACTACCATCTCTCTTATATTCGATTCTCGCATGAACCCCCAGTAGAGTCATTAACCTATTCTGATAATACTCACAATCCCCAGCAGAGCTATCTGCCTACTCTAGCAATAACTCAATCCCCAGTTGCCTGCTCTGACACAATACTCACTTGCCTACTTTGGCGCACTACTCACTTGCCTACTCTGGCATATCACATCACTTACCTACTCTTGCACGTCTTTTACTTATTCTCATCACTTAAAAATAAAAAAGGGATAAAGTGGGTCGTCTTGTTTCTTTATCACGATTTGCTCCGCAAAGCATGACAAAGAGGGGCAGCTGTAGACACCCCATTTTGACCTACAAAAAAAAAGAGTTGACTGTCACAAGGGGCCCATTGAGCACGTAAATCGAGGAGGAGAAGGCTGGAAACAAGCAGGAAGCATCAAAAAGTCCTTTCAGGCATGACTAAATGAAAATGCAAGAAAAAATAGGAATTCTACAACTTGAATCAGCCTGATCAGACGACCAGAGAAGAAAACGACGGCCAACCAAAGTTTTAAGGCCCGACCGGTTAAAGTGAATAAAAGTAGTTTAAGGAGAGAGAGTAAGAGAATGAGAGACTGATTTTCTGTATGTGGTTTGGCCCTGTTAATGAAGGTACCTATGTCTACGTGTGTGTCTGAGCACGTTCACAATACTGTAAAAATCCGGGGACCTATGGTGAACCAACAATAGTTTGGAGCTACCGTAGGTCGGCCGGGCGTGTTAGTGACCGCTATAGAGGTGTGCCGTAGAGACTGAAAAGTTGATCCTCTTCTATGGGGGTGAGTGGTCTCTTTTATAGATGCAAGAGACCTACTCATGCAAGGAAAGTAGATAGATAAGGAAATAAAATCCAATTAGGATTGATTGTCATTAATTGTAGGCGTTTCCTAATTGGATTAGGAAACAATGTGTTCTTTCCATTAGTCTTCTATCTTGAGTAGAAAACTGCCTGGAATATTTTGGGGCATATGTCATGGGCACGGTTGGACTACGCCTGTACGGACCGAGCCTGTATTGCACTCCCGACCAATTGACATTATGTGTACTGCTCGGGAAGTCTCGGGTAGACTAAACCACTTGGGGTGATGCTTGTCCAAGGAATTGCGCATGATTTGACCGGGACAGGGACTGGCTGCTGAGTTGAACCGCTCGGTCTTCACGTAGAGCCAATTTAGGGCATATCACTAAATATGATTTTTAATATTTTATGAAATGAAGGGAACCTAGTGAAAAAGATACTCCAACATCATGCACCGTGCAAAAATCGGGAATTTTGACTTCGAAGGAAAAGTTGATTTTTTTTCCTATAAGGAATTGATTTTTGAAAATATTTTTATTGAATCCAAATGGGGGGTATTTCATTAATTACATTAATGACTTAAATAAAATAATAAGTGGAAGGGAGAAAAGATTTACTTATACAGTAGGCATGAATAGAATTAACAACAGTGAAGGCACTATGCTGTGAAGATGTTCAAAATTTTCAAAAATTGCTATTCACAAGCAGAGGGTCTTTCGACTGGTCCGAGGGGTACCTTTGACTAGTCGAATGCCCCTCCGACAAAATGTTATCTTGTGGTATACACCAAAAACACCAAAAAAACTCCTAAGGGTCAAGGGCAAAGAAAAGCTACCAAGTATAAAAATATTAATAAGCATGGATCCTAGAGGATCCAACTAACAAGTTTAAGATTAAGAGGGGGGAGTACAAAGGATTCCCCAAATATACAAGATCATTAAAGTCCAAATGTAAAAGACTTATAAAGTAAGGGCTAAACATGTGCCCAATCTCAACTTCTACGATTACCATGTACATGAATTGGATGGATACAAAAGAAAAGGGAAAATTATATGTAAGCTTAGTAATCAAATCAATGTCTAGGCATACGATTACATCTATTACAAATCCCTTAATCCAACTATATATAAAGAAGTTGTTTGTCAAAATAAGACTCCCCAAGGGACGTCTTCAAAAGAGATATCCGAGTTGACTACTCTTGGGCCTTGCCCTTATCGACTCCACCTGAAACAAAGTGGTTTCATAGTCATTAAGCACGACGGCTCAGTAGAAAACATTGAAGAAATGTATTACTACTTCTAAGGTCATGCTAAGACATGTGATGCAATGTTTTGCCACCGTGGCAATACAATTAGCCATAAGGCAAACCGTGCAACTTTCCCAACAACACCGGATACGAGCCACCCCAACATGAGTGTAGCATACAAGGTCTTTGGTAGCTAACCGAATATGACCTTGCATTTTCGAATGCTTTAAGGATCACAAACAACCTTCCTCAATTCACACTCGCTTTCGGAATTTCATCAAACCACAACCCCAAATAGGGATTCAAGAGACATTCCCTAATCGTGGAAATTCTAACAATTTCATACTCCCAAGTCAATGCTATGAATGATATGCCGACTTAGCGATTATGAAATATGACCGTAATGGATTATGTTGCTATAATGTTATTTCTATGATTTCAATATTATGAAATAGACATGGGAATCATAACATCCAAAGCGAATAAATCAAGAAATTCATGTAGAACATATAGGTCACTTTAGGCATTAAAGAATTTACTAATAACTAGAAGTAATTTAAACTATAACATCTCATTTAGCATTTAGGTTTAAGCAAGAAATCAACTAAACACATAATGAGCAACTAATCATTTAAATAATCATGTCAGATGAGTTCAAGAACAAGATGAACATGAAATAACTCTAGCCTACACATAACAAACCATGAAATTAGATCTAGGAGTGCACTTAGTCATGAAATCTACCTTGATCTTGAATGGGAAAACCAAGAGAGATAGAGAGTCTAAGATATGCAAATAAAAGAACCCAATAGCAAAGCTTCCAAGAATAGGTAATTTAGAAAAAAACCCTCTTCTTCCTCTAGGCCATAACTTGAGCTAGGGAACTTCAAAATGACAAATAAGAACACTAATAGAGAGCTCTTGATAAAGGGAACAAGAAAGCCTCTAATAGCCTTGGTCCAATAATAGCTTGAAGGCCTCCAAAAAGAACCTTTGAGGTTGAAGCTTTAATGGAAATTTTGACTTCCAAACCCAAGAGATAAGAGATATGTATATATATATATAGAGAGAGAGAGAGAGGGAGAAAGAAAAATAAGAGGGAGAGGAGGAGTTAGCCTGTCAAGAGGGAGGGGGAGGAGAGAGAAATATGACAACTTTTTGGGAAAAGTTGTCTCCAAAAGTAGTGATGTGATAGGGTTGGTGTAGGTTAGGTTTAAGATGTATAGCACACACACACACAAGCATTATAGTCACACATATGTACGTAATAACCAAAAAGTGATACCCACCTGTATCAAATTAAAATACACTGTCCCAAAACAGGATCCACATTGGTCCAAAATTACCAAATTACCCTTTAATAAATCTAGGTTATTACAATCTACCCCCTTAAAAGAATTCAGTCCCGGAATTCACACGGTAAGATAACAAAAAACAATATAAATGAACATACAATGGTTTAGAAGTCTTACCTTAATCAGAGAAGAGATGCCGATAGCGTGATCTTACTTCTTGCTCGTCTTCCCAAGTTGATTCTTCGGTGCCATGGTGCTTCCAAAGTACTTTCACCAATGCAATCATCTTGCCTCATAGCACGTGCTCTTTGGTCTCTAAGATACGAATCAGTTGCTCTTCATAGGATGCATCTTGCTCGAGGGTAAGGTTGGTCCACTTCACAATATGCGATGAATGCGGCTTATACAAGTGCAACAAGGAGATGTGAAACATGATGTGAACATTCAAAAGTTGAGGTGGGAGAGCCAAGCGATATGCTACCTTACCTACCTTTTCCAAAATTTGAAACGGGCCAATAAAACGTGGAGATAACTTCCCGCTTTGGCCAAAGCGTTGCAATCCTCATCGTGGTGCTACTTTGAGAAAAACATGGTCTCTAGTATCAAACGATAATGCTCTTCTTTGGTGATCGGCGTAGTTCTTTTGGCTGCTTTGAGCGGTGAGTAATCTCTTGCGAATCAACTTGATCTTCTCGGTCATCTTACGAACCATATCCGGACCTAAGATGGATGCCTCTCCAACATTGGTCCAACACAAAGGCGATCTACAAGGTTAGCCATACAAGGCCTCGAACAGTACCATCTCGATGCTAGCTTGATAACGTTGTTGTGGGAAAACTCCACCAATGGAAGATGATCTTCCCAATTATGCCCAAAATCCATCACATAAGCTTGTAACATATCCTCTAGGGTCTGAATAGTACACTCTAACTAGTTGTCTGTCTGAGGATAAGATGCGATGCTAGGTAGGAGTTGCGTCTCTAAAGCCTTCTGAAGACTTTGCCAAAACTGAGAAACAAACTTGGAGTCGCGATCAGAGACAATAAAAACTAGTGCGCCGTGGAGCCTCAAGATTTCTTTGATGTAGAGCCTACTAAGAATTCAGCTATATTGGTCGTCTTGATCGGTAAGAAGTGTGCAGAATTTGTCAAATGGTCTACGATGACCCAAATGGCATCATGTTGTCAAAGTGACCTTAGAAGAGCAGTAACAAAATCCATAGTGATGTGTTCCCACTTCCATTCGACAACGGGCAATGGTTGAAGTTTTGAAACAGGCCTTTGGTGCTCGGCCTTAACTTGTTGACAAACCATGCAACGCGAAATGTAAACGACAACATGTCTCTTCCGTAATGCCCTGTAATTTTATTTTCATTAATAAATATACATTTCATATTTTAATGTTCCAGTTTTATTTTAATAAATTTTGTTTGGTGTTTTAAGAGTAATAATATTTATTTGGGGTCAAACTATAATTTTTATAAATATAAAAATACCTGTTATGGATTTGAAAACTGTACTATACTTTTTGTACAACCCGGAATTTATTTCCTATGCCAATGTCATTTTTTTGTATTTTTATTTTAATCGCGAACACCGTGTAAATACTAGTTTATATTTTTTAAACTGCAGCTATATCTCATATTGGTTAAGGGAGCATGTGAGCTCAACTTCACCGGATAATTTCCAGGCCTTGCTTGGAGCCTAAAACTATCTGTTTATATATATATATATCACAACTCTCATAGTTCTCTCATCTCTCTCTCAAACTCTCTGTCTCTCTCAATTCTCTCTATTTCTCTCTTCATCTCTCAGATACACATACACACAAACATATAGGTATATGTATATACAATTGTATTCATAGATACATACATATATATCTAGAGAGAAGGAGAAGATATCCAAACGTTGGAATTTACGGCGAAAATCTCGGCTTCGAATTTTCTGTCCTAAGCCTCTGTGAGTATTCTAAACTCTCTCCCCATGTTTATATATGTGAATTTTTGTATATTTAGATGTGTACATACGTATATATATACATACACCATGGAAGCTTTGAAATTGGAGTTTTACAAAAGTTAACCAAAATCAATTTTGTGAATTGGAAATGAAAGATCTTAGTCCCAATAAGCTGTGGTTCGAATACTACGATGTAATTCATCCGTATCGTGACGTATCATTGATTTAAAGTTTTGTCACTCTTACGTTAATCGCCAATATTGAGAGATACAATGCGTATTAGTTTAATCTAATTGCATATTCGTAATGGAAAAATGAAGAGAAAAATATATTACGTGACTTGTTTGATTCCAGTTTACAAAATGGGTAAAAATCAGCTTTTAATTTCGAAACTGAGGAAGAAGACGGATTGGCAATCGATTACCATATCATCCAATCGATTGCAACATATCCAATTGATTGCCATGTCATCTAATCGATTGCCACTTTTGCCAATCAATTGCCATTTTTCACCACCGACGACTTTTAGTAAAACGGTCATAACTTCCTCTAAAAAAAACTTGAATATGTGCACCGTTCGAAGCATTGGAAACTAGACTGAAAGACCTTTCTTTTGATATGTAATTCATCCACAAAAATTATAACTCATTTTTTAGGGCTTTACTTCAAAGTGGACCTACTTGTGTACTAGTAGCTGTACAAGCGTATTAAAGTAGTCTTTGATGAATTTACCTATTGTTTCATATATGACTTGATAATTTAGATCGTGGGTGCTAACTCAATGATTCTAGATATGTTGTACCTTGTTAATAAAGAAAAGGAAAACAAATTATAAAAGCGAGATTTGGATAAATCGAGTTAATCAATAATAATAAGGTATTCCAGAACCCTATTTGAAAGATTAAGTTAAAAGGAAAGATTTAAGTCTTATCGCTCTGACACCGTTATCAGAAAATATGTAAAGAAAGAACAAGTTGTACGCTCGCTCTGATACATTTACATAACGATTCATGACATTGACATGCATGGTAGGGTCGTGGTTGAGTTGACATGCATAGTATGTGAGAAAGCGTGAAAAGAGTAAAGAGTGGCAGTTTTGTGTACGACTCCGATATCAAGCGGATATTACTCCTGGTATTGGAGGTGATGGTGTAGTGATTGACCCAGATATCGAGCGGATATTATTCCTGGTATCTGAGGTGATATCGTGGTGAACGGCTCTAATATAGAGCATATATTATTCCTGGTATTGGAGGCGACGATTTTGTGTACGACTCTGATATCGAGCGGATATTGTTCCTGGTATCTGAGGCGCGTGATTTGGATACTGAGCGGATATTATTCTTGGTATCCGAATCGATCGTATAGTGTACGATCTGGATACTGAGCGGATATTATTCCTGGTATCTGAGGTAGTGGTATGATTGGATCGAGTTTGTCGAGAGAAAAGAGTCGGAAAGATGAGGTGATACATTGTTCATGAACGGTCACATATCTACTACTCATTACCTCTTCACATTATATACGTTAAAGCAGTACCTTGAGTTATTGTTTAAAAGATTAAACTGCATTGTTGTTATATGATTATATATACATTGCGAGCATATGTTTGTTTTACTCACCAGCTTGCATAAGCTGACGGCATTGATGCGCCCTGGACTCTATGTCCAGATTTTCCAGGTCAGGAGCAACCAGAGTATTTCAACTATGATAGTTAGAGATCGGAGGGTTTCCAGAAGGATTGACTTACCTTTACTTATGTTTTAATTTTGGAGATTTAATAAACTTTATATTAGAATTTGAATAATGGCGGTTTGTGCCTAAGACAATGACTGATGTAATAGTTTAGTAAGTTTTAATTTGGGAGCTTATGTTTATTAGTATCCTTTGCTTTAGAAATGCTGTTAAGTTATTTGTTGCAGGGACAATTGGTTACTTTCACTTGTCACTACCTACGAGTCCATAAAGGAAATGAAACACTTTCCTAATTTATGCTACATCGGGGCATGACAGCTTCCTACCTTTCCACCAATACTGTCGTCTAAGATCTTGATATGTCTTCGTGCCTCCAGGATAAATGGCAAGTTGAGAGTGATGAAAATCCTTCAACACTTCATCACGAATGCTCGAATGAACAAACGGTCTTCCTCGGAACCTCAAAACCATGGTCGAAATTGGTCGTCCAACCATCCAGTGCCTCGCCATGAGAAATGAGTGAACTGTAGGACTCAACTTCCTCGTCGGATAGTTGAGCATCAAGAACTCGCCTCAAGAGTGTCGGTTGAGCAATCATAGTAAACAAGGTGGCATGATCTTTAGATTCATTAACTTCCACGTTGAAGCGCCCGAGTTTCTCTAACATCTTCCATTCCGCTATGGCTAAGCAAGCCACGGTGCTACGATTCTTCCTACTAAGAGCATCGGCCAAAGCGTTGGCCTTCCCTAGATGATACTCCAAGCTAAAGACATAGTCTTCAAGGTATTCCATCCACCATCTTTGCCTTATATTCAGATCTCGTTGTGCAAAAATGTACTTGAGACTCTTGTGATCAGAGAACACTTCAAATCTCTCGCCATAAAGATAATGCCTCCAACTCTTCAAAGCGAAGACAACTGCAGCAAGCTCTAGGTCATGAGTTGGGTAGTTCTTCTCGTACGACTTCAGTTGGTGTGAACCATAAGCAGCAACATTTCCTCCTTGCATTAAAATACATCCCAAACCATCGTGCGAAGCATCACAATAGACGGTGTAGCCTAAACCTCACTCGGGAATGATCAAGATTGGCGTGGTAGTTAATCTCGTCTTCAATTGTTGGAAGGCTTGGTCACAAGCGTCGTCCCATAGGAACTTAGAACCCTTTCGTGTGAGCTTTGTCATCGGTGAAGCTAGACGTGAGAAATCTGCTACAAAGCGTCCATAGCAGCCCGCAAGCCCTAATAAGCTTTGAACTTCAAAAACATTCTTCTGTGGTAGCCAATGCATTACGACTTCAATCTTTGATGAGTCGATAGAAACTCCATCTCTTGAAACAACGTGGCCTAGGAACTTCACTTCCGGTAGCCAAAACTCGTACTTGGCAAACTTGGCATATAATTGATGATCTCGTAATGTTTGAAGGATGATCCGTAGATGTCCTTCATGCTTCTCTCGATCCGGTAAATAGATAAGGATTTTGTCGATGAACACAATCATGACCTTATCAAGATATGGACTAAAGATATGATTCATCAAGTCCATTAAAGCGGCAGGCGCATTCGTCAAACCAAATGGCATCACAAGGAACTCATAATGCCTATAACGAGAATGGAAGGCGGTCTTCGAGATGTCTTGCTCCCGAATCCTCAATTGATGGTAGCCCGATATCAAATCAATATGTGAAAAGCACGTCGAACCACGAAGTTGGTCAAAAAGGTTATCGATCCTTGGTAGAGGATACTTGTTCTTGATTGTAGCTTTATTCAACCGGTCGTAGTCGATGCAAAGCCTTAGCAATCCATCTTTCTTCTTTACGAATAAAATGGCTGTCCCCCATGGTGAGACACTAGGGTATATGAATCCTTTTTCCAATAATTCTTCTATTTGAGTCTTCAATTCCTTCAACTCGGCGGGTGGCATACGATAAGAAGCAATAAAAATGGGCGTAGTGCCTAGCACAAGGTCTATCGCGAATTCAAAGTTGCGGATAGGTGGCAAACCCGGTAAGTCTTCCAGAAATACATCCGAATACTCACAAATGGTAGGAGGGAACTCGCCTTAAGTTGCCTCAACATCCTCGGTTAACAAACTAGCCAACAAAGCCAAAGGGACTTCTCCTTTCGCACAAAAAACACAAGGATGAAGTTGGAAGGTCCAAACGGTCTCCCATAAAACGAATACGATCTCCATTAGGAGCTAAGAGGGTGACTCTCCTCTTGAAGTAATCAATGAAAGCATTAAAAGTGCAAAGCAAGTCCATTCCCAAAATGATGTCGAAACAAGACATGTCCAACACTATTAGATCTACAACTAAACGGTGATGGTCAATCAAAAGTTTGCAACTACGACATACCCTATCCAAGGGTACAATGCCTCCAATCGGAGTATCAACGAGTAAGGAAGATTCTAAATGCTCAACCCCCAAACCCAACGTAGATGCAAATGATGATGAGATGAATGAATGAGTGGCTCCAGTGTCCATCAAGACTGATGCCAAATAGTTAAATAATAAAAATGTACCTTAGATCACAGATGGTTCACCTTGCTCTTATGGAGTAGTAACGGGGAGCACATAAGCACGACCTTGGGCTCCCTAACCCTGCTGTCCTCATCCACGATTTTCCTGGTTGTGGTGTTGGCCTTTAGGTGTATTGGGCCCAACACTATTAGCTAACGGAGCTGGGAGTGGCAAGAAAGGAGGTCTAAAGCCCACTTGAGGTGGTTCAGAAGAAGGTAGCGGGGGTGGTGTTTGTCCAGCTAAAGGAGCTTGGTTCTAACACGATGGGCAGTCACGTTGGATGTGTCCCGGATGACCACATTTAAGGCATAGTTTAGGCCCTTGGTGAGATCCACCTCGGTTAGGACCGGAACGGCGAGAACCCTTTGAGTGGGAGTGCGAAAAGGATTGTTGCTGTTGTTGTGGTTGAATCTGGGTTATAGTTGACGAGGTTTCGGTCCTTTACTTCTTTGATTAATGATGAGAGGATCCCGTAGAATGATTCTTCGGTGGAGGATTCGCCTCATGAGATTTTTTCAAGTATAGATGTCATGCCCCGGAACCGCCCAAACAATTCTAGGACATGTGGCATGCCACCAAGGCCTTACACAAGTGATTAAAGTTCCAAAATAAGTTTAAATTAAGCTTAAACCAAAGAAGCTCAACCAACAAAGGACAAAACCCTGTCTCAGCAATCAGCCAAAAACCTTGTTTTAGCAAGTAGTAAATTCTCATATAATATTACCAAATCACAAGTATTGAAATCAACATGCTTTAAACCATTTAGAGTTAAATCAAATTCACAAACATGAGCTTCCAAGTTCAAGCAAGAGTTTAAAAACACTTTAAAAAAGTACTAAATATAACCATTTAGAACCAACCAATTCAACACCTGAGCTGACTACAACTCTTATAAAGCAAGAGCTAGGTTATCTAGTTGGAATATTACACGAGTTAAGAATTCACTTACAACAAGAAGTTAAAACTAGTAATATTACATAAGTCTTAAACTAACCAAAGTATCACTCATACTATAATCCGTATTAAAACCGATTACAACTATATTGCAAGTTTAGTACTAAAAAGGCAAGTAGCTATCAACAAGGTTGCAACAACTCCCAAAACCCATAAGCTAGCCAAGTCACTTCCCAGCTCACTTCCCTGATTCCTCGTCGTGATCACCTACGATGATTATTCAATAACCACTACAATATATAAGCTATATGCTTGTGAGCAATGCCAATCATGAACATGGATAATAAACACGCTCAGTTCAACATATTACAAAGAACTATAGTCTCTGGCAATTACTAGTTCACTCCCACCACTACCGGCTAGCCCGCGGCTCCACTTCCCAAGCCCACGTGACTAGTCATGACCACGCCTTCACACGTGCGGTATTATAGGCCTCTGGCGGCCGTGGTCATCACCACAAAAAGATTACCTCATGGTGGTATAGAACTAGCAATTTCCATTGACCCAAATAGGAAACTCAACATGCTCATTTAATCATTACACCGTGCTTTCACAAATAAATTGGGCCTAATTTAGCCACATAAATTTTGCCCAATAATAAACTAAGTTAGTTAAATTAAGCAGATTAGGCATGCTTTGGCATCACAATTGAACCCAACATGAAAATCATCCAAATATCAAAATTAAAATCACTCACCTCTTGGGTTTTTGCTCTTAATCTTGAAATTAAAGTCCTACTAGGAACCAAGTACAAATCCTATACAAGAACTACAAGTTATGAGGTAAAACCCAAAAATGGGTCGTAGAAAAACTATTGCAGAACTCAATAAAATTAGTACCAATGGGTTAGACTCACCTCCACGAGTCCAAATATGTAGCCTGTTTTGAAAACTGATGTCGTTAGGTGCGTCAATCGGCGTCGAGAACATCGTCGTTGTTCCGTTGCAATTCTCGTATAAATATCACTTTTTACCCCACAAGCTTTACTAGTTTACAATTATACCCCTGCATATTATAAAGCTTATTAAAACTATCCCAAACCTAAATGGGTATTTGTCTATGTCTCGCATGGGTCCCATAAGTGGTCCCATATAATTACATGAAGTTACTAATTAGCCTACTAATTATGTAACGTGTTCAATTCGCTCCCACAAAGATACTCCTAACTGACCCTAAAAGTGGTCATCACCTAATACCATGATATTAATAATAATAAAATAATAAATCATTTAAGCCTTAATAAACATTTAGGCACATAGGGTGTTCCACATATTGCTGTCCCATCTCGACTGGGACCCATCAACATAAATCCCAACTTGGGATTGCCATTCTGGCCATAACTGGGTTCCCAACTTGACACCCATAATCAACTTAGTGGGTTAATCCCACCTCCAATAAGTCACATAACACATTAATTAACAATAACTCATGATTATGCATGCTAAAGCAATATTAAATATAAACTGCGGGAGCGGGTGTCACAGTAGCTCCTTATTCTCGATGGACAAGGAGGCAGCCAAGATGTTCACATAACCCTTCAGACAGAGAGGTTCCAACTTGGTCTGAATACCGGACCTCAACTCGTCTTCGAATCTTGTACATTTGAAATTGTCATCAGTGAGTTGGGCAGAGGCAAAACGTGCCAACGCCGTGAACTTTGCTTTATACTCTGTGATGGTTATGTCCCCTTGCTTGAGGTTGAAGAAATTGAAACGCATCGCATTTTGGACATTCTCCGGGAAGTACTTCTCTAAGAAGAGACGTTCAAACTCTTTTCAAGCCATGCTCGCAAGAGGGTGAACTTTCAAAGTGCAGTTCCACCAATTGAGAGCCTCATTGGTGAATTGAAAGGAAGCGGCGTTGATACGGGAGGAATCATCAGTCATGCGAATGTATGTGAATATGCAGTTGATCCTTTTGTGCCAATCCTCAGCTACCAAGGGACTGGCATCTCCCAAAAATCTCAGAGGACCACGTTTCTCGAATTCTATCATCAAGATTCGACTATCTGATAGATGTGAATCTTGGGCTGCCGCTCCCCGTGGAGGGACAGGCGGAGGGGTGGCGGGATCTCATCACGCCCAACCCTCGCAACATCTCTCATAGCATCGACCATTGCTGGATAGACTTGAGGTCCTTCGGGAACCTCATTATGATCCGTAGATGACGAGGACAAAACCCTCGTCGCCTAGCCTCGACCTCTAGCACGTCCCTTTCGTCCTCTACCCCGTGGTTGCACGGAAGAAGACTTGGTCAAGTCTACCTCTAGCTTGGCCACTATGGCCTCTAGCACGACCAACACGCCCTCTAACTCTAGGTGGCATAGCTAGAAAACATATAAGAAATGTTCAATAAACAAGAGCTAATCATATAAATCACATAAGTGCTAGAAATTTAGACATGTGATCATACATGCACATAAGATGTTATCATATAATCCCGTAGGCAAGTAAACATGCTATCATAATCAACTCATCATTTGAATGAAATAACAATTCATTTAACTAAACATGGTTGATATTATAAACAAGGTGCAACGGTCACACATGGACCCAATTAACTTCCAGAGTACCAAGGTATTAGAACCCGGTTAGCTTTGATACCATTCTGTAACTACCCAAAAATAAGCCACGAGGGCGTGGTCAACGAGTCAAATAACATAAAGGAAAGCAAGGGATAGTCCTATGTGGACCAATCCAACAAGGCAGAAGCATAAGGGAATCCTACATGGATTCCAAAAAAAGTCAACCATTGACCCAAAATGGCCAAAATGAATAAATATGCTCAAAAATAAAACTTTCGATTCATGAGTTTAAAAAGTCCCGCGAATAGTTTATCTAGATTCCCATATACCAAATATGATATTTAATATAATAATTTTTAAAATGAAGGGAACTTAGTGAAAAAGATACTCCAACATCATGCACTATGCAAAAATATGAAATTTTGCCTTCGGAGGGAAAGTTGACTTTTTTTTTTCTATAAGAAATTTTTTTTTGAAAGTATTTTTTATTGAATCCAAATGGGGGGTATTTCGTTAATTACATTAATGATTTAAGTAAAATAATAAATAGAAGGGAGAAATGATTTACTTAAATGGCAAGCATGAATGGAGTTAACATACAGTGAAGGCACTATGCTCTGAAGCTGTTCAAAATTTTCAAAAATTACTATTCACAACCAGATGGTCTTTCGACCGGTCCGAGTGGTACCTTTGACCGATCAAATGCCCCTCTGCAAAAGTTATCTTGTGGTGTACCCTTCGACCGGTCGAATAGTCCTGTTGGACTGGTCGAAAGGGTACCTTGTAGAACCTCAACCCAAGAACACCAAAAAAACTCCTAAGGGTCAAGGGAAAAGAAAAGCTGCCAAGTATAAAGAATGTTAATAAACAAGGATCCTAGACGATCCAACTAACAGGTTTAAGATTAAGAGGGGGGGAGTACAAGGATTCCCCAAATGTACAAGATCATTAAAGTCCAAATTTAAAGAGTTATAAAGAAATGGCTAAACATGTGCCCAATCTCAACTTCTAAGATCACCATATACATGAATTGGATGGATACAAATGAAAAGGGAAAATTACATGTAAGCTTAGTAATCTAACCAATGTCTAGTCACACGATTACATCTATTACAAATCCTTTAATCCAACTATATATAAAGAAGTTGTTTGTCAAAATAAGACTCCCCAAGGGACATCTTCAAAAGAGATATCCAAGTCGACTGCTCTTGGGCCTTGCCCTTATCGACTCCACCTGAAACAAAGTGATTTTATAGATTCAGTAAGCATGATGGCTTAGTAGAAAACATTGAAGAAATGTGCTACTACTTCAAAGGTCATACTAAGACATGGGGTGCAATGTTTTGCCGCCATGGCAATTCAATTAGCCCACTCCTCGTTTTCGGGGTTTCGAAATTGATTTTCCTTTTTTGTTGAAAAGTGTTTGATTTTGAAAAGGTCTGTTAAAAATAGATACAGAATCGCCACTTGGTCTTTAGGGAACCAAGAAACCCAATTTTGACTCACCCAAATGGATAAAGGGCACCGACCCTTCATAACCAAAGAACTTGGTTCGGGGTTTTGGTACGAGAGAGGAAGGAGCCTTTGTCATGACTAAAACACCCTCAACTCACCCTGTCTCTTGACGGACTGCAATTATCATCCAAATAATCATCGTATACTATGTTTGGTTCGACAGTTAATACTATTACATCACATAAGAGACTTGAAATGGAAGATCAAAGGATAAGATATCGTTCATAAGATCTATGCTAAATATCACACAATGCAAAAGTGAAAGATCACATAAACAAACCTAGGAAAAATCGTCTAATCACATATCAAGTAATCAAGTTTTTTCCTAAGCTAAAGGGGGACATGGATTGTTCTTGAAACAAATAATCAATGAAAACAAAGAATGCTTAGCAAGCTAGTATGATGCATGTTGATTCTTGAGAAAAAAGACTTCTCAATCCCCGGGATGGATGAGAAAAGAAGATTTGATCTAAGAAGAGCATGAACGTGTGATCAATCTCATTCCTTGTAGTCCTCTTAGATTAGGAGTCCCAAAGATCCCAAATCTTGCATGTATGTAATGCATGGCCTGGAATGTGCAAAGGTTGTAGTGTGTTTGTGTTCATGGGTTTTCTAAAATGACTTAAAAGTCTAGAATATGCATGAATGGATGAAGAATGTTATTTCAAGATATGTACAAATGTAGTATGAACTATTTCTTAAGACATGGGCTAATTTGGATTGCATGTGAACATTCAATCAAACAATAAAAGTTAAAACATGCTTGCTTTGAATAGTGAACAGAATGGTAACTTGATTTTGTGAAAATAGAAAAGTGAGGTTAGAAATGTTTTTAGTTCATGATGTTTGATGGAGATCATCCTTATTGTGTATAGAACACATATCAAAAAGCCAAATCACCATTGAGGTTACAGATTGAGAGAAATCATATAAACAAGAGAGGTTGTACAGAAACAGAATCCGTATTGTCGACTGAAATGTAGAAAAATCTTTGAAAATGAAAACAAAACATTTAGAGGCCCATCTTATATAGAAAGTTCCCTAAGACGTTCAAGGGAAAAATGTATTGGGACCACTCTCTTTGGAAAAGTTTTCTGGAAAACAAGTTGAAAGTCAATCAAGATGCTGTGACAGGAAAACAAAATGTCTGGAAGGAATGTTTGGGATAAAATGGAACCCTTCCAAGTGTTTCCAAGCCAAACCAAAAATCATGGGTGTTCTCTAATGAGTTAGGAAGACTTTCCAAGTGGTCTCATGATCATACTTTGAGTATTGAGTTCTAGAGAAATCTTTAAACTCAGATCATTCACTGTTTTGAAGATTTTTGGTAAAACAAGGCTTGTTTCTTGGAATCCCTAAATGTTGGGGGTTTTAGAGGGGTTTTGAAAAGGGGGTTTTGAAAGTATACTTCCAGAACTTAGATGAAGATTCTAACCACTTAGAATATCAATTCCTAACTCATTTCAAGAACTTCCCAAGTATTTGCAAAACAAGGTTTTATTTGGAGACCAAACCTAAGGATCCATGGAACTATGATACATGAGATGATGGAGGATACATCGTATGATACAATATGCTAAGAGTGGTAAAGAATATGTTCATGGGGTATGGGTTTATCTAGATATAAGAGAGTGTTGCATCAAAGTGTGAAAGTCAAAAAGTGGCATGCTATGATTAGTATCCAGACTGTGTGCATCACTTTATAAAATCATAAAGGGAGGTCAAACATCCCTAGGAAAATGTGGGAAAATTCAGAGAGCCTTCCTAGTGTGTCAAGAATGCACAGAATAGACCAAACTTCAATAGCTATCACAGATTAAAAGAAACAAATCATAATGTACACATGATTCAGAAACAAAAGCTACACTGTTGACTGATTTTGTATGATTTTTTATAAATAGAATAAAAGATCCCGGATAACCCATCTAACACCAAACGTTTCCTAAGACATTCAAGTTTAAGAAAAAAAATGGAAAAGTGGTGTGTTCTTTGTTATGAGGTTCCGAAACAGAGGCAAACATTTGGACCACAAACTATGAGAACAGAGACAGATTATAAACATAAACTTTAAAAAATCCGAAAATGATACTTTCACATCTCTATAATTAATGGGAAAAATTGGAGACAAACTATGATGTATTTGGAAGACATTACAAGTGGTTTCATCATCATAGCTCAAGTATTTAATTCAAAACAAATCTTTGAACCTGAACAGCTCACTTTTTTGGATCATTCTTGAAGAAAATGGATTTGGGTTTTGGAATAGAGTTTGAGTTCTTGATTGGGGGTTTTGAATAGATGTTCAAAGTATGAACTTAAACACTTGAGATGACCATGTGACCACTTATAACCTCATCCAACCTTGAATCATCAAAGAACAAAAGAAATCAAGAAATGGGGTTAAGGAGAGATAACACAAATGTAATCAAAGAAAGTGTAAAATAAAAATGGGGATTGAGAAGAGATAACAAGATGTAATCAAAGAAAATGTAAAATAGAAATGGATATTGAGAATAGATGACAATAATGTAAACAAGAAACTGTTTACACCCTAAAATATAAAAATATATTTTTAAATTTTGACCGGTTTTTATTTGTGCAAGTGGAAAATTAATCACACACTAGTGGGAAGTTTTACTAGTGGTAGTGGTTAGTGGATGTGGGTAGTTACTTGAAGTGGAGAAGTGGCCAACATGGTGGGAGTTATTTTCAGCATGCACCTCTATAAATACACCAAGACAATCAACATTGAGGAAGGCTACACACGCCCCACGCCCCTGCGGCTTAATGCAGTCCGTCCAACACCACTGCCCACCTGTGTTTTGCCTTGTAATTCCTTCATTGTTTTGTAATTGATGTCCAGGTGTTTGCTTCCAATTCCAGCCGTGTACTTGATCTAAAGTGCTCATTTCTTTTTTTATTTTCTAAGTCAGCAAGCCTCTGTTTGTCCATTTACTTTATAACATTTTCGAGATTTGTACTTTGGTTTGTTTAATTCACTTTGAATCTCAACATATGGTAGTTACTGTGCTACTGTGTTGATTGAATTTCTATTCTCATTCTTCATTTGTTTCATCACTCAACCAAATCACTCGCATCAGAGTGATTGTACCTTAAGGGAAGAGTCATCCCTACTTCCCAACATCGCTTGATCCGTACTCCACCACGGATAGGGATCGTTTTGGCACACGTTTGGGTCTTCGTACAAAGCCCCTGGCACGCCCGGTCACAGAAATAATTTTTAGCCAAAACAATTTGGCACGCCCGGTGGGACCGCCGAGTGATGTTTCGTGAAGCATGGTTACACTTCTACGACGATCAAATTCGTCTGCGAGAGGAGGCAATTGACCAACTTCTAGACGATATTTATCGTTTTGACTATGAGAAATGCGACATTTGCAACGACTTATTGCAATGTATGCGTTTGCAGCCTTGGAATAAAGAGGAACTTAATCGGCGTTTTGATTCTGAGAATCGCCGATTTAATGATAAAATCGGTTATCTTGAAGGTGAGATTGACTGTCTTGAGGCCGATAATCGATATTTCAATAGCGAAATTTTACTTGTTAAAGCGTCAAGTGGAGTTGACGATCCACCTCCCGGGGGGCAAGACAGTTTCATGTCTATGAACGACTTTTTAAGCAACAAGTGGATAGAGGAGCCGAGTAGTCAATCGAATTCACCGCTCGATAAAGGCAACCAAGCGGTGATTATTGATTCATGTGAGCGCCTTGAAAACGTGCTCAATGAAACAATTCGAATTCAGAAAGAGTATGCTCTCTATCTCGAAGAGACACGGACAACCATGATCGCGGCCATAAAAACAACTTTTGAAGAGGCCGCGAAAAAATTTAAACGGCCAAAAGTGGCCGATGAGGCCTCTGCAAATCAAGATGACTATCTCGATTTAAAGCATTTTAAATCGGTTGGGGGGCAAGGCGGCGAAAAAATAGTTGTTAGTGATAGGCCGATAATTTCTTTTTCGGCTAATGCTCCTCACGCTAGCGTTGGTGACGACGAGAAGGCGGTTGGGGTGCAAGTTCCACATAGGCCGAATAATTTCAATTCGGCCTCCAAATTTATTAAAAATGAACAACCCCCGTGGAGAAAAATAATGGCCGAGGAGTTCAATTTTTTTGGCATTATTGCCAAAAATTACTCACACAAGGAGCCAATTAATCATTTGGCTTTTGTAGATTTAAAGCCTCATTGGCTTTGTGGTGCTCAACAATGGAGTTCAATTTTTTGGATTTTTCTCCAACAATATTATTATAAAAAAAATAAAAAAAAAATTTATTATTGACCGACTTTGCAATTTAATATCGGTCACCACAATACATCGGACCTGTATGGACCGATATGAGTACTGCACCTTTGTGAGAATTTTGGGTTCAATTGCCTTGATTGGAGTAGCCACATTATATGATATCATTTTCTAATCGGACAAATGTGACCGATGAAGGAATGCATGTTTCATCAATTTAAATCAGTCCATTCATCTGCAGCGGCGGCAACAATTGTTAAAGAAAAGATCAGAGAAGTGGGGCTCAAGTCAGGTAAAGTGTAATCCATCGGGCTAATGATAACCGATATCGGTCTTTTTTCTGTAATGCATGTATAGTGCTGTATTTGCCCAAGTGCACATCTCGATTATCATGGTGGGCCCAAGATCCACCACATGTGCTATGTTGGTGACTGGTGACCCAACATTCAGTCACTACCATAGGATCAAGGCCATCTGGCTACATATCAAATGGGTGCAAGTGTTGGACCCACACTTGAAGGTGATAGAGGTGTTTATGTTGTATCTACAGAGAAGTCAGAAAATGGCTAGTGCTTTATGACCGATATCGGACTAATATAAGACTGATATGCGATATCGAGCTTTGATTTGAGACCGATAAAAAAGAAAAAAGATAAGACCGAGGTGGGTCTGAACTATTCGGTATAAAATCTTTGGGCTGATTATTTTGGACTCACTTTGCAGTTTGCACTGTATTTTATTAATAGTCCATGAGACCGATATTGGAAAATTCAATCGGTCATACAAAAAGAAAAAAAAGTCGGTCTTCTTTATTGTTTGAAAAAAAAAAAAAAAAAAATGCTGCCTATGATTGGAGGTCGATACAGTAAGACCGAAAATTTAAAATCCATGATATTACAAGTGGGTTCATCGGTCTTCACAAGGCCGATATTATCGGTTTGACTTTCTGAAGTATTGCTGATAGCCAACTTTTCAGTCAAAATCGGTCTGTGTGGCTGATAATGACCACAAAAATCGGTCGAGTTGTATACATGGTTCTTCAAAAATTACATGTACATTTCATTTTCAAAGAACCAGGGGGGCAATGTTTACACCCTAAAATATAAAAATATATTTTTAAATTTTGACCGGTTTTTATTTGTGCAAGTGGAAAATTAATCACACACTAGTGGGAAGTTTTACTAGTGGTAGTGGTTAGTGGATGTGGGTAGTTACTTGAAGTGGAGAAGTGGCCAACATGGTGGGAGTTATTTTCAGCATGCACCTCTATAAATACACCAAGACAATCAACATTGAGGAAGGCTACACACGCCCCACGCCCCTGCGGCTTAATGCAGTCCGTCCAACACCACTGCCCACCTGTGTTTTGCCTTGTAATTCCTTCATTGTTTTGTAATTGATGTCCAGGTGTTTGCTTCCAATTCCAGCCGTGTACTTGATCTAAAGTGCTCATTTCTTTTTTTATTTTCTAAGTCAGCAAGCCTCTGTTTGTCCATTTACTTTATAACATTTTCGAGATTTGTACTTTGGTTTGTTTAATTCACTTTGAATCTCAACATATGGTAGTTACTGTGCTACTGTGTTGATTGAATTTCTATTCTCATTCTTCATTTGTTTCATCACTCAACCAAATCACTCGCATCAGAGTGATTGTACCTTAAGGGAAGAGTCATCCCTACTTCCCAACATCGCTTGATCCGTACTCCACCACGGATAGGGATCGTTTTGGCACACGTTTGGGTCTTCGTACAAAGCCCCTGGCACGCCCGGTCACAGAAATAATTTTTAGCCAAAACAGAAACAAAATAGAAATGAGATTAAGAAGAAGAATGATGATGATAATAACAATAGCTTTCAAGAACAAGAATGGAACTCTAGCAAGGAATTCCTCTCATATATGTGTATATAGACATGGAACTCACTCACTACCTCTCTAATACTCAAGAAGATGGTGAAGTAAATGTTTGGGTGATTGAAGTTTTGATAGAAAACTCAAGTAAAAACTCACTTTGATTGACAAAAAAAGGAAGAAGAAGACTACTTCTTCACTTTCTCTCTCTATATTTCTCTAGAGTTTCCTCCTAAGCTTTCTCTACGCTTCTTGGTCTCCCCCCAAATGGAAGTAAATGGGTCTCTTTTATAGGTAAAGGAGGGATGGTAAATGGGGTTTTAAAAAGTTCAATATGGTCTCCCATTGGTCCAAAATAAGCTAGGAACCAAAATTACGTCGTTTTGATTTTTAGAAATTCAATTTGGACCCCCAAAATAAATTACAAAAATGGACTTTCTGGGGGAGAGTGCCGCGGCAGCAGTGGGCCAGTGCCGCGGAGGCACTGCTCCTCAGACGCCCAGATTATTGCATTTAGGCCCCCAGAGGTTCCGGTATTCGCGAAAAGGCCCTATTTCGTCTGAAATTCACAGAAAATGCGTATGAATTCCAAACCAAGCTTGTGATATATTGTTGGAAAGGTAATAGAGTCAATTTTTCATAAAAAAAAAGTTCAGAGTTAGGTCACTTTAAAAAGTTCTGCGGTGTTCGCGATAAAAGCCGATTGATAACCTTTTTCACCTTCAAAAATTCATAATAAATCCGTTTTAAATCCAGAAATTATGTTCGATATACCGTTGGAAAGCTATTGACCTCTAGTATCCATGAAAAATGTATGGAAAATGTCATAGTGCTCAAGTTTTAAAGTCAACTTTTAGGTCAAATCGGTCAAACCGGGGATCTCCAAGAAGTTCTGGGAACCTCTAGGAGCTCCCAAGAGCTGACGTTTTCATCCAATTTCCTTTTAAAACTTGTTTTAGTACTTTTCATATGATCTAGAATGATCTCAAAACTTTAGGACGAATTTGGATGATTTTGGTCAAACCTGGTCGAACCCTAGTCAAACCTTGGTCAAACCGGTCAACGGGGACTTTTCGAGAATTTTCGGGACTTCTGGGAGCTGACATTTTCATCCGATTTTGTTTTAAAACTCATTTCATTACTTTTTTCATGACGTAATGTGTTTCCAGAACTTTTGGTCCAAATCTGGGAGCGTTTGGGCTTTTAGGGGCATTTTGGTCATTTTTACCAATTCTTGAGCTTTTCGAGAGATAGAGGTGATTTCTAAGAGTCATTCTGTGCGTCTTTTCAATCATCGAGGACTACCATGCTAGTGAATTCCTAAATCTGTTAGCCGACAAAATGGGGTGTCTACAAACCCCACAAGCTTTACTAGTTTACAATTATACTCCTGCATATTATGAAGCTTATTAAAACTAGGGTTAATTGCAAAAACACCCCCTCAACTATGACCCGTTTTTTAGTATACCCCCTGATTTAAAAAAGTGAACAACTTCACCCCCTTAACTATCGAATTTTTTTTAGTCTCAAACGCCGTTAACGGAAGTAATAAAATGACGCATATACCCTTGGTCTGAATTGCAAAAACACCCCCTCAACTATGACCCATTTTCGAGTACACCCCCTGATCTAAAAAAAGTGAATAACTTCACCCCATTCCCCTCCCCCCCCCTCTCTCTCTCTCTCTCTGCAACTTCTCTCTCTAAATTATAAGGTCCCAATTTAAATAAATTAAAAAAAAACTATGTGTAATATGTTGGTCTAAAAAATCAACCCCACAATTTTGAAAAAATAACTACATATAAAACATTGGTCCAACTGTAATCCAATACACCCTAAACATTTGTCCCAACTCATTTACATCTCATCTCTTAGTTTAGTCTACATAAATTGTTTTACCATCATGCCAAACTTTACAAATTTCAATCAACTATCAACCCTTATTACTGTTAGGCATTATTTGGTTCATGGATTTAGTGAGGGAGAGAAAAGAAAAAATGAAATCGAAAAAGAAAATTAGTTCTCAGGTATTTTCCCTTTTATTTCATCCATGATTAATAATATCAAAAACTAATAATATTTAAAATATGAGTAATGCTGTGCTTATCAAATTTTGTATCCTAGGTGGTTCTCAAGCATGTGGTAGTAGGCCCACCTGATTTTGATTGGAGGATGCTGAAGTCGTTCCACCATTATTGAAGTTTGTTTTGCCGTCATATGTATTTGGAAACCATTTGAGATACAAAATTTGGGAAGCATAGCATTACTCTTTCATTGTAATTAAGCCAATGTATTACATTTAATAAGGTTTTTTGGGTCTATTTGTAATTAAGCCAATATATTACATATAATAAGTTTTTTTTTTTTTTTCAAATTTTGGGAGAATGAAGTATAATTAGACAAACATCTTACATATAAAATCATTTTCTTTTAGCCTAACTGATATTTTTTGGAGGGCTATATAACAAGTTTACTTATTTTGGGGGGGCAAAGCTTGATAAAATTTAAAAATTTCCTAAAATACACATGTAAAAGTGTAATTTTTCAAAAGCCAAGGGTCCCCCCCCCCTAGTCGTGGTGGTGTGGGGCAAGGGAATGAGAGAGAGAGGGAGAGGGGAGAGTGAGAAATCAGGGTATGTAGACTGTAAAGAGAGATCAAACTCATTTTGGACACAAAGGGTAAAAGTGTCCATTTTTGCTCTCTCGTGATGGGCACATGCCCATTTTCATTTGCAAACAAACGGAGGGGGTCAACTTGTCGAATGAAACAAACGGAGGGGGTCAATTTGTCGGAAAAAAAAGTTCAGGGGAGCGAGTTGAAAACGGGTCATAGTTGAGGGGGTGTTTTTGAAATTAACCCTTAAAACTATCCCAAACCTAAATGGGTATTTGTCTATGTCTCGCATGGGTCCCATAAGTGGTCCCATATAATTACATGAAGTTACTAATTAGCCTACTAATTATGTAACGTGTTCAATTCGCTCCCACAAAGATACCCCTAACTCCTAAAAGTGGTCATCACCTAATACCATGATATTAATAATAATAAAATAATAAATCATTTAAGCCTTAATAAATATTTAGGCACATAGGGTGTTCTTGGATTGCCATTCTGGCCATAACTGGGTTCCCAACTTGACAACCATAATCAACTTAGTGGGTTAATCCCACCTCCAATAAGTCACATAACACATTAATTAATAATAACTCATGATTATGCATGCTAAAGCAATATTAAATGTAAACTGCGGGAGCGGGTGTCACAGTAGCTCCTTGTTCTCGATGGACAAGGAGGCGGCCAAGATGTGTTAGGGATATATACTAAAAGCCATGCTTTATGTAGTTGATTTATTATTCGTTTAATAAAATCAGTTAATCCATTTTTTATGAGAATCTGTGTGGGCAATGTTTGTACTATATTATTTATTTAATATTATGCATGTGTGTCTCTCATTCTATATAGTAGGTGGTTTGGTGTGTAGAGTTCGGCTTACACACGGAAGATCAGGCCATCAGATATTATACAATGTAAGATTTTGGTTTACAGTCTTAGATAGGATTGGACACACCATCGGTAGGACTGCACCATGGTGTTGTAGTAGGTTTGTCTTGCCTACGGAAAACGGTATAGTTTCAACTCACTATGCTGGTACACTTTGTGTATTAAACGGGACTGGCTTGGGGTAATTATCTTTATACTGACTTATAAGATAATTAATACCTCATGACTATTATGAGTGCTTATGCTCTAAATCCTAAGTTAATTTGTAGACACGTACATTTGATATTTACACTTTGATCCCTAAAAGGGTGAGATCTTTAAATGGGTCAATATCTCATTGGATTGGGTGGCAATATTAATTGTGTGGTGGATATTAATTAATGATGGAATCCATGTCTCAATTTTGAGATTGATGATATCCCCTTGAGAAAGCTTATAAGTTTTGATTATGTCAAACCCTGTAGGTGGATTTTGTATCCGACATATCAGATAAGTTAAGCAGAGGATCTCAAGGAATTTTAAGAAATTAATTAAATATGATTGTCAGTAATTATATTTAATTAATGGATATCTGTAATCTTAACGTGGGCAGATAATAAGCATTTAATAACATGGAGCTCGAAATATATTTTGAGATAAGGGTAGGAGTGCAATTATAATTCTTTAGTGGTATGAATTATAATTTATGGAAATAGGAATCTGATTCAGTTCGAATTAGGGTTTCCTAATTCCATAAGGAAGCCTATTCCTTATTGACTTCTTATGGTCCCTATTGTAGCCTATATATATGCTGCTTTGGCTCTCTTCTCAGTTAGCGTTTTTCTATATAGAGAATTATAACTCGGAATAGAAAAGAGAGCGTAAAAGAGGGAGAGCAGAAAACAGAAAGGATTTCGAAAGAGCCCACACTCAGTTCGATATTCTGGCAGCGGAGGAATACGGTAGAAGATCGTGAGCTGTTATCGAGCCCATGTTCTCAATTCGTCTACTACAACAATCCATTTTTGCAGTTCAAGGTAACCCTAGTTCCGCCCTTATAGGGTTATTATAGTTTTCATGTAATTTTTTTTACAGTACCAACTTATACGTGCTATCAATGGATTCTGGGAATGCAGTTTCCTAACAAGATGTTCACATAACCCTTCAGACAGAGAGGTTCCAACTTGGTCTGAATACCGGCCCTCAACTCTTCTTCGAATCTTGTACCTTTGAAGTTGTCATCGGTGAGTTGGGCAGAGGCAAAACGTGCCAACGCCGTGAACTTTGCTTTATACTCAGTGATGGTCATGTCCCCTTGCTTGAGGTTGAAGAAATCGAAACGCATCGCATTTTGGACATTCTCCGGGAAGTACTTCTCTAAGAATCTAAGTCATGCTGGCAAGAGGGTGAACTTCAAAGTGCAGTTCCACCAATTGAGAGCGTCATTGGTGAATTGAAAGGAAGCGGCGTTGATACGGGAGGAATCATCAGTCATGCAAATGTATGTGAATATGCAATTGATCCTTTGGTGCCAATCCTCAGCTACCAAGGGACCAACGTCTCCCAAAAAGCTCAGAGGACCACTCTTATCGAAATCTCTCATCAAGATTCCACTCTCTGATAGATGTGAATCTTGGGCTGCCGTTTCCCGTGGAGGGGCAGGCGGAGGGGTGGCGGGATCTCATCGCGCACAGCCCTCGCAAAGTCTCTTATAGCATCGGCCATTGCTGGATAGACTTGAGGTCCTTCGGGAACCTCATTATGATCCGCAGACGATGAGGACAAAACCCTCGTCGCCTGGCCTCGACCTCTAGCACGTCCCCTTCGTCCTCTACCCCGTGGTTGCACAGAAGAAGACTCGGTCAAGTCTGCCTCTAGCTTGGCCACCGTGGCCTCTAGCACGACCAACACGCCCTCTAACTCTATGTGGCATAACTAGTAAACATATAAGAAATGTTCAATAAACAAGAACTAATCATATAAATCACATAAGTGCTAGAAATTTAGACATGTGATCATATAGGCACATAAGATGTTATCATATAATCCCGTAGGCAAGTAAATATGCTATCATAATCAACTCATCATTTGAATGAAATAACAATTCATTTAACTAAACATGGTTGATATTATAAACAAGGTGCAACAGTCACACATGGACCCAATTAACTTCCAGAGTACCAATGATACCATTCTGTAACACCCCGAAAACCAAGCAACGTGGGCGTGGTCAACGAGTCAAATAACATAAAGGAAAGCAAGGGATAGTCCTATGTGAACCAATCCAACAAGGCAGAAGCATAAGGGAATCCTACATGGATTCCAAAGAAAAGTCAACCATTGACCCAAAATGGTCAAAATGACTAAGTATGGTCAAAAATAAAACTTTCGATTCAAGAGTTTAAAAAGTCCCACGAATAGTTCATCTAGATTCCTATATACTAAATGTGATTTTTAAGAATTTTTAAAATGAAGGGAACCTAGTGAAAAAGATACTCCAACATCATGCACTATGCAAAAATCTGAAATTTTGCCTTCGGAGGGAAAGTTGACTTCTTTTTTTCTATAAGGAATTTATTTTTGAAAGTATTTTTATTGAATTCAAATGGGGGGTATTTCATTAAATACATTAATGATTTAAGGAAAATAATAAATAGAAGGGATAAATGATTTACTTAAATGGCAGGCATGAATGGAGTTAACATATAGTGAAGGCACTATGCTCTGAAGCTGTTCAAAATTTTCAAAATTACTATTCACAACCAGATGGTCTTTCGACCGGTCCGAGGGGTACCTTCGACCGGTCAAATGCCCCTCTGCAAATGTTATCTTGTGGTGTACCCTTCGACCGGTCGAATAGTCCCGTTGGATTAGTTGAAAGGGTACCTTGCAGAACCTCAACCCAAGAACACCAAAAAAACTCCTAAGGGTCAAGGGAAAAGAAAAGCTACCAAGTATAAAGAATGTTAATAAACAAGGATCCTAGACGATCCAACTAACAAGTTTAAGATTAAGAGTGGGGAGTACAAGGATTCCCCAAATGTACAAGATCATTAAAGTCTAAATTTAGAGAGTTATAAAGCAAGGGCTAAACATGTGCCCAATCTCAACTTCTAAGATCACCATATACATGAATTGGATGGATACAAAAGAAAAGGGAAAATTACATGTAAGCTTAGTAATCGAATCAATGTCTAGGCACACGATTACATCTATTACAAATCCTTTAATCCAACTATATATGAAGAAGTTGTTTGTCAAAATAAGATTCCCCAAGGGTCGTCTTCAAAAGAGATATCCGAGTCGACTGCTCTTGGGCCTTGCCCTTATCGATTCCATCTGAAACAAAGTGGTTTTATAGATTCGGTAAGCGTGATGGCTCAATAGAAAACATTGAAGAAATGTGCTACTACTTCTAAGGTCATGCTAAGACATGCGGTGCAATGTTTTGCCGCCGTGGCAATGCAATTAGCCATAAGGCCAAACCGTGCAACTTTCCCAACACTAATGTCCACAACCACTCACACTCAACACCGGATGCGAGGCACTCCAACGTGAGTATAGCATACAAGGTCTCCGGTAGCTAACCGAATATGACCTTACATTTTCGAATGTTTTAAGGATCACAAACAACGTTCCTTACTTCACCCGCTTCCGGAATTTCATCAAACCATAACCCCAAACGGGGATTCAAGAGACATCGTGGGAATTCTAACAATTTTAGATTCCCAATCCAATGCTATGAATGATATGCCGACTTGGAAATTATGAAATGTGACCATAA
This sequence comes from Hydrangea macrophylla, assembly GCA_033977485.1. Taxonomy (NCBI): domain Eukaryota; kingdom Viridiplantae; phylum Streptophyta; class Magnoliopsida; order Cornales; family Hydrangeaceae; genus Hydrangea; species Hydrangea macrophylla. The sequence continues at coordinate 2,056,500 of CM066998.1, read as the reverse complement.
TAGATTATGTTACTATAATATTATTTCTATGATTTCAATATTATGAAATAGACATGGGAATCATAACATCCAAAGCGAATAGATCAAGAAATTCATGAAGAGCATATAGGTCATTTTAGGCATTAAAAAATTTACCAATGACTAGAAGTAATTTAAACTATAACATCTCATTTCGCATTTAGGTTTAAGCAAGAAATCAACTAAACACATAATAAACAACTACTCATTTAAATAATCATGTAGGATGAGTTTAAGAACAAGATGAACATGTAATAACTCTAGCCTACACATAGAAAACCACGAAATTAGATCTAGGAGTGCACTTAGTCAATGAAATCTACCTTGATCTTGAATGGGAAAAGCAAGAGAGATAGCAAAGCTTCCAAGAACAAGTAATCTAGAAAAAAACCCTCTTCCTTCTCTAGGCCATACCTTGATCTAGGGAACTTCAAAATGACAAATAAGGACACCAATAGAGAGCTCTTGATAAGGGGAACAAGAAAGCCTCTAATAGCCTTGGTCTAATAATAGCTTGAAGGCCTCCAAAAAGAAGCTTTGAGGTTGAAGCTTTAATAGAAGTTTTGACTTCCAAACCCAAGAGATAAGAGAGACATACAGAGATAAAGAAAAAGAAAAATGAGAGGGAGAGGAGGAGTTGGCCTACCAAGAGGGAGGGGGAGGAGAGAGAAATATGATAACTTTTTGGGAAAAGTTGTCTCCAAAAGTAGTGATGTGATAGGGTTGGTGTGGGTTAGATTTAGGATGTATAATACACACACACACACAAGCATTATACTTACACATGTGTACCTAATAACCAAAAAGTGATACCCACATGTATCAAATTAAATTACACTATCCCAAAACAAGATCCACATTGGTCCAAAATTACCAAATTACTCTTTAATAAATTCTGGGTTATTGCATGTCTCCAAATCTTCAATATAAACACTATCACTGCTAACTCCAAGTCATGCGTAGGATAGTTCTTCTCATGTAGCTTCAGCTGCCTTAATCCATATGCATTAACATTTTAGTCTTGTATGAGCACATTACCAAGTCCTTGGTGCGATGCATCACTATAGATTATATATCTTTCCCCACTCTTAGGTATTGCTAGTACCGGTGCAGAAGTCAATCTTTCCTTTAGTTCCTGAAATGCACCCTCATTCTTATTTGTCCATACTTTGTCTCTTTTCTCGTTAAATTCAGCAGTGGTCCCGCGATCTTAGAGAATCCTTCCACGAATCTTCGGTAATATCCAACCAGACCAAGAAAACTCCTAACTTCCATTGCATTGGTCGGTCTATTCCAGCTTAAGACTGTATCAATCTTAGATGAGTCCACAGAGACCATCCTGAGAGATTACTTATCCCAAGAATTTGTCATTCAGTAGCCAAAATTTGCACTTGCTAAACTTTGCATACAACTGGCTATCTCGCAGCATCCGTAGAGTAATATGTAGATGTTCTTTATGTTCCTTTTCCATCTTGGAGTAGATTAGTGATGTTGTCAATATCAAGATATAAAAAGTATACTTTACTTTTCTAAAGATTTGTAGTAGTGAAAGTAAAGGTCGAACCCACATAGATTGATTTACTACAGCTTTTAATTTTAAAACCTAAGTCTAATTAATTATGAAAACGAGATTTGATTTGAATTGTAATTAAACTAAGAAACTAATTAAAATAAACTTAAACTATGAAAGTAATTTAAAGGTTGTTTTTATAAATATGTTTAAGGAACCTAGGATTGCAAATCCACCACTAGCTTCATAATAAGGGTATTTATGAATTTAATTAGCTTATTAAGTTGGATGATAATGGGGATTGTAGCTACAAGCCCAATTCCTCCATCAAGAAAATAACTATGGTTTAAGCACCAACATAATCCATGTTCAGTTAGCATGAATTATCCCACACTAAACTAGGGTTGTGGCATAATCCATCTACCTAGGCATGAACTATTCGGATACTTGATAGCACGATTCAATTAAGCACCATTACATGTAAATAATCTATATAAGCACAGCAAACATAGATCATTGAGCACATCACAATCAAAATAGATCTAAGACAAGAATAAAATTTGAAAGTAACGATTTAATCAATAGAAGCACGATTTACTTATTGAAATCCTCGGAACATGTAATCATCATCCATACATAACAAAACTAAAATAAAAACATAAATAACTCCCTATTACTTGGCTAGGGTTTCATTGAAACCCTAGATCTAGGTCTAGGCTGCCATGGAAGTGTAGATCAGCAAGAGGTTGATGGAGGAGGCCATGGGAATCCTTGGTCTTCTTCTTTTTCTTGTTGCTTCTCCCTCTTCAATGGCTGGAATTTCAGCTCTAAATGGCTGTATATAGGTATGGTCTATGAATGTCACACCCCAACCCGCCTCGTGCGGATTAGGACACGTGTAACAATGCTACAAGAGTCCAAGTACCTTAATTTGCAAAGAAACATTCGAATTACTAAGTATCGCATGCGTTTAGCAACATTAAAGAACTCTATTGTTAGAAAATATCCCCCAAGGGTAAAATGGTAATTAATAAGGTGTAGAAAATTTTATACCAAAAGATAGGTCTTTGAGTCCCGATTCCAACGCAAAAAACGGCGCACAAATCCGAGTTTTCTAGAGTGAGTTATGTCCGTTTCTGTAAAAGCCGTCGGTGCTGAATCTGGACCAGCGGATCGATCCGCCCAAAACCGGATCGATCCGGATCTAGCAGATTGTCATCTCTGGCTCCTCCAGAAGCTCCAGATCAATCTGCTCAAGGCCCGGATCGATTGGGTTCAAGCAGAACCCATATTTGACAGAAAATTGCTGCTAAACCAGATCAAACACATCCAAAACTTCATCAAACCTCATGAAACCTTAAGAAATCATTTCAAAACCATTTATAAATACGGTTAAACATTTCCAACCACAAATCCAAGTTATTTCAAACATTCAAAACACTATCATGATCTCATATGGATCAAAACAAGTGATTACAACCAAAATTCTTTCAAGAACAACCATATACATGAAACTTTCTGGAAAGGATTCCAAAACCATTCAAACCATATAGTTACAAAAAGGTACTTACACAAAAGAGTTGCGACGCATATCCGGATTTGCCGGAAAGGTTCATTTCCAATGCATCTCACACATATTCATAGTTGAAACTTAAGGATACATATATAGAATTTACGAACAACCTTAAAATCCTCCAACTTCTTACCAATTACTAACTACTAACATAGAGAATTACACAAGTTCTCCCAAATATACATTAAACACATAAGTTATAGAATCCCAACTAGTTCTCAATCTCTCCAACTCTACAACCATGAGTCGAGGCTTCAAGCCACAAGTTAAGGATACTATCCCACAAGTTTAACTATATTACAAGTTATAAACATATTTACAAGACCTAAATCTCTCCCCCAATCCCAAGCACGTCACTTCCTCACCTGGTATGGCTCCGTACCTGCGGTGGTTGTTATTTACCACAACAGAAACAGAAAACGGTTTTCTTAAGCATTATGCTTAGTGAGAATTCTAAACATGGCTGAATGTTTAAACATGTGCAATGCAACAATAAACACATAAATCATATCTTTGTAATCGCCGAGTCACCAGTTCAATGATTCATTCAGACCCAGGACCTCTCTTGGTCCCGTGGCCACTTCTATTCCTTGGACTTTCGTATTTCTCGGATTCTTCCTCTTCACCACCCTTATTACTCCCAACTAATGAATCATTTTCCCGGTGCTCATTGAATACCACATAAACATATAAGCACATAACCATGTAGGCACATATAATCTTCATAAAGCTAACATGCAATTCACAATTTAGTAACTACATGCTTTCTAAACATGAATAATCAACACAATAAGACCATTCTCTACATCTCTACATCATTGATGCCTTGAACATAGTTTAACACAACCATTCTTTAGGCTAGAAAACTCACCTTAGCAAGATCTACCCAAATTCAAGCTAGAAATGAAGAATTCCTTCACAAATCTTGCTCAATTCTTACCCAAAGTAAATCCTACATGATTTTGGTTCAACAAATCATTTATCAAGAACGGTTACCGGAAAAACGTTGTCAAAAATGAGAACAAATTACGTGTATGTGATCCTCTTACCTCCACCAGTCCAAAAGTGGTCTCGAATCGTGAATCCGGCGAACGGCGGCGACGGGACGATGAAAAACGTCATCGGTGACGGTCCGTCTTCTCTCTCGGAGCTCTCTTCTTCTTCTCTTCTTTTTAACTTCAGTAAAAGAGAGTCTTCCTCTGATCAAGACACCTATACATGCTAAGGCATGAGGTGTCTTGACCTCATTTCCATTATTTTTACTTACACCCCCTGAATTTATTAAGTTCTCATTATGAAATTCCCCAACATTCCATTAACTACCCAATTATCCAATGAGGATTTGTCTAAGTTCCACATGGGTCCCAACGTGGGTCCCATATATTTTGTGAAGTTGCTATCGCACCTATCAATTATAAATTATTTTCATTTATACCCTTATATGGATATCCAAACTAATATAAGTTGCTAACACATGTATCATCATACAATATAAAAGCGTTTAAGAAAATATTCAAGTAATCACATAAATGCATCTAATCACGTAAAATGCAAATTTTATTTAGGCCCTTCACTGGGTCCCACTTCCAAACCTGTCCCTGCTCACTGGGGACTTTTCCAACTAGTGTCCCTCTTCTGAACACTTTTTATGGGCGAGTCCAAAGCCTCCCCTTAATCCGTTTTATACACTAATTATATTAATTAATGCATATAACATGATAATTAACCCGTTTTCCGGGTACAGGTGTTACATTTCTCCCTCCCTAAAAGGGAGTTTGGTCCCTAAACTTACTCTTACCTCAAGAATCGAATAAGTGCGGTTACTTTGCTTGAATCTCATCCTCTCGCTCCCAAGTAGCCTCCTCGACTGAATGGCTTCTCCACTGTACCATAACAAGTGGAATCACCTTGGTTCTCAACACTTGATATTTTCTATCAAGAATTTGCACTAGATGCTCCATATAAGTTAAATCTTCCCGAATCTCTAATGGTTGCGGAATGATAACATGTTTCGAATCCGGCACATAACGTCGAAGCATTGACAAGTGGAACACGTTATGAACATTCGCTAACTCTTGTAGCAATTCCAACCGATAAGCTAACAGTCCTACCCGATTAAGAATCAAATACTGCCCAACATATCTCGGACTGAGCTTACCTCGCTTACCAAAACGTGCTATGCCTTTCGAAGGCGATACTTTCAAAAACACATAGTCACCCACCTCAAACTCTAACGGTCTTCTACCTGTATCCGCATAACTTTTATAACGACTTTGAGCCATTTTTAACCGCTGTTTAATCAATCGAATCTTATCAGTAGTGATTTGAACTATCTCCGGCCCCAAAAGTTGTTTTTCACCAACTTTTGTCCAACAAACTGGCGATCTACACTTTCTTCCGTACAATACCTCATAAGGCGCCATTCCAATGCTGGTTTGGAAACTGTTATTGTAAGAGAACTCGATTAAAGGAAAATTGGTCTCCCAATCGGCCTTGAAATCCATAACACATACCCTCAACATATCTTCCAAAATCTTAATCACCTTCTTGGATTGACCATCAGTCTGTGGATGAAACGCAGTACTGAAATGTAAAGATGTTCCCATAGCCCTTTGCAAACTCTCCTAAAATCTTGACACAAATCGAGTATCACGGTCCGATACTATCGAAACTGGTGCTCCATAAAGCCGTTTAATCTCTCTGATATAAATCTCTGCAAGTTTTGATGGATCTTTGGTCTTGATAGGTAAGAAATGGGCTGACTTAGTCAACCGGTCGACAATAACCCAAATGCTATCATTCAACTTCATAGATTTTGGAAATCCCGATACAAAATCCATCGTAATATATTCCCATTTCCACTCCGGTATCTCCAACGGGTGTAGTTCTCCCCCGGGTCGTTGATGTTCCAGTTTTACCTTTTGGCAAGTCATACATTTAGACATAAATTCTGCGACTTCTCGTTTCATACCACTCCACCAATAAATTTCTCGCAAGTCTCGGTACATTTTGGTACTTCCCGGGTGTACTGAATACCTGGTATTATGAGCTTCCTCCATAACTTTATCTCTTAGATTCCCAACTTTAGGTACACATAAACAATTTATATACTTTAAGACACCATCATGGAAACTAAATTCTTGCCTTTTACCTTCAGGTAATTCATCCACAATCCTCTTAAAATCTGGATCTAGTAGTTGATTAGACTTTATCTCACCAACAAGACTTGGCTGTGCCCTAATTGCAGCCATTAACCCACCTTCAATTCTGGGAACCACTTCAAGTTGCAGTTGTTCAAACTCCTGTATCAATTTTTCTTGCCCCGTCAAAATATAGGCCAAACTCTCTGTCGACTTTCGGCTCAAAGCTTCGGCGACTACATTTGCTTTTCTCGGGTGATATTGAATCTTCAAATCATAGTCTTTCATGAGTTCCAACCATCTTCTTTATCACATGTTAAGATCCCTTTGAGTGAATAGGTATTTCAGACTTTTATGATCGGTGAAGATTTCATAAGTTTCCCCGTATAGATAATGTCTCTAAATTTTTAAGGCAAAAATTATCGCCGCTAACTCCAAGTCATGTGTAGGGTAATTTTTCTCGTGAGATCTCAATTGTCGTTAAGCATAAGCTATCACTTGGTCGCCTTGAGTTAACACACATCCCAGGCCTTGGTAAGAAGCATCACTGTAAATTCAAAAATTTTTGGTACTTGTTGGAATTGTAAGTATTGGTGCCGTTGTTAATTTCTCCTTCAATGTAAAAACACAATCTTTACACTCTTTATTCCATTCAAACGGTACGTCTTTTCTCATTAACCTTGTCATCGGAGTCGCAATTCTAGAAAAATCTTTGACAAACCTTCTGTAGTATCCGGCCAACCCCAAGAAACTTCGAATCTCAGACACATTAGTTGGCCTTGACCAATTCATAACGGCTTCAATCTTCTGTGGGTCAATAGAAATACCCTCTTTAGAAATCAAGTGCCCTAGAAAAGTGATACTTGTTAACCAAAACTCGCTCTTCTTTAATTTCCCAAATAACTGTTTCTCTCGAAGTCGCTGTAAGACTAGTCTCAAATGTTGTTCATGCTCCTCTGAATTCTTCGAGCAAATGAGAATGTTATCAATGAATACTATCACTAATTCATCTAAGTATGAATTGAACACACGGTTCATTAAATCCATGAAGGCGGCAGTACTAGAAATTCATAGTGCCCGTAGCGAGTCCTAAAGGCAGTCTTCTCTACATCCTCTACTTTAACTTTCAATTGGTGGTATCCCGATCTCAAGTCTACCTTCGAAAATACCTGAGCCCCTTGAAGTTGATTGAATAAGCCGTCAATCCGTGGCAACGGGTATTTGTTCTTGATGGTTTCCTTGTTGATCTCCCGGTAGTCAATGCACATCTGCATAGTACCGTCCTTCTTTTTCACAAATAATACTGGTGCACCCCACGGGGATACACTAGGTCGGATAAAACCCTTGTCTAGCAACTCTTGTAACTGTATCTTCAACTCTTTTAACTCAACCGGTGCCATTCGATATGGTGCTCGCGAAATTGGTTGAGTTCCCGGCATAACATCGATACCAAAATCAATTTCTTGATCAATTAACACACTGGGTAATTCTTCTGGAAGCACATTCGGAAATTCTCTAACTATCGGAATATCCTCAAGGTTTAAACCATTACCCCTAGCATCCAGAATACTACACAAGAACCCTCGACAACCTTTCTTCAATAAACGACATGCTTCAATAGCCGACACTATATACGGCGGTGACACAACACCCTTACCTTGGAAATAGAACGTATCGTGATTCGGAATACGGAATATGACCCCTTTGTTATTACAATCGATATTTGCATAGTTTGCCGCTAACTAATCCATACCCAATATAACATCAAAGTGCTGAATGATTAACGGTACTAAATCGACTGTTAAACTTTTACCACCTATATTTATCTCACAGTTTCTAAACACCTCTGAACTAATCAAGGGAACCCCTAATGGTATTGCAACAGATAAATTATAATCCAGAAACTCTAATGGCTTATCTAGATACTTAGCAAAGTGATGTGATACGAACGAGTGTGTGGATCCCGAATCTACAAGTACATTTGCTAGGTGTGAGCAAATGGGAACCATACCTGAAACAATAGTATCAGCAGAAGCGGTCTCTCCCGGCCTAAGCTGATATGATCTTGCCTCCCGCTGCTCTTTCCTCGGAGGTTGTTGAGTAGGTCTCGGTGTAATAGCACTAGCCGCGTATGAACCAGAACCGGAAGCTCCCTGTCGCTTGGTTGGACAATCTGTAGCTTGATGTCCCAATTCTTTACAAGTGAAGCATCGACCCCTTATATCTATATTCTGATTCGGACAGTTTCTGGCAATGTGTCCCGGTTGTCGGCAAATGTTACAAATGATTGGATTTGGAAGTTGATTACATTGGCCCCAATGGAATTTCTGACAAGTCTGACACCTCGGTTTATTCCCACCAGAACCACTACCAATACTAGCTGATGATCCTCCTGAATTCTGCCTTTTTGCAATCCCTTGACTACTAAACTGACTCGACCCAGCCCTTCTGTTTTGTTGACTCGGTGGTGGTGGTAAGTTTGAAGTGTACCCGAGATCTCTTTCAGCGATAGACGCAATATCCAATGCCTTAGCATAGGTCTCTGGACGGAATACGATCACTCGCCCTCGAATGTCACCCCGCAGTCCTTCTACAAACTTCTTTGCTTTCACCTTCTCAGTCGTTACAATATCCCCAGCAAACCTCGCCAAATTGGTAAATTGTGTTGAGTATTCTCGAACTGACTTTCCCCCTTGCACTAACTCCATGAATTTCTGAGCCTTCTGATCCCCAAACAATTCTTAAAAATATTGCTCATTGAATATTTCAAGGAATTGATCCCACGTAGTTGGTTGCCCCGGGCCCAGTTTAGTACACCACCAATATTGTGCATCATCCTTCAGTGTATCGGCCGCAAACAACACCTTTTGTTCCTCTATACATGGTAGAACCCTGAAGATTTTCTCCATATCTGAGATCCAAAAATTCGCCTTCATCGGACCGACTTCCCCGCGGAATATGTTTGACTTTTGTTTGTGGAATTTTGAAATAGTAACAATGTCTTCCCTCAGATTCGGATTCGGTTGTACCGGTCTCTCTTCGACCACATGAGTTTCTGCTACTCGTACCAACCCTTCGATTGCTCTTTAAACCCGTTCCATTCGGTTTGAGGTATCACCTCCAGACATAATGCCTGGCACCCACATTATTACACACATGCATGTTACTTTTCAGAAACACATGACATGATAATAACCATTTAAAACCATGCTAAGTAAACGTGTATGCATGTTTATGCAACTCTATGTTGTGTGCACACTACGTGTCGTATACGTTTCTCGTCCCCAAAGGCTCTAGCCTATTGCTCTGATACCAAAAACTGTCATACCCTAACCCGCCTCATGCGGATTAGGACACGTGTAACAATGCTACAAGAGTCCAAGTACCTTAATTTGCAAAGACACATTTGAATTACTAAGAATAGCATGCGTTTAGCAACATTAAACAACTCTATTGTTAGAAAATATCCCCCAAGGGTAAAATGGTAATTAATAAGGTATAGAAAATTTTACACCAAAAGATAGGTTTTTGAGTCCCGGTTCCAACGCCAAAAATGGCGTGCGAATCTGAGTTTTCTAGAGTGAGTTATTTCCGTTTCCGTAAAAGCCGTCGGTGCTGAATCTGGACCAGCGGATCGATCTGCCCAAAACCGGATCGATCCGGATCTAGCAGATTGTCATCTTTGGCTCCTCCAGAAGCTCTGGATTGATCCGCTCAAGGCCCGGATCGATCGGGTTCCTGCAGAACCCATTTTTGACAGAAAATTGCTGCTAAACCAGATCAAACACATCCAAAACTTCATCAAACCTCATGAAACCTTAAGAAATCATTTCAAAACCATTTGTAAATACGGTTAAACATTTCCAACCACAAATCCAATTTATTTCAAACATTCAAAACACTATCATGATCTCATATGGATCAAAAGAAGTGATTGTCACGCCCGCCCCGAAAGTTGGGGGCGGTCCCCTCGAGGATCACGACTGTTTATGCCGACAAAGGCGAAGAAGTGCGTGAACATGAGAGTAGGGCCAAGTAAAAGTTTTCAGAGCCGCCACCTAACGTGTTTCGGGAGTTAGGACCCCTGCATAAACAATCGATGCATCTTTGACTTTTTGAAAAAAACAGTTCGAGGAAAGTGGGCCCCTTAAAAGTGTGACTCTTGATAGTCGTGCGAAACCAGAGTTCTTGAGATAGCTTCGGGGACTCGATTATGTCGAAGGAAGGTATTAGGCACCCTCGAGCATCCGTGACACACAGTTGCCGATTTTACTAAGTTTATAGAACATGGGGGGATATTATTTTATAAGAAAACAAGTTTTCTTTGAAGGAAATAGGAAAAGTGGGCAATGCTACGGTCGTACCCTAATAAGGGTTGTATGTGCATCTCGACACGAGATTTGTAAAAAAATGTTTTAAGCACGCGTATCTCGACACGAGATAGGTGAAAGAAAAATCTTTATGGCCGCACCCTAATCAGGGTTGCATACGTATCTCAATATGAGAATCAGGCTGTACGTAGTTCTTGCTCTGTGTATGTGTGTGAGTGCTTGGTCGATCTAGACCTTGAGTGTGTAAAATAAAATTTTGAGCAAAGTCGATGTAGCTAGGAACTTTAATTTGTAAGGGGTAGTCCTAGACTTTTAAGCTTTTAAGAAAGTAGTGAGTTATGAGAAAGTGTTTTGAGTAAAAGTCGGAGTAGATCGACGTGCGATGAGTTTTTTTGTATTTTTTGTTTTTATGATTTTTTTTTTTGTTTTATGTGCCGGAAGTAAGGGTCGGTGCCCATTGCGAATGGAGAGAAGTATCAATTTTTTGTGTTCTCTAATTTTTATCAACGAATATCTATAACAAGAGACAAAATGCAGCCGGGTGGGTCATTAGATCTCCTTCCGACTGAAGCAGAATATAAAGTCCAATCGGGTGGAGTTCAAGGCCTCTTTCCGATTGGCGCAGGATATAGCAGTTTGATAAAGTTCAGCCGGGGGGTCATAAGATCTCCTTCCAGCTGACGCAGGATATAAAGTCCAATCGGGTGGAGTTCGAAGGTCTCCTTCCGACTGGCGCATGATATAACAGTTTGATAAAGTTCAGCCGGGTGGGTCATTAGATCTCCTTTCGGCTGACGTAGGATATAAAGTCCAATCGGGTGGAGTTCGAAGCCTCCTTCCGACTGGCGCAGGATATAGCGGTTTGATAAAGTTCAGCCGGGTGGGTCATTAGATCTCCTTCCGGCTGACGCAGGATATAAAGTCCAATCGGGTGGAGTCGAGGGTCTCCTTCCGACTGGCAAAAAGAAGACGGAATATCCGACCAGTGGATTTATAGGGAGACCACACCACTCAAGCATATAAGTAAATAAAAGAAAAGAAAAAGGCGGACTATCCGACCAGTGGATTTATTGGGAGCCCCAGACCACTAAAAGCATATAAGTAAATAAAAGAAAAGAAAAAAGGCAGAATATCCGACCAGTGAATTTATAGGGAGCTCAGACCACTAAGAAAAGTAGAGTAGTAAAAAGCATAAATTAATAATTCTAACAGTTCTAGTCCAAATATTTATTACTTATTCATTTATTCATTTTTTCTTTTGTATTTCTTCTCTATTTTTTTATTTTCTTTTTTTAAGCAAAATGATACATTATATACATATATAAATATTTTTTTAGTAAAACATTTTTTTTTCTTTCTAAAAAAAAAGGGTTGGTACATCTTGATTCTCCCGAATAATTAACAGTAAGTTGGTACCAAAAGTGGTGTCAAAAATGACTTGAAATTGATGCACGACAATACAACAAAACACCAAAATGTGTCATGGTAGTTTCCCAACAAATCCAATAAAACTTAAATCATTTTTTTCTTAAGACGGGCAAGTGCCAACACATGCAATGTAATGCACAAAAATTAAACCAAAAAAAAAAAAAATAAAAAAAAATGCACACACAAAAAAAGATAAAACAAATAAAATAAAACACACAAGGACACAAGAGAAAAAAAAAAAAAAAAAAACCAAGTCTTGGACCCACGGTTTGGCATCCTTGACACATTTATTATTATTTTTTTTTATCTTAGACTAGCTAGTCAAACTAGTATGGCCAAATGTATATATATAGATATGCATATGTATGAATATATGTATGAAAAGGGTTCTTCTTTTTTTAGAGGGGGAGAAAGGTCAGCACCTACCAAGAATGGCTGGGCAGTGGGCTGTACGTGGCCTGTGCAGCGGCCTATGCTTGTGGCCTTGGGGTTTTTGTGTATAGCTGCTGGAGTAGCAGTGGGGCTGGGGTTTGTGGTTGCTTATGCTTTGAGAGTCTGCTAATGGTAGTGGTCAATGAAGAGGCTGTGATGATGAGATTGATGGTGTGGCAGTGAGGTTTGTGATGGTAGTGGTGAGAAGCTTGGTGATGGTAGTGGTGATGAGGTCGAGGGTGGTGCCTCAAAACAAAAACCCAAGCTAAGAAGGTGGAAGAAAAAAAGAAGACTCACAATTCTTTACCAAACAAAAATCCTTAGTTTGGGGAAAAAATTTGTCTCGCCAAACAAATCCTCAAATCAAGGATTAGTTTTTTTTTTTTTCTTCCAGTAGGGGGTTCTGCGTATCTCTTTTAAAGGAGGCATATCAAGCTTCTTAAATAGGCCAACTCCCATGGGTGGTTATCCCATGTGGGTGGGCCGCAAATCTAACTGGTACACTTTCGATCACAACCATTTGATTCTCAGATCAAAAATGGGTTAAATATATTTCACTCCCCTGTGGTTGGGACTAAAATGAAACTACTAAAATTTCTCTCAAAGTACTCTCATATGGTGATTAAGTGTTAAAATTAACCCTCACATAGTCGGATTAAATTGCAACATTATCTCCACATAAAGGATTATTAACTTCATAAAAGGAGTTAAGTGCTAATACATAATTTTTTCTTTTTCTTTTTTTTTTGTTTTTGTTTTTTTTTTTTGTTTTGCCAATTTAAACTTTTCATTAGTTTTTATGGAAGTCTTAGTAATTTTACTTTAGTTTGAAACCACAAGGGATTAAGTGTCCACTTTTGAACCACAGGGGTTAAAGTGAAAATGGGTCTAACCACAGGAGTAAAAATGTATTTAACCCGTCTTTAATCTTTGATATTTTCTAATCCGACCGTCCAATCTCTGCGATTCAAGAAGATTCGGACTCGTAACGACTTGAACTTTAAATCGGTACGGTTGGATCGTAAATTTAACAGTCCAAAAAAATGACTGTATTGCCCCTACCTTGGCCGGTCGGGCCTTAAAACTTCGGTTGGCCGCCGTTTCTTCTCTGGTCGTCCGATCGGGCTGATTCAAGTTGTAGAAATCCCTTCTTTTTTTTTTCTTTCTTTTTTTTTTTATTTAGTCATGCGTGATAGGACTTTTTGGTGCTTCCTGTTGGCTTCCAGCCTTCTCCTCTTCGGTTTACGTGCCCGATGGGCCCTTTGTGACAGTCAACTTTTTTTTTTTGGTGGGTCAAAATGGGGTGCCTACAGCTGCCCCTCTTTGTCATGTTTTGTGAAGCAAATCGTGACAAAGAAACAAGACGACCCATTTTGTCCCTTTTTTCATTTTAAGTGATGGGAATAAGTAAAGTCGTGCTAGAGTAGACAAGTGCTGTGATATGCCAGAGTAGGCAACTGAGTAGTGTGCTAGAGTAGACAAGTGAGTACCGTGCCAGAGCGGGTAGCTGGGGATTAAGAGGGTTGCTAGAATGGGTGAACGACTCCGTTGGGGGTTTATGCGAGAATCAAATAGAAGAGGAATAGTGGTGTGACCGGGCTTGTTGAGCTGCCTACGTATCTCGGTAAAGAGAATCAGGTCAGACGTAGTTCATTCCATGAAGAAACAAAAGTGATGAAAAGTAGGGAGTCAAGAGAGCAAAATGCCAGGTTGGGGCATGATTGCTGTGGATGTGAGAGAGCAAAATGCCGCGTGGGGGCGTGATCACTGTGAGATAAGAGAGCAAAATGCCATGTTGGGGGCGTGATTGCTGTAAAATAAAAGGTTTGAGAGCAACAGAATACGATACGCGTGACTGCTGGGGGTATGAGAAAACAAAATGCCACATGGGGCGTGGTTGCTTGTAAAATAAAAGATGAAATCAGCAAAATGTGATACGCGTGATTGCCGTGTAAGACCCATGATTGGTGAACTAAATGCCTTGTGAAGTACTCATACCTGATGGTTGAGGACGAGAATGAGATGCCACTTGACGGACTTACTCCCGGTAATAAGATCGTGAACAGGATGCCTCTTGAGGGACTCAGTCCTAATGCTGGATGACATAAATAGGATGCCACTTGACGGACTCATTCCTAGTAGTAAGATTGTGGATAGGATTCCTCTTGACGGACTTACTCCTTGTGATGATGAAACGAATCATTCGGTATTTTTGGATTCAGATTGTTCTTGGGGCTTGGTCGAAATCCAAGACATGAGCTTGAGCCTCTGGGAATTCATCTGCCCATTTCTTTTTGCAATTCGACTTTCCTGAAAAGACAAAGTGTCTGTACGTTCTACCTATATGTTAGTGATTGACATGCTAGTTCGCTGAGCAGAAATTTTTTGAGAGTTTTGAATAAACCTGGATGGAACCAACTATACCAACCAGATATCACAGTCTTTGGTCTTGACCCGAAGCTTCATTTGCAATAGAAGAGACCCTTTTCTCAAGGGCATAGAGGTTGGATCATGTATCCTTCGATATAACCTTTGGAACTGATGCCCAATTTTTCTTTTTCTTTTCTTCTTCTTTTTCTTCTTTTTTCTTTTTTTATATTTTTTATTTATTATTTATATTTTTTTTTTGCACTCTTTTACCCTTCAACGCCCTTTCGGGTTTTCGCCAAGTCTGGCTCTGTCATTGTTACACGTCGGCCTTTCAGGTTTTCACCGCGTTGGCAGCTTTGTTTCTTGTCATAGCCTACGCTCTTACTCACAGCGCCCTTTCGGGTTTTCACTGCGCCCTTCGGTCTATGCTTTTCTTTATTTATTCTCAAACATTCAATGTTGCAGAGACATGAAGTTAGTGATGTGGTTCGTTAACGTGACGAATGCCGAACAGTGTAGAGATCTGATGATGGCTATCAACCAAACCTGTATGCTTAACCTTTTGATCAATCTGAGAGGGCTTTAGTGGGTTGTAATGAAGGCCAGGGTGAGGGCTGAGAAAGAAAGGGTAGCATGAAGGCTCAAAGTTTTGATTTATTTTATTTTATTTTATTTTTTTTTTTTCGGGCTTTGGCTCTTACGCCTAGTTTTTTGTTCTCCCTGGGGGGATTTTCGCAACCATATGTCGGTCGGCTCCTTTTTTTTTTTTGTTTTTTTTTTTTTAATTTTGTTTTTTTGTTTTTGTTTGTTTGTTTGTTTGTTTGTTTTTTTTAAGAGATTCGATCTTGACACATACAATTTTTTTGTTTGTTTTTCTTTGATAGCTTTTTCTGTTGGGTTTGTGCCCTCAAACCATTACTTTATATAGGAGACATTGACATTTTAATATATGGATATCAGCTTTACATTTTGTTATGTATGTTTCTTTCATGAGATGATTGTTATCCTTAAGTATCATAGTAAGTAATACGTGTATGTATGAGATACATACAAGTGAGATACGAATTGCTATTCTTTGTTACTTAGAACATGTCACAGTGGATGTTGAGACTAGGATATCTCATCAGGTTTACACTGTAGCATGATTAACTACCATTGGATGGAGTGATCAATCTCAATCACTAGAGTGTAACTCTTAGTTAATATGTTAGTGCTTATAGTGCATTGACGGACCTGAGCTTTCCTATTGACACTCAAGGCTGTCAATCAGTCGATAGGACTCATAACTTGTGTAAGGTACGTGTTCTCAATCTTGAGACGATTATGAACACAAACTGTGGATATGACTGCTTTGACTTACCAATCAGTGAGGTCTATAGAAGATCAACACCTGGGTATCTTGGGTATGTCATATTCATAGGGTTGTGAACATATATTGTCAAGACAGAATCTACCCTCTGTTTCAGAGTAAGCATTCCCTTGAGAATGTCACCAAGTCGATTACTGAGTACTGCAGTCTTGTTGATAAGAGTTATCAACATGTTTGGTAATCATGAGAGGTGAATGGGACTCAAGGAATTCAAGAAGTAATCATGATTCAGGTTGACAGTAATAGTTATCCGACTACCTGAATATGATTACGAATGCTGAAGGTAGAGGGACATTAGTACAACATACAAGTATAGTTATCGCTTCGGATATGTTCTTTTGCGTTGGAGTTCAGTTATCGTTTTATAGTGGAGTAAATGTTAACTGACCAGTTAGTTAGTTTGCTGATCAAAGAGTTTGGTCACGGTAATTAACAAACTGGTCTGAACCAACAATTAAGAGCCTAGGAGGTCCCACTCTTAGCTCCGCCAGGATACTTGGAAAGACACATGAGGAAGTTGTCAAGACAAGTTCGATCGATCGAAGGATGTTCGATCGATTGAAGTCTTGGAAGTCTCGATCGATCGAGAATGGTTCGATCGATCGAAGGTTCGATCGATCGAAGGTCTTCGATCGCTCGAAGTCTAGGTCGGTTCTGGGAATCTATAAATAGGGCAGCTGCGTTCTAGAAAAGAAGTTCGTCGTTTTGAACGTCAGAAGCTGCAGAAACTGTTTTAGAGCACCAAACCTTCTCCTTCCTTTCCATTAGGGTTCCCACCAACCCTAGTCCTTCCTGCGAGCATCCATAGGAGTCATAAGAGTGAAGGCCATCTAGTGGAAGCTGCTGGAAATTCAAGAAAATCAGAATTGGGTTCAAGACACTAAGGTATAACTCTTGTCCCCTCTTGTGCGCATCTATGGAATTAACGAGTAGTAGATCCTGGGCTACCAATCAGTTATTATAACTGAATCTTTTCCGCTGCGCGTTTAAAATAGTTTTTAAACCTATTTTTTTCATCAATTGGTATCAGAGCCACGCTTGTTTGGATCTATAGATACGTTTTGGAACACTAGTTTTGATTTGCATGTTGATTTTAGAACTGGTTTCGAAACTACATCGTCACAGATCTATTTCTGCAGTGTTATCGCAGCAGAGTACAAATCTGTGAATGCATGGGATGCAAGGCCGGTTCGATCAATCGAACATGTTTCGATCGATCGAACATCCTCTGTACTCGAGCGATCGAACAGGTTTCGAGTGATCAAACATTGATATGTTCGATCGATCGAATGACATTCGATCGATCGAGACAGATTCTTTGTCAGGTTCTCTGTTTCACAGTTTTAAAGTGTTTTGAAATGAAAAGCTTTAATTTTAAAAGTATTCTGTAATTTTTTAAATCATTCTGTGAAATAGAATGTTCAAGCGATTGAACAGTGTTCAATCGATCGAAGGTTCGAGCGATCGAACGACCTTCGATCGATCGAACTGTGACAGAGAAGTAAGATGTTGTTTTTAAGTTCTAATTCAGTATGTAAAGAGTTTATATACTGTGTGAATCAATTAAGTGTTCCAATATTACATATATTTGTTATGTATGTGTGGATGCGTGTACGACTAACCCTTTTGCAGCTAGTTTAGTCACTATCTCCCATGGCACCAAGACTTTTAAATTTTGTATTTAAACTATTTGAGATTGGTGCATGTTGTAATTTAAGTTTGGTTTGGTTTTAAGGCATATGTAAAGGGCGCTGCGACTTCAATCCTACGAAAACGAAAGTCGCACCGGTTTCCCTAGCCTTTTATTTTGTTGTTGCTATTTCTATTTCTAGATAAATTGTAAGCTTCGAAAGAAGCATAGGACAAATGTAATAGAATTAGAAAATTCCATGAAGATGGAGCAAGGAGCCATTGTCCATGAAGATGGAGCTGGAGGCGATCAAACCAAAAAGGAGGTTCTATGGAGATAGAGCTATGGGAGATAGAGGCATCGTTTGGATGTCTTTATTTTCAATTTTAGTTTTTGTTTTATGTGCTTGGTTGTGATTGGCATTTAATTATATTGTTACTACTTGCATGCACGTAAAACAAGTTTTCTAAAATAAGATTCAAAAACTATTTTTTAACGCATTAGTAAACATTGGATGTTTATGGGTAATGTATAAAAACAAATTTTTCTAAAAAGCAAAATCCTTAATTTACCAAATCTAGTGGGAGAGGGTCTTATTTATTGACACCCACGATCTTCCATTAACAGTTCACTGTAAGATGAGTAGTGCATTCTGTGTCACCTCGTTAGGGGTGATCATTCCATACGGAGGGTGCATTACTTATTGGTTACTAGATGTGAACTTCTTTTGATAGGATCAATCAGACGTGTTAGAGGGTGACCACCACACGGAGGCGCTACTTCAGACGATTGTGATTGGATCCTAGTTAATGGTACACACTAGCTAAGCTATGGATAAGGGATCCCACACGGGGCATTATTCAGAAACTTAGAGATCAAAAAGGTTCGGGAGTCATAACTTGTTTTGCAAGAGTTGCATAGCGGACAAGTCATGATTAATCGAAAGATCGAACATTGACCACCACACGGAGGCTTTATTCTTTCATTTCGATATTCCGGCGACTTTGTTTTAAAAATAAGAGTTTTTAAGGATTCTTTTATCAAAGATTCTCTAAAGAGGGTCACCTCTCTTTATTAAAGAGAGGGCTTCTGTTTTGGCCGTTGGATTGTGTTTAAAAACTGTAAAATGACAAAATTGCCATTAATGAAAACACGATCCGACGGCCAAAACAGAGGTCCTCTCTTTAATAAAAAGAGGGCGCCCTCTTTAGAGCCTGACTGTTCTTTTATTTCAAACTGTCAAATTCTGATATCCATATTTATTTTGTTTGTTTGATTTTCAGTAATCATAATGTCTGGATCTGCATTTAGTCCACTTGCCACCATACTCACTCAAAACAAGTTAACTGGAAACAACTACACTGAATGGAAACGTAACCTTGACATCGTGTTAACTGCAGAGGATCACATATATGTCCTCACCACCCCATGCCCCGAAGAACCCGCGGCAAATGCTTCGGCAGCTGCCAGACACGAGTTCGACAAATGGAAGAAGTCGAATGGAATGGCTCGTTGCTATATTCTGGCCTCAATGGTTGGTGTGTTGCAACACCAATTCCAATCGAATGATTCTGCCAGTGACATTATCACATCCCTGAAAAAGATGTTTGGGGACCATGGCAGGCCTGCCAGACAGGTAGCCATGCAAAAGATAATGAGTGCAAAGATATCGGAAGGGACTCCAGTCAAGGAACATGTTTTAAAAATGATTGGTTATTTAAACGAGCTGGAGACCCTAGGTGCCAACATCGATGCACAGACCCAAGTTGATATGATCCTCAATTCGCTGTCGCCTTCATTCGCTCAATTTAAACTTAACTATAATATGAATCAAATGAATTTTTCAATGAGCGAATTGATGAGTTCTCTTTTGGTAGCGGAAGGGGTGATCAAACCTGGGGTCAACATTTTGAACGTTGAGAAAAGCGCTTCCTCTTCCCGATCTACACCGAAAGGAAAGAAAGGGAAGAAGAAGGCTGGTACTGGTGGTCCAAGTGTTGGACCGGTCCCTAAGATTGCAAAATCTAAGGGAAAAGGTAAGGGCAAAGGGAAGGTGGGTGGCCAAGGCAAAGGAAAGTGTTTCCAATGCGGAGAGAAGGGCCACTGGAAGAGGAACTGTCCAGAATTCTTAGCTACAAGAGTTCAAGGTATGATTGAATCACTTGTGATTGAAGTAAGTTTTATTACGGATACTTCAAACACTTGGTGCATTGATTCTGGTGCGACTAACCATATCTGTAATTCATTGCAGGGGTTCAGATCAACCAGGAGGTGCAGTGATGGGGAAATCGTACTTACTCTAGGTTCTAGCGCAACCGTTTCTGCGGTTGCTATAGGAGTCGTAGTTTTAGAATTTCTAGACAATAAAGTTTTGATTTTATCAGATGTACTTTACGTCCCTTCAATGAGACGTAATTTAATTTCAGTTTCTAATTTATCGAATAATGGTTATTCTTTTCATTTTGGAACTGAAGTTGTGATTAAAAGAAATAGTTCTTTTATATGTTCTGGTGTTAAATCAAATGGTTTGTATGTGATTACTCCCAATATTTCTAAAGATTCTTTCTTGGAACTTAATAACTCAATTGTAACTATACCATCTAAAAGAAAAGAACCTTCCACTAATCCAACAAGGCTTTGGCACATGAGGCTTGGCCATATCAATCTAAATAGGATTGGCAGACTAGTCAAAGAAGGGATCTTAGGCGATTTGGTTCTCGAACCAATGGAAGTCTGTGAGTCTTGTTTAGAGGGTAAGATGACCAAAAGGCCCTTTCCCGCAAAGGGAAATAGGACCAATGCATTGTTGGAATTAGTTCATACTGATGTGTGTGGACCAATAAATATTAGAGCAAGGGGTGGTTATGAGTATTTCATAACATTTACCGATGACCACTCTAGGTATGGATATGTGTACCTAATGCAGCACAAGTCTGAAGCCTTTGAAAAGTTCAAAGAGTTTAGGGCTGAAGTGGAGAAGCAATTGGGCTCACATATCAAAGCCATTCGATCTAATCGAGGTGGCGAGTACCTCTCTAATGAGTTTATTGATCACCTCGTACAGAATGGGATTCTGTCACAGTTGACTGCATCTAGAACGCCTCAGCAGAATGGTGTAGCTGAGAGAAGGAACCGGACTCTTTTAGACATGACTAGGTCAATGATGAGTTATTCAGAGTTGCCATTATTCCTTTGGGGTTATGCTTTAGAAACCGCTGCATACATACTGAATCTAGTGCCAAGCAAATCTATTCCCAGGACACCACGGGAGATGTGGATTGGGCGCAAGCCTTCTTTGCAACATCTCCGGATATGGGGGTGTCCGGCACATGTGCTGAAAGGAAAGATGAGCAAGTTGGATTCTAGATCAGAAGTATGTTATTTTGTAGGGTATCCAAAGGGTACTTATGGATGGTTTTTTTATGATCTAAGAGAACAGAAAGTGTTTGTTAGTACAAATGTTGTTTTCTTAGAGGATGATTATATCATGAACCATAAACCTAAGGGAAGGGAAGATCTGAGAGAAATAGAAGGAGAGCCCTCAGTCCAACCTGCAGTTGATAACGATGTAAATCAAGAAAATACCACTTCTTCACCCATTTTTGCACCGGTACCTCGTCGTAGTGGGAGGATTATCAGCCAGCCTGATAGATACATGTTCTTAGGAGAAGTTTTAGAAGCTGTCTCCATAGAATCTGAATCTGATCCTGCCACATACGAAGAGGCAATGGCTGATGTTGATTCAGATCATTGGGTTAAAGCTATGAAGGCTGAATTAGAATCTATGGATTCTAATCAGGTTTGGGATCTTGTAGAACTTCCAGCCAATATTAAACTCATTGGTTGTAAGTGGGTCTACAAGAGGAAAAGAGCATCTGATGGAAAGGTTGAGACCTTTAAGGCTAGGCTTGTAGCGAAAGGTTATACTCAGAGGGAGGGCATTGACTATGAGGAAACCTTCTCGCCGGTAGCCATGCTCAAGTCCATCAGAATACTCTTATCCATTGCTGCATGCCTAGATTATGAGATCTGGCAGATGGACGTCAAGACTGTATTCTTAAATGGCAATCTTGAGGAGGACATCTATATGCAACAACTAGAAGGGTTCATAGCTGGTCGGAAAGGTAACTTGGTATGCAAGCTGCAAAAGTCCATTTATGGGCTTAAGCAGGCATCCAGGAGTTGGAACATCCGATTTGACCAAGCGGTCAAGTCGTTTGGTTTCATACAGAATCTGGATGAACCTTGTGTATACAAGAAGTATGAAAGGAAAGTGATGGCCTTTCTTGTGCTTTACGTTGACGATATTCTACTCATTGGGAATGATGTAGCGGCATTGTCAACGGTCAAGGTTTGGCTAGCTAGTACTTTTGATATGAAGGATCTAGGAGAGGCGAGCTATATTCTTGGGATAAAGCTCTTTCGGGATCGCAAGCGAAAGATAATGGGATTGTCTCAAGCTGGTTATATCGATAAGGTGCTAACTAAGTTTTCAATGGATAATTCGAAGAAAGGTTTGTTACCTTTCAGGCATGGTTTAGCGTTCTCCAAGGACTAGTGTCCCAAGACACAGGAGGAGAGGAATCGCATGGTAGGAATTCCATATGCTTCGGCAGTTGGAAGTCTCATGTATGCGATGTTATGCACTAGACCAGATATCTGTTTTGCCGTTGGCAAGGTTAGCAGATAATAATCGAATCCAGGTCCAGAGCACTGGACAGCCGTTAAGCACATTCTTAAGTACTTGAGAAGGACTAAAGATTACATGCTTATGTACGGCGGTAATAAGTTAATTCCAGTTGGATATACTGACTCGGACTTTATGTCAGATAAAGATTTGAGGAAGTCAACATCCGGACATCTCTTTACCTTGGGAGGTGGTGCTGTTAGTTGGAGGAGCATTAAGCAGAAATGCATTGCAGACTCAACTACAGAAGCTGAGTATGTGGCTGCTTGTGAAGCCGCAAAGGAAGCTGTTTGGCTCAAGAAGTTCCTTATGGAGCTCGAGGTGGTACCAGCGTCATTGTCACCTATTACGCTTTATTGTGATAATAGTGGGGCAGTGGCTCAGTCCAAGGAGCCAAGGAACCACGGAAAAGGGAAGCACGTAGAGCGGAAATATCATCTTATCCGAGATATTGTTCAACGTGGAGATGTGACTGTCACCAAGAATGCCACCGTTGACAATCTTGTTGATCCGTTTACAAAGGCTTTGCCACAGAAGGTCTTTGATCACCATCTAGATAGTCTAGGTCTCAGATGTAATCCTGTATGGTTGTGAGTACAAGTGGGAGTTTGTTGGGTTTGTGCCCTCAAACCATTACTTTATATAGGAGACATTGACATTTTAATATATGGATATCAGCTTTATATTTTGTTATGTATGTTTCTTTCATGAGATGATTGTTATCCTTAAGTATCATAGTAAGTAATACGTGTATGTATGAGATACATACAAGTGAGATACGAATTGCTATTCTTTGTTACTTAGAACATGTCACAGTGGATGTTGAGACTAGGATATCTCATCAGGTTTACACTGTAGCATGATTAACTACCATTGGATGGAGTGATCAATCTCAATCACTAGAGTGTAACTCTGAGTTAATATGCTAGTGCTTATAGTGCATTGAAGGACCTGAGCTTTCCTATTGACACTCAAGGCTGTCAATCAGTCGATAGGACTCATAACTTGTGTAAGGTACGTGTTCTCAATCTTGAGACGATTATGAACACAAACTGTGGATATGACTGCTTTGACTTACCAATCAGTGAGGTCTATAGAAGATCAACACCTGGGTATCTTGGGTATGTCATATTCATAGGGTTGTGAACATATATTGTCAAGACAGAATCTACCCTCTGTTTCAGAGTAAGCATTCCCTTGAGAATGTCACCAAGTCGATTACTGAGTACTGCAGTCTTGTTGATAAGAGTTATCAACATGTTTGGTAATCATGAGAGGTGAATGGGACTCAAGGAATTCAAGAAGTAATCATGATTCAGGTTGACAGTAATAGTTATCCGACTACCTGAATATGATTACTAATGCTGAAGGTAGAGGGACATTAGTACAACATACAAGTATAGTTATCGCTTCGAATATGTTCTTTTGCGTTGGAGTTCAGTTATCGTTCGATAGTGGAGTAAACGTTAACTGACCAGTTAGTTAGTTTGCTGATCAAAGAGTTTGGTCACGGTAATTAACAAACTGGTCTGAGCCAACAATTAAGAGCCTAGGAGGTCCCACTCTTAGCTCTGCCAGGTTACTTGGAAAGACACATGAGGAAGTTATCAAGACAAGTTCGATCGATCGAAGGATGTTCGATCGATTGAAGTCTTGGAAGTCTCGATCGATCGAGAATGGTTCGATCGATCGAAGGTCTTCGATCGCTCGAAGTCTAGGTCGGTTCTAGGAATCTATAAATAGGGTAGCTGCGTTCTGGAAAAGAAGTTCGTCGTTTTGAACGTCAGAAGCTGCAGAAACTATTTTAGAGCACCAAACCTTCTCCTTCCTCTCCATTAGGGTTCCCACCAACCCTAGTCCTTCCTGCGAGCATCCATAGGAGTCATAAGAGTGAAGGCCATCTAGTGGAAGCTGCTGGAAGTTCAAGAAAATCAGAATTGGGTTCAAGACACTAAGGTATAACTCTTGTCCCCTCTTGTGCGCATCTATGGAATTAACGAGTAGTAGATCCTGGGCTACCAATCAGTTATTATAACTGAATCTTTTCCGCTGCGTGTTTAAAATAATTTTTAAACCTATTTTTTCCATCATTTTCAACCACAAAAATATGCCCCCAGTGTAGGAGTTGGTCGTTTTAAAGGAAATAAAATGAAATAAGATAAAAGGCTCAAAGCAGCGAACAAAAGGAAATTTTTATTTGATATGTATGGGTAGCAGAAATTAAGGCCTCTCTTCATCTTGATCAAAACGTAAAGTATACAAGTTTGATTAAGCATAAAATCTCTTAACTGAATCAGAATTGATTGGTTCTGGAAACTCATCACCGTCCATTTTAGTAAGGATCAAAGCTCCTCCAGACAATGCCTTCTTGACGACGAACGGGCCCTCCCAGTTGGGGGCAAATTTTCCTTGAGCTTCTTCTTGAAAGGGAAAAATCTTTTTCAAGACCAAATCTCCCTCTCTGAACTGGCGTGGTCGGACCTTCTTGTTGTAGGCTCGAGCGATCCTCTTTTGGTAGCATTGACTATGGCATAGAGCAGTCAAACGCTTCTCATCAATCAAGCACAGTTGCTCGTGTCTTTCTCGGACCCATTCGGCTTCTTCAAGTTCGGCTTCCATGAGGATCCTCAGCGACGGGATCTCAACTTCGATGGGGAGAACAGCTTCCATCCCATAGACGAGAGAATAGAGGGTTGCCCCAGTCGAGGTTCGGATTGAAGTGCGGTAAGCCATGAGTGCTAACGGCAGCAAATCATGCCAATCTTTATAATTAGTAGACATCTTCCGTATGATTGTCTTGACGTTCTTGTTGGCTGCTTCGACTGCTCTGTTCATCTTAGGACGGTAAGGTGCTGAATGCCTGTG
Organism: Hydrangea macrophylla; assembly: GCA_033977485.1. Taxonomy (NCBI): domain Eukaryota; kingdom Viridiplantae; phylum Streptophyta; class Magnoliopsida; order Cornales; family Hydrangeaceae; genus Hydrangea; species Hydrangea macrophylla. The sequence goes on along the minus strand of CM066998.1, from coordinate 2,031,147 downwards.
AGTAATCTGGAACTGCTGGCAGAGTTCATTCATCATGTCATTGTTGAGATTCCTAGCATTATCTGAGATGAGGGATTCTGGGAGACCGTACCGGTACATGATGTTTCTCTTGACGAACCTGGCGATGACTTCATTGGTTACCCTAGTGTAGGATTCGGCCTCGACCCATTTTGTGAAGTAGTCGATGGCTACCAGGATAAAACAGTGACCATTAGACGCCTTCGGTGTGATGGGTCCGATGACGTCCATTCCCCACATAGAAAAATGCCATGTAGTGGTCCTGGAATGCAGATCCCTTGGTGGTGCATGTATCCGATCAGCATGGATCTGACATTGATGACACCTTTTCACAAATTTGGCACAGTCATTGTCCATGGTTATCCAGAAGTAGCCTATTCTCATTATTTTCTTGGCGAGCATGAGGCCACTCATGTGTGGGCCGCAAACTTCACCGTGTACCTTCTCTATTAAGTAGTTGGCTTCAGGTGCCGCTACACATGTAAGTAGTCCCAAGTGATTGCTCCATTTGTATAGGGTCTTGCCACTGAGAAAGAACTGCGAAGCGAGCTTTCGGAGGGTACGTCGTTCTCCCAGATTAGCAGTAGGAGGGTACTCTTGTTTCTCCAGAAAGTTCATGATGTCATGGTACCATGGCTCACCGTCTGTTTCTTCTTCTATGGGATAACAGTAAGCTGGCCTGGACTTTACGTCAATCATTAGAGGAGGGATCTTGTCCATCTTGCAGACCCTGATCATGGATGCCAAAGTTGCGAGGGCGTCAACGAAATTATTCTAATCTCGAGGAATGTGATTGAACTCGATGTAGTCAAAGTATTTACACAAGTCGACCAGACATCTTCTATATGGGATAAGCTTGGCATCCCTCGTAGCGTATTCTTCAGTGGACTGCTTGATGACAAGTTCAGAATCTCCAAAAACTACGATCCTGCGAATGTCCATGTCCAGAGCCAATCTCAGGCCTAAGATGCACGCTTCATACTCGGAGATGTTGTTGGTTGGATCGAAGCCTAGCTTGCTACAAACGGGAAAGTGCATTCTGTCTTCCGATACAACAACTGCCCCTGCCCCAGCTCCTTTGCTATTAGAGGCTCCGTCTAAGTACATTTGCCAACCTTCAAAGCATTCACTGTCATTCTTACTGGTAGCAAATAAGATAGCCTCGTCTGGGAAAGAAGTATTTATTGGCTCATAGCTGTCGATCGAAGTCTCCGCTGTCGAATTCCGTTAGTAGCATCTGCCATTTTGAGATCTTCCCGGTCAGCACTGGTTTCTCGAAGATGTACTTGAGTAGGTCCATCCGGGCAATCAGGCATATGGTGTAGCTGAGCAAATAATGACGAAGTCTGGTGGCGGCCCAAGCGAGAGCACAACAGGTTCGTTCTAGCACGGAGTATCGGGATTCATAGTCTGTGAACCTCTTGCTCAGATAGTAGATGGCACGTTCCTTTCGTCCGGACGCATCGTGCTGGCCTAGTACACATCCTATTGAGTGGTCCAAGACCGACAAGTAGAGCAACAAAGGACGTCCCGGCTTTGGCGGGACTAGCACGGGTGGGTTTAGGAGGTACTTCTTGATCATATCAAAGGCAACCTGGCAGTCCTCATTCCACTTCTTGTCAGAATCTTTACGGAGTAACTTGAAGATCGGCTCACACTTGTCTGCAAGCTGTGAGATGAAACGGCTAATGAAGTTGATTCGTCCCAGGAATCCTTGGATTTCCTTTTCCTTCGTAGGAGCAGGCATTTCAGTAATGGCCTTAATTTTCCCAGGGTCAATCTTAATGCCATGTCGGCTGACCATGAATCCCAATAACTTTCCCGAGAGGACGCCGAAAGCGCACTTGGCCGGGTTCAGCTTGAGCTTGTACTTCCTAAGGCAATCGAAGTGCTTTTTGAGATCGGAGAGGTGTTCCGTTGTCTTCTGAGACTTTATGATCATGTCATCGACATAGACCTCCAGTTCTTGATGCATCATGTCATGGAAGAGAGTAGTCATGGCCCTCTGATAGGTTGCCCCGGTGTTCTTAAGGCCAAATGGCATAACTCGATAGCAGAATGTGCCCCAAGGTGTTATGAAAGCCGTCTTCTCCCTGTCTTCCTCATCTAGGAGGATCTGATTGTCACCAGAAAACCCATCCATGAAGGAATAGATCTCGTTTCCGGCTGTATTGTCAACCAGTATATGAATATTTGGCAGAGGGAAGTCATCCTTCGGGCTCGCCTTGTTGAGATCCCTGTAATCGACACAAACTCTGACTTTGCCGTCCTTCTTAGGCACCGGTACCACGTTTTCTAGCCATGTTGGATAGTTCACGACCATGATGAAGTTGACCTCGAACTGCTTGATTACTTCCTCCTTTACCTTGAGGCTCCATTCGGGCTTTAGTTTCCTCAATTTTTGCTTGATGGGCCTGAATTCTGGCTTGATGGCGAGCTTATACGTGACGATGCTGGTGGCCAGTCCAGGCATATCTTGGTATGACCAGGCAAAGACATCCTGGTATTCCTTCAGGAATTGAAACAACTCCTATTTATGCCCTTGTGATAATTGATGGACGATTTTCAGTTCTCGAGGACTTTCGATGGTCCCGATGTCGATAGTATCGGTTTCTTCCAAGTTAGGTTTCGGTTTATCCTCGAGTTCTAAAATCAATCTTTCAAGTTCGTGGGGTACTTCCTCGTCGAAATCAAAATCTTCTTCTATACCCATGAGATTAGAGTCTATTTCTGTATTAAAATCATGCTAAGCTTTATCAAGTTGTGTGATATCTGGTTGATTAGTGGATTCAATCACAGGTTCCCTGAAATTAGTTTTGACAAAAAGAGAAAAGGATACAAAATTCAGAGAGAGAATTGCATTGAAACAATAGTGAACTAGCATTTCATTCAAAAACATAAAAGATAGAAAGCCTTTACAAGTGTCGAATCAATTTTTCACTTGACCAGCTTAAGTCAAGTGAAAACTTTACATATGTCCCTATCATTTTACCAAAATTCCCTGTTCTTTGGCAACAAGCGAATCTCCCAGTTGTTCAAGGTCTCGCCCAGCTCAACTCGGCGGATGGTAGGCGGAGAAATGACCTCTTGATTGGCCATCACGAAGATCTCCTCTTCAAATAATGCTTGGATGCTGCCCATTGGGACCACAGAAGTCCAATCTATGGTCTGGGCAGGGGCCATAACCTCAGCAGGATATGGAAAAGTCTTTCGTATGTGGGGGATGACCCCTTCAGTGATGAGACCAAACTTTTGGCCCTTCCAGAATTTCTTCTTATACCCGAGGCCACGGGTGTTGTTCTGAGTTGGTGGATCGACTGGCTCTGTCCGCCCTTGGTTTAGTCTCCCCAGGCCCTTCCCTGGCTGATAGCCATTTGCCTTAAGTTTGCTGGCTATGTTGACATGAGCTTTGAAGTATGACAGCTTCCTCTCTACCTTTTCCTCTTGTGCATAGGTGGTACATGATAACTCAGAGATTTGGTATGCAGCAGGCTCAACCTTTCCACTTGCACTGATGTGTGGGATCGAGGGTTCTCCGAATATTGCGTATTCTTTTTCACCATGGACGATGATCAGAAACCCCCCGATCGCATATTTAACATTTTTGTGTAGAGTGGAGGGTACTGCCCCAGCTGGGTGGATCCATGGTCGGCCGAGGAGCATGTTGTAAGAGGCAGGGATGTCCAAGATTTGGAATGTGACCTGGAATTCATAGGGTCCAACCTCGACTGGAAGGTCTATAAATCCGAAGGTTTCCCTGCGGGCTCCATCAAAACCTCGGACGATCGTGTTAGACCTTCTAATTCGCGTCTGATCGATGCCCATTTTTTCGATTGTGACCAAAGGGCAAACATTGACCGCAGATCCATTATCGACGAGTACCTGGTTAAGCATCATACCCGAGCATTTTACTACAAGGTGTAGGGCCTTGTTATGACCAGTCCCTTCGGGTCCAATCTCGTCATCGGAGAAAGAGATCATGTTGGCGGCCGAGATGTTACCCACGATCTCTGCAAGCTAGTCACTTGAAATATAGTTAGTGACATGAGCCTCGTTGAGTACCTTCAAGAGGGCATTACGGTGAGTCTCGGAGGTCAGTAGCAGAGATAGTATCGAAATCTGGGCAGGGGATTTGCTTAGCTGTTCAATGATCTTATATTCGCTACGCCTAAGCATTTTCAAGAATTCTTCTGCTTCTTTGTTAGAGACGGTTTGCTTGATTGGGCCGTCAGTTCGGACCTGTTCGCCTTGATCGACAAACCTTCCTGTATTTGAGATTTCATCAACATCTGCTTGACTTGGGATGTGATACACCCATGGGATGGCATGGGAGTCCTCCACCGGAGGCTGGATGATGGACTGCGGGGCGTAGAGGATGATGGGAGCCGATGGTACTAGTGCTGAGAATACCTCTAGTACCGTCGTCACTAGAGAAGGATGTGGCTCAGTTGCCTTTTGGATTTTTACTCGAGGAGCAGTTGGAGGTGCAAACGTGAGAGAGAGGGAATGCACATAGATGGGCCCAGTCGCCCTTTAGATTGTTGGTATGGGAACAGTTGAAGCTGGTACAAAAACGGGAGGAAGAGAGCTTGTTGGTGCAGAGTTCATATTGAGGTCTGAGAACCCCTTTTCCAGGTTCACCGGGATCGAACCACCGACCCATCTTGGCGGGGGATTCTGAGTGACTGACATGGCCACCTCTTCATATTTGACAGTCACCACATTGATAGTTGGTGCCGTGTCTCCATGCTGAGGGAGTGGGTTGCTAGCCACATTGGCGAGTGGCTCCGATGGTTTGACAGTTATCCTCACCTCGTCGATCAGATCTTGGATTTTATGCTTCAATGCGAAGCAATCATCTGTTGAGTGCCCGATCATTCCAGAATGGAATTCACAACGTCGGTTAAGATCATACGTCTTCGGGAGGGGGTCTGGAGTTCGCCCCACAGGGATTACCGCAATGGCTCTCTGGGCAGCAACTTCCCCAGAATGGAGCTTGGCGATTCTGCCAGTGGCGAGAATTTTTTATTTCTATCCAGCGGCTTCCTCTGGAAGTTTGAGTTCGGGAACTGTTGCGGCGGTACCGACCTGTAACCTTGGTTTTGAGGTACGGGGGGCCGTGGCAGACCCTAGGTTATTTGTTGTACCATTGGCTGCTGGTATAGAGGTAAGGCCTGTTGGTACATGGGAAGAGGCATAACAGGCTGCTGGATATAGTTTACAGGAGCGAACTGCGAGGCATTCGGGTAGATGACTGTGAACTCATTTTCCTTTTCAGCCTTCCTATTATAGGAGGTACCAATCTGACTTTGGTCCACAGTATCCTTTATCTTTCCAGACTGCAGGCCGTCTTCTACCATTTCCCCATGTCTGATGAGTTCAGCAAATGATCGACCAACCACCGAGATAAGTCGTTCGTAGTATGGGCACTGTTGGGCATGTATGAATGCCTTTACCATCTCGGAATCGTCCATTGGGGGGTACACCTGGGATCCGACCTCCCTCCAACGATGGACATATTCCCGGAAAGACTCGTTCGTCTTCTTATAAATTTTCTGCAATGAGTATCTATCCGGTGCTACGTCGGCGTTGTACCAGTACTGCTGGAAGAAGGTCTTCGTGAGGTCTTCCCAAGTGGAGACCTTGGAATTCTCAAGGCGTATATACCACCGAAGAGCCAGTCCTACGAGACTTTTTTGGAAGAGGTGGACTCGTAGTCCTTCATTTTCAGCGTACTCGCCCAGTTCGCCGATGTATACCCTGAGATGGATGAACGGGTCTCCAAACCCTTTATATGTGGTAAACAGGAGCATCTTGAATTTGGCCGGGAATACGATTCCCGGAGTGGCAGACAGATCTGCGAGAGACATCCCTCCTTGGGAATCGAACCCCTGTGTAATACCTGTAATTTCTCTACGTGCAATAATAGGAGTTTAATGAATTTCTATATCTGGTCTATTATTATATTATTATTTTATTTGTGTGACTGTATCAGTGTAATGTAATTACTAATTAGACTATAATCACTGCACCGACTCGACCGTAATTAGAATTAACTTAGTCCTGTACCTGGACCCGGACATCAGAAATAATACCCGTCTGCACGTAAACCGAGATCGACACGCATAACGAGGAACTTATGCACACAAACTGAGAAAGTAGCATGAAACCCGAGGTGGGCCCCACCATGGCCGGCCACATGGCAGCCCATGCAACTCTCAAGACACATGTCACCCTCTTCCATGACACTTGTCCACCCATTGGACACTTGTCCACCACTTTGACACATGTCAATGCATGCACCCCATGCACATTGACACCTAGCACATGCAAGACTCTATATAAGCATGCATATACTCTTCCATACCATTTTTGGGCCATTACAATCTGCATGAAGAGAGGGAGCTAGGAGATGAACTCCATGGTGGGATGAAGGAAGTTAGAAGAAGAAGAAGTCTCCACCATTGGAGGTTGTGTTCAAGCTTCCTAAGCTCAAATCCAAAGCCCAAGCTCAATTTCAAGTTTAAGTGAGTATTCTAACTCACTTTAGAACCTATGTAGTATGTAGTAATGTTTATTATGTGCTTGATGTTGATAGTTTGAGAGATCCATGCCATGCAAGATAAATTTTCAAATCTGGGAAGCAGAAACTTCCAGTAGAGTGTTGTTTAGTAAAACAAACATTTTGAGCAGTACACAAATGGTAATGAGGCTAGGTTTTTTTGTGGAGAAAGCTAACTCATTTATCTACAAATAACTCTTCTATATCTCAGTCTGAAAATCACTTCTTCATAGGTGAAATGTACATGCAACGAAGTACTTTAAATCTGAGAAACAGAAACCTCCAGCAGAATGTAGTTTAGTAAAATGAGTGTTTCAAGCAGCTCCGAAATCTGAATTAAGCTAGGTTTTTTTTGTGGAGAAAGATAACTCATTTATATACAAATAACTCTTCTATAGCTCAGTCTGAAAATCAATTCTTCATAGGTGAAATGTACATGCAACGAAGTACTTTAAATCTGAGAAACATAAACCTCCAGTAGAATGTAGTTTAGTAAAATGAGTGTTTCAAGCAGCTCCGAAATCTAAATTAAGCTAGGTGTTTTTGTGGATAAAGATAACTCATTTATCTACAAATAACTCTTCTATAGCCTGGTCTAAAAATAACTTCATGATAGGTGAAATGCACATGCAACGCAGTACTATAAATCTGGGACAGAGCAGTCCGAAAATATAGAAATGTCTAAGTAAAATAAATATTTTGAGTAGCTCAAAAATGCAATTGAAGCTAGATTTTTTGTACATGAAGCTAATCCAATTATCTACAATGTTCTAGTTTTGAGTTTGATCTACAAATCAATTTATCATGCCCAAATAAATCATATCAATTCAGTCGATATAGTAAAATTAAGTTCTGGCAGATTGTATAACTACTTGTATGATGTGTTTATTAATGATGCTTGCTTTCCGGTACCTATGTGGTTATGGATATCTTGTGCTATGGTAGTGCTATCGCGTATATGAGTATGTTAAGGGTTTCATCTATATGGTTATTGATATCAAATCCATGTTATAGATCCACGAGCTACATGCTAGGTTTCCGTTGTTATAAATATAGTGTGATGACCATAGAGAGTTCATACCCAAGCTATAAGTATGTTGTATGGCATGATTATTGCGTTAATAGTGATTGGATAGGTTTCCATTGTAAGTATATTACGACACAAAACAGGATGACGGATGCATAAACGTAGCTTTGAAAGTATATTCAGAAGTCCTTTAATGAACTAAATTCCGAAATGAGTGACGAATGCACGGTGGGGAAAACGTAAGGGTCGGTTGTGCTATGTTAGAAGCAAATTATGGTATGGATAATTGTCAGATAGGTAATCTGGGCAGCGGAGATCAGGATAGTAAGAAAAAGGGATGTGTTGTTGAGTTGTGAAGTGGTGATTCTTTGTGTAAAGACTCCTTTCGGTTCTTTGTGACGAAATGGATGTTCTTGTACTCCGTAACGCTTTTGGTTCTTCGTGACGAAGCGGTGATTCTTTGAGTAAAGACTCCTTTCAGTTCTTCGTGACGAAATGGATGTTCTTGTACTCCGTAACGCTTTCGGTTCTTCGTGACGAAGCGGTGATTCTGTGAGTAAAGACTCCTTTCGGTTCTTCGTGACGAAATGGATGTTCTTGTACTCTGTAACGCTTTTGGTTCTTCGTGACGAAGCGGTGATTCTTTGAGTAAAGACTCCTTTTGGTTCTTCATGACGAAATGGATGTTCTGGTACTCCGTAACTCTTTCGGTTCTTCGTGACGAAGCAGTGATTCTTTGAGTAAAGACTCCTTTCGGTTCTTCGTGACGAAATGGATGTTCTTATACTCCGTAACACTTCGGTTCTTTGTGACGAAGTGGTTGATGAAAGATGAAGTGGTTGATGAAAGGTGAAGTGGTTGATGAAAGATGGTTTGGTTAGCAAGAGACACTTTGGGTTTGTAAATGATGTCGGATGTTAGAAATGAATGGTAGTGGCATTAAGAATGTCTAGACAAGTCTCTTGAATTGTTTGTATTCCTATCGAATACGTAGTCGGGTACGCTACTAGTTATAATTCGACGGTGAGAACGTAAAGATCCTAAAAGATATGTTGAAAGGTAGTAAATGTATTCCTATTGTGTTTTACTATATACGTTCCATTTGATTTAGCTTACTCACTCAGCTTTCATAAGCTGACGACGTTCATGTCGCTGGAGATTCCCATGTCCAGCTTATCCAGGTAACGAGTACACGGGTTATTATGCTACGCAAGCGGAGAACGTGGAGGAAGAGTACACCGAAGATGGCTATGGTTATGCTAGTTAGAGAGAAGACTAGCAGTTATCCTCTGTAAATGTTTTGATTATAACCAGAAGACTTAGCATATATTTTGTAATAGTTTTGTAAGGCCGAAAGCCATAAGACTCTGATGTATTTATAATGATGTATTAACTAGCTGGTACTTTGACTTCTCTTTGTAATATATTCCAGTAAGTAAATGATGGAGTTATCCTATTATTATATCGTTTAGTTATTATTATTTGGTCATGGACAATTCGGCACTGCAACCAGTCACGCGCCTCAGGGTCCAAGATGAAAATTTAAAATTTTTCCATATTTTGGCTACGCCGGGGCGTGACACCCTGCATGGTTTTGAGGGCACTCTCCAAGCGTTTGATTTGTTGTGCCATGGAGTTTGTTTACTCGAGTCTCCTTAATCTTTCCTCTTTGGCATAATTGTCAACTCCTCCGCTGACAGTGATTGTCGGCATGGGAGGGGTTGTGAACTGATTTGGTGCATGAGGAGGAATGGGCGGCGGGGCCTGGAATGATGTTGTTACTAGAGGTACCTCAACATATACATAGCCAGTTGGTGTGGGTGGCTGGTTATGGCCGTCAGATTGCCCTGATGTATTTGGTATGGCAGTGTTGTTGAGTGGAACCTGGCCGGCTCCCGCGGGGAGTTGAGTGGCTAAATGTCTGACCATAGCAAACAGACCATCGATCTATTGCTGAAAACTCGTGTGATCAGGGTTTTGAGTGTTGCCTATAGCCACATTCTGATTTGCTTCGATGTCGCTCATATTTTGTTGCTGTCTTCAGAGGTATCCTCTAGTCAGGATAGGGCTACGAACACAATCTTCCAGTATCCTCGAAATTTTGAACTATTGAGCACCACCTTGAAAGCAGGATGATAATAGTTTAGAGCATATATACTTATTGAGATTTTGTGATTATAATCTATGCAACTGTGGTTTTATTAGCTCGTTTTTTTTTTTTTTTTTTTTTTTATGACATGTTAGAAAGTTCCCAAGTCCATTTAGGCAAGTAAAAATTTGGACTCCCAAGAATTCAAGAAAATTCAAACATTTTATTAAGATAGATTGGTTAAAAAAGAACCAGATTTCATTACATAGGCCACCTACTCGATTACAAAGATTTTTCGGCTAGGGACACTAAGCCTAAAACATCCCAGACGTAATCACTAGCAGTCTTAAAGCCTGCTTGGGTTGAACTGAAATCGCCCTGGGCAATGTTCACGGTTAGGCTCTTGATTTCGTTCAGAACGCCCATCAGATTGTCTTTATTGGAGATTTCAAGGTCAAGTTCGTCTATTAATGCGTCGATCCTTGACTTGGCCTCGGTGGAAATGAAGTATTCCAGTTTGCTAATCGTTGTGTGGGCATTTTGAAGATTGGTTTGTGCCTGGTTCCTTTCTCCTTCGGCATGATTGAGGAGGGCCCTGAGTTGGTCCCTTTCCATTTCGACTTGTGCTTTAGCCATCCCCTCATGCTCGAGGGCGACCCTGGGTTGATCCCTTTCCATTTCAACTTGGGTTATGCTAATTCCCTCATGATTGAGGGCCTCCGTGAGTTTTTCGATGTGGTCCTCGATCCTTGAACCACCTGTTCTGGGCTTTCTTGAGCTAATAGTTGGCAGCATTCTGAGCAGTTGTTGCATCCACCCAATATATGCGGGGTCTACACTGATATGGCAATCTTTGAGGGCCTTATTATCAAAGATGATTTGGTACCAATGCCGCAATACTTCGTCGTATCGTTCTCTTGACACAAGAGAATTGTAGCCAAAGTAGAAAAGGGACTCATCCTCTATTATTGGGATTCGTTGATAATGGCCGAGCTGTCTGAGAACCCGTGTGGGCATGTAGGGTGCCACACCCGAAAGACCGATTAATGGAATGAACGAGAGAGTGCCAGTTTGGAGTCGGATTGACACGGGGGAGGACCACCCCAAAAACCACTGAATATTATACTCCTCTAGTTGAGTCAGATGCTCGAACCATTCTTCTTTCCCTTGAATAGGAAATGGCCATCGGCCCAGTGGGGTGATGATATCGACGATCATGAAGCTCTGGATTGGGACCAAATCTGGTAGCTTGATGAGATGAGATTGTATCCAGATCTGTAACAACCCAGTGCTAGCCACGAAGAAACCCTTACCTTCGTTCTTGCAAAAAGATAAGGTCCGTATGGTTTTAGCTAGTATCGTCGGGATAAAAGTATGGCCATTTTGGATCTGAGCAAGATCCCCAATCAGAGTCATGTCAATCTTTCTGTCCTTCCGAGGGAACAATAGGTGGCCTAGGAGACACAAAGCAAGAACCCATAGACGTTTATTCTGCCAATCTGAACGTGTGCAGTAGAAGCTATATCTGTCATATCCCCTAGAAGACATGAACCCATTGGTGAGAAAGTCAATAGAGAGTCGTGAGAAGTCCCCACCTGCTGCTTCCGTCAATACATCCTTCTTTATTCCCAAGAACTCTGATATCTTGTCTTTTCTGGTCTGGAAATTTGGCAGTACGGGGTCCTTGGAAATAGCTAGTTTCAATAAACCAGCATACTCTTCGAGAGTCGGTGTGAGCTCCTGTTCCCCGAAACGGAAAACCAATGTCTCTAGATCCCAGAAAGTAACTAAGGTCTTAAACAGATGGCAGTCAATCTTGACTTTAAGTAGCAAACCCAAGTACCCAAAATAGCCTTTGAATGCTTTCGACTCTTCTACGGAGAGCCTATAATACCAATGGGTTAGCTGAGCGCTTGCCTTTGTAATGAAATCTAGCCTTGGGATTTGGTTTGCCATTTTGAAAGTGGTAACTTGTTCTTTGATTTGAAATTTAACGAGCTGAGAAATGAAAACCAACACTCATTTAGATATAGTCACCACCTTTTTTTTAATTTTTTGTTTTATGACAAGGAAAAAAACCAAACGACAAAAAAGGTAATTTACAAATGCAAGTGAGTGGAATGCGACCGTGTGGGGAGGGTTTACATCTAATGCAATCTTAATTTGGGTCCGGTTCCCGAACCTTCAAACCTCCGGCGTCGTAGCACCTTCTCAGGTTGGTGGTTCGAGCGGAGGAACTTTCGGTACTGGTACCGGCGGTACTACCGCAACGGCCATGCCACTTACTAATCCTCCTATCTAATCGTAAAGGGTTTTTTTTTCATAACCGGGTTATGTCATGCTTGATGATAGTGTTTGTGTGTATGGCATTGGCCTTGCGAATTCATTGGCATTGGCCTTGCAATTTATTTTTCTTGTATCGAATGATGAGTACCTAACAAATATGTATATAAATATGTACGAAGAAAGTGAAAAAAAAAAAAAATGTCTTCCCTAATAAAATGTCCCATTAGAAAAAAATTAATAAAATGACGGCTTGAGTCCTCTAAGGGTGTCCCCAGCAGAGTCGCCAGCTGTCGCGCCCGCCCCGAAAGTGGGGGGCGGTCCCCTCGAGGATCACGAGTGTTTATGCCGACAAAGGTGAAGAAGTGTGTGAAAGTGCGTGAACGTGAGAGTAGGGCCAAGTAAAAGTTTTCAGAGTCGCCACCTAACTTGTTTCGGGAGTTAGGTCCCCTGCATAAACAATCGACGCATCTTTGACTTTTTGAATAAAATAGTTCGAGGAAAGTGGGCCCCTTAAAAGTGTGAGTCTTGATAGTCGTGTGAAACCAGAGTTCTTGAGATGGGTTCGGGAACTCGATTATGTCGAGGGAAGGTATTAGGCACCCTCGAGCATCCATGACACACGGTTGCCCATTTTACTAATTTTATAGAACATGGGGGGATATTATTTTATAAGAAAACAAGTTTTCTTTGAAGGAAATAGGAAAAGCGGGCAATTCTACGGTCGTACCCTAATAAGGGTTGTATGTGTATCTCGACACGAGATTTGTAAAAAAAAAGTTTTAAGCACGCATATCTCGACACGAGATAGGTGAAAGAAAAATCTTCATGGCCGCACCCTAATCAGGGTTGCATACGTATCTCAATATGAGAGTCAGGCTGTACGTAGTTCTTGCTCTGTGTATGTGTGTGAGTGCTTGGTCGATCTAGACCGTGAGTGTGTAAAATAAAATTTTGAGCAAAGTCGATGTAGCTAGGAACTTTAATCTGTACGGTGTAGTCCTAGACTTTTAAGCTTTTAAGAAAGTAGTGAGTTATGAGAAAGTGTTTTGAGTAAAAGTCGGAGTAAATCGACGTGCGATGAGTTTTTTTGTATTTTTTGTTTTTATGAATTTTTTTGTTTTATGTGCCGGAAGTAAGGGTCGGTGCCCATTGCGAATGGAGAGAAGTATCAATTTTTTGTGTTCTCTAATTTTTATCAACGAATATCTATAACAAGAGACAAAATGCAGCCGGGTGGGTCATTAGATCTCCTTCCGACTGAAGCAGAATATAAAGTCCAATCGGGTGGAGTTCGAGGCCTCTTTCCGATTGGCGCAGGATATAGTAGTTTGATAAAGTTCAGCCGGGGGGTCATAAGATCTCCTTCCGGCTGACGTAGGATATAAAGTCCAATCGGGTGGAGTTTGAAGGTCTCCTTCCGACTGGCGCATGATATAACAGTTTGATAAAGTTCAGCCGGGTGGGTCATTAGATCTCCTTCCGGCTGACGCAGGATATAAAGTCCAATCGGGTGGAGTTCGAAGCCTCCTTCCGACTGGCGCAGGATATAGCGGTTTGATAAAGTTCAGCCGGGTGGGTCATTAGATCTCCTTCCGGTTGACGCAGGATATAAAGTCCAATCGGGTGGAGTTCGAGGGTCTCTTTCCGACTGGCAAAAAGAAGGCGGAATATCCGACTAGTGGATTTATAGGGAAACCACACCACCCAAGCATATAAGTAAATAAAAGAAAAGGAAAAGGCGGACTATCCGACCAGTGGATTTATAGGGAGTCCCAGACCACTAAAAGCATATAAGTAAATAAAAGAAAAGAAAGAGGCGGGATATCCGACCAGTGGATTTATAGGGAGCCCAGACCACTAAGAAAAGTAGAGTAGTAAAAAGCATAAATTAATGATTCTAACAGTTCTAGTCCAAGTATTTATTACTTATTCATTTATTTATTTTTTCTTTTGTATTTCTTCTCTTTTTTTATTTTCTTTTTTTAAGCAAAATGATACATTATATACATATATAAATATTTTTTTAGTAAAGCGTTTTTTTTTCTTTCTAAACAAAAAAAGGGTTTGTACATCTTGATTCTCCCGAATAATTAACAGTACGTTGGTACCAAAAGTGGTGTCAAAAAATGACTTGAAATTGATGAACGACAATACAACAAAACACCAAAATGTGCCATGGTAGTTTCCCAGCAAACCCAATAAAACTTAAATCATTTTTTTTCTTAAGACGGGCAAGTGCCAACACATGCAATGTAATGCACAAAAATTAAACCAAAACAAAAATAAATAAAAAAAAAATGCTCACACAAAAAAAGAAAAAATTAATAAAATAAAACACACAAGGACACGAGAAAAAAAAAAAAAAAACAAACCAAGTCTTGGACCCACGGTTTGGCATCCTTGACACATTTTTTTTTTTATCTTAGACTAGCTAGTGTTTGCTTGTAATTTGCTCGGGCGTGCCAGAACCAACGGTGGTTCGGTGTGTGTATGTGCAAACTAATTTCCTATATTGCTTGAGTGAGTGATACTCAAGGCTTGGTGAATCTTAACTTCTAAACAAGGGTGATTGTGTGTAGTGAGTAGGAAAGTACCCTCACTAAAAGTCCTTTAGCAGTATTGAAGCGCACAAGCTAAAAAGTGCAAGTTTAACAGGTAAACAAAATCACAAACGGTTTAATAAAAAGAGACTTTTATTAAATGCTTGGAAAGATTAAAACAGATCTTAGGATCACACCAGAAAAGGTTGGATATTCAAAAGAACAAAAGAAGAAAAATAATAACAATAGGATAGACCTAGTTGCTACTAAAGTTGAGAAAAAACAAAGACTTGAAGAAAGTGCTCTGAATGCTTCGAATGTGCTGAGTGCTGAATGATGTTGTATGCTGTTTTCGAAAGAGACGCGGAGTCCCTTGCTTGGAGGGCCTGCCTCAATATTTATAGCGGCCAAGGTTGATTTCTATTTGGACTATGATTCCTTCCTTATCAAGAACTTGATTGCATCAATCCCTTTAATTTAGGGATCAGACGCATCAATCCAGCTGGCAACGAACAATCCCTTTCCTAAACGGACTCTTGTTTCTAAAACTCTTGAAGGTGATGTCATCCTGCCAGCTGTGAACAGCACCGCCTTCCTTTCATCAATCGGCCTCATCATTGCTCCTCCTGGATAAACCGGGCTCAATCAGCTTCCATGCCCGATCATCTTTCATTCAACCGCCCATAGCCAATCGGACTTAGATTCTGACTTTACCTCTCTTCATTACGCATTGTCTGACTGGCTATACTGCTGCTACTTTCCACCATCGGGCTTTCAACATGATAAGTTATGTTTTCCCATAGCCCATCGGGCTACACTTGTCACACCAACCGGCCTTAACCCAATCATTGGTCTTATGTCTGTACTTGAGCCCGGTAAGTCATTCACTCCTTAGCCCGACCTCTCCTCTAACATAAATCGGACTCAAAACCCATTGACGGTTTTTGGGTGCAAACAATTGCCCCCCAAAAGGTCATATCAAACATCCCGCCTTGATTGATGTGACGTTTTGAATTTTAAACTGGCCACGCGTCAAGCCTGCAACAACTTGTCAGATTATGGAGAATCCCACCAGTCACTCCACATTTAATGCGCCATGATGGCGTCGTGATATTTAAATATCGCCCAACTTTCGAAACTCCATACAACCTATTGGCATTCTTACTCTTTCTACACTTCAAGCAGAACACAGAGCTTCTCTCTCTAGAACCTCCATCTTTTCCGGCGGCCTATTTCTTTCTACAGATGGCTCCTAAGACTGCTCCGGCTACCACAAAAAGCAAGAAATCCTTCGTAGACGCTCCACCACCACAAAATCGATGCAGAGAAGTTAGGGCTTTGGCCAAAGCTCACGCCGCAGACATATCCACAGAGTACCTTACCCCCTACAGCTCTTCCGATGGTTCTCCCGCTGCCCCAGGCTTAGGCGCGGTGTTTCTTGGCCACCCTCCAGCGGCTTTTCTTCCTTTCTTCTCTCCCGTAGGAAACGAAGAATTCCTACAAGTCCCTGCTCACTGGCATAAGGTCCAGACTGCTAACCAACCCATTCGAGGATGGCCGACCCCTGCCGCTGATTAGGACAAATGGGTTACCAGGGTTTCGGCCTCCAAGGCCAGTGTCTGGAAACAAACAGGCATCTACGATGCAATCATGCTCAGCCGGTCTCGAATCGAGATAGACCGACCTCTTCTTCTGTCTGCTTTACTATTCTGGTCCTCGTCTTGCAACGGCTTTCTTTTTCGTTGCGGACCAATGTCTCCCACTGTCAAAGACATCAGCTACCTGCTCGGCCTTCATCCCCACGGCCCAGAGATCATTCTCGGGCTTGACGTTGGGACAGCCAGCTTTGCCTATCCTCAACAGGAAATTGTCAGGGACGGGGCCGTTTCTCATAGGCCGATCACAGCCTTTGGAGGCTTCATTGCTGCCTGCATCGGGGCAGATGATACGGAGGTGTCCGATGCAGAACACACTGCTTTCCTAATCTACTGGCTCAACAAATATCTCTTCTGTTCGGCCTCCCAAGCCATTACCAAAGAATATACAACCTTAGCCTTGGCTCTTGCATCGGGGAAACCTTTAGCCATGGCTACGCTGGTTTGGGCACACTTGGTCAGAGGCATAACAGATTTTGTTCACTCGGGCTTCGGAGCTGGTGGAAGCCCGATGTGGGTGCTCCAATTGTGGCTTCATTCCTACTTTCCCGAATTCCAACCCGCCATCAGCCAATTGGCCGATGTGCCTATCTCCGCCGTTCAGTTTATGAACGTAGCTCCTTCTTCACACTCTTTCGAAGAGTGTTTCACTTTCTTTTACCAAGGTTGCTCCCCTCGGGCTGTCAACCTCTATACCCCATTCTTTTCTCTTTAATTTTCCTCATTCCTTCAGCTCTCTAATAATCCTTCCAACTGGGGTTCGGGCACCCAGTCTACTTACAACGAAATCTTATCTAGCTACTTAGTGGCTAGAGATATTATTTTTAGCCCGAGCATCCCATCAGCCAACAATAAATGTGGGGCCGAATACTACTTTGCTCCTCTATATGCCCGCCAATTCGGGCTTACACAACTCGTACCCGTTCCCCCTGGCATTACCGTCAATGTTGATTGGGTTGAATGTGGCCTCATTGTTAATGACGGGCAGGTGAAAAAGATAACAGAGAGGTCAGACCGGCTCAAAGCCGCGTTCAACTTTACACCCTTCTCTGCCCGACCAATAGTATCAGAGGAATTCACCCAGTGGTGGGGTGAACGGGCTCGAAACATATTTTCAAGCACCGCTGCTGAGGCCCTGGTGCCTTTTACTGCTTCATCAGCCATCGAGGCTGATGTATCTATACCAACAACAGCTCCAATCCGGCGTAAGCAAATTGCCAAGAGACCGGCTCACAAACCAGCTCCGGGCAAGGGTCCTTCTCAAAAGAAACAAAAAACAGCATCGGCCTCTGTTCAGGTTTGTTCTTTTCCCTTCGTTTAGTGATTGAGCCCGAATTCCTTTCATTCAGTATTAATCATTTTGTTCTATCATTGCAGCTTGCTGACGAAGACTCAGGAGAGGATCCACTTCCAAATCTTGCTCAAACTCTTCCTCCAACTCTCCCTACATCACCGGCCTCTGCAACGGCTTATCTAGAGCGAGTGGCCGTACGGGTGATGCCACTTCACATCGTGCCTCCTCTAACTCCTTCAAGCGGAGACGAGGACCTTGCTGCCTCCATCCAAGCTCCGGAGCAAGTCGTCCTCTCTTCCAGTACTGAGGACTTGGCCGATGCTGGAGTTACCGTCGAAGCTGCTGGGGGCGAGGTAGACCAAACTGTCCCAACTGAAATTGAAACCGGGCAAGGGGAGACCACCGCGGCCATGGGTCCTGTTCACACAATAGCAGGATCAGTATTGGCCGAGGTCAGTCCTCCTGAAGCATCTGCTACAGAAGCTGGTGATGATAATTTGGGCTCAGTCCCAGGAACTGAAGTCCTGCAGACAACGGTGGCTCCAACGAGCCCAGAGATGGAAATCGGCCACCCTTCGTCTTCACAACCAACACCTTCTCAACCAAGTGAGGCCGATATTCGCGAAGCGATCTCGGCCTCCCTTAGTCCTCAGACCCAGGTATTGCAGTGTTGCTTTATGTTAATTCGTATAATTTCTCTAATAACCCTGCCTGACTGCATCCTCTTGAACAGGCCGATCCCTCAGGTCCAGTGCCAATAATTCCCTTCAACGACTTCTTCTCGGGCCTGGACCTGAGAGCTTTTGACCTTGGTCCCTTGGAGCCCGAAGCGATTTCTCCTTCCCTACTGCAACAAGCCAAGGATCTACTCCTCGGACTGACTAACCAGGAATTTTCCAATCTTCCTGCTGCTGCTGATATTGACACAGCCTTGAACACTCTCATGGCTGATCCCTCTCTCTCAGACGGGCAGCTAGCATTACTCCTGGAGATAAAAGAGAGACTCCCCAGTGCCCGTCTTATGGATAGATCGGCCTTGAAAATTCAAGCTGATGTGGAACTTCACTTGGGCTCCCAGCAGAAGGCATTAGATTTCTTGGAAGGGGCCAAAGCCAAATTTAAAGCAAGGAAGGCCTCTCGGGCTCAGGTTCTAGCAAGGGACTCCTGGCTGCGGAACCGTATTGCTGTACTAAAGGCACAGCTTGCCCAATGTGAGGCCGATGTCATTACTAACAGCGCCGCCCTTGGGAAAATTGATGATGTCCTTTCTTCATTAGGCGGTGATGCCCAGAAGTGCAGCGATCAACTGCAAGCCAGCGTTCCCATATCCCGGGCTTGGGCCCAAAAGCTAGAAAAGGCCAAGAGGGACCGGTCTGGAGCCGTCAAAACCTGGGAGGACTTGAAGGCTAAGCTTAGGAATTTTGGGTCGGCCTAGAGGCCGACTCCTCTTTGTAAAGAATTTTCTTTTTTTTATCATTTTGTAAGTAAGCTGTGCTCAGCCTATCAATACAAAAACACTGTTTATCTACATCATTCGGGCTCAGGCTCATAATTTATCAACTGATCATACTCCAACCCTGGATTAGGTTTATAATCCAGATCAATGGTCTCCCATAACGTTGGATAATAAGACTTTAAATACTGACCATTGATTAACCGAACATGAACAGTTCCATCTAAATCACGCAGCCTATAAGCACCACCTCTTCTGACTTGGTGGACGACAAACGGGCCTTCCCAATTGACCGACCATTTACCATATCGATTATCCTTGTCCCCAATTAGTAACACGGCCTTCCATACCAAATCTTCAGTGCAAAAAGACTTCTCCTTCACCCTCTTGTTATAAGCTCGGGAGGCCCGCTGCTTTTGCACTTTTAATGAATCCAAGGCCGTTAGCCTCATTTCATCAAGCCCTTCCAACTCAGCTATCATAGCCTCCGTATACTCAGCGGGCTCAAGCTAATTCTGTAAAGCTCTTCTAGCCGACCGGACTGTTACTTCCATAGGTAACATCGCGTCATGCCCGTAGGTCAGCATGAACGGTGTAACCCCGATACTTGATCTTTTAGACGTCCGATAGGCCCATAGTGCTTTGGACAAGAGTTTGTCCCATTCCCTAGGATTCTCTACTATCATCTTTTCAATGATCCCCTTAAGTATCTTGTTAGTAGACTCGGCCTGACCATTAGCCTGTGCATAATAGGGCGTAGAATTAAGAATTTTGATTCCCCTACTTTCGGCAAAGGCCGATGTCTCCGTCCCCGTAAACACAGATCCTTGATCGGCCGTAATTGTTTCCAGAAGGCCGAACCTATGGATAATATGTTTTTCAATGAATTTTATGACGGTGGCTTGTGTCACCATTCTACAAGGTATGGCCTCGGCCCACTTGGTGAAGTAGTCCGTTGCCACTAAACAATGCTGGCCTGATGATGGCGGAAGGACCTTTCCAATTAAATCCATCGCCCATCCCCTAAACGGACACGGTTTGATTATGGGTTGCAATTGTTTGGCCGGCACATGCTGGATCGGACCATGCTTCTGACAAGGTTGACAACCCTTGGCATAACTGATACAATCTTTCAACATACCAGGCCAATAATAATTATACCTCCGTAGTAACCATTTCATCTTGGTGCCAGCCTGATGTGCTCCACATATCCCTTCGTGCACCTCGGCCATAACCTGCATGGCCTGCTTCTTCCCTAGACATCTCAAGACAACGTCGTCTCCGATCGATTTCTTAAATAATTCTCCATCAAGTACCACGAATCGGACAGCAAACAATCTAACTTTTCGGTCTACCCTCACATTTGGGTGATTCAGGTATTCAATGATGGGGATT
The DNA here is from genome assembly GCA_033977485.1 of Hydrangea macrophylla. Taxonomy (NCBI): domain Eukaryota; kingdom Viridiplantae; phylum Streptophyta; class Magnoliopsida; order Cornales; family Hydrangeaceae; genus Hydrangea; species Hydrangea macrophylla. The sequence continues at coordinate 2,010,828 of CM066998.1, read as the reverse complement.
CTCCAATCGTCATCCTCCATCAAGACCGAATTGGTAGTAGCGTACCAACCTCTTTTTGCCACGAACGGGAGTGATCAGACATGAACAGTGACTAGTTGGTCTTCTGCACTCTTCTGAGAATGTGAGGCTGATCCTATTTTTGCCAACTTATCGGCCTCAGTATTCGTTGTTCTTGGAATATAGCTCACACTAATGTCGTCAAATGACTCCATGAGTTGAGTAGCAACTGCATGGAACGGGCATAGCTCCCAACTCTTAATCTGAAACTCCCCGGATATCTGTCCGATCACCAATCCTGAGTCTCCCTTTATGTGCACGGACGATGCCCCCATTTCAAGGAGTATTTCAAGTCCGATTATAAGTGCTTCGTACTCGGCCTGATTGTTAGTGCATTTGAAATTAAGCCGAAAAGATATTTTTGTCTTCTTGTACTTGGGTGATAAAATCACCACTCCTGCCCCAGCACCCTCTGCATTTTTGGAACCATCAAAGATCAACGTCCATGGGACCAAGGACGTGCTCAGTACTTTGGGTATTGAAGGCAGTTCCCCCAAATCAGTAGGATCTGGGTGATCGGCCAAGAAATTGGCTATGGCCTGGCCTTTTACCGATTGCTGCGATCGGTATTGGATGGCAAATTCCATCAAGGCCAGGGTCCATTTCCCAATTCGGCCTCGCATAATTGGTCTTGACAACATATATTTTATCACATCAGTTTGACATATGATGTAAGTTGAAACAGGAAGCATATATGTTCTTAACTTTTGTGAAGAAAAATACAAGTCCAAGCATAACTTTTCAATCGGTGCATAACGCTGCTCGATTGGAGTCAAAATTCTACTTAAGTAGTAAACGGCCTGCTCGTTGCCTTGCTCATTATCTTGAGCCAGCATACTACCTATAGAGCAGTCAGAGGCCGATATATACAACTTTAAATACCTACCCTTTTTAGGTGGCATTAACACTGGAGGTGTTGACAGATATTGCTTGATTCCTTCAAAGGCTTGCTGATGGCTGTCTTCCCATTTGAAGTCTTCATCGGTCTTGATCTTCAATAGTGGGGTCCATACTTGGGTCTTCCCTGCACAGTTTGATATGAATCTTCTTAAGAAATTGATCTGCCCCAGCAATCTCTGAAGCTCTTTCTTGTTAGCAGGTGGCTTTGCTGCCTGGATAGCCCGAGCCTTATTTTTATCAATCTCTATCCCCCTTTGATGTACTAAAAACCCTAAAAAGTTCCCTGCTGTAACGCCGAACGCACATTTGAGAGGGTTCATCTTTAGTCCGTGAGCCCGCATTCTTTCAAATGCCTTTTCCAAATCCCTCAAATGATCGGCGTCACCTCTTGATTTTACCACCACATCATCTATGTAAACTTCCATGAACTGTCCAATCATGTCATGGAAGATTGAATTCATTGCCCGTTGATAGGTGGCTCCAGCGTTCTTCAGCCCGAAAGGCATGACAACCCACTCAAAGGTTCCAATTGCCCCCGAGCACCGAAAAGCAGTCTTCGGGACATCCTCTTCGGCGATGTAGATCTGTTTATATCCCGAATGCCCGTCCATAAATGACAAAATTTTGTGTTTAGCGGCCGAGTCGATTAACTGATCGGCCATAGGCATGGGATACTCATCTTTCGGGGTAGCTAGGTTTAAATTCCTGAAGTCAATGCAAACCCTTAGCTTCCCATTCTTCTTTACTACTGGCATTACATTCGAAACCCATTCAACATATCGGGCTGTCCGAATGAAGCCGGCGTTCAGTAGTCTCTCGATTTCTTCTTTCACCTTCAATGTCACCTCTGGTGACATGCGCCGAGGTAGCTGTTTGAACGGCCTAAACCCCGATTTAATTGGTAATCGGTGTTCAACCAGTTCCCTAGATAAACCAGGCATCTCGTCATATTCCCAGGCAAAACAATCTTTGTACTTGTGAAGGAGTGCAATTAGCTCGGCCTGATACTAAGGATCCAGCATCTGACTTACATAAGTAGGTTTGTGCTCTCCTTCCCTGCCTAGGTTGATTTCCAAGAGAGGGTCTTGGACATCGGCCTTGAGATCATCCAACTTCGCCGTGGCCATTTCCAACTCGTGTATTTGAATCTCTTCTTCTCTCGGCGCTTCCTCTTCGTAAATACAATCAGCCAGGTTGATAATTCCGTCACAAGGGCCGATTCCCAACCTTCTATCGGCCAAGAATGCACACCATCTGGCCATGCTGGCCTTCAAGGCCTGCAGCCTCCTTTCTTCAATTATCAGAGTCCCCATGGACCTCTTCGTGTTCAACGATCTGAATCGGCCTTGACTCTTCTGTCCGACTGAGATTATGGAAATATGCTTTGATGTCCGACGAACTTCCTTTAAGGAAGGTCGCTGAATTTGGTCTTCCCATTTTGTTGCACCCTAGCAACTTAACTGGTCCGATGTCATCTTCATATAAAACTACATCGGCCGTCTGCACCCGGGCTACAAATGGCTTAGTGTCTGCCCCTACTACTTCTACCTCATCACCCCTCCAGAAAATCAACAACTGATGGAGTGTGGAGGGGATACAATAATTGGGATGTATCCAGTCTCGGCCTAATAATGCATTGTAGGCCGCCGAAGTTTCCACAATGAAAAAAGCAGTCATGACCGTTTTACTGCCAACGGTCAGCTCAAGTGGTAGGATACCCTTGGTTCTCGAAGGTGCCCCCGTGAAGCTCTGGACATTCATCTCGGTCGGAATTAACTCCAACTCAGACTTTTGCAGGATCCTTAACATAATTTGAGGCATGATGTTAATGGTAGATCCCCCGTCCACAAGAATCCTGTTTATTGGGACGCCTTCGATATGTCCTTTCACATACAAAGGCTTCAGATGCTGGGACATCTGGTGTGTTGGCTTTTCAAACACCACTTTAACCGGTTCAGTCTTCATTCCATCTTCAGTCTGATGTCCTTTCGGCCTCAAGATGGTAATCTTAGGCCGATCGGTCTGATTGTCAGTGGCGTCTACATTTTTACTCGTGGCTTCCACCACTCTAGGCTTAACGGTCTCACCCCCATTCCAACAGATTTCTTCCATCATGGCCGAGTCCTTAGCTGGGCCTTCTACTACATCCCCTTTCATGGTCGATGGCTGGTCCGGCTTGGCTATGAAGGACATAGGTAGGGTGAATACCATGTTGGATGACAAACCTAATGGGATTGTCCCAAATTGTATTGGCGAAAAACTTGAGTCTGACATCATCGGACTCCATCATCTTGTCCAAGGTGACCCCACCTTCTTCCTGTGGTCTTTCCTGTCGGACCTTTTCCTTTGGATGCTCAGTGACAATGCGCATCGCCCTCGAGGTGAGTCCTTGGTTATCGGACACCTTCAGCTCTGTGGGAGTAGGATGGTTTCCAGCCTGACGCTCTCGCTCGGCCTGTCTCATCCTCTGATACCTCCGTTTCTGAGAGTTACTATATTGTGGCCGTGCTGGAAATTTAGAGTGTTCAGCTCTGTGCCACTTTTGATCTTGCACCCAAGGTGGTAGCACCATCCTTGGGCTCCTGCCAGAGGTTGTTTCTTGCATCTGAGGCCCTGGGACCGTCTGGGAACTTTTTGCCCCCAGTAGGCCATATTCGCCTTGGCCTACTCGCTGCGCCAACTGATGTTTTGCTCGCCACTCGGGCTTGGACTGACCTTGCCATGGTATTGACAATCTCTCATGTACAGACCGTCTCGGGCTTGATTCCCGGTGTTCATAGCTTCTCGGCCTCTTGCTCGGGCTCGAGACTTCCTTTCTGACGTCAGCTTTACACCTCGGGCATAAGCCTTGTTCAATGATTTCCAGCTGTCTCCGTAGATCCTCTATCAAATTGTCCGTATTGGATTTGGCCGTTTCTTCCTCGGCCTTTCGGGCTTCTACCTTGCATTCTTGATAGCTCTTTTGGAGGTCATGAATTGTCACCTTCGGCCCATCAGTAGCCGAAACAGCAATTTGCTTACCCTCCCTTTGTTTTGGAACCTCTCCGTCCGACAAGTCTATCTTCAGTCTCGGCCTTGAAAGCTTGGTTAAATCGGGCATAACCATGTTAGTGCCCGTAATCTGAGGAAAAGGATTTGAATCGATCCCCATAGCTTTGTTCGAGAATTTGAAGACTCCCTTCTCTACGTTCTCCTGTATGAAATTACGAAAAACAACATAATTGTTAGTAGAATGCTTCCAAGAATTGTGCCATTTACAGTATTCTTTATTTTTCATGTCATCGGCCTTAGGGATCCGATGACCTTCACTTAGCTTGATCACTTTATCTGCCAACAAGGCATCGAATATTTGATCCGCCATAGTGATATCAAAAGTGTAGTTTTTCCCCGCCTCGAACGCCATTTTCTTTGCAGCCGCGTTGTTGTTTACTGGCTTATTCAAGGCGTTACATACGACAAGCCGTTTGCAAATTAACTCGGCCATATCGCTTTCTACTTCGAGGTCACATTCTGCCAAATGGACCTCGTAATTAGGGTCTTTATAATATGTTCCCTTGGAGGAGTTCTTCTTCTCCTACTCATCCAAAAGAATGCGTTCGTAGCGACCGGCCCGTGTGGCAAGCTCGAATAGGTCACGGAAGTCAGTTCCCTCAAACCTCTTACGAAGTTCGAAAGACATGCCCCCCATGGCCATCTTTGCATACTCTTCCTCAGGCAAAACTGTCTTACATCGATATTTTGCCTCTCGGAAATGGGCTATGTAGGTTTCCATGGTCTCCCCTACTAGTTGCATCATTCTTGACAAATCTGCCAATGACGTCTCGGGCTCAGTCCTATAGAACTGGCTGTGAAATAATTCTTCCATCCCTTGCCCAGTGGGGTGATGATGTCGACGATCATGAAGCTCTGGATTGGGACCAGATCTGGTAGCTTGATGAGATGAGATTGTATCCAGATCTGTAACAACCCAGTGCTAGCCACGAAGAAACCCTTACATTCGTTCTTGCAAAAAGATAAGGTCCGTATGGTTTCAGCTAGTATCATCGGGATAAAAGTATGGCCATTTTGGATCTGAGCAAGATCCCCAATCAGAGTCATGTCAATCTTTCTGTCCTTCCGAGGGAACAATAGGTGGCCTAGGAGACACAAAGCAAGAACCCATAGACGTTTATTCTGCCAATCTGAACGTGTGCAGTAGAAGCTATATCTGTCATATCCCCTAGAAGACATAAACCCATTGGTGAGAAAGTCAATAGAGAGTCGTGAGAAGTCCCCACCTGCTGCTTCCGTCAATACATCCTTCTTTATTCCCAAGAACTCTCATATCTTGTCTTTTCTGGTCTGGAAATTTGGCTGTACGGGGTCCTTGGAAATAGCTAGTTTCAATAAACCAGCATACTCTTCGAGAGTCGGTGTGAGCTCCTGTTCCCCGAAACGGAAAACCAATGTCTCTAGATCCCAGAAAGTAACTAAGGTCTTAAACAGATGGCAGTCAATCTTGACTTTAAGTAGCGAACCCAAGTACCCAAAATAGCCTTTGAATGCTTTCGACTCTTCTACGGAGAGCCTATCATACCAATGGGTTAGCTGAGCGCTTGCCTTTGTAATGAAATCTAGCCTTGGGATTTGGTTTGCCATTTTGAAAGTGGTAACTTGTTCTTTGATTTGAAATTTAACGAGCTGAGAAATGAAAACCAACACTTATTTAGATATAGTCACCACCTTTTTTTTAATTTTTTGTTTTATGACAAGGAAAAAAACCAAACGACAAAAAAGGTAATTTACAAATGCAAGTGAGTGGAATGCGACCGTGTGGGGAGGGTTTACATCTAATGCAATCTTAATTTGGGTCCGGTTCCCAAACCTTCAAACCTCCGACGTCGTAGCACCTTCTCAGGTTGGTGGTTCGAGCGGAGGAACTTTCGGTGCTGGTACCAGCGGTACTACCGCAACGGCCATGCCACTTACTAATCCTCCTATCTAATCGTAAAGGGGTTTTTTTTTTCATAACCGGGTTATGTCATGCTTGATGATAGTGTTTGTGTGTATGGCATTGGCCTTGCAATTTATTTTTCTTGTATCGAATGATGAGTACCTAAAAAATATGTATATAAATATGTACGAAGAAAGTGAAAAAAAAAATGTCTTCCCTAATAAAATGGCCCATTAGAAAAAAATTAATAAAATTACGGCTTGAGTCCTCTAAGGGTGTCCCCAGCAGAGTCGCCAGCTTTCGCGCCCGCCCCGAAAGTGGGGGGCGGTCCCCTCGAGGATCACGAGTGTTTATGCCGACAAAGGTGAAGAAGTGTGTGAAAGTGCGTGAACGTGAGAGTAGGGCCAAGTAAAAGTTTTCAGAGTCGCAACCTAACGTGTTTCGGGAGTTAGGTCCCCTGCATAAACAATCGACGCATCTTTGACTTTTTGAATAAAATAGTTCGAGGAAAGTGGGCCCCTTAAAAGTGTGACTCTTGATAGTCGTGTGAAACCAGAGTTCTTGAGATGGGTTCGGGAACTCGATTATGTCGAGGGAAGGTATTAGGCACCCTCGAGCATCCATGACACACGGTTGCCCATTTTACTAATTTTATAGAACATGGGGGGATATTATTTTATAAGAAAACAAGTTTTCTTTGAAGGAAATAGGAAAAGCGGGCAATGCTACGGTCGTACCCTAATAAGGGTTGTATGTGTATCTCGACACGAGATTTGTAAAAAAAAAGTTTTAAGCACGCGTATCTCGACACGAGATAGGTGAAAGAAAAATCTTCATGGCCGCACCCTAATCAGGGTTGCATACGTATCTCAATATGAGAGTCAGGCTGTACGTAGTTCTTGCTCTGTGTATGTGTGTGAGTGCTTGGTCGATCTAGACCGTGAGTGTGTAAAATAAAATTTTGAGCAAAGTCGATGTAGCTAGGAACTTTAATCTGTACGGTGTAGTCCTAGACTTTTAAGCTTTTAAGAAAGTAGTGAGTTATGAGAAAGTGTTTTGAGTAAAAGTCGGAGTAGATCGACGTGCGATGAGTTTTTTTTGTATTTTTTGTTTTTATGATTTTTTTTGTTTTATGTGCCGGAAGTAAGGGTCGGTGCCCATTGCGAATGGAGAGAAGTATCAATTTTTTGTGTTCTCTAATTTTTATCAACGAATATCTATAACAAGAGACAAAATGCAGCCGGGTGGGTCATTAGATCTCCTTCCGACTGAAGCAGAATATAAAGTCCAATCGGGTGGAGTTCGAGGCCTCTTTCCGATTGGCGCAGGATATAGTAGTTTGATAAAGTTCAGCCGGGGGGTCATAAGATCTCCTTCCGGCTGACGCAGGATATAAAGTCCAATCGGGTGGAGTTTGAAGGTCTCCTTCCGACTGGCGCATGATATAACAGTTTGATAAAGTTCAGCCGGGTGGGTCATTAGATCTCCTTCCGGCTGACGCAGGATATAAAGTCCAATCGGGTGGAGTTCGAAGCCTCCTTCCGACTGGCGCAGGATATAGCGGTTTGATAAAGTTCAGCCGGGTGGGTCATTAGATCTCCTTCCGGTTGACGCAGGATATAAAGTCCAATCGGGTGGAGTTCGAGGGTCTCTTTCCGACTGGCAAAAAGAAGGCGGAATATCCGACTAGTGGATTTATAGGGAAACCACACCACCCAAGCATATAAGTAAATAAAAGAAAAGGAAAAGGCGGACTATCCGACCAGTGGATTTATAGGGAGTCCCAGACCACTAAAAGCATATAAGTAAATAAAAGAAAAGAAAGAGGCGGGATATCCGACCAGTGGATTTATAGGGAGCCCAGACCACTAAGAAAAGTAGAGTAGTAAAAAAGCATAAATTAATGATTCTAACAGCTCTAGTCCAAGTATTTATTACTTATTCATTTATTTATTTTTTCTTTTGTATTTCTTCTCTTTTTTTTTTTATTTTCTTTTTTTAAGCAAAATGATACATTATATACATATATAAATATTTTTTTAGTAAAGAGTTTTTTTTTTCTTTCTAAACAAAAAAAGGGTTTGTACATCTTGATTCTGCCGAATAATTAACAGTACGTTGGTACCAAAAGTGGTGTCAAAAAATGACTTGAAATTGATGAACGACAATACATCAAAACACCAAAATGTGCCATGGTAGTTTCCCAGCAAACCCAATAAAACTTAAATCATTTTTTTTCTTAAGACGGGCAAGTGCCAACACATGCAATGTAATGCACAAAAACTAAACCAAAACAAAAATAAATAAAAAAAAAATGCTCACACAAAAAAAGAAAAAATTAATAAAATAAAACACACAAGGACACGAGAAAAAAAAAAAACAAACCAAGTCTTGGACCCACGGTTTGGCATCCTTGACACATTTTTTTTTTTTTTTTGATCTTAGACTAGCTAGTGTTTGCTTGTAATTTGCTCGGGCGTGCCAGAACCAACGGTGGTTCGGTGTGTGTATGTGCAAACTAATTTCCTATATTGCTTGAGTGAGTGATACTCAAGGCTTGGTGAATCTTAACTTCTAAACAAGGGTGATTGTGTGTAGTGAGTAGGAAAGTACCCTCACTAAAAGTCCTTTAGCAGTACTGAAGCGCACAAGCTAAAAAGTGTCAAGTTTAACAGGTAAACAAAATCACAAACGGTTTAATAAAAAGAGACTTTTATTAAATACTTGGAAAGATTAAAACAGATCTTAGGATCACACCAGAAAAGGTTGGATATTCAAAAGAACAAAAGAAGAAAAATAATAACAATAGGACAGACCTAGTTGCTACTAAAGCTGAGAAAAAACAAAGACTTGAAGAAAGTGCTCTGATTGCTTCGAATGTGCTGAGTGCTGAATGCTGTTGTATGCTGTTTTCGAAAGAGACGCGGAGTCCCTTGCTTGGAGGGCCTGCCTCAATATTTATAGCGGCCAAGGTTGATTTCTATTTGGACTATGATTCCTTATCTTACGCCCCAAGCTGTTAATTGATTGGTTAATTGAAGAAATCCTTTTATATCAATGATTCCTTCCTTATCAAGAACTTGATTGCATCAATCCCTTTAATTTGGGGATCAGACGCATCAATCCAGCTGGCAGCAAACAATCCCTTTCCTAAACGGACTCTTGTTTCTAAAACTCTTGAAGGTGATGTCATCCTGCCAGCTGTGAACAGCACCGCCTTCCTTTCATCAATCGGCCTCATCATTGCTCCTCCTGGATAAACCGGGCTCAATCAGCTTCCATGCCCGATCATCTTTCATTCAACCGCCCATAGCCAATCGGACTTAGATTCTGACTTTACCTCTCTTCATTACGCATTGTCCGACTGGCTATCCTGCTGCTACTTTCCACCATCGGGCTTTCAACATGATAAGTTATGTTTTCCCATAGCCCATCGGGCTACACTTGTCACACCGACCGGCCTTAACCCAATCATTGGTCTTATGTCTGTACTTGAGCCCGGTAAGTCATTCACTCCTTAGCCCGGCCTCTCCTCTAACATAAATCGGACTCAAAACCCATTGACGGTTTTTGGGTGCAAACAGCTAGTCAAACTAGTATGGCCAAATGTATATATATAGATATGCATATGTATGAATATATGTATGAAAAGGGTTCTTCTTTTTTTAGAGGGGGAGAAAGGTCAGCACCTACCAAGAATGGCTGTGCAGCGGCCTGTGCTTGTGGCCTAGGGGTTTTTGTGTATAGTTGCTGGAGTAGCAGTGGGGCTAGGGTTTGTGGTTGCTGATGCTTTTAGAGTCTGCTAATGGTAGTGGTCAATTAAGGGGCTGTGATGATGAGATTGATGGTGTGGCAGTGAGGTTTGTGATGGTAGTGGTGATGAGGTCGAGGGTGGTGCCTCAAAATAAAAACCCAAGCTGAGAAGGTGGAAGAAAAAGAAGAAGACTCACAATTCTTCACCAAACAAAAATCCTTAGTTTGGGGAAAAAAATTGTCTCGCCAAACAAATCCTCAAATCAAGGATTAGTTTTTTTTTTTTTCTTCCAGTAGGGGGTTCTGCGTATCTCTTTTAAAGGAGGCATATCAAGCTTCTTAAATTGGCCAACTCCCATGGGTGGTTATCCCATGTGGGTGGGCCGCAAATCTAACTGGTACACTTTCGATCACAACCGTTTGATTCTCAGATCAAAAATGGGTTAAATATATTTCACTCCCCTGTGGTTGGGACTAAAATGAAACTACTAAAATTTCTCTCAAAGTACACTCATATGGTGATTAAGTGTTAAAAATAACCCTCACATAGTCGGATTAAATTGCAACATTATCTTCACATAAAGGATTATTAACTTCATAAGAGGGGTTAAGTGCTAATACATAATTTTTTCTTTTCTTTTTTTCTTTTTTGTTTTTTTTTGTTTTGCCAATTTAAACTTTTCATTAGTTTTTTAGGGAAGTCTTAGGAATTTTACTTTAGCTTGAAACCACAAGGGGTTAAGTGTCCACTTTTGAACCACAGGGGTTAAAGTGAAAATGGGTCTAACCACAGGAGTAAAAATGCATTTAACCCATCTTTAATCTTTGATATTTTCTAATCCGACCGTCCGATCTCTGTGATTCAAGAAGATTCGGACTCGTAACGACTTGAACTTTAAATCGGTACGGTTGCATCGTAAATTTAACAGTCCAAAAAATGACTGTATTGCCCCTACCTTGGCCGGTCGGGCCTTAAAACTTCGGTTGGCCGCCGTTTCTTCTCTGGTCGTCCGATCGGGCTGATTCAAGTTGTAGAAATCCCTTCTTTTTTTTTTCTTTCTTTTTTTTTTATTTAGTCATGCGTGATAGGACTCTTTGGTGCTTCCTGTTGGCTTCCAGCCTTCTCCTCTTCGATTTACGTGCCCGATGGGCCCTTTGTGACAGTCAACTTTTTTTTTTTGGTGGGTCAAAATGGGGTGCCTACAGCTGCCCCTCTTTGTCATGTTTTGCGAAGCAAATCGTGACAAAGAAACAAGGCGACACATTTTGTCCCTTTTTTTATTTTAAGTGATGGGAATAAGTAAAGTTGTGCTAGAGTAGGCAAGTGCTGTGATATGCCAGAGTAGGCAACTGAGTAGTGTGCTAGAGTAGACAAGTGAGTACCGTGCCAGAGCGGGTAGCTGGGGATTGAGAGGGTTACCAGAATGGGTGAACGACTCCGTTGGGGGTTTATGCGAGAATCGAATAGAAGAGGAATAGTGGTGTGACCGGGCTTGTTGAGCTGCCTACGTATCTCGGTAAAGAGAATCAGGTCAGACGTAGTTCATTCCATGAAGAAACAAAAGTGATGAAAAGTATATTACAAGTTATAAACATATTTTTTTTTGGTGGGTCAAAATGGGTTGTCTACAGTGATTACAACCAAAATTCTTTCAAGAACAACCATATACATGAAACTTTCCGGAAAGGATTCCAAAACCATTCAAACCATATAGTTACAAAAAGGTACTTACACAAAAGAGTTGCGACGCATATCCGGACTTGCCGGAAAGGTTCATTTCCAATCCATCTCACACATATGCATAGTTGAAACTTAAAGATACATATATAGAATTTACAAACAACCTTCAAATCCTCCAATTTCTTACCCATTACTAACTACTAACATAGAGAATTACACAAGTTCTCCCAAATATACATTAAACACATAAGTTATAGAATCCCAACTAGTTCTCAATCTCTCCAACTCTACAACTACGAGTCGAGGCTTCAAGCCACAAGTTAAGGATACTATCCCACAAGTTGAACTATATTACAAGTTAAAAACATATTTACAAGACCCAAATCTCTCCCCCGATCCCCAGCACGTCACTTCCTCTCCGGGTATGGCTCCGTACCTGCGGTGGTTGTTATTTACCACAACAGAAATAGAAAACGGTTTTCTTAAGCATTACATTTAGTGAGAATTCTAAACATGGCTGAATGTTTAAACATGTGCAATGCAACAATAAACACATAAATCATATCTTTGTAATCACCGAGTCACTGGTTCAATGATTCATTCAGACTCGGGACCTCCCTTGGTCCCGTGACCACTTCGATTCCTTGGACTTCCGTATTTCTTGGATTCTTCCTCTTCACCACCCTTATTACTCCCAACTAATGAATCATTTTCCGTGCTCATTGAATACCACATAAACATATAAGCACATAACCATGTAGGCACATATAATCTTCATAAAGCTAACATGCAATTCATAATTCAGTAACTACATGCTTTCTAAACATGAATAATCAACACACTAAGACCATTCTCTACATCTCTACATCATTGATGCATTGAACATAGTTTAACACAATCATTCTTTAGGCTAGAAAACTCACCTTAGCAAGATCTACCCAAATTCAAGCTAGAAATGAAGAATTCCTTCACAAATCTTGCTCAATTCTTATCCAAAGTAAATCCTACATGGTTTTGGTTCAACAAATATCATTTATCAAGAACGGTTACCGAAAAAATGTTTCTGAAAATGAGAACAAACTATGTGCATGTGATCCTCTTACCTCCACGAGTCCAAAAGTGGTCTCGGATCGTGAATCCGGTGAACGGCGACGACGGTACGGTGAAAAACGTCGTCGGTGACGGTCCGTCTTCTCTCTCGGAGCTCTCTTCTTCTTCTCTTCTTTTTAACTTCAGTAAAAGAGAGTCTTCCTCTCATCAAGACACCTATACATGCTAAGGCATGAGGTGTCTTGACCTCATTTCCATTATTTTTACTTACACCCCCTGAACTTATTAAGTTCTCATTATGAAATCCTCCAATATTCCATTTACTACCCAATTATCCAATGAGGATTTGTCTAAGTTCCGCATGGGTCCCAACGTGGGTCCCATATATTTTGTGAAGTTGCTATCGCACCTATCAATTATAAATTCTTTTCATTTATACCCTTATATGGATATCCAAACTAATATAAGTTGCTAACACATGTGTCATCATATAATTTAAAAGCGTTTAAGCAAATATTCAAGTAATCACATAAATGCATCTAATCACGTAAAATGCAAATATTATTTAGGCCCTTCACTGGGTCCCACTTCCAAACCTATCCCTCCTCACTGGGGACTTTTCCAACTAGTGTCCCTCTTCTGAACACTTTTTATGGGCGAGTCCAAAGGCTCCCCTTAATCTGTTTTATACACTAATTATATTAATTAATGCATATAACATGATAATTAACCCGTTTTCCAGGTACGGGTGTTACAATGAATGACCAACCCCTAAATTGAAGTAAAATAGGGTACATATAGATTTTAGGCAAGTTTTGGAAGCTTTCCTAACCCGAATCGCACTGAAATTGCTATATTTTACAATCTGGATGTAATTAGGCAGTTTCGTTTACACAGGAGTCTTCAGTATACTGAAATACGTAACTTTGGTTTTTACACATGTCGCGCGAGCGAGGTTCTGGTCTTCCGCCCGAGCAAGCCGCGTGCGCGATATGCCTTTTTCAGCTTCTTTTGCCTTGATTTTTCACCCTGTTTAGCCTAGATTCTTGATTTCTTCCAAAACCTGTCAGAAAATAGAAAACAAAGTAAAAATATACAAAAATAGGATAAATAGTACTAACAAATGCGCGTTAAGGCTTGTAATTAGGACTTGTTCACTCCCGATCAATTAGGATGTCATCAATGAATACTATAATGAATTGATCCAGATAAGGTATAAATACTCTATTCATTAAGTCCATAAATACTACTGGAGCATTAGTCAATCCGAAAGGCATAACTAGAAACTCATAATGCCCGTATCTTGTCCTGAATGCAGTCTTTAACATATCCTCTGGTCGAACTAACAGTTGGTGATACCTTGACCGCAAATCAACCCTTGAAAAGATCCTTAATCCTTGTAACTGATCAAATTGATCATCTATCCGAGGAAGTAGGTAACTATTCTTGATTCTAACCTTGTTGAACTCTCTGTAGTCGATATAGAGTCAAAACATTCCATCCTTCTTCTTCACGAATAGTACCGGTACTCCCTAAGGTGACATACTTGGGCGAACAAATCCTAAATCCTTAAGTTCTTGAACTTGCTTCTTCAATTTCAACATCTCAGTTGATGCCATCCGATACGGAGTCTTGGATATCGACAATGTTCCAGGTGCTAATTCCACGCAAAAGTCTATCTCTCTCCTTGGTGGAAGTCCTGAAATATCTTGGAAAATGTCTTTGAAATCTTGTATGGTAGGAATCTGGTCCATCATGGGTTTCGTACTCGTATTTCCGATCGCAACTACATAACTTGTTGAAAACATGTTGCTCGTCGGCTGACACTGAAATTTGATCATAGCACGTCCTGGTATCAGAAACACGATAGTCCTGGTAGGGCAATCCAAGTTGGCACCATACTTGGTAAGCTAATTCATTCCTAGGATAATGTCAAATTCAGATATTGACAAAACGACCAAGTCTGCTGGAAGATTCCTATCCTCTAGGGTCAATGGGCCATCCTTACACACCTTACCCAACTTAATAGTCACTCCTAATGGTGACATAGCATTAAGTGTCGGCTCAAGTGCCTCGGGTTCTAAACCCAACTGGCTTACAATCTTAATAGCAATAAACGAATGTGCAACACCAATATCGAATAAACTTTAACTCGATTGTGAAAGTGTACAAGCGTACCTTCCAGGTTCTGCTACTCATCAGCGTTAAAGCCTGTTCCCTCGGAATAATAGCATTCACCCGAGTCTGATTTAGGGGTCCTTGTATTCCCTACATTGGTGCCTCATAATGTCCTCTGCGAGGGGTGCAACAATCCCTGCTCAAGTGACCTTGCTTGTTGCAGTTACTACAGGTGGCATCTAATCATTGACGAAGTTTGGGGATTGTGCAAAACTTTATAGTATGCCTCGACCTTCTACAATTGAAACATTCTTCGGTACTCGATCGTGGGGCTATAAATGGTGCCCGAGGTGGCGGTCCTTGTTGCTGATACTACTGAGGTCGAGGAAAAGCACTCTGAGGTTTCCTGGTCCCTTCCCAGGTACGCTTGGTTCCTTGAAAGTTACCCCGAGGTCTCCAACCTTGGGTATTCCTCGATGGTGGGTTCTAAAAACTCCTTTGAAAGTTCCTCGACGGCTAGGGTCAGTTCATCTGTTGTCATTGTACTGGATAGGCGTCCTTTTCTAGACTCGCAGCAAGTCTCACTAGTCCTTCAAAACTCTAATTGAGATGACCGATCATCATATGGCAAAGATAGGGGTTCAACCCCTGATGAAATCTCTTCACCTTCTTCTGGTGGGTATCGATCATATGCTGAGCAAACCTCGATAGTTGCTCGAATTGAGTAGTATATTCTCTCACGGTCCAACTTCCTTAGACTAAGCTGAGAAAGTTCTTCTCCTATTGATCATTCTCGTCTTTCGGGAAGTACTTTTCTAGATATCTACCCTTGAATGTCTCCCAAGGCATCACCCTTACATCATTCATTCTAATAGTGGCTCGTTCTGTGGCAGAAGTCAATTGGAATGTATAAAGATGAAGCTTTTCCTTCTCATTACATTCCAGGGCTTCAAATATCAACTCCATCTCTCGTTGCCATTGCTAGGCTTTCCACAGCTTCGTTAATCCATTAAACTTCTCCAAGCGTAATCCATAGAAACTTTCTAGCAACTTATTTCTGGTTTGCCTTGACGGAGGTGGTGCGACAGGGTGTTGGACATGCCATTAATGTGTGGCATGGTTATAGGTGTCCCCAATATGCTCCATCCTCTGTATGAATGCCTCAAAGACACCGCTTGGGCCTATGCCCTCTGGAATAGGTGCTCCTAGTCATGGTGGGTTCCTTTTAGCTCCAACCATAGTGATCTCATATGATGTGTACCTACAAAGGACCTATCAATTAGCTGCCAGTCTTTATGAAGGAAAATCAAGATAAGGCAATAGACGGGATGAACTAACAGTTCTAAATCATAAGCTTAGAGTAAAATCAAATCGGAATCACATCACAGATATCGCAAAAAGGATGCTCGTATATATATATATATATAACAAAGGATGTACCACGGAGTACACAATTAGTCAAACTATGTACCACGTGGGACATAAGCTAATACAACACTAAGATCAGCTATTTACAATGCCACTACTAGTGACTGCTAACTGTCCAAAAGAGGTATGTTCAATAGATATCCCTACTTCAAAAGATTTGACAATATGTCCTGATATGTACTAGCAAATTCTAACTCCTATGGATCCTGACTCAAAAGTTATCAGTATCTGATCTAACTGGTGGTGCCTCGTCTGTTGATGCAATGTCCATCTCCTCCTCTGGTGGATCATCCTGTACAGGTGCAGCAAAACCTCCTACCATAACTCCAATAGTTTAATCATCAACCATCACCTCATCAGTGTCCCTTGCCATATCCTCCATCACCTGGTTGGCGGCATCGACAGCTACTACAGCAAATCCCTCAGCTACGGCAATAGCCTCAGCTAATGTAGCCTCCTCTATAATGAATCCATCTGGCTGTGCGACCATTTGTGCTACCCACTCTAATACCATCTAGGCAATGCTGCCATCTATGTGACATGCCTTGCTAGTAACTAAGGTACCACTACCTCCTCCTCTGGAACATCCTCCTCGGTAACCACTATGTCCTCCCTAACTATGATATAAATACCTACTGGCTCTGGCTCCTCTGGGTCCTCCTTGGGTGCATATTATGGGTCCTCCTCGGGTGCATATTATGGTTCCTGCAGGTCATCCTCTGGCTCATCATCATGCACTGACTCTTCCTCACCGTCCCCATCTTTGTCCTCATCCTTTGACTTGATGTCCTCTGCTGGATCCTCATCATCTTCTATCGGCTCGGACTCTACGGGCTCTAGCACTGGTGCATCGGGTACCAGTGATGGTGGTGTCACTGGTGGTGGTGGAATAGGTCTTCCTAGAATGGCTTGTAACTCGATTGCATCCATCTCCAGCTTTCTCTGGATCACGCGAGTCATCTCTTGGTATATAGCCTCTGAAGACCTCGCGTAGTGGTATGTATTCATGTACATCTCTGTCAGGTGAGTCCGTCCCTTGACATAGAGAGCTGTCCACATCTTCTCCTCTAAGTATCGGCTAGCTGTCTGACAAACATGCCTATGATATACCTTCGGATTATCTGGCTCTACTATGTTTAATACTCATATCTCAGGGATCTTAATATGCTAGGACCAGATGGTGTAGGACAATTAGTGAGCGAAAGTATAAACCTAGGCTCTGATACCCAAAATCCTGTCACGCCCCAGAATAGCAAAAATAGAGAAAAAAATTAAAATTTCCTTTTTGGGTCCATAAGGAGTGACTGGTGAAGTCACTGAATTATCCACACCACACAGTTCTAGTTAACAGGTAAGAATAGAATAGTAATAAAACTAAACTGATTAGAATAGAACCAGACTAGTTATTACATCAAAG
Source organism: Hydrangea macrophylla (assembly GCA_033977485.1). Classification (NCBI taxonomy): domain Eukaryota; kingdom Viridiplantae; phylum Streptophyta; class Magnoliopsida; order Cornales; family Hydrangeaceae; genus Hydrangea; species Hydrangea macrophylla. Next base: position 1,993,491 of record CM066998.1, on the reverse strand, counting down.
TTATAATATTCTAACACAGAAGTCTTAAGGCAATATATGCCTTATTACAACACATAAACGAAAGTCTAATAGAATTACAGAAACTAAATATCTATCTCCATCTTCAGCTGGTATAGATGTAATCGTCAGTGTAGTAGTCATCCCTGGTGTAACCATCATCAGTGGGGCCACCCTCCGTGCCTTTCGTGTATCCACCTCCGGGTAATAGCCGTTATCATATTGGTCGTCACTTGTAGCATTATACACAGGGTAGGCTGGATTGGGAATGTCCAGGCATCAACGCCGTCAGCTTACTAAAAGCTGAGTGGGTAGAAACTTATACAATATCATAAAGGTGAAGTAATTATGAGTTATGAATGATCGGTAACATTTACTACTATTATCTTCTTTTCTTCCAACCACGAATCGTTACTAATGTCTTGTTATCCTAAGACTGTTAACCAACATACTCTTGATTAGAAAGAACAGACACCATCGTTGAACTCTAAATATATACCATCATTTTGTCCACCGCAGTTAAGGACATAACCGTCCACTGTTGTCATGAACACCACGTCAGTCCATCCCTCGCTGTTAAGGATATAACCGCCCACTACTCATCAGGAATATAACATTTGAACAAAAGCATATCAATCTATTGCCACGACTTAGCGATGTCTACCAGTGTTCCCTGCCCGTCGCTTATTAAGGACATAACCGCCCACCGCTCATTAAGGACATATCATGGATCGCCTGGCTATATTAGGACTACTTAGTCCCGCCCACTCTGTTAAGGACTTTAACCGCCCATTGTTGTTAAGGACTTATCATGACCAAGTGTCCGTCCACGTACGATTCTCAGAACTTATCAAACCTATCTATGTTCTGCACTAATACCGAAACATGACTTCCCTTCATGGCCTGACGACTCTGATTAAAATAAAATGGATAGCAAAATGATTCCTGACTATCCCGTTAACTAACATTATGAAATGTTCCTATGCATTACCAACATATTACGTCTCATTGTCTCATCTTAATCATTAGTATTGCATAATGAAAGCATAAAGATGGTATTTAAGCAACTCATCAGTTTATATCATAAATAATAGAGGAAATCCACATTCTGTAAATACCAATCGATAAAGGTTCAATCGATTGAAAATTTTCAATCGATTGGGAAAAATAACTTTCAATTGATTGAAACATTCACAATTGAATGAGGACCAGCAAGTTCAATCGATTGAAATGGATTTCAATCGATTGAAACCCATCTTCTTTAGAAACTGGCAGTGAGATACCAAGAATTTTGGGGACATCTTTACTTGGTTTCTTCACGTCCAAAACATTTAAAACATCACATATGTGTAATTGAGTGAGTTTGGAACTCACCGGAGTGATCAAGGGGCATTTGCAAGCTTGGGAAGATTCAAGCTTCAATGGCCTCCGCTCTCTCTCTCTCTCTCTCTCTCTCCTCTTCTTCCCTTCTCTCTATCTCTGTGTCTCCTCCTCTTTCTACTCCCCTTCTTCTTCTTCTTCTTCTCCTGTCTCTCTCTCTGCCTAGAGGTATATATATGTATATAGGTGTATGTATATATATATAACAATATCTCTCTCTCTAGTTCAAAACCTCCCCCACACACACAAGATACATATATATAGGAAAAGGGGGTACAAGGTGGCAGCTCTGCGTGAACTGGGGATAAGATTTCCAGACACATTACCTAGGTCTTCATTTTCTTTCTCATTCCACTGTAGGAATACTAGGGATAGGTCACTTCGATTTTGATTCTTCTTCTCGGTTAGAAGATGAAGAGTCGCGGTCTGGGACCCCTGGTACCAGTTTGGGCCTGCCTTCTCCCTCCCCATTTGACCATCACAGCGAGGGTAGGATCCCTATCTGGGTTTCAGACGATGGGTCTGACTAGGAGGCCCTAATGGCCTCTGTCTCGTGGGGTTCAGGCGATGAGGTGCCTGGGGACTCTGACCCCGAAGTAGCGTTTGCCTGCGAGTTCATTCCTTCAACCTTGGTTACCCAAGACCTTGGCCAGATTAGGGATAAGTATGCTATTCCCAATGATTGCTCCTTGTCCGTATATGCTGGCGGGGCCCATATTCACCATTCTAGCCTCGTCATTCTTTATAAGGACGCCCTTATAGCTGGCCTCCGCATCCCCCTCCATTCGGTTGCCCGAGACGTTCTGAACTATCTTGGGATCGTTCCCGAGCAACTAGCCCCGAATGGTTGGAGGTTCCTGATGGGGTCCATTTCTCTATGGCCCTAAGTCTTTAGGTACGAACTTACCCTTCAAGAGTTCTTCTGGTCCCACTGACCATTCCCTGTGCATGGGAAAATTGGGTTCTTCTCTCTGGGGGCTCGGCAGGGGATAAAAATCATCATCAACTGCCCGAGCAACAACAAGGAGTAGAAGTACAAGTTCTTCCAAGCGTCCACCCCTGGGCTTCATGAGAAAGCCCCAGGGACCTAACTAAGGATTTTCTGGGCGGGGGAGCTGAGGAGTAAGCCCATACCTCGTTTCTTTTTGCTTCCTGTTATGATCATGGAACTAACTTCTTTACGGTTTATTTTACAGTGGGGTCGACTGATCTACCGAGCATTCCAGAAGAGTGCCAGGAAAGGATCAGGGGCTTGGTTGACCGACCTACCAACGTTTGGGACATCCTAACCCGGTCAGCCATACCAACCTGCTGAGGCTTCTGTCTTTCCCCCAATCATCCTGGGTAATCTTTTGGTCAAATATTTGGCTTTGGCCATTCTTCATTGCTTAATTTTCCCTAGTTACTGACCTCATGACCTTTTTCTTTTGCAAAAATGGCCCCAGGAGAGATTCAAAGCAATTGAGGGCCCTACAGGCTGCCGCCGTCACTGCACGGATGGCACTGATAGGAAAGAGGCCGGCCACTGGTAGCAACCGCCCGCTCAAGAAGATTAGACGCGGGCTGACGGTTCACCAGTCCCCTAGGGAGACGTCACCTCCCGCATGGTGGTAGTGGAGGAGAATGCTCCCTGGGCGAATATACCATTCGGGACATCGCTAGAGGAGTCGATGGAGATCCAGGAGAGGGTCAGGCCGTGCCTTCTTCTAAGCCAAGTGGAAAGATGCGCCAACCTATCTCCCCAGGCTTTCCTGGGGTGGCTATACCGCATCTCCCACCTCGTAAGTGATTCTGCCCTATCTCCTGAATTTTTGTTTATTCTGTTTGCCTCAGTGATCGACCGATTTTGGCTTGACTTTATAGGTCGACTGCATGGCTGTTGGAGCTGAGTCCTTTTTTCCACTGAAGCTGCCTTGGCAGAGGAGCAGATGGCCCTAGAGGTTAAGGAGAGGGCCTTGACCGTGGAGAAAAATAGGGTCAAGGGCTTGGTCCTGAACCTGGGAGCAGCCCAGAAGGAGTTGGTGGTAGCTTTGGCAGAGTTGGAGACCGCCATGGCTGGTCGTGCGATGGCGGAGGACAAGGAGAAGGCGCTGTTGGAGGTGGCGGTGGCGGTGGCGGCGGCGACCGCCGGTTCCTCGGGGGAGACCTTTGACGACGGGTTCTTCCTGGGTTACGAGGACCTGGAGAGGAGGTTGGCTCGGGATCACCCAGAGTGGGACACCTCCCCTTACGAGGGTATGGATTCTGATTACTGGGATATGGTGGTGCCTACTGTTGAAGGCGCTGCCATCGTTATTGACAGTGCCGCCGCCGAGGGTGAATCGGCGAGAGTTGCTGCCGCAGGGGGGAAAGGCTGAAGAGACAGAGGATGTGGTCGTCATAAACGACTCTTAGCTCCTTTTTTTTTGGGAGGCTACTACAACTGCCTCCCAGGCTTTGTACATACTTTTGTTATTAACGAAAAGGTCCTTCGAGGCCACCTTTTGTACCAACTATTTTGTACTTTTGTATTTGCCTGTGCCCGACCGGGTGTTAGCCCTTGCTTTAGCAAAAGTTTAGGACTGTAACCAATAGAGAACACTTGATCTTCTTGGGACCTATTTGAAGGTTCCACCGGGTATAATGTAGGAGTCAGGTCCTGTTACTATCCCAGTTGGTTTCTCTGGGCACTATAGATACCTAAGACTATTCAAAGATGGCTCACGTGCCTAGTCCCGAGTCCTGTTAATGCCCGGTGTGATTACCTATTTTAGTCTAGTATTCCCCCTACCCCCAGGCTTTTGCTAAGGCGAGTTTTGGGAAAGGGACTGACCATAGGGAATCAACCTAGAACATGGGTGGTTGCAGGGTCTTTTGAGGCTTTCCATCATTAGTTACCTAGGGGGATTTGCTCACATCATAGGTTAAGGACCTAGGCGAAACCTGTGCCTCGGGTGTGAACCCGTGGTCTTATGTGCCTCTGGTTATGGATCTGAGGTCTTCTGTGCCTCGGGGTATGGACTTGAGGTCTTTTGTGCCTCGGGTTATGGACCCGAGGTCTTTTGTTAACAACACGTGGTTAGGAATCATTACTATGCAACGAGAACGGAAAAAATCTTTATTCCTTTTGAAAACCGCAGTGATTGCTTGCGGAGAGTTACAAATTTCCTAACCAATACTAACTTGCTGTTATCCAAACGCTATTGAAAATACTTACGGAGATGCTGTATGTTCCAAGGGTGAGAGAGATCGTGACCGTTCAGAGTTTGTAACCAGTAAGTTCTCGGTCGGTTGACTTGGGTAACCTTGTATGGTCCTTCCAGTTTGGCCCTAATTTCCCATGACTAGGGACTTTGGTAGACTGATTTACCATCTTGAGGACGAGGTCACCTACTTGGAAACTACGGTGCTCGACTTTGCTATTGAAATACTGAGAAACTCGCTATTTGTAGGCTGCCACCTGTAAATACGCCCGGTCTCTTTTCTCCTCTATCAGGTTAAGCTCCCTCCTAAGGGTTTCCTCATTACCCTACTCGCTGAAGTTTGCCACTCGGTAAGTCAGGCATCCGAGCTCTGTAGGGACCACTGCCTTGAAACCGTAAGTGAGGTAGAATGTGGTCTCCTCTATTTCCGCTCGAGAAGTGGTGCAATATGCCTTCAGGAGTGTTGGCAGTTCATCAGCCCAGAGTCCTTTGGCGTCTTCAAGTCTGGTCTTGATTGCCTGCAAGAGTGTTTAGTTCATCACCTTGGCTTGGCCATTCGCTTGAGGGTGCTCGGGAGAAAAGTAGTGGTTTGAAATTCCGTAGCCTAGGCAGAATTGTTTAAACACCGGGGTATCAAACTGCCTGCCATTGTCACTGATCAGGACCTTGGGGATACCAAACCTGCTGAGGATATTTTTCTGAATGAAACCTTCCATCTTCTTCTCAGTGATCATTGCCAAGGGCTTGGCTTCTACCCATTTAGTAAAATAGTCCACGGCAATGATCGCAAACTTGACTTGTCCTTTTCCTATGGGGAGTGGACCGACGATGTTGATACCCCACTGGGCGAACGACCAGGGACTAAGGATTGGTGTCTAGAGCTCTCCCGGGTTGTTGATCATGGGCAAATATCTTTGACTCTTGTCACACCGCCTAACATAATCTTGCGCATCTCGGATCATTGTCGGCCAATAATAGCCTTGTAGCAGGGCCTTTGATAAGAGTGCCCGACCGCCCACGTGGTTTCCACACACTCCTTCATGGATCTCACTCAATATTCCTTGCACTTGTGAAGGGTGGATGCACCTTTGGTACGGGATAGAAAACCCCCTTTTGTAGAGGATGCTATTAACAATGTGATATCTGGCCGCCCGGTATTTGACTCATCAGCCTTCATCTTTATCTTCGGGTAACTGGCCTATAGTGAGGAACGTCATGATTGGGTCCATCCAGCTGGGCCCGGTCGCGACTGAATCGACCTCTATGCCCCCCCGAGTGAGTTACGCTGGGTTTGAATAAGTACTCAACCCATATCCCGGGTAGATTTGACTCAGATGACGAGGCGAGGCGGGCCAATCGGTCGACCCGGGTATTCTCCTCCCTCGGTATCTGTGTGATGGAAAGACCCTTAAGCTTGTTCGAGACTGTCCAGACGAGTGCTAGGTAGGCTATCATGTTGTCCTCTCGAGCTTCATACTCCTGGTTCACTTGATTGACCATGAGCTAGGAGTCACTGTACCCTTGGACTTGTTGTACGCCCATCGAAGTAGCCAACTGCAATCCAACCAATAGGGCTTCATACTCGGCCTCGTTGTTATAGGCCCAAAAATCAAACCTTAATGCATATTCCACTTGGATCTCGTTGGGCGTGGTTAGGATAATCCCTGCTGGTTAGAGGACCAGTTAACATAGAGAACCTAGGTCGGGATATCGCAAAGCAGACCGGGTGGCAACGTAGGGGAAGTGAGCGCTTCAACCGGATCTTCTGGGTATGTGAACTCTACCAGAAAATCAGCCACCGCTTTCCCTTTGATGGTCGTCCGGGGTCTATAGACTACCTCAAATTCTTCCAATTCCAGTGCCCACTTGACGAGCCTTCCTAATGTCTCGGGCCTACTCAAGATTCTGTAGAAAAGCTGGTCGGTGAGGACCACGATGATGTGGGCCTGGAGGTATAGGTAGAGTCTCCGTGCAGAGGTGACAAGGACAAAGGCCAGCTTCTCAATACAGGAGTATCGGGTCTCCGCGCCTTGGAGTGCCCTACTAGTATAGTAGACCGGGAATTGGATCCCGTGCTTTTCTCGGACGATTACTGAGCTTACCGTCGAAGGTGATACTTTTAGGTACAAGACTAACTCCTCCTTTGGGACGGGTGTTGAGAGCAGAGGGGGAGATGACAGGTACTTCTTGAGTTCCCGAAACGCCTCCTCGCACTCTTCCGACCACTGAAAGGCCTTACGGAGGATTATGAAAAATGGTAGACACCGGTCGGTAGCTCGGTAAATAAATCTGTTAAGTGCAGCAACTCGTCCGACCAAACTCTAGACTTCTCTGGTCGACCTGGGTGACCGAATGTTGATAATAGCCTGGATCTTCTAGGGATTGACTTCGATTTCTCGCCTGCTGACCAGGTACCCCAAAAAATTTTTAGACGAGACACTAAAGGTGCACTTGGTTGGGTTCAACCTCATCTGGTACTTTCGTAAGATCCTGAAGGCCCCGGCTAAGTGCTCGAGATAGTCGGTTTTGTCTCAGCTTTTGACCAATATATCATCGACATAAACCTCCATGGACTTCCCGATTAATTCTTTGAACATGAAATTGACTAGGCATTGATAAGTTGCCCTGGCATTTTTGAGGCCAAAGGGCTTCACCTTGTAGCAGTACGTCCCCTGATCTGTGATAAAGGAGGTCTTTTCTTCATCCTCGAAGTACATGCTGATCTGGTTATAACCCGAGTGTTCATCCATGAATGAGAGAAGTGAGTGACCAGCTGTGGCGTCCATGAGTAGGTCTATCCTAGGCAGCGGATAGCAATCCTTGGGGCAGGCCTTATTCAAGTCTGTGAAGTCTACACACATTCTCCACTTCTCGTTGCTTTTCAAGACTAGTACCACATTTGCCAACCAGTCGGGATAGTGGACCTCTCGGATGGACTTGGCCTTCAGGGGTTTTTCAATTTCCTCGCACATTGCTCCTTATCTTTTAGTGGCCATGCCCCTCCTCTTCTGCTTGACTGGTCGGTAGTCCGAGTCAATGTTGAGATGGTGGGCCATAACCTGGGGGTCAATCCTGGGCATGTATTCATGACTCCAGGCTAAGACGTCCTGGCTCTGCCACAGGAATTGGACCAACTTTTCCCTGAGGCTAGGCTCCAAGAGGGTGCCAATGCTGACAAACCGGTTAGGAAATTGGGTGTCTAGGATTACTTGATCAAGCTCTTCCACTAGGCCCACTCCATCCTTTACGTCCCTCAGGTCCATCTCCTGGATGTTCAATATTTCTGTGATGGCTTCTCTACGCATGGAGCTGACATAATAAATTCGAGCGGTTGCTTGGTCTCCACGCAAGCTCCCGGGACCCTGGGGGTCGGGAACTTAACCACCAGGCCGTATGTCGACACAATCGCTCTGGCCTTGTTGGGTGTTGGCCTTCTGAGGATCCCATTGTAGGCGGAAGGAGCTTCGACAACCACAAAGTTAGCCATCATAGAGACTTGCTAAGGGTAAGTTCCCATCAGGATTGGTAGCTTAAAGGTACTTAGCGGCTGTGTACTCGTTCCATTGAAACCGACCAAAGGCGTGGCGACCGGACGGAGTCTGTCCCTTGATATCCCCAACTGGTCGAACACTGAGGCAAAGAGAATATTAGAGGAGCTGCCTGTGTCCATTAGTACCCTCTTTACCGTGTAATTGGCTATGGAGAGCATTATTATCAGCAGATCATCGTGGGGGCAGTGCATGTCCTTCACATCGTCAGACGAAAATGTCAGGACGTCGGTTAGAGGGGAGCTGGCAGAATCGACATGCCAGAAATCCGTTCAGGATGCCCGAGCATGCCTCTTCTTAGCCGACTATGAGTCCTCTCCTCCCGACATTCCTCTGGAGATCACATTGAGTTGCCTGAGGGGTTGAGGCTGTTCAGGAGCTCGGGTGTCGGGCCGAGGTCGTCTGTCCACCGCGACAAACTTGGCGAGGTGGCTCTGCTCAATCAACTTATTGATAGCAATCTTGAGCTTGAAATAGTCCTCTGTGTCGTGACCATGGTCTTTGTGGTACCAGCAAAACTTATCCCAATTTTTTTTCCTGGGCGGACTTTTCAGTTGTGTCGGCTGTTGGAGCAGCCTCTGAGTTTCGGCGGCTGCCATAACCTCATGGATTGGTCAGGAAAGGGGCGTAAAGGTAACCGGGGCCTAATCTCGGCCACTTCTCTGCGGATCCAGCTTTGGCTTCTTTCTCGAGCCCTTCTTTGAACCATTGCGCTTCCGCTTGGACCTTGGTGACTCGTCCCCTACGAGGATAGCATGCTTGGCCTTCAAGAACTCCTCTGTATCGATGTATTTGCCAACCTTCTCGGAGAGCTCCACCATGGTCATTAGTCGATCATTGTGAAATGACGTAGCAACTTTGGTGTGTAGAACCCTCGGGCAAAAGGCTATGATGGCGACTATTTCATTTAGGTGGCGAATCTGGAGCCTTTGCTAATTGAAACTGTTGACATAATCTTTCAGTGACTCACCCTTGTACCGCTTGACGGCTAGCAACTGTGTATCGGGCTGCGATTGGTCGAGCGAGCAGCCCCACAAACTGACCGATGAATAGTTTGCTGAGCTCCTTAAAATCGTCGACCGTTCGGGCTTTGAGAGCGTGGAACCACTGCCTAGGCGACCCTTTAAGGGTGCTGGGAAAGGCCAGGCACAGTAGTTCATCGACGGTGGTTACCAGCTCCATCTGCGCCTTGTAGGTCCGGACATGGTCTACCGGGCTTCCCGAACCATCATAAGAATTGAGATGCGGCAGTTTAAACTTTTGCGGGATAGGGAATCCCGTGACCCAGATAGTGAAGGGCGATTCAGTTTCGGTGTTGGTGTGATCGTGGCGCGACTTGCGGCTTAATTTCTCAATTTGAGGCATGTCCTTCGTTGTCAGCCCTCTAAATTGAGGCAAATCTTTTATTATAGACCCTTTGGATTAAGGTAGGACTTTCACATCCACCAGTTATCTCGGACTACCCTCTTTACTCTTTGATATTTGGGACTGCCAAGTCCGTCAATCATCTTAGGGATTCCATGTCCATCATTAGTACTTCCACGTTTGTCAATCATCTTGGAGGCCTGAATAGGCTTTTCAGACCGACCATTGCAAGATTTGATCAACCGTGAGAGATCGGAGTTGAATCCTAGTTCTCAGTCAAGAATTAAAATTGTTAAGAGAGATTCTCAAAGAATCCCATACCATCCCCAACAGAACCTGAACCAAATTTTCAGATTGATCATCATAAAAATCGGCCAACGATTGAAAAACACCGCCTGCAGTCAAAAGACGCCGACTCCTAGGGCAAGCTTTGTCTATTCAAAATCCAAGGCTCCGTGTCCATTGGTTATCGTGAGCTTCCTCACTCCTTCGTCCAAAATTGTGAGCTTTCTCACTTATCATGAGCTTCCTCACTCCTTCATTCAAAATCGTGAGCTTTCTCACTTATCGTGAGCTTCCTCACTCCTTTGTCTGAAATCGTGAGTTTTCTCACTTATCGTGAGCTTTCTCACCCTTTTGTCCAAAATTGTGAGCTTTCTCACTTATCATGAGCTTCCTCACTCCTTCATTCAAAATCGTGAGCTTTCTCACTTATCATGAGCTTCCTTACTGATCGGCGACGAATATTTGCCGTTTATAGTTCTAAAAATACGCTTTGTTAACCCATTTTATGTAGTATTAGTTAATTTTTTAATAAGTATTCTAAATTTTGTAGGATTTGGAGCTTTAACTTGATAATACATAAAAATCCAATGATCAGTGGCTTTGGAAGTCATTCTGGGCTCAAACGGTGATTCCGGTGAAAGCTGAATGCAGTAGCAGTCTTGGAAAATTGCATTTTTGATAAAGAATACTTTAGATTTGAGAAATTTCTCCTGATATATAAAATGTAGATCTTCGAGTTACGAACGCGTGGCTTCAAACGGCGAGTCAATCCGAGTTTCGAGCAAAAAGTTATCGCAATTCTACAAAAGTTGCGCAGTGCATCGAAAAGGACCTCGCGCGAGCGGGCCGCCCGAGCGACCTTTGAAAAAAATCCAAAAACGCGTATTTTATTAAATTAAAGTGCCCAGCGAAGGTGGTTTGTGCATATGACGTCCATAAACGTAAATATAGCTGTTTTAGTGCGATTTGGCTTAGGAAAGCTTCCTAAATCCTTCCAAACTCTATATAAATCCTATTCTAAATCAATTTTGTGGTTACACATCATTACACAACATTAGATACAGCCATATACACAAAAACTCCAGCCATGGAAGAGAGGAAAACAAGGAGAAGAAGAAGAAGATCAAGGATTTCCATGGCCTCCTCCATCAACCTCTTGCCGGTCATCAATTCTATGGACAACTAAACTCTAGATCTAGGGTTTCAATGAAACCCTAGCCAAGTAATAGGGTGTATTCTATGCTTTTCTTTTAGATTTATTATGTATGGATGATGATTACATGTTTAGATGATTTTTATAAATAAATCGTACTTTTATTGGTTAAATCATTACTTTCAAAGTTTATTCTTGTCTTAGATCTATTTTGACTGTGATGTGCTCAATGATCTATATTTGCTGTGCTTGTATGGATTGTTTACATGTAATGGTGCTTAAATTGAATTGTGCTATCAAGTATCCGAATAGTCCATGCCTAGATTAGACGTAGGTTTTAAAATTAAGAGTCGTAGTAATTCAATTTCTGTGGGTTCGACCTTTACTTTCACTACTACAAATCCTTAGAAAAGTAAAGTACACTTTTTATATCTTGATTCTGACAAGATCAACTTTTGTCGCCGTTGCCGGGGATTGCAAATTACTACTTTTAGTTTTAAAATCTTAGTTTAGTTAATTCGTAAATATTAGATTAGGTTTTCCTTTTTTATTTTTTATTTTTGTTTTGAGTTACTAACTTTTTATTTTATTTTGTAGTTTCTCGAGTCGTCAAAATTCTAACGTTTTCGAGTGGATTAGCTAATCACACCAAAGAAGCTTACGCAAATCAATAAAAAAAAAATTCAAGTAAATTTCTTCTTGTGAAACTCGCTTTAAACCACTGTAAGTCAGGGCGCTGTGACGCACTATTTGCATTAGTTTAGGGTTAATTGCACTGCATTAGCTAGGAAACCCGGGGCGCTGGGCTTGACACGGTCATTGCATTACAGGATAATATTCATGCATCATAGTAGTTGAGTGCTTGTTATCTTAGTTGCGTGATTGGTATTTGTTTGTTTTATTATTTGAGTCAGTTTTTGTTTTTAGTTTATTTTCTTGTAGTTTATGTTTGGTACACGCTCAAGTAAACTGGAATTAAAACCTTACGATCTTGAACTTGAACGTACATTAAGAATTAACAAGTATTCAAATATAACTTCTAGATCTAGGTTAAACATTGACGACGAATTAACTCCGAAACCATCGTCGTTGTTTGAGTCCGAAATACGTAGTACCCTTAAAAACCTAAAGAAACCACGCTTTATTAACATATAACCTATTCCAATGGCCGACATTGGAAATAATGGAAACAATGGAAATAACCCTAATATACCGCCACCTCCTCCGCTTAAAGATTATTTTATTCCGACGACTTACACGCCCCAAACATGTATTGAATTACCGGAGGCGACGGCATCTCATTTTGAGATAAAGTCGTCTACTATCTCGCTACTTCCTTCTTTTCATGGCCGTATAAATGAAGACCCTTATCAGCACTTAGGGGATTTCCAAGATATATGCTCTACGTTAAAAATCCAAAGTTTCACTGATGATGAATAAAAACTGCGTCTCTTCCCATTCTCTTTAAAGGATAAAGCAAAGTATTGGCTTCAATCACTTGAGCCGAACACGATTAAAACTTGGGAAGCCTTACACAACGCATTTTTACAAAAGTTTTTCCCAATCACAAGAACTAATCAGATAAGAAAATCCATAACAAACTTTGTGATGCAAGATGGGGAATCACTTTATGACACATGGGAAAAATTTAAAGAATTATTACGCTCGTGTCCACATCATCAGGTTCCTAAGTGGCAGTTGGTACAAGTCTTTTATGAGGGACTTATTCCCTCAGTCCGTAATACCGTCGACGCTGTTTGTGCGGGTACCTTCCTACACAAAAGTGCCGACGAGGCCTGGAAAATCTTTGTAACATTAAGCGAGAATTCGATGCATCAGGCTGTGTCAGTACGTTCCGAGGGATATCATTCACGACCTAAGCGAGAGGTGAAGTTTGAGTCAAGTCAATCAATTGAAATGCAAGAATTAAATAGAAAACTTGACCAACTTATGAGGATGGGAATTAGGTCCAATCCACCTTCTTAAGAAGTATGTGCATTATGTTCTGAACCGTCACATAATATCTTTGCATGTCCTTCTGCATCTCAATATCCAGAATTTGTTGAGCAACACGTTAATTCTATGCAACAATTCCCACGTGTTGGCCCAAATGTGGAAACCTTAGAGGGGGGGTGAATAAGGTTTTAGCGGAAATTAACCTTTTAAAACAAAATTGCAAATTAAAACACAAACGCAAACAATTAACTAAAGAGATAAGGGAAGAGATACTTGCAAACTGATTTTTCAAGTGGTTCGGCAATCGCACCCCGCGGCCTACGTCCACCCCTCAAAAACACCTCTTGAGGATTCCTTTAATCCCGGAGCACTTACGGGTGTGCACCAAACCGTTACAAGAGCCTTCAATCTCTCCCAAAGAAGAACACCTCTTCTTTGCACACAAGGGTTACTAACCCTCAACCTTTACAAATTGATTTGAATACAAATTGAACTCTCTCTCTAGAGTGGATAATACAATTTGAAGCTCACACAATAACTCCTTAGTGAGTAGAAAATACAAATAAAAGCTCACTACAATTTGCTCTCTCAAGAATTACAATTGAAATCTAGAGCAAATTGATTTTTCACTCAAACTAGGGCTCAAATAATAATGTTTAAAGATCAAAGAGATGAGTGATCAATACTATGTTTTCCAATCAAAATCTCAACCACAAACAGCTTGGGAAAACATGTATTTATAGGCCTTGGAAGATTATAGCCGTTGGTGGCACATTTGGTAATTAAAAGCCCCTTTAAAAACTAGCCGTTATGCCTTTTCAGGTCGATTCAGTCGACTGGACCTTGAAGCAGTCGACAGGTCCTTGAAGCAGTCGACTGAGATGTGTTTACAGAGGGTTCTGTTTGCATTCTGCTCACTTCGGTCGACTGCATCGGGCCTTCAGTCGACTGCCCCTCCCTGTTTGGCAGACTGACACATCTCCACTAAAAAGGCCATAACTCCCTCTACAAAACTCGGATTTTTGATCCGTTTGATGTTTTGGAAACTAGATTCAAATACCTTTCCAACCATATAAGATTAAACATTTAATTATTTTCTAATTGGTTGGGGAATTGCTTTAAAGATGATCCATTTAAAATTTATTTCCAAAACTTTAACTTTTAGAATTTGTTTGAGCCCCTAAGAGTGTGAGATCAAGATGCCTTACAATGATGGTCCTTGATCGGGAGAGAACTAATCCTAAATATACGCCTTAACGAGCATTTGTTAGTACATTTTATCCTGTTTTTGTATATTTTTACTTCGTTTTCTAGTTTCTGACAGGTTTTGGAAGAAATCAACTAAACCAGGCTAAACAGGGTGAAAAAGCATAGTTGAAAAAGCTGAAAAAGCCAAGTCGCGCGCGCGACCCGCGCCCGCGAAATCCGAGAATCGCTCGCGCGATCCGCTCGCGCGAGAACCCCAGAATCGCTCGCGCGATCCGCGCGCGCGAAGGTCTAATTGTCGCGCTTGCGCGACCCGCTCGCGCGATATGTGGAAAAATCAATGTTGCGTATTTCAGTGTACTGAAGACTCCTGTGCAAACGAAACTGCAGAATGATGTCTAGATTGTAAATTACATCAGTTTCAGTCCGTTTCGAGTTGTAAAGGCTTCCAAAACTTGTTGTAAATCTATATATACATTATTTTACTTCAATTAGAGGGTTGGCAATTAATATACACACATTCTACAACCATACTTCCAGCCATTGAAGAGAGGGAAGCAAGGAGAAGAAGAAGAAGACCAAGGGTTTCCATGGCCTCCTCCATCAACTACTTGCCATCTATCACTTCCATGGACGGCTATATCATAGATCTAGGGTTTCAATGAAGCCCTAGATGAGTAATAGGGTTTTATTTATGCTTTTATTTTAGTTTTATTATGTATGGATGACAGTTACATGTTTAGAGGATTTTTATAAATAAATCGTACTACTATTGATTAAATCATTGCTTTCAGAATTTATTCTTGTCTTAGATCTATTTTGACTGTGATGTGCTCGACGATCTATTCTTGCTGTGCTTGTTTAGATTGTTTACATGTGATGGTGCTTTATTGATTCGTGCTATCAAGTATCCGAATAGTCCATGCCTAGGTTAGACGGATTAGATCACAACCCTAGTTTAGTGTGAGATAATTCGTGCTACCCGAAGATGGATTATGTTGGTGCTTGAACCATGATTATCTTCTTGTCGGAGGAATTGAGCTTGTAGCTACAATTCCCCATATTCATCCAATGTAATAAGCTAAAGTAATTCATAAATATTCCTATTATGAAGCTAGTGGTGGATTTGCAATCCTAGGTTCCATTAAATATTATTTAAAACAACTTTAATTGCTTTCATAGTTTAGATTTACTTTTATTGTTCTTAGATTAATTAAATCCAATTCAAATCCGTTTTTCTTAATTAATTAGACTTAGGTTTTAAAATTAAGAGCTGTAGTAATCAATCTCTGTGGGTTCGACCTTTACTTCCACACTGCAAATCTTTTGAAAAGTAAAGAATACTTTTATATCTTGATATTGACAACATCAATTTTTGGCGTCGTTGCCGGGGATTGCATTACTACCTTTAATTTTATAATCTTAGTTTAGTTAATTCGTAAATATTAGATTAGTTTTTATTCTTCTTATTTTCCGTTTTTGTTTTAAATTGCTAACTTGTTCTTTTATTTTATAGGTTTTCGAGTCATCAAATTCCAACGTTTCCGAGTGGAGTAGCTAATTACATCAAAGGAGCTTACGCAAATAAAATAAATAAAAATTAAGTAAATTGCTCGCTTTAACTTCGCATCCATTCACTGTAAGTCAGGGCGCTGAGACGCAATTACTTGCTTTAGTTTAGGGTGAATTGCACTGCATTAGCTAGGAAACCCGGGGCGCTGGGCTTGACGCGGTCATTGCATTACAGGATAATTTGCATGCATCATAGTAGTTGTGTGCCTTTTGCCCTAATTACGTGATTGCTATTTGTTTCTTTTGTTTAGTTAGTCGTTTTTAGTTTCTTTTCATTTGTTTTAGTTTATGTTAGGTACACGTTCAAATAAACCGGAATTAAAACCTTTTGACTCTGAACTTGAACGTACATTAAGACTTAACAAGTCTTCAAACTTAACTTCTAGAGCTAGGTTTTTAATAGACGACGATTTGACACCAAAACCAACGTCTTTATTTGAATCCGAAATACGTAGTACTCTTACAAGACTAAAGAAAACACGCTTTCATAACATAGAACCAATTAAAATGGCAGACATTGGAAATAATAACGACAACAACCAAAATAACAACAGAGCTAATATGAATAATCTTAATATACCGCCACCTCCTCCACTTATAAATTATTTTATTCCTACTACTTACACGCCACAAGCCGGTATCGAATTACCTGAGGCGACAGCATCTCACTTTGAGATAAAGTCGTCTACGATCTCGCTACTACCATCTTTCCATGGCCGTTTAAATGAAGATCCATATAAACACTTAGGAGATTTTCAAGATATATGTTCTACTTTGAAAATCCAAAACTTAACTGATGATGAATTAAAGTTGCGGCTCTTTCCATTCTCTTTAAAAGATAAAGCTAAGTATTGGCTTCAATCACTTGAGCCAAACACAATTAAAACATGGGAAGCCTTACACACCGCATTTTTACAAAAGTTTTTCCCTATTATGCGTACAAATCAGATAAGGAAATCCATAACAAACTTTGTAATGCAAGATGGGGAAACACTTTATGATACTTGGGAGAAATTCAAAGAATTATTACGCTCTTGCCCACATCATCAGGTTCCTAAGTGGCAACTTGTTCAGGTCTTCTACGAGGGGCTTATTCCCTCTATTAGGAATACCGTCGATGCCGTTTGTGCGGGAACTTTCCTACACAAAAGCGCCGACGAGGCTTGGAAGATTTTTGAAACACTAAGCGAGAATTCGATGCATCAGGCTGTGTAGGTACGTTTAGAGGGATATCATCTTCAACCTAAGCGAGAGGTGACAGTTGAGTCAAGTCAATCAATTCAAATACAAGAATTAAATAGAAAACTTGACCGACTTATGCAAATGAACAAACCGTCTAATCCATCCTCTTTAGAAGTATGTGCATTATGTTCTGAACCGTCCCATAATATCTTTGCATGTCCTTCTGCATCTCAATATCCGGAATTTGTTGAACAACACGTTAATTCTATGCAACAATTCCCACAAATTAATTATAATCCTAGGTCGACTAATTTTCCAAATACGTACCGACCCCAATACCAACAAGGTCAATACCAACCACCTCCTCCACCTCCACGCAATAATGCATTTGAGGAGAAGGTGTTGGCCTCACTTGAAAACTTTGGTTCGGTGGTTCAGTTAGTACACTCTCACACACAATGCATCGCAAAACTGGAGTCCCAAGTAGGGCAAATTGTTAATACATTAAACCGTTTAACTGAGAGTAAGTTGCCGAGTCAACCTACTCAGCAACCTAAGGGGCAATACGCAGTGGGTAGTACGAGTGAGAGCGTGAACGCTGCTTCGACTAGGACGACTACTCGCGATGAGGAAGTTGTTGTAATTCCGGATGGGGGTGAGAAAGATAAAAATTTAAATTTGAATAAAGAAAAAGGTGAGGATGTGAATCAAAGTAGAAAAGAAAATGAACCGGTCTCAACGAATTATATTCCGAGGATGCCATATCCACCAAACGTTGAGGGACCGTCACATTTGCCTAAGAAAGGGTCTAAGGTTGAGGATATACTCGAGGTGTTCAAACAAGTTAAAATAAATATTCCTTTCCTCGACGCTATAAAACAAATTCCCGCTTATGCTAAATGTCTAAAAGACCTTTGTACTCAAAAGCGCAAAATACGGAGTCATACTCCTAAAAAGGTCTTTCTCACGGAAAAAGTAAGCTCTATATTCCAACACGCTCTTCCAAAATATAAAGATCCAGGTACGCCTACGATTTCATGTGTCATAGGTGACACTATCATTCATAGGGCTCTCCTTGACTTAGGAGCGAGTGTTAACCTTTTACCCTATCACGTCTATAAACAATTAGGATTAGGTGAACTCAAGCCTACGGCCGCTACTATTCAGTTAGCGGATCGTTCTGTCAAAATACCTAGAAGAATCGTCGAAGACGTGCTAGTAAAAGTTGATTAATGTTTCTATCCTGTAGATTTTATGGTCCTTGACACCGAACCGGTGCTAGATGCTAGGAAACATACTCCTGTCATCTTAGGCCGTCCATTCTTAGCAACCACCAACGCACGTGTTAACTGTCGAACGGGGGTAATGAAAGTGTCATTTGGGAACATGAACTTAAAATTAAACGTTTTTAATGCTATGGATCAACCTCCTAAAAACGACGATTCCCTATGTGAGGTGGAAGGTGAGGTAACACGGAATATTGAGCCTACTAAAGAAATAAAGGTGAGTGGGAAAAATAATATAGCGGACGATGATGAGTGGATGAATCCTAATCTCGTGGACCCTAATGCGGAATCGACTCGGAAGGTAAGAAATCGATTCGAACATAATGACAAACCGTCAATCGATTTAATTCAAAGCGATGTTATTTCTGCTTACCATCGAGCTCTCCCTGATATCCTATTGGGCACAAATTCTGATTTTCAGCCTCCGTGAGTCTTATGCTAGAAAGGTCTAGCTAAAGACGTAAAAGTTAGCGCTTCTTGGGAGGCAACCCAAGCTTTATTTCGTTCGTTTTTTTTTTTGTTTTTGGGTAATTTTAGTCTATTTTTGAGGTTCTGGATAGGTTTCGGGGTTGGAATAGAATTATTTTTAATTTATATGCATAAAATAAATGAAACAAGTGGAAAAACCATTCTCGCGCGCGCGGCCCGCTCGCGCGAGACATCGCTCGCGCGGCCCGCTGGCGCGAGAATGTGACTTAGGGTTTTTTTTCTCTCTTTTTGTTTTTTGAGCCCTCAGGTTTTCCTCGCGCCTGATTTCGCGGGCGCGAGGCACCTCGCTCGCGCGAGGTATTTAAAAAAAAAATTAAATTCGCTGGGGATTCGCGCGCGCGACGGCCGCTCGCGCGGACCGCTCGCGCGATTCCCCCATTTTCCTATTTTTCCCTTTTGTTTCCTATATCTTTCCCCCTACCTATTTTCTTTGTGTTTCTTTTCTGTTTCTGTTTATTTGGTTCAGTTTAGTTCGTGTTCGTTGTTTTATTTGTTGCATTTATACTTTTTCATTTATTTCTTTTACATTTGCTCGTTTAGTTTGGTTTTGATTAGTTGTTGAGTTATATTTTATAATTTAGTTTCATTTATTTTTAATATTCTTTTGTTAGTTTCTGTTCGTCTATCTAGTATTAACAGGTAACATTGAACTTTATTGCCATATTCCTTTGTGTTCACCTGTTCTATGCTTGTCGAGATCGAGGTATTATCGTTCCTTCTTTGCCTACTTTTCTTTCTTTCGTTTTATTGTTTCATTGGGGACAATGAAAGGTTTAGGTTTGGGGGTATGCAATCACACATGCACATTAGTTTATGCAAAATTTTAAAATTTTTCAAAAAGTGTGTTTAAATAAACGATAGTACTAATGTTTTTGCAATATCAATTTGATACTTCTTAGTATAGAACTTTGAATTGTTATAGAATGGTGAACAAGAGAAGATGTGATTAAACATTTGCTGAAATTATGATATGACGTTTTAAGTTATGTATCGTTTGAATCGTAGTTTTATATCGTAAATTTGCACACAAACTTATGCACTGCACGTAGTCGCTTGAATACATGTTTGATGTGAACTATAATATGATTCGGATTTCTAGATAACACATGGTGGAGACTAGACCCTGTGAGATTTTGAGCCTATCTTTTCTTTTAGAGGGTTATAAATGCATTGTGTTTGTCGAATTTCATTGAACTTGCGCATCTACTTGTTGTTTAGTCTCATTATTCTTGCTTTGGTTGATAGTCAAGTAAAATCTTTGTTACCATACTAAATAATCTTCTATCGTAAACGTTGAAGAACCATATGACCATAGGAAATGATGGTAGGCCCTCTTTATTTGCCACCGACCGATAAATGAAAAAAATTTCCTTAGTTCGCCCCTTGAGCCGTTAAAATGCCTCTTTTTCTTTATTCACCATTATCCTCTTTAAAAGCTCCAACTTGATCGACTTGGAGTATACCACTAGAAGAGTGATCAACTTTTAGTAGTATTAAGGCGATGTGTTGATGAAGAAGAATAAAATAAGATGTTATTGGGGTAGTTGCTTGGTATTCAATGCATATTCATTTGAGAAGCGAGAAAAGAAAAAGGAAAAGAAACAAAATAAAGAAGAGAAGGTTGAAAAAAAAATGAAAGAAAAGAAGAAAAGTGAATGAAAAGGAATGAAGAGAAAGAAAAGATGAAAGTTTGTAGAAGAAGAATGAAAGAGATCGAACATGCCTTACAATGCCATTCGTAAACCTACCCAATTAACCCTTTCTATCCTCTTTCATTACCTGAGCCACGTTACAACCTTTGAAAAGTCCTAATTGATCCTAGAAAACATGGTTTTGATATGTAAACGATGGGAGGGGGATTAAAACATGGTAATGATTATTTTTTTTTCTTGATTGTTGGCATCTTATCTATGAGACTATTGTTCTTTCGTGTTATACGTCTTTTTCGTGTCGTATGTGAGCGTTATTCGTCTTGAAAACATAACTCCTTTGCTCACGTATACTAGAGAAATTACACATGTTTCTGAGTGTTTCATTTTAGAGTGTAATTGACATTGTGAGATTCGTAGTCAAGACATAGTTAGATGGTCATCCGAGTTATATTCCAAGTTTATGACAAGCGCGTGTTCACTTGACTACCTCATCACACACGTGCGATTTTATGAGAAACTCTATTGATTTATACGATGCATGTGCTTGAGATTGTTCTTCATGATGTATGTAGACGTTTGATTCTATTTCTTTATGTTCGTTATCCTATTTCAAATCTTTGTTGTATAATAAGGAGTATTGAATATTATTTTTTTCGTTTTAATAAAACTTTTTAAATTTCCAAGTTAATAAAGATGGTTGTGGGTAACTTGTTGACGAGAACCCTCACGAGACTTCACTCGTCCGACTAGGGACACCTAGGGGTTTAAAAGGCTTGTTGCATATGCTAAATGCAATCGTGATCCATACGAAAATGGAATAGATTTTTATTAGTAGTTTTTATTTTAGTTTTGCTCGAGGACTAGCAAAATGTAGGTTTGGGGGTGTGATCGGGAGAGAACTAATCCTAAATATACGCCTTAACGAGCATTTGTTAGTACATTTTATCCTGTTTTTGTATATTTTTACTTCGTTTTCTAGTTTCTGACAGGTTTTGGAAGAAATCAACTAAACCAGGCTAAACAGGGTGAAAAAGCATAGTTGAAAAAGCTGAAAAAGCCAAGTCGCGCGCGCGACCCGCGCTCGCGAAATCCGAGAATCGCTCGCGCGATCCGCTCGCGCGAGAACCCCAGAATCGCTCGCGCGATCCGCGCGCGCGAAGGTCCAATTGTCGTGCTCGCGCGACCCGCTCACGCGATATGTGGAAAAATCAATGTTGCGTATTTCAGTGTACTGAAGACTCCTGTGCAAACGAAACTGCAGAATGACGTCTAGATTGTAAATTACATCAGTTTCAGTCCGTTTCGAGTTGTAAAGGCTTCCAAAACTTGTTGTAAATCTATATATACATTATTTTACTTCAATTAGAGGGTTGGCAATTAATATACACACATTCTACAACCATACTTCCAGCCATTGAAGAGAGGGAAGCAAGGAGAAGAAGAAGAAGACCAAGGGTTTCCATGGCCTCCTCCATCAACTACTTGCCATCTATCACTTCCATGGACGGCTAGATCATAGATCTAGGGTTTCAATGAAGCCCTAGATGAGTAATAGGGTTTTATTTATGCTTTTATTTTAGTTTTATTATGTATGGATGACAGTCACATGTTTAGAGGATTTTTATAAATAAATCGTACTACTATTGATTAAATCATTGCTTTCAGAATTTATTCTTGTCTTAGATCTATTTTGACTGTGTTGTGCTCAACGATCTATTCTTGCTGTGCTTGTTTAGATTGTTTACATGTGATGGTGCTTTATTGATTCGTGCTATCAAGTATCCGAATAGTCCATGCCTAGGTTAGACGGATTAGATCACAACCCTAGTTTAGTGTGAGATAATTCGTGCTACCCGAAGATGGATTATGTTGGTGCTTGAACCATGATTATCTTCTTGTCGGAGGAATTGGGCTTGTAGCTACAATTCCCCATATTCATCCAATGTAATAAGCTAAAGTAATTCATAAATATTCCTATTATGAAGCTAGTGGTGGATTTGCAATCCTAGGTTCCATTAAATATTATTTAAAACAACTTTAATTGCTTTCATAGTTTAGATTTACTTTTATTGTTCTTAGATTAATTAAATCCAATTCAAATCCGTTTTTCTTAATTAATTAGACTTAGGTTTTATAATTAAGAGCTGTAGTAATCAATCTCTGTGGGTTCGACCTTTACTTCCACACTGCAAATCTTTTGAAAAGTAAAGAATACTTTTATATCTTGATATTGACAACATCAGTCCTAGACTTCAACCAAGGATGAAATATCTTCAAGTCTTCAAACTTGATCCTTGTTGAGCTCCTTGTAACAATTTGTATTCACACAATAACTCCTTAGTGAGTAGAAAATACAAATAAAAGCTCACTACAATTTGCTCTCTCAAGAATTACAATTGAAATCTAGAGCAAATTGATTTTTCACTCAAACTAGGGCTCAAATAATAATGTTTAAAGATCAAAGAGATGAGTGATCAATACTATGTTTTCCAATCAAAATATCAACCACAAACAGCTTGGGAAAACATGTATTTATAGGCCTTGGAAGATTATAGCCGTTGGTGGCACATTTGGTAATTAAAAGCCCCTTTAAAAACTAGCCGTTATGCCTTTTCAGGTCGATTCAGTCGACTGGACCTTGAAGCAGTCGACTGGTCCTTGAAGCAGTCGACTGAGATGTGTTTACAGAGGGTTCTGTTTGCATTCTGCTCACTTAGGTCGACTGCATCGGGCCTTCAGTCGACTGCCTCTCCCTGTTTGGCAGACTGACACATCTCCACTAAAAAGGCCATAACTCCCTCTACAAAACTCGGATTTTTGATCCGTTTGATGTTTTGGAAACTAGATTGAAATACCTTTCCAACCATATAAGATTCAACAATTAATTATTTTCTAATTGGTTGGGGCATTGCTTTAAAGATGATCCATTTAAAATTTATTTCCAAAACTTTAACTTTTAGAATTTGTTTGAGCCCTTAAGAGTGTGAGATCAAGATGCCTTACAATGATGGTCCTAGACTTCAACCAAGGATGAAATATCTTCAAGTCTTCAAGCTTGATCCTTGTTGAGCTCCTTGTAATCTTGATCTACATCAATTGAATCTCATGCACACAAAGATGTTAAAACATTGATACAATATTAATACATGAGATTATATATGAGCATAAAAATGACTATGATAATAACAAAGAATGAATCAATATGAATCATGTAATTATCATAGCATATTTGACATCATCAAAACATAATTAAATATGCCTTAATATACCTTAAGGCTAACAATCTCCCCCTTTTTGATGATGACAAACAACCAAAGAAAGATATGTCAATATAAGCACAATTTGGTCATTTTCATATTATCATTCATAATGGATATCAAATGTTGAAGAACATGAATGATAACTACCCAAATACTTCTCATATTTCTCCCCCTTTGACATTATCAAAAAGATTTGGGGATAAAACCCAAAGCTCCCCCTCACAATAGGCATACCAATCAAAAGGCCAAAATGATACCAAAAATAAACAAAGAGCAAATGAAAACATGAAAGTGCTCCCCCTAAGCATGTGCAATGATAAAAGATACCAAAAGATATGAATAGAGAGCATATTCTCCCAAAAGATACCAATAATAAAGTTGGAGAACTCAAAATCAAGGAAAAACAAACATTCAGTCGGATCAGTCGACGCCACAGTCGACGTCCCTAGGCAGAGAGTTTAAAACAACAATGCAGTCGACGCCACAGTCGACTTCACAATGCAGAATAAAAAAAATTCAAAGCTTCACACCTGAATCAGTCGACTGTGTCGGGGTACCAGTCGACAGCTTTGTTCAGCAGTACAAAAAATGACAGTTCAGCAGCAAAAATTTGAATGATTCACAAAACATCATTTTGTTTAATCATTAAAAACTTTGTCTAATCAAACAAAAACATATCATCATTTTTCAAATAAGCAATATCAAGAGCATGATGATTTGAAATAAAATAAGTGTATGATATGAAATCAATTAAAACAAAATTAAGTAGGATGATGAAAACAAATCAAAACAAAATTACCTACTAACCTACCATTACCAAATCAATACTTAACCTTTGTCCAAGCATTTCTTGGATGCTCCATTTGCCGAGGTGGTCGGAGAGGCCCTTTCCAAAGTCATGAGGCAAAGATTGACAATCTCTTTACCATTTGAGTCATCGTCCGATGATTCGCTCTCGGAACTACTATTGGTAGCATTGATTGTCTTCTTTTTGTGTTTTTCCTCCTTGGGTGAATTCTTTCCCGATTTTTCTTTCTTTAGAAACTTTGCAAATTTTCGGGTGATCTTTGTCATTTCCTCATCCTCATCACTCTCAACATCTTTACTCTTTTCCTTTGAGCTTGAGGATTTTAAAGCTATGTCTCCCCTTTTGGCCTCTTTCACTTTCAATTTATTGTCTTCACTTTCGAAGACGGCCAATTCCATTTCATGAGTTATGAGAGATCCCATGAGTTGTTCCAAGGAGAGTGTTGAAAGCTCCTTTGCTTCACGAACCGCCGTGACCTTCGGTTGCCAATCCTTTGGTAAAGACCTAAGCACTTTCTCAATCATTTCTTCATTAGTATAAACTTTACCAAGGTTTTTCAAGTTATTAATAAGAATGGTAAAACAAGAAAACATATCTCCAATAGATTCGTATGGAAACATTTTAAACATTTCATAAGTTTGAACAAGCAAATTGATTTTAGACTTTTTAACTTGGCTTGTTCCCTCATGAGCATTTTCAAGTTTATCCCAAATTTCTTTTGCGGATTCGCAAGATGAAATTCTATTGTATTCATTTGGGTCTAAACCACAATATAATAAATTCATTGCCATGGCATTTATTTTTATGAGTTTCTTATCGGCATCATTATATTCATCTACCGTCTTTGGAATAGAAAAACCATTTTCAATTTTTGTAGGTAGATGAGGCCCTTTGACCACGATTTGCCATAAATCAAAATCTTGAGAAATCATATAGATTCTCATTCTATTTTTCCAATAGGCGTAGTTTGAGCCATTAAAACATGGTGGTCTTAATGTCGATTGACCTCACAATAATAAATGCAAGAAGAGTCGGTTTCCATTGGATCTTAACTCAAAAATTTCAAAATCTTTTGAAAATAGAAGAGCCGAAGCTCTGATACCAATTGTTGGCCCAAATGTGGAAACCTTAGAGGAGGTTTTAGCGGAAATTAACCTTCTAAAACAAAATTGCAAATTAAAACACAAACACAAACAATTAACTAAAGAGATAAGAGAAGAGATACTTGCAAATCGATTTTTCAAGTGGTTCGACAATCGCACCCCGCGGCCTACGTCCACCCCTCAAGAACACCTCTTGAGGATTCCTTTAATCCCGGAGCACTTACGGGTGTGCACCAAACCGTTACAAGAGCCTTCAATCTCTCCCAAAGAAGAACACCTCTTCTTTGCACACAAGGGTTACTAACCCTCAACCTTTACAAATTGATTTGAATACAAATTGAACTCTCTCTCTAGAGTGGATAATACAATTTGAAGCTCACACAATAACTCCTTAGTGAGTAGAAAATACAAATAAAAGCTCACTACAATTAGCTCTCTCAAGAATTACAATTGAAATCTAGAGCAAATTGATTTTTCACTCAAACTAGGGGTCAAATAATAATGTTTAAAGATCAAAGAGATGAGTGATCAATACTATGTTTTCCAATCAAAATCTCAACCACAAACAGCTTGGGAAAACATGTATTTATAGGCCTTGGAAGATTATAGCCGTTGGTGGCACATTTGGTAATTAAATGCCCCTTTGAAAACTAGTCGTTATGCCTTTTCAGGTCGATTCAGTCGACTGGACCTTGAAGCAGTCGACTGAGATGTGTTTACATAGGGTTCTATTTGCATTCTGCTCACTTCGGTCGACTGCATCGGGCCTTCAGTCGACTGCCCCTCCCTGTTTGGCAGACTGACACATCTCCACTAAAAAGGCCATAACTCCCTCTACAAAACTCGGATTTTTGATCCGTTTGATGTTTTGGAAACTAGATTCCAATACATTTCCAACCATATAAGATTCAACAATTACTTATTTTCGAATTGGTTGGGGCATTGCTTTAAAGATGATCCATTTAAAATTTATTTCCAAAACTTTAACTTTTAGAATTTGTTTGAGCCCCTAAGAGTGTGAGATCAAGATGGCTTACAATGATGATCCTAGACTTCAACCAAGGATGAAATATCTTCAAGTCTTCAAGCTTGATACTTGTTGAGCTCCTTGTAATCTTGATCTACATTAATTGAATCATATGCACACAAAGATGTTAAAACATTGATACAATATTAATACATGAGATTATATATGAGCATAAAAATGACTATGATAATAACAAAGAATGAATCAATATGAATCATGTAATTATCATAGCATATTTGACATCATCAAAACATAATTAAATATGCCTTAATATACCTTAAGGCTAACAATCTCCCCCTTTTTGATGATGACAAACAACCAACGAAAGATATGCCAATATAAGCACAATTTGGTCATTTTCATATTATCATTGATAATGGATATCAAATGTTGAAGAACATGAATGATAACTACCCAAATACTTCTCATATTTCTCCCCCTTTGACATTATCAAAAAGATTTGGGGATAAAACCCAAAGCTCCCCCTCACAATAGGCATACCAATCAAAAGGCCAAAATGATACCAAAAATAAACAAAGAGCAAATGAAAACATGAAAGTGCTCCCCCATAGCATGTGCAATGATAAAAGATACCAAAAGATATGAATAGAGAGCATATTCTCCCAAAAGATACCAATAATAAAGTTGGAGAACTCAAAATCAAAGAAAAACAAACATTCAGTCGGATCAGTCGACGCCACAGTCGACGTCCCTAGGCAGAGAGTTTAAAACAACAATGCAGTCGACGCCACAGTCGACTTAACAATGCAGAATAAAAAAAATTCAAAGCTTCACACCTGAATCAGTCGACTGTGTCGGGGTACCAGTCGACAGCTTTGTTCAACAGTCCAAAAAATGACAGTTCAGCAGCAAAAATTTGAATGATTCACAAAACATCATTTTATTTAATCATTAAAAACTTTGTCTAATCAAACAAAAATATATCATCATTTTTCAAATAAGCAATATCAAGAGCATGATGATTTGAAATAAAATAAGTGTATGATATGAAATCAATTAAAACAAAATTAAGTAGGATGATGAAGACAAATCAAAACAAAATTACCTACTAACCTACCATTACCAAATCAATACTTAACCTTTGTCCAAGCATTTCTTGGATGCTCCATTTGCCGAGGTGGTCGGAGAGGCCCTTTCCAATGTCATGAGGCAAAGATTGACAATCTCTTTACCATTTGAGTCGTCGTCCGATGATTCGCTCTCGGAACTACTATTGGTAGCCTTGATTGTCTTCTTTTTGTGTTTTTCCTCCTTGGGTGAATTCTTTCCCGATTTTTCTTTCTTTAGAAACTTTGCAAATTTTCGGGTGATCTTTGTCATTTCCTCATCTTCATCACTCTCAACATCTTTACTCTTTTCCTTTGAGCTTGAGGATTTTAAAGCTATGTCTCCCCTTTTGGCCTCTTTCACTTCCAATTTATTGTCTTCACTTTTGAAGATGGCCAATTCCATTTCATGAGTTATGAGAGAACCCATGAGTTGTTCCAAGGAGAGTGTTGAAAGCTCCTTTGCTTCACGAACCGCCGTGACCTTTGGTTGCCAATTCTTTGGTAAAGACCTAAGCACTTTCTCAATCATTTCTTCATTAGTATAAACTTTACCAAGGTTTTTCAAGTTATTAATAAGAATGGTAAAACAAGAAAACATATCTCCAATAGATTCGTATGGCAACATTTTAAACATTTCACAAGTTTGAACAAGCAAATTGATTTTAGACTTTTTAACTTGGCTTGTTCCCTCATGAGCATTTTCAAGTTTATCCCAAATTTCTTTTGCGGATTCGCAAGATGAAATTCTATTGTATTCATTTGGGTCTAAACCACAATAAAATAAATTCATTGCCATGGCATTTATTTTTATGAGTTTCTTATCGGCATCATTATATTCATCTACCGTCTTTGGAATAGAAAAACCATTTTCAATTTTTGTAGGTAGATGAGGCCCTTTGACCACGATTTGCCAAAAATCAAAATCTTGAGAAATCATATAGATTCTCATTCTATTTTTCCAATAGGCGTAGTTAGAGCCATTAAAACATGGTGGTCTTAATGTCGATTGACCCTCACAATAATAAAATAGAAGAGCCGAAGCTCTGATACCAATTGTTGGCCCAAATGTGGAAACCTTAGCGGGGGGGTGAATAAGGTTTTACCTTAAATTAACCTTTTAAAACAAAATTTCAAATTAAAACACAAACACAAACAATTAACTAAAGAGATAAGGGAAGAGATACTTGCAAACCGATTTTTCAAGTGGTTCGGCAATCGCACCCCGCGGCCTACGTCCACCGCTCAAGAACACCTCTTGAGGATTCCTTTAATCCCAGAGCACTTACGGGTGTGCACCAAACCGTTACAAGAGCCTTCAATCTCTCCCAAAGAAGAACACCTCTTCTTTGCACACAAGGGTTACTAACCCTCAACCTTTACAAATTGATTTGAATACAAATTGAACTCTCTCTCTAGAGTGGATAATACAATTTGAAGCTCACACAATAACTCCTTAGTGAGTAGAAAATACAAATAAAAGCTCACTACAATTTGCTCTCTCAAGAATTACAATTGAAATCTAGAGCAAATTGATTTTTCACTCAAACTAGGGCTCAAATAATAATGTTTAAAGATCAAAGAGATGAGTGATCAATACTATGTTTTCCAATCAAAATCTCAACCACAAACAGCTTGGGAAAACATGTATTTATAGGCCTCGGAAGATTATAGCCGTTGGTGGCACATTTGGTAATTAAAAGCCCCTTTAAAAACTAGCCGTTATGCCTTTTCAGGTCGATTCAGTCGACTGGACCTTGAAGCAGTCGACTGAGATGTGTTTACATAGGGTTCTGTTTGCATTCTGCTCACTTCGGTCGACTGCATCGGGCCTTCAGTCGACTGCCCCTCCCTGTTTGGCAGACTGACACATCTCCACTAAAAAGGCCATAACTCCCTCTACAAAACTCGGATTTTTGATCCGTTTGATGTTTTGGAAACTAGATTCCAATACCTTTCCAACCATATAAGATTCAACAATTAATTATTTTCTAATTGGTTGGGGCATTGCTTTAAAGATGATCCATTTAAAATTTATTTCCAAAACTTTAACTTTTAGAATTTGTTTGAGCCCCTAAGAGTGTGAGATCAAGATGGCTTACAATGATGGTCCTAGACTTCAACCAAGGATGAAATATCTTCAAGTCTTCAAGCTTGATCCTTGTTGAGCTCCTTGTAATCTTGATCTACATCAATTGAATCTCATGCACACAAAGATGTTAAAACACTGATACAATATTAATACATGAGATTGTATATGAGCATAAAAATGACTATGATAATAACAAAGAATGAATCAATATGAATCATGTAATTATCATGGCATATTTGACATCATCAAGACATAATTAAATATGCCTTAATATACCTTAAGGCTAACAATCTCCCCCTTTTTGATGATGACAAACAACCAATGAAAGATATGCCAATATAAGCACAATTTGGTCATTTTCATATTATCATTCATAATGGATATCAAATGTTGAAGAACATGAATGATAACTACCCAAATACTTCTCATATTTCTCCCCCTTTGACATTATCAAAAAGATTTGGGGATAAAACCCAAAGCTCCTCCTCACAATAGGCATACCAATCAAAAGGCCAAAATGATACCAAAAATAAACAAAGAGCAAATGAAAACATGAAAGTGCTCCCCCATAGCATGTGCAATGATAAAAGATACCAAAAGATATGAATAGAGAGCATATTCTCCCAAAAGATACCAATAATAAAGTTGGAGAACTCAAAATCAAAGAAAAACAAACATTCAGTCGGATCAGTCGACGCCACAGTCGACGTCCCTAGGCAGAGAGTTTAAAACAACAATGCAGTCGACGCCACTGTCGACTTAACAATACAGAATAAAAAAAATTCAAAGCTTCACACCTGAATCAGTCGACTATGTCGGGGTACCAGTCGACATCTTTGTTCAGCAGTCCAAAAAATGACAGTTCAGCAGCAAAAATTTGAATGATTCACAAAACATCATTTTGTTTAATCATTAAAAACTTTGTCTAATCAAACAAAAACATATCATCATTTTTCAAATAAGCAATATCAAGAGCATGATGATTTGAAATAAAATAAGTGTATGATATGAAATCAATTAAAACAAAATTAAGTAGGATGATGAAAACAAATCAAAACAAAATTACCTACTAACCTACCATTACCAAATCAATACTTAACCTTTGTCCAAGCATTTCTTGGATGCTCCATTTGCCGAGGTGGTCGGAGAGGCCCTTTCCAATGTCATGATGCAAAGATTGACAATCTCTTTACCATTTGAGTCGTCGTCCGATGATTCACTCTCGGAACTACTATTGGTAGCCTTGATTGTCTTCTTTTTGTGTTTTTCCTCCTTGGGTGAATTCTTTCCCGATTTTTCTTTCTTTAGATACTTTGCAAATTTTCGGGTGATCTTTGTCATTTCCTCATCCTCATCACTCTCAACATCTTTACTCTTTTCCTTTGAGCTTGAGGATTTTAAAGCTATGTCTCCCCTTTTGGCCTCTTTCACTTCCAATTTATTGTCTTCACTTTCGAAGACGGCCAATTCCATTTCATGAGTTATGAGAGAACCCATTAGTTGTTCCAAGGAGAGTGTTGAAAGCTCCTTTGTTTCACGAACCGCCATGACCTTTGGTTGCCAATCCTTTGGTAAAGACCTAAGCACTTTCTCAATCATTTCTTCATTAGTATAAACTTTACCAAGGTTTTTCAAGTTATTAATAAGAATGGTAAAACGAGAAAACATATCTCCAATAGATTCGTATGGCAACATTTTAAACATTTCATAAGTTTGAACAAGCAAATTGATTTTAGACTTTTTAACTTGGCTTGTTCCCTCATGAGCATTTTCAAGTTTATCCCAAATTTCTTTTGCGGATTTGCAAGATAAAATTCTATTGTATTCATTTGGGTCTAAACCACAATATAATAAATTCATTGCCATGGCATTTATTTTTATGAGTTTCTTATCGGCATCATTATATTCATCTACCGTCTTTGGAATAGAAAAACCATTTTCAATTTTTGTAGGTAGATGAGGCCCTTTGACCACGATTTGCCATAAATCAAAATCTTGAGAAATCATATAGATTCTCATTCTATTTTTCCAATAGGCGTAGTTTGAGCCATTAAAACATGGTGGTCTTAATGTCGATTGACCCTCACAATAATAAATGCAAGAAGAGTCGGTTTCCATTGGATCTTAACTCAAAAATTTCAAAATCTTTTGAAAATAGAAGAGCCGAAGCTCTGATACCAATTGTTGGCCCAAATGTAGAAACCTTAGAGGGGGGGTGAATAAGGTTTTAGCGAAAATTAACCTTTTAAAACAAAATTGCAAATTAAAACACAAACACAAACAATTAACTAAAGAGATAAGGGAAGAGATACTTGCAAACCGATTTTTCAAGTGGTTCGGCAATCGCACCCCGCGGCCTACGTCCACCGATCAAGAACACCTCTTGAGGATTCCTTTAATCCCAGAGCACTTACGGGTGTGCACCAAACCGTTACAAGAGCCTTCAATCTCTCCCAAAGAAGAACACCTCTTCTTTGCACACAAGGGTTACTAACCCTCAACCTTTACAAATTGATTTGAATACAAATTGAACTCTCTCTCTAGTGTGGATAATACAATTTGAAGCTCACACAATAACTCCTTAGTGAGTAGAAAATACAAATAAAAGCTCACTACAATTTGCTCTCTCAAGAATTACAATTGAAATCTAGAGCAAATTGATTTTTCACTCAAACTAGGGCTCAAATAATAATGTTTAAAGATCAAAGAGATGAGTGATCAATACTATGTTTTCCAATCAAAATCTCAACCACAAACAGCTTGGGAAAACATGTATTTATAGGCCTTGGAAGATTATAGCCGTTGGTGGCACATTTGGTAATTAAAAGCCCCTTTAAAAACTAGCCGTTATGCCTTTTCAGGTCGATTCAGTCGACTGGACCTTGAAGCAGTCGACTGGTCCTTGAAGCAGTCGACTGAGATGTGTTTACAGAGGGTTCTATTTGCATTCTGCTCACTTCGGTCGAGTGCATCGGGCCTTCAGTCGACTGCCCCTCCCTGTTTGGCAGACTGACACATCTCCACTAAAAAGGCCATAACTCCCTCTACAAAACTCGGATTTTTGATCCGTTTGATGTTTTGGAAACTAGATTCCAATACCTTTCCAACCATATAAGATTCAACAATTAATTATTTTCTAATTGGTTGGGGCATTGCTTTAAAGATGATCCATTTAAAATTTATTTCCAAAACTTTAACTTTTAGAATTTGTTTGAGCCCCTAAGAGTGTGAGATCAAATTGGCTTACAATGATGGTCCTAGACTTCAACCAAGGATGAAATATCTTCAAGTCTTCAACCTTGATCCTTG
This sequence comes from Hydrangea macrophylla, assembly GCA_033977485.1. Lineage (NCBI taxonomy): Eukaryota > Viridiplantae > Streptophyta > Magnoliopsida > Cornales > Hydrangeaceae > Hydrangea > Hydrangea macrophylla. The sequence goes on along the minus strand of CM066998.1, from coordinate 1,960,572 downwards.
TTGAGCTCCTTGTAATCTTGATCTACATCAATTGAATCTCATGCACACAAAGATGTTAAAACATTGATACAATATTAATACATGAGATTGTATATGAGCATAAAAATGACTATGATAATAACAAAGAATGAATCAATATGAATCATGTAATTATCATAGCATATTTGACATCATCAAAACATAATTAAATATGCCTTAATATACCTTAAGGCTAACAATCTCCCCCTTTTTGATGATGACAAACAACCAATGAAAGATATGCCAATATAAGCACAATTTGGTCATTTTCATATTATCATTCATAATGGATATCAAATGTTGAAGAACATGAATGATAACTACCCAAATACTTCTCATATTTCTCCCCCTTTGACATTATCAAAAAGATTTGGGGATAAAACCCAAAGCTCCCCCTCACAATAGGCATACCAATCAAAAGGCCAAAATGATACCAAAAATAAACAAAGAGCAAATGAAAACATGAAAGTGCTCCCCCATAGCATGTGCAATGAGAAAAGATACCAAAAGATATGAATAGAGAGCATATTCTCCCAAAAGATACCAATAATAAAGTTGGAGAACTCAAAATCAAAGAAAAACAAACATTCAGTCGGATCAGTCGACGCCACAGTCGACGTCCCTAGGCAGAGAGTTTAAAACAACAATGCAGTAGACGCCACAGTCGACTTAGCAATGCAGAATAAAAAAAATTCAAAGCTTCACACCTGAATCAGTCGACTATGTCGGGGTACCAGTCGACAGCTTTGTTCAGCAGTCCAAAAAATGACAGTTCAGCAGCAAAAATTTGAATGATTCACAAAACATCATTTTGTTTAATCATTAAAAACTTTGTCTAATCAAACAAAAACATATCATCATTTTTCAAATAAGCAATATCAAGAGCATGATGATTTGAAATAAAATAAGTGTATGATATGAAATCATTTAAAACAAAATTAAGTAGGATGATGAAAACAAATCAAAACAAAATTACCTACTAACCTACCATTACCAAATCAATACTTAATCTTTGTCCAAGCATTTCTTGGATGCTCCATTTGCCGAGGTGGTCGGAGAGGCCCTTTCCAATGTCATGAGGCAAAGATTGACAATCTCTTTACCATTTGAGTCGTCGTCCGATGATTCGCTCTCGAAACTACTATTGGTAGCCTTGATTGTCTTCTTTTTTTGTTTTTCCTCCTTGGGTGACTTCTTTCCCGATTTTTCTTCTTTAAAAACTTTGCAAATTTTCGGGTGATCTTTGTCATTTCCTCATCCTCATCACTCTCAACATCTTTACTCTTTTCCTTTGAGCTTGAGGATTTTAAAGCTATGTCTCCCCTTTTGGCCTCTTTCACTTCCAATTTATTGTCTTCACTTTCGAAGACGGCCAATTCCATTTCATGAGTTATGAGAGAACCCATGAGTTGTTCCAAGGAGAGTGTTGAAAGCTCCTTTGCTTCACGAACCGCCGTGACCTTTGGTTGCCAATCCTTTGGTAAAGACCTAAGCACTTTCTCAATCATTTCTTCATTAGTATAAACTTTACCAAGGATTTTCAAGTTATTAATAAGAATGGTAAAACGAGAAAACATATCTCCAATAGATTCGTATGGCAACATTTTAAATATTTCATAAGTTTGAACAAGCAAATTGATTTTAGACTTTTTAACTTGGCTTGTTCCCTCATGAGCATTTTCAAGTTTATCCCAAATTTCTTTTCTGGATTCGCAAGATGAAATTCTATTGTATTCATTTGGGTCTAAACCACAATATAATAAATTCATTGCCATGGCATTTATTTTTATGAGTTTCTTATCGGCATCATTATATTCATCTACCTTCTTTGGAATAGAAAAACCATTTTCAATTTTTGTAGGTAGATGAGGCCCTTTGACCACGATTTGCCATAAATCAAAATCTTGAGAAATCATATAGATTCTCATTCTATTTTTCCAATAGGCGTAGTTTGAGCCATTAAAACATGGTGGTCTTAATGTCGATTGACCCTCACAATAATAAATGCAAGAAGAGTCGGTTTCCATTGGATCTTAACTCAAAAATTTCAAAATCTTTTGAAAATAGAAGAGCCGAAGCTCTGATACCAATTGTTGGCCCAAATGTGGAAACCTTAGAGGGGGGGTGAATAAGGTTTTAGCGAAAATTAACCTTTTAAAACAAAATTGCAAATTAAAACACAAACACAAACAATTAACTAAAGTGATAAGGGAAGAGATACTTGCAAACCGATTTTTCAAGTGGTTCGGCAATCGCACCCCGCGGCCTACGTCCACCCCTCAAGAACACCTCTTGAGGATTCCTTTAATCCCAGAGCACTTACGGGTGTGCACCAAACCGTTACAAGAGCCTTCAATCTCTCCCAAAGAAGAACACCTCTTCTTTGCACACAAGGGTTACTAACCCTCAACCTTTACAAATTGATTTGAATACAAATTGAACTCTCTCTCTAGAGTGGATAATACAATTTGAAGCTCACACAATAACTCCTTAGTGAGTAGAAAATACAAATAAAAGCTCACTACAATTTGCTCTCTCAAGAATTACAATTCAAATCTAGAGCAAATTGATTTTTCACTCAAACTAGGGCTCAAATAATAATGTTTAAAGATCAAAGAGATGAGTGATCAATACTATGTTTTCCAATCAATATCTCAACCACAAACAGCTTGGGAAAACATGTATTTATAGGCCTTGGAAGATTATAGCCGTTGGTGGCACATTTGGTAATTAAAAGCCCCTTTAAAAACTAGCCGTTATGCCTTTTCAGGTCGATTCAGTCGACTGGACCTTGAAGCAGTCGACTGGTCCTTGAAGCAGTCGACTGAGATGTGTTTACATAGGGTTCTGTTTGCATTCTGCTCACTTCGGTCGACTGCATCGGGCCTTCAGTCGACTGCCCCTCCCTGTTTGGCAGACTGACACATCTCCACTAAAAAGGCCATAACTCCCTCTACAAAACTCGGATTTTTGATCCGTTTGATGTTTTGGAAACTAGATTCCAATACCTTTCCAACCATATAAGATTCAACAATTAATTATTTTCTAATTGGTTGGGGCATTGCTTTAAAGATGATCCATTTAAAATTTATTTCCAAAACTTTAACTTTTAGAATTTGTTTGAGCCCCTAAGAGTGTGAGATCAAGATGGCTTACAATGATGATCCTAGACTTCAACCAAGGATGAAATATCTTCAAGTCTTCAAGCTTGATACTTGTTGAGCTCCTTGTAATCTTGATCTACATCAATTGAATCTCATGCACACAAAGATGTTAAAACATTGATACAATATTAATACATGAGATTGTATATGAGCATAAAAATGACTATGATAATAACAAAGAATGAATCAATATGAATCATGTAATTATCATAGCATATTTGACATCATCAAAACAGAATTAAATATGCCTTAATATACCTTAAGGCTAACAATCTCCCCCTTTTTGATGATGACAAACAACCAATGAAAGATATGCCAATATAAGCACAATTTGGTCATTTTCATATTATCATTCATAATGGATATCAAATGTTGAAGAACATGAATGATAACTACCCAAATACTTCTCATATTTCTCCCCCTTTGACATTATCAAAAAGATTTGGGGATAAAACCCAAAGCTCCTCCTCACAATAGGCATACCAATCAAAAGGCCAAAATGATACCAAAAATAAACAAAGAGCAAATGAAAACATGAAAGTGCTCCCCCATAGCATGTGCAATGATAAAAGATACCAAAAGATATGAATAGAGAGCATATTCTCCCAAAAGATACCAATAATAAAGTTGGAGAACTCAAAATCAAAGAAAAACAAACATTCAGTCGGATCAGTCGACGCCACAGTCGACGTCCCTAGGCAGAGAGTTTAAAACAACAATGCAGTCGACGCCACTGTCGACTTAACAATACAAAATAAAAAAAATTCAAAGCTTCACACCTGAATCAGTCGACTATGTCGGGGTACCAGTCGACATCTTTGTTCAGCAGTCCAAAAAATGACAGTTCAGCAGCAAAAATTTGAATGATTCACAAAACATCATTTTGTTTAATCATTAAAAACTTTGTCTAATCAAACAAAAACATATCATCATTTTTCAAATAAGCAATATCAAGAGCATGATGATTTGAAATAAAATAAGTGTATGATATGAAATCAATTAAAACAAAATTAAGTAGGATGATGAAAACAAATCAAAACAAAATTACCTACTAACCTACCATTACCAAATCAATACTTAACCTTTGTCCAAGCATTTCTTGGATGCTCCATTTGCCGAGGTGGTCGGAGAGGCCCTTTCTAATGTCATAATGCAAAGATTGACAATCTCTTTACCATTTGAGTCGTCGTCCGATGATTCGCTCTCGGAACTACTATTGGTAGCCTTGATTGTCTTCTTTTTGTGTTTTTCCTCCTTGGGTGAATTCTTTCCCGATTTTTCTTTCTTTAGATACTTCGCAAATTTTCGGGTGATCTTTGTCATTTCCTCATCCTCATCACTCTCAACATCTTTACTCTTTTCCTTTGAGCTTGAGGATTTTAAAGCTATGTCTCCCCTTTTGGCCTCTTTCACTTCCAATTTATTGTCTTCACTTTCGAAGACGGCCAATTCCATTTCATGAGTTATGAGAGATTCCATGAGTTGTTCCAAGGAGAGTGTTGAAAGCTCCTTTGCTTCACGAACCGCCATGACCTTTGGTTGCCAATCCTTTGGTAAAGACCTAAGCACTTTCTCAATCATTTCTTCATTAGTATAAACTTTACCAAGGTTTTTCAAGTTATTAATAAGAATGGTAAAACGAGAAAACTTATCTCCAATAGATTCGTATGGCAACATTTTAAACATTTCATAAGTTTGAACAAGCAAATTGATTTTAGACTTTTTAACTTGGCTTGTTCCCTCGTGAGCATTTTCAAGTTTATCCCAAATTTCTTTTGCGGATTTGCAAGATAAAATTCTATTGTATTCATTTGGGTCTAAACCACAATATAATAAATTCATTGCCATGGCATTTATTTTTATGAGTTTCTTATCGGCATCATTATATTCATCTACCGTCTTTGGAATAGAAAAACCATTTTCAATTTTTGTAGGTAGATGAGGCCCTTTGACCACGATTTGCCATAAATCAAAATCTTGAGAAATCATATAGATTCTCATTCTATTTTTCCAATAGGCATAGTTTGAGCCATTAAAACATGGTGGTCTTAATGTCGATTGACCCTCACAATAATAAATGCAAGAAGAGTCGGTTTCCATTGGATCTTAACTCAAAAATTTCAAAATCTTTTGAAAATAGAAGAGCCGAAGCTCTGATACCAATTGTTGGCCCAAATGTGGAAACCTTAGAGGAGGTTTTAGCGGAAATTAACCTTCTAAAACAAAATTGCAAATTAAAACACAAACACAAACAATTAACTAAAGAGATAAGGGAAGAGATACTTGCAAACCGATTTTTCAAGTGGTTCGGCAATCGCACCCCGCGGCCTACGTCCACCGCTCAAGAACACCTCTTGAGGATTCCTTTAATCCCAGAGCACTTACGGGTGTGCACCAAACCGTTACAAGAGCCTTCAATCTCTCCCAAAGAAGAACACCTCTTCTTTGCACACAAGGGTTACTAACCCTCAACCTTTACAAATTGATTTGAATACAAATTGAACTCTCTCTCTAGAGTGGATAATACAATTTGAAGCTCACACAATAACTCCTTAGTGAGTAGAAAATACAAATAAAAGCTCACTACAATTTGCTCTCTCAAGAATTACAATTGAAATCTAGAGCAAATTGATTTTTCACTCAAACTAGGGCTCAAATAATAATGTTTAAAGATCAAAGAGATGAGTGATCAATACTATGTTTTCCAATCAAAATCTCAACCACAAACAGCTTGGGAAAACATGTATTTATAGGCCTTGGAAGATTATAGCCGTTGGTGGCACATTTGGTAATTAAAAGCCCCTTTAAAAACTAGCCGTTATGCCTTTTCAGGTCGATTCAGTCGACTGGACCTTGAAGCAGTCGACTGGTCCTTGAAGCAGTCGACTGAGATGTGTTTACAGAGGGTTCTGTTTGCATTCTGCTCACTATGGTCGACTGCATCGGGCCTTCAGTCGACTGCCCCTCCCTGTTTTGCAGACTGACACATCTCTACTAAAAAGGCCATAACTCCCTCTACAAAACTCGGATTTTTGATCCGTTTGATGTCTGGAAACTAGATTCCAATACCTTTCCAACCATATAAGATTCAACAATTAATTATTTTCTAATTGGTTGGGGCATTGCTTTAAAGATGATCCATTTAAAATTTATTTCCAAAACTTTAACTTTTAGAATTTGTTTGAGCCCCTAAGAGTGTGAGATCAAGATGGCTTACAATGATGGTCCTAGACTTCAAACAAGGATGAAATATCTTCAAGTCTTCAAGCTTGATCCTTGTTGAGCTCCTTGTAATCTTGATCTACATCAATTGAATCTCATGCACACAAAGATGTTAAAACATTGATACAATATTAATACATGAGATTGTATATGAGCATAAAAATGACTATGATAATAACAAAGATTGAATCAATATGAATCATGTAATTATCATAGCATATTTGACATCATCAAAACATAATTAAATATGCCTTAATATACCTTAAGGCTAACACCACGGAATAATTATAATTCTATGTTGAACAATTTTTCTAATACTTATCGACCCCAATATCAACAAAATCAATACCCACACCCACCTCCTAATCCTAACCCTCCAAGGGATAACACTTTTGAGGCTACGGTGTTGGCATCCCTTAAAAACATAGAAACTCAAGTCCAAGCACAAGCACAAATAGTGCATTCTCATACACAATCCATTGCGAAGCTTGAGTCCCAAATGGGACAAACAACTACTGCGGTGAGTCGTAGAAACGAGGGGAAGTTGCCTGCGCAAACTATTCAAAATCCTAAGGGACAATACGAAAAGGGGGGGTCGAGTGAGAGCGTGAACGCTGTTTTGACTAGGACGACTATTAGAGAAGAGAAAGTTGTTGAAATTCCGGATACGAGTGAGAGAAATATAAATAATAACTTGAATAAGGAAGGTGAAGAAATGAAAAGGAATAAGAAAGATAAAGAACCGGTCCCAACGAATTATATTCCGAGAATGCCATTTCCACCTAACGTTGATGAACCGTCACATTTGTCTAAGAAAGGGTCAAAAATGGAAGATATACTCGAGGTGTTTAGACAAGTAAAGATTAATATTCCATTCCTCGATGCTATTAAACAAATTCCCGCTTATGCTAAATGTCTTAAAGACTTATGCACTCAAAAACGTAAATTGCGTAGTCATACTCCGAAAAAGGTCTTTCTCACGAAAAAAGTAAGTTCTATTTTTCAACACTCACCTCCAAAGTACAAGGATCCTGGTACGCCAACTATTTCATGTGTCATAGGTGACACTGTCATCCGTAGGGCTCTCCTTGACTTAGGAGCTAGTGTTAACCTCTTACCTTACCACGTCTATAAACAACTAGGACTAGGTGAACTTAAACCTACGGCCGCTACCATACAATTAGCGGATCGTTCTATTAAAATACCTAGAGGAATCGTCGAGGACGTCTTAGTTAAAGTTGATAAATGCTATTATCCTGTCGATTTCATGGTCCTTGACACCGAACCCGTGATAGATGCTAGGAAACACACTCCTATCATCTTAGGCCGTCCATTCTTAGCAACCGCTAACGCTTGTGTTAACTGTCGGACGGGGGTAATGAAGGTGTCATTTGGGAACATGAACTTAAAATTAAACGTATTTAATGCTATAAATCAACCTCCTAAAGATGACGATTACCTATGTGAGGCGGAATGTGAGGTAAGAGAGAATATTGAGCCTAAAAGAGAACTAAATATGAGTGAGGGGAATAATGTAGTGAATAAGGAGCGGATGGATTTGAATAAACCAGACCCTAATGAGGAATTTACTCGGAAGGTGAAAAATCGACTTGAACATAATAAGGATGATCCGTCAAATAAATTAATCCAAAACGACATTCTTTCGACTTACCACCGGAGTCTCCCTGATATCCTTAGGGGTACACAGTTCGATTTGCGGCCTCCATGAGTTTTGAGCTAGCTTGGTCTAGCTAAAGACGTAAAAATTAGCGCTTCTTGGGAGGCAACCCAAGCTTTATTTCATCCATTTCTCTTATTTTGGTTGTTTTTGGGTCTTTTTGATTCAGTTGTGGTCTTTCTGAACAGGTTTGGGGGTCAGAGTAAAGTTATTTTCGGCTTATTTACAAAAAAGTACAGAAAAAGAGGAAAAATGGCATTTCGCGCGCGCGGCCCGCTCGCGCGAGCCTGCCCCTTAGAGAAATTTTTTTAAAACTTTTATGATATATAGCCTCAGTATCACCTCGCGCCACAATTCGAGCGCGCGAGGGGGTTCGCTTGAGCGGTCCGCTCGCGCGATCTGAGGACTTAGAAAATTTTCTTTTATAAAACGTAAAACATGCTTCTGCTTAAACTCGCGGAGGGATTCGCGCGCGCGAGGCCCGCTCGCGCGAGGTAGGGTTTTCTGGTTTTTCTCTTTTGTTCTCTTACCTCCTCTCTCCATACCTGGTCAGTGGTTTTTATACTTTCTGTTTGTTCTTTTAGACCTGTTTAGGTTCGTCTGTCTTTGTTTTTTTATAAGTTTTGTTTGTTTCTTTTATTTTTATTAAGTCTCTTGATTATAGTTTAGATTCTATTATTCTATTAAAAAAATAAAAAATAATAAAAATAAAAATAAAAATAAAAATCTAAATATTTTTATATATATATTAGCTGTCATTGTTATTATTCTGTTCTTTTATTTTCTATTGTCAAGTATTAACAGGTGAAACATTCGCACTTTCATTCCGTATTCTTATATGTTCACTTGTTTGTGATTGCCGAGATCGAGGTATTATCGTTCCTTCCTTACGTACTCTTCTTCTTTCATTTTATTGTTTCATTGGGGACAATCAAAGGTTTAGGTTTGGGGGTATGTACTCACATGCACATTATTATTATGCACCGATGTTCAAAATTTTTTCAAAACTTGTGCTTAAATAAACGATGTACCATAGTTTTTGCAATCTCAAGTCGATACTTCTTGTTAGATAACTTGGATTGTTATAGAATGATAAACAAGAGAAGATGTGATGAAGCATTTGCTGAAGTCATGATGAAATGTTTTAGGTTATGTATAGTTCGAATCGTAGTTTTATATCATAGATTTGCACACAAACCTATACACTGCACGTAGTCACTTGAATGCATGTTTGATATGAATTGTAATATGATTCGGATTTCTAGATAACACAAGGTGGAGACTAGACCCGGTGAGCTTTTGAGCCTATCTTTTCTTTTTAGAGGGTTATAAATACATTGTGTTTGTCGAATTTCATTGAAATAGCGCGTCTACTTGTTGTTTAGTCTCATTATTCTTGTTTTGGTTGATAAGTCAAGTTAAAATATTTGCTACCATGCTAAATAATCTTCCGTTGTAAACATTAAAGAACCATATGACCATAGGAGATGATTTTTAGGCCTTCTTTGTTTACTAACCGATAAATGATAAAAAAATTCCTTAGTTCGCCCTTTGAGCCGTTAAAATGCCATTTCTTTCTTTAATTACCATTATCCTTGTTTTTGCTCCGACTTGAGAAACTTGGAGTTCACCACTAAGAGATTTGTCACCTTTTAGTGGTGTTAAGGCAATGTGTGATTGGGAAGAAGAAGATAAGATGCTATTGGGGTAGTTGCTTAGAAATCAATGAATAATCATCCGACAAGCAAGAATTAAAAGAAAAAAAAAAGGTTGAAAAAAAAGAAGAGGAAAGAAATTAAAAAAGAAAAATCAAAAGAAGAGAATGAAATGATGAAGTTGGTGGAAGAAGAATGAAAGAAATCGAACATGCCTTACAATGCCATTCTAAAACTACCTAATGAATCCTTTCTATCCTTTTCCATTGTCTGAGCCACATTACAATCTTTGAAATGTCCTATTTGATCCTAGGAAACATGGTTTGGATATGAAAACGATGAGAGGGGGATTAAAACATGGTAATGATTAATTTTTCTTGATTATTGGCATCCTATCCATGAGACTACTATTCTTTCGTGTCATGCGTCTTGTTCGAGTCAAATGTGAGCATTTCTCGTTTTGAAAACATATTTCCTTTACTCACATATTTTAGAAAAATTACACCTGTTTCTGAATGTTTCATTTTAGAGTGTAATTGACATTGTGAGATTCGTAGTCGAGACATAGTTAAATTGTTATCCGAGTTATATTTCAAGTTCATGACATGTGCGTGTTCATTTGACTACCACATCACACACGTGCAATTTTATGAGAAACTCTATTGATTTATATGATGCATGTGCTTGAGATTGTTTTTCATGATTTAGGTGGATGTTTCATTATGTTTCTTTATGTTCGTTATTCTATTTCAAATCTTTGTTATATGATGAAGGAGTAATGAATATTATGTTCTTTATTTTTAATAAAAGTTTTTAAATTGATAAGTTAATAAAGATGGTTGTGGGTGACTTGTTGACGAGAACCCTCAAGAGACTTCACTCGTCCGACTAGAGACACCTAGAGGTTTAAAAGGCTTGTTGCATATGCTAAATGCAATTGTGATCCATGCGAAAATGGAGTAGTATTTGTAGTAGTAGTAGTTTTATTTTTCTGTTCTTTTTGCTCGAGGACTAGCAAAGTGTAGGTTTGGGGGTGTGATCGGCGACGAATATTTGCCGTTTATAGTTCTAAAAAAACGCTTTGTTAACCCATTTTATGTAGTATTAGTTATTTTTTAATAAGTATTCTAAATTTTGTAGGATTTGGAGCTTTAACTTGATAATACACAAAAATCCAATGATCAGTGGCTTTGGAAGTCATTCTGGGCTCAAACGGTGATTCCGGTGAAAGGTGAATGCAGTAGCAGTCTCGAAAAATTATATTTTTGATAAAGAATACTTTGGATTTGAGAAATTTCTCCAGAGATATAAAATGTAGATCTTCGAGTTGCAAACGCGTGGCTTCAAACGGTGAGTCAATCCGAGTTCCGAGCAAAAAGTTATCGCAATTCTACAAACGTCGCGCAGTGCAGCGAAAAGGACCTCGCGCGAGCGGGCCGCGCGAGCGACCTTTGAAAAAACCAAAAACGCGTATTTTATTAAATTAAAGTGCCTAGCGAAGGTGGTTTGTGCATATGACGTCCAGAAACGTAAATATAGCTGTTTTAGTGCGATTTGGCTTAGGAAAGCTTCCTAAATCCTTTCAAACTCTATATAAATCCTATTCTAAATCAATTTTGTGGTTACACATCATTACACAACATTAGATACAGCCATATACAAAAAAACTCCAGCCATGGAAGAGAGGAAAACAAGGAGAAGAAGAAGAAGATCAAGGATTTCCATGGCCTCCTCCATCAACCTCTTGCCGGTCATCAATTCTATGGACAACTAAACTCTAGATCTAGGGTTTCAATGAAACCCTAGCCAAGTAATAGGGTGTATTCTATGCTTTTCTTTTAGATTTATTATGTATGGATGATGATTACATGTTTAGAGGATTTTTATAAATAAATCGTACTTTTATTGATTAAATCATTACTTTCAAAGTTTATTCTTGTCTTAGATCTATTTTGACTGTGATGTGCTCAATGATCTATATTTGCTGTGCTTGTATGGATTGTTTACATGTAATGGTGCTTAAATTGAATTGTGCTATCAAGTATCCGAATAGTCCATGCCTAGATTAGACGGATTATACCACAACCCTAGTTTAGTGTGGGATAATTTGTGCTAACCGAAGATGGATTATGTTGGTGCTTGAACCATAGTTATTTTCTTGACGGAGGAATTGAGCTTGTAGCTACAATTCTCCATTATCATCCAACTTAATAGGCTAAAGTAATTCATAAATATTCCTATTATGAAGCTAGTGGTGGATTTGTAATCCTAGGTTCCTTTAAACATATTTATAAAAACACTTTTAAATCGCTTTCATAATTTAGATTTAATTTCATTAGTTTCATTAATTTAATTAAAATTCAAATCAAAATCTCGTTTTCATAATTAATTAGATTTAGGTTTTAAAATTAAGAGTCGTAGTAATTCAATCTCTGTGGGTTCGACCTTTACTTTCACTACTACAAATCCTTAGAAAAGTAAAGTACACTTTTTATATCTTGATTCTGACAAGATCACTTACTCCTTCATTCAAAATCGTAAGCTTTCTCACTTATTGTGAGCTTTCTCACTTATCGTGAGTTTCCTCACTCCTTTGTCCGAAATCGTGAGCTTTCTCACTTATCGTGAGCTTTCTCACTCCTTTGTCCGAAATCGTGAGCTTTCTCACCCCTTTGTCCAAAATCATGAGCTTTCTCACTTACCGTGAGCTTTCTCACTTATCGTGAGCTTCCTCACTCCTTTGTCCAAAATCGTGAGCTTTCTCACTTATCGTGAGCTTTCTCACCCCTTTTTCTAAAATTATGAGCTTTCTCACTTATCGTGAGCTTCTTCACTTATCATGAGCTTCCTCACTCCTTCGTCCAAAATCGTGAGCTTTCTCACTTATCGCGAGCTTCCTCACTCCTTTGTCCAAACTCGTGAGCTTTCTCACTTATCATGAGCTTTTTTATTGTGAGCTTCCTCACTCCTCTGTCCAAAATTATGAGCCCCCTCACCTACCCATCGGTTATCGTGAGCTTCCTCAGCAAACAAAAATCGTGAGCTTCTCCCTTATCGTGAGCTTCCTCACTCCCTTGTCAAAAATTATGAGCCCCTTCACCTACCCATCAGCTATTGTGAGCTTTCTCACTTGTCGGTTATCGTCAAACCCTTCTCCAATTGACTATCTTGAACTTCCTCATCCATCGCTTGGTATCCAGGACTTCTATGTCCATCGATTATCTTTAATTGTCGTCCTCTGGGACCCCACGTTCGATTACATTTGTTTGCAAATCACACTTCCCGTAATTTAAGAAGTTTGCCCGAGACCCAGAGTCTTCAACACCTTGGTATCCTTATCAGGATCAACCACTGCATTAGATTCAACACTAGCACAACATAAGTCCACTTGGGGTGGCACACACCCCACAGCACCAGCTCATGCTAGGATCAGAGCACTAAACATGATAGGACTCAGGACACAATTCATATCACATCCATGCATTGCATATCACTCTTATAGCATAGCATCCGCCTGATTGTTGTGTATGTGCATGTGTGATTTATTCCTTTGTGCCCCGAACTATGTCCTGGTCTGATTCCATTTGGGATACATAGGCAGCTCACGTAGAGCGCGACCAGCACTAGCCTCAGCATCATTGCATCTTTTGCAACGCTTTTTATCCTAAATCTATAGCCTCCAAAAGACCTGTCTCTTCAAAGCTTTGACACTCGCTTGGGACATGCGTTGCCTCGTAAGTTTATGCCAAAGAGGGGCAAACGGTAGACACCCCATTTTGTCGGCTATCAGATTTAGGAGACCCATAGCTTGGTGGTTCACAATGATCGAAAAAGACTTAAAAGGACTCCTGGAAGTTAGTTCTATTTCTCAAAATGCTCAGAATGACCAAAATGACCCTAAAAGCCCGAAAACTTCCAGATTTGGACCAAAAGTTTTGGTAACATGCTATGTCGTAAGAAAATGAGTTTTTAAGTAAAATCAGATGAAATCGTTAGCTCCCAAAGACCCCCGGAAGTCCCGGAAGTTCCCGGAAAGTCCCCGTTGACCGGTTTGACCGGTCTGACCAGGGTTTGACCGAAATCATCCGAATTAGCCAAAAAATTCCAAGATCATTCTGGATCATGTGGAAAGTATTAAAATGAGTTTTAAAAGAAAATCGAACGAAAACGTCAGCTCCTGGGAGCTCCCAGAGGTTTCCAGAACATCCCGGGAATCCCAAGTTTGACCAATTTGACCAAAAGTTGACTTTGAAACCGGAGCACCGTAATAATTTTTAAACATTTTTCTTGGTTACTAGAGGTCAATAGCTTTCTAACAGTATATCGCACATAATATTTGGATTTAAAACGGATTTATTATGAATTTCCGAAGGTGAAAAAGGCGAGCAAATTGGCTTTTATCGTGAATACCGTAAAACTTTTCAAAGTGACCTGACTCTAAAACATTTTATATAGAAAGTAGACTCTAATACCTTTCCAACGGTATAACACAAGCTCAATTTGGAGTTCCTACGCATTTTCTGTGATTTTCGGACAAAATAGGGCCTTTTCGCGAATACCGGAACCTCTGGGGGTCTAAATACAATTTTTGGGCATCTGAGGAGCAGTGCCGCGGCGGCACTACGCCACTACCGTGGCGGCACATGGTCAGTGCCGCAACGGCACTCAACCCTCGCAGAGTCCATTTTTGTAATTTATTTGGGAGTCCAATTTGATTAATTAAAAACCAAAACGATGTAGTTTTATGTTCATAAATGTTTGGGACCAATGGGAACACTTTCTAAATCCCAAAATCTCCCCAAATTAGCCTATATAAACCCCCATTGCTCTTCATTTGGGGGGGGGGGGTCAACTGCAAAACTTAAGAAAGTTTTAGAGAGAAAGAGAGATAGAGATAGGTTTAGAAGAGAGAAAGGGAGCTTCTCCCACTGATTTTCAATAGAAAGTGAGTTCTAAACTCAAGTTCTTCCATCATCCTTCCATATACTTCATCATCAATAAACCCAACCACCATTTCTCTAAGCATTCATGAGTTAGGGAGCTACTTCCATGTCCCAATGTCAATATCTATGAGTGAAACACCAAGCTACAAGTCCAAAATCACATTGATTATCATTTATTGATTGTTATTTACTTGCTTGTTCATATTATGTTCATCTCTTCTTAATCTCATTTCTTTTTTTATTTTTTATTTTTTATTTTTTTTCTTTATTTACTTACTTGCTCTTCATCATCTAAATGATGACATGAAGTTTGAGGTGAGTGAATCCTTATGGATAGTAGCTCTTTACCTCAAAAACATGTTTAATAGATGATGATTATAACTTCAATACCTCCAAGGTATCCTTGAAGTTATGTTCAAAATAAAAATGAATCTCTCCAATAATATTGGGGGTTCTTGATGATGAGTTTGATGTTGATATTCCAAGAGGTCATGATCTCTATTTGATGTTGAAAATATACTTTCAAAACCTCTATTTCAAAACCCCTCCCAAGCCCTCTCATTTTTATCTGAAGAAAGAAAACTCAAGTTTTATCTTTAAAACAGTGAGTCAAAACAGTGAATGATCTGAGCTCAAAGATTTCTCTAGAACTCAATACTCAATGTATGGATGCAAGACCACTTGGAAAGTCTTCCTAACTCATTAGGGAACACCCATGATATTTCGTTTGACTTGGAGATACATGGAAGGATCCCATTTTGGTCCAAACATTCTCTCCAGATATTCTGCTTTTGCTGTCACAGCAGCTTGGTTGACTTTCAACTTGTTTTACAGAAAACTTTTCCAAAACGTGTGCTCCCAACTTATTTTTCCCCTGTACTTCAATGTCTTAGGAAACTTTTTGTATAATCTGGGCTTCTAGATCATTTGTTGTCATTTTCTAAGATTTTTTGACATTTCAGTCGACAGTACAGACTCTGTTTCTGAGTTATCTCTATTGTTTACATGATTTCTCTCAATCTGTGATAGTTATTAAAGATTGGCTTTTTTGGTTGTGTTCTAGACACAATAAGAAATATCTCCATAAAAAATCATGCATTGAAAACATTCTTATCCCCTCTTTTCAATTTCCAATAGATCATGTTACTGTTCTGTCCACTATTCACAGCAAACACACTTTTACTTCCATCCTTTGATTTGGTGCTTACATGCACTCCAATTAGCTCATGTCTTAGGAAGTAGTTCATGCTACATATGTACATATCCAATGATGATTTCCTTCATTCATTCATACACATTCTAGACTTCTAAGTCATTCTAGGAATCCATGAACACAAAACACACTACAACCTTTGCACATTCTAGGATCATACATTGCATCCATGCAAGATTTGGGGCTTTTGTTGCTCCTAATCTAAGAAGATTATAAGGAATGAGTTGGATCATACATTCATGTTTCCCCTCGATCTAATCGTCCTTTCTCATCCATCCCGGGGATTGAGAGGTCTTTTTTTCTCAAAGATTAGCATGCATCATTCTAGCTTGCTAAGCATACTTTGATCCTTTTTTATTTATTTGTTTCAAAAACAATTCATGTCCCCTTAGATTTTGAAAACTTGATTACTTGATATATGATTAGACAATTTTCCTAGGTTTATTCATATGATCTTTCACTTTTGCATTGCATGATATTTGGCTTAGATCTTATGAATGATATCTTGCCTTTTGATCTTCCATTTTAAAATTCTTGTGTGATGTAATATACTATCATAGTATTAATTGTCGAACCATACATAGTATAAGATG
Source organism: Hydrangea macrophylla (assembly GCA_033977485.1). NCBI lineage: Eukaryota > Viridiplantae > Streptophyta > Magnoliopsida > Cornales > Hydrangeaceae > Hydrangea > Hydrangea macrophylla. The sequence goes on along the minus strand of CM066998.1, from coordinate 1,944,086 downwards.
ATTATTTGGATGCTAATTGAGGCCCGTCGAAAGACGGGGCGAGTTGAGGGTGTTTTAGTCGTGACAAAGGCTCCTTCCTCTCTCGTACCAAAACCCTGAACCAAGTTCTTTGGTTATGAAGGGCCGGTGCCCTTTATCCGTTTAGGTGAGTCAAATTAGGTTTCTTGGTTCCTTAAAGACCAAGTGGCAACTCTATATCTGTTTTAACAGACCTTCCTTTTCTTTTCCTTTTCAAAACAATTTTAAACAAACAAAGAGGTGGAATTCCGCGTGTCCACACTACCTCAATTCTTCACACACCACTAATAATTGTGATTGAATCTCATTTTCCTTCAATGATTTGGATCTAAATATAACTTTGGGTTTAAGACAAAATAAGTTGTAAAAGAATTTTCAATTGGATTTTTCAAATAAACTTTGATTCTACTTCTTTTTGTGTATATTTTCTTTTTAAAATCCATGAGATCTTTAATATTTCATTGGATCCCCTTGAGTTTGATCCTCTAGTCCCCTATGATCTTATGATTTATATGGGGATTAAGGTTGATCATAGTTATGTCCACACATGTTTGGATAGGTCCAAGTATTAGTCTATGATTTGGATCCTCCTGCTAGGAATCTCATGGAATCCACTCTATATTCCATAGAGGTTTATGTGGATTGATTATGTTTAGTCTCCAAGGACCATTAACTTGAGAGGAGAATAGGATATAATAAGTTCACATCCCTCAAGGATCATCAACATGAGAGAGGAATTGACTTGATGACTTCCATGATTTAAAATGTTGATATTGGTATAGTGAATTCATGAATCCATGGTGATCAAAGATTTTTAATTAAATCATGGTCCATGGGAATTGAATGAGCCCAATTGGAGAGTTCTCATAACTCATATATGTATCACTAGATTTTTTGTTTTGATGATATTTTATACTTAGGATGGTTTGGTCTTATGATTTGTGAACTAGTCACTCTATGTCTAAAATTTTAGAACAGTAAGTTCGTTTTAAACTTAGTAGATTAGAACCTTAATCAAGTTTTCTTGACTTCAAATAAATTTTTCTAGGAATTTCAATATGTTAAAAAGACTCTCTAAAATGATCAAAGTCATTCTGATTTGTTTGCTAGTTTTAGAAAATCGTACAAAAACTCTGGACAGAGAGTTGTAAATTTATGAGTGATGTCTAGTTTTTGTCCAATTTCCAGAGATTGAATCGTTTGATTTTCAATTTTCTTTTTGGGTTAGAAAATAGACTCACAGAGACACAATATACTCAAAAATCATTAAGATCAAACCGTTGGTAGTATGATTTTTCTTTTTTTGAAAGTCTGGTCTGCTCTCTGTAATTCTGTCACAGTTTTGATAAATCTTGTTAACTCTAATCTAAATGGTCTCTTAGTGCCTGAGCACTCAAACCATGTTTTAAATGATGATAATTAAGATTAAATCCAGAGGCTAAGTGATCCACATTAGTGAAAAGTTCATAGCTCATTTTTATTCATGTCCATGCATTCATCCATATATGTTGAAGTTTATGATTAGGATTAATCTCTTGGCTTAAGGTTGCATTTAAATTGAACCTAGTTGAACATAACTATGGGTTCTTTATGATCTTGTTGGGATTACACCATCTCTACATGGACATTGCATTGATTCCTAGTTGAGACTTGTATAGCTCTAGAGGTGTTGTATTTTCAACTACTTTAAGGAATTCATAATTTTGTCAACCCTTCCCATGCTTGATAGTTCTAAGCTAGAAGTTTGGATACGTTATTTAGGATTTCATATTATATCTTGTTCAAAAGCATGTGGACTAATCCTTCATTTTATAGCACTATTGAGGTACGATTTCTCAAACCCTCTCTAGTTTATTTATTTCCCGATTTTATTGATTTTTGACTCCATGTGCGACACCTTAGAACTAGGTCTTGCTTTATTTGTATATATGAAATAGAGACCATTTCTTAGGTTTTATTTGTATACATTGCACATTTAATATTCGCGACTGGATCTCGGGTAAGTTCTCTAGTTCCCTATTTACATATCATCTTGCTTGCTACTTGAATTATGTGGTTTATGAATGATATTTTATCGTTAGCAATCTTACACCATTTTAGACATGCTTTTGTAATGTGTGTATATATATGTATTAGTTGACGGCATGCTTAGATTAATAATTTGATTAAAAGGATGTTGAGTAGAGGCCTATCACGAGATAGGATGAGAGGGAGCGTTTTAGTCCATCGGGCTCCTTCCCTTCTCATTCCATAATCCTCGGACCTAAAAATCTCTGGTTTCCAAAAGATCAGTTTGCTTTTAAAATAGTTTCTTAATTTTCCTTTTAAAAAATTAAGTGGCTACTCGTATTTGAATTTTAAATATGAAAAAGTTTTAAAAAGCGTGGTTAAACTGCGAGTATCCACATTCTGGCGACTCTGTTGGAGATCGAACCCAGAATCTCTAGTTTCGCAGACCAAAAATTTTTATTTTGGGTTCACTCGAGGATTAGACTTGAAAGCATCCTTTTAATCGAATTAATTAATTTTTGTGTGCCTGTTGTATTGCACTTGCATGTCATGCCAGTCGATTGCACGGAACTATGACCTTGGAGGCTCGGGGCAACCTGGTCGGTCAAGCCATCATGGGACTGTGTGATCTCCCTTGGTCTCGTACCATGTGTTGGTAAATAAAGCATCCTATCGGATGTGTGTCAAGGGTCCCTTATTTGACCAAAATCCAGCCTATGCATGATAACTTCTATAGAACCTGTCAATCTTAGAAAATTAAATCTTGATTACGATTATGTGCTAGGGAGTTTTTGTATCCCGGAAGGGATTACTTGAGCTGATGACAATACTTGCTTAATGAAAGTTGTGTAACCTCTTAATCACTTTTAAGCAATTCCTCTTCATGTCCTATGAATTTGAGAACATGCCGAATCTTGATGTATGATTACATCTCTTATATCTTGTTTAGCTAAGCATCATTGACCTTGTATGTATCCGAATTCATGAAAAGCATGGTGATAATCCGATCATATGATCCTTCTACCCAAAGAATTTTAAATCCATCTTTGTTGAGCAAACGGATTTTTGCCATCCTTATTCTAAAGTTTTCAATCGCTCTTTCAAAAAAATATTTGGAGATCACTTTTTTATTAAAGCTCCAAACTAATCTTTGTTAAAATATATTTTCACATGATCATCTTCAAAAGAAAATCTTGGGAATTGTTTTAGGAGAAATGCTTTTTCAAACGAATTTCAAAGTAAAATTTCAAATCATCTTTCTTGAGGAATGTTTAACATCCTCATTCTCAAAAGAAATCCAAAACTTGTTTTCAAAAGATTTTATCATCCAAAATATACTTCCCGAAAAAAATCCAACATCGGAAAAGGTAACAAGGATCACAATGAAAGGAGAAGTTGGCGCACTTGACATATGGGTGAGGATTTCAAGTGCTTATGTGTTTATATGTTAGGATTAGAATTTTTCTTTCTTTTACATATAGAATAGGCATACACACGCACTTGCATTTCATCCGTGTGGCATGTGTGCAGTGCATGCATTAGCCACATCAAATCATCAAAGCATGAATATTTTGTCATTGCATACATGTAGCATACAAATTCACAACATCTTCTCTCCAATCAATATCAAAATAGTTCCTCAAAATTCCTTGCCTCCTAAAAATCAATTCCGCATGTGGACCTTTTTATGTCATGAACTTGTAGAAAGGGTGGGACAACCAGATCCCCCTAGTGAGGACACTTCTAATCTTCTTGGGTTAGTCTGCTTGATTTTAGGAGAACATGGACTATCATCTTGAGATTGACTCGCCAATGGCCTTGAGAACTTTGGAGGAAAAAGTAAACAAGCTGCAAGTCGATGTTGAGCAACAAGAATCGAGGGTGAAGGAATTAGAAAGGGTAATGCTTGAGTTCATTCAATTGCTGAAAGATCAGATGACCAACAATGAGGTGAAAATGGATCAATTGGAAAAGAGAATAATGGATCGCCTAGAGAAGCATCAATGCCCATATCCAAACCCACCCATGCATCAATGGCCATATCAAAATCTAACCATGCACCTAAGCCCAATTAATCACCAGAACTCATACCTGGTCAATCACCAAATCCCGTAATCGTACCTGACCAATCTGCAAAGCCCATATCCAATCTCAAGCCTAGCCAAAAATCTAATCCAAGCCAACATCTCAACTTAGGAAATCCTAGCCTAACCGCATATCCACACCTAAAAGCCGGATCAAAGTCGAATTCAAAATCAAGCCAAACCCGCAAGCCAAGAATCTTCACTAACCTTGGCCTGCCATTATCCATGGCCCTTGGTCACCTCATCAAGAGTGGTCACCTCAATTCCCTAGACCCAAGGCCACCACCAAATCCCGTACCCCGCAAATATGATATATCCTTGTACTGTGCCTACCACCAGACCTCTGGCCAAACTTCGCAATGATATCCAAGATCTTATTAAGCAGAAGATGATCACTCCTTCGCTGAACCCATTGAGTAACATTTGGCATGACTTGAAATCCTTTCAATCCTAGCCATCACTGAGCACTCTCAAGGGATTTGTTCCCTCGACGAGTGTGTAATAACCAACTAGCCTTGACCCAATCAACAAAATCAAAAAAGGCATTGACAATACTTGGTATGAGTCAGAGGAGGGTTGTTCTACTAAAGAGTGGGCCATAGACATGGATGATGTTTCCACACATATGCTAATGGAAAGTGTCGACCCCGAAGGTTCAAATGATGCTAGTGAGGTGATAGTGTTTGGAACTGCTACTGCTAAAGCAAATGTGGATGCTCTTGGAAATCTAATAAATTAAAAATCATCTGTGACATTCCAATTGAGACCGAATCTAGTCTTGTATGGTCCATGATTGAGTCATGTCAAGCAGGAGTCAAATGTCAAGTCCAGTCGAGTCTTCGAGTCAGTTTGTTAATCAAGTTTATTTTCAAGTCTTTTTATCGAGTCGAGTGATGTAATCCTCCTTCTATCCTGGATGAATAAAATCTCATTTTGTTTGATTTAGTGTGCTAAGTCGTGAATGAATGGATCATTAAGCCAAAAGAAAAGAAGAAGAAAAGAAAAAGTACTTTTTTCAAATGATCATGGAAAATACTCTGTTAATAAATCTTGGAATTGAAAATGATCCCCAAGTGATCATAGCAAATTTTGTACCAAAACCAAGGAAGAGTAGAGAATTGATTAGCTTTACTTTAAGAATTTAAAGATGCTCTCGTTCAATCTTGAAAAGATAAACTTGGGACTTAAAGCTTGCTCACTATCCCCTAAAAGATGAGCCCAACCAGTCCAAAGCCATAAACTTGGTTCTTGATGGTAGCCAAATAAATGAACTTCTTCTTCCAACAAAAAAAAGAAAAAGAAAAAGAAAAAGTAAAAGGAGCTCGCTAGGATGAAAACCCGTAAGGGCGTCTAGGCAAAAGTTAGAGCACAAAAAAATGAGAAAATAAAAGAGAGAAGAAAAAAAAAATATAAAAAAAGAGCTTACTAGGATGAAAACCCGAAAGGGCGCCTAGGCAAAAGTTAGAGCAAAAAAAAGATGCATGTTGACTTCGAATCCTAATCCTAGCCAGTTAAAGTCATGGAGATAATAAGAGATAGTGAGGAAGATAAAAGAAAGGAAAGAGAAAAGAAAAAGCAAAGAATAAATAAGATTCAAAATTCTTGAGCACTTCAAAGTACATTATTGATACATGAATTATCCCAAGGCTTTGTGTTGTTCTAAATAAAGAAAAGAAATTAGAAATAAGAAGAGAGATTTGAAAGTATCAATTAGTCTCAAAATTTTGTGAGAGGCTCGATGGCTAAGTGGTCCTAAAATAATGCAAAGATATCTTTGAGAAAAATAAAGAGTGATTAGGAAGGCCAATATTGCTTTATGAGTATGATTAAAACACGATGTATAATGAGAGTTGCAAAGATTGAATGGCTAGTGAAAAGGTGAAAAGAATCAACCGCTAAAAAAAGAAGAAGAAGAAAATAAAAGGGATAAGTAGTCCATATTCTCATCATCCTGTTCAAAGGCTACCAAAAGGGGTCCGTTTTAGAAAATCTTCCCAAGAAAAAGCACTCGTTGGATCCATATGCAAACATGGGTCGAAAAGCCCACAAATTCTTGGAGCCTTATTCTTTCAAGACCTCCAGAGTTGATGAACTACGTTTTGACCTGATTCCCACTCGGGGATACATAGGCAGCCTACCCAGTTCGATCCCCACCCTTGCTATGATTTGGCACTTTGTTTCAAGCCTTGGCCAAACTACTTTGGACTTGATTCATGCTTAAAGATAAGTAGGCGAGCCTCACTTGGTTCTCAGTCCATAAAAGCCATCCTTTGCGCCTTTTGGTTCTATTCCCTCATACTAGGGGAAAACTTCGTTTACTTGGAACCACGTAAGTATCATCAAACCAGGGGCAAACTTTGTTTGCCCATCAACATTAGGATGTCCCACTTCAGCCCACCATACTCATGATGATTACCTCTAGATTGTGAGTAAATGCATTATAGGCATCCTGTACCATCATTTTCTCAAAACCTCTTGGGATGATCCTGTCTGCCCCCAAGACTAGAAGGAAATTTTTTTTGTCGAAGGCCCCATTTCATCCTAGAAGCGAGCCCCCTAGTCTATTTCAAACCAGGGGCAAACATTATTTGCCAAAAGCCCTCCATGCCGTGCGCAAGTTCTCAAGTCACCAAGTTCGTCTTGAAAGTTTTCAAAATGGAATGTCTTTTAATCACTAATTTGAAGCACACTCTACATAGGCAAGGAATCAGCTAAAAAGATTGGATTTATCAATAAAATACTACCATGATAAGATAAAAAGAAAAAAAAAGAGAGAGAAGAAGGGTGAGATGATACATTTGTTCACGACGAAAGCACATCCATTTAGGGTTCGGTTCAATCGCCTTGTGTCAGTCCTTCTGTTCAGTTTGTCCTCCCTTGATAAGTCAATAATGGTCTTAAATGTGTGGGTTTAAGCTGATAAATAAAGGTTTGGAAAGTATTCATGAGCATCGCAAAGGAAAGTAGGATTTTTAAAAACTATCACAACACAATGCTAAAGTGGAAATATGAAGGGTCCAAGACTAGGGGCATAGGTGGCTTCCCTCTTTAAAAAAAATCATTTTATTTCTTTCAAAGTTTTGAATGAGAGATACTAGACATCACTCAGAAATTTACTAGACATCACTCAGAAATTTACAACTCTCTGTCCAAAGTTTTGAATGATTTCGGCGAATTTGGACGTTTTCGGTCAAACTTGGTCAAACCTTGGTCAAACCTTGTCAAACCGTGGTCAAACCGGTCAACGGGGACTTTTCGGGAACTTCCGGGACTCATTTTACTTAAAAACTCATTTTTTTTTACTTTTCTTACAACATAGCATGTTTCCAGAACTTTTGGACCAAATCTGGGAGTTTTCGGGCTTTCAGGGGCATTTTGGTCATTCTGAGCATTTTGAGAAATATAGCTAACTTTCAGGAGTCCTTTTGAGTCTTTTTCGATCATTGTGAACCACCAAGCTATGGGTCTCCTAAATCTGATAGCCGACAAAATGGGGTGTCTACAGTTGTATTCTTTATTTCTACTGCACTTTGTTTTCACTTATTTCTTTTTATTCCTATTTTATCTCTGTTTCGTTGAGTGTGACTTTGATCCTAATCCGCTATTCTATCTTATTTTCCACCCACAGGCTATTAAAATGAGGAATCACGATGGTACACGGTCTATGTTTTCGAATGGCTAATGGGCTGATTCGGAAGATTAAAACCCAGCATGGACTCCCGACGAGATTGCATTTTGCTTTTCGCCCTACCAAGGGCCCGATGCAAATGTGGTTATCAACTTGAATCAAGGGTATATTCCTTACAATCCTGCTCTCCTTAATATCAACCGTTTTGAAAATATGGATCTTCCCGAAGAAGAAGGGGAGCCGGAGGCTTATTGCGTCGGTGAAGTGGACGATGCACTGTTGGCACAATGGGAGAATGACAAAATGTGGGAACCTTGGGATGAGAATGACTTACAAGATGTGGTGCCTGAATGCCACAATGCAGTTTTCGCATTTGTCGATGATTTTCTCATTCCCGAACTGGTCCCATACCTCTATGTGCACCTGAGCTACTTGCTGTTCAGGCTTCAATGCCCCTTACCCGCTAGTGTACATGGTTCTTTAATGCCAATAGTGAGGTTAATCCAGTGTCACATCTCATTTTTCTTTTCGTCTTTCTTTTGTTTGTTCTTGTCATTGTGAGTTCTTTTGTTGTTTTCTTCTCATTTTTTTTTCTATTTTCTTTGTCCAGGATTATCACTATGTTTCACAACGGTCTGCCGGTGTTCCTTCCACACCAACTGTTTTATGGATCTGGACCTTACATAGGGTCTCCTGGTACTCCGTCGCAAGAGGAGCGTCCGCTGAGAAATTATTCTCCTCTATCAATGTCTCCTTCCGGCTCACCTCTTGCCTGTACATTCAATTCCTTAGAGATTCCAGACTCGCTCGATGATATCCTTGTTGCGTTCTGACTATTCTGGGAAAGGGAATCATCAAGTTTGGACTCCACACTCAACGATTTGGCGAAAGATGAAGCAGTTGTGGAAGATGAAATTTTCATGCTCGAAGACTAGTGACTCACTTCAATTATACCTTTGTCATTGCATCATTCTCTTAACAATTGAAGTGTAATTCTGGGACGAAGACTTGTTAGTTTTGATTTTATTTTAGTTTTTCTTTATTAATAAGGTCTTTAGTGCCAACTCGGGGGTTATATTTTGCACCATGGATGTTAGTACAAAGTTATATTTATAAGGATTTGCAATTTATTTTATGAGGATGATTTTTGGCTTACATGTCCAGTAAATGCACTGTTTTATTATTTTCTTGGATGTCCAGAACAATGTGGGTGAGTTGGGGGTGCATAGTTTTTCCATTCAGAGAGATTTTAGAATTTCCAGGTTCGATCGATCGAACTGAAATCGATCGATCGAAGGCGTCTAATCCTCAAGCGCTTTAACAGGTCTCAATCGATCGAGGTTTCGATCGATCAAACTTCCTCAATCAATTGAGACTTGTATTTAAACGAGGCATCTCTTAGACGATTCATCAGTTTTCTCTCTCCCTCACTCTCGAGCGATTCAAGACATAGAGAGAGAGAGAGAGAGAGCTCGGCGATTTTTCTCCCCCCCCCCCTTTCCACTTCCATCACTTGGGGGCGCTCTTCATCATCACCTCATATCATCATCATCCCCTCTCCCTCTCTACTGCGCTTAACCTGAGGTAAGGTCCCCAGACCTCTCCTTTTCCATTTTTTGTTGAACACGAGAGGGGGTGCCCCCCCAGTGACCCTAAGACCTATTTGTTACTGTGTTAATCTTGTATTTTGTCTTCTCTTTTCATTTCTGTGCTTGTTTCTTGTCTCTACATTTTTACTGTGTTCGATCGATCGAACTGGGCTCAATCGATGGAGCCTAGTCCCTTTTTAATCGATCGACAATTCTTCGATCGATCGAACCAGTGTAGTGACAGTTTTTGCCTTTTGCTTTGCTTTCCTATTTTCATTTGTCTTTTCTTTTCTTTTTCAATTTTAGGTCTCCCACCATAAATCCCGTGACAAGCTATCATCGGGAGAAGCCTTTTGATTTGACTATACCAGATTTGGTACCCGATCATGGGTTCTGAAATATGTTTGATCAGTCTTGGTACACGCGGTTCTTTAGCCACCGCAAGGTCATGTTGGAGCGACCCCTAGAGACGGTGTAGCTTTCAGCACCATGGTTCTTGGGAAAGATTTGGGTGATTCCATAGTGGTATCAGATGTTGACCCAGCCTAGACAGGTCAATATCTCAAGGGTGAGAGAGGCTACTACCATAATGATTAAGGACCCAGTCGCACCATTTACGTATCGATCCTACTTTCGCGGTCGAGAGATCATTTTCAGCCCTTCGACCTTATCGGTTGTGTTAGGCGTTCCTGAGGAGCCTGAGTGTGATTGTCCCCATAGGGTGGGTACTCCCGAGATCCCTCATTCCATCGTAGTGCTTGAGATTATAGGGGACCGTCCAGTTCTGGAACGGCTCATTGCTTATCAATGACAAACATCTCACAGATGATTACCACATGCTCCACTTGGTGCTCAGTAATTATATTTTCCCGACTTTATATCACGAGAAGATGGCAGCATGGTACGTTAGGGCATTGTACTCTATAGGGACAGGGAAGCGGGTCTATCTCCCGCGTTTATAAATTGAATTTATGGTTCAGCCCACATGCTACATTTCTGGTAGGAAGCACCTGAAAGGTGGTTGGGGTATTCACAGTGTTATAGCCCGGGCTAGATTGCTCCCCTTTGCTGCTGATGCTTCCCAGACTTCTTCGAGCAGATTTGGGGAAACATCAGCTCGCCGCTCAGATGCACAGAAGAGGAAGAGGAAAAGGGAAAGGAAAGGAGAAAGTCGGAGAGAGGAAGAAGAGGTGGGGAGGGACTGATACTGAGGATATCGCTTCTGGGATACTGACCGAGGCTGAGGAGCATGATTCAGAGGAAGAGGTTGATCCTGTTGACGAGGTTACACGTTTTGAGTTAAGACAGCGGTCTCAGGCTCATTCCCAGGGAGAGTCATCTTCCGTGCCTCTCCCCACCATTTATGAGTTACTGTTAGAGGAGAGGGAGGCACGGATACGGCTCGAGGGCAAGATGGATCATATGACGACCTTACTAGAGGCGATCTTGATACAGATCGAGGTAGATCGGTCTATTCACACTGCTTCACATCCACCTACTGCCCCTTCTGCACCACCCACCACCGGTCCATCTTCTTCTGTTCTGCCACCATCTTCTGATCCTGCTGCTCTATCTACATCCACAGCTTTGCCTACTATTTCTGATACTCCACCTCCACTGCCTGCTAATCCCTATGCCCCATCATCATCTTCTACACCACCTCCAGTCGTGGCTAACCCATCATTCTTTACATCAGCTGCCCCGACTAAGCGTGACCCGGCGACGGCTACTACTGTTGTTGAGGGCGGAGATGAGGATGCTCCTGTTGCACCGATCATGATTTTATCTGATGTTGGTGATGATTAGATTATGTCTATTGAGAGTGGGAGTTTTGTTGTATTTTGTTTATTACTGTTCTCTCTCTTCTCTCGTAGTTTTCTTTTGGGTATGTGGATATTTTGGACTGTGTGACTATGATTAGATATTTTGATCACTGCTCTGTCTTTATTGTTTTATCATCTCAGTGATCTGTTTTATATTATGTATGGATTTTATGTTATATTATTTCATTTTTTCTTTCTATTGATCTTGGCTGCTTGGAGTTTGTATGCCTTCTTTCCAGATTGCTATGCTTGTGGTTATTGCTTTGCGTTATCAGGTGATATCTCTCTATTTATTTTTGAAAATCAACTTCTGAGGTCATCGCAATTTTTAGTTAGGGGTGGGATGTAGATAGTTAATAACCTGCACATGTTTATACTTAGCAATCTGGATAACTTTATTGCACATATCATACAATCTCGATTAGAATTGGATTAAATTTAAAAAATTAAACAAATGGAAAAAAAATTTAAGAAATTTAAGATTTCAAATTATTAAGGAATTTTTGGAACTTAATTGGTAGAATAACTTTGAACATTCACTCCTGCTTAGCTGTTAGTATGCAATGACACAATCGTATTAGTCTCATCCTTTTATGAATTACGTGCATGTGTTTTTCTAGTATCACTAGGATGATTGCATTTGTTGATCTTTCATGTATCCAACACCTATATGTGTTGATGGCCATGTAGAAAACCCCAAATATGAGTTAATACGACTATTGTACTAAAGGAATGAGTAGGGAAAACTAATTAACCCTTAGTGAGCTTTTGATCCATCCTCTATTTCTGAGGGAGTTGTCACATAAATTCAAATTATTTTTCTTCAATACGCTTATTAAATTCGTTGAAATAGTCTCTTTTAACTTTTCATTTTGGCTGCTTAATAGAGGAGAACGTTCAGGATATACCAACTAAACTCGATAAACACTATAGTGCGAGAACTAAGGAATTAAGAAAGTGACTTAAGCCATCATTATTCACTCCTTAACCTTTTCATAAGCCAATATATGCATTCAAGAACCTGCTTCGTGCCCAACCCCACACCGATTAAATATCATCAATTCTATCATAAAAATCCTAATTCCTTATCCTATCCTTTAACCTCAATAAACCCCATTGCACATATAATATGATTAAAATCGTTGAAGTATGTGATTGGAAGGGAGCAGTTGTGGAAGTGGTATCATAAAAAGAAATATGTAGAGAAGTGTTAAAAAAAAGGAAAAAAAAGGAGTAAAATATATATATATATATATGAAAATAGAGGATGATTGGAATGAAGTGAATAAGAAAGAAATTATTCTCCATCCCATGCTAAAGATGTGCAATTCTTTTCCCCTCTTATTTCTATCCTACTATATAGAACCAAAAAGTCGAAGCCTTAATGATTCTTAATGACTTCGTTTGAACATGAACGTGTAAGTTGAGTTATCAACGGTATTTCGCTCCTTTAGTAAGTGGTATTCCATTCGCGAGACTATACACTCTAAATGTTCATTTTTTAAGAGTCAAGTATAGAAGCATTAGTATCCAAAAATTTCACTCCTATCAAAGCTTCCATACAACATGCGATCAACTCTAAGCAAGTTTCTATGAGACGTTCGTTTTTGAGTGTACACCAATGTGAGAATTGAGTTGAAACTACAAGTTCTAGAAGTATAATAGTCTAAATAACTCGAAATAAAATTTTATGCATAGCTGTTAATTTCACACACACACGGATACATGACTGTAATGCATATGTTATATCTATCTTGGTGGCATGAGGAGCATGTGGATTTCTTTCATGGTTTGTTATGAGGCTAATATGTTTTGTGGAGCAGAATTAGCAGTTGAATGGGAGGGAGTGTTAAAAGTTTTTCTTAAGCTATATTCACTGCAAACCCTCACGAGACAACACTCGTCCACTAGGGGGAACCTAGGGGTTTAACGGCTTGTTGCATTCGCTAAATGCAATCGCGATTCCTGCAAAAGTGAGTTAGGATGTCTCTTTCTATTTTGATTTTCTTTCTTTTCAAGTTTTCTGTTTTTTTTAGTCGTTGTAGTAGTAGTATAGCTTGTTTTTATTATCGCTAGGGACTAGCAATAAGCTAGTTGGGGGTTGTGACAAGCGGGGGTATTTGTAAAATACAACCACGCTAAAATAAAGAAATACACTGATTTAGGCTACAACTCCCTTGTAAATCTGCAATTTGTGTTACAATGCTAGCTTTTACATAATATGATTAATCTATGATAAGTTGTATTGTTTTAGCTATAATTTTTGCAGATCACTGTTTGCTGTGTCAAGAAATAGATGGCAAGATAAAAGGGAATGCTTGATTATAAGGAAGACAATGCAAACATGAAAAGTGAAGCTCGAGCAATCGAAGAAACCTCAAGCGATCGAAATTTTGATCGATCGAAGTACGTTCAAGCGCTCGAAGATTCCAGAAGTTTAAGCGATCGAATGATGTTCGATCGATCAAGCATGGCTTTTATCAGAATTTACACGCACGCATCAGAGACGGAGTTTTTAACACTAGCTTTAGGTTTTAGTATAAATACTCATTTTGTTTACATCCTAGAGGACGCCCACTTTACTTTTTATCAGTTTATATAGCGAGAGGAGAGTGTGTTCTTGATTTTTATAGGTTTAAAGCTTTGGATATTGCTTTTGGGATTGATTTCTATAGTTTAATATAAGTTTCTCCATTCCAAGTTTTGTAATCTTAGTTTATTTATAGTCTGCTTGCTTAATATCGTAGTTTCATCTGTTAGAATCGCTAGTTTTTGTAGTAGTAGTCTTAAACCTTAAGTTTCCATAGCTTTTATGTTTAAATCACAATCAAACAAAGCCTTAATGAATATTTACGTTAAAAATAAATCTGAGACACTCCAGACCATGTTTGAGTAGTACCCAGGTTGGGAGATCACGATGAAACCGTGATCTCAAGCCTCTGCCATGCACCAGAATAATTCCTGTTTTCGATCGATCAAAGTTTGTTCGATCGATCAATGCAGAGATACAGTCAATCGATCGAAGACATGTCGATCGATTGAGAGATGATGATATTAGATCGATCAAAAGCGCATCGATCGATCGAACCTTCAGATTCTTGAGAACAATCTATGCAGTATTCCTAGACTTTCTGTTTTAGAAATTCGTTATCAAACTGTCCCCAAATGCTCAGTTTGTCAAAACAGTCTCTGAACTTAAGGCCTTAAAGCATTTTTCTTCAATATCTTTTGCAAACCACCCTCAATGCTAACACCATTGTAGGTGTGAGTCTTAACTATTGTTTTAAACCGCTTTCACGTGTTTCAAATTAACTGCGATGATATAGTCCCAGTCATGAAAGGGCTATGGATTCTTTATTTTTAGAGAAATATGGAATACTGTAGAAGATGTTCTCCATTGAGCTTTAATGCAACTGCATGGTAGATGGCTAGGTCGCTGTGGATTCGTGTGATCCCAACATTCCCCTTTTATTAAGAAAAAAACACGTTTTTAAAAGACCGCATTAGTTAATTAGTTAATCATCCATTTAATTTTTGCTTTATTTTTAGTAGTTGATAATCGTGGAACTCCGTGTTCTACACTTTTCTTAAACATTGATTTTTATTTTCCTTTTAGAGTCTAGTCTAGGTACTTAGTTTCCAACCTTCCCTGTGGGATCGACCTGGTTTTACCCAGATTACTACTTGCACGTCTACTTATACTTGGGTATAGCACACAAGCACACACACATTTTTCGTCGTATCATAACCTAATCAAGAATTAATTTCCTAAGATTGAAAGGTTCTATGGAAGCTATCATGCAACGGCTAGGGTTTGGTCAAAACAAAGAGACCCTTGACACACACCCGATAGGATGCTTTATATACGAACACATGGTACAAGATCGAGGGTGATCACAAAGTCCCATGATGGCTTGACCGATCGGGTTGCCCTGGGCCTCCAAGGTCATTGTTTCGTGCAATCGACTGGCGAGACATGCAAGTACAATGCAACAGGCACACAAAAATTAATCAATTAGATTAAAAAGAATGCTTTCAAGTCTAATCCTCGAGTGAACCCAAAATCAGAAATTTTGGTCTGCAAAACCAGAGATTCTGGGTTCGATCCCCAGCAGAGTCGCCAGATTGTGGATACCGGAATTTGGGGCCCACTTTTAAAACAAGTTTTCAAAACAAATTCAAAGAGTCGCCACTTAATTTTTTTAACGAAAATTGAGAAACCATTTTAAAAGCAAACCGATCTTTGTGAAACTAAAAATATTAACTTGGTCCGGGGATTATGAAATGAGAGTGGAAGGAGTCCGGTGGACTAAAACACCCCCTCTCATCCTATCTCATGATAGGCCTCTACTCAACATCCTTTTTAATCGAATTAATTATCTAAGAGTGCCCTCAACTAATACATATATATACATGTAAATATACATTACACAAGCATGTTGGAAAGGGTGAAAAATTGCTAATGCTAAAATAGCATCCAAAACCATGTAATTCAATTAGCAAGCAGTATGATATGCAATAGGGAACAATAGAACTTATTCGAGGTTCTGCCGCGAATTAGAAACGTGTAATGCATACAATAATAGAAACCCTAGGAAAAATGTCTCTAATCCACATATACACATAAGGCAAGACCTAAGCTAAGGTGTCGCGCATGAAGTCGAAAATCAATAAAATCAAGAAGTGAAACTAGAGAAGAGATGAGAAGTCATACGTCCAAAGCGCTACCAAACAAAAGGGTTAGTCCACATGCTTTGAACAAAATATAATGTTGAGTCCTAAACAACATATTCAAATTTCTAGCTTAAATCTAGCAATCATCAAAGGAAGTTGACATATCGTGAGTTCTTTCTAACTAGTTAAAATCATAACACCTCCATAGATATACAAGTATCAACTAGGAGCCAATGCAATGTCCATATAGAAGTGGTACAATCCTAACATGGCTATAAGGAACCCATGATTGTGTGCAACTAGTTAAGACTTAATCATAATGCAAAAATGACACCCTAATAGCTAGAATCAATACACATGTGATGTATGCATGAACATGAACAAGAGTCAATTATGAATCATTCATCAATTTGGATCATTTAGTCTCTGGATTTACGCTTAATTATCTTTATTTAAAACATGGTTTATGTTCTAAGGCACTAGGAGGCCATTTAGATTAGAGTTAGCAAAATTTATCAAAACTGTGATAAAATTACAAGAATTACAGAGAGCAGACCAGACTTTCAAAAAATTGAAACATCATACTTCCAACGGTTTGATCTTAATGATTTTTGAGTATTTTGTGCCTCTGTGAGTCTAGTTTTTAACCCAAAAAGAAAATTGAAAATCAAACGGTTCAATCTCTGGGAATTGGGTAAAAACTAGACATCACTCAAAAATTTACAACTCTCTATCCAAAGTTTTTGTTTGATTTTCTAAAATAGTAAACAAATCAGAATGACTTTGATCTTTTTAGGAGATCTTATTAACACATTAAACTTCATAGAAAAATTTATCTGAAGTCAAGAAAGCTTGATTAAAGTTCATATCTACTAAGTTTGAAATGGACTTACTATTCTGAAATTTTGGACAGAGAGTGACTAGTTCACAAATCAGAAGGCCAAACCATCCTAAGTATAAAATTTCATCAAAACAAAAATCCTAGTGATACATATATAAGTTATGAATACTCTCCAATTGGTCTCATTCAATTCCAATGGTCCATGATTTAATTAAAAATCTTTGATCATAGTGGGTTCATGAATTCACTGCACCAATACTAACATTTTAAATCATGGAAGTTACCAAGTCAATCCCTCTCCCAAGTTGATGATCCTTGAAGCATGTAAACTTATTATACCTTATTCTCCTCTCAAATTAATGGTCCTTGGAGACTAAATAAGACCAA
Source organism: Hydrangea macrophylla (assembly GCA_033977485.1). Taxonomy (NCBI): domain Eukaryota; kingdom Viridiplantae; phylum Streptophyta; class Magnoliopsida; order Cornales; family Hydrangeaceae; genus Hydrangea; species Hydrangea macrophylla. The sequence continues at coordinate 1,927,032 of CM066998.1, read as the reverse complement.
ATCCACATAGACTATCATAGAACATAGAGAGAGTTCCATGAGATTCTCAAGTTGAAGGCTCCGAGTCATGAATTAAGACTTGAACCCATTCAAGCATGTGTGGATATAACTATGATCAACCTTAATCCCCATATAAATCATAAGATCATAGGGAACTAGAGGATCAAACTCAAAGAGATCCAATGAGATATTGAAGATCTCATGGATTTCCAAAGAAAATATAGGCTAAATGAAGTAGAATCAAAGTTTATTTGAAAAATCCAAGTAAAAGTTCCTTTACAAATTAATTTTATCTTAAACCCAACGCTCTATTTAGATCCAAATCAATGAAAGCAAGCAAGAATTCAATCACAGTTCTATATGGTGTGTGGTGAAATGGGGTAGGAAGAGACTTTTTGAAAATGTGTAAAAGTCCTAAATCTATGAATTGTGATTGAATTCTATCCTAAATCTAGGTAGGATTAGAAGGTTACCTCTATAGCCTTAGGGATTTCTTCTTGTTTAGTGAAGACCTTCCAAGTTCTTCAACTTCTTCTTCAAATTCTTCAAAGTTCTTGTGTGTTTCTTCAAAAAATCATCTTAATCTCTCTCTCTCTCTCTCTATTTCTCTTGTATGTATCAACTATATAGAATTCTTATTTTTCAAAAATATCCCAACAATGGAGATACAGGTCTCCTTATATAGACCACTCTCACAGGGTCAATTGGGTAAATTATGTGCAAGGATATTCCATACGTATTTGAGAAAAATAGTCTGTTATAGCGGGCAGCACGCATTGAGTTGTCTGCGGCACTCACTGAATGTCGGCACGGCACTCAGTGAGTGCTAGTGCGGCACTCGCTGAGTGCCGCCAGCAATGCCTCCTGCTGCTTGCAACGGATTTCTCACCTTTTTTATTTCTTTTTCAAATATATACTTATACATATTACTATATATTTATATACTAATATATGTACTTAATGGATTAGTTATATATATGTATTGATGATGTCAAAATTTGGTAAGAGTAAAGTAATGCAATTTAAAGAGAGAGAGAGAGAGAGTGAGAGACTATTTTTTGTATGTGGTTCAGCCCTGTTAATGAAGGTACCTACGTCCACGTGTGTGTCTGAGCACGTTCACTAGCTGATCATCGGCGGGCCTGGTGAGCCAACAAAGAGGGGCGGCACTACCAGTAATACCGGCCGTGCGTATGCGTACAATGGTGAATCATTGAGGTGCTGTGTAGACTGAGAAGTTGGCAGCCCCTTCAATGGGGGTTGAGAGGTCTCTTTTATAGATGTAAGAGACCTACTCATACATGAATAAGGAAATATAATCCTATTGATATAGATTGGCATTAATTATGGGGATTTCCTAGTTGGATTAGGAAATAGTGTGCACTTTCCATTAGTCTTCTAGCTTGAGTAGAAAACAGCTCGTAATGCTCGGGACCATGCCTGTGGGCCCGGATGGGCTGTTCCCTCAGTGGGATGTGCTTGTGCAGTTTTCCCGACCTGTTGGCCGGGTCGTAGATGAACCGCTCGGGATGATGAGTAGAATAACCGCTCGGGCTGATGCTTCTGAGGAGTTGTGCATGATGTGCCCGGGGCATGGACTAGCTATTGATTTGAACTGCTCGGTCATGAAATAGAGCCAATTTTGGGCGTATCAGCTGCCCCCCATTTCCAAGGTTGGCCAGATGCTATATCAGGGCAAGTTTGGAAATCAGTTTTATGTTACTTGCCGCTGTCTGAGTGCTTGTAGAAGCTGCCTCGGGGCTTTTGAGCCTGGTGAGTACTCGGGAACTGGCAATCAAACCCACCCAAACTCAAGTCCGACCTGACGCAATGTTAAAACGATATAACTCGAACCCAAAATGGGTCGGGTCTTCTCCGGTGAGACGACCAGCCACCGGTGAAGCGCGTTTTCGCCGGGAAACTTCTAAGCCTCAGGACTCTCTCATCCCACCATAAAAATTGACGAGACCAATGCCAAAATGCGCAGAATCTCATCCTCTACCACATACTGGAAGCTTATCATCCAGAAATCTCATTTGATATTCGAACCAAATGATTATTCTTTTGGGTGAAATCGAGAATAACGGCCTGCATGGCCTAGCAAACGAACCTCGTTTCGAAAATTGATCAAGGGGGAGTATGAGGGGTCCATGAGGATTAGATTGGTACAAATTTTAGGGGCTATAATGGTGTTTCGAAAATAGAGCTTCGGCGTGGAGCTCTAATGGTGATCCAGAGAGGACGTGAGCCTTAAGCTCTGTTTGGGGCCTTGCATGTTATCTTGGGCATGATCACAAGACATGCAGATGGTCAAAAATGAGAATGGGGGTGTGTTTTACCTTATACACGTCTCGGCCTCACTAAACTCCGATCAACTCTTCTTCTCTCTCTCCTGCGTCTCTTTCTCTTCCTTCTCCGTTCTCTGTGTGTGTATGTGTGTGCTGGGAGGGAGTGGACAAGGAGGGAAATACAGAGAAGGGGTGAGTATAGTATAGGGGACAAGGTAGGGGTGTTCTATAAACGGGGGTGGTGGTGTGTGGTGTTTAATCTCAAGCTCTCTCTCCTAATCTCTCTCGGGTTCTCTCTCTATATAATCTATCTTAGTTAGATTTGGGGTGGGCTGAGAGTGTAATGGGGGTGAGGGGTTGTGGTCTATATATAGAGGAGGGAAAAGGGAGGTTATCCCATGAAATGGGTGCACAAAATGTATGGGTATGTGTGTGCTTGTGTGTGTCCAAGGGTAGATATTAGGGGACAAATGAGGGTGGTGGTGTAGGTCCCACTCTCGGGTAAGTGCACTGGGATGTGTGCCTGAGTCCTAGTGTAAGTGAAATGCTGGGAATGTGTGTGCACAAATGAGAAGACATATGTACAAGGCTGTGGACAAGCCCTAGGTGTGAGTTTGTCTCATTGATTCTAAATGCAATGTAACGTCGAGGCTATGACCATTCTAATACATTCGAGTTTATGTCTATTCTAATAGGCACTAGGTTATTACTAACGTCGTCGTTGTCAAGACGATTACTCTAGGACCTAATAGAGATTTCTAATTAAGGTCATCTTAATGGACCTTCTGTAGCCGTACCACAGTGACGTCACTATTTTCTAATATCCTATGAGGAATTTCTGGGTGAAATTGCAGGTGCTACACACCAGACATTTTCTCTCTGGCATTCACAATACATTTTATATACATGTTACTTTTATACTTTTCAATGCATGCTCAACATCATTCAACATGCTAAGTAGACGTGTATGCATGATTTACACAACTTTTAATCATTTATGCTTATTCGCATCGTAATCGTCACTCGTCCCCAAGGTCTCTAACCTATTGCTCTGATACAAAAAATTGTCATACCCCAACCTACCTCGAGCAAATTAGGACACGTGTAACAAAGCCCACACGCCAAACATCCTCAGTTTATTAAGAAAAACATGAATTAGACACCATAAAAGTGTTTCCTTGTTACAAAATAGCCCCAATGGCAAAATGGTCATTAATAAAGTATAGCCAAATTTTATAACAAAAGATAGATCTTTCGAGTCCCGGATCCAATGCAAAAAATAGCACGCGAATCCAAGTTTCTAGAAGGAGATATGCTTGTTTCCGTAAAGGTGGACAATCAGGACTTACAGGGGCGGATCAATCTGCCCTTTAAGGCCGGATTGATCCATCTTCTCATTTTTCTAGTAGAATATCCCTGTAAAAGGGCGGATTGATCCATGTGAAGGCCGGATCGATCCGACTTTTGCAGAATAGTTCCCTACTACTAAAAAACATCACTTTTCAAGTTCTAAACCATCACCAAATCAACCAAACAATATAGGAACCTCAAAATTTACTTCAAAAACATTTCTAAATGCTGCTAAACATTAACTCAAGGCATTCAAGAGGATCATTACAACCACACACAAATTTCCTCTCCAAGATCTCAAACTTGCATCAAAATCCACATTGTTCCCAAACTCTCATAAATATCCCAACATAAGGAGAAAACAAGAAGTTAACAATAGCAAAACTACTCCAATTTGTCCAAGTTTACCCCCAATCATATATACTTGTAACTTACAAGTTTAACATATAACATTGGGCACAACCATACTAAATGTGATCTTAACATATTACAAGGATTCCCAAAACAAAAGTTATTCCCAGCATTTTCAAAATACAAGTTGTATACAACACTAGATTAGAACTTAACCCAAAACAACTATACATATACACATATCAACACTTCTCACAACCCCTACACCCAACCGTTAAGCCAATCACTTTTTTTCCTCTTCATGTGCCGTACCTGCGATGGTTATTCAATAACCACAACATAGAATATATTTTTTGATTAAGCTTTCGCTTAGTGAGGGAACTAATCATGCTATTGGAATGTTCAATATACAAATGCAACAATCATCATAAACAACAATATAATGATCTCCGGAAAGTAAAGTAACTCAAGCCACCACCCCTGGGTCCTTCTCATCCCAGAATTTCTGTCACGCCCCGGAGTAAGCCAAAAATAGGGAAAATTACAAATTTTCCTTTATGGGTCCGTAGATATGTGACTGGTTTGTTAACCGTCCTGTCCTTCTAACTCCACGCAAAGCAATCATAAGGGAAATCCTAAAGCATAAGCATAACTTAAACTTATCAGAGTATAAATACAGTAGCAGAAATTAATCAAGAGTTACAATAACGTCAATCTTAATACAAGAGGCCATACTAAACTATTTATATGAGCTTAAAAAAAACATGAGAAACTATCTATCAGATCTTCAGCAAGGCTTTATCCTCCTTAGCTCCGTGGCACTGCATCCTGAACTCTTCTATCCATCTCCAACCTGCAACACTCTGGGCATAGGAATGCCCAGGGCATAACATGCTGTCAGCCTTGGATCAAGGCTGAGTGAGAGTCTCAATCACACAATAATCAGTAATTATAAATACCTCTCAATTCACGATATTGTTCAATAACTTAGGATACAGTTACTCTCTTATCAGAAGACGCATTCTCACCACAGACATAGCAGAGGTCTTAACAAGACAGGTAGACAAATAAACATAACATCATAGAATACATTCTCCTTATTTTATCCTCGTGCGTGCAAATGCATGACCGATGCGACTTACTCCCAACCCTTTTCAAAGACACTTACTTTTCAAAACAAATACTTTTCTAAACCATTTCATTTTAAAATCAAAACTTTCCAAAACCAAATCATTTTGAACCAAACCATTTTACTCATCAACTCAATCTCATCATTCACTTTCTTTTTCTTAACCACTTGACAACACGCGGTACATCAAGGATGATAACATGCTATAATAGCCGATTCATACTTATTCCCTTGATAGGCCATCGGACGTCTTCACGGCGCACACTATCTGTAAATAATGGAACTAGCACATGGGACGTCTTCAACCATGTGTATACTCTCACCGGTCGTCTACACGACTGAGAAGTATATTAGAGCACTAGCCGGATGTCTTCAACGATATGTGGGACGTCTTCAACCACGTATGCGCATCATCGGACCTCTTCAACGGCAAGAGACGCGCTAGGAGCCCTAACCGTCCATGTCCACCCGGCTCATCACCCGTTGATCCATCGGATCTAACAATCACATCTCTTCAACATTCACATATCTCATCTCATTCATATTCTCATCAAACACCTCTCTTTCTCATACAATGCATGCTAACACATGTCATGAAATGCAAGTGTGTCCACTACCTATACCCATATGCAAATCCACTTTCATTTTTCTTCATTATTAACATGGCATGCGTTAACTATTCCGATCAACAACATCGTAAAACGTGCATTTAACAGTTAGGAGCAAAAACATAACATATAAAACATGGATCACGTAACATGGATTTGATGCCAGTAATCATATAGATAAAACCCTTAACATGCTCACGTATGCGATAGCATTACCATAACCTGCTTCGCATAGCCATACAATTATTGGAATTCATGTAGCATCATAAATCAATATATTACTTATACAAAACATCATAAATATAACTTTTAAACATCTTATATTAATCTTATTAGGATTAGAGTGAGGTTAGGAAACTCACCTCGAGTCGCCGATCCTCAGAAACTGCTAAACGTCAAGTTCTACAACAAGAAACGGAAGAAACAATAATAAAGAATGAGTGCAACTACAGGGGAAAAATGGTAATTTTATCAAATGAGGATATAAACCTCAACGTAGTGATCTACGTGTCATTCTAAGTCCAACGCCATTGACTGGACTCAAATCGGAATCCGTCACGTTTTACGTGGTGAAAGGTAGGGCTTACTACACTAATGCGGGCCCCTAAGGACAAGCTGTATTTTTGACCTTATCAAAAGGTCACCAGACTTTAAGGGAATGTTCTAGACATTATTTTATGATTCTGGGAACTGATCGCGTAATTTTCGGAGTCCTAGATTATTTATTATGAATTATTAAAGATTATATGTACTAGAAAATACCCAAAAAGGAATTTAAATACATGAATATAACTATACTGAGAAATCAGTACTTGAAAGTATTTTTATTATATACTAGATATTAAAATACACTCCTAGTATTTATTTCATAATTTTCGGAGCTCGTTTGGTATTTTTTAATAATTACTATACTCTAAAAATAGCTCATTATTAATTATTAAAAGTACAAATAGTAATGGGGACATTCCCCTAATTTCTCATAATTTATAAACATGTATAGGTATTTAATTACTATTTAAATATCGTAGATAAAACAATAGTTATTTATTTATTAATTATATTATACATGCAAACAACAATATATGTTATTATACAACAATAGTATATAGAATATAATAAATACTTATTAATAATATTGTATAAAATATCATTAGGGACATATCCCTAATTTTGTTTTTGAATTTATAAATGCATATAGGTATTTAATATCTATTTAAATACCCTTAAAACTATTTATATTATACTTATAAATTACTAAATAATTAGTAATTATATTATTACAATAATATAATTATACTCAGTATATTAGGAATATTATATAATAATATTCTACAACTTGAAGGTATTTAATAATACATTTAAACTATTTATAAATAATTAAAACTATTTAAAATCTATGTTTATTATTTATTATATCAATATAAATAACAAATATATATATGTATAATGCAATAATGATTATCAAAATATTAGAATTATTATATAATAATATTCCATAAATTAAAAGTACTAAAATTACATTTTAATACTATTTATAATAATTAAAAACATTCAAAATCTAATAATAATAATAATAATAATAATAATAATAATAATAACTCAGACCCGAGGGTCAGACCCGAACCGACCCACTTACAAACAGATTATCCGTTTACACAATAAGAGTAACCCAAGTTGTAGACCCGCTAGGTCAAACCCGACCCAACCATAACCTAAATGGACTACCCATATACACACATAAAAGAACCCATCCTAAAACAATCGGGCTGGACCCAAATCCAAACCCGTCACCCAAACCTACTCACAAATTGGCCCAACCCGTTAACCCGAACCTAAACCAGACTTAACCCAAACCCAGACTCAACTATAGACACAGACCAGACTGCCCCGTTTACCCGAACCCGACCCAAAGTCAACCCGACGTCAAAACGACGTCGTGCTACTTAAATGGTCCACAGGTTTTATCCACCCGACCCGTCTACCCATTTACTCACTGTAGACACCCCGATTTTGACCGACCGTCAAATTTAGGAGAGCGTCACCTCCACGTCCAATGATGATAAGGACCGAAAGATTCGAAGTATTCCGAGCTCTTCAGAAAGTTTTTTAAACGCAAAAAAATTTCACAAGAAGAAGAAAATACCAGGTATTTAGGAGAATTCAGGTATAAAACGTCTTTTTTGGAAAAGATCTTCGAAAATAAGTTTTTTTAAGAAAGGAGGAAAGAAAAGACCTAAAAGAGGAAGTTCAACAAAAATCGGCACACGGCAGTAATTTGCGGCACTCAGTGAGTGCCAAACGGCACTTGGTGAGTGCCGAACGGCAGTCACAGAATGCCGGCCCGACATTTACTGAGTGCCGCCAACATTTTCTGACTGTCGTTTGCTTTTAAAGTCCGTATTTTGTGGTACAATACGTACATGTATGCGGATAAAAATAAAAAACTGATAAAGTAAGGTTGACAAAAACCCGGCAATCAATAATTTGGCGCGGCACTTACGGAGAGCCGCGCGGCAGTCATGGAATGCCGCCGCGGCAGTCACGGAGTGCCGGAGCGGCATCCACTGACTGCCGCAAAAGATTTTTGACTGCCGCCCTGTGCAGCAGTCTGTCTATTTTTAAGAAGTACGTATTGTACAACCATATGAGACATTTACACCTGTCTTTTACTCCGAATTCACTGAGAATACTTGGTAATTTTGTTTATAAAAGAGGGAGGATCTTCCTTGAGAGCATATACAACATACACAAAAAATACCAAGAGATCACCACCACCACACACATTTTGAGAGAGATAGAGAGTTTTGGAAAGCTTGAAGAAGAACTTGGAAGATCTTCAAAAATATAGAAATTTGAGGATAGTCTTGGAGGTGACCCTCTAACCTTAGTTGTGTTTTCTTTCTTTTAAGCCTCTAATCTTCAAGTCATTTAATTTTTCTTGATTAAGTTTTAGAGTTTTGTTAAGTAAACTTGGAAGTCCTTGCTTCCTAGTTCTTTGGTCTTTCTTCTATTTTTTGTTCATGTTTTTCTTTTGAGATTCTTGGAGATCCTCAATATCTCCCTTGAAAGCTCTTGAGTTTGATGTTTTGAAGCTCATGTAAGCTTATACTTCACATGGGAGTCAAAGTTTACCATCACTTCATTTTATAAGCAAATAGATGGATCCAAGTCCATACTTATGACTTGGGTCCTCTAGCTTGATGTTTCATGCAATCCTTTCTATATTCCCTTGAGACTCATGAGTATTAGTAATATCTCCATCTCCAATGACCATCAAATGGTAGGAGAAAGTAGTTTTGAGTCTAAGCCTACCTCCATGGTTTAGGTTCATTTTCTTGAGACTTCATGAAGTCCATTCATACTTCATTTGAAATCTACAAATATAAAGGTCTTTAGCCTCCAATGACCATCAAATGGTAGGAGAAAATGGTTTAGTTTAAGTCCAACTTCATGGTTCAATAGTTGGGGTTAACAAATAAAAATGGAACTTGACAATGAAACAGTGGATTCATAAACCGGTTTCGATCAAGGATTTTTAGTTCGAGATCTAACCGTTGGAATCAAGTGAAACCAACGGGAAACTGTCAATAACACAATGTTTTACCACTGTAATTTTTGTTTTGATGAAATTCCATGCCTAAGATGGTTTGGTCTCATGATTTTAAAACATGCGACTCTCTGTCCAAAAATTTTAGAACAGCAAGTCCATTTTGAAATTCATAAATCAGAATCTTAATTGAGTTTTCGGGGTCTCTAATAATTATTTCTAGGTACCTTAATGTGTTAGAAAGATCCCCTAAAACGATCTAAGTGTTTCTCATCTTTTTTCTATTTTTAAAAAATCGTACAAGATCTCTGGACAGAGAGTTGCAGATTCCTGAGTGACGTCTTGGGTTTTCCATATTCCCAGAGATCTAACCGTCCAAACCTTGATTTTCTTTTTGGGTTATAAACTAGACTCACAGAGGCATATCATATCCAAAAATCATTAAGATCCAACAGTTGGAAGTATGTTGTTTCCATTTTTTAAGATCTGGTCTGCTCTCTGTAATTCATAAAAAAACTGCTACTGTTTTTGTCTAATCTTATTTATTTCAACTCAAATGGTCTCCTAATGTCTTGGGACCCAAATCATACTTTGAATAATGATAACTTAGCTTAAATCCAGAGGCTAAGTGACCCAAATTAGTGAATAAATCCATGTTTTATTCTTGTTCGCATTCATTCATTCATGTACATTAATGCTTATGATTAGAACTAGCTATTGAATAAAGTTGGATTTCATGCTTGATAGATCTAAGCTAGAGAATTAGGATTGATTGTTTGATACCATATTATTATGTGAAGCATGTGGACTAATCTTTGTTATGTAGCGCTATCAAGGTACGACTTCTTGAATTCCTTTCGAGTTTATTGTAATTTCTTGATTTTATCAATTTTTCAATCTCATGCGCGACACCGTAGAATTAGGATTTGCCATATGTGAATACATGTGATTAGAGACTCTTCTAGGATTTTCTTTTGTTTGTATGCATTGCACGTTTAATATCGCTCCTGGATCCCGGGTAAGTTCTCTTGTTCCCTATTGCATATCATATTGCTTGCTACTTGAGATATGTGTTTTTTTGAATGATATTTTATCAATTGCAATTTTGCACCCCTTTAGACATGCTTTTGTAATGTATATCTATACATATATATTAGTTGAGGGCACATTTAAATTAATAATTCAATTAGAAGGATATTGAGTAGAGGCCTATCGCAAGATAGGATGAGTGAGGGTGTTTTTGTCCGACGGGCTCCTTCATCTCTCATTCCATAATCCCCGGACTTAGTTAATCTCTGGTTTTTGAAAGATCAGTTTGCTTTAAAAACGGTTTCTTAATTTTCCCTTTAAAAATTAAGTGGCGACTCATTTGTTTTAAAATTGATTTTGAGAAAGCATTTTAAACGAAAAGCTATGGGTAAAAAAAAGAAAGAAAACCGCGATATCCACAATCTGGCGACTCTGCTGGGGATCGAACCCAGAATCTCTGGTTTCGCAGACCAGAATTTTTATTTTGGGTTCACTTGAGCATTAGACTTGAAAATATCCTTTTAATCGAATTTATTAATCTCTGTGTGCCCATTGCATTTCACTTGCATGTCCAGCCAGTCGATTGCACGGAACTATGACCTTGGAGGCTCGGGGCAACCCGGTCGGTCAAGTTATCATGAGACTGTGTGATCACCCTTGATCTCGTACCGTGATTCGGTATATTAAGCACCCTATCGGGTGTGTGTGAAGGGTCCCTTATCTGACCAAAACCCGGCCTATGCATAATAGCTTACATAGGACCTTTCAATCTAGGAAATCAACTCTTGATTAGGATTATATGCTAGGGAGTTTTGTTTGCCCGGAAGGGATTACTTGAGATGATGACGATACTCGCATGATGAAAGATGTATATTATTTTAATCACCTTTTAGCAGTTTCTCCCCATGTTCCATGACATTTGGAGAATATGCTGAACCCTGATTATAAGATTATACTCCTCATATCATGTTTAGCTAAGCATCATTGACCTTGTATATATCCAAATTCATGAAAAGTACGGTGATAATCCGGTCATGTGATCCCCCTACCCAAAGAATTCCTTTTTCCAAGGTTTTCATTCACCCTTTCAAAAAAACAAAAATCTTTTCTTTAAAATTCCCAAACTAACCTTTGTTAAGGTATATTTCCACTTGATCATTTCAAAAATAAATTCGAAAAATCCTTGAAATTATTTTGGGAAGAATGATTTTTGGAATAAAAACCCAATCATTTTTAAAAAGAATGTTTAACACCCTCAAAAGCATTCTCAAGGATTGTTTTCAAAAACCTTTTTACCATTCAAAAATGCTTTTCAAATAAATTTTGAAAAATTTTGAAATATCCAACCTCTGAGAAGGTAGTGAGGATCACAATGAGAGAAGAAATTAGCGCACTTGACATGGGTAAGGATCTTATGTGCTTATGTGCTAGGATTAGGATTTTCTCTTTTTTGGCATATAGAGTAGACACACACACACACATGCATTGCATCCGCGTGACATACAAAAGGAAAGTTTTTGTTTAAAAGTCTTTGTATGATAAAAAGAAGATAAAGAGATTTTAAAAGGAAAATTTTCAAAATTTGTTGTAGGAGCGAAAATAGCATCCAGATCATGTCAAGCCTGGTTTAGGGATCCCACGGCGAGGCTAGTAAGAAGGGAAGGCGCTAACATGACTGAGGAAAGAAACAACGAGGAGATGGCTGGACTAAGAACACTGGTAGAACAACAAGCGGAGTAAATGAGGTGACATGCTGAAAACATGAACCGCATGATGGGGATGATAGAAGAGCTGAATCGCCGACCACCACATGTAATTCCACCTGTTATGGACCCACCTTTGGGAGGAGGACAAGAAGATTGGTTTGATGATCAGGAGGCGCAATGGATTGATGCACTACGAGCCAACAGGGACAGAGAGAAAGCTGAAAAGGAGAAGTTACTGACCGAGAAAATAGAGAAGTTGGAAAGGGTAATGCGCAAGGCTCAGGGAGTTGATACCTATCTGATGGAACTGGAGGGGTTGTATGACGGAGTACGTGAAACACTGCCTATCGGGTTTAAGATGCCGGTTTTTGATAAATTTGATGGCACCGGGAATCCTCGCAGTCATATCCGAATGTGCATAGGGGCTTTTCAGCCTAGCGGTCTAAGCACTACCATGATGGCTGTCCTATTTCAACAAACCCTAACCGGAGCTGCTCTGTCGTGGTACCTTACGCTTGAACCAAGCAAAACCAGGGTGTGTGAGGAAGTGATTAAAGCATTTGTGGCTCAGTACTAGTACAATCAAGATTTGGATGTCACTGTCCGAGATCTGGAGACCACTAGGCAAGGGAGAAAAGAATCATTCACCAAATACCTGAGAAGATGGAGGGGAAAGGCAGCTAAAATGGTACAAAGGTCGTCTGAGAAGGACCAACTCCGAATGCTGGTGAAGAATCTACAGCCAGTGTACCAAGAAAAGATGAGATTCCAGTCGATCAACACCTTTGCTGAGGTTTTTGATGTCGGGACAAGGATAGAGGATGCGATCCAAGAGGGGGTAATCAAGAAAGAGGAGCAACCAAACCGGTACAGGAGGCCAAACTATGGATCCAACGGAGGACAAGCGGGAGGTCACTCCGGCCCCACCGATGTCAATGCACTAAATGGGCCAGAAAGGAAATTCGACATAACACCGAGGAGAGGAGGGGATAAAGCACCAAGGAAGTTCTCAGATTTGGGAGTGTCACTATCAACTGCCCTCGATAGACTGTTAGCGAAGGGGCATCTCCGTCAATTGGAACCTTGACCTCTACCAAGTCCGCTTCCGCCGAACTTTCAAGGAGACCTCTTTTGCAAATTTCATCAACAGAAAGGTCACTCAACGGATAGGTGTATGAGATTAAGGCACGAGATTCAAGACCTCATTGATAATAAGGTAATTTTTGAACCCCCCACCAAAGCTCCGAATGTTACTAGAAACCCGTTTCCGAATCATCGAGCCGTGCCACCACTGCAGGGCCTCTATCTCTTGGGGATAGAAGAAGCAACCTTCGATCCGTCAAGGCTAATCACTAAGGTTGGGACACCAAGAAGGCAATACCAGCTGCCTAAGGATTTGACAATCTGTGCTTTGGAGGATCAGCCGAAGGAGAATGAAATGGGACAGTCAGACCGGTGGATTCAAGGGAGTGACGGTCGAGACGAGAACCAGGTAGAAGATGATCTTTGGTACGAAAGCGACAAAGAAACAGAGATGGTGGAGGGTACTTTGAAAGTTGATTCAAAAGTTGACAATTTGTGGGCAAGGGAAGAAGTCAGTCATTTAACTCGATCAGGCAGACACTTTAAACCATACGAGCTAGAGGAGGATCATCCGGGGAGTGATCTAGACAAAGGAAAAGGGAAGATGAATGAAGAAAAGGAAGAAGACAGGTATCTAATGCAGATGAAGAAGACTCAGGCCAATATCACCATTTGGGGGTTGCTGATTGCCTCCAAACGCCATAGGCAGGCGGTCCTAGACGCTCTGAACCAATCTGACGTGTCTATCGACACCACCCCGGAGGACCTCATAGGGCTGATCGGCAAAATTCTGACTTCGGCTATTACCTTCTCGTCAAATGACTTGCCTCCGGGAGGGACCGTTCGCAACAAACCATTATATATCACTGTCAAATGCTTGGGGAACATCGTGCCTGCTTGCCTGGTTGACAATGGGTCGGCACTCAACGTGTGTTCCTTCCGAACGGCTAAGCGAATGGGCTTGGATGAGTCGACATTTACACCATCAGAGCAAAGGGTAAGAGCCTACGACAACACCCAGAGAACGGTCATGGGGATAGTCCTTCTTCGTCTCGTTATCGGCCCTTTTAGAAAAGAAGCTGAATTCCAGGTCATCGACATCCCCGCTTCCTTCAACCTGCTGCTAGGTAGGCCTTGGTTGGACAGTTTGGGTGCTATACCATCAACGATCCATCAGAAAGTTAAGTATGTCTGGGAGAATAAAGTCTGTGATATCCTCGGGGACAGCTGGGTTCGTTCACCCGAAGCATCATCAAGTGCACCGATTCTAGAATTACAACTCCAAGAAGAAGAAACAAAAATGGGAGGGTTCGAGTTCATCAGCATGCTAGAAGAGGAAAAGCCAGGAGAGTTTCTACCGCTCCATTTTGATCAGTGTGCCAGTCCAGTGGTCGCAGGGATCATGAAGAAGATGGGTTTCTTTCCAAGATTGGGGTTGGGAAAGAACCTTCAAGGCCTACCTGAGTTTCCAAGAATCCCTACTCACACTCACACTCACGGCCTGGGGTACCAACCGACAAAGAAGGAACTAAGGGCAAAGAAGAAGGTCGTCGATGCGCCACTAGACCCTTACCTAAAGACGATCAATGGATATTTTATGAAGGAAGGAGAAGATTTCCCCTTCTGTGGCTTCCCAGAACCATGGATGGACCAGAAAGACAAAAGTCTAAAGCCGGGGTTCGAGATCTTTTTCTCCCATGAATTCTCCAAGTACAAAGACCCGTTTCTGCAAATGCCTAAAAAGTCTGTTACCGTCAACGATTGGATTGGTGTACTGGACGGACCAGTCATGCAGAACCTGTTGAGCGAAGGAGGGACAAAAGCCAAAGGAAAAAGGGAAGAAGCCAAAGGTCTGGAAGTCAAGGCCGAGGCGGGGAATGTTGAGGATGTGCTGGAAGAAGAGCCGAAGGAAGAAGAGGGCGAACTAGAGGAAGAACCAGAAAAGGAAGAGAAGACGAAAACCGGGGGACTGCCAGGTTGTAACACTATGGAGCTCAAGCAGGGGGCCAGCAAGGAGTGGGTCTTTGAGTCTAGTGATAAGTATCCCCCTCACCCAGAGTCTGTAATGGCCCAAATGAGGCGTCTTACTATTGCTATATCTGTTGTAATCACTCCTAACAAAATCAATGAAAGTATGACTGATTCCGCCTACTCGAATGCGCTTAATGAATGTGATGAATGCGAAATACCTAATGAATTGCAAAAATTAGTTGAAAAAGAAAATGAATCTGCATGAAAAACCATAGAGAACACCCTAACAATTAATCTAGGAAATGAAGACAACCCTCAAAATGTTTTTATTGGCTCAACACTTAGCAATGAAGAAAGCAAAGAACTAATCAATCTAGCGAATGAATTCAAAGATGTTTTTGCATGGTCTTATAATGATATGCCAGGTATTGATCCAAAAATAGTCTAGCACCACATCCCTCTCTTTCCTAATTCAAAACCCATAAAACAAAATTTGAGGCGAATGAGGCCAGAATGGGCACTTAAAGTAAAAGAGGAGGTTGAAAAGCAATTAAAGGCTGGATTCTTGATGGTCACCGAGTATCCTGAGTGAATTGCTAACATTGTGCCTGTCCCAAAGAAGGATGGTCACGTTAGGGTTTGCGTCGATTTTTGAGATTTAAACAAAGCAAGCCCTAAAGACAATTTTCCATTACCCCACATCGACGTGTTGGTTGATAACACTGCGGGACATGAGCTTCTATCTTTCATGGATGGATTCTCTGGGTATAATCAAATCCTCATAGCACCCGAGGATAGGGAGAAAACCACATTCATCACTCCTTGGGGGACATATTGCTATAGGGTCATGCCGTTCGCACTTAAGAATGCAGGTGCGACCTATCAAAGGGCTGCCACCACTTTACTACACGACATGATCCACAAAGAGGTGGAGGTATATGTGGATGATATGATTGTGAAATCCAAAGAGAGGGGAGGGCACTTGGAGGCTTTGAGAAAGTTCTTCGGAAGGTTAAGGGAGTTTAGGATGAGATTGAACCCACAGAAATGTACCTTCGGAGTCACCACAGGAAAATTGTTAGGGTTCCTTATTACTCAGAGGGGAATCGAGGTAGACCCAACCAAGATAAAAGCCATAGCCGAAATGAACCCACCAAAAAGTGAGAAAGAACTGAGAGGATTCTTGGGGAGGATACAGTTCATCAGCCGCTTCATTTCCAAACATACCTTAACCTGCGACCCACTTTTCAAACTGCTCAAAAAGGGAGAGAAATTTGAATGGGATGCCCCTTGCCAACAAGCCTTCGACAAAATCAAAACCTACCTCCAAAACCCACCTATCGTGTCACCACCATCACCCGGGAAACCTTTGCTGCTTTATCTCTCCGTATCCGAAGATTCGATGGGGTGTATGTTGGCCCAGGAAGGAGAAGAGGGGCAAGTGAAAAAAGCCATTTACTATTTGAGCAAAAGAATGGTCGGATATGAGTTAAAGTACTCGCCCTTGGAAAAGGCCTGTTGGGCCTTGGTTTGGTGTACCCGTCGCCTTCGCCACTACATGCTAACCTTCCCTGTAATCCTGATATCTCGAATGGACCCATTAAAATACCTATTCGAAAAGCCCATCTTGACCAGTAGGATTTCCCGCTGGACCATGATGCTAGCTGAGTTCGACATCAAGTATGTCACCGCCAAGTCTGTGAAAGGAAGGGCTGTAGTTGAGTTTTTAGCTGACCTCGCTATAGAATCCGAGGACAAGGGAGAATTCAAGTTCCCGGATGAAGGAATAATGGAGGTAAAGGAGGACTTGTGGAGAATGTATTTCGATGGGGCCGCCAATCAGTTAGGTTACAGAGTCGGGGTTATCCTTGTAGCACCTGATGGAACTCCTACCCCATTAGCCATCAAGCTTAAGTACAACTCAACCAATAACACGGCAGAGTACGAAGCATGCATAGTAGGAATGGAGGCAGCGCTGGCCTTGAAAGTTGAAAAAGTTGATGTGTTCGGAGATTCCAATTTGATCATATCCCAAGTGCGGGGAGATTGGAGGGTGAAGCACGAAAAGCTGAGACTATACCATGACTATTTGGAGAGTTTGAAAGGACAATTCAAGAAGATATCATTCTACTACCTTCCCCAAGAGGAAAACCAATTAGCCGATTCCCTGGCAACCCTAGCATCAATGATACAGATCCCTTCAGGGGTCATGATGGTCCCATTATCCATAGAAATCAGAAATCAGCCCTCATTTGAGACAGTCGCGGCCATAGAAGACGAAGGGGAAATACCGTGGTATGTGGATGTGCAAAAGTTCATTAAAGAAGGAAAATACCCTGAAGGAGCCTCAGAAAAGGACAGAAAGGCGATTCGACGATTCGCCGCTCAATTTGTGATTTATCCAGATAAGCTACGGAAGAAATCCTACACCGGGTATAATCTTTAGTGCCTATATGGGAAAGAAGCTAAGAAAATGATGGAAGAAATACATGAGGGAGTGTGTGGACCCCACATGAATGGGCACATGCTGGCAAAGAAGATCATCCGACAGGGATATTATTGGACGACCTTGGACGAAGATTGTTGCGAATATGTTAAAAGATGTCATAAGTGTCAGATTCATGCGAATCCAATGCATACCCCGCCGTCACAGCTCTATAGCATGACCACCCCTTGGCCATTTTCCGTATGGGGAATTGATATCATTGGTGAGATAGTTCCGAAGGCTTCCAATGGGCACCGATACATAATCGTGGCAATCGATTATTTTACAAAGTGGGTAGAGGCAGCCTCGTATGCAACTTTAAAAGCCAAAGACGTGGTGAGTTTCATTGAGAAAAACATAATCTGCAGGTATGGGGTCCCGAATGAGTTTATCTCCGATCATGGCAGTCATTTCCAGGGAGAAGTTATCCCACTCCTGGAAAAGTATAAGATCACTCGCCATCAATCATCCCCATATAGGCCCCAGACGAATGGAGCAGTAGAGGCAGCGAATAAGAATGTTAAAGTAATCTTGGGGAAAACGACGGATACATATAAGGATTGGCATGAGAAGCTGCCGTTTTCTTTGTGGGGATATCGAACCTCTGTAAGGACATCTACAGGAGCTACACCTTATTCACTAGTTTACAGTATGGAGGCCGTTCTCCCAATCGAGGTAGAAATACCCTCTTTTAGGGTTTTGGCAGAGTGTGAGATCACCGAATCAGAATGGGTACGAGGAAGGTATGAGGAGTTGATGTTACTCGATGAGAAGAGGCTGGCCGCAATAAACCATACTCGGGGGTACCAGAAGAGGATAGCTCGTGCTTTCAACAAAAAGGTCCACCCAAGGAAGCTTGCTGAGGGTGACCTAGTCCTCAAAGAACTGAAAGTGCCTGTTTACGACCCCAGAGGAAAATTCAAACCTAACTGGGTCGGGCCGTACATCATTAAGACTCTCCTTTCCAGAGGAGCGGCCTATCTCATGGACCTAGATGGAGTTGAATTTAAACAGCCAATCAACCTTGATCGCCTCAAGAAATATTTTGCTTGAAACCTTTCCTTTTCAAAGCCTCCTACCTTGATGAACTACGCTAGACCTGATTCCCGTTAGGGGATACGTAGGCAACCTACTCAGTTCGATCAGTAAATAATTGCCTGATTGGCGCTTTTCTTTGCGGCCTTAAGCCGAACTACTAGGGACCTGACACCCATTTGGGGGTAAGTAGGCAGGATCTCCAAAGCCTTCGGTCCACAAAAAAAACCTGTGCTAAACTAGGGGCAAACCGGCGTTTGCCCAGAACCACTTCGAAGCCCTAAAACCAGGGGCAAACTTCGTTTGCTAGCCGAAGATCCCATATACAAGACCCCCATTTCTTGGATCACCTGGCTATCAAATAAGCACTATAAAGAAACAAATGAGAATTCATGGCACAGAAGGAGTAAAGCTTTAAACAAAAAGTAGAGTAAAGAGCCAAGTAAAGACATTAAAAGGAGAATTCTTCATAAAAGATTAATCGAAGGAGTGAGCATTTTGATTAAACATGTTAGAACTTTCCTAAAGATAACAACACTTCTTGAAGAGAAAAAATAAGGAAAATCACATTCAAAAGTGTAAAAAAGAGTAGGCAGGATCTGTCAGAAAGTTTTGTAAAATGGTAAGCTTTTCCCTGTTTTCGTCTACTTCATTATGCATGTGTCTGTCAAGCTCGTCTCGCATCCAAGGCCTGGATCTCTAGAAGATACTTGGCAGTAGGCACAGTCAGAGCAGGAATCCTCGGGCATGGAGCAGCCATCCTGCTGTGCCAAGCCTCCATGAAAGCCTTCACAATAGAAGGGCGCAAAGTGGACCCCCTGGTGAAAACAGCAGTCGCAGATTCAGTAGTATCCTGCAAAAGTCCAAACTGACGGACCATCCGATCGGGAATGTAGAAAGTAGTAGCACGCAATCCCGGTAGCCAGATGCCAGGTCGCCCAGGAAGACGTACAGCAATGGAGCGATAAATCCACAGCGGACAGATCCAGCAGATATCACTGGAAGAGAGGCCCTGAAGCCAACCGAGCCATGCATCGGCAGAGTGAAATAAGTTGTGAATCTCCATACGATCGTAAGGAAGTGACCCACGATGATGGGAAGGGTGTATAAAGAGGTCCAAACGCTCCATGAGCCAAATCTGCAGAACAAAAGGTGCCCCGGCAGATAATATGGCCCCGGTAGCATGAGCATGGTCCAATCCTATCAGAGTCTCGCCGAGAACTAGCATGACTGCACTCTTCATCTCCTTCAAACCACAGGCAATGGTTATGCGAATATCGGAGGACGACTGAAAGAGAAAGTAAGAAAGCATAGCAATCGATAGAGCGCTACGCCATATAACTTGATACCCGCTGTCGTAAGGATCCCCAATGGGAGCATAAACCGAGGAGAGGCGCTCAAAGTCAACCTGTCTGTCATGAATGAAAGAGCCCGCAGCACCGCGGGATATATGGAGAAGAGCCGCCAAGTCCTGAACATACCCGACTTGCACCGGAGGAACAGTCAGGTCCGCGGAAGGGTCAGTATGAAGGATAGCACTAAATTCCTCAAACAAAGGATAAATGTCTTAATGACTGAAACGGAAGACGTGGAGCGAAGGATCCCAACATTGGACAGCAGCTTGAAGCAAACTTTCGTTTAGGATCATTCGTCGGAAGGAGAAGAGATCGTTTAGCCTGAAACACTCGAAGTTGAGCCTATTGATACCGGAAAGGGTATCCATCCATGGGAAAAGGATTTGAGAGCTAACGGGGGCCATTTGAGATAGGGGAGAATGAAAGAAGGTAATGTTTTGCGGAGTTTTGAAGAAAGGAGGATATATATAGAGGTAGATCTGCCTGAAGTCAGGGTGGCACTCGGTAAAGTAGAGCGGCACTCAACGAAGTACCGCACGACAGTCCGTGAGTGTCGTCGCGGCATTCGCTGACAGCCGCTGCGGCACTCACCGAGTGCCGCTGAGACCTAACTGAGTGCTGTTCCGGGTTTTTCATTGGCCAGGATCTATTTGTAACACTTTTTAGCCCACCTGCAAATAGAAAACTAGATAAAGGACAATAAAACGTGCGCTTCATGCAGCACGTGCAACAAAGACTAAGCCATGATCGCATACATTCATTCATTTCATTCATGAATAAAAGAGATAAAAGCATTCAAAGACCAAATAAAAGGGGGCCAAGCTATGGTCCCATATACGGCAAGAGAAGGACCAAGCTATGGTCGCACGTACGGTGAATATCAATGAAAAAGAAAAAAAATATAATAATAAAAGTATTAAAAGTGCCTATCCTACCGGCTATCATGGAGCCGTCATCGAGATAAGAGTGAACATATATATATACAATCCACCAAATAAAGTATGTATCCTCCCAAAAACACTCAAAAGAAATAAAAAGTAAAAAAAAAAGAAAAAGCAGGATCAGCCTCGACCTCGGCCGCGAGTCTGACGGGTCACACGCCTGAGGGGCTCTTCCTCCGACTCTGTCCTGCTGTCTCCACCGCTCCCTCCACGTCCGCCGCTACCGCCTCCCCTGCCTCGACCCCCGCTGCTGCCTCCACCGCTACCGCCGCCTCTGTCTCGACCCCTGCCGCTGCCTCTACCGCTACCACCACCTCGCCCCACGCCCCACGCCCCGTCCAACGTCGCCATCTCCGGGAGTTTTGCTGAGGGTAATGCCGAACTGCTGGAGCCACTGCTGAAGCTGCCCCACCTGCTGAGACAAGGCTTTGATCCCCTCTGCCTGAAGTGAGAGAGGATAAGCCCAGAAAGTGTTGAAAGGACGAATGAAATACTAAGAATAAAGGGTGAGAATAATACCTGAGTCCTCAACTGAGCCGCAGCGGTCGCCCGAGCTCCCTCAGCCTAAAAACAAGAACCAAGAATAAAGATTAGTAAAAGAAGAGGCAATCAAAGTCAAAGTGAAAGGCAGGGATAAGTTTCTTACCATCTACTCTCACCCGAGAACCCACTGTCGCACGCTGTAAGCATACGTCAAACCCTCCTCCGCGTAACAACGCGGGACGATGTCATAGTGAAGAGGAATAGTAGGGGCGCCCTATGAGAGTCGGGGGATCATCGTCAAGAAGGGCTCGCCGAACGAGACGTTCGACATGGTCCAGTCCCACTTGGGTAAGGCAGGAGGACGAGCCGCAGCAGGAACAGGCTGCAAACAAAAATAATAAAAAGTAAATAAAGGGTGAAAGAAAACTCATAAAAGAATGGAGGAATCATTTACTCACCCGAGTCACTTCCATCAGAGGGAAGTTCGGCATCAGCTTGGCGGCATGGAACGCTGGGTACCCGGTGGGGGAGTCCACAAAGTTATGAATACCCAAGCCCATCAGAGCAGCCGTGAGCTCGCTACCCTGGAGTGTGTCTGTGGCTCTCATAGAGTTAGGAGGAGGGAATGGCACGAAGAATCCAGGGGCTTCCAGTGACTGCCTAGTCACTCTCTCTCCCAAGTACCACGCCTGGCCCTCTGGCCCATCAAGGAGTCGTCTCGTTGGATCATGTCCAGCCGACTCTCGGATCTTCGCACGAGCATCAGGAAGCACCCTAAGCTAGGGCTGCCAATGAACGTGCTGCTCCCTCAGGTTCGTCAGGAAGTTCCTGAACAAAACAAAATCGTGGGCCCCGGTCTTCCGCCCGACCATATCCTTTGCCCATTTCAGCCCCTGGGGCATGATGAGGGCGTCAGCATCACGTGTCTCAGGGGACATCATGCGTAGATACTCGTGGGACCAAATCTGTAATATAAAAAGAATAAAGGAAGAGGTTAGTCTCGCAATTTAAATAAATTCCTAAAAGTGTAATGAACAGTGAAATATAAAAAGGGCATACCTCCCACGCTCTCCAATAACCGCTAATGGAAGTTGGCCTGTCCCGGGAAATGTCGCCCATATGCCGGTACAAGATGGCTAACCCTGCGCCGGCTCAGTCATACTCATCAACCCGGTCCAGGTGCTCCAGAGATGCCACCAAGGAAACAGAGACCCGATCGCCCTTGGTGCTCAACAGAGAGCACCCCAGCATGTACATGAGAAAACCCCGGGCCATCTGCTCGTCGGTAAAACCCGACTGACCCCTAAATGTATCCATGAACCACTTGGTCGTGACCAAGGGCTCCTCCGGAACCACTCCCAGCAAAGGCTCCACCTGGTCCCACTCCTGATCCGTCAGATACCGCAAGCACTCTCCACCAAAGGCAATCCCCGTGATCATCGAGAAGTCCAGAGGAGTCATCGTTATCTCCCCGAAGTCGAAATGGAAAGTGCTGGTGGTGTCCCACCACTGCTCCGACAATGCGTGAATCTGTCGTAAGTCATTGGAGCTCTTCGTCAAGAGTTTGACAAAGTCTCCAAACCTGGCCGCGTCCACCAAAGCTCTCACCGTCTCACTCAGCTGTGTGTACCACTCATACCCGTGAGCAAGGCTGCCAAGCCCCTTCAGCACCTTGGGCTGCAACTGCAAGAAAGAATCACAAGTTTTTTTATATTAGTAATTGGATAAAAAGAAAAGTAAAAAAAATAAAAATAATAAGAATATAATAATAAATAAATAAGACAGATGGTAGTAAGGAAACAAGGAAAAGCGACATAAAAAAGGAAGAAAGGAAAGAAATGGAAAAATCCGGAAATACTCGTAGAAATTTCACAAGCATGACACTCGTTTGCGTTCAGTTAAGCAGATGTTCACAAAATAATAAGAAGAAATAAGAGAAAGCACTCAATGTTCTAGCAAGGTTTCGAAGAAAGGGAAAAGAAAAAGAATAGTTTGTTCGTATTTTTGAAATACATGCATATATAAACATATGAAGGTGCAAAAGAAATTTGAGTCCAAAAGAAGCGTAGTTTTAAAGAGAAGTATGTGATCACAAGCGGTCAAGAATCAGTTTTGAATAATAAAAGGCGTTTTGAACGCTCAAGAAAATTCATGAGTTCAGTAAACACGAGTGAGAATAATAAATTATGATTCATCGAGCATGATATTCGTAAAGTTCGTGAGAAGTAAGATGAAATGCAAACTTTGGAATAAAGTACGCATGAAAATGCTACAACCATGGCATTTGTATTTGAAATGAGGCATTCAAAGTTATGATTCACTATACATTTCATTCATAAAGTTTTAACAAGAGAAAAGAAAAAAAAAAGAAAAAAAAAGAAAGGGGGAGCGTTTACCTCACGCTTGAACGCGCGGACGGATAACTGCTCATCCGGGTCCCGAAGCAAGAGTGTGGCGTCAGGATGATGAGCGGCCATATACTTGGCCTTCCTTTTGCGCCCTGAACCGCTCGCCATGATTTGTCAAGGAGAAGAGAGAATTTACGCGTTAGATTCGTAGAAGTTTCAGAAAAATAAGGCAATAAAAGAGATTAATCAAGTTTTGATCAAGCAGAACTAACTTGTGAGTACCAGAGATCGATGCAAAGGGAAATAGAGGTTGAAGGAAAATTTTCTCCAGAGAAGAACCGAGCGAGAGAAGATTGAGAGAATGAGAAAAATGAATCGAAACCGCCGATTTTAGCCACTGTCGCTCAAACGCGGCACTCAGTTTTCTGTGCGCGACAGTTGATGGACTGCCGGACGGCACTCGCTAAGTGCCGCAATGGCACTCCGTGAGTGCCGCACGGCAGTCAGCGACTGTCGCAAATTGGAAGTGTGTGCCGCGTTTAAGTCGGTTAAGAGATATTTTATTTCCCCCCAAAATTCAAAATTGGGACCCCATATTTGGATTTAACCCCCAAAATTCACCCTTATTGCGCCTTTAACCCCTGAGATTGGTTCGCAGGATCAAATTGGTCTTGAAATTTGAAATTGAGAAAAATTCTGAGTTCGTGGGTTCCCAACATTGAAAAATTGAAAAAGATTTGAGCTCGCGGGCCCCTAATTCTTGAAATTGAGAAAAATTCTAAGTCTGTGGGCTCCTAACTTTGAAAAATCGAAATAAATTTTGGGGTCTGTGGACTCCAAGTTCATCTTAATACAATAACCCTCGTTTTGGGTATATAACAGATTTATATTCTCGATCCACGTAACAGATTTGCGTCGATCCTTGTTTGAGAGTGTAACGGATTTACGTTCTCGGTTCTCGCAACAGATTTGCGTTAACCCTCGTTTTGGGAATATAACAGATTTATAGTCTCGATCCACGTAACAGATTTGCATTGATCCTTATTTGAGAGTGTAACAGATTTACGTTCTCGGTTCTCGTAATAGATTTGCATTAACCCTCATTTTGGGAATACAACAGATTTATATTCTCGATCCACGTAATAGATTTGCGTCGATCCTTGTTTTGAGAGTGTAACGGATTTACGTTCTCGGTTCTCGTAATAGATTTGCGTTAACCCTCGTTTTGGGAATATAACAGATTTATATTCTCGATCCACGTAACAGATTTGCGTCGATCCTTGTTTGAGAGTGTAACGGATTTACGTTCTCGGCTCTCGCAACAGATTTGCGTCAACCCTCGAAATCAAATCAAAAGCATCTTCATGACCCCCGTAATAGATTGAGCATCGGTCAAGAATTAGGTGATCTTCCCTGACTAACATATCACGTAAAATGCGTCGTACGTAGGGAAGACATGATAAGCATGGCACTTATATGACCATGTCAATTCAGAAAATACCATTGCATAGCACTTGTATCACGATAAGATAGGTGCATTCATCCGTATGGTTACTTGTACTTGTGTATACTTGGCTCCTGCCCAAACTACGTCTTGGTCTGATTCCCGAATGGATACGTTGGCAGCTCACCGTTGAGCACGACCAACATGAACCGTTTGTGTAGCCGTTTTTGCAACGCATTTTGTTTTACCTAAATTTAACAGTCTGGTCAAAGGCTTGTCTTCACATAGGCTTTGACATTCACTTATGGAACGCGTTGCCCCACAAGCTCTGTCAAAGAGGGGCAAACTGTAGACACCCGATTTTGACCGACCGTCAAATTTAGGAGAGCGTCACCTCCACGTCTAATGATGATAAGGATCGAAAGATTCGAAGTATTTCGAGCTCTTCAGAATTTTTTCAAACGCAATAAAATTTCACAGGAAGAAGAAAATACCAGGTATTTAGGAGAATTCAGGTATAAAACGTCTTTTTTGGAAAAGATCTTCGAAAATAAGTTTTTTTAAGAAAGAAGGAGGAAAGAAAAGACCCAAAAGAGGAAGTTCAACAAAAACTGGCACACGACAGTAATTTACGGCACTCAGTGAGTACTGAATGGCACTTGGTGAGTGCTGAACGACAGTCACAGAATGCCGGCCCAGCATTTACTGAGTGCCGCCAACATTTTCTGACTGTCGTTTGCTTTTAAAGTCTGTATTTTGTGGTACAATACATACATGTGTGCGGATAAAAACAAAAAAACTGATAAAGTAAGGTTGACAAAAACCTGACAATCAATAATTTGGCGCGGCACTCACAAAGAGCAGCGCGGCAGTCATGGAATGCCGCCGCGGCAGTCACGGAGTACCGGAGCGGCATCCACTGACTTCCGCAAAAGATTTTTGACTGCCGCCCTGTGCAGCAGTCTGTCTATTTTCAGGAAGTACGTATTGTACTACCAAATGAGACATTTACACCTGTCTTTTACTCTGAATTCACTGAGAATACTTGGTAATTTTGTCTATAAAAGAGGGAGGATCTTCCTTGAGAGCATATACAACATACACAAAAAATACCAAAAGATGACCACCACCACACACATTTTGAGAGAGATAGAGAGTTTTGGAAAGCTTGAAGAAGAACTTGGAAGATCTTCAAAAATATAGAAATTTGAGGATAGTCTTGGAGGTGACCCTCTAACCTTAGTTGTGTTTTCTTTCTTTTAAGCCTCTAATCTTCAAGTCATTTAATTTTTCTTGATTAAGTTTTAGAGTTTTGTTAAGTAAACTTGGAAGTCCTTGCTTCCTAGTTCTTTGGTCTTTCTTCTATTTTTTGTTCATGTTTTTCTTTTGAGATTCTTGGAGATCCTCAATATCTCCCTTGAAAGCTCTTGAGTTTGATGTTTTGAAGCTCATGTAAGCTTATACTTCACATGGGAGTCAAAGTTTACCATCACTTCATTTTATAAGCAAATAGATGGATCCAAGTCCATACTTATGACTTGGGTCCTCTAGCTTGATGTTTCATGGAATCCTTTCTATATTCCCTTGAGACTCATGAGTATTAGTAATATCTCCATCTCCAATGACCATCAAATGGTAGGAGAAAGTAGTTTTGAGTCTAAGCCTACCTCCATGGTTTAGGTTCATTTTCTTGAGACTTCATGAAGTCCATTCATACTTCATTTGAAATCTACAAATATTAAGGTCTTTAGCCACCAATGACCATCAAATGGTAGGAGAAAATGGTTTAGTTTAAGTCCAACTTCATGGTTCAATAGTTGGGGTTAACAAATAAAAATGGAACTTGACAATGAAACAGTGGATTCATAAACCGGTTTCGATCAAGGATTTTTAGTTCGAGATCTAACCATTGGAATCAAGTGAAACCAACGGGAAACTGTCAATAACACAATGTTTTACCACTGTAATTTTTGTTTTGATGAAATTCCATGCCTAAGATGGTTTGGTCTCATGATTTTAAAACATGCGACTCTCTGTCCAAAAATTTTAGAACAGCAAGTCCATTTTGAAATTCATAAATCAGAATCTTAATGGAGTTTTCGGGGTCTCTAATAATTATTTCTAGGTACCTTAATGTGTTAGAAAGATCCCCTAAAACGATCTAAGTGTTTCTCATCTTTTTTCTATTTTTAAAAAATCGTACAAGATCTCTGGACAGAGAGTTGCAGATTCCTGAGTGACGTCTTGGGTTTTCCATATTCCCAGAGATCTAACCGTCCAAACCTTGATTTTCTTTTTGGGTTATAAACTAGACTCACAGAGGCATATCATATCCAAAAATCATTAAGATCCAACCGTTGGAAGTATGTTGTTTCTATTTTTTAAGATCTGGTCTGCTCTCTGTAATTCATAAAAAAACTGCTACTGTTTTTGTCTAATCTTATTTATTTCAACTCAAATGGTCTCCTAATGTCTTGGGACCCAAATCATACTTTGAATAATGATAACTTAGCTTAAATCCAGAGGCTAAGTGACCCAAATTAGTGAATAAATCCATATTTTATTCTTGTTCACATTCATTCATTCATGTACATTAATGCTTATGGTTAGAACTAGCTATTGAATAAAGTTGGATTTCATGCTTGATAGATCTAAGCTAGAGAATTAGGATTGATTGTTTGATACCATATTATTATGTGAAGCATGTGGACTAATCTGTGTTTTGTAGCGTTATCAAGGTACGACTTCTTGAATTCCTTTCGAGTTTATTGTAATTTCTTGATTTTATCAATTTTTCAATCTCATGCGCGACACCGTAGAATTAGGATTTGCCATATGTGAATACATGTGATTAGAGACTCTTATAGGATTTTCTTTTGTTTGTATGCATTGCACGTTTAATATCGCTGCTGGATCCCGGGTAAGTTATCTTGTTCCCTATTGCATATCATATTGCATGCTACTTGAAATATGTGTTTTTTTGAATGATATTTTATCAATTGCAATTTTGCACCCCTTTAGACATGCTTTTGTAATGTATATCTATACATATGTATTAGTTGAGGGCACATTTAAATTAATAATTCAATTAAAAGGATATTGAGTAGAGGCCTATTGCAAGATAGGATGAGAGAGGGTGTTTTAGTCCGACGGGCTCCTTCCTCTCTCATTCCATAATCCCCAGACTTAGTTAATCTCTAGTTTCTGAAAGATCAATTTGCTTTAAAAACGGTTTCTTAATTTTCCCTTTAAAAATTAAGTGGCGACTCATTTGTTTTAAAATTGATTTTGAGAAAGTATTTTAAACGAAAAGCTGTAGGTAAAAAAAACAAAGAAAACTGCGATATCCACACTCACTCAAACCAACCCATCCAAACACAAACTCGACCTGACCCAAGACCCGGGTGTTATAACCCGCTTCCTTTTCTTCTCTGGCCAGCCCAGGACGTCGTTGGTGAACCGTTACCTCGCCGGAAAACTTCCCTGGCCTAAATCTCACTCTCCTCTGCATGGAATTTACTAATTCCAACGCCAAAATGATCGGTTCTTCTCCCTCTACAACATACTAGGAGCTCAAGACTGGGTTCATTCAATTTGGGCGCCTACCAGTCTATTATTCGTTCGGCCTATAAGAAGAATAATGGCCTGCATGCACGTCTAAACTTATACCAAATAAAGAACTGATCTTAGGTGGGGTTCCTGGGACAATAAGGGTCTGTTTGATGTAATCAAAAGGCAGTTTGGTGAGCCTTCAAAAATCGAGCTCATACTTGAGCTCCAATGGCTGACCGGAGCTCACATAAAACCTTGGGCTTTGTTTGGCTTGGATGCAAGGGTCTTGGGGGTACCTACAGGACATGCAAGTGTCTAGAATAGAAATGGGGTGTTGGGTTTACCTTAGATTGTCTCAATCTCTCTTTATCTTCTCCAATTCTCTTCTTCTCTCTCCTCTGCATCTCTCTCTCCTCCTCCTTCTGTTTCTGTGCGAGTGTGTGTACACAATGTGTGTATGTTTGTATGTGTGTATCTGCAGAGAGAAAGTGGAATGTGGGTGTACAATGTAGAGGTGTGAGTGTGGTGTATACAAATCGGGGGTGTGGGGTGTGTTTTGTTGAGCTCTCAAGCTCTCTCTCATACCATTACTCTCTTTCTCTCTCTATATATATACAAACTGTCTTAGACAGATTTATGGGGGTGATTGCAGATTATGAGGGTATAAAGGATGTGAGAGGGTGTGCTTTTATAGAGGAATGGTGAGGGGGTTTGGTTGTGTGCAATGCGTGTACAAGGTGCACATGTATGTGTATGTGTCCAAGGGTAGATATGGGTAGGGTCCACATGACTGTCAAGGGGTGGTGTGGGTCCCATTCTCAGGTAATATGCATTGGGATGTACGCCAGTATTCTGGTTAGTTGCAAAACTGTGAAAATGAATACAGTAGCAAAAGTATATACTTACAGGGCTGTGTGCTGGCCTAGGTGTAAGTCCGTCTATGAATTCTAAATGAAATGTAACGTCGAGGCTATGACCACTCTAATACATTCGAGGTTACGTCTATCTATTAGGCACTAGGTTATTACTAACGTCGTCATCGTTGTCAAGACGATTACTATAGGACCTTGTAAGGATTCCTAATTAGGGTCACCCTAATGGACCTTCTATAATCGTACCACGGTGATGTCACTAATCTTATATTCCTATGTGGAATTTGTAGAAAATTCTGGGTGCTACATCTCTACCCACCTTATTTGAGGATTTCATCCTCGAAATCTAGAGATTGCTAGGTCTTAAAAAGTACAAGGTTCTATTCTCATCTCAGATTCTAGGGTTGTGAGGTTTCCATCAGTTGATTCATTAAGTCCTTCTCCTAATTTCTTTCGAATGTCCCAAACATCCTATAATACCATCACCATATAAGATTCAAAGTTCTGGCATTGAGTATGGTACCTTCAGTCTTCCATTCTGTTCAGTGTTGGGATTGATTCATTGATCTACGAGCTCTCTGTCTGGATCTTTGTGGTGGTGGGCATTGTTCTGAACTCCTTGTATAGGGAAATCTTTGTGTACATTCCCAATCTTTCCACAATTGAAACACTGCACCTGTTGTCCTGTGAGTTGTTTCGGTGTTGTGCATTCTTTGGAGTGGTGTCCAGGTATCCCGCAGTTGTAACAAATGTCACGTTGCTTCGTATGTGTCTGAACTATAGTTTGACTAACTTTCTTTTCATTGTTTCTCTGTCACTTGTGATGAGTCCTGTTGTGCTTGATGTTTCCTTTAGTGATCGCGGACTGCATTCGAGTGGTTATCTGTGACACTTGATTGCCTCTTCGACTTCCTCCTGGGTTGGTTGCCTGGAACCAGTTATCTTCTTCTCTTTGTCGGTTGCTCTCTCGACTCTTGAGGTTCAGAGCCATATTCTCCAGGTGTGTGGCTAATTCGACCATATCTTCGAATGGTTGATCGAGGCATACTGCTGCTACTACTTTAATGTATGGGTTAAGTCCTTCATAATATTGCTATGTCTTAATTTGCTGGGTATCCACAATGAAAGGTGCAAATCGTGATAGTCTTTCGAATTTCGCAGTGTATTCTTGTACTGTCATATTGCCTTGAACTAGTTCTATGAATTCCTTTTTCTTCTTATTCCTTTCCGTCCTTGGGAAATACTTTGCTAAGAATCTAGTCTTGAATACGTCCCATGTCATTCTTCTAGCAACACCTTCGCCTATCGTAGCTTCAACAGATTCCCACCAGTCTGTTGCCGAATATGTCAACTGAAAAACAACCAAGCATCTTTTCTCCATCTCGTTGCATTCAAGGGCTTGAAACATTCGTTCCATATCACGAAGCCATTGCTCAGCTTCCCATGCTTTTGTCATTCCAGTGAAAGTTCTTGGTTGAAGTGCACGGAATCTCCCAAGCAGTTTATCTCCTGTCTGACGAGCATTTCCATTGTTGATGACGCAGTCTAGGTGATCACTTGCTTGTTCTACACGTCGGACAAGAGCTCCTATCAATCCTGTTGGATCCACTGCTGGAGGTATCACACCCGTTGATCCGTTGGGTGGATTCTGAGCGTTCCAATTTCTCCTAACCATGGCGTATGTTAACAAGGGTTATACCTACGAGTTGATACCTAATAGGTTAATACCTTATCTTATCTCATCTGATCACATAACAAGTAATAGTAACAGTTAATCAAGTCAACAGAGAATTGCATTTATCATGAGAATCATAATGGCAACGCCTTCCTATCCTTAGTCTTTCTAAACCCTAGGCTAGTTGGCTGTTCCGAGATCCATTTCAGGAAGTTCGTCAATGCCTAAACTTCCCGTCGACGTGACAAGTCGTTCCAGCAAGGTCATCTAAGAAAACTATACAAGGCAAAACATACCATATCAAGAATACAGGTAATCATCAAGTCACTAACTGAAAATAGGTTCTCATAAGATACAAAGATTACAATAGTAGTACCAATATAAGTCTTACAAATTTAAATCTCCATGGAAGAAGTGGAACTACAATGTCTGACAAGATGAAACAAACTAGCTAAGAGTCCAATCTCCATCTCTCTCAACATCAGAGTCTGTGGTAACCTTTCCTAAGTCACTGGATGGCGGAAAGTCCATCAGAGGGATACCTATAAATGCATCCCAGGCTGGCTCTAAGGGCCAATCAGGGTCTTCTATCATCTCAGGCTCTGCTATCGGTTCTTCCTCTTGATCATCATCTGAGTCATCATCGGAACCTACAGGTGTAACAAAATGTACTATGTCCTCTTGAGGCTCGTCCTGGTCATAGATTGCCAGGTCTCCAAAGGCATGAAAAATCTCCTCCATCTCAGCAAACAACAAGCGCGGTGCTACCACTCTATGATATGCTAACTCTGGAACACGTCTCTCACGGGAGAAACAACGTGTCCATTTCCTTATCCTCTGGCAAACACTATGCCTGATGGTGGCCCTAACATGACCAAATCCTTGAGAAGAAAACTGTCTCTCCAGGGTGACTCTGTACCCTCCATCTTCAGCATCATGTTCTACTCAGTGCTCCATGTTATCCTGTTCGAAACAGAAAACTACCTTAGTACTGGTGCTAACTAAAAGAAATGTCTTAAAGTTCATAGCTTAAGAGTGTTGGACAGACGAAGAACGCCTAAACCTAGGCTCTAATACAACAAAAACCCTGTCACGCCCTGGAGTAAGCCAAAAATAGGGAAAATTACAAATTTTCCTTTATGGGTCCGTAGACACGTGACTAGTTTGTTAACCGTCCTGTCCTTCTAACTCCATGCGAAGCAATCATAAGGGAAATGCTAAATCATAAGCATAACTTAAACTTATCAGAGTATAAATACAGTAGCCGAAATTAAACAAGAATTACAATAACATCAATCTTAATACAAGAGGCCATACTAAACTATTTACATGAGCTTAAAAAAAAACATGAGAAACTATCTATCAGATATTCAGCAAGGTTTTATCCTCCTTTGCTCCATGGCACTGCATCCTGAACTCTTCTATCTATCTCCAACCTGCAACACTCTGGGCATAGGAATGCCCAGGGTGTAACATGCCGTCAGCCTTGGATCAAGGCTGAGTGAGAGTCTCAACCGCACAGTAATCAGTAATTACAAATATCTCTCAACTCACGTTATTGTTTAGTAACTTAGGATACAGTTAATCTCTTATAAGAAGATGCATTCTCACCATAGACATAGTAGAGGTCTGTCACACCCCGAAGTAACAAAAATAGGGAAAAATAAATTTCCTTCATGGGTTCGTAGACGCGTGACTGGTTGTGAATGTCACCTGATTGTCCAAAAATGTTTAAAACAATAATATAATACGGGAAAGTGACTAAGTTCAGCGGAAACAAGAATCTAAACATTCAAGTCTTACATGATTAGTATATTACAGACTAAAAGATATCCAAAACATAGATATTACAAGTTCAACTAAGCTATTACATCATTAAACATATTAATAACAGAACTATGATAAAAGAAAACTCCAAGATCTTCAGCCGGCAAAACCATAGCCTTCCTTGTAGTAATCTTCACCAGCA
The DNA here is from genome assembly GCA_033977485.1 of Hydrangea macrophylla. Classification (NCBI taxonomy): domain Eukaryota; kingdom Viridiplantae; phylum Streptophyta; class Magnoliopsida; order Cornales; family Hydrangeaceae; genus Hydrangea; species Hydrangea macrophylla. The sequence goes on along the minus strand of CM066998.1, from coordinate 1,893,811 downwards.
TAGTCTTTAGTAGTAAAATCTGTATCTTGATCATAGCCAGCTCTGTCTGGACCTGCAAAGGCTGGACGTGTAAGGTCCAGCGGCATGAAAAACCGTTAGCGGTTAAGTTAAGTGAGGGTCCCCTTAAGGTTACCACCATCAAGATAAGTTATTCATCATCTCTTCTTATTTCTCGAAACCATATCTCGTTCATCATTTCTTATTCTCGATACTGTCTTGTTCGTCTTTTCTTATTCTCAAAACCATGTCTTATTTAAACCCAATCATTCCCTTTGAAACTTAACCCAGAACTGAACTGACCAATGACATTGACTGAAAGAAGACTTAACTCCAAACGTTCATTTACTGGTCAAGAAAGAACAACACTCAACAATGAATAGTTAATTGTCGCCCAACTGGCACTCAAACTGTCGCCCAAATGGCATTCAAACTATCGCCCAACTAGCATTCAAACTATCGCCTAAATGGCATAAGTGTGCGGGACATTAACAATCTCTTGGTTGAACACGTCATGCCGATCCTCAGGTCGCCCGCACGTTATCAAACACGTCATGCCGATCAGCAGACCAAGGGTACGGGAAATTAATAATCACTTGGACGAACACGTCATGCTGATCCTTAGTCCAAGGGTGCGGAAAACTAATCAACTAATTGATCGAACACGTCATGACGATCCTCAGGTCATCCGCACTTGACTGAACACGTCATGCCAATCCTCAGATTAAGGAACAAAACATAACTCACCAATCGACTCTATGGAATAATCGAGAGACCAACTTTGCAAGAATTATCCAAACACGACATGAAAGTTCACGAATCAACTTTGACCGGTAGTCACACGACTAGAAACCAAACCCAACGTCCCTCATTCGCATTAAATCTATTATTGAAGGTTTTATCGTTATTTTTCACGTTCGTACATTTCGTAGTTTAGTTCATTAATATCATCCATTTATAACCATCATTATTTCGCTTTACGTTCGACATTCCGTTTTCCTCTCAATATGCTTACGATAGAAACTTTCCCAATCACTTACCAATGCAATAATCGTGCCATTCAACATACTTATAGTTTGGGTATGACCTTTTCAATGGTCATTAAACTAAATTCACGTAACTCATGGATTTATAACATGGATTTAATACTAATAAGCATATAGATGAAACCCTTAACATGCTCATCTACGCGATAGCACTACCATAGCATAAGATTTTCATAACAACACAGGAATCGGAAAACTAGCATCAACAATCAACACCATGCATAACAAAACATCATACAAAAAGCTACACAATCTGCCATGATACATTTTCACTGTGTTGACTGAATTAACATGATTTATTTAGGCATGAAAAATTGCTTTGTAGATTAAACTCAAAACTTGAACACTATAGGTATTTGGAGCATCTTCATGTACAAACAAAATCTAGTTTCAATTACATTTTTGAGATGCTCAAAATATTTATTTTACTCAGACATTTATATATTTTCGGACTGTTCTGTCCCAGATTTATAGTACTGCATTGTACATGACTTTCACCTATGTAGGATTCATATTTAGACTAGGCTATAGAAGAGTTATTTGTAGATATATGAGTTAGCTTTCTTCACAAAAAAAAACCTAACTTAATTCAGATTTTTGAGCTGCACAAAACATTCATTTTACTACACTACATTCTGCTGGAAGTTTCTGATTTCCCAGGTTTATATCACTGCGTAGTACATGCATTTAACTTATGAAGGATTGATTTCTAGACTGAGCTATAGAAGAGTTATTTGTAGATATATGAGTTAGATTTCTTCACATAAAAACCTAGCTTAGTTCGGATTTTTGAGCTGCATAAAACATTCATTTTACTAAGCAACATTCTGCTGGAAGTTTCAGTTTCTCAGATTTTAAAGATTTAACTTGCATGTTGCATAGAATCTCAAAATACAACATCAAACACTTACTAAACATTAGTACATACTATATATGTTCTTAAGTGAGTTAGATTACTCACCTTAACTTGAAATTGAGCTTGGGCTTTGTATTTGAGCTTAAGGAAGCTTGAATTCAACTTCAATGGTGGATGTTCCTTGTTCCTGTCCTTCTTCTTCTAACTTCCTTCATCCCACCTTGGAGTTCATCTCCTAGCTCTCTCTCTCTCTCTCTCTCTCTCTCTCTCTATAAGTGCAGATTATAAGTGTCCAAGAGGGAGGGTGTAGTGTGTGTATGCATGTATAAATAGGGCTAGGTGGTTGCTAGGTGTCTTCATGCATGTGTTAGGGTGTTGCATGCATGGACAAGTGTCCAACATGTAGACAAGTGGCAAGGATACAAGTGACATATGTCTACGGTGTTACATGTGTCACCATGTTGCCGACTATGGTGGGGTCGACCTTGGGTTTCATGCCACTTTCTCAGTTTACGTGCATAAGTTTCTCGATATATGTGTCGGTCTCGATTTACGTACAATCGGGTATTATTTCTAATGTCCAGGTCCGGGTATGGGACTATGTTAAATCTTATTATGGTCGAGTCGGTATGGTTACTACAGTCTATATGTTAATACTACAACACGTCCATACTGTCACGTAATCAAAATAATAATATAATAATATAGTCGGTCCAATACAGAAATTCAAAAAAAGCTGATATTATAATGACAGAAAATTGCAGGTGTTACATCTTCCACCACCTATTAAAGGATTTCGTCCTCGAAATCAGAGCTTATCTATTTACAAAACAGAAAAGATATTTCTCTCGCATCTCTGACTCCATTTTTGACGAAGCTTCTCTTTCATCATGATGATTCCATTGAACTTTCACCAATGGGATCTCCTTGTTCCTCAGCTTCTTGGTTTCTCGACCCAAAATCTTGATCGGTCTCTCGGTGTAAGACACGTTGTTATTTGCCTCAATGTCCTTGAAGTCGATTACATATGGCGTCGTGCCCTGATGATACTCCTTCAGCATACTAATGTGAAAAACATTGTGAATACCTGACAACCTTGGCGGCAACATCACTAATTTCTAATATCCTACGTGGAATTTCTAGAGAAATTCAGGTGCTACATCTCTACCTACCTTATCAGAGGATTTCGTCCTCGAAATCTAGAGTTTGCTAAGTCTTAGAAAGTATAAGGTACTAATCATATCTCAGATTTTAAGGTTGTGAGGTTCCCACTAGCTAACTAATCAGACCTTATCACAAATTCTTTCAAAGGTCCAAACTTCTTTGCTAAAATAATGCCAAGTGAAATTCAAAGTTCTGACATTGAATATGGCACCTTCGGTCTTTCGTCTTGTTCAATGCTGAGATTAATTTGGTGATCTGCAAGTTCTCTTTCGAGATCTTCTTTATTGTGGAACCTTATTTTGAGTTCCTCGTTCTGGATAATCTTTGCGCACACGTCCAGTCTTTCCACAATTGAAGCACTGCGTCTATCAACTTGTGAACTGTTTTGGTGCTTTGCATTCTTTGAAGTGATGTCTAGATATTCCGCCGCTGTCGCAGATATCACGTTACTTTGGATGTGTCTGAACGGCAGACTGATTAACTTTCCTTTCATTGTTTCTTTGCCTCTTGTGATGATTCTTGATGTATTTAGAGTTTTCCTCAATGATTGTGGACTGCATTTGAGTAGTTGTTCGGGATACTGGTTTGTTTCTTCTGCGTCTTTAATCGGGCAAGATTCTTACCTCTCAGCTTCTTGATGCGATGGTTGAGAAGTCTAGTTGGTCTCACGATTGTCTTCTATAACTTGTAGGGGTCGTGGCGTCCTTTTAAGAGTGTTATTGTGATTGAGTTTCTTTGCGTGTCGACATGAAATCATCGTGGAGTTTTGGCATCATAGGTGATGACACAAGTCATTAAGCAATTTCTCCATGCATTAATTAATACCAAGCATATAAGTTGTTACTGGTAATTGGAGTAGGATTGAATGCACTTGTAAGGAGTTGAATTCAAAACAAAATGAATACTCATTATGTACTGAGTTAGAAACGAAGAGGTATGTGGTCAATCACTTGTAGGATCACAATGTATAGAATGAGTATTTGAGAATAACCGTTAGATGATTACTGTAGGACAATCATAGTAATGCAATGACTATAGAAGCAAGGCCTCCCAGGTAGGACATAAGAATTCCTTGTCTCATGAGCCAATAATTTTGGTGAAGCCTTAATGATAAAAGTCAAGGTTACTAATAAGAAGAATTTGTGAAATGAAAGGAAATGAAGTCTAATTTACAAAGGGGTGCAATATGCTTGAGTTCCTTAGGTGAACAAATACAAAGAGATCCTTTGCAATGATGTCAAGGGATACGCACTTGCAAAAGTTGGTCAAACGGTTGACAGTCCAAATGATTTACAATGATTAATTTAACAGATCATAAGTCCAAATAACTTACAATGATTGGTTTATAAATGAATTATTGGAATTGATTTTCATGGTGATAAGTCCAAAGAGGTGACTTATAGCATTAGAAAGCAAATGAATTCACAATTGGATTTATCACTGATCAGAGTGATCCAAAATCTTGTTAAGTGAAATCAGAGAGGACAACGAATAACTGTCAATTAGTGAAACAATAAAGGACATCCCAAGGTTCATCATAAGGATAATTGATCTAAAGCAACCAATGGTAGAAAATAGTGGGTTTACTCAAAAGGAGTTAAATCAGAAAGATGAATATAATTACTCATCCTTACATGGTTTTAATTTATAACATGCGTAGGTGTAGACACCCCATTTTGTTGGCTATCAGATTTAGGAGACCCATAGTTTGGTGGTTCGCAATGATCGTAAAAGACTTAAAAGGACTCTCGGAAGTCAGCTCTATCTCTCAGAATGCTCAGAATGACCAAAATGCACCTGAAAGCCCGAAGACTCCCAGATTTGGTCCCAAAGTTCTGAAAACATGCTACGTCGTAAGAAAAGTGATAAAATGAGTTTTTTAAGAAAAATCGGATGAAATCGTCAGCTCCCAGAGACCCCCGGAAGTCCCGGAAGTTCCCCGAAAGTCCCCGTTGACCGGTTTGACCAAGGTTTGACCAGGTTTGACCGAGGTTCGACCAGGTTTGACCGAAGTTTGACCAAGTTTGACCGAAATTGTCCAAATTCACCGGAATCATTAGGAAAGTATTAAAATGAGTTTTAAAAGAGAATCGAGCGAAAACGTCGGCTCCTGGGAGCTCCCAGAGGTTCCCAGAACTTCCCGGGAATCCCAGATTTGACCAGTTTGACCAAGATTTGACTTTGGAATCGGGGCACCGAAACAATTTTCAAATATTTTTCATAGATACTAGAGGTCAATAGCTTTCCAACGGTATATCGCACATAATTTCTGGATTTAAAACGAATTTATTATGAATTTCCAAAGGCAAAAAAGGCGATCAAATCGGTTTTTATCGCGAATACCGCAAAACTTTTCAAAGTGACCTATCCCCGAACTATTTTTTATGTAAAGTAGACTCCATTACCTTTCCAACGGTATATCACAACCTCGATTTGGAGTTCATATGCATTTTCTGTGAATTTTGGACAAAATAGGGCCTTTTCGCGAATACCGGAACTTCGGGGGGCCTAAACAGCATTATCCAGACAAAGGGAGGAGCACTGCCGCCGCGGCACTCCCCCCCAGAGCAGTGTATTTTTGTAATATATTTTGTGGTCCCATTTTGATTAATTAAAAGCCAAAACGACGTAGTTTTATGATTTCAGATGTTTGGAGCCAATGAGAGTACTTTCTAAATCCCAAAAACACCCCAAGTTGGCCTATATAAACACCCCATTACTCCTCATTTTAGGGGAGTCAAATGTGAGTTTTGGAAAAGTTTGGGAGAGAAAGTTGTAGAGATAAGGCTAGAGTAGAGAGAAAAGAAGCTTTCTTCTTTGATTTTCAAAAACAAAAGTGAGTTCTAACTTTGTTTTTACTTCATTACTTCCATTTACTTCAACATTCAATACTCCCAACCACCATTTTAGTGAGCATTCAAGAGTGTGGAAGCTTCTTCCATGTCTAGTGTCATTACATATGAGTGATACACCAATCTACAAGTCTAATGCTTCATGAATATCATCTATTGATTATCATCTACTTGCTTGTTTATTTATTGTTCATCTCTTCTCATCCCATTTCTTTTTATTTTCCTTATTTACTTACTAGTTCATCATCATCTAAGTGATGACATGAAGTTTGGGGTGAGTGAATCCTTATGGATAGTAGCTCTTGACCTCAAAAACATGTTTGATAGATGATGATCATAACCTCAATACTTCTAAGGTATTCTTGGAATGTATTGAAGTTGTGTCTAAAAACAAAATAAATCTCTCCAACAATCTTGGAGGTTCTTAAATGATGAGTTTGATGTAGGTATTCTAAGTGGCTATGATCCTTATTGAGTGTTGAAAACATGTTTTCAAAACATCTATTTCAAAACCCCTCTCAATCCCTCTCATTTGGTTTCAAGAAACAAAACTTTGTTTTCTCCAAAATCTTCAAAACAATGAGTCAAAACAGTGAGTGAGTTGAGTTCAAAGATTTTTCTAGAACACAATACTCAACATATGGATACAAGGCCACTTGGAAAGTCTTCCTAACTCATTGGGGAACACCCATGATTTTTGGTTTGACTTGGAAGTACTTGGAAATGGTCCATTTGGGTCCCAACATTCCTTCCAAACATTCTGTTTTTGCTGTCACAGCAGCTAGGTCAACTTACGACCTCTTTTCCAGAAAACTTTTCCAAAAGGGGTGGTCCTAACTTATTTTTCCCTTAATATTCAATGTCTTAGGAAACTTTCTGTATAAAATGGGCCTCTAGATCATTCTTTTTCATTTTCTAAGATGTTCTAACATTTCAGTCGACAGTACAAACTCTGTTTCTGAGTGACCTCTATTGTTTATATAATTTCTCTCAATCTGTGATATCTATTCAAGATTGGCCTTTTGGGTTGTGTTCTAGACACAATAAGGAACATATCCATAAAAAATCATGCATTGAAAACATTCCTAACCCCTCTTTTCAAATTACAAAAGATCATGCTACTGTTCTGTCCACTATTCACAGCAAGTACATTTCAACTTTCATTCTTTGATTTGATGCTCATATGCATTCCAAATTAGCTCATATCTTAGGAAGTAGTTCATACTACATTTGTACATATCCTATTTTAATTTCATTCATTCATTCATACACATTTTAGACTTCTAAGTCATTCTAGAAATCCATGTACACAAAAACACACTACAACCTTTGCACATTTTAGATACATACATTGCATTCATGCAAGATTTGGGGTTTTTGTAACTCTTAATCTAAGGAGAATATAAGGAATGAACTCGATCACCCGTTCATGCTTCCCCTTGATCTAATCATCCTTTCTCATCCGTCCCGGGGATTGAGAGATCTTCTTTTTCTCAAAGATTAACATGCATCATTCTAGCCTTGCTAAGCATATTTTGATTTCTTTGATTATTTGTTTCAAGAACAATTCATGTCCCCTTTAGATTAGGAAAACTTAATTACTTGAAGCGTGATTAGACGATTTTTCCTAGGTTTATTTGTGTGATCTTTCACTTTACATTGCATGATGTTTGATTTAGATCTTATGAATGATATTTTATCTTTAGATCTTCCATTTTCAAGTTTCTTATGTAATGTAATATACTATCATAGTATTAATTGCCGAACCATACATAGTATAAGATGATTATTTGGATGCTAATTGAGGCCCGTCGAAAGACGGGGCGAGTTGAGGGTGTTTTAGTCGCGACAAAGGCTCCTTCCTCTCTCGTACCAAAACCCCGAACCAAGTTCTTTGGTTATGAAGGGCCGGTGCCCTTATCCGCTTGGGTGAGTCAAAATTAGGTTTCTTGGTTCCTTAAAGACCAAGTGGCGACTCTGTATCTTTTTTCAACAGACCTTTCATTTTCTCTTTCTTTGATTCAAAAGCCAAACAAGTTTCAAAAAACAAAACGAAGTGGTGGAATCCCGGTATCCACAATCTGGCGACTCTGCTGGGGATTTTTTATTTTAAAACAAAATAATACAGAGGTTTGACTCATAATAAGCATCCTTAAAATCATCTTTTTACTGTGTCTGGTTCACTGCATTGCACTCTTGCATTTCCCCCCTCCGACTGTGTCTGAAACGCGGCGCTGACATTGTTCAGGTTTTGCTGTGCCAGGGCACAAGTCACCGTTGATACTGTACCTTCCAAGGTATATCAAAAAGAGTAAAAACCTTCGTACTGTCTCCCTGACGGTATATTGGAACTCTCGTCAACGGACCCTCTTTGACTAAACCCAGCCTTTGCATATAGATTCCTGTAGAACCTTTCATAGGACTGTTCATTTATCTTTTCAGATAGGACAATGCGATGTAACTGCTGTATGCCCTGACGGGATTACCTGCGCGGTGTAGACGCTTATGTGGCATAGAACAGAACCTCTTTCTTATGATTCCCAAGGCAATCACTCACATGTAGTCACATTGAGTTGACCTGCCTAAGCATCATGAAAAGGATGTCTGCTCCGTGCTCGCAAAGATATACACCGCAAACCTTGTTTGTCGGTCTTGAGACATAGGAGTATGAAAACCTGCTAGAAAGTATGATCACTATAACCGTACTTACCAGTTTCCCCAGAAACTCTGTCCAGATATCCCAGATATAACCATATTAACCAGTTTCCCCAGAAACTCTGTCCAAATATCCCAGATATAAACACATTAACCAGTTTTTCCCAGAAACTCTGTCCAAATATCCCAGATATAACCACATTAACCAGTTTCCCCAGAAACTCTGTCCAAATATCCCAGATATAACCACATTAACCAGTTTTTCTCAGAAACTCTGTCCAAATATCCCAGATATGACCATATTGACCAGTTTCCCCCAGAAACTCTGTCCAAAATTCCCGAAGTATCTTGGAAATCCATGTTATCCCTTGGTGATCATACTAGAAAGTAAGGTTAGCACACTCTGTATGGCTAGGACCTTATTTGTTTGGCTGCTATCTGTTAGAAATAGGAGCATCATATAGATTAGGGCTTACATCCGCATGTTTGTCCCATTTGCATGCTCCATTCCCCATCAATCTGCACGCACTGTTTCGAGTCGGTCCACATCACTATCTTTGTCTGCCTAAAGTCACCACTGTCAAAGATCTAATCTAGTCCTTTCAAAATCTGTCAGGTCAGTATAGATTCCCAAGGGCAGCAGTCAGGGTCTTATTCGTGGGTCAGGAGTTCGGATAATCGGTTAATCAGAATCAGTCCGACAGCTTACATCAGCATGAATAGGGAAGAGTTGGAAAACAAGGTTACTGAATTGGGAGCGACCATAAGCCAGCAGTCTAACAGCCTGGCCCAGGTTTTGAAGTTCATGGAAGAACTAAAGCAGCGGCGGCCGCAACCTCCGCCCGGGTTTCCGCCACCGGAATTCGAATTACCCCCACCTGAGAATAATGGGGAAGAAGACTGGTTTCAGGGGGTCCCACCGTCCGCATACGAGAAGAAGCTCCAAGAAAAGATGGACAAGGTTGACAAACTGGAAAGCGTACTCAGGAAAAGCAAGGGTATCGATGATTACATGTTAGATCAGGAAGGCCTCTTCGAGCCTGTCAAGCTGAAACTGCCAGAGAATTTCAAGATGCCTGCCATTGACCATTTTGACGAAACTGGAAACCCGAAAAGCCACGTGAAGCTATGTATGAGTATCTTCCAGTCCATGGGTTGCACCCACGAGCACATTGCGATGCTATTCCCGCAAACTCTGGCAAAATCTGCACTATCGTGGTTCCTAACCTTGGAAGCCTCCAAAACCCGGGCCTGGGAGGACATTGTTCGAGTCTTCGTCGATCATTACTCTTACAATCAAGAGCTGGATGTCACCATCAGGGATTTGGAAACAACCCGGCAAAGCAACAATGAATCCTTCGCTGCATTTCTGAGCAGATGGAGGAACAAGGTAGCCCAAATGACCCACCGGCCAATCGAGAAAGAACAGGTAAGGATGCTCATCCGAAATCTGCAGCCGCTCTATCATGAGAAATTATTCTACCAGTCCATCTCCACCTTTGAGGAGTTGTTTGAAGTCGGAACCCGAATCGAAGATGCTATCAGGGAGGGGAAGATCAAAAAGGAAGACCCTCCGAGTCAGCCAAGAAGGCCCAACTACTCCCGGAATCCCCCGGATGTCAATGCCCTTAGCGGCCAACCCATGGCATATCCTCCAAGGCCATACCAACCCTCCAACAAGGCAAATTCCTCCAACCACCCTTTCCAGAAAAAGCCCCCTCGCAATTTTTCCAAGCTAGAAATCTCTCTCTCCTCAGCCCTAGATCGCCTCCTCAAAAAAGGCCATCTCCAATTACTCCAGCCTCGAAATACCCCGCTCCCGCCTAACTGCGATATGTCCAAGCGATGTACTTACCACCAAGCCCCCGGCCATAACACTGATGATTGCATGCGCCTCCGCCATGACATCCAAGACCTCATCGACCAGAATATCATCGAGCCGCCACCAAAGCAGCCTCATATCACCCAAAATCCCCTACCAAACCACCAAAATGTCAACCTCATTGAGTCCAGTCCCGTACCCTTCAACCCTGCTACTTATATCACCCCCCTAGGACAACCCTTGCTTTACATTGACATCCCAGATTCTGAGGGGATTCATCTGATCGGAGGGGAGAATGACGAGTGGCAGCAGCAGCTTGACGACGAGCAGGACTTGTTCTTCCTGGAAGAGCATGACCTAGGGGCGGTAGACCTCAAATGGTATGATCCTAACGACGAGAGTGATGCTTCCATCTGGAACGAGCCAGAAAAGCCATTTGTGGGAACGGATTATGATTGGTTTAAGAAGGATGGGACTGTAGAAGGGCCTACTCCTGCCGAGATTGATCACCTAACCAGGTCAGGCCATCATTATCAGCCTCCACAGCCTGCCACCGAAGCCATCGAAAAAGGTCCAGTTAAAGACAAGGGGAAGGGCAAGATGGATGAGGTCATCGAAGAAGACAATGAGCTGATCAAGCAGCTAAAGAAAACCCAAGCACATCTCTCGATGTGGGATATCATGGTAACATCCTATAAGCACAGGCAAGCCGTGTTAAATGCCTTGGCTGGGATTGAAGTCCCCATCGACGCCGCGCCGGAGGACATGGTAGCTTTCTTGGGTGCACTTACCCCCGACCCCATCATTACATTCTCCGATGAGAACCTGCCGCCAGAGGGATCCGCGCATAACAAGGCATTATACATTACCGTGGGATGTAAGGAACAACAGGTGCCATTTTGTCTAGTCGACACAGGCTCGGCCTTAAATGTCTGTGCCCTGAGGACTGCCACCGCCTTGGGGGTCAATGTCCTTGACATCACGCCATCTGTGCAATCTGTGAGAGCCTATGACAACACTAGAAGAAATGTGATGGGAACCGTTTCTCTCCAAATCCGGGTAGGATCTTTGGTGAGCACTGAGATCTTTCAAGTCATGGACATACCTGCCTCGTTCAATCTGCTGATTGGAAGGCCCTAGCTTCATGCCAACAAAGCTGTATCATCCACTGTGCATCAAATGATCAAGTACATTCATGAGAAGGAGGTAAAGATCATCCTCGGTAATAGTTGGGGTAATAAAGCTTTCCCAAATTACGCTCCCATTTTTGAAGTCCAAATACCTGAGCTGGAAGAAGGAGAAATCGGAGGATTCTTCATGGAAGAAGTTCATATGATCAAGGATGAAGACCGATTCCCTGAGGTCCACTCCGCAGTCGTCAACATTGTCCGCAAGATGAACTACTTCCCCGGAATGGGGTTGGGTCGACGCCAGCAAGGAATTCGGGAATTCCCGCATATCAAAGGGCAACAAGGCACTTTCGGGTTGGGGTACAAGCCCACTGATGAAGACGCCGAGCTACAGAGGCCATGGAAGAAAAGGGTGAAGGGTCTCCCACCATACCGCAAGACTCTGAATGGACAATTCGTGAAAGAAGGGGATGATTTCCCTTACTTCGGGTTCCCTGAACCCTGGATCCATCGAACCACTGGGAGAAGGCACCCCGGGCTTGAAATCTTTGCTGACTGCGAGAGGCCCCCATATCAAGACCCGTTCTATCCCGAAGAAGTTGAAAAGACCCCAGAGGAAGACTGGTTGAAATACCTTGACACTGAAGCAATCAAGAAGATGTGGGAGGAATCCGCTGAGGAGGAGGAAGAAAAGAGGGCCAAGAGCCAAGATGATCAGATCAAGCCAACTGAGGAGGGTCTGAGCAACCAGGCTGTAGAGTCATCTGTCTGTGTCTCCCAATCCCCTATTCCCCCGAAGTCTGTACTACCGGTTATCGAGTCTGTACTAGAGTCGGCTGCTGTAAGCCCACCACTATCCAATGTAATCACTTCACCTATCATGAATGAAATGAAAGACGATTCTGCTTACTCCTCTGTGTCTGACACTTGTGAATGCACAGATCCCTCCGAGGATCTCCCAATCGAACTAAAGCAACTAATTGAAAAACCACCTGCTTATGAAATAATCGAAGATACTTTATCAGTTAACTTAGGTGAAATAGATAATCCACAGATTGTGCAAATTGGCTCAACCCTTAATAAAGAAGAAAAAGAAAAATTAACCCTCTTGCTAAAAGTGTTCAAAGATGTTTTTGCTTGGTCTTACGAAGACATGCCTGGGGTCGATCCCGACATCGTCCAACATCATATTCCTCTCCTCCCTAATTCTAAACCTGTCAAGCAGAAACTGAGGCGCATGAGACCGGAATGGGCACTCAAGGTTAAAGAAGAGGTGGAGAAGCAGTTCAAGGCAGGGTTCATCATTGTCACCGAATACCCGGAATGGGTTGCCAATATCGTGCCAGTCCCGAAGAAGGATGGAAAAGTTTGTGTGTGCGTCGACTTTCTTGATCTAAACAAGGCCAGTCCCAAGGATGACTTCCCGCTTCCCCACATTGACGTCTTGGTAGATAACACCGCGGGACATGAGCTACTGTCTTTCATGGATGGCTTCTCGGGGTACAATCAGATTCTAATGGCGCCAGAAGATCGGGAAAAGACGACATTCACCACCCCTTGGGGAACCTACTGTTATAGAGTAATGCCCTTTGGACTCAAGAACGCGGGGGCGACTTACCAAAGAGCTGCCACCACTCTGCTGCATGATATGATTCACAAAGAGGTAGAAATATACGTAGACGACATGATTGTAAAATCCAAGGATAGAGAAGGGCACCTGGTAGCGCTGGAAAAGTTCTTCGAAAGGTTGCGCAAATACAAGATGAGGCTGAATCCAAAGAAATGCACTTTCGGCGTAACCTCCGGTAAACTCCTGGGTTTTCTCATCACACAAAGGGGAATAGAGGTGGACCCCTCTAAGATCAAGGCAATCCTCGAAATGACGCCACCACGGAATGAAAAAGAAGTAAGGGGGTTCCTCGGAAGAATCCAGTTCATCAGCCGCTTCATTTCTAAGCTCACAGCTACATGCGATCCTCTGTTCCGATTGTTGAGAAAAGGGGAGAAGTTCCAATGGGATGACCAATGCCAAGCCGCTTTCGACAAAATAAAAGCCTACCTTCAAATTCCGCCTGTCCTTTCACCACCAATGCCTCATAAGCCCTTATTCCTTTACCTATCCGTCTCTGAAAATGCCATAGGTTGCATGCTAGCCCAAGAAGGAGAAGAAAGCCACTCCGAAAAAGCCATATATTACCTCAGCAAGAGGATGACTGGGTATGAGCTCAACTATTCTACCCTTGAGAAAACATGTTGGGCCTTGGTTTGGTGCACTCGCCGACTAAGGCACTACATGCTGGCCTTTCCGGTTGTGCTCATATCCCGCATGGATCCTCTAAAATACCTTCTCGAAAAACCCGCCCTGACCGGTCGTATATCTCGTTGGTTACTTCTATTATCCGAATTCAATATCAAGTATGTTACGAGCAAGTCGGTAAAAGGGAGAACCGTAGCTGAGCATCTCGCAGAACATGCCGTTGACTCCGAAGAAAGTGGGGACTTTTCGTTCCAGACGAGAGCATCATGGAAATCAAGGAAGAACAGTGGAAGTTGTACTTCAATGGAGCAGCCAACATGAAGGGATACGGAGTAGGGATGATCCTAGTATCGCCGAGTGGGGACCATACTCCGTTAGCAGTCAAGCTCAATTACAACTCCACCAACAACACTGCTGAGTATGAAGCATGCATTCTGGGAATGGAGGCAGCCTTAGAGCTGAAGGTTCAGAGGTTGGATGTCTTCGGGGATTGAAACCTTATCATATCACAAGCCAGAGGAGAATGGAAAGTAAAAGAAGAAAGGTTGAAGCCCTATCATGATCATCTCGACCAACTCAAGAGGCAGTTCGAAAATATCACATTCCTCTACTTGCCCAGGGAAGAGAACCAGCTGGCAGATTCCTTGGCCACTCTAGCTTCGATGATCAAAATTCCTGTGGGAGTCAGGATGATGCCCTTGGTAATTGAGCAGAGGTACGAGCCTTCGTTCAACATAATCGCCACAGTCGAAGAAGAAGAGAATGAAGCACCATGGTACCAGGATGTCTGGGATTTCATAGAAAAGGGGACGTTCCCCCAAGAATCCACCGAGAGAGACAAAAGGGCAATTCAAAGATTCGCAGCGCAATTCATCATTTGCGGCGGGAAACTGTTAAAGAAAGGACACAACGGTCACAACCTAACTTGCTTGTTTGGGAAGAGCTCCAGAAGAATGATGGAAGAAATACACGAAGGGGTATGCGGCCCACACATGAACGGCCACATGCTGGCCAAGAAAATCGTGAGACAAGGGTACTACTGGACAACATTGGAAAAAGATTGTTGCGAATACGTGAGAAAGTGTCACAAGTGCCAGATTCATGCAAATATGATGCATGTACCACCATCTCTTCTATACAGCATGACCTCGCCTTGGCCATTCTCCACCTGGGGAATCGATATTATTGGTGAAATCATCCCAAAGGCCTCAAATGGAAATCGGTACATCCTGGTGGCCATAGACTACTTCACAAAATGGGTAGAAGCTGCATCCTACACCAAGTTGGGGGCCAAGGAAGTAGCCAAATTCATCAAGAGAAATCTCATCTGCCGTTATGGAGTTCCCCATGAGATTATTTCGGACAACGGAAGTCATTTCAAGGCAGAAGTCAGGGATCTGTTCGAGGAATACAAAATCACCTATCACAAGTCGTCGCCATACCGACCACAGACCAATGGGGCAGTCGAAGCTGCGAATAAGAATGTCAAGGCCATACTGCAAAAATCAACTGATACCTACAAAGACTGGCATGAAAAGCTACCATTTGCACTTTGGGGATACAGAACATCGATAAGGATGTCCACAGGAGCGACTCCTTACTCACTAGTGTACGGGATGGAAGCGGTACTTCCGGTGGAGATAGAATTACCATCCCTACGCGTAATGGCAGAATGTGAAATTTCAGAATCAGATTGGTTGAGAGAAAGGTATGAAGAATTGGCCCTCATAGATGAAAAGCGTCTAGCGGCGGTCGACCATGTCCGAATCTATCAGAAGAGAATAGCCCATGCTTTCAACAAAAGGGTTCGTCCAAGGAAGATTGTCAAGGGCGACCTTGTCCTTAAGGAGTTGCGAGCTCTGATCTTTGATCCCCGTGGGAAGTTTAAACCTAAATGGGTCGGCCCTTATATCGTCAAGACTGTTCTTTCCGGAGGAGTAACTTATCTCATGGACCTCGATGGTGTCGAATTCAAAGAACCAATCAACATGGATCGTCTAAAAAAGTACTATGCTTGACTATCCAATAACCTTTCCTTTCAAGCCTTGCCTTGAACTACGCTCGACCTGATTCCCGCTCGGGGATACGTAGGCAACCACATCGGTTCGGTCGCTCCACCAACAAAAATAACCTTTCCTTTCAAGCCTTGCCTTGAACTATGCTCACCTGATTCCCGCTCGGGGATACGTAGGCAACCACATCGGTTCGGTCGCTCCACCAAAAAAAATAACCTTTCCTTTCAAAACCTTGGCCCGAACTACGTTAGACCTGATCCCCGCTCGGGGGTACGTAGGCAGACTTTCAAAAAGAAGAAGAAGGATGGCTCGCTAGGTTGAAAATCCGAAAGGACGCCTAGGCAAAAATTAGAGCTAAATCCAAAGTGAGCAATAACAAAAGAGAGAAAATAGCTCGCTAGGTCACCTCCTTGGTGCCTAGGCAAAAATTATGAGCACGTGAGAAAAATAAAGTCGCGGTCCTTACCATAACCCAAAAAACCACCCTCCACACTAGGGGCAAACTTCGGCCACTCGCCTCGTTTGCCTGAACCTCTTCTAAGCTAGGGGCAAACGTCGGTCATCTACCTCGTTTGCCTCACAACCATATATATCCCAAACTAGGGGCAAACTTCGGCGACCCGCCTCGTTTGCCTCTAACAACCCCAGCATGCTCAAGCAAGTACCAAAAGCAACAACTAATTGAAATCTCAACTTACAAAATGTTTTTAGAAAGCTAAAATGCATAAAACGAGATTCCCAAAGTAACCAAGGTTCACCGATAAACAAACTTTGAATATTACATAGGCAGGAATAATCAAAGAAATAAAAGTCTTTCAAAAAGCAACCACATGTTCAAAGACACTTGGAGGAATGAGCAGAATCAGTCAGGACTAGTTTTGTCTTAGGTCTTTAGAAGTAGGCCTTTACTCGGTCAGTCCAACCATCAATAAAAGCAGCAATAGTGGTAGCTCTGATCCTGGAAGCAAAGACCCTCTCAGTAAACCCCCGGGGAACCTCCTGAACATGTCCGTACTGTCTGGCCAAACGGCGAGGATGATAGAAAGAAGTCTCTCTCAGACCCATCAACCACACTCTCTGGTGACCCCTGAGGCTCGTGGTGATAGCATAGAGGCCCCAACGCCTCACGATCCAGCAAATGTCAGCCTCAGATAAGGTGCTCATCATGCCCACCCAATCGGCAAAGGTATAGTGAGAATGAAGCACGGCTCGACGAAAGTAAATTGGTGGTATACGGCCCGTCCACAGCTGAAGGCGCTCGTAAAGCCAAGCCTGTAACACCAAAGGCGCCCCAGAAAGAAGAGGAGTCCCTTGGTTGCAGGCATTATCCAAACCATTCAAAGTTTCAGCTAGAACCATGGCCATGGGATTCCTGCTAAATTTCAGCCCGAGGCACACATGCACCAAGTCAATGGAAGTACTCAAGAACAAGAAGTGCGAAGTCATGCACAATATCAAAGCGGCCCCACGGGAAGCATCATACACGCTGGGATTCCCAGGGCTGGCGTACCGGGCAATAATAGAAGCAATGTTGAGAACCTCACCTTGAATCAGCCGGCGGGAAATAGTGACAGAGCAATTCAGGTATTCAGCCAAGGCTCGCGTAGGGCTGAGGGTATCAGCAGAAGGGAGAATCAAGTCAGAGTCAGAATCATAGCCGAGAATAGCGCAGAACTCCTCAAACACAGGGCATATCTCCAGGCCATTGAAGTTGAAGACATGATTCACCGGGTCCCAGTGACCAATGGCAGCACGCAAGAACTCAGTGTTCAAGGTCACCTGGCAAAGAGAAAACAGCTCGGTCAAGCCGTAGCTAAAGAGGTTGATCTGCTCCACGCCATCCGTAATGTTCAGCCAAGCTGTGAGTTGAGCGGGATCGTACGAAGCCATTTTTTTCTGTCGCGGCTCTAGCAAAATTCAAAATTTCGGTAGCACCTCCCCATTTCACAGACTATCCCACCTGCAAGGCAAAAGCACTCACTATCACAAAACTGCCCATCGCAGGAACATCCAGCAATCACAATGCACATGTATCAACAAGCACACAACTGCGCCTCTAAACCGGAAGATATCCGGCCTAGGAGGCAAAACATCATAATACTCTGTCAAAAGGTCACAAATTGTACTACACATCGTCCTACACTGTCCAAATAATCATATCATCAGTACAACCCAATCGAAAACAGGAAAAGAAAATAAAATAATAATTCCCGCTTGGGAAGCCTCAGTCCTCCTCTTCTTCGTCCTCCGTCGGACCGCCCGGAGTGTACGTCGGCGACGGCCTCCTCCTACCACCTCTACATCTTGGACCAGTCCTCGATGAGCCAGCCCCGCCTCCACGGTACTGCACACACAAATAAAAATGAAGGCAATCAGTAAGGGAACAACAAAAAAGTACAAAAACAGAGTCGAGTCAGAGACTTACCAAGGACGCCATCTGATTGGCGGCAAATTGCCGCATACCATCCATCTGTCAAAATAAAAAAAATCCAGGGTTAGAACCTTATAACCTTAAGAAAGTGCAAAATTAGAGACATATCCGGTGGTCTCGTGTAAGGACCAAGGACCGTAGGCTAGCCGCCAAGGCGTGACCCTCCTCAGCGTAACTCCAAGGAACATTGAGGACGCCCGCTGGCTGAGTAGGGTACCCACATGTGACTCGTGGCACCTCCATCACTTGGGGAGTGCCATCAGCGCCTAGAACGTTGACGTTCCAATCCCAAGAGGGGATAGGGTCGGGAGCCTGAGGAGCCTGCCTCCTGTACATCTCGCGAAGCTGAAGGTACAGAATAAGTTAGGAAAAGATAAATAAAAAACATGGACAATGAATATAAACAAAAAATACAAAAAGAACTCACCTCTAGGAGTGGGAAGTTAGGCATCAGGAAACGGCCACGGTAAGCCTCGTAATCGGTCTCAGAAAGAAAATGGTCCCAGACATCAGTGCCGGCTAAGGCCTCCAGCAGAGCATCTCCAGAGAGGTCACCAGCATCCATCGCAGGAGGATCATGAGGGACGCGATACCGAGAACCACCAACCACCTGCCAAGAAACCCGCTCCCCAAGGAACCACTACCTACACTCGGTACTCTCCAGCAGAAGGCGGCAAGAGGTAAGAGATTTAACCGCTTGTATCTCCTCTGGGACGGCATAAGCGACGCCCTCCCAAGGCGTCCAATCAACACTAGAGGCCGTCAGCTCAGTTAAGAAGTTTCTGAGCAAAACAATCCGGTGGGCCCCGCTCTTCACCCCAACAACGTCCCTGCGCCATCTCAAAACTCGTGGGAATAAAGGCACAGGAGCCATGCCATCCTCATCCTCGCCTGATTCATCCGCCGGGGAAGGAGCCAACATCTTCAAGTATTCAAAACTCCAAAGCTGCACGGACAAAGGAGAAATCAGAACAAATATGGAAATCAAAAAGATGGAAAAATAAAAGAGGAAATAGTGCGTACCTCCCAAGCTCGCCAGAATCCCCCAGTAGATTTAACATCGCCCCGAGAGACCTCCCCCATATGCTTGTAGAGATGGGCCAGGGCAGCACCGCCCCAATTGTAGGAGGGGATCTCATCAATGGTCGCCAGGCAAGAAAGGAGCCTCAAGCTCACCCGGTCGTTCCTTGTCGCAAAGATGGAGCACCCGAGGACATACAGAAGATAAACCCTCAAAAGCTGGGAATTGTTCAGATTGTGATTACCTCTACCATAGGCCCGGTAAAGCCAGCCGCAGGGGAACCAATGCCTCTCCAGGTTAGGGGGAACAGCCCCAATCAACATCTCCACCGCCTCCGGGTCAATCTCATAAAAATAGTCCAGAACCAGGCACTTCCCGCCAACCCTCAAGCCCGTGATCATGGAGAAATCAAAAGGCGTCATAGTCATCTCTCCGAACGGCAGGTGGAAAGTGTTGGTAGTGTCCCACCACCTCTCGGCCAGTGCATAGAAGTGAGCCAAATCATTGCTACTTTTCGAAACCAAGCGGACGAAGCCTCCGAACCCGGCATCATCAACCATCCTCTTAACGGTGGGCGAAAGCTGGGTATACCATAAGAAAGCATGGGCAAGGCTACCATGGCCTTTCAATGCCACTTCCGGCACCTGCACACAACAAAGGCGACAAAAGATGCACAAAATCACTATTCACGACCCGAGAGCCGAATTCACAAAATCCAAGTCGAACTTCTAACGGTCTCTAAGTGCACGCTACGGCTCACAAAACTAGCATAGTACATGAAAGCGGTCCTAAAATGTCGAAAGTTTCACATACCAAGCTCGCTAGAGCCGCGGCCGAAAGATGGCATTGAGGGTCCTGTAAAATCAAGTCCGGAGCTTGCACCTCGGCCTTCATCCGTCCTTTGGCCTTCTTAGACGGTCTCCTTGAGCTCGAAGCCATGGATCTACAAGAAAAATGAAAGTCACATTTAAACTTTCTTCTTGAAAATTTGGGCAAACCAAAACACCAATCACAAATCCAACTACGGGGAAAGATTACTCACCTGAGCGCGCACAAGCTGCGTTTTGATGAATTTTGGCTCCAAAAACACCCCAAAATGGCCAAAAATGAACTTCTAGAGCTAAAAAACCCGAGATATAGGAAGATGAAGTCCGGTCACCCAGTGCCGCCGCGGCACTGGCCAACTGCCGCCGCGGCAGTGGCCCAGTGCCGCCGCGGCACTGCTTCCCGTGGGCCCCGCTTCGCTCCGTTTTGCTCCGTTTTGCCCCGTTCTGGCCCGTTTTGGCCTTTTTCAGCCCGTTTTTGGCCCCGATCAGCCCCGATGGCCCATTCCAATCGAGATTTATGAGGTTTTGCCCCAAGCAGGCTAAAAGTTGTCAGAACTACCTCCAGCAGGCAAAAATTAAAAAAAATCAGCTCCCGGAGACCCCAACAGGCTCTCTTGGATTGAGCACCGAAAGAGATTCCCCGAGAACCCTGCATCATCCCCCGAGGACAAAAGCAGAAAGATACCAGCTCTCGGAGACACCGACAGGCTCTCTTGGATTGAACACTGAAAGAGATTCCCCGAGAACCCTGCATCATCCCCCGAGGACAAAAGCAGAAAGATACCAGCTCCCGGAGACCCCGACAGGCTCTCTTGGATTGAGCACCGAAAGAGATTCCCCGAGAACCCTGCATCATCCCCCGAGGACAAAAGCAGAAAGATACCAGCTCCCGGAGACCCCGACAGGCTCTATTGGATTGAGCACCGAAAGAGATTCCCCGAGAACCCTGCATCATCCCCCGAGGACAAAAGTAGAAAGATACCAGCTCTCGGAGACCCCGACAGGCTCTCTTGGATTGAGCACCGAAAGAGATTCCCCGAGAACCCTGCATCATCCCCCGAGGACAAAAGCAGAAAGATACCAGCTCCCGGAGACCCCGACAGGCTCTATTGGATTGAGCACCAAAAGAGATTCCCCGAGAACCCTGCATCATCCCCCGAGGACAAAAGCAGAAAGATACCAGCTCCCGGAGACCCCGACAGGCTCTCTTGGATTGAACACCGAAAGAGATTCCCCGAGAACCCTGCGTCATCCCCCGAGGACAAAAGCAGAAAGATACCAGCTCCCGGAGACCCCGACAGGCTCTATTGGATTGAGCACCGAAAGAGATTCCCTGAGAACCCTGCATCATACCCCGAGGACAAAAGCAGAAAGATACCAGCTCCCGGAGACCCCAACAGGCTCTCTTGGATTGAGCACCGAAAGAGATTCCCCGAGAACCCTGCATCATCCCCCGAGGACAAAAGCAGAAAGATACCAGCTTTCGGAGACCCCGACAGGCTCTCTTGGATTGAACACCAAAAGAGATTCCCCGAGAACCCTGCGTCATCCCCCGAGGACAAAAGCAGAAAGATACCAGCTCCCGCCAACAGGCTCTCTTGGATTGAGCACCGAAAGAGATTCCCCGAGAGCCCTGCATCATCCCCCGAGGACAAAAGCAGAAAGATACCAGCTCCCGGAGACCCCGACATGCTCTCTTGGATTGAGCACCGAAAGAGATTCCCCGAGAACCCTGCATCATCCCCCGAGGACAAAAGCAGAAAGATACCAGCTTCCGGAGACCCCGACAGGCTCTCTTCGATTGAGCACCGAAAGAGATTCCCCGAGAACCCTACATCATCCCCCGAGGACAAAAGCAGAAAGATACCAGCTCCTGGAGACCCCGACAGGCTCTCTTGGATTGAGCACCGAAAGAGATTCCCCGAGAACCCTGCATTATCCCCCGAGGACAGAAGCAGAAAGATACCAGCTCCCGGAGACCCCGACAGGCTCTCTTAGATTGAGCACCAAAAGAGATTCCCCGAGAACCCTGCATCATCCCCCGAGGACAAAAGCAGAAAGATACCAGCTCCCGGAGACCCCGACAGGCTCGTAAGATTTGATCAAAAGGAGCAGTTGAAGAGAGATCCTAGAAAGTATCGCTTCATCCCCGACAGATTCAGATTAATCCTCAGCGGATTTATACACCGTCAGTTCAATCACAGTAGTCCATTGTCGACTCGTCATCTCGATCCAAACATCGTCGGCCCATTAATCATCATCGCTCTCATTACACCGTGGGGCTCCCATGTTCATCATGTGACATCTTAGGATTTCACGATCGTCCCGTGACTTCTGTGTCAGTCTCTTAATTTCCAGGTCCCCTGTGTCCGTCAGTTATTTGCCAAAAGACGTCTTCGATCATAGTCCTCTGAGACCCCACACCCAATTACGTTTGTTTACGAAGCACACTTCCAGAAGTTTGCCCCTAAACCCGGAGTCTTCTAGACTTCAATGCCCTTATCTAAGTCACCCACCACGTCACAATCGCAAACACTAGCACAACACCAGCCCACTCGGAGTGGCACACCCCATGGCACTTGCTCATTCTAGGATCAGAAAGCTAGGCATGATAGGACTCATGTATGAGATCATATCACATCCACACATTGCATATCATCCTCATATAGCATATCATCCGCCTGATTGTTGTGTATGTGCATGTATGATCGATTCCTTGCCTTGAACTACGTCCTGGTCTGATTCCCCTTGGGATACGTAGGCAGCTCACACAGAGCACGACCAACACTAGCCACAGCATCATCCTTTCATCTTTTGCAACGCTGTTTGCCCTAAATCTATAGCCTCCAAAAAGTCCTGTCTCTTCAAAAACTTTGGCACTCGCTTGCGACATGCGTTGCCTCGCAAGTTCATGCCAAAGAGGGGCAAACTGTAGACACCCCATTTTGTCGGCTATCAGATTTAGGAGACCCATAGCTTGGTGGTTTGCAATGATCGTAAAAGACTCAAAAGGACTCTCGGAAGTCGGCTTTATCTCTCAGAATGCTCAGAATGACCAAAATGCACCTGAAAGCCCGAAGACTCCCAGATTTGGTCCCAAAGTTCTGAAAACATGCTACGTCGTAAGAAAAGTGATAAAATGAGTTTTTAAAAAAAATCGGATGAAATCGTCAGCTCCCAGAGACCCTCGGAAGTCCCGGAAGTTCCCCGAAAGTCCCCGTTGACTGGTTTGACCAAGGTTTGACCAGGTTTGACCAAGGTTCGACCAGGTTTGACCGAAGTTTGACCAAGTTTGACCGAAATTGTCCAAATTCACCGGAATCATTAGGAAAGTATTAAAATGAGTTTTAAAAGAGAATCGAGCGAAAACGTCGGCTCCTGGGAGCTCCCAGAGGTTCCCAGAACTTCCCGGGAATCCCAGATTTGACCAGTTTGACCAAGATTTGACTTTGGAATCGGGGCACCGAAACAATTTTCAAATATTTTTCATGGATACTAGAGGTCAATAGCTTTCCAACGGTATATCGCACATAATTTTTGGATTTAAAACGAATTTATTATGAATTTCCAAAGGCAAAAAAGGCGATCAAATCGGTTTTTATCGCGAATACCGCAAAACTTTTCAAAGTGACCTATCCCCGAACTATTTTTTATGTAAAGTAGACTCCATTACCTTTCCAACGGTATATCACAACCTTGATTTGGAGTTCATATGCATTTTCTGTGAATTTCGGACAAAATAGGGCCTTTTCGCGAATACCGGAACTTCGGGGGGCCTAAACAGCATTATCCAGACGAAGGGAGGAGCACTGCCGCCGCGGCACTGGCCCACTGCCGCCGCGGCACTGGCCCAGTGCCGCCGCGGCACTCCCCCCCAGAGCAGTGTATTTTTGTAATATGTTTTGTGGTCCCATTTTGATTAATTAAAAGCCAAAACGACGTAGTTTTATGATTTCAGATGTTTGGAGCCAATGGGAGTACTTTCCAAATCCCAAAAACACCCCAAGTTGGCCTATATAAACACCCCATTACTCCTCATTTTAGGGGAGTCAAATGTGAGTTTTGGAAAAGTTTGGGAGAGAAAGTTGTAGAGATAAGGCTAGAGTAGAGAGAAAAGAAGCTTTCTTCTTTGATTTTCAAAAACAAAAGTGAGTTCTAACTTTGTTTTTACTTCATTACTTCCATTTACTTCAACATTCAATACTCCCAACCACCATTTTAGTGAGCATTCAAGAGTGTGGAAGCTTCTTCCATGTCTAGTGTCATTACATATGAGTGATACACCAATCTACAAGTCTCATGCTTCATGAATATCATCTATTGATTATCATCTACTTGCTTGTTTATTTATTGTTCATCTCTTCTCATCCCATTTCTTTTTATTTTCCTTATTTACTTACTAGTTCATCATCATCTAAGTGATGACATGAAGTTTGGGGTGAGTGAATCCTTATGGATAGTAGCTCTTGACCTCAAAAACATGTTTGATAGATGATGATCATAACCTCAATACTTCTAAGGTATTCTTGGAATGTATTGAAGTTGTGTCTAAAAACAAAATAAATCTCTCCAACAATCTTGGAGGTTCTTAAATGATGAGTTTGATGTAGGTATTCTAAGTGGCTATGATCCTTATTGAGTGTTGAAAACATGTTTTCAAAACATCTATTTCAAAACCCCTCTCAATCCCTCTCATTTGGTTTCAAGAAACAAAACTTTGTTTTCTCCAAAATCTTCAAAACAATGAGTCAAAACAGTGAGTGAGTTGAGTTCAAAGATTTTTCTAGAACACAATACTCAACATATGGATACAAGGCTACTTGGAAAGTCTTCCTAACTCATTGGGGAACACCCATGATTTTTGGTTTGACTTGGAAGTACATGGAAATGGTCCATTTGGGTCCCAACATTCCATCCAAACATTCTGTTTTTGCTGTCACAGCAGCTAGGTCAACTTACGACCTCTTTTCCAGAACACTTTTCCAAAAGGGGTGGTCCTAACTTATTTTTCCCTTAAAATTCAATGTCTTAGAAAACTTTCTGTATAAAATGGGCCTCTAGATCATTCTTTTTCATTTTCTAAGATTTTCTAACATTTCAGTCGACAGTACGAACTCTGTTTCTGAGTGACCTCTATTGTTTATATAATTTCTCTCAATCTGTGATAGCTATTCAAGATTGGCCTTTTGGGTTGTGTTCTAGACACAATAAGGAACATCACCATAAAACATCATGCATTGAAAACATTTCTAACCCCTCTTTTCAAATTCCAAAAGATCATGCTACTGTTTTGTCCACTATTCACAGCATGTACATTTCAAATTTCATTCTTTGATTTGATGCTCATATGCATTCCAAATTAGCTCATATCTTAGGAAGTAGTTCATACTACATTTGTACATATCCTATGTTAATTTCATTCATTCATTCATACACATTTTAGACTTCTAAGTCATTCTAGAAATCCATGTACACAAAAACACACTACAACCTTTGCACATTTTAGATACATACATTGCATTCATGCAAGATTTGGGGTTTTTGTAACTCTTAATCTAAGGAGAATATAAGGAATGAACTCGATCACCCGTTCATGCTTCCCCTTGATCTAATCATCCTTTCTCATCCGTCCCGGGGATTGAGAGATCTTCTTTTTCTCAAAGATTAACATGCATCATTCTAGCCTTGCTAAGCATATTTTGATTTCTTTGATTATTTGTTTCAAGAACAATTCATGTCCCCTTTAGATTAGGAAAACTTAATTACTTGAAGCGTGATTAGACGATTTTTCCTAGGTTTATTTGTGTGATCTTTCACTTTACATTGCATGATGTTTGATTTAGATCTTATGAATGATATTTTATCTTTAGATCTTCCATTTTCAAGTTTCTTATGTAATGTAATATACTATCATAGTATTAATTGCCGAACTATACATAGTATAAGATGATTATTTGGATGCTAATTGAGGCCCGTCGAAAGACGGGGCGAGTTGAGGGTGTTTTAGTCGCGACAAAGGCTCCTTCCTCTCTCGTACCAAAACCCCGAACCAAGTTCTTTGGTTATGAAGGGCCGGTGCCCTTATCCGCTTGGGTGAGTCAAAATTAGGTTTCTTGGTTCCTTAAAGACCAAGTGGCGACTCTGTATCTGTTTTCAACAGACCTTTCATTTTCTCTTTCTTTGATTCAAAAGTCAAACAAGTTTCAAAAAACAAAACGAAGCGGTGGAATCCCAGTATCCACAGTAGGGTCAGAGATGCATTTCTTCTGCGTGTTGATGGAACATCGATGTTGTAAACCTGAAACGTGTCTTCTCTTGGTAAGCCCTATGCGATCTGATCATTGGCTTGAAAGTGGAGTGCAGTACTCATCTTCACTAATGTTCGCAGTGCGAGTCGTTCGTTGTGATTAAACGTGGTCAATGTCAGCAGTCTATGAGGTTGTTCGATCTATTGTTGTTCGATCTGTTGAATGTATGTTCTATTCTTGCGTCTTCCATTGCATCGGGTTAAGTCAATATCTCATGTGCTCCTTGTAGTAGGGTTGAACTTGGTAGTGTAGCAGGTTGTGGCTTGAGTGGTCTAAAAAGCGATTCTGAATGGGCGATATGGAGGTGTCTAAACAACTCGTTTCCATAGTCACTTGTGCTAGTGCCATCAGCGGCCTTCCATAAGCCATATATCAGTCTTCCAAACACACCGGTGGGATCGATCTCCTTAGGTATTATGTTGCTTAGCCTTCTGGACTGGTCCTCAGTTGTTTGAGATGATTCATCCATTGCAGAGATCGAGAAGATTCTTCTGTTCCTGCGTATGAGTTCGTGTCTATAAGGTTTCTATCATACCTTATGTGAAGCAATCATAGCCTATTACATCTCACATTATAGTTATCATCATAATCCCAGTAACTAGAATACGATGATTGAAACGATTGAATAGATTGATCCAAAATGAAGCCGAATTCGAAAAGGCATATGAATTCTCACAGATAGAAGTACAATAGTAGAATGATGTGATCCATTCAAGAATAAGATGTAAATCTAACAATGATTGAATGACTGTTTACTATGGAAGTAATCGTAGCATCTCAAGATTTGTAGGAAATGAAAGAAAACTGATGGCAGAAGGCCTTCAACGAATGAAATAAGAATTAGGTATTTCATAAGTGAAATAGTCCAAATGAAACCCCACTGATAAAAAATAAGGTAGCAACTGAGAGAGACAATAAGAGGTCAAGATGTACAGAGAGTACAATTTTTTTTTTTTTTGAGTTGATGGCAAGAACAAGGACAAAGAACTCATTTAGAATTATTTCAAATGAAATGAACTTGTAAGAATTTATTCAAGGAATAATAAGTCAAAACGAATGACTTTGCAATACTAGTGATCGAACTTGTTCTCAAAAGAATTTGTCAAGGATTGGATGATCAAGGTACATACTCAGGAATTGCTGACTGGGGAATTTCTAAAAATTCAAGGAAATGAATTACTTATCAAGGAGTGCATCACAATAATTATTGACGGTAATCGGAGCCACTTTACAAAATATATAGATCCCTTTTCCAGAAGAAATGACCATTAGAATAGAAGGTATCGATTTACTCAAAGGGAGTGGAATGAGTAGAAAGGATATGACTGCTTACTATGGTACTCGCCTACCATATCTAAGGTAAAGTTTGCCTCTCCTATTATCTATAACAGGTCCTCTAAGAACTCTTCCTCAGGATCCTCCTCCTTCTCCTTGATGTCAGCTGGATCTGCTTCGTGGTCCTGCTTAGGCATCGGTATCATCTCATCCCCGTCAACTGGTGGTGCTGGATGGTCGTGTACATCATCCCCTGGTCTCTAAAGATTGTCCGTTGGGTCAACCTCCTCGATCGGCTCATCGTCGCTACTCGCCGGATCGTCCACAATTGTTAGGTCATCATCATCATCTGTGTCGTCATAATCAGATGGGTCGTCTGCTGAGTGGTCACTGCCTGCAGAATCTTCTACACTCGCTATGTCATTGTCGCTATCTGTATCAATGGGATCTAAATCTACATCTGGCTCTGGTATGGGTTCGGGTGAGAATGGTGGTGCTGGTGCGGCCATGATAATCGGGAAGAGTATATCGTCATATAGTGCCTTGTCCTGAGTCAAGCTGATAAGCTCCTGGTGAATAAGTATGGTAGTCTCTAAAGCATGGATCGACTCGAGCTGAACTCGATCCAGATACTGTAATGCATCGGTAAGTACAGCTCTCCGCAGGTCCTCCTCCAAGATATGCCTCGCCCTCTGGCACATCCGCTGTCGATATAGTACAGGGTCGGCAGGCTGGATACGACCGTCGCGATTATAGTGACCTCTGAAATCATCGTGAACGAAGATCAACTCCATAGTCATGCAAGAGGAGCTAACTTAGTGTCAATACTAATACGAGGTAAATCTTGGGCTCATAACTTAAGGTGTAGGACAATCAGTGAGCGCGTCTAAACCTAAAGCTTTGATACCAAAAATCCCTATCACGCTCCGAAGTACCAAAAATAGGGAAAAATAAATTTCTTTTATGGGTTCGTAGACACGTGACTGGTTGTGAATATCACCTGATTGTCCAAAAATGCTTAAAACAATAATATAATACGGGAACGTGACTAAGTTCAGCGGAAGCAAGAATCTAAACATTCAAGTCTTACATGATTAGTATATTACAGACTAAAAGATATCCAAAAGATAGATATTACAAGTTCAACTAAGCTATTACATCATTAAACATATTAATAACAGAACAATGATAAAAGAAAAACTCCATGATCTTCAGCTGGCAAAACCATAGCCTTCCTCGTAGTAATCTTCACCATTATAGTCTTTAGTAGTAAAATCTGTATCTTGATCATAGCCAGCTCCTTATGGACCTGCAAAGGCTGGACGTGGAAGGTCCAGCAGCATGAAAAGCCATTAGCGGTTAAGCTAAGTGAGGGTCCCCTTAAGGTTACCACCACCAAGATAAGTTATTCATCATCTCTTCTTATTTCTCGAAACCATATCTCGTTCATCATTTCTTATTCTCGTTACTATGTCTCGTTCGTCTTTTCTTATTCTCAAAACCATGTCTTATTTAAAACCAATCATTCCCTTTGAAACTTAACCCAGAACTGAACTGACCAATGACATTGACTGAAAGAAGACTTAACTCCAAACGTTCATTTACTGGTCAAGAAAGAACAACACTCAACAATAAATAGTTAACTATCGCCCAACTGGCACTCAAATTGTCGCCCAAATGGAATTCAAACTATCGCCCAACTGGCAGTCAAACTGTCGCCTAAATGGCATAAGTGTGCTGGACATTAACAATCTCTTGGTCGAACACGTCATGCCGATCCTCAGGTCGCCCGCACATTACTGAACACGTCATGCCGATCCTCAGACCAAGGGTACAGGAAATTAATAATCACTTGGACGAACACGTTATGCCGATCCTCAGGTCACCCGTACAAAATTGAACACGTTATGCCGATCCTCAGTCCAAGGGTGCGGAAAACTAAGCAACTACTTGATCGAACACGACATGACGATCCTCAGGTCATCCGTACCTGACCGAACACATCATGCCGATCCTCAGATCAAGGAACAAAACATAACTCACCAATTGACTCCATGGAATAATCAAGAGACCAACTTTGCAAGAATTATCCAAACACGACACAAAAGTTCACGAATCAACTTTGACTGGTAGTCACACGACTAGAAATGAAACCCAACCTCCCTTATTCGCATTAAATCTATTATTGAAGGTTTTATCGTTATTTTTCACGTTCGTACGTTTCGTAGTTTAGTTCATTAATATCATCCATTTATAACCATCAGTATTTCGCTTTACGTTCGACATTCCGTTTTCCTCTCAATATGCTTACGATGGAAACTTTCCCAATCACTTACCACATACCATTCAACATGCTTATAGTTTGGGTATGACCTTTTCAATGGTCATTAAACTAAATTCACGTAACTCATGGATTTATAACATGGATTTAATACCAATAAACATATAGGTGAAACCCTTAACATACTCATCTACGCGATAGCACTACCATAGGACAAGATTTTTATAACAACACAAGTACCGAAAAACTAGCATCAACAATCAACACCATGCATAACAAAACATCATACAAAAAGCTACACAATCTGCCAGGATACATTTTCACTGTGTTGACTGGATTAACATGATTTATTTGGGCATGAAAAATTGCTTTGTAGATTTAACTCAAACCTAGAACACTATAGGTATTTGGATCATCTTCATGCTAAAAAAAACTAGTTTCAATTACATTTTTGAGATGCTCAAAATATTTATTTTACTCAGACATTTCTATATTTCGGACTGTTCTGTCCAAGATTTATAGTATTGCATTGTACGTGACTTTCACCTATGAAGGAGTCATATTTATGCCAGGCTATAGAAGCGTTATTTGTAGATATATGAGTTAGCTTTCTTCACAAAAAAACCTAACTTAATTCCAATTTTTGAGCTGCACAAAACATTCATTTTACTACACTACATTCTGCTAGAGGTTTCTGATTTCCCAGGTTTATAACACTGCATTTTACATGCATTTCACCTATGAAGAAGTGATTTCTAGACTAAGCTATAGAAGAGTTATTTGTAGATATATGAGTTTTCTTTCTTCACAAAAAAACCTAGCTTAGCTCGGATTTTTGAGCTGCATAAAACATTAATTTTACTAAGCAACATTCTGCTGGAAGTTTCAGTTTCTCAGATTTAAAGATTTAACTTGCATGTTGCATAATAGAACCTAAAAATATAACATCAAACACTTACTAAACATTAGTACATACTATATATGTTCTAAAGTGAGTTAGATTACTCACCTAAACTTGAAATTGAGCTTGGGCTTTGGATTTGAGCTTAAGGAAGCTTGAATTCAACTTCAATGGTGGATGTTCCTTGTTCCACTCCTTCTTCTTCTAACTTCCTTCATCCCACCATGGAGTTCATCTCCTAGCTCTCTCTTTCTCTCTCTCTCTCTCTCTCTCTCTCTCTCTCTCTCTCTCTATGAGTGCAGATTATAAGTGTCCAAGAGGGTGTAGTGTATGTGTATGCATGTATAAATAGGGCTAGGTGGTTGCTAGGAGTCTTCATGCATGTGTTAGGGTGTTGCATGCATGGACAAGTGTCCAACATGTAGACAAGTGACATGTGTCTAGGGTGTTACATGTGTCACCATGTGGCCAGCCATGGTGGGGTCCACCTTGGGTTTCGTGCCACTTTCTCAGTTTACGTGCATAAGTTTCTCGGTATACGTGTCAGTCTCAATTTGCTTACAACTGGGTATTATTTCTAATGTCCGGGTCTGGGTATGGGACTAAGTTAAATCTTATTATGGTCGAGTCGGTATGGTTACTACAGTCTATATGGTAATACTACAACATGTCCATACCATCACGTAATTAAATTAATAATATAATAATATAGTCTGTCCAATACAGAAATTCGAAAAAAGCTGGTATTGTAATGACAAAAAATTACAGGTGTTACAAGATCTCAACATGACAGGCAGACAGATAAACATAACATCATAGAATACATTCTCCTTATTTTATCCTCGTGCGTGCAAATGCATGACCGATGCGACTTACTCCCAACCCTTTTCAAAGACACTTGCTTTTCAAAACAATTACTTTTCAAAACCATTTCATTTCAAAATCAAAACTTTCCAAAACCAAATCATTTCGAACCAAACCATTTTACTCATCAACTCAATCTCATCATTCACTTTCTCTTTCTTATCCACTTGACAACACGCAGCAAATCAAGGATGATAACATGCTAAAATAGTAGATTCATACTTATTCCCTTGATAGGCCGCCGGACGTCTTTACGGCGCACAATATCTGTAAACAATGGAACTGGCACATAGGACATCTTCAACCATGTGTATACGCTCACTAGTCGTCTACACGGCTGAGAATTATATTAGAGCACTAGCCGGACGTCTTCAACGATACGTGGGATGTCTTCAACCACGTATGCGCATCACCGGACGTCTTCAACGGCGAGAGGCGTGCTAGGATCCCTAACCATCCATGTCTACCCGTCTCGTCAGCCGTTGATCCATCGGGTCTAATAATCACATCTCTTCCACATCCACATATCTCATCTCATTCATATTCTCATCAAACACCTCTCTTTCTCATACAATGCATGCTAACACATGTCATGAATGCAAGTGTGTCCACTACCGATACCCATATGCAAATCCACTTTCATTTTTCTTCATTATTAACATGGCATGCGTTAACTATTCCGATCAACATCATAAAACGTGCATTTAACAGTTAGCAGCAAAAACATAACATGTAAAACATGGATCACGTAACATGGATTTGATACCAGTAATCATATATATAAAACCCTTAACATGCTCACGTATGCGATAGCACTACCATAACCTGCTTCGCATAGCCATAAAATTATTGGAATTCATGTAGCATCATAAATCAATATTTTACTTATACAAAACATCATATAGATAACTTTTAATCATCATATATTAATCTTATTAGGATTAGAGTGAGTTTAGGAAACTCACCTTGAGTCGCCGATCCTCAGAAACAGCTAAACGTCAAGTTCTACAACAATAAACGGAAGAAACAATAATAAAGAATGAGTGCAACTACAGGGGCAAAATGGTAATTTTACCAAATGAGGATATAAACCTCAAGGTAGTGATCTACGTGTCATTCTAAGTCCAACGCTATTGACTAGACTCAAATCGGAGTCCGTCACGTTTTACGAGGTGAAAGGTAGGGCTTATTACACTAATGCGAGCCTTAAGGACAAGCTGTATTTTTGACCTTATCAAAAGGTCACCAGACTTTAAGGGAACGTTCTAGACATTATTTTAAGACTCCGAGAACAGACCGTGTAATTTTCGGAGTCCTAGATTATTTATTATGAATTATTTATTATGAATTATTAAAGATTATATGTACTAGAAAATACCCAAAAAAGAATTTAAATACATGAATATAACTATACTGAGAAATCAGTACTTGGAAGTATTTTTATTATATACTAGATATTAAAATACACTCCTAGTATTTATTTCATAATTTTCGGAGCTCGTTTGGTATTTTTTAATAATTAATATACTCTAAAAATAGCTCCTTATTAATTATTAAAAATACTAATATATGCATTATAGCTTTATAGATATTGGGATATCATAAAATAGTAATGGTGACATTCTCCTAATTTCTCATAATTTATAAACATGTATAGGTATTTAATTACTATTTAAATATCGTAGATAAAACAATAATTATTTATTTATTAATTATATTATACATGCAAACAACAATATATGTTATTATACAACAATAGTATATAGAATATAATAAATAATTATTAATATATTGTATAAAATATCATTAGGGACATATCCCTAATTGTTTTTGGAATTTATAAATGCTTATAGGTATTTAACATCTATTTAAATACCCTTAAAACTATTTATATTATACATATAAATTACTAAATAATTAATAATTATATTATTACAATAATATAATTATACTTAGTATATTAGGAATATTATATAATAATATTCTACAACTTGAAGGTATTTAATAATACATTTAAACTATTTATAAATAATTAAAACTATTTAAAATCTATGTTTATTATTTATTATATCAATATAAATAACATATATATATATATGTATAATACAATAATGATTATCAAAATATTAGAATTATTATATAATAATATTCCATAAATTAAAAGTACTGAAATTACATTTTAATACTATTTATAATAATTAAAAACATTCAAAATCTAATAATAATAATAATAATAATAATAATAATAATAATAACAACAACAATTCAGACCCGGAGGGTCAGACCCGAACCGACCCACTTACAAACGGATTATCCGTTTACACAAACAGAGTAACCCAAGTTGTTGACCCGCTGGGTCAAACCCGACCCAACCATAACCTAAATGGACTACCCATATACACACATAAAAGAACCCATCCTAAAACCCAATTGGGCTGGACCCAAATCTGAACCCGTCACCCAAACCTACTCACAAATTGGCCCAACCCATTAACCCGAACCTAAACCAAACTTAACCCAACCTGGACCCAACTATAGATACAGTCCAGACCGCCCCGTTTACCCGAACTCGACCCAAAGTCAGGCCGACGTCAAAACGACGTCGTGCTGCTTAAATGGTCCACGGGTTTTATCCACCCGACCCGTCTACCCATTTACTCACTCAAACCAACCCATCCAAACATAAACCCGATCCGACCTAAGACCCGGGTGTTATAACCCGCTTCCTTTTCTTCTCAGGCCAGCCCAGGCCGTCGCCGGTGAATCGCGACCTCGTCGAAAAACTTCCCTGGCCTAAATCTCACTCTCCTCTCCATGGAATTTGCTAATTCCAACGCCAAAATGACCGGTTCTTCTCCCTCTACAACATACTAGGAGCTCAAGACTGGGTTCATTCGATATGGGTGCCTACCAGTCCATTATTCTTTCGGCCTATAAGAAGATTAATGGCCTCCATGCACGTCTAAACTTATACCAAATAAAGAACTGATCTTAGGGGGTGTTCCTGGGACCGTAAGGGTCTGTTTGATGTAATCAAAAGGCAGTTTGGTGAGCCTTCAAAAATCGAGCTCATACTTGAGCTCTAATGGCTGACCAGAGCTCACACAAAGCCTTGGGCTTTGTTTGGCTTGCATGCAAGGGTCTTGGGGGTACCTACAGGACATGCAAGTGTCCAGAATAGAAATGGGGTGTTGGGTTTACCTTAGATTGTCTCAATCTCTCTTTATCTTCTCCGATCCTCTTCTTCTCTCTCCTCTGCGTCTCTCTCTCCTCCTCCTTATGTTTATCTGCGAGTGTGTGTACACAATGTGTGTGTGTCTGTGTGTCTGTGTGTGTGCAGAGAGGAAGTGGACTATGGGTGTACAATGTAGAGGTGTGAGTGTGGTGTATACAAATCGGGGGTGTGGGGTGTGTTTTGTAGAGCTCTCAAGCTCTCTCTCTTACCATTACTCTCTCTCTCTCTCTCTCTCTCTATAACCGTACCACGGTGATGTCACTAATTTATTACGTGGAATTTCTACAAAATTCTGGGTGCTACAATTTCTCACTCTTTTATCGCATATAGTGTATCAAACACACTCTTGCGATCCCGAAGGCATCACCGTTTCATCATCTTGGTCGTCGTCACGCCCTGCTCATTGAGTGCTTACTATCCCTTACATATGGCTCATATAAATGGTGACCACTACTTGACTTCCCTTTGATCCACATAAGCATTTAGGCAACTTAGCATATAACCACAACAAATTCACATTATTAACATGCATTTGACCCAAATTCATCAACATATATGTACATAAGCATGGATTAAGCAGCTATTAGCAACAACTGTCTCATGAACATAACTAAACATCCAAATTTTGGGATTAGAACACTCACCTCCTCGAATTTCATGCAATTAAGTATAGAATCCCCCAATTCTTTCCCAATTTCAGCTCAATTTCTAATCGGTGATAATCCTACATAATTTTGATACATCAAGCATCGTCTATCAAGAACGGTTGTCATAAAAATGTGGCCGAAAATGAAAATAAAGGACGTGCATGCGATCCTCTCACCTCTATGAGTCCAAATATGGTCTCGGATCGTAAATCCGACGTCGGACGGTGAAGAAACGACAAGAAACGTCGTCAGAGCGGCGTCATCTTCGTCGTGAGCTCTTGGTTCATAAATTTCTGTAATTTACCAGCTTGTTGGCACAACTTCTCTCTATTCCCATTTACGTCCCCCAACTTTCTTTGGGCTTTATTATGAAACCCCCATGTTAATTACATTAATTACCCACCTTTTCTAAATGAATTTAATCTAAGTCCCGCGTGGGTCCCAAACGTGGTCCCACATAAATTATGAGGTTGCTATTAAACCTACCAATTATCAATTATATTCAAATGCGCCCTCACATGGGTACCCAAATTGGTCCCTTTTACCTATCATAAGACATAATAAAATCTTTAGACATTTAAACAAGTATGCATATCCATATATAATGACATCAAGACGCAGATTATTTTAAATAGAGCCCCACATTTATACCAGTCCTACCTTTCACAGAACTTTCATCTGTGTTCGCATTTGAACACCTTTTTACCCGTGGGTTCATAACCTCACCTTAAACCATCTTATGCATTAATAATATTAAATTAACACATATTAATATCACATTAATTTTTTTTTTCAGGTACGGGTGTTACAGTTATTCTCCCTCTTGCACTCGGCAAAAAAAGCAAAAACCTTCCCAAAACTTGTTTACATATTGTTGCAAAAAGGTTTATATTTTGGTTTTGAAGTGTACAATATTAGAACTTTAATATGTGCACCCTATAAATGGTAGAGATTGATCGTGGTTTAAATCCTAGTAAAACAAATTCCACTGTGAAAGCCATTTTTTTTTCTGAGCTTGAAATGTGACGACTGCTGTAAAGTTACCATTAAAATGTCCGTAGAGGTTCGCTGGGTGTCTTAGTCAATTCTAACCATTTGGGGTTGGGCAGCGACAAACAAATGACAATTTAGGTGCTATTCCAGCACGAGTCATACAATCAGTCAAGGTTGTATCTATTCGTCAGAAATGAAGTTACCAAGCAGTAGCAATGGCAGCAGGGGTCTTTCCGGCAACCTCCGTGCCTTATCGCAAAACTCGAGTAGTAGGTAGAATAATTTCTTCAGGAGTGAGAAAATAATAATTCCCAAGAGCAATATGCTCAACACACACACACACACACACACACACACACACATAAAAAGATTTTAGTAGTTTTCTAATCCGAAAAATCAAAAGAAGGATATTTAACTTTGTTTTTATACAAACTCTACAACCACAAAGAAAGTGTTGCTTTGATAGATAAGATTGAATTAACCTTGAATTTATCTTCAAGATTGAATATTGAATTGGAGAGACAGTGTGAATTGGAGAGGGTGTGTTGTAGGGCATTTTTAGAGAGAGAGAGAGAGAGAGAGAGAGAGAGAGAGAGAGAGATTTTAAGCTATTTGGGCTTTGGTCCCCAGCAATGGAGACGAAGAGTAAGTTAAATAGGAATGGAGGGGACAAGGGGAGAGGTCTGGGCATGATTTAGGGAGTGTTTTTAGGGCATTTGGCATATTCATGTGTGTGGGAGACTAAAGGTGGGAGGCTCTGACATTATTGTGTACTGTCAACTTTTTTATACCACCAATGTTCTTGACTGATCCATCAGTGGTAGTCTGATCAATCACTACTGATTGTTCAGTTAAGTAACTGATCGATCAATGGGCTATTTTTATTTGGCATTTTCCATTTTTCTCTTCTTCTTTTTTTTTGAGAAGGTTTTTTATGATTTTTTTTTGTATTTTTTGGTGATTGGGAAAATATGAGGTAGCTACAATTGTCTAGGAACCTAATAGTAGGGTACCTTTCCACTCGTTTGCACAATCACTTGTAAGAAGTTTGACACGCTTTCCATGTGTCAATCGCAAATTCTATAGGAAAAATGTTTTTGCACGTTTGGGCTTTCGTACAAAAGTCCTGGCATGCCCGCAAAAATCATAGCAAATACTTTACTAGCTACACATTTTTTCCTTTCTCGTGGCATTCCCTCAAACCTTAGATCTGTAATACCCGCTTTTTTTTCGCTATAATTATAATGTACGCATATATGCAATGATCTTTTATGACATCACCTTGTCTTAATATTATCTTTGGTGAAGTTTAGGTCCCAATTGATTGCCATGGTTTCCAATCGATTGCCATCTTTTATATACCAGTCAATTGCCACTTATACCAATCGATTGCATTCAACTACCTTAGTACCAATTGATTGCCCTCTGAGCCCAATCGATTGCCACTTCCAGAACTTGGTCTCCAAGTTTTGCTACGAAGATGACACCACTTGCTTGTGCATATGCAAGCCCTTGCCTATATATATGACCTGAAATTCGTACATAGAACCTATTTGGTTGATTTCTTGAGCTCCATATATCCATACACACATATATTCCATATACACACATATATACACACTTACACACTTCCATACTCACACAAACACACACGATTAAGAAGGAAAGAAGAAGGACAGAAGAAAGAAGAGGAAAAGAGAAAGAAAGAGACAAAAGAGAGAAAAAGAAGAAGGAGAGGTGAAATCTCCAGTGAAGCTCAAGCTTGCAAGCTTGTCAAGCACACAACCTCACTTCCACACATAGGTGAGTTCTCAAACTCACTTAGTAGCCTTATGGGATGTTTATATGTGTTTTTGTATGAAGAAATGGATGTTACAATGTAGGATTTTAGTTCTAGACAATTCTAGTACATTCTTGTGAAGAAGATGAAGTACAAATCGATTGGCATTGTTGCCAATCGATTGAACTTTGTCCCAATCAATTGGTGTTTTCCCAATCGATTGTCACTTTTTGGATGCCAATCGATTTCCATGCTTGCCAATCCATTTCCACTATTTTATGCCAATCGATTGCCTTTAAGCCCAATTGATTGTTGAGGTATTCCAATCAATTGTACTTTAGCAGAATGTTGTTATTCCATATTTAATTGTAATATATTGTCTCATGTCTACCAATGCTTTCAATTATTGTTCTATTATAATAGAAATTAAACTTCAGTATGATACGAAGATACGCGATTGAATAATAAACCTTATGTTGTCTAATAAGTAAATCTTGAATATATGTGTATTGAGAAGCCGACATGTATGGTATAGTATGTTTTTAGTCGGGGAGACTATTGGTCTGTTCATAATGCTATAGGTATAAGCGATCGTGGAGATTGTGAGTTATATTGGGTTAAGTCTTTTGTTGTGGA
This sequence comes from Hydrangea macrophylla, assembly GCA_033977485.1. Classification (NCBI taxonomy): domain Eukaryota; kingdom Viridiplantae; phylum Streptophyta; class Magnoliopsida; order Cornales; family Hydrangeaceae; genus Hydrangea; species Hydrangea macrophylla. The sequence continues at coordinate 1,854,818 of CM066998.1, read as the reverse complement.
TCATGATCTATTGTGGCAAGTGATAGCCATGACTGTGGAAAGAGAATTGATAAATGAGATGTGTAACTGTCGGTATGATGATACCAAGGCACGTTGTTGATATGTAACGGCTGGTACTTCGTACCAAATAATGTCATAGAGAATTGGATAGCTGAGGTTTCGTGCCAGGTTGACCATTATGTTACGAGAATGGGATAGTTGGGGTTTTGTACCAGGCTGACCATTACTATGAAATCAGAAAGTGAATCAAGATCTTTGGGAAGGGACTTTCGGTCCAAGCAACGTATGATTGGACGTGTATGAGAAGTTGAGTCAGTAACATGGACATCTAGTCCATAACATTGTAAGTGAGTCATGGGGTCACAAATAGTGAGTCAGAATGCGTACGAATAATGACAGCGAGAGAACTATTCTTTAATATAATTACTGGTAAATACTTCCTATGATGATACTTCGTTAGTTTATTATTCACTCAGCTTTCACAAGCTGGCGGCGTTTACGCCACTGTATATAACTACGTCCAGCTTTCCAGAACTATGGCTATACAGGTGAGGTACCTGGAAATGAGGGCTACTACTAGGACTATCCAGAGGAAGGCTATGCCTTGGATGACTAGATGGAGGATGGTACCGGAGGACAGCACCACCAAGCTAACGACGATGTCTACACCACTTGATGTTTAGGGCTGGATTAGTTGTCTTGAAATGTTGTCTTACTTTATGTTTTAAATGATGTTTTTATATGATTGGCGAGTGTGCCTGGAAGACCAGGATTTCAGTTTACTAAGTTAGGTTTTGTAATAAGATCTTATTAACTTAAGTTTATTTAATCCAGTATTTGTTTTTAGTTACTGTGTTTATTTATCTATGATGTTTAAGAACTGTGTGTCATGGACAATTGAGTGATATTGACCAGTCACGGCCTACGGGTCCAAAAATAGAATTGATTTTCCCTATTTTTGCTATGTCGAGGCATGACATGTTTTTTGGTATCAGAGCCAGGTTTTGCTTGTGCTCACTAATTGTCTGACACATTAGCATTTCAGTTAATATTTTAAGATATGAGTCTCAGAGTTTAGTTATGATATTAGATAGTTTTTTTTTCAGGTAGCATGGCGCCTACATTCGTCCCAGATGGGTACGGAGGGCATTAGGTGTATGAGGATCGTTTAGAGCTAGCATACCCATCATACTATGCTAGGCGGATTCGTTAGAGAGCTATGACTACTTTAGAGACGGACCTATGGTACAATCTGCATATCTTGAGGACTGAGGATCCAAATGAGCTCCGTGTAGAGGTGAAGTACCTTGAAGATACACTGAGGCATGTTAAGGAGGAGTCACTAGCAATATTACGTGACCCTGAGATTTATTAGTATTTGCTTAGGAACGTTAGATGTATTCTACCACCACCACCCCCAGAGGAGGATGATGAGCCGATAGTCGACGATGCCGCTGAGTAGATGACGAGGATTTAGATGATGATGACGAGGCCGAGATAGAGCCAGAGGAGCCAGCACCTCATCCGATTATTGTAGTTTCAGACGATGAGGAGGAGGAGGATCCTGAGGAGGATGAGGAGATTATGCCGGATGAGGATCTACATGTTGATGAGGAGCCTACAAATGAGGATATTATACCAGATGAGGATCTACCAGCTGATAAGGGATAGGAGGATGATGACATCATACCAGCTGAGGACCTACCTGTTGATGAAGGTATCATACCGGTTGAAGATCGCATGATTGTCCAAACCATAGATAAACAAGATAACTTAATATTAATAGCAGCGGAAATGTCTAAGTTCAGTGGAAGCAAATATCAGAGTCTTATAAATATCCATATTACATACTAGTTATTACAATAGACCAAAACCAAAAGATACAGAAGTCTAAGGGCTAAACGGCCGATAATAACAACATAACAAAAGATAGATAATAGAAATTCCCCAACGGGAACAAAACAACTTCAGCAACACGAACGCCTCTTCAACTATCAAAGCCCCAACCTTCCTCGTCGACGATCTCATCCTCGTAGTATTCTCCTTGCGGAACAACAACTCCAACACCTGGAACTATAGCAGTTGAACACAGATGTCCAGGGCCACACGCCGTTAGCTGAAAGTTGAATGAAATACTACAAACCAGACACAATATATACATATACACCATTTAAGTTATCACTGAAAGATTATCAAAATGTTGTGCAAGTTCTTGCCCAACCTGACGTTCTTTCTGACTATGTAACCATGACGATGCAAACATGACATGCACGAATCCCCCGTGCCAACAACTTACAAAACTGACAGTACTAACTTCTATCAACGCATGACCACAACACTGGCAGTACTAGCTTCTTCCCGCGACCACCACAACACAGAATCGACGGTACTAGCTTCCGTCACACATGATACATGACATACGACACATCCAAATGATGCCCAATTCGGCCTCAAACCCATTGCCTAGCCCAAATTTGGCCCTAACTCAATTGCTTAGCCCACATTTTACCCTAACTCAATCGACTAGCGCACATTTGGCCCTAACTCAATCGCCTAACCCACATTTGGCCCTAACTCAACAACACACTGAACACGACACAATGCAGAATTTCAAATCCACACAACACAACTGATGACACAATCGATAAAGTCGCACAACTGATGCAAACATGTATGGAACAAACAATGAGGCCATTCGAACTCGACAATGCCTCTCACGTCCGTCAACACACTTATTCCTTTACGCACATTATTCACGTATTTATAATCATTACATCGTTAGTGATTCGACCTGACACATTTCCTTTAGTCATCACCAAATAGATCATAATAACATGATAAGAATAACATATGAGAAAATAACTGATCATACACTTCCCAAAATTATCATAGTCAAGAGTTTACATCTAAGTTCAATTAGTCAAGGTGCCACCAAATAAGCATGAAGTACAACTTCTGAATTGGCAAGTTCGTTCATATATATCATATGCAATTTTAGGTTTAGATAACCACAACACATATAGCATAGATCATATGAAAAAAACAAAATTTTCCAAAGACTGCGAAGCCCGAGCGCTCGGGCTTGCTCGAGCGCTCGGGTTTAGCAGATTTCCAACAGATTTATGAATTTGTAATATAACTACAATTTCAACAGTTAAAACTTCAAGATCTCAAAGCAACACATACATGCAACATCTATGGCACATTATACATGTGTATATACTTGAGAAGGATCAAAATGAAGTAGATGATGAAATATGTATAAACTTGAGAAATAGATGAGGATTAAGATGATCTAGAGCTAGAATTCTTAAATCAATCACATGAAACAAGATTTACAGATTAGTTATGCATATATACACGTTATGTTTGAGTTGTAGTACTCACATAGCAATATAAATCAAATAGATGATGAAGATGGTGATGATCTAGCTCTAAGAATCCCACATGCAAGCTCCAAAGATAAAATCCTCCTTTGATCATCCAAGACTTAGCTCCAAAACTTCAAAGGTGTGTACATAAAGGTGTGTGTGTGCTTATGGATGGATTAGATGAAGAATCCATGGACATGCAAAGTGAAAATATATGTGGATGTGTATATGATCAAGAACACACAAGGCTCTCTCTCTAAGTACCTTATCTATATATATCTATGTTTGTGACCCAAAATGATGAAATGGTGTGGTATATATAGAATTTTGGGGATCTAGGGGCAAAAAGGTCTTTTCACAACTTTTTAGCTCTAGCGCTCGTGCCTAGAGCGCTTGCACTCATCGAGCGCTCGGGTTTGTAAAAAGAAAGAAGTTTGGGTTTTTGAAATAATGAATTATGTTATGTAATGCATGAACACACACAGGATACCAAGCATTCTTGAAATACAACTTACATGTATCGAAAATATCAATAATATATATCCAAAAATTACATTATTCATAATTAAAATACGAGTGTTATACTTTCAGAGGAATATTCTTGGAGAAATATTTCCCTGATGATAAGCATGATCAGCAAGAGAAGAATTTTATGGGCTTAGTCTAAGTTAGTTGAACAGTGCGAGAGTATTCCACATTATTTGAACATCTTTCCATTTTGCCCCTCATATGGTAGACACTGCCCCCAAAGAGAATTAAGAGATTTCACCAAGGACTTAGTTCACATCTGAGGCATATGACTGTAGGACACTTGAATCAATCATTTTAAGGTTTGGTTAGATTGGCAGCAAGTCTGGAGAAGGATGGAGACCAGATCCAGAGATAAGCAATGAATAGGTCCCCGCCGCCGAGAAATTTCCAATAGAGGAATTTCCAAGGCCTGCAACGAAGAATGTTAGGATGGAGGCCCCAGTCGAACATGCAACGTAATAAGCGACATGGGATAGAGTGAGGAAACCTCCGATTTCCTTCCCCCGACCTCAACAGCCAGGACTGCAACAGGAAAAGATATATGGATGTTTAATTGTGGGATGCCAGGATATATAGCTAGGGACTATCGAGCTCCCAAGAACTTTGATCAATCGGGTATTGTTTGCTACAACTATGGTAAATGTGGGCATATGAGTAAGGATTACCGAGCACCACATGGTGGATACTATGGAGTACCATCTCAAGGATAACAAAGACCCCCAAGATAGGTTCAAATGAATGCAATCATTCTAGAAGGAACAAGGTTTAATGAAGAGGAACAACATAATTTAGAAGGTATACTTGTACTTTTCCATCGTCAAGTTAGAGCTTTGTTTAATATGGGTGCTTCTCGTTCATTTATTGCTATTAAAGTTGTGCGTGAGTTGGGATTAATACCCCAAGCCCTTGAGATGGCTCTTAATGCCATGTCACCTTTGGGTATGACTGTTAAGTTAAAAAAGGTGTGCAAAGAATGTCCCCTGACCCTGGAAGGTAGTAATCTTTCGGTAGATCTGATAGCTCTATCAATGTCTGAAATTGATGTAATTTTAGGGTCTGATTGGCTTACCCAGTACAGTGCCAATTTAGATTGTATTAGTAGAACGATTGTCTTTTCATTACCTGGGATATCATCTTTCAAATTCCAGTGTAATCTCTCGAACGATGCATTGTTTACTAGTCGGCTAGCTGTGATTGGAAGCACCAGTTCGGAGAACACCGTTGCCCAGATTCCTACAGTGTTAGATTTTGAGGATGTATTCCAGAACTTATTTAGACTATCACCAAAGAGAGAGATCAACTTCTTTATAGAATTGGTGGCAAGAACACTACCAATTTCTAGGACTCCATATAGGATGCCGCCAACTGAGATGTTGGAATTGAAGAAACAAGTACAGGAGCTTGAAGATTTAGGTTTCATTCGACCAAGCACATCACCATGGGGAGCACCAATACTATTTGTGAAGAAGAAGGACGGGACTTTTAGACTTTGTATTGATTATAAAGAATTGAACAAGGTCAGAATCAAGAATAGGTATCCACTCCCTCGAATAGATGATTTATTTGATCAACTACAGGAATCAAAAATCTTCTCAAAGAATGATCTACATTTAGGATATCATCAGTTGTTGGCTAGATCAGAAGATGTGTCAAAGACTGCATTCAAGATGAGGTATGGACACTATGGGTTTCTAGTTATGCCTTTCAGATTGACCAATGCTCTAGCGGTATTTATGGATTTGATGCACTAAGTATTCAGGCCATATCTAGATCAGTTCATCATCATGTTTATTGATGACATCCTGATATACTCCAAGATAGAAGAGAAACATACGAGATATTTACAGATTACGTTGCAGACACTTTGAGATAATCATTTATATGCTAAGTTTAGTAAATGTGAATTCTGGCTAGAAGAAGTCAAGTTTCTGGGCTATGTTATTTCAAAGGACGGAATAACTGTGGACTCATCTAAGATTGATGTAGTCTTGAAGTGGAATCGACTGACCAACGTCACGGAAGTCAGGAGTTTTTTGGGTTTAGCACGTTGTTATTGAAGATTTGTAGAAGGATTCTCCAAGATTGCAATACCTTTAACCCAGTTGACAAGGAAGGAAAGGAAGTACGCATGGACAAACAAGCACGAAGGAGTATTCCAAGCACTGAAGGGAAAGTTGACTACAACACTAGTTCTGGCCATACCTAAGAGTAGAGAAAGATTTACGATTTAGAGTGATGCTTCACATCATAGACTTGGCTGTGTGCTGATACAAGATGGTAATGTGATTGCATATGGATCGAGGTAGTTGAAGCCATATGAGAAGAATTATCCTATGTATGATCTACAGTTGGCTGCGATAGTCTTTGCTTTTAAGATCTAGATGCATTACTTATATGGAGAGAAGTTTGATTAATTTTTAGATCACAAGAGTTTAAGGTATCTGTTCTCTTAGAAGGAGTTGAACATGAGACAGCGAATATGGATGGAGCTACTCAAGGACTATGATTTTTCTTTGCAATACCATCCAGGTAAAGCAAATATAGTGGCCAATGCATTAAGTCGGAGACCCTCCTTAATGATTAGAGAATGGCAAGCTTTGGAGACACTAGTAGAATTTGACTTCCAACCAGCAAGATCAGGAGAAGGGCAACATTTTGGATGTCTCGTGGTACAACCGACTCTTATTTGTCGCATTCTAGAGGCATAGAAGAGGAATGAAGGACTCCAATAATGGTACGCAATGGTGCAAGTAAAAGAGCCCAAGAATTGGAACATTAGTGCAGATGGAGCACTTAGGTGCAAAGATCGACTTTGTGTGCCCGATGAGGAAAATCACAAAAGGGATATATTAGTTGAAGCGTACAAATTACAGATGACAGTTCATCCAGGAGGTACAAAAATGTACAAGGACTTGATGAGAAATTTCTGGTGGGACGGGATGAAGCGAGATGTTGTTGAGTACGTACCTCGATGCCTTACGTGTAAGCAAGTTAAAGCAGAACATCAGAAACCTTTTTGACTATTGCAACCACTACCAGTTCCCCAATGTAAATGGGAACAAATAACTATGGATTTCGTCGTGGCTTTGCCAAGATCTCAGAAAAACCACGATGCTATTTGGGTGATTGTAGATTGACTCACCAAATCACCCCATTTTTTTGGCTAACAGATTTAGGAGGCCACAAGCATGTCAAACCTCGATGATTAGAAAGATCGGATTTTCAGAGATTGCCTCTAACTCTCAAGAAGTCAAAGAATTTGTAGAAATGACCGAAATGCCCCTAAAAGCCAAAAAATCTCCAGGATTGGCCTAGAATCTCAGAAATCATTCGATGTTGTTCCAAACAAAAGGTATTTTAAAAGATGAATATTTGAAATCGTAAGCTCCCAGAGACCCCCGGAAGTCCCGGAAGTTCCCGGAACGTCTCCGTTGACCGGTTTGACCAAGGTTTGACCAAGTTTGACCAAAATCATCCAAATTCACCCAAAAGTTCCGAGATCATTCTGGATCATGTGAAAAGTCTTAAAATATGTTTTAAAAGAAAATCGGACGGAAACGTCAGTCTTTGGAGGCTCCCAGAACTTCCCGAAATTTCTTGGAAGTGCACTGTTTGACTGATTTGACTGCAAGTTTGACCAAAAATCAAAGTCTTCTTTTTGACATTGAAATATTTTTATCAAATACTAGAGGTCAATAGCTTTCCAACAGTATATCGCACATAATTTCTGGATCTAAAACGAATTTGTTATGAATTTATGAAGATGAAAAATGCGATCAATTCGACTTTTATTGCGAATACCGCAAAACTTTCCAAAGTGACCCAACTCCAAACTATTTTTTTTATGGAAATTAGACCTCAATACCTTTCCAACGGTATGTCACAATCTCAATTTGGATTTCGTATGAATTTTCTGTGAATTTTGGACGAAATAGGGTCGTTTCGCAAATTTTGGGAGTTCTAGGGGCCAAAATGAAATTTTTGGTCAACAGGGGAGTTGACTGTCGCGACGGCACTGGCCCACTACCGCGGCGGCAGTGGCTAAGTGCCGCAGCGGCACTCTGAGTGATTTTTCATTTTTTTTGGTAATTTTTGGTTAATTTTTGGGTTTTAATTCAAATTTTTAACAAATAAAACGACATAGTTTTGATTATTCCGGGATTTTGGACCAATTAGAGACTTTTTAAAACCCAAAATACCTCCCCAAGTTTGCCTATAAAGTAGACACATTTACTTCTATTTAGAGGAGAGCTTAGAAGCCATTAGAGAGAGATATAAAAAGTTAGGAAGAAATAGAGAGAGAAATCAAGATCTTCTTCTTCAAATCCAAGCCAAATGTGAGTTTTTTATTTAGTTTTCTTAAACCTAAACTTTTATTTTCAAGCTTTCAATCCATCTTCTTCATCTTCTTTGAGTTTCCTATGAGTTAGAGAGTGATGTACTCACCCATATACACACATATGAGAGGTTGAATGCTTGTGGTTCCACCATTGAATATCATCTATTGATTTGTTCATTTGCTTGCTTATATACAATGTTCATCTCTTCTTACCTCATTTATTTTTTATTTTTCTTTATTTACTTACTAGTTCATCATCATCTAGATGATGACATGAAGTTTGAGGTGAGTGAATCCTTATGAATAGTAGCTCTTGACCTCAAAAACATGTTTGATAGATGATGACCATAACTTCAATACCTCTAAGGTATCTTTGAAGTTATGTCCAAACAAAAATAAATCTCTCCAACAATCTTGGAGGCTTTTGATGATGAGTTTGATGTTGGAATTTTAAGTGGTTATAATCGTTATTGAGTATTGAAAATACATTTTCAAAACCTCTATTGCAAAACCCCTCTCAATCTCTCTCATTTTGATCTAAAGAAAGAAAACTCTAGTTTTTCCCAAAACTTTCAAAACAGTGAGTCAAAACAGTGAGTGATCTGAGTTCAAAGATTTCTCTAGAACTCAATACTCAATGTATGGATGCAAGGCCACTTTGAAAGTCTTCCTAACTCATTAGAGAACACCCATGATTTTTGGTTTGACTTGAAAATACTTGAAAATGGTCCATTTGGATCCAAACATTCTCTCCAGACATTCTGTTTTTGCTGTCACAGCAGCTAGGTCCACTTCCAACTTCTTTTTCAGAAACCTTTCCCAAACGGGGTGGTCCTAACTTATTTTTCCCTTAAACTTCGATGTCTTAGGGAACGTTCTGTATAAAATGGGCCTCTAGATCATTTGTTTTCATTTTCTAAGATTTTTCAACATTTCAGTCGACAGTACGGACTCTGTTTCTGAGTGACCTTTGTTGTTTATATGATTTCTCTCAATCTGTGATAGTTATTGAAGATTGGCTTTTTGGGTTGTGTTCTAGACACAATAAGCAAGATCTCCATAAAAAAAATCATGCATTTAAAACATTCCTAACCCCTCTTTTCAAGTTTCAAAAGATCATGTTATTGTTCTGTCCACTATTCACAGCAAGCACATTTTTACTTTCCCCCTTTGATTTGATGCTTATATGCACTCCAAGTTAGTTCATATCTTAGGAAGTAGTTCATACTACATTTGTACATATCTCATGATTTCAATCATACATTCATTCATGCTCTAGGCTTTTAAGTCACTTTAACACGTCCATGTACACAAACACACTACAACATTTGCACATTTTAGGATTATACATTACATTCATGCAAGATTTGGGGCTTTTGTGACTCCTAATCTAAGAAGATTATAAGGAATGATCATGATCACACGTTCATGCTTCCCCTCGATCTAATCATCCTTTCTCATCCGTCCCAGGAATTGAGAGATCTTCTTTTCTCAAAGATTAACATGCACCATACTAGCTTGCTAAGCATATTTTGGTTTCTTTGATTATTTGTTTCAAGAACAATTCATGTCCCCTTAGATTAGGAAAACTTTATTACTTGATATGTGATTAGACGATTTTTCCTAGGTTTGTTTTGTGTGATCTTTCACTTTGCATTGTGTGATACTTGGCTTAGATCTTATGAATGATATTTTATCTTTAGATCTTCCATTTCAAGTTTCTTATGGGATGTAATATACCTATCATAGTATTAATTATCGAACCATACATAGTATAAGATGATTATTTGGATGCTAATTGAGGCCCGTCGAAAGACGGGGTGAGTTGAGGGTGTTTTAGTCGCGATAAAGGCTCCTTCCTCTCTCGTACACCAAAACCCCGAGCCAAGTTCTTTGGTTATGAAGGGCCGGTGCCCTTTATCCATTTGGGTGAGTCAAAATTAGGTTTCTTGGTTCCTTAAAGACCAAGTGGCGACTCTGTATCAGTTTTCAACAGACCTCCTTTTCTCTTTCCTTTGATCTAAATCAATTTCAAAAACAAAACAAAGTAGTGGAATTCCGCGTGTCCATAATCTGGCGACTCTGCTGGGGATTTTTATTTCAAAACAAAATAATACAGAGGTTTGACACATAAGAAGCATCCTTAAAATCATCTTTTTACTGTGTTTGGTTCACCGCATTGCACTTTTGCATTTCCCCTTCGACTGTGTTTGAAGCACGGCGCTGACATTGTTCAGGTCTTGCTGTCACAGGGCACAAGTCACCGTTGATGCTGTACCTTCCAAGGTATATCAAAAAGAGTAAAAACCTCCGTACTGTCTCTCCGACAGTATATTGGAACTCTCGTCAACGGACCCTCTTTGACTAAACCCAGCCTTTGCATATAGATTCCTGTAGAACCTTTCATAGGACTGTTCATTTATCTTTTCAGATAGGACAATGTGATATAACTGCTGTATGCCCTGGCGGGATTACCTGCGCGGTGTAGACTCTTATGTGGCATAGAATAGAACTTCTTTCTTATGATTCCCCAGGCAATCACTCACATGTGATCACATTGAGTTGACTTACCTAGGCAACATGATAAGGATGTATGCTCCATGCTCACAAAGATATACACCGCAAACCTTGTTTGTTGGTCTTGAGACATAGGAGTATGAAAACTTGCTAGACAGTATGATCACCATCATCACCTATTCCCGTCGTATATCCCTATTTCTTCCAGAAACTCTACCCAACTCATCAGGATATCCCTGTTTCTCCTAGAAACTCTGTCCGAATCACCCAAATTTCTTAGAAATCCCTATTTCTCCCCCAGAATACCCAGAAACCTCAATTTTTCTTAGAAACTCCGATATACTTGTTTCTCCCAGAAACTCTGTCCGACTTACCCAGTTATACCTATTCTCCCAGAAGCTCTGTCCAAATCTCTCAGATTATCCAGAAATCTTAATTTCTCCCAGAAACTCTATCCAACTTACCCAAATTTTCATGTATTCCCATAATCTCTATCATAATCTCCAAGATTTCCCAAAAATTCCAGCAACTCCATCCAAACATCCCAAAAATGCCTAGATGTACCAATTTCTCCCAGAAATTTTGATTTCCCAATTTCTCCTAGAAGCTCAGTCCAAATCAACCAAAAATCCCTATTTCTCCTAGAAACTCCCATAACTTCTGGAAATTTCTCCGAATCTTCCAAATCCCTATTTCTCCCAGAAACTCTGACCAAAATTCCTGAAGTATCCCGAAAATCCCTGTTATCCCTTGGTGATCACACTGGAAAGTAAGGTTAGCACACTCTGTATGGCTAGGACCTTATTTGTTTAGCTACTATCTGTTAGAAATAGGACCATCGTATAGATTAGGGCTTACATCCGCATGCTTGCCTCGTATGCATACACCATTCCTCTCAGTTTACATGCACTATCTTAGTCAGTCTGTACACAAGTCAGTCCACGTTTGTTAACATCACTGTCATTGCCTCTCCAGTCATCACTATCAGAATCTAATACACTCTTCTCGAATCTAAAATTCATTATAGATTCCCAAAGTCAGCCACTGAGATCCCCATCCTGGGTCAGAAGTTCGAACAGTCGTTTGGTCAAGATCTTCCCACCAAGTTACTCCAGCATGAATCAAGAGGAATTGGAAAATAAGGTCACTATGTTGGGAACAACCATAAGCCAGCAATCTGATCGCCTGGCCCAAGTTTTGAGTTTTATGGAAGAACTGAAACAACAGCAGCCACAGTACCCACCTGGTTTCCCACCACAACCAGGGTTCATACCACCACCACCGCCTAGGTTTGGACCGCCACCCGAGAATAATGGGGAAGAAGACTGCTTTCAAGGGGTCCCTTCGCTTGCATATGAGAAGAAGCTTAAGGAGAAAATGGACAAAGTTGACAAGCTTGAAAATGTGTTGAGAAAGAGCAAAGGGGTTGATGATTACATGTTAGACCTGGAAGGCCTCTTTGAATCCATCAAGCTAAGGCTGCTTGAGAACTTTAAAATGCCTGAAATTGACCGTTTTGATGGAACAGGGAATCCAAAAAGTCACATCAAGTTGTGCATGAGCGTCTTCCAATCGATGGGCTGCACTCATGAGCACATTGCGATGTTGTTCCCGCAAACCCTTAAGAATGCTGCACTATCCTGGTTCCTAACCCTTGAAGCCTCCAAGACCCGAGTCTGGGAAGACGTTGGTAGAACTTTTATTGATCACTACTCTTACAACCAAGAGTTTGATATCACCATCCGGGATCTAGAGACTACCAGGCAGAACTTCAATGAGTCCTTCACTGCGTTCTTGAGCAGATGAAGGAATAAAGTGGCTCAAATGATCCACAGACCTGTTGAGAAAGAGCAAGTACGTATGCTGGTCAAGAACATGCAACTAGTATATCATGACAAGCTATTCTACCAATCCATCTCCACATTCGAAGAGCTATTTGAAATAGGCACCAGAATAGAGGATGCCATCAGAGAAGGAAAGTTAAAAAAGGATGAACCCCAACACCAGTCCAAGAGACCTAACTACTCCCCGGATATCAATTCACTTAGCAACCAATCAATGGCCTGCGCCCTTCGTCCATACCAGTCCATTCTGCCAAATCGCCCAAAAGGCCCTTGCGAATTCTCCAAACTTGATGTTCCTCTTTCCACAGCCTTGGACCACCTACTCAAAAAGGGCCACCTGCAGCTCCTCCCTCATAAGCCGCTACCAGATCCTATACCCTCCCACTACAATATGAGCCTACGATGTGCTTATCACCAAAATCTAGGCCATACCACCGATCAGTGCATCCGCCTCCGCCATGGCATTCAGAACCTTATAGAAGATGTCCCCTATCCTAATCCCATCCACTATCTTGGCTTGGACCAACCGATCGAATGATCCCTTCCGTCGATGCTAATGAATGTTGAAGCTACACAGTAAAGTGATGGTGTTTGGAACCTCTGCTAAAAAAAATAGAATAAGAGTAATAAATGGGTCGCAAAGACACTCCATTTGAGACCAGGTTGAGTCAAGTTGAGTCTGTTCTACGTTCCGAGTCCATTTCAATTCTAGTCTTGTGATCAAGTCTGTCTGTCATCGAGTTGTTAATAAGTCTGTAAACCTTCTCTATTGATGGAATGAAATCTCATTTTGCTTAATCTGATGTGCCTAGTCATAAATGCAGGAATCACTAAACTGAAGTGTCACTTTTCAAATTACCATGGATATTACTCTGGTAATAATTTTTCTACGACAAAACAAAAAAGAACCCTGAAAGGTTAAAGTCGATTTTATGCTGACACTGATGAAGAGCTGGAATTGAATAGTCTTACTTTAAGAATTTAAAGATGCTTTTGCCTCAATCTTGAAAAGACATACTTGAAACTGACTTGGGGCTTGCCCAACACCCTTTTTCCACCATTTTGAAGCCTTAAGCCCAATCCAATTGGGAGCCATGCAATCTGTCCGATTGAAAGCAATGCAAACTTAGCCCTTGATGGTAGCCAAACATTTTAGTGAGTTTCATCTCCACTTTCAAAAAAAAAAAAAAAAAAAAAGAAAGAAAAAGAAAAGAAAAGAAAAGAAAAGAAAAATCTCGCTAGGTTGAAAACCTGAAAGGGCACCTAGGCAAAAGTTAGAGCTGAAAAAGGTGTTGATTTCCAAAATCTGACCCTAGCCAGTCAAAATGTTGGAGAAACTTTTGATGAAACAAATGAGAGAATCATACGCTTCAAGATACATCTTAAGAATGTGCCAAGATCACATTTCAAAAGGCACGGAATGACCACAAATAAATTCCGAGAGCTGACATGCACATTCTGGAATTCTGAGATTGCGATTGAAAGATCTCACAAGAATCGACTACATTAAAAAGAAAAATTGACTGGCTAGGCGAAAGTGAAAAGGATCAATCCTCAAAACAAAACAAAAAGAAAAAGAAAAAGAAAAGAAAGGGAGATTGAAACTGAATCCTTTTATTCAAAGCTACCACAAGTGGCTCAAGTTTGAACTTCTTTGACGATTGGTTTGAAAAACCCTCATACCTTAAACCCCTTATTTCAGATCTTGCCTTGAACTACGCTCGACCTGATTCCCACTCGGGGATACGTAGGCAACCACATCGGTTCGGTAAACACCATCATAATCAAACCAATTTCCTTCAAGCCTTGCCTTGAACTACGTTCGACCTGATTCCTACTCGGGGATACGTAGGCAACCGCATTGGTTCGGTCAACACCATCATAATCAACCCCCCTTCTTTCAAGACTTTAGCCCGAACTACGTTGGACCTGATCCCCGCTAGGGGGTATGTAGGCAGACTTTCCAAAAGAAAAGAAGGATGGCTCGCTAGGTCGAAAATTCGAAAGGACGCCTAGGCAAAAATTAGAGAGAGAAAATAGCTTGCTAGGTCACCTCACTGGTGCCTAGGAAAAAGTTATGAGCATTTGAGAGATTAAAGTCACGGTCCATGCCTCAAGCCAGAAAATCACCTTCCACACTAGGGGCAAACTTCGGCTACCCTTCCTCGTTTGCCTGACTTTTACTATCTACCCTTCATACAAGGGGTAAACTTCGATCACCTACCTCATTTGCCCAAAACCTCCAATAAACCATCATCCAAACTAGGGGCAAACTTCGGTCACCTACCTTGTTTGCTTATGAAGACCACTTTGTACACCTCAAACTAGGGGCAAACTTTGTTTGCCTAACACAATCCCTTCACACTGAGGGCGAGTTTTTAAGTTACCAAGTTTTTTTGAAAATTTTGAAATAGAGCATCTTTTACTCTAAAAGCTAAGGCACTAATTCAAAGCACTTCCTGGGAGAAGTAGAAAATTGACTAGATCACTAAGGAGGAATTTTCAAAAATAAGATTTATCAGCAAAGTGCTACCATGTTAAGATGAGGGGTGAACACCAAAAGAGAAATGGTACATCGTTTATAACAAAAACACATCAAGTTTTGACAAGACGAGCTTGTTTCATTTTGGTGTCAAATGTGTCGTCCTCGTGCGTCAATGTCTGTCAAGTTTTTGAGTCTGTTGTAGTAAGTCAACAGTGACTAATAAAATTTTCAAATCAAGTTATAAAGAGCATGCCAATACAAGCAGGAGTACCAAACACCATTACTGCACCAGTTAAGGCGTCAGCATGAGAAGCGTCCAAACTTAGGGCAAATGCGAATTTCATCCCTTTCCAAACCATCGAAAGTTGACCATCATCTCCTTGCAACATAAGTCCATGAGTGGTTGTTGATCATCCTAGCAACATAAGTCCATGAGTGGCTGTTGATTACCTTCCCTCGTCCATGCAACATAAGTCCATGAGTGGCTGTTGATTTTCCTTCATCTCCAAGCAACATAAGTCCATGAGTGGCGGTTGATTGATCTTGGATTGGGCACCGCAAAGATTTGACCAACCGCGAGAGATTTAGAGATGGATCCCGGTTCTGGGCCAGCAAGATTTGATCAACTATGAGAGATTCAAATTTGAATCCTGGTTCCCGGTCAAGAGGAGTAGTTGAAGAGAAATCCCAGAAAGAGTCGCTTCATCCCCAGCAGATTCAGTTTAATCCCCAACGTCATATCGATTCGTACATCGTCAGTTCAATCATGATAGTCACAGTAGTTCACTATCGACTCGTCATCTCGATTAGTACATCATCAGTTCAATCCATGACAGTCACAGTAGTTCACCATCGACTCGTCATATCGATTCGTACATCGTCAGTTCAATCATGACAGTCACAGTAGTTCACTGTTGACTCGTCATATCAATTCGTACATCGTCAGTTCAATCATGACAGTCACAATAGTTCACTGTCAACTCGTCATCTCGATTAGTACATCGTCAGTTCAATCTATGACAGTTACAGTAGTTCACCGTCGACTCGTCATATCGATTCGTACATCGTCAGTTCAATCATGACAGTCACAGTAGTTCACCGTCGACTCGTCATATCGATTTGTACATCGTCAGTTCAATCATGACAGTCACAGTAGTTCACTATCGACTCGTCATATTGATTCATACATCGTCACTTCTTCTCATCACTTCTTCTGGTCACGTTAGTCCAACTGTTGATCGAATCCATGATAGTCATAGTAGTTCACTGTTGACTCATCATCTCGATTCGTACATCGTCACTTCTTCTGGTCACAATCCATGATAGTCACAGTAGTTCATTGTCGACTCATCATCTCGATTCGTACATCGTCACTTCTTTTGGTCGCAATCCATGATAGTCACAGTAGTTCATTGTCGACTCATCATCTCGATTCGTACATCATCAGTTCATTAATCATCATTAGTTTACCATCATGCTCATTCAAAATATGCCGTGTTCATCATTCTCATTCAAAATCTTGGGCTTCTATGTCCATTAATGGGGCTTCCATGTTCATCGCTTGACATCTCGAGATTTCATTACTTGACGTCTCAGGACTTCTGTGTCCGTCTCTTAATTTCCAGGTCTTCCATGTCCATCGGTTATCTGTCAAACTGCATCTCCGATTATAGTCCTCTGGGACCCCACATCCAATAACATTTGCTTGCGAAGCACGCTTCCCAAAATTCAGAAGTTTGCTCCAAGACCCAGAGTCTTCAAAACATAGCATCCCTATTCGGGTCAATAACTACATCACAGTCAGAAACACTAGCGCGACATAAGTCCACTTGGAGTCGTACACCCCACAGCACTAATTTATGCTAGGATCAGAACACTAGACATGATATGACTTAGGACAAAATTCATATCACATCCATGCATAGCATATCACTCTTATAGCATAGCATCCGCCTGATTGTTGTGTATGTGCATGTGTGATTTATTCCTTTGTGCCCTGAACTACGTCCTGGTCTGATTTCCCATGGGATACATACGCAGCTCACGCAGAGCGCGACCAGCACTAGCCTCAGCATCATTGCATCTTTTGCAATGCTTTTATCCTAAATCTATAGCCTCCAAAAGACCTGTCTCTTTAAAGCTTTGGCACTCGCTTGCGACATACGTTGCTTCGCAAGTTCATGCCAAAGAGGGGCAAACTGTAGACACCCCATTTTGTCGCCTAACAGATTTAGGAGGCCACAAGCATGTCAAACCTCGATGATTAGAAAGATTGGATTTTCAGAGATTGCCTCTAACTCTCAAGAAGTCAAAGAATTTGTAGAATTGACCAAAATGCCCCTAAAAGCCCAAAATTCTCCAGGATTGGCCTAGAATCTCAGAAATCATTCGATGTTGTTCCAAACAAAAAAAAAGGTATTTTAAAATATGAATATTTGAAATCGTAAGCTCCCAGAGACCCCCGGAAGTCCCGGAAGTTCCCGGAAAGTCTCCGTTGACCGGTTTGACCAAAATCATCCAAATTCACCCAAAAGTTCCGAGATCATTCTAGATCATGTGAAAAGTCTTAAAATATGTTTTAAAATAAAATCGGACGGAAACGTCAGTCTTTGGAGGCTCCCAGAACTTCCTGAAATTTCCTGGAAGTGCACTGTTTGACTGATTTGACTGCAAGTTTGACCAAAAATCAAAGTCTTCTTTTCGACATTGAAATATTTTTATCAAATACTAGAGGTTAATAGCTTTCCAACAGTATATCGCACATAATTTCTGGATCTAAAACGAATTTGTTATGAATTTCTGAAGATGAAAAATGCGATCAATTCGGCTTTTATAGCGAATACCGCAAAACTTTCCAAAGTGACCCAACTCCAAACTATTTTTTTTATGGAAAGTAGACCTCAATACCTTTCCAACGGTATATCACAATCTCAATTTGGATTTCGTATGAATTTTCTGTAAATTTCGAACGAAATAGGGCCGTTTTGCAAATTTCGGGAGTTCTGGGGGCCGAAAAGCAATTTTTGGTCAACGGGGGAGTTGACTGCCGCGGCGGCACTGGCCCACTGCCGCGGTGGCAGTGGCCAAGTGCCGCGGCGGCACTCTGAGTGATTGTTCATTTTTTTGGTAATTTTTGGTTAATTTTTGGGTTTAATTCAAATTTTTAACAAATAAAACGACATAGTTTTGATTATTCCGGGATTTTGGACCAATTAGAGACTTTTTAAAACCCAAAATATCTCCCCAAGTTGGCCTATAAAGGAGACCCATTTACTTCCCTTTAGAGGATAGCTTGGAAGCCATTAGAGAGAGATATAGAAAGTTAGGAAGAAATAGAGAGAGAAATCAAGATCTTCTTCTTCAAATCCAAGCCAAATGTGAGTTTTTTTATTTAGTTTTCTTAAAACTAAAATTTTATTTTCAACCTTTCAATCCATCTTCTTCATCTTCTTTGAGTTTCCTATGAGTTAGAGGGTGATGTACTCACCCATATACACACATATGAGAAGTTTAATGCTTGTGGTTCCACCATTGAATATCATCTATTGATTTGTTCATTTGCTTGCTTATATACAATGTTCATCTCTTCTTACCTCATTTCTTTTTTATTTTTCTTTATTTACTTACTAGTTCATCATCATCTAGATGATGACGTGAAGTTTGAGGTGAGTGAATCCTTATGGATAGTAGCTCTTGACCTCAAAAACATGTTTGATAGATGATGATCATAACTTCAATACCTCTAAGGTATCTTTGAAGTTATGTACAAATAAAAATAAATCTCTCCAACAATCTTGGAGGCTCTTGATGATGAGTTTGATTTTGGCATTTTAAGTGGCTATAATCTTTATTGAGTATTGAAAATACATTTTCAAAACCTCTATTGCAAAACCCCCCTCAATCTCTCTCATTTTGATCTAAAGAAAGAAAACTCTAGTTTTTTCCAAAACCTTCAATACAGTGACTCAAAACAGTGAGTGATCTGAGTTCAAAGATTTCTTTAGAACTCAATACTCAATGTATGGATGCAAGGCCACTTGGAAAGTCTTCCTAACTCATTAGAGAACACCCATGATTTTTGGTTTGACTTGAAAATACTTGAAAATGGTCCATTTGGATCCAAACATTCTCTCCAGACATTCTGTTTTTGCTGTCACAGCAGCTAGGTCCGCTTCCAACTTCTTTTTTAGAAACCTTTTCCAAAAGGGGTGGTCCTAACTTATTTTTCCCATAAACTTCAATTTCTTAGGGAACGTTCTGTATAAAATGGGCCACTAGATCATTTTTTTGCATTTTCTAAGATGTTTCAACATTTCAGTCGACAGTACGGACTCTGTTTCTGAGTGACCTCTGTTGTTTATATGATTTCTCTCAATCTGTGATAGTTATTGAAGATTGGCTTTTTGGGTTGTGTTCTAGACACAATAAGGACGCTGTCCATAAAACGTCATGCATTTAAAACATTCCTATCCCCTCTTTTCAATTTTCAAAAGATCATGTTACTGTTCTGTCCACTATTCACAGCAAGCACATTTTTACTTTCCCCCTTTGATTTGATGCTTACATGCACTCCAAGTTAGTTCATATCTTAGGAAGTAGTTCATACTACATTTGTACATATCTCATGATTTCATTCATACATTCATTCATGCTCTAGGCTTTTAAGTCACTTTAGCAAGTCCATGTACACAAACACACTACAACCTTTGCACATTTTAGGATCATACATTGCATTCATGCAAGATTTGGGGCTTTTGTGACTCCTAATCTAAGAAGATTATAAAGAATGATCATGATCACACGTTCATGCTTCCCCTCGATCTAATCCTCCTTTCTCATCCGTCCAGGGGATTGAGAGATCTTCTTTTCTCAAAGATTAACATGCACCATACTAGCTTGCTAAGCATATTTTGGTTTCTTTAATTATTTATTTCAAGAACAATTCATGTCCCCTTAGATTAGGAAAACTTTATTACTTGATATATGATTAGACGATTTTTCCTAGGTTTGTTTTGTGTGATCTTTCACTTTGCATTGTGTGATACTTGGCTTAGATCTTATGAATGATATTTTATCTTTAGATCTTCCATTTTAAGTTTCTTATGGGATGTAATATACCTATTATAGTATTAATTATCGAACCATACATAGTATAAGATGATTATTTGGATGCTAATTGAGGCCCGTTGAAAGACGGGGCGAGTTGAGGGTGTTTTAGTTGCAACAAAGGCTCCTTCCTCTCTCGTACCAAAACCACGAGCCAAGTTCTTTGGTTATGAAGGGCCGGTGCCCTTTATCCATTTGGGTGAGTCAAAATTAGGTTTCTTGGTTCCTTAAAGACCAAGTGGCGACTCTGTATCTGTTTTCAACAGACCTCCTTTTCTCTTTCCTTTGATCTAAATCAATTTCAAAAACAAAACAAAGTAGTGGAATTTCGCGTGTCCACAGTACCCAGTGGAGCGTTTAAGGTGTATGTATCTACAACAGGTTGTACGACTTAATGGAGTACCTGTGACTATAGTATCGGATCATAATTCACGTTTTACCTCTGAATTTTGGCAAAGTCTATAGAAAACTATGGGAACTTCATTGAGCTTGAGTTTATCTTTTCGTCCACAAATTGATAAATAGACAGAGCGCATCAATGAAGTGATGGAGGATATGCTGTAAGCTTGTGTTATCAATTTCGGGATTTATGGGAGACACACCTTCCATTAATCGAGTTCGCCTACAACAACAACTATCATTTGAGTATAGGAATGGCACCGTTTGAAGCCTTATACAAAAGACCTTACCGAACACTATTATGCTGGGCCAAATTCAAAGACACCAATGTCTTGGACCAGTGATGGTATGAGAGAGTAATGAGAAGATTCAAGTCATATAGGAGAAGATGAAGACAACACAAACCAGACACAAGAGTTATGCGGACAAGCATCGCAAAGATCTGGAATTCAGCGTTGGAGATCATGTGCTTCTCAAAGTATCTCAAGTTCGAGGCATCATTAGATTCGGTCAAAAGAGAGGGAAGTTATCACTGCATTTTGTAGGACCTTTCGAGATCCTAGAACGTGTAGAGAAAGTTGCCTACAGACTTGCATTGCCACCAAAGATGTCAAGAGTCCATAATATTTTCCACGTCAGTATGTTGAGGAAATGTACCCACGATCCAGTGCATGAGATCAACTTTGAAGTACCGAGGTGAATGACAACGTGACTTTCAATGTAGGACCGGTGTGAATTTTGGATCTAGAAGTCAAGAAGCTCAGAAAAAAGGATTTTCCGTTGGTGAAGGTTTAATGGAAGCATCATGATGAAGGAGACGCTTCGTGGGAGCTAGAGTCCGAGATGCAGAAGAAGTTTCCAGAGTTATTTTGAGATCACTCACTTCTGATTTCGGGGATGAAATATTTAATGAGTAGTTGATAGTGTAATACCCACTTTTTTTGTTGTAATTATAATGTACGTACAGATGCAATGAAGTTTTATGACATCACCTTGTCTTAACCTTGTCTTTGGTGAAGTTTAGGTCCCAATCGATTGACATGGTTTCCAATCGATTGCCATCTTTTTAATACCAATCGATTGTCTTCAACAACCTTAGTGCCAAACAATTGTCCTCTGAGTCCAATCGATTGCCACTTCTAGAACTTTGTCTCCAAGTTTTGCTACGAAGATGACGCCACTTGCTTGTGCATGCAAGCCCTTGCCTATATATATGACCTCAAATTCGTACATAAAACTTATTTGGTTGATTTCTTGAGCTCCATATATCCATACATACATATATATATTCCATATACACACATATGTACATATTTACACAATTCTATACTCACACAAACACACACTGTCAAGAAGGAGAGAAGAAGGATAGAAGAAAGAAGAGGAAAAGAGAGAAACAAAGAGACAGAAGATAGAGACAGAAAGAAGAAGGAAAGAAGAATTCTCCATTGAAGATCAAGCTTGTAGGCTTGTCAAGCACACCACCTCACTTCCATACATAGGTGAGTTCTCAGACTCACTTAGTAGCCTTATGGGACATTTTCATACGTTTTTGTTCGAAGAAATGGATGTTACAACGTAGGATTTCAGTTTTGGACATTTCCAGTATATTCTTGTGAAGAAGATGAAGTACCGATCCATTGCCATTGTTGCCAATCGATTGAACTTTGTCCCAATCAATTGCCACTTTTTGGATGCTAATCGATTGCCATGCTTGCCAATCGATTGCCACTATTTTATGCCAATCGATTGCCTTTAAGCCGAATCGATTGCCACCTTATTTTGTCCAATTGATTGTTGAGGTATTCCAATCGATTGTACTTTGGCAGAATGTTGTTATTCTATGTTTAGTTGTAATATATTGTCGCATGTCTACCAGAGCTTACAATTTATTATTCTATTATACTAGAAATGAAACTTCAATATGATACGAAGATACGCGATTGAATAATGAACTTAATGTTGTCTAATAAGTAAATCTTGAATGAAAGGATATGCGTACTGAGAAGCCGACATGCATGGTATAGTATGTTGTTAGTCATGGAGATTATTGGTCTGTTCATAATACTATGGGTAGAAGCGATCGTGGAGATTGTGAGTCATGTTGGGTTGAGTCTTCTGGTGTGGATCATGATCTGTTGTGGCAAGTGATAGCCTTGACTGTGGAAAGAGAATTGATGAATGAGATGTGTAATGGCCGATATGATGATACTAAGGCACGTTGTTGATATGTAATAGTTGGTACTCCGTACCAGGAAACGTTGAGAGAATGGGATAGCTGAGGTTTCTACTAGGCTGACCATTATGTAATGAAAATGGGATAGCTAGGGTTTCATACCAGGCTGACCATTACTATGAAATCGGAAAGTGAATCAAGATCTTTGAGAAGGGAGTTTCCGTCCAAGCAACGTATGATTGGATGTGCATGGGAAGTTGAATCAGTAATATGGACATCTAGTCCGTAACATTGTAAGTGAGTCATGGGGTCACATATAGTGAGTCAGAATGCGTAAGAACTGTGATGACAAGAGAACTATTCCTTAATACAATTACTGTTAAATACTTCCTATGATGATACTTCGTTAGTTTATTATTCACTTGACTTTGACAAGATGATGGCTTTTATACCGCTGAATATACCTACATCCAGCTTTCTAGAGCTATGGCTATACAAGTGAGGTACCTGGAGATGAGGGCTACTACCAAGACTATCCAGAGGAAGACTATGCTTGGGATGGCCAGATGGAGGACGGTAATGAAGGAGAGCACCACCAAGCTGACGACGATGTCTACGCCACTTGAAATTTAGGGCTAGATTAGTTGTCTTTTAATCTTACTTTATGTTTTAAACTATGTTTTTATATGGTTGGCGAGTGTGCCTGTAAGACTTGAATTTCACTTTGCTAAGTTGGGATTTATAATAAGATCTTATAAAGTTAAGTTTATTTAATCTAGTATTAGTTTTCAGTTACTGTGTTTATATATATATATATATATATCAAGTTTTAGAATTGCATGTTGGACAATCGAGTGATATTTACCAGTCACGACCTACAGGTCAAAAAATGGAATTTTATTTTCCCTATTTTTTTTACGTCGGGACGTGACAAGACCTCTTTAAGAAAATTTGAGAAGCAAAATAAACAACAAAACACCTTATGCCAAATAGCTAACAAGTTTGACTCATTCATGCAAAAGTAACAACAGAGTAACACCATCAATCTTAGCAAACCTAAGAGTGGGAGTTAGAAATAAATTTTCAACAGCAGGTACTACCTACAAGTCCCGTATCCCTAAAATTTATAATTTTGACCCATCTAATAAACCCATAAATACAGTGATGAAACCATTTCGAATTCCTACTTATACAATGAATGAAAGTACAAAGGGGAAAAAAACCGAAATTAAAACAATCTGGGTGCAAAGATTAAAAAACAAAGCAATATTTTTGCATACCCATTACCCCCCACTTTTTCTCTTTCATTTTTTTTTTTTTCATAAACCCTAAAATCCAAACGTTTCGACAAATGGGTCTTTTTTGAGGGTTGAATGAGAAGTAGCATGGAAATGGAGAAATCGAAAAAATAAGACAGATTAGATCAACCGATGCCATGTATATCTGTGTGTAAGGACAGGGGAGATAAATAGTTTTCACGCCCCACTGTAGCAAAAATAGAGAAAATAAAATTCCTTTTTGGACCTGTAGGTCATGACAGTTGCAAGTCACCATATTGTCCACCAACAAAGTCTAATCATAAGAGTAATGGGTCCAACCACGCATTTGGAAATTCTAAGTTTGATATATAAAACCAAAGTTCAACACTAAACTATTACAAACCATAAGTATTTGCAAAAGCATAAATAAAGTATTATGGCAACATACGCCAATTACAAACTTAACTATTACAGCATACTCTGAAACATAAACATAAACTATCTACGGCAAAGCTCCAGGTCTTCAGCTCGCATAATAGTCATCTCCAGCGTAGCCCCCGTCATTGTAGGCTTCATCCTCATAGCCCCTAGACATGTACTCCTCTCCTGTATTCTCATAACCTTGGCCAGCTAGAAGTAGAATATCCAACGGCATAAAAGCCATCAGCTTACTAAAAGGCGAGTGAATGCAAATACTAACACAGTATCTATAGATATGCAGTATATATAAAATAACATCATTAAAGAATCACATCGTCGTTCACATTCAGATATGCACACCCACTCAATATATCATAACTGACATCTTCCTAACCAATCCCAATCATAACATGGACTCTTGGGTCCACATTTTACATATAGCTTCACTACATCAAGAATTATTAGACCTGACACGCAGTCCCAACTTTTCAAGCAAAATTCCTCAATCAATTCTGGCCAACACGCCCTGATACATATCTCTTCTGCGATGTATACCTCTTAGTCTTGGTCATGGACTAAAGTAACATATCCCTTAGTGTAACACCCGTACCCGAAAGAGAAGATTAAATTGGTATTAATATGTGTTAATTAAAGATAATTAATTCATGACAAGATTTAAGGTGGGGTTATGAACCCACATGTTAAAAGGTGCTCAAATACGAGCACAGATGAAAATCCTGTGAGAGGCGGGAATGGTATAAAAGTGGGGTCCAATGAGGGTCTAATTAAAATATTTTGCATTTTGATGTCATTATATGCTTATATGAATACTTGTTTAAATGCTTACAGATATTATTATGTCCTATGATAGGTTAAGGGGACCAATTTGGGTACCCATGTGAGGGCGTTTTTGAATACAATCCATAATTTGTAGGTTTAATAGCAATCTCATAATTTATGTGGCACCACATTTGGGACCCACGCGGGACCTAGATTAAATCCTTTTAGAAAAGATGGGTAGTTAACATAATTAACATGGGCGTTTCATAATAAAACTTAAAGAAAGTCAGGGGAGGTAAACATAATTAATGGAAACTTGATACAACACATATGCATATGTGAACAAGAGTCTCTCACTTGTAAAACATAGCTGGGTTTTGAGTTGGAGAGTGAGCCTCGACGAAGACGACGGTGTTCCTTGACTACGTTTTTTGCCGTTCCTTGGCCGTTCGATGACGGATTTTCGATCCGAGACCATTTTTAGACTCATAGAGGTAAGAGGATCACATGCATGTAATTTGTTTTCATTTTCGGCGACCGTTCTTGATAAATCCTAAAGCAAGAGCTGGGTTGAATCTAGCTTAAAATTGGATTGTAGTAGCTTAATCGCTAGTATATCGAAGATGTGAGTGTTCTAATCCAAAAATTTGGGTGTTTAGATATGTTGATGTGATAATTGTTAGCTTAGAATGCTTAGTCCATGTTTTGTGTTTATATGTGTTGATAAATTTGGGTAAAAAGCATGTCAAAATTATGAAATTGCTATGCTTATATGCTTATATGCTAAGTTGCTTAAATGCTTACGTGGATCAAAGGGAAGTCAAGTAGTGGTCACTATTTATAGGTCCCATATGTAAGGGATAGGAAGTCCTCAATAAGTAGGACGTGGTGACGACCACAATGAAATGTCGGTGACACCCTCGGGGTCACAAGAGAGTGTGTGTTGCGCTCTATGCGCCAAAAGAGTGAGAAATTCTGGGGTGAGAAGGACCCGGGGGTGGTGACTTGAGTTACTTGACTTTTCAGAGATCATTTTGTTGTTATTTATAATGATTGCTGCATTTCATATTGAACATTCCAATAGCATGATTAGTTCCCTCACTAAGCAAAAGCTTAAACGAAAATATGTTTTCTGTTGTGGTTATTGAATAACCATCGCAGGTATGGCACAGGATGAGGAGAGAAAATGATCTGCACGATGGGTTGGGCGTGGGGGTTGCAAGTTGTGTTACTCTGTTCATATGTATAGAAGTTTTGGTTAATTGAAATCCTTGTAATCCATGGGTTATAAACATCTTGTGTTTTGAAAGTGTTGGGATCACCTTGTATTTTTGGAGGACTTGTATCTTGATAGATTAGGTTGATGTTAGCTATGTCCTATGCTATGGGTGTTTTCTTTACGAGTCACAAGTTGTATAAGGTTGGGAGAAAACTTAGACATGTTGGGAAAGTCTTTTTGTTGTAAAATTTAACTTAGTTTTTCCCTATGTTGAATGTTCATGAGTATGATGAGAGGAATGTGGATTTTGATGTAAAACTTTGATTTATGTGAGAGATGTGTGTGTGCTTGATTGTTATTTCACACTTAGACTGGTTGTACAAATGTTTTAAGCGCTTGGAAATGTTTCTATGATGGTTTTGATGCTTCTACAAAGTTTGGATATGTTTTGGGAGTTGAAAATTGATGTTTCTAGTAGCTGGAAACTGTTCTGGGGAAGCTGGATTGATCCGGCCTTAAAGGGGGATCGATCCGCCCCTTTTTGGGAACTCTCTGCCAGAATTTTAGCAACCCGGATCGATCCGGCCTTAAAGGGCAGATCGATCCGCCCCTGTTCCTAGCAGCTGACAGCTTTTACGGAAAATGGCATAACTCTTTCTAGAAAATTCAGATTCGCGCGCCGTTTTTTACGTTGGAACTGGGACTCAAAGACCTATCTTTTAAAATAAAATTTTCTATACCTTATTAATGACTATTTTGCCCTTGAGGCTATTTTGTGTCAAGAAAGTTCGTTTATGGGGTCTAAATCATGCTGGGCTTTGTTACACGTGTCCGAATCCGCCCGAGGTGGGTTGGGGTGTGACACTTAGCCTCTATAGGACCTCCAGTCTCGGTCATGGACTAAGGCCACATTCCTTTAGACTAAGTTCATGATGTATCCCTCTTAGTCTCGGTCATGGACTAAAGTGACATATTCCTTTAGTCTCTATCAGACTTCATGTCTCGGTCTTGGACTAAGGTAATATTCCTTTAGCCTCTATTGGATTAAGAGAATTGCATCAGCATAAACCTCAATCTCAATCATGGACTAACCTGACCATATCTCTTACCCTCTGTCAGATCTCTCGCCTTGGTTTTGGACTAAGGTGACATTCCGTTAGCCTCTATCGGACCAGGGTGCTTGCCACATTACGACTCCCATGATTTGTATCCCTTAGTCTCTATCGGACTTCCGGTCTCAGCCTTGGATTAAACAAATACCACCCGTATATCCCTTAGCCTCTATCAAGGACTAAGGCGACATATAGGTATGTCACAATATCTCATTTGTTTACAAAAACCTGACACATAGTCCCAACTTAACACTGCACAGCCACATACCCACAACTATACACAACATCCCACGATCTCCATGATCACTTACACACATATGTCTTAAGAACATAAATAGACCTCCATGATCAATGAACCTGTGACTATGATGTCGGCTTTCCAACCCGATTAACAATTCAACCAATTTTGCTTATACAATATATTAGGGATTATAACACCCATACCCGGAAAAGAAGGTTAATGTAATGTTAATGTGTGATAATTAATGATAATTGATCAGGAGTGAACAAGTCCTAATTACACGCCTTAATTCATATTTGTTAGTACTTTTTATCCTACTTTCTTGTACTTTTACTTCGTTTTCCATGTTTTGTCAGGTTTTGGAAGAAAGCAAGAGTTTCAGGCGAAATAGGGTGTAAAAAAGAAGAAAAGAAGTAGAAAAAGCCATCTCCGCTCGCGCGATATACCAGAACCTCACTCGCGTAGTGCGCTTGGGCAACTTACCAAAAATGCGCTCGCGCGGCCCGCTCGCGCGACCTATTGGAAAAAGTGAAAGCGCGCATTTCTGTGTAATAAAGACTCCTACACGAACAAAATTGCCTAATTATGTCCAGAATATAAAATATAGCAGTTTTAGACAAATTAGGTTTACAAAAACATTCTTAATCCCTCTACAACTATATAGACATCATTCTAATTCACTTTTGGTGTTACACATCATTACATACAACTTTTGAAGGCAGCTTAGGAGAGGAAGGCAAGAAAAAAAGAAGATCTAGCTTAAAGTCTCTAATGGCAACCATAAATATCTAATGGATGTTGAATGTTAAATAATCAATAATATTTTGGATTTGTTCTGGTCTTAGATTCTTCCTCGTATGTATTGAACCCAATGTTCCTTGATTTCGGTGATTGATAGGAATATTTGCATACAATAGGACTCGTGCGCTGGGTTATGGGCACACTTCCTCAGCATACTGATGTAGAACACTGTAGACAACCAATTTTGACCACACTGATAGGGTTTAGGGTGGACAACATCTTGGAGGATTCAATGGTAAAAAGTACCGCATGGAAGGTACTGGATTCCACACAATCGAAAGATCGAACTTCGAAAAGTGACTTCAAGTTCAGAAAAGCCCTTTTCCTTGCATAAATCCCGGTTTTGTCAAAATCGTCTCTCAGAATTCATATTTACTCAGGGTTATATGAACATGAAGTGTTCTAAATTTAGTATTCTAGGTATCCAAAGATTCAATTTTAAAGAAAACTCGAAATCGATGCACATTGAAAAGTAATTTTGAAAAAGGAGTTGTTTGATTTCAAAAAGACGACGAAAGTTCCGGAGGACTTTCAGACTATAATTGACCTTCAATTCTCATTTTAAATCCTCCTGGAATATTTTTATACTAAAATTCAACTCGACAGATTTCAAATGGTACGTAAATGGATGATTTCAGATAACAAAAAGCATTTTTACGAAAATCTGGAAAAGTAGTGTACGTAATTTTTGAAATAGGACATAAAGGCAACCAGAGGACCAAGAAAAGGAAGTAGCGGCTCCCCCCTAAGCTTCCACCTATATATTGTGCCCTTTATTGAACTTTTTGAGTTCCAGACCCTTCCAGAGGCTTCCCACTGCGAGGAAATTGCCCAGAAACTGTGTTTAGGCACTGAAATGGCAATTTTAACCCTTTTTTGATCTTTAAAATCTCTCTTTTAACCCTGAAGCTTAAGAGTTACGTTTTCAAAACTCTGTATATAGATCCCATGCATCTCATATGAGATCATCTTGAATCATATTGAATACACCTTGAATATACTTGAAGATACAATCACATATACTTTGAATTCAAGAGATTTCTAGAGAGAGAATAGTGAATCAGGAATTGATTTATTCTAAAATGAATCTTAATATAATTAGGTAAGATAATTGAAGAAAGTTTTGACATCAATTGTCTCTCTTAACTTCCACCATTGATGAGTGCTTGAAGAACTTGAAGAACACTTGAAGAAGAAGATCCTTCAAATCAACTTTGAATATATAATTGAGAATCATCTAAGAGGTAAACATCCCAATTCATCTCTAATTCTTATTTTTATCTATAGATCTATAAGACTTGGATCTATTTTAGTTTTATTTTCTTTGTTAGAACACTCATCTTCTTCTCTTCTTGTTCTTCACACACTCACATAGCTAGATCCAAGTCTTCCTTGATTCTGTTGATAATTCATAATTAGAGATTGATTTTCACTTTGATTTTCAATTTTAATTTCATTCATCTATTTAGTTTAGAACCATGCATACATGATTATATATGTACCTTTTTTGAATTCTATGATGGTTTGGAAGGACGATCTATGAGAAGGATGATTCCTATGTTCATACCTTTCTCTTGATTGTTCCTATTACCTAGAATTCCTATTGAATTTCATCTCCAGGAGGATATTTGGAAGTCCCTTTGATCCATGATCTAAAGTTCTTCATAGAACTTGAGGGCTAAATTGATTGGGAATCGTGATAATCAATTTGATCTATGAGTTTGATTTCTCTAATAAGCTTAAACCAACACCTAAGATGTTTTCCTCACACTTTAAAATGAACTAATCAAAATTCAACAAAATAGATTGGTTTTATCCATAAGATTTGGCCCATCAAAATCCATAGTTTGATGGATTTCAAATTGTTTGGATAAACGTTGATGAATTAGCTTTCATTCGATCCGTTTTGAGAATCATTAGGATCCATATGCTATTTTTAGAAATTGTTGAGAAATCGGTTGACAGATTTGAACATAGTCTCTTTGTACTTGAATTTAAGAAAATCTACAATATTTATCAATGATCCGCTTTTTGGGGATGATGTCTAACTCATGTATCTATATGCCGATATAAAATCGTGAGCATACGATCGAGTTAAGATCATTTTCTAAGTGTTTGAATTTAATACAAGTACTTTAGAATTTTCTAAGTTTAACTATAATTTTGATTATGTATACAAAATGGTCACACCTTGAACACTCAACAATAATTGATGAATAAAACTTGGTTTAGAAATCATCTAGGATAAACTGACGAAAGATTAAAAGCCTAGATCAACTTGATTAACATGATTCATGAACTTCTATTATGTCTTGCATTCCTTTGTCAAATGATACCAAATTTCTAGAATAACAGAGTCTGGTTAAAACAACTTTTCAGATACCTTATGACCATCAAATGTCCATGGGATTACTTTTGTCAATGAAATAGCTTTCTTTTGACACAAAATAGAGCTTCATATGATTTTTACAAAATTAATTATGATTTTTACAAGAATAGTGGACAGTCCTGATTCACTGTTCCCAAAACTCTTATTTCTCGAACATCAAAAATGGCATTGAGGTCCTACTTTTTTGAAAAGTTCCCTAAGACATGTATCTAACTTTTTGTAAAGGGTTTAACCCAGCTCATGTTTAAGATCAGTTTTGATAGGATTCATTAGAGGTCACTGAATCTGGAAATTTGATTGATGACATCTTCTTCTTGTTTATCATGTATATCATTTGTTTGCTTGTATTTTTGAAATCCTTGGGTATTCCTTCGTGTCTTAGTGCATAGAATTGAATGTCGTGGATTTGAACTTTGATTTATGGGTTTGCCTCGTCCACATGTGACTTAGTGCCTGATGATGCAAAAATTTGGTTAAGATGAATTAGAGCAGTTTAGGAGAGAGAGAGAGAGAGAGAGAGAGAGAGAGAGAGAGTGAGAAACAAATTTTTTGTATGTGGTTCATCCCTGTTAATGAAGAAACCTACGTCCACGTGGTGTGTCTGAGCACGTTCACTATACTGTAAAGAGCCGGGGGCCTATGGTGAACCAACAATAGTTTGGAGCTACCGTAGGTCGATCGAGCGTGATGAGGATTGCTATAGAGGTGCAATGCAGACTGAAAAGTTGATCTCTTTTTATGGGGGTGAGTTGTCTATTTTATAGATGCAAGAGACCTACTCGTACAAGGATAAGGAAATAACATCCAATTAGGATGTGATTGACAAAAATCAAGTGAGTTTCCTAATTGTATTAGGAAACTTTCCATACATTCCATTAGTCTTCAAACTTGAGTATGAATCTGGCTGGAACGTTCTGGATCATGCCTGTGGGCCCGGGTGAGCCGTCCCTAAGGAGAGTTGTGCCTGCGCGGTCTTTCGACTGATTGGTCGGGCCTCGAGTGGTCAGGTCTCCCGCTCGTGATGAGTCTGTTGATCTATCCTATTTTATTTAGGAAACTATTGGAGCCAAGTTGTTTAGGAACCGATCAGTCATATAGTAGAGCCAATTTTGGGTATATCAGTTGCCTCCCCATTTCCAAGGTTAGCTGGATGCCATATCGAGGCAAGTTTGGAAATCTGTTAGCTGCTAAGGAAGTTTGCCTCAGAGCTTCTGAGTTTGGTGAACTCGTGAGAACCGGGTAAGAGTTAAGGCTTAGCTAGATTCAAAATCTTTAAGTGCTCGGGAATTGGCTAAGAGTTGAGACTCAGCCTAATTCAGAGTCTTTTGCTTGAGTTAGCTCCCAGGATGGTTATCCTCTGCCTGTAAGCCTTCGTCAAGGTTGTGGGTAGAAAAATTTGACCATGTTGGAAAATTTGACCTAAAGGGTGTTGCTTTAGAAAAATATGACTCCGGTGGATTGTGTGCCCAAGGACACCTCGGCTCTTGACCGAGTGACCCTGGACTGATTCCCGGGTCATACGCTCCTACCTCTCCTCTCGGGTAACACGCCTACCATTGACGTCCGTAGTGTCCTCAACGCGGGACGGGTTGGCTCAGGCACGTTGTCTGGTCAAGATTGGTTCTCGACCGTACACAATGTTCCCGGGCTGTTTCCCGACTATTGGAGGAATGATCTGTTGGGCTGGAAAGGCTTCGATCTGCTGCTGGGTTTGACGTTGGACCTTCAAGAGCTGTGCAAGGGTCATAATGATCTGTTCCTGTGTCAAGACTGCTGCAGTCACAGCCGCAGCCAGTGCCGGGGCTAGCGAAACATCCCGGTTAGCCTGCTGCGTAGTCTTCTTCGGAGGCATGACTATCAGTCATGAGATTTGTGTTTTGAGAAATCTGTCGTTTCCCATAGACGACGCCAGGATGATGTTGCCAAAATTTGGTTAAGATGAATTAGAATAGTTTAAGGAGAGAAAGAGTGAGATATAAGTTTTTTGTATGTGGTTTGGCCTTGTTAATGAAGGAACCTATGTCCACGTGGTGTGTTTGAGCACGTTCGCTATACTATAAAAATATAGGAACCTGTGGTGAACCAATAATAGTTTGGATCTACCGTAGGTCGATCGAGCGTGATGAGGATTGCTATAGAGGTGCAATGCAGACTGAAAAGTTGATCTCTTTCTATGGGGGTGAGTTGTCTATTTTATAGATGCAAGAGACCTACTCGTACAAGGATAAGGAAATAACATCCAATTAGGATGTGATTGACAAAAATCAAGTGAGTTTCCTAATTGTATTAGGAAACTTTCCATACATTCCATTAGTCTTCAAACTTGAGTATGAATTTGGCTGGAACGTTCTGGATCATGCCTGTGGGCCCGGGTGAGCCGTCCCTAAGGAGAGTTGTGCCTGCGCGGTCTTTCGACTGATTGGTCGGGCCTCGAGTGGTCAGGTCTCCCGCTCGTGATGAGTCTGTTGATCTATCCTATTTTATTTAGGAAACTATTGGAGCCAAGTTGTTTAGGAACCGATCAGTCATATAGTAGAGCCAATTTTGGGTATATCAGTTGCCTCCCCATTTCCAAGGTTAGCTGGATGCCATATCGAGGCAAGTTTGGAAATCTGTTAGCTGCTAAGGAAGTTTGCCTCAGAGCTTCTGAGTTTGGTGAACTCGTGAGAACCGGCTAAGAGTTAAGGCTTAGCTAGATTCAAAATCTTTAAGTGCTCGGGAATTGGCTAAGAGTTGAAACTCAGCCTAATTCAGAGTCTTTTGCTTGAGTTAGCTCCCAGGATGGTTATCCTCTGCCTGTAAGCCTTCGTCAAGGTTGTGGGTAGAAAAATTTGACCATGTTGGAAAATTCGACCTAAAGGGTGTTGCTTTAGAAAAATATGACTCCGGTGGATTGTGTGCCCAAGGACACCTCGGCTCTTGACCGAGTGACCCTGGACTGATTCCCGGGTCATACGCTCCTACCTCTCCTCTCGGGTAACACGCCTACCATTGACGTCCGTAGTGTCCTCAACGCGGGACGGGTTGGCTCAGGCACGTTGTCTGGTCAAGATTGGTTCTCGACCGTACACAATGTTCCCGGGCTGTTTCCCGACTATTGGAGGAATGATCTGTTGGGCTGGCAAGGCTTTGATCTGCTGCTGGGTTTGACGTTGGACCTTCAAGAGCTGTGCAAGGGTCGTAATGATCTGTTCCTGTGTCAAGACTGCTGCAGTCACAGCCGCAGCCAGTGCCGGGGCTAGCGAAACATCCCGGTTAGCCTGCTGCGTAGTCTTCTTCGGAGGCATGACTATCAGTCATGAGATTTGTGTTTTGAGAAATCTGTCGTTTCCCATAGACGACGCCAAGATGATGTTGCCAAAATTTGGTTAAGATGAATTAGAATAGTTTAAGGAGAGAAAGAGTGAGATATAAGTTTTTTGTATGTGGTATGGCCTTGTTAATGAAGGAACCTATGTCCACGTGGTGTGTTTGAGCACGTTCGCTATACTATAAAAATCTAGGAACCTGTGGTGAACCAATAATAGTTTGGATCTACCGTAGGTTGGCCGGGCGTGATGAGGATTGCTATACAGGTGCAAGGCAGAATGAAAAGTCGATCCCTTTCTATGGGGGTGAGTAATCTCTTTTATAGATGCAAGAGACCTACTCGTACAAGGATAAATAAATATCATCCAATTAGTATGTGATTGACACAAATCAAGTGAGTTTCCTAATTATAGTAGGGAACTTTCCATACAATTACATTAGTCTTCTAACTTGAGTAAGAATTTGGCTGGAACGTTCTAGATCATGCCTGTGGGCTTGGGTGAGCTGTCCCTATGGCGAGCCGTGCCTGTGCGGTCTTCTCGACCGATTGGTCGGGCCTCGGGTTGTCGGGTCTCCCGCTCGGGATGAGTCTGTTGACCTATCCTGCTCTATTTAGGAAACTGTTGGAGCCGAGTTGTTTGGGAACTGCTCAGTCGTATAGTAGAGCCAATTTTGGGTATATCAGTTGCCTCCCCATTTCCAAGGTTAGCTGGATGCCATATCGAGGCAAGTTTGGAAATCTGTTAGCTGCTAAGGAAGTTTGCCTCAGAGCTTCTGAGTTTGGTGAACTCGTGAGAACCGGGTAAGAGTTAAGGCTTAGCTAGATTCAAAATCTTTAAGTGCTCGGGAATTGGCTAAGAGTTGAGACTCAGCCTAATTCAGAGTCTTTTGCTTGAGTTAGCTCCCAGGATGGTTATCCTCTGCCTGTAAGCCTTCGTCAAGGTTGTGGGTAGAAAAATTTGACCATGTTGGAAAATTTGACCTAAAGGGTGTTGCTTTAGAAAAATATGACTCCGGTGGATTGTGTGCCCAAGGACACCTCGGCTCTTGACCGAGTGACCCTGGACTGATTCCCGGGTCATACGCTCCTACCTCTCCTCTCGGGTAACACGCCTACCATTGACGTCCGTAGTGTCCTCAACGCGGGACGGGTTGGCTCAGGCACGTTGTCTGGTCAAGATTGGTTCTCGACCGTACACAATGTTCCCGGGCTGTTTCCCGACTATTGGAGGAATGATCTGTTGGGCTGGAAAGGCTTCGATCTGCTGCTGGGTTTGACGTTGGACCTTCAAGAGCTGTGCAAGGGTCATAATGATCTGTTCCTGTGTCAAGACTGCTGCAGTCACAGCCGCAGCCAGTGCCGGGGCTAGCGAAACATCCCGGTTAGCCTGCTGCGTAGTCTTCTTCGGAGGCATGACTATCAGTCATGAGATTTGTGTTTTGAGAAATCTGTCGTTTCCCATAGACGACGCCAGGATGATGTTGCCAAAATTTGGTTAAGATGAATTAGAATAGTTTAAGGAGAGAAAGAGTGAGATATAAGTTTTTTGTATGTGGTTTGGCCTTGTTAATGAAGGAACCTATGTCCACGTGGTGTGTTTGAGCACGTTCGCTATACTATAAAAATCTAGGAACCTGTGGTGAACCAATAATAGTTTGGATCTACCGTAGGTCGATCGAGCGTGATGAGGATTGCTATAGAGGTGCAATGCAGACTGAAAAGTTGATCTCTTTCTATGGGGGTGAGTTGTCTATTTTATAGATGCAAGAGACCTACTCGTACAAGGATAAGGAAATAACATCCAATTAGGATGTGATTGACAAAAATCAAGTGAGTTTCCTAATTGTATTAGGAAACTTTCCATACATTCCATTAGTCTTCAAACTTGAGTATGAATCTGGCTGGAACGTTCTGGATCATGCCTGTGGGCCCGGGTGAGCCGTCCCTAAGGAGAGTTGTGCCTGCGCGGTCTTTCGACTGATTGGTCGGGCCTCGAGTGGTCAGGTCTCCCGCTCGTGATGAGTCTGTTGATCTATCCTATTTTATTTAGGAAACTGTTGGAGCCAAGTTGTTTAGGAACCGATCAGTCATATAGTAGAGCCAATTTTGGGTATATCAGTTGCCTCCCCATTTCCAAGGTTAGCTGGATGCCATATCGAGGCAAGTTTGGAAATCTGTTAGCTGCTAAGGAAGTTTGCCTCAGAGCTTCTGAGTTTGGTGAACTCGTGAGAACCGGGTAAGAGTTAAGGCTTAGCTAGATTCAAAATCTTTAAGTGCTCGGGAATTGGCTAAGAGTTGAGACTCAGCCTAATTCAGAGTCTTTTGCTTGAGTTAGCTCCCAGGATGGTTATCCTCTGCCTGTAAGCCTTCGTCAAGGTTGTGGGTAGAAAAATTTGACCATGTTGGAAAATTTGACCTAAAGGGTGTTGCTTTAGAAAAATATGACTCCGGTGGATTGTGTGCCCAAGGACACCTCGGCTCTTGACCGAGTGACCCTGGACTGATTCCCGGGTCATACGCTCCTACCTCTCCTCTCGGGTAACACGCCTACCATTGACGTCCGTAGTGTCCTCAACGCGGGACGGGTTGGCTCAGGCACGTTGTCTGGTCAAGATTGGTTCTCGACCGTACACAATGTTCCCGGGCTGTTTCCCGACTATTGGAGGAATGATCTGTTGGGCTGGAAAGGCTTCGATCTGCTGCTGGGTTTGACGTTGGACCTTCAAGAGCTGTGCAAGGGTCATAATGATCTGTTCCTGTGTCAAGACTGCTGCAGTCACAGCCGCAGCCAGTGCCGGGGCTAGCGAAACATCCCGGTTAGCCTGCTGCGTAGTCTTCTTCGGAGGCATGACTATCAGTCATGAGATTTGTGTTTTGAGAAATCTGTCGTTTCCCATAGACGACGCCAGGATGATGTTGCCAAAATTTGGTTAAGATGAATTAGAATAGTTTAAGGAGAGAAAGAGTGAGATATAAGTTTTTTGTATGTGGTTTGGCCTTGTTAATGAAGGAACCTATGTCCACGTGGTGTGTTTGAGCACGTTCGCTATACTATAAAAATCTAGGAACCTGTGGTGAACCAATAATAGTTTGGATCTACCGTAGGTCGATCGAGCGTGATGAGGATTGCTATAGAGGTGCAATGCAGACTGAAAAGTTGATCTCTTTCTATGGGGGTGAGTTGTCTATTTTATAGATGCAAGAGACCTACTCGTACAAGGATAAGGAAATAACATCCAATTAGGATGTGATTGACAAAAATCAAGTGAGTTTCCTAATTGTATTAGGAAACTTTCCATACATTCCATTAGTCTTCAAACTTGAGTATGAATCTGGCTGGAACGTTCTGGATCATGCCTGTGGGCCCGGGTGAGCCGTCCCTAAGGAGAGTTGTGCCTGCGCGGTCTTTCGACTGATTGGTCGGGCCTCGAGTGGTCAGGTCTCCCGCTCGTGATGAGTCTGTTGATCTATCCTATTTTATTTAGGAAACTGTTGGAGCCAAGTTGTTTAGGAACCGATCAGTCATATAGTAGAGCCAATTTTGGGTATATCAGTTGCCTCCCCATTTCCAAGGTTAGCTGGATGCCATATCGAGGCAAGTTTGGAAATCTGTTAGCTGCTAAGGAAGTTTGCCTCAGAGCTTCTGAGTTTGGTGAACTCGTGAGAACCGGGTAAGAGTTAAGGCTTAGCTAGATTCAAAATCTTTAAGTGCTCGGGAATTGGCTAAGAGTTGAGACTCAGCCTAATTCAGAGTCTTTTGCTTGAGTTAGCTCCCAGGATGGTTATCCTCTGCCTGTAAGCCTTCGTCAAGGTTGTGGGTAGAAAAATTTGACCATGTTGGAAAATTCGACCTAAAGGGTGTTGCTTTAGAAAAATATTACTCCGGTGGATTGTGTGCCCAAGGACACCTCGGCTCTTGACCGAGTGACCCTGGACTGATTCCCGGGTCATACGCTCCTACCTCTCCTCTCGGGTAACACGCCTACCATTGACGTCCGTAGTGTCCTCAACGCGGGACGGGTTGGCTCAGGCACGTTGTCTGGTCAAGATTGGTTCTCGACCGTACACAATGTTCCCGGGCTGTTTCCCGACTATTGGAGGAATGATCTGTTGGGCTGGCAAGGCTTCGATCTGCTGCTGGGTTTGACGTTGGACCTTCAAGAGCTGTGCAAGGGTCGTAATGATCTGTTCCTGTGTCAAGACTGCTGCAGTCACAGCCGCAGCCAGTGCCGGGGCTAGCGAAACATCCCGGTTAGCCTGCTGCGTAGTCTTCTTCGGAGGCATGACTATCAGTCATGAGATTTGTGTTTTGAGAAATCTGTCGTTTCCCATAGACGACGCCAAGATGATGTTGCCAAAATTTGGTTAAGATGAATTAGAATAGTTTAAGGAGAGAAAGAGTGAGATATAAGTTTTTTGTATGTGGTTTGGCCTTGTTAATGAAGGAACCTATGTCCACGTGGTGTGTTTGAGCACGTTCGCTATACTATAAAAATCTAGGAACCTGTGGTGAACCAATAATAGTTTGGATCTACCGTAGGTTGGCCGGGCGTGATGAGGATTGCTATACAGGTGCAAGGCAGAATGAAAAGTCGATCCCTTTCTATGGGGGTGAGTAATCTCTTTTATAGATGCAAGAGACCTACTCGTACAAGGATAAATAAATATCATCCAATTAGTATGTGATTGACACAAATCAAGTGAGTTTCCTAATTATAGTAGGGAACTTTCCATACAATTACATTAGTCTTCTAACTTGAGTAAGAATTTGGCTGGAACGTTCTAGATCATGCCTGTGGGCTTGGGTGAGCTGTCCCTATGGCGAGCCGTGCCTGTGCGGTCTTCTCGACCGATTGGTCGGGCCTCGGGTTGTCGGGTCTCCCGCTCGGGATGAGTCTGTTGACCTATCCTGCTCTATTTAGGAAACTGTTGGAGCCGAGTTGTTTGGGAACTGCTCAGTCGTATAGTAGAGCCAATTTTGGGTATATCAGTGCCCATGTATCGTGTACTATCTCTACCCTTTCTCTTAGAATTATTCTAGGTTTACAACTTTATTTTCAACGACACGATACCTTTTGGATAGTCTCCGTTTATGTGCTTATATGTTAGAGACATCTTATCTAGGATTATTACATGATTGCATTACACATTTCATTTCTTTTGCTTTTTGCGATTCTGGTTGAGTCAACCCAATGTAAGTCTTCTTGTTCCCTTTTGCATATCATGACATGTTTCCTTTATTTGCATCGGTCCCGGACGGGACTAGCCACTGTGAGTATACCTCTCTTTTGTATTGCATGTGCATCCGATTACTACTTGATTTAGTCTTTTGATATAATTTTCAATAGATGTTCTTTTTGCCATGTATAAATTATAAGTCGTACTCGGGCTCCTTCCCCTCTCGTAGCAAGACCCCAGAGCCTTGTTTCTAGTAATGAAGGGCGAGTAATTCAATTTTGGGTGACTCAAATTTGGTTTCCTAATTCCCGATAAAAAATAGCTGGCGAATCTTTGTCTCTAGGATCGCGTGAGAAATTCTAGTTCCTGAAGGGTGCTCCTTGGATCCGTCTTGGGATACTGTCAAGGAACGACAGAACTCTCCTCTGCCGTCGTTGGGCGCGCGTGGTCCACAAACACGTTGTGCACTCTTGACATCTTCGGCGGCAATGCAAGTCAATAAGAAACCTTTCCAACACGTTCTAAAATCTCGAACAGTCCAATGAATCATGGCAATAACTTGCCTCTCTTCTAACCAAAACGAACAATTCCTTAAACATGTGAAACTTCAAGCAACACATGATCTCTAACGGTGAATTCTAAGTCTTTACATCGCTTGTCAGCATAACTCTTGTGTCGGGTCTGCGCTGTCTTCATCTTTTCATGTACCATCTGAATCTTCTCACTAGTCTCTCATACCATCTTTGGACCAAGAAGTTGAGTATCTCCGACTTCAGCCTAACATAGCGGCGATCGGCAAGGTCTTCCATACAAAGCTTCGAACAGCGCCATCCCTATACTCGTATGATAACTGTTGTTGTAAGAGAACTCGATCAACGGTAAGTACGTCTCCCAAGAACTCTCAAAATCAATAATGCAAGCATGTAGCATGTCCTCCATCACTTGATTGACCTGTTTAGTTTGTCCATCAGTCTGCAGATGAAAGGCTGAACTCAAGTTCAATTTTGTTCCCATCGCTGTCTGAAGACTCTTCCAAAACTTTGTAGTAAAGTGAGAATCTCGATCTGACAAGATCGACACAGGTACTCCATGTAACTATACTACGTTATATAGATACATTCGGTTCAAATATTCTACTGGATATGTCATACAGTAGGTGATAAAATATGCTATCTTTGTAAGTCAATCCATGATTACCCAAATAGCATCGTGGTTCTGCTGTGACTTCGGCAATCCTACCACGAAATCCATGGTGATGTGCTCCCATTTCAATTGGGGAATCGGTAATGGTTATAGTAATCTCAGTGGTCTCTGATTTTCTGCCTTTACTTGTTTACAAGTAAGACACTGAGATACATACTCCGCTACTTCCTTCTTCATTCCTTCCCACCAAAAATTCCTCTTTAAGTCCTTGTACATCTTCGTACCTCAAGGATGAATCATCATCCGTGACTTATGTGTTCCATCCAATATTTCTTTCCAGAGATTTTCTTCATCATGTAGACAGAGACTACCTTTACATTGCAAGCCTCCATCTGTACCAATACACCAGACATCTGGTTCCTTTGCTGACATCTTTGCAAACCATAACTGCAAATCTTCCATTGTCTATTGAGCTTCCTATGATACGGCTGATCAAAGTTGGCTGCACCATAAGACATCTAAAATGATGTCCTTCCATTAGTTCCACTGGCTGAAGATAAATTTCCGCTAAAACTTTCAATGATTTCCATTCTTGAATTAATAATGCAGCAATCACTTGTCGAGGTTTACGACTCAAAGCGTCTGCTACGATATTTGCTTTACCTGGATGGTATTGTAATGAAAAGTCATAGTCCTTGAGTAATTCCATCCATCAACAAATACTTCAAGCTCTTATGATAGAAAAACTCTTATGATCATAGTCTTCGTTGTCACATGTTCAACTCCTTCTGAGAGAACAAATACTTCAAGCTCTTATGATCAAAAAACAGATCAAACTTTTTTCCAAAGAGATAGAGTCTCCAAATCTTTAATTCAAACACTATTGTCGCCAAATCCAGATCATACGTAAGATAATTCTTCTCATGTATCTTCAATTCTCTGGATCCATAAGCAATGACATTCCCGTCCTGCATAAGTATACACCCAAGTCCTTGGTGCGATGGATCACTGTAGATTATATACCAATTTGCACTCTTAGGTATAATGAGTACTGGTGCAGTAGTCAATCTTTCTTTTAACTCCTGAAATGCATGCTCATGCTTGTCTGTCTATTCGTACTTCCTCTCCTTCCTTGTCAAATTCGTCAATGGCTCTGCTATCTTGGAAAATGCTTTCTTTAAATCTCTGATAATGTCTTGCTAGGCCGAGGAAACTTCTGACTTCCGTCGCGTTGGTTGGTCTATCCCAGCTTAAGACTGCATCAATCTTGGATGAGTCCACAGAGATACTATCTTGAGATATAACATGTCCTAAGAATTTGACCTCCTGTAGCCAAAATTCACACTTACTGAACTTTGCATACAACTTTCTATTTCAAAGTGTCTGTAAAGCAATCTGTATGTGCTACTTGTGATCCTCCTCCGCCTTTGAGTAGATCAGTATGTCGTCGATGAATACGATAATGAATTGATCCGGATATGGTCTGAATACTCTATTCATTAAGTCCATGAATACTGCTGGCACATTCGTCAGCGTCCGATCCTGCTAATGGTGCCTCATCCTCTAAAACGATATCCATCTCGTCAAGGGGTGCATCCTTAACTGGTGTGGCAAGATCTTTTACTGCCACTCCAATATCCCAATCCTCAACTATGTCCTCTGCCATCATCGCCTAATTAGCGACGTCGACAGCTACAGCAGCAAACCCATCTGCTATGTCCAATGCTCCGGCTAATGCAGCCTCTCCCATAACAAATCTAGCTGGCTGAGCAACCATATCGGCTATCCATCCTACTGCTATATCAGCCATGGCTGCCATATGTACTATTGATCCATTGGGTAACTGATGTAATACAGGTACCTCCAGCACAACTATCACCTCGTCAGGAACCTCTTCCTCTGCTACCTCCATGATCACGTCTCCCCCTACTACTATATCTGCCTCAACAACCTTAGGGTCCTCTGGCTCCTGATCTGGCTCTGGCTCTGGCTCTGGCTCTGGCTCCTCATCAGGAATATACTCCGGCTCCTCCGGGTTATCCTCCGGCTCATCATCATCATCATCATCATCGTCATCTGTAGTGTCCTCATCGTCCATAGGCTCCTCCTCTCCATCTTCGTGAATATCCTCAACAGGATGCTCATCCTCTGGCTCTGGGTCCTCACCCTAAATCGGCTCAAGCTCTGAAACTGGTACATCAGGTACCCGTGGTGGTGGGGCTATAGGTGCTGGTGTAGCGGCATGGTCTGGTGGAACATGCCCAGCTAAAATCGTTCGTAACTCAATCTCGTCCACCTCTGACTTACCCTGGATCAACCTAGCCATCGGTATATGGCTGATCGGGTCATAGCGTAGTGATACGCATCCATACGTATCTTTTTCTGGTGTGTCGTGCCCACAATATAGAGAGAAGTCCACATCCTCTCCTCCAAATATCGACTAGTTGTCTGGAAAATGTGGCTCTAGTATATCTTCGGTATGGCTGGCTCCACAGTGTCGCCATGAATAACATGTCAGCCAAAAGAGTCATCCATAAATAGGTGGAAATCTGGATCTATGCTAACTTGCAAAGGAAACTATCTATCGTCAGGAAGACGAAATAATCTTAAACTCATATCTCATCTTTGGTAATCTTAAATTCTAGGACTAGATGGTATGGAAACGTTAGTGAACGAAAGTATCACAACCTAGAGCTCTGATACCAAAAATCCTGTCATGCCCCAAAATAGCAAAAATAGAGAAAAATAAATTTCCTTTTTGGGTCCATAGGGAATAACGAGTGAAAGTCACTAATTATCCACACCACACAGTACTAGTCCACAAGAAAAATAGGAATAGTAACGTAATCAACTGAATATAAAAACAATGTATCTATTACAAACATCAGAGTGGTGCTCAAGATCACAACAGGTTTAGAGACAACATATGCCCAAGTACCCGTTAAACTAAATCAAAAATAGAGTTCGACAGAATATAAACTAGATATAGCTATCTTCATATCTTCAGCTGGCGTAAGGGTAGTCATCATCATAGAACCCTTCTCTCGCATTACCGTCACTAATAGGTCCACCACTGCATAATCCATTCCCGGGTAGTAGC
This sequence comes from Hydrangea macrophylla, assembly GCA_033977485.1. NCBI lineage: Eukaryota > Viridiplantae > Streptophyta > Magnoliopsida > Cornales > Hydrangeaceae > Hydrangea > Hydrangea macrophylla. The sequence goes on along the minus strand of CM066998.1, from coordinate 1,811,098 downwards.
CAACATCGTAGGTTCCATCACCTGCATTGTTAAGGATAGGGTAGTCTGAATGGGGAATGTCTAGGGAATGAAGGCCGTCAAGTTACTGAAAGCTGAGTGACAACTAACTAACAGTTTTATAGGATTAAAGTCATTACCAGTCATGAACGATATATAGCAGTGATATTAGTAATATCTTTCCTCTTTTATTCAAACACATCATTAACCGATTCTCATCAACTACCAACTTAAAGACTGACTGTACTAAAACCCGACTGAATATCTCGAACTGATTATATCATCATAACATAGTAGTGCTCTTGTTCACCGCTCTTAAGAACTCTTATTGTTCACCACTTTTAAGAACTCTTATGAGCACCATACATCGTTCTCATATAACGACTAGTCTATGGACGCACCAATACTCTTGTTCACTGCTTTGAAGAACTCTTATTGTTCACCGCTTTTAAGAATGCTTGTGAGTATTGTCTGTTCATAATCACTATGCTAAAGTACTTCTTGCTAGCACAATACATAATGCCCACATCCCACACAGATGTGTTCCTGATTGACTCATGATAACTGACATACTTGCACTTACGGTCACCAATACCCCACTGACTCAATCACTAGTATTAATTAATGTTACCCACCATTATAACCCAAACCTTATCTCATTATCGCAATGTATTAATATTAACGTTCCGAACCTGACTACGTTACTCACCGTGTTATCTCAATCTTATTATCGTAACCCATTACCTCTGTAATCCATAATGCTATATAATAGCAACATGGAACATCGATTTAAATAGCTAAGCATTATGAAATATAAACTAAAAGGAAACATCCTTGTTCTGCTAAGGTTCGATCGATTGAAGTCATTTCAATCGCTTGAAGAAAGTGACGTTCTATCAATTAAAATATTCTCGATCGATTAAAGTGATGATGGTCTCGATCGATTGAAGGCATTTCGATCGATTGAGACTCAGTGTTGTTCGATTGATTGAACCTAGTTCGATCACTCGAACTCCGCCTTCTCCAGATTCTGGCAATGAACGTTCAGAATTTGTTACGGCATGTTTGGCTCCTTTTTAAACGTACAGAACTCGTAAAACATTATAACTAGGCTACTGAGTGAGTTTGGAACTCACTGAAAAGATTGTAAGGGCACATTTGGCAAGTTTGAAGCTTCAAAGCTCCTCCAATGGCTTGCTCCTTCTCTCTCTGCTCCTCTCTTTATCTCTGTACCTCTCCTTGTGTCTCCTTCATCTTATTCTCCTCCTCTCACACAGAATATATATAAGTGTGTGTATATATGTGTGGATATGTATATAATATATAAAACACAAGAACACAACTCTCTCTCTCTCTAACAAACTCTCTGGTTCAACTAAACACACATACACACACGAACCCAAAGTATATATAGAGGGAAACGGGTGCAGGCTTTGCGTAAAACCTGGAATCCTTATGATTACAAGTTCGATCGATCAAAAATAGTTTGATTGCTAGATAGCAGGTCGGTCAGGTTTGATCGATTGAAAAGGGTTTGATTGATTGAAGTGGGGACCACGTATTAAATTCATGTCGGTAGGATTTCAATCGATTGAACAATGTTCGATCGCTTGACCTTAGAATTTTTCGATCGCTCGAAAGGACTTCGATCGGTTGAAATTGAAACTTCAAGTATGATCAAGGGAAGTATATAGAATCTCTCTGTGTATAATAAATATTGAAATTATAGGGTATTACATCATCCACCACCCAATAAAAGATTTTATCCTCGAAATCAGAGGCATATAGAGTTAAAACAAAAATGGAAACTTCTCACGCATCTCTGACTCTAGCTCCTAGGAATCTTCTCCCTCATCATGATGCTTCTATTGAATCTTTACTAACGGGATTTCCTTATTTCTGAGATTCTTGATTCCTCGATCTAAAATCCACACTGGTATTTCATTGAACGTGACATTGTCATTAACTTCAATATCTTCAAAGTTGATCTCGTGCGCTGGGTTATGGGCACACATCCTCAGCATACTGATGTGGAACACATCATGCACTTTTGACATCTTCGGCGACAACACAAGTCAATAAGCAACCTTTCCAACACATTCTAGAATCTCAAATGGTCCAATGAATAGTGGCGATAACTTGCCTCTCTTCTGACAAAAATGAAGAATCCCTCGAACAGGTGAAACTTTCAACAGCACATGATCTCCAATAGCGAATTCCAAGTCTTTACATTGGTTGTCAGTATAACTCTTGTGTCGGGTCTGAGTTATCTTCATCTTTTCACGTACCATCTGAATCTTCTCACTGGTCTCTCGTACCATCTCTGGACCAAGAAGTTGAGTGTCTCCGACTTCGGCCAAACATAGCGGCGATCGGCAAGGTCTTCTATAGAAAGCTTCGAACGGCGCCATCCCTATACTTGGTGATAATTGTTGTTGTAAGCAAACTCGATCAACGGTAAGTGCGTCTCCTAAGAACTCTCAAAATCAATAACACAAGTGCATAACATGTCCTCCATCACTTGATTGATCCATTTAGTCTGCCCATCAGTCTGCGGATGAAAGGCTGAACTCAAGTTTAATGTTGTTCCCATCGCTGTCTAAAGACTCTTCCAAAACACCGCAGTGAAGCGAATCGCAATCTAACACGATAGACACTAGCACTTTGTGTAACCGTACTACGTGCTGTAGATACATCCAGCTCAAACGTTCTACTGGATACATCATATTGTAGGCAAAAAAAATGTACCATCTTTGTAAGTCGATCCACGAATACCAAAATAGCATCGTGGTTCTGTTGTGACTTTGGCAATCCTACCATGAAATCGATGGTGATGTGGTCCCATTTCCATTGGGGAATTGGTAATGGCTATAGTAATCCTAGTGGTCTCTGATGTTCTACCTTTACTTGTTTACAAGTAAAACACTGGGATACATACTCATCTACTTCTGGATTCATTCCTTCCCACGAGAATTCCTCTTTAAGTCCTTGTACATCTTCGTACCTCTAGGATGAATCGTCATCCGTGACTTATGTGCTTCATCCAATATTTCTTTTTGGAGATTTTCTTCGTCAGGGACACAGAGTCTACCTTTACATCGCAAGGCTCCATCTGTACCAATACTCCAGACTTCTGGTTCCTTCCCTGACATCTTTGCGAACCATAACTGCAAATATTTCATTGTCTATTGAGCTTCTATTATACGATAGATCAAAGTTGGTTGTACCATAAGACATCTAAAATGATGTCCTTCCATTGGTTCCACTGGCAGAAGATCAAATTCAGCTAAAACTTCCAATGCTTTCCATTCTCGAATTAATAATGCAGCGATCACTAGTCGATGTTTATGACTTAAAGCGTCTGCTACAAAATTTGCTTTACCTGGATGGTATTGTAATGAAAAGTTATAGTCCTTGAGTAATTCCATCCATCTTCGTTGTCGCATGTTCAAATCCTTCTAAGAGAACAAATACTTCAAGCTCTTTTGATCGAAAAATAGATCAAACTTTTTTCCATAGAGATAGTGTCTCCAAATCTTTAATGCAAACACTATTACTTCCAATTCCAGATCATGCGTAGGATAATTCTTCTCATATACCTTCAATTGTTTAGATCCATATGAAATGACATTCTCGTCCTGCATAAGTACACACCCAAGTCCTTCACATACCTTTCTCCACTCTTAGGTATCGTGAGTGCTGGTGCAAAAGTCAATCTTTCTTTCAACTCCTGAAATGCATGCTCGTAATTGTCTGTCCATTTGTACTTCGTCTCTTTTGTTGTCAAATTCATCAATGGCCCTACTATCTTGGAAAATCCTTCTACAAATCTCTGATAATATCTTACTAGGTCGATGAAACTTTTGACTTCCCTCGCGTTGGTTGGTCTGTTCCAACTTAAGACTGCATCGATCTTGGATGAGTCCATAGAGATACCATCTTAAGATATAACATGTCCAAAGAATTTGACCTCCTGTAGGCAAAATTCACACTTGCTGAACTTTACATACAACTTGCTATCTCGAAGTGTCTCTAAAGCAATTTGTAAGTGCTCCTTATGATCCTCCTCTGTCTTTGAGTAGATCAGTATGTCGTCAATGAATACTATAATGAATTGATCTAGATATGGGAAGAATACTCTATTCATTAAGTCCATGAATACTGTTGGTGCATTTATCAACCAAAAAGGCATGACTAGAAACTCGCAATGCCCGTATCTCATCCTGAATGCAATCTTTGACACATCCTCTAGTCGAACCAATAGTTGATGATATCCTGAATGCAAATCGATCTTGGAAAAGATCTTTGATCCTTGTAACTGGTCGAATAGGTCATCTATCCAGGGTAGTGGATATCTATTTTTGATTATTACCTTGTTCAACTCCCTATAGTCTATACAGAGTCAAAGTGTTCCATCCTTCTTCTTCACAAACAAAACTAGTGCTCCCCAAGGTGATGTACTCGGGCAAACAAATCCCAAAACTTTGAGTTCCTGAACTTGTTTCTTCAATTCCAACATCTCAGTTGGTGCCATCCTATATGGAGTTTTAGATTTTGGCATCGTGCCAGGTACTAATTCCACGCAAAAGTCTATTTCTCTTTTTGGTGGAAGTCCCTTAATATCCTGGAAAACATCCTTGAAATCTTGTACAGTAGAAATCTGATCCATCTTGAGTTCCGTACTATTACTACCAATCGTAGCTAAACCACTCATGAGGAATAGGTCACTCATAGACTAACACTAAAATCGGATCGTTGGTCGTCTTGGTATCGAAAATACAATCGTCCTAGTAGGACAATCTAAATTGGCATTATACTTAGCCAACCAACACATCCCTAGGATAATGTCGAATTCTGACATTGACAAAACTACTAAGTTCGTTGGAAGATCATATCTCCCAATATCAATGGGCAATCTATATACACTTTACCTGGCTTAACAATCGCTCCTAATGGTGACACAACATTAATTGCTGGCTTAAGTGTCTGGGGTTCTAAACCAAACTGACACATAATCTTAACAGCAATAAATGAATGTGCAGCTCCAGTATTGAATAAAGTTGTAACTGGACTATGAAAGAGTACAAGCGTACCTTCTAAGTGTTGCTGCTCATCAGCATTGAAGCCTGTTCTCCTGGGATTATGGCATTCATCCTTGTCTGATCTGGGGGTTCCTGTATCCCGTGAAATAGTGCCCCATAATATCCTCTGTGTGGTGCACGGTAATCCTTGCTCAAATGTCCCGGCATATAATTCTGGCAGATAGCATCCATCATGCGAATAATGTCCCAACTTATTGCAATTCTGGCAGATAGCATGCATCATGCGGCTAACCCTAGGGACTGTGCAGAACTTGCCAATGTGTCCTGACTTTTTGTAATTGAAACATCCTCTATCACTCGGTGGTAGGGCTGTAAGTAGTGCCTGAGGTTGGGATCCTCGTTGTTGATATTACTGGGGTCACGTATAGCTCAATTGAGGCTTCTTGGTTCCATCCCAGGTTCTCTTATTTCCCTGAGGTCTCCATCCTTGGGTATTTCTTAGTGGTTGGTTTTGAAAACTCAACTATTGAAAACCTCTTAACGATTGAGGTCGATTTATCTGTGATCGCTATGCTGGATAAGCGTCCTTTTCCAATCCTACAGCGAATATAATAATCCAATTAAACGACTGATTTTAATGACTAACCATCATATTTCTAAGGTGGAGGTTCAATCCTGGGTGAAATCTCTTCACCTTCTTCTGTGGAATATCTATCATATGTTGAACAAATCGAGATAGACGCTCAAACTGTGTTGTGTATTCCTGTACAGTCCATCCTCCTTGAACCAGATTGAGAAAGTTCCTCTATTGTTGATCCCTTTCATCTTTTGTCGGTGGATTTCTCGAGCTACTCATGTGGTGAGAGCGGATTGCCGCATGCCGGACGGAGGACAAACTGGGAACAGTCTCTATTTGGGAGGCCTTCCTCGGGCATCAAGTAGTCGATTCAGAACTGGTACAGATAAGGGGAATTTGACTATTTAATTAAAGTAAAGCATTGCGATGGTCCCTGAGGATGCTTACGTAATGTGATTTCTGCACAGTGCTCTGAATGTCAAAGTGAAGAAATTCAACCAAGTGTGGGCAAACAACGCGAGTAACTATGACTCTCTTAAGGTAGCCAAATGCCTCGTCATCTAATTAGTGACGTGCATTAATGGATTGACGAGATTCCCACTGTCCTTGTCTACTATCCAGCGAAACCACAACCAAGGGAATGGGCTTGGCAGAATCAGCGGGGAAAGAAGACCCTGTTGAGCTTGACTCTAGTCTGACTTTGTGAAATGACTTGAGAGGTGTAGGATAAGTGGGATCCGAAAACGACAAAAGTGAAATACCACTACTTTTAACGTTATTTTACTTATTTCATGAATCAAAGGCGGGGTACTGCCCCTCTTTTTGGACCCAAGGCCTGCCTCGACAAGGCCGATCCGGGCGGAAGACATTGTCAGGTGGGGAGTTTGGCTGGGGTGGCACCATCGTGTCACGTGATGGCACGCAATGGCAAGGGAATGTTGGCTGGGCACTAGCAAGGCATGGCACGCTAGTGGTACCATTATGGCACATTGATGGCACGGGCAGCACAGGGACGCACATGCTGATGGGTCGCGTAAATATATCTCTTTACGCGCGCAAAAGAAAGAAAGAAAGGAAAAGAAAAGATTATTAAACAATCAAAGGCATCGCATGCTGATGGCTTTATACCACACGGAAGCATCGTTGCCACACAGGTGTTCTATTCTGCAATCATAAGGTTTTGGATGCTTTATGGAGAAAAAGTCAATATAATTACCCTTGTTCACCAACAACATCAATAGACAATTACAGATGCTAGTATAAATGCTACCTAACACATGTGCATAAGAATAACAGAAGCATTGTTGCCACACACTGTTTTAGAATGGTTGTTTTCCATTTTTAATTAATAAAAAATTACAAAATAATCCAAATGATCGAATTACTTTTTTTTTGTAAGTCTCATTATTGTGACACTTCCCACATCTAATCACTTTTTGTCAAGACGAGACATCCATGTGTTTTTTGCATTTTTTTATTATAAAATAAACAAGAAATATTTTTTTTCTTAAAATTCCACTTTCTGTTTACTTATCACATTCGGGCCACTTAATGTGAAATAAACTTGACTGTTTTTTAATAGCTAGAATTATTGCTCCTCGAACTGCTCAAAATCTCCTCCTGCCACTCTGAAAAAATGTTCATTTTGCATATATAGGGGGGATTGGTTGTCAGGGTTGCTGGCTGGGCACCAGCACATCCGTGAACGCTAGGCATGGCCGTGATGCATTGGACACTAGCAACGACAATGTACGGGTATGTGCAGGTGTTTGGCTCGCCACCAACACGTAACGTGCAGGGCCGAAGACCACCCACTGGCGGCTTATGCCGCAAGGGCTCAGCTACTGCACGTACTGCGTGCATAGGCCACACATACTGCACGTACGGGCCGCACATGCTGCACGTACGGGCCGCACATGCTGCGCACAAGGCTACACATGCTACATGCAGTGGCAGCATAGGGCAGCACATACTGCGGGCACAGTCAGCACAGGGCCAAAAATGTTGCGAACACAAGTAGTGCATATGCATGATGCGCACACAGGCAGTACACATGGAACACACAAGCTGCGAGCACAGATAGTACATGGTCACACAGGTAGCACAAAAAGGAGCACATGTTGAGCTCATAGGCAGCATTAGCAGTGCACGAGGCCGCACATATTGCGGGCATAGGCAGCACAATGTTGTCCAGGCAGCGTACTATGAAGCACATAATGTACGCACGGGCTGCACATGTTGCCTATAGGGATAGAATTGTTGTGCGCATAGGCAGTACATGCTGCACGCATAGGCAGGGCATATGCAACCTGCACGCACAGGCAGCACACAAGTTGCGCGCACATGGAATCACACAAGTTGGATATACATGGTACGTGCACATACAGCCCATAACAGCACATGCTGCGTGCATAAGTAGCACAGGGTAGTAAATGATGCGGGCACATTCAACACATATATTGCACACCTGCTGAGCGCATAGTCAGTGTACATGACCTACAAAATTAGCGCACATGGCGCACACATGCTGCATGCACAGGTAGCCCATACCAACACATATTGCGTATACAAGCAGTGCACATGGCAGTGCACAAGCTGGGTGCACATGCAGCACACAAGGAAGCACATGCTACTCGTATAGGCAGCATTAGCAGCGCACGGGGCCGCCCATGATGTGCGTACAGGCAGTACAATGTTGTACTAGCAGTACACTATAAAGCATATACTGTGTGCATAGGAAGCACCAGCAGCGCACAGGGACACACATGCTAAGCGCACAGGCAACACTAGCAGCATATAGGTAGCACACTAGGAAACACAACACAAGCAGCCCATTGTGGCAACATCGTTGTATGCTGATGGGATGCATGGCACGGACAATGTAGGAATGCACATGCCGACAGTCTGCACATATATATATATATGTATATTATCACACCCGTCCCGAAAAACCATTTATTTTGAAAGGGATTTTTGAATTTTGAGAATTATTAATTTTGATCAATAATTGTGGTTAGAGTTGACTGAGGGTCAATGGTGACTGTCAATCAAAGACACGGGAATGTGGAAATTATGAGGAATTCTACATGACTGAATTGATATTTATTTGATAGAATGTTATTTGACTTTATCTGGTAGTCATGAATAGTAAATTTACATGTGTATTACATTTATTGATAGATTTGATCATGTTTCAGATCATTGGAACCTTATAGTGATAACGTAAGTGATACGTTGCATAAAAGGTAGGTTATATAGAAATTCCAAGAAAATAGTTTTTGGAACGTAATTATGGATCCAAATGGAACTGAGACAAAAACTTTTATGGAATAGAGATTTTCACTTATGAATCAATAACTTGGACGTTTAAGACATTTTCGAGAATAATTGGAAGTTTGGGAACTCGCGGGGATGTAAACGTTATTCCCGAGAATCGTACCTATATAAAGAAAACTCTAGATATTTTCATAAATATCATAACCTAAGTTTGAGAGCTAATAGGGATATTTTGATGCTTAGAGCTTTTCGACGCCAACCGACGTTCGTTGTTCGTCAACTTTCGACCAAAATTACATATTCAGATTCCTCGAGATAAGAGCTACGTTTTGATAGTTGTTAGGCCTTGTTTGGCTAAGTTTTATAAAAATTCAAACTCTAGAAATTTGGCAAAAACCTATGAAAACTTGCAAGAATCACTTACAAACAGAGATCTGGCGTAGTTTTTGCATTCTAGAACTTCCCTCAAGTTATAGGACTATAGCTCGAGGTATGGATTTCTAACCTATGTTATATAGGAAATTTCCATGTTTTGATTATCAAAGGCGAAATCGTGACCCGGGCAAAATTCATGTGTTAGTTTTGGCCCGTTAATTATAAATGCAATTATATATGAAAAGCATGTCTATTTGTTTACATGAGCATGCTAGGTGATTATGAGGTCAAAGGGGGGACTTTTAGAATTTCATTCAGAGTAAGCTTCTTGATGTTTGAGAATTTAGTAGTGACGGCTATTGTGCATGGTTTAAGGCTTGGACTTGCCAAGGTACTTGGGATGTAACGGTTGTAGGCTTGGACTTGCCATTGGCATCGCATTTTAAGGCTTGGACTTGCCGCTACTGGATGAATGCGTATTTTTTCCCTAGACACTATTTGATGTGGTTGATGATATTGAAGCATGGTTTGTCATATATGCATATGTTAGAAATTGTGCACTTTGCATATAGCTGAGTAATAGAGATTTGCTCCATTACAGGTGATAAGAAGAAAGGAAAGAAGAAGCATGAGGAGTGAGGCCGTGGGAACAACGGGAATCAGCCTCTTGTATATGTTTTGTTTTCATTCCAAGATTGTTATAGAGATGTAAGGAACTAGAACAGTGTTTTGTTTTAATTTGGAACTTCAAAATGGATTTGGAGGCGTTGCAATATGTAACCAGACTTCTTATAGTTAGTTTTGAACGTATCTGAACTCTTGAATTCATGTTTTGAATGTTGAACTTATCAAATTCGAGTTTTGATTGAATGTGAATAGAGTTTTATGTATTGAGCCAAACAAATCTTAACTTATTTCATTTCCACTCTCTTTACAAATTTTAGTAAGGTTAATGGTTATTCTTGTAGGCTTGGTATGATTGAGAAAGATTGGAATTCAAGAATGATTGTAGTGAGTGTGGTTGTTTGATCCTAAGGCAAAATTCTACAGCACTGAAAGGAATTCTTCCAGAGGGTAGTTTGACCCGTCGAAAGGGGTTTTGCATTCTTAATGTTAGCACCCCTTTCTAAAAAATATGTAAATGTTTTAATCGGTTCTTAGGGTACCTTTAGGGCCCCTTTTAATATAAATTCATTCGTTTCGAAATAAAATTACATTTTCAAATTTATACGGATTATACAACTTCGGGTGTATTGTTTTCAAAAGAGTTGGATACTCATTATTACTTTTAAGTTTCTTTTCCGCTGCTATAACCTTTTAATGGATGGGATGAGCCTTGGTCGCGTGCTACGTGTCCTATTCCTCCCATAGCGGGATGCGTTGTGACATTTAATGGTATCATAGCAATAGGTAATAAAACTTTGGGAACGATCGATGTCGAGTGGAGTATTGAGTGATATGGCGTATATTTTAGAATGCATTCACACATAGTAGAGATGCTCGATGCATATGGTATGTTGCTATGCATACATGATCATGTTATTGTCATACCTGCACATTAAGACTGAAATGTTGAGAATCATAAGCGACGATCAAGAGCAATCACCGTATGCTCATATCGATCACTTGTCGGAAATGATCGGAAATATCGGGAACATGGTAAGAGCAATGGCATAGCGTTACCTTCAATGCCTCCTTTTGAGACATCATCAATAGCCATTGTACCTATACAGGAGAATAGGGTGGATGATTACTGTCAGAGCAATTCGCCAGAAAGAAACTGATGGAATTTCATGAGACATCTGACACAACACTAGCAGAGCACTGGGTAATGGACATGGATAGGATTCTTAGATCTATTCCGATGTCCGACACAGAGAAGATTGAGAACGCAAGTGATGTGCTCAAGGGCAAAGCCCAAAATTAGTGGGTTAATGTGTTGGATCAAGGGGCACCGATAACTTGGGAGGGATTTCAGGTAGAGTTCAATCACCGATTCTTTCCAAGGGCAGCGCACAACGTAAAGAAGAGGGAGTTTGATAATCTTAAATAGGGGGATATGACAGTGACATAGTACACTTTGAAGTACAATGCCCTATTAAGATTCGAAAAAGGGTCAGTACCGACGGAAGAGGATCGAGCAAGGATATTTAAGGAAGGATTGAGGGAGAACATTCGCTTGAGAGTGGAAACATATGAACATTCGACTATGGGAGCAGTGCAACGAACAACACTTGTGACAGAAGAGGGAATGGAAAGGTCGAGACAAAACCAGCAAGGTAAACGGGGTAGCCAGGGTGGTGACCGGAACTAGGGTGGATCATACAAGAGGCCTTTCACGAGAGACTCTAGTTCTAATTTTAGTGGAAAAGGGAGACCAGCAAGTAATGTACCAATATGCCCACTCTGTAATTGACCACACTCAGGTCGATGTTTCATGACTAACCCCCAGAATAAGAACCAAGGAGTGGGTAGTGCTAATTCTACACCTGACATGAGAGGCAAGTGTTATGATTGTGGGGTATTTGGGCATCAATCCAACTATTGCTCGAGGAGACGTCCCCAACAAAGAGCTAGTTCTATGGCTTAAACTAGTTCGAAGCCTAAGTAGTCCAGCGACAGGAGCCAAGGGACAGAATAGCATCAAGGAAGATCATTCCAGATGAATCCCAGAGATATGGATGCTACATATACAGTAGTCTCAGGTATGGTGCCTATATGTTCACATCCAGCACGCATACTTGTTGATTCGGGATCTATGCATTCATATGCATCGCATCATTTTATTGAACATTTGAATGTTTGATCGGCACCTGTAGGATATGAATTATCCATTGATGTACCTCTTAGCAAGCCGGTAGCAATGTCTACGATACACAAGAATTATGAGGCCAAACTAGTAGAGAAGTTGATGACCGTAGACCTTATATCACTTGTTGTAAACCATTTCGATGTGATTTTGGGAATGGATTGGTTATCTCTTAACCAAGCCAAGATAGATTGTGAACAGAAAGAAAATAATTTTTGATCACCAGTTCACAAAAACTTTTGCTTTCAAGGGAGTGGGGTTACACTGCCATCGTATTTGATTTTGGCTATCCAAGCGGGTAAGTTGTTGAGAAAGGGATGTCAGGGATTCCTGTGTTCAGTGATTGACACGAAGGCAACCGAGTTAAAAGTAGAAGACATTCTGATACGTCCAAAAATATTCTGCTAATGCCAAACTGCCACGTCAGCGGTGAAGTCCCGGACTATCCGGAATGGGTGCTTGGGGCCTACACTCCCGAGGTCATCAATCGTTACCGCTCGAGATTCTCACATAGCCCGGGCAAGAGGCGTAGCCCAGACCGAACCTTTCAAACAGTTTCCTTACCTGGCCAGAACCCTATTAAGGAAGAGCCTGTAGTTTCCTAAACCAGCTGCAAGACTGCAAGAGGGAATGTGGCAGTTTCCTAAACCGCTTAAGAAACTCTCCCCAAACCATGCAAATCAATTATAATCAGATTAGGCTTCCTAATTTGACTAGCTTACCATGTATGGGTGGACTCTTACACCTATAAAAGAGCCCACCTACCCTGTCTACAGGGATCCGAAGAACTCTCTAGCTAACAAGCTGTTTTGGCTAAAAATTATTTCTGTGACCGGGCGTGCCAGGGGCTTTGTACGAAGACCCAAACGTGTGCCAAAACGATCCCTATCCGTGGTGGAGTACGGATCAAGCGATGTTGGGAAGTAGGGATGACTCTTCCCTTAAGGTACAATCACTCTGATGCGAGTGATTTGGTTGAGTGATGAAACAAATGAAGAATGAGAATAGAAATTCAATCAACACAGTAGCACAGTAACTACCATATGTTGAGATTCAAAGTGAATTAAACAAACCAAAGTACAAATCTCGAAAATGTTATAAAGTAAATGGACAAACAGAGGCTTGCTGACTTAGAAAATAAAAAAAGAAATGAGCACTTTAGATCAAGTACACGGCTTTATTCAAAAGCGCCGGGAATGAATTAACGGCGTTAGTAGGAAGCGCCGGTAATTAACGGCGTTTGCGAAAAGCGCCGGGAATTATTGCCGGCGCTTTTCCGCAAACGCCGTTAATTACCGGCGCTTCTCTAATAAACGTCGTTAATTCCCGGCGCTTCCGCTCTCTAATAAACGTCGTTAATTCCCGGCGCTTCCGCACAAACGCCGCTAATATTAACGGCGTTTGTCCTTAAGCGCCGGGAAATTAACGGCGTTGTCCTGAAGCGCCGGGAAATTTAATTCCCGGCGCTTTAGGACAAACGCCGTTATTTTCCCGGCGCTTCAGGACAAACGCCGTTAATTATTAGCGGCGTTTGTCGCGGAAGCGCCGGGAATTAACGGCGTTTATTAGGAAGCGCCGGTAATTAACGGCGTTTGCGGAAAAACGCCGGCAATTGTTTTAACGGCGTTTGTCTTGAAGCGCCGGGAATTAACGGCGTTTGTCCTGAAGCGCCGGGAATTAACGGCATTTATTCAAAAGCGCCGGGAATTCGTTTGTCCTGAAGCGCCGGGAATTAACGGCCGGCGTTTTTTCGCAAACGCCGTTAATTACCGGCGCTTCCTAGCCGTGTACTTGATCTAAAGTGCTCATTTCTTTTTTTATTTTCTAAGTCAGCAAGCCTCTGTTTGTCCATTTACTTTATAACATTTTCGAGATTTGTACTTTGGTTTGTTTAATTCACTTTGAATCTCAACATATGGTAGTTACTGTGCTACTGTGTTGATTGAATTTCTATTCTCATTCTTCATTTGTTTCATCACTCAACCAAATCACTCGCATCAGAGTGATTGTACCTTAAGGGAAGAGTCATCCCTACTTCCCAACATCGCTTGATCCGTACTCCACCACGGATAGGGATCGTTTTGGCACACGTTTGGGTCTTCGTACAAAGCCCCTGGCACGCCCGGTCACAGAAATAATTTTTAGCCAAAACAATTTGGCACGCCCGGTGGGACCGCCGAGTGATGTTTCGTGAAGCATGGTTACACTTCTACGACGATCAAATTCGTCTGCGAGAGGAGGCAATTGACCAACTTCTAGACGATATTTATCGTTTTGACTATGAGAAATGCGACATTTGCAACGACTTATTGCAATGTATGCGTTTGCAGCCTTGGAATAAAGAGGAACTTAATCGGCGTTTTGATTCTGAGAATCGCCGATTTAATGATAAAATCGGTTATCTTGAAGGTGAGATTGACTGTCTTGAGGCCGATAATCGATATTTCAATAGCGAAATTTTACTTGTTAAAGCGTCAAGTGGAGTTGACGATCCACCTCCCGGGGGGCAAGACAGTTTCATGTCTATGAACGAAAACCAAAGGTTTCGGTGATAAGGCCGAAGGCCGAGAATGAAGCAGGGAAGAAGCCCGCCAAAGTAGTCTTTGAGAAACCTGCGGAAGGGATGTCCCAACACTTGAAGCCGTTATACATCAATGCAAATATCGATGGTGTGCCATACTCAAGGGTGTTAATTGACAATGGAGCAGCTGTAAACATCCTTCCCTCGATCATGCTGCTGAAGCTACAACGGGATGAGAGCGAGTTGATCCCAACTGAGCTCACGGTTTGCGGATTCACTGGCACTCCTGCAAAAACCAAGGGAATTCTTCCAGTAGAGCTCACGGTGGGGAAAAAGACCAAATTAGGGTTTCCCAGGGCACGTGACGGTCATGTGGACTCAGGACGTTATCACTATACCACGTAGGCAGATGAACGAGGACAAGGCCGATGACTCAGGAAGCATCTATATAAGTTACTTACCCTTGTCATTTTCCATTCCATGCTTATTTTCTTGCCTTCATATTTTCTCGAGAAAATATTCTGTCCTTTTCAAATTTCCATGGCGTCCTCCTCTGCTCCCAGTGTTTCCCAAACCGCCGGCGCCACCTCTTCTTCTCCTACTGCTACTGAAACTGCGCCGGTGGTTAAAACTAATGCTACCGCCGTTAAGCGAGCCCTTGAGACTATTCCTGGGCTGATAAATCCTCAGGTATTAACCCCTTCATCTTCTGGTTCAATGGGACTTGGTCCCTCCTTCGATTCTTTTCCTCCATCTTCTTTGGACCCATACTTTCCCTTAATTATAGATGATAACGAATTACTTTATCGTTCTTCTTCCTTTGATTGGGGTTCTCAGTACACCCCTTCCAATCCTTTGAGGAATTGGCCTATTCCTTCTCCTGATTGGATTTCTTGGGTAGACCGATTGGTGGAGGTGAAAAGGGACTTGTGGAAGGCCCTTGACATCTATGATGCCATTATGCTGAGCCGTGAGAAGTTCCTTCTTGACAAACCTCTCTTCTTTTCTTCTTTATTCTTCTGGTCGACTTCGGCCAATGCTTTCTTTTTTCGTTGCGGTCTCATGAGTCCGACAATTCAGGATGTTTGCTTCCTTACCGGTCTTTCCGCTCACGGTGAGGAAGCCACTCCCACCGTAGAAGGAAAAAAGGTGCTCAAAAGAAAGGCCCATGGGGCTGATACCGGCAAAATGAAAAGCAAAGGCCGAGGAATGTTCGGGTAGAATGGTGGGATCGAAGTGGTCAACTGAGCATTTCTCAGGAAAATAAGATTGGAGCCAACATTGAAGGAGCCAGAGGGCTCCTCCCGAGTTTTTAAAATCGGAAAAAATAAGTTCAAGAATACCCCGGTAGAGATGAGAAAGGGCGAGAGGAGCAAGAGCAAGTCTTCGACCCTCGGCCAATGCAAGAGCAATATGAGTATATTCTTGAGTAACGGCGTATGAGGCCGAGCAAAACACAAAGCGGTTCAGCCAGTAGACCAGGAAAGCAATGTGTTCCTGGTCAGAAACATCCCCTTGTCCCATACAGGCTACTATAAAAGGACCAAAGCCAGTAACAACCCTGGAACCCTTGCCCGATGTGGTCCTAGGGTATTCGAATTCGAGATTGGAGGAAAGGGTGGGAGTGGCTTCCTCACCGTGAGCGGAAAGACCGGTAAGGAAGCAAACATCCTGAATTGTCGGACTCATGAGACCGCAACGAAAAAAGAAAGCATTGGCCGAAGTCGACCAGAAGAATAAAGAAGAAAAGAAGAGAGGTTTGTCAAGAAGGAACTTCTCACGGCTCAGCATCTATTCTCATTCTTCATTTGTTTCATCACTCAACCAAATCACTCGCATCAGAGTGATTGTACCTTAAGGGAAGAGTCATCCCTACTTCCCAACATCGCTTGATCCGTACTCCACCACGGATAGGGATCGTTTTGGCACACGTTTGGGTCTTCGTACAAAGCCCCTGGCACGCCCGGTCACAGAAATAATTTTTAGCCAAAACAATTTGGCACGCCCGGTGGGACCGCCGAGTGATGTTTCGTGAAGCATGGTTACACTTCTACGACGATCAAATTCGTCTGCGAGAGGAGGCAATTGACCAACTTCTAGACGATATTTATCGTTTTGACTATGAGAAATGCGACATTTGCAACGACTTATTGCAATGTATGCTGCCTATGATTGGAGGTCGATACAGTAAGACCGAAAATTTGAAATCCATGATATTACAAGTGGGTTCATCGGTCTTCACAAGGCCGATATTATCGATTTGACTTTCTGAAGTATTGCTGATAGCCAACTTTTCAGTCAAAATCGGTCTGTGTGGCTGATAATGACCACAAAAATCGGTCGAGTTGTATACATGGTTCTTCAAAAATTACATGTACATTTCATTTTCAAAGAACCAGGGGGGCAATGTTTACACCCTAAAATATAAAAATATATTTTTAAATTTTGACCGGTTTTTATTTGTGCAAGTGGAAAATTAATCACACACTAGTGGGAAGTTTTACTAGTGGTAGTGGTTAGTGGATGTGGGTAGTTACTTGAAGTGGAGAAGTGGCCAACATGGTGGGAGTTATTTTCAGCATGCACCTCTATAAATACACCAAGACAATCAACATTGAGAAAGGCTACACACGCCCCACGCCCCTGCGGCTTAATGCAGTCCGTCCAACACCACTGCCCACCTGTGTTTTGCCTTGTAATTCCTTCATTGTTTTGTAATTGATGTCCAGGTGTTTGCTTCCAATTCCAGCCGTGTACTTGATCTAAAGTGCCCGAGGTTGGACGGACGGAATATCGGCGAGAACAGCCGAGGCAGGAACGTAGGGATGTCAAGAGGAAGGATTACCCAAAGGAAATTTATCAGAACAGAACTCGATCTCCGCGAATGATTGTTCCGTCATGTCCAGAAGTAAATCGCTGGAAAAGAGTGGAACATCCAAAATTCCCGGAGCAGTCTTATTTTACGAAAACACAAAAGAGAAGAGTACAGCGTTTGAGGCAATCTGCTCGAGAATGGGAGGCCAAGTACCGCATGGAGAAAAAACGAGCAGACAAGGAAATTGGCAAGAAGGAAGATGTGGGATCGAAGGTGCTCCTAAGCCAAAAAGAAAAAGGAAAAGCTCAGATTGAAGGGGAGAGCAACAAACTACGAAGATTGGATGAGCCATCTGTTCCCGAGGTCAACGAATCGGACGTAGAAATGACCGATTTTGATTCAGGATACGAAGACGAGTCAAGGCGACGTATCCAATTCGGTAGCATCCCGAAAGATTTTTCGGTAAACATGGTTTACACTTTACCGATGTCATTCGGAGCGAAATCCAACCAGGAAAATCAAATGGAAGGTGATGTGCATGAGGATCACAAGGGTCCGTCAACACCGATATTCGTTAATCATGAAGTAAAGGCCGAAAAACCAAAGGTTTCGGTGATAAGGCCGAAGGCCGAGAATGAAGCAGGGAAGAAGCCCGCCAAAGTAGTCTTTAGCCGTTTAACCTATCCAAGTCAATACCACAGAAAGCCCGAGGTTGGACGGACGGAATATCGGCGAGAACAGCCGAGGCAGGAACGTAGGGATGTCAAGAGGAAGGATTACCCAAAGGAAATTTATCAGAACAGAACTCGATCTCCGCGAATGATTGTTCCGTCGGTGAAAGCGAGCAATCGACCGTAGAGCATATCGGTCGTTTCTTGCTCCAGAGTGGAGAGGTGAACCACCAAGGAGATTTGCTACTGAAGTTATTCCCTAATTCCTTAACAGGGGTAGCCTTCAGTTGGTATATTAATCTGCCTGCTAACTCCTTCTACACCTGGAATCAAATGGAAGAAGCATTCCATGCCCAGTTTTATCGGACTGAGCCCGAAGTTTCCATGGCCGATTTAACTCGGTTGTATCAACTGCCAAATGAGTCAGCAGAAGCATACATAGCCAGGTTTAAACGAGCTAAACATCGGTGTAAAATTACGTTGCCCGAGGACGAATTCGTCAACATAGCGTTAGGCGGACTTACCTTTGAACTCAGGAAAAAGTTCGAGGGAATGGGATTCCGAGATCTCTTCGAACTCGCAACACGGGCCGCCCGATATGAACGTATGCTCGAGGAAGAGCAAGAAAGGAAAAACTCGTCCAAGGGGACGTATTATAGAGATCCTAACTACGACATACATAATACAGAGTGTGAGATAAACAGTGAGATAGATGTGGCCGAGATTGTGTCAAAACGGCCATATCTATGTCAGCCATTGCCAAAGCCGACCGAGGCGCAATTGTCATCGGTTAAAAAACAACCCTTTGAGGCCGGCAAGCAATATTCATTTAACATTGCTATGGCCGACCAAATTTTCGACTTCATGATGACCGATAGACAGATTCGGTTACCTCATGATGTGAAGCTACCATCGGCAAACGAGTTAAAAGGGAAGGAGTATTGCAAGTGGCACAATTCCTGGCGCCACGCTACTAATAATTGTTTGGTGTTTCGTAATGTTCTGCAGGATATGATCGAAAAGGGCAACCTGAAGTTCGCCGAAAAGGAAAAAGAAATGGTAGTGGATGGCAATCCGTTTCCGGAGGCATTGGGAACAAACATGGTTTCCTCAGATTTCACCCTTCTGCGAAGGACGGGGGAAAAAATGGACAATCGGAGAGCTGAGGTTGCTGAAGCAAGCAGAAAAGCAAGCAATCAGAAACCAAATGCAAGGGTGGCTTCCCAAGTCACGACAGAGGTTCCTAAAGCAGATTCAGCAGTCCCAACATCATTCCAATGGATGATCGATCTAATTGAGAAAGGAATGTGTCCCAAGTGCAAAGCCAGTGTGACTAATCAACCCAAGCCAGTGACTAAAACGGCGTATCGGTCTTGTAGCCCAAGGAGGCCGATTCAGAGCCGTTTAACCTATCCAAGTCAATACCACAGAAAGCCCGAGGTTGGACGGACGGTCAGAGAAGTGGGGCTCAAGTCAGGTAAAGTGTAATCCATCGGGCTAATGATAACCGATATCGGTCTTTTTTCTGTAATGCATGTATAGTGCTGTATTTGCCCAAGTGCACATCTCGATTATCATGGTGGGCCCAAGATCCACCACATGTGCTATGTTGGTGACTGGTGACCCAACATTCAGTCACTACCATAGGATCGAGGCCATCTGGCTACATATCAAATGGGTGCAAGTGTTGGACCCACACTTGAAGGTGATAGAGGTGTTTATGTTGTATCTACAGAGAAGTCAGAAAATGGCTAGTGCTTTAAGACCGATATCGGACTAATATAAGACTGATATGCGATATCGAGCTTTGATTTGAGACCGATAAAAAAGAAAAAAGATAAGACCGAGGTGGGTCTGAACTATTCGGTATAAAATCTTTGGGCTGATTATTTTGGACTCACTTTGCAGTTTGCACTGTATTTTATTAATAGTCCATGAGACCGATATTGGAAAATTCAATCGGTCATACAAAAAGAAAAAAAAGTCGGTCTTCTTTATTGTTTGAAAAAAAAAAAAAAAAAAAAAAATGCTGCCTATGATTGGAGGTCGATACAGTAAGACCGAAAATTTAAAATCCATGATATTACAAGTGGGTTCATCGGTCTTCACAAGGCCGATATTATCGGTTTGACTTTCTGAAGTATTGCTGATAGCCAACTTTTCAGTCAAAATCGGTCTGTGTGGCTGATAATGACCACAAAAATCGGTCGAGTTGTATACATGGTTCTTCAAGGATCTTGATGCCTCGGCTTTCTGCAAATGCCTTAACTTCGTCCCCCGTGAAGACCGACCCTTGATCTGCTGTAATTGTTTCGGGAAGTCCAAATCGGTGAATTATGTGTTCACTAATGAATTTGATCACATATGCTTGATTTACCGACTTTGCTGGTACTGCCTCCACCCATTTGGTAAAGTAATCAGTAGCTACCACAATAAAACAGTGTTGGCCTGATGATGGTGGGTATATTTTACCAATCAGATCCATGGCCCAGCCCCGGAATGGCCACGGTCTAACGATTACCTGCATCTCGGTGGCTGGTACTCGTTGTATTGGCCCGTGCCTTTGGCATGATTGGCATCCTTTGGCGTAGTCAATGCAATCTTTTAGCATGCTTGGCCAATAGTAATTATACCTCCTAAGAAGCCATTTCATTTTCGTACCAGCCTGGTGTGCACCACAGATTCCTTCGTGTACTTCGGCCATCACTTTCATGGCCTCAAGTTTGTCTAAACATCTTAACAAATTTTCATCCTTTACGCTCTTTTTAAACAACTCACCATCCAATAAGACATACTTGACCGATGACAGCTTGGTTTTTCTCTCGGCCACTCTGTTTGGGCATAAGAGGCATTTAATTATTGGATCTCTCCAATCGTGATCATCCGTGATCACCGAGAAAATTTCTGTTGCCATTTCTCGTTGCCTTACTGAAGGCAAGATTCTCCTTTGCACTCTTATCAATTTTTCGCTATCGGTTACCTCCAATTTTGTTCCCGATGCGACTTGTGCTAGATTATCGGCCTCGTCATTATAGGCACGAGCAACGTGTTGGACCCTAACGTCATCAAACTCTCGTAATAATTGCAAGGCGATTGAGTTGAAAGGTAGCAACTCCCAACTCTTACACCTAAACTCACCACTTAATTGGCCAATCACTAAGTTTGAATCGCCGATGATATGGATTGCTGATATATCCATTTCGGCCATGATTTCAAGGCCGATGATCAGTGCTTCGTATTCTGCCTGGTTACTAGAGCATTCAAACTCTAGTTTAAACGAGAAGACGGTTTTCCGTTTTCTTGGTGATATTACAATTATCCCTGCCCCTGCGCCGTCGGCATTTTTGGATCCGTCAAATATTAACGTCCAAGGGGTCAGAGAAATTGTTGATAATAGAGTGGAATCAATTGCCTCATTAAGTTCTGGACCGACATCCAAACAAGGGTGATCGGCCAAAAAATCAGCGAGGGCTTGGCCTTTTACCGATCTTTGTGGGACGAATTGGAATGTGAACTCCATCATTGCTAGAGTCCATTTCCCAATACGTCCACGCATAATTGGTCTTGATAGCATGTACTTAATGACGTTTGTCTGACAAATCAAGTAAACCAACACAGGAAGCATATATACTCTTAATTTTTGTGAAGAAAAATACAAGGCTAGGCATAATTTTTCTATCGGCGTATATTTACGCTCGACAGGAGTTAATACTCTACTCAAATAATAAACAGCCTGTTCTTTTCCCCATTCATTATCCTGTGCCAACATACATGCTATAGACTCTTCGGAGGCCGACAAGTATAACTTAAGTGGCCTTTTTCTTCTTGGAGGCATAATCACTGGTGGTTCAGACAAATATTGTTTGATAGCTTCAAAGGCCTTTTGATGCTGACTTTCCCATTTGAACTCTTCCTCGGCCTTAAGCTTGAGTAACGGCGACCAAACATGTGTTCGTCCCGCACAATTTGAAATGAACCTCCGCAAAAAGTTAATCTGACCGAGCAGCCTTTGTAGTTCCTTCTTGTTCCTTGGCGGCTCAGCCGATTGAATGGATCGGACTTTGTTTTTGTCGATTTCGATCCCTCTCTGGTGTACTAGGAAACCAAGGAAGTTTCCAGCCGATACGCCAAAGGCACACTTTAGAGGATTCATCTTCAACCCATGAGCTCTCATCTTTTCAAATGATCTTCGTAAATCGGCCAAGTGTTTTTCTTGTGTAGCCGATTTTACAACTACATCGTCGATGTAAACCTCCATGATCTTTCCTATCATTTCATGAAATATTGCATTCATGGCTCGCTGGTATGTAGCCCCAGCATTCTTCAATCCGAACGGCATTACTACCCATTCAAATGTCCCAATTGCTCCAGGACATCTGAATGCAGTCTTAGGAACGTCTTCCTCGGCAATGTATATTTGATTGTAACCCGAATGCCCGTCCATAAAAGACAAAATTTTATGTTTGGCCGCAGCATCAATCGACCGACTTTGCAATTTAATATCGGTCACCACAATACATCGGACCTGTATGGACCGATATGAGTACTGCACCTTTGTGAGAATTTTGGGTTCAATTGCCTTGATTGGAGTAGCCACATTATATGATATCATTTTCTAATCGGACAAATGTGACCGATGAAGGAATGCATGTTTCATCAATTTAAATCAGTCCATTCATCTGCAGCGGCGGCAACAATTGTTAAAGAAAAGGTCAGAGAAGTGGGGCTCAAGTCAGGTAAAGTGTAATCCATCGGGCTAATGATAACCGATATCGGTCTTTTTTCTGTAATGCATGTATAGTGCTGTATTTGCCCAAGTGCACATCTCGATTATCATGGTGGGCCCAAGATCCACCACATGTGCTATGTTGGTGACTGGTGACCCAACATTCAGTCACTACCATAGGATCGAGGCCATCTGGCTACATATCAAATGGGTGCAAGTGTTGGACCCACACTTGAAGGTGATAGAGGTGTTTATGTTGTATCTACAGGCCGAGAATGAAGCAGGGAAGAAGCCCGCCAAAGTAGTCTTTGAGAAACCTGCGGAAGGGATGTCCCAACACTTGAAGCCGTTATACATCAATGCAAATATCGATGGTGTGCCATACTCAAGGGTGTTAATTGACAATGGAGCAGCTGTAAACATCCTTCCCTCGATCATGCTGCTGAAGCTACAACGGGATGAGAGCGAGTTGATCCCAACTGAGCTCACGGTTTGCGGATTCACTGGCACTCCTGCAAAAACCAAGGGAATTCTTCCAGTAGAGCTCACGGTGGGGAAAAAGACCACCATGACGGCCTTCTTCGTGGTAGATTCGGGGGCATCATATAACGCTCTGCTGGGAAGAGATTGGATTCACACGAGTTGGTGTATCCCTTCTACTTTGCACCAGTTTCTGATATTCTGGAATGGAGATGAGGTCGAGGTCGTGTGGGCCGACCACAAGCCTTTTGTCGCAAGAGTACATTGCTCTGAAGCTGTTCTATACGAGGACGATATCGGTCCCGTAAAATTTATCGGGACGGACAAGAATGGAAGGCCCAAATCGGCCACCATGGTGAGGGAGCAGAAGAACCAGTTAATACAGGTATACAGACAACTTGACCGGCCATCCATTGTGATTACGCCGGTTGATAACGACGAGGAATATACCTTCAATGGACCAGAACCAATTATTACTGAAGCATAGAAGGGCACAGGCCGTACAGGCCAGTGTGGCTAGGATGCAGGCATTTTTGGCGGACAAGCAGGCATTAGCATCATCGGCTAGTATGGCCGAAGTCATCGACGAGTGTCAGGAAGAAATACTTGACGATTATGCGAGTGATTTGGTTGAGTGATGAAACAAATGAAGAATGAGAATAGAAATTCAATCAACACAGTAGCACAGTAACTACCATATGTTGAGATTCAAAGTGAATTAAACAAACCAAAGTACAAATCTCGAAAATGTTATAAAGTAAATGGACAAACAGAGGCTTGCTGACTTAGAAAATAAAAAAAGAAATGAGCACTTTAGATCAAGTACACGGCTGGAATTGGAAGCAAACACCTGGACATCAATTACAAAACAATGAAGGAATTACAAGGCAAAACACAGGTGGGCAGTGGTGTTGGACGGACTGCATTAAGCCGCAGGGGCGTGGGGCGTGTGTAGCCTTTCTCAATGTTGATTGTCTTGGTGTATTTATAGAGGTGCATGCTGAAAATAACTCCCACCATGTTGGCCACTTCTCCACTTCAAGTAACTACCCACATCCACTAACCACTACCACTAGTAAAACTTCCCACTAGTGTGTGATTAATTTTCCACTTGCACAAATAAAAACCGGTCAAAATTTAAAAATATATTTTTATATTTTAGGGTGTAAACACAAGCATAGAATACAGAATTCACCATTGTACGCATATACCCGGCCAGTATTACTGGTAGTACCTCCCCTCTTTGTTGGCTCACCAGGCCCGCCGGTGATCTACTAGTAAACGCGCACAGACGCAATCGTGGACGTAGGTCACCTTGTTAACGGGGCCGAACCACATATAACTTGCTTGTTTCTTTTCTCTCTTTAAATCCACCAATTTTTGGCATCATCACATTCCAATAGTGCGAGAGTATTCGGATGTATTCCCAGATGACTTGCCAGATGTCCTTATTAAGAGAGAGATTGAGTTCCCCGTTGAATTAATGCTGGACTCACGACCTATATCAAAAGCACCATATAAGAATTGAAAGTTTAACTACAAGAGCTACCTAACAAAGGTTTTATTTGACAAAGCATATCACCGTGGGGAGCTCTAGTGTTATTTGTGAAGAAAAAGGATGGTTCAATGTGTATGTGTGTTGACTATCGAGAACTGAACAAGTTGACAATCAAGAACAAGTATCCGTTGCCAAGGATTGACAACCTATTTGATCAACTTTGCGGAGCACAAGTGTTTTTCAAGATAGATCTTAGATCGGGCTACCATTAGTTGAAAGTAAAGGTTGAAGATGTTTAGAAGACAACTTTTAGGACACGAGTTCCTAGTCCTACCATTTCAAGTTACCAATGCACCAACAGCGTTCATAGATCTTATAAACCGAGTCTTCAAGGACTACTTAGATGACTTTGTGATAATGTTCATCGACGATATTCTTATCTATTCACCGAGTGAGGTAGAACATGGGAAACACTTGAGACTTATACTTCAGAGACTGCGAGAGATACAACTGTTTATGAAATTAAAGAAATATGAGTTTTGGTTACCTAGCATTGCTTTTCTTGGTCACGTGA
This sequence comes from Hydrangea macrophylla, assembly GCA_033977485.1. Classification (NCBI taxonomy): domain Eukaryota; kingdom Viridiplantae; phylum Streptophyta; class Magnoliopsida; order Cornales; family Hydrangeaceae; genus Hydrangea; species Hydrangea macrophylla. The sequence continues at coordinate 1,785,737 of CM066998.1, read as the reverse complement.
TTGACAAGAATAGTGTTTCAGTTGATCCTTACAAGGTGGAAGCTGTATCTAATTGGAAGAGGCTAACATTAGTATTAGAAATCCAAAGTTTTGTAGGATTAACTGGATATTATCGCAGTTTCATTGGGAACTTATCAAGGTTTTCATTGCCTATGGCAAAGTTGATGAGGAAGGGTACTATTTTTTAGTGGAGTTCAGAATGTGACGACAATTTTCAAGAGTTGAAGTCGTATTTGACGAGAGCACCTATCTTTACGATACCATTCGGAATCGAAGGATTTGTGATTTTTATGATATATAGTGATGCTTCGCATCGTGGTTTAGGGTGTGTACTTATGCAAAGTGGCAAGGTGATCGACTACGCTTCAAGACAATTGAAACTACACGAGATAAATTATCTGACTCACGACCTTGAATTGGCCGTGGTGATTTATGCTTTGAAGATTTAGAGGCACTACTTGTACGGTGAAAAGTGTGAGATTTTCACGAACCAGAAGAGCGTAAAATACCTATTCACACAACGAGGTTTGACCATGAGATAGAGGAGATGGTCAGAGAAATGGAACGTTTTGAGTTAGATGTAATTCGAGATTTTCACGAACCACAAGAGCGTAAAATACCTATTCACACAACGAGGTTTGACCATGAGATAGAGGAGATGGTCAGAGAAATGGAACGTTTTGAGTTAGATGTAATTCTAGAAACGAATGGTGGTTTGATGATGGCAATCATAGCTCATCCAAACATCATGGATGAGATCAAGGCGGGATAGTTCAACGATTATTATTTGTGCAAAATGAGAGGAGATGCCTTTAGAAAAGCGACCCAGATTTACCTTAGTGGAAGGAGTGTTGATGCTTGGGAATCGACTGTGTGTACCGAATTTGAAAGAGTTGAAAGATCGGATTCTAGAGGAGGCATATAGTACCAAATATTTAGTGCATCCGGGGAGTAACAAGATGTATCAGAACTTGCCCGAGAACTTTTGGTAGAGAGGCATGAAGCCGGAAGTTGCCAAGTAGAGAGACAAGTACTCGCAGGACTACTACAGCCATTGCCTATATCAGAGTGAAAATGGTACGAAATTACGATGGATTTTGTTTTTGAATTTCCACGATCACCTAACAAGAATGACAAGATTTGGGTTATAGTTGACAAATTGACAAAATCAACTCATTGTCTACCGATTAAGACGACTAAGCCTTTAAGGCTAGCAGAGTTGTATGTGACAGAGATTGTGAGACTACACGGAGTTCCAACAGTGATTATATCGGATTGTGATAATAGCTTTACATCAAGGTTTTGGGGAAGTTTGCTAAATGCTATGGGTAACAAGTTGAGTTTCAGTACCGCCTTTCATCCTCAGACCGACGGACAGTCAGAACGGATGATTCAGACACTGGAGGATATACTTAGGTTGTGTGTTCTAGATTTTGGGAGTGACTGGGAGAAGCACTTACCATTAATTGAATTTGCTTACAACGGGTTTCAATCAAGTATCGGAATGGCACCATATGAAGTATTGTATGGACGTAAGTGTCTTTCATCAGTTTGTTGGACCGAGGTTGCGGAAAGAAGGTTGTTAGGACCTGAGATAGTGCAATTGACTACTGAGAAGGTGAAGCTAATCCAGGAGTGATTTAATAGTGTAGGATCACAAATGCTGCGTGCACCGGTAGCACTTTAGTGCACAGGACCGCAAATGCTGTGCACACATGCAGCACATGTTGCGAGCTCAGGTAGTATATGTTGCACGCACAGGCAGTACATAAGGAAACACATGATGCGTGCACAAGTAACATTAGCAGGGCACATGGCTGCACATGCTACGCACACAGGCAGTATAATGCTGTACAGGTAGTGCACTAGGAAGCATAGGCTGCATACATAGGCAGTATCAGCAGCGCATGGGGCTGCACTGGCAGCACAATGCCATACACTAGGAAGGATATGCTATACGAACAAGCAGCATATGGTCACACAAGTAGCACACAAGGCCGCACATGCTACATGCACAGGTAGCAATTGCAGCGCAAGGGGCCGCACATGCTGCACGCACAGGCAACATAATGTCATGCACAAACAGCGCACTAGGAAGCATATGCTGTGCACACAGGTATCACATGGTCGCATAAGGCCATACATGCTGCACTCATAGGCAACACTAGTAGCGTAAGGGGCTGTATATGCTATGTGCACAAGTAGCGCTAGCAGAGCAAGGAACCGTACATATTGCATACATAGATAGCACTTGCACACACAGGTAGTGCAAAAGACCCAACATGCTGCGTGCACAGGCAGCACATGGTTGCATAGGTAGCGCTCAAGTAACACATGGCCGTGTATATAGGCAGCCCACACGAGTGCTGGCCACGCTTGTAATTATGCATGCACTGCCCTGAAATGCATGTTATATCATATCTTGGATACATAGCAGAAGCACTGTTGTCATGCATTGGGGTGCTCTCATTACCCATCATACAGTTTCGGAAGCTTGCAATGGCCATGAGTTTACAACAAGTGTACAAATATTGTTGGTTGGTCTTGGGCAGCTGTACGTAATGGCGTGTGAGTAGTGTTTTGGTTGTTGTAGATGGCTCTTCCCTGCCCTTATAGCGAAGCCATTCTCTTGTTTCCCTCTTTTCGGATAAAAAAATAAATATATGGTATCCCTATTATTATTCCTCGAGAATGGCCAATATCTCCTACTACCATTCTAAAGAATGTTCATTTTACATATATAGGGGGTAGGATGGAGCTTGAGATGCTTCGTGCTGGCTGTCCCGCTCAACCAAGTCATGAAGCATGGTTCTCTTATGTAGGGAGGGGATCAAATTGGGAACCAAATGACTAGAAAAAAGGTCCTCAATATGGAAAGCAAAAGTCCCTCTGGTATGGAAATCAAAAGTCCCTCAGTGGCAAAAGCCCCTCGGTAGTAGAGCAAAAATATCACCCACTGCTTGTGGCAAATGTCCCTCGAAAGACCAAAAAAAATATCACCAAATGCTCATGGAAAACGTCCCTTGATGTATAACGAATGTCCCTAGAGGTAGTAGCAAATAAGCCACGGGTAAATAGTGATATAGGTTAATGCTGGAATCAAAGGTCCCTTGGCGTATGGAAATTTCAGTCGGAAAGAAAGCGATTGGAACATGATGTGGGAAGAGAGGGTCCAAGTGTGCAATTACGTGGGCATTTTGATAGCCGTTCCTTGCCATTTGTGCCCATTTTTTTTACTAGTGCAGGGATGTACCATTGGGATTCTTATGTGGCCCTTGTGAGTTGCCTTTTCAGTAGAGACTGGCATTTTGGTCGGAGGATGATTTTACGCTTGAACCCAAAGTTGGCATCTTTCATGGTGTATGAAATGAATATCGACAATCAACTATTAAGGATTTGCGTAGTATTTTGACGATCGAAGCCGGGATTAAAAGGGGGTGTCATTCATGGGGGTTGCATGGGAGTCTTGACTACCACTCTTTGCTTTTTGCTCGCATTTCATTTTTAACCGATGCAATGATGTTACCATTGTGATTCTTATGTGGCCCTTGTGAGTTGCCTTTTGAGTAGAGACTCGCATTTGGTCGAACGATGATTTTGTGCTTGAACCCAAAGTTGACATCCTTCATGGTGTATGAAGCGAATATTAACAACCAACTAGTAAGGAGTAACGCAATATTTTGACGATCAAAGCCAGGATTGAAAGGGGGTGTCCATCATGGGGGTTGCATGGGCGTCTTGACGACCATTTTTTGCCTTTTGCGCACATTTCATTGACAACCACCTCTTTTTGTAACCCTCCCCTCCGTAGAATGTCCCTTTTGGCAATCCTTTCATTAACAACCTTTTTTAGCGAACCTACCTCCCACTTGGTGCTATTGTTTTTTATTTACCCTTTTCATGCACGGTAACCCATACAAGTGCCCTTCTCATCCCACATGGTGTTCCATTTGCTTATGGTGTTCGATTTGTAGTTGGTATTCAATTAGTTGCCATTGTTTATTTTTCCTTTTCATAAACGATAACCCTATACAAGTTCCCTTCTCATCCCACATGGTGTTCCATTTTGCTTATGGTGTTGGATTTACTGTTGGTATTCGATTAGCAGCAGACAGATTATTTCATGCCTAGTGGTGCTGTCTCGGCTTTGGTAGATGACTTTGATGGTTCCTCGGCCTATGGGCATTGTGGACTTGCAATTTTATTTGGTGGAGTTGTGCAGTTGTACGCGATGGTGTGTGAGTGGTGTTTGGTTTGCATAGGTTAGTTGGATCCCTACTAGTGCAGCGAACATCTCCTATTCATTCCTCTTCGCGGTTGCTTTCAAAGCATTTTCATTAGCTTTGGTCGGGATTTGGTTCCCGTGTTTTGTGCCGATTCTAATGGAATTTGTCCCTTAAATATTTGGATATATAGGGGGGTTGGTTGTCAGGAATGTTGGCTAGGCACCCGCAAGGCATGGTATACTGGTTGCACCATCGTGGCACGGTGATGGCACACAATGGCAAGGGAATGTTGGCTGGGCATCAGAAAGGCATGGCATGCTGGTGGCACCATCGTGGTACGGTGATGGCACGCAATGGCAAGGGAATGTTGGTAGGGCACTAGCAAGGTATGGCATGCTGGTGGCACCATCGTGGCATGTGATGGCACGCAATGGCTAGGGAATGTTGGTTGGGCACCAGCAAGGCAAGGCAAGGCACGCTTATGGCACCATCATGGCACGTTTATTGCACGCCATGGCACGGGCAGCACAGGGACGCACATGCCGATGGGTCGCACATATATATATATATATACGCGCGCGAAAGAAAGAAAGAAAGAAAGAAAGAAAAGAAAAGAATATTAAACGAGAAAAGGCATGGCATGCTGATGGATTTATACCAAATGGAAGCATCGTTGCCACAAAAGTGTTCTGTTTTGCCATCATAAGGTTTTGGATGCTTATGGCGAACAAGTATATATGACATAAGAGTATTGGAAGCATTGTTAGTATATATGCTTTATGGAGAAAAAGTATATATGACATAAGGTTTTGCCACACAGGTGTTCTGTTTTGCCACCAAATGCAGATGCTAGTATATATGCTACCTAGCACACGGACATAAGAATAATGGAAGCATTGTTGCCGCACACAGTGTCTTAGAATGGCTATTTTCCATTATTAATTAGTAAAAAAATAACTAAATAATCCAAATGATCGATTTTTTTTTTTGTAAGTCTCATTATTATGACACTTCTAATATCTAATCACGTTTTGTTAAGATGAGACATCCTAGTATTTTTTACATTTTTTTATTTATTATTAAATAAATAATTATTTAAATAGTTAAAAAATAAATATATAGATATATTTTTTTTTAAATGCCACTTCCCGTTTACTTATCATGTTCGGGCCATTTTATGTAAAATAAACTTGACTGTTTTTAACAACTAGAATTATTGCTCCTCGAACACCTCAATATCTCCTCCTGCCACTCTGAAAAATGTTCATTTTGCATATATAGGGGGGATAGTTGCAAGGATTGCTGGCTGGGCACCAGCACGACCGTGCACACTGGGCACTTGCAACGACAACATGCGAGAATGTGCACGTGCTTGGCTCGCCACCAACACGCAACGTGATGGGCCGAAGACCCCCACCATTTGCCTATGCTGCAAGGGCTCGGCAACCGCACGTGTTGCGTGCACAGGCCACACATGTTGTGTGCACAGGCAGCAGAGGGTAGCACAAGCTGCGCACACAAGTAGTACAGGGCCATACATGTTGCGTGCACGGGCAGCGCACATGCATGCTGCGCGAACAGGCAGCACAAATGGCAGCGCATGCTGTGCACACAGGCAGCGCATATGGCAGCACACAAGCTGTGCCCACAGGCAGTACATGGCCGCACAAGCAGCGTAAAAGGAAGCACATGCTGCACGCACAAGAAGCGCACTATGAAGCACATGCTGTACGTACAGGCTGCACATGCTGCGCACAGGGCGACATATGCTGTAGACACAGGCAACATAGGGTATCATAGGCAGCACAGGGCCGCACATGCTGCGTGCATAGGCAGCACACATGGTAGCACACATGGAAACATATGATGCATGCACAGGCGTAGCACATGCAACACACATGGCAACACATGTTGTGTGCACAAGCAGCGCACATGGCAACACACAAGCTACGCGTACATGCTACGTGCATAGGCAGACCATGGTCGCACATGCAGACCGTGGTAGCACATGCTATGTGCACTAGCAGCACATGGCCATAAATGCTGCGTGCACAGTCAGCACATATATAGCACACATTTTGTGTGCACATGCTGTGCGCATAAGTAGCCCCTCCATCGTCCGCCTACCACCTAACATTTTTTAGAACATTGGTTTTATCCAAGTCTTGAAGTTCTAGTACCCTTGCGTTCCACTTTCTTTGTGAACTTAGAGAAGAAAAAGTAAAAGCGAATGAAAAGCGTCAAAGAAAAACAATTGGCTGATGCCATTTCCACTCCTTCATTGAACTAAGTCACTCCATTGTACCACTCTTAAAGCATATGGTACCATGCATGTCACATTGCATAAATGGTACCACATGCTCTGAGAGTGGTACCATGGAATGTCTGAGTTCAATGATGGAGTGGCAAATAACAATTCCCAAACAATTTCTCCAGTTTTATTAAGAGTTTTGTCTAGTGTTTTCCTTTCTTCTTAAATGATATTAGAAATGTTTAAAATACTATAGGACCTTACAAAGGGAACAAAAGGGTCTCAGAATGCTAAAATTTTTAATTTATTTTTACCTTACTATCTTTTTCTTTTACATTTTGTTTTACTCATTGTTTTCTCTTTTTTTTCTTCACTAAATCCTTGAACACGACATAGCCTTATGTGAAACCCATGTTAATTTTTCTTGTAACACGAGGAATGAAAGCTAAGAGTATCTCCAACGAAGGAGCAACCCCTCTCAAACAGTAAAGTTGTTGCCGTAACAAGGAACTCTGATGCAAATTTGTTTTTTTCCTTTTTTTTTAAAGAAACTAAAATTTCTCAACCCAGCACACCAATCTGAAGCAAACATTGAAGATCCATAAATGAAAATTTCGTAGAAGGCTTAAAGACATATTAGTACCCTTTAGTTTGGCCAAAGTTTCATTTTTGCCCCTCTAGTTTCAATTTAAACACTTTGGACCTTGTAGCTTAGAATTGGTTTCTATGTAGGCTTTGCCTTTAACTCCATTAGTGAAACTTGACAGCGGACTCATGTGCCTTGAAAACTCCAGGGCCCAAAGTGAAACTTCTCCAAAACTCTAGGGCCCAAAGTGAAACTTTGCCTAAACTCCAGGGCCCAAAGTGAAACATGTCTGTCTTCTACTATTAACGGATTTAGGGTTAGAACCCACATTGCACAAAATTTGAAACTACATGGCTCAAAGTGTTTAAATTGAAACTAGAGGGCCCAAAATGAAACTTCGACCAAACTAGAGGGTACTAAAATGTCTTTAAGCTTTTCGTAAAATCAATACCTATTTGAAGAATCAGAATGGAAAATTGAAACTCCAATATGAGTTTCAACTAAAAATTTGAAGACAAAATGATTTGGTTTGGGACAGCCAACAAAGAATGCAAAAAAAAAAATAATACTAATAAAAAAAATAAATAAACGTCTAACTGGACAATCACCAAAATTGTCGCAGCTGCAACCAGGGGTAGATGCAAGAATTTTGGTCAAGGGGTCTAATGTAAAATTAAATATGTCATGACCCATCCCAATACGCGTGGAAATAGGACGCGTGGCATGCCATCAAGGCTTATCCAGTTCCATTAAAGTAAAATTAGCAGCGGAATACATAAGTAAAATCCTTTAAAATCAGAGTTATAAAAAGTTTTGTGCATAGAAAACACTTGTAAGAAAATTCTCTTTGAAAAAAAACAGTGATCCAGTAAACTGATACAGGATCTAGTCGACTGAAAATGCAGAGATACCGAGAGCCAATAATTTCTCCAGGTCGTCCAGTCGACTGCTACTTGGGTCCAGTCGACTGGGACCTCAAATTACCAGTCGACTGACCCTATTCAGTCGACTGTGTTCTTCGTAGAATAAAAAATTCACTTTTTCATCAGTTGTCTAGTCGACTGTGTCGGGGACTCAGTCAACTGATTTTCCACTATTCACTTTCAATGTTTAAAACAACACAGGATCTAGTCGACTGATTAAGGTCCAATCGACTTATCCTCTGCTGGGCAGCCCTGTTGTGTGTTAACACAACCCATGCTTCTCCAAACCAAAAACAACCACAACCATAACTGAATTGCAACATTTCAAACATAACTACAAGTGTTCGAATACAAAATATAGTACCACCAACTAACACCTAAGGTTCTAGCACAACATTTTACAAACTCCCACATTCTTATACAAGTTTAGGAAAAGGAACAAAACTATAAACAAGTGATTCCCCGGCATTCCACGGCCTCACTCCACACACTTCTTCTTGCCTTTCTTCTTTTCACCTGCATTGGAGTAAATCTCCACTGCTCAGCTATATGTTGGGTGTACAAATTCTAACATATGCCTATACGACAAAACATGAATTAAATATCATAATCACAACAAATAGTCTCTAGGTAGAAAAATACGCATTCATCTGGTAGCGGCAAGTCCAAGCCTTAAACTGTGATGTCAATGGCTAGTCCAAGCCTACAACCATTACATACCCAAATGCCCTGGCAAGTCCAAGCCTTAAACCATGCACAATAGCCGTCGCTACTAAATTCTCAAACATCAAAAAGCTTACCCCTGCATGAATTTGTATAAATCCCCCCCTTTGACCCACATAGACAACTCAACGTGCTCGCATATATTTAGACATGCTATTCACTTTTAAGCACGTGCATAATTAACGGGCCTACAATTAACACATGAATTTTGCCTGGATCACAATTTCGTCGCCGAAATCTAAAACATGTATTTCTATATATAACACAAGTTAGAACTTCATACCTCGTGCGATTTCCCCGAAACTTTGAAGGATCGACTAAAGGGCCAATTAATCGTTGGATCTCGAATTATACGCAATTCCTACGAGTTTTATTTGATTTTCCGTAAATTCTAGAAATTAGATTTTTCATGAAACTTAGCCAAACACGTCCTAAGAGATATCAAAATGTAGATCTTATCTCCACGAGTTCAAATCTAAAATTTGGTGAAAATCTAACGGACCAACGGTCGTCGATCGGCGTCGCAAAGGCCGTAGTAACAAAATCTCCTTTCTCTCTCTCTCTCTCTCTCAAGATATTTATATAATTATGTGAAATAATGAATTTCACCCCTCCTATATTTATAGACAAACTCTTTGGAAATCGCATTTACTTCCCCGCGAGTTTCTCAAACACTTTAACTCCTGAAACTTCTCACACATCCATTTTATGCCTTTACGAGTGAAAATTATAAATTTCAAAAGTTTTCGACTAAGTCCTGTTTGGTCCAAAATTAACGTCCGAAAAATAAATTTTATAGAATCTCTTCACAACCTACCTTTTATATATAACGTGTCACTCATGTTCTCACCACAATTCTCAAAATGATATATAATAATATCAAATTACTAGGATTTTTTTTACACAGGTAATTTACTATTCATCAAATACCAGATATTGCCAAATAACATTTAGATCACATAAATATCATTTAACTGTGCTAAACAATATGAACTACCATGTTCCCGTGTCTTCACTGACACCTCACCGTTGACTCACAGTCAACTCCATTCCTCATTATCAACTAACATTGATAATTTCACAAAGATCCAAACATGCATGCTAAAACTATGAAATTTTGGAATAGGTGTGACCACTCTCCCCTCCAAAAGGAAGTTTGTCCCCAAACTTATACCTCATATACCAAACAGGTGCGGATACTCATTCCTCATTTCTTCCTATTTTTTCCACGTAGCCTCTTCAACCGTGTGACTCCGCCATAGTACTTTTGCCATCGGGATTGTCTTGGTTCTTAGCACTTGTTCTTTTCAATCCAAGATCTCTACTGGATGCTCTATGTAAGTTAAATCCTCTTGGATTTGTAACGGTTCAGGTGCTATGATATTACTCGTATCTGTCATGCACCGTCTCAACATCGACATGTGAAATACATTGTGCATATGTTCCAACTCTGATGATAAAGCTAGTCGGTTCGCCACAGGTCCTACTCTCTCTAGGATCTCAAAAGGTCCTACGAATCTTGGGTTAAGCTTTTCCCTCTTTCCAAATTGTACGATACCTTTCGAAGGTGATACTCTCAAATAAACAAAGTCCCCTACCTCAAAGGTCATTGGTCATCGCTTAGAGTCTGTATAACTCTTATAACGACTCTGAGCTACTTTAAGTCGCTCTTGGAACAGCTTTACCTTCTCACTAGTCACATGTATTAACTCAGGTCCTAACAACTTTCTTTTCCTAACCTCTGTCCAAAAAATCGGTGATCGATACTTACGTCCATACAAAGCTTCATAAGGTGCCATCCTAATACTTGACTGAAACCTGTTATTGTACGTAAACTGATTAACGGTAAATGCTTATCCCAATCGCTTCTAAAGTCTAGAGCACACAGTCTAACCATGTCTTCTACTGTCTAAATCATTTGCTCTGATTGTCCATCGGTCTGAGGATGAAATGTGGTACTGAAGCTTAACTTCGTACCCATAGCCTTTCGTAAACTCCCCCAGAACCTCGATGTAAAACTACTGTCGTGATCTGATACAATCATAGCTGGAACCCCATGTAGTTTTACAATCTCTTTCATATATATCAGCTAATCTCGAAGGCTTAGTCATCTTGATCGGTAGAAAACGAGCTGACTTTGTCAATCAGTCAACTATAACCCAAATCTTATCGTTCTTGTTTGGCGATCGCGGAAATTTGAATACAAAATCCATCGTGATCTCATCCCATTTACATTTTGACACAGGCAATGGTTGTAGCAGTCCCGCGGGTACTTGTCTTTCGGCTTTCACTTGCTGACATGCCAAACATTCAGAAGCATACTTGGAAACTTCACGTTTCATGCCTTTCCACCAAAAGTTTTCTCTCAAATTTCAATACATCTTGTTACTTCCCGGGTGTACTGAATATCTGGTGCTATGTGCTTCTTTCGAAACTCTCTCTTTCAAGTCTTTCACATTTGGTACATATAACCGATCTCCAAGCTTTAGGGTTCCTTGTTCTAACATAAAACCAGGGCGTTTTCCCAAAGATGTCTCTTATCTTATTTTGCATAGATAAACATCATTAAATCGTTCCCTCTTGATCTCGTCAATAATATCTGAGTGTGCTATGATCACCATCATTAATCCACCACTAGTCTCTGGAATTACATCCAAATCCAAACGTTCCATCTCCTTTACCAATTCTCTTTGTTGGGTTAGCTCGTCGGCTAAGTTCCTTAGCGTCTTTCAACTTAATGCATCGGCTACTATGTTAGCCTTTCCTGGATGATACTCTATTGAAAGGTCATAATCCTTCATCAATTCCAACCATCTTATCTGCCTCATGTTCAGATCTCTCTACGTGAACAAGTACTTCAAACTCTTGTGATCCATGAAAATCTCACACTTCTCCTCGTATAAGTAATGTCTCCAAATCTTTAATGCATAGATTACGGTGGCCAATTCTAGATCGTGAGTCGGTAATTAACCTCATGTATTTTCAACTATCTCAAAGCATAGGCAATCACTTTACCTCCCTGTATAAGCACACATCCCAATCCTTGATGCGAGGCATCACTATAGATCACAAATCCCTCAGTTCCGGATGGTATTGTCAGAATAGGTGCTCTCATTAGTCGTGCCTTCAACTCTTGAAAACTGTCTTCTGAACTCCATTCAAAATTAATACCCTTCCTCATTAATTTCATCATTGGTAATGAAATCGTTCAGAAATTCTCTATGAAACGGCGGCAGTATCCAGCTAATCCCAAGAATCTACAAATTTCTGATACTGAAGTCGATCTCTGCCAATTAGATACTGCTTCTACCTTGTGAGGATTAATTGAAACTCCATTCTTGTCAATCATGTGACCAAGAAAAGTAATGCTAGGTAGCTAGAATTCACACTTCTTAAATTTCCCGAATAGTTTCTTTTCTCGCAGTTTCTGAAGTATTAATCTCAAAGGATTCTCATGTCCTATCTCACTCGGCGAATAGATAAGTATATCGTCGATGAACACTATCATAAAATCATCCAAGTAGTCCTTGAATATGCGGTTCATAAGATCCATGAATGCAGCGGGTGCATTGGTAACTCCAAATGGCATGACTAGGAATTCGTAGTGTCCATAGCGCGTTTTGAAAGCTATTTTCTCAACGTCTTCGGCCTTTACCTTCAACTGGTGATAGCCCACTCTTAAGTCTATCTTTGAAAACACTTACGCCCCACGAAGTTGATCAAATGAGTCATCAATTCTAGGTAATGGATACTTGTTCTTGAGTGTTAACTTGTTCAACTCTCGGTAGTCAACACACATTCTCATTGAGCCGTCGTTCTTCTTCACAAACAACACTGGAGCTCCCCACGGTGATATGCTAGGTCTGATGAAACCTTTGTCGAGTAACTCTTGTAGTTGAACCTTCAAGTCTTTTAACTCTATCGGTGCCATTCTATATGGTGCCTTTGATACGGGTCTTGCGTCTGACGCTAACTCAATGGTGAATTCAATCTCCCTCTGTATCAAAACATCTGGTAATTCATCAGGGAATACATCTAGGTACTCTCGTAATATCGGAATGTCTTCTACTCTTATTTCGGTTGATGAGACAATAGTCACTGAACATAGAAATCCTTGGCATCCCTTTCTCAGCAACTTACCCGCTTGGATAGCTAAAATCAAGTACGATGGCGGTGTAACCCCATATACCGGTGATAAAAAATTAACTTCTTTTCGTTCATAGTCTATATTGGTTTGGTTAAGAGCTAACCAATCCATTCCTAGTATCACATCGAAATGGTTCATAACAATCGGTATAAGGTCCACAATCATCAACTTCTCACTTAGTTTGATCTCACAATTCTTATATATCTAGACGTTACTATCAGTTTACTCAGGGGTACAGCAACAGATAATTCATATCCTAACAGTGTCAATTTAATATTCAGATGTTCAACAAAAGCATGCGATACAAATGAATGCATAGATCCTGAGTGAACAAGTATGCGTGCTAAGTGCGAACATACAAGCACCATACCTGAGATCAGTGTCTCTGAAGCAGCCATATCTCCCGAGTTCATCTGATATGCTCTCCCTTGATGTTGTTCTGTCCTTTGGGCCCCCATCATTGGTCTGTTTAGGCTTCGAGCCACTAGAAGCCATAGAACTAGCTCCCTGCTGAGAATCCTTCCTCGGACAATCCTTAGCTTGATGTCCAAATACTCCATAATCATAACACTTACCCCTTATGTCAGGAGTTAAATTAGCACTACCCCCTCCTTGGTTTCTGTTCTGGGGTTTTGTCATGAAACATCGGCTTGAGTGTGGTCAGTTATAAAGTGAACACAACGGTATGTTACTTGGTGTCCTCCTGAAATCACTGAAACTGGAACCAGAGCCTCGTGCAAATGGTTTCCTAAACGATCCGCCCTGGTTCCTATCACTACTCTCATTACCCCATTTACCCTGCTAATTCTGCCTTTACCTTTCCATTCCACTCTCGGCCATAAGTGCCGTTTGTTGCGCTGCCGCCATGATCGAATGCTCGTAAGTTTCTACTCTCAAGCGGATGTTGTCCCTTGGGCCTTCTTCAAATTTCCTCACCCTATCTTCCTCCTTGTTGGGTTTATGCCCTCAATGTTGGGTTTGTGCCCTCAAACCATTTCTTTATGTATGAGACATTAGCGTTATAATATATGGATATCAGCTTTACATTTCATTGTGTATGTTTCTTTCATGAGATGATTGTTTTATCCTTAAGTATCATAGTAAGAAATTCGTGTGTGTATGAGATACACACAAGTGAGATACGAATTACTATTCTTTGATACTTAGAATATGTCACAGTGGATGATGAGACTGGATACCTCATCAGGTCTACACTGTAGCATAATTAACTACCATTGGATGGAGTGATTAATCTCAATCACTAGAGTGTAGCTCTTAGTTGATATGCTAGTGCTTATAGTGCATTGACGGACCTGAGCTTTCCTATTGACGCCTAAGGCTGTCAACAGTCAATAGGAACTCATAACTTGTATAAGGTACGTGTTCTCAATCTTGAGATGATTATGAACACAGACTATGGATATGGCTGCTTTGACTTACCAATCAGTGAGGTCTATAGAAGATCAACACCTGGGTATCTTGGGTATGTCATGTCCATAGGGTTGTGAACATATATTGTCAAGATAGAATCTACCCTCTGATTCAGAGTAAGCATTCCCTTGAGAATGTCACCAAGTTGATTACTGAGTACTGAAGTCTTATTGATAAGAGTTATCAACATGTTTGGTAATCATGAGTAGTGAATGGGACTCAAGGAATACAAGAAGTAATCATGATTCAGGTTGACAGTAACAGTTATCCGACTACCTGAATATGATTACGAATGCTGACGGTAGAGGGACATTAGTACACCATACAAGTCTAGTTATCGCTTCGGATATGTTCTTTTGCGTTGGAGTTCAGTTATCATTTTATAGTGGAATAAACGTTAACTGACCAGTTAGTTAGTTTACTGATCAAAGAGTTTGGTCATGGTAATTAACAAACTGGTCTGAGCCAACAATAAAGAGCCTAGGAGGTCCCACTCTTAGCTCCGCTAGGATGCTTGGAAAGACACTTGAGGAAGCTGTTAAGACAGGTTCGATCGATCGAAGTATGTTCGATCGATTGAAGTCATCAGGTTCGATCGATCGAGAATGGTTCGATCGATCGAAGGTTCGATCGATCGAAGTCACTTCGATCGATCGAAGTCTAGGTCGGTTCTGGAAATCTATAAATAGGGCAGCTGTGTTCTGGAAGAAAGTGATCGTCGTTTTTATACGCAGAAGCTGCAGAAACTATTATAGTCTTCCTAAAACCTTCCTATCCTCTCTATTAGGGTTCCCACCAACCCTAGTCTTTCCGGCAGGCATCCGCAGGAGTCATAAGGGTGAAGATCATCTAGTGGAGGTTGCTGGAAGTTAAAGTTTCAAAATTGGGTTCAAGACACTAAGGTATAATTCTTGCACCCCCTTGTACGCATCTATGGAATTGACGAGTAGTAGATCCTGGAATACCAAAAGTTTTATAACTTAACCTATTTCCGCTGCGCGTTTAAACTCTAACTTTAAACCACTTTTTCCTTCAATTGGTATCCGAGCCACGCTCGTTTGGATCTATAGATGCGTTTTTGGAACCCTAGTTTTGATTTGCATGTTGATTTTAGAACTGTTTTCGAAACTGCATCGTCACAGTTCTGTTTCTGCAGTGTTATCGCAACAGAATACAAAACTGTGATTGCATAGGATGCAAGGTGGGTTCGATCGATCGAACTTGTTTCGATCGATCGAACATTCTGGGTTCGATCGATCGAACTTGTTTCGATCAATCGAACATTCTGTTCTCAATCGATCGAACTAGTTTCGATCGATCGAAGTCTTCTGGTGTTCGATCGATCGAATAGTGTTAGATCGATCGAGACAGATTCTCTGTCCAGGTGTTCTGTTCACAGTTGTAAAGTTTTTTTTAAAATTATACTTTAATCTTAAATTATTTCTGTAAAATTTTTAAATCATTCTGTGAAACAGAATGTTCAAGCGATTGAACAGTGTTCAATCGATCGAAGGTTCGAGCGATCGAACGGTCTTCGATCGATCGAACTGTGATAGAGAAGTAAGATGCTGTTTTAAGTTCTAATTTAGTATGTAAAGTGTTTATATACTGTGTGAATCAATTAAGTGTTCCAATAGTTACATATATTTGTTATGTATGTGTGGATGCGTGTACGACTAACCCTTTTGCAGCAAAATTAGTCGCTATCTCCCATGGCACCAAGTCGTTTAAATATTTATATTTAAACTGTTTGAGATTGGTGCATGTTGTAATTTATTAATGGTTTGGTTTTAAGGCGTATGTAAAGGGCGCTGCGGCTTCAATCCTACGAAAAGGAAAGTCGCACCGGTTTCCCTAGCCTTTTATTTCCTTTTTGCTATTTCCTTTTTCTAGATAAATTGTAAGCTTCAAAAGAAGCATAGGTCCAATGTAATAGAATTAGAAATTCCATGAAGATGGAGCAAGGAGCCGTTGTCCATAAAGATGGAGCCGGAGGCGACCAAACCAAGAAGGTGGATCTATGGAAATAGAGCCATGGGAGATAGAGGCATTGTTTGAATGCCTATATTTCATTTTAGTTTTTTGTTTTATGTGCTTGTTTTGTGATTGGCGTATAATACATTGTTGCATGCACTTAAAACAAGTTTTCTAAAATAAAATTCAAAAACCGTTTTCAACACATTAGTAAACATTGGATGTTTATGGGTAGTGTGTGGAAACATTTTTCAAAAGCAAAATCCTTAATTTACTAAATCTAGTGGGAGAGGGTCTTATCAAATAACACCCACGATCTTCCATTAACGGTTCATTGTAAGATGAGTAGTGTATTCTGTGTCACCTCGCCAGGGGTGATCATTCCATACGGAGGGTACGCTGCTCATTGGTTACTAGATGTGAACTTCCTATGGATAGGATCAATCAGACGTGTTAGAGGGTGACCACCACACGGAGGCGCTACTTGAGACGGTTGTGATTGGATCCTAGTTAATGGTACACACTAGCTAAGCTATGGATAAGGGATCCCACACGGGGCATTATTCAGAAACTTAGAGATCAAATAGGTTCGGGAGTCATGGCTATTTTGCAAGAGTTGCATAGCGGATAAGTCATGATAAATCGAAAGATCGAACATTGACCACCACACGGAGGCTTTATTCTTTCGTTTCGATATTTCGGCGACTTTGTTTTTAAATAAGAGTTTTAAGGATTCTTTTATTTCAAACTGTCAATTCTGATATCCATATTTATTTTGTTTGTTTGATTTTCAGTAATCATAATGTCTGGATCTGCATTTAGTCCACTTGCTACCATACTCACTCAAAACAAGTTAACTGGAAATAACTACACTGAATGGAAACGTAACCTTGACATCGTTTTAACTGCGGAGGATCACATAGATGTCCTCACCACCCCATGCCCTGAAGAACCCGCGGCAAATGCTTCGGCAGCTGCCAGACGCGAGTTCGACAAATGGAAGAAGTCGAATGGAATGGCCCGTTGTTACATTCTGGCCTCAATGGCTGGTGTGTTACAACACCAATTCCAATCGAACAATTCTGCCAGTGACATTATCACATCCCTGAAAAAGATGTTTGGGGAGCATGGCAGGCCTGCCAGACAGGTAGCCATGCAGAAGATAATGAGTGCAAAGATGTCGGAAGGTACTCCAGTCAAAGAACATGTTTTAAAAATGATTGGTTATTTAAACGAACTGGAGACCTTGGGAGCCAACATCGATGCACAGACCCAAGTTGATATGATCCTCAACTCGCTGTCGCCATTATTCGCTCAATTCAAACTTAACTATAATATGAATCAAATGGATTTTTCAATGAGCGAATTAATGAGTTCTTTACTGGCAGCAGAAGGGGTGATCAAACCTGGGGGCAGCGTTTTAAACGTTGAGAAAAGCGCTTCTTCTTCCCGATATACACCGAAAGGTAAGAAAGGAAAGAAGAAGGCTGGTACTGGTGGTTCAAGTATTGGACCGGTCCCTAAGATTGCAAAATCTAAGGGAAAAGGTAAGGGCAAAGGGAAGGTGGGTGGCCAAGGCAAAGGAAAGTGTTTCCAATGCGGTGAGAAGGGCCACTGGAAGAGGAACTGTCCATAATTCTTAGCTACAAGAGTTCAAGGTATGATTGAATCACATGTGATTGAAGTAAGTTTTATTACGGATACTTCAAACACTTGGTGCATTGATTCTGGTGCGACTAACCATATCTGTAATTCATTGCAGGGGTTCAGATCAACCAGGAAATGCAGTGATGGGGAGATCGTGCTTACTCTAGGTTCTAGCGCAACCGTATCTGCGGTTGCTATAGGAGTCGTAGTTTTAGAATTTTCAGACAATAAAGTTTTGATTTTATCAGATGTACTTTATGTCCCTTTAATGAGACGTAATTTAATTTCAGTTTCTAATTTAACGAATAATGGTTATTCCTTTCATTTTGGAACTGAAGTTGTCATTAAAAGAAACAGTTCTTTTATATGTTCTGGTGTTAAATCAAATGGTTTGTACGTAATTACTCCCAATATTTCAAAAGATTCTTGTTTGGAACTTAATAACTCAGTGGTAACTTTACCATCTAAGAGAAAGGAACCTTCCACTAATCCAACAAGGCTTTGGCATATGAGGCTTGGCCATATCAATCTGAATAGGATTGGCAGACTAGTCAAAGAAGGGGTCTTAGGCGATTTGGTTCTCGAACCAATGGAAGTCTACGAGTCTTGTTTGGAGGGTAAGATGACCAAAAGGCCCTTTCCTGCAAAGGGCAATAGGACCAATGCATTGTTGGAATTAGTTCATACTGATGTGTGTGGACCAATAAATATTAGAGCAAGGGGTGGTTATGAGTATTTCATAACATTTACCGATGACCACTCTAGGTATGGATATGTGTACCTAATGCAGCACAAGTCTGAAGCCTTTGAAAAGTTCAAAGAGTTTAGGGCTGAAGTGGAGAAGCAATCGGGCACACATATCAAGGCCATTCGATCTGATCGAGGTGGCGAGTACCTCTCTAATGAGTTTATTGATCACCTCGTACAGAATGGGATTCTGTCACAGTTGACTGCACCTGGTACGCCTCAGCAGAACGGTGTAGCGGAGAGAAGGAATCGGACTCTTTTAGACATGACTAGGTCGATGATGAGTTATTCAGAGTTGCCATTATTCCTTTGGGGTTATGCTTTGGAAACCGCTGCATACATACTAAATCTAGTACCAAGCAAATCTGTTCCCAGGACACCACGAGAGATGTGGATTGGGCGCAAGTCTTCTTTGCAACATCTCCGGATATGGGGGTGTCCGGCACATGTGCTCAGAGGAAAGATGAGCAAGTTGGATTCTAGATCGGAAGTATGTTACTTTGTAGGGTATCCAAAGGGTACTTATGGATGGTATTTTTATGATCCAAGAGAACAGAAAGTGTTTGTTAGTACAAATGCTGTTTTCTTGGAGGATGATTATATCATGAACCATAAACCTAAGGGAAGGATAGATCTTAGAGAGATAGAAGGAGAGCCCTCAGTCCAACCCGCAGTTGATAACGATGAAAATCAAGAAAATACCACTTCTTCACCCATTTCCGCACCGGTACCTCGTCGTAGTGGGAGGATTATCAGCCAGCCTGATAGATACATGTTCTTAGGAGAAGTTTTTGAAGCTGTCTCCATAGAATCTGAATCTGATCCTACCACTTACGAAGAGGCAATGGCTGATGTTGATTCAGCTCATTGGATTAAAGTTATGAAGGCTGAATTGGAATCTATGGATTCCAATCAGGTCTGGGATCTTGTAGAACTTCCAGCCAATATTAAACCCATTGGCTGCAAGTGGGTCTATAAGAGGAAAAGAGGATCTGATGGAAAGGTTGAGAGCTTTAAGGCAAGGCTTGTGGCGAAAGGCTATACTCAGAGGGAGGGCATTGACTATGAGGAAACCTTCTCGCCGGTAGCCATGCTCAAGTCCATCAGAATACTCTTATCCATTGCTGCATGCCTAGATTATGAAATCTGGCAGATGGACGTCAAGACTGCATTCTTGAATGGCAATCTTGAGGAGGACATCTATATGCAACAACCAGAAGGGTTCATAGCTGGTCGGAAAGGTAACTTGGTATGCAAGTTGCAAAAGTCCATTTATGGGCTTAAGCAGGCATCCAGAAGTTGGAACATCTGATTTGACCAAGCGGTCAAGTCGTGTTTCATACAGAATCTGGATGAGCCTTGTGTATACAAGAAATGTGAAGGGAAAGTAGTGGCTTTTCTTGTGCTTTACGTTGACGACATTCTACTCATTGGGAATGATGTAGCGGTGCTGTCAACGGTCAAGGTTTGGCTAGCTAGTACTTTCGATATGAAGGATCTAGGAGAGGCGAGCTATATTCTTGGGATAAAGCTCTTTCGGGATCGCAAGTGAAAGATAATGGGATTATCTCAAGCTGGTTATATCGAGAAAGTGCTAACTAGGTTTTCAATGGATAATTCGAAGAAAGGTTTGTTACCTTTCAGGCATGGTTTAGCGTTCTCCAAGGACCAGTGTCCAAAGACACAAGAGGAGAGGAATCGCATGGCAGGAATTCCCTATGCCTCGGCAGTGGGAAGTCTCATGTATGCGATGTTATGCACTAGACCAGATATCTGCTTTGCCGTTGGCATGGTTAGCAGGTATCAATCGAATCCTGGTCCAGAGCACTGGACAGCCGTTAAGCACATTCTTAAGTACTTGAGAAGAACTAAAGATTACATGCTTATGTACGGCGGTAGTGAGTTAATTCCAGTAGGATACACTGACTCGGACTTTATGTCAGATAAAGATTCGAGAAAGTCCACATCCGGACATCTCTTTACCTTGGGAGGTGGTGCTGTTAGTTGGAGGAGCATTAAGCAGAAATGCATTGCAGACTCAACTACAGAAGCTGAGTATGTGGCTGCTTGTGAAGCCGCAAAGGAAGCTGTTTGGCTCAAGAAGTTCCTTATGGAACTCGAGGTGGTACCAGCGTCGCTGTCACCTATTACGCTATACTGCGATAATAGTGGGGCAGTGGCTCAGTCCAAGGAGCCAAGGAACCACGGGAAGGGAAAGCACGTAGAGCGGAAATATCACCTAATCCGAGATATAGTTCAACGTGGAGATGTGACTGTCACCAAGATTGCCACCGCTGACAATCTTGCTGATCCGTTTACAAAGGCCTTACCACAGAAGGTCTTTGATCGTCATCTAGATAGTCTAGGTCTTAGATGTAGTTCTGAATGGTTGTGAGTGCAAGTGGGAGTTTGTTGGGTTTGTGCCCTCAAACCATTTCTTTATGTATGAGACATTAGCATCATAATATATGGATATCAGCTTTACATTTCATTGTGTATGTTTCTTTCATGAGATGATTGTTTTATCCTTAAGTATCATAGTAAGAAATTCGTGTGTGTATGAGATACACACAAGTGAGATACGAATTACTATTCTTTGATACTTAGAATATGTCACAGTGGATGATGAGACTGGATACCTCATCAGGTCTACACTGTAGCATAATTAACTACCATTGGATGGAGTGATTAATCTCAATCACTAGAGTGTAGCTCTTAGTTGATATGCTAGTGCTTATAGTGCATTGACGGACCTGAGCTTTCCTATTGACGCCTAAGGCTGTCAACAGTCAATAGGAACTCATAACTTGTATAAGGTACGTGTTCTCAATCTTGAGATGATTATGAACACAGACTATGGATATGGCTGCTTTGACTTACCAATCAGTGAGGTCTATAGAAGATCAACACCTGGGTATCTTGGGTATGTCAAGTCCATAGGGTTGTGAACATATATTGTCAAGATAGAATCTACCCTCTGATTCAGAGTAAGCATTCCCTTGAGAATGTCACCAAGTTGATTACTGAGTACTGCAGTCTTGTTGATAAGAGTTATCAACATGTTTGGTAATCATGAGTAGTGAATGGGACTCAAGGACTACAAGAAGTAATCATGATTCAGGTTGACAGTAACAGTTATCCGACTACCTGAATATGATTACGAATGCTGACGGTAGAGGGACATTAGTACACCATACAAGTCTAGTTATCGCTTCGGATATGTTCTTTTGCGTTGGAGTTCAGTTATCATTTTGTAGTGGAATAAACGTTAACTGACCAGTTAGTTAGTTTACTGATCAAAGAGTTTGGTCATGGTAATTAACAAACTGGTCTGAGCCAACAATAAAGAGCCTAGGAGGTCCCACTCTTAGCTCCGCTAGGATGCTTGGAAAGACACTTGAGGAAGCTGTTAAGACAGGTTCGATCGATCGAAGTATGTTCGATCGATTGAAGTCATCAGGTTCGATCGATCGAGAATGGTTTGATCGATCAAAGGTTCGATCGATCGAAGTCTAGGTCGGTTCTGGAAATCTATAAATAGGGCAGCTGCGTTCTGGAAGAAAGTGATCGTCGTTTTTATACGCAGAAGCTGCAGAAACTATTATAGTCTTCCCAAAACCTTCCTATCCTCTCTATTAGGGTTCCCACCAACCCTAGTCTTTCCGGCAGGCATCCGCAGGAGTCATAAGGGTGAAGATCATCTAGTGGAGGTTGCTGGAAGTTAAAGTTTCAAAATTGGGTTCAAGACACTAAGGTATAATTCTTGCACCCCCTTGTACGCATCTATAGAATTGACGAGTAGTAGATCCTGGAATACCAAAAGTTTTATAACTTAACCTATTTCCGCTGCGCGTTTAAACTCTAACTTTAAACCACTTTTTCCTTCACTCAAATCATTACTTTATGTATGACATTAGCATTTTAATATATGGATATCAGTTTTACATTTCATTATGTATGTTTATTTCTTGAGATGATTTTCAACCTTAAGTATCATAGTAGGTAATTCGTGTGTGTATGAGATACATACAAGTGAGATATGAATTACCATCCTTTGATACTTAAAGCTTATCATAGTGGATGATGAGACTGGATATTTCATCAGGTATACACTGTAGAATAATTAACTACCATTGGATGTAGTGATTAATCTTAATCACTAGAGTGTCACTCTTAGTTAATATGCTAGTGCTTATAGTGCATTGACGGACCTGAGATTTCCTATTAACACTTAATGCTGTCAAACAGTCAATAGGAATTCATAACTTGTATAAGGTCCGTGTACTCAATCTTGCGACGATTATGAACACAGACTGTGGATATGGCTGCTTTGACTTACCAATTAGTGAGGTCTACAGAAGATCAATACCTGGGTATCTTGGGTATGTCATGTTCATAGGGTTGTGAACATATATTGTCAAGACAGAATCTACCCTCTGTATCAGAGTAAGCATTCCCTTGAGAATGTCACCAAGTCGATTACTGAGCATTGCAGTCTTGTTGATAAGAGTTATCAACATGTTTGGTAATCATGAGAGGTGAATGGGACTCAAGGAATACAAGAAGTAATCATGATTCAGGTTGACAGTAACAGTTATCCGACTACCTGAATATGATTACGAATGCTGAAGGTAGAGGGACATTAGTACAACATACAAGTCTAGTTATCGTTTCGGATATGTTCTATTGCATTGGAGTTCAGTTATCGTTTTATAGTAGAATAAACGTTAACTGACCAGTTAGTTAGTTTCCTGATCAAAGAGTTTGGTCACGGTGATTAACAAACTAGTCTGAGCCAACAATTAAGAGCCTAGAAGGTCCCACTCTTAGCTCCGCTAGGAAACTTGGAAGGGCACATGAGGATCATGTCAAGGCAAGTTCGATCGATCGAAGGAGTTTCGATCGATTGAAGTCTAGGCAGGTTCGATCGAAGATTCAATCGATCGAATACACTTCGATCGCTCGAAGGTTAGGTTTGTTCTGGGAATCTATGAATAGGGTAGCTACGTACTGAATGTTTTTAATCGTCGTTTTTATACGTAGAAGCTGCAGAAACTGTTTAGGTTTCCCTAAACCTTCCCAATCCTCTCCATTATGGTTCCCACCAACCCTAGTTCTTCCTGCGAGCATCCATAGGAGTCATAAGAGTGAAGGCCATCTAGTGGAGGCTGCTGGAAGTTGAAGATTTCAGAATTGGGTTCAAGACACAAAGGTATAATACTTGTCCCTTCACTAGTTAGTACACATCTATAGAATTGACGGGTAGTAGATCCGGGCATGCCAATAAAGTTTCATAACTTGACTTTTCCGCTGCGCATTTAAACTTTTAATTTAAACTGATTTTTCCTTCACTCCTCTGGTACTGAACCCTTGCCAAATCTCAGTAATGCATTATACTTAGACGTATACTCAGTCACGGTCATATCACCCTATTTCAGGTTATCAAATTCTCACTTTTTTGCATTATAGGCAGCTCGCGGAAAGAATCAGCGATTGAATTCCACCTTGAACCCCTCCCAAGTAATCGGTGCTCCTTAGTCTAGAACATTTACCCACCAGTTCGGGGCTTCCCCCTTCAGTACATCACTTGCATTCTCTATCTTCTCCCTATCGGACATTGGGATTGATCAAAATATCCGCTCCATGTCTGACCCAATGTTCTGCCAGTGTTGTGTCAAAAGTCCCATGAAACTCCGTAGGCTTCTTCCTTGTAAATTGTTCTGCCACCGATCTCACACCCCTATTCTCAGGTGTATGGACTATCACTATTGGTGCTGGCTCAAATGGCGGTGTTGGAGCCAATCGCTGTGCTATATTTCTTATCATGTCTCCCATGTTTCCCATCATTTCTGCCATTTCATTCATACGTCGGGTATGCAGTTATAATTCTCGGTCACCCATGATTGTAATTCCTGTAAATCTCGATGCATAAACACTATACATATATGACAATAATAGTTCAAGTATGCTAGACAACATACATATACTCCCAAACATTTCTATTATGTAAAGATTCAACCATAATATATGCCACAATACACTCAACACACCACTCGACGTCGAACGTTCCCAAAGTTTTGTTACCTCTAGCTCTGATACCAATAAATGTCATGACCCATCCCACTACGTGTGGAAATAGGGCACGTGGTATACCATCAAGGCTTATCTAGTTCCATTAAAGTAAAAATAGTAGCGGAATACATAAGTAAAATCCTTTAAAATCAGAGTTATAAAAAGTTTTGTGCATAGAAAACACTTGTAAGAAAATTCTCTTTGAAAACAATAGTGATCCAGTCGGCTGATACAGGATCCAGTCGACTAGAAATGCAGAGATATAGAGAGCCAATAATTTCTCCAGGTTATCCAGTCGACTGCTACTTGGGTCCAGTCGACGGGGACCTCAACTTACCAGTCGACTGTGTTCTTCGCAAAATCAAAAATTCACTTTTTCATCAGTTGTCCAGTCGACTGTGTCGGGGACTTAGTCGACTGACTTTCCACTATTCACTTTCAGTGTTTAAAACAACACAGGATCTAGTCGACTGATTAAGGTCCGTTGACTGATCCTCTGCTATGCAGCCCTGTTGTGTGTTAACACAACCCATGCTTCTCTAAACCAAAAATAAGCACAACCATAACTGAATTGCAACATTATAAAACATAACTACAGGTGTTCGAATACAAAATACAGTACCACCAACTAACCCCTAAGGTTCTATTACAACATTTTACAAATTCCCACATTCTTATACAAGTTTAGGGAAAGGAACAAAACTATAAACAAGTGATTCCCCGGCATTCCACAGCCTCACTCCTCAAGGTTCTTCTTGCCTTTGTTCTTTTCACCTACAATGGAGTAAATCTCCACTGCTCAGCTATATGCTAAGTGTACAAATTCTAACATATGCATGTATGACAAAACATGCATTAAATCTCATAATCACAACAAATAGTCTCTGGGTAGAAAAATAAGCATTCATCCGGTAGCGGCAAGTCCAAGCCTTAAACCGTGATGTCAATGGATAGTCCAAGCCTACAACCATTACATCCCCAAGTGCCCTGGCAAGTTAAAGCCTTAAACAATGCACAATAGCCGTTGCTACTAAAGTCTCAAACATCGAGAAGCTTACCCCGGCATGAATTTGTATAAATCCCCCCCTTTGACCCACATAGATAACTCAACGTGCTCGCGTAAGTTTAGACATGCTATTCACTTTTAAGCACGTGCATAATTAACAGGCCTACAGTTAACACATGAATTCTGCCCGGATCACAATTTAGTCGCCAAAATCTTAAACATGTATTTCTATATATAACACAAGTTAGAACTTTATACCTCGTGCGATTTCCCCGAAACTTTGAAGGATCGACTAGAGGGACGATTAATTGTCGGATCTCGAATTTTATACGATTCCTACGAGTTTTACCTGGTTTTCCCCAAATTCTAGAAATTAGATTTTTCATGAAACTTAGCCAAACACGTCCTCAGAGATCAAAACGTAGATCTTACCTCCACGAGTTCAAATCTAAAATCTGGTGAAAATCTGACAGACGAACGGTCGTCAATCGGCGTTGCAAAGCCTTTAGTAACAAAATCTCCTTTTCTATCTTTCTCCGAAGATATTTATATAACTTTGTGAAATAATGAATTTCAACCCTCCTATATTTATAGAAAAACTCTTTTGAAATCGCGTTTACTTCCCCACGAGTTTCTCAAACACATACTTAGCTCCTGAAACTTATCACACATCCATTTTATGCCTTTACGAGTGAAAATTATAAATTTCAAAAGTTTTCGACTAATTCCTGTTTGGTCCAAAATTAACGTCCGAAAACTAAATTTTATGGAATCTCTACACAACCTACCTTTTATATATAATGTGTCACTCATATTCTCACCACAATTCTCAAAATGATATATAACAATATCAAAATTACTAGGATTTACTCTATACAGGTAAATTTACTTTTCATAAAATACCAGATATTGCCAAATAACATTTAGATCATATAAATGTCATTTAACCGTGCTAAACAATATGAACTACCATGTTCCCGTGTCTTCACTAACACCTCACCATTGACTCACAGTCAACTCCATTCCTCATTATCAACTAACGTTGATAATTTCACTAAGATCCAAACATGTATGCTAAAACTATGAAATTTTGGAACAGGTGTGACAAAATACAACATTTTGCAAAAACTAACATTGCATTTCTTATAAAGCTTGTTATATTTTACAAATACCGCGACGAGGTTACATTTCCTGGAAAAACGTTTCCTTATAGCATCATTCGTAACCTCGGTGTATCTATTTTCTCAATACCATATGCAAACTACCATTTGAAATTGATCCCCCATTCGATTGCGCATGCGATGTTTCAAAATTAGCTGAAAATGCCCTCTCCACTATAGACGTTGAAACAGGTAGAACCAATGCCAGTTTTAAATCTTACTTCACGACTCCATGTATTCATATTCACATTCATAATTCATATTTACAATTTAGAAATCCATATTCATCTTCACATATTCAGTGTATACAATTCATGTGCACATTCTCAAAAAACCCTAAACATGCCTCAAGTGTAGAATAATGACATCTTAATTCCAACTATCAATAACATGAAATGAATAATGATTTTTTATTGCAAACCTAAGATTTGGACCACCTATAGTAATGGTAGGACCACTTCAAGATCCCCTAATTAAAATCAAGTGGACCCATTGTCACATGTATTTTTGAAGCATTTGGTTTACAAAATTTAATATACTTAACATTACTCAAAGTATTTTTACACACCCAGTTTGGGTAAAACATGTACTATGAAGGAATCTTATTCCTAAAAAACCTAAATTATTATATGTAGACTTATAATTTTTCAAAATTTCAAGGGATCTGGCCCACCCTGGTCTAAGTGTGCGTCCGCCATTGGCCACAACAAGCTACACCAAACTTGCCACCATCCCTTTGCCGTATCACTACCCCTTGCTTTCAAGTTAATTGAATTAAAATGAAATAATTGATCAATCCCCTCCAAAACATCCAAACATTTCCTTACTGAGTTGCAATTCCAATAAAAAAAACCTTGCCTAGACTCCACAAAAAGGCCCGACACCCTCAGTCCAGAAGAGTCCTCTATAGTCCAATTCCTTGAAATACACATCTTTAGAAATTGCTTTCAATCACAAATATCTATCTATCTATCTATCTATCTCTCTCTCTCTCTCTCTCAATAATGCTCTGCCACAAGACATTCGCCGCTCACATGGTCGGCAGCAACGACGACCTCTTAACCCATATCCTCATCCGACTACCCATTAGATCTCTCCTCTGATTCAAATCAATGTCCACACATTGGCTCTCTCTAATCTCCAACCCCTCATTCTCTTTCCCAAGGGCAGATCTATGTAGGGGCAATCGGGGGGGGGGGGGGGGGGTCTCAAGTCCCCCCTAGGTTTTGGAAAATTCTTTATATACCCTATAAAATAAAGTTATATTTAAGTTAAGCCCTCCTAAAAATTTAATTAAGCCCCCTATTCTATTAGGCCTCATTTCGCAGGCTAGATAAAGCTGGCGGACTAGGACAAGATAAGGCATGATCGGATAGGATAGTAATTCTGTTTGATAAGTTGTTATGTTGTCCTGTGTTTGGAACGTGCCCGGATATAAGTTCTGCATAATAACTAAATCATTGTTTTTTAACACCAAAAAAATTACAAATCTGAAAAAAAAAAAAAAAAAAAAAAAAAAGATTTGAAACTGAGAAACAAAAAAAAACGGACCAAAAAAAAAGTAGATCTAAAGGAAAAAAAAGGGATCTGAAAAAAAAAATAGATCTGAAAATGAAAAAGAAAAAAAAAAGGATTTGGAAAGAAAGAAGAAGAGAGATTTGAGAATGAAAAAGGAAAAAAAAAGGATATGAAAAAAGAAAAGAACAAACAAAAAAAGTTTTTTGTCTCAAGAGGATATCTCAAACTTCTAGTCCCACCTAATATCCCGCCTCCCAAGGGTTTGAGTTATTGCACTCTCCATGGGATAAAAATCTAGTTCATAACTATTTTATCCTGTCTGACGGTGCCACCAAACGCCGGATAGGATAAAATTTATATGCCTCTTATCCTGACCACCAAAAAGATTTAAGGGTTGTGTTATGGTTATTAAATTAGGGAATTCTCTCTGTCCGAAAAAAATATAAAATAATAAAATAATAAAAAAATAGCTTTTACTGTGCTGTGGGTGGTTTTACATGGACTAGTACAGAATGCTCGGAACTCCCTAGATTTAAAGGGAATCATTGAATTCTCTAGAGTCATTTAGAGACATGTAAAGAGTATTATAAATGCTCGGAACTCCCTAGATTTAAAGGGAATCATTGAATTCTCTAGAGTCATTTAGAGACATGTAAAGAGTATTATAAGTAGGGTGACCTTTCTAGAAAGATTAATTTATTAGGAGGTCCAAAACTTCTAGAATATTATCATGAGTTTCTTTTCCATTGAATGATCGCCCCTTATATATATCCTGACCATTGACCGTACTAACTATTATTTATAAGTAGGGTGGCCTTCATCAAAATTATTCAAGAATTATAAAGTTTCTTGAGAAAAAAACTATACTTCGAAGAATTATGTAGATTATTGACCGAGTTGTAAAAAGTGCATACTTATGTGATTTCTCTACTTGTTCATATCTCTTTTATTGTCAAATATGAAAAGCCTACTTATGTCTTGTAACAATTAAAATATAGCCCCTCTTGGGCCAAATTCCTAGATCCACCCCTGCTCTCTGCTCCGAAGCTCTCTCAACCCCAACCTCATTTTAGGTCTTATCGTGGAACACTGTTCTAAAAGCATTTGCCCAGATTTCGATTTCATCCCTCTAAATGAAGATGACCTAGCAAAACCACCCTTGTGGCCTATCAAATCTAGAACGATCCTTGTTGTTTTAAGAACTTTGTAGTCTTGCAATGGACTACTCTATTGTTGTACTTGTACAAATTGACATCATAGTCATACTGGTAAATTCAACTATTACATCTATAAACCCACAACAACAAAATTTGCCACACTTCTAGACCCGAATCGTCGAGTTTTTAGTTATAATCGCGGAAAAGAATCAGTTAGTGCTGTTAATATAACTTTTGATCCATCAAAATCACCACACTACAAAGCTATTTGGGTTTATTCGTTTGAGACATTGCCTCAACATTATGAGATTGAGATTTACTCAATCAAGACCTGTCTCTGGACTCGCTCCGGCGACCCCGATGTTAATTTTAAGCTTCCCGTTTATTAGAATGGTTCAATTCATTGGATTAGCACATGGGATTATTTGTTATACTTCAATTTGAACACAGAGCATATTGACACAATGTCGATGCCTCCAATGCCAGATGGTTGGGATCCGGCATTGGAGGAGAGAAGGGTTCTGTTCTTCGGGGAGTCTGGTGGCCATTTGCATCTTATTGAGATTTATGGTCCAGCTACCAATTTCAATAAATATAAGATAGAAAGAGACTACTCTAAGTGGTTTGTCTAGTACAGTGTTGATCTTGATTCCGTTCTAAGTGCATTCCCAGAGATGATTCGTCGCTATCTTGATCCTTCAGACTTGTATTATTATGACTTTATTATACGGGAAGTAGTTCGTGGAGAGAATGATGAGGACTCGTTTCTTGTGTTGAAGATAGGTGGTAACGCCATAAGGTAAAATTTTGTGGACAACACTTTGAAGAAGCTTTGTAATTGTGATTCTGATGGCGGTGCCATTGGGTGTATTTTTATTTGTGGTTCCTTATATCGATGGGCTCATTATTTTCAATATATGGAATATCTTGGTTCTGTTTGACAGCAATGCCACTTGAATCACTTGTTACTTTAGTCATCTTGATGCAATTTCAGTTATAGTTTTGTTATATACTTGAGTACCATTTTGTGAAACTGGTGAAATGAATTTCGATATTCCCTTTCCATGCACCGTATAGTATTACAGAAATCTTTGAACTTGAATTTGTGGTGGTTATTAAATTGTTTTCAAAAGATGCTCTTGTACTTTTATTGTAAATCTTTGTTTTGGACCACATGGATATTTTCTATGTTAATTAAGATAATTGCACCTGGAAAAGTTCTGAAACACAACTCAACTAGATAGGGTAATTCATAATGGCCTCATTTATGACCAAAAATAAAATTTAAAAAATAATTTTGCATAATTAGATAGGGTAATTTAAAAAATAATTAGATAGGGTAATTCATAATTCGCAAATTCGTTGACGTCCAAACGACCCTTAATTAAAATTAGTTGTGCTGTCAATTTAGCATTTCTGATCCATCAGAATTACCTACCTCACTACAACGCTATTTGTATTGACTCCTCTGATTCATTGCATGGTCATCAAGAAACTAAGATCAATGCATCTGAGATTGTCCTTTTGAAAACACTTTGCAAATCTTAGATTTCGGCCAACGCTCACCTCCTGGTCAGTTGAGAGGAGAAGAGGCATGAAAATTCAATTGAGAGGCTTAGTTTTTCCTTTATTTTGCAGTTTTATTTTATAAAATTATGAGCATATGTACTAGCACTTTATTATAAATGATGACCTGAATATAGTGTATTAATGTTTCATATATTACAGTAGAAATTAATTCTTTTCGTTATTTGTTATTCTTTCGTTTGCTTCCTTCCCTCCCATGTAGAGCTGAAAACTGATCTTGCTTCTTAAAATCTGTAGCAGCTAGTATGGTATACTGTTTAATGCATATTGTCTACTTCCCACCTTTAGCGTTCAGGTTATTTTTTCATATACGTTACTCTCATTGTCTTCAAATGATGGTTATTATGGTGTGACAACTACTCACTGCTATCTTTTGTGCTAAAATTTATCATATGCTAGACGAAAAGTGTGTAACCTTAAACTCTCTCATCTTGGCTTGCCTTGAGGATTTGTTCTGTTACGTGTCAAGTGAGATGAGAAAGAGAAAATAAAAGCCTAGCAAATTGGAATCCCTCTTGTTTATTTATTTTTGTTTCTAGTTAAAGAAAAATACTCTTGCTTCTTGTTGTTTAGGATGAATTGATTTTTTGGTATTTAGCTGTGGGACCTATGGATGTAGTGAAAATTTGTAGATTATGTTTCACATTCGGGGATTTATCCCTTTCTTGAAAAAGTTTAGTTACATGTATGTGGACACTGGAATAGAGTTATCAGTTAGCTAAAGGGTTAATATAAATACACTCAAAGTGCTTAGCTTGTTTTTTGAAAATTCAGCTTGTAGTTTCAAACATGTCTCTAATACCCTCGTCCCCCCTTCTTCGGGTGGTGCTTGTGTGGGGGTTGGACCAGAAATCGGGCTTGAAGCTCTTGCCTTACCAACGAGCCGACAGCTTATGTCTATTGGTCACGACTACTACAAAAAGCTCCAATGAGATGAATATATCACATGGAGGAGTGTGCATCTATATGTAGGGTGCTCTTCTATCGTGCGACCCGGCAACTATACATGCTATGTTTCGTCAAATTTAACAGACTTTTAGTATAGGCCATTGCACATTAGTTCAAAGTACAAGGGTATTTCTAACACATTTGAAACTACAAGGAGAATATTGAAAAACGCATTAACCAATAGGGTGTATCTGTTATTAACCCTTAGTTAAACTCAACGTAAAATGTCAAATAAGGTTAAAGAGACTCAAAATTTTGCCAACAAATGGCAAAACCTTGTTTTGTTCTACTGGGATCACTTCATGAGGATTGGGGAGCTAAAAAGTGTTTACACTAGAAATGCAAATATAACAGGTTTACTTTGTTGCTGCCTTATCTTTCATAATCATAGTCTTTGGTTCCACAAAGCTCAACTCATGAGGTCACTATTCAACTTTCCATACTCAGACCTCAATTATTTAAGAGTAGATCGAACCCAAAATGCTAGATTGCTTGAATGCTCAACTACTGTTGCATATACCAATTGCCACCGTTTATTTCAAAGATGCTATCCATCATGACAACCCTAAGAACCAAAGGTTGTGAAGCTTTCACAGTAGAGTACACGTCAAAGGTGGACCAAGTTGTCGCCAACAGTGACCTCGTATCGAAAATCTTATTGCAATTGCCTCTAAGATCACTCCTTCATTTCAAATCTGTAAAAAGGTTGGTTCTCTCTCATCACTAACCCTATCTTTTGTCACCTCTAAAACTCCTAAGTCCTATCCTTACACCCCCTCTGCCCGGTTCTTGTATCCATTTAGGCACCTCTACTCTGAACTCAAGCTCATCACTCTTGAGAATGGAAAACGCACATCTTCTAAATCATTTCCAAGTTTATCAAGTATTCTGCAGCTATTGGAGTTGGACTATGTCTGTAATGTTCCTGAAGATCTTTATTTCTATGTTTTTGTTTCTCCTATGGATACTACTCTAAGCCTTTTCATTCTGCTAGACTTTGGGGTATTGTATAGCCTCTTTATTTTGTTCTTTTGTACAGATTTTCAGATTCATGTTCTGGGGTTGTTTCTTGTTTACTTTTTGTTTTCCTTTCTAGAGCTTCAGGTGTAATGTTGGAGCTCTTGTGTCACACCCCAATTTTTGGACAACCAAATATTCAATCCAGAGCATATATCCGAACTAATATTGAATTACCAAAACCCCAAGGATGACATCCTCCACAGATTAACAAATGATTATATTGAAAACAAAATTTAATACCCATTAAATAAAAGCATATGATCTTATTCTAAATAAAACTCTTGATTATTAAACCTGTATTTCCAAAAATTCATTTTCATTATAAAAGAAATAGCGTTCTATTGCAAATATTATTCCCTTTTCAAATTATTTTTTATAAAAAACACCATTTTCATTAAAAAAAAAAAATCTCCGTACAGAGTTCAGCGGAAATAAAATAAATTCTAGACATCCTTTGGTCAAGAGCCCCTACATCATTCCCAATCTCAATAAAACAATCCATACTAAAACATCATAAATATGGCTCACATTGCCAGAAGTAAAAATCAAGTACAATAAGAAAATAAATACAACTCTAACAAGAAACAGCACATCAGCAATCTCTTCACACAGACAAAAGCTTCACAGAAAATCTCCCCCATTACTAAACCTACGCATACATTCGACTACACTTCATATAGAAACGCCCTGATGCATTACACACCCGGGTTAGTATATAAAATACTGGTATGAGTTAAACAAAACAACAAGTCTTAGGGATCCAACTTGAACCCGTAGACTACAAACCACACTACAATACTCTTGGGCTAAGACAGGTAGTTCCATGCACATATCTAGACAATAGAGTAGTTTTCACTTATGTGGTGGCAAGTAGTTTCTTGCCCGAAACCCAAAGCTATTATGAATTTCATACTTACCCATCTACTTATAGTGAGCCAAACTTGCAAAACATTAGTGGGCCCACCATACTGGAAATCGAATGATCACAACCAAAGCAAACCATTCTGCATACAAAACCATCCACATTCTAACATAAACATCGCGTTCATTATTCCACGCTATCAGTCTTATGAAATAATCCATGTTCATTATTTATTAGCCTTAAATTTATCTTTGTGTTCCCTAGCTTCACCACTTGGCCACCCTCCATGGTACAGCCCACACATATATCCCATGTGTGCCTGGACATACTACTAACATCCACTCCAGTGCTAGTTTGGTTGGGGTATCAGCCAAACCACGTATACACAACAAAAGGCCAGTCAATATGCCTAGATGTCTATAAATTAAGGTGAGCATAAGACTTAGGCTAGCTTGATCACAAAGCCACTGGCAAAAAGGTCAACTCAGCATGCCGAGCTACCAAAATAATTAATAATACAATGGGGAGCGGTGAACACTAAAGAAATTTAAAACCGTTTTACAGTCTCAGAATTATTAAGTTTCATCAAACTCAAAGTCAATGACGATCACCCATTTTTCATAACTCAACGTTGTATGAGAATTCATGTATCTCTAATTGATGATGCCAGAAACTGGGTAAGATGTAGGTGAGTGGTTTAAGGAGACGGAGAATGAGACACAAGATGTTTGTACGTGGTTCGGCCACGTTAACGAGGTGACCTACTGTAGACACCCCAATTGTGACCGACTGTCAAATTCAGGGGATTATTACCTCTAAACCGATGATGATATTGTCTGAAAGAATTCGAAATCCTCAATGATGAAATCATGCTTTTTTGAAAGCTTCTTAACTCGAAAACTCGCCAATTTTAAAGCCAAAATGACCAAAATACCCTGGGAGTGACACTTTTTGACTAAGGTGTGGAAACATATTAAAATATGGAAGCATCCTTGGAATATCCCTTTGATCAAAGGAATTGCACTAGAAAAAGCCGGAAGTTCAAAATATGCATTTCAAGCAAAATCAATGCAAACTGATTCTTCAAGGGCAAAATGGTCACAAATAATTTTTTATAATTTTCAAAGCATTTTTATACTACAACAAAAATGTGTTTTGGCGACAAATAGATTTCGTCGCCAAAAGTCCATTTTTCGTCGCTAAAAGCTTTGGCGACGAAAAAATTTCGTCGCCAATTTCGTCGCCTTTGCCTTGTCGCCAAAGGCCCCTGGCGACGAAATTTATCTTTTGTCGCCATAGACAAAAGTGGCGACGAAATAATTTCGTCGCTATTGATCACAATTTTCGTCGCCATTGATGCGCATTTTGTCGCCAAAAGAGACCTTTTTTGTAGTAATTTTGCATTAGCGACGAAAATATTTCGTCGCCATTTCATCGTAATGCAATAGCGACGAAAAATTTTCGTCGCCAATTCATCATTCATATGCAATGGCGACGAATTTTTTTCGTCGCCATTCAACATATGCAATAGCGACAAAATAATTTTGTCGCCAAAGATATAAAATGGTTTGTTTATATTAGCGACGAAATGTTTTCGTCGCCATTTCATCATATGCAATGGCGACGAATTATTTTTGTCGCCAATTCATTTTCAGCATATGCAATGGCGACGAAATAATTTTGTCGCCAAAAATATAAAATGGTTTGCTTGTATTAGCAACGAAAAAATTTCGTCACCAATTCATTTTCATCATATGCAATGGCGACGAAATAATTTTGTCGCTAAATTTACATATTCTAGTAAATAAAATTATTTGAATATGCTATAATCCTGTTCGTTCCTGTTTATCACAATATTTTTCAAAACCAAAAGAGACAATCATATAAACATAAAAAATCTCAATGTTTCTAAGTAATTTCATTAAACAGCAAGAATTAACATCGTTAATTGTTCACGTATCCAACAAAAAAATTAAAGATAAACAAAAATATTAGCACATCGTTCACTACATAACAAATTGTTATACTACATAACAAAAGTAACAAGATGTGTCCGACTATCTAACGATCCACCATATCCACACCATTGTTCACTACATAATAAATTGTTAGACTACATAACAAAAGTAACAAAATGTGACCCGCCTATCTACCAATCCACCATATCCACACCCAATCTGCATGAAACCAATGGAAAGTGTTAGTATCTTTTAAGTTAGTGAACGAACATAAAATATATGAAATACAAAGTAATCAAAAGTTGAGTTTTTCTCGAACATATAAGCTACAAATTGTCCTAAATCATGGAATCCACCCCGGGAGTTAGTTATTCATTCTGTTTCTTCCTACAAGTCTATTTAGTCATACCCGAGGTGGGAGCATAGGTTTTATGGCAGGCAGACAATCGGTTGTTCGAGTTGCCATTATAAATCTCAATTATGAGTGTTATGGAGTGTTTTTGACATTTTAAGCTATGGTATCTACCTCGGGAGTCCTTTATTCATTATGTTGCTTTCTATAAGTTTATTTAGTCGTACCTAAGGTGGGAGTATAAGTTTTGTGTCAGCCGGACAGTCGGTAATATCCAACTTTCTTCACTAGATGAAATAAAGAAGCATCACACTCAGACTAAGATTTAGAAATTGATAAAAATTCGACAGAGTAACCGCGCTAAATTACTCCCAAGTTCTCAATGACGCATATGGTCAACACAAAAAGTTTACATAATAACTCTCTCTCAATCAATCAAGAAAATAAAGTATCCTACAACCAAACCACACAAAATATAGCAAACGCCACCACGCAGGCGTACTCGTTACGGTTTACAACCATAAATAACAAGGAAAATATAACAAATGCCACCACGCAGGCGTTCTCATTAGGGTTTACATGTATAACGCATGCTTGTAGTCACTAATATAACACATACCTCCAATCTTTGAAAGTAGTCACCAAAATCTGGGGGAAAAAAACAAATCAAAACACACAAATTGTTAAATGATGCTTTGGCATTAGTAAGGGAATAATAGCAATCCAAGTAAGGAGTAAGGGAATGAGTTAACAGCTATATATAACAATCAAAGTTTGATGTACAACTCAATAATCGTGTCATAATGCACTGACCAAGAAATAGTCACTGACCAAGAATTCCCACCGAGACTAGATGAGTTCCCTGGACCGTCATAACCTTTGCTGCGCATCCATTCCAACATACTTCTCATATGCTCTTCCAACTTCTTAGTCTTCTCCTCCTCCAATCAAGCCTTCTTAGCCAACTGCTCATCCTTACTCTGGTTCGCAGCCTCTAATTGAAGAATCCTCTCCTCGAGATGGCTTACATGTTCACTTTTCTGAGTAGATGCAGCAATGGTCCTAATGGAGGAAGCTCTAATGCCAAGTCCTTTCAAGCAGCCTGATCTAGCACCAAAAGCCTTAACAGATAGCTCTATGGGTGTTGGTTGGGTCACATTTGGTTGAGAGAGATGGTCTTCCCTTGCCTTTTTAATCTTCTCCTGTCAATACACATATATATATATATGTATTAAAAGATATTTAACGCTCCAACTTACTGTCATTATCAAAGAAATTATACTTACAAATTCACTCTCGCACTCCGGATTTGCCCACCTATTCTCTTTGGCATTAAAGTGACAATCACACCAAAACTCTTCAAAAACATCTTCACCCTCGTTATCTTCAACCTGAGACGTAAAGTTTTGTAATAACAATTTAGAAACAAACTATGTGCAATGGTAACAGAAATTTTGAAATGAAAGAATGCACACCAGTTTATGAAGCCTAGCTGGAATTGATTTCGAGCCACATGAGTGATTCATCTTTACATGTGCTCGGTTAGCGGTGTTTATTACCGATTGGCATTACAAAATAAAAGAATATTAACATAACTAATAAAGTGTAACATAATAAAGTTGTACATTAATACTCGAGGCTCAACTTATAGAAATACATGTTACCTAAAATTCTAGAGTATTCCACTTCCCGTCAATAAATTGTACCCATTGTTGAAGTGTGACAACCTTTGGTTAGTAAGGAAAACAATGAGGAAAGTAGGAAAGAAAACCTTCTCATTTTGCTTTCCTTTTGTTTCTCTAAAGAAACAAACCAAACAAAGCCCAAATACTTTCAATCTAAAAGGATTTGGCAATGCCAACTCCTAATACTAGCAAAAAAAATGTAATAATAATTTCCGAGAAAAATTCAGGTATCTAAGAAAAAAAATAAAAATAAAAATTACAATCATAGCAATCTACAAGTATGCAGTAGTCCTATCCTGAACAAAATGCAACATCAAATTTCTGATTAAGTTCAGAGACAAATTTCACAAAGTATATCAACTGTCTTTCCAATTTTCTAAAGAGGAATTAAACTAGTCAAAAAAAATTTATATGTAGAGTAGGATTATTTGAAAGAAGAAAAACTTGTTTCAAAACAAAAGGAAAAAGATTGCCGGACAGTTCAATTGTGTATTGTGTTGACAGTCCTGCAAATAGATAAATTACAATGAATTTAATTGAGAAGTGCGGCATTTTAAAGCACTAATGTTTCGTCACATGCGGTCATTCTTAGGTCCTCTTAAAATGACATGATACGATTGATCGAGTTTAAGATAACTACCATAATTCCAAATGACATAATTCAAATTCTTTACATACGGTCATTCTTACCATTTAAATGCTTTGTAATTATGCACAATTTCATTCAAATTCATGTTACATGGAAACAGGCGGATGAACAAGTACCATAAAACATCCAGAGGATGTATGATAAGATTCATGCATTTCAGGGGAATTGAAGAATGCTCCACATGCTGACCTAAAGTAAGTGAAGTTTTCAGGCATTGTGAACTGAGTACATGTGTAACTGTAGACCAGGATTTCCAAAAAGGTGGTGAGAACTTAAGAGACAACTTATCCATGTCATGTGGTTTTAAACACTATTTTCTCTAAGAAATATAAGAAAAATACAAATCTATTATTATATAGCCATGTCTCCATGTCTTCAGATTCATGAAGTTGGGAAGTCTGAGACACATACCTGCACCCGACACTCCCACTGAGTCCACGTAACATAGCACAAATAAATACATCGACACATCCTTATCCATACGTGATATAAATGGACATGCTAATGCACATTCATTTATCTACACGCATACATACAATTCATATTTAACGTACTAAACAAACTATTCAAAAAACCAAATGGACTGCCAATGATGCCCATGTCGTGAATAGGAATCCGAATCTAGCAATGGAACTTCTGATACCATGGTTCCAATTTATACACGGCATCCGAATGGTACCAACAAGTAAAAACAATAGCAGCAACAAAAACTATAACAGAAGTAATCATAAAACTACTTGCAAATAGAAGTAGAATTATGCTGAACAGGGAAAGGAATATAAGAATAAAACAAAACTTATACTAAGCAAGACTGCTGTTTCCAGAGCATAAGCATCCCTGAATGTCACATAGACCGTACATGCATATTCACCAGCTCTATTTTTAAGAGACAAACATGACTGTTGGATTAGTTAAAAACAAAAAAAATTACTACCATGATAGAATATAGTAGAACATTATTATATACTATGGTGTGCTCCTGGAATGCTCCATCGCTCATTAAATTATTATCGATGGGTTTCTTTCAGTTTTGCAATGAGGTAATGCTGGGAGCTTACTTTTCTTTTTGAATATATATTCTTGTGACTATCCTCTAATGTAGACAACACATCCTAGAAGCCTTAAAAGTGGCCAATCTCTTACTCCTCTAAATTCCCTTTCAATCAAGACAGCATCAATTATTTCATACCATAAAGGCGTTAAAGGGCCAAACATGTTGGACCCACTAAGTGTAAAAGAACATTTGAACCATCTAAATCCCTCACCTTTTCTCACCACTAGAATTTGGGCCTTTTTTTTTGGTCAGAAAAATTGGCTTGTTCACAATTGATTGATCTTATGGGTAATAGAATACACACCATCCAGGTCATCCCTTAGTATACCTTCTTTACAAAAGTAAACAATCATTTTGAAAAGAAGAAGTCATTGCATATCCAAACACAACTTGAGACCAAGAAATTGAATGTATCATATTTGGTTGTCTCGTAAAATATATATATTTTTTAAGGGTAGATAGAGAATTTTTCAAAATCAAGGGGGGACTGTCGGGGGAGGTCATCATAATTTACCCTTCAATTTAATATATCTTAGCTAGAAAAAAAGAACCAAAGAGAAGAAGAAAGAAATAAAAGTTCAATGCTCATAGCATGTTATTATACATCAAGTTCAATTTTCCACTGATTTGGAAGTGATTGCAAATATTCAATTATTAACATGTCATAATCCTACCAAAAAAATTAGGACCTCTATTGTACAAGTCTATTGAACAAAGTTTATTTAACAAGAGAAAATTGGTAAAAAGATGAGAACACATACTTTATGGTGTTCCACAAACTCAAAATTAAGAGGGTTTCCACTTTACCCCTGAGGTTCAAAAGTGGACACTTAACCCCCTTGTGGTTTCGGACTAAAGTGAAACTATTAAGATTTCTCTCAAAATAGTCCCACATGGAGATTAGGTGTCAAAATTAGCCCCACATTAGAGAGTTTAAGTGTCAAAATTAATCCCGCATAGGAAATTAATCTGAAAATTAGCCACCCAAATGGGGTTAAGTGTTAAGAGTTAGCCCCAAAAAGGGGAGCATGGGCTTCATAACAAATTAATCTCAATTGAAACAGTTGTTTCAAAGGCCTAGTTTGGTAAACAAGTTCAACATGTAAACAAACTCCCAACTATCAACATGCAAATAAAAAATACAAAAAGTGTATATGATTTCTTTATGTTTTAGTTTGTTAAAAAAAATAAAGAGGGAAAAGACAAATAAAAAGACAAAAGGAAAAGAAAAAAAAAACAGGAAAGAAATCTGCAAAACAAAAGAAAAGAAAAGAAATGAAAAATAGAAAAAAGAAAAGAAAGAAACATGGCCGGATTGTTCAAAGCATTGGGGGACAAAAAAATGACAAGAAAAAAGAATGTTGGGGTTACTTTTCATTTTTGTATGTATATACATGGGTTTATGTGTGTGTGTGTGTGTGTGTGTGTGTGTGTATGGGTTGAACATAAAAAAAATACAGAGGATCTCTCTCTAAAATCCTACTCTCTCTCTCACTATATCCTTCACAGACCCATTACACTTTCCATTGCTTCAAGTCTTCAAAGCCCTAGTTTGGAAACAAATTCCAAACCCTAATTAAATACATGCAATCAATTATATCAACATATATCATCACCAAAATCAGTTTCCATTGCTTCAACTAATCAAAAGGTGAATGGAATCAAAAGATTATTTATCGGAATTGGCGGAATGCCTGAATCCTTTTCACGCAAGACTCATCTCTTCCAGTCCACCGGTCCGTTCACCTGCCCTTCCACTGGTCGCCGGCAACGTACGGCATGGCTCTCGGTAGCATCAAGCGTGCGGCGTGGGATTGGGGGTTTTCTTTGGGCAGCCCCTTTCTCCTCTCTCTCTCTCTCTCTCTCTCTCTCGTTTTTCCTTTTGAGGCCTAAGTTTTTCTTTTTCCTTTTTTCTTTTTTCATTTCTTTATCCTTTCACAGGCGCCCCTTGTTTTTTTAGGGTAATTATATTTGAGAGGGGTCCAGGACAAAATATCTAATATACAAAAAATCTAATTTTTATAAGGGTAAAATTTTAAAAACTAAAAATTCCCACCTTGGTCCCTTTAAATTTTGGGTTGATCTGAAGTGTGCCCATCCCTAACTGTGGGGTCACTTCAACATACTTCAATCAAAATTTAATGGTCCCACAGTCACATTATTTGGGATAAAAATTTGGGAAGTCTAGCATTAATCCTTTTATATAATACAAATTAAATTAGGCAAAAGTCCATAGAAATAATTTCAAGAGTTAAAAGTTCAATTTGATTACTAGTTTGTTAAAAAAAACCTCAAATGTCAAATAAGTAAAATTTCACTTAATAATTTTGTACATGTTCAATGAAATTTCACTTAATGTATATTCATGTATACCAAGTGAAATTTCACTTATTATTTTTTATTAAAGGACCTTTCCCTAACCAAGAATCTAAAATGTCCTTAACTTTAAAAAAATCTAATCATAATGTCATTTTCACTATTACCCTTTTATACAATCTGACATTTTGGATATCCAATATGGCTCTCAAGACCTGTGGTTATGGGACCATTTGAAACAATTGTGATACCACTTCTATATTCTCGAATAAAAAACAAGTGGCCTAGCCTACTGTGTTGGGAACCACATTATTTTTATAACTTACTATATTTTTCGACGCCAATCAAAAGGAAAATGTATTTTTTAGCACTCACTTTAGGCGACGAATTCATAATTTATCGCCATAGACATCACTTTAGGCGACGAAATATTATTTCGTCGCCATAGACATCACATTACAACTCACTTTAGGCATCACTTTTAGCGACGAATTAATATTTCGTCGCCATAGGAATCACTTTTGGCGACGAAATATTTTCGTCGCCATAGGCATCACTTTTGGCGACGAAATAATATTTCGTCGCCATAGACATCACATTACAACTCACTTTAGGCATCACTTTTAGCGACGAACTAATATTTCGTCGCCATAGGCATCACTTTTGGCGATGAAATAATATTTCGTCGCCATAGACATCACATTACAACTCTTTTAGGCATCACTTTTAGCGACGAAATATTACTTCGTCGCCATAGGCATCACTTTTGGCGACAAAATAATATTTCGTCGCCATAGACATCACATTACAACTCACTTCAGGCATCACTTTTGGTGACGAAGTAATATTTCGTCGCCATAGGCATCACTTTTGGCGACGAAATAATATTTCGTCGCCATAGGCATCACTTTTGGCGACGAATTAATATTTTGTCACCATAAGCAT
This sequence comes from Hydrangea macrophylla, assembly GCA_033977485.1. NCBI lineage: Eukaryota > Viridiplantae > Streptophyta > Magnoliopsida > Cornales > Hydrangeaceae > Hydrangea > Hydrangea macrophylla. Next base: position 1,742,793 of record CM066998.1, on the reverse strand, counting down.
CACTTTTGGCGAAGAAATAATATTTCGTCGCCCAAAGTGCCACTTTAGGCGACGAAACAGAATTTCGTCGCATCACTTTTGGCGACGAAATAATATTTCGTCGCCATAGCCATCACTTTTGGCGACGAATTAATATTTCGCCGCCATAGGCATCACTTTTGGCGACGAATTAATATTTCGCCGCCATAGGCATCACTTTTGGCGACGAAATAATATTTCGTCGCCAAAAGTGCCACTTTAGGCGACGAAACAGAATTTCGTCGCCAAATTTATGTTTTTTTCAACATCTTTGGCGACGAAATTTTATTTTGTCGCTAAAACTATACTTTTGGCGACGAAATTTAAATTTCGTCGCCATGTTTTGTCGCTAAAGCCCATTTTTGTTGTAGTGTTATAAAAAAACTAGACTTCAATACCTTTCCAACGGTATAAGATTTGCAATTTTTGGATTTGCGATAATTTAGATATGATTTTTTGAAGTTTCGTGGCACTCGATGCGACGAGGCGGTGCCGCTGTGGCACTCAGTGAGTGCCACGAGGCTTCATCAAGTGCCGCCTGTAGACACCCAATTTTGACCACACTGATAGGATTTAGGGTGGACAACGTCTTGGAGGATTCGATGATGAAAAGTACCCCGTGGAAGGTACTGGATTCCACACAATCAGAAGATCGGACTTCGGAAAGTGACTTCAAGCTCAGAAAAGCCCTTTTCCATGGATAAATCCCGGTTTTGTCAAAATCATCTCTCAGAATTCATATTCTCTCAGGGTTATATGAACATTAAGTGTTCTAAACGCAGTATTCTAGGTATCCAGAGATTCAATTTTAAAGAAAAGTTCAAAATCGACGCACATTTGAAAGCAATTTTGGAAAAGACGTCATTTGATTTCAAAAAGACGACGAAAGTTCTGGAGGACTTCCGGACTTCAATTGGACTTCAATTCTCATTATAAAACCTCTGGAAATATTTTTATATTGAAATTCAACCTGACAGCTTTCCAACGGTACGTAAACGGACGATTTCGGACACCAAAAAGCATTTTTACAGAAATCTGGAAAAGCAGTGCGCATGAAATTTGAAACAGAGCTTGTGGGTGACCAGAGGGACCCAAATAGTAAATGGCGGTTTTGGGTATGGGGGTGGCGGGTCCCACCATAACCGCCACTTCCATTTGTGTCCTCCACGGAGCTTTTTGAGTTCCAGACCCTTCTAGAAGCTTCCCACTGCGAGGAAATTGCCTGGAAATTGCGTTTAGGCTCCGAAATGGCCATTTTAACCCTCTTTTAAGCTCTAAAAATCCTGTTTTAACCCTGAAACTTAAGAGCTAAGTCTTCAAAACTCTATATAAGATCTCATACATCTCATATGAGATCACATCTTAACACACTAGACACTTGGAAGAGATACACTTGAATATACTTGGAGATACAAACACACATAGAAGCACATACAAGAGAGATAAGTATACTTTGAATATACTTTCAATTTAGGTGAATTCTAGAGAGAGAAAATTATGAATTGAATTTAGATTAACTTAGGCTAATTAGACCACAATTTGAACATCAATTGCCTCCCTCAACTTCCATGGATGAGTGCTTGAAGAACACTTGAATAACACTTGAAGAAGAAGATCTTCAAATCAATTTTGGTCTTGTAATTGAGAATCCTCCAAGAGGTAAACACTATAGTTCATCTCTAATTCCTACTTTGTATATATAGATCTATAAGATTTGGATCTAACTTAGTTCTATTTCTACTTATTAGAACACTCATCTTCTTCCTCTCATGTTCTTCACACACTCACATAGTTAGATCCAAATCTCTTTGATTTTTATTGATAATTTACAATTAGAGATTGTTTTTCACTTTGATTTTCAATTTTGGTTTCATTCTTCAATTTTAGTTTAGATTCATGCATACATGATTATATATATATACATATATCTATTTTGAATTCCATGATGGTTTGGAAATATGATCTATGAGAAGGATGATTTCTATGTTCATACCTATCTCTTGATTATTCCTATTACCTAGAATTCCTATTGAATTTCATCTCCAACATGATATTTATAAGTCCCTTTGATCCTTGATCTAAAAGTTCTTCATAGAACTTGAGGGCTAAATTGATTGGGAATCATGATAATTAAGTTGATCTATGAGTTTGATCTCTCTAATAAGCTTCAACTATCACTAAAATGTTTTCCTCACACTTTAAAATGAACTAGATAAAAATTCAGCAAAGCAGATTGGTTTTGTCCATTAGATTTGGTCCATCAAAACCCATAGTTTGATGGATTTCAAATTTTCTGGGTAAACTTTGATGAATTAGCTTTCATCCGGTCCGTTTTGAGAGCTTTTAGGATTCATATACTATTTTTAGAAATTGTTGAGAAATCGGTTGACAGATTTGAACATCGTCTCTTTGTGCTTGAATTTCAGAAAATCTATAATAGTTATCGACGTTCCGCTTTTTGGGGATGATTCCTAACTCATATATCTATATGCCGATGTAAAATCGTGAGCATACGATCGAGTTAGGATCGTTTTCTAAGCGTTTAAAGTTGATACAACTATTCTGGAATTTTCTAAGTTTAATTACAAATATGATTATGTATACAAAATGGTCATACCTTGATCACTCAACAACAATTGATGAATAAAACTTGGTTTAGAAATCACCTAGGATAAATGGATGAGAGATCAAAAGCTTAAATCAACTTGGTTAACATGATTCATGAACTTCTATTATACTTCTATTATGTTTTGCATTCATTTGTCAAATGATACCAAATTTCCAGAATAACAGAGTCTGTTTAAAACACTTTTTCAGAAACCTTGTGATTACAGAATGTCCATGGGTTTATTTTTATCATATACTACAATGAAATAGCTTTCTTTTGACACCAAATAGAGCTTCATATGATTTTTGTAGATTTAATTATGATTTTTACAAGAACAGTGGACAGTCCTGATCCACTGTTCCCAAAACATTTATTTCTCAAACAATAAAATTGATATTGAGGTCCCACTTTTTGGAGAAGTTCCCTAAGACATGTATCTAACTTTCTGTAAAAGGGTTTTTATCCAGCTCATGTTTAAGACCACTTTTGATAGGATTCATTAGAGGTTGCTGAATCTGGAAATTTGATTGATGACATGTTTTCTTTGTTTATCATGCATATCATTTGTTTGCTTGTATTTTTGCAATGCTTGGGTATTCTTTGGTGTATTAGTGCAGAGAATTAAGTGCCTCGGACCCGGACTTCGATTTGTGGTTTGCCTCGTCTACATGTGGCTTAGTGCCCATGTATCATGTACTATCTCTATCCTTTCTCTTAGAATTTTTCTAGGTTTACAACTTTGATTTCAACGACACAATTCCTTTAGGATAGTCTCCGTTTATATGATTATTTGTTAGAGACATCTTATCTAGGATTGTTGCATGATTGCATTGCACGTTTCCATTCTTTTTGCTTTCGCAACTCCGCTTGAGTCAACCAATGTAAGTCTTCTCGTTCCCTTTGCATATCATGACATGTTTACTTTATTTGCATCGGTCCCGGGCGGGACTAGCCACTGTGAGTATACTTCTCCCTTGTATCGCATGAGCATCCGCTTTCTACTTGATTTAGTCTCTTGAAATGATTTTCATTAGATGTTTCTTTTTGCCATGTATATATCTATCTAGTATGTTTGAGGAAACAACATCTATTATGAATTAATAACAAGGATATTTGAATCAAGGCCTACCATTCGGTAGGGCGAGGAGGGGGTGCTTTAGTCCTGCTTGGGCTCCTTCCCCTCTCGTACCAAGACCCCCGAACCTTGTTTCTGGTAATGAAGGGCGAGTAACCTTATTCAATTTTGGGCGAGTCAAACTTGGGTTTCCTAATTCCCGATAAAAATTAGGTGGCGACTCTTTGTCTCTAGGATCGCGTGAGGAAGTCCTAGTTTTCCCTGAAGTGTGCTCCTTGGGATCCGTCCCGGGACACTATCGAGGGAGAGCGCCAGGACCTCCTCCTCCATTCGCGACGGTCCACAATCTGGCGACTCCACTGGGGATTTGAACATGAAACCGATGGTTTCTTGTTCTTCGAGGGTTTGACTTGAGCCAAAGAATATCCTTGTTATTAATTCAATAATCATGTTGTTTCTGCCTGCATTTGCACTTGCATTGTTCTTTCACCGCGACTGCTTGAGATCATTGCCTTGAAGATAGAGGGCCCTCTTTCCTCTATTTGTCAAGAGTTTTGGTAGCATGTAGTCACCGTTAGCCTTGTACCGCGTGCGGTATATAGAGCCCATGTGTGAACGGCACGCCCTCGGGGAGGCGGTCAACCACACCGTTGAGCTTGCTAATGGACCCTTTATGAGACTAAAACCCGGCCTTTGCATATAGTTTCTATAGAACCCTTCAATTAGGATCTTGATTATCATCTTTGATTAGGACAATGTGATGAATTATTTGCGCTTGCCCGTAAGGGATTATGTGGATGATGAGGACGTGTATGCAAAGGCATCATCAAACCTTGTATGGTGGATTCCTCTAGGGTAGTATGGTCTTTATCCGAACATCCAATCACTATTTGAGGACAATTTTGAAAATTTTTGAAATTATAAGCACTTCTTTGAAAAACCCCAAGTCTTTCGAAAATTCCAAGAATATCCCTTTTGAAAATTTGCTTTGAGATTCACTTTCACAAAATCTTTCCAAAATTCTCCTTAGATTTTAGAGAATTTCAAAATTCCTATTTCCAGAAATCATGATCACACTTTGATGATTCAATTTCAAATTCTCCTAGATTTTAGAGAATTTCAAAAAAAAAAATTTTACTTTGGTCTTCAAGAAATCATGATGATTCAATTTCAAAATCTTCCTCTCAGATCTTAGAATTTCAAAATTCCCACCTCAATTTTTAAGAATCATGATTTCTCACCACAAGCATTGATGGTTCAAAAATTCTTTTGAAAATTACAAAACTCCCCATCTCTTTCAAAGATTTTCATGAAAAATTTCAATTTTCAAACCTGAACCATCAAGAATTTCAAAACTCAAAATCCTTGGATAATGATTGGATTAGTAGGGTGATTAGCATACTCAAGGAATCCTATGTGCTTATGTGTTGATATGCTAGGTCTAAGCTAGATTAAGGTGCATTGCATTTAGATTAGATTGCATTTCATCTGCATTGCATGCACTACACGAGCATTGCATATACGACTCACGAGTGCGACGCCCCTAATATACTTTCAAAAAGAAAAGATTTGTTTTCCTCAGAATTTTGAAACTTGAAAAGGTTTCTTCAAGAAAAATGTTTTTGAAAAATGAAAAAGATTTTCCATCTTTGATTTTCTATTTTTGATTTTCATCCACTTTTTTATAAGATACCTGATTATTTGAAAAGCCTTAATAAATCAGAGTAGAAGGATTGAACTCCCTGAATTTGAGCAGAAAGAAGTAACATTGCGAACAAGATGGCTCCTCTTGATCCTCAGGCTTTGTTTTCATGGATGGATGAGGTCACCGGTATTGATCATCTACATTTCAGATATTTTGGCCTTAGTACTCTCTTTCAGCTGAGGAATGTGAAATTTGAAGAAGATATTATGCGTGCCGCCATTCGATGTTGGGATCCAGAATTCCATGTATTTCGATTTGGACATCAAGAGATCTCACCACTATTTGAAGAATTCAGTGCCATTCTCGATTTCAGCCCTTACTCCGATCTGATCCTTCCCACTATTCAGGCTGGATATGTAAAGAACCTATCATCACTTCTTGGTTGTTTTCCTTCTGTTGCTCGGTCCATGATTTCTGATCAGGAGGTTGATTTTCCCCGATTATTTGCTCGCTATTGTACTACCATGGGGGGACATTTTGATCATTCTGTATCTGGATGGGGTGCCTTGACATTGGCTATGATTTCGTACTTCCTGTTTTCTTCCTCATCTCATGCCCTCATACCAGTTGCTTGTGGACTCCGTTCCCGACAAAACCCTATGATTTTGGTCTTAGCAGAAACTCTAATGGGTTTAGATCAGGCACATACTGATGGGACAGTACTGCTTTCTGGTGCCCCTTTAGTGCTACAAACTTGGCTTCTTGAGCGACTCAGTTTATTAGTGTATCCTCACGGTCTTTGCAGGATCCCTTCTTTAGATCAGAGGAAGGTACGAAGATTTTTCAGCAACTCTGAGGTTTGGTTTGTTTGGCTAAGCGGTCTCACCACTGAGGACATCCGTTGGGTCTGCGCCCGTTGGGATTATTGTTCAGTTACTGTTAGATTTCCAGGAAGGAGCGGGATATGGCTTCTTGGTTTACATGCTACCACTTTTTCCATCCCATACAGAGTAGCCAGGCAGTATGGCTGTAGACAGGACACTTCTGAGGATGCCATCGGGGTTATAAGAGATTCCATTCTGCGGTCTTCATTGATTACTGCTTTCACTACTGCATGGCATGAGCGGATTGCGGCACCTTTTCCACGAATTCCCGCCTCCATCCAATTATCAATTGAGTATTTCCTAGAGATCCAGAGGGTGATTGAAAGGCAGAGCCAGATTCAGCAAAGACATTAGAAAAAGGCACTTTAGAAGGTTTGAGGATTGGGTGATGATGTTTGGAATAGCTGTTTGTTGAAACCAAATGGATGTTTAAAAAAGGAAAAAGCAAGTCACTGTGACGCTCCACTTGAGATCGAGTTGAGTTCAGTCGAGTCTATTGTTTTGAGTCTTGTTGTCGAGTCTGTCCATCGTCAAGTTGTGTTTGAGTTTATGTCGAGTACTGTAATCCTTCTATTTCTAGTAATGAAATGAAAACTTGATTTGCTTGATTTAATGCGCCTAGTCATGAATGAATGAATCACTAAGCTGAAAGTGTAATTTCTCTGACTATTGTGGAAAAATACTCTGTTGATCAATTTTTGCATTGAAAAGAATCCTGAAAGGATCAAAGTTGATTTTGCGCTAATGCCAAAGAAAGCTAAGAATTGATTAGTTTTACTTTAAGAATCTTGAGATGCTTTTGCTCGAATCTTGAAAAGATATGCTTGATAGTAACTCGGGACTAGCTTAACTCCCTTTTCTCCCCACTTCAAAAATCTTGAGCCCAGAAAAATGGGTCATTCAAACCTGTCTAAACTGCAAGCCATGTACTCTTTGTCCTTGATGGTAGCCAAACATTTCAAATAAACTACTTCTCTCAAAAAGAAAAAATAAGCTCGCTGGGATGAAAACCCGAAAGGGCACCTAGACAAAAGTTAGAGCACAAAAAAAAAAAAAAAAAAAAAAAAAAAGAAGAAGCTCGCTAGGATGAAAACCCGAAAGGGCGCCTAGGCAAAAGTTAGAGCATAGAAGAAAAGAAAATTTTGCGCGTTGTTTTCAAGAACTTGATCCTAGCCAATCAAGACTTTAGAGAGAAAAGAAAAGAAAGAAGAGAAGAAGAAAAAAAAAAAGAAGAATGAAGAAGATTAAGAAATCGGGAACATAAATTGTCCCAAAACTTTGATTTGTAAATTCTTTGAGTAAGCCTAAAAGATTTGAAGGGCTAATCCTGCTGTATGATGAGTGATGTAAAATTGACTGGCTAGTGAAAAGGTGAAAAGAATCAACCGTCAAAGAAAAAGAAAAAAAAAAAAAAAAAAGGGAGAGGTAGTTTAGTTTCTTTCAACGCTACCAAAAGTGACCTACTTCAAAAAAAAAATCTGTCTGATGACATGGCTTGAAAAGCCCCTAATTCTTGAAATCCTTGCTCTTTTAAAACCTCCAGCCTTCGAGGAACTACGCTTGACCTGATTCCCACTTGGGGATACGTAGGCAACCTACTCGGTTCGGTCACTGCTCCTGAAACACTCAGCCACATCTCAAATACCTTCTTTCAAGACTTAGCCGAACTACTTTGGACCTGATTCCCACTTGGGGATAAGTAGGCGAGCTTCCCTGGTTCTCGGTCCCTGAACCTTGCAATCTAGGGGCAAACTTTCAAAGTTTGCCCAGAACCTCAAGATATCACTACCACACTAGGGGCAAACTGCGTTTGCCCAAGCTTTCATTTATCCCTGTCAACTAGGGGCAAACATCGTTTGCCAATACCCTTTCTACATTATAAGCGAATCCCAAGCCGTCAAGTATATTTTTTGAAAACATTTGAAATGAATTGTCTCTTATTCTATAAGCTAAAGGCACTAATTCGAAGCACCTTTTTGGTAAAAGCAAAGGATTGATTGAGATCCATATGGAATATTTTCAAAGCATTATTTTATCAACTGAGTATTATCACAATAAAATGAGAAGAGCACATGAAAGCAAAGAGATACGTCAAACATGACAAATGCGCATTATGTAAATGGCAAAGTTGAGTTGTCTCCTCCAAACTTCTATTTCAGTGTCAAGTGTGTCATCTTCCTGTGTCAATGTTTGTCGTGGTCAAGTCTGTCGTCGTCTAGTCTGTGATCTCGAGTGTGTGGGTCCGAAGTGATCTATAATTGTAAAATTTTCAAAGTATCCGAAGGTGGATACAAGTAGAAGTTCCAAACATTGTTATTGCATCAATTAAACCTAGTCGAGATGAAGTGTCGATCAGAAGACCGGCCTTGGATGTTGAGTTGAGCTGTTATTGAGACAAGATCTGTGTGCATTACATGAATATCTGCTAAAATTGATTTATGAAGCACGTCAAAGTCATCAGGTCTTTTGAGTACCTATCAGTCACGGATCAGAATTGAGATATCAGGAGACTTGAACAGCCTAAGAGTTAGGATTTGAGTTTTGCTTTAAGATTGGGATCTAGATGTATGAATTGCCAAGAAGGCCTGCCTCGTCAAGAAAGTTGGATTTAGATCAAACACTAATCATGCTCTGCATTTGACATGCACTTCAGCAGCATTTTCCGCATATTATTTGTGCCTTTGTTAAACCAGCTCTACTCTCTGCAAATTGACCCCACAATTTATTTTGACCACAGATTGGTCCAATCTTGATGCATAAAGAGTGCTCGAAACTTGTTGGAATTGGTCTAAAGGACCCATGGGAATTTGAATTTTGGTAAAAGCCGTTTAGAGTTGAAGAAAAGTCCCCCAGATGAAAAGGATCAAAGGCACCGCAGCCTGAAAGTGGCCGAGAAACGGCAAACTCCCGTCGTTTTGGGATTGATTATGAGTTGTCTTAGAAAATGGACATTTGAGTCTACTGTCGCATGAGAATTACATCCAGAAAGGACTTTCAGAAGATGGGTCAGAATGCGAGATGTTCAGAAAGGGTTAGAGTAAGCCTGACGTGTTGCAAAAATGATTGCGTTGGTCGAAGCACCAATATGAGTCTCAGAAAGAATCAGCAGGGCCTCCAGAAAATGTGCTCGCGTCCCAGAAACCTCAGATATCTCCTCAAGCAGAGAATTTCCAGATATTGTCAAGGTATACAGAATTCGTGCATCTCTCAGAATCATAGGATCTCCCCAGTAGAGAACTTTCAGAATTAAGTTTCTCGCAAGCATCATGTATCCACGGGTTGCCTCCAGATAAAGGGTATCTCTCAGAATTTGAGCATCAAAATCGCCTCCAGAATACAAGGTTTATGCCAAGCATCATGTATCCAGGGTTGCCTCCAGAATGTAGGGTTTCTCTCAGAATCGTGGGTTGCCTCCAGAATGTAGGGTTTCTCTCAAAATCAGAATCGTGTATCCATGGGTTGCTCTCAGAAGAAGGGTCATCTCTCAGAATTTGTGTATCTCTCAGAATCCGTGCATCAGAACAGAAGATTTGTCCTCAGAAGAAGGGCCTGTTTCAGAAGAACAGAGGATTTGTCTCCGGCAGAGAGACCTGTTTCAGAAGATTTGTTTCTAGACCTGCCACAGAAGATTTGTCCTCGGAAAAAGGGCCTGTTTCAGAAGAACAGAGGATTTGTCTCCGGCAGAGAGACCTGTTTCAGAAGATTTGTTTCTAGACCTGCCACAGAAGATTTGTCATCGGAAAAAGGGCCTGTTTCAGAAGAACAGAAGATTTGTCTCCGGCAGAGAGACCTGTTTCAGAAGACTTGTTTCCAGACCTGTTACAGAAGATTTGTCTAGAAGAAGGACCTGTTTCAGAAGAGCAGAAGATTTGTCTCCGGCAGAGAGACCTGTTTCAGAAGATTTGTCCCCAGCAAAAGGACTCTACATCAGCAATCGTCCCCAGCAAAAGGACTCTACATCAGCAATCGTCCCCAGCAGAAGGACTCTACATCAGCAATCGTCCCCAGCAAAAGGACTCTACATCAGCAATCGTCCCCAGCAGAAGGACTCTACATCAGCAATCGTCCCCAGCAAAAGGACTCTACATCAGCAATCGTCCACAGAAGAAGGACCTGTTTCAGCAATCGTCCCCAACAGAAGGACTCTACATCAGCAATCGTCCCCAGCAGAAGGACTCTACATCAGCAATCGTCCCCAGCAGAAGGACTCTACATCAGCAATCGTCCCCAGCAAAAGGACTCTACATCAGCAATCGTCCACAGAAGAAGGACCTGTTTCAACAATCGTCCCCAGCAGAAGGACTCTACATCAGCAATCGTCCCCAGCAGAAGGACTCTACATCAGTAATCGTCCCCAGCAGAAGGACTCTACACCAGCAATCGTCCAGTTGTTTGACATGACTCAGAATTCATCCAAGATACTTCGCTATTTCAAGAGTCGTCCAGGATACAGATGACGCCTACGAGCCTTAAGATCAGAAGAATAACTTTGACAAAAACCTCGAGAATCATCCAAGATACCTTTAGCATATTCGACTGTGAGGGAGAGTCGTTGCATCCTTTGCATTAGATTTTGCATCTAGGGAACCCTTGAGGATGATTCCTCCAGGACTTTCACATTTCATGTTTTCATATTGCACCAGCATCCTAGGATAGGAGCATTTCATCCGCATTGTTGTTGTTTGTTTGTTTTCCGTCTTCTCGCGCGCTTGAACTACGCCCTGGTCTGATTCCTGGAAAGGATACGTAGGCAGCTCCAGCGGAGCACGACCAGCATCAGCTTCAACTTAGCCGCCTCTACCCAGCATTGCATTGCATTCTTGCATTCGTAATTTCTTGATTTTCTCTGATTTTGAATTTCTTGATTTTGCGGATTTTTGTTTTTCCTAAAACCTCTCAGTATGGTTATTTGGGTGCCTTCGAGGCTTTGGCACTCACTTGCAGTTCACGTTGTTCACAACAAGTTCTGCCAAAGAGGGGCAAACTGTAGACACCCAATTTTGACCACACTGATAGGATTTAGGGTGGACAACGTCTTGGAGGATTCGATGATGAAAAGTACCCCGTGGAAGGTACTGGATTCCACACAATCAGAAGATCGGACTTCGGAAAGTGACTTCAAGCTCAGAAAAGCCCTTTTCCATGGATAAATCCCGGTTTTGTCAAAATCATCTCTCAGAATTCATATTCTCTCAGGGTTATATGAACATTAAGTGTTCTAAACGCAGTATTCTAGGTATCCAGAGATTCAATTTTAAAGAAAAGTTCGAAATCGACGCACATTTGAAAGCAATTTTGGAAAAGACGTCATTTGATTTCAAAAAGACGACGAAAGTTCCGGAGGACTTCCGGACTTCAATTGGACTTCAATTCTCATTATAAAACCTCTGGAAATATTTTTATATTGAAATTCAACCTGACAGCTTTCCAACGGTACGTAAACGGACGATTTCGGACACCAAAAAGCATTTTTACAGAAATCTGGAAAAGCAGTGCGCATGAAATTTGAAACAGAGCTTGTGGGTGACCAGAGGGACCCAAATAGTAAATGGCGGTTTTGGGTATGGGGGTGGCGGGTCCCACCATAACCGCCACTTCCATTTGTGTCCTCCACGGAGCTTTTTGAGTTCCAGACCCTTCTAGAAGCTTCCCACTGCGAGGAAATTGCCTGGAAATTGCGTTTAGGCTCCGAAATGGCCATTTTAACCCTCTTTTAAGCTCTAAAAATCCTGTTTTAACCCTGAAACTTAAGAGCTAAGTCTTCAAAACTCTATATAAGATCTCATACATCTCATATGAGATCACATCTTAACACACTAGACACTTGGAAGAGATACACTTGAATATACTTGGAGATACAAACACACATAGAAGCACATACAAGAGAGATAAGTATACTTTGAATATACTTTCAATTTAGGTGAATTCTAGAGAGAGAAAATTATGAATTGAATTTAGATTAACTTAGGCTAATTAGACCACAATTTGAACATCAATTGCCTCCCTCAACTTCCATGGATGAGTGCTTGAAGAACACTTGAATAACACTTGAAGAAGAAGATCTTCAAATCAATTTTGGTCTTGTAATTGAGAATCCTCCAAGAGGTAAACACTATAGTTCATCTCTAATTCCTACTTTGTATATATAGATCTATAAGATTTGGATCTAACTTAGTTCTATTTCTACTTATTAGAACACTCATCTTCTTCCTCTCATGTTCTTCACACACTCACATAGTTAGATCCAAATCTCTTTGATTTTTATTGATAATTTACAATTAGAGATTGTTTTTCACTTTGATTTTCAATTTTGGTTTCATTCTTCAATTTTAGTTTAGATTCATGCATACATGATTATATATATATACATATATCTATTTTGAATTCCATGATGGTTTGGAAATATGATCTATGAGAAGGATGATTTCTATGTTCATACCTATCTCTTGATTATTCCTATTACCTAGAATTCCTATTGAATTTCATCTCCAACATGATATTTATAAGTCCCTTTGATCCTTGATCTAAAAGTTCTTCATAGAACTTGAGGGCTAAATTGATTGGGAATCATGATAATTAAGTTGATCTATGAGTTTGATCTCTCTAATAAGCTTCAACTATCACTAAAATGTTTTCCTCACACTTTAAAATGAACTAGATAAAAATTCAGCAAAGCAGATTGGTTTTGTCCATTAGATTTGGTCCATCAAAACCCATAGTTTGATGGATTTCAAATTTTCTGGGTAAACTTTGATGAATTAGCTTTCATCCGGTCCGTTTTGAGAGCTTTTAGGATTCATATACTATTTTTAGAAATTGTTGAGAAATCGGTTGACAGATTTGAACATCGTCTCTTTGTGCTTGAATTTCAGAAAATCTATAATAGTTATCGACGTTCCGCTTTTTGGGGATGATTCCTAACTCATATATCTATATGCCGATGTAAAATCGTGAGCATACGATCGAGTTAGGATCGTTTTCTAAGCGTTTAAAGTTGATACAACTATTCTGGAATTTTCTAAGTTTAATTACAAATATGATTATGTATACAAAATGGTCATACCTTGATCACTCAACAACAATTGATGAATAAAACTTGGTTTAGAAATCACCTAGGATAAATGGATGAGAGATCAAAAGCTTAAATCAACTTGGTTAACATGATTCATGAACTTCTATTATACTTCTATTATGTTTTGCATTCATTTGTCAAATGATACCAAATTTCCAGAATAACAGAGTCTGTTTAAAACACTTTTTCAGAAACCTTGTGATTACAGAATGTCCATGGGTTTATTTTTATCATATACTACAATGAAATAGCTTTCTTTTGACACCAAATAGAGCTTCATATGATTTTTGTAGATTTAATTATGATTTTTACAAGAACAGTGGACAGTCCTGATCCACTGTTCCCAAAACATTTATTTCTCAAACAATAAAATTGATATTGAGGTCCCACTTTTTGGAGAAGTTCCCTAAGACATGTATCTAACTTTCTGTAAAAGGGTTTTTATCCAGCTCATGTTTAAGACCACTTTTGATAGGATTCATTAGAGGTTGCTGAATCTGGAAATTTGATTGATGACATGTTTTCTTTGTTTATCATGCATATCATTTGTTTGCTTGTATTTTTGCAATGCTTGGGTATTCTTTGGTGTATTAGTGCAGAGAATTAAGTGCCTCGGACCCGGACTTCGATTTGTGGTTTGCCTCGTCTACATGTGGCTTAGTGCCCATGTATCATGTACTATCTCTATCCTTTCTCTTAGAATTTTTCTAGGTTTACAACTTTGATTTCAACGACACAATTCCTTTAGGATAGTCTCCGTTTATATGATTATTTGTTAGAGACATCTTATCTAGGATTGTTGCATGATTGCATTGCACGTTTCCATTCTTTTTGCTTTCGCAACTCCGCTTGAGTCAACCAATGTAAGTCTTCTCGTTCCATTTGCATATCATGACATGTTTACTTTATTTGCATCGGTCCCGGGCGGGACTAGCCACTGTGAGTATACTTCTCCCTTGTATCGCATGAGCATCCGCTTTCTACTTGATTTAGTCTCTTGAAATGATTTTCATTAGATGTTTCTTTTTGCCATGTATATATCTATCTAGTATGTTTGAGGAAACAACATCTATTATGAATTAATAACAAGGATATTTGAATCAAGGCCTACCATTCGGTAGGGCGAGGAGGGGGTGCTTTAGTCCTGCTTGGGCTCCTTCCCCTCTCGTACCAAGACCCCCGAACCTTGTTTCTGGTAATGAAGGGCGAGTAACCTTATTCAATTTTGGGCGAGTCAAACTTGGGTTTCCTAATTCCCGATAAAAATTAGGTGGCGACTCTTTGTCTCTAGGATCGCGTGAGGAAGTCCTAGTTTTCCCTGAAGTGTGCTCCTTGGGATCCGTCCCGGGACACTATCGAGGGAGAGCGCCAGGACCTCCTCCTCCATTCGCGACGGTCCACACCGCCCTAGTGAAAATCACATTTTTTTTTACTTTTAAAGCACATTTTGATCAATTGGATACACCAAATGTCACCAATTTGTGTGTGTGTGTTCAACACTCGTATGTCACACTTTCATACCTATAACACTCCAAAAATTACCTTTATACTCTCACTTCATTTGTCTACAAATAAAACCCATTTTTTCACAAGAGGGGAGAGAAAAACCCTAGTTTAGAACTAGATCTTCATCTTAGAGTGAGAATGAGATGGTGAGTTATGGTGAGTGATTTCTAGAGAATTTTAGAGATAGAAAATCATCCAAAAACAAGAGGAAACTCTACCCAAATTGGATCAAACCCACTTTGAAGTCATAGAAGCTTGAAGAAGAGCTTGAAGAAGCATTGAAGATCTTCAAAAATTCAACCAAGCAACTCAAAATCTGAGGAAATTTAGAGGTAAATCTTTCATCTTAGATCATATTCTACTATAATTCAATCACAATTCATAGAACTATGGGATTTTTTACACATTTTCAAAAAGTCTCTTCTCCATCCCCTTCTTCACACACCACCTTGAATTGTGATTGAATTCTCTTAAACTTGTTGTTGATTTGGATCTAATTCATCATCAAATTTATAAGGAACATATTTTGAATATGGATCTATTACTAGATCCTTCAAATTCATAAGGATCTCATCTCCTCTCTCTTATGCTCTGCTCTTGGAGTTCATGAAACCTTCCATGTTCTGTTTGAACTCCTTGAGATTTTATCTCTTAATTTCTATGAATCTATGTTTTATATATGTATTTTGAGTAGATCTAGATCATATATATATTGATAGTTCTTAGCCTATGTGCATAATTTTTGTTACTCCTTTGAATCTCATGATGTTCTTTATATTTCATTGAAATCTATGGAGTTTGGATCCTTATTCCTCTAGGATCATTAATTTGGGAGAGGAATCAAAGAAAGAAAGTTGTGAATCCTCAAGGACCAAAGGAAGAAACTTGACAGGGCTAAAAAGTTGTGCGCTCTTGTGCAACACCCAAGTGTAGGAGATCATGCAAGTAATATAGTACTGGAAGTCTAGGTCGATCCCACAGGGAAGGAATAGGATGAAAAGATACTAAGTTACAACCTAAAGAAAAGAAAATAAAAATGAAGGATTGGAAGTTCTAACGAATCCTAATTAATTAAATTAAACTAAATAATAAACTAAAGTGTAAAGAAACATAACTAATTAAACAGATAAACTAAAGGTGTTGGAAATACGTGAATCCATATTGATCCTAACCATCTACCATGCACATTCATTAATGTTCTGTGGAGTTCATTCCTTTTCAGCATTCCGTATTTTTCTAAAGATATATAATCAATATCCCTTTCATGACCGGGACTATATCATCACAAGTGATTTAAAATACTTAGAAGACGGTTTAAAACAATGGTTAATACTTGCACTCTAAATGGTGTTAGCATTCAAAGTTGTTTTCAAAAGTCATTGAAGAATATAGCCTTAAGGCTTCAAGTTCTAAAAACTGTTGTGACAAACTGAGCTTATAGGGACAATTTGATGACATATTTCTAAAACAGAAAGTCATGAAATACTTAAAAGAATCATCTCAGGAATTAACATGTTCGATCAATCGAAGCGCTCTCGATCGTTCGGACATCATCATCCTTCAATCGATCGAAATGTCTTCGATCGCTTGACTATGGCCCTGGTTCGATCGATCGAAATACCTTCGAAAGATCGAGCCCAAAGTTTCTAAAGATTGCATGGCAGAGGTTAGGAATCAATATTTCATCACATATTCCCAACGTCTAAACTACCGAAACATAATAAAACTAGTGCAGAAATAACAAAACATAGCAATCATTAACATCTAAAGTAACAAACAATCAAATAAAGAAAAAAAGGAGAAGAAAAACCTGAAATAATCTGAATTAAACTTGTAAATAACTTGAAATAAAGTTGAATCTTCAATAATCTTCAATAAATCAATGGAAAAGATGAAAAATAACATGAATCTAACCTAACCTACTCCTAATCTAACCCTAAAACTACCCTAAACTGCTATTTTTCGCGTTCTGGAGCGTCCTCCTTTCGTCTGGCATCAAAATGACTTATATATAGGGTTCTGGAAGAGTTTACGCAACTTTTGGATGATTATTAAGTTCGATCGATCGAGCTTAGTTCGATCGATCGAAGTCTCAATCGATTGAACTCTGCTCAAGGGCTTGAACTCCTCTAATTTTGACAGCTTTGCGCACCGATGGGAGAATGGCCATAACCTTTTACTCGGAACTCAGATTGACCTCTCGTTTACGGCCACGCGACCGTAACTCAAAGATGTACATTTCATATCTCTGGGAAAATCTTCCAAATCCGAAGTCTTCATTGTCAAAATTGGCGTTTTCTGAGCTGCTTCCATTGTTCTCTTCACCAGAATCACTTTTCTTTAGCTTCACTTCATTGATTTACATTCTAATACCTATAAAACAACGCATAAACATATGTTTTAGCATTAACACAATAAAAAGAACATTGTTATTAGAATGCACCTAAATATAGGGACTTTGGGGATAAAAGTATGCATAAAATACCACATAATACACTAGAAATATGCACTTTTCACCACGAATCAGAATTAAAGGAAGAAAGTTGTGAATCCTCAAGGACCATGTACTTGGTAGAAGGAATTGATGTAGATCTAGTGGATTTCATAATATTGGATTCAACTGAATCCAAGTGTCCTAGGTTCATTCATGAGGTTGAGTAAGACCTTAGGACCCATTTCTCTCATGAGATTTATGATGGGGTTCCCTTAAGGCTAAATCCTTGGATCTTCATAATAAGTGAGTATTATTGTGTTGGTTGCATTCATACTTGATCTATATTCTCCATACAATTATATATCAAGTTTGGTTTGAGTTATGGATGTTAATTCACCTATGGTGCAGTGAATCCATAAACCCACTGTGATCAAAGATTTCTTATTAAATCATGGTCTATTGGAATTGGATGAGACCAATTGGAGGATGTTCATAACTCACATAAATGCTACTACAATTTTTGTTTTATCAAAATTCCATGCCTAGGATGGTTTTGCCTTATGATTTCAGAGTAAGTTGTTCTCTGTCCAGAAAATCTGAACAGTAAGTCTGTTTTAAACTTGATAAATCAGAACCTTAATCAACTTATCTTGGCTTAAAATAAATTTTTCTATGAAGCTTCAGGTGTTAATAAAGTCCCTTAAAAAGATCTAAGTGATTCTGATATTTTTACTATTTTTAGAAAATCGTACAAAAACTCTGGACAGAGAGTTTCAGTTTTCTGAGTAATGTCTAGTTTCTGCTCAATTCCCATAGATTGAACCGTTGGATCTTTGATTTTCTTTTTGGGTTAGCTAGACTCACAGAGGCACAACATACTTAAAAATCATTGAGATCCAACCGTGTAAGCCTTCAACATTGCCCTTTAGTAAGAAAGATTTTAGAGTCTAAGAATTACAGTCCTGACTAAAAGTTTTTGAATTTTGAGCTTCCAAGTTCTATCTCTAATTATTTGCTTTTTGGTACACAACTCTGAGAAGTTGTAGCAAGTCTATTTTTTTATACAATTTAACCCAGAGCAACCAACACACCAAATCTTTAGGAGATTTGAAGGGTACTAGGCATATACTTTTTAAGTCTATCACTATCTCACTCTACATCCTGCCAGTGATTTTATAATTTGGGGCTTGAAAACCTTTTTTACCTTGTGGACTTGAAAAGACTACTTGAAAACATGTTCAACAATGTGATTACATTATCCTTAGAGTATATATATATGTGTGTGTATGTGTGTGGCCCCTCTAACTAATGAATCAAGTATGATAACTAAAAAAGAGTACTAAACTAAGCATAGGACTATTTTGATCTACAGGAGATGCCTTAAAGTTCCACATGAGTCATCTATGATCACATCAGACTTCTTTGTAATTTTTCATTGCTTTTCCAAGTGAACTTTGTTGATTTTTTGTTGAGTAATGCTATGGTTTCCAAATTTCTATCCCAATACGGGTTTCCCAATGATTGGCAACGGGATGATATTCCATGCAATGGGACCATTTGAATTTTTATTAGAAGTTATTTTCATAATTTCTACTGCCACATAATTTAAGAACTAGTTTTGGCATAGAAATTTGGGAACCAAAGCGTTACTCATTTTTTTAATTTCTACCATTAAACGAGTTATTTTTTTTCCTGGAGATGTTAGAATAGCTAAAAATAGTTAAAAGTTGCTTGGGGACATATGTTGACACTATATAACATACACCATAAGTGGAAAGATGGATATTAATGACTTAGACCTACTTCAAAAGAAAAAAAACTGTAAAAGGCTAACCTATCTGTTATGCTTTTTAGTATTGCAATTTGATTAAATGTATTTTTGGCTTTAACTATATATACACACACATATTACATTGAGACAAGATTCTTGTTAGTCAGCCTATGGACGTGTTGTAGTTGGGAAAAAGAATGAAAAGACCCATAGTAAAGGAAGATTAAAAAATTCTTATGCGGTTGATGATTTTAAATATTGAGTTTGAAGGTATTATTAACCTTAAGGTTGAGATTGCAAATTGTTGTGGCCTAGAGTTTTATATTCTTTATCTTGATGTTAATTGTTAACTCGGCTGAAGAAACTCCTATCTATCCTTTATTAAGTGATTAATGTTAAACCAATGCCTGGAATATCATCACTCAGACCACCTTTTCTCATTTCTCATCACAAAAAAGGGACGTCTCTAATCACTAGAGAGGCAAATACCTTATTATCCATCCTGTCAGAGAGCAAAGAAGTGCAAGAAGTGATCGAATACTAATAGGTCATAGAAATACAGTAATAGCGACCAGAAACCATTAATAGAACTTCCTGACTTTTGAAACAGAAGTCACATTGATGACGAGGCTCTGATTTGGAGAGCAGGTGAGCTCACAGAAAAGATTCAAAAAATTTCTCAAGCATGTTGGACATCCTACAAGAAAGGGAATTGCCTGCAAGGAAGAACACATACTTAGATATACGAGTGACGATAATTACATATGGACTGGTCTAAAATTAATCATAGCACTAGTTAATCCTAAAAAATTGAGGTTGAAATAGTACATATGACACCCATACATGTAACTATCACATGAACAAATAATTGCAAATGGAGAAAGGAAAAAAGGAGAAGCATTAGTTAAGATACTACAGTTCCAAATGAGCGGGCAAATGGTTAAACAAGAAGTTTGGATTAAAAAAAATAATTAAAAAGAGGCAATTTTTAAAGTAAACAAATATATCTAAATGCACGGGACTCGATCTCGACACGCACGGGACACACAAGTTGTGATTTTTAAAAGAGCACTACTACACCTACACACTTTTCTACACATTTTTTGACACCCAACTTTAAATGCATGTACCCTGTGTTGTGTAAGTGGTGCACAGAAAAGTGTAAAAAAATTCAAACAGCACAAGGTACATGTATTTAAAGCATAATGTGTCAAAAAATGTCTAGAAAAGTGTGTATGCCTAGCATTATTGTTTTTAAAAACAAATTTGAAATTTCGGTGGTAAATCTATAATTTTGATAAAGTTTTTAAAAATATTGGATGTTTATGAAAGTTTTAAAAATACTTAGGGGCTATAAACAAAAATAAAAGAAACTTTTGGATCTTAAAAGGAGAAAAAGAGGAAGATAAAACAAAAAAACACACTGTTCTCACGTCGAATACGATTTAGACAGGAAATCTTACAGATTGTGTATTGCTATGTTCCATTTGCTATCTGAAAAAAAAAAAAAAAAAAGAAAAAGAAAAAGAAAAAGAAAATGAAAGAAAAAACTGTGATACATTATAAACATCTATAACATATTCATATACAAGGAGCTGCATTCATATCAGATACCAATGCTTGTCATATACTATTGATACATGTTTGAAAATTCATAGATTTATGCATATTTTGAAAATAATTTTATTTAATAATTTCAAACAAAGTTGATTGAGAATCCTGAAATAAGCACAGTTTGAGTTGTTTTGTTTTCATGGGACTGGACTAATAGTCCCTTTTAATTGGATAGTCCAGTGTTTGGATATGCTAAAATGTGCGGGACTAATTATCTATTTTAAGTAAATCGTCCCGCATATGGGCTACTATTTCATCACATGGGGAGTGTGGTATCATTAGACTTCTATATGGGCCAATAATAGTGAACGGGGTAGATAATCCTGTCCATGAGACAAATCTAGCATTTGCATCCTATGGTAGGAAAAACCCGACCCTTAGGCTATGTTTGTAACGGAGGGAAAAGGCAGGTTATTTTCCAACCAAATATAAATTCTTCGTTGTTCATTTAGTTGTGAATGCTAGAAAATTTGAAGGAATTTCCAAAAATATAGGAAAGTTGAGGAGGATAACATCATGAACTTTCGGATGTTACTTTCCGAGAGAACTAAAACATCTATCTGTTAGTCTCGCACTACATACACATTTTTTTCTCTTTCTTCATCCTCACATTAGTTGGTTTTGTGCTTCTAAAGTATATTCTTATCTTCTTCCTAAAATCATCTTTCTTTAGCATCCCAATTCAAGGCTATAAATATGATTTTCCTTGTCCTTTTCCCTACTTTATCTACATCTCTCCATCTTCCTCCCCCAATCCACCTCCACCTTCACAAGGATAGAAACACGCATTCACACACACACATGATTGATATCTGAACATTTATCCAAGCACATCGTGCATTTCCAATTGCCCACACACATAGACTACTTTCACGACTGTTATTTTTCACTGTTCAGCAGTACTCTGAAGATTATTAGGTTCCAATTGCTCCTCCAACTATCCGGGAGTTATAGTGATCTCATACAATGAACAATTTCAAGTTAATGAACTGTCAGTATCATTAGTAGTGAGAACGGTCACACGGAGAAAAAGTTCATGATGAGTTTTCAATCATACATTAGGGAGGAAAGGAAGGAAATAAAAAGAAAAACAGTTCAAGCGATAAGAGAATTCAAATACCATTTTGGGTGGATGATACACGTGAAATTTGGGTGGCAATTTCAACATTGCAGTGTTTCTCTATTTCATAAATTGGCACTGCAATCACGAGAGAGAGAGAGAGAGAGAGAGAGAGAGAGAGAGAGAGAGAGCAGTAGTAGTTAATACAATGTACAAGGAACCAGGATGAGAAAACTCCAAGCTGCTCAACGAGGAAATACATGCAAGAAATTAGCATTAGGTATCATTATCTTTAAAAATAATAATTGTAATAATAGTGATCTATTTTGGTTCAGACGAGCAATGGCAAGATGTATTGGACAAAAATAAACAATCATCTCGAAACCATATTTGTAAATTGTAAAAATAATTATCAATTACAAGTGAATCAAAGATCAGGGATAAAGATTACCAAGTGGTACAGATTGGATAACATATAATCCTCTTCCTGGCCAAACTCTCCCTTTTTTCTGCTGCAAAATAAGTATTTACATCATAAGTTTGATTGATTCAACAGCAGAGAGGAGAGGAGAGTACTATTTTCTTAGTTTTATTGTATTTTAAAAATTCCTTTTTATCAATGCAGGTAAGTAATTAACATATTTCAGTAAGCAAGAACATGTACTATTAGCAGCATAATTTTTAAATATGGGGTTCAGATAATCTAGCAAAGCACGTTCAACATGTACAGAACTTATCAGAAAAGGGATACCTTGAATCTCAAAGGAACATCAAATAAATTTCCGTTAGCAACAATGAGACTGAGATTAAGAAATAGGGGAGCCTTGTTGTGATAAAAACACATATTAATTTTCTGCCATCATGCTTACACGAAAGCGATACATGCTCTCACGCTTTCTATTTCTTAATCTTCTCCACAAGTACTTTCTTAGCTGTACCATGCACAACTACATATTTCAAAGTCAAGTGCTGAAATATGGTGAGAGGATCACCGTTCACCCCTTTTCTTGGATAAGCGGAACATAACAAGAAGATTATTCCCATGCATGTGAGCATTAAATAAGATCTGTATAATCCTTAATCAAATATCTTTTCGTACTTTAAATATTTTATATTCTTTTCTTTTCCATGTAAAAGCAATGTATACAAGAATCATGATCTCCATACTATTGTCACTTTTCCATTTCAAGAGAAAAATGAGCAGTTTCAATATAGAGAGTTAGTTAAAGCTACAATTATCAAGTTCTAGAACATATGTCACAAAATGAAATTAATGACATGCAAGCATCACCAATACTAGAGAGAGAGGAAGAGGGTTCCAACCTCCAACGTATTACTTGAGATATTGAGACCATGGAAGCTAAAGTTATGCCCTCACAACAGTAAAGCTTAAGAACTATCAACAATATTGGCATTCTTATAGACTTAAGGGGAAAAAACTGAGTTAGCTGAAGCTATAAATCTAAATATAAGCAGAACAAAACCGTGAAAGATTGTGAAAACTATATTAGCTAAAGGTGTACATCTGAATATGACCCATAATCAAAATTAGATGGATACAAGAAATTTATGCCCTAAAATTTACATTGAAATACTCAAAATCAGAGTGAAGTTAATGAAATTTTCAACAAAAAAAAAGTTGCAAATTAAGGAGAATATGTGTAGATCTAAGGAGAATAACTCAAATCATTGTAGATTCCCAACATTTTAATGAAAAATAGTACAGATCTAAGGAGAAGAACTCAAGAATATTGTAGATCTAACATTTTAGGTGATTGCACGAAATCCTAACTTATCAAATCTACAAAAAAAAAAATTAAAAATGCAGATGAAAACATTGATCTGAAGGTTTATGTAAGTACAAACTGAAAGAGAGAGGGCATGAGAAAGAGAGAGTGATGGTGTAGACCGTTGTGCATGTGTGTATACAGGGCCGTGGGTGTATGAGAGAGAGAGAGAGAGAGAGAGAGGGAGGCGATGGTGTGGTGCTGGATGCAGAGGCGGCTGCGGCGGCTGCTACGGTGAGGTGCTGGAAACGGTGACAGCGGCAGACGGCAAGCGGTGACACAGGAGAGTGACGAGCCGACGACCCCTTTCTCTCTTTTTCCTCCCTATAGTTGGTTCTCTCTCTTTTCCCCTTTATATCTGTTTAATTTGTGGCCTGATATCACTTTTGTTTTAGCATGTATTTAATTTTTTTTTTAATTTCAACCCGTTATTTGTAACGGATATAACCGTTACAATGATTAACAGAACCGTTACTAAAATTAATTGAACAGAATACTGGACATTTGTAATGGTTATTCATGATTTGTAACGGATGAACAGAATACTGGACATTCGTAACGGTTATTCATGATTTTTAACGGATATATCTGTTACTAATTAATAACGGGTATATCCGTTACAAATCATAAAACCTATCCGTTACAAATTTGTCCCTAAGGTGTAGTGGAGGGAAATGGAGGAGAGAGTGAGATTAAGGCTGGTTAATTGAAAACGTAAAGAGGGAAACGTTAAGAAGTGTGAGGGGCATCTTGGGAATGAGGAGGGAGTATTAGCATTGAAGATAATACTAAGAGTGCCGATAAGGGCACATGCGATTTTTAAATTGAGCACCTAATTTAAAGTTAAAAAATTAAAATTTTACCATTTACTTTAATTAGTCAAGGCACCTCTAACATATTTCTCTATCTATTATTATATTTAAAAGACAAGCCTAAAAGTTTAACCCCATTAAGCCATAAGAGTTTTAAATGACCAACTCAGAGTGCTCTCTCTCTCTCTCTCTCTCTCTCTCTCTCTCTCTCTCTCTACTTCTATGTGAACACGACTCATGTGACTATAACCTCCTCCCCTCGGTTTGTATACATGTTTCCCCTGTACTTTTTACAAACCAGGGGACGGAAAACGTTTCAAAACCAATAAGCAACGCCGAAAGGCTACCCGATTCTTCTCTATCTTGCCCTTGCATCTGTATAAGACCAAGGGCAGATAAACTGTTCAAAACATCATAACGGCGCCGAAAGGCTGCCAATTTTTACTTATCCTCTCCTTGTATTTTAACAAGGATGGATATACTTTTTCAAAACTTCATAATGGCGCAGAGTGGTTGCCCATTCTTACTTATCCTCTCCTTACATTTTAACAAGGGTAGATATACTTTTTCAAAACTCCATAACGGTGCCGAAAGGCTGCCAATTCTTACTTGTCCCCTCCTTACATTTTAACAAGGACGGATACACTTTTTCAAAACTTCATAACGACACCGAAAGGCTGCCCATTCTTACTTATCATTTCCTTACATTTTAATAAGGATGGATATACTTTTTAAAAGTCATAAAAGGACGCCGAAAGAATACCGGATTCTTCTTCGTCTTCCCCTTGCACCTGAGGATAAACCAGGGGTGGATAAACTTTTTCAAAACTCATAAACGGCGTCGGAAGACGACCAGGCTTTTCCAAATTCATTCTTACTTTGCAAAACAAAAATAAAGTCCCTAAGGACAAAATCACTTTTCAAAATGTCTGGTGACGCCAAAAGGCTATTTGGAGTCATCTCATACTTTAGGGCAAATCGATGCCCACATCACACTGGGGCAGTACTCTCTCACCTCTAACGAGTCATTGGGGGAAGAATCCCCGTCTCTTTTATTTCAAGCGACTTACTAACTTTACATCTATCTCCACTTTCTTCTGACCTCAACTGCAGGTATACTTCTTATAGAAGTCAACATGGGAAGTTTCTATACACTCAGCCTACTCCTGGCATCGCCAACTTCTCCCCAGATCGAGAAATTCCAAACGGACGACTAATCCAAGCAGCTTCAACTTCCAAATCCAAACATTTAGCCTAAGTAGGGGCAGACGACAAAGTTCAAGGAGACATTAAATCTGAGCAGCTCCAAATCCAAATCCAAATCCAAGCAAGCCTAAACCATGCCACATCCTTTCTGACTCCTCAGCCTAGGTTTAATCTAGAATGCTGTCAGCACTTACCTGGCCTCAACTACCCGAGTCAAAACTACAGACACATTGACTTCATCATGATCACTACCGGCCTATATGGGGCCCCTCAATCCTCATCAGGAGAGTAAATACGCTTTCCGACGATCTCTAACTTCAATGATGCATATATGTGATCTCTGAACCCGACTCAACTTGTGTCAAAATGATTAGAGGCGATCATTTCAGCTATCCATACACTACTTCCCCTCGCTAGCCCACTTGAGGCATACGATGATCTCTTTTCAAACTTAAACCCCTGAGGATCACCCTTATACTCAATGCAAAAAATAGAACTCAATGCAAAGTTGGAGCAAATCCAAAAAAGATACGATCCGACTCGGATACACAATTCACATTTGGGCAATTCTCCCCAGGACATGCTTTACTTGGCAATAACGTACCCTACACTAAATTAGGACGAATACAAAAAAAAAACCAAACAAGAAAGAGAGCAAAATAAAAAAAATAAAAAAAGGAAAGAAGCAAGGCATAATGTGATCTCAGGAATCTCAACCGACTTTTCAAAATATACTTTGAGCCTTCATGCGATCCTTTTATTTCTCAACCCAAGATCCTGGCCTACATTATAACCCAATAAATTCTACTTTGATTGACACAAGCCTTGTAGGGTTCACTAAATCTCATACTTGCATCATTCCAAACGATAGGGGTGCCACATACTTTCAAATCACAAGATACACTGAAGCACAATGATTACATAACCAAATTCGGTGAAAACCCGTGAGGGTGCCGAAGGTAAAAATGGTTTCAGAGAGAAGGAGAACTCAAGAGAAATCAAATACTGAAAATCTAGGTCCTTCTGAAGGACGGTTACTAGGGCACTGAGCCTATACAGATGAATACTTTGTCTTTTAGTACTCAACAGGCGACAAGACGGTCAATATCCACACTCCCACGTAACCGAAGTCAATTCGTTGTAGTGGTCACCACCGTCACCTTTTCTCTGAGGAATTCAACATCCCTTAAATATGGGTTAAATAATGGTGATTATTACTTGAGTCCCTTTGACCCAAATAAGCACATAAGCAGTTCAACATGGCAATTTCAACATTCTAGACATGTGAAATGCTAATTAATCACATGCTTTTCTACCTAATCAATAATTAAGAATTTAAAATCATTTAATAAAAAATAATCACATTAAACATCCAATTTTCGGATTAGGACACTCACCTCACGAATAAGTCCAAATACGCCTTAAAATCCTGAATCTTTCCTAAATCCAGCCCAAATATGAATCTGTAGTTAATCCTACACAATTTTGGTAAACTATATGTTACAAACCCATTGGGGTCATGAAAATTCTATTGATTAAACTCAAATAAAATAGTACCACAAGGTTGGGCTTACCCCCACGAGGCCAAATATGGCTTCTGTTTTGAGATTGGATGTCGCACGGCAGAGAAACAATGACAAAACGGCTACGTGGAATGCTTTTCTCTCTTTTTTTTATTCCCCGAAGCTCTCTGTATCTCTATACTCTTTTCTCATTGTTTTTTTTTCTTTTGAAATGAAAACAAAATGAAGACCCACGTGTCTTCTTCAAAATTTCCAAGTTATGACTCTTAAGTCATAATCTCGTTTGCACCCCCCCCCCCCCAAAGTTTTTTAAAGCTCATTATGAAACCCCCTAAACTTTGTATTAACTACCAAATATCTAAGTGGGTAAGTGTCTATGTTATGTATGGGTCCCAAAAGTGGTCCCAAATATTCTATGAAATTGCTAATTACCCTACCAGTTATGAATCATATTTCAATTCACTCTCACATGGGTACCCAAACGGGCACCATAAAAGATCATAACTAGCAATAAAAATATTAAAACAATTAAACAATTATTCATTTAATTACATAAATGCAACTAAATACAATTTATCCAATTTGGACCTCCTGTGGGTTACACTTCATATCTATCCCACCTCTAGTGGAACTTTCAACGGTGTCCTTTTTCGAACACTTATCATACTCGAGTGACTGAAACTCACCCAAATCATCACATACAATTAATTATACTAATTAATGCATGAAAACAATATTTACCACCAATTTTCGGGAACGGGTATTACACATGACTTTTAAAATGCATTCATAACTTTCAGCGTAGCAGACAGTGCATACTTTCTGTAACAACCTGTATTTTACTTTAATTACTTAATGCAATTTCAATATTATATTCCTATTACTTGTTTTATTTAATGGAAATACTTTGTTTGGGGTCCAATCATAATTTTTATAAGTTTAGACATACCTGTGACAAGGTTTCAAAATTGTACTTTCAAAGCGGTGAAAATATTTACATTTGATTCAAACTGTATTTTTAGACAATCAAAAAATTATTTCCTACATTAATATAAATTTCCTGTATTTTTGTGATAACCATCGCACCGCGAAAATACCAGTTTAGGAACAAAAACTGTCTGTGCCGTGTATGGACTCCCACAGATTTGAGATCCTCCGTCCATCAGACTTGACATTTGCTTTATGTTCATTTAAGACAAACAATCATTGTGCTAAGCTTGTTTGGGAATGCTTATAAGGTTTGTGTTATATTAGTGCCAAAAGCTAAATTCCCAAACACATATACTTGACCCCTAAGAACCTAAGTGACTCCTATACACTAAACACAGATCACATACGTATTGTAAATCTGTATATGTATATTATATAATTTAGAAATTCAAAAAACAATTTAGAATTTGTAGAGTGTAGGAGATTGAACTTGGGCACCAATTTGGAACCTTGCATATATACATACTTAGACTCAGATTATGGACATTTACAACAGAAATTACAGAGAGAAAAAGTGAGAGATACAGAAAAGAATTTACAGCAATCTTAGAGAGAGAGGGAGAGAGAGAGAGAGAGAGAGAGAGAGCGCTTTAACCTCCATAGCCAAGGCTTGCTATTGGGTTTGTTAATTTCTTATTCTTTCTCAACAAATACTTCAATCTCTAATCTTAGTGAGTATTACTAACTCACTTCTAATGTAACCCATGTTTTACTTATTGTTGTTGTACTTAGATTTGAAAAACACCATTGTTGATTTTGTTCATGGAATTCATAGCTTAAGAAATGTTATTTTATGGAACTTAAACAAAACGAGTTTTGTCAGATAATTAGGGAAGATTATAGTTCTTAGAAGCTATGGTTAAAGTATTAGATCTTAATTCATTCATACTAGAAAGTATATTAGAAATGAAATTTCGTCACCTCTCAATTTTACGTAAAATCCAAGAGTTATGGTTCGAGTTAGTTTAATCCGATCATGTATTCGTGATCCTTGAGAAAAAAATGAAGAGAATCATATATTATAAGGCATCTTTGCATTCGGATTTCAAAATGGGTCAAAACTAGTCCATAAAACTGAAATAGAGGAGAAAAATGAAGAAGAAGATGTCTCTGTTGTTTCTCGCGTGACTCGCGCGAGCGACCTGCTCGCACGACCTAGGTATTTCTGACTATTATGGGAATTTTAAAAGAAATCAAAAAATACACATATTGTGCGAGGCCGTCAAGTGGAATCCTAATCATATTGTCATCTACTATCGGGAAACAGGAGCAAGTCCATCAAGTGGCATCCTATTCATGTCATCATTCATCATTCAACATCAGGAGTGAGTCCATCAAGAGACGTCCTGTTCATATCACCTACCATCAGGTATAAGCCCCTCAAAACGGCGTCCTACTTACATCGGCATCAAGCGTCAGGTATTTCTCTTTCCCCCCCTCCTATCTTCATAGCAATCATACCCTATGTGGCATATTGCTTCTCAACTCTTTACAGCAATCATGCCCCATGCGACATTTTTGCTTCTCATATCTCATATCCACAGCGATCACGCCCCATGTGGCATTACGCTCTTTAATCCTCACAGTGATCACGCCCCACGTGGCATTTCGCTCCTTCATATCCACAGCAATCACGCCTTACATGGCATTTTTCTCTCATATCCACAGCGACCACGCCCTACGTGGAATTTTTCTCTCTCATATCCACAGTGATTATGCCCTATATGGCATTTTGTTCTCTTATATCCTCAGTAGTCGCGTGTATCGCATTCTGTTAATCTTATCTCCACAACAATCACTCGTATAAGATTTTATTGCTCTCATATCTCATCTTTATGGCAATCATGCGTATCATATTTTGCCACTCTATATCTTCACAGCAATCATGCCTCATGCGTCATTTTGCTCTCTTATCTCACAGTAGTCATGCTTGACATGACATTTTGCTCACTTTTCTCACAACGATCATGCCCCACACGACATTTCGCTCTCTCACATCCATAGCAATCATGCCTCAACGTGACATTTTGCTCTCTTGTCTCATACTTTTCATCACTCATATCCCGTCGTAGAACGAACTACGTTTGACCTGATTCTCCTTATCGGAGACACGTAGGCAGCTCGACAAGCCCGGTTACACCGCCATCTCTCTTCTATTCGATTCTCGCATGAACCCCCAGTAGAGTTGTTAACCTATTCTGATAATACTCTCAATCCCCAGCGGAGCTATCTACCTACTCTAGTGATACTTAATCCCCAGTTGCCCGCTCTAGCACATTACTCACTTGCCTACTCTGGCGCACTACTCACTTGCCTATTCTGGCATATCACAGCACTTACTCTAGAACGTCTTTTACTTATGCTCATCACTTAAAAATAAAAAAAGGGACAAAATGGGTCGTCTTGTTTCTTTGTCACGATTTGCTCCTCAAAGCATGACAAAGAGGGGAAGCTGTAGACACCCCATTTTGACCTACAAAAAAAGAGAGTAGACTGTCACAAGGGGCCCACTGAGCACGTAAATTGAGGAGGAGAAGGCTAGAAACCAACAGGAAGCATAAAAAAAGTCCTATTAGGCATGACTAAATGAAAATGCAGGAAAAAATAGGAATTTTGTAACTTAAATTAGCCTAATCGGACAACCAGAAAAGAAAACGGCAGCCAACCAAAGTTTTAAGGCCCGACCGGCCAAGGCAGGGAAAATACGGTCATTTTTTGGATTATTAAATTTAAGATCCAACCGTACCGATTTAAAGATTAAGTCATTATGAGTCTGGATCTTCTTGAATCACAGAGATCGAACGGTCGGATTAGAAGATATCAGAGATTAAAGATGTGTTAAATAAATTTTTACCCTTGTGGTTAGGCCCATTTTCACTTTAACTCCCGTGGTTCAAAAGTTGACACTTAAGTCCTTGTGGTTTCGGACTAAAGTGAAATTACTAAGACTTCCTTCAAAAACTGATGAAAATTCTAAAATTGGCAAAAAAAATATTAGTGTTAGCCTTAAGGTATATTAAGGCATATTTAATTATGTTTTGATGATGTCAAATATGCTATGATAATTACATGATTCATATTGATTCATTCTTTGTTATTATCATAATCATTTTTATGCTCATATATAATCTCATGTATTAATATTGTATCAATGTTTTACCATGTTTGTGTGCATGAGATTTAATTGATGTAGATCAAGATTACAAGGAGCTCAACAAGGATCAAGCTTGAAGATATTTCATCCTTGGTTGAAGTCTAGGACCATCATTGTAAGGTATCTTGATCTCACACTCATAGGGGCTCAAACAAATTCTAAAAGTTAAAGTTTTGGAAATAAATTTTAAGTGGATCATCTTTAAAGCAATGCCCCAACCAATTGGAAAATAATTAAATGTTGAATCTTATATGGTTAGAAAGGTATTTGAATCTAGTTTCCAAAATATTAAACGGATCACAAATCCGATTTTTGTAGAGGGAGTTATGGTCATTTTAGTGGAGATGTGTCTGGCTGTCAAACAGGGAGGGGCAGTCGACTGAGGGCCCGATGCAGTCGACTAAAGTGAGCAGAATGCAAACAGAATCCTCTGTAAACACATCTCAGTCGATTGCTTCAAGGCCCAGTCGACTGTTTCAAGATCTAGTCGACTGAAGCGACCTAAAAGGCAATAACGGCTAGTTTTTAAAGGGGCTTTTAATTACCAAACTTGCCACCAACGACTATAATCTTCCAAGGCCTATAAATACATGTTTTTCCAAGCTATTTGGGGTTGAGATTTTGATTGGAAAACATAGTATTGAGCACATATCTCTTTGATCTTTAAACAATATCATTTGAGCCCTAGTTGTGTGAGTTTATCAATTTGCTCAATCTTTCATTTGTATTTCTTGAGAGAGAAAAATTGTAGTGAGCTTTAATTATATTATCCACTCTAGAGAGAGAGTTATCAATTTGTATTCAAATAAATTGTAAAGAGTGAGGGTTAGTAACCCTTGTGTACAAAGAAGATGTGTTCTTCTTTGGGAGAGATTGAAGGCTCTTGTAACGGTTTGGTGCACACCCGTAAGTGCTCAGGGAACGGTTTGGTCTACACCCGTGAAGTAGATCGGATTAAAGGAATCCTCAAGAGGTGTTCTTGAGGGGTGGACGTAGGCCGCGGGGTGCGATTGCCGAACCACTTGAAAAATTGGGTTGCAAGTATCTCTTCCCTTATCTCTTTACATAATTGCTTGTGATTGTGTTTAATGTGCTATTAAGTTTTTAAAAGGTTAGAATTCCGCTAAAACCTTATTCACCCCCCTCTAAGGTTTCCATATTTAGGCCAACAATTGGGATCAGAGCTTCGGCTCGTCTATTTTCAAAAGTTTTGAAAAATTTGAGTTAAGATCCATGGAAACTACATTTTTTGAAAATGGATATTGTATTAGTACTCCTCCATTATTGAGTGATCATAAGTATGATCATTGGAAGAGGATAATAGAAATTTATTTTCTTTCACTTGACTATAATCTTTGGAGTATTGTCAAAAATAGTTTTTTCTCCTAAACCAAAGATTGAATGGAATGAAAGTGATCAAAATAACTTTCTATTGAATCT
Source organism: Hydrangea macrophylla (assembly GCA_033977485.1). NCBI lineage: Eukaryota > Viridiplantae > Streptophyta > Magnoliopsida > Cornales > Hydrangeaceae > Hydrangea > Hydrangea macrophylla. The sequence goes on along the minus strand of CM066998.1, from coordinate 1,710,194 downwards.
TAGAGCCATGAAAATTCTATATGATGCTTTAGATAATACCACATATAGTAGAATTCGTTCATGTTCTAATGCTAGTAAAATTTGGTTATCTCTTGAAAATGTGCAAAATGGTAGTAACCAAATTTTTGAAGAAAACAATGTTGATGAAGTTATAGAAGATATTGAAGGTCAAGATCATCAACAAAGAGAGAAAGAGTCACAAGGGAGAGAGATTCCAGAAGATAATCTTTGTCTCGAGAAAAGCTATATATGCCTATTTGCCAATAAGGAAGATGAGGAAAAGAAGAAAAAGGAAATCAAGGCCATTTGGGATGACTCGGATAGTGACTCATCCGATGACGACTCAAGCAATAATGAAGTAGTTCTAGCAAATGGGGTAAATTCTAAACCAACCTCAATTATTCAATCTCATGATTATGATGAACTTCAAAGTGTAATTGAAGAATTACACGAGGAGTTGGAAAATTTGGGAATCAAATATGTAACTCTTAAAAAGAATTTTTCCAAACTTTCAAATGAGTTAAATATTTTGAAATCCCAAAATGAATCTTTGAAGATTGAAACTGAAAAACTTGTATTAAGAGCACAATCTTCAAATAAGATTGAAAAAGAAAATTTGGAGTTGAAAAAGCAATTGGATGATTTAAAATCTCAAAATGAAATTTTGAGAAAAGAAAGCTTGTTTCAACCAATCAACCTTCAAGTGAATTTATTGAAAATGAAAAGGTTGAATTGAGAAAGGAAGTGGATGATTTGACAAAAACCTTGGCCAAGTATACCCAAGGTGAACAAAATTTGAACATGCTTTTGGGAAAATAAAAATGTGTTTTTGATAAGGCCAGTTTGGGATTTAATCCCACATATAAGGAAAAGAAGTACAAAAGCTTCTTTGTAAAGTCCACATCCTCTACTTCAAATTCTCAAATTCCTCACAAGAAATTCTTTGTTAAGGAATCAATCTCAAATGAGGCCCTCCCCCATGTAACTTGTCATTATTGCATGAAAAAATGGCATGTTAATTATAAATGTTTATTTCGAAAGAAAGTTAACATGGTTTCGGTTTTGAAGGGATCCTCTCCTACCTACTCGGCAAATGTTGCATCCAAGAGGCGCTTGGACAATGGTTAAATCTCTCATCTTAAGCCTAGTAGGAGTAGGCTAGATTAACTTGTTTTGATATTTCTCTTGATTTTGATAGCATGCTAATCATGTTTGTTTCATCACATTAATTTTGTTTTAATGTTCATAGCTATCCATCCTCCTAAGGAGATAATGCATAGTTTGATCCTATAATTGGTATTCATTCGTATATGCATATGTTGGAAGGGAACATATTACTATGTTCATTTTAGTTAACTTTATTATTGGTATCTTTTGGGAGAATATGCTCTCTATTCATATCTTTTGGTATCTTTTATCATTGCACATGCTTAAGGGGAGCACTTTCATGTATTCATTTTCTCACATGTGATTATATTTGTTTATTTTTGGTATCATTTTGGCTTTTTGATTTGTATGCCTATTGTGAGGGGGAGCTTTGTGTTTTATCCCCCAATCTTTTTGATAATGTCAAAGGGGGAGAAATATGAGAAGCATTGGGAAGAAGTATTTGGGTAGTTATCATTCATGTTCTTTAACATATGATATCCATTATGAATGATAATATGAAAATGACCAAATGTGCTTATATTGGCATATCCTTCATTGGTTGTTTGCCATCATCAAAAAGGGGGAAATTGTTAACCTTAAGGTATATTAAGGCATATTTAATTATGTTTTGATGATGTCAAATATGCGATGATAATTACATGATTCATATTGATTCATTCTTTGTTATTATCATAGTCATTTTTATGCTCATATATAATCTCATGTATTAATATTGTATCAATGTTTTATCATCTTTGAGCGCATGAGATTTAATTGATGTAGATCAAGATTACAAGGAGCTCAACAAGGATCAAGCTTGAAGCTTGAAAATATTTCATCCGTGGTTGAAGTCTAGGACTATCATTGTAAGGCATCTTGATCTCACACTCATAGGGGCTCAAACAAATGCTAAAAGTTAAAGTTTTGGAAATAAATTTTAAGTAGGTCATCTTTAAAGCAATGCCCCAACCAATTGGAAAATAATTAAATGTTGAATCTTATATGGTTGGAAAGGTATTTGAATCTAGTTTCCAAAACATCAAACGGATCGCAAATCCGATTTTTGTAGAGGGAGTTATGGCAATTTTAGTGGAGATGTGTTTGGCTGTCAAACAGGGAGGGGAAGTGGACTAAGGGCCCGATGCAGTCGAGTGAAGTGAGCAGAATGTAAACAGAATCCTCTGTAAACACATCTCAGTCAATTGCTTCAAGGCCCAGTCGACTGTTTCAAGATCTAGTCGACTGAAGCGACCTGAAAGGCAATAACGGCTAGTTTTTAAAGGGGCTTTTAATTACCAAACTTGCTGTGGACACGCGGAATCGGACCACTTCTCTTGTTCGAGATTGCTTTGAAATTGATTTTGACTTGGATCAAAGAAAAGAAAATGGTCTGTCGAAAACAGATACAGAGTCGCCACTTGGTCTTTAAGGAACCAAGAAACCTAATTTTGACTCACCCAAGCGGATAAGGGCACCGGCCCTTCATAACCAAAGAACTTGGTTTGGGGTTTTGGTACGATAGAGGAAGGAGCCTTTGTCGCGACTAAAACACCCTCAACTCACCCCGTCTTTCGACGGGCCTCAATTAACATCCAAATAATCATCTTATACTATGTATGGTTCGGCAATTAATACTATGATAGTATATTACATTACATAAGAAACTTGAAAATGGAAGATCTAAAGATAAGATATCATTCATAAGATCTAAGCCAAATATCACACAATGCGAAATGAAAGATCACACAAATAAACCTAGGAAAAATCGTCTAATCATATATCAATTAATCAAGTTTTCCTAATCTAAAGGGGACATGAATTGTTCTTGAGACAAATAAGCAAAGAAATCAAAATATGCTTAGCAAACTAGTATGATGCATGTTATTCTTTGATAAAAGAAGACCTCTCAATCCCCGGGACGGATGAGAAAGGATGATTAGATCAAGGGGAAGCATGAACGTGTGATCGTGATCATTCCTTATAATCTTCTTAGATTAAGAGTTACAAAAACCCCAAATCTTGCATGAATGCAATGTATATATCTAAAATGTGCAAAGGTTGTAGTGTGTTTTGTGTACATGGATTTCTAGAATGACTTAGAAGTCTAAAATGTGTATGAATGAATGAATTAAATTAACATGGGATGTGTAAAAATGTAGTATGAACTACTTCCTAAGATATGAACTAATTTGGAATGCATATAAGCATCAAATCAAAGAATGAAAGTTAAAGTATCATCTTTGGAAATTTGAAAAGAGGGGTTAGGAATGTTTTCAATGCATGATTTTTTATGGAGATGTTCCTTATTGTGTCTAGAACACAACCAAAAAGGCCAATCTTGAATAGCTATCACATATTGAGAGAAATCATATAAACAACATAGGTCACTCAGAAACAGAGTCCGTACTGTCGACTGAAATGTTAGAAAATCTTAGAAAATGAAAAAGAATGATCTAAGGGCCCATTTTATACAGAAAGTTCCCTAAGACATTGAATCTTAAGGGAAAAATAAGTTAGGACCACCCCTTTTGGAAACGTTTTCTGTACAAGAGGTTGGAAGTGGACCTAGCTGCTGTGACAGCAAAATCAGAATGTTTGGAAGGAATATTGGGATCCAAATGGACCATTTCCAAGTACTTCCAAGTCAAACCAAAAATCATGGGTGTTCTCCAATGAGTTAGGAAGACTTTACAAGTGGCCTTGCATCCATATGTTGAGTATTGAGTTCTAGAGAAATCTTTGAACTCAACTCACTCACTGTTTTGACTCATTGTTTTGAAGATTTTGGAGAAAACAAAGTTTTGTTTCTTGAAACCAAATGAGGGGGGTTGAGAGGGGTTTTGAAATAGATGTTTTGAAAGCACATTTTCAATACTCAATAAGGATTATAGCCACTGAAAATGTCAACATTAAACTCATCATCAAGAACCTCCAAGATTGTTGGAGAGATTTATTTTTATTTTTGAACATAACTTCAATACATTTCAAGAATACCTTGGAAGTATTGAGGTTATGATCATCATCTATCAAACATGTTTTTGAGGTCAAGAGCTACTATCCATAAGGATTCACTCACCCCAAACTTCATATCATCACTTAGATGATGATGAACTAGTAAGTAAATAAAGAAAAGAAAAAGAAATGAGATAAGGAGAGATGAACATATATATAATCAAAGCAAGTAAATAGCAATCAATAGATGATAATCAATGTGATTTTGGACTTGTAGCTTGGTGTTTCACTCATAGATTTTGACATTTGGACATGGAAGTAGCTTCCTATCTCATGAATGCTCAAGAATGAGGGTTGGAGTGGACTTTGAATGTGAAGTATATAGAAGGATGATGGAAGAAAACAAGAATAAAACTCACTTTCTTATGGAAAATCAATGGGAGAAGCTCCCTTTCTCTCTTCTAAACCTATCTCTATCTCTCTTCTTCTCTATAACTTTTCAAGCTTTGCCCTTGGCCCCCCCAAAATGAAGAGCAATGGAGGGTTTAAATAGGCCAATTTGGGGTGGTTTTGGGGTTTTAGAAGTACTCCCATTGGTCCCAAACAACTGTGAACATAAAACTATGTCGTTTTGGCTTTCAATTAATCAAATTGGACCCCCAAAAAAATTACAAAAATGGACTCTGCGAGGATTGAGTGCCGCGGCGGCAGTGCTCCTCTGAAGCCCAGAAAATTACGTTTTAGGTCCCCAGAGGTTCCGGTATTCGCGAAAAGGCCCTATTTCGTCCGAAATTCACAGAAAATGCATACGAACTCCAAATTGAGGTTGTGATATACCGTTGGAAAGCTGTTGACCTCTAGTATCCATGAAAAATATTTGAAAATTGTCACGGTGCCCCGGTTCTAAAGTCAAATTCCGGTCAAACTGGTCAAACCTGGGATTCCCGGGAAGTTCTGGAAACCTCCGGGAGTTCCCGGGAGCTGACGTTTTCGCTCGATTTTCTTTTGGAACTTGTTTTAACACCCTTTTTTATGATTTAGAATGATTTTGGTGAATTCGGACGATTTCGGTCAAACTTGGTCAAACCTGGTCAAACCTTGGTCAAACCTAGTCAAACCTTGGTCAAACCGGTCAACGGGGACTTTCCGGGAACTTCCGGGACTTCCGGGGATCTCTGGGAGCTGACGATTTCATCCGATTTTTCTTAAAAACTCGTTTTATCACTTTTCTTACGACGTAGCATGTTTTCAGAACTTTGGGACCAAATCTGGGAGTTTTCGGGCTTTCAGGGGCATTTTGGTCATTCTGAGCATTCTGAGAGATAGAGCTGACTTTCGAGAGTCCTTTTGAGTCTTTTACGATCATTGTGAACCACCAAGCTATGGGTCTCCTAAATCTGATAGCCGACAAAATGGGGTGTCTACAGTTTGCCCCTCTTTGGCATAAACTTGCGAGGCAACGCATGTCGCAAGCGAGTGCCAAAGCTTTGAAGAGACAGGACTTTTTGGAGGCTATAGATTTAGGATAAAAACGTTGCAAAAGATGCAATGATGAAAAAAAAGATGCTGAGGTTAGTGTTGGTCGTGCTCTGCGTGAGCTGCCCACGTATCCCAAGGGGAATCAGACCAGGACGTAGTTCAGGGCACAAAGGAACAAATCACACATGCACAACAAGACATGCGGATGCTATGCTATGAGGATGATATGCAATGCATGGATGTGATATGAATTATGTCATGGGTCCTATCATGCCTAGTGTTATGACCCTAGTATGAGCAGGTGCTGTGGGGTGTGCCACTCCGAGTGGGCTGGTGTTGTGTTAGTATTTGTGACTGTGATGTGGTGGATGACTCGGATAAGGACACCAAGGCTTAGGAGGCTCAGGGTCTGGGGGAAAAACTTTTGAAACTTGGGAAGTGCGTTTTGCAAACGAGTGAGGCAGATCAGATGTGCTTTGTTTAGCAGACGACAACCAAAGGTGACCGAGGGATTTTGTGATAAAAATGGACAGATGAGAAAGCTCATGATGATCAGTGGACACGGATCCTTGAATTGTGAATAGATAGTGCTTGCCCTGGGAATCAGGGTGATTTGACTGTGGATGATGTTTTCAATCGTTGGCAGATCCTTATGATGACAAGCCGGAGAATCGGTCAGGACTTCTGTTATCTTCTGCAGGGGATGGTAGGGGACTCTCTGAGAATCTCTCTTCTTGATCGGGAACCAGGATCCATCTCTGAATCTCTCACGGTTGATCAAATCTTTCGGCGCTCAATCCAAGAGGGCCGGTCGGGGCCTCCGGGAGCTGAAGGATAACATACTCTACTAGGAAGAAGGAAATACGTCCGTTAAATGGGAGTAAAGGTATCATTCTATTTGTGACAGAGATGATTTGCGGTGGTTTGACACTGATGGAGGGTGATAATCAATAGCAACTTATGGACTTATGTTGCTAGGATGAAAGAAGATCATCAACTGCCACTCGTGGACTTATGATGAATGAAGAAAGATGAAAGATCAACAGCCACTCATGGACTTATGTTGCTAGGAGAAAAGAAGATCATCAACAGCCATTCGTGGACTTATGTTGCATGAATGAAGGAGGATGACCAACAGCCACTCATGGACTTATGTTGCTAGGAGAAAGGAAGATCATCAACAGCCATTCGTGGACTTATGTAGCATGAAGAAAGATGAAAGATCAACAGCCACTCATGGACTTATGTTGCTAGGAGAAAGGAAGATCATCAACAGCCATTCGTGGACTTATGTTGCATGAAGAAAGATGAAAGATCAACAGCCACTCATGGACTTATGTTGCTAGGAGAAAGGAAGATCATCAACAGCCATTCGTGGACTTATGTTGCATGAATTAAGGAGGATGACCAACAGCCACTCATGGACTTATGTTGCTAGGAGAAAGGAAGATCATCAACAGCCATTCGTGGACTGTTGCTAGGAGGAAGGAAGATCAACAGCCACACATGGACTTATGTTGCTTGGAGGAAGGGAGATCAATAGCCACACGTGGACTTATGTTGCATGGGCGAAGGAAGATCATCAACAGCCACTCATGGACTTATGTTGCATGAAGAAAGATGAAAGATCAACAACCACTCATGGACTTATGTTGCTAGGAGAAATGAAGATCATCAACAGCCACTCATGGACTTATGTTGCTAGGAGAAATGAAGATCATCAACAGCCACTCATGGACTTATGTTGCATGAACGAAGAAAGATGATGGTCAACTTTTGACGGTTTGGAAAGGGATGAAATTTTCCCCAAGTTTGGACGCTTCTCATGCTGACGCCTTGATCGGTGTAGTAATGGTGTTTGGTACTCCTGCTTGTATTGGCATGCTCTTTATAACTTGATTTGAAAATTTTATTAGTCACTATTGACTTACACATTTGAGACTACAACAGACTCAAAAACTTGACAGACATTGACGCACGAGGACGACACATTTGACACCAAAATGAAACAAGGTCGACTTGCCAAAACTTAATGTGCTTTTGTCATAAATGATGTACCATTTCTCTTTTGTGTTTACTTCTCTCCTTAACGTGGCATCACTTTGATGGTGAATCTTATTTTTGAAAATTCCTCCCTGCTGATCTAATCAATTTCTTTGCTTCTCTCAAGATGTGCTTTGAATTAGTGCCTTAGCTTATGGAATGAAAGACACTCCATTTCCATCTGTTCAAGACAATGTTCTTGAAGGCTTACCATTGGTGTATAGGGATCAGGTGGCAAACGAAGTTTGCCCCTAGTTTGAAGGGTATGAAGTGGGATCGGTAGGCAAACGAGGCAAATGACCGAAGTTTGCCCCTAGTTTGGAGGAAGGTTCATTGGGGGTTTTGGGCAAACGAGGTAGGTGACCGAAGTTTGCCCCTTGTGTGAAGGGTAGATAGTAAAAGTCAGGAAAACGAGGCGGGTAGCCGAAGTTTGCCCCTAGTGTGGAAGGTGATTTTCTGGCTTGAGGCATGGACCGTGACTTTAATCTCTCAAATGCTCATAACTTTTGCCTAGGCACTAGTGAGGTGACCTAGCAAGCTCTTTTCTCTCTTTTGTTATTGCTCACCTTGGATTTAACTCTAATTTTTGCCTAGGCGTCCTTTCGGATTTTCGACCTAGCGAGCCATCCTTCTTTTTTTCTTTTTTGAAAGTCTGCCTACGTACCCCCAAGTGGGGATCAGGTCCAACGTAGTTCGGGCATGGTTGGGAAGAAGCGGTTGATTTTTGGGTAGGTGGGGTGACCGAACCGATCCGGCTGCCTACGTATCCCCGAGTGGGAATCAGGTCGAGCGTAGTTCAAGGCAAGGCTTGAAATAAGGGGTTTGAGGTATGAGGGTTTTTCAAACCAATCGTCAAAGAAGTTCAAACTTGAGCCACTTATGGAAGCTTTGAATAAAAGGATTCAGTTTCAATCTCCCTTTCTTTTCTTTTTCTTTTTCCTTTTGTTTTGTTTTGAGGATTGATCCTTTTCACTTTCGCCTAGCCAGTCAATTTTGCTTTTTAATGTAGTCGATTCTTGTGAGATCTTTCAATCGCAATCTCAGAATTCCAGAATGTGCATGTCAGCTCTCGGAATTTTTTTTGTGGTCATTCCGTGCCTTTTGAAATGTGATCTTGGCACGTTCTTAAGATGTATCTTGAAGCGTATGATTCTCTTATTTGTTTCATCAAAATTTTCTCCAACATTTTGACTGGCTAGGGTCAGATTTTGGAAATCAACACCTTTTTCAGCTCTAACTTTTGCCTAGGTGCCCTTTCGGGTTTTTAACCTAGCGAGCCTTTTCTTTTCTTTTCCCTTTTTTTTTTTTTTTTTTTTTTTTGAAAGTGGAGATGAAACTCACTGAAATGTTTGGCTGCCATCAAGGGCTAAGTTTGCATTGCTTTCAATTGGACAGATTTCGTGGCTCCCAATTGGATTGGGCTTAAGGCTTCGAAATGGTGGAAAAAAGGGTGTTGGGCAAGCCCCAAGTCAGTTTCAAGTATGTCTTTTCAAGATTAAGGCAAGAGCATCTTTATATTCTTAAAGTAAGACTATTCAATTCCAGCTCTTCATCAGTGTCAGCGCAAAATTGACTTTGACCTTTTGGGATTTTTTTTGTTTGAGTAAAAAAAAATTACCGCCTTTTTTTTTAGCACATCAATATCCATGGTAATTTGAAAAGTGACACTTCAGTTCAGCGATTCATGCATCTATGACTAGGCACATCAGATTAGGCAAAATGAGACTTCATTCTATCAGTAAAGAAGGATTACAGACTCATTAACAACTTGATGACAGACAGACTCGACCACAAGACTAGACAAAACACACAACAGACTCGACTGGACTTGACCCGGTCTCAAATGGAATGTCACAGTGACTCGCTTATTCTTTTTTTTTTCTTTTTTTTCTTTTTTAAAGAGCATCCTCAAAAAGTCTCAAACACCATCGCGTCACTGGCACAGGTTCAACATTCATGGTCCTTAGCGAAGGGGATCATTGAAATGGATAGGTCATGGGTTGGTCCAGACCGAGGTAGTGAATTGGATTGGGGTGCGACGCATCATCTAAGAGATCCTGAATTGAGTGACGGAGCCTCTTACAGTTGTCGGTCTCATGGCCTTGGTCTTGGTGGTAATCACAATACTTGGATTCATTGTACCCAGGAGGTGGGTGATTAGGAGGCTTACTGGGCTCCAAAGGTACAAGGTGGCCCTTTTGAACAAGGTGATTGAGAGCGGAGGATAAGCTCATGTCAAGTGGTGTGAAGACTCTTTGGTTTTCCTTCTTGTGCCTCTTACTGCAATCATTTTGGCTTGATGATGGGCTTAAGGCATTGACATCTAGGCTCTCTTGATCTTCACCAAAGGTATGGGGTCTCTTCTCCTTTTTTAGTGACCCAGCTCCATTGATCTTGCCTTCACAGATAGCATCCTCGATTCTAGTCCCAACCTCAAACAACTCTTCAAATGTTGAGATGGACTGGTAGAATAGTTTTTCATGGTATACTGGTTGCAGGTTCTTGACCAGCATACGTACTTGCTCTTTCTCAACAGGCCTGTGGATCATTTGGGCTACTTTATTCCTCCATCTGCTCAAGAATGCAGCGAAGGACTCATTAAAATTCTGCCTGGTAGTTTCCAGATCTCGGATGGTGACATCAAGCTCTTGGTTGTAGGAGTAGTGATCAATGAAAGTTCTAGCAACATCTTCCCAAACTCGAGTTTTGGAAGTTTCAAGGGTTAGGAACCAGGATAGTGCGGCTTTCTGGAGGGTTTGAGGGAACAGCATAGCTATGTGCTCATGGGTGCAGCCCATTGACTGGAAAATGCTCATACAAAACTTCACGTGGCTCTTCGGATTTCCAGTTCTGTCAAAACTGTCGATTTCAGGCATCTTGAAGTTCTCGGGTAGCCTCACCTTGTTGGGCTCAAACAATCCTTCCAGATCTAACATGTAATCGTCGACTCCCTTACTCTTCCTTAGTATGTTCTCAAGCTTGTCGACCTTGTCCATTTTCTCTTGGAGCTTTTTCTCATATACAGGCGGCGGGACCTCTTGAAACCGTTCTTCTTCCCCGTCGTTCTCATGTAGGGGTGGTTCAAACCCAGGTGGAGGCTGCGGCCGCTGCTGCTTCAATTCCTCCATGAAGGATAAAACTTGGGTCAACCGTTCAGACTGTTGGTTAATCATTTCTGTCATTCTTGCTTCCAAACCTTCTGGATCCATAAAGCTGACTTTCGGCTGAGTGATTCTGACAAGGTGACTCCTTAATCCTTTGACTCACAAATGCAGATCCTGGGTGCTCAAAACTTGTACTGACATATAGGTGTGAAAAGACTGTGTTAGACTTGTAACAGTGATGATTGAGATGACAACTATAGTGATGTTAACAGACGTGGACTGACTCGTGTACAGCCTGACTGAAACAGTGCGTGCAGATCGATAGGAACGGTGTATGCAAATGAGACAAGCATGCGGATGCAAGCCCTAATCTATATGATGCCCCTACTTCTAACAGATAGCAGTTAAACAAATAAGGTCCTAGCCATACAGAGTGTGCTAACCTTACTCTCCAGTATGATCACCAAGGGGATAACAGGGATTTCCGGGATACTTTGGGAATTTCGGATAGAGTTTCTGGGAGAAACATGGGTTTGGAAGATTCGGAGAAATTTCTAGAAGTCATTTGAGTTTCAAGGAGAAATAGGGATTTCTGGTTGATTTGGACTGAGCTTCTAGGAGAAACTGGTATTTTTGGGTATTTCTGAGGAATATGGATAGAGTTTCTAGGAGAAACAAGTATATCTGGGAAGATAGGACAGAGTTTCTGGGAGAAACTGGTATATCTGGGAAATCAGGGAGATTTAGATAGAGTTTCTGGGAAAAACGGGTTAGTACGGTTATATATGGGATATCTAGACAGAGTTTCTGGGAGAAACAGGTTAATATATATCTGGGATGTCTGGACAGAGTTTCTGGGAGGAACAGGTTATGATGGTTATATCTGGGATATTCGGACAGAGTTTCTGGGAGAAACAGGGGTATCCTGATGAGTTGGGTAGAGTTTTTTGGAAGGAATAGGGATATACAACGAGAATAGGTGATGATGGTGATCATACTGTCTAGCAAGTTTTCATACTCCTATGTCTCAAGACCGACAAACAAGGTTTGCGGTGTATATCTTTGCAAGCATGGAGCAGACATCCTTGTCATGATGCTTAGGCAGGTCAACTCAATGTGATCACATGTGAGTGATTGCCTTGGGAACCATAAGAAAGGGGTTCTGTTCTATGCCACATAAGCGTCTACACCGCGCAGGTAATCCCGTCAGGGCATACAACAGTTATATCACATTGTCCTATCTGAAAAGATAAATGAACAGTCCTATGAAAGGTTCTACAGGAATCTATATGCAAAGGCTGGGTTTAGTCAAAGAGGGTCCGTTGACGAGAGTTCCAATATACCGTCAGGGAGACAGTACGGAAGTGTTTACTCTTTTTGATATACCTTGGAAGGTACAGTATCAATGGTGACTTGTGCCCTGGCACAGCAAGACCTGAACAATGTCAGCGCCGCGTTTCAGACACAGTCGGAGGGGGGGAATGCAAGAGTGCAATGTGGTGAACCAAACACAGTAAAAAGATGATTTTAAGGATGCTTCTTATGAGTCAAACCTCTGTATTATTTTGTTTTAAAATAAAAATCCCCAGCAGAGTCGCCAGATTGTGGACATGCGGAATCGGACCACTTCTCTTGTTCGAGATTGCTTTGAAATTGATTTTTGACTTGGATCAAAGAAAAGAAAATGGTCTGTCGAAAACAGATACAGAGTCGCCACTTGGTCTTTAAGGAACCAAGAAACCTAATTTTGACTCACCCAAGCGGATAAGGGCACCGACCCTTCATAACCAAAGAACTTGGTTCGGGGTTTTGGTACGAGAGAGGAAGGATCCTTTGTCGCGACTAAAACACCCTCAACTCGCCCCGTCTTTCGACGGGCCTCATTTAGCATCCAAATAATCATCTTATACTATGTATGGTTCGGCAATTAATACTATGATAGTATATTACATTACATAAGAAACTTGAAAATGGAAGATCTAAAGATAAGATATCATTCATAAGATCTAAGCCAAATATCACACAATGCGAAATGAAAGATCACACAAATAAACCTAGGAAAAATTGTCTAATCATATATCAATTAATCAAGTTTTCCTAATCTAAAAGGGACATGAATTGTTCTTGAGACAAATAAGCAAAGAAATCAAAATATGCTTAGCAAACTAGTATGGTGCATGTTATTCTTTGATAAAAGAAGACCTCTCAATCCCCGGGACGGATGAGAAAGGATGATTAGATCAATGGGAAGCATGAACGTGTGATCGTGATCATTCCTTATAATCTTCTTAGATTAAGAGTTACAAAAACCCCAAATCTTGCATGAATGCAATGTATATATCTAAAATGTGCAAAGGTTGTAGTGTGTTTTGTGTACATGGATTTCTAGAATGACTTAGAAGTCTAAAATGTGTATGAATGAACGAATTAAATTAACATGGGATGTGTACAAATGTAGTATGAACTACTTCCTAAGATATGAACTAATTTGGAATGCATATAAGCATCAAATCAAAGAATGAAAGTTAAAGTATACTTGCTGTGAATAGGGAACAGAACAGTAGCATCATCTTTGGAAATTTGAAAAGAGGGGTTAGGAATGTTTTCAATGCATGATTTTTTATGGAGATGTTCCTTATTGTGTCTAGAATAAAACCCAAAAGGCCAATCTTGAATAGCTATCACAGATTGAGAGAAATCATATAAACAACATAGGTCACTCAGAAACAGAGTCCGTACTGTCGATTGAAATGTTAGAAAATCTTAGAAAATGAAAAAGAATGATCTAAGGGCCCATTTTATACATAAAGTTCCCTAAGACATTGAATTTTAAGGGAAAAAGAAGTTAGGACCACCCCGTTTGGAAAAGTGTTCTGTAAAAGAGGTTGGAAGTGGACCTAGCTGCTGTTACAGCAAAATCAGAATGTTTGAAAGGAATATTGGGATCCAAATGGACCATTTCCAAGTACTTCCAAGTCAAACGAAAAATCATGGGTGTTCTCCAATGAGTTAGGAAGACTTTCCAAGTGGCCTTGCATCCATATGTTGAGTATTGAGTTCTAGAGAAATCTTTGAACTCAACTCACTCACTGTTTTGACTCATTGTTTTGAAGATTTTGGAGAAAACAAAGTTTTGTTTCTTGAAACCAAATGAGGGGGGTTGAGAGGGGTTTTGAAATAGATGTTTTGAAAGCACATTTTCAATACTCAATAAGGATTATAGCCACTTAAAATGTCAACATTAAACTCATCATCAAGAACCTCCAAGATTGTTGGAGAGATTTATTTTTATTTTTGAACATAACTTCAATACATTTCAAGAATACCTTGGAAGTATTGAGGTTATGATCATCATCTATCAAACATGTTTTTGAGGTCAAGAGCTACTATCCATAAGGATTCACTCACCCCAAACTTCATATCATCACTTAGATGATGATGAACTAGTAAGTAAATAAAGAAAAGAAAAAGAAATGAGATAAGGAGAGATGAACATATATATAATCAAAGCAAGTAAATAGCAATCAATAGATGATAATCAATGTGATTTTGGACTTGTAGCTTGGTGTTTCACTCATAGATTTTGACATTTGGACATGGAAGTAGCTTCCTATCTCATGAATGCTCAAGAATGAGGGTTGGAGTGGACTTTGAATGTGAAGTATATAGAAGGATGATGGAAGAAAACAAGAATAAAACTCACTTTCTTATGGAAAATCAATGGGAGAAGCTCCCTTTCTCTCTTCTAAACCTATCTCTATCTCTCTTCTTCTCTATAACTTTTCAAGCTTTGCCCTTGGCCCCCCCAAAATGAAGAGCAATGGAGGGTTTAAATAGGCCAATTTGGGGTGGTTTTGGGGTTTTAGAAGTACTCCCATTGGTCCCAAACAACTGTGAACATAAAACTATGTCATTTTGGCTTTCAATTAATCAAATTGGACCCCCAAAAAAATTACAAAAATGGACTCTGCGAGGATTGAGTGCCACGGCGGCAGTGCTCCTCTGAAGCCCAGAAAATTACGTTTTAGGTCCCCAGAGGTTCCGGTATTCGCGAAAAGGCCCTATTTCGTCCGAAATTCACAGAAAATGCATACGAACTCCAAATTGAGGTTGTGATATACCGTTGGAAAGCTGTTGACCTCTAGTATCCATGAAAAATATTTGAAAATTGTCACGGTGCCCCGGTTCTAAAGTCAAATTCCGGTCAAACTGGTCAAACCTGGGATTCCCGGGAAGTTCTGGAAACCTCCGGGAGTTCCCGGGAGCTGACGTTTTCGCTCAATTTTCTTTTGGAACTTGTTTTAACACCCTTTTTTATGATTTAGAATGATTTTGGTGAATTCGAACGATTTCGGTCAAACTTGGTCAAACCTGGTCAAACCTTGGTCAAACCTAGTCAAACCTTGGTCAAACCGGTCAACGGGGACTTTCCGGGAACTTCCGGGGGTCTCTGGGAGCTGACGATTTCATCCGATTTTTCTTAAAAACTCGTTTTATCACTTTTCTTACGACGTAGCATGTTTTCAGAACTTTGGGACAAAATCTGGGAGTTTTCGGGCTTTCAGGGGCATTTTGGTCATTCTGAGCATTCTGAGAGATAGAGCTGACGTTCGAGAGTCCTTTTGAGTCTTTTACGATCATTGTGAACCACCAAGCTATGGGTCTCCTAAATCTGATAGCCGACAAAATGGGGTGTCTACACTTGCCACCAATGGCTATAATCTTCCAAGGCCTATAAATACATGTTTTCCCAAGCTATTTGGGGTTGAGATTTTGATTGAAAAACATCGTATTGACCACACATCTTTTTGATCTTTAAACATTATCATTTGAGCCCTAGTTGTGTGAGTTTATCAATTTGCTCAAATCTTTCATTTGTATTTCTTGAGAGAGCAAAATTATAGTGAGCTTTAATTGTATTATCCACTCCAGAGAGAGAGTTATCAATTTGTATTCAAAGAAGTGGTGTTCTTCTTTGGGAGAGATTGAAGGCTCTTGTAACGGTTTGGTGCACACCCGTAAGTGCTCCAGGAACGGTTTGGTCTACACCCATGAAGTAGATCAGATTAAAGGAATCCTCAAGAGGTGTTCTTGAGGGGTGGACGTAGGCCGCGGGGTGCGATTGCCGAACCACTTAAAAAATTGGTTTGCAAGTATCTCTTCCCTTATCTCTTTACATAATTGATTGTGATTGTGTTTAATTTGCTATTAAGTTTTTAAAAGGTTAAAATTTCACTAAAACCTTATTCACCCCCCCTCTAAGGTTTCCATATTTGGGCCAACAATTAGTACTTAACCCCTTTTATGAGGTTAATTGTGGGATTAATCCTTTATGTGGAGATAATGTTGCAATTTAATCCAACTATGTGGGGGTTAATTTTAACACTTAATTCCCATATGGGGGTACTTTATGAAAATCTTAATAGTTTAATTTTAGTCCAACCACAGGGGGAAAATTTACTTAACCCAATAAAGATCTTGGAAAGTCAAAAGACTGTGATTGAAAGTTCACCAACTTATTTTGCGGCCCACCCACATGGAATAACCACCGATGGTGGGTTGGCCTATTTAAGAGCCCTATGCCCCTTTCAAATCCACGCAGAACCCACTGCCCCAAAAAAAAAATCCTTGATTCAAGGCTTTTGCTTGGTGAGAAAAATTCCTCCCTAAATCTAAGAGTTTTGGAAGAATTTTTTGGTTTTCTTTTTTTCCTCTCCTTCCCTCTTTTTCTTGTTGGGTCTTATGGATATCACCAACATCACCATCACCAACCTCACCATCACTGCCACCACCAGTTTCAAACACCACCACTACCAACCTACCAAAAACCCCCACGGTCCAGTCCACCAGCCCACTGCTGCTCCAGCAGTCACGCCTAGCACAATAGTCCCACCAGTTTCCTTTTTTGTGTAGGTGCCTCTTTTCCTCTCTCTCTAGAACTCTTGTATGTATGTTTATGCATGTGTATACTCACATATATATATATATGTATATACATTATATGCTTGTTTATTCCCATCCATGTTGACTGATAGCCCTAAGAAAAAGAACAAAAACGCAAATGAAGAGGAAAGAAATGATGAGCCTATATCATATATCATTAGTATATGCATGCATTTAGGTTTGTGTGTGTGTTTTTTTTTTCCTTCTTTTCTCTATTCTGTAAAATAAAAAAAGGGGAAGTAATACTAGGTGGTCCATTTTGATAGGTATGTAGGCACATACATACATACATATAGGCCTATACACATTTATGGCCACTGGTTTGCTTTTTTTTTTTTTTTTGCTCACTTGCTTGTGTTGACAAAAATTAGAGGAATATGTGTGCCAAAAAAAAGAAGGCAAAGAAAAAAGTAGACCAAGTTTATGTGCTGCCATGTGTGTATGTATTTGTATTCCTCTTTTGTTTCTTTTAGCAAAAGTAAATGTCAATCCAGTGAGCATGGATAAAAAAATTATAGTCATAAAAAGGGTTAAAAAAAAGGAGGTTTTGTTCTATTTTATTGTTTAAAAGTGTCACGTCCTGGAACAGTAAAAATAGAGAAAAATATCGCAGTTATAATATTCTAACACAGAAGTCTTAAGGCAATATATGCCCTATTACAACATGGAAACGAAAGTCTAACAGAAATACCGAAACTGAATATTGATCTCCATCTTCAACTAGCGTAGATGTAATCGTCAGTGTAGTAATCTTCCCCGGCGTAACCGTCATCAGTGGGGCCACCCTCCATACCCTCAGTGTATCCACCCTCTGGGTAGTAGCTGTTATCATATAGGTCATCACCTGTATCATTATAAACAGGGTAGGCTAGACGGGGAATGTCCAGGCATCATCGCCGTCAGCTTACTGAAAGCTGAGTGAGTAGAAACTTACATAATATTATAAAGGTGAAGTAATTACGAGTTATGAACGATCGGTAACATTTACTAATGATATCTTCTTTTCTTCCAACCATGAATCGTTACTAATGTCTTGTTATCCTAAGACCATTAACCAACATACTGTTGACTAGAAAGAACACACTCCATCATTTAACTCTAAATATATACCATAATTCCATCCACCATTGTTAAGGATATAACCACCCACTGCAGTCATGGACACTACATCAGTCCATCCCCCGGTGTTAAGGACATAACTGTCCACTGCTCGTTAAGAACATTACGTTTGAACAAAAGTATATCAAAAAATACTGGGACAGTTATACGAGGTATACCACACTTATTAGAAGTGAAAAGAATGTTGGGATCCTCATAAAAATGCAACTCCCCCCAACTAATGGCAGGCTCAAGGTCAGAGAAAATGATGCAAAACCTATGGCCTCCAAATTTGTTGGGGACAGTTATAAGAGGTATACCACACTTTTTAGGAGTTATATTGAAAAAATGATCGTTGGTATTTTCTATAACGGCCTCTATTTTAATACTAAAAGCAGGAGGAGGCCATGGTTCAATAAAAGGGGCAGGGTCTACGTGATGTTCTAATTTAGCTTCTTTACCCACCTCTTGTCCTAGAACAGAATCTATGGAGATATGATCATAGGAATTTAATTTCTGTTCTATGCACATGGTTTTGGATTAGACTTGGATAAAGCTATCTATTTGGGCCTCCATATCATTATTACTCAAGATGGTCAAGCAGTCTAGAAGATTACTACCTTCTTGTTGAAGTTTAAGATCATCTAATGTGGGCCCAAAAGTTTCTAAGTCTTCTCTCAAAGAATTTTGAAAGTTAAATTTTTGTGATGAACATGTCCTAGAATCCTTACCATCCTCTTCCACAACACATTCTATTTGTTCAATATTGGGGTACACATGACTTCCAAGCTCGGGATTAGAGCTTTATTTATAGAGAGGATAGGTGATGGGCAACTTGGTGACACCACCTCTTCGGCCGACAGAGGTAAGGGTTCATGAATATCATAAGAATCTAAATCGGATTTAGAATTTTCAATTACGTTCTCCCTAGGGTCACTATCAAAGGTAGGGGTAGAGTCAACAGGGGACTCCTCCTTTCCAAATTGCGTGCAATACTCTAAATTCTCATTATCTTTTAAAACTTCATTATCTTCCTCGTAACTCTCCTCACTATATATGTCATCTATTGAGGTGCCCTGGAAAAAGAGATTGTGCAACTTTATCAAGGTAGTGAAGGAGTTGATGTCTGGGGGTGCATATGGAGGAGAAGATGGCTCTACAACTTCATGTTCAATGGTTTGGTTTTGGAGTTCATTGTCATTATCCTCCAATTCCATTCCATTGTTAGTGTCTTGAAATTTAGGTTGTAGTGTTGAAGGACTAGTGTAGTTTTCTATAGGTTGGCTAGCATATATGCTTGGTTATTCTCCTTATTGTCACTACATGAAGTTTCGCCCCATTGTTGGTAGTAATTCCCATCCCATTGTGTTTGTGGACAAGACTCGCCAAAGGGAAAGCCTTGGTGCGTTTGGTAATCGTGGGAACTACTATTATATCCTACACTATTGTTTTGGTTATATCCCCATTACGATTGATAAAACTCTCCATGTGGAGGTTCTTGATATGTTTGATAATATAGGGGACTACCACTATTGTGTCCCCATTATGGTGGTTGGTAGCACTCTGGTTGATAGTCTGTGTCATATGTGGGTGCTTGCCAACATGGGGGACAGTTTTTATTACCTAATGTGTACATATTCGTGGTGTTTGGATTGTACGGAGGGTAATATGGATAAGACATGTTTACCCAAAATTTTAAAACAATAGAATTTTTATTTATTTCATAATTTTTTTTCTTGGGAGAGAAAAAGTCCAAAAATTGTTTTTTCTTATTTTTTATTTTTTAGAAAGAGAGGAAAAATGGAGATAACTTAGTAAGATCATAACCTAGTTGCCTTCCTCGTTAACGGCGCCAAAACTTGACACGACTAAAAAGTTGTGCGCTCTTGTACAACACCCAAGTGTAGGTGATCGTGCAAGTAATACTGGATAAGTCCAAGTTGATCCCACAAGGAAGGAATAGGAAGAATGTCTACGAAGTTACAACCTAAAGAAAAAGAAAATTAGAATGGAGGAGTGGAAGGTTTTAACAAATCCTAATTAATTAAATTAAACTAAATAATAAACTAAAGCATAGAGAAACATAATTAATTAAATAGATAAACTAAAGGTGTTGGAAACATGTGAATCCACATTGGTCCTAACCATCTACCATGCATATTCATTAATGTTCTATGGAGTTCATTCCTCTTCAGCATTCCGTATTTCTCTAAAGATATAGAATCAATAGCCCTTTCATGACCGGGACTATATCATCACAAAGTGATTAAAAATACTTTGAAGACTGTTTAAAACAATGGTTATTACTTGCACTCTAAATGGTGTTAGCATTCAAAGTGGTTTTCAAAAGTCATTGAAGAAAAGGCCTTAAGGCTTTAAGTTCTAAAATCTGTTTTGACAAACTGAGCTTATAGGGACAATTTGATGACAGATTTCTAAAATAGAAAGTCATGGAATACTTAAAAGAATCATCTCAGGATTTAACATGTTCGATCGATCGAAACGCTCTCAATCGATAGGACTGTATCATCCTTCAATCGATCGAAATGTCTTCGATCACTTGACTGTGGCTCTGGTTCGATCGATCGATCGACATATCATCAATCGATCGAGCCCAGGTTTCTAAAGATTGCATGGCACAGGTTGGAAATCAATGTTTCATCACATATTCCCATCGTCTAAACTACAGAAACATAAATAAACAAATGCAGGAATAGTAAACTAATGCAATCATAACAACTATATCAATAAACACATATCATAACAACTATATCAATAAACACATTTTAGTGAGCATTTAAGAGAAAGGAAGCTTCTTCCATGTCCAATGTCATCACATATGAGTGAAACACCAAACTACAAGTTCAATGCATCATGAATATCATCTATTGATTGCTATCTATTTGCTTGCTTGTTTATATAATGTTCATCTTTTCTCACCTCATTTTTTTTAATTTTCTTTATTTACTTACTAGTTCGTCATCATCTAAATGATGACATGAAGTTTGAGGTGAGTGAATCCTTATGGATAGTAGCTCTTGACCTCAAAAACATGTTTGATAGATAATGATTATAACTTCAATACCTCCAAGGTATCCTTGAAGTTATGTTCAAATGAATATAAATCTCTCCAACAATCTTGGAGGTTCTTGATGATGAGTTTGATGTTGACATTTTAAGTGGCTATAATCTTTATTGAGTATTGAAAATATGCTTTCAAAACATCTACTTCAAAACCCCTCTTAAAACCCCTCATTTTGATCTTAAGAAAGAAAACTCTAGTTTTTCTCAAAATCTTCAAAACAGTGAATCAAAACAGTGAGTGATCTGAGTTCAAAGATTTTTCTAGAACTCAATACTCAACGTATGGATGCAAGGCCACTTGGAAAGTCTTCCTAACTCATTAGAGAACACCCATGATTTTTGGTTTGACTTGGAAATACATGAAAATGGTCCATTTGGACCCAAACATTCTCTCCAGATATTCTGTTTTTGCTGTCACAGCAGCTTGGTCTACTTCCAACTTCTTTTCTAGAAACCTTTTCAAAAGGGGTGGTCCTAACTTATTTTTCCCTTTAACTTCAATGTCTTAGGCAACGTTCTGTATAAAATGGGCCTCTAGATCATTTGTTTTCATTTTCTAAGATTTTTCAACATTTTAGTCGACAGTGCGGACTCTATTTCTTAGTGACCTCTATTGTTTATATGATTTCTCTCAATCTGTGATAGTCATTAAAGATTGGATTTTTGGGTTGTGTTCTCGACACAATAAGGAAGATCCCCATAAAAAATCATGCATTGAAAACATTTCTAGCCCCTCTTTTCAATTTTCAAAAGATCGTGTTACTGTTCTGTCCACTATTCACAGAAACACATTTTTACTTTCCCCCTTTCATTTGATGCTTACATGCACTCCAAATTAGTTCATATCTTAGGAAGTAGTTCATACTATATTTGTACATATCTCAAGATGATTTCATTCATCTATTAATACACATTCTAGACTTCTAAGTCATTCTAGGAATCCATGAACACAAGGCACACTACAACCTTAGCACATTCTAGATACATACATTGCATCCATGCAAAGATTTGGGGCTTTTGTGACTCCTAATCTAAGAAGATTATAAGGAATGATCATGATCACATGTTCATGATTCCCCTCGATCTAATCCTCCTTTCTCATCCGTCCCGGGGATTGAGAGATCTTCTTTTCTCAAAGAATAACATGCATCATGCTAGCTTGCTAAGCATATTTTGATTTTCTTTGATTATTCGTTTCAAGAACAATTTATGTCCCCTTTAGATTAGGAAAAATTGATTACTTGATATGTGATTAGACGATTTTTCCTAGGTTTGTTTGTCTGATTTTTCACTTTTGCATTGTGTGATATTTGGCTTAGATCTTATGAATGATATCTTATCTTTTGATCTTCCAATTTCAAGATTCTTATGCAATGTAATATACTTATCATAAATATTAATTGTCGAACCAAACATAGTAGAAGATGATTATTTGGATGCTAATTGAGGCCCGTCGAAAGACGGGGCGAGTTGAGGGTGTTTTAGTCGTGACAAAGGCTCCTTCCTCTCTCGTACCAAAACCCCGAACCAAGTTATTTGGTTATGAAGGGCCGGTATCCTTATCCGCTTGGGTGAGTCAAAATTAGGTTTCTTGGTTCCTTAAAGACCAAGTGGCGACTCTGTATCTGTTTTCAACAGAACCTTCCTTTTCTTTCTTTGATCCAAATCAATTTCAAACGAAAACAAAAAGAAGTGGAATTCTGCATGTCCACAATCTGGCGACTCTGCTGGGGATATTTATTTTCAAAACAAAATTATACAGAGGTTCGACTCATAAGAAGCATCCTTAAAATCACTTTTTACTATGTCTGGATCACCGCATTGCACTTTGCATTCCCCCCCCCCCCCCCCCCCCCTCCGACTATGTCTGAAACGCGGCGCTAACATTGTTCAAGTCTTGCTGTGCCAGGGCATAAGTCACCGTTGATACTGTACCTTCCAAGGTATATCAAAAAGAGTAAAAACCTCCGTACTCTCTCCCTGATGGTATATTGGAACTGTCGTCAACGGACCCTCTTTGACTAAACCCGGCCTTTGCATATAGATTCCTGTAGAACCTTTCATAGGACTGTTCATTTATCTTTTCAGATAGGACAATATGATATAACTGTTGTATGCCCTGATGGGATTACCTGAGCGGTGTAGACGCTTATGTGGCATAGAACAGAACCTCTTTCTTATGATCCCCAAGGCAATCACTCACATGTGATCACATTGAGTTGACCTGCCTAGGCACCATGACAAGGATGTCTTCTCTATACTCACAAAGATATACACCGCAAACCTTGTTTGTCGGTCCTAAGACATAGGAGTATGAAAACCTGCTAGACAGTATGACCGCTATCACCATATTAACCAGTTTTTCCCAGAAACTCTGTCCAGATATAACCGTACTAACCAGTTTTCCCAGAAACTCTGTCCAGATATCCCAGATATAACCATACTAACCTGTTTCTCCTGGAAACTCTGTCCAGATATCCCAGATATAACCGTATTACCCGTTTCTCTCGGAAACTCTGTCCAGATATCTCAGATATAACTGTACTAACCCGTTTCTCCCAGAAACTCTGTCCAGATATCCCAGATATAACCATATTAACCAGTTTCTCCCAGAAACTTTGTCCTATCTTCCCAAATATACTAGTTTCTCCCAGAAACTCTATCCAAATTTTCTAAAAATACCCAAAGTCCCTGTTTCTCCCAGAAACTCTGTCCAAAATTTCCAAAGTATCCCAGAAATCCCTGTTATCCCTTGGTGGTCATATTGGAAAGTAAGGTTAGCACACTCTGTATGGCTAGGACCTTATTTGTTTAACTTCTATCTGTTAGAAATAGGAGCATAATATATATTAGGGCTTACATCTGCGTGCTTGTCTCATTTGCATACACCATTCCCATCAATCTGCACGCACTGTCTCGAGTCAGTCCACGTTTGTTAACATCACTGTCTTTGTCTGTCTAAAGTCATCACTGTCAAGATCTGATCTAGTCCTCTCGAAATCTGTCAGGTCAGTATAGATTCCCAAGGTCAGCAGCCAGGATCCTCGTCGTGGGTCAGGAGTTCAGATAATCGTTTGATCAGAATCAGTCCGACAGCTTATTTCTGCATGAATCGAGAAGAGTTAGAAAACAAGGTTACCGAGTTGGGAGCAACCATAAGCCAACAGTCTGACAGCCTAGACAAAGTTCTGAAGTTCGTGGAAGAATTGAAGCAGCAGCGGCCGCAACCTCCGCCTGGGTTTCCACCACCGGGGTTCGAACCACCCCCACATGAGAATAACGGGGAGGAAGACTGGCTTCAAGGGGTCCCACCGTTTGCATATAAGAAGAAGCTCCAAGAGAAAATGGATAAGGTTGACAAGTTAGAAAATGTACTGAGGAAAAGCAAAGGGGTTGACGATTACATGCTAGACCTGGAACGCCTCTTTGAGCCTGTTAAGCTGAAACTGCCAGAGAACTTCAAGATGCCTGCCATCGACCGTTTTGACGGAACTGGGAATCCAAAAAGTCATGTAAAGCTATGTATGAGTATCTTCCAATCCATGGGTTGTACCCACGAGCACATTGCAATGTTGTTCCCGTAAACTCTTGCACAGTCTGCACTATCATGGTTCCTAACCTTGGAAGCTTCCAAAACCCAGGCATGGGAAGACATCGTTCGAGTCTTCCTCGATCATTACTCCTACAATCAAGAGCTGGATGTCACTATTAGGGATTTGGAAACTACTCGACAGAATAGCAATGAGTCCTTCGCTGCGTTTCTGAGCAGGTGGAGGAATAAAGTGGCCCATATGACCCAGCGGCCGATTGAAAAGGAACAGGTGAGGATGCAAATTCAGAATCTGTAGCCGCTCTACCATGAAAAATTGTTTTATCAGTCCATCTCCACTTTCGAAGAGCTGTTTGAAGTTAGGACTCGAATTGAAGATGCCATAAGGGAAGGAAAGATCAAAAAAGAAGAGCCCCCGAGTCAGTCAAAAAGGCCCAACTACTCCCGCAATCTTCCGAACGTTAATGCCCTTAGCAGTCAACCCATGGCTTACCCTCCTAGGCCATATCAACCTCTTAACCAAGCCAATCCCTCCAATCGCTCTTTCCCTAGGAAGCCTCCTCGCAACTTCGCCAAACTAGAAATCCCCCTCTCTTCAGCCTTAGATCACCTCCTAAAAAAGGGCCACCTCCAATTGCTCCAGCCCCGAAATACCCGCTCCTGCCAAACTGTGACATGTCCAAAAGATGCACCTACCACCAAGCCCCTGGCCACAACACCGATGATTCCATACGCCTCCGCCATGATATCCAAGTTATCATTGACCAAAGTATCATTGAGCCACCTCCAAAGCAACCCCATGTCACCCAAAATCCTCTACCGAACCACCAAAACATCAGCCTCATTGAGTCCAACCATGTATCTTTCAACCGTGCTACCTATATCACCCCTTTAGGTCAACCTTTACCCTTCATTGACATCCCGGAATCTGTGGGAATTCATCTGATTGACAGAGGGGATGATGAGTGGCAGCAGCAGCTGGCTGACGAACAAGACCTATTCTTCTTGGAAGAACATGATCTAGGGGTAGTGGACCTCAAATGGTATGATCCCGACAAAGAAAGCGATGCTTCTATCTGGAATGAGCCAGAGAAATCATTTGTGGGGACAAACTGTGAATGGTTCAAAAAGGATGGGATTGTAGAAGGGCCTACCCCTGCCGAAATTGATCATCTGACTAGGTCAGGCCGTCATTATCAGCCTCCTCAGCCTACCACTGAAGCAACCAAAAAAAGTCTGGTCAAAGACAAAGGAAAGGGAAAAATGGACGAGATCATCAAGGAAGACAACGAGTTGGGACATCATGGTAACATCCTACAAGCATAGGCAAGCTGTGCTGAATGCCCTGGCTGGAATAAAGGTCCCTATTGACGCTGCATCGGAAGATATGGTGGCTTTCTTGGGCGCACTTACCCCCGACCCAATCATTACATTTTCTGATGAAGACCTACCACCAGAAGGATCTGCGCATAACAAAGCATTGTACATCACCGTTGGATGTAAGGGACAGCAGGTGCCATTTTTTCTGGTCGATACAGGTTCTGCCTTAAATGTTTGTGCCCTAAGGACTGCCATCGCCTTGGGAGTCTATATCCTTGACATCACACCATCTGTGCAATCCGTGAGGACCTACGATAACGCCAAGAGGAATGTGATGGGAACTGTTTCTCTCCAAATCCAGGTAGGATCTTTGGTAAGCACTGAAGTCTTTCAAGTCATGGACATACCTGCCTCGTTCAACCTATTGATCGGAAGGCCCTGGCTGCATACCAACAAAGCCGTATCATCCACTGTGCATCAAATGATCAAGTACATTCATGAGAAGGAGGTGAAAATCATCATCGGCAATAGTTGGGGCAATGAAGCTTTCCCAAACTACGCTCCAACTTCGAAATCCAAATACCTGAGCTAGAAGAAGGAAAAATCGGAGGATTCTTCATGGAGGAAGTTCACATGGTCAATGACGAAGACCGATTCCCCGAGATCCACTCCGCAGTTGTCAACATGGAGTTCCTGCAGATCAAAGGGCAACAAGGCACTTTTGGGTTGGGATACAAGCCCATTGAAGAAGACATCGAGCTACAGAGGTCATGGAAGAAAAGAGTAAAAGGTCTTCCGTCGTACCGCAAAACCTTGAATGGGCAATTCATCAAAGAAGGGGATGATTTCCTCTACTTTGGGTTCCCAAAACCCTGGATTCATCAGGCCACTGTAAAAAGGCACCCCGGGTTGGAAATCTTTGCT
The DNA here is from genome assembly GCA_033977485.1 of Hydrangea macrophylla. Taxonomy (NCBI): domain Eukaryota; kingdom Viridiplantae; phylum Streptophyta; class Magnoliopsida; order Cornales; family Hydrangeaceae; genus Hydrangea; species Hydrangea macrophylla. Next base: position 1,683,548 of record CM066998.1, on the reverse strand, counting down.
GACTGTGAAAGGCCCCCCTATCAAGATCCGTTCTATCCCGAAGAAGTTGTGAAAACCCCGGAGGAAGACTGGTTGAAATACCTAGACACTGAAGCCATCGAGAAAATGTGGGGGGAATTTGCTGAGAAGAAGGAAGAAAAGAGGGCCAAGAGCCAAGATGATCAGATCAAGCCAACTGAGGAGGGTCTGAGTAACCAGGCTGTAGAGTCATCTGTCTGTGTCTCCCTATCCCCCTGTTCCCCCAGAGTCTGTACTGCCAATTATTGAGTCTGTACCAGAGTCGACTGTTGCAAACCCACCACTGTCCAATGTAATCACTTTACCTATCATGAATGAAATGAAAGACGATTCTGCTTACTCCTCTGTGTCTAATACTTGTGAATGCACAGATCCCTCCGAGGATCTCCCAGTCAAACTTAAGCAACTAATTGAAAAACTACCTGCTTACGAAATAATCGAATATACTTTATCGGTTAACCTAGGTGAAACAGATAATCCACAAATTGTGCAAATTGGCTCAAATCTTAATAAAAAAGAAAAAGAAAATTTAACTCTCTTGCTAAAAGAATTCAAGGATGTTTTTGCTTGGTCTTACGAGGACATGCCTGGGTCGATCCCGACATTGTCCAACATCATATTCCTCTCCTCCCCAATTCTAAACCTGTCAAGTAGAAACTGAGGCACATGAGGCCAGAATGGGCACTCAAGGTTAAAGAAGAAGTGGAGAAGCAATTCAAGGCAGGGTTCATCATTGTCACCGAGTATCCAGAATGGGTTGCCAATATTATGCCAGTCCCCAAGAAAGATGGAAAAGTTTGTGTGTGCGTTGACTTCCGTGATCTAAACAAAGCCAGTCCCAAGGATGACTTCCCGCTTCCCCACATTGATGTCTTGGTGGATAACACCGCTGGACATGAGCTACTGTCATTCATGGATGGCTTTTCGGGGTACTATCAGATTCTAATGGCGCCAGAAGATCGAGAAAAAATGACATTCACCATCCCTTGAGGAACCTACTATTATAGAGTAATGCCTTTCGGACTCAAGAATGCTGGGGCAACCTACCAAAGAGCTGCCACCACTCTACTGCATGACATGATTCACAAGGAAGTGGAAGTGTACGTAGATGACATGATCGTGAAGTCCAAGGACAGAGAAGGACACCTGTTAGCACTGGAAAAGTTTTTCGAAAGGTTATGCAAATACAAGATGAGGTTGAATCCAAAGAAATGCACTTTCGGTGTGACCTCCGGTAAACTCCTGGGTTTTCTCATCACACAAAGGGGGATAGAGGTGGATCCCTCTAAAATCAAGGCAATCCTAGAAATGGCCCCACCGCGGAGTGAAAAGGAAGTGAGAGGGTTTCTCGGAACAATTCAGTTTATCAGCCGCTTCATTTCTAAGCTCACAACTACATGCGATCCTTTGTTCCGATTGTTGAGAAAAGGAGAAAAGTTTCAATGGGATGACCAATGCCAAGCCGCTTTCGACAAAATAAAAGCCTACCTTCAAAATCCGCCTATCCTTTCACCACCCACTCCCCATAAGCCCTTATTCGTTTACCTATCTGTCACCAAAAATGCCATGGGTTGCATGCCAGCCCAAGAAGGAGAAGAAAGCCACTCCGAAAAAGCCATTTATTACCTTAGTAAGAGGATGACAGAGTATGAGCTCAACTACTCTACCCTCAAAAAAACATGTTGGGCCTTGGTTTGCTGCACCCACCGACTGAGGCACTACATGCTGGCCTTCCCGGTTATGCTCATATCCCGCATGGATCCTCTAAAATACCTCCTTGAAAAACCCGCCCTGACCGGTCGTATATCCCGTTGGTTACTTCTACTATCCGAATTCGATATCAAGTACGTCACAAGCAAATCGGTGAAAGGGAGAACTATAGCTGAGCATCTTATGGAGCATGCTGTTGACTCCAAAAAAAATGGGGACTTTCCATTTCCGGACGAAAATATCATGGAAATCGAGGAAGAATAGTGGAAGTTGTACTTTGATGGAGCAGCCAACATGAAGGAATACGGAGTAGGAATGATCCTACTATCACCAAGTGGGGACCACACTCCGTTGGCAGTCAAGCTTAATTTCAACTCCACCAACAACACTGCTGAATACGAAGCATACATTCTGGGGATGGAGGCAGCCATAGAGCTGAAAGTTCAGAAATTGGATGTCTTCGGGGATTCAAACCTCATTATATCACAAGCTAGAGGAGAATGGAAAGTGAAAGAAGAAAGGTTGAAGCCCTATCATGATCTTCTCGATCAACTCAAGAGGCAGTTCAAGAACATCACATTCTTCTACTTGCCTAGGGAAGAGAACCAGCTAGCAGATTCATTGGCTACCGTAGCCTCTATGATCAAAATTCCTGTAGGAGTCAGGATGATGCCTTTGGTAATTGAGCTAAGATACAAGCCTTCGTTCAACATAATCGCCGCAATCGAAGAAGAAGAGAATGAAACACCATGGTATCAGGATGTCTGGGATTTCATAGAAAAGGGACTGTACCCCCAAGAGTCTACCGAGAAAGACAAAAAGGCAATTCGAAGATTCGCAGCGCAATTCATCATTTGCGGTGGGAAACTGTTGAAGAAAGTGTACAACGGTCACAACCTGACTTGCTTGTTTGGGAAAAGCTCCAAAAGAATGATGGAGGAAATACACGAAGGGGTATGCGGCCCGCACATGAACGATCACATGCTGGCCAAGAAAATTGTAAGACAAGGGTACTACTGGACAACATTGGAGAAAGATTGTTGCGAATACGTAAGAAGGTGTCACAAGTGCCAGATCAATGCAAACATGATGCATACACCACCATCCCTTCTATACAGCATGACCTCACCTAAGCCATTCTCAACCTGGGGAATCGATATCATCGGTGAAATCATTCTGAAAGCCTCGAATGGAAATCGATACATTTTGGTGGCCATCGATTACTTCACAAAATGGGTAGAAGCCGCATCCTACAGCAAGTTGGGGGCCAAGGAAGTGGCCAAGTTCATCAAGAAGAATCTCATATGTCGCTATGGAGTTCCCCATGAGATCATCTCAGATAATGGTAGTCATTTCAAAGCTGAAGTCAGAGATCTGTTTGAGGAATACAAAATCACTTATAACAAGTCATCACCGTACAGACCATAAACTAATGGGGCAGTCGAAGCTGCAAACAAGAATGTCAAGGCCATACTGCAGAAATCGGCCGATACCTACAAAGACTGGCATGAGAAGCTACCATTCGCACTTTGGGGATACAGAACATCGATAAGGACGTCCACAGGAGCAATTCCTTACTCACAAGTGTATGGGATGGAAGTAGTACTTCCAGTCGAGATAAAACTGCCGCCCCTAAGTGTGATGGCAGAATGTGAAATTTTGGAATCAGATTGGTTGAGGGAGAGATACGAAGAATTTTCCCTCATAGATGAAAAGCGCCTAGCGGTAGTTTACCATGTTCGAATCTATCAAAAGAGGATAGCCCGTGCTTTCAACAAAAGGGTTCACCCGATGAAAATTGTCAAGGGTGACCTTGTCCTTAAGGAATTACGAGCCCCGATCTTTGATCCACGCGGAAAGTTCAAACCCAAGTGGGTCGGCCCTTATATCGTCAAAACCATTCTTTCTGGAGGAGCAACCTACCTCATGGACCTCGATGGCGTTGAATTCAAAGAACCAATCAACATGGATCGCCTCAAAAAGTACTATGCTTGACCATTCCCCAAAACCCTTTTCTTTCAAAAACCTTGCCTGAACTACGTCCGACCTGATTCCCACTCGGGGAAACGTAGGCAACCACATCGGTTCGGTCGCTCCACCCACAAAAATAACCATTTTCTTTCAAAGCTTGGTTTGAACTACGCTCGACCTGATTCCCGCTCGGGGATACGTAGGCAACCACAACGGTTCGGTCACCCCACCTACCTAAAAATCAACCCGCTTCTTTCCGACCATGGCCCGAACTACGTTGCACCTGATCCCCACTTGGGGGTACGTAGGTAAACTTTCAGAAAAAAAAAAAAAACAAAGGATGGCTCGCTAGGTCGAAAATCCAAAAGGACGCCTAGGCAAAAATTAGAGCTAAATCCAAAGTGAGCAATAACAAAAGAGAGAAAAGAGCTCGCTAGGTCACCTAACTAGTGCCTAGGCAAAATTATGAGCATGTGAGAAAAATAAAGTCGCGGTCCTTACCATAGCCTAGAAATCACCCTCCACTAGGGGCAAACTTTGGCCACCCGCCTGGTTTGCCTAAAACCCTCCTAAACTAGGGGCAAACGTTGGTCATCCACCTCGTTTGCCTCACAACCATCCATAACCCAAACTAGGGGCAAACTTCGGCTACCTGCCTCGTTTGCCTCTAATCGTCCTAGCATGCCCAAGTAAGTACCAAAAGCAAACATCTGATCAAAATCAATACTGAGAATATTTTCAGAAAGCCAAATGCATAAAATAAGGTTCTCCAAGTAACCAAGGTTCACCGATAAACAAACTTCGAATATTACATAAGCAAGGATAAATGAAAACACGAAAAGTTCTTTCAAAAAAGCAATCACGAACATTAAAGACACTTGGAGGAAAGAAGCAGAATCAGTCAAGCCTAGTTTTATTTTTCATTTTTTCGTTTCTTCTTCTTCAAAGGCCTCTAGAAATGAGCTCTTGCTCGACTGGCCCAGCCCCTGATGAAAGCAGCAATGGTGGTGGCTCTGACCCTAGAAGCGAAGAGCCTCTCAGTAAACCCTCGGGGAACCTCTTGAACTTGCCCATACTGTCTGGCCAATCGGCGAGGATGATAGAAGGAGATTTCTCTCAGACCCATCAGCCACACTCTCTGGAAATCCCCGAGACTAGTGGTCACAGCATAAAGGCCCCAGCGCCTCACGATCCAGCAAATGTCAGCCTCAGATAAGGCACCCATCATGCCCACCCAATCGGCAGAAGTATAATGAGGATGAAGCACAGCTCTACAAAAATAAACTGGGGGCACATTACCTATCCATAACTAGAGGCGCTCGTAGAGCCAAGCCTGTAACACCAAAGGCACCCCAGAAAGTAGAAGCGTTCCTTGATTGGAAGCGCGATCCAAACCATTCAGGGTTTCAGCCAGAATCATGGCCATGGGATTCCTGCTAAGTTTCAACCCAAGGCACACGGACACTAAGTCGATAGAAGCGCTCAAAAACAGAAAATGTGAAGTCATGCACAATATCAAAGCGGCCCCGCGGGTGGCATCATATACGCTAGGACTCCCAAGACTAGCATACCAGGCAATAATGGAACAATGTCCAGAACCTCACCATCGATCAGCCGGCGGGAAATAGTAGTGGAACAATCCAGATATTCAGCCAAGCCTCGCGTAGGACTGGGGGTATCAGCAGAAGGGAGAATCAGATCAAAATTAGGATCGTAGCCAAGGATAGCACAGGGGGCATATCTCCTGGCCGTTGAAATTGAAGACATGGTTCATCGGGTCCCAGTGGACAATAGCGGCACGAATGAACTCAGTGTTCAAAGCCATCTGGCAAAGAGAGAATAGCTCGGTCAAGCCGTAGCTAAAAAGGTTAATCCGTTCCACACCATCTGTGATGTTCAGCGAAGCTGTGAGTTGAGTGGGATCATACAATGCCATGTTTTCTGTCGTGGCTCTAACAAAATTCAAAATTCAAAGTTTCACGGACTATCCCACCTGCAAGGCAAACATACTCACTATTATAAGGCTGCTCATCGCAGTAACATCAACAACCACAGAATCACAAGTGCACAGATATGCATATTGTCATCAAATAAAATCAAGCACACAACTGCGACTTCAAACTGGAAGCTATCCGGCCTAAAAGGCAAAACATCATCATACTCTGCCAAAAGGTCACAAATCATCCCACATATCATCCTACACATTGTCTTAAACATTGTCCAAATAGTCACATAATTCACTAAGTACAACCCAAACAAAAACATGAAATGGAGATAAAGCAAAATCCCCACTTAGGGGGCCTCAGTCCTCCTCTTCTTCATCCTTTGTCGGACCACCCGGAGTGTTTGTCGGCAATGGCCTCCTCCTACCACCTCTGCACCTCGGTCCAGTCCTCGATGAGCCAGTTCTACCCCGACGGTACTGCACACACAAATAAAATGAAGTCAATCAGTAGGGAAACAACAAAAAGTACAAAAACAAAGTCGAGTCAGAAACCTACCAAGGACGCCATCTGATTGGTGGCAAATTGTCGCATACCATCCATCTATCAAGGGAAAAATTAGGATTAGAACCGCATAACCTTAAGGAGAGTAAAATTAGAGACATACCCGATGGTCTCGTGTGAGAACCAAAGACCGTAAGCTAGCCGCCAAGGCGTGTCCCTCCTCAGCATAACTCCAGGGGACGTTGAGGACGCCTGCTGGCTAGGTAGGATACCCACACGTGACACGGGGCACCTCCATAACCTGGGGGGAGCCATCTGCACCCAAAACATTAATGGTCCAATTCCAAGGAGGGATAGGATCGAAAACTGGGGGAACCTGTCTCCTGTACATCTCACGAAGCTGTAGGCACAAAAAAAGTTAGAAAAAGATGAGTCGAAAAAAAAAAACATAGGCAACAGATAGAGACAAAAACGTAAAAGAAACTCACCTCCAGGACTGGGAAGTTGGGCATCAGAAAGCGGCCACGGTAAGTCTCATAGCCGGTCTTAGAGAGAAAGTGATCCCAAACATCGGTACCAGCTAAGGCCGCTAGCAAAGCATCACTAGAAAGGTCACTAGCATCCATCATAGGAGGATCATGAGGGACGTGATACCTTGAACTGCCAACCACCTGCCGAGACACTCGCTCGCCGAGGAACCATTGCCTACTCTCGGTACTCTCCATCAGAAGTCGGCAAGAGGAAAGAGGTTTGACAACCTGTATCTCCTCTGGGGCAGTATAGGCAACGCGCTCCCAAGGCGTCTAATCAACACTAGGAGCCGTCAGCCCGGTTAAGAAGTTCCTGGGCAAAACGATCCGGTGAGCCCCGCTCTTTACTCTGACAACATCCCTCCGCCATCTCAAGCCTCGTGGGAACAGAGGCACAGGAGCCATGCCATCCTCATCTTTACCTGATTCATCAGCAGTGGAAGGAGCTAACATCTTCAGGTACTCAAAACTCCAAAGCTGCACGGACAAAGAAAAAGAATCAGAAAAAGTACAGAAACTGAAAAGTCAGAATATGAAAGAAGATGTAGTACATACCTCCCAAACTGGCCAAAATCCCCCTGTCGATTTAGCATCGCCCCGGGAAACCTCACCCATGTGCTTGTAAATGTGGGCCAAGGCAGCACCGCCCCAGTCGTAAGAGGGGATCTCATCAATGCTCTCTAAGCAAGAAAGAAGTCTCAAGCTCACCCGGTCATTCCGTGTCCTAAAGATCGTGCAACCCAGGACGTACAAAAGTTACACCCTCAAGAGTTGAGAATTATTCGAGTTGTGATTCCTTCTGCCATAGGCCCGATAAAGCCAGCCACAAGGAAACCAGTGCCTCTCCAGATTAGGGGGAACAGCCCCAATCAACATCTCTACAGCCTCCGGGTCGATCTCATAGAAGTAGTCCAGAATCAAGCATTTCCCGCCATCCCTCAAGCCTGTAATCATAGAGAAGTCAAAGGGCGTCATGGTCATCTCACCAAATGGCAGGTGGAAAGTATTGGTAGAGTCCCACCATCTTTCAGCCAGAGCATAAATATATACTAGATCATTGGTGCTCATTGAAACCAGGCAAACAAAGCCGCCAAACCCGGCATCGTCTACCATTCTCTTGACGGTAGGCGAGAGTTGAGTGTACCACAAGAAAGCGTGAGCGAGGCTACCGTGGCGCTTTAATGTCACTTCTGGCACCTGCACATACCAAAGACTACAAAAATGATGCACAAAATCACTATTCACGACCCGAGATCCAATTTCACAAAATCAACATTTGAGCACAAATCGAACTTCTAACGATCTCTAGGTGCACACTACGACTCACAAAACTAGCACAATGCATGAAAATAGTTCTAAACTGTCGAAAGTTTCACATACCAAGCTCGCTAAAGCCGCGGCCGAAAGATGACGTTGGGGTTCCCGTAGAATCAAGTCCGAGGTCTGCATCTCGGCTTTCATTCGTTCATTGGCCTTCTTAGACGGTCTCCTCGAGCATGAAGCCATGGATGCATAAAGAAAATGGAAGTCAAAGTTGAACTTTCTTCTTGAAAATTAGAGCAAACCAAAAAACTAATCAAAATTCCAACCACGGGGAAAGATTACTCACCTGAGCGCGCACAAGCTGCGTTTTGACGAATTTTGGCTCCAAAAACACCCCAAAATGGCCAAGAATGAGCTTGAAAAGCTCAAAAACCCAAGATATATACAAATGGAGTCCGGCCACCCAGTGCCGCCGCGGCACTGGCCAACTACCGCGGCAGCAGTGGCCCAGTGCCGTCGCGGCACTGCTTCTTGCGAGCCCCGCTTTGCTCCGTTTTGGCCCATTTTGACCTATTTTGGGCTTTTTTTTAGCCCATTTCTGGTCCCGATCAGCTCCAGTGACCCATTTCGGTCGAGATTTATGAGGTTTTACCCCCAGCAGTCCAAAATTCATTAGGGCTACCTCCAGTAGGCAGAAACTAGGAAAAATCGACTCCCGAAGATCCGAATTGGTTGTTTTAGGACGAGCGTCACAAATTTTGATCAAGCACTAGGGTTTCAATAACGAATCCTGGTTTTTGGTCGGTGCACCAAAGAAATAGAAAAAGAGATTCCCCGAGAACCCTACATCATCCCCCGAGGAAAGAAACAGACAGATACCAGCTACCGGAGGCCCCGACCGGCCCTCTTGGATTGAGCATCGAAAGATTTGATCAACCGTGAGAGATTCAAAGATGGGTCCTGGTTCCCGATAAAGAAAAAGAGATTCCCCGAGAACCCTACATCATCCCTCGAGGACAGAAACACACAAATACCAGCTCCCGGAGGGCCCGACCGGCCCTCTTGGATTAAGCACCGAAAGATTTGATCAACTGTGAGAGATTCAGAGATGGGCCCTGGTTCCCGATTAGAAAAAGAGATTCCCCGAGAACCCTACATCATCCCCCGAGAACAGAAACAGACAGATACCAGCTCCTGGAGGCCCCGACCGGCCCTCTTGGATTGAGCACCGAAAGATTTGATCAACCGTGAGAGATTCAGAGATGGGTCCTGGTTCCTGATCAAGAAAAAGAGATCCCCCGAGAACCCTACATCATTCTCTGAGGATAGAAATAGACAGATACCAGCTCCCGGAGGCCCCGACCGGCCCTCTTGGATTAAGCACCGAAAGATTTGATCAACCGTAAGAGTTTCAGAGATGGGTCCTGGTTCTCGATCAAGAAAAAAAGATTCCCCGAGAACCCTACATCATCCCCCAAGGACAGAAACAGACAGATACCAGCTCCCGGAAGCCCCGACCGGCCCTCTTGGATTGAGCACCGAAAGATTTGATCAACCGTTAGAGATTCAGAGATGGGTCCTGGTTCCCGATCAAGAAAAAGAGATTCCCTGAGAACCCTACATCATCCCCCGAGGACAGAAACAGATAGATACCAGCTCCCGGAGGCCCCGACTAGTCCTCTTGGATTGAGCGCCGAAAGATTTGATCAACCGTGAGAGATTCAGAGATGGGTCCTGGTTCCCGATCAAGAAAAAGAGATTCCCCGAGAACCCTACATCATCCCCCGAGGACTGATATGGAAAGATACTAGCTCCCACTACCCTCAGCAGAAAGTAACAAAAGAGGAACCGACTCCCAAAAATCGGCCGTCAGGAATAATCAGAACATCGCCCGCATCCAGATCTCCTGATTATCAAGAATTTTCTCATCTGTCCCTTTTCATAGCTTTATCACAAGATCCCTCGGTCACTTTTGGCTGTCGTCTTCTAAACAAAGCGCATCTGATCTATCTCACTCGTTTGCAAAGCACACTTCCCAAATCTTTCGCAACACTTTTTCTATCCTAAATCTATAGCCTCCAAAAAGTTCTGTCTCTTCAGAAGCTTTGGCACTCGCTTGCGACATGCGTTGCCTCGCAAGTTCATGCCAAAGAGGGGCAAACTGTAGCCACCCCATTTTTTCAACTATCAAATTTAGGAGACCCATAGCTTGGTGGTTCACAATGATCGTAAAAGACTCAAAAGGACTCCTGGAAGCCAGTTCTATCTCTCATAATGCTCAGAATGACCAAAATGCCCCTGAAAGCCCGAAAACTCCCAGATTTGAACCAAACGTTCTAGAAACATGCTACGTCGTAAGAAAAGCAAGAAAATGAGTTTTTAAATAAAATTAGATGAAATCGTCAGCTTCCAGAGACCCCCGAAAAGTCCCAGAATTCCCGGAAAGTCCCCGTTGAGCGGTTTGACCAAAGGTTTGACCAGGTTTGACCAAGTTTGGCCAAGTTTGACCGAAATCATCCAAATTCTCTGGGATCATTCTAGATCATGTGAAAAGTATTAAAATAAGTTTGAAAAGAAACTCGAGTGAAAACGTCAGCTCCTGGGGGCTCCCGGAGATTTCCAGAACTTCCCGGGAATCCAAAGTTTGACCAGTTTGACCAGAATTTGACTTTAGAACCGAAGCGCCATAACAATTTTCAAATATTTTTCATGAATACTAGAGGTCAATAGCTTTCCAACGGTATATCGCACATAATTTTCGAAATTAAAACGAGTTTATTATGAATTTCCGAAGGCGAAAAAGGTGATCAAATAGGCTTTTATCGCAAATACCGCAAAAGTTTTTAAAGTGACCTATCCCCGATTTATTTTTTATGAAAAATAGACTCCATTACCTTTCTAAAGGTTTATCACAACCTCAATTTGGAGTTCGTATGCATTTTCTATGAATTTCGGACAAAATAGGGCCTTTTCGCGAATACCAGAACCTCTGGGGGCCTAAACGGGATTATCCAGATGATTGAGGAGCAGTGCCGCCGCGGCACTGGCCCACTGTCCCCGCGACACTGGCCCAGTGCCGCCGCGACGCTCTCCTCCAGAACAGTATGTTTTTGTAAATATTTTTCGGGTTCCATTTTGATTAATTAAAACCCAAAACGACGTAGTTCTATGTTTTCAGATGTTTGGAGCCAATGGGAACACTTCTAAAACCCCAAAACCACCCCAAGTGGGCCTATATAAGCCCCCCTTGACTTCTCATTTTGGGGGTGTCAAATGTAAGCTTTGAAAAGTTTGGGGAGAGAAAGTTGTAGAGATAAGGTTAGGATACAAAGAAAAGAAGCTTTTTTCTTTGATTTCAAAACAAAAGTGAGTTCCAAACTTTGTTTTCTACTTCATTACTCCTATTTACTTCATATTCAATACACCCAACCACCATTTTAGTGAGCATTTAAGAGAAATGAAGCTTCTTCCATGTCCAATGTCATCACATATGAGTGAAACACCAAACTACAAGTTCAATACATCATGAATATCATCTATTGATTGCTATCTTTTTGCTTGCTTGTTTATATAATGTTCATCTCTTCTCACCTCATTTCTTTTTGATTTTCTTTATTTACTTACTAGTTCATCATCATCTAAATGATGACATGAAGTTTGAGGTGAGTGAATCCTTATGGATAGTAGCTCTTGACCTCAAAAACATGTTTGATAGATGATGATTATAACTTCAATACCTCCAAGGTATCCTTAAAGCTATGTTCAAATGAAAATAAATCTCTCCAACAATCTTGGAGGTTCTTGATGATGAGTTTGATGTTGACATTTTAAGTGGCTATAATCTTTATTGAGTATTGAAAATATGCTTTCAAAACATCTACTTCAAAACCCCTCTTAAAATCCCTCATTTTGATCTCAAGAAAGAAAACTCTAGTTTTTCCCAAAATCTTCAAAACAGTGAGTGATCTGAGTTCAAAGATTTTTCTAAAACTCAATACTCAATGTATGGATGCAAGGCCACTTGGAAAGTCTTCCTAACTCATTAGAGAACACCCATGATTTTCGGTTTGACTTGGAAATACTTGAAAATGGTCCATTTGGGCCCAAACATTCTCTCAAGATATTCTATTTTTTCTGTCACAGCAGCTTGGTCTACTTCCAACTTCTTTTTCAGACAACTTTTCCAAAAGGGGTGGTCCTAACTTATTTTTCACATAAACTTCAATGTCTTAGACAACCTTCGGTATAAAATGGGCCTCTAGATCATTTGTTTTAATTTTCTAAGATATTTCAACATTTCAGTCGACAGTGCGGACTCTGTTTCTGAGTGACCTCTATTGTTTATATTATTTCTATCAATCTGTGATAGTTATCAAACAATTAGCTTTTTGGGTTTTGTTCTATACACAATAAGGAAGATCCCCATAAAAGATCATGCATTGAAAACATTCCTAACCCCTCTTTTCAATTTTCAAAAGATCGTGTTACTGTTCTGTCCACTATTCACAGCAAGCACATTTTTACTTGCCCCCTTTGATTTGATGCTTACATGCACTCCAAATTAGTTCATATCCTAGGAAGTAGTTCATACTACATTTGTACATATCTCATGATGATTTCATTCATCCATTCATACACATTCTAGACTTCTAAGGCATTCTAGGAATCCATGAACACAAGGCACACTACAACCTTAGCACATTCTAGATACATACATTGCATCCATGCAAAGATTTGGGGCTTTTGTGACTCCTAATCTAAGAAGATTATAAGGAATGATCATGATCACACGTTCATGCTTCCGCTCGATCTAATCCTCCTTTCTCATCCGTCCCGGGGATTGAGAGATCTTCTTTTCTCAAAGAATAACATGCATCATGCTAGCTTGCTAAGCATATTTTGATTTCTTTGATTATTCGTTTCAAGAACAATTCATGTCCCCTTTAGATTAGGAAAACTTGATTACTTGATATGTGATTAGACGATTTTTCCTAGGTTTGTTTATCTGATCTTTCACTTTTGCATTGTTTGATATTTATCTTAGATCTTACGAATGATATCTTATCTTTTGATCTTACAATTTCAAGATTCTTATGCAATGTAATATACTTATCATAAATATTAATTGTCAAACCAAACATAGTAGAAGATGATTATTTGGATGCTAATTGAGGCCCGTCAAAAGTCGGGGCGAGTTGAGGGTGTTTTAGTCGTGACAAAGGCTCCTTCCTCTCTCGTACCAAAACCCCGAACCAAGTTCTTTGGTTATGAAGGGGCACTTGGGTGAGTCAAAATTAGGTTTCTTGGTTCCTTAAAGACCAAGTGGCGACTCTGTATCTGTTTTCAATAGACCCTTCCTTTTCTTTCTTTGATCCAAATCAATTTCAAACCAAAACAAAAAGAAGTTGAACTCTGCGTGTCCACAGTAAGACAAAAGGTGCCCCAGAAGATAACATGGCCCCGGTAGCACGGGCATGATCCAGTCCCATCAAAGTCTCACCGAGAACTAGCATAACGATGCTTTTCATTTCCCTTAAACCGCAGGCGATGGGTATAAGAATGTCAGAGGATGACTGGAAGAGAAATTAAGAGACCATAGCAATCGATAAGGCACTACGCTGTATTATCTGATACCCGTCGTCATAAAGATCCCCAATAAGAGCATAGACTGAAGCAAGACGCTCGAAATCAACCTGTCTGGCAAGAATAAAAGAGCCCGTGGCATTACAGGATATATGGAAAAGAGCTACCAAATCCCGAACATATTCGATGAGGCCGAAGGGCTGCGGGTTTTTCAGAGCAAACATATCCGATGAGGCCGAAGGGCTATGGATTAATTTGAACGAACATATCCGACGAGGTCGAAGGGCTGCAGATTTTTTAGAACAAACATATCCGACGAGGCCGAAGGGCTGCGGATCTTTCAGAGCAAACATATCCAATGAGGCCGAAGGGCTGCCAATCTTTCAGAGCAAACATATCCGACGAGGCCAAAAGGCTGTAGATTATATTAAACGAACATATCCGATAAGGCCGAAGGTTTGAAAAATTTTTAGAGCAAACAAATCCGACGAGGCTGAAGGGCTACGGATCTTTCAGAGCAAACATATCCTATGAGGCCGAAGGGCTACGGATCTTTCAGAGCAAACATATCCGACGAGGCCGAAGGGCTGCGAATTATTTTGAACGAGCATATCCGACGAGGTTGAAGGGCTGCGATTTTTCAGAGCAAACATATCTGACGAGGCTGAAGGGCTGCGGATCTTTCAGAGCAAACATATACGATGAGGCCAAAGGGCTGCGGATCTTTCAGAGCAAATAAATCTAACGAGGTCGAAGGGCTGAGGATTATTTTGAATGAACATGCATTGACACTGGGGTCTAAGTCGTGAAGCGCCACCCAGTCAATTGCGATCGTCTATCTGGTCAGATAGTCATGAATCTAGAATCAACCTATTGATCACAAAATTCTGAACCCTAAAAATAACTCGTCGATTGAGTCAGAATGACTAAGAGCATTGAAAAGCATAAGGTTTGGATTGCATCTACATACATCGCAATGACACATCATTAGTAGAGCATGGAATTGCATTGACAACCATCGTTGTGTGAGCACGTGCATCCCGACAGGATAGGTGCATCCATCTGTATGATTACTTGTGCTTTTGTATGTGTGTCTGTGGCCCGAACTACGTCTTGGTCTGATTCCTGAAAGGATACGTAAGCAGCTCACCATTGGGCATGACCAACATGAACCATTTGCACAGCCATTTTTGTAATGCATTTTATTTTTACCTAATTTGACTGTCTGGTCAAAGGATTGTCTTCACACAAGATTTGACGTTTACTTGTGACACGCGTTGCTCCACAAGCTCTGTCGAAGAGGGGCAAACTAGAGATACCCCAATTTTGACAAAACGTTGAAATAAGGGGAGTATTACCTCTAAGATCTGATGATGACAAGCGTCCAATTAATCCAAGACTTTCAAAGGTGATTCAAGCCCTACCGAAGGCTCTTTCAATTTAAAAGAAAAAGAAAAGGAGAGAAAAGGGAAAACAGAGAAAAACGACACATGGTAAGCTACACGGCAGTCACGGGTTATCCTACGGTACTTCCTTAAGTGCCAGAACGACATTCTGTTACTGCCGTGAATTTCACCAAGTGCCGCGAAAAATGAACTTTCACAAAAAGACGACAGTCTGAGGAGTTTATTGCGGCATTCCTTGAGTGTCGTGCCAGCACTCTTTGAATGTCGTTACGGCTAACAATGAGTCCCGTATAGGCAAACACTGAGTTCCGCAACGGCAAACACTGAGTGCCGTATCTACCTCCCGAGTGCCGCATTTTTATGACAGCGTGTCCAAAAGTAGCTCGGTTTATACCTTCAAAAGGCGGCGGGAATTAGGTTTTTTGCAGCAAATTTCCCAAAATAAACCCCTAAAGTTTGCCTATATATAGAAGGTGTATATCCCATTATTGTAAGGTGGAATATTAGAATGCTAGCATCCCAATATTTATTCTCCCTCAAAACTTTCCAAATTAAGAGAGTAGTAGAGAGAGTTGGTTGGAAGAAAGAGCAAGAATAAGAGCTTAATCATTATTTGGAAGGCCTTAAAGAAACCAAGAAGTTGAGGATTATTAGAGGTAAAGCTATAACTAATTAGTTTATTTAGTAGTTCAATCACAATATTTAGATACTTAGGAGCTTTTACACATTTTCAAAATCTCTCTTCTCACCTCATTTCATCACACACCACATATATTGTGATTGAACTTTCATTCCATTAGTTTGGATTAAACTAGCCTTGTGTTTAAAGTTTAAATAAATCTTGGAGTTGATATTGCTTGAAGTTGGTTTATTTTCTTTTGACTATGTTTATTTTTTAGATTCATAAGACTTTCAATGTATTACTTGAATCCTTGTGTTTTAGAGTCCTTCAATATTCTTATGAACTTATGATTCATGAGGGGATTGAGGTTCATTTTAGTTTATTGAGTCAATGAATCCAAACTTCATCCATAGTTTGAGCTCATTACTTTGAGATTTTATGAAGTTTCTCATACTTCATTAAAATCCACAAGTTCAAGTGTCATTAGTCTCCAATGACCATCAAATGGTAGGAGGAATAATTTGAGTCCAAGCTTACTTCCATGGCCTAGTCTTATTTTGAGGTTTTATGAAGTTCTTTATACTTCATTAAAATCCACAAGTTCAAGTGTCATTAGTCTCCAATGACCATCAAATGGTAGGAGAAGTAATTTGGTCTAAGTTCGTCTCTATGGTTTAGGCTCATGATTTTCTTAGGTTTTATGAAGTTCATTTCATACTTCATCAAAATCTACAAGCATGTGTGTCTTTAGTCTCCAAAGATCATCAAATGGTAGGAGAAGTAGATTGGGTTAAGCCCAACTTCATGGTTTAGTAGTTGAGGCTAACCAACAGAGGTGAACTTGAACAAATGGTGTAGTGAATTCAATGACCACCTTTGATCAAGGATTTTTAGTTCAAAATCGGACTATTGAAATTGAATGAAATCAACTAGAAAGTGTCAACAACACAAAGTTTTACCACTATAATTTGTGTTTTAATAGGATTTCAAGTTTAAAGTGGTTTGGTCATGAGTTTTGCGAGTTAACAATAATTTGTCCAAAATTTTCGAACAGTAACACCCTTTTGAAATTAGTAAATCAGATCCTTAACCAAGCATTTTTAACTTCAAATGATTTTTTCGGTATGGTTTGATGTGTTAGGAAAGTCCCCTAAAAAGAATGAAGCATTTCAGATTTATTTACTAGTTTTAGAAAATCATAGAATATCTCTGAACGAGTTGTGAATCTCTGAGTGATGTCTGGTTTTTGCCCATTTCCCAGAGATCTAACCGTCCAAAACTTGATTTTCTTTTTGGGTTAGAAACCAGACTCACAGAGGCATAACATACTCAAAAATCTTCAAGATCAAATAGTTGGAAGTATGTTTTTCATTGTTTTGTAGTTCGGGTCTGCTCTCTGGATTGTCCAGAATCTGGTGACAAATTTAATAAACTTTATAAATAATGGTCCAAATGATTCTTCCTTGACTTAGGGCTTATACCATGCTTTAATAAAGATTAGTTATGCTTGAAATCAGAGGCTAAGTGATCCAAATCAATGAATAGCTTCATCTCGTGTGTTCATGCACATTCATCCATGTAGATTGATACTTGTAATTAGAATTCATTTTGTGTTAGATTTAAGTCACATTTGATTGAACTTTGAATTTTTTGTGATCATGTTGTTAGGGATATATACTAAAAGCCATACTTTATGTAGTTGATTTATTATTCATTTAATAAAATCAGTTAATCCATTTTTTTATGAGAATCTGTGTGGGCAATGTTTGTATTATATTATTTGTTTAATATTATGCATGCGTGTCTCTCATTCTATATAGTAGGCGGTTTGGTGTGTAGAGTTCTGCTTACATATGGAAGATCAGGCCATCAGATATTATAGAATGTAAGATTTGGGTTTACAGTCTTAGATGGGATTGGACACACCATCGGTAGGACTGCAGCATGGTGTTGTAGTAGGTTTGTATTGACTACGGAAAACGGTATAGTTTCAACTCACTATGCTGGTACACTTTATGTATTAAACGGGACTGACTTGGGGTAATTATCTTTATACTGACTTATAAGATAATTAATACCTCATGGCTATTGTGAGTGCTTATGCTCTCAATCCTAAGTTAATTTGTAGACACGTACATTTGATATTTACACTTTGATCCCTAAAAGGGTGAGATCCTTAAATGGGTCAATATCTCATTGGATTGGGTGGCAATATTAATGGTGTGGTGGATATTAATTAATGATGGAATCCATGTCTCAATTTTGGGATTGATGATATTCCTTTGAGAAAGCTTATAAGTTTTGATTATGTCAAACCCTGCAGGTGGATTTTGTATCCAACATATCAGATAAGTTAAGCAGAGGTTCTCAAGGACTTTTAAGAAATTAATTAAATATGATTGTCAGTAATTATATTTAATTAATGGATATCTGTAATCTTAACATGGGGAGATGATAAGCATTTAATAACATGGAGCTCGAAATATATTTTTGAGATAAGGGTAGGAGTACAATTATGATTCTTTAGTGGTATGAATTATAATTTATGGAAATAGGAATCTGATTCAGTTCGAATTAGGGTTTCCTAATTCCATAAGGAAGCCTATTCCTTATTGACTTCTTATGGTCCCTATCATAGACTATATATATGCTGCTTTGGCTCTCTTCTCAGTTTGCGTTTTTCTATATAGAGAATTATAACTCGGAATAGAAAAGAGAGCAAAAAAGAGAGAGAGCAGAAAACAGAGAGGATTTCGAAAGAGCCCACACTCAGTTCGATATTCTGGCAGCAAAGGAATACGGTAGAAGATCGTGAGCTGTCATCGAGCCCGTGTTCTCGATTCATCTACTACAGCAATCTGTTTTAGTAGTTTAAGGTAACCCTAGTTCCACCCTTGTAGGGTTATTGTAGTTTTCACGTAATTGTTTTTTGCAGTACCAACTTATACGCACTGTCAATGAATTCTGGGAACGCAGTTTCCTAACAGTGGTATCAGAGCAACGTTGATTCTGCGTATAGGTTGGAAGCAACCATGTTGTCTAATAAAACATATCTTATGCGTGCATTGATTGATGGATAGAACGTAGATCTGTGCTAACCCTTGTTTTGCAGCTTTCTTATTCCACTATTATGGTCGCTGGTTTTGTGTGTTTGGATCCCACGATGGGTTTATTCGTGGTTAATATTGCTGTTTTGATATAGCATGTGAACTCCTTTATGGAGGCATAGGATTTGAATGTATTGGATCCCACGCTTGATTGACGCGTGGTTAATTTACTGCAAATATATAGCATGTGAACTCCTTCACGGAGGCATAGGGTTTATGTAATATATCTCAAGTAAATCCGTGAAGATGGTTCGTGAGAGCAGTTTTACAAGCAGTTTTCGAAAGCGATCTAGAAGCAGTTTCAGAAGACAGTTTCAGAAGACTGTTTTAGAAAATTGTTCTGGAAGGCAGTTGCTGATGGTAGTTCTGGAAGGCAGTTGCCCAAGAAGGCAGTTTCACAACATGGATAATTATTCCTAGACCTATTTCAGATGTCTAGCTGCATGTTTAATTTATATTAATTTAAAATGATGGACAACTACATGTCTATTTAAAAATAAAACTAATTCCATAATTTGAAAACATAAGTACTTATTTTCTAAAATCATGAGAATAGAATAATTTTATTATCTACACATGTGGGTTTCACTAGTAAGGATGAATTAATCCTTGTCAAGTATTCCATTATTTTTCATTAATTAAATTAAAAGTTTTTCTAAAAATTATAACCCTCAATTTTTTTTTAAAATTCTAAGTGGGAGAGGGAATTTATCAAGTATAAATCCCATGGTCTCCATCACTGGTTTGTAGATGATATGACTAATTTTGTGTGATGGCTCTAGTGTCATCCTCCCTATCGGATGTAGTTGATCATGGAATCATCAGTACAAACTTCTTTAAAAGAATATTTTGGGTGATTGTTGGTGTGGGTCACCTCTCCATCAGAGGTGTTCCTCATGGAACTCTTGACCTAGAATTAAGTGATGGTATACACTAAGCTATAAATAATAATATCCTCTCCATCTGAGTCACTGTTATTATTTACAGTACCAAAGCAAGTCAGCAGTTTAATTTTATAAGGCAAAGTACATTGCCTGGATAGTAAAATTAAAAGACAATTGTCTATCTGAAAAAATGATGGATAGTATATGGATTCCCATCGAGTCATACTATTCGCGGTGTATCAGGTTGCTGGCCGATTCCTTTCAAATATGGTAGAGGGAACTAATATTTTCAACTCGAATCCATAGTAATTTTTGCCCAAATGTAACTATTTATGTTATGTGATTCTTAGGCTTTTAAATGGGTACTTTTGAATCCACTTGCTGTTATACTTAAAGAAAATAAACTTACTGGACCAAACTATGTAGACTGGAAAAGGAATTTGGATATTGTGTTAACTGCTGAAGAGTACAAGTTTGTGCTTACTGAAGAATGTCCTGAGCAACCTGGTGAGGGGGCAACCGCTGAGGAAACCCAGGCTCACAAGAAATGGGTCAAGGCTAATGAGATGGTGCGGTGTTATATTTTGGCATCCATGTCAAACGTATTGCATCATCAGCATCAGCCAATGGCCAGCGCCTATGACATGATGGAGAGCCTCCCAGAGATGTTCGGGGATCAAAGTCGTGCTGCTAGGCAGGTTGCCATGAAAGACTTGATGAACACAACCATGGCAGAGGGGACGCCTGTAAGGGATCATGTTCTTAAGATGATATCTCTTCTTAATGAACTAGAGATCCTTGGAGCTACAATCGACGGGGAAACCCAGGTCGATATCGTACTCCAGTCACTGCCAGAGTCTTTTAAGCAATTCCGCCTCAATTACAACATGAATAAATTTAAATATACTTTGGCGGAGCTGCTTAAAGAACTCCAGGCAGCTGATGGTCTCAACAGAAAGTTAGGGAGTGCTCTTGTGTTTGAGAAAGGTTCTGATTCAAAGCCGAAAGGCAAGAAGAAAATGAAAAAGGCTCAAAAGAAGGCCACGGATCTTCCGCCAATCCAAAGGCCATGAGGACAACCGGGAAAGCCTAAAGGCAAATATTTTGTTTGCAAGCAGCCAGGACACTGGAAGAAGCAATGTCCAGTTTATCTCGCCAGACAGAACAATCAAGGTAAATCTCATTTACTAGTTGTTGAATCGTGTTTAGCGGTCCGATCTACCCGTACCTGGTGTGTAGATACGGGAGCCACTGATCATGTATGCAATTCTTTGCAGGGGTTCCAGGGAACCAGGAAGCTCAGTGATGAAGAGATTTATCTATATATGGGAAATGCTACGAGAGTAGCAGCAGTTGTAGTAGGAGATCTACATCTTAGTTTTGGTAGAGATAGGATTTTAATATTAAGAAATTGCTTTTATGTACCTTCTATTAGAAGGAATTTAGTTTCAGTTTCTAGTTTAGTAAAGAATGGATATTCAGTTCATTTTAATAAAGTAGTAGTTATTAAAGAAAATAAACGTTTTATTTGTTTTGGTCAATTGGTGGATGATCTTTATATTATAAATCCTATCTCTCCTATATTGAAACTTAATGAATTGAATAACACAAACAGTTTGCCATTTAAGAGAAAATAACCTTCGAGGATGAACCAAACGCATCTTTGGCACTTACGCCTTGGTCATATTAATTTGAAAAGGATTCAAAGACTGGTTCAAAATGGGCCATTAAGCTCATTGGAAGTGGAGGCACTTCCAGTTTGTGAATCCTTCTTGGAAGGTAAAATGACCAAGAGGCCATTCTCGGCCAAGGGCTATAGAGAAAAAGAGCCGTTGGAACTGGTTCACTCTGATTTGTGTGGTCCTATGACTGTCCAAGCAAGAGGGGGATTTGAGTACTTTGTCACTTTCATCGATGATTGCTCAAGGTATGGGTACATTTATTTGATGCGGCGTAAGTCTGAATGCTTTGAGAAATTCAAAGACTTTAAGGCTGAAATAGAGAAGCGTCTAGGTAAATGTATCAAAACACTACGATCTGATCGTGGTGGAGAGTACCTCTTGGGAGAGTTTAGGGAATACTTATTGGAGCAAGGGATTACATCCCAATTTTTTGCACCCCGTATGCCTCAGCAGAACGGTGTAGCAGAAAGAAGGAACATGACTCTCATGGACATGGTAAGATCTATGATGAGTTATTCGGATTTACAAATTTCCTTTTGGGGACACGCATTAGAGACAGCTGCATACATTCTAAACTTAGTACCATCTAAGTCAGTACCTACTACTGCCACGAAATTGTGGACTGGGCGAAAGCCTAGTCTGCGGCATGTTCGGATCTGGGGTAGTCCAGCACATGTGCTGAAAGGGAACGCAGAAAAGTTGGAATCAAGAACAGAAGTATGTTTCTTTGTTGGGTATCCAAGAGGAACTAAAGGTGGTTTGTTTTATAGTCCTAAGGATCAGAAGGTTTTTGTTAGCACCAATGCCACATTCTTAGAAGAGGACTATGTTATGGACCATAAGCCCAGAAGTCGTATTGTTTTAGAGGAAATGAGAGGAGAGACACGGAGACATACTTCTTTGATACCAACGGTACGAGAAGAAATACCACAAGAAAGAGTTATCGATATTCCATTACCACGTCGTAGTGGGAGGATTATCAAAACTCGTGTAGATCCCAAACCAACCATTAACACGCAGGTTCCTGAACCAGTACAATGTGTAGATAATGGTGTATTAAGTTCAGAATCTTCACAACGAAATATCAGTGATACACAGACACGGGTTGTGCCTCGTCATAATGGGAGGGTTATTATTCAACCTGACCGGTATATGTTCTCGGGAGAGTCTTATGACTGGGTCCCTGATGAACAAGGTACCGACCCCTGTAACTACAATGAAGCACTCCAAGATAAAGATACAGATCTTTGGCAAAAGGCTATGAAATCTGAAATGGAGTCTATGTACTCCAATCAAGTCTGGGATCTTGTAGAACCACCCAATGATATAAAATCCATTGGATGTAAGTGGATCTATAAGAAGAAGAGAGGAGCAGTCGGTAAGGTGGAAACCTTTAAAGTAAGGCTTGTTGCGAAAGGGTTCACTCAAAAAGAGGGAATCGATTGTGAGGAAACCTTTTCGCCGGTGGCCATGCTAAAGTCTATCCGAATTCTTTTATCCATTACTGCACATTTTAATTATGAAATTTGGCAAATGAATGTCAAGACAGCATTTCTAAATGGGAATCTTGACCAGTGCATCTATATGATGCAACTAGACAGGTTCATTGCGAAGGGCCAAGAACACATGTTGTGAAAGCTTAAGAAGTCCATTTATGGACTTAAGCAGGCATCTAGGTCTTGGAATATCCGCTTTGATCAAGCAATCAAGTCTTTTGGTTTTGATCAATGTGCGGATGAGTCTTATGTGTACAAGAAATATGATGGAAGAGTGGTGGTGTTCTTAGTACTGTATGTGGATGATATCTTGCTAATCAGAAATGATGTGGGGGGTATTATCTTCTATAAGGGTATGGTTATCCAGTCAATTCGATATGAAGGACTTGGGAGAAGCCGGTCACATCCTAGGGATCAAGGTTATGCGAGATCGCAAGAATAGGATGTTGGGCTTGTCACAAGGCACTTATATTGACAATATTCTTGCAAGGTTTAGCATGCAAGATTCCAAGAAGGGATTCCTTCCCTTCAGACATGGAATTACTCTATCTAAGGATCAGTGTCCTAAGACACCTGATGAGATAGAGAAGATGAAGGCAGTTCCTTATGCCTCGGCAGTAGGAAGCCTAATGTATGCTATGCTATGTACTAGACCTGACATCTGCTTTGATGTTGGCATGGTTAGTAGATATCAGTCTAATCCAGGGCAAGAACATTGGACTGCGGTGAAAAATATTCTCAAGTACCTGAAAAGGACTCGAGACTATATATTAGTTTACCATACAGACAGTCTTCTACCCATTGGGTACACAGATTCTGATTTCATGTCAGATAGGGATTCCAGAAAGTCTACCTCAAGATATGTGTTTACGCTAGGAGGTAGAGCCATTAGTTGGAGGAGTAGCAAGCAGTCATGTATTGCTGATTCTACCATGGAAGCCGAGTATGTGGCTGCTTTGGAAGCCGCTAAGGAGGCCGTTTGGCTCAGAAACTTCCTTATGGATCTAAGAGTAGTACCTGCAGTACAATCGGCTATTACCCTTTATTGCGATAATAGCACAACTGTTGCTAACTCAAAGGAACCAAGGGCCCATAAGAAGGGAAAACACATTGAGCGTAAGTATCACCTGATACGAGAGATCGTGCAAAGAGGTGATGTTGAAGTGACCAAGATAGCATCAGCAAATAACCTGGCAGATCCTTTCACCAAGAGCTTACCGGCCAAGACTTTTGACAGTCATGTAGAAGGGATAGGAGTAAGGTGTGTCGCATCATGGCTTTGAGTCTAACTGGGAGATTGTTAGGGATATATACTAAAAGCCATGCTTTATGTAGTTGATTTATTATTCATTTAATAAAATCAGTTAATCCATTTTTTTATGAGAATCTGTGTGGGCAATGTTTGTATTATATTATTTATTTAATATTATGCATGCGTGTCTCTCATTCTATATAGTAGGCGGTTTGGTGTGTAGAGTTCTGCTTACATAGGGAAGATCAGGCCATCAGATATTATAGAATGTAAGATTTGGGTTTACAGTCTTAGATGGGATTGGACACACCATCGGTAGGACTGCAGCATGGTGTTGTAGTAGGTTTGTATTGACTACGGAAAACGGTATAGTTTCAACTCACTATGCTGGTACACTTTATGTATTAAACGGGACTGACTTGGGGTAATTATCTTTATACTGACTTATAAGATAATTAATACCTCATGGCTATTGTGAGTGCTTATGCTCTAAATCCTAAGTTAATTTGTAGACACGTACATTTGATATTTACACTTTGATCCCTAAAAGGGTGAGATCCTTAAATGGGTCAATATCTCATTGGATTGGGTGGCAATATTAATTGTGTGGTGGATATTAATTAATGATGGAATCCATGTCTCAATTTTGGGATTGATGATATTCCTTTGAGAAAGCTTATACGTTTTGATTATGTCAAACCCTGCAGGTGGATTTTGTATCCAACATATCAGATAAGTTAAGCAGAGGTTCTCAAGGACTTTTAAGAAATTAATTAAATATGATTGTCAGTAATTATATTTAATTAATGGATATTGTAATCTTGACATGGGGAGATATTAAGCATCTAATAACATGGAGCTCGAAATATATTTTTGAGATAAGGGTAGGAGTGCAATTATGATTCTTTAGTGGTATGAATTATAATTTATGGAAATAGGAATCTGATTCAGTTCGAATTAGGGTTTCCTAATTCCATAAGGAAGCCTATTCCTTATTGACTTCTTATGGTCCCTATCGTAGCCTATATATATGCTGCTTTGGCTCTCTTCTCAGTTTGCATTTTTCTATATAGAGAATTATAACTCGGAATAGAAAAGAGAGCGAAAAAGAGGGAGAGCAGAAAACAGAGAGGATTTCGAAAGAGCCCACACTCAGTTCGATATTCTGGCAGCAAAGGAATACGGTAGAAGATCGTGAGCTGTCATCGAGCCCGTGTTCTCGATTCGTCTACTACAGTAATCCGTTTTAGCAGTTTAAGGTAACCCTAGTTCTGCCCTTGTAGGGTTATTGTAGTTTTCATGTAATATTTTTTTTACAGTACCAACTTATATGCACTAATGAATTCTGGGAACGCAGTTTCCTAACACATGTTGGGATTGTATCATTCATATGGACATTGCATTGGCTCCTAGTTGAGACTTGCATATCTTTGGAGACGTTATACTCCCAACTACTGACAATGAATTCATAATCATATCAAATCCTTTCATACCCGTTAGATTTAAGATAGAAGTCTAATAATATTGTTTAAGAATTTCATAGTGTATTTTGATTAAAGCATGTGAGCTAACCCTTTGTTTTGTAGTGCTTTTGAGGTACATTTTCTCAATCCTCCCTTTAATTTGTTTATTGATTTTAATTGACTTTCGACTCCATGTATGACACCTTAGAATTAGGTCTTGCCTTATGTGTATATATGTGATTAGAGACCTTTTTTTAGGCTTTGTAATTTTTGTATGCATTGCACCTTTCCCATTTTCGCGGCTGGATTTCGGGTAAGTTCTCTTGTTCTTATTGCATATCATGTTGCTTGCTAGTTGACTTATTTTGTTTTGTATGTTATTTTTTCATTAGCAATTTTGCACCCTTTTGACATGCTTGTGTTATGTATATTTATACATATGTATTAATTAAGGGCATACTTAGATTAATAATTTGATAAAAAAGGATGTTGAGTAGAGGCCTACCGCGAGATAGGATGAGAGAGGGTGGTTTAGTCTGTCGGACTCCTTCCTCTCTCATTCCATAATCCCCTGACCTAGAAATCTGTAGTTTCCAAAAGATCAGTTTGCTTTTAAATGGTTTCTTAATTTTCCTTTTAAAAATTAAGTGGCGACTCGTATTTTTTTTTAAATTTGAAAAAAGGTTTTAAATAAAAGTTGTGGGTAAAAGATGAAAATACGATATCCACAAACACGTGTGTATGTCTAAACATGACTACTATGTGTAGTAGTGTGCTTGTAAAACCCTAACTAGGGTATTATCCCTAGTATGGATAACCTACTATTTTAAGTGCGGATAGTGTGCATGTGTATGCATGTGCATGGATTAACTAATTACTATGCATGGATGTGAACAAACTACCATGGTTATGATTTATTTAATTCACGAGTAAGAACATGAATTAAACTAGTATGCAAGCACATGAATAAACATGGATATGAATAAAATATGGATAGTATGAATATCCTACTATACATGGTTTACAACATGATTTCTACATGAATGCCCTAAAACTAGACTTGTAGATCCAAATTAAGGTTTAATTATCCCTGGGGGTCAAATATCCATGGATTGGATACCAACCCCACAAGCTTCGGCTACCACATCATTCGGATAGAGTTTGCCTAGGATAACTCAATTTTAATAAGGATACTACAAACAAGAATTGAAAGCTATCCTATGAATTTAAAGATCAAAACTAATAAATAACTAAGAACGTGAAGAACAAATATGAAAACTAATCTAGAACTATGAATAAAAAGATTACAACAAGCAAATAAAGCAGAAAATTAAAAAAGAAGGACGAAGAACTTACCCCAAGAACTTGCCTCAGAATGCTCACTCCTACAGAGCTTTGCTAGCACTGCAGACTCCAAGACTTGATTCGTAACTCTAAAACTTTGACTATTCCTAAGAACTTTGGAAGAGTGCTTTAGGAATCCTCCGATGGGGGTTTGCTTGGGCTCTCTAGTCCTTAGGATTTCTAGGTGTGTTGGATGGAGATGGGAAGACTCCCTTTTGTAGTTTGAGATTTAGACTAGGTTTTTTGGGTTTAAGCGATGTGGAACAGAAATGCATGCTTAAAAGGCTTGTACCTAGGGTGTTTGAGGTGTACCTAGAAGTCTTTCAAGCTTATCTTTAAGGTTTTGGACGTATTTGTGCATGATTGGTTGAATTTATTTTTGTTCACACGGATTGGGGCTTAATCAATGGCTAAAAATCAATCTGGGGCTGAGTTTCATAGTGGCACTCATGCCACTATGGTACTCGGCTCCAAAAGTGTGTTTTCTTGCCTAACTTTGCGGGCTTCGTTCTCTCACCTCGGTTATCCTTTTAGGCTTGCGATATACCATTGGAAAGGTATGGAAGTCTAGCTTGCAAATGTTTTTGAGTTAGAGTAAAAAAAAAAAAGGTGAGGCTGAATCCAAGAAGGAGTAAACCTATGAGGTGTAAAAAGGCTATTTTGGCACAAATATTATCCTAAGTGGTTTTTGGCAAACATGAAGGCTTGGGGAATCATCTTAAGCTATTTTAGGTGTTTTTTTTTAAAAGGATCTCCCGTGAACCCACCCCGAGATCTGGGTTTTGCTTAGTAAAAGGAAATTTTGTCATTTCGTGGAGAAAGGCTATCCTGGCATGGGTTCTTGTTTCTAAATTGAGTTTCTAACGTACATAAGGCTTCCTAGAGATTATTCTAACGTATTTAAGAGACCACGGTGCTTTAAGAAGTTCTGCCTCATAGCTGACATTTCCCGAATCCAGTCATTGTGTTGTTCTTGTGGCAGGGTTTCCTTACGTCAAACGGACAAACAAAAATAGGGTGTCTACAGTTTGCCCCTTTTTGACAAAGCTTGGCAAGCAACGTGCAACATAAGGGAATGTCAAAGCATGACAACCTTTTAGTGAGTTTGGAAGACTTCAGGAAGAAAATCGAGAAAATCAAGACATGCAAGCATACAAAGAAAATCTCAAAAATTTAGTTGTCGCGCCCGAATGAACAGCCTGCGTATCCCTTTACTAGAAATCAGACCAACCGTAGGTCAATGAGCACACTATATATAATAAATAATTTAAGCAAAAAGCACAAAATGAATGATATGACACTTAAACTAATGATAACATGCAACATACTCAGGGATGGATTTGAGTAACAGTTTGTGGCATAACTAGGATCCAAGACTCATGAAGGGTATCCTTATCGTGAATAATGCATTAGAACGTCCTAATCATGGATGATTCATTGGGGAGTCCTTATTGCGGACGACTTATTAGGGTGTCATAAGCGCTGACGATTCATTAGGGTGTCCTATGATCAGATGATGCAACATTGGGGTGTTCTAAGCACGAACGATGCGATATTGGGTTATCCTAAGCGAGGATGATGCGACATTGGGGTGGCCTAAGTGCAGACGATTCATCAGGGTATAGCTCATCTTAAGGGTTTTGTGACATCTCCATACGTAGCTCTTTGTGCGAGCTAGGTGGAGATAAGAAAGGTCCGTAGAGTGAGTTAAGGCAAACTATGCTAGGAACACGCAGTGATGAGCCAGTTACAGCAAGCATCATGAGCATTTGCAATAACTATCAATGCAACAATCAACATCTTCATGCTTAGCTCTTCACGCGAGCTAGGTGGAAACAAGAAGGGTCCATAGAGCCACTTAAGAAGAACTATGCCCGGTATACACAGTGATGAGCCAGTTATGACAAACATCACAAGCATTTGCAATAGCAACTATCAACGCAACTATCGACATCTCTGTCCATAGCTCTTTGCACGAGCTATGTGGAGACAAAGGAGGCAACTCAACTTGGGAATGAACTCATGGAGCCACTTAAGGTGAACTATGAGTCTAGTGCAAGATTCAACACGATTGCAAATGCGGGATAACTCTACTAGGGAAATGAACATAATGCAATATCACTCTATTGGGGAAAAGGTACTTCTAGAGCCATTTAAAGTGAACTAGGAGTACCATGCATGACTCAAAACTTGCTCAACCTGATGAATGCAATAATGTAGGAGACTCTAGAAACTAATGCAATGTAATGCTAATGAGGCTAAATGCTCTGCTGATGATTCATATGAATATACAAATATGATATACGATGCGTCAAAAGGATCGAAACAGAGCAACGGTTGGGTCCGGGGACCAAATAGGGCATTATAGGGGCATAAATGCAAAAATTAGGAAAAACTGGGTAGAGTGCCATAGAACTCATGAAGTGCCGCGCGGCACTTAGAGAGTGCCACTATGGCACTCAGCCTCTTTTTATTTCTTTTTCTTCCCTTTTGCTCCTCATTCTGAATTTGGCTTGTTTTCTCTCCAAAATTGCTCCTTTCTCTCCATTTTCACTCTCTAAATCTTGATCCGATCATCCTCACATTCAAATTTCTTTCCCACTCATTTATCATTTGAAAACACTCATTTTTAACTCAAAATCTATTCAAAAGATCATCAAATCAAGGATTAATCATCCAAGACTCATCATGTCATAATCAAGCTCATCTTTCAACATTGAGAATGAAGGACCTCTTCCACTTAATCTCTAGGAGGGGAGGCGCTCCTATCGGCCCTCATCAAATTCTTTTCATCCTGAGCAACTCATAAAGGATCCAAATGAACATCTATCCTTTAAAGCTAGAGAGGGAGAGGTATTTTCCAAACTTTTTTCTTTGAATTCTTCTTTTCTTTTTTCTTTTTATATGCATTGCAAGAAAAAATTGGAGGCATGCTCTAGCATGTACTACTTATGTTTGATTTCATTCTTTGGGAAAGAATCAAATGCCACCAACTGCAAAACATGGATTTTCAAAATGTGCACACATAGTGTTTGTTAAAATGCTCAACTCACCATTTTCTTATCTTTAATCAGCCTAGGTATTGAAGGTGACTTTAAAAGGGCACATATGCCTCACCTTTGGCTATGAATGGTATCAAGAACTCGCTAACACCTGTGGACATGCAGTATTTGGTTTTCCATTTGTTTTGAAATTGATTTTGGAAAAGGGTCTATTGAAAACAGATATAGAGTCGCCACTTGGTCTTTAGGGAACCAAGAAACCCAAATTTGACTCACCCAAACGGATAAAGGGCACCGGCCCTTCATAACCAAAGAACCTGGCTCGGGGTTTTGGTACGAGAGAGGAAGGAGCCTTTACCATGACTAAAACATGACCAACTCGCCCTGTCTCTCGACGGGCCTCAATTGTCATCCAAATAATCATCTTATACTATGTTTGGTTCGACAATTAATACTTTGATAGTATATTACATCTTATAAGAATATTGAAATGGAAGATCAAAAGATAAGATATCATTCACAAGATCTAAGCCAAATACCACACAATGCAAAGGTGAAAGATCACACAAACAAACCTAGGAAAAATCGTCTAATCATATAGCAAGTAATCAAGTTTTCCTAATCTAAAGGGGGACATGAATTGTTCTTGAAAAAAATAAATCAAAGAAAACAAGAGATGCTTATCAAACTAGTATGATGCATGTTTATCTTTGAGAAAAGAAGATCTCTCAATCCTCGGGACAGATGAGAAGGGAATATTAGATCGAGAGGGAGCATGAACGGGTGATCGATTTCATTCCTTATGATCTTCATGGATTAGGAGTCACAAAAGACCCCAAATCTTGCATGCATGGATGCAATGCATGATCCTAGAATGTGTAAAAGGTTGTAGTGTGTTTGTGTTCATGAGTTTCTAAAGTGACTTAGGAGTCTAAAATATGCATGAATGTATAAAGAATATTATTTTAGGATATATACAAATATAGTATGAACTACTTCCTAAGATATGAGCTAATTTGGAGTGGATGTAAGTATCAAATCAAAGAATGAAAGCAAAAGCATGCTTGCTGTGAATAGTGGACAGAACATTGAGTTGATTTTGTAAAAATGGAAAAGTGAGGATAGAAATGTTTTTAATTCATGTTTGTTAATAGAGATCATCCTTATTATGTATAGAACACATAGACAAAAGCCAAATCACTTTTAAAGCTACATATTGAGAGAAATCATATAAACAAGGCAGGTTACTTAGAAACAGAGTTCGTACTGTCAACTGAAATGTAGAAAAATCTTTGAAACTGAAAACAAAACATCTAGAGACCCATATTATACAGCAAGTTCCCTAAGACACTGACGTTCAAGGGAAAAATGAGTTTGGACCACACTTTTTGGAAAAGTTTTCTGGAAAACAAGTTGAAATTCAACCAAGCTGCTGTGATAGTAAAAACAGAATGTCTGGAAGGAATATTTGGGTCAAAATAGATCCCTTCCAAGTGTTTTCAAGCCAAGCCAAAAATAGTGGGTGTTCTATATTGAGTTAGGAAGACTTACCAAATGGTCTTATGATCACACTTTGAGTGTTGAATTCTAGAGAAATCTTTGAACTCAGATCATTCACTATTTTGAAGGTTTTTGGTAAAAACAAGAGTTTTATTTCTTGAAATCAAAGTGAGGTGTTTAAGAGGGGTTTTGAAATAGAGGTTTTGAGAGCATATTTTCAGCACTTAAATAGAGATTATAACTACTTAATATATCAACATTAAACTCATATCAAGAACCTCCAAGATTGTTGGAGATTATTGTTTTCATTTGTGCATAACTTCAAGAATACTTTGGAGGTATTGAAGCTATAATCATCATCTATCAAACTTCATGTTTTTGAGGTCAAGAGCTACTATCCATAAGGATTCACTCACCTCAAACTTCATGTCATCACCTAGATGATGATGAACTTGTAAGTAAATAAAGAAAAATAAAAAATGAAATGAGATTAAGAAGAGATGAGCATAATATGCAAACAAGTAAGTAAGACAATCAATAGATGATATTCAATGAGATTTTGGACTTGTAGATTGGTGTTTCACTCATATATGGTGACTTTGGACATGGAAGTAGCTTCCTATCTCATAAATACTCACTAAAATGGTGGTTGAGTGTATTGAATGTGAAGTAAAGAGGAGTAATGAAGTAAAAAGAAGGTTGAGAACTCACTTTCTTGTTGAAAATTAAAAGGAGGAAGCTTACTTTCACTATTCTAACCTTATCTCTACAACTTTCTCTCTATACCTTTCTCTAAACTTGTAATTGGTACCCCTAAAATGAGGAGTTAAGGGGGGTTTATATAGGCCGATTTGGGGGGAGTTTGGAATTGTAAAAGTGCTCCCATTGGTCCCAAACATTTGTTAACATAAAACTATGTCGTTTTGGCTTTCAATTAATCAATTTGGACCCCCAAACAAAATTTCAAAAATAGACTGTTCTGGGGGAGAGTGCCGCGGTGGAATTGGGCCTGTGCTGCGATGGCAGTGGGCCAGTGCCGCAGCGGTACTACTCTTCAGACGTCCAGATAATGCTGTTTAGGCCCCCAGAAGTTTCGGTATTCGTAAAAATCCCTATTTTTTCCAAAATTCACAAGAAATGCGTACAAACTCCAAACTGAGCTTGTGATATATCATTGGAAAGGTATTGGAGTCTAATTTCCATAAAAAAAATGGTTCAAAGATAGGTCAAGTTGAAAAGTTTTGTGGTATTCGCGATAAAAGCCAATTTGATCATCTTTTTCACCTTCGAAAATTCTTAATAAATTTGTTTTAAATCCTAAAATTATGTGCGATATACCATTAAAAAGCTATTGACCTCTAGTATCCATGAAAATTATTTGAAAAATGATACAGTGCCTGGTCTCAAAGTCAACTTTTGGTCAAACCAGTCAAATCAGGAACCTCCAGAAAGTTTCGGGAACCTCTAGGAGCTCCCAAGAGCTGAAGTTTTGTATATTTTTCTTTTTAAACTCGTTTTAGTATTGACACGGCGAAAATCTTGTGCGCTCTTGTGCAACACCCAAGTGTAGGTGGACGTGCAAGTAGTAACTGGTAAGACCAGGTCGATCCCACAGGGAAGGACGAGAGATAAATTACTTAGATTAAACTCTAAAAGAAAAGAAAATTCAATATTTCAAGAGAGGCGTAGAACACAAAGTTCTACAATTAACAACTACTAAACTAGATTAACTAAACTAATGATGAAATATTTATCTAAAGCAATATTTGAAAATGGTTTTTCTTAATAAAAGAAAGTGTTGGGATCACGCGAATCCACCATGACTCAACCATCTACCATGCAACTGCAATTAAGCTCAACGGAGAACAACCTCTACAGTATCCCGTACTTCTCTAAGGATATAGAATCAATAGTCCTTCCATGACCGGGACTATATCATCACAATTAAGTTTGAAATACACAAAGGTGGTTTAATTCAATAGTTAAGACTCTCACCTACAATGGTATTAGCATTGAGGGTGGTTTGCAAAATATATTGAAAGAAAATGCCTTAAGTCTTAAAGTTTAAAGACTGTTTTGACAAAATGAGCATTTGGGGACAGTTTGATAACGAATCAGTAAAGCAGAAAGTCTTGAAATACTGTATTAGATGTCCTCAAGAATCTGAGACCTCGATCGATCGACGAGCTTTCGATCGATCGAACTTCGTCATCTATCGATCGATCGAACTTCGTCATCTATCGATCGATCGAATTATCTTCGATCGCTCGACTATGTCTCTGTTCCGATCGATCGAACTACATTCGATCAATCGAACACAGAAATAAAAATAGTGCATGGCAGAGGTCTGAAATCACGGTTTCATCGCGATTTCCCAACCCTGAACTACTCAGACATGATCTGGGGAGTCTCAGATTTATTTTTAACGTGAGAGTTTAATAAAGGCATGTTTGGTTGCGAATTTCTCATTAAAACTATGAAACTAATGGTTTTTAGCCTATCTAGCATGCACTACTCAAAGATTGAAAGCTAAACTATGATTAACTCAATGCAAAATATAAACAGAACAATAATAAAGAACCTGAAACGAAGAACTTGTATAAACTATGAAACAATCCAAGCCAACAATGTTGAATCTTGAGAAAACCTACAAAAACAATAAAACTCTCTCCTCTCTCTTATGAAAACTGATGAAAACAAAGTTGGGCCTCCTTCTGGACGTGTACAAAATGAATATATATAGCCTAAACCTAATGCTAGGGTTTAAAACTCGTTTCTGCTGCATGCGCGTATAATCTGATAAAAGGCATACTCAATCGATCGAATAACTCTCGATCGATTGAACTGCGGACACGTCGATCGCTTTAACTCCACTCGATCGATCGAAACTTCGATCGCTCGAATCATGTTCGATTGCTCGAACCTTGTATTTCAGCTTTGAGTTGTCTTCATCAGTACTAAGTACTCCCTTTTATCAACATTCTTCAATCTTATATACAACAGCAGTAATCTGCACAAATAATCACTAAAACAATACCACTTATCATAGTTTAATCAATTTGTGTAGAAACTGGTATTGTAATTCAAACTGCAGATAAATAGGGGAATTGTAGACTTTTCTAGTATATTTTCCTCTTTTAGCGCGGTTGTATTTTACAAATACCCCCACTTGTCACAACCCCCAACTAGCGATTTGCTAGTCCCTAGCAATAAAGCGAAAAGAATAACAAGCTACTACTACTACAACGACTAGAGTAACAAAAATAAACTAAAGCAAACTAATCTAATTTAGAAAGAGACACTACCTAACTCACTTTCGCAGGAATCGCGGTTGCATTTAGCAAATGCAACAAGCCGTTAAACCCCTAGGTTCCCCTAGTGGACGAGTGTTGTCTCGTGAGGGTTTGCAGTGAATCCACCCACAAAATTCTAGATTTTAAAGCTCAAAAAGATATAGAAAAACTTATAAACATTCTTTCCCATTCAACTATCAATTTAGCTTCTCATAACATATCAACCTCATACAAACCATGAAGAAATCCACATGTTCCTCATATCACCAAAATAAATATACATATGCATTACATTCATGTATCCGTGTGTGTGTGAAATCAACAGTTATGCATCCAACTTTATTAAGAATTATTTAGACTATCATACTCTTGGAACTTGTAGTTTCAACTCGATTCTCACATGGGTTTGCACTCAAAAATGAACATCTCACAGAAACTTGTTTAGACATGATCGCTCATGGTGTGAAAACTTTAATAAGAATGATGTTCTGGCTACTAGTGTTTCACACCTAACTCGATAAAGGACGAACATTTAGAGTGTATAGTCTCATGAAAGGAATACTACTTATTAGAGGAGCGAAATACCGTGTATACTCAAAGTACACGTTCATGTTCAAACCAAGTTGTTAGAAATCATTAAGACTTTGACTTTTCGGCTTTTATTCAGTGAGGTAAAGATAAGAGGGGTAAGAAATTTCACATCCTTGACATGTGATGGAGACTAGTTTATTTCTTCTTTATTCCAACCATCCTCTATTCTCATATACATTTATTTCTTTTTACTCCTTCTTCCTTTTTTTTTTTATTTTTTATTTTTATTTTTATTTTTTTTATAAAGAACCTGAATATATCCAACATCTCCTTGCATATTTTCTTTTTATAATGTCCTTCCCACAACTACTCCCTTCTCGTCACATGCTTCAATAATTTTAATCACATTAGATGTGCAATGAAGTTTATGGAGGTTAAAGTATCACATGAAAGGTTTTGGGCTTTCATATTGGCAATATTTAATCAATGTGGGGTTGAGAGATTCTTGGATGTTGATACAGGTATATGAAAAAGGTAAGGAATGAATAACGATGGCTTAAATCATTTTTCTTAACTTCTTAGTTTTACACTTCAGTGTTCATTGAGTTTTAATTGGTAAATCCTGAACGTTCTCCTCTAATAAACAGCCTAAATGAAGAATTTTGAGACTATTCAATGAATTTAAAGTATATTCAAGAAAAACAATTCGAATTTATTGTGATAAGTCCCTCAGAATTGAAGTTTGGGCTCAAAAGCTCACTAAGGGTAACTAGTCTCCACTCTTTATTCCTTAAAGCATAACAGTCGTATTAACTCTTGTTTAAGTTTTCAGCATAGCTATTAACACGTGCAAATGGGTGTTGGATACTAGAATGTTCAACATATGCATTTCTCTTAGTGACAATAGAAAAACGCGTGAATGTAATTCATAAGAAGATGAGATTAACATGAATGTATCATCGCTTGATAGCGGTTAAGTAAGAGAGAATATTTTTAAGTTTTCCACTGATAAAGTTCATAATAACAAAATGTGCAATGAAGTAAATCAGACAAAATGTGCAATGAAGTAAATCAGATTGCTAATAGCGTAAACATGCTCAGGTGATAATCTATTTACATCCCACCCCCAACTGAAAATCGCGATGACCTCAGAAGTGGATTTTCAACAATAAAATAAAAAGATATAACCTGCTAAAGCAATGCAATGACTGCAAGCGTAACAATCTGTAAAGACATATTCAAACTCTAAGCAACCAAGATCAAACGAAAGATATACAAAGGTACAATAAGCGTATGATCTATAAATGAAAACAAAACAATCACGGTAAAAATAAATAATGGAAATGACATGGCAGTGATAATAAAGGTCGTACAATCTCAAAAACATCCCACAGTCGAAACATAACCACCGACAATCCCACATAATCCAAAAAAAACATGTACATAACGAGAGCAGAGAGATAGAAAAAAAAAACTAGAAAGACAATACATCAAAACTCTCCAAACACTCGCACAGTCACAACCTACGTATCCTCCGCAACATCTGATAATATCTCGATCGGCGCATCGGAGGTATCCGCAACTCCACCCTTAACAACAGTACTAGCCGTCGTCGGGTCACTCTCAGTGATGACTGGAGGTGGTGGAAGTGGGGACTCCGCAGAAGGTGGTGCTACCGAGGACGATGGTGGAACAGGATCAGTATGTGGTGGTAGGGTCTCAGAAGTGGACGGATCAACCGTAGGATGTGCAGTAGGGGGAGTAGTGGTAGGTGGTGCGGCAGGAGCAGTAGGTGGGGAAGTACGTAATGACTGGTCAACCCCCAACTGAATCAGAATAGCCTCTAACAATGTCGTCATGTGGGCCACCCGGCCCTCGAGTCTGATTCGAGCCTCCCTCTCCTCCAATAATAGCTCATGAACCGTCGGGAGAGGCACGGATGACGAAGACTCTCCCTGGGCCTGAGTTTGAGCCTGAGATCGCTGTCTCAACTCAAACTGAGCAACCTCCATCAGAGGATCAACCTCATCATCAGAATCAAGCTCCTCAGCCTCTGTCGGCATCCCTGAAGCTGCACCCTCTGTATCGGTGCCATCGACTCTCCTCCTCTTCTCTCCAACTTTCGCTTTCCCCTTTCCCTTTCTTTTCCTCTTCAGAGCATCTGAACGGCGAGAAGCTGTCTTGCCAAATTGACTGCGAGCCTGAGAAGTCGCATCATCAGGTAAGGGAAGGAGGCCAGCCTGCTCAATCACCCTGTGAATGGCCCAAGCACCTTTCAGGTGCTTCTTGGCAGCAATGTAGCGAGTGGGGTGCCTCATGAAATCAATATATAGGCGAGGCAAACAGACTGGTAACGCCGTCCCGATGGCAAATAAAACATGAGCGTACCAGGCAGCAATCTTCTCCCGGTAGGAGGTCACCAACAGGCAGTTGCTCAAAGCAAGGTGGAGCATATGATAATTATCCGTCAAATAAATGTCAGCAATAAGGGCCGTACCATCCCAGCTCGGTAAAGCACCCCCAGTAAGCTCTCGGATAACAGTAGTGGATGAGAGCACTGGTGTGCCAGCACGGTGCAGGCATACACAATCGGGGACCTCCGGGAGTCCTAAAGCGGCTGAGACGGTAGCTGGACTGAACACAATCTCCCGGCCACGAAAGAATGATCGCAGTGTGAATGCGGCGTCGGGATCTTGAATCATCGTCGCGCAAGCTGCGCGAATCCACGAGAGATTCACTCTCTTCGCCTGAGAGAGCAAATCGTACCAGTGTGGCATGGCTCGGAGGCGAGCGAGATACCAGGGCGTAGAGAGCCATGCCGTCTCGAGTGGTCGCTCAATCATGACCTTCCGGGACTGAAAATAGCGCGTGAACCACTGGCAGTCAGGGGTATGCCAGAAGCCATGATGTGGGACCGGGTCAGGAATGGCTAGGTCAAAAGGCTTCTCCCTGTGATACCCTGTAACAGGGTTCATTGTGAACACCCTGAAATGGAAAAGAAAAGAAAACGATAATTACAAACAGGAAACTATAAAGAAAAAAAAAGAAAACTGCCACTACTGTAGTTCGAGCGATCGAACGTGGTTCGATCGATCGAACAATGCAAGACTTCGATCGCTCGAATTTTCTCGATCGATCGCGAAACACAAGAATATTCGATCACTCGAAGCTTCTCGATCGATCGAGCACAGAGATGCGCAGCAACGAGAGGACGAATCGGAAAAGCAACGGAAAACAACAAAACACATGTAACAAGAGCAAAACTAACAAGAAACTGGTCAAACGACTCATGGGGGGTACCCCCATTTAAGATTTAAATGAAAATGGAAGGAGGGGGAGCTCGTGGCCTTACTTCGGGAGATGTGCGCCGAGGGGACGAGGGCGATGAAGAGAATGATGCAAGGGGGAAAGGAGTGGGACCCGAAGCCTTCAAAAATGGGACCCGAAGCTCGAGAATTGCCCTAAACCTGATGTCGCCGATCGCTCGAGAGAGAGTGAGGGAGATGAAGAGACTGATGAAGTGTACGCTGGACGCCTCATTTAAATACAATTCTCGATCGATCGAGATATTTCAATCGATCGAACGTTAGTTCGATTGAGAACTGTTCAAGCGCTCGAGTATATAACATCGTCGATCGATCGAGGAAAGGTCGATCGATCGAAACCAGAAATTAAAAAGATATCACAGAATGAATAATCTATGCACCCCCAACTGGCCAACATTATTCTGGACATACAGTAAAAATGATAAAACAATGCAGTACAGGACATGTAAGCCAAAAACGCCACCTCATAATAGAAAATTGCAATGTGATATAAATAACTCCTTTTAATAGCATTCATATTGCAAAACTTTACCCCCAATGGTATTTAAGACCTTATTTAACTAAAGAAAACCAAAAATAAAACTAAAACTTATAAAATTTTCAAGGATTACACTCCAATTAATAAAAGAAAGATGAAATGAACGGAAACAACTGAAATGCAGCACTATTCTTCGAGCATAAAGATTTCCTCTTCCACAATCGCTTCATGATCCACCGAATTTTCAAAAGTGGAGTCCAAACTTGATGATTCCCTTTCCCAGAACAATCGGAAAGCAGCAAGGACATCATCGAGCAAGTCTGGTGTCTCTAAGGAATTGAAAGCCCATGCAAGAGGTGATCCGGATGGAGACACAGATAAAGGAGTGTAATTGCACAACGGACTGTCCTCTTGCGGTGGAGTGTGTGGGGGCCTTATGTAGGGCCCAAAACCATGAATCAGTTGATGTGGAAGGAATACCAGAATACCATTGAAAAGCATAGTGACAATCCTGGACAAAGAAAGAAAAACAAAAGACAAACAAAACAAAATTAGGATAATCGAACACAAGAAACACGGATTAAACACGAAAATAACAAAAAAAACAAGAAATAGAAACAAAGAGATGTGACTCAGTTCCAACCTCACTATTGGCATGGATTCCCAAAATGCACTAGCTGGTAAGGGGCATTGGAGCCTGAATAGCAAAAAGCTCAAGTGCACATAGCGGTATGGGACCAACTCAGGAACAAGGAAGTCACCAACAAAAACAAAGACGACATTGTGGCATTCTGGGACGACATCCTGGAGGTCATGATCTTCCCATGGCTCCCACATATCATCATTTTCCCATTGTGCCATGAGTGCATCATCCACCATTCTCCCCATGTACAGATCTTCTTCCTCATCCACAATATCGTCATCCTGAAATCCCATATTTTTATATGGATTGATGTCAAGGAGGCCCGGTGGGTATGGAATGTACCCTTGAGCAGCATCAATGAGAGAATGAGCTTCAGGATCTTGATGAAGCAAAGGGCAGGGTGTGAGTTCACCCTCAGTCCAGGTGCCACAACGACATTCTGAATCAGCCCATGAACCGATAGAATGAGCATCATCACCTCGCATCTATGCACCTGCAACAAAGTGGTTTAAGGTATAACGGATTAGAACTAGATCACAAATGCAAAAAGAATGAACAAAGACTTAAAAGAACAAAAGAGAGGAAACTAACATGCAGGGAAAGAAAAGAAAT
The DNA here is from genome assembly GCA_033977485.1 of Hydrangea macrophylla. Taxonomy (NCBI): domain Eukaryota; kingdom Viridiplantae; phylum Streptophyta; class Magnoliopsida; order Cornales; family Hydrangeaceae; genus Hydrangea; species Hydrangea macrophylla. The sequence continues at coordinate 1,643,385 of CM066998.1, read as the reverse complement.
ACAACAACAAAATGGAACTCCACTTTAGAATTTAAGTGGGAGAATAGTTGGGCTCATCTAGCTGGATGTGCTCAACTTCAGGTTGGAAGTCCTCCAAGAACGGTTTCAATCTTTGGCCATTGACCTTGAAACAATCATCGTTCTTAGGATTGACAAGCTCAACTGCCCCGTGTGGAAAAACAGTTTTTACAATGAACGGGCCTGTCCAACGGGAGTGGAGCTTTCCTGGGAAAAGGTGGAGGCGAGAGTCATACAGAAAACTTTCTGCCCCGGTTCAAATGATTTACGAAAAATCATACGATCGTGGCGAGCCTTCAACCTTTCCTTATGTAACCTTGTAGAGTCATACGTATCTCGTCATATTTCCTCTAGTTCTGCAAGTTGCAGCTTGCGTAACTGACCTTCCTCTTGAATATCAAAGTTCAATGAACGTGTCGCCCAGTAAGCTTTATGTTCAATTTCAACAGGAAGGTGGCAAGCTTTCCCGTAAACCAACCTATACGGGGACATGCCGAGATTCGTCTTATAAGCTATACGGTATGCCCACAAAGCGTCGGTTAGCTTGTATGCCCAGTCTTTTTGGTTGGAACTAACCGTCTTTTCGAGAATATGCTTGATTTCTCGGTTAGCCAATTCTGCTTGCCCGTTTGACTGTGGATGATAGGCAAGAGCGATTTTATGGTGGACTCCGTATTTCTTGAGAAGTAAGTCCAAAGGCCTATTGCAGAAATGCTTGCCTTGGTCACTTAGTAAACCTTTCGGAGTTCCAAAACGAGACAAGATATGCTCTCTTAGAAAGGACATGACCGTTCTGTGGTCATTGCGTCTCGTTGGTATCGCTTCAACCCATTTTGACACATACTCTACAGCAAGGAGTATGTATTCACAGTTATTAGACTTGGGAAATGGGCCCATAAAATCTATGCCCCAACAATCAAATATCTCAATTGTGATGATAGGGGTTAAAGGCATAGAATTCCTTTTAGAAATGGTTCCAACCTTTTGACAGCGTTGGCATGTCTTGCAAAAGGAATATGCATCTTTGAAAACTGTGGGCCAGTAAAAACCGCTTTGTAGAACTTTTTGTGCGGTCTTCTACGACGCGAAGTGGCCACCGCATGCCTCAGAATGACATGATGCTAAAATTACGGTTATATCCTCATTGGGAACGCAGCGCCTGATAACCTGATCAGCACAGTACTTGAAAAGATATGGGTCATCAAAGAAGAAATGGCGCGCGAATGAGAGGAACCGTTTTCTGTCTTGGTTCGACCAATGATTCGGTGTTTCCCCTGTGACAAGGTAGTTTACAATATCAGCATACCAAGGCAGACTACTTACTGCCAGTAGCTGTTCGTCCGGGAACTCATCCCTAATGGATTGGGAGTCGGTATTGTCGACAAAAGTCAACCGTGACAAATGGTCCGCAACCACATTCTCTACTCCTTTCTTATCTTTGATTGTTAGATCAAACTCTTGGAGTAAGAGTATCCAGCGAATGAGCCGTTGTTTAGCGTCTTTCTTAGACAGCAGATACTTGAAGGCCGAATGATCTGTAAAACAGACGATTGGTGACCCTATCAAATAAGACCTAAACTTATCCAAAGCGAATACTACAGCCAGCAGCTCTTTTTCAGTAGTTGTATAATTCATTTGAGCTTCATTCAAAGTTCGGCTAGCATAGTATATCACATATGGCTTATTGTCCTTTCGCTGGCCTAGGACCGCGCCAATGGCGTAATCACTAGCATCGCACATTAATTCGAAAGGCAGACTCCAATCAGGTGCCTGTATTATAGGTGCGGAGGTGAGGAGCTCTTTTAGATCCTCAAAGGACTTTTGGCAACTCTCTGACCACTCGAATGGTGTATCCTTGACAAGAAGTTGACAAAGAGGTCGAGAGATTGCACTAAAGTTCTGGATAAATCGACGATAAAATCCCGCATGCCCCAAGAACGAACGGATGTCTCTCACTGTACGGGGGACAGGTAGATTTGAGATTATGTCGATTTTGGCCTTATCTACTTGGATTCCTTCATCGGAGATTATATGGCCGAGGACTATTCCCTTGGTCACCATAAAGTGACACTTTTTCCAATTCAAAACTAGGTGTTTGTCCTCACATCGCATTAATACCCACTTGAGATTGCTGAGGCAATCTTCAAAGCTATGGGCAAACACTGAAAAATCATCCATGAAGACTTCAAGGATGTTTTCGACCATGTCACTAAATATGCTTAGCATGCACCGCTGAAAGGTAGCCAGTGCATTACATAAGCCAAACGGCATTCGACGGTAGGCAAATGTACCAAATGGACAAGTGAATGTGGTTTTTTCCTGATCTTCAGGAGCAATTTCAATTTGATTATATCCACTATATCCATCCAAGAAGCAGTAATACTTGTGACCTGCCACACGTTCTAGCATTTGATCCATGAATGGTAAGGGAAAATGGTCTTTTTGGGTCACAGTATTCAACTTCCTGTAGTCAATACACATCCTCCATCCAGTGGGGACACGTGTTGGTACTAATTCACCATCTTTGTTCGGGATGACCGTTATGCCTGCTTTCTTTGGAACCACTTGGGTTGGACTAACCCAAGGACTATCAGATATTGGATAAATCATCCCAACATCAAGTAGTTTGAGCACTTCCTTTTTAACTACTTCTTGCATGTTGGGATTCAGACGCCTTTGCATTTGCCTTGAGGGTTTAGCGTCTTCCTCCAGATATATCTTATGAGTGCATATGGATGGGCTTATGCCTTTGAGGTCAGCAATTGTCCATCCCATGGCATCCTTATGCTTGGTCAGCATTTGCACTAGCTTACCTTCCTGTTCATCAGTTAAAGCAGATGAAATGATCACAGGGTAGGTTTTTTCAGTCCCTAGAAATGCATATTTTAGCTCTTTGGGTAGCTCCTTTAACTCTAACTCCGGAAACTGAAAACTAGAGGGCATTGCCAACTTAGTTTTAGGGGACAATTGTTCATATGGCATTACCCACATGCATTCTGCTCTATCCTCCTCTATCGTATCCATCATAAGACACATCTGGTTCAGGTCAGCATCCAATGGAGTTGACTCCGCAGGCTGATAGATATCGCCAAATTGAGTCATCACAACCTCCAAAGGATCTTTGTAGTCGACCAAGTCAACTTCATCTTCAATGACCGTGTCTATGTAATGAATCTCTTCCTCGTCATCGTATTCTTCAGGTCGGGGATTAAAAAAAATCTTGACATTCAATGTCATATTCCCGAATACGATAGTCATGATACCACTTCTAATCTTGATTGTGGCATCAATAGTGTTGGGGAATGGACGTCCAAAGATAACCGGGATGTGTGCTCCAGGATTAGATCACGAAATCAACCAGAAAGACAAAAGAGTCTATTTGGACAAGGACGTCCTCTAACACCCCTCTAGGGTACTTCACAGATCTGTCTGCCAATTACAAAGCGACTCGGGTGGGTTTGAGTTCACCCAACCCTAGCTGTTTATAGACTGAATATGGCATCAGGTTCACGCTTGCTCCTAAATTGAGGAGTGCGTTATCTATCCTTTGGTTTCTAATTCTACATGAGACAGTAGGTGTACCGGGGTCTTTGAGTTTTGGAGGCAACTCATTTGGAATAATCGCACTTGCTTGGCACGCGACATAAGCATGTTTCTTCACGCTTTGCCTCCTCTTGATCGTGCATAGATCTTTGAGATACTTCGCATAGGCCGACACTTGCTTGATAGCATCTAGGAGTGGAAGGTTAATTTTGACTTGTTTAAACAATTCCAGAAACTCCTGATTCTTTGTCTCATTCTTGGGTTTCTTCAATCGTTGAGGATAGGGTGCAGGAAAAGGGCATTTTGGTGGTTCATCCTTCACAGACTCCTTTCTAGGCCTTCGCTCAACTTCTTCCTCTACTCTAGGAGCTTCAATGTTTGCCTTTATTGCCTTGTCATTAGTAGACGGCTCCTCCTCTCGAGTAGATGGTTGCTCAAACTCATTTCCCACCACTTCCTCCTCTTTGTACACTTCGGGTGTAGACAGAGGCATGCTTTTCTCAATGATTTTTCCACTTCTCAATGTAGTCACGGCTTTAGCATGTTCCTGATTGTTAGGACCATTGTTATGTCCCTTAGGGTTCGGAAGTGGTTGGGCAGGGAATGTTCCTCCTGAACCCTCTTGCCGTGCATCTATCCTTTCTAATGTGGCAGACATTCTACTCATCATCTGTATGAGTTGCTGCGTTAGATTGGCGTTAGCAAGTGGCTCTTCTTCTTATACCTTCTTGTGCGGAGGCACATAGGTATTGGTCTATGGTGCATTGGAGGGTTGAGCTTGGTTGTAGTTATTGGTTCTGTTTTGATTGTATTGATGGGACGGCCTATTGTTTTGCCCTTGATATTGATTGTTGTTGTAGGGCTGCTGTTGATAGTGATTTTGGGTCCCAGCATTATTTCTCCAATCAAAACCGGGGTGATTCCATCTATTGTTACCTTGAAAGTTATTGTTGGAATTCCCCGCCCCCCGAAAACCTTGCATAGCATTCATCTCCATAGGGGCCTGCTCTTGAAAATACGGCACATTGGGACAATATTGAGTTGTATGTCCCAACATGTTGCATGTGCCGCATGGTTCTTCAGGCATAACTTGCCTAGAGCTCTCTCCTTTCATGCTTAACTCCTCTACCTTCTTTGCCAGTTCTACATATTTAGTCATGAGATGATCTTCACTGGTTAGTTGGTATAGACTTTTCTCCTCTACACAGGATATCTGTGAGCGTGAGACATTGTCAGAATTTGACCATTCATGAGCATATTCGGCTAACCATTCGAAATGGGCTTCAGCCTCCTCGGTGTTTTTACGCAGAAATGGTCCATAACTCATAGTTTCTACCAACTTCTTCGTTTCACCATTCAATCCTTGATAAAAGAAGCTGATAGTTCACCATTTCTCAAACCCATGGTGTGGGCACGAGAGAAGCAAATCCTTGAAACGCTCCCACGCTTGTGTGAAGGTTTCATTGCTCTTTTGTTTATAGGAATTGATTTGACGTTGAAGGTCTGTGGTCATGCGAGTAGGATAGAATTTCTTTAAAAACGCGGTGCTCATCGTATGCCAGGTGAAGCCACGCTTTCCCTGAGGGAGTGGAGCCACGCTTTCGCTTTATCTTTCAAAGTGAAGGGGAATAACATTAGATGCGTAACCTCCTTAGGACAATTTTGCGAAAATGTTTTGCAAACATCCTCGAAATCAATGACATGTAAGTACGCCTTCTCACTTTCCATCCCATGAAAGGTGGGAAGCAGTTGGATCATCCCATTGCGAAACTGAAATTCGCCATTATGCGGTGGGATTTGAATGCAAGAGGGCGTAGGTGCGTGTTCTGGTTGCATGAGATCACAAAGAGGACGTAGCGCCTCATCAATTGGTACCACAACATTGTCACCATTTTCACTCTGATGATCATCCATTGATGCAGTTGGAGTGGCTATCAGGTTAATGGAACTATCAGAGTCAGAGCGGTAGAAAGGATTTCCAAAAATTCCTTCAATAGAATTATTGGACATGAACTAGGAGAGTCCCCAAGGTGAGTGTTTACCAAAAGAACTGAAAAGAAGAGAAAATAAAAATAGAAAGAGATGAAGAGAGACTGAGGTAATCTAAGGACTTGATCGTCGCCTTCCCCGGCAACGGCGCCAAAAACTTGACACGGCGAAAATCTTGTGCGCTCTTGTGCAGCACCCAAGTGTAGGTGGACGTGCAAGTAGTAACTGGTAAGACCAGGTCGATCCCACAGGGAAGGATGAGAGATAAATTACTTAGATTAAACTCTAAAAGAAAAGAAAATTCAATATTTCAAGAGAGGCGTAGACCACAAAGTTCTACAATTAACAACTACTAAACTAGATTAACTAAACTAATGATGAAATATTTATCTAAAGCAATATTTGAAAATGGTTTTTCTTAATAAAAGAAAGTGTTGGGATCACGCGAAGTCACCATGACTCAACCATCTACCATGCAACTGCAATTAAGCTCAACAGAGAACAACCTCTACAGTATCCCGTACTTCTCTAAGGATATAGAATCAATAGTCCTTCCATGACCGGGACTATATCATCACAATTAAGTTTGAAATACACAAAGGTGGTTTAATTCAATAGTTAAGACTCTCACCTACAATGGCATTAGCATTGAGGGTGGTTTGCAAAATATATTGAAAGAAAATGCCTTAAGGCTTAAAGTTTAAAGACTGTTTTGACAAACTGAGCATTTGGGGACAGTTTGATAACGAATCAATAAAGCAGAAAGTCTTGAAATACTGTATTAGATGTCCTCAAGAATCTGAGACCTTGATCGATCGACGAGCTTTCGATCGATCGAACTTCGTCATCTATCGATCGATTGAATTATCTTCGATCGCTCGACTATGTCTTTGTTCCGATCGATCGAACTACATTCGATCAATCGAACACAGAAATAAAAATAGTGCATGGCAGAGGTCTGAAATCACGGTTTCATCGCGATTTCCCAACCCTGAACTACTCAGACATGATCTGGGAAGTCTCAGATTTATTTTTAACGTGAGAGTTCAATAAAGGCATGTTTGGTTGCGAATTTCTCATTAAAACTATGAAACTAATGGTTTTTAGCCTATCTAGCATGCACTACTCAAAGATTGAAGGCTAAACTGTGATTAACTCAATGCAAAATATAAACAGAACAATAATAAAGAACCTGAAATGAAGAACTTGTATAAACTATGAAACAATCCAAGCCAACAATGTTGAATCTTGAGAAAACCTACAAAAACAATAAAACTCTCTCCTCTCTCTTATGAAAACTGATGAAAACAAAGTTGGGCCTCCTTCTGGACGTGTACAAAATGAATATATATAGCCTAAACCTAATGCTAGGGTTTAAAACCCATTTCTGCTGCATGCGCGTATAATCTGATAAAAGGCATACTCGATCGATCGAAGAACTCTCGATCGATTGAACTGCGGACACGTCGATCACTTTAACTCCACTCGATCGCTCGAATCATGTTTGATCGCTCGAACCTTGTATTTCAGCTTTGAGTTCTCTTCATCAGTACTAAGCACTCCCTTTTATCAACATTCTTCAATCTTATATACAGCAGCAGTAATCTGCACAAATAATCACTAAAACAATACCACTTATCATAGTTTAATCAATTTGTGTAGAAACTGGTATTGTAATTCAAACTGCATATAAACAGGGGAATTGTAGACTTTTCTAGTGTATTTTCCTCTTTTAGCGCGGTTGTATTTTACAAATACCCCCAGTTGTCAAGTAGTTCACATGATCTAGAATGATCTTAGAAGTTTTGGGCAAATTTGGATGATTTTGGTCAAACCCTGGTCAAACCCTGGTCAAACCTTGGTCAAACCGGTCAATAGGGACTTTCTGGAAACTTCCGAGCCTTCTGAGGGTCTTTGTTAGCTAACGATTTCATCTGATTTCTCTTTAAAACTTATTTTAGTACTTTTCTTATGATATGGCATGTTTCCAGAACTTTTGGTCCAAATCTGGGAGTGTTTGGGCTTTCAAGGTCATTTTGGTCATTTGTACCACTTTCTGAGCATCTTGAGAAATAAAACTAGCTTCCAGGAGTCTTTTTCAAGTCTTTTCAATCATCATGAACCACCAAGCTATGGGTCTTCTAAATCTGATAGCCAAAAAAATGGGGTGTCTACAGTTTACCCCTCTTTGGCATGAGCTTACGAGGCAGCGTATGTCGTAAGCGAGTGCCAAAGCTTTGAAGAAACAAGTGGAATTATGTCGGGCTAGTGTTTCTGAATGTCATGTAGTGGTTGAATTGGATAAAGACAATAAGGTTTGGAAGACTCGTGGTTTTAAGGTAAATATCTCAAATTTTGGGAAGTGTGTTTGCAAGTGGATCGGACACAAGCTCCTTCAGGATGACAACTGACAGGTGAGAGAGCTCACAATTACCGATAGTCGGGGGAACTTATGACAACCAAAGTGAGGATACTCAAGATAAGTGAGGAAGCTCACGGTGACTGATAGGTGAGAAAGCTTAATAATCAACGGGCGCGGAGCCGTGAATAAACAGTGCTTGCCCCGGGTATCGGGTATTTTTTCTCAGGATGACTAATCTGGAAAGTTGGTTCTAATTTTTTGTTATCTTCTGCTGGGGATAGTAGGGGACTCTTTTGGAATCTCTCTTAACTTCTCACCGAGAATCGGGATCCATTTTTGAATTTCTCACAGTTGATCGAATACTGCTGACCTAGAACCAAGACCCATCCATGAATCTCTCACGGTTGATCAAATCTGGCAATGCCCAATCCAAGAGAGCCAGTTAGGGCCTCCGGGAGCTGATATCTTTCTGTATTTGTCCTCAGTGGATGGTGTCGGACTCTCTAAGAATCTCTCTTGACTGCTTTTCTTGCTATTTTGCTGACCCAGAACCAGGACCCATCTCTAACTCTCTCATAGTTGAATTCCCAGAACCATGACCCATCTCTGAATCTTTCATGGTTGGATGTTTGGGCTTTCCGGGAGCCGTCTATAATTATCTATCGGGGATTGCGTTGGATTCTCTCAGAATCTCTCTTAATTGTCAACCGAGAACCAGGATCTATCTCTGAATCTGTCACGGTTGATCGAATTTCTCTGACCGAGAACCAAGATCCATCTCTAAATCTCTCATGGTTAATCAAATCTGGCAATGCCCAATCCAAGAGAGCCAGTTAGGGCCTCTGGGAGCTGATCTTTGTCCACTATGGATGGAGGGGGATTCTCTGAGAATCTCTCTTAACTATCGACCAGGATCCATCTCTAAATCCCTCGCAGTTGATCAAATTTCTGCAATGTCTGTTCTAAAAAGGCTATACGGGCTTCTCGGGAGTCATTTTGTTTCTATAATTGTCTGCTAGGGATAAGTTGGATCTGCTAGGGATAAAACCTTGTAACTTTTGACTGAAAATGGGCCACCAGGGCTAATCATGATCAAAATAGGCTAAAACGGAGCTAAATGGATTAAAATGGGCCAAAACGGAGCAAAGCAGGATCCGCAGGGAGCAGTGTCGCAGCGGCACTGGGTGAACGGACTCTATTTTTGTATTTCTCGGGTTTTTGAGCTCCAAATGCTCATTCTTGGCCATTCTTGGGTGTTTTTGGAGCCAAAATCCTTCAAAAATCAACTTATGCGCACTCAGGTGAGTAATCTTTTCTCATGATTAGAATTTTGATTGGTGTTTTATTTTTCTCGAAAATTTTAAGAAGAAAGTTTAGTTCCAACATCCATTTTCTTTGCAGATCTACGGCTTTGAGCTCGAGGAGGCTCTCTAAGAAGGCCAAGGAAAGGGTAAGGGTCGAGAACCAACCACCGGAGTTGATTTTGCACCACCCTCAACGTCACCTTTCGGCTGTGGCTCTAGAGAGTCAGGTACATGAAACATTCGGTAGTTTAGGACTATTCATGTGCATTGTGCTAGTTTTGTGAACTGTAGTGTGCACCAAGATATCGTTAGAAGTTCGTTTTGTGCTCATTTGTTGATTTTATGAAGTTGGACTTTGGGTAGTGTCTTTGTGATTGTTTTTGCTATTTTTGATGTGTGCAAGTGCCGGAGGTAACCTTGAAGGGCCACGGTAGTCTTGCCCATGCTTTCCTGTGGTATACTCAACTTTCGGCCGCTGTTAAACAAATGGTTGATGAGGCAGGGTTCGGCGGCTTCGTCCGCCTGGTTTCGAAGAGTACTAATGACCTGGAACATTTTTATGCTCACGCTAAGAGATGGTGGGACACGACCAATACCTTCCATATTCCATTTGGCGAGATGACGATGATGCCTTTCGACTTTTCGATGATTACCAGCTTGAGAGTCGGAGTGCAGCGCCTGATCTTGGACTATTTTTATGAGATCCTAAAGCTGTTGGGATGTTGATCAGAGTTGTTCCTCTTAATCTGGAGGGGTATCAGTTTCCTTGTGGCTGGCTTTATCGGGTTTATAGAAAGGGGAGTCACAACCTGAATAACCCTCAACTATTGCGGGTATTCCTTCTGTATGTCCTTGGTTGTTCGATCTTTGCAACACGGAATGATTGGGTGAGCTTGAGGCTCCTTTCTTGTTTGGTAACCATTGATGAGATTTCCTCTTATGACTGTGGTGGCGCCACCAGGCCCATCTTTACAAGCATATGGGTGAGGTTTCTGATCGGGGAGAGAACAAATCCTAATTATATGCCTTAACTCACATTTGTTAGCCGTTATTATCTTGTTTTTTGTATAATTTTACTTCGTTTTCCACTTTCTGTCAGGATTTAGAAGAAAGCGAGGATTCTAGGTTAAATAAGGAGAAAAAGCAGAGCAAAAGAACAAGAAAAAGCCACCTCGCACTAGCGGCCCGCTCGCACAGAAATCCAGCCCCTCGCTCGCGGGACCTTCCAGAATTGCGCTCGCAGGATCAGTACAAAAAACATAAAATGCGCATTTTTGAGTTCTGAAGACCCTTATGTGGACGAAATTGTCTAATTCCGTCCAGAAAGCAAAATGCAGCAGTTTCAGCTGAAATAGGTTTACAAAATCTCTCCTAAACCCTCTATAACTATATATAGATGAATCAAAAGTTATTTGAAGGTTACACATCTTAACATACATCAACTTTGAAGGCAAGAGGAAGAGGGGATCTAGTTTGAAGGTTTCTAATGGCTATCATTAGCTCAACCTCCATGTTTTCATCCAATATGAGCAACTAAACACCATTCTAGGGTTTTAATGAAACCGTAGCAATGTAAAGGGGGAATTCTATGCTTTCTAATATTAGGATCTTATGTATTGGATAGTAATTGTATGTTAGAGGATTATTTATATATAATCGACTTTTTAATGATAATAATCAATAGTATTTTGGATCTATTCTTGTCTTAGATTTTTCCTTATGCTTATTGAACTCAATATTCCTTGATTTCTGTGATTGATGGGAGTATTTACATGCAATAGTACTTATGTGATTACGATGTTTATGTCTTTTATAATTCATGCTAAGGAAAGATGAGTTATGCTACACCCTAGTTATAGGTAGATAATTCATGTGAATCGAAGATGAGTTATGCTTCGATTCAACAAGAAATATCTTCTTGTTGATACTATTGGGCTTGTAGCTACAATAGATCGTGAATATCCAATCGTAGAACTTGAAATAGAAAGTATAGGACCTCCGATGCATAGTTAGTGGTGGATTTGTAACCCTAGATCTCTTCCATTCATATTAAAACAACTTTTAAATCTTGCAATAGTTTACTTAAGTTTAATCTTAATACCTTGTTTCCATAGTTTAATTCATAATTTAGTTTATAATAGTAGTTAACCTACAACCAATCAATATCCCATTTTCATAACTAAATAGATTTAGGTTTTCATTAATTAAAGGATAAAAATAGCCAATCTCTGTGGGCTCGACCTCTACTTCCACTACTACAAATCTTTGAAGTAGATCATACTTTATATCTTGATTCTGACGAGATCAATTTTTGGCGTCGTTGCCGGGGATTACATTATTTTTGCTATTAATTTTTAGAATCTTAATTTACTTAGTTAGTAAATATTAGATTAGAATTTTTTTCCTCTATTTCTAGTTTATTTTTCGAGTCGCTAAAATTATCTTTGTTTTTGCAGCTTTCGAGTCATCAAATTCTAGCAAGTTCAAGTGGAGCAGCTGTGCACGTCAAAGGAGCTTACGCGAACCTGAAAATAAAATTGCAATAAAAATTAAAAATATCAAGTAAATGCACTAAGTTTTAAATTTTGCATCAAACCACTGTAAGTCAGGGCGCTAAGACGCAATTACTTGCATTAGGTTAGGTGTGGAGTGAGCACTGCATTAGCTAGGAAATCCGGGGCGCTGGGCTTTGACGCGAATCACTGCATAAGGATAATTACATGCATCATAATAGTATTGTGTGCTTGCGTGCTTGATTAGTTGCATAGTTTATTTTCTTATTTTGTTGAGTCAGTCTTTATAATAGTGTCAGTTTTCTAGTTTATGTTTGGCACATGTTCAAGTAAACCTAAATTACGTCCACTTGATCTTGAACTTGAACGTACCCTTAGAGTCCTTAGATCGTCAACCCAAGCTTCTATAGCACGGTTGATGCTAGACGACGATTCAACACCTGAACCATCGTCTTTGTTTGAGTCGGAAATTCGTAGTACTCTCCAACGTTTAAGGAAAACTCGAACTATTAAAATTGAACCTATTCCAATGGCTGACGTTGGAAATAACGGGAATAATGGAAATAATCAGAATAATGGAGGCAACCCTAATGTACCCCAACCTCCACCGATAAAAGATTACTTTACTCCAACTGCTTATACGCCACCATCATGCATAGAATTACCTGAAGTTGCTGCAACTCACTTTGAGATTAAATCATCCACCATTGCACTACTTCCGTCGTTTCATGGTGTCACTAAGGAGGACCCCTACAATCAATTAGGTGAATTTCAAGGCATATGTGCCACACTAATATTCAAAATTTAACAGATGATGAGCTAAAATTGCCTCTTTTCCCATTCTCCCTTAAAGATAAAGTGAAGTATTGGCTTCAATCTTTGGAGACAAATTCTATAAGAACATAGGACGGGTTGCATACTGCATTCCTACAAAAGTCTTTCCCCATCACTAGGACAATTCAAATTAGAAAATTTATAACAAATTTCACGATGCAAGATGGGGAAACACTTTACGATACCTGGGAACAATTTAAGGAACTTCTACGCTCTTACCCTCATCATCAGATACCTATATGGCAGTTAGTTCAGGTTTTCTACGAAGGGCTTCTGCCCGCGGTTCTTAATACGGTCGATGCTATATGTACGGGGATGTTCCTCCATAAGAGTGTCGATGAAGCTTGGAGGATTTTTTAAACATTAAGTGAAAACTCTATGCACCAAGTCGTGTCCGTACGCCCCGAGGGCTATCTTCCACCACAACCAAAAAGAGAGGCTAAAGTTGAGTTAAGCCATTCATTGGAAATTCAAGAATTTAATAGGAAAATGGACCAACTCATGATGATGGGACACATTCAGGGCCCACCTCCCCCTGCTGAAATATGTCAGTTATGCTTTGATTCGTCTCATTCTACATTGGCATGTCCATCCGCTTCATAATTTTTGGAATTTGTAAAACAACATATTAATCATGTTCAACAGTTCCAAAGACCCAATTGTAACCCCGGGGGTTATAAACTGGGCCCGATATGGGGACCCCACCCAAACCTCTCATGGAAATCTATTAGCGAAGGACCGTATTCAAAACCTGACATGATGAACTTTCCTAATGCATATAGGTCTCAATCTAATCAATATCAGTAGCCTCCTAATCAACCTAATCAATACCAACAGCCTCCCTTCCGTGCTAATCCTCCAAGGGATAAATCCTTTGAAGAGAGTGTATTGGCATCATTGAAAAACCTTGAGGCCCAGTCTCAATCGCAGTCTCAACATGTTAACTCCCATACGCAGTATATCACTAAATTAGAATCACAGATGGGACAATTAACGAATACATTAAACCATCGCAATGAGGAAAAGTTACTAAGTCAACCGGTCCAAAACCCTAAATGACAATATGAGGTAGGGACAGTGAGTGACCAAGTAAATGCGGTGTCGACTAGAGCAACTGAACGTCCGGAGGAGGTCGTACCTCTTACCAAACCTAGGAAAGACAAGGGTAAAGGAATCGATAAAGAAAAAGATGAGAACAGTAGTGAAACCCCGAAGGACTCTACTCCATCGGTTCCTACTACATCTATAACAGCAAACCCAACAAATTACGTGCCTAGGATGTCGTTTCCCCCAAATGTAGATGTCCCATCTCACTTTTCAAAGAAGGGAACACGACCGGAGGATATTCTAGAAACATTTAAAGAGGTGAAAATTAACATTCCATTGCTCGATGCCATTAAGCAAATACCTCCATATGCTAAATTCCTAAAAGACTTATGTACTCAAAAGAGGAAATCTAAAAATCACTTATATAAAAAAGTCTTTTTAACAGAAAAGGTTAGCTCTATGTTTCACCAGAACACACTCAAATACAAGGACCCGGGTACACCAACTATCGCTTGTCACATCGGTGACAAATATATTCACCAGGCTCTTCTTGATTTAGGAGTGAGTGTGAATCTACTTCCCTTTTAAGTGTACGAACATTTGGGCTTGGAAGATTAAAACCAACTGCGGCTACTTTACAATTAGTGAATAGGTCTATTAAAGTTCCATGTGGGGTGGTAGAAGATGTGTTAGTAAAGGTGGACACATGATACTACCCGGTCGATTTCATAGTGTTAGATACAGAACTAGTCCTAGATGCTAGTAAGCACGTCCCAGTTATCCTAGGACGTCCTTTCTTAGCCATAGCTAATTCAACCATCAACTGTAGGATGGGGGTAATGGATATAACATTTGGAAATATGACCGTCCGTCTCAACGTATTTAATGCATCTAATCAACCTTATAACGACGATGAGGAGGCAGACTGTTATGCGATTGATTTAATTGACGAACTGGTCGAAGAGGCGCTTCTATTTATGTTGACTAAAGAAGCCTTGGAAGCATGTTTATCACATTTTAATTTTAATGATTTCAACATTGATACGAATATTGAAGAATTGAATAATTTTTTGGAATTGGTAAACACGACTAGTGTACTTCCATGGACGCCCAAAATAGAGGCCCTGCCACTTCTCGCTCATGAATCGACATTACCATCTATAAAGTGTCCCCCGACACTTGAACTTAAACCACTACCGAATTCTCTGAAATATGCATTCTTGGTACCTAATGTGGACACGCAGAATCGGACCACTTCTCTCGTTCGAGATTGTTTTGAAAAGGAAAAGAAAAGGTCTGTTGAAAACAGATACAGAGTCGCCACTTGGTCTTTAAGGAACCAAGAAACCTAATTTGACTCACCCAAGCGGATAAGGGCACCGGCCCTTCATAACCAAAGAACTTGGTTCGGGGTTTTGGTACGAGAGAGGAAGGAGCCTTTGTCGCGACTAAAACACCCTCAACTCGCCCCGTCTTTCGACGGGCCTCAATTAGCATCCAAATAATCATCTTATACTATGTATGGTTCGGCAATTAATACTACGATAGTATATTACATTACATAAGAAACTTGAAAATGGAAGATCTAAAGATAAAATATCATTCATAAGATCTAAATCAAATATCATGCAATGTAAAGTGAAAGATCACACAAATAAACCTAGGAAAAATCGTCTAATCATATATCAATTAATCAAGTTTTCCTAATCTAAAGGGGGACATGAATTGTTCTTGAAACAAATAAACAAAGAAATCAAAATATGCTTAGAGAACTAGTATGATGCATGTTATTCTTTGATAAAAGAAGACTTCTCAATCCCCGGGACGGATGAGAAAGGATGATTAGATCAAGGGGAAGCATGAACGGGTGATCGAGTTCATTCCTTATAATCTCCTTAGATTAAGAGTTACAAAAACCCCAAATCTTGCATGAATGCAATGTATGTATCTAAAAATGTGCAAAGGTTGTAGTGTGTTTTGTGTACATGGATTTCTAGAATGACTTAGAAGTCTAAAATGTGCAAGAATGAATGAATGAAATTAACATGGGATGTGTACAAATGTAGTATGGACTACTTCCTAAGATATGAACTAATTTGGAATGCATATGAGCATCAAATCAAAGAATGAAAGTTGAAATGTACTTGCTGTGAATAGTGGACAGAACAGTAGCATGATCTTTTGGAATTTGAAAAGAGGGGTTAGGAATGTTTTCAATGCATGATTTTTTATGGAGATGTTCCTTATTGTGTCTAGAACACAACCCAAAAGGCCAATCTTGAATAGCTATCACAGATTGAGAGAAATTATATAAACAATAGAGGTCACTCAGAAACAGAGTTTGTACTGTCGACTGAAATGTTAAAAAATCTTAGAAAATGAAAACGAATGATCTAGAGGCCCATTTTATACAGAAAGTTTCCTAAGACATTGAATTTTAAGGGAAAAATAAGTTAGGACCACCCCTTTTGGAAAAGTTGTCTGGAGAAGAGGTCGTAAGTTGACCTAGCTGCTGTGACAGCAAAAACAAAATGTTTGGAAGGAATGTTGGGACCCAAATCGACCATTTCCAAGTACTTCCAAGTCAAACCAAAAATCATGGGTGTTCTCCATTGAGTTAGGAAGACTTTCCAAGTGGCCTTGTATCCATATGTTGAGTATTGAGTTCTAGAAAAATCTTTGAACTCAACTCACTCACTGTTTTGACTCATTGTTTTGAAGATTTTGGAGAAAACAAAGTTTTGTTTCTTGAAACCAAATGAGAGGGATTGAGAGAGGTTTTGAAATAGATGTTTTGAAAGCACATTTTCAATACTCAATAAGGATCATAGCCACTTAGAATACCTACATCAAACTCATCATTTAAGAACCTCCAAGATTGTTGGAGAGATTTATTTTATTTTTGGGCATAACTTCAATACATTCCAAGAATACCTTGGAAGTATTGAGGTTATGATCATCATCTATCAAACATGTTTTTGAGGTCAAGAGCTACTATCCATAAGGATTCACTCACCCCAAACTTCATGTCATCACTTAGATGATGATGAACTAGTAAGTAAATAAAGAAAAGAAAAAGAAATGAGATAAGGAGAGATGAACATATATATAATCAAAGCAAGTAAATAGCAATCAATAGATGATAATCAATGTGATTTTGGACTTGTAGCTTGGTGTTTCACTCATAGATTTTGACATTTGGACATGGAAGTAGCTTCCTATCTCATGAATGCTCAAGAATGAGGGTTGGAGTGGACTTTGAATGTGAAGTATATAGAAGGATGATGGAAGAAAACAAGAATAAAACTCACTTTCTTATGGAAAATCAATGGGAGAAGCTCCCTTTCTCTCTTCTAAACCTATCTCTATCTCTCTTCTTCTCTACAAGTTTTCAAGCTTTGCACTTGGCTCCCCCCAAAATGAAGAGCAATGGGGGGTTTATATAGGCCAATTTGGGGTGGTTTTGGGGTTTTAGAAGTACTCCCATTGGTCCCAAACAACTGTGAACACAAAACTATGTCGTTTTGACTTTCAATTAATCAAATTGGACCCCCAAAAAAATTACAAAAATGGACTCTGCGAGGTTTGAGTGCCGCGGCGGCACTGCTCCTCAGAAGCCCAGAAAATTACGTTTAGGCCCCCAGAGGTTCCGGTATTCGCGAAAAGGCCCTATTTTGTCCGAAATTCACAGAAAATGCATACGAACTCCAAATTGAGGTTGTGATATACCGTTGGAAAGGTAATGGAGTCTACTTTACATAAAAAATAGTTCGGGGATAGGTCACTTTGAAAAGTTTTGCGGTATTCGCGATAAAAGCTGATTTGATCGCCTTTTTCACCTTCGGAAATTCAAAATAAATTCATTTTAAATCCAGGTATTATGTGCGATATACCGTTGGAAAGCTATTGACCTCTAGTATCCATGAAAAATATTTGAAAATTGTTTCGGTGCCCTGATTCCAAAGTCAAATCTTGGTCAAACTGGTCAAACCTGGGATTCCCGGGAAGTTCTGGGAACCTCCGGGAGCTCCCAGGGGCCGACGTTTTCGCGCGATTCTCTTTTAAAACTCATTTTAATACTTTTCTAATGATTCCAGTGAATTCGGACGATTTTGGTCAAACTTGGTCAAACTTGGTCAAACTCTGGTCAAACCTGGTCAAATCTTGGTCAAACCGGTCAATGGGGACTTTCGGGGAACTTCCAGGACTTCCGGGGGTCTCTGGGAGCTGACGATTTCATCCAGTTTTACTTAAAAACTCATTTTATCATTTTTCTTACGACATAGCATGTTTTCAGAACTTTGGGACCAAATCTGGGAGTCTTCGGGCTTTCAGGGGTATTTTGGTCATTCTGAGCATTTTGAGAGATAGAGCTGACTTCCAAGAGTCCTTTTGAGTCTTTTACGATCATTGTGAACCACCAAGCTATGGGTCTCCTAAATCTGATAGCCGACAAAATGGGGTGCCTACAGTTTGCCCCTCTTTGGCAGGAACTTGCGAGGCAACGCATGTCGCAAGCGAGTGCCAAAGTTTTGAAGAGACAGGACTTTTTGGAGGCTATAGATTTAGGATAAAAACGTTGCAAAAGATGCAATGATGAAAAGATGCTGGGGTCAGTGCTGGTCGTGCTCTGCGTGAGCTGCCTACGTATCCCAAAGGGAATCAGACCAGGACGTAGTTCAGGGCACAAAGGAACAAATCACACATGCACAACAAGACATGCGGATGCTATGCTATGAGGATGATATGCAATGCATGGATGTGATATGAATTGTGTCATGGGTCCTATCATGCCTAATGTTATGACCCTAGTATGAGCAGGTGCTGTGGGGTGTGCCACTCCGAGTGGGCTGGTGTTGTGTTAGTATTTGTGACTGTGATGTGGTGGATGCCTCGGATAAGGACACCAAGGCTTAGGAGGCTCAGGGTCTGGGGGCAAAACTTTTGAAACTTGGGAAGTGCGTTTTGCAAACGAGTGAGGCAGATCAGATGTGCTTTGTTTAGCAGACGACAGCCAAAGGTGACCGAGGGATTTTGTGATAAAAATGGACAGATGAGAAAGCTCATGATGATCAGTGGACACGGATCCTTGAATTGTGAATAGATAGTGCTTGCCCTGGGAATCAGGGTGATTTGACTGTGGATGATGTTTTCAATCGTTGGCAGATCCTTATGATGACAAGCCGGAGAATCGGTCCGGACTTCTGTTATCTTCTGCAGGGGATGGTAGGGGACTCTCTGAGAATCTCTCTTCTTGATCGGGAACCAGGATCCATCTCTGAATCTCTCACGGTTGATCAAATCTTTCGGCGCTCAATCCAAGAGGGCCGGTCGGGGCCTCCGGGAGCTGAAGGATAACATACTCTACTAGGAAGAAGGAAATACGTCCGTTAAATGGGAGTGAAGGTATCATTCTTATTTGTGACAGAGATGATTTGCGGTGGTTTGACACTGATGGAATGTGATAATCAATAGCAACTTATGGACTTATGTTGCATGAATGAAGGAGGATGACCAACAGCCACTCATGGACTTATGTTGCTAGGAGAAATGAAGATCATCAACAGCCATTCGTGGACTTATGTTGCATGAACAAAGAGAGATCAATAGCCACTCATGGACTTATGTTGCTAAAAGAAGATCATCAACAGCCACTCATGGACTTATGTTGCTAGGAGAAATGAAGATCATCAACAGCCACTCATGGACTTATGTTGCATGAAGAAAGATGATGGTCAACAGCCACTCATGGACTTATGTTGCACAGATGAAAGAAGATCATCAACAGCCACTCATGGACTTATGTTGCATGAACGAGGAAAGATGATGAATCAACAGCCACTCATGGACTTATGTTGCTAGGATAAATGAAGATCATCAACAGCCACTCATGGACTTATGTTGCATGAACGAAGAAAGATGATGGTCAACAGCCACTCATGGACTTATGTTGCACAGATGAAAGAAGATCATCAACAGCCACTCATGGACTTATGTTGCATGAACGAGGAAAGATGATGAATCAACAGCCACTCATGGACTTATGTTGCTAGGATAAATGAAGATCATCAACAGCCACTCATGGACTTATGTTGCATGAACGAAGAAAGATGATGGTCAACAGCCACTCATGGACTTATGTTGCACAGATGAAAGAAGATCATCAACAGCCACTCATGGACTTATGTTGCATGAACGAGGAAAGTTGATGAATCAACAGCCACTCATGGACTTATGTTGCTAGGAGAAATGAAGATCATCAACAGCCACTCATGGACTTATGTTGCATGAACGAAGAAAGATGATGGTCAACTTTCGACGGTTTGGAAAGGGATGAAATTTTCCCCAAGTTTGGACGCTTCTCATGCTGACGCCTTGACCGATGTAGTAATGGTGTTTGGTACTCCTGCTTGTATTGGCATGCTCTTTATAACTTGATTTGAAAATTTTATTAGTCACTATTGACTTACACATTTGAGACTACAACAGACTCAAAAACTTGACAGACATTGACGCACGAGGACGACACATTTGACACCAAAATGAAACAAGGTCGACTTGCCAAAACTTAATGTGCTTTTGTCATAAATGATGTACCATTTCCCTTTTGTGTTTACTTCTCTCCTTAACGTGGCATCACTTTGATGGTGAATCTTATTTTTGAAAATTCCTCCCTGCTGATCTAATCAATTTCTTTGCTTCTCTCAAGATGTGCTTTGAATTAGTGCCTTAGCTTATGGAATGAAAGACGCTCCGTTTCCATCTGTTCAAGACAATGTTCTTGAAGGCTTACCATTGGTGTATAGGGATCAGGTGGCAAACGAAGTTTGCCCCTAGTTTGAAGGGCATGAAGTGGGATCGGTAGGCAAACAAGGCAAATGACCGAAGTTTGCCCCTAGTTTGGAGGAAGGTTCATTGGAGGTTTTGGGCAAACGAGGTAGCTGACCGAAGTTTGCCCCTTGTGTGAAGGGTAAATAGTAAAAGTCAGGAAAATGAGGCGGGTAGCCGAAGTTTGCCCCTAGTGTGGAAGGTGAGTTTCTGGCTTGAGGCATGGACCTTGACTTTAATCTCTCAAATGCTCATAACTTTTGCCTAGGTACTAGTGAGGTGACCTAGCGAGCTCTTTTCTCTCTTTTGTTATTGCTCACCTTAGATTTAGCTCTAACTTTTGCCTAGGCGTCCTTTCGGATTTTCGACCTAGCGAGCCATCCTTCTTTTCTTTTTGAAAGTCTGCCTACGTACCCCCAAGTGGGGATCAGGTCCAACGTAGTTCGGGCCAAAGTCTTGAAAGAAGGGGTGGTTGATTATGATGGTGTCGACCGAACCGATGCGGTTGCCTACGTATCCTCGAGTGGGAATCAGGTCGAGCGTAGTTCAAGGCAATGCTTGAAGGAAAATGGTTTGATTATGATGGTGTTGACCGAACCGATGTGGTTGCCTACGTATCCCTGAGTGGGAATCAGGTCGAGCGTAGTTCAAGGCAATGCTTGAAGGAAATTGGTTTGATTATGATGGTGTTTCAAACCAATCGTCAAAGAAGTTCAAACTTGAGCCACTTGTGGTAGCTTTGAATAAAAAAGATTCAGTTTCAATCTCCCTTTCTTTTCTTTTTCTTTTTCTTTTTCTTTTGTTTTGAGGATTGATCCTTTTCACTTTTGCCTAGCCAGTCAATTTTTGCTTTTCATGTAGTTGATTCTTGCAAGATCCTTCAATCGCAATCTCAGAATTCCAGAATGTGCATGTCAGCTCTCGGAATTTATTTGTGGTCATTCTGTGCCTTTTGAAATGTGATCTTGGCACGTTCTTAAGATGTATCTTGAAGCGTATGATTCCCTTATTTGTTTCATCAAAATTTTCTTCAACCTTTTGACTAGCTAGGGTCAGATTTTGGAAATCAACACCTTTTTAGCTCTCACTTTTGCCTAGGTGCCCTTTCGGGTTTTCAACCTAGCGAGCCTTTTTTTGTTCTTTTTCTTTGTTTTTTTTTTTTTTTTTTTTTTGAAAGTGGAGATGAAACTCACTGAAATGTTTGGCTACCATCAAGGACCAAGTCCGCACAGGTTCGCATGGCTATCAATTGGGTTGGGCCCAAGGCTTTGAAATGGTAGGAATGGTGGAAAGGGTGTTGGGCAAGCCCCAAGTCAGTTTCAAGTATGTCTTTTCAAGATTGAGGCAAGAGAATCTTTAAATTCTTAAAGTAAGGCTATTCAATTCTCGGCTCTTCATCAGTGTCAGCGCAAAATTGACTTTGACCTTTCAGGATTTTTTTGTTTGAGTAAAAAAAATTATTTTTTTTTTAGCATAGTAATATCCATGGTAATTTGAAAAGTGACACTTCAGTTCAGCGATTCATGCATCTATGACTAGGCACATTAGATTAGGCAAAATGAGACTTCATTCCATCACTAGAGAAGGTTACAGACTCATAACAACTTGATGACAGACGGACTCGACCACAAGACTAAACTTGAAATAGACAAAACACACAACAGACTCGACTGGACTTGACCCGGTCTCAAATGGAATGTCACAGTGACTCGCTTATTCTTTTTTTTTTTTTTTTTTTTTTTAAAAGAGCATCCTCAAAAAGTCCCAAACACCATCGCTTCACCGGCACAGGTTCAACATTCATGGTCCTCAGCGAAGGGGATCATTGAAATGGATAGGTCATGGGTTGGTCCAGACCGAGGTAGTGAATTGGATTGGGGTGCGGCGCATCATCTAAGAGATCCTGAATTGAGTGACGGAGCCTCTTACAGTTGTCGGTCTCATGGCCTTGGTCTTGGTGGTAATCACAATACTTGGATTCATTGTACCCAGGAGGTGGGTGATTAGGAGGCTTACTGGGCTCCAAAGGTACAAGGTGGCCCTTTTGAACAAGCTGATTGAGAGCGGAGGATAAGCTCATGTCAAGTGGTGTGAAGACTCTTTGGTTTCCTTTCTTGTGCCTCTTACTGCAGTCATTTTGGCTTGATGATGGGCTTAAGGCATTGACATCTAGGCTCTCTTGATCTTCACCAAAGGTATGGGGTCTCTTCTCCTTTTTCAGTGACCCAGTTCCATTGATCTTGCCTTCACAGATAGCATCCTCGATTCTAGTCCCAACCTCAAACAACTCTTCGAATGTTGAGATGGATTGGTAGAATAGTTTTTCATGGTATACCGGTTGCAGGTTCTTGACCAGCATACGTACTTGCTCTTTCTCAGCAGGCCTGTGGATCATTTGGGCTACTTTATTCCTCCATCTGCTCAAGAATGCAGCGAAGGACTCATTGAAATTCTGCCTGGTAGTTTCCAGATCTCGGATGGTGACATCAAGCTCTTGGTTGTAGGAGTAATGATCAATGAAAGTTCTAGCAACATCTTCCCAAACTCGGGTCTTGGAAGTTTCAAGGGTTAGGAACCAGGATAGTGCGGCTTTCTGGAGGGTTTGAGGGAACAGCATAGCTATGTGCTCATGGGTGCAGCCCATTGACTGGAAAATGCTCATACAAAACTTCACGTGGCTCTTCGGATTTCTAGTTCCATCAAAACGGTCGATTTCAGGCATCTTGAAGTTCTCGGGTAGCCTCACCTTGTTGGGCTCAAACAATCCTTCCAGATCTAACATGTAATCGTCGACTCCCTTACTCTTCCTTAGTATGTTCTCAAGCTTGTCGACCTTGTCCATTTTCTCTTGGAGCTTTTTCTCATATACAGGCGGCGGGACCTCTTGAAACCGTTCTTCTTCCCCATTGTTCTCGGGAGGCGGTCCAAATCTAGGCGGTGGTGGTGGCATGAACCCTTGTGGTGGTGGGAACCTAGGTGGGTACTGTGGTTGCTGTTGTCGGAACTCTTCCATAAATTTCAGGACTTGAGTCAGCCGATCTGACTGTTGATTGATTAATTCAGTGACCTTGGCTTCCAAAGTTTCCTGATTCATGTTGAATTTTCTCGGCGGACTGATTCTAACCAAATGATTGTTCGAACTTTTGACCCAGGATGGGGATCTCAGTGGCTGATTTTGGGAATCTATAATGACCTATAGATTCGAGAGGAGTGTATCAGATTCTGATAGTGATGACTTTAGAGATAATGACAATGATGTTAAGGAAGATGGAGTGACTTATGTACAGACTGACCGAGATAGTATGCGCAGACTGATGAGAATGGTGCATGCACATGAGACAAGCATGCGGATGCAAGCCCTAATCTATATGATGCCCCTACTTCTAACAGATAGCAGTTAAACGAATAAGGTCCTAGCCATACAGAGTGTGCTAACCTTACTTTCCAGTATGATCACCAAGGGATAACAGGGATTTCCGGGATACTTCGGGAATTTTGGATAGAGTTTCTGGGAGAAACATGGATTTGGAAGATTCGGAGAAATTTCTAGAAGTCATTTGAGTTTCTAGGAGAAATAAGGATTTCTGGTTGATTTGGACTGAGCTTCCAGGAGAAACTGGTATTTTGGGCATTTCTGAGAAATATGGATAGAGTTTCTAGGAGAAACAAGTATATCTGGGAAGATAGGACAGAGTTTCTGGGAGAAACTGGTATATCTGGGAAATCAGGGAGATTTAGACAGAGTTTCTGGGAAAAATGGGTTAGTACGGTTATATATGGGATATCTAGACAGAGTTTCTGGGAGAAACAGGTTAATATGTATCTGGGATGTCTGGACAGAGTTTCTGTGAGAAACAGGTTAATATATATCTGGGATGTCTGGACAGAGTTTCTGGGAGGAACAGGTTATGATGGTTATATCTGGGATATCTGGACGGAGTTTCTGGGAGAAACAGGTTATGATGGTTATATCTGGGATATCTTGACGGAGTTTCTGGGAGAAACAGGTTATGATGGTTATATCTGGGATATCTGGACAGAGTTTCTGGGATAAACAGGTTATGATGGTGATCATACTGTCTAGCTAGTTTTCATACTCCTATGTCCTAGGACCAACAAACAAGGTTTGCGGTGTATAACTTTGTGAACATGGAGCAGACATCCTTGTCATGGTGCCTAGGCAGGTCAACTCAATGTGATCACATGTGAGTGATTGCCTTGGGGATCATAAGAAAGAAGTTCTGCCTCATGCCACATAAGCGTCTACACCGCGCAGGTAATCCCATCAGGGCATACAGCAGTTATATCACATTGTCCTATCTGAAAAGATAAATGAACAGTCCTATGAAAGGTTCTACAGGAATCTATATGCAAAGGCTGGGTTTAGTCAAAGAGGGTCCGTTGACGAGAGTTCCAATATACCGTCAGGGGGACAGTACGGAGGTTTTTACTCTTTTTTATATACCTTGGAAGGTACAGTATCAACGGTGACTTGTGCCCTGGCACAGCAAGACCTGAACAATGTCAGCGCCGCGTTTCAGACACAGTCGGAGGGGGGGGGGGAATGCAAGAGTGCAATGCGGTGAACCAAACACAGTAAAAAGATGATTTTAAGGATGCTTCTTATGAGTCAAACCTCTGTATTATTTTGTTTTAAAATAAAAATCCCCAGTGGAGTCGCCAGATTGTGGACACGCGGAATCGGACCACTTCTCTCGTTCGAGATTGTTTTGAAAAGGAAAAGAAAGGTCTGTTGAAAACAGATACAGAGTCGCCACTTGGTCTTTAAGGAACCAAGAAACCTAATTTGACTCACCCAAGCGGATAAGGGCACCGGCCCTTCATAACCAAAGAACTTGGTTCGGGGTTTTGGTACGAGAGAGGAAGGAGCCTTTGTCGCGACTAAAACACCCTCAACTCGCCCCGTCTTTCGACGGGCCTCAATTAGCATCCAAATAATCATCTTATACTATGTATGGTTCGGCAATTAATACTACGATAGTATATTACATTACATAAGAAACTTGAAAATGGAAGATCTAAAGATAAAATATCATTCATAAGATCTAAATCAAATATCATGCAATGTAAAGTGAAAGATCACACAAATAAACCTAGGAAAAATCGTCTAATCATATATCAATTAATCAAGTTTTCCTAATCTAAAGGGGGACATGAATTGTTCTTGAAACAAATAAACAAAGAAATCAAAATATGCTTAGAGAACTAGTATGATGCATGTTATTCTTTGATAAAAGAAGACTTCTCAATCCCCGGGACGGATGAGAAAGGATGATTAGATCAAGGGGAAGCATGAACGGGTGATCGAGTTCATTCCTTATAATCTCCTTAGATTAAGAGTTACAAAAACCCCAAATCTTGCATGAATGCAATGTATGTATCTAAAAATGTGCAAAGGTTGTAGTGTGTTTTGTGTACATGGATTTCTAGAATGACTTAGAAGTCTAAAATGTGCAAGAATGAATGAATGAAATTAACATGGGATGTGTACAAATGTAGTATGGACTACTTCCTAAGATATGAACTAATTTGGAATGCATATGAGCATCAAATCAAAGAATGAAAGTTGAAATGTACTTGCTGTGAATAGTGGACAGAACAGTAGCATGATCTTTTGGAATTTGAAAAGAGGGGTTAGGAATGTTTTCAATGCATGATTTTTTATGGAGATGTTCCTTATTGTGTCTAGAACACAACCCAAAAGGCCAATCTTGAATAGCTATCACAGATTGAGAGAAATTATATAAACAATAGAGGTCACTCAGAAACAGAGTTTGTACTGTCGACT
The DNA here is from genome assembly GCA_033977485.1 of Hydrangea macrophylla. Classification (NCBI taxonomy): domain Eukaryota; kingdom Viridiplantae; phylum Streptophyta; class Magnoliopsida; order Cornales; family Hydrangeaceae; genus Hydrangea; species Hydrangea macrophylla. Next base: position 1,617,138 of record CM066998.1, on the reverse strand, counting down.
GAAATGTTAGAAAATCTTAGAAAATGAAAACGAATGATCTAGAGGCCCATTTTATACAGAAAGTTTCCTAAGACATTGAATTTTAAGGGAAAAATAAGTTAGGACCACCCCTTTCGGAAAAGGTTTCTGGAGAAGAGGTCGTAAGTTGACCTAGCTGCTGTGACAGAAAAAACAGAATGTTTGGAAGGAATGTTAGGACCCAAATGGACCATTTCCAAGTACTTCCAAGTCAAACCAAAAATCATGGGTGTTCTCCATTGAGTTAGGAAGACTTTCCAAGTGGCCTTGTATCCATATGTTGAGTATTGAGTTCTAGAAAAATCTTTGAACTCAACTCACTCACTGTTTTGACTCATTGTTTTGAAGATTTTGGAGAAAACAAAGTTTTGTTTCTTGAAACCAAATGAGAGGGATTGAGAGAGGTTTTGAAATAGATGTTTTGAAAGCACATTTTCAATACTCAATAAGGATCATAGCCACTTAGAATACCTACATCAAACTCATCATTTAAGAACCTCCAAGATTGTTGGAGAGATTTATTTTATTTTTGGGCATAACTTCAATACATTCCAAGAATACCTTGGAAGTATTGAGGTTATGATCATCATCTATCAAACATGTTTTTGAGGTCAAGAGCTACTATCCATAAGGATTCACTCACCCCAAACTTCATGTCATCACTTAGATGATGATGAACTAGTAAGTAAATAAAGAAAAGAAAAAGAAATGAGATAAGGAGAGATGAACATATATATAATCAAAGCAAGTAAATAGCAATCAATAGATGATAATCAATGTGATTTTGGACTTGTAGCTTGGTGTTTCACTCATAGATTTTGACATTTGGACATGGAAGTAGCTTCCTATCTCATGAATGCTCAAGAATGAGGGTTGGAGTGGACTTTGAATGTGAAGTATATAGAAGGATGATGGAAGAAAACAAGAATAAAACTCACTTTCTTATGGAAAATCAATGGGAGAAGCTCCCTTTCTCTCTTCTAAACCTATCTCTATCTCTCTTCTTCTCTACAAGTTTTCAAGCTTTGCACTTGGCTCCCCCCAAAATGAAGAGCAATGGGGGGTTTATATAGGCCAATTTGGGGTGGTTTTGGGGTTTTAGAAGTACTCCCATTGGTCCCAAACAACTGTGAACACAAAACTATGTCGTTTTGACTTTCAATTAATCAAATTGGACCCCCAAAAAAATTACAAAAATGGACTCTGCGAGGTTTGAGTGCCGCGGCGGCACTGGGCCAGTGCCGCGGCGGCACTGCTCCTCAGAAGCCCAGAAAATTACGTTTAGGCCCCCAGAGGTTCCGGTATTCGCGAAAAGGCCCTATTTTGTCCGAAATTCACAGAAAATGCATACGAACTCCAAATTGAGGTTGTGATATACCGTTGGAAAGGTAATGGAGTCTACTTTACATAAAAAATAGTTCGGGGATAGGTCACTTTGAAAAGTTTTGCGGTATTCGCGATAAAAGCTGATTTGATCGCCTTTTTCACCTTCGGAAATTCAAAATAAATTCATTTTAAATCCAGGAATTATGTGCGATATACCGTTGGAATGCTATTGACCTCTAGTATGCATGAAAAATATTTGAAAATTGTTTCGGTGCCCCGATTCCAAAGTCAAATCTTGGTCAAACTGGTCAAACCTGGGATTCCCGGGAAGTTCTGGGAACCTCCGGGAGCTCCCAGGGGCCGACGTTTTCGCGCGATTCTCTTTTAAAACTCATTTTAATACTTTTCTAATGATTCCGGTGAATTCGGACGATTTCGGTCAAACTTGGTCAAACTTGGTCAAACTCTGGTCAAACCTGGTCAAATCTTGGTCAAACCGGTCAATGGGGACTTTCGGGGAACTTCCGGGACTTCCGGGGGTCTCTGGGAGCTGACGATTTCATCCAGTTTTACTTAAAAACTCATTTTATCATTTTTCTTATGACATAGCATGTTTTCAGAACTTTGGGACCAAATCTGGGAGTCTTCGGGCTTTCAGGGGTATTTTGGTCATTCTGAGCATTCTGAGAGATAGAGCTGACTTCCAAGAGTCCTTTTGAGTCTTTTACGATCATTGTGAACCACCAAGCTATGGGTCTCCTAAATCTGATAGCCGACAAAATGGGGTGTCTACACCTGATACTACACTTCCAGTTATAATTGCATCCAATTTATCTATAATTCAAGAATTACAACTGTTACAGGTCTTAGGAAATCATAAGAAAGCGATAGGGTGGACAATAGCCGATTTGAAAGGGATTGACCCGTCTGTTTGCATGCATCGCATAAACTTAGAGGAAAATGCAAAACCATCTAGAGAGATGCAATGACGTCTTAACCCTAACATGAAGGAGGTAGTCATGAAAAAGGTCATTAAACTCTTAGATGTCGGTATTATTTATCCGATCTCCGATAGCAAATGGGTCAGCCCCACGCAGGTTATTCCAAAGAAATCAAGAATTACAGTAGTGCCGAATGAAAAAGGAGTCCTCATACCACCCGTCAAACTACTGGTTGGCGGATATACATTGAGTACCGTAAACTTAATACAATGACTCGTAAGGATCACTTCCCTCTCCCATTCATTGATCAAATCGTAGAATGCCTGTCTGGTCAAAGTTACTACTATTTTCTAGATGGATACTCTGGTTATAACCAAGTGCCTGTCTTTCCTGATGACCAAGAGAAAACAACGTTTACATGTCCCTTTGGAACCTTTGCGTATCGCCGGATGCCGTTTGGTTTGTGTAATGCACCGGCCAACTTTCAACGGTGTATAATGGCAATTTTTTTGGACATGGTTGAAAAATTTTCTAGAGGTGTTTATGGATGACTTCTCGATTTTTGGTCCTATATTTGACGAGTGTCTTCAAAGCCTAACGAAGGTCCTCACCCGTTGTGAGGAAGGGAATTTGGTTTTGAGTTGGGAGAAGAGCCATTTCATGGTTCAAGAGGGGATAGTATTGGGTCACGCTGTATCCAAGCATGGTATAGAGGTAGATAAGTCAAAGATTGAATTAATTGATAAACTTCCACCACCGTCATCCATTCGTCAAATTCGTTCATTTCTTGGTCATGCCGGGTTTTACCGTTGATTTATCAAATATTTTAGTAAGATTTCACGACCCTTGTGCAATATGCTCTCCAAGGATGTTTCTTTTGTCTTTGATAATGAATGTCTTAGGGCATTTGAAACATTTAGAACTTATACTGTCCACGGCTTCGGTGATCCAATCCCCTGATTGGTCACTTCCGTTTGAATTGATGTGCAATGCGTCCGATTATGCCGTTGGAGCCGTCTTAGGCTAGAAAGTTAATAAAGTTCCTCATGTGATATATTATGCTAGTAAGACCCTGAATGACGCACAATTAACTATACGACAACTGAAAAAGAATTATTAGCGGTTGTTTTTGCCCTTAATAAGTTTCAATCATATCTTTTAGGGTCAAAAGTTATTGTTTATACCAATCATGCCGCATTGCGTCATCTTTTGAATAAAAAAGAAACTAAACCTCATCTAATTCGTTGGATCTTACTCCTTCACGAGTTTGATTACGAAATAAGGGATAAAAAAGGTTCTGAAAACGTTGTCACCGATCATCTGTCACGAATCCCTATTGAGTCTAAAGATATTACCCCTCTTAAGAACTCGTTCCCGGACGAACAATTATTTGCTTTATCTGCTTTAAAACATCCTTGGTTCAGCAACATTGTCCATTTCTTAGCTACAGGATATACCCCTCATACTTGGTCTAGCTTGGATAAAGATCGTTTGCTTTCTCAAATTAAACACTATTATTGGGATGACCCACTTCTCTTCAAACATTATTCTGATCAAATTATACGACGCTGTGTTCCGGAGAGTGAGTTCAATTCTATTTTGAACTTCTGTCATTCTTTAGAATGCGGAGGTCACTTTAGAGGCCGTCGTACGGCCGCTAAAGTCCTTCAAAGTGGGTTATATTGGCCAACACTGTTTAAAGACTCGCAAAAATTCTGCCAAAATTATTTATGTTGTCAACAAACAGGTAACATGTCATGTCGCGAGGCGATGCCCCTTACCCTGTTCCTGATTATTGAAATATTCGATGTGTGGGGCATCGACTTTATGGGTCCGTTGCCGTTGTCCTTTGGTTTCGAATACATTTTAGTCGCGGTCGACTATGTTTCTAAGTGGGTGGAGGCAGTTGCGACTAAAACGAACGACCATAAAGTTGTGGTTTCTTTTATTAAAGAGAATATATTTTGTCGTTTCGGTACGCCACGAGTGATTATATGCGATGGTGGAAAACAATTATGTAATCGTCACTTTGAGGCACTTGTTCGAAAATTTTCTGTCACGCATAAGGTAGGAACAGTGTACCATCCGCAAACCCAAGGATAGGTTGAAGTTTCAAATAGAGAAGTAAAGGGTATATTAGAGAAAATAGTACGTCCGGATCGCAAATATTGGTCGCTACGACCAACCGATGCGCTTTGGGCTTACCAAACATCTTATAAAACTCCTATCGGAATGTCACCGTACCGATTAATCTTTGAAAAAGCATGCCACCTATCGGTGGAACTCGAACATAAATCCTTTTGGGTCGGAAAATCGCTTAACCAAGATATAAAAGCGGCAGGATGTCATCGGAAACTTCAAATACAAGAATTAGAGGAACTAAGAAGAGAGGCATATGAAAATTTGAGAATCTATACAGAACGATCGAAAGCTTTTCATGACAAAATGGTCGTAAAGAAAAATTTTGAGGTTGGTCAACGTGTTTGGTTATTTAACTCAAAATTAAGGTTATTCCCGGGTAAGTTACGTTCCCGTTGGGACGATCCGTTCATTGTAACACAAGTTTTTCAGCATGGAGCGAAGAAATTCAAAATACAAACGGTGGAACACCTTTTAAGGTAAACGGCCAACGACTTAAGCCATATCGGACCGAGGAAACGGATGAAAGAGAGATAGAATCTATTGATCTGATAGACCCGGTCTATTTTGACTGAGCATTGCATCGGTCGAGTTAACGACGTAAAACTTAGCGCTTCTTGGGAGGCAACCCAAGCTTTTGTTAGAGCTTTCTTTTGTTTTGTTCACTTTTTAGTTGTTTTCAGCCAATGTCTGAGCTTTTAAATACCCAAAAAGACTGATAATTGAAACTCCTATACAGGAAAATAGAAGAGAAAATGAGAAAATTGGCCTCTCGCGCGCGCGGCTCGCTCGCGCGATAGGTCGCTCGCGCTGCCCGCTCGCGCGAGATATCCCCTTAGACAAATTTTTTCGAAACTTTTTATGACATGCATCAGTATCACATCGCACCACAACTCGCTCGCGCGAGGGACTCACTAGAACTTTTCGCTTGCACGAGTTTTCCCCTTAACGAAAATTTTTAAAAAAATTTTACGAGCACTCTCAACTTTTGCTCGCACTTCAGATCGCGTGAACGAGGGTTCCACTCGAGCGGCCCACGCAAGCGAGATTCTAACTTAGAGAAATTTTTTTCCATAACACAAAACAAGCCTCCACCACGCCACCACTCTACCACACCAACCACACCGCCGCTGACCATCGCCGACCACTGTCGGCCTACCACCACCAACCAAACGCCGCTGCCGATCGCGGCTAAACCACACCGCCGCTGCCACAAATCGTGGCAAAAAATTGCCTCGTTTGATCTTGATTTTTCTCTCCTCCAAAGGTATACCCATACACACATACATATACATATATATGCATAATATAGATATATATATCCATATCTCTATACCAATATATGTAGATTTTCTATAAGTCTCAAACCGTAATAACTCTATGTTGATTTAGGGTCTGTGAGTTGGAGATTTCTAGAGGTATGTATGTACATAGGTATGTATACATATACGTATGAACACACATAGTTCCACACCCACACTCATTCACTGATTAGATTTAGGGTTTGAGAGTTGGGGTTTTTAAAACCCTAGGATCAACCCATCTAAAATTCTCTGCATACACTCGTTCACTGAAATCACTTTTGATTTACAAACTCATCCACAAACCCTAAGACAAATTCTCTGACATAACGAATTCATCGACGAATTTTCCAAACCCTAACCCTTACTTTGAACAGATTGTTAATATTTAGGTTTTGTGGTTTGAATTTTGATATAGATACCAATGTGGAGTGATTCATATTCATACATATATAAATCTATATATTTAGGGCATTGATTGGAGATCACATACATATTTGTCTACACCTAAGACACAAATTCACACAAATGTATATATGACTATACACACTGAACCTGATCACACCCTAACTTACATACACATACAATGACTCAAGAACATTGGTGCTCAATTTGAAATCAAATCTTGAGTAGGGTTGTTTAAACAAAATTGATTAAGGTTTCTGGATCGGTATTCTTCTATATTTGCAATCATACACTCACATTTTTTTTAGAGTCATAACCCAAACCCCTGTTTTGACAATACTAATGATAGTTAGGATGTGAGGTTTTGAATTTTAAGGTTTTACATCCACAGATGTATTTACAGTTTGGGGATTTCGAAAACCACCTTAGAGTGCACACACACATATATATTTTCTTATTAACTGATCTGAATCTAGATCGTGAAATTAAACTTAATGAAAATTTTTCTATTTACAATGCTACTTCTAATTTCCTGATAACATTGAAATTCTACGACGAACTCTGAAGCTATGTTCCAAATGTACTAATTCATGAACCTTTATTGTTTGTAAGTTGAGACGTTGATTGACAATGCACTGAACTAAGCCAATTTCGTATAGGGTCGTGTTCTACCATGTTTACACAATCTACATCTTAAAACTCTGTGAACAAGTGTGAACAAACATTTAGAATGTTAAAGTTTCAACACACATTTACATCCACGTTTAAATGTTTTAAATGTTCATATGTCTACATAACTGTTTCATCTTGTAAATTCTTTGCTATAACCTTAATTTTATGAATTCAGGAAAACCAGTGTCCTAGCATAAACTAGTACATCCCCACTAGGCATCTCACACTTTTGTTTTAACATATGCGTCACTTATCCATTTATCTATTTACATTGATTCTAAACACGCGACAAGTACCTTGTGACTTGCCGCAATGTGTATGCCCCAGCCGGGACAGTGAGTGGGAAGGGGGCAGTCCCTTCTCACAGTTGTTGGGTGCTCTGCTGTGAACCCCATTTTATTTTAACTGTGATGTTATATTGCTTGTGTCCCTTGCCGGGATTTCTTTTTCTTTCCAGGTGACCTTCCCTTTCCCTCTCCCTCTCCCTCTCCCTCTCCCTCTCCCCTGTCCTTTTCCCTCTTCTATTTTCTGGACATATCCATATTTTAAAGCCCACATTTTCCAAATTTTCCTTTTTCAAATACACCTTTTTAAAAAAACATGACCAAAAGAGCTGTTAAATCAGCACCTCAAAAGAAAGCAAAGGGAAAAGAAAAACAAACACCCCCTCCACCCCGCGATCCTTCCCCAGAAGACCCTAACCCTAACAAGTTAGCACCCAAATACGCCAATCGAAGCCTAAACCATGAGGCCGATATCGACGCTAAATTCTTTGCGTTTGATAAGGACACCAAGTGGGGCCACAACACTTTAACTGCCCAAAAGTTGGCCTCACAGCTCTATTTTTGTAACCCTAACCTTATCTTACACCCCTGCCTCGTCTGCCTCTTCTACCAAAACCTAATATACCATAAAGCCTCTTTCAGCCAACACGCTTACAACTCCACCACCATAGATGGCCGTGACATCACCATTAACCCAGATAATATCACCGCTGTCCTCCTACTTCCCTCCCACTCCTATGAGGTCCCGAAACTCAATGTCCTCTCCAAACTCCATGGCTTCATCCATATCTCCCATAACAAGTGCGACGGTCGCACTGGTTTAGGCCTATCCATTCGATGATCTCACATGCCCTGCCAGATGTGGTTCGTCGACCATGTCTTCAAACGCAACCTCTACGCCCTTGGTCACGAACAAGAACGGACTAAGGAGATCCACCATGCCTTCCACGCTGTTTATCACAAAGACTGGTTTCACCCATGCCTCATTATTATGGAGGGTATGCATCTTTCCAGGCAAGCCATTGACCAGTCTACCGATTCGAAACTCCTCTGGCCTTACCCTCGAACCATTACCACGATCCTTCAGTCAAGGCCTTTTCGATTCCTTCTGATGAGCCCGTAGATCGATGTATCCCGGAGTTCGCTTCTGCTGACTAGAAGTTGAGCCTGGATCGCTTAGATTTAAAGGTGAGGAGAGCCCGGGACCAGGCCTAGGTGCGTCGAGAGAAGGAGGAACAACGTCCACCTCCATCGGAGGATACCCCTTATGCATGGACCTATGGGGACATTTGTGCTTTCCGAGGACCCTTCGTCTTCAGTCCTACATGCATTCATATTTCTAGCCTCATCATCCCAATCAGCTGGAGGACATCCTTGCTCAGGGAGAGGCGGCCTACCAGTCGGCATTTCCGCGACCGGCGCAGCAGGTGGCTGAGGAGGGAGCCGAGAGTGGTGAGGAGGGTGGTGAGGAGGGAGGTGATGGGAGTGATGGTGATGGTGATAGTGACATCGAGCAGAGGAGTACGCGGTTAGAGCTGGTGTTGCTCGAGGGCGGTGACAATTAGGAGTGGTATGGTTGGGGTTGGTTGATTAGACATACATTTTTCTCTTTTGACTTGTATTTTGTGGATAGGTAGTGGACATTATCAAACATTTGGGCCTGTATATTATTTCGTTGCTTTTATTTCAGTTTTTTTTCTGGTTATTATTAGGATACTGTTGTACCCGGCTTCAACCGACCTAGTTTAGTTGTTATTGTTTTATTTCATTCTTTTCATTTTGGGTCTATACTTATTTAATTTCTGCACTTTTTCTTTTCTTTGTGGTTTGTTATTTTCCTGACCTTATTCTAGTTGCACATTTAACATCACTGTTTATTGGTTTTGTTGCCATATTCATAGTTAGCTATATAATGTTTTGAATTATTTACTTATGCAATTGTTGTTAAAATTATTCGTATAGAGCATAGTCGACTCCCATTGCACCATAATAGGAATCAATAAGGTTTAGGTTTGGGGGAAATAATGCAAAAATTTCACAAATTGCATAAGTTAAAATTTAAATCATTCACGCTACACATTCTCATAATCAATAACGTTACTCGTGTTCTTATTATAATAACTAAAACTAATCGAGTTTTAGTTGTGACTAATTTTTGGTTTCAGGATTATAGCTTCCAGATTTCCATATAGCATATCTCACCCCTCTGATCTTATTTACATCTGCAAACTATGGACCATCCTATTTTGCCCCCTACTTCAGCCGATAGGTCTCCGAGTCCGACGAGCCATTACTCCGACTCTAGCTCATCCTCTGATGTCCCTATTCCGAGTCCTAGGGTAGCCAAACATTACGGTCTAGTCGATAGTCCCGATTGGTCATGACAAGCGGGGGTATTTGTAAAATACAACCACTCTAAAAGAAGAAAATACACTGATTTAGTTTACAACTCCCTGTTATATCTGCGATTCGTATTGCAATGCCAGATATTATACAATATGATAAATCTATGATAAGTTGTGTTGTTTTAGCTATTATTTGTGCAGATCACTATTTTGCTGTGTGAAGAAGTGAATTGTTGGGTTTGTGCCCTCAAACCATTACTTTATGTATGAGACATTAGCATTATAATATATGGATATCAGCTTTACATTTCATTGTGTATGTTTCTTTCATGAGATGATTGTTTTGTCCTTAAGTATCATAGTAAGCAATTCGTGTGTGTATGAGATACATACAAGTGAGATACGAATTACTATTCTTTGATACTTAGAATATGTCACAGTGGATGATGAGACTGGATACCTCATCAGGTCTACACTGTAGCATAATTAACTACCATTGGATGGAGTGATTAATCTCAATCACTAGAGTGTAGCTCTTAGTTGATATGCTAGTGCTGATAGTGCATTGACGGACCTGAGCTTTCCTATTGACGCTTAAGGCTATCAACAGTCAATAGGAACTCATAACTTGTATAAGGTACGTGTTCTCAATCTTGAGATGATTATGAACACAGACTATGGATATGGCTGCTTTGACTTACCAATCAGTGAGGTCTATAGAAAGATCAACACCTGGGTATCTTGGGTATGTCATGTCCATAGGGTTGTGAACATATATTTTCAAGATAGAATCTACCCTCTGATTCAGAGTAAGCATTCCCTTGAGAATGTCACCAAGTTGATTACTGAGTACTGCAGTCTTGTTGATAAGAGTTATCAACATGTTTGGTAATCATGAGTAGTGAATGGGACTCAAGGAATACAAGAAGTAATCATGATTCAGGTTGACAGTAACAGTTGTCCGACTACCTGAATATGATTACGAATGCTGACGGTAGAGGGACATTAGTACACCATACAAGTCTAGTTATCGCTTCGGATATGTTCTTTTGCGTTGGAGTTCAGTTATCGTTTTATAGTGGAATAAACGTTAACTGACCAGTTAGTTAGTTTGCTGATCAAAGAGTTTGGTCATGGTAATTAACAAACTGGTCTGAGCCAACAATAAAGAGCCTAGGAGGTCCCACTCTTAGCTCCGCTAGGATGCTTGGAAAGACACTTGAGGAAGCTGTTAAGACAAGTTCGATCGATCGAAGTATGTTCGATCGATTGAAGTCAACAGGTTCGATCGATCGAGAATGGTTTGATCGATCGAAGGTTCGATCGATCGAAGTCACTTCGATCGATCGAAGTCTAGGTCGGTTCTGGAAATCTATAAATAGGGCAGCTGCGTTCTGGAAGAAAGTGATCGTCGTTTTTATACGCAGAAGCTGCAGAAACTATCATAGTCTTCCCAAAACCTTCCTATCCTCTGTATTAGGGTTCCCACCAACCCTAGTCTTTCCGGCAGGCATCCGCAGGAGTCATAAGGGTGAAGATCATCTAGTGGAGGCTGCTGGAAGTTAAAGTTTCAGAATTGGGTTCAAGACACTAAGGTATAATTCTTGCACCCCCTTGTACGCATCTATGGAATTGACGAGTAGTAGATCCTGGAATACCAAAAGTTTTATAACTTAACCTATTTCCGCTGCGCGTTTAAACTCTAACTTTAAACCACTTTTTCCTTCAATTGGTATCAGAGCCACGCTCGTTTGGATCTATAGATGCGTTTTTGGAACCCTAGTTTTGATTTGCATGTTTATTTTAGAACTGTTTTCGAAAGTGCATCGTCACAGATCTGTTTCTGCAGTGTTATCGTAGCAGAATACAAAATTGTGATTCCATAGGATGCAAGGTGGGTTCGATCGATCGAACTTGTTTCGATCGATCGAACATTCTGTTCTCAATCGATCGAACTCGTTTCGATCGATCGAAGCCTTCTGGTGTTCGATCGATCGAATAGTGTTCGATCGATCGAGACAGATTCTCTGTCCAGGTGTTTTGTTCACAGTTGTAAGGGTTTTTTAAATTATACTTTAATCTTAAATTATTTTTGTAAAATTTTTAAATCATTCTGTGAAACAGAATGTTCAAGCGATTGAACAGTGTTCAATCGATCGAAGGTTCGAGCGATCGAACGGTCTTCGATCGATCGAACTGTGACAGAGAAGTAAGATGCTGTTTTAAGTTCTAATTCAGTATGTAAAGTGTTTATATACTGTGTGAATCAATTAAGTGTTCCAATAGTTACATATATTTGTTATGTATGTGTGGATGCGTGTACGACTAACCCTTTTGCAGCAAAATTAGTCGCTATCTCCCATGGCACCAAGTCGTTTAAATATTTATATTTAAATTGTTTGAGATTGGTGCATGTTGTAATTTATTAATGGTTTGGTTTTAAGGCGTATGTAAAGGGCGCTGCGGCTTCAATCCTACGAAAAGGAAAGTCGCACCGGTTTCCCTAGCCTTTTATTTCCTTTTTGCTATTTCTTTTTTCTAGATAAATTGTAAGCTTCAAAAGAAGCATAGGTCCAATGTAATAGAATTAGAAATTCCATGAAGATGGAGCAAGGAGTCGTTGTCCATAAAGATGGAGCCGGAGGCGACCAAACCAAGAAGGTGGATCTATGGAAATAGAGCCATGGGAGATAGAGGCATTGTTTGAATGCCTATATTTCATTTTAGTTTTTTGTTTTATGTGCTTGTTTTGTGATTGGCGTATAATACATTGTTGCATGCACTTAAAACAAGTTTTCTAAAATAAAATTCAAAAACCGTTTTTCAACACATTAGTAAACATTGGATGTTTATGGGTAGTGTGTGGAAACATTTTTCAAAAGCAAAATCCTTAATTTACTAAATCTAGTGGGAGAGGGTCTTATCAAATAACACCCACGATCTTCCATTAACGGTTCATTGTAAGATGAGTAGTGTATTCTGTGTCACCTCGCCAGGGGTGATCATTCCATACGGAGGGTACACTGCTCATTGGTTACTAGATGTGAACTTCCTATGGATAGGATCAATCAGACGTGTTAGAGGGTGACCACCACACGGAGGCGCTACTTGAGACGGTTGTGATTGGATCCTAGTTAATGGTACACACTAGCTAAGCTATGGATAAGGGATCCCACACGGGGCATTATTCAGAAACTTATAGATCAAATAGGTTCGGGAGTCATGGCTATTTTGCAAGAGTTGCATAGCGGATAAGTCATGATAAATCGAAAGATCGAACATTGACCACCACACGGAGGCTTTATTCTTTCGTTTCGATATTCCGGCGACTTTGTTTTTAAATAAGAGTTTTAAGGATTCTTTTATTTCAAACTGTCAATTCTGATATCCATATTTATTTTGTTTGTTTGATTTTCAGTAATCATAATGTCTGGATCTGCATTTAGTCCACTTGCCACCATACTCACTCAAAACAAGTTAACTGGAAATAACTACATTGAATGGAAACGTAACCTTGACATCGTTTTAACTGCGGAGGATCACATATATGTCCTCACCACCCCAAGCCCTGAAGAATCCGCGGCAAATGCTTCGGCAGTTGCCAGACGCGAGTTCGAAAAATGGAAGAAGTCAAATGGAATGGCCCGTTGTTACATTCTGTCCTCAATGGCTGGTGTGTTACAACACCAATTCCAATCGAACGATTCTGCCAGTGACATTATCACATTCCTGAAAAAGATGTTTGGGGAGCATGGCAGGCCTGCCAGACAGGTAGCCATGCAGAAGATAATGAGTGCAAAGATGTCGGAAGGTACTCCAGTCAAAGAACATGTTTTAAAAATGATTGGTTATTTAAACGAACTGGAGACCTTGGGAGCCAACATCGATGCACAGACCCAAGTTGATATGATCCTCAACTCGCTGTCGCCATCATTCGCTCAATTCAAACTAAACTATAATATGAATCAAATGGATTTTTCAATGAGCAAATTAATGAGTTCTTTACTGGCAGCAGAAGGGGTGATCAAACCTGGGGGCAGCATTTTAAACGTTGAGAAAAGCGCTTCTTCTTCCCGATCTACACCGAAAGGTAAGAAAGGAAAGAAGAAGGCTGGCACTGGTGGTTCAAGTGTTGGACCGGTCCCTAAGATTGCAAAATCTAAGGGAAAAGGTAAGGGCAAAGGGAAGGTGGGTGGCCAAGGGTGGCCAAGGCAAAGGAAAGTGTTTCCAATGCGGTGAGAAGGGCCACTGGAAGAGGAACTGTCCAGAATTCTTAGCTACAAGAGTTCAAGGTATGATTGAATCACATGTGATTGAAGTAAGTTTTATTACGGATACTTCAAACACTTGGTGCATTTATTCTGGTGCGACTAACCATATCTGTAATTCATTGCAGGGGTTCAGATCAACCAGGAAATGCAGTGATGGGGAGATCGTGCTTACTCTAGGTTCTAGCGCAACCGTATCTGCGGTTGCTATAGGAGTCGTAGTTTTAGAATTTTCAGACAATAAAGTTTTGATTTTATCAGATGTACTTTACGTCCCTTTAATGAGACGTAATTTAATTTCAGTTTCTAATTTAACGAATAATGGTTATTACTTTCATTTTGGAACTGAAGTTGTCATTAAAAGAAGCAGTTCTTTTATATGTTCTGGTGTTAAATCAAATGGTTTGTATGTGATTACTCCCAATATTTCAAAAGATTCTTGTTTGGAACTTAATAACTCAGTGGTAACTTTACCATCTAAAAGAAAGGAACCTTCCACTAATCCAACAAGGCTTTGGCATATGAGGCTTGGCCATATCAATCTGAATAGGATTGGCAGACTAGTCAAAGAAGGGGTCTTAGGCGATTTGGTTCTCGAACCAATGGAAGTCTGCGAATCTTGTTTGGAGGGTAAGATGACCAAAATGCCCTTTCCTGCAAAGGGCAATAGGACCAATGCATTGTTGGAATTAGTTCATACTGATGTGTGTGGACCAATAAATATTAGAGCAAGGGGTGGTTATGAGTATTTCATAACATTTACCGATGACCACTCTAGGTATGGATATGTGTACCTAATGCAGCACAAGTCTGAAGCCTTTGAAAAGTTCAAAGAGTTTAGGGCTGAAGTGGAGAAGCAATCGGGCACACATATCAAGGCCATTCGATTTGATCGAGGTGGCAAGTACCTCTCTAATGAGTTTATTGATCACCTCGTACAGAATGGGATTCTGTCACAATTGACTGCACCTAGTACGCCTCAGCAGAACGGTGTAGCGGAGAGAAGGAATCAGACTCTTTTAGACATGACTTGGTCGATGATGAGTTATTCAGAGTTGCCGTTATTCCTTTGGGGTTATGCTTTGGAAACCGCTGCATACATACTAAATCTAGTACCAAGCAAATCTGTTCCCAGGACACCACGAGAGATGTGGATTGGGCGCAAGCCTTCTTTGCAACATCTCCGGATATGGGGGTGTCCGACACATGTGCTTAAAGGAAAGATGAGCAAGTTGGATTCTAGATCGGAAGTATGTTACTTTGTAGGGTATCCAAAGGGTACTTATGGATGGTATTTTTATGATCCAAGAGAACAGAAAGTGTTTGTTAGTACAAATGCTGTTTTCTTGGAGGATGATTATATCATGAACCATAAACCTAAGGGAAAGATAGATCTTAGAGAGATAGAAGGAGAGCCCTCAGTCCAACCCACAGTTGATAACGATGAAAATCAAGAAAATACCACTTCTTCACCCATTTCCGCACCGGTACCTCGTCGTAGTGGGAGGATTATCAGCCAGCCTGATAGATACATGTTCTTAGGAGAAGTTTTTGAAGCTGTCTCCATAGAATCTGAATCTGATCCTACCACTTACGAAGAGGCAATGGTTGATGTTGATTCAGCTCATTGGATTAAAGCTATGAAGGCTGAATTGGAATCTATGGATTCCAATCAGGTCTGGGATCTTGTAGAACTTCCAGCCAATATTAAACCCATTGGCTGCAAGTGGGTCTATAAGAGGAAAAGAGGATCTGATGGAAAGGTTGAGACCTTTAAGGCAAGGCTTTTGGCGAAAGGCTATACTCAGAGGGAGGGCATTGACTATGAGGAAACCTTCTCGCCGGTAGCCATGCTCAAGTCCATCAGAATACTCTTATCCATTGCTGCATGCCTAGATTATGAAATCTGACAGATGGACGTCAAGACTGCATTCTTGAATGGCAATCTTGAGGAGGACATCTATATGCAACAACCAGAAGGGTTCATAGCTGGTCGGAAAGGTAACTTGCTATGCAAGTTGCAAAAGTCCATTTATGGGCTTAAGCAGGCATCCAGAAGTTGGAACATCCGATTTGACCAAGCGGTCAAGTCGTTTGGTTTCATACAGAATCTGGATGAGCCTTGTGTATACAAGAAATGTGAAGGGAAAGTAGTGGCTTTTCTTGTGCTTTACGTTGACGACATTCTACTCATTGGGAATGATGTAGTGGCGCTGTCAACGGTCAAGGTTTGGCTAGCTAGTACTTTCGATATGAAGGATCTAGGAGAGGCGAGCTATATTCTTGGGATAAAGCTCTTTCGGGATCGCAAGCGAAAGATAATGGGATTATCTCAAGCTGGTTATATCGAGAAAGTGCTAACTAGGTTTTCAATGGATAATTCGAAGAAATGTTTGTTACCTTTCAGGCATGGTTTAGCGTTCTCCAAGGACCAGTGTCCAAAGACACAAGAGGAGAGGAATCGCATGGCAGGAATTCCCTATGCCTCGGCAGTGGGAAGTCTCATGTATGCGATGTTATGCACTAGACCAGATATCTGCTTTGCCGTTGGCATGGTTAGTAGGTATCAATCGAATCCTGGTCCAGAGCACTGGACAGCCGTTAAGCACATTCTTAAGTACTTGAGAAGAACTAAAGATTACATGCTTATGTACGGCGGTAGTGAGTTAATTCCAGTAGGATACACTGACTCAGACTTTATGTCAGATAAAGATTCAAGAAAGTCGACATCCGGACATCTCTTTACCTTGGGAGGTGGTGCTGTTAGTTGGAGGAGCATTAAGCAGAAATGCATTGCAGACTCAACTATAGAAGCTGAGTATGTGGCTGCTTGTGAAGCCGCAAAGGAAGCTGTTTGGCTCAAGAAGTTCCTTATGGAACTCGAGGTGGTACCAGCGTCGCTGTCATCTATTACGCTATACTGCGATAATAGTGGGGCAGTGGCTCAGTCCAAGGAGCCAAGGAACCACGGGAAGGGAAAGCACGTAGAGCGGAAATATCACCTAATCCGAGATATAGTTCAACGTGGAGATGTGACTGTCACCAAGATTGCCACCGCTGACAATCTTGCTGATCCATTTACAAAGGTCTTACCACAGAAGGTCTTTGATCGTCATCTAGATAGTCTAGGTCTTAGATGTAGTTCTGAATGGTTGTGAGGGCAAGTGGGAGTTTGTTGGGTTTGTGCCCTCAAACCATTACTTTATGTATGAGACATTAGCATTATAATATATGGATATCAGCTTTACATTTCATTGTGTATGTTTCTTTCATGAGATGATTGTTTTGTCCTTAAGTATCATAGTAAGCAATTCGTGTGTGTATGAGATACACACAAGTGAGATACGAATTACTATTCTTTGATACTTAGAATATGTCACAGTGGATGATGAGACTGGATACCTCATCAGGTCTACACTGTAGCATAATTAACTACCATTGGATGGAGTGATTAATCTCAATCACTAGAGTGTAGCTCTTAGTTGATATGCTAGTGCTTATAGTGCATTGACGGACCTGAGCTTTCCTATTGACGCTTAAGGCTGTCAACAGTCAATAGGAACTCATAACTTGTATAAGGTACGTGTTCTCAATCTTGAGATGATTATGAACACAGACTATGGATATGGCTGCTTTGACTTACCAATCAGTGAGGTCTATAGAAGATCAACACCTGGGTATCTTGGGTATGTTATGTCCATAGGGTTGTGAACATATATTGTCAAGATAGAATCTACCCTCTGATTCAGAGTAAGCATTCCCTTGAGAATGTCACCAAGTTGATTACTGAGTACTGCAGTCTTGTTGATAAGAGTTATCAACATGTTTGGTAATCATGAGTAGTGAATGGGACTCAAGGAATACAAGAAGTAATCATGATTCAGGTTGACAGTAACAGTTGTCCGACTACCTGAATATGATTACGAATGCTGACGGTAGAGGGACATTAGTACACCATACAAGTCTAGTTATCGCTTCGGATATGTTCTTTTGCGTTGGAGTTCAGTTATCGTTTTATAGTGGAATAAATGTTAACTGACCAGTTAGTTAGTTTGCTGATCAAAGAGTTTGGTCATGGTAATTAACAAACTAGTCTGAGCCAACAATAAAGAGCCTAGGAGGTCCCACTCTTAGCTCCGCTAGGATGCTTGGAAAGACACTTGAGGAAGCTGTTAAGACAAGTTCGATCGATCGAAGTATGTTCGATCGATTGAAGTCAACAGGTTCGATCGATCGAGAATGGTTCGATCGATCGAAGGTTCGATCGA
Organism: Hydrangea macrophylla; assembly: GCA_033977485.1. Classification (NCBI taxonomy): domain Eukaryota; kingdom Viridiplantae; phylum Streptophyta; class Magnoliopsida; order Cornales; family Hydrangeaceae; genus Hydrangea; species Hydrangea macrophylla. The sequence continues at coordinate 1,599,171 of CM066998.1, read as the reverse complement.
TCAAAGTCACTTCGATCGATCGAAGTCTAGGTCGGTTCTGGAAATCTATAAATAGGGCAGCTGCGTTCTGGAAGAAAGTGATCGTCGTTTTTATACGCAGAAGCTGCAGAAACTATCATAGTCTTCCCAAAACCTTCCTATCCTCTGTATTAGGGTTCCCACCAACCCTAGTCTTTCCGGCAGGCATCCGCAGGAGTCATAAGGGTGAAGATCATCTAGTGGAGGCTGCTGGAAGTTAAAGTTTCAGAATTGGGTTCAAGACACTAAGGTATAATTCTTGCACCCCCTTGTACGCATCTATGGAATTGACGAGTAGTAGATCCTGGAATACCAAAAGTTTTATAACTTAACCTATTTCCGCTGCGCGTTTAAACTCTAACTTTAAACCACTTTTTCCTTCATGAATAACATGATAAAAGGAAGCTTGATTATAAGGAAGACAATTCAAAGGTGAAAAGTGGAGTTTGAACGATCGAAGAACCTTCAAGCGATCGAGGTTTCGATCGATCTAAGTTAATTCAAGCGCTCGAGGATTCCAAGAGTTCAATCGATCGAAGTCTATTCGATCGATCTAATTGGCTTTTATCAGAACTTACGCGCGTGCAGCAGAATAGTTGTAATCAACCCTAGCATTGGGTTTTTGTATAAATACTCGCTTTGTATACGTCAATAAGGACACCCAACTTGTTTTTTATCAGTTTCAGAGAGAGAAAGAGTTTTTGCTTTATTTTGTAGGTTTCTCAAGGCTTGATATTGTTCTTGGATTGGATTCTTATTAAGTAATCACAATTCTTCATTCCAGGTTTTTATACATTTGTTACTTTACATTCTGCTTGATTAATCTCATTGTTGAAGGTGTTATAATCGTAGATTTTTGTAGTTTTAGTGATAAAATCTATAATTTTCATAGTTTATATGTTTAAATCGCAACCAAACAAAGCTTTAATGAACTTTTACGTTAAAAACCAATGTGTGAGACTCCAGACCATGTCTGAGTAGTCCTAGGGTTGGGAGATCATGATGAAATAGTGATCTCCAGCCTCTGCCATGCACCAGTGGAATTCCTGTATTGGATCGATCGAAGAAAAGATACAGTCAATCGATCGAAGACAGTTAGATCGATCGAGAGATGACGATTTTCGATCGATCGAGTGTGTGTCGATCGATCAAACCTTTAGATTCTTGAGAAGGTCCTTTACAGTATTCCTAGAATTTCTATTTTAGAGATTTGTTATCATATTGTCCCCAAATGCTCAGTTTGTCAAAACAGTTTCTGAACTTTAAGCCTTAAGGCATTTTTCTTCAATAACTTTTGCAAACCACCATCAATGCTAACACCATTGAAGGTGTGAGTCTTAACTATTATTTTAAACCGCCTTTACATGTTTTAAATCAACTATGATGATATAGTCCTGGTCATGAAAGGGCTATTGATTCTTTATTTTTAGAGAAATACAAAATACTGTGAGTGGACGTACTCCATAGGGCTTTTATGTACTTGCATGGTAGATGGCTAGGTCACTGCGGATTCGTGAGATCCCAATGTTCCCCATTTTATAAAGAAACACCACTTTTAATTATCGCTTTAGTTAATTAGTTAATTGTTTGTTTACTTTAGTTGTTTTACACTTAGTAGTTCTTAATTATAGAACTTTGTGTTCTACACCTTTCTTAAACATTGAATTTTTAGTTTCCTTTAGAGTATAATCTAAGTATTTAGTTTAGAACCTTTTGTGTGGGATCGACCTGGTCTTACCAGATATTACTTGCACGTCTACCTACACTTGGGTATAGCACACAAGTGCACACAAAATAATCTCGTGTCTGTCACGCCCCGGCGTAGCAAAGTTCGGGAAAAATTAGATTTCCAACTTTGGACCCTTAGGTACGCGACTAGTTGAAGGATCGTCTGATTGTCCATAAAACATTCTAATAGAAATATATGCTTAATAAAGGTTCATGCAATGGCTAAAAGTAACAGCGGAAGTAGAAGTCTTACATAAATATTAAACAATCATAAAATCCATCCCAAATTTAAACAAATATAAATAGAGGTCTAGGCAACGTCTGCCCAAAATATATTACATCGCAGTATCTCGAACAACATAAACATAACAACAGAATTATAAAAGAGCCGCAACAACGTTGGCTCCCAAATGCTAACTAGCAAAGCCAAAGTCTTCCTCATCGCAAGCATCATCATAATCATGGTAGTCTCCATCTACCTGTCCATCACCTGCATCACCATACTGATAACCTGGACATAGGATGTCCAGGGTATAAACACCGTCAGCTTGCGAAAGCTGAGCGAGTACAACACTCACAAAGAAACAATAAAGAATTAATAATAATACTCGCAACTATTATCGTGTAGTTTAAACGTTAACCCAACCAACCATTCACTAAATCGAGAATCCTAAACTCGAAACCACGGATACAAGACCATGACAAGAAGGATAGGACAACTCAACAAAACTGAACACGAATCAATTTCAAGAACAGACATAATCCACTGAACACAAACCCATGAATCACTTACTCTTCCCAAATACATCCTCTCCTATTTTCACAAATTACCGGTGTAAGCCGTTGGTTAAAGGATATACGTGCTCTAAAGCCGCTTGAATGGCATACCCTCATCGGGCATACGTGCTCTAAAGCCGACCATATCAGGATATCCAATGAGTATACGTGCTCTAAAGCCGCTTGAATGGCATACCCACATTGGGCATACGTGCTCTAAAGCCGACCATATCAAGATACTCTGTAATCATTCATAATACCATCAACACATCACTTCCACCAACTATGCTCAACTATGCGACTGAAAGAACGCTACCAAGGAAAGTTGGGTCTGAGCCCGAAATCTCAACAACAACGGAACAACAAAATAATAGCAACCAGAACCAAGACTGACCATGATATGACAAGAAACGAAAACACACCCTCAAGCATTATTCATCGGACGTTAGCGTCAATTTAATGTTCTCGCACAATTTATTAATTTGCCATTAGATTATCTACCCCAATGTCGTTGTCGCAATCCTAGCATCGCACTTGCTCATAAAAAAAAATCATAATATCATCTAAAACGAGTATAGCAAAATTTTAAGTCCATATTCCACTTAGATGTGCATATTTCAATTTCCCAAAATTACTAAGCATACAATTCACCATAGAAACCCAAGTTTTATTACCAATTCTCATAAAACATAAGTCTTGTTAAAATTATAAATCGAGTGTTTCCAAGTGAGTTAGAGTACTCACCAGAGCGTCTTAGCAATAAACAAAAATTCCTAGTAGAGACAAGAATATCCCTACAGCGAATAAACACAATAATGCTTAAGAAATGAACACTAAAAATAAGAAATAATCAAATATGGCAAAAGTGCGCCTAAACCTTAAGATGATGATCCACACATCATTATGAGTCCAACGCCATTGACTAGACTCAAATCGGAGTCCGTCACTGAAAAGGCTAGGTTCCTATGCATGTGTGGTACCTAACCGTACGCTGTATTTTTTACTGATTCGAAATGTCACCAAACTTAGTGGAACTTCTTTAAATATTATTCTAAGATTTTAGAAACAAACGGCGTAATTTTCGGATCAACGGTCTAATTACTACGGATTTCCGACAAGAAACATAGTAAAAGGATTAACCGAAAAATGGTTTATTATTTCCAAAACCATATAAAACTATAGCAACATCCCTTAAAATATTATACCTTAGAAAATGTTACTATAGAAAATGTTACTAATAAGTTTTCTCAAAGTTACAAATAAGGATAATATATAAATTAAGTATTTATCCTCATTAGGCAAAATATACTTAATTAAAATCCCATTGTAAAATCTAAAAATGTATTACTAAATCCTATGAGGATTCCAAGGATCTTTTTAAGTATTTATTTATATAAAAACCTTACATTACAAAATAATACACTAAAATATTTCAACAATATGTAATTATTAAGAAATGTTTTAAAACATTCTAAACCATTTACTAGATCAAGCGTGGCGACAATTGGCAAACGATTACATGAAATTCGAGCCGAGAGTTATTCAATTAGTCGACGTACTTAAGGAAACAATATAAACATAGTATTATAATCGTTACACAAGTAGTTGCATCGCAAAGAAATGGCGAAACAACACACAAAAGCTTTATTTAGTTAAGGACAGATTTTGCCCAAGTTCGTCGACCGATCTTGCAGAAATTCTAATTAAATCTAGAAAAATCGTATGAGTGCCTATCTTATGTCAAAAGAAAGCTAATTCAATGAAGTTTCATCTAAAATTAATTTCACAAACTCAGAATGATTTAAATTGGCCGAATTCAGTCTCTGTCCAGGACAAAACTTGTCTCTGTCCAGTTTCGTCGACCATTCTTGTAAAATTGATAACTAAATCTTCCGAGATCGTATGGACGTCTATCTTATGTCAAAAGAAAGCTATTTCAATGAAGTTTAATCTAAAAATAATTCCACAAACTCAAACATAAAATATCATGTCCGAAAATCTGCTGAAACAGACTCCCCTGTGCAAAACAAAATCTGAAAAGTGTGGTTTCTTGATTTCCAATCATTTTCAAGCACATGCAATGCATTTAATTGATTTATGATGACATGCAAGATGATTTTAAGCTAGACTAAGTAGTCAATGATGTATACTATGCCATGGATGATGTTAGATCATCCACAATTCCAACATGCAAGCTAAGATTTACAAGAATGAAGGTAATCCAAGCTAGACCTTCAACTTGGATGAAGTTGATGATGAAGAACTTAGATTCTTGAATAGATTGTAGTATAGGAGTATATAGAGAGGACAAGGATAAAGTTTAAACTCTCATGTAAATGTGTATATAAACATAGGATAAGTAGTGAGTGATACTCACAAAGCTTGTGAAGTGTTTGGATGATGATCAATTGAAGGAAATTGGAAGAAATGAAGAATATGGTGATGTTCTTCAAGATATGAACTTCAAGGCTTCAAAAAAACTCCAAGAACTCATCCATGCAACTCCTTAGATGCTCCAAGAACTTGAAATGGTAGGAGAAAAGGGTGCCAGAGGCTAGTAGGGGTCTTGATTCACTTAGAAATGGGACATGCAAGAGAAAAATGAGAAGTTCTCTTGGTTTTTCTCAAGAACAAAGGGGCTGGGATTCAGTGTGTGTAGAGATTAGGGAATGTGTGAAAATGAGCTCCCAAATGAAGTATAATACCCATATATAATGGGGGTTTAAGTGGGACACATGTCACTTAAAGATTTGGCCAAATGTCATTAATTGAGTGGGTCCAAGTGGACGAATTAAAATGTACCACGCGTAAGTCGTGGGACCCACGTGAAATTAAACTTGAATAACGCGAACTAATCCCAGTGTAGGTGTGTGACCTCGATATACACGTAAACAGACTATTACGCGCACAGACAGAAAATGTCACCGGGACTGAACGAATAATTAACTGTGAGTATCAATCAATATTACAGATATAAAATTAAATGTATTAAACCAATATAATAAACAAAAGTTGTGAAAAGGCAAAATTAGACAATTAGTCAATTTATAACTTGTCAAAACTTACAAAATGAAATACAACCAAACTATATTTATTTATATCTAGACAGAAAACATAAATAATACATGGGAAATACTGGTATTAAAATATGGGTATTACAGTGTCAAGTTTTTGTCGCCGTTACCGGGGAAGGCGACGAGCTACTTCTTAGATTACCTCACTCTTTCTGCATCTATTTCTGTTTTTATTTTCTTTTAGTTCTTTAGGCTTACAATCTCCTTAGGAACCCTCTTGTTCATTTCCAACAATTCCATCGAAGGAATTTTTAGAAATCCTTTCTACTTATCTGACTCTGATAGTCTATAAATCCCGTAGCTACACCTACCGAATCAATGGGTGATAATCAAAGTGAAAATGGTGAGAATATGGTTGTACTAGTCGATGATTCGCTACGTCCGTTGTGCGATCTTATGCAACCTGAACACGCACCTACGCCTTCTTGTATCCTCATTCCACCACATGCTGGCAAATTTCAACTTTGCAACGGAATGATTCAACTCCTTCCAACCTTTCATGGAATGGAGAGCGAGAAGGCATATCTACACGTAAAGGATTTTGAGGATGTTTGTAAAACATTCTTACAAATTTGTCCTATAGATGTGACACGCCTAATTCTATTTCCTTTCACCTTGAAGGATAAGGCAAACACGTGGCTACTCACCCTCAAGCCTAATTCAATCTTCACCTGGCATGCGATGAACACTGCATTTTTAAAGAAATTCTTTCCACCTCGCATGACCACTGAGCTAAAACGTCAAATCAACTCCTAGAAACAAAAGAGCAATGAAACCTTTACTCAAACTTAGGAGCGTTTCAAGGATTTGCTTCTCCCATGCCCACATCACGGGTATGAGAAATGGTGAACCATTAGCTACTTTTATGAAGGACTAAATGGTGAAACAAAAAAACTGGTTGAAACATGAGCTCAGGTCCATTTCTTCACAAAAACACCGAAGAGGCTGAAACCCTTCGAGTGGTTAGCCGAACATGATCATGAAAGGTCTAACTCTGACGATGTCTCACGTGCACAAATATCAGGTATAGAAGAGAAAAGTATAAACTAGCTAAAAAGTGAAGATCACCTAATGAACAAATACGAAGAACTAGTGAAAAAGGTAGAGGAGTTAGGGATAAAAGGATAAAGTTCTAGGCAGATTTTGCCTGAAGAACCATGTGGCACATGCAACATGTTGGGATATACCACTCAATACTGTCCCAATGTGCCATATTTTCAAGAACAAGCCCCCATGGAGATGAATGCCATGCAAGGATACAGAGGGGCGGGGAATTCTGTTAATAACAATAACAGTTTTTAAAACAATAACAATTGATGGAATCACCCCGAATTTGATTGGAAGAGTGACACTGGGACTCAAAATCAATATCAACAATAGCCCTACAACAACAATAATCAATACCAAGGGAAATACAATAGGCAACCTCAGCCATTCAATCAAAACAGATCTAATAACTACAACCAAGCTCAACCCTCTAATCAGCAATCGAATGTGTACGTTCCCTTGCACAAAACGGTGTAAGAGGAAGATCCTCTTTCTAATGTAAACTTAACGTAGGAATTAATCTAAATGATGAGCAAAATGTTTACGACGTTAGATAGGATGGATGCACGACAAGAGGGATCGGGTGGAACATTTCCTGCCCAACTACTTCAAAACCCTAAGGGATACAATATTGGTCCCAATAATCAAGAACATGCTAAAGCTGTGACTAGTCTAAGAAGCGGCAAGATTATAGGGTGCAACATACCTCTCTCTACTCCCGTAGAGTATGAAGAGGAGGAAGTGGCAAATAAAAACAAACCATCTACTCAGGATGAGGAGCCATCTACTAATAACGAACCATTAGAATCAAATGATGAAGCTCCTAAAGAAGTAGAAGAAGTTAAGAGAAGGTTCAGAAAGGAACCTGTTAATAACAAATTATCGAAACCCCCTTTCCCTGCACCTTTCCCCAAAGGCTTAAGAAACCCAAAAATGAGGTTAAAAATCAGGAGTTCTTGAAACTGTTTAAACAAGTCCAAATAAACCTTCCACTCCTTGATGCAATCAAGTAAGTACCAGCCTATGCTAAGTATCTCAAAGACTTATGCACTATCAAGAGGCGACAGAGTGTAAAGAAACACGCCTATGTCGCTTGCCAAGCAAGTGCAATAATCCAAAATGAACTGCCTCCAAAACTCAAAGATCCCGGTACTCCCACTGTCTCATGCCAAATTGGAGGCCAAAGAATAGACAACACACTCCTCAATCTAGGAGCGAGTGTAAACCTTCTTCCCTACTCAGTCTATAAACAACTAGGGTTAGGTGAATACAAACCCACTCGAGTTCATTACAATTGGCCGATAGGTCAGTCAAATACTCTAGAGGGTGTTGGAAGACGTCCTAGTGCAACTAGACTCATATATCTTCCCGATCAATTTTGTGATTTTAGACACTGAACCTGTGTCCAATCAATGTGCACAAATCCCGGTAATTTTTGGACGTCCGTTCCTTAACACAATCAATGACACTATAAAAATTAGAAGTGGCACAATGACCATCGTATTCAGGAACATTACCACTAACATCAAAATCTTTTCAAATCCCCAACCTAAAGAATATGAGGATGAGGAGGAAATGCACTACATTGAGACAGTCATTGAAGATGAGGTTAATTTAGTTTAAAAAGATCCTTTGGAAGTAGTGTTGTCGCAATTTGATGCTATATATCAACCAAAAAACTCTACTCCACTGGATGCCAACTTAAATCAATTTTGCCTCATGATGGACACAAAAGAGGAGGACAAAGATGAGGGTAACACCATATGAACCATTGCCTCCAAAAACAAAACTAACTATGCCCTCAAACTTCCAATTTCCCGACTTGGAGTTAAAGGACCTCCCTAAGGAGCTCAAATAAGTTTTCCTAGGAATTGAGAAAACTTACCCTGTCATTATATCATCCAATTTAAATCAGTAACACGAGGGTAAACTAATTCAAATGCTAAAACAACATAAGGGAGCATTGGGATGGACTATCGCTGACCTCAAAGGCATAAATCCGTCTGTTTGCACCCATAAAATTTATTCGGAAGAAGACGCTAAACCTTCATGATAAATGCAAAGGCGTCTGAATCCCAACATGCAAGAGGTGGTTAAAAAGCAAGTTTTGAAACTACTTGATGTTGGGATCATTTATCCAATCTCTGATAGCCCTTAGGTCAGTCCAACCCAAGTTCTACCAAAGAAGGCGGGCATAACTATCATTCTAAATAAAGACGGCGAGTTAGTACCGACACGCATTCCCACCAGATGGAGGATGTGTATTGATTACCAAAAATTAAACACTGTAACCCAGATAGACCACTTTCCGTTACCGTTCATGGATCAAATGCTAGAACGAGTGGCAGGTCACAAGTACTATTGCTTTTTAGATGGATACAGTGGATACAATCACATCAAAATCACTCTTGAAGATCAGGAGAAAATAACTTTTACGTGTTTGTTTGGTACTTTCGCCTACCGAAGAATGCCATTTGGCCTGTGTAATGCACTTGCTACCTTTCAGCGGTGCATGCTTAGTATATTCAGTGATATGGTAGAACAAATATTGGAAGTGTTTATGGACGGTTTTTTTGTGTTCGGCCATAGTTTCGATAATTGCTTAGAAAATCTTGAATGTGTGTTAGCACGATGCGAGGATAAACACCTGGTGTTAAACTGGAAAAAGTGTCATTTAATGGTGACCAAAGGAATATTCCTCGGCCACATTATCTCGGATGAAGGTATCCAAGTGGATAAAGCCAAAATCGACATAATCTCGAATTTACTTGTCCCCCATACAGTCAAAGATGGCTGTTTTCTGGGGCATGTAGTATTTTATCGTCGATTTATCCAGAATTTTAGTGCAATGTCCCGACCACTCCATAAACTGCTCATTAAAGATGCACCATTTGAGTGGTCAGAAAATTATCAAATGTCTTTTAGTGCACTAAAGGAGCTCCTTACCTCCGCACCAATAATACAGGCACTGACTAGAGTTTGCCTTTCGAACTAATGTGCGATGCTAGTGACTACGCTATTGGCATAGTTCTAGGACAGAGGAAGGATCACAAGCCGTATATGATTTACTATGCCAGTCAAACGCTTAACGAAGCTCAAATGAACTACACAAACTACTAAAAAAGAGATGTTGACTATAGTTTTTGCCTTCAAAAAATTCTGGTCAAATCTAATAGGGTCTCCATTTGTCTGTTTTATAGACCACTCGGCCCTTAAATACTTGTTGTCCAAGAAAGGTGCAAAATAACGGCTCATTCATTGGATACTTCTACTCCAAGAGTTTTAAATCACAATCAAAGATAAGAAGGGAGTAGAAAATGTGGTCGCGGATCATTTATCTCGGTTAACCTTTGTTGACAACACTGAGCCGCTACCAATTAAAGATGAATTCCCAAATGAACAATTAATGGCTATATCTGCTCTACCTTGGTACGTAGATATTGTTAACTATCTGGTAACGGGAGATACCCCCGAGCATTGGTCAAATCATGATAAGAAACAATCTATCTCATTCGTACGTCACTTCTTTTTTGATGACCCGTGCCTTTTCAAATATTGCGCGGGTCAAGTCATCCGACGTTGCGTTCTGAACGAGGATATAACTATAATCTTGGCATCCTGCCATTCTGAAGCTTGCGATGGCCACTTTGCATCACAAAAGACCGCACAAAAAGTCTTAAACATCGGTTTTTACTGGCCCACCATATTCAAAGATGCCTTCTCCTTTTGCAAATCATGCCAAGGCTGTCAAAAGCTTGGTACAATTTCAAAAAGGAATGCTATGCCTCTAACTCCTATTATCACAATTGAAATATTTGATTGTTGGGGCATAAATTTCATGGGCCTGTTCCCAAAATCAAATAACTGTGAATACATACTCCTAGCTATGGAATATATATCGAAATAGGTAGAGGCGATACCGACAAGATGCAATGACCACCAAACAGTAATGTCCTTTCTAAAAGAATACATCCTGTCGCGTTTCAGAACCCTGAAAGCATTGATAAGTGACTAAGGCAAACACTTCTGTAATAGGCCCTTAGAGTCACTCCTTAAAAAGTACGGGGTTCATCACAAGATTGCTCTAGCCTACCATACACAAACTAACGGGCAGGCAGAATTGGCTAACCAAGAAATAAAATATATTCTCGAAAAAATGGTTAGTTTCAACAGGAAATATTGGGCATACAAACTGACTAACGCTCTATGGGCAAACCGTACCGCTTACAAAATGAACCTAGAAATGTCCCCGTATAGGTTAGTGTATAGAAGGGCCTACCACCTCTATGTCAAGATTGAACATAAAGCATAATCGGTGACACGGTCATTAAACTTCAACATCAAAGAGGGAAGCCAACTACAAAAACTCCAACTTATAGAGCTTGAGGAAATCCGTAGGGATACGTATGACTCTGCCAAGTTACACAAGGAAAGGTTGAAGGCTCGCCATGATCGGACAATCTTTTGCAAGACATTTGAGCCGGGGCAGAAAGTCTTACTGTATGACTCTCACGTTCACCTTTTCCCAGGAAAGCTTCGATCCCGGTCGACTGGACCATTCATCATTAAATCCGTTATTCCACATGGTGGCGTTGAGCTCATAAACCCCAACAATAATGAAAGTTTCAAGGTCAATGGCTAAAGATTAAAACCGTTCTTGGAAAACTTTCAAATAGAAGCTGAGTTCATCCAACTAGATGAGCCTAACTACTCTTGATCTAAAACAATAAGCGTATCCTCAAACTGTTGGTGTATTTTTTAGTTTTACAGCTCTTTGTTTTTGTTTCTTTTCATCAATTTTTGCTTTATTTCTTCTTTTAGAGTGTGACTTTGCATTTAACTCGCTATTCTTTATTATCTCTTCCCCGTAGGCCGTTTAAAATGAAAAATCACGATGGTACACGGTCCATGTTTTTGATTGGCTCATGGGCTGATTCGAAAGATCAAAACCCTGTATGGACCGCCGATGAGTTTACATTCTGCCTTTTGCCTTACCAAGGGCCAGATGCCGATGATGTAATTGACTTAACCTATGGATACATCCTGTAACACCCATACCCGAAAAAGGTTTGGTTAGTATTTTAATATGCACTAATTATAATAATTAGTGTGTATTATGGAATAAGGGGAGCCTTTGGACTCGACCGTATGGAAAGTGTTCAGAGAAGGACACCATTTGGAAAGTCCCCAGTGAGGAGGGACAGGTATTGGAATGGGACCCAGTGAAGTGCCGAATAAAAATATTTGCATTTTACATGATTAAATGCATTTATATGCTTAAATGATTCATGGGTGAAATGCTTTCATATTATATGTTGATACATGTGTTAGCAATTGGTATTAGTTTGGACAGCCAAATAAGGGTATAACTGAAAAAGATTTATAATTAGTAGGTACGATAGTAACTTCGCAAAATATATGGGACCCACGTTGGGACCCATACGGGACTTAGACAAACACTCATTAGATAATTAGGTAGTTAATGGAATGTTTGGGTTTGGGGGATTTCATAATAGGAACATAAGAAAATCTGGGGGTATAAACGAAAAGAGGAGAAATTGAGGCTTTGACACCTCACTAGAAGTTGCATGTGTGTGTTGTCATATGAGATTAGTCTCATTACTGAAATCAAAACAAGTTAAGGGTGAGCTCGGGAGAGAAGACGAAAAAGAGATGCCGACACCATTTTCTTGTTGTTCCGTTGCCGTCGTTCGCGGGATTTATGATCTGAGACCACTTTTGGAATCGTGGAAGTAAGAGGATCACATGCACGTAATTTGTTGTTATCTTCAGTAACGTTTTTCTAACAACTGTTCTTGATAGACGATATTTGTTGTACCAAAACTATGTAGAATTTACTCCGGGGAGAGAATAGAGCTAAGATTTGAAGAACTTTCACATTTCTTGGTTGAATTTGGGTAGATTTTGCTAAGGGGAGTTTTCTAGCCAAAAGGATGGTTGTGTTTAAATGTGTTTAAGGCAACAATGATGTAGAGATGATAATTTATGCTTAGGAACCAAGAGAGTGATCTTATTGTGTTGATTATTCATGTTTAGAAAACATGTAGTTACTAAATTGTGAATTGCATGTTAATTTTATGAAGATTATATGTGTCTGCATGTCTATGTGCTTATATGGTTATGTGGAAATCATTGAGCACTGGAAAAATGATTCATCGTTGGGAGTAATAAGGGTGGTGAAGAAGATGAATCTGTGAAATACGGAAGTCCAAGGAATAAAAGTGGCCATAGGACCAAGGGAGGTCTTCGGGTCTCAATGAATCATTGAACTGGGGACTCGGCGTTTACAAATATGGTTTATGTGTTAATTGTTGCATTGCACATGTTTAAACATTCAGCCATGTTTAGATTACTCACTAAGCGTAATGCTTAAGAAAACCATTTTCTGTTTCTGTTGTGGTAAATAACAACCACCGCAGGTACGGAGCAATTCTCGGAGAGGAGGTGACGCGCTCGGGAATGGGGGAAGAGAATTAGGACTTGTAATATGTATTAAACTTGTGTTAGAGTGTAACTTGTGGCTTATAATCCTTAACTTATGGATTGAAGCCTTGACTCATGTGTTTAATGGCTACATGAAGAAACTTATGTAATTTTCTATGTTAGTGTTAATATTGTGTAAGTTGCATGTTTGGATCATTCTGGCAAGTCTGGAAACATGGGTTGTAGAATTTAGTTAAGTTCCTTTTATAAACAAATGTTTTATGACTTTTGATCCTCTTGTTGGAAGGTTTATATAAATGGTTGCTTGGAAATGGTTTGATATGGTTTTCTAACGTTTTATGTTGTTGGCTTTGGCTTTAGGTTCTTTTCCAACAAGAATTCATGAAATATTGGCTTTTGCCAGGAATTGAACTTCAAAATTTGTTTTAAACCAAAAAGGAGTTGTGTTCATGGTGGGTGTAATTCAATTATGAGTATGTGCATGTTCCACATTTTTAGTTAGTGTTAAAACATGTTTAGGAATGTATTTGAACGGTTTCTTGAGGTTGGATGATGGTTTTGGATGTGCTCATGAGGTTGGATTTGTCATTGGTGAAGTTTGAGAGTTATAAAACAGAGGAAATCTGCTAAAAATGGAGTTCTGGAGGAACCGGATCAATCCGAGTCTTGAGCGGATCGATCCGGAGCACCTGGAGAGACTAGAAATTGCATTCTGTCAAAACCGGAGCGATCCGATTTTGGGGCAGATCGACCCGCAGGCCATTTTGTTGCACTGACGGCTTTTACAGAAATGGACATAACTCACTCTAGAAAATTTGGATTTGGTCGCCGTTATTTGCGTTTGAACCGTGATTCAAAGACCTATCTTTTGGTATAAAATTTGCTATACCTTATTAATTGTCATTTTACCCTTAGGGGCTGTTTTGTAGCAATATAGTTGTTTTATGTCATTAAACACACTTGTTTCTTTGTAATTCGCGTGTTACTTTGTTAATTTTTATAATTGAGCACTTGTAGCATTGTTATACGTGTCCTAATCCACACGAGGCGGGTTGGGGTGTGTCCATTTTTGGTATCAGAGTACTAGGCTAGAGCCTTTGGGGACGAGAGACGTACGACGCATAGTGTGCACACAACGGCACGTAGTTACATGAACATGCATACACGTTTACTTAGCATGGTTTAAAATGTTGATTAGCATGCCATATGTTTATTTAAAGTAACATGCATGTGTGTACTATATGTGGCTGCCAGGCATAATGTCTGGAGGTGACACCTAAAATCGAATGGAACGGGTTGAAAGAGCAATCGAATGGTTGGTACGCGTAGCTGAAACTCATGTGGTTGAGGAAAGACCGGTAGAACCAAATCCGAATCCGAGGGAAGAAGTTGTTACCATTTCAAAATTTCCTAAACAAAAGCCGACCATATTCCGCGAGGAAGCTGATCCGATGAAAGCAAATTTTTGGATCTCAGATATGGAGAAAATCTTCAAGGTTCTATCATGTACAGAAGAACAAAAGGTATTGTTTGCGGCCTATACACTGAAGGATGAAGCACAATATTGGTGGCGTACTAAGCTAGGCCCGGGACAACCAACTACGTGGGATCGATTCCTTGAAATATTCAATTAGCAATATTTTTCAGAATCGTTTGGGGAGTTAGTGCAAGGGGGAAAGACGGTTTAGGAGTACTCAACGCAATTTACGAGTTTGGCCAGTTTTGCCGGGGACGTTGTAACAACAGAAAAAGTAAAAGACTGGGTGACATTCGAGGGCGAGTGACCGTATTCCGTCCAGAGACCTATGCTAAGGCATTGGATATTGCTTCTATTACTGAAAGAGATCTCGGGTATACTTCAAACATGCCACCACCACCAAGTCAACAAAACAAAAGGGCTGGATCGAGTCAGTTCAGTAGTCAAGGGAGTGCAAAAAGGCAGAGTTCAGGAGGATCATCGGCTAGTATTGGTAGTGGTTCCGGTGGGAATAAACCGAGGTGTCGGACTTGTCAGAAATTCCATTGGTGCTGATGTAATCAACTACCAAACCCAATCATTTGCAATATTTGCCGACAACCGGGACACATTGCAAGGAACTGTCCAAATCAGAATGTAGATATGAAGGGTCGATGCTTCACTTGTAAAGAATTGGGACATCAAGCTAAGGATTTTCCAACCAAGCGTCAGGGAGCTTCCGGCTCTGGTTTATATGCAGCAAGTGCTATTACACCGCGACCTACTCAACAACCTCTGAGGAGAGAGCAGTGGGAGGCTAGGTCATATCAACTCAGATCGGGAGAGACCACTTCTGCTAACACCGTCATTTCAGGTATGGTTCCCATTTGCTCACACATGGCAAATGTGCTTGTAGATTCGGGATCCACACACTCGCTCGTATCATATCACTTCACTAAGCAATTAGATAAACCATTAGAATTTCTAGACTATGATTTATCTGTTGTGATACCATTAGTGGCTCCGTTGGTTAGTTCGAGTGTATTTCAAAAATGTGAAATTAACATGAATGGTAAAGAATTGACTATTGATTTGGTGCCGTTAGTTATTCAACACTTTCATGTTATATTGGGAATGGATTGGTTAGCGGCTAATCACGCGCATATCGATTGTAACAACAAAGGGGTAGTATTTCGTATTCTGAATCAGGAAGTATTTTATTTTCAAGGCAGGGGAGTTGTAGCACCACCATACATGGTGTCAGCCATAGAGGCTTCTCATTTGTTAAGGAAGGGTTGTCGGGGATTTCTATATAGTATACTTGATACTAGAGGTACTGATTTAAAACTTGAAGATATTCCAGTTGTTAAGGAATTCGCGGATGGATTTCCAGAGGAATTACCTAATGTGTTAATTGATCGAGAAATTGAATTTGGTATTGATGTTATGCCAGGAACTCAACCAATTTTACGAGCACCATATCAAATGGCACCGATTGAGTTGAAAGAATTAAAGATTAGTTGCAAGAGTTGTTAGACAAGGATTTTATTCGTCCAAGTGTATCTCTGTGGGGTGCACCGCTATTATTTGTGAAGAAGAAAGATGGTACAATGTGGATGTGCATTGACTACCCGGAGATCAACAAGGTAACAATCAAGAGTAAATACCCATTGCCACGTATTGATGACTTATTCGATCAACTTTAAAGGGCTCAAGTATTTTCGAAGATAGATTTAAGATCTGGGTACCATCAACTAAAAGTTAAAGCAGAGGACATAGAAAAGACCACATTTAGGACTCGGTACGGGCACGCTGAATTTCTAGTGATGTCGTTTGGGGTTACTAATGCGCCTGCCGCCTTCGTGGATTTGATGAATCATGTGTTTAAATCGTACTTGGACGAGTTTGTGATAGTATTCATTGATGACATTCTCATTTACTCGAAGAGTTCGGAGGAGCATGAACAACACTTAAGATTAGTTTTACAACGACTTCGAGAGAAACAGTTGTTTGGGAAATTGAAGAAGAGTGAGTTTTGGTTGACAAGTGTGACATTCTTAGGCCATGTGATCTCTAAGGAAGGCATTTTCGTATACCCACAAAAGATTGAAGCCGTTATGAATTGATCAAGACCGACTAATGTGTCCGAGATTCAAAGTTTCTTAGGATTAGCCGAATACTATAGACGATTTGTCAAGGATTTCTCTAGAATTGCGACTCTAATGATGAGATTGATGAGGAAAGACATACCGTTTGAGTGGAATGAGGTGTGAGAAGATTGTTTCTTAGCATTGAAGGAGAAAATAACAACGGCACTGATACATACAATTCCAATAAGTACCGAGAATTTCAGAAGTTAAAGTGATGCTTGTCATCAAGGCCTGGGGTGTGTGTTAACTTAAGGTGACAAAGTGTGGACCGTCGCGAATGGAGGAGGAGGTCCTGGCGCTCTCCCTCGATAGTGTCCCGGGACGGATCCCAAGGAGCACACTTCAGGAAAAACTAGGACTTCCTCACGCGATCCTAGAGACAAAGAGTCGCCACCTAATTTTTATCGGGAATTAGGAAACCCAAGTTTGACTCGCCCAAAATTGAATAAGGTTACTCGCCCTTCATTACCAGAAACAAGGTTCGGGGGTCTTGGTACGAGAGGGGAAGGAGCCCAAGCAGGACTAAAGCACCCCCTCCTCGCCCTACCGAATGGTAGGCCTTGATTCAAATATCCTTGTTATTAATTCATAATAGATGTTGTTTCCTCAAACATACTAGATAGATATATACATGGCAAAAAGAAACATCTAATGAAAATCATTTCAAGAGACTAAATCAAGTAGAAAGCGGATGCTCATGCAATACAAGGGAGAAGTATACTCACAGTGGCTAGTCCCGCCCGGGACCGATGCAAATAAAGTAAACATGTCATGATATGCAAAGGGAACGAGAAGACTTACATTGGTTGACTCAAGCGGAGTCGCGAAAGCAAAAAGAATGTAAACGTGCAATGCAATCATGCAACAATCCTAGATAAGATGTCTCTAACAAATAATCATATAAACGGAGACTTATCCTAAAGGAAATGTGTCGTTGAAATCAAAGTTGTAAACCTAGAAAAATTCTAAGAGAAAGGATAGAGATAGTACATGATACATGGGCACTAAGCCACATGTAGACGAGGCAAACCACAAATCGAAGTCCGGGTCCGAGGCACTTAATTCTCTGCACTAAGACACCAAAGAATACCCAAAGTATTGCAAAAATACAAGCAAACAAATGATATGCATGATAAACAAAGAAAACATGTCATCAATCAAATTTCCAGATTCAGCAACCTCTAATGAATCCTATCAAAAGTGGTCTTAAACATGAGCTGGATAAAAACCCTTTTACAGAAAGTTAGATACATGTCTTAGGGAACTTCTCCAAAAAGTGGGACCTCAATATCAATTTTATTGTTTGAGAAATAAATGTTTTGGGAACAGTGGATCAGGACTGTCCACTGTTCTTGTAAAAATCATAATTAAATCTACAAAAATCATATGAAGCTCTATTTGGTGTCAAAAGAAAGCTATTTCATTGTAGTATATGATAAAAATAAACCCATGGACATTCTGTAATCACAAGGTTTCTGAAAAAGTGTTTTAAACAGACTCTGTTATTCTGGAAATTTGGCATCATTTGACAAATGAATGCAAAACATAATAGAAGTATAATAGAAGTTCATGAATCATGTTAACCAAGTTGATTTAAGCTTTTGATCTCTCATCCATTTATCCTAGGTGATTTCTAAACCAAGTTTTATTCATCAATTGTTGTTGAGTGATCAAGGTATGACCATTTTGTATACATAATCATATTTGTAATTAAACTTAGAAAATTCCAGAATAGTTGTATCAACTTTAAACGCTTAGAAAACGATCCTAACTCGATCGTATGGTCACGATTTTACATCGGCATATAGATATATGAGTTAGGAATCATCCCCAAAAAGCGGAACGTCGATAACTATTATAGATTTTCTGAAATTCAAGCACAAAGAGACGATGTTCAAATCTGTCAACCGATTTCTCAACAATTTCTAAAAATAGTATATGAATCCTAAAAGCTCTCAAAACGGACCGGATGAAAGCTAATTCATCAAAGTTTACCCAGAAAATTTGAAATCCATCAAACTATGGGTTTTAATGGACCAAATCTAATGGACAAAACCAATCTGCTTTGCTGAATTTTTATCTAGTTCATTTTAAAGTGTGAGGAAAACATTTTAGTGATAGTTGAAGCTTATTAGAGAGATCAAACTCATAGATCAACTTAATTATCATGATTCCCAATCAATTTAGCCCTCAAGTTCTATGAAGAACTTTTAGATCAAGGATCAAAGGGACTTATAAATATCATGTTGGAGATGAAATTCAATAGGAATTCTAGGTAATAGGAATAATCAAGAGATAGGTATGAACATAGAAATCATCCTTCTCATAGATCATATTTCCAAACCATCATGGAGTTCAAAATAGATATATGTATATATATATAATCATGTATGCATGAATCTAAACTAAAATTGAAGAATGAAACCAAAATTGAAAATCAAAGTGAAAAACAATCTCTAATTGTAAATTATCAATAAAAATCAAAGAGATTTGGATCTAACTATGTGAGTGTGTGAAGAACATGAGAGGAAGAAGATGAGTGTTCTAATAAGTAGAAATAGAACTAAGTTAGATCCAAATCTTATAGATCTATATATACAAAGTAGGAATTAGAGATGAACTATAGTGTTTACCTCTTGGAGGATTCTCAATTACAAGACCAAAATTGATTTGAAGATCTTCTTCTTCAAGTGTTATTCAAGTGTTCTTCAAGCACTCATCCATGGAAGTTGAGGGAGGCAATTGATGTTCAAATTGTGGTCTAATTAGCCTAAGTTAATCTAAATTCAATTCATAATTTTCTCTCTCTAGAATTCACCTAAATTGAAAGTATATTCAAAGTATACTTATCTCTCTTGTATGTGCTTCTATGTGTGTTTGTATCTCCAAGTATATTCAAGTGTATCTCTTCCAAGTGTCTAGTGTGTTAAGATGTGATCTCATATGAGATGTATGAGATCTTATATAGAGTTTTGAAAACTTAGCTCTTAAGTTTCAGGGTTAAAACAGGATTTTTAGAGCTTAAAAGAGGGTTAAAATGGCCATTTCGGAGCCTAAACGCAATTTCCAGGCAATTTCCTCGCAGTGGGAAGCTTCTAGAAGGGTCTGGAACTCAAAAAGCTCCGTGGAGGACACAAATGGAAGTGGCGGTTATGGTGGGACCCGCCACCCCCATACCCAAAACCGCCATTTACTATTTGGGTCCCTCTGGTCACCCACAAGCTCTGTTTCAAATTTCATGCGCACTGCTTTTCCAGATTTTTGTAAAAATGCTTTTTGGTGTCCGAAATCGTCCGTTTACGTACCGTTGGAAAGCTGTCAGGTTGAATTTCAGTATAAAAATATTTCCAGAGGTTTTATAATGATAATTGAAGTCCAATTGAAGTCCGGAAGTCCTCCGGAACTTTCGTCGTCTTTTTGAAATCAAATGACGTCTTTTCCAAAATTGCTTTCAAATGTGCGTCGATTTCGAACTTTTCTTTAAAATTGAATCTCTGGATACCTAGAATACTGCGTTTAGAACACTTAATGTTCATATAACCCTGAGAGAATATGAATTCTGAGAGATGATTTTGACAAAACCGGGATTTATCCATGGAAAAGGGCTTTTCTGAGCTTGAAGTCACTTTCCGAAGTCCGATCTTCTGATTGTGTGGAATCCAGTACCTTCCACGGGGTACTTTTCATCATCGAATCCTCCAAGACGTTGTCCACCCTAAATCCTATCAGTGTGGTCAAAATTGGGTGTCTACAGTTTGCCCCTCTTTGGCAGAGCTTGTTGTGAACAACGTGAACTGCAAGTGAGTGCCAAAGCCTTGAAGGCACCCAAATAACCATACTGAGAGGTTTTAGGAAAAACAAAAAATTCGCAAAATCAAGAAATTCAAAATCAGAGAAAATCAAGAAATTACGAATGCAAGAATGCAATGCAATGCTGGGTAGAGGCGGCTAAGTTGAAGCTGATGCTGGTCGTGCTCCGCTGGAGCTGCCTACGTATCCTTTCCAGGAATCAGACCAGGGCGTAGTTCAAGCGCGCGAGAAGACGGAAAACAAACAAACAACAACAATGCGGATGAAATGCTCCTATCCTAGGATGCTGGTGCAATATGAAAACATGAAATGTGAAAGTGCTGGAGGAATCATCCTCAAGGGTTCCCTAGATGCAAAATCTAATGCAAAGGATGCAACGACTCTCTCTCACAGTCGAATATGCTAAAGGTATCTTGGATGATTCTCGAGGTTTTTGTCAAAGTTATTCTTCTGATCTTAAGGCTCGTAGGCGTCATCCGTATCCTGGACGACTCTTGAAATAACGAAGTATCTTGGATGAATTCTGAGTCATGTCAAACAACTGGACGATTGCTGGTGTAGAGTCCTTCTGCTGGGGACGATTACTGATGTAGAGTCCTTCTGCTGGGGACGATTGTTGATGTAGAGTCCTTCTGCTGGGGACGATTGCTGAAATAGGTCCTTCTTCTGTGGACGATTGCTGATGTAGAGTCCTTCTGCTGGGGACGATTGCTGATGTAGAGTCCTTTTGCTGGGGACGATTGCTGGTGTAGAGTCCTTCTGCTGGGGACGATTGCTGATGTAGAGTCCTTCTGCTGGGGACGATTGCTGAAACAGGTCCTTCTTCTGTGGACGATTGCTGATGTAGAGTCCTTTTGCTGGGGACGATTGCTGATGTAGAGTCCTTCTGCTGGGGACGATTGCTGATGTAGAGTCCTTTTGCTGGGGACGATTGCTGATGTAGAGTCCTTTTGCTGGGGACAAATCTTCTGAAACAGGTCTCTCTGCCGGAGACAAATCTTCTGCTCTTCTGAAACAGGTCTTTCTTCTAGACAAATCTTCTGTAACAGGTCTGGAAACAAGTCTTCTGAAACAGGTCTCTCTGCCGGAGACAAATCCTCTGTTCTTCTGAAACAGGCCCTTCTTCTGAGGACAAATCTTCTGTTCTGATGCACGGATTCTGAGAGATACACAAATTCTGAGAGATGACCCTTCTTCTGAGAGCAACCCACGGATACACGATTCTGATTTTGAGAGAAACCCTACATTCTGGAGGCAACCCTGATATGCGATGCTGAGAAATACATGATTCTGAGAGAAACCCTACATTCTGGAGGCAACCCTGGATACACGATTCTGATTCTGAGAGAAACCCTACATTCTGGAGGCAACCCACGATTCTGAGAGAAACCCCACATTCTGAGAGCAACCCACGGATACACGATTCTTGGCATAAACCTTGTATTCTGGAGGCGACCCACGATTCTGATTCTGAGAGAAACCCTACATTCTGGAGGCAACCCACGATTCTGAGAGAAACCCTACATTCTGGAGGCAACCCTGGATACATGATGCTTGGCATAAACCTTGTATTCTGGAGGCGATTTTGATGCTCAAATTCTGAGAGATACCCTTTATCTGGAGGCAACCCGTGGATACATGATGCTTGCGAGAAACTTAATTCTGAAAGTTCTCTACTGGAGAGATCCTATGATTCTGAGAGATGCACGAATTCTGTTATACCTTGACGATATCTGGAAATTCTCTGCTTGAGGAGATATCTGAGGTTTCTGGGACGCGAGCACATATTCTGGAGGCCCTGCTGATTCTTTCTGAGACTCATATTGGTGCTTCGACCAACGCAATCATTCTTGCAACACGTCAGGCCTACTCTAACCCTTTCTGAACATCTCGCATTCTGACCCATCTTCTGAAAGTCCTTTCTGGATGTAATTCTCAAGCGACAGTAGACTCAAATGTCCATTTTCTAAGACAACTCATAATCAATCCCAAAACGACGGGAGTTTGCCGTTTCTCGGCCACTTTCAGGCTGCGGTGCCTTTGATTCTTCTCATCTGGGGGACTTTTTTTCAATTCTTGAATGGATTTTTACCAAGATTCAAATCTCCAGAGGTCCTCTAGACCAATTCCAACAAGTTTTAAGCACTCTCAAGGCTTATATATCAAAAATGGACCAATCCGGGATCAAATCAAGAGTTCCGGGGGTCAAAACGCGAATATAGAGCAAAATGGGGAAATGGCAGGAAGTGAATAGTAAATGGCGGTTCCCCACACCCCCTTGGGAACCGCCAGCCGCAACTTTGGGGTTTTAAACCAATTTTCTTCTTTGTTCTTCATTCATTTCTTCTTCAATGCATCACCTCTTCCTTCTAAGGTGCTCAAATCTTGCAATTTCTTGATGTTTTGAGTGATTTCTTGCATTAAAACCTCCAAAAACTTTGTTGATTTCATCAACTCCTCCCTATTCTAGGGGATTCAAGTACCAAGGTTTTTACTATTCATCATCTTCAACCTCTTATCTTCAAGCTTCAAGCATCAACAACCATGAGTTCCCATGGACAAGGTGAAAGTTCTAGAACACGTAGAAGCCAATTTCAAGCTAGTGGAGCTTCATCAACTCAAACCATGGAGTATGCAACCATGAAAAATCCACTAAATCATATCTCTAGGAGGGCCTTTCGTCAAGAGGTAACCCATTCTTTAATTACTCCTTTGTTTCACATCTTCATACGTGTCTCTTTATTCTTGCGATTCCTTAGAAATCATCCTTTTTCTTTTTAGAATGTGGTTGGTCATCTTAGAGGTCATGGTAGCCATGGAAAATGCCTTGAATGGTTTAATGAATTGTCGGAGTCGCGTCCCCAAGTAGTAGCCAATATCAAGCAAGCGGGCTTTGGGTCGTTTGTAACCTTATTGGAGAGATCGACTAATGATTTGGCCATGATTCAAGCTCTTGCTGAAAGGTGGTGGGATTCCACAAATACTTTTCACATGCCTTTTGGGGAGATAACCATGACCCCTCTTGATTTTGCAATGATAACCGGCATCTCATTTGGCGGGCATCGTCTTGCCTTTGCAAAGAACATCCATAGACATCCTACTATCATTGAGCGTCTCCTAGGCATCATCCCATCCCAGAGAGATCTTCACGGATCGAGCGTAGGCATCACATGGTTCATCAACAACTTCAGGCCTTCTGAAAGAGCGGCTCAATTTACCGATATGCAGCTTACCCGTGCTTTCATCTTGTATTTGCTTGGTTGCTCTCTTCTTTCTACTCGAGCTGAGCGGATTACATTGAATATGCTTGATAGTCTTCGAAATCTTGAGGAGATTGCAGATTTTGATTGGGGCTCTGCTGGTTTAGCCATTCTGTATAGTCATATGGGGGAGCATTCTCGAGGCAAATCCCCTGGATTCGGCGGATTCTGGAGAGCTTGGGAGGTACTGAAAATATTTTCATTTCCAGTTTTTATCATTTGATGTTCTGCTGTTTTGACCACTGCTTTATTTTCTCTTGTAGGTGTGGGCCTTTGAGTATTTCTCCATGACGGCTCCATCATTCCGGGAGGAAGAGATTCATATTTTTCCACGGGCTCTGAAGTGGCGTCGCCAAGCCGTAGGTACCAAGAATGATGCTCATAATGTTATTTCTTGCCGGGATTTTCTTACCCGTCTCAGATTCACCCAAGTTAACTGGCATCCTTGGGTGACAAATGGAGATGTGACTGAGATTGGCTTAGCTAGACAGATGACTGGAGAGAGGATTTTTCTTGAGGGTCCCTCTGTTCTTGAGTGGTATCTTGGAGAGAGAGTAGCTCCTCAGACTGATTTGGAGGATCGTCTCTTAGTGCCACAGGATCCGCCTTCTTGTATGAGGTCGGCGCAGAATTTGGAAGATGAAGATCTTATTAATGCTTTGAACGGAATTCCTTCAGCCTCTTTTACTCTGTTTGAGGAGAACTATGACGTCTTCAGGGTTACTCATCTGATGCCTAATTTCCCGCTCTCGGATGACCCGCAGGTATTTCACGACTTCTTCATTTCTGATCGAATGCTTGCTTTATCTTATTTCTCATCATCATTTGCAGGGGAGTTCTTTTGTGGATGGCCCTGGTCGACCTCTACCTCTCATTCCTCCTTGTGATTGGCGAGCCTCGACCATGCTGCGCGGAGTTATATCTTCTGTAGAGATCCCCCGTGATCTTGTAGAGCCTCAGCTAGTTTCAGAACAACATGAGTCCGTTCCCCGAGCCGTTTTCAATGAAGAGCGAGCTTATGCACAGAATCTGAGGGCTTGGAGCCTTGCTCGTGAGGGACATGTAAGTAATTTCTGAACTCATTACCTCTGATTCTTCTGATCTTTCTGACCATATCTTCCTTCTCTTTGCAGTGGGATGGCATGTGCCAGACTTACATAGACTGTGATGCGGCCCTGGTAAATTTCTTGACCTTTTCTTCTTATCTCATTGCTTTTTCAAACCCCTATACTGATTCTTTTCTTCCACAGGTGGCTCAAGTTAGGCAGCTTCAATCACAGTTGGAGCGGATGAATGCAGGCCCTTCTGGTGGGGCTGGTGGGTCTAGGCGAAGGCGCCAAATTGAAGATGATGATAGCTCTACGGCCTCAGATATGCCTGCTCGGTACCCACGGGCTACTCGTCGTCGCTGATGATGATCATATGCACCCATGACTATCTTTCTGTTTTTCTTGCTTTCTGTGCTGAGACTGATGTTGATGTATTCTGTCTGAGACTTTGATGGGCTTGTACTCTTGACTTTGCTTGATGCTGCTTTATGCTATCCTTCTGTTTCGCTTTGCATCCCTTGTCACGAGACTGATTTGATTGACACTTTGCACACTGACACACAGGACTCGATTTTACAGGGAAAGGAAATTTTTGACGATTCCTCTTTCTCGACAATGTCTTTTGACTTGGATATTTGAATTTTCTAAGGATTTGCATGTTTTGAAAATGAGATTTTATCTTGTAGCAGGATATTGTGTTGGCTTTGCATGTAATCTTGAAGCTTTTGAAAATTTTCCACATAATGTTTCAGTCTTGACATTAGATTCACATCTTTAGATTGCTAAAAAAACTTTTCAACTTAATATCAAGAATTACCAGATTTTTCACTTAGGTGCTTTAATTCTGATAGCCAAGTGATCCAGAGAGGACAGGTAGCGAGGTATGGGCAAACGACAGTTTGCCCCTAGTTGATAGAGATAAATGGAAGTTTGGGCAAACGCAGTTTGCCCCTAGTGTGGCAGTGATATCTTGAGGCTTTGGGCAAACTTGAAAGTTTGCCCCTAGTTTGCAAGGTTCAGGGATCGAGAGCCAGGAAAGCTCGCCTACTTATCCCCAAGTGGGAATCAGATCCAAAGTAGTTCGGCTAAGTCTTGAAAGAAGGTATTTGAGATGTGGCTGAGTGTTTCAGGAGCAGTGACCGAACCGAGTAGGTTGCCTACGTATCCCCAAGTGGGAATCAGGTCAAGCGTAGTTCCTCGAATGCTGGAGGTTTTGAAAGAACAGGTTTTGAAAGAAAAGGCTTTTAAGCATAGTATCTCTTGAGACGGTCAATGTTGATTGGCTGATTGAACTCAACTCCATCTAGATCCATCAGGTATGCCGCTCCTCCAGAGAGAAGCTTCTTGATGACGTATGGGCCAACCCAATTTGGCTTGAATTTCCCTCTAGGATCGAAAACGGGTGCTTTTAAGGCTTTAAGCACAAGGTCGCCTTCCTCAAGTTTTCTTGGACGGACCTTCTTGTTGAATGCTCGAGCTATTCTTCTCTGATACACATGCACATGATCAATTGCGGCCAACCTTTTCTCATCAAGTAACATTAGCTCCTCATATCTATCTCTTAGCCAATCAAATTCTGGAATCTCGGATTCTGCCACAACTCTCAAAGATGGTAGTTCTATTTCAACTGGGAGTACTGCTTCCATTCCGTAAGCCAATGAATAAGGAGTGGCTCCTGTAGATGTTCGGATAGATGTTCTGTATCCCCACAGTGCATACGGTAACTTCTCATGCCAATCTCGGTATGTATCAATCATCTTTCTTAGGATCGTCTTCAAATTCTTATTAGCTGCTTCAACTGCCCCATTTGTTTGTGGCCTATACGGCGCTGACATGTGGTGCATGATCTTGTATTCTTCTAGTAGATCCAAAACCTCTTTCTGGAAGTGACTGCCATGATCGGATATCAACTCATGAGGGACCCCGTATCGGCAGATTATATTTCTTCTGATAAATCTGGCCACATCTTTAGCCTTCAATGTCGCATAAGACTTTGCTTCCACCCATTTTGTGAAATAATCAATTGCTACCAGGATGTATTGATGCCCATTAGACGCCTTCGGGGTTACTTCTCCAATAACATCTATTCCCCAAACTGAGAATGGCCAAGGGGTAGTCATGTTGTATAGCAGTGACGGCGGCACATACTTCATATTGGCATGGATCTGACATTTGTGACATTTTCTGACATATTCATAGCAGTCCTTGTCCATAGTAGTCCAATAATATCCTCGTCGGATGATCTTCTTAGCTAACATGTGTCCACTCATATGAGGACCACACACCCCTTCGTGAATTTGCTCCATCATCTTTCTCGCACTGTTTCCATATAGACATGTCAAGTTGAATCCATTGTAAGATCTCTTCAATAGACTTCCACCACAAATCATGAACTGAGCCGAGAATCTTCTTATGGCTCTCTTGTCTTTCTCGGAGGCGCTTTCCGGATATTCCCCATTTTCAATGAAGTTCCACACGTCGGTGTACCACGGAAGTTCTTCTGCTTCTTCTATTTCCCCAATCATCTCATAAGACGGCTTTTCCCTTTGTTCAATCATCAAAGGAGTTAGCTTTATCCCCACAGGAATCTCAATCATTGACGCTAAAGTAGCCAAAGAGTCTGCTAGCTGATTTTCTTCTCGAGGCAGGTAGAAGAACGTGATATGCAAGAAACGAGTTCGTAAAGAATCAAGATACTCATGATAGGGTTTTAACTTCTCTTCCTTGACTTTCCAATCTCCTCGAACTTGGGATATGATCAAATTGGAATCCCCGAATACATCAAGTTTCCTTACCTCCAAAGTCAATGCGGCTTCTAGCCCCAAGATACAAGCTTCATACTCAGCAGTGTTGTTGGTGGAAGTGTACTTCAGCTTAATAGAGAACGGGGTATGTGCTCCTTCAGGGGATACAAGGATGATCCCCACTCCATATCCTTTCTGGTTTGCAGCTCCATCAAAATACATTTTCCACACATCTTCTTTTAATTCCATCAATCCTTCGTCAGGGAACATGAACTCTCCTTCGTTTTCCAGATTTATCGGATGTTCTGCTAAATGTTCTGCGACAGCCCTTCCTTTAACAGATTTACTCGTAGCATGTATCAAGTCAAACTCAGATAGCATCAATGTCCATCGGGAGATTCTTCCGGTCAATGCTGGTTTTTCAAATAGGTACTTCAAAGGATCCATTCGGGAGATTAAAACAACAGGGAAGGCCAACATATAATGCCTCAGACGACGAGTGGCCCAAACCAAAGCCCAACATGTCTTTTCTAACGGAGAATACTTCAATTCGTATCCAGTCATCCTTTTACTTAAGTAGTAAATGGCTTTCTCTGTACGCCCTTCATCTCCTTCTTGGGCTAACATGCATCCCATAGCATTCTCTGACACGGATAAGTACAACAGCAAAGGCTTCCCTGATTTCGGGGGTGAAAGAACCGGTGGGTTTGATAAATAAGCCTTGATCTTGTCAAAAGCTTCTTGACATTGATTGTCCCATTCGAATTTCTTCCCTTTTCTCAACAAGCTGAAAAACGGATCGCAAGTAGCAGTGAGCTTAGATATGAAGCGGCTGATGAATTGGATTCTTCCCAGAAATCCTCTTACTTCCTTTTCATTTGTCGGAGGCGGCATATCCATAATAGCCTTGATCTTTGTGGGGTCAACCTCAATTCCTCTCTGTGTGATGAGAAATCCCAGTAGCTTTCCGGTGGTAACTCCAAAAGTACACTTCTGTGGATTCAATCTCATTTTGTATTTCCTTAATCTTTCAAAGAACTTGGCGAGTGCTGTTAAATGCCCACTTCTTTCTTTGGACTTAACAATCATATCATCCACATAAACTTCTACCTCTTTATGGATCATGTCATGTAACAAAGTAGTAGCAGCTCTCTGATAGGTCGCTCCGGCATTCTTTAACCCAAATGGCATTACTCGGTAGCAATACGTCCCCCAGTGAGTTGTGAATGTAGTCTTTTCTCTGTCTTCGGGTGCCATTAAAATCTGATTGTACCCTGAGAAACCATCCATGAATGATAACAACTCATGCCCCGCGGTGCTATCTACCAGAACATCTATGTGTGGAAGCGGAAAATCATCCTTAGGACTAGCCTTGTTTAGATCTCTGAAGTCAACACATACACGGATCCTTCCATCCTTCTTTGGCACAGGAACTATATTGGCTATCCATTCCGGATATTGGGTTACCATCAGGAATCCAGCTTTCAATTGTTTCTCAACTTCTTCTTTGATCTTCAAAGTCCATTCGGGTCTCATGCGTCTCAACTTTTGCTTAACAGGTTTTGAATTTGGAAAGAGAGGGATGTGGTGTTGGACAATCTCTGGATCGATGCCTGGCATATCTTGGTAGGACCAAGCGAAAACATCTTTAAATTCTTTTAATAAGTTGATTAGTTCATTGCTTTCTTGTGAAGTGAGCGTGGTGCCAATATGAACATTTTGTGGATTATCTTCATTATCCAAGTTTATTAGCAAAGTTTCTTCAATAATCTTGCATGCAGATTCATTTTCATTTTCAATTAATCTTTGCAAATCCTCAGAAATTTCAAAATCAAGATCATCAGACACAGAAGAGTAAGCAAAATCCTCGTTCATTTCATTAACATTTTTGGGTACATCAAAAGCAAAAGCAGACTCAACATCATGGCTCATATTGGCCTTTACAGACTTCCGGGGAAATGGGGGAGGGGATTTGTTGACTTCCGATTCTATCACCCAATTGTTCAGAGCTCCCTCTATTGGCTTGATTTCTTTCACATTTCCCAGTGCTTCTTCGGCATCCATCAGCATGTTCAGCTCTTCATCCATTAGCATGTTCAAATCATCACTTGTCATCATCTCAGCCCAGTCCTTCCTTTCTTTCTTGATAGGCGGAGTATACAAGAACGGATCCTCATAGTCGGAGAACTCATGTTTGAAGAAAATCTCAAATCCAGGCTTAATGTTCTTGGTAGCCGGATCATACCATGGTTCAGGGAACCCACAGAAGGGAAAGTCATCGCCTTCTTTCACGAAGTATCCATTCAGGATTCTTGGCCCAGAAACAACCATCGGCCCTTTTCCTTTTGTCATCTTCTTTTTATCTTCTTCAGTCAATTGATACCCAAGCCCAGATTTATCTTTCTGTTCGTGGAAGTTCGGTGGTTCAGTTATTCCTTGTTGACGACGACCTAGTCCCATTCCAGGAAAATAGTTCATCTTCCGCACCATATGAGCCACTTTAGGATTGGCATACTGGTCAAAGTACAATGGCATGACTTCAGGGATCCAATTCTGTCCCACTTCTTCTTGTAGATCTTTGGCAACCGGGTTTCCCTTCTCGAACATCTTTCTATATTCGCGTCCGGTGATGAACGGCTTCTTTTTCTTGATCGGAGTGATTTCTTCGCCCCAGACAGATGCATCAGGAAGTTTCTTCTCATAGCTGAGTCGATCCCAAACGGATTTCTTTTTCTTAGCTCCTTCATTTATCATTCCCACAAAGTTGAATCCTCCTAATTCATTTTCTTCTTCCGGTGTTTGGACTTCTAGCACAGGACCATGGCTTGTCCCTTCTTCTTGGATCCAGCTATCCCCAAAGATTGTTACCACATCCTCTTTCCAGATGAACTTGACTTTCTGGTGGAGAGTGGAGGCGACTGCATCATTCACATGTAACCACGGACGTCCCAATAGCAGATTAAAGCTAGCCGGAATATCAATCACTTGGAAATCAGCTTCTTTGTTTAATGGCCCGACTTCAATTTTCAACTTAATCATTCCTACAATGGCCCTTTTGGTGTTATCATAGGCCCTCACAGTTTGTGTTGATGGCAAGAGTTCTGAAATAGACAACCCCATTCTGAGAGCTGTTTGGAGAGGACATACATTCAAGGCTGACCCATTATCTACCAAGCAGACCGGTACTCTATTCCCCAGGCAATGTACAGTGATGTAGAGAGCTCTGTTGTGGTGTGCCCCTTCCGGCGGTAAATCTTCATCTGTGAATGTGATTACAGGCTTACAAGGCTTTGAAGAGATCATGTTTACTAGATCTTCGGGAGTAGTATTGACAGAAACATCCAAACGATTGAGAGTATCGAGCATGGCCTGCCTGTGTTTGTGAGAGGTCATAAGTAATCCCCATACTGAGATCCAAGCTTGTGTTTTCTTCAATTGCTTTAAGATTTCATCTTCTTCTTCGCTCACGGCTCCTTTACCAGCCTCTTTTGTTTTGACGACTTCTTTCTCATTACGATTTTCTAACTCATGAGGCTTGAAATGACGTCCGGAACGGGTCAAGTGGTTTGCTTCATTGGTGATCCAGATAGACTCAAGTTCTTTGGCTAACTTTTCGGTGCCAACAGTGATTTTCCAAACAGAATCATCGGGGATTATGGTATTATTAACGGAATCATCCTCATCATCATACCACCAATCTTCTTCTTCTTCCATCATTGCAATAAGATCGTCATCTTTGATTTCAAGGTTCTCGACAGGCTTTAGCAATTCTTCTATCGGCTCAGTGCTTTGTTTCTCGGTGACTGCTTCTATGGGCTTTTCTTCCTCATACCAGATCGAGTCGTCGGTGATGGCATTGGGATCCCACCATTCAATCGTAAGATTTCCGTTGGCTATTTCTTCTTCAAAAGCCAGTGCTTCTTCGACCCATTCTTCCTCTTCCATATTCCTCAAGATGCAAATTGCAGCGTCTTCCGGAAGTTGAACATCCATAGCTGGTTGATTCGAGGATGTGATGTAGATCTTTGGGTTATAAATCTGAGATCCTTCTTCTACAAAGTTAACATTTGGCATGTTCCCCTTATGATTAGGGAGAGGATTCTTCTGAACATTTGGCTGAGAGGGAGGAGGGGAGATGACCCCTTTTTCAATCAAGTCTTCAATTTCATGGCGAAGTCTCCAGCATCTATCTGTGCTATGTCCACGGCCTTGATGAAAGTCACAAAAGAACTCTGTTTTGAAACCCGGTGGAAGTGGATTTGGCTCTGGTTTAGGTTCCAATTTCTGCAAGTACCCTTTTTCTATCATTCTTTCAAGTGCGGTGCTTAGTGGCATCTCCAAGTCGGAAAATTCTCTTTTCTCTCTCGACTGTTTCTGATTTTGACTTCCTCTTGCATTAGCCATACTTCGACGCTCTTTCTGAAAAGGCTGAGGAGATAGTGTGTTGACGTCAGCAGACTGATGATAGACTGGCCTTTCTGTCTTTCTGTATCGATTGCTCGTGCTTTCTTTCTTGATCTTTCCATCTCTAATGGCATCTTCTATCAAAGTTCCCACATCAAACAGCTGTTCGAAACTCACAATGGACTGAAATTCTAGCCTTTCCAAGTATTCGGGCTGTAGATTCTTGATGATCATTCGGACCTGATCTTTTTCCGCTGGCCTGCTAGTCATTTGAGCAGCTTTAGCTCTCCAACGAGTAAGGAAACCTGCGAAGGATTCCCTATACTCTTGTCGGGTGGTTTCTAGATCTCTTGCAGTTACATCAAACAACTGGTTATATGAATATTGAGCCACGAAAGCTTTGGCCAATGCCTCCCAATCTCTGGTTATGGCTGGTTCCAACGTCAAGTACCATGAAAGTGCTGCTCCACTCAAAACTCTTGGAAACAATAGAGCGAAGAGGTCAGATTCAATGCCCATAGGCTGCAAAGTTCCTACATAAAGCCTCAGATAGCTCTTCGGATTTCCAGTTCCATTGAAAAATTCAATATGCGGCATCTTAAACTTCTCTGGGAGTTTGGTTTTTGGAGCGTCACACAACCCTTCAACATCGAACAAATACTCATCCACCCCTTTGCTCTTTCTGATCACACTTTCTAGTTTGTCGATCTTGGCCAACTTGTCCTGAATTTCCTGATCTAGCTGAACCTTTGGTTGAACTGTCTCCCCAAAATCTTCTTCTTCATGATGCTCTGGAGGTGGTGGTGGTGGATTAGTTAGCTGCTCAATCATTCTCATCATAGTGGCAAGTTGTTCTCGATTCTGCTCCCTGCTCTGATCCAAGGCAGCTTGCATTGCGGCCAATCTGGCTTCCATATCCGCTTCGTATGTCATATCTTCAACCCTAGTCGACTTGGCTGTTCCTTCTTCTAACCCTGATCTGATCAAACGGCTGTTCGGAGCTCTGACCCAGAAAGGAGTACAACTTTTCGGTCCTATCTTTTCTTATCTGGTTTATTTAGGGATTTTCAAATAATCAGGTATCTTTATTGCAAAAGAATTTTTCAAAGAATGATATAAGAAGGTGGATTTACAAAGATGGAAATCATAAATGGAAAATCATTTCCTTTTTCAAAAACATTTTTCTTAAAATCAAAGAAATCTTTTCAAGCTTTCAAAATTCTGAGGAAAACAAAACTTTTCTTTTTTAAAAGTATATTAGAGGCGTCGCACTCGTGAGTCGTATATGCAATGCTCGTGTAGTGCATGCAATGCAGATGAAATGCAATCTAATCTAAATGAAATGCACCTTAATCTAGCTTAGACCTAGCACATCAGCACATAAGCACATAAGATTCCTTGAGTATGCTAATCACCCTACTAATCCAATCATTATCCAAGGATTTTGAGTTTTGAAATTCTTGATGGTTCATGTTTTCAAAATTGAAATTTTTCATGAAAATCTTTGAAAGAGATGGGGAGATTTGTAATTTTCAAAAGAATTTTTGAACCATCAATGCTTGTGGTGAGAAATCATGATTCTTAAAAATTGAGGTGGGAATTTTGAAATTCTAAGATCTGAGAGGAAGATTTTGAAATTGAATCATCATGATTTCTTGAAGACCAAAGTAAAATTTTTTTTTTTGAAATTCTCTAAAATCTAGGAGAATTTGAAATTGAATCATCAAAGTGTGATCATGATTTCTGGAAATAGGAATTTTGAAATTCTCTAAAATCTAAGGAGAATTTTGGAAAGATTTTGTGAAAGTGAATCTCAAAGCAAATTTTCAAAAGGGATATTCTTGGAATTTTCGAAAGACTTGGGGTTTTTCAAAGAAGTGCTTATAATTTCAAAAATTTTCAAAATTGTCCTCAAATAGTGATTGGATGTTCGGATAAAGACCATACTATCCTAGAGGAATCCACCATACAAGGTTTGATGATGCCTTCGCATACACGTCCTCATCATCCACATAATCCCTTACGGGCAAGCGCAAATAATTCATCACATTGTCCTAATCAAAGATGATAATCAAGATCCTAATTGAAGGGTTCTATAGAAACTATATGCAAAGGCCGGGTTTTAGTCTCATAAAGGGTCCATTAGCAAGCTCAGCGGTGTGGTTGACCGCCTCCCCGAGGGCGTGCCGTTCACACATAGGCTCTATATACCGCACGCGGTACAAGGCTAACGGTGACTACATGCTACCAAAACTCTTGACAAATAGAGGAAAGAGGGCCCTCTATCTTCAAGGCAATGATCTCAAGCAGTCGCGGTGAAAGAACAATGCAAGTGCAAATGTAGGCAGAAACAACATGATTATTGAATTAATAACAAGGATATTCTTTGGCTCAAGTCAAACCCTCGAAGAACAAGAAACCATCGGTTTCATGTTCAAAT
This sequence comes from Hydrangea macrophylla, assembly GCA_033977485.1. NCBI lineage: Eukaryota > Viridiplantae > Streptophyta > Magnoliopsida > Cornales > Hydrangeaceae > Hydrangea > Hydrangea macrophylla. Next base: position 1,564,749 of record CM066998.1, on the reverse strand, counting down.
CCCCAGCAGAGTCGCCAGATTGTGGACCGTCGCGAATGGAGGAGGAGGTCCTGGCGCTCTCCCTCGATAGTGTCCCGGGACGGATCCCAAGGAGCACACTTCAGGAAAAACTAGGACTTCCTCACGCGATCCTAGAGACAAAGAGTCGCCACCTAATTTTTATCGGGAATTAGGAAACCCAAGTTTGACTCGCCCAAAATTGAATAAGGTTACTCGCCCTTCATTACCAGAAACAAGGTTCGGGGGTCTTGGTACGAGAGGGGAAGGAGCCCAAGCAGGACTAAAGCACCCCCTCCTCGCCCTACCGAATGGTAGGCCTTGATTCAAATATCCTTGTTATTAATTCATAATAGATGTTGTTTCCTCAAACATACTAGATAGATATATACATGGCAAAAAGAAACATCTAATGAAAATCATTTCAAGAGACTAAATCAAGTAGAAAGCGGATGCTCATGCAATACAAGGGAGAAGTATACTCACAGTGGCTAGTCCCGCCCGGGACCGATGCAAATAAAGTAAACATGTCATGATATGCAAAGGGAACGAGAAGACTTACATTGGTTGACTCAAGCGGAGTCGCGAAAGCAAAAAGAATGTAAACGTGCAATGCAATCATGCAACAATCCTAGATAAGATGTCTCTAACAAATAATCATATAAACGGAGACTTATCCTAAAGGAAATGTGTCGTTGAAATCAAAGTTGTAAACCTAGAAAAATTCTAAGAGAAAGGATAGAGATAGTACATGATACATGGGCACTAAGCCACATGTAGACGAGGCAAACCACAAATCGAAGTCCGGGTCCGAGGCACTTAATTCTCTGCACTAAGACACCAAAGAATACCCAAAGCATTGCAAAAATACAAGCAAACAAATGATATGCATGATAAACAAAGAAAACATGTCATCAATCAAATTTCCAGATTCAGCAACCTCTAATGAATCCTATCAAAAGTGGTCTTAAACATGAGCTGGATAAAACCCTTTTACAGAAAGTTAGATACATGTCTTAGGGAACTTCTCCAAAAAGTGGGACCTCAATATCAATTTTATTGTTTGAGAAATAAATGTTTTGGGAACAGTGGATCAGGACTGTCCACTGTTCTTGTAAAAATCATAATTAAATCTACAAAAATCATATGAAGCTCTATTTGGTGTCAAAAGAAAGCTATTTCATTGTAGTATATGATAAAAATAAACCCATGGACATTCTGTAATCACAAGGTTTCTGAAAAAGTGTTTTAAACAGACTCTGTTATTCTGGAAATTTGGTATCATTTGACAAATGAATGCAAAACATAATAGAAGTATAATAGAAGTTCATGAATCATGTTAACCAAGTTGATTTAAGCTTTTGATCTCTCATCCATTTATCCTAGGTGATTTCTAAACCAAGTTTTATTCATCAATTGTTGTTGAGTGATCAAGGTATGACCATTTTGTATACATAATCATATTTGTAATTAAACTTAGAAAATTCCAGAATAGTTGTATCAACTTTAAACGCTTAGAAAACGATCCTAACTCGATCGTATGCTCACAATTTTACATCGGCATATAGATATATGAGTTAGGAATCATCCCCAAAAAGCGGAACGTCGATAACTATTATAGATTTTCTGAAATTCAAGCACAAAGAGACGATGTTCAAATCTGTCAACCGATTTCTCAACAATTTCTAAAAATAGTATATGAATCCTAAAAGCTCTCAAAACGGACCGGATGAAAGCTAATTCATCAAAGTTTACCCAGAAAATTTGAAATCCATCAAACTATGGGTTTTAATGGACCAAATCTAATGGACAAAACCAATCTGCTTTGCTGAATTTTTATCTAGTTCATTTTAAAGTGTGAGGAAAACATTTTAGTGATAGTTGAAGCTTATTAGAGAGATCAAACTCATAGATCAACTTAATTATCATGATTCCCAATCAATTTAGCCCTCAAGTTCTATGAAGAACTTTTAGATCAAGGATCAAAGGGACTTATAAATATCATGTTGGAGATGAAATTCAATAGGAATTCTAGGTAATAGGAATAATCAAGAGATAGGTATGAACATAGAAATCATCCTTCTCATAGATCATATTTCCAAACCATCATGGAGTTCAAAATAGATATATGTATATATATATAATCATGTATGCATGAATCTAAACTAAAATTGAAGAATGAAACCAAAATTGAAAATCAAAGTGAAAAACAATCTCTAATTGTAAATTATCAATAAAAATCAAAGAGATTTGGATCTAACTATGTGAGTGTGTGAAGAACATGAGAGGAAGAAGATGAGTGTTCTAATAAGTAGAAATAGAACTAAGTTAGATCCAAATCTTATAGATCTATATATACAAAGTAGGAATTAGAGATGAACTATAGTGTTTACCTCTTGGAGGATTCTCAATTACAAGACCAAAATTGATTTGAAGATCTTCTTCTTCAAGTGTTATTCAAGTGTTCTTCAAGCACTCATCCATGGAAGTTGAGGGAGGCAATTGATGTTCAAATTGTGGTCTAATTAGCCTAAGTTAATCTAAATTCAATTCATAATTTTCTCTCTCTAGAATTCACCTAAATTGAAAGTATATTCAAAGTATACTTATCTCTCTTGTATGTGCTTCTATGTGTGTTTGTATCTCCAAGTATATTCAAGTGTATCTCTTCCAAGTGTCTAGTGTGTTAAGATGTGATCTCATATGAGATGTATGAGATCTTATATAGAGTTTTGAAAACTTAGCTCTTAAGTTTCAGGGTTAAAACAGGATTTTTAGAGCTTAAAAGAGGGTTAAAATGGCCATTTCGGAGCCTAAACGCAATTTCCAGGCAATTTCCTCGCAGTGGGAAGCTTCTAGAAGGGTCTGGAACTCAAAAAGCTCCGTGGAGGACACAAATGGAAGTGGCGGTTATGGTGGGACCCGCCACCCCCATACCCAAAACCGCCATTTACTATTTGGGTCCCTCTGGTCACCCACAAGCTCTGTTTCAAATTTCATGCGCACTGCTTTTCCAGATTTTTGTAAAAATGCTTTTTGGTGTCCGAAATCGTCCGTTTACGTACCGTTGGAAAGCTGTCAGGTTGAATTTCAGTATAAAAATATTTCCAGAGGTTTTATAATAAGAATTGAAGTCCAATTGAAGTCCGGAAGTCCTCCGGAACTTTCGTCGTCTTTTTAAAATCAAATGACGTCTTTTCCAAAATTGCTTTCAAATGTGCGTCGATTTCGAACTTTTCTTTAAAATTGAATCTCTGGATACCTAGAATACTGCGTTTAGAACACTTAATGTTCATATAACCCTTAGAGAATATGAATTCTGAGAGATGATTTTGACAAAACCGGGATTTATCCATGGAAAAGGGCTTTTCTGAGCTTGAAGTCACTTTCCGAAGTCCGATCTTCTGATTGTGTGGAATCCAGTACCTTCCACGGGGTACTTTTCATCATCGAATCCTCCAAGACGTTGTCCACCCTAAATCCTATCAGTGTGGTCAAAATTGGGTGTCTACACAAAGTAATAGCCTATGCTTCAAGACAGTTGAGATAACATGAAAATAATTACCCAACACATGACTTGGAGTTAGCAGTGGTAATCTTCGCCTTGAAGATTTAGAGACATTATCGATACGCAGAACCTTGTGAAATCTTCACCGATCACCAAAGTATAAAATATTTGTTCACTCAGAGAGATCTTAATATGTGACAAAGAAGGTGGTTGGAACTCATGAAAGATTATGATTTGAAAATTCAATATCACCCGGGAAAGTCGAATGTAGTTGCCGATGTTTTGAGCCAAAAATTGTCAGAAAACTTAGCTTATACCTTGACGGGATAGGAAAGGCTTGTTGGAAAAACCGGTTTAAGTTCTAAGTTTAAACGCGCAGCGGAAAAATCAAGTCATAAAACTTAATTGGCATGCCCGGATCTCCTACCCATCAACTCGATAGATGCGCACAAGAGGGGACAAGAACTATACCTTACTGTCTTAAACCCAGTTCTGAAATCTCTGAATTCCAGCAGCCTCCACTAGATGGTCTTCACTCTTATGACTCCTATGGATGCTCGCAGGAAGGGCTAGGGTTGGTGGGAACCCTAATGGAGAGGATACAGAAGGTTTTGGGGCTCCAAAACAGTTTCTGCAGCTTCTGACGTTCAAAAATGACGAACCACCTTTCCAGAACGCAGCTGCCCTATTTATAGATTCCCAGAACCGACTTAGCTCTCGAGCGATCGAAGTGGTTTCGATCGATCGAACATTCGATCGATCAAATCATCTTCAATCGATCGAACCTGTCTAGACTTTAATCGATTGAGACAACTTCGATCGATCGAACCTGTTTTGACATCATCCTCATTTGCCTTTCCAAGCATCCAAGCGGAGTTAAGAGTGGGACCTCCTAGGCTCTTTATTGTTGGCTCAGATCAGTTGATTAACTCCCATGACCAAACTCTTTGATCAGCAAATTAATCGACTGATCAGCTAACGTTTACTCCACTATAAAATGATAACTGAACTCCAACGCAAAAGAACATATCCGAAGCAATAACTAGACTTGTATGTTGTACTAATGTCCCTCTACCGTCAACATTCGTAATAATATTCAGGTAGTCTGATAAACAGTTACTGTTAACCTGAATCATGATTACTTCTTATAATCCTTGAGTCCCATTCACCTCTCATGATTACCAAACATGTTGATAACTCTTATCAACAAGACTGCAGTACTCAGTAATCGACTTGGTGACATTCTCAAGGGAATATTTACTCTGAAATAGAGGGTAGATTCTGTCTTGACAATATATGTTCACAACCCTATGAATATGACATACCCAAGATACCCAGGTGTTGATCTTCTATAGACCTCACTGATTGGTAAGTCAAAGCAGTCATATCCACAGTCTGTGTTCATAATCATCTCAAGATTGAGAACACGTACCTTACACAAGTTATGAGTTCCAATCGACTGATTGACAGCCTTGAGCGTCTATAGGAAACTCAGGTCCGTCAATGCACTATAAGCACTAGCATACTAACCAAGAGTCACACTCTAGTGATTGAGATTTATCACTCCATCCAATGGTAGTTAATGATGCTACAGTGTATATCTGATGAGATATCCAGTCTCATCATCCACTATGACAAGCTTTAAGTATCAAAGAATAGTAATTCATATCTCATTGTATGTATCTCATACACACACGAAATACTTACTATGATACTTATGGATTAAACAATCATCTCATGAAAGAAACATACATCATAAAATGTAAAGCTGATATCCATATATTAAAATGTCAATGTCTCCTATATAAAGTAATGGTTTGAGGGCACAAACCCAACAAACTCCCACTTGCACTCATAACCATACAGGATTACATTTGAAACCTAGACTATCTAGATGACGATCAAAGACCTTCTGTGGCAAGGCCTTTGTAAACGGATCAGCAAGATTGTCAGCGGTGGCAATCTTGGTGACAGTCACATCTCTACGTTGAACAATATCTCGGATAAGATGATATTTCCGCTCTACGTGCTTTCCCTTTCCGTGGTTCCTTGGCTCCTTGGACTGAGCCACTGCCCCACTATTATCACAATAAAGCGTAATAGGTGACAGCGATGCTGGTACCACCTCGAGCTCCATAAGGAACTTCTTGAGCCAAACAGCTTCCTTTGCGGCTTCACAAGCAACCACATACTCAGCTTCTGTAGTTGAGTCTGCAATGCATTTCTGCTTAATGCTCCTCTAACTGACAGCACCACCTCCCAAGGTAAAGAGATGACTGGATGTCGACTTCCTCGAATCTTTATCTGACATAAAGTCTGAGTCAGTGTATCCTACTGGAATTAACTCACTACCACCACACATAAGCATGTAATCTTTAGTCCTTCTCAAGTACTTAAGAATGTGCTTGACGGCTGTCCAGTGCTCTGGACCTGGATTCGACTGATATCTGCTAACCATGCCGACGGCAAAGCAAATATCTGGTCTAGTGCATAACATCGCATACATAAGACTTCCCACTGCTGAAGCATAGGGAACTCCTATCATGCGATTCCTCTCCTCCTGTGTCTTTGGACACTGGTCCTTGGAGAACGCTAAACCATGCCTGAAAGGTAACAATCCTTTCTTCGAATTATCCATTGAAAACTTAGTTAGCACCTTATCGATATAACCAGCTTGAGACAATCCCATTATCGTTCGCTTGCGATCCCGAAAAAGCTTTATCCCAAGAATATAGCTCGCCTCTCCTAGATCCTTCATATCAAAAGTACTAGCTAGCCAAACCTTGACCGTTGACAATGCCGCTACATCATTCCCAATGAGTAGAATATCGTCAACGTAAAGCACAAGAAAGGCCATCACTCTCCCTTCACACTTCTTGTATACACAAGGTTCATCCAGATTCTGTATGAAACCAAACAACTTGACCGCTTGGTCAAATCGGATGTTCCAACTCCTGGATGCCTGCTTAAGCCCACAAATGGACTTTTGCAGCTTGCATACCATGTTACCTTTCCGACCAGCTATGAACCCTTCTGGTTGTTGCATATAGATGTCCTCCTCAAGATTGCCATTCAAGAATGCAGTCTTGACGTCCATCTGCCAGATCTCATAATCTAGGCATGCAGCAATGGATAAGAGTATTCTGATGGACTTGAGCATGGCTACCGGCGAGAAGGTTTCCTCATAGTCAATGCCCTCCTTCTGAGTATAACCTTTCGCTATAAGCCAAGCCTTAAAGGTCTCAACCTTTCCATCAGATGCTCTTTTCCTCTTGTAGACCCACTTACAACCAATGGGTTTAATATTAGCTGGAAGTTCTACAAGATCCCAGACCTGATTAGAATCCATAGATTCTAATTCAGCCTTCATAGCTTTAGCCCAACGTTCTGAATCAACATCATTCATTGCCTCTTCGTATGTGGCAGGTTCAGATTCAGATTCTATGGAGACAGTTTCAAAAACTTCTCCTAAGAACATGTATCTATCAGGCTGGCTGATAATCCTCCCACTACGACGAGGTACCGGGGCGGAAATGGGTGAAGAAGTGGTATTTTCTTGATTTATATCGTTATCAACTACGGGTTAGACTGAGGGCTCTCCTTCTATCTCTCTAAGATCTATCCTTCCCTTAGGTTTATGGTTCATGATATAGTCATCCTCCAAGAAAATAGCATTCGTACTAACAAACACTTTCTGCTCTCTTGGATCATAAAAATACCATCCATAAGTACCCTTTGGATACCCTACGAAGTAACATACTTCCGATCTAGAATCCAACTTGCTCATCTTTCCTTTCAGCACATGTGCCGGACACCCCCATATCCGGAGATGTTGCAAAGAAGGCTTGCGCCCAATCCACATCTCTCGTGGTGTCCTGGGAACAGATTTGCTTGGTACTAGATTTAGTATGTACGCAGCGGTTTCCAAAGCATAACCCCAAAGGAATAATGGCAACTCCGAGTAACTCATCATCGACCTTGTCATGTCTAAAAGAGTCCGATTCCTTCTCTCCGCTACACTGTTCTGCTGAGGCGTACCAGGTGCAGTCAACTGTGACAGAATCCCATTCTGTACGAGGTGATCAATAAACTCATTAGAGAGGTACTCGCCACCTCGATCAGATCGAATGGCCTTGATATGTGTGCCCAATTGCTTCTCCACTTCAGCCCTAAACTCTTTGAACTTTTCAAAGGCTTCAGACTTGTGCTGCATTAGGTACACATATCCATACCTAGAGTGGTCATCGGTAAATGTTATGAAATACTCATAACCACCCCTTGCTCTAATATTTATTGGTCCACACACATCAGTATGAACTAATTCCAACAATGCATTGGTCCTATTGCCCTTTGCGGGAAAGGACCTTTTGGTCATCTTACCCTCTAAACAAGACTCACAGACTTCCATTGGTTCGAGAACCAAATCGCCTAAGATCCCTTCTTTGACTAGTCTGCCAATCCTATTTAGATTGATATGGCCAAGCCTCATGTGCCAAAGCCTTGTTGGATTAGTGGAAGGTCTCTTTCTTTTAGATGGTATATTAACCACTGAGTTATTAAGTTCCATGCAAGAGTCTTCAGAAATATTGGGAGTAATCACATACAAACCATTTGATTTAACACCAGAACATATAAAAGAACTATTTCTTTTAATCACAACTTCAGTTCCAAAATGAAAAGAATAACCATTATTCGATAAATTAGAAACTGAAATTAAATTACGTCTCATTGAAGGGACGTAAAGTACATCTGATAAAATCAAAATTTTATTGTCTAGAAATTCTAAAACTACGACTCCTATAGCAACCGCAGAAACGGTTGCGCTAGAACCTAGAGTAAGTACGATTTCCCCATCACTGCACCTCCTGGTTGATCTGAACCCCTGCAATGAATTATAGATATGGTTAGTCGCACCAGAATCAATGCACCAAGTGTTTGAAGTATCCGTTATAAAACTTACTTCAATCACATGTGATTCAATCATACCTTGAACTCTTGTAGCTAAGAATTCTGGACAGTTCCTCTTCCAGTGGCCTTTCTCACCGCATTGGAAACACTTTCCTTTGCCTTGGCCACCCACCTTTCCCTTGCCCTTACCTTTTCCCTTAGATTTTGCAATCTTAGGGACTGGTCCAACACTTGAACCACCAGTGCTAGCTTTCTTCTTCCCTTTTTTTCCTTTCGACATAGATCGGGAGGAGGAAGCGCTTTTCTCAACGTTCAAAACGTTGACCCCAGGTTTGATCACCCCTTCCGCTGCCAAAAGAGAACTCATCAATTCGCTCATTGAAAAATTCATTTGATTCATATTATAGTTAAGTTTAAATTGAGCGAATGAAGGCGACAGCGAATTAAGGATCATATCAACTTGGGTCTGTGCATCGATGTTGGCACCTAGGGTCTCCAGCTCATTTAAATAACCAATCATTTTTAAAACATGTTCCTTGACTGGAGTCCCTTTCGACATCTTTGCACTCATTATCTTTTGCATGGCTACCTGTCTGGCAGGCCTGCCATGCTCCCCAAACATCTTTTTCAGGGATGTGATAATGTCACTGGCAGAATCATTCGATTGGAATTGGTGTTGCAATATACCAGCCATTGAGGCCAGAATATAGCAACGAGCCATTCCATTCGACTTCTTCCATTTGTCGAACTCGCGTCTGGCAGCTGCCGAAGCATTTGCCGCGGGTTCTTCGGGGCATGGGGTGGTGAGGACATATATGTGATCCTCCGCAGTTAACACGATGTCAAGGTTACGTTTCCATTCAGTGTAGTTGTTTCCAGTTAACTTATTTTGAGTGAGTATGGTGGCAAGTGGACTAAATGCAGATCCAGACATTATGATTACTGAAAATCAAACAAACAAAATAAATATGGATATCAGGATTTGACAGTTTGAAATAAAAGAATCCTTAAAACTATTATTTTAAAACAAAGTCGCCGGAATATCGAAACAAAAGATTAAAGCCTCCGTGTGGAGGTCAATTTTCTATTTTTCGATTAATCAAGACTTGTCCGCTATGCAACTCTTGCAAAAACAAGTTATAACTCCCGATCCCTTTTGATCTCTAAGTTTCTGAACAATGCCCCGTGTGGGATCCCTTATCCATAGCTTAGCTAGTGTGTACCATTAACTAGGATCCAATCACAACCGTCTCAAGTAGCGCCTCCGTGTGGTGGTCACCCTCTAACACGTCTGATTGATCCTATCATAAGAAGTTCACACCTAGTAACCAATGAGTAATGCACCCTCCGTATGGAATGATCACCCCTGACGAGGTGACACAGAATGCACCACTCATCTTACAGTGAACCGTTAATGGAAGATCGTGGGTATAATTAATAAGACCCTCTCCCACTAGTTTTAGTAAAAAGGATTTTGCTTTTTGAGAAAATCTGTTTCTACACACTTCCCATAAACATCTAATGTTTACTAATGTGTTGAAAACGGTTTTTCGAATTTTATTTTAGAAAACTTGTTTTGCGTGCATGCAACAATGTATTATACGCCAATCACAAACCAAGCACATAAAACAAAAAACTAAAATGAAATATAGGCATTCAAACAATGCCTCTATCTCCCATGGCTCTATCTCTATAGAACCTCCTTTTTGGTTTGATCGCCTCCAGCTCCATCTTTATGGACAACGGCTCCTTGTTCCATCTTCATGGTTTTTCTAATTCTATTACATTTGTCCTATGCTTCTTTCGAAGTTTACAATTTATCTAGAAATAGAAATAACAACAAAATAAAAGGCTAGGGAAACCGGTGCGACTTTCCTTTTCGTAGGATTGAAGTCGCAGCGCCCTTTACATATGCCTTAAAACCAAACCAAACTTAAATTACAACATGCACCAATCTCAAACAATTTAAATACAAATATTCAAATGATTTGGTGCCATGGGAGATAGCGACTAATCTAGCTGCAAAAGGGTTAGTCGTACACGCATCCATACATACATAACAAATATATGTAACTGTTGAAACACTTAATTGATTCACACAGTATATAAACTCTTTACATACTGAATTAGAACTTAAAACAGCATCTTACTTCTCTGTCACAGTTCGATCGATCGAAGACCGTTCGATCGCTTGAACCTTCGATCGATTGAACACTGTTCAATCGCTTGAACATTCTGTTTCACGGAATGATTTGAAAATTTTACAGAATATTTTAAAATTAAAGTTTTTAATTTCAAAACACTTTAAAACTGTGAAACAGAGAACCTGACAAAGAATCTGTCTCGATCGATCTAACTTCATTCGATCGATCAAATACCAGAAGGTTTCGATCGATCGAAGACTGTTCGATCGCTCGAGTACAGAGGATGTTCGATCGATCGAAACATGTTCGATCGATCGATTCCGCCTTGCATCCCATGCAATCACAGATTTGTATTCTGCTGCGATAACAATGCAGAAACAGATCTGTGACAATGCCGTTTCGAAAACAGTTCTAAAATCAACATGCAAATCAATATAGTGTTTCAAAAACGCATCTATAGATCCAAACGAGCGTGGCTCTGATACCAATTGTTGGAAAAACCGATTTAAGTTCTAAGTTTAAACGCGCAGCGGAAAAATCAAGTTATAAAACTTAATTGGCATGCCCGGATCTACTACCCATCAACTCTATAGATGCGCACAAGAGGGGACAAGAATTATACCTTACTGTCTTGAACCCAATTCTGAAATCTTTGACTTCCAGCAGCCTCCACTAGATGGTCTTCACTCTTATGACTCCTATGGATGCTCGCAGGAAGGGCTAGGGTTGGTGGGAACCCTAATGGAGAGGATACAGAAGGTTTTGGGGCTCCAAAACAGTTTCTGCAGCTTCTGACGTTCAAAAACGACGAACCACCTTTCCAGAACGCAGCTGCCCTATTTATAGATTCCCAGAACCGACCTAGCTCTCGAGCGATCGAAGTGGTTTCGATCGATCGAACATTCGATCGATCGAATCATCTTCAATCGATCGAACCTGTCTAGACTTCAATCGATCGAGACAACTTCGATCGATCGAACCTGTCTTGACATCATCCTCATTTGCCTTTCCAAGCATCCTAGCAGAGTTAAGAGTGGGACCTCCTAGGCTCTTCATTGTTGGCTCAGATCAGTTGATTAACTCCCATGACCAAACTCTTTGATCAGCAAATTAATCGACTGATCAGCTAACGTTTACTCCACTATAAAACGATAACTGAACTCCAACGCAAAAGAACATATCCGAAGTGATAACTAGACTTGTATGTTGTACTAATGTCCCTCTACCGTTAGCATTCGCAATCATATTCAGTTAGTCAGATAAACATTTACTGTCAACCTGAATCATGATTACTTCTTATAATCCTTGAGTCCCATTCACCTCTCAAGATTACCAAACATGTTGATAACTCTTATCAACAAGACTGCAGTACTCAGTAATCGACTTGGTGACATTCTCAAGGGAATGCTTACTCTGAAACAGAGGGTAGATTCTGTCTTGACAATATATGTTCACAACCCTATGAATATGACATACCCAAGATACCCAGGTGTTGATCTTCTATAGACCTCACTGATTGGCAAGTCAAAGCAGTCATATCCATAGTCTGTGTTCATAATCATCTTAAGATTGAGAACACGTACCTTACACAAGTTATGAGTTCCTATCGACTGATTGACAGCCTTGAGCGTCTATAGGAAACTCAGGTCCGTCAATGCACTATAAGCACTAGCATACTAACCAAGAGTCACACTCTAGTGATTGAGATTTATCACTCCATCCAATGGTAGTTAATGATGCTATAGTGTATATCTGATGAGATATCCAGTCTCATCATCCACTGTGACAAGCTTTAAGTATCAAAGAATAGTAATTCATATCTCATTGTATGTATCTCATACACACACGAAATACTTACTATGATACTTATGGATTAAACAATCATCTCATGAAAGAAACATACATCATAAAATGCAAAGCTGATATCCATATATTAAAATGTCAATGTCTCCTATATAAAGTAATGGTTTGAGGGCACAAACCCAACAAGGCTAGTGTGGGAATTTAAATAGTTGCAACTTGAAGTGGTTCCCAGAATTAGAGGTGGGCTAATGGCTACGATTATGGCACAACCAAGTCTTATTGATGAGATAAAATCTAATCAACCTCTAGATCCAGAGTTCAAGAAGATGGTGGATGAATTACCCAAGGGTAGAAGGCCGGAGTTCAGTTTTGAAAGTGGTGTTCTAAGATACATTAACCAATTATGTGTACCTAAAGTTGGAGATCTGAGAGATAAAGTTATGGAGGAAGCTCACAACACCAGGTATTCAGTGCATCTAGGTAGTACCAAAATGTACCGAGACTTGCGAGAAATTTACTAGTGGAGTGGTATGAAACTTGAAATCACCAAATTCGTTGCTAAATGCATGACTTGTCAAAAGGTGAAACTGGAACATCAACGACCCGAAGGAGAACTACACCCACTAGAGATACCGGAGTGGAAGTGGGAACACATTATAATGGATTTCGTATCTGGATTTCCAAAATCTACAAAATCGAATGATAACATTTGGGTTATTGTTCACCGGTTGACTAAGTCAGCCCATTTCTTACCTATCAAGACCAAAGATCAGTCAAAACTTGCTGAAATTTATATTCGAGAGATTATACAGCTTCATGGGGCACCAACTTCGATAGTGTCGGATTGTGATACTCGATTTGTATCAAGATTTTGGGAGAGTTTACAGAAAGCTATAGGGACAACTTTATATTTTAGTACTGCATTTCATCCCCAGACCGATGGTCAGTTCGAAAGGGTGATTCAGATTTTGGAAGATATGTTGAGGGTATATGTGATGGATTTCAAGGCTGATTGGGAGACCCATTTGCCTTTAATCGAGTTCTCTTACAATAACAGTTTCCAAACTAGCATTAGAATTGCGCCTTATGAGGCATTATATGGAAGAAAGTGTAGATCGCTAGTTTGTTGGATAGAAGTTGGTAAAAAACAGCTTTTGGGACCAGGGATAGTACAAATTACCACCGATAGCGATTGCAAATGGCTCAAAGTCGTTATAAGAGTTATGCGGATACGGGTAGAAGACCGTTAGAGTTTGAGGTGGGTGATTATGTGTTTTTGAAAGTTTCACCTTCAAAAGGCATAACACGTTTTGTTAAGCGAGGTAAGCTCAGTCAGAGATATGTTGGACCGTACTTAATTCTTAATCGGGTGGGACTGTTAGCTTATCAATTGGAAATGCCACACGAGTTGGCGAATGTTCATAACATGTTCCACATGTCAATGCTTCGACGATATGTGCCGGATTCGAGACATGTTATCGTTCCAGAACTGTTAGAGATTCATGAAGATTTAACTTATGTAGAGCATCCAGTGCAAATTCTTAATAGAAAAGATCAAGTATTGAGAACCAAGGTGATTCCACTTGTTATGGTTCAATGGCGAAGCCATTGAGTTGAGGAGGCTACTTGGGAGCGGGAGGATGAAATCCAAGCCAAGTACCCGCATCTCTTTGATTCTTGAGGTAAGAGTAAGCTTGGGGACCAAACTTTCTTTTAGGGAAGGAGAAATGTAACACCCGTACCCGGAAAAGGTTTGGTTAGTATTTTAATATGCATTAATTATCATAATTAGTGTGTATTATGGAATAAGGGAGGCTTTGGACTCGTCCGTATGGAAAGTGTTCAGAGAAGGACACCATTTGGAAAGTCCCTAGTGAGGTGGGACAGGTATTGGATTGGGACCCAGTGAAGGCCTGAATAAAAACATTTTCATTTTACATTATTAAATGCATTTATATGCTGAAATGATTCATGGGTGAAATGCTTTCATATTATATGTTGATATATGTGTTAGCAATTGGTATTAGTTTGGACACCCAAATAAGGGTATGACTAAAAAAGATTTATAATTGGTAGGTACGATATCAACTTTACAAAATAAATGGGACCCACGTTGGGACCCATACGGGACTTAGACAAACACTCATTACATAATTGGGTAGGTAATGGAATGTTTGGGGGATTTCATAATAGGAACTTAAGAAAATCTAGGGGTATAAACAAAAAGAGGAGAAATTGAGGCTTTGACACCTCACTACAAGTTGCATGTGTGTGTTGTCATATCAGATTAGTCTCATTACTGAATTTAAAACAAGTTAAGGGAGATCTCAGGATAGAAGACGGAAACGAGACACCGACACCATTTTCTTGTCGTTCCGTTGCCGTCGTTCGCCGGATTTATGATCCGAGACCACTTTTGGACTCGTGGAGATAAGAGGATCACATGCACGTAATTTGTTGTCATTTTTGGCAACGTTTTTCTGACAACCGTTCTTGATAGACGATATTTGTTGTACTAAAACTATATAGGATTTACTCCGGGGAGAGAATAGAGCTAAGATTTGGAGAACTTTCACATTTCTTGGTTGAATTTGGGTAGATTTTACTAACGTGAGATTTCTAGCCTAAAGGATGGTTGTGTTTAAATGTGTTCAAGGAATCAATGATGTAGAGATGATAATTTATGCTTAGGAACCAAGAGAATGATCTTATTGTGTTGATTATTCATTTTTAGAAAACATGTAGTTACTAAATTGTGAATTGCATGTTAATTTTATGAAGATTTTATGTGCCTACATGTCTATGTGCTTATATGGTTATGTGGTAATCAATGAGCACCGGTAAAATGATTCATCGTTGGGAGTAATAAGGATGGTGAAGAGGAAGAATCCGAGAAATACGGAAGTCCAAGGAATAGAAGTGGCCACGGGACCAAGGGAGGTCTTCGGGTCTGAATGAATCATTGAACAGGTAACTCGGCGATTACAAATATGGTTTATGTGTTAATTGTTGCATCGCATATGTTTAAACATTCAGCCATGTTTAGATTACTCACTAAGCGTAATGCTTAAGAAAACCATTTTCTGTTTCTGTTGTGGTAAATAACAACCACCGCAGGTACGGAGCAATTCCCAGAGAGGAGGTGATGCGCTCAGGAATGGGGGAAGAGAATTAAGACTTGTAATTTGTGTTAAACTTGTGTTAGAGTGTAGCTTGTGGCTTAGAATCCTTAACTTATGGATTGATGGCTTGACTCATGTGTTTAATGTCTACATGAAGAATCTTATGTAATTTTCTATGTTAGTGTTAATATTGTGTAAGTTGTATGTTTAAATCATTCTGCCATGTCCGGAAACATGGTTTGTAGAATTTAGTCAAGTTCCTTTTGTAAACAAATGTTTTGTGAGGTTTGATACTCTTATTGGAAGGATTATGTAAATGGTTGCTTGGAAATGGTTTGATATGGTTTTCTAATGTTTTATGTTGTTGGCTATGGCTTTAGGTTCTTTTCCAACAAGATTTCATGAAATATTGGCTTTTGCCAAGAATTGAACTTCAAAACTTGTTTTAAACCACAAAGGAGTTGTGTTCATGGTGGGTGTAATTCAACTATGAGTATGTGTATGCTCCATATATTTAGTTAATGTTAAAACATGTTTAGGAATGATTCTTGAGGTTTGATGATGGTTTTGGATGTGTTCATGAGGTTGGATTTGGTATTGGTGAAACTTGGGACTTATAAAACAGGGGTAATTTGTTAAAAATGAGGTTCTGGAGGAACTGGATCGATCCGGGTCTTGAGCGGATCGCTCCGGAGCACCTGGAGAGACCAGAAATTGCATTCTGTTAAAACTGAATCGATCCGATTTTGGGGCGGATCGATCCGTAGGCCATTTTGCTGCACTGACGGCTTTTACAGAAACGGACATAACTCACTCTATAAAATTCGGATTCATGCTCTATTTTTTGCGTTGGAACTGGAATTTAAAGAACTATCTTTTGGTATAAAACTTTCTATACCTTATTAATTACCATTTTACCCTTAGGGGCTGTTTTGTAGCAATAGAGTTGTTTTATGTAGTTTAGCACACGTGTTTCTTTGTAATCGCGTGTTACTTTGTTAATTCGTATAGTTGAGCACATGTAGCATTGTTACACGTGTCCTAATCCGCATGAGGTAGGTTGGGGTATGACATATCCCTTATGATCCAGCCCTCCTCAACATTAACCCTTTTCCAAATATGAAATTCCCTAACAAGGAATATCTTGTGGAATTTCCCAATGAAGGGGGGGAACCAGAGGGGTATTTCGTCGGTGTGGTCGATGACACACTTTTAGAGTAGTGGGAGAATGACTCAATGTGGGAAGCATGGGTTGAAGATGATTTACAAGATGTGGTGCCCGAACGCCATAACGCTGTCTTCACATATGTGGATGACTTCCTTGTCATCATATCGGTTCCATACACTTATGTGCACATGAGCTATCTGTTGTTCAGGCTTCAATGCCCCCTACCTGCTAGTGCACATGGTTCTATCACGCCAATAGTGAGGTTAACTCCTTTTCAACTCACTTTATTCTCGTTTTTCTTGGTCTGCCTTTCATTTTTAGTCTGTCCATTCGTTTATTTTATTTTAATCTTTTTCTTTTTGTTTTCTGCTATTGTCTTTGTCCAGGGATATCACTATGAATCAAATACTACCATCGGTGTTCCTTTCGCATTTACTGTTTCATGGGCCTCCCATAAGGTCCCCAAGCACTCCGCTGCAAGAGGAAAGTTCGTTGAGGAAGTACACTCCTTTATCCATGTCTCCTTCCGGATCACCTCTTTCATGTGCAATCAATCCCTTGGAGATTTCATATTTGCCCGATGATATCCTTGCTGCTTTCTGACTATTCTGGGAAAGGGAATCATCAAGTTTGGACTCCACACTCGAAGATTTGGCGGAGAATGAAACAATTGTGGAAAATAAAATATTTATGTTCAAAGATTAGTGACTCACTTCAGTTGTGTTTTGTCATTTGGTCATTCTTTTATCAATTGAAGAGTAATCCTAGACAATAGACTTAGTAGTTTTGGTTTTTATTTTAGTTTTTCATTATAATAAGGTCTTACGTACCAAGTGGGGGATATAATTTTGCAAAAGGATGCTATTAAAAGTTATATTTATAAAATTTGCAATTTTCTATTACTATGATGATGATTTCTGGCTTACATGTCCTGTGAACGAACTACTTTATGCTATTCTATATGTCCAGTTCAAATTCTGTCAATTGGGGGTACACAGTTGTTCTGTTTAATGATTTCTGAAAAATTTCATGTTTGATCGATCGAATGACTATCGATCGATCGAGAACTTGGTACCCTCAAGTGCTTGACAAACTCCTAATCGATTGACGGTTCAATCGATCGAACTTTCTCGATCGATCGAGACTTCTATTTAAATGAAGCGTCCAGCGTACACTTCTTCTGTCTCTCCCTCTCCCCTTACCACTCTCGAGCGGTTCAAGATAGAGAGAGAGAGAGAGAGCTCAGCAATTTTTTCTCCCCCCTATTTCCAGCACTTGGGGAGCCTTGCTCATATCCTCTTCATCATCATCATCATCATCACCTCTCCCCTTCCTCTGCGTGTTACCTGAGGTAAGGTCTTAAGACCCTTCTTATTCCATTTTCATTAAAAAAACCGCACCCCCCATTGGTCCTAAGACCAACTAATATTAGTGTTACTTTTTAGATTCTTTTTGTTTCATTGATTTCTACGTTTCTTTTCTGACTCCACGTGATCGCTGTGCTCGATCGATCGAGCTGGGTTCGAGCAATCGAGCCCCATTTTCAATCGATTGAACTGATGTAGAGGCAGATTTTTCTTTTGGGCTTTTGTTCTTATTTTCATTAGTTGCTTCTTTTTGTTTTCTATTTTAGGGACTTCACGATGAATCCTGTTACGGGCTACCACAAGGAGAAGCCTTTTGATCTCACAATTCTCGACCCGATCCCATACCACGGTTTCCGAAACACCCTCAATTGCCAGTGGTTCACCAGATAGTTCCAATCCTGGAAGGTCATGCTCGAGCGTCCGTTAGAGACCGTATGGCTCTCAGTTCCATGGTTTTTAGCACGGATCCAAGCGATGCCGCATTGGTTCGATTTACTTTCCCAGTCAAAGAGGGTAAATCTTTCTTGGATCCGAGAGGCCTGTGCTACGATGATACTTGATCCGGCAGCCCCATTCACATACTGATCATTCTTCCGCTGCTGGGAAATCATTTTTAGTCCGGCCACTATCTCCTCTGCTTTAGGGGTACCTGAGGTTCCTAATTATATATGCCCGCACCGTCCTGACGCACCAGTGACCTCGTTGACCACTATCATTAGGGAGATCACTAGGGGGTGCTGTTCTGAGTTGAGATAGCGAATCTCTTATTGAGGACTTCTACCTTACGGACAATTATCATATGCTTCACCTGGCCCTCAGCAACTGACTCTTGGTGACATCCTACAAGGAGAAGATAGTGGCCTGGTACGCATGAGTTTTATTTACGGTGGGGACGGGGCAACCCGTCTATCGGCCTCACTTATATATTGACTTCATGATCCACCCCACCTGCTACATTGCTGCCAAGAAGCACCTGAAAGGTGCTTGGGCCATCTATAGAGTCATTGCCCAGACAGGTCTCCCCTAGTGCCCTGCAGATGAGGTTCGCACTTCCTCTAGTCATTTCAGAGAGACAGTAGCCTATCGGTCCAATGCCCAAAAGAAAAAGAGAAAAGGAAAAGGAAAGGCAAAGATGAGAGCGAAGAAAAAACAAGGTGGAGGCACCGGCATTGACGGTGCGGCTTGTGGGATGCCTTCTGAGGCTGAGGAGCCTAATTCGGATGACGAGGTTAACCCTCGCATTGAGGTTGAGCAGTTTGAACTGAGACAGAGATCTCAGGCTCTAGCCCAGGAGAGTCTTCTTCTGTGTCTCTCCAGACATTGCATACATTCTTTCTAGAAGAGAGAGAGGCCCGGATGAGACTCGAGGGCAAGATGGACCGCATGACGACCCTACTCGAGGTGATTTTGATTCAGATGGGGGTTGATCAGTCTTTACATACACCTCCACCATCTACCACTGATCCTTCATCATCTGCCCCACTAGCTCCACCACTGCCTTCTAATCCCACTACTCCATCGTCATCGACTGCACTGTTGACTATTTTTGAGACTCCACCTTTACCACCTCCAGTTGTGGCTGACCCATCCTTATCTACATTAGCTGCCCCGACTATGAGTGACCCGACTACTATTGCTGAGGATGGAGATGGGGATGCTACAGACGTGCCGATCGAGATCTTATCTAATGTCGCTAATGATGCCTAGGTTATGCTAGTTGAGCGTTGGGAGTTTTGTTGTATCTATTTTATTTTCTTTTTCTCTCTCCGCTCTCTTAGTACTCTTGGGGATAGTTAGATATTTCAGGACTGTTTTGATGGTTTGGACATTATGTACTTTATTATCACTGCTTTGTTACGTTTATTGTTTTATCATTCTAGTGATTGGTTATGTTATTATGTTTGGATCATGTGCCGTCATTATATAGTTTTGTTTTTTATCTTGGCTGTTTGGAGACTTGTATGTTTAGGTTATAGGTTGCTATGATTGTTATTGTTGGTTTGCCTCTAATCAGGTGAACCCTATCCATTTTTATTTCAGAAAATCAACTTCTGAAGACATTGTTGTTTTCAGTTGAGGGTAGGGGACAGATAGGTATTCACCTGCATTTTTCACACTTAGCACCTTCAAACTTTGAGAAATTTCAGTAACATATTGTGGACACGCACGAGAACCCACCCCCTTCTGGGCTTCGGAATTGATTTTCCTTTGTTTAGAAATTGATTTGAAAAAGGAAAAAGATACGGTCTGTGAAAAACAGATACAAAGTCGCCACTTGGTCTTTAGGGAACCAAGAAACCCAATTTGACTCACCCAAACGGATAAAGGGCACCGGTCCTGCATAACCAAAGAACTTGGCTCAGGGTTTTGGTACGAGAGAGGAAGGAGTATTTGTCGCGACTAAAACACCCTCAACTCGCCCCATCTCTCGACAGACCTCAATTAGCATCAAAATAATCATCTTATACTATGTTTTGTTCAACAGTTAATACTATGGTAGTATATTACATCTCATAAGAAACTTGAAATGGAAGAACAAAAAATAAGATATCATTCATAAGATCTAAGCCAAATACCACACAATGTAAAAGTGAAAGATCACACAAATAAACCTAAAAAAAATCATCTAATCATATGTCAAGTAATCAAGTTTTCATAATCTAAAGGGGACACGGATTGTTCTTGGAACAAATAATCAAAGAAATCAAAGAATACTTAGCAAGCTATCATGATGAATGTTAATTCTTGAAAGAAAGAAGATATCTCAATCCCCGGGACGGATGAGAAAGGAAGATTTGATCGATGGGGAGCATGAACGTGTGATCAAGTTTATTCCTTATAATCTTCTTAGATTAGGAGTCACTAAAACTCAAAATCTTGCATGGATGCAATGTATGATCCTAAAATGTGCAAAGGTTGCGTGTGTTTGTGTTCATGGATTTTCTCAAGTGACATAGAAGTTTAAAATATGCATGGATGTATGAAGGAAATCATCATAGGATATATACAAATGTATTATGAACTACTTTCTGAGACATGAGCTAATTCATATATGCATCAAATGAAAGAATTAAAGTTAAAACACACTTGCTATGAATAGTGGACAGAATAGTGGGCTCATCTTGCAAAAATGGAAAAGTGGGGGTAGAAATGTTTCTAGTTCATGATTTTTTATGGAAATCATCCTTATTGTGTCTAGAATTAAAGTTAAAACACACTTGCTGTTAATAACTATCACAGATAGGGAGAAATCATAAAAACAAGGGAGGTTACTTAGAAACAGAATCCGTACTGTCGACTAAAATCTTTGAAAATGAAAACAAACCATTTAGAGGCCCATATTATACAGAAACTTTTCTAAGACATTGAAGTTTAAGGGAGAAATAAGTTGGAAATAACTTCAAGAATATATAGGAATGTACTGAAGTTACAATCATCATCTATCAAACATGTTTTTGAGGTCAAGAGCTACTATCCATAAGGATTCACTCACCTCAAAATTCATGTCATCATCTAGATGATGATGAACTAGTAAGTAAACAAATAAAAATACAAAGAAATAGGGGAAGAAGAGATGAACAAACATATAAACAAGCAAGTATATAGAAATCAATATGATGTTCATGATGATTTTGGACTTGTAGCTTGGTGTTTCACTCATATATGGCGACTTTGGACATGGAAGTAGCTTCCTCTCTCATAAGTACTCACTAAAATGGTGGTTGGGTGTATTGAATGTGAAGTAAATAGGAGTACTGAAGTAAAAAACAAAGTTTAGAACACACTTTCTTGTTTGAAAATCGAAGAAGGAAGATTCTTTTCTCTCAATTCTAACGTTATCTCTATAACTTTCTCTCTACAACTTTTCTAAGCTTTCATTTGACACCCCTTAAATGAGAAGTCAAGAAGGGTTTATATAGGCCAAATTGGGGTGGTTTTGGGGTTTAAGAAGTACTCTCATTGGTCCCAATCATCTGTGAACATAGAACTACGTCGTTTAGCTTTCTAACTAATCAATTTGGACCCCCAATCAAAATTACAAAAATAGACCATTCTGGGGGAGAGTGCTACGGTGGCATTGAGCCTGTGCCATTGTGGCACTACTCCTCAGACGTCTGGATAATTCTTTTTAGCCCCCCCAGAGGTTTCAATATTCTCAAAAAGGCACTATTTTGTCCGAAATTCACAAAAAATGCACAGGAACTCCAAGCTGGGGTCGTGATATACCGTTGGAAATTTAATGGAGTGTACATTCTATAAAAAATAGTTTGGAGATAGGTCACTTTAAAAAGTTTTGTGGTATTCGTGATAAAAGCCGATTTGATCGCCTTTTTTACTTTTGGAAATTTCTAATAAATCTGTTTTAAATCAAAAAATTACATGTGATATACCGTTGGAAAGCTATTGACCTCTAGTATCCATGAAAAATGTTTGAAAAATAATACGGTGCTCCGGTTTCAAAGTCAACTTTTGGTCAAACCGGTCAAATAAGGGACTTCCAAAAAGTTCTGGGAACCTCCGGGAGCTCCCAAGACCTGACGGTTTTGTATGTTTTTCTTTGGAAAATCATTTAGTACTTTTCAGATGATCTAGCATGATCTCGGAACTTTTGGGCGATTTTGGTTGACCCATAGCTGGGTGATTCACGATGATCGGCTATCAAATTTAGGACGAAAATCTGCTAGGGATAAATTGGTCGTGCTCGGAGTGAGCTTCCTACGTATCCCAAGGGGAATCAGACCAGGATGTAGTTCCGGGGAACAAGGGACAAAAATCACACATGCAAATGCACAATAAGACATGCGGATGCTATGCTATAAGGATGATATACAATGCATGGATGTCAATGAGTTGTATGTCTAGTGTTCCGATCTTAGTATGAGCTGGTGCTGTAGGGCGTGTGTCATTTCGGGTGGACTTATGTCGCATTGTTGTGGTGACTGATTTGGATAAAGACACCAAGGTTTGGAAGACTCTGGGTCTCGGGGTAAACTTCCTAATTTTTGGGAAGCGTGCTTTAAAATGGATCAGATGCAGGGGCTTTGATGATGACGACTAAAGATGACTGAGGAATTTTGCAATGATCGGTAGTTAAGGGATTCTGTGATAATTGATAGGTGAGAAAGCTCATGATAATCAAAAGATTCAAAGTCGCGAACAGACAGTGTTTGCTTTGGTAGCCGGAATACGGGTGGTGTTCTAGTTGGTCCTGGTGACCGATTCTGGAAAGTCAGTTCTATTTTCTTCTAGGGTTAGTGGGAGACTTTTCGGGGATCTCTCCTAAACTCTTGACCGGAAACCAGGACCCATTTATGAATTTCTCATGGTTTGATCAAATCTTGCGGTGCTCAATCCAAGAGAGCCAGTTAGGGCCTCTGGGTACTGATATCTCTCTATTTCTCCTCTCGGAGGATGGTATAGGACTCTCGGAGAATCTCTCTTAACTGTTTTTCGATCGAGAACCAGGACCCATCTCTGAATCTCTCGCAGTTGATCGAATCTTGCGGTGCTCAATCCAAGAGAGCCGGTTAAGGCCTCCGGGAGCTGATAACTTTTAGCTTCTATCCTTGGGGGATTAACTGAATCTTCTAGGGATATATTGGATCTGCTGGGGATAAAACCTCAAAAATCTTGACTGAAATGGGCCACTGGGGCTAATCGGGATAAAAAACAAGGGCTAAAACGGGTCAAAACGGGCCAAAATAGGCTGAAATAGAGCAAAGCGGGGCTGTAGAGAGCAGTGCCATGGTGGCCTGGCCAACTGCCTGTAGAGAGCAGTGCCATGGTGACACTGGGCCACTATTACGGCGGCAGTTGGCCAGTGCCATAGCAGCACTGGGTGGCCGGTCTCCATGGAAATATATCTCGAGTTTTTGAGCATTTTGAGCTCATTTTTGGCCATTTATGGGTGTTTTTGAAGCCAAAATCCGTCAAAAGACAGTTTGTGCCCACTCAGGTAAGCAATCTCTTCCCACAATTAGAACATTGATTGGGTTTTTACTTTTCTCAATATCTCAAGAAGAAAGTTGAGCTCCCATTTTCATTTTCTCTACAAATCCATGGCTTCAAGCTCAAGGAGGCCGTCCAATAAGGCCAAAGAATGGGCAAAGGCTGAGAGTCAACCTCCAGAGTTGGTTTTACGAGACCCCCAATGCCATATTTCTGTCGTGGCTCTAGCGCATCAAGTACATCAAACTCTTGGTAGTTCTGGACTATTTCGATGCATTGTGCTAGTTTTGTGAGCTGTAGTGTGCACCTAGAGATTGTTGGAAGTTCGATTTGTGCTCAAATGTTGATTTTGTGAAGTTGGACTTCAGGTTATGAATAGTAACTTTTGTGCCTATTTTGGTTATTGTTGATGTGTACAAGTGCCGGAGATGGCCTTGAAGGGCCACAGTATTCTTGCCCATGCTTTCCTGTGGTACACCCAATTGTCGCACACCGTTAAGCAGATGGTTGATGATGCAGGTTTTGGTGGCTTCGTCCGTCTAGTTTCAAAGAGTACCAATGACCTGGCCCATTTCTATGCTCTTATTAAAAGGTGGTGGGACACCACCAATACCTTCCATCTTCCGTTCGGCGAGATGACGATGACGCCTTTTGATTTCTCGATGATTACCGGCTTGAGGGTTGGTGGGAAGCACCTGGTTTTGGATTACATCTATGAGATTGACCCTGTAGCTGTCGAGATGCTGATTGGGGCTATTCCTCCTATTCTGGAGGGGCATCCGTTCCCCTATGGCTGGGTTTATCGGGCTTATGGAAGAGGGGGACACACTATAAATGACCGGCAGTTGTTACGGGCCTTTTTGTTGTACGTTCTTGGTTGTTCAATTTTTGCGACACGGAGTGACCGGGTGAGCCTGCGACTCCTTTCTTGCTTGGCGACTATTGGTGAGATTCCTTCATATGACTGGGGCGGTGCTGCCCTGCCTCACCTTTATAAGCACATAGGCGAGGTCTCCCGTGGTGGCATCAAATCCACTGGAGGATTCTAGTGAGCTTGGGAGGTATGTTTTGTGAATTTTCCTTTCTTTTGGTCATTTCCTATTTCTACTTTCTAACTTTCACCTTTTCTTGTGCAGCTCTGGAGCCTTGAGTACCTGAAGATGCTGGCCCCTACCCCTGCTGATGAGTCGGGTGAGGATGAGGATGGCATGTCTCCTCAGCCTTTATTTCCTCGGGGCTTGAGGTGGCGGAGAGATGTTATTGAAGTCAAGAGTGGGGCCCATCGGATTGTCCTTTTGAGGAATTTCTTATCTGAGCTGACGGATGCCAGTGTTGACTGGATGCCTTGGGAGGGTGTTTCTTATGCGGCCCCTGAGGAGATTCTGGCAGTTAGGCCTCTTGCTTCTTGCTGCCTGCTGATGGAGAGTACTAAGAGCAGGCAATGGTACCTTGGTGAATGAGTATCCCGATAGGTGATTGGTAGCCTGAGGTATTATATTCCTCACGATCCTCCCATGATGGATGCTGGCGACCTCTCTAGTGCTACTCTACTAGCGGCTCTGGCCGGCACTGATGTTTGGGATCACATCCTCTCTGAGACTGGCTGTGAGGCATACCGTGGCCGCTTCCTTATGCCGAACTTTCCACTCCTTGATGTGAGTTTTTTTTTATGTTTTTTTCTCTATTTGTCACTTATGTTTTTGACTTGTCTTTTCCCTAATCTTGTTTTGTACCTACAGCTTCACGAGATGTATAGGAGGTAGGCTCCTCTAGCATCCGACCCCATCCCTCCTTGGGATTGGACCATCAAGGTTCTAGGTGCCGATGGTTCCCCCCAGGTTATGGAGGTGCCACGAGTCACATGTGGGTATCCTACTCAGCCAACAAGCGTCCTCAATGTTCCTTGGAGTTACGCTAAGGAGAGTTACGCCTTGGTAGCTAGCTTATGCTCCTTGGTCCTTACACGAGACCAATGGGTATGTCTCTAATTTTGTGCTTTTTTAAGGTTATAAGACTCTAACCCTAGATTTTACCCTTAATAGATGGATGGCATGCGGCAGTTCGCCACTAGCCAGATGGCGTCCTTGGTAAGTTTCTGACTCAACCCCGTTTTGTACTTTCGTTGCTTCACGACTGACCATTTTCAATTTATTTGTGTGTGCAGTATCGCAGAGATGGTTCTAGTTCATCGAGGACTAGGCCGAGGTATAGGGGCGGTAGGAGGCCTTCGCCAACATACACTCCGAGCGGTCCGACGGAAGATAAAGAAGTAGAGGACTAAGGCCTCATGAGCAGGGACTTTTGTTTTGCCTCCATTTTATGTCTTCAATTTGGTTGTATCGATATTTTGTGAATGATGGATAATGAGTAGGATGATTCGTCACCTTTTGACAAAATATTTATGATGTTTTGCCTTTTGGGTCGGATATCTTCTGGTTTGAAGGTGCAATTGTGTGCTTGTTTTGGTTGGTGATCGTGTGACGATATATGTACAATGTGATTCTGTGATTGTTGATGTTACTGTGATGAGCAGCCTTGTGATAGTGAGTGTGTTTGCCTTGCAGGTGGGATAGTCCGTGAAACGGGGAGGTGCTGCCGAAATTTTGAATTTTTCTAGAGCCGCGACAGAAAATATGGCATTGCATGATCCTGCTCAACTCACAGCTTGGCTAAATATTACGAATGGTGTGGAACGGATCAACCTCTTCAGCTATGGCCTGACCGAGCTATTTTTTCTTCGCCAGATAGCTCTGAACACTGAGTTCTTGCGTGCTACTATTGCTCACTGGGACCCGGTAAATCACATTTTTAGTCTCAACGACTTAGAGATGTGTTCAATGTTTGAGGAATTCTATGCTATCCTGGGCTTTGATCCAGATTCGGACTTGATCCTTCGTCTTGCCAATACTCCCAGCCCTACGCACGGCTTGGCTGAATACCTGAACTGTTCAAATGCTGCCTCTTGCCGGCTGATTCAAGGTGAAGTTCTCAACATTGCCTCTGTTATTGCCTGTTACATTGATCCTGGAGATCCCAGCGTATATGATGCTACCTGTGGCGTCGCTCTGATTTTGTGCATGACTTCGCACTTCTTGTTCTCAAGTACTTCTAGCGACTTAGTGCATGTGTGCCTTGGACTGAAGGTAGGTAGGAACCCCATGGCTATGGTTTTAGCTGAGACCTTGAATGGTTTAGATAATGCTCTCAACCAAGGGACTCCTCTTCTTTCTGGGGACGCCTTTCGTGTTACAGGCTTGGCTATATGAGAGCCTTCAGCTATAGATGGGCCGCATACTACCGGTTTACTTTCGTCGGGCTGTGCTTCATCCTCTCTATACTTTTGCTGACTGGGTTAGTGTGATGGGCACTTTATCCTGCTGGATTGTGGAGCGTTGGGGTTGTTACTACAAGCCTCAGGGGTCACCAGAGAGTGTGGTTGATGGGCCTGAGAGAGACTTCTTTCTATCATCCTCGCCGATTAGCCAGACAGTATAGGCAGGTTCAGGAGGTCCCCCAAGGGTTTACTTAGAGGGTCTTTGCTTCCAGGGTCAGGGCTGCCACTATTGCTACTTTCATTGATGGTTGGACCGACTGAGTAAAAGCCTATTTCTGAAGACCTTCGAAGAGATAAAAGACACAAAAATAAAACTAGACTTGACTGATTCTACTTCTTCCTCCAAGTGTCTTGGATATGTGTGATTGCCTTTGAAAGATTTTTACTTTTCAATCGTTCCTGCTTATGTAATATTCGAAGTTTGTTTATTGGTGAACCTTGGTTACTTTGAGAAACTTTTTTAATGTATTTTGGCTTTCCAGAAAAAGCATTTTTGTGATCGAGATTTCAGTTAGATGTTGCTTTTGGGACTTGCTTGGGCATGCTCGGGTGGTCGGAGCTAAACGAGGTGGGTAGCCAAAGTTTGCCCCTAGTTTGGGATATGGGTAGTTGTTAGGCAAACGAGGTAGATGACCGACGTTTGCCCCTAGTTTTGGAGAGATTTTGGCAAACGAGGCGGTTAGCGAAAGTTTGCCCCTAGTGTGAAGGGTGGTTTCCGAGTTATGGTAAGGACCGCGACTTTAATCTCTCATGCTCATAACTTTTGCCTAGGCACTAGTGGAGTGACCTAGCGAGCTCTTTTCTCTCTTTTATTATTGCTCACTTTGGATTTATCTCTAACTTTTGCCAAGCCGTCCTTTTGGATTTTCGACCTACCGAGCCTTCCTTCTTTTCTTTTTGGAAGTCTTCCTACGTACCCCCGAGTGGGGATCAGGTCCAACGTAGTTTGGGCCAAGGTTTTAAAAGAAGGGGGATTTTGGTGGGTGGGACGACCGAACCCAGGTGGTTGCCTCTGTATCCCTGAGTGGGAATTAGGTCGAGCGTAGTTCAGGCAAGGCTTGAAAGAAGTGGGCTATTTTTCAAGCATAGTACTTTTTGAGGTAGTCCATGTTGATTGGCTCTTTGAATTCAACCCCTTCGAGGTCCATGAGGTAAGCTGCTCCTCCATAAAGGATAGTTTTGACGATATAAGGGCTGACCCATTTGGGTTTGAACTTTCCTCATGGATCGAAGATTGGGGCTCGCAGCTCTTTCAGGGCAAGATCACCTTTGACAATCTTTCTTGGACGGACCTTCTCATTAAAGGCACGAGCTATCCTCTTTTGATAGATCCGGACATGGTCGGCTGCAGTAAGGCGCTTTTCGTCGATGAGTGCCAACTCTTCGTATCTTTCCCTTAACCAATCAGATTTTGAATTTTGCATTCCGCCATCACTCCCAGGGAAGGTAATTCTATTTCGATCGAAAGTACTGCTTCCATCCATATACCAGTGAATAAGGAGTCGCTCCTATAGATGTCCTTATCGATGTTCTGTATCCCCAAAGTGCAAACGGTAGCTTTTCGTGCCAATCTTTGTAAGTATTGACTGATTTTTGTAGTATGGTTTTGACATTCTTATTTGCAGCTTTGACTGCCCCATTGGTCTGCGGTCTGTACGGTGATGACTTATGATAGGTGATTTTGTATTCCTCAAACAGATCCTTGACCTCTACTTTGAAATGACTACCATTAACCAAAATAATCTTATGGGGAACTCCATAGCGACAGATGAGGTTCCTCTTGATGAACTTGGCCACTTCTTTGGCTCCTAACTTGGTGTAAGATGCAACTTCCACCCATTTTGTGAAGTCGTCAATGTCTACCAGAATGTACCGATTCCTATTTGAGCCTTTCGGGATAATTTCACCAATGATATCAATTCCCCAGGTCGAGAATGGCCAGGGGGAGGTCATACTGTAGAGTAAAGAGGGCGGTACGTGCATCATATTTGCATGGATCTGGCACTTGTGGCACCTTCTCACGTATTCACAACAAGCTTTCTCCAATGCTGTCCAGTAATACCCTTGCCTTACAATTTTCTTAGCTAGCATGTGACGATTCATGTGTGGACCGCACACCCCCTCATGTATCTCTTCCATCAGTCTTCTGGCGCTCTTTCCAAACAAACAAGTCAGATGGCCGTTATATCCTTTCTTAAATAGCTTACCTCTATAGATGATGGATTGTGTGATGAACCTTTGAATTACCTTTTTGTCTTTCTTAGAAGATTCTTGGGGAAATGTTCCTTTTTCTATAAAGTCCCATACATCTCGGTACCACGGTGTTTCTTCCTCTTCTTCTTCGATCGCCACGATCATGCTGAATGAAGGCTCATATCTTTGCTCAATTACCAGAGGCATCATCTTGACTCCCACGAGGATTTTGATCATGGAGGCTAAGGTAGCCAACGAATCTGCCAATTGATTCTCCTCCGTGGGTAAATAGAAGAATGCTACAGTATCAAATCGTTGATTTTGGAGCCAACCCTCGCACTTCTTTTTCATTCTGCGGCGGTGCCATTTCAAGAATTACCTTGATTTTGGAGGAGTCCACTTCTATCCCTCTTTGTGTGATGAGAAAACCCAAGAGCTTCCCAGAGGTTACACCAAAGGTGCATTTCTTTGGATTCAATCTCATCTTATATTTGCACAACCTTTTGAAGAATTTTTCCAACGCTACAAAGTGTCCTTCTCTATCCTTGGATTTCATGATCATGTCATCCACGTATACCTCTACATCTTTGTGAATCATATCATGCAGCAAAGTTGTAGCAGCTCTTTGATAGGTTGCTCCAGCGTTCTTGAGTCCAAAAGGCATTACCCTGTAACAGTAGGTCCCCTATGGTGTGGTGAATGTCGTCTTTTCCCGATCTTATGGAGGCATTAGAATCTGATTGTACCCTAAGAAACCCTCCATGAATGACAGTAACTCATGTCCCATAGTGTTATCCACTAAAACATCAATGTGAGGAAGTGGGAAGTCATCCTTTGGACTGCCTTTGTTTAGATCACGGAAGTTGGTGCACACGCAAACTTTTCCATCCTTCTTGGGGACTGGCACGATGTTGGAAACCCATTCCGGATACTCTGTAACAATGATGAACCCCGTCCTGAATTGTTTTTCTACCTCTTCTTTGACCTTGAGTTCCCATTCTGATCTCATGCGCCTAAGTTTTTTCTTGACAGGTTTAGAATTGGGAAGAAGGGGAATATAGTGTTGGACGATGTTGGGATCGACCCTAGGCATGTCTTCGTAAGACCAAGCAAAAACATCTTTGAATTCTTTTAGTAAAAGGGTTAGCATTTCTTTTTCTTCTTCATTAAGCATTGAGCCAATGTGCACAATTTGTTGATTATCTATTTCACCTAGATTAATCGATAAATTATCTTTGTTTATTTCGTAAGCAGATGGCTTTTTAATTAGTTATTTTAGTTCAATTGGGAGATCCTCAGAGGGATCTGTGCATTCACAATTATTAGACATAGGGGAGTAAGCAGAATCATCTTTCATTTTATTCATGATAGGTGGAGTGATTACATTAGACAGCGGTGGGCTTACAGTAGTTGACTCTGATACAGACTCGATAATTGGAAGTATAGACTCCGGGGGAATAGGGGATAGGGAGACACAGACAGATGACTCTAGAGCTTGATTGCTCAGACCCTTCTCAGTTGGTATGATCTGATCATCTTGGCTATTGGCCATCTTTCCTTCCTTTTCTTCAGCAAGTTCTTCCCACATCTTTTCGATAGCTTTAGTGTCTAGGTACTTTAACCAATCTTCCTCTAGGGTTTTGACAGCTTTTTCTAGATAGAACGGATCTTGATAGGGGGCCTTTCGTATTCAGCGAAGATTTCAAGCCGGGGTGCCTTTTTCCAGTGGCCTGATGGATCCAAGGTTCGGGGAACCCAAAATAGGGAAAATCATCCCCTTATTTGATGAATTGCCCATTCAAGGTCTTTCGGTATGGTGGGAGAGTCCTCACTCTCTTCTTCCATGGCCTTTGTAGCTTGATGTCTTCTTCAGTGGGCTTGTATCCCAACCCAAAAGTGCCTTGTTACCCTTTGATCTGAGGGAACTCGTGGATCCCTTGCTGACGTCGGCCCAATCCCATTCCCGGGAAGTAGTTCATCCTGCAGACGATGTTGACAATTGTAGAGTGGATTTCAGGGTACCTGTCTTCATCACCAATCATGTGGACCTCTTTCATGAAGAATCCTCTGATTTTTCCTTCTTCTAGTTCAAGTATTTGGATTTTAAAGATGGGAGCATAGGTTGGGAAGGCTTCATTTCCACAACTTTTGCCGAAGATGATTTTCACCTTTTTCTCATGAATGTACTTAATCATTTGGTGCACGGTGGATGATACAGCTTTGTTGACATGCAGCCAGGGTCTCCCAATCAGCAAATTGAATGAGGTAGGGATATCCATGACTTGGAAGAGTTCAGTGCAGACCAAAGATCCCACTTGAATTTGAAGGGAGATAGTCCCCATCACAGTTCTCTTGGTGTTATCATAAGCCCTCACGAATTGGACAGACGGAGTGATGTCCAAGATGTTGACTCCCAAAGCAGTGGCGGTCCTTAGAGCGCAGACATTTAAGGCGGAACCTGTATCGACCAAACAGAATGGCACTTGCTGCCCCTTGCATCCAACAGTGATGCACAAAGCTTTGTTATGTGCAGGCCCTTCCGGCGGCAGGTCTTCATAAAAAAAGGTAATGATTGGATCAGGGGTGAGCTCGCCCAAGAAAGCCACCATATCCTCTGGTGCGGCGTCGATGGGGACCTCAATTCCAGCTAAGGCATTCAACACGGCTTGCCTATGCTTGTAGGATGTCACCATGATGTCCCACATCGAGATATGTGGTTAGGTTTTCTTCAGCTATTTTATTAACTCATTATCCTCTTTGATGATCTCATCCATTTTACCCTTCCCCTTGTTGGGATCATACCATTTGAGGTCCACTACCTCTAGATCATGTTCTTCTAGGAAGAATAGATCTTTCTCATTATGTAGCTACTGCTACCATTCATTATCCTCCCCTTCAATCAGATGAATTCTCACAGAATCCGGGATGTCAATGAGGGGTAAAGGTTGTCCTAAGGGGATTTTGAGGGTAGAAGGGTCAAAGGATCTAGGGTTGGACTCAATGAGGTTGATATTTTGGTGGTTTAGTAGGGGATTTTGGGTGATATGGAGCTGCTTTGGGGGTGGCTCAATGATATTCTGGTCAATGAGGTCTTGAATATCATGGTGGAGGCGCATGCAATCATCGGTGTTGTGGCCAGGGGCTTGGTGGTAGGTACACTATTTAGACATATCACAGTTTGGCGGGATTTGAGTATTTTGAGGCTGGAGTAGTTGGAGGTGGCCCTTTTTAAGGAGGCGATCTAAGGCTGAGGACAGTAGGATTTCTAATTTGGCGAAGTTGCGAGGAGGCTTTCTAAGGAAAGGGCGACTAGGGGAGTTAGCTTAGTTGGGGGGTTGGTACGGCCTAGGAGGGTACGCCATGGGTTGAATGCTAAGGGCATTGACATCCGGAGGGTTGCGGGAGTAGTTGGACCTTTTCGACTCACTCGAAGGCTCTTCCTTTTTGATCTTTCCTTCCCTGTTGGCGTCTTCAATTCGAGTTCCAACTTCAAACAACTCCTCGAAGGTGGGGATGGATTGATAGAATAGCTTCTCATGATAGAGTGGCTACAGATTTCGAATAAGCATTCTCACTTGTTCTTTCTCAATATACCGGTGGGTCATTTGGGCTACTTCATTCCTCCATCTACTCAGAAATGCAGCGAAGGATTCATTGTTGTTCTGCCGAGTTGTTTCCAAATCCCTGACAGTGACATCTAGCTCTTAGTTGTAGGAATAATGATCAACAAAGACCCGGACTACATCTTCACATGCCC
This sequence comes from Hydrangea macrophylla, assembly GCA_033977485.1. Taxonomy (NCBI): domain Eukaryota; kingdom Viridiplantae; phylum Streptophyta; class Magnoliopsida; order Cornales; family Hydrangeaceae; genus Hydrangea; species Hydrangea macrophylla. The sequence continues at coordinate 1,531,499 of CM066998.1, read as the reverse complement.
GAGTTTTAGAAGCTTCCAAGGTAAGGAACCATGACAGTGCTGCTTCGCGAGAGGTTATGGGAACAGCATTGCAATGTGCTCATGAGTGCAGCCCATCGGTTAAAAAATGTTCATACATAGCTTTACATAGCTTTTTGGATTTTTGGTTCCATCAAAACGGTCAATGGCTAGCATCTTGAAGTTTTCCAGCAGCTTTAGCTTAACAGGCTCGAAGAGTCCTTCCAGGTCTAGCATGTAACCCCTTTACTCTTCCTCAACACGCTTTCCAGCTTGTCGACTTTGTCCATTTTCTCCTGGAAATTTTTCTCATATGCAAGTGGCAGGGCCCCTTGAAATCTTCTCCATTATTCTCGCGAGGCGGTACAAATCCATGCGGTGGTGGGAACTCAGGGGGATACTGCTGCCGCCGTTGTTTTAGTTCCTCCATAAACTTCAAGACTTGGGCCAGGCTGTCGGATTGCTGGCTTATGGTGGCTCCCAATTCGGTGACCTTATTTTCTAACTCTTCCTGATTCATGCTGAAATAACTTGGCGGGCTGATTCTGACCAAACGATTTTTTGAATTTCTGACCCAGGATGAAGATCCTAGCTGCTGACTTTGAGAATCTATAGTGACCTGTAGATTTGAGGGGATTGTATCAAATTCTGATAGTTATGATTTTGGACAGACAAAGACAGTGAGTTAAACAAACGTGGACTGACTTGTGTATAGACTGACTAAGAGAGTGCGTGAAGACTGATAGGAATGGTGTATGCATATAAGACAAGCACACGGATGTAAGCCCTAGTCTATATGATGCTCCTATTTCTAACAGATAGCAGTTAAACAACTAAGGTCCTAACCATATAGAGTGTGCTGACTTTTCCTTCCAGCATGATCACCGGGGAGTAACAGGAATTTTTGGCATTTTTGGGAAATTTGGGCAGAGTTTCTGGGAGAAACTGGTATTTACGAGAATTTCTGGGAAATTCGGACAGAGTTTTTGGGAGTTCTGATATATCCGGGTTTTTCTGGAAATTTTGGACAGAGCATCTGGAAGAAACTGGTATTTATGAGAATTTATGGTAAATTCAGACAGAATTTTTGGGAGTTTCTGGTATATCTGGGTATTTCTGGAAATTTTGGATAGAGCTTCTGGAAGAAACTGGTATTTATGACAGGAACAGGTGATGGTGATCATTGACACGACTAAAAAGTTGTGCGCTCTTGTTCAACACCTAAGTATAGGTGATCGTGCAAGTAATATAGTACTGGAAGTTTAGGTCGATCCCACAGGGAAGGAATAGGAAGAAAATATACTAAGTTACAACCTAAAGAAAGAAAATAAAAATGAAGGCTTGGAGGTTCTAATGAATCCTACTTAATTAAATTAATCTAAATAATAAACTAAGCATATAGAAATATAACTAATTAAACATATAAACTAGAGGTGTTGGAAACACGAGAATCCACATTGATCCTAACCATCTACCATGCATACTCATTAATGTTCTATGGAGTACATCCCTTTTCAGTATTCCGTATTTTTCTAAAGATAAAGAATCAATGACCCTTTCATGATCGGGACTACATCGCAGTTGATTTAAAATACTTTGAAGACAATTTAAAACAATGGTTATTACTTGCACTCTAAATGGTGTTAGCATTCAAAGTGGTTTTCAAAAGTCATTGAAAAAAATAGCCTTAAGGCTTTAAGTTCTAAAAACTGTAGGGACAAACTGAGCTTATAGGGACAATTTGATGACAGATTTCTGAAACAGAAAGTCTTGGAATACTTAAAAGAATCATCTCGGGAATTAACATGTTTGATCGATCAAAGCGCTTTCGATCGATCGGACATCATCATCCTTCAATCGATCGAAATGCCTTCGATCGGTTGACTATGGCTCTAGTTCAATCAATCGAAATACCTTCGATCGATCGAGCCCAAGATTTCTATAGGTTGCATGGCAGAGGCTAAGAATCAATATTTCATCACATATTTCCTACGTCTAAACTACAGAAACATGAATAAACCAATACAGAAATAGTAACCTAGAGTAATCATTAACATCTAAAGCAATAAACAATGAAACAAAGAAAAGGAGAAGAAAAACTTGGAAATAATCAGATTATAACTTGTAATAAACTTGAATCTTCAATAATCTTTAGAATAACAATGGAAATGAGAAAGAAAAACAAGAATCTAACCTAATCTAACCCTAAAACTACCCTATACTGCTATTTTCTGCGTTTTGGAGCGTCTTTCCTTCGTCTGGCGTCAAAACGACTTATATATAGGGTTCCTGTAAAGTTTGACCGATCGAGCTTAGTTCGATCGATCAAACTCTCAATCGATTGAACTTTGCTCAAGTACTTGAACTCCTCTTATTTTGACATCTCTGTGCACCGATGGGAGAATGGCCATAACCTTTCACTCGGACCTCGGATTGACCTCCTGTTTATGGCCACGCGACCGTAACTCAAAGATCTACATTTTGTATTTCTGGGGAAATCTTCCAAATCTGAAGTTTTCATTGTCAAAATTTGTCTTTTCTCAGCTGCTTCCGTTGTTCTATCCCCCAGAATCACTTTTCTTTAGCTCCACTTCGTTGATTTACATACTAATACCTATAAAACAATGCAAAAACATATATTTTAGCATTAATACAATAAAAATAACATTGCTATTAGAATATAACTAAATGTAGGGACTTGGGGATAAAAGTATGCATAAAGGACCATGTAATACGTTATGAATATGCACTTTTCACCTCACATCACACCCCCCAACTAGCTCGTTGCTAGTCCCTAGCAATGAAGCGAACTACAGCAATGTTTATTTAAACTCTAAGAATTGAAAACAAAATAAAGTAAAAATCCTAAATCACTTTCGCATGAATCGCGATTTAGTGTATGCAACAAGCCTTTAAACCCCTAGGTTCCCCCTAGTGGACGAGTGTTGTCTCGTGAGGGTTTGCAGTGAATTTACCCACAAAGTTCATGTTTATGGTAATGGTTCTCATTTAAATGTTTTTAAGAAATTTTTCCTCTCATTTAGCAATATAGTTGAGCTCAACAGTTTTATGAAACTCTCTAGTATGCCATAGCCATGCAACACACACATTCTAGTTAATCTACTATCAAAGTCATTAAGATGTTCCATACCTATTAATCTTCAAGTGTGTGTGTGAATAGACAACCCAAAATACAAAATTTTAATTTCAAAGCTCGCATAACCTAAGATGCTATCAAAACGTTCATTTTGACTCAACTCTCACCGGGATTACACTATCAAAATGAAATCACTTCGAATTCGGTGTAATAATTATCACTCATGATATGGAAGCTATAAAGAGTAAATGTAAATGGAATCTAATGCTTCTCATATCTAAATAGAAAAACGAAAATTTTATAATGCACAAAGTCTCATGAATGGATACTTTTCACTAAAAGAGCGAGATACCATGGAGAACTCTCTCTTTACCTTAACTTCTAATCCAATTTACTTAAAATCATCAGGAGTTTGAAAAAGAGGTGTTAGGTGAAAGAAGAAAGAGGCTTCTAATTTTCAATTGAGTCCAAGGATGTGATTGGAATGTCTACTACAACTTTTCAAACTTCCTCACATCTCCAATCTCTCTCTTCTTTTTATTATTATGTTTTCTTTTTCTTTTGTAACAACCATTGGCATTTTTTATCTCTTTTTCTTTTTTATTTCTTTTTTTTTTCTTTTTGCTAACTTTCCCTTATTCACACAACCAAACTTCTTGTCACGATAACACATCCCAATCATTCCTAGGTAGAGAAAAGAAGCTCAAACTTGTATTTTGGAGTTAGTCTTAGATTTAAGGAATTATAATGACAATTCAATTATGATAAGGCTCAAGAGGTGAAGTAAAAGAATATCATAGAGGTAGGCCAAGGCTTTATTTTGCTTGTAAGGTCAAAAGATGGCCTAAATCGTCTTCTAAGTTCATAGGATTATTCATTTAAGTAAATTCAAGAGCTCTAAAGTTGGTAAATCCTGAACGTTCTCTTCTAGTAATCAGTCAAAATGAAGAAGAAAATGAAAGTTTCAATGAATTAAAATGCTTTTCAAAAAGTAAGAGTAATTTTATAAAACCCTCAAAAACAAAGAATGGCACAAAAGCTCACTTGGGTTATTCGTCTCCACTACAGTCTCTCAAGACACCTAAGCTATGCTTACTAATCCATTTTAGCTAAGTACAAGGTTGTCACAACGTGCTCAAAGTTGTTTGAAGATTAAAAGACATAAAACACACTGTAACTAAGATAGAAAACAAACTATCATAGTGTATCACATACTAATAACATACAGAAAAATAACACTAATGCATCATAACTAACTACATTAACTAAGAGAGAAATACAAGACCCATCTTATTATTTTTTTTAAAAAAATCAAATAAAATTTTGAAAATTTTTGTTGACAATTTTAATTTACTGAGTCATGTTGCAAAGCAGGTATATTGACATTAAAGCATAAAAAGAAAGAAACGAGGCATGCAATGACTCACTCCCCCCCCCCCCCAACTAAAACTAAACATTGTCCTCAATGTTCTAAACTAAGCACATGGACATGTAAAATAAAGCGAGAGAAGGAAGGATGTTACCTCGAGGCGTTAATATCCAATTTTTTTCTTTTAAAGTTACCTGCAAAATCATTAGTTACAACAAGGAAAAATAGATAATATAATACAACTACTCAGTAAATAAATTCGGTTAATCAAGATTTTTATCATACAGTAATAACCAAAATTTTTGAGGATCTTCCCAGTGAAATAATTTAACAGTGAGAAGACTTTTGAGATCCTTATAAAAATGCAACTCCCCCAACTAATGTCAGGCTCAAGGTCAGAGGAGATGATGCAAAACCTGTGGCTGCCAAATTTGTTGGGGACAGTTATAAGAGATATACCATACCTTTTTAGGAATTATACTCAAGAAACGATCTTTGGCGTTGGTATTTTCTATAACAACCTCTATTTTTTATTATCAAAAATAGGCGGAGGCCATGGTTCAATAAAAGGGGCAGAGTCTAAGTGATGTTCTAATGAAACTTTACTACCCTCCTCTTGTTCTAGAACAGAATCTATGGAGATGTGATCATAGGAATTGGATTTCTGTTCTATGTAAATAGTTTTGGACTGGATTTGGATGAAGCTATCTATTTGGGCCTCAATGTTAGTATTACTCAAGAAGGCCAAGCAGTCTAGCAGATTACTAGCTTCTTGTTGAAGTTTAAGATCATCTAATGTGGGCCCAATATTTTCCAAATCCACTCTCAAAGAATTTTGAAAAATAAAATTTTGAGCAGTGCATGTGATAGAATCCTTACCATCCTCTTCCACAACACATTCTTTTCGTTCATTAGTGGGGTGCACATGACTTTCAAGCTCGGGATGAGAGCTTTGATTGATAGCAAGGATAGGTGATGGGAAACTTGGTGACACCACCACTTCGGTCGAAAAAGGTGAGGGTTCATGAATATTACATGAATCTAAATCGAATTTAGATTTTTCAATTATGTCCTCCCTAGGGTCACTATCAAAGGTAGGGGTAGAGTCAACAGGGAACTCATCCTTTCCTAATTGCGTGCAGTCACCTAAACTCTCATTATCTGTAAAAACCGAATTCTCATCCGTGTAACTCTCCTCACTATATATGTCATCTATTGAGGTGCTCTGAACAAAGAGATTGTGCAACTTTATCAAGGCAGTGAAGGAGTTGATGTCTGGGGTTGCATATTGAGGAGAAGATGGTTCTACAACTACATGGTTAATGGTTTGGTTTTGGAGTTCTTGTTGGGTTATGACTTTCTCGAATTAGTTGTTAGCCTCATTTGGTATAAACCTGTCATAGTCCTCTAATTCCATTCCATTATTAGTGTCTTGAAATTTAAGTTGTAGTGTTGAAGGACTGGTATAGTCTTCTAAAGGTTGGCTAGCATATGCTTGTTGATATCTAGTTTCTAATTTATCTAGTGCACTATCTAGCCTTTTCATTTCACTAAGTAGTAATTTTAACATACCATTATCCTCAACTTGGTTATTCTCCTCATTATTATCATATGAAGTTTTGCCCCATTGTAGTTGATAGTGGTCCCCTTCCTATTGAGTTTGTGGACAAGACTCGCCAAAGGGAAAGCCTTGGTACGTTTGGTAATCATGGGAATTACTACAATATCCTATATTATTTTGGTCATAGCCCCATTGCAGTTGATAGAACTCTCCATATGGAGGTTCTTGGTATGTTTGATAATATGAGGGACTACAACTTTTGTTTTCCTATTGTGGTGGTTGGCAGCACTCGGGTTGATAATGTGCGTCACAAGTGGGTGATTGCCAACTTGGGGGACAGTTTTCATTACTTAACGTGTACATATTCAGGGTGTTTGTGTTGTATAGAGGGTAATATGGATAAGACATATTCACTAAAAAAAATTGGAATTTTATTTATTTATTTATTTTTTATCTTGTGAGAGAAAAAGTCCAAAAGGTTTTTTTTTTTTTTTTGAAAAGTAAGAAAAATTGGAAATAACTCAATAAAATTCGAGCCTAGTTGCCTTCCCCGGCAACAGTGCCAAAAACTTGACACGACTAAAAAGTTGTGCACTCTTGTGCAACACCCAAGTATAGGTGATCGTGCAAGTAATATAGTACTGGAAGTCCAGGTCGATCCCATAGGGAAGGAATAGGAAGAAAATATACTAAGTTACAACCTAAAGAAAAGAAAATAAAAATGAAGGCTTGGAGGTTCTAATGAATCCTACTTAATTAAATTAAACTAAATAATAAACTAAGCATATAGAAACATAACTAATTAAACATTTAAACTAAAGGTGCTGAAAACACGAGAATCCACATTGATCCTAACCATCTACCATGCATACTCATTAACGCTCTATGGAGTACATCCCTTTTCAGTATTCCGTATTTTTTTAAAGATAAAGAATCAATGGCCCTTTCATGATCGGGACTACATCATCGCAGTTGATTTAAAATACTTTGAAGACAATTTAAAACAATGGTTATTACTTGCACTCTAAATGGTGTTAATATTCAAAGTGGTTTTCAAAAGTCATTGAAGAAAATAGCCTTAAGGCTTTAAGTTCTAAAAACTGTTGCGACAAACTGAGCTTATAGGGACAATTTGATGACAGATTTCTGAAACAGAAAGTCTTGGAATACTTAAAAGAATCATCTTGGGAATTAACATGTTTGATCGATCGAAGCGCTCTCGATCGATCGGACATCATCATCCTTCAATCGATCGAAATGCCTTCGATCGTTTGACTATGGCTCTAGATCGATCGATCGAAATACCTTCGATCGATCGAGCCCAAGGTTTTCTATAGGTTGCATGGCAGAGGCTAAGAATCAATATTTCATCACATATTTCCAATGTCTAAACTACGGAAACATGAATAAACCGATACAGAAATAGTAACCTAGAGTAATCATTAACATCTAAAGCAATAAACAATAAAACAAAGAAAAGGAGAAGAAAAACCTGGAAATAATCAGATTATAGCTTGTAATAAACTTGAATCTTCAATAATCATTAGAATAACAATGGAAAAGAGGAAGAATAACAAGAATCTAACCTAATCTACTCCTAATCTAACCCTAAAACAACCCTAAACTGCTGTTTTCTACGTTCTGGAGCGTCCTCCCTTCGTCTGGCGTCAAAACGACTTATATATAGGGTTTCTGCAGAGTTTACTCAACTTTTGGATGAAAATAAAGTTCGATCGATCGAACTAAGCTCGATCAATAGAACTCTCAATCGATTGAACTCTACTTAAGGGCTTGAACTCTTCTGATTTTGACAGCTCTACGCACCGATGGGAAAATGACCATAACTTTTCACTCGGACCTCAGATTGACCTCCCGTTTGCGGCCACGCGACCGTAATCCAAAGATCTACATTTTGATATCTAGGAAAATCTTCCAAATCTGAAGTCTTCATTGTCGAAATTGGTGTTTTCTCAGCTACTTCCGTTGTTCTATCCACCAGAATCACTTTTCTTTAGCTCCACTTCATTGATTTACATCCTAATACCTATAAAACAATGCAAAAACATATATTTTCGCATTAATACAATAAAAAGAACATTGATATTAGAATATAACTAAATGTAGGGACTTGGGGATAAAAGTATGCCTAAAAGACCATGTAATACGTTATGAATATGCACTTTTCACCTCGCATCAATCATACTGTCTAGCAAGTTTTCATACTCCTAAGACTTTGGACCAACAAACAAGGTTTGCGGTGTATATCTTTGCAGACATAGAGCAAACATTCTTATCATGGTGCCTAGGCAGGTCAACTCAATGTAATTACATGTGAGTGATTGGCTTGGGGATCATGAAAGAGAGGTTTTGTTCTATGCCACAAAAGCGTCTACACCGCGCAGGTAACCCTGTTAGGGCGTACAGTAGTTATATCACATTGTCCTATCTGAAAAGATAAATCAACAGTCCTATGAAAGGTTTGACAGGAATCTATATGCAAAGGCTGGGTTTAGTCAAAGAGGATCCGTTGACGAGAGTTCCATTATACCGTCAGAGAGACAGTATGGAGATTTTTACTCTTTTTGATATACTTTAGAAGGTACAGTATCAACGGTGACTTGTGCCCTGGCACAGCAAGACCTGAACAATGTTAGCACCGCGTTTCAGACACAGTCAGAGGGGGAAATGCAAATGTGCAATGCGGTGAACCAGACACAGCAAAAAGATTATTTTAAGGATGCTTCTTATGAGTCAAACCTCTGTATTATTTTGTTTTGAAAATAAAGTGCCCAATGGAGTTGCCAGATTGTGGACACGCACGGGAGCCCACCCCCTTTTGGGTTTCGGAATTGATTTTCCTTTATTTTGAAATTGATTTGAAAAAGGAAAAAGAAAAGGTCTGTTGAAAACAGATACAGAGTCGCCACTTGATGTTTAGGGAACCAAGAAACTCAATTTGACTCACCCAAACGGATAAAGGACTTCGGCCCTACATAACTAAAGAACTTGGCTCGGGGTTTTGGTATGAGAGAGGAAGGAGCCTTTGTCGCGACTAAACTCCCTCGACTCGCCCCGCCTCTCGATGGGCCTCAATTAGTATCCAAATAATCATCTTATACTATGTTTGGTTCGACAGTTAATACTAAGGTAGTATCTTACATCTCATAAGAAACTTGAAATGGAAGATCAAAAGATAAGATATCATTCATAAGATCTAAGCCAAATACCACACAATGTAAAAGTGAAAGATCACATAAATAAACCTAAAAAAATCATCTAATCATATATCAAGTAATCAAGTTTTCCTAATCTAAAGGGGACATGTATTGTTCTTGGAACAAATAATCAAAGAAATCAAAGAATGCTTAGCAAGCTAGCATGATGCATGTTAATTCTTGAAAGAAAGAAGATTTCTCAATCCCCGGGACGGATGAGAAATGAAGATTTAATTGAGGGGGAGCATGAACGTGTGATCAAGTTTATTCCTTATAATCTTCTTAGATTAGGAGTCACTAAAACTCTAAATCTTGCATCGATGCAATGTATGTTCCTAAAATGTGCAAAGGTTGTGTGTGTTTGTGTTCATGGATTTTTTAAAGTGACTTAGAAGTTTAAAATATGCATGGATGTATGAAGGAAATCATCATAGGATATGTACAAATGTAGTATGAACTACTTTCTAAGACATGAGCTAATTTGGATTGCATATAGGCATCAAATGAAAGAATTAAAGTTAAAACACACTTGCTGTGAATAGTCGACAGAACATTGAACTCATCTTGCAAAAATGGAAAAGTAGGGGTAGAAATGTTTCTAGTTCAAATTTTTTTATGGAGATCATCCTTATTGTGTCTAGAACATAACCAAAAAAGCCGAACATCAATAACTATCATAGATTGGGAGAAATCATACAAACAAGGGAGGTTACTCAGAGACAGAATCCGTATTGTTGACTAAAATGTAGAAAAATCGTTGAAAATGAAAACAAAACATTTAGAGGCCCATATTTTACGAAAAGTTTCCTAAGACATTGATTTTGAAGGGAAAAGTAAGTTGCAACCACTCCTTTTGGAAAAGCTTTCTGGAAAACAAGTTGAAAGTCAACCAAGCTGCTGTGACAACAAGGACAGAATGTTTGGAAGGAATGTTTGGGCAAAAATGGACCCCTTCCAAGTGTTTCCAAGTCAAACCAAAAATCATGGGTATTCTTTAATGAGTTAGGAAGACATTCCAAGTGGTCTAACATTCATACGTTGAGTATTGAACTCAGAATAATTCTTTGAAGTCAAATAACTCACTCTTTTGAATATTTTTTTTATGAAAACAAGGTTTATTTCTTGGAATCAAAATATTGTGGTTTTAGAGGGGTTTTGAAATGGGGGTTTTGAAAGCACATTTCCAATACGAAAAGAAGATTAAAACCACTTGTAATGTCAAAATCCAACTTATTTTAAGAACCTCCAAGATTGTTGGAAAGGCTTGTTTTATTTTGGAAATAACTTCAAGAATACATAGGAATGTATTGAAGTTATGATCATCATCTATCAAACATGTTTTTGAGGTCAAGAGCTACTATCCATAAGGATTCACTCACCTCAAAATTCATGTCATCATCTAGATGATGATGAACTAGTAAGTAAACAAAGAAAAATAAAAAGAAATGGGGGAAGAAGAGATGAACAAACATATAAACAAACAAGTAAATAGCAATCAATAGATAATGTTCATGATGATTTTGGACTTATAGCTTGGTGTTTCACTCATATATGGTGACTTTGGACATGGATGTAGCTTCCTCTCTCATAAATACTCACTAAAATGGTGTTTGGGTGTATTGAATGTGAAGTAAATATGAGTAATCAAGTAAAAAAAACAAAGTTTAGAACTCACTTTCTTGTTTGAAAATCAAAGAAGGAAGCTTCTTTTCTCTCTATTCTAACCTTATCTCTACAACTTTCTCTCTACAACTTTTCTAAGTTTTCATTTGACACCCCTAAAATGAGAAGTCATGGGGGGTTTATATAGGCCAATTTGGGGTGGTTTTGGTGTTTAAGAAGTACTCCCATTGGTCCCAATCATCTGTGAACATAGAACTATGTCATTTTGCTTTCTAATTAATCGATTTGGACCCCTAATCAAAATTACAAAAATAGACCATTCTGGGGAAGAGTGCCACGACGGTAGTGGGCCAGTGCTGCGGCGGCACTGCTCCTCAGACGTTTGGATACTTCTTTTTAGGCCCCCAAAGGTTTTGGTATTCGCAAAAAGGCCCTATTTCGTTTGAAATTCACAGAAAATGCGCACGAACTCCAAACTGAGGTTGTGATATACCGTTGAAAAGGTAATGGAGTGTACTCTCTATAAATAATAGTTCGAGGATAGGTCATGCCTCTAACTCCTATTATCACAATTGAAATATTTGATTGTTGGGGCATAGATTTCATGGTCCCGTTCCCAAAATCAAACAACTGTGAATACATACTCCTAGATGTGGAATATGTATCGAAATGGGTAGAGGCGATACTGACAAGATGCAATGACCACTCTAAAATAAAGCATCCTATCGCGTTTAGAACCCTGAAAGCATTGATAAGTGACCAAGGCAAGCACTTCTGTAATAGGCCCCTGGAGTCACTCCTTAAGAAGTACGGGGTTCATCACAAGATCGCTCTAGCCTACCACTCACAAACTAACGGGCAGACAGAATTGGCTAACTAAGAAATAAAACATATTCTTAAAAAAATGGTTAGTTTCAACAGGAAAGATTGGGCATACAAACTGACCGACACTCTATGGGCAAACCATTCCACTTACAAAACGAACCTAGGAATGTCCCCGTATAAGTTAGTGTACGGAAAGGCCTGCCACCTCCCTATCAAGATTGAACATAAAGCATATTGGGTGACACACTCATTAAACTTCGACATCAATGAGGTAGGCCAACTACGAAAACTCTAACTTGCAGAGCTTAAATTCGTAGGGATGCGTATGACTCTGCCAAGTTGCATAAGGAAAGGCTGAAGGCTCGCCATGATCCAATCTTTCGCAAAACATTCGAGCCAGGGCAAAAAGTCTTACTATATGACTCTTGCCTTCACCTTTTGCCAGAAAAGCTTCGATCCCAGTGGACTGGACCATTCATCATTAAATCCTTTTTTTCCACATGGGGCTGTTGAGCTCATAAACCCCAAGAACGATGAAAGTTTCAAGGTCAAAGGCCAAAGATTAAAACCGTTATTGGAATACTTTCAAACAGAAGCTGAGTTCATCCAACTGGATGAGCCTAGCTATTCTTGATCTAAAACACTAAGTGTATCCTCAAACTGTTGTTGTATTCTTTAGTTTTACTGCTCTTTGTTTTTGTTTTTTTTCATCAATTTTTTCTTTATTTCTTCTTTTGGAGTGTGACATTGCATTTAACCCGCTATTCTTTATTATCTCTCCCCCGTAGGTCATTTAAAATGAGAAATCACGATGGTACACGGTCCATGTTTTCGATTGGCACATGGACTCATTCGAAAGATCAAAACCCTGCATGTACAGCCGACAAGATTGCATTCTGCCTTTCACCTTACCAAGGGCCGGATGCCGATGATGTAATTGACTTAACCCAAGGATACATCCCTTACGATCCAGCCCTCCTCAACATTAACCCTTTTGCAAATATGGAATTCCCTAACGAGGAATATCTTGTGGAATTTCCCAATGAAGAGAGTGAACCAGAGGGGTATTTCATCGATGAGGTCGATGACGTACTTTTAGAGTAGTGGGAGAATGACTAAATGTGGGAACCATAGGTTTAAGACGATTTACAAGATGTGGTGCCCAAATGCCATAACGATGTCTTCACATATGTGGATGACTTCCTTGTCATCGAATCGGTTCCATACACTTATGTGAACATAAGCTATCTGTTGTTCAGGCTTCAATGCCCCCTACCTGCTAGTGCACATGGTTCTATCACGCAAATAGTGAGGTTAACTCCTTGTCACAACTCACTGTATTCTTATTTTTCTTGGTCTGCCTTTCATTTTTAGTCTGTCCATTCATTTATTTTATTTTCATCTTTTTCTTTTTATTTTCTGCTGTTGTCTTTGTCCAGGGATATCACTATGAATAAAATACTACCACCGGTGTTCCTTCCGTGCTTACTGTTACATGGGTCTCCCATAAGGTCCCCAGGCACTCCGCTGCAAGAGGAAAGTACGTTGAGGAAGTAAACTCCTTTATCCATGTCTCCTTCTGGATCACCTCTTGCCTGTGCATTCAATTTCTTGGAGATTTCATATTTGCCCGATGATATCCTTGCTACTTTCTGACTGTACTGGGAAAGGGAATCACCAAGTTTGGACTCCACACTCGAAGATTTGGCGGAGAATGAAACAATTGTGGAAGATGAAATATTCATGTTCGAAGATTAGTGACTCACTTCAATTGTGTTTTGTCATTTGGTCATTCTTGTATCAATTGAAGAGTAATCCTAGACAATAGACTTAGTAGTTTTGGTTTTTATTTTAGTTTTTTATTATAATAAGGTCTTACGTACCAAGTGGGGGACATAATTTTGCAAAAGGATTCTATTAAAAGTTATATTTATAAAATTTACAATTTTCTATTACTATGATGATGAATTCTGGCTTACATGTACTGTGAATGAACTGTTGTTATGCTATTCTATATGTCCAGATCAAATTCTGTCAGTTGGGGGCACACAGTTGTTCTGTTTAAAGATTTTTGATAATTTTCATGTTCGATCGATCGAACGACTATCGATCGATCGAGAACTTGGTACCCTCAAGCGCTTGACAAACTCCCAATCGATTGACGGTTTGATCGATCAAACTTTCTTGATCGATCGAGACTTCTAATTAAATGAAGCATCCAAAATACACTTCTTATGTCTCTCCCTCTCCCCTTACCATACTCGAACGATTCAAGATAGAGAGAGAGAGAGAGCTCGGCAATTTTTTCTCCCCCTTCCATTTCCAGCACTTAGGGAGTCTTGTTCATATCCTCTTCATCATCATCATCATAATCATCATCACCTCTCCCCTTCCTCTGCGTGTTACCTGAGGTAAGGCATTAAGACCCTTCATATTCCATTTTCATTCGAAAATGAGAGGGGGTGCCCCCCATTGGTCCTAAGACCAACTAATATTAGTGTTAGTTTTTGGATTCTTTTTGTTTCTTTGATTTCTATGTTTCTTTTCTGTCTCCGCGTGATCGCTGTGCTTGATCGATCGAGCTGGGCTCGAGCGATCGAGCCCAACCCTTTTTCAATCGATCGAATTGTTGCAGAGGTAGATTTTTCTTTTGGGCTTTTGTTCTTATTTTCATTAGTTGCTTCTTTTCGTTTTCTATTTCAGGGACTTCATGATGAATCCTGTTACGGGCTACCACAAGGAGAAGCCTTTTAAACTCATGATTCCCGGCCCGATCCCAAGTGGTTCACCAGATACTTCCAATCCCGGAAGGTCATGCTCGAGCGTCCGTTAGAGACCAGATGGCTCTCGGTTCCATGGTTTTTAGCACTGATCTAGGCGATGCTGCATTGGTTCAATTTACTCTCCCAGTCAAAGAAGGTAAATCTTTCTTGAATCTGAGAGGCGTGTACGACGATGATACGTGATTCGGTAGCTCCATTCACTTACCGATCATTCTTCTGCGGCCGGGAGATAATTTTTAGTCCGACCACTGTCTCCGCTGCTTTAGGGGTACCTGAGGTAACTGATTATATATGCCCGCACCGTCTTGACGCACCAGTGACCATGCCGACCACTATCATCAGTGTGATCACTGGGGGTGCTGTTCTGAGTTGGTATGGCGAATCTCTCATTGAGGACTTCTACCTTACGGACAATTATCATATGATACACCTGGCCCTCAGCAACTGCCTCTTGGTAACATCCTACAGGGAGAAGATAGCGGCCTGGTATGCACGAGTTTTATTTATGGTGTGGAAGGGACAGCCAGTCTGCCTGCCTCACTTATATATTGACTTCATGATCTACCCCACCCGCTACATTGCTGTCAAGAAGCACTTGATAGGTGCTTGGGCCATCCATAGAGTCATCGCCGAGACAGGGCTCCCCCAGCGCCCTGCAGATGAGGTTTGCACTTCCTCTAGTCATTTCGGAGAGATAGCAGCCCGTTGGTCCAATGTCCAAAAGAGAAAGAGAAAAGGGAAAGGAAAGGCGAAGATGAGAGTGAAGAAACAACTAGGTGGAGGCACCGACACTGAGGGTGCGGCTTCTGGGATGCCTTCTGAGGCTGAGGAACTGGATTCGGATGACGAGGTTGACCCTCACATTGAGGTTGAGCAGTTTGAACTGAGACAGAGATCTCAGGCTCCAGCCCAGGGAGAGCCTTCTTCTGTGTCTCTCCAGACATTGCATAAATTGTTTCTAGAGGAGAGAGAGGCCCGGATGAGACTCGAGGGCAAGATGGACCGCATGACGATCCTGCTGGAGGCAATTTTGATTCAGATGGGGGTTGATCAGTCTTTACATACACCTCCACCATCCACCACTAATCCTTCATCATCTGCCCCACTAACTCCACCAGCGCCTTCTAATCCCACTACTACATCATCATCGACTGCACCGCCGACTATTTCTGAGACTCCACCTCCACCACCTCCAGTTATGGCTGACCCATCCTTATCTACATCTGCTAACCCGATTGTAAGTGACCCGATGATGGCTACTACTATTGCTGAGGGTGGAGATGTGGATGCTACAGACATGCCGATCGAGATTATCTGATGTCGCTGATGATGCCTAGGTTATGCTAGTTGAGCGTTGGGAGTTTTTTTGTATCTATTTTATTTTCTTTTTCTCTCTCCGCTATCTTAGTACTCTTGGGGATAGTTAGATATTTTGGGACTGTTTGGATGGTTTGGACATTATGGACTTTGTTATCACTGCTCTGTTATGTTTATTGTTTTATCATTCCAGTGATTGGTTATGTTATTATGTTTGGATCATGTGCCATCATTATATAGAATTATTTTTTATCTTGGTTGTTTGGAGACTTGTATGTTTCGGTTACAGGTTGCTATGATTGCTATTTTTGGTTTCCCTCGAAGCAGGTGAACCCTATCCATTTTTATTTCAGAAAATCAACTTCTGAGGACATTGTTGTTTTCAGCTGGGGGTAGGGGATTGATAGGTATTCACCTACATTTTTCACACTTAGCACCTTCAAACTTTGAAAAATTTCAATAACATACTGTGGACACGCACGGGAGCCCACCCCCTTCCGGTTTCGGAATTGATTTTCCTTTATTTTGAAATTGATTTGAAAAAGGAAAAAGAAAAGGTCTGTTAAAAACAGATACAGAGTCGCCACTTGATCTTTAGGGAACCAAGAAACCCAATTTGACTCACCCAAACGGATAAAGGGCACCGGCCCTTCATAACCAAAGAACTTGGCTCGGGGTTTTGGTAAGAGAGAGGAAGGAGTATTTGTCGTGACAAAACACCCTCAACTCGCCCCGTCTCTCGACGGGCCTCAATTAGCATGCAAATAATCATCTTATACTATGTTTTGTTTGACAGTTAATACTAAGGTAGTATATTACATCTCATAAGAAACTTGAAATGGAAGATCAAAAGATAAGATGTCAATCATAAGATCTAACCCAAAAACCACACAATGTAAAAGTGAAAGATCACATAAATAAACCTAAAAAAATCATCTAATCATATATCAAGTAATCAAGTTTTCCTAATCTAAAGGGGACATGGATTATTCTTGGAGCAAATAATCAAAGAAATCAAAGAATGCTTAGCAAGCTAGCATAATGCATGTTAATTCTTGAAAAAAAGAAGATTTCTCAATCCTCGGGATGGATGAGAAAAGAAGATTTGATCGAGGGGGAGCATGAACGTGTGATCAAGTTTATTCCTTATAATCTTCTTAGATTAGGAGTCACTAAAACTCTAAATCTTGCATGGATGCAATGTATGATCCTAAAATGTGCAAAGGTTGTGTGTGTTTGTGTTCATGGATTTTCTAAAGTGACTTAGAAGTTTAAAATATGCATGGATGTATAAAGTAAATCATCATAGGGTATGTGCAAATGTAGTATGAACTACTTCTTAAGACATGAGCTAATTTGGATTGCATATAGGCATCAAATGAAAGAATTAAAGTTAAAACACACTTGATGTGAAGAGTGGACAGAACTGTGAGCTCATATTGCAAAAATGAAAAAGTGATTCTAGTTCATGATATTTTATAGAGATCATCCTTATTGTGTCTAGAACACAACCCAAAAATCCAAACTTCAATAACTATCACAGATTGGGAGAAATCATATAAAAAAGGGAGGTTACTCAGAAACAGAATCCGTACTGTCAACTAAAATCTTTGAAAATGAAAATAAAACATTTAGAGGCCCATATTATATAGAAAGTTTCCTAAGACATTGAAGTTTAAGGAAAAAATAAGTTGGGACCACTCATTTCGGAAAATATTTCTGCAAAACAAGTTGAAAGTCAACGAAGCTGTTGTGACAAGAAGGACAGAATGTTTGGAAGGAATGTTTGGGCAAAAATGGACCCCTTCCAAATGTTTCCAAGTCAAACCAAAAATCATGGGTATTCTCCAATGAGCTAGGAAGACTTTTCAAGTGGTCTTACATTCAAACTTTGAGTATTGAACTCAGAATAATTATTTGAAGTCAAATAACTCAGTGTTTTGAAGAATTTTTTAAGAAAACAAGGTTTATTTCTTCGAATCCAAATTTTGGGGTTTTAGAGGGGTTTTTAAATGGGGGTTTTGAAGGCACATTTCCAATACTTAAAGAAGATTAAAACCACTTGTAATGTCAAAATCCAACTCATTTTAAGAACCTCCAAGATTGTTGGAAAGGCTTGTTTTATTTTGGAAATAACTTCAAGAATACATAGGAATGTATTGAAGTTATTATCATCATCTATCAAACATGTTTTTGAGGTCAAGAGCTACTATCCATAAGGATTCACTCACCTCAAACTTCATGTCATCATCTAGATGATGATAAACTAGTATGTAAACAAAGAAAAATAAAAATAAATGGGAGAAGAAGAGATGAACAAACATATAAACAAGCAAGTAAATAGCAATCAATAGATGATGTTCATGATAATTTTTGACTTGTACCTTGGTGTTTCACTCATATATGGTGACTTTGGACGTGGAAGTAACTTCATCTCTCATAAATACTCACTGAAATAGTGGTTTGGCGTATTGAATGTGAAGTAAATAGGAGTAATGAAGTAAAAAACAAAGTTTAGAACTCACTTTCTTGTTTGAAAATCAAAGAAGGAAGCTTCTTTTCTCTCTATTCTAACCTTATCTCTACAACTTTCTCTCTACAACTTTTCTATGCTTTTATTTTACACCCCTAAAATGAGAAGTCAAGGGGGGTTTATATAGGCTAATTTGGGGTGGTTTGGGGTTTAAGAAGTACTCCTGTTGGCCCTAATCATCTATGAACATAGACCTACGTCGTTTTGCTTTCTAATTAATCAATTTGGACCCCCAATCAAATTTACAAAAACAGACCATTCTGGGGGAGTGTGCCGCGGTGGCAGTGGGTAGTGCTGCGGAGGCACTGCTCCTCAGACGTTTGGATAATTCTTTTTAGCGGCAGTACTCCACAGACGTTTGGATAATTCTTTTTAGGCCCCCAGAGGTTCTGGTATTCGCAAAAAGTCCCTATTTTGTTCGAAATTCAAAGAAAATGCGCAAGAACTCTAAACCGAGGTTGTGATATACCATTAAAAAGGTAATGTAGTGTACTTTCTATAAAAAATAGTTCAGAGATAGGTCACTTTAAAAGCCGATTTGATCACCTTTTTTACTTGTGGAAATTTGTAATAAATCTGTTTTAAATCCAGAAATTACATGCAATATACCGTTAGAAAGCTATTGACCTCTAGTATCCATGAAAAATGTTTGAAAAATGATACGGTGCTTGGTTTCAAAGTCAACTTTTGGTCAAACCGGTCAAAATCAGGGACCTCTAAAAAGTTCTGGGAACCTCCGGAAGCTCCTGGGAGCTGACAGTTTTGTATGTTTTTCTTTTGAAACTCATTTTAGTACTTTACACATGATCTAGCATGATCTCAAAACTTTTGGGCAATTTTGGTTGACTTTGGTCTAACCCTAGTCAAACCTGGTCAAACCTTGGTCAAACCGGTCAATTGGAACTTTCCGAGAATTTTTGGGACTTCCGGGGGTCTCTGGGAGCCGACGATTTTATTTGGTTTTTCTTTGAAACTCTTTTATTACTTTTCTTATGACATAGCGTGTTTCCAGAACATTTTGTCCAAATTTGGGAGTGTTTGGGCTTTCAGGGGCATTTTGGTCACCCGTACCATTTCCTGAGTATTTTGAGAGATAGAATTAACTTCTAGGAGTCATTTTTGAGTCTTTTTTTATCATCGTGAATCAACAAGCTATAGGTCTCCTAAATCTGATAGCCGACAAAATGAGGTGTCTATAGTTTGCCCCTCTTTGGCATGAACTTGCGAGGCAACGCATGTCGCAAGTGAGTGCCAAAACTTAGAAGAGACAGGTCTTTTGGGGGCTATAGATTTAGGAAAAGGAAAGCGTTGCAAAAGATGCAAGGATAAAAACATGATGCCGAGGCTGGGGGCTGGTCGTGCTTTGTGTGAGCTGCCAACGTATCCTAAGGGGAATCAGACCAGGACGTAGTTCCGGGGAACAAGGGACAAAAATCACACATGTAAATGCACAATAAGACATGCGGATGCTATGCTACGAGGATGATATACAATGCATGGATGTCAATGAGTTGTGTTCTGAGTCCTATTATGTCTAGTGTTCCGATCTTAGTGTCATTCCGGGCGAACTTATGTCACGCTATTGTGATGACTGACTTGGATAAAGACACCAAGGTTTGGAAGACTCTGGGTCTCGGGGTAAACTTCCTGATTTTTGGCAAGCGTGCTTTGAAACAGATCAGATGTAGGGTCTTTGATGATGACGACCTAAGATTAACGAGGGATTTTGCAATGACCGATAGTTGGGGAATTCTATGATAATTGATAGGTGAGAAAGCTCATGATAATCAAAAGACGCGAAGTCGCGAACAGACAGTGCTTGCTCTGGAAAGTCGATTCTATTTTCTACTAGGGATAGTGGGAGACTTTTCGGGGATCTCTCTTAAACTCTTGACCGAGAACTAGGACCCATTTATGAATCTCTCACACTTTGATCAAATCTTGCGGTGCTCAATCCAAAAGAGCCGGTTAGGGCCTCTGGGAACTGATATCTCTCTGTTTCTGTTCTCGGGGGATGGTGTAGGACTCTCGGAGAATCTCTCTTAACTTTTTTTCGACCGGGAACCAGGACCCATCTCTGAATCTCTCGTGGTTGATCAAATCTTGCGGTGCTCAATCCAAGAGAGCTGGTTAAGGCCTCCGGTAGCTGATATCTTTCTGCTTCTGTCCTCGGGGGATTATCTGAATCTGCTAGGGATAAATTGGATTTACTAGGGATAAAACCTCAGAAATCTTGACTGTAATGGGCCACCAGGGTTAATCGGGATAAAAAATTCACTGAAATGGGTCAAAACGGGCTAAAACGGAGTGAAGCGGGGCCCACATTGAGCCGTGTCGCGTCGGCAGTTGGCCAGTGCCATAGTAGCACTAGGTGGCCGGACTCTATGGAAATATATCTTAGGTTTTTGAGCATTTTGAGCTCATTTTTGGCCATTTTTGGGTGTTTTTGAAGCCAAAATCCGTCAAAAGAAAGTTTGTGCCTACTCAAGTAAGCAATCTCTTCCCACGATTAGAACTTTGATTGGGTTTTTATTTTTCTCAATAACTCAAGAGGAAAGTTGAGCTCCCATTTTCATTTTCTCTACAGATCCATGGCTTCAAGCTCAAGGAGGCCGTCTAAGAAGGCCAAGGAACGGGCAAAGGCTGAGAGTCAACCTCCGGAGTTGGTTTTACGAGACTCCCAATGCCATCTTTCCACCGTAACTCTAGTGTGTCAGGTACATCAAACTCTTGGTGGTTCAGGACTATTTCTATACATTATGCTAGTTTTGTGAGCTATAGTGTGCACCTAGAGATTGTTGGAAGTTCGATTCATTCTCAAATGTTGATTTTGTGAATAGTGATTTTTGTGACTATTTTGGTTACTTTTGATGTGTGTAGGTGCCGGAGGTGGCCTTGAAGGGCCATGGTAGTCTTTCCTATGCTTTCCTGTGGTACACCCAATTGTCGCCCACCGTTAAGTAGATGGTTGATGATGCAGGTTTTGGTGGCTTCTGACACAACTATAAAGTTGTGTGTGCTTGTGTGCTATACCCAAGTGTAGGTAATCGTGCAAGTAGTAAACTGGATTAAGTCCAGGTCGATCCCACAAGGAAGGTGTTAAACTAAATACCTAGATTATTCTCAAACAAGTAAAACTAAAATTCACTAATTCTTTATAAGATGTAGAACACAAGGTTCCATAGTTCGACACTACTATACTGAAGCAGTTAAACTAAATTAACTAATTACTAACTAATTAACTAAAGCAATGATTTGAAATGTGTTCTTCTGAATTAAAAAGGAATGGTGGGATTACACAAATCCACTGCGACCAAGCCATCTACCATGCAATTTCGTTGAAGCTTGATGGAGTACACTCTCTACAGTATTCTGTACTTCTCTTAAGATAAAGACTCCATAGTCCTTTCATGACTGAGACTATGTCATCACAATTATGTTTGAAATACATAAAAGGCGGTTTAAAACAATGGTTGAGATTCTCACCTACAATGGTATTAGCATTGAGGGTGGTTTGCAAAATATATTGAAAGAAAATACCTTAAGGCTTAAAGTGCATAGACTGTTTTGACAAACTGAGCGTTTTGGGACAATTTGATAACAATCCAGTAAAACAAAAAGTCTAGGAATACTGCACAGAACATCCTCAAGAATCAGAATGTTCGATCGATCGACGCGCCATCGATCGATCGAACAACTTCATCTCTCGATCGATCGAACGGACTTCGATCGCTCGACAACACCTCTGGTCCGATCGATCGAACTTCCTCGATCGATCGAACACAGAGATTAATCTACTGCATGGCAGAAGCCTGAGATCACAGTTTCATCGTGCTCTCCCAACCCGGAGACTACTACTCAGACATAGTCTGGAGGGTCTCAGTATTATTTTTAACGTAAAAATTCATTAAGGGTGGGTTTGGTTGAGATTTAAACATGAAAACTCTAAAAAACTATGATGTGAACTTACTTATCACACAAAGCTACGAGTTTAACAGACTAAAGTAGAGTAAACTACCAGCAGAATATAAATAAAACAAAACAAGATAACCTGGAGTGATGAAACCTGTATTAAACTATAGGAAATCCAAACCAACAATGACAATCCTTGATCAAACCTACAAAAACAAGACAAAAAACTCTCTGCTCTCTATGAACTGGTGAAAAGTAAAAGTGGGCGTCCCCCAGGATGTTTACAAAATAAGTTTTTTTTATAGAGAAACCTAATGCTAGGGTTGAAAACATGCATTCTGCTACGTGTGCTCATAATCTGATAAAAAGGCATTTCGATCGATCGAACCATTCTCGATCGATTGAACTTGGGGGGACTTCGATCGCTTGAACCTATCCCGATCGATCGAACTCTCGATCGATCGAACGGTCTTCAATCGCTTGAACTCTATATTTTAGCTTTTATCTATTTTCTTTAGAATCTAGCATTTCCCTTCATCGTTATCTTTCAATTCTTCACACAGCAACTGCAGTTTGCACAAATTACAGCTAAAACACACACTTTATCATAGTTTAATCAATAGGTGCATAAACTAGCTTTGTAATTCAAATTGCAAATAAATTGAGGAATTGTAAACTAAATTCATACTTTTTCTTCTTTTAACGCGGTTGTATTTTACAAATACCCCCGCTTGTCATAACCCCCAACTAGCGAATTGCTAGTCCCTAGCAATAGAGCGAAAATAAAATCAAGCTAAACTAAAACTGTACTCGAAAAACTAAAGTAACTCGATCCAGATTAACTGTACTTAAAATAACAAGAACGAAAACTACCTAACTCACTTTTGCAGGAATCGCGGTTGCACTTAGCTAATGCAACAAGCCTTTAAACCCCTAGGTTTCCCCTAGTGGACGAGTGTTGTCTCATGAGGGTTTACAGTGAATATACCCACAAAATTCTCTGATTAAGTTCCAAAAAGATATAGAATACTCTTAAACAATCTCTATTATTCAACTGTTAATTTAGCTCCACAAATCATATCATCCTCATTCAAACCATGAAAGAAATGCACATGTTCCTCATGTCACTAAGATAAAAATAACATAAGCATCACATCCATGTATCCGTGTGTGTGTGAAATTAACAGCTATACATTGAACTTTGTTTAGAGCTGTTTAAACTATCATACTCTCAGAACTTGTAGTTTCAACTCAATTCTCACGTAGTTATTTCACTCAGAAATGAACATCTAACAGAAACTTGGTGAATGATAATCGCACATGGTATGAAAGCTTTGATAGGAGCGATTTTTCAGATACTAATGCTTTCATACTCGACTCTATAAAAGACAAACATTTTAGAGTGTATAGACTCACGAACGGAATACTACTTACTAGAGGAGCGAAATACCGTGGATAACTCAACTTACACTTTTATGTTTGAACCGAGTTGTTGAAAATCATTAAGACTTTGACTTGACGGATTTTTTTATTTGGTAGGGTAGAATTGAAAGAGTAAGAACTTGCACATCTTCAACAAGAGGCTATATTTAATAATTTCTTCACGTTAATCCAACCATCCTCATACGTATCATCCTTCATTTTTATTTTATTTTATTTTTTTTTATGGCGCCCCATCCACAACTACTCCTTCCTCATAATATACTTTACAATTTAACCACCGTAGATATGCAATAGGGTATATTTAGGTCAAGGTATAAAGTCAGGAATTTCAATTTTTTAATGGAGGATTTGACAGTGTTTACTAGGTATGGGGTTAATAACAACATATATTTAGAGGTGTTGATATAGGTAAATGGAGAAAGTAAAGAACAAATACGATGGCTTAAGTCATTTTCTCAACTTTTTAATTCTAACACTTACATGTTCATTGATTTGAATTGGTAAATCCTGAACGTTCTCCTCTAATAAACAGCCAACATGAAGAACTAGAGACCAGTCAACGAAATTAATCGGTATTTTCAATTAAAACAATTCGAATTTTTAATGTGATAATTTCCTCAGAATTAAAGATTGGTTTCAAAAGCTCACTAAGGGTAACTAGTTTCCACTACTTCATTCTTTAAAGTATAATAGCCGTATAGTATAATAGCCGTATTAACTCTTATTTAAAGTTTTCTGCATAGCTACTAATATGTGCAAATAATTTGGATACAAAGGTGGTCAACATATGCATTCCTCCTAGAGAACTAGAAAAACGCATGAACTTAATTCATAAAAAGATGAGAATAAAATGATTGTGTCATTGCTTGATAACAGCAGACTTGGTTAATAATTTGAAAAGTTATATTAAAATTTAAATTTTAATAATAATGGAGCTTGTATGATGTTTGCCAATAAATAGAGTGATCCAGATTGCTATGCAACAAATATGCACAGGTGATTATCTATCTAAACCCACCCCCAACTGAAAATCGCAATGTCCTCAGTAGGTGATTTTCAAAATAGAGAGAGATATCACCTGAAATATCATTGTACGCATCATAACAGTAACAACCTGTACAGAAAGGATACATACTCCAAGCAGCCAAGATCAAATACACATGAAATAAATGGCATCAAATCCAACATAAAATAGAATACATCACTGAAAATATAGGAAAATGAACGAACAGAACAGCGATAATATATCTACAGGCCATATAAGCAAAAATCCAAACCAACCCAACCAACCACAAATATAAACAGTAATCCAATAGTGACCAAAAAAAATAAAGGGAGCAGATAGAAACAAGAAAGAAAAGATACAACAAAACTCTCCAAATGCTCTCAAAGGCATGACCTAAACATCATCCGTGACATCGGACACTATCTCTATCAACACATCGGGGGCATCCTCAACTCCACCCTCGGCAACAGGACGAGCTGTCGTCGGGTCTCTCACAGTCTCGACTGGAGGTGGTGGAAGTGGGGGACTCCGTAGAAGGTGGTGCCGCTGATAATGATGGTGCAGAATGATCAGCCGGTGGCGGTGCAGTAGGGGCAGGTGGAGGTGTATGTAATGACTGGTCAACCCCCAACTGGATCAAGATGGCCTCTAGCAAAGTCGTCATGTGGTCCACTCGACCCTCGAGTCTGATCCGAGCCTCTCGCTCCTCCAATAACAACTCGTGAACAGTCGGGAGAGGCACGGATGAAGAAGACTCTCCCTGGGCCTGAGTTTGAGCCTGAGATCGCTATCTCAGCTCAAACTGTGCAATCTCAACCCGAGGATCAACCTCGTCATCAGAATCAAGCTCCTCAGCCTCTGTCGGCGTCCTTGAAGCTGCACCCTCAGTGTCGGTGCCATCCTCTCTCCTCCTCTTTGCCCGAACCTTCGCCTTCCCTTTTGCTTTTCTCTTTTTTTGTGCATCTCAACGACGGGCCGCTGTCTCACCAAATCGACTGGAGGCCTGAAGAATCGTATCTGTGGCGAATGGCAAGAGTCCAGCCTGCTCCTCAACCCGATGTATGGGCCAAGCGCCTTTTAGATGGCGCTTAGCGATAATGTATCGCGTGGGCTGAATGAAGAAGTCGATATATAGGCAAGACGGGCAGACGCGCTGCCCTGTCCCAATAGAGTAAAGGGCCTGCGCATACCACGCTGCAAACTTCTCGTGGTACGAAGTCATCAGGATGCAATTGACCAGGGCGAGGTGGAGGAGGTGATACTTGTCGGTCAGAAACTTATCCTCGATGTTCGATTGGCCATTCCAAAACTGAACGGCACCTCTTGTAAGCTCACGGATAACGGTGGATGGAGGAGTCGCTGGGGCATCTGTAGGACGAGGATAATAACAATCAGGTACCTCGGGGATGCCCAAAGCGGAAGAAACTGTGGCAGGGCTAAAAATGATCTCCCTGCCACGAAAGAATGATCTGTATGTGTATGGAGCCGCTGGATCCTTGATCATCGACGAACAAGCTTCAAGAACCCAATTTATGTTGATTCTCTTCGTTTGGGTCAACATTGCGAACCAAAGTGGCATGTCGCGGAGCTGTGCCAGGAACCAGGGAGCGGATAGCCACACAGACTCAAGTGGTCGCTCTAGCATTACTTTCTGCGTATCGAAATACTGGTTAAACCATATACGCTCCTCGGGGCTCCGAAACCCATGATCAGGAATGGGGTCCAGTATGGCTAGGTCGAGCGGCTTCTCCTTATGATACCCCGTGACAGGGTCCATAGTGACAGCCCTGGAATAGAAGAAAAAAAGAGAAGAAAATCAATACAGGAAATAAAAGAAAAGAAACTGAAACTGCTAAAGTTCGACCGATCAAACTAAGTTCAATCGATTGAGAATGGTAGGGTTTCGATCGCTCGAGACTTGTTCGATCGATCGAAGAAGGGCTGGGCTCGATCGCTCGAGACTTGTTCGATCGATCGAACACACCGGATGTGCGGTGACCACTACCAAGAACAGAAAGAGCCCGCATAAACAAAAACAAGAACGAAACTAAAAGAAAAAATGTTGTAATAACCAATGGGGACACCCGCAACTGGAATTGAAATGAAAAGGAATCAAGGGAGGGTCTCGGGGCTAACCTCGAGATACGTGCTGAGTAGATGAGGGTTGATGAAGCAGATGATGATCAAGGGGGACCAGGTATCCTTTAATTGATGCGGGTGTATGTAGGGAGGTCCGAAGAAAGAAATGAGTCCCTCTGTCTCCAATCGCTTGAGCGTGAGGGAGAGAAGAAGAGACTGATGAAGTGTACGCTGGACGCCTCGTCTAAATACCAGTCTCGATCGATCGAGAAAGGTTTGATCGATCTAACAGTCAATCGATTGAGATATGTTCAAGCGATCGAGGACATGAAACCATCGATCGATCGAAATAGTTCGATCGATCGAAACTGAAAATTCCAATATACCACAGGATGGAAGAATTAAGTACTCCCAACTGATCCCAGTTATTCTGGACATACAATAGAATGATAAAAAAGTGTTTTGACAGAACATGTAAGCCAAAAACTCACCCTCATAGTAAATAATTGCAAATTTATATAAATCCTTAAAATAGCATCCATGTGCAATATCAGTGCCCCCAGAAGTGGTATTTAAACCCTTATTGAAAAAGAAAACTAAAATAAAACTGAAATTAAAAACACTTTGTCCAAGAATACACTCCAATTTATTAAAGCAGATAGGAAATAAAATAAAATAATTGGAAGTGAAACACTATTCATCAAACAGAAAGATATCCTCCTCCACAGTTTCTTTTGCCACCTGAACTTCAAATGAAGAGTCTAAACTCGATGATTCCCTCTCCCAGAACAGTCAGAAAGCAACGAGGACATCATCAAGCAAGTCTGAACTATGAAAGGAATTGATATCATAGGCAAGAGATGATCCGCATGCAGACAAGGATAAAGGAGTATGAATGCGTAACGGACTTTCCTCTTGCGGCAGAGTATTCGGAGACCGTAGGTATGGCCCAATCCCATGAAGGAGTTGATGTAGAAGGTATAGCGAGGGGAATGGTAGATTCATAGTGATATTCCTGACAAAGGGAACAACAACGAAATGGAGAAAGTAAGTTAACAAGAGCAACAGAAAAACAAAAAGGAAAAGATAAATAAAGCAAAAAGGAAAAGGAATGTGACCCAAAATTTACCTCACTATTGGCCAGATATCCCCAGGTACACTAGTTGGAAGAGGGCATTGAAGCCTGAACAGCAAGTAGCTGACATACTCATAGATGTAGGGAACAACATGGATGAATATGAAGTCATCAACATATGTGAAAACCGCGTTGTGACGTTCAGGCACCACATCTTATAGGTCCTCTTCTTCCCATGGCTCCCACATTGAGTCGTTTTCCCATTGTTCCAGCAGTGCGTCATCCACTTCTCCAACAGCATACCCTTCAGGTTCTCCTTCCTCACCAGAAAGGTCCATATGCTCGAAAGGGTTAATTTAGAGGAGAGCAGGATCATAAGGGATGTATCCATAGGTCAGGTCCACCACATCATCTGCCCCTGGTCCTTGATAAGGAGATAAGCAGAATGCTATCTTGTCGGCAGTCCAAGGTGGGTTCTGATATTCAGAATCGGCCCAGGACCCTATAGAATGAACGTCATCATCCCGTATTTTGATATCCTGCAAGGGAAAGACATCACGAAATAGCAGATTAAGGATAGAGGTCACATTCACAAAGACAGACAAAAGATAAAACAAAATGAAATGCAGGAAAAGAAAAGTACAACAACACTGGGAGAACACACTTTGGTGTTTTAATTTGAAGTATAGTCGGGGCTCATCCAGTTGGATGTGCTCGACTTCGGGTTGAAAATCTTCTAAGAACGTTTTCAATCTTTGGCCATTGACTTTGAAACTTCTGTCGTTCTTAGGGTTAAATAGCTCAACCGCCCCGTGTGGAAAGACAGATTTGACTATGAAAGGTCCTGTCCACCGAGATCGGAGTTTGCCTGGAAAGAGGTGAAGGCGTGAATCATATAATAAAACTTTATGCCCTGGCTCGAAAGATTTACGAATGATAGTTTGATCGTGGCGTGCCTTCAACCGTTCCTTGTAGAGTTTGGCATTGTCGTATGCATCTTGACGGATTTCTTCCAGTTCAGCCAACTGGAGTTTCCGGAGATGTCCTCCCTCCTTAATGTCGAAATTTAATGCGCGTGTTGCCCAATAAGCTTTATGCTCAATCTCAACGGGGAGGTGACAAGCCTTACCATACACTAGCCGATAAGGAGACATTCCCAGATTTGTCTTGTAGGCAATACGGTACGCCCACAGAGCGTCAGTCAATTTATAGGCCCAGTCCTTCCTATTGAAACTAACCGTTTTTTCAAGTCTATATTTGATTTCACGGTTAGCCAACTCCGCCTGCCCGTTTGTTTGTGGGTGGTACGCTAGAACAATTTTATGGTGCACCCCATATTTCTTGAGTAGTGCTTCCAAAGGCTTGTTGCAGAAATGCTTGCCTTGGTCACTTAATAATGCTTTTGGGGTACCAAAATGCGATAAAATGTTTTCCTTAAGAAAAGACATGTTTGTTTTGTGGTCATTGCGTCTCGTCGGTATTGCTTCCACCCATTTCAATACGTACTCCACAGCTAGCAGTATGTATTCGCAGTTGTTAAATTTAGGGAATGGGCCCATAAAGTCTATGCCCCAACAATCAAATATTTCAATTGTGATAATAGGGGTTGAGGGCATAGAATTTCTTTTTGAAATTGTACCTAGCTTTTGACAACGTTGGCACGATTTGCAGAAAGAGTAAGCGTCCTTGAATATGGTGGGCCAATAAAATCCGCTATGTAAAACTTTTTGTGCGGTCTTTTGGGAAGAATAATGGCCACCACAAGCTTCAGAGTGGCATGAGGCTAGAATTACGATTATATCCTCATTAGGGACGCAACGCCTGATGACCTGATCGGCACAATACTTGAATAAATAAGGGTCATCGAAAAAGAAATGGCGTGCAACTGAGAGGAACCGCTTCCTGTCTTGATTTGACCAGTGTCTAGGAGTTTCTCCTGCGGCCAGGTAATTTACTATATCTGCATACCAGGGTAAACCCAAGACTGCCATAATTTGCTCGTCTGGAAATTCATCTTTAATTGGCACGGGCTCAGTATTGTCTGTAAATGTCAACCTAGATAGGTGGTCAGCAACCACATTCTCTACTCCCTTTTTGTCCTTGATAGTGATATCAAATTCCTGGAGTAGGAGTATCCAACGGATAAGCCTTTGTTTTGCGTCTTTCTTAGACAACAGGTACTTGAGGGCCGAGTGGTCTATGAAACAGACTATTGGGGACCCTATCAGATAAGACCTGAATTTGTCCAGAGCGAAGACTATCGCCAGTAGCTCTTTTTCAGTAGTTGTATAGTTCATTTGAGCTTCGTTGAGTGTTCGACTGGCATAGTAGATAACATAAGGCTTCTCGTCCTTCCTCTGTCCTAGGACTGCGCCAATGGCGTAGTCACTAGCATCGCACATTAACTCAAATGGCAAACCCCAGTCGGGTTCCTGTATTATTGGTGCGGAGGTAAGGTGTTCCTTTAGTGCGTCAAAAGATGTTTGACAGTTATCTGACCACTCAAAAGGTGCATCTTTAACTAGAAGTTGGCACAGTGGTCTAGAGATCGCACTAAAGTTTTGGATAAAGCGTCGATAGAACCCTGCATGTCCCAGAAAAGAACGGATGTCTCGGACTATTCGGGGAATTGGTAAGTTCGAAATAATATCAATTTTTGCTTTATCGACTTGGATACCTTTGTCAGAGATGATGTGGCCGAGGACAATTCCTTTGGTCACCATAAAGTGACATTTTTCCCAGTTTAATACTAGGTGTTTGTCCTCGCATCTCGCTAACACCTTCTCAAGGTTTTCTAGGAAGTTATTGAAACCATGGCCGAACACTGAGAAATCGTCCATAAAAACCTCGAGTATCTGTTCGACCATGTCACTGAATATACTTAGCATGCACCGCTGAAAGGTAGCGGGTGCATTGCATAATCCAAAAGGCATGCGGTGGTAAGTTAACGTACCGAACGGACACGTGAATGTTGTTTTCTCCTGATCTTCAGGAGCTATTTCAATTTGGTTGTAACCACTGTATCCGTCCAAGAAATAATAATACTTATGACCTGCCACTCGTTCTAACATTTGATCCATGAATGGCAATGGAAAGTGGTCTTTCCGGGTCACAGTATTTAACTTGCAGTAATCAATACACATCCGACATCCAGTGGGAATGCGTGTTGGTACTAGTTCACCGTCTTTGTTTGGGATAACCGTTATACCCACCTTTTTGGGCACCACCTGGGTAGGGCTAACCCAAGGGCTGTCAGAGATAGGGTATATTATCCCAATGTCTAGAAGTTTTAAGACTTCTTTTTTCACTACTTCTTGCATATTTAGATTCAAATGCCTCTGGATTTGCCGTGAAGGTCTAGCGTCTTCCTCTAGATAAATCTTATGGGTGCAAATAGATGGGCTTATGCCTTTTAGGTCGGCAATAGTCCATCCCAATGCTCCCTTGTGCAATTTGAGCATTTGAATCAACTTATCCTCTTGTTCTGGATTTAACGCAGATGAAATTATGACAGGATAAGTCTTCTCAGTTCCCAAAAAAGCGTATTTGAGCTCTTTTGGAAGCTCCTTTAATTCCAAATCAGGAAACTCAAAATTTGAAGGCATAGTTAACGTGGTTTTTGGAGGTAAAGGTTCATATGGTGTGACCCACATGCATTCATCTCTATCTTCCTCCTTGGTTTCCATCATGAGGCAGGCGTGATTCAGGGCAGCATCCAATGGGGTAGAATCATTAGGCTGATAGGTAGTGTCGAATTATGATACAACTACCTCCAAGGGATCTTTGTACTCAACAAGATCATCCTCATCCTCGATGACCATTTCGATGCAGTTAACTTCTTCGTCATCCTCGTATTCTTCAGGTCGGGGATTTGAGAATATCTTGACATTTAAAGTCATGTTCCCGAATACGATGTTCATGATTCCACTTCTTATTTTGATTGTGGCATCAATGGTATTGAGGAATGGACGTCCAGAAATTACCGGGATTTGTGAACACGGGTTAGACACAGGTTCTGTGTCTAAAATCACAAAATCTACCGGGAAGACAAACGTGTCTATTTGCACCAGAACGTCCTCCAACATTCCTCTAGGATATTTGACTGACCTGTCTGCCAATTACAATGCAACTCGGGTGGGTTTGAGTTCACCCAACCCTAATTATTTATATACTGAGTATGGCAGCAGATTTACACTCGCTCCTAAATCAAGGAGTGCGTTGTCTATCCTTTGATTCCTAATTCTGCATGAGACAGTTGGGGTGCCAGGGTCTTTTAGCTTCGGAGGCAATTCATTTTGAATGATTGCACTTGCTTGGCAAGCGACATAAGCATGTTTTTTAACACTTTGCCTCCTTTTGACTGTGCATAAGTCTTTAAGATACTTAGCATAGGCCGACACTTGTTTAATTGCATCTAGGAGCAGGAGATTGATTTTAACTTGTTTAAACAACTCCAAAAACTCCTGATTCTTTGCCTCGTTCTGGGGCTTCTTAAGTCTTTGAGGGTACGGCGCAGGGAAAGGGCATTTAGGTAAGTCGTCAACGACAGGCTCCTTTTCAGGCCTTCTTTCAACTTCCTCTACTTCTGTAGAAGCGTCCATGTTTGGTTCTAATGGTTTGTCATTAGTGGATGACTCTTCTATTTGAGTGGGTGGTTTACTCCTAATTACCACTTCCTCCTCTTCATACTCCTCGGGAGTAGAATGAGGCATGTTTTGCCCTATGACTTTGCCACTTCTTAATATAGTCACGACTTTTGCCTGTTCATGATTAGAAGGGCCATTGTTGTAACCCTTAGGGTTTGGAAGTGGTTGAGCGGGAAATGTGCCACTCGAACTCTCTTGTCGTGCATCCATCCTTTCTAATGTCGCAGACATTCTGCTCATCATTTGGATTAACTGTTGTGTTAAATTTGTGTTAGAGAGTGGATCGTCCTCTTGCACCTTCTTCTGAGTAAATGGCTGGGACTGCCTATTGTATTGCCCTTGATGTTGATTATTGTTATTGTAGGGCTGTTGTTGTTGGAATTGGTTTTGAGTCCCAGCGTTGTTTTTCCAGTCGAACCCGGGGTGATTCCATCTATTATTATTATTTTGTGAGTTGTAGTTGTTGTAGGAATTCCCCGCCCCCCTATACCTTTGCATGGCATTCATTTCCATGGGGGGTTGTGCTTGAAAGTATGGCACATTGGGACAGTATTGAGTAGTGTGTCCCAGCATATTATATGTGCCACATGGTTCTTCAGGCAAAAACTGCCTAGAACTCTCTCCTTTCATCCCCAATTCTTCCACTTTCTTTGCTAGTTCTTCATATTTATTCATCAGATGGTCCTCACTTTTCAGTTGATATAAACTTTTCTCTTCTACACCGGAGATCTGTGAGCGTGGGACATCATCTGAATTTGACCATTCATGGGCGTGTTCGGCTAACCACTCAAAATGAGCTTCAGCCTCCTCCGTGTTTTTACGAAGAAAAGGCCCTGAACTCATGGTCTCGACCAACTTTCTAGTTTCCCCATTCAACCCTCCATGGAAATAGCTTATGGTTTTCCATTTCTCGTACCCATGATGTGGGCATGAGAGTACCAAATCCTTAAAACGCTCCCAAGTTTGGGTGAAGGTTTCATTGCTCTTTTGTTTGTAAGTGTTTATTTGTCTTTTAAGCTCGGTGGTCATGCGAGGTGGGAAGAATTTCTTTAGGAAAGCAGTGTTCATTGTATGCCACGTGTAGATTGAATTGGGTTTTAAAGTGAGTAACCATGCTTTTGCTTTATCCTTCAAGGTGAAAGGAAACAGCATTAGATGTGTTACATCTACGGGACAATTTTGCAAAAATGTTTTACAAACATCTTCAAAGTCCTTTACATGTAAATACGCTTTCTCGCTCTCCATTCCATGAAAGGTAGGAAGAAGTTGAATCATTCCATTGCGAAATTGGAATTCGCCTGCATGAGGTGGAATGAGAATACAAGATGGCGTAGGCGCGTGTTCGGGTGTCATGAGGTCACACAAAAGACGCAATGAATCGTCGATTGGTACGACCACATTATCACCATTTTCACTTTGATTATCAGCCATAGAGTCGATCGGTGTAACTACAGGGTTAATCGAACTAGAAGAATTGGATAAGTGGAATGGATTTCCAAAAATTCCCTCGATGGAATTATCAGACATAAAGGGAAAGATCCTAAGAAGTGTTTCACCTAAAGAACAAAAGGGAAAAGACAAACAGGAAAAGAAAAAGAAAGATTGAGATAATCGAAGCGTTAGCTTGTCGCTCTCCCCGGCAACGGCGCCAAAAACTTGACACGACTATAAAGTTGTGTGTGCTTGTGTGCTATACCCAAGTGTAGGTAATCGTGCAAGTAGTAAACTGGATTAAGTCCAGGTCGATCCCACAGGGAAGGTGTTAAACTAAATACCTAGATTATTCTCAAACAAGTAAAACTAAAATTCACTAATTCTTTATAAGATGTAGAACACAAGGTTCCACAGTTCGACACTACTATACTGAAGCAGTTAAACTAAATTAACTAATTACTAACTAATTAACTCAAGCAGTGATTTGAAACGTGTTCTTCTAAATTAAAAAGGAATGGTGGGATTACACAAATCCACCGCGACCAAGCCATCTACCATGCAATTTCGTTGAAGCTTGATGGAGTACACTCTCTACAGTATTCCGTACTTCTCTTAAGATAAAGACTCCATAGTCCTTTCATGACCGGGACTATGTCATCATAATTATGTTTGAAATACATAAAAGGCGGTTTTAAACAATGGTTGAGACTCTCACCTACAATGGTATTAGCATTGAGGGTGGTTTGCAAAATATATTGAAAGAAAATACCTTAAGGCTTAAAGTGCATAGACTGTTTTGACAAACTGAGCATTTTGGGACAATTTGATAACAATCCAGTTTAACAGAAAGTCTAGGAATACTGCACAGAACATCCTCAAGAATCAGAATGTTCGATCGATCGATGCGCCATCGATCGATCGAACAACTTCATCTCTCGATCGATCGAACGAACTTCGATCGCTCGACAACGCCTCTGGTCCAATCGATCGAACTTCCTCGATCGATCGAACACAGAGATTAATCTGCTGCATGGCAAAAGCCTGAGATCACAGTTTCATCGTGCTCTCCCAACCCGGAGACTACTCAGACATAGTCTGGAGGGTCTCAGTATTATTTTTAACATAAAAATTCATTAAGGGTGGGTTTGGTTAAGATTTAAACATGAAAACTCTAAAAAACTATGATGTGAACTTACTTATCACACAAAGCTACGAGTTTAAGAGACTAAAGTAGAGTAAACTACCAGCAGAATATAAATAAAACAAAACAAGATAACCTGGAGTGATAAAACCTGTATTAAACTATAGGAAATCCAAACCAACAATGACAATCCTTGATCAAACCTACAAAAACAAGACAAAAAACTCTCTGCTCTCTATGAACTGGTGAAAAGTAAAAGTGGGCGTCCCCCAGGACGTTTACAAAATAAGTTTTTTTATAGAGAAACCTAATGCTAGGGTTGAAAACATGTATTTTGCTGCGTGCGCGCATAATCTGATAAAAAGGCATTTCGATCGATCGAACCATTCTCGATCGATTGAACTTGTGGGGACTTCGATCGCTTGAACCTATCCCGATCGATCAAACTCTCGATCGATCGAACGGTCTTCAATCGCTCGAACTCTATATTTTAGCTTTTATCTGTTTTCTTTAGAATCCAGCATTTCCCTTCATCGTTATCTTTCAATTCTTCACACAGCAACTGCAGTCTGCACAAATTATAGCTAAAACACACACGTTATCATAGTTTAATCAATAGGTGCATAAACTAGCTTTGTAATTCAAATTGGAAATAAATAGAGGAATTGTAAACTAAATCCTTACTTTTTCTTCTTTTAACGCGGTTGTATTTTACAAATACCCCCGCTTGTCAGCTTCGTCCGTCTAGTTTCAAAGAGTACCAATGACTTGGCCTATTTCTATGATCATGCTGAAAGGTGGTGGGACATGACCAATACCTTCCATCTTCCGTTTGGCGAGATGACGTTGATGCCTTTTGATTTCTCGATGATTATCGGCTTAAGGGTTGGTGGGTTAGAGGGGCATCAATTTCCCTGTGGCTGGCTTTATCAGGCTTACGTAATAGGGGGACACACTCTAAATGACCGGCAGTTGTTACGGGCCTTTCTGCATACATTCTTGGCTATTCAATTTTCGTGACACGGAATGACCGGGTGAGCCTGCGGCTCCTTACTTGCTTGGTGACTATTGGCGAGATTCCTTCATATGACTGGGGCGGTGCTGCCCTGGTCCACCTTTATAAGCACATGGGTAAGGTCTCCTGTGGCTGCATCAAATCTACTAGAGGATTCT
Organism: Hydrangea macrophylla; assembly: GCA_033977485.1. Lineage (NCBI taxonomy): Eukaryota > Viridiplantae > Streptophyta > Magnoliopsida > Cornales > Hydrangeaceae > Hydrangea > Hydrangea macrophylla. Next base: position 1,495,270 of record CM066998.1, on the reverse strand, counting down.
GGCGAGCTTGGGAGGTATGTTCTGTGAATTTTCCTTTCTTTTGGTCATTTCCTATTTTTGCTTTCTAACTTTCACCTTTTCTTGTGCAGCTCTGGAGCTTTGAGTACCTGAAGATTCTGGCCCTACCCCTATTGATGAGTCGGGTGAGGATGAGGATGTCATGGCTCCTGTGCTTTTATTTCCTCGGGGCTTGAGGTAGTGGAGAGATGTTCTCGGGGTCAAGAGCGGGGCCCATCGCATTGTTCTTTTGACAAATTTCTTATCTAAGATGACTATTGCCAGTGTTGACTGGACGCCTTGGGATGGTGTTTCTTATGTGTCCCCTGAGGAGATTTAGGCGATTAGGCCTCTTGCTTCTTGCCACCTACTGATGGAGAGTACTAAGGGAAGACAATGGTACATTGGTGAGTGAGTATCCCGGCAAGTGATTGGTAGCCCAAGTTATTATGTTCCTCACGATGGATGCTGGTGACCTCTCTAGTGCTGCTCTACTAGAGGCTCTGCCCGACACAGATGTTTGGGATCACATCCGCTCCGAGACTGGCTATGAGGCATACCGTGGAAGCTTCTTGATGCCGAACTTCCCACTGCTGGATGTGAATTTTTTTTTTGACGTTCTAGGTGCTGATGGTTACCCCCATGTTATGGAGGAGCCACGAGGCAAATGTGGGTATCCTACTCAGCCAGTAGGCGTCCTCAATGTTCCTTGGAGTTATACTGAGATGGGTCACGCCTTGGCAGCTAGCTTACGGTCCTTGGTCCTTACGTGAGACCACCGGGTATGTCTCTAATTTTGTGCTTTCTTAAGATTATAAGACTCTAACCCTAGATTTTACCCTTAACAGATGGATGGCATGCGGCAGTTCGCCACTGGCCAGATGGCATCCATGTTGCTTCACGACTGACCATTTTCAATTTATTTGTGTGTGCAGTGTCGCGGAGGTGGTACCGGTTCAACGAGGACCAGGCCGAGGTGCAGGGGCAGTAGGAGGCCTTCGCCAACATACACTCTGGACGGTCCGACGGAAGATGAAGAAGAAGAGGACTAAGGCCTCATGAGCGGGGACTTTCATTTTCTCTCCATTTCATGTCTTCAATTTGGTTGTATCAATATTTTGTGAATGATGGATAACGTGTAGGATGATTTGTCACCTTTTGACAAAATATTATGATGTTTTGCCTTTTGGGCCGGATATCTTCCGGTTTAGAGGTGCGATTGTGTGCTTGTTTTGGTTGGTAATTGTGTGACGATATATGTGCATCGTGATCTGTGATTATTGATGTTACTGTGATGAGCAGCCTTGTGATAGTGACTGTGTTTGCCTTGCAAGTGGGATAGTCTGTGAAACGAGGAGGTGCTGCCGAAATTTTGAATTTGGTTAGAGCCGCGACAAAAAATATGGCATTGTATGATCCTACTCAACTCACAACTTGGCTGAATATTACGGATGGTGTGGAACGGATCAACCTCTTCAGCTACAGCCTGACCTAGCTGTTTTCTCATTGCCAGATGACTCTTAACACTGAGTTCTTGCGTGCTGCTATTGCTCACTAGGACCCGGTGTAGACACCCCAATTTTGACCAAATGTCAAATCCAGGGATTGGTTACCTCTCAAAGACCGATGATGACAATGATCGGTGGCATTCGAAGATCTTCCAGAAAATTCAAAATGATTCTTCAAGGCAAATTTCAAAATTAAAATAAAAAATATAAAAAGGAGAAGGAAGAGAGAGAGAGTTTGGGTATTCGGGAGAAACCCGAATAATAAAGAACGCGTGAGAAACCCAGTCTGGGAACCGGATTTTAAGAAAAATAAAAATAATAAAGAGTTCTTTTGAGAGAAATAGGAGGACAAAATAAATAAAAATCTTGGAAAAGGAGAAAATACAAAAAAATAGAGTAGTATATTCAAAATATACCATGCACATGGTTGATACCATGCACATGGGGGATATTAATACAAATATATATATATAGAATAGAAAAATTGTGTTTACACCAACATATTTTTGAAAAATCAAAAAGAGGGACAAAATTCAGTTAGCCCCGGCACGCGGAAAACGCGGCGGCACTCACTGAGTGCCGCGCCGGCACTTAGTGTTTGCCGCCCGGCATTCAGGGAGTGCCGCCCGGCATTCAGTGAGTGCCGCCGGCACCCGTCGAGTGCCGCCGGCTGTAACAGACTGCTTTTCTCACATGTTCTAGAAGAAATCTTTGCACATGGGTTTCCACCCCAAATTTACCCATTTATCCCTGGATTAATTGTCTATATAAACAAACTTTCACCTTCATTGTTGGGAGACTTGAAAAATATACTTGGAATATACTTGAATCAACACATATATTTTAGAGAGAGAGAGAGATACAAAATCATATAGAGAAAAGAAGAATTTCTTGAAGAAGCTTGAAGAATTTGAAGAATTTTGAAGAAAATCTTAAAGTCTTGGAAGATCTTCACAAGAAGTTGAAGAATCCCTTGAGGTTTTAGAGGTAACCTCTCAATCATTTGATAGAATTAGGCCATTCAATCACAAGTTCATAGTTCTAGGAACTTTACACATTTTCAAAACCTCTCTTCTTACCTCATTTCATCACACACCACTTAGAACTTGTGATTGAATCTCATATTACTTCATTGATTTGGGTCTAATTGATGCCTTGGGTTTAAAATAAATTCAATTTTGAAGAATTTGTGTTCTTGGTTTCTCAAAGCAAATTTTGATTTCTTATTTCTACCATTTCTTGTAAGGTTCATGAGATCTTCCATATCTCATTGAACCTCTTTGAGTTTGATTATTCAACTTCTAAGATCTCATGATCTACATGGAGGTTAGAATGAATCATAATTTTAATCTATATATAATTAGTGAGATTCAAGTCTTAATCCATGACTTGAACCTCTTCATGGAGAAATCTTATGGAATCCTTACCATATTCCAATAAGGTTTCATTAGATTTTAACTTCATTTAAGACTCCAATGACCATCAAATGGTAGGAGTAATCTTAGTTTCTCTAAGTAATCTTTGATTTTCCTTACTTCTATTTCATTAAAAAGGTTCATGAGATCTTCCATGTCTCATTGAACCTCTTTGAGTTTGATTCTTCAACTTCTAAGATCTCATGATCTACATGGAGATTAGAATGAATCATAATTTTAATCTATATATAGTTAGAGAGATTCAAATTTCAATCCATAACTTGAACCTCTTCATTAAGGAATCTATATATAGTTAGAGAGATTCAAATTTTAAGTAGATGTAACTATATTTAGACTCCAATGACCATCAAATGGTAGGAGTAATATTTTGAACTCAAGTTTTGGTCCATAGGTTTGAGTTCTTTATTTGAGGATTTTGTGAAGTTCATTTCAATACTTCATCAAGATCCATAAGTATAATATGCCTCATAGTCTTCAATGACCATCAAATGGTAGAAGAAGTAGTTTGATTTGAGCCCCAACTTCATGTTTTAATAGTTGAGGCCAATCAACAAACTTGAACTAGCAAAATGAAACAGTGGGTTCATAAACTGTTTTTGATCAAGGATTTTTAGTTTGAAATCCGACCGTTGGAATCGAATGAAACCAACGGGAAAATGTTCATAACACATTGTTTTACCACTGTGATTTTTGTTTTAGCAAGATCTTGTGATTAGAAGGGTTCGATCATGGTTTTTGTGAGCTAATCATAATCTGTCCAGAGTTCTAGAATACTTTCAGAATAATAAGTCCGTTTTGAAATTAATAGATCAGAACCTTAATTAAGTTTTTGGGGTCTCAAATAATTTTTTATAAGTACCGTAATGTGTTAGGAAGGTACCCTAAAAAGATCTAAGTGTTTCTCATTTTTTTACTATTTGTAGGAAATCATACAAGATCTCTGGACAGAGAGTTGCAGAATCCTGAGTGAGGTCTAGTATTTTCCATATTCCCGGAGATCTAACCGTTGAAATCTTGATTTTCAAGTTGGGTTAGAAACTAGACTCACAGAGGCATAACATATCCAAAAATCAGTAAGATCCAACCATCAAAAGTATTTTATTTCTATTTTTTGAACGTCTGGTCTGCTCTCTGTAAATCACAAAAAACTGCTACTGTTTTCATCTAATCTTATTTATTTTAACTCAAATGGTCTCCTAATGTCTTGAGACCCAAACCATGTTTTGAATAACGATAATTTAGATTAAATCCAGAGGCTTAGTGATCCAAATTGGTGAAGAAATTCATGTCCCCTATTTGTTCATATTCATGCATTCATTCATACATGTTAATATCCATAAGTAGGACTTATCTCTTGCCTAAGATGTATCTAATTGAACATGACTTAGGATTTACTTATTTATGATATTATATCTTGTCTAAGGCATGTGTACTAACCTTTGTTTTGTAGCGCTTTGAGGTACAATTTCTCAACCCTTCTCTAGTTTAATCTATTTTATTGATTTTAATTGATTTTTCGACCCCATGTGCGACACCTTAGCTTAGGTTTTGCCTTATGTGTATATATGTATTAGAGACCTTTCTTAGGTTTATTTTTGCATGCATTGCACGTTTGATATTCGCGGCCGGATCCCGGGTATGTTTTCTAGTTCTCTATTGCATATCATGATGTTTGCTAGTTGAATTATGTGACTTATGAATGATATTTTACCGTTAGCAATTTTGCACCCTTTCAACATGCTTGTGTTATGTATACCTACATATATGTATTAATTGAGGGCATGCTTAGATTATTAATTTGATTAAAAAGGATGTTGAGTAGAGGCCTATCGTGAGATAGGATGAAAGGGGGTGTTTTAGTCCGCCGGGCTCCTTCCCCTTTCATTCCATAATCCCCGGACCCAGTTTATCTTTGGTTTCGCAAAAGATCAGTTTGCTTTTAAAATGGTTTCTTAATTTTTTCCTTTTAAAAATTAAGTGGCGACTCTTTGAATTTGAAAATATTTGTTTTAAAAGTGGGTAAAATTTGAAGAAAACCTGCGATATCCACACCCGGTAAATCACGTTTTCAGTTTCAACGGCTTGGAGATATGTCCAATGTTTGAGGAATTCTGTGCTATCTTGGGCTTTGATCCGGATTCGGACTAGATCCTTCCTCTTGCCAATACTCCCAGCCCTATGCAACGCTTGGCTGAGTACCTAAACTATTTAAATGCTGCCTCTCGCCGGCTGATTCAAGGTGAAGTTCTCAACATTGCCTCTGTTATTGCCCGTTACGCTGATCCTGGAGATCTTAACGTACATGACGCTACCCGTGGGGCCGCTTTGATTTTGTGAATGACTTCGCACTTCTTGTTCTCGAGTACTTCTAGCGACTTAGTGCATGTGTGAACCTTGGTTACTTTGAGAATCTTCGTTTATGCATTGTGGCTTTCCTAGAAAAAACATTTTTGTGATCGAGATTTCAATTAGATGTTGTTTTTGGGACTTACTTGGGCATGCTCAGGTGGTCGGAGGTAAACGAGGCGGGTAGCCGAAGTTTGCCCTTAGTTTAGGATATGGGTAGTTGTGAGGCAAACGAGGTAGATGACCTACGTTTGCCCATAGTTTAGGAGACATTTAGGCAAACGAGGCAGTTAGCCAAAGTTTGCCCCTAGTGTGAAGGGTGGTTTCTGGGTTATGGTAAGGACCGCGACTTTAATCTCTTATGCTCATAACTTTTGCCTAGGCACTAGTGGAGTGACCTAGCGAGATCTTTTCTCTCTTTTATTATTGCTCACTTCGGATTTAGCTCTAACTTTTGCCTAGGCATCCTTTTGGATTTTTAACCTAGCGAGCCATCCTTCTTTTTCTTTTTGGAAGTCTTCCTACGTACCCCCGAGTGGAGATCAGGTCCAACGTAGTTCGGGCTAAGGTTTTGAAAGAAGGGGGATTTTGGTGGGTGGGACGACCGAACCAAGGTGGTTGCCTATGTATCCCTGAGTGGGAATCAGGTCGAGTGTAGTTCAGGCAAAGCTTGAAAGAAGTGGGCTATTTGTCAAGCATATTACTTTTTGAGGCGGTCCATATTGATTGGCTCTTTGAATTCGACCCCGTCGAGGTCCATGAGGTAAGTTGCTCCTCCAGAAAGGATAGTTTTGATGATATAAGGGCCAACCCATTTGGGTTTGAACTTTCCTCATGGATCGAAGATTGGGGCTCGCAGCTCTTTCTGGACAAGATCACCTTTGACAATCTTTCTTGGACGGGCCTTCTTGTTAAAGGCACGAGCTATCCTCTTTTGATAGATCCAGACATGGTTGGCTGCAGCAAGGCACTTTTTATCGATGAGTGCCAACTCTTCGTATCTTTCCCTTAACCAATCAGATTCTTAACCAATCAGATTCTGAAATTTCGTATCTTTCCCTTAACCAATCAAGACGAGGTTCCTCTTGATGAACTTGGCCACTTCTTTGGCTCCTAACTTGGTGTAAGATGCAGCTTCCACCCATTTTATGAAGTAGTCAATGGCTACTAGAATATACCGATTCTCATTTGAGGCTTTCGGGATAATTTTACCAATGATATCAATTCCCCATGTTGAGAATGGCCAGGGGAGGTCATATTGTAGAGTAAAGACGGCGGTACGTGCATCATATTTGCATGGATCTGGCACTTGTGGCACTTTCTAACGTATTCACAATAATCTTTCTCCAATGCTGTCTAGTAATACCCTTGTCTTATGATTTTCTTAGCTAGCATGCGACCATTCATGTGTGGACCGCACACTGTGGATGCAGGCATTTGGGCCCACTTTTAAAATGTTTAAAACAACTTTCAAATTTTCAAATTCAAATACGAGTCGCCACTTAATTTTTTTAGGAAAATTAAGAAACCATTTTAAAAGCAACTGATCTTTTGCGAAACCAAAGATAATCTGGGTCCAAGGATTATGGAATGAAAGGGGAAGGAGCCCGGCGGACTAAAACACCCCCTTTCATCCTATCTCGTGATAGGCCTCTACTCATCACCCTATTTAATCGAATTAATAATTTAAGCATGCCCTCAACTAATACATAGATATAAGTATACATATCACAAGCATGTCAAAAGGGTGCAAAATTGCTAATGATAAAATATCATTCATAAGCCACATAGTTCAAATAACAAGCAAGATGATGTGCAAATAGGGAACTAGGAAACTTACCCGGGATCCAACTGCGAATTTAAACGTGCAAAGCATACATATAAAATAAACCTAAGAAAAGGTCTCTAACGCATATAAACACATAAGGCAAGACATAATCTAAGGTGTCACGCATGGAGTCGAGAATCAAGAAGATCAACATATGAAATAAACTAGACAAGAGATGAGAAGTCATACCTCCAAAGCACTACAAAACAAAGGTTAGTCCACATGTGTCACATAATAATGTGACATCAAATAATCACTCCTAAATCTTTAGCTTAGATCTATCAAGCATGGAAAGAATTGACAAAACTATGAATTCCTATTGATTAGTTGGAGCCATAACATCTCTATAGATATAAAAGCCTCAACTAAGAGCCAATGTAATTTCCATATAGGGATTTTATAATTCCAACATGATCATAAGGAATCCTTGTTAATGCTTAATTAGGTTCAACTAAGTCCAACTTTATCCAATAACTAGTTCACTAATTTGGATCACTTAACCTCTGGAATTAAGCTAAATTATCATTATTCAAAACATGATTTGGGTCCTAAGACATTAGGAAACCATTTAAGTTAAAATCAATGAGACTAGACAAAAACAGTGATTGTTTTTCCTAAATTACAGAGAGCATACCAGATTTTAAAAAGTAGAAACACCATACTTCCAACGGTTGGATCTTAATGGTTTTTGGATATGATATGCCTATGTGAGTCTAGTTTCTAACCCACCAAGAAAATCAAGGTTTGAACGGTTAGATCTATGGGAATATGGAAAACACTAGACATCATTCAGGAATCTGCAACTCTCTGTCCAGAGATCTTGTACGATTTTCTAAAAATAGTAAAAAAAAAATGAGAAACATTTAGATCTTTTTAGGGTATCTTCCTAACACATTAAGGTACTTAGAAAAAATTATTAGAGACCCGGGAAACTCTATTAAAGTTCTGATTTATTAGTTTCAAAACGGACTTACTGTTCTGAAATTTTGGACAGAGAGTTGCATGTTTTGAAATCATAAGACCAAACCATCTTACACATGGAATTTCATCAAAACAAAAATCACAGAGGTACTTAAATGGGTTATGAACATCCTCCAATTGGTCTCATCCAATTCCAATGAACCATGATCCTATAGAAAATCTTTGATCACAATTGGTTTATGGATTCACTGCACCTTTGTTAAGTTGATGTTCATAGTTTAAAACCAACTTGATCCATGATCCTAGAAAGGACTGGAATCAAGTTTGATTATGATTATTGGGACAGATAATGAAGTAGGGAGAAATCCCTAGATTTAACCTTGATGGATTCCTATCATAGATCACATAATTGGAGATCTAGCAAGAGAATCCTAAGGTCATACTTACTTTAAATGAAAATTTACATCCAATTCTTCTCTCAAATGTATGATCCTTGAAGAATATGGAGTCATCTTATTATTTCTCCTACCAAGTTAATGGTCCTTGGAGACAAAATAAAATCCCAATTACATAAACCTCTATGGAATATAGCAAGCATTCCATAAGATTTTTAGTGAGGAGATTTCAAACCATGAGTTAAGACTTAAATTCAACCAACTACATATAGAGATGATCATAATCCACTTTAATCCCCATATAAATCATAAGATCATAGGGAATTAGAGGATCAAACTCAAAGAAATCTAATGAGATATTGAAGATCTCATAAATCACTTGAGAAGAATATAAACAAAGGAAAGGAAATCAAATGTCATTTGAAAATTTCAAGTCAAAACTCTTTTATTCATAAATCCAAAGCTCTCTTTTGAATCCAAATTAATGAAACACCATGAGATTCAATCACAAATTCTAAGTGGTATGTGATGAAATGAGGTAGGAAGAGAGGTTTGAAAATGTGTAAAATTCCTAGAACTATGAACTTGTGATTGAATTCCCCTAATTCTACAAAAGATTGAGAGGTTACCTCTATGACCTCAAAGAATTCTTCTATCTTTTGTGGAGTTCTTCCAAAAATCTTCCAATTCTTCTTTAATTCTTCAAATTCTTCAAGAAAAGCTCTGTATTCTTCCTCTAATATATGTATGTATCTCTTGTATTTCTCTCTCTTGATTCAAGTATCTCCTATCTCTAGTGAAAAATTTTAAAAGTAAGAGTAAAGGTCCCCATGAAGAAGATGAAGGCCTGTTTATATAGACCAACACATCAAGGTTAAATGGGTAAATTCATGTGGAAACCCATGTGCAAAGTTTTCTTCTAGAACATGTGAGAAAAGCAGTCTGTTATAGTTTGCGGCACTCGATGGCTACCGGTGGCATTCATTGAATGCCGGGCGGCACTCGCTGAATGCCGGACGGCACTCAGTGAGTGCCGGCGCGGCACTCAGTGAGTGCCGCTGGCTTTCCCGCGTGCCGGGGCTAACAGAATTTTGCCCTCTTTTTAATTTTCAAAACCTACATTACCACAACCTTAATTATTAGCAAAGTATATACTAATGTACTTATATATGTAGTCTACTTTATTAAGATACACCTATATGCATGGTATATTTTTATTTCTTTCTTTTTTTTTCTCTTTTTTTTTTCTTTTGTTTTGAAAACATTTTTCTTCTTTTTTCTTTTGAAAATTTTTTTTTGAATAAAATTTTTTTTAAGACTGATTTTCTCACATGTTCTTCAATATTCGGGTTTTCCCCCGAGTACCTTATTTTCCTCTCTCTCTCTCTCTCTCTCTCTCTCTCTCTCTTATTTTGATTTTTTTCTTTGATTTTGAAACTTTTCTTGAAGAATCCTTGAAGAATTTGAATTCTTTGGAAAATCTTTGAATTTCACCGGTCATCGTCATCATCGATCTTAAGAGGTAACCAATCCCTGGATTTGACGTTTGGTCAAAATCGGGGTGTCTACACACACCCCCTCATGTATCTCTTCCATCATTCTTCTGGCGATCTTTCCGAACAAATAAGTTAGGTTGAGGCCGTTATACCCTTTCTTCAATAGCTTACCTCTGCAGATGATGAATTGTGTGGCGAACCTTTAAATGGCCTTTTTTGTCTTTCTCAGAAGATTCTTGGGGAAATGTTCCTTTTTCTATAAAGTCCCATACATCTCGGTACCACGGTGTATCTTCCTCTTCTTCTTCGATCGCGGTGATCATGCTGAATGAAGGCTCATATCTTTGCTCAATTACCAGAGGCATCATCTTGACTCCCACGGGGATTTTGATCATGGAGGATAAGGTAGCCAACGAATCTGCCAATTGATTCTCCTCCCTGGGTAAATAAAAGAATGCTACACTATTAAACCATTTCTTGAGCCCATCGAGATGATCATGATAAGACTTCAACCTTTCTTCCCACTACACCATATTGGCCGATTTGTCACCCTTTTTTTCGTGACGTTTGTCACCGCTCACAACTGTGACAAATTTTTGTCACCGTTATAGACTGTGACAATTTCATTTGTCACTGCTCTAAACTATGACAAAATTAGTCACTGTTCTAAACTGTGACCAATATTAACTTTGTCACCGCTCTAGACAGTGACTAAATTTGTTGTTATTTTAAGCTGGGACAAAGTACAGTGACAAATTTGGTCACTGTTGAGAGCGGTGACAAAATACGGTCACTTTTTAACTAAAAAACACTTGAAAAAAACTCAGTCTTCCACTCCCCACCAATTTTTTTTTGAGTGATGCTAGGCACACTTTAAAATTCACACTGAATTTGACATCTTATGCTTTAAATACATGTACCTTGTGCTGTGTGAATTTTCACACTTTTCTGTGCACTACTTACACAACACAGGGTACGTATATTTAAAGTTGGATGTCAAATTCAGTGTGGATTTCAAAGTGTGCCTAACATTTATTAATTTATTATTCATTTTTTAATTATTATTTTTTTAGGGCAAAAAACTCTTTTGGCTAAAAAAATTTTCCCTCCTAAACCCCACCATACCTCACATGCTTCTCACAGTCTCACTCTACCCCACCCCACCAAACCTCACACACTCTCTCTCATTTCCATCCCAAATGAACTTATAGCCCAAAACCCCCCTCCATTGCCCCTTCTCCATCGCCCCCACCACCACCACCAACACCACTCCAAAAACCCTCGACGATTCTAGATTCCTCAGGGTAAAACTCTCTCTCTCTCTCTCTCTCTCTCTCTTGGTGTGTGCGAGTTTGTGTATGTGAGTGTGCGATCCTGTGTGTCCTACTGTTATGTGTGCGTGCAGTTTTGTGTGTGTGTGAGTGCAATTTTGTGTGTGTTCTGTGTGTGTGCATTTTTGTGTGTGTATGAGTGTGCAATTTTGTACGTGTATGTCTCCATGTATGTGTGTATGCGATTTTGTGTATGTGTGTGTGTGAGTGTGCAATTTTGTGTGTGTATGTCTGTGTGCGTGTGAGTGTGAGTGTCTTTGAGTGTATGTGTGTCCGACTCATTTTGTTTGTCTAACAAAATTTTTTTTCCCCAAATCAGATTGGTGAGTACTACAATCACTTCAATCACTCTCTCAGCGAATATAAGAAAGTCCTAAATCAAGTTGGGACACAAATGTGAAACCGCGAGTTCAACAGGTATCGTTTCTGTGTGGATCTGGAAATCTTGGTTTTTTTTAACCCAATCATACACAAGAGAAACTACACTATGAATTGTTGTGATGCTGACTGAAAATTTTGAGTCTCGGGTTTCTATACTCTAATGGGTTCAAGGTTGAACACTGGCTCAGAGGATTTAAAGAATCCCTGTTCAGATCATGTTGATGTCATTTTTGCTTATTTTCTTTGCCAAGATATTTAAACCATATTGCTGCAAATTGATTACAACTATTGTTTACTTGGAACTATTTGTTGATTTCTTATTATTTTTTGTTGGTTGGTTGAAGCTCCAACAAAGATGCCATGTTTAGTTCATATGGGTTTCCGTTTTTGGTTAGTTCTTGACTTTCAAAAGCACTTTCTGGAGTTGTCTATTTGATTTGTTGCTAATTGTTTTTTTAGTTTTATTAACTTTTGTCCTAATCAATCGAGCTTCTTTGCTCCAAATTTCTGCAAATTTGCTGCCATTTACAAGTCCTAATCAATTGAGCTTCTTTGCTCCTAATTTCATCTTCAATTTTATGAGAAACTAATTAAATTCTCTCTTTTTTCTATTTTACTTTTTTTTTTGTTGGATCATTAATTAAATGTTTCATTGATATGGATGTAGTCAAGCTCAGGTAAAATGCATTGCACAAGGACAAAAATAGCAACCCTAAATGTGTGTACAGAGCCATTACCTATATTGCCAGCAAGGCATGCTGAGATGAATTTAATCATGTAAGACAACTAAAACATGGGGACTTTTAATGTACATTAATTACAGTATTTTTACTTTTATTGCATCTAATATATCTATATATATTATATCTACATTATGCAGATAATAAATTATATCTATATTACGCACATAAAACAACATCTTGCTATCCTACTACATGAGGTTATGATAGAGAAAGCAGTGAAACAGAGATTCAGAACTAAATTGAAGGCCATAGTTCCTATACACTCAAAGATTCAGAAAGTAGTGAAACAAAGCAATGTGTAGATGGAGCATGATATGCATGATGTGAAACAGAGGAACGTGCAGTTAGAGCAAGATATGCATGAGATAAAAAATTCTCTAAATCTTCTATTAAGAGCTTTTTCTGAAAGCCAAAAGTTTCTTCCCCAACAATTTGCATCCCAACATGTAGTATCCTCTACATTTCCTTCACTCCAAGTGACTCAACTCCCTACACCAGCTTCATCGTCAAGTTGTAATATAATTAGTTTGACAAATGCAAAGAAGATTGCAACTGGAGTGATTATTTCGACAGCACCTGGAATAGTGGTGCATGGTCATGTACTAACGGACTTTGAACGTAAAGTTCAAGTTGTTGACGTCGTTCCGAGAGAGGATGAGCAAAGTTTGTATCTAGGAAGCCAAGGGTGCGCCTCAAATATTATAGAAACTGAGGGTGGGTGGGTGTTTTGACCTATATGGTTGCTTCACTGAATTTATGTGGTTAAGTATTACTTAATTTTGTTGGTCAGATAGTAGTTTTTTGTTATCTTTTTTTTCTACTTTTAATAGATTGTGTGTGTGTGTGTGTGTGTTTTTTTTTATTTCCAAGTTTGAACAAATGGTGTTTAACAACTTATGTGGTTTATATGTAAATTGTTTGGATTGCAAAATAGTGTTTAGCAACTTGTGTAGTTTATATATGTAAATGGTTTTGTATTGTATCAATTTTAATTGTACAGGTACCCCAAAATAAATAGTATTTTGTAATGACTAAATTGTCACCACAGTATGTCACGGTTAGAAGCAGTGACTAAATTATAGCAATTGTCACCAGCAATTTATATTTGGTCAATGCCAAGGGAGGTGACAAATTTATATTCTGTCACTGTCTAAGGAGGGCTAGTTATATTTGGTCACTGTCTTGGGAGGTGACAAATACATATTTAGTCACTGTCTGGGAAGTGACAAAGTTATATTTTGTCACTATCTAGGGAGGCGACAAAATATATATTTTTGTCACTGTCTAGGGAGGTGACAAAATTAAGGCAATTACCCCTTTACGGGTACACAAATGAGCGATGACAAACAAAATTCTCACCGTACATGGAGGTGACCAAATTATTTGTCACCCCCGAAATAGTCACCGCCCAAAACAGTGACAAATAGTGTTTGTAACCGCCCCGAGCAATGACAAATCGGCCAATCTGGTGCAGTGATCCTTCACCTTCCATTCTCCTCTGGTTTGTGATACAATGAGATTTGAATCTCCAAAGACATCTAATTTCTGTACTTTCAATTCTAAGGTGGCTTCCATCCCCAGAATGCATGCTTCGTACTCAGCGGTATTGTTGGTGGAGTTATAGTTTAGCTTGACTGCCAACAGGGTGTGGTCCCCGTTCGGTGACACCAGAATCATTCCAACTCCATATCCCTTCATGTTGGCTGCCCCATCGAAGTACAACTTCCACTGTTCTTCCTTAATTTCGATGATATTCTCGTCCGGGAACGGGAAATCTCCATTTTCCTCAAAATCAATGGCGTATTCAGCAAGATGCTCAACTATAGTTCTCCCTTTTACCGATTTGCTTATGACGTACTTGATATCGAATTCAGATAGTAGAAGTAACCAACCGGATATACAACTGGTCAGGGCGGGTTTTTTGAGGAGATATTAAGAGGATCCATGTGGGGATATGAGCACAACCAGAAAGGCTAGCATATAGTGCCTCAGTCGGCGAGTGCACCAAACCAAGGCCCAACATGTTTTCTCGAGGGTAGAGTAGTTGAGCTCATACCCAGTCATCCTCTTGCTAAGGTAACATATGGCTTTTTCGAAGTGGCTTTCTTCTCCTTCTTGGGCCAACATGCAACCCATGGCATTTTCGGAGACGAATAGGTAAAGAAGCAAAGGCTTATGAGGGATAGGTGGCAAAAGGATGGGTGGTTTTTGGAGGTAGGTTTTTATTTTGTCGAGGGCGACTTGGCATTGGCTATCCCATTGGAACTTCTCTCCTTTCTTCAGCAGTCAGAATAAGGGATCACATGTAGTTGTGAGCTTAGAGATGAAGAGGCTAATGAATTGGATCCTCCTGAGAAACCCTCGTACTTTTTTCTCATTCTGCATGGTGCCATTTCCAGAATTGCCTTGATTTTTGAGGGGTCCACTTCTATCCCTCTTTGTGTCATGAGAAAACCCAGGAGCTTCCCAGAGGTTACACCGAAGGTGCATTTCTTTGGATTCAATCTCATCTTGTATTTGCGCAACCTTTTGAAGAATTTCTCGAGCGCTACCAAGTGTCCTTCTCTATCCTTGGATTTCACGATCATGCCATCCACGTATACCTCTACTTCTTTGTGAATCATATCATGCAGCAAAGTTGTAGTAGCTCTTTGATAGGTTGCTCCAGCGTTCTTGAGTCCAAAAGGCATTACCCTGTAACAGTAGGTCCTCCATGGTGTGGTGAATGTCGTCTTTTCCCGGTCTTCTAGAGCCATTAGAATCTGATTGTACCCTAAGAAACCCTCCATGAATGACAGTAACTTATGTCCCATGGTGTTATCCACTAAAACATCAATGTAAGGAAGTGGAAAGTCGTCCTTTGGATTGGCTTTGCTTAGATCACGGAAGTCGACGCACACGCAAACTTTTCCATCCTTCTTGGGGACCGGCATGATGTTGGCAACCAATTCTGGGTACTCTGTAATAATGATGAACCCCGCCCTGAACTGTTTTTCTACCTCTTCTTTGACCTTGAGTGCCCATTCTAGTCTCATGTGCCTAAGTTTTTGTTTGACGGGTTTAGAATTGGGAAGAAGGGGAATATGGTGTTGGACGATGTTGGGATCGACCCCAGGCATGTCTTCGTAAGACCAAGCAAAAACATCTTTGAATTCTTTTAGTAAAAGGGTTAGCTTTTCTTTTTATTCTTCACTTAGCGTTGAGCCAATGTGCACAATTTGTTGATTATCTATTTTACCTAGATTAATAGATAAAGTATCTTCAGTTATTTCACAAGAAGGTGGCTTTTCAATTAGTTATTTTAGTTCAATTGGGAGATCCTTAGAGGGATCTATGCATTCACAACAATTAGACATAGATGAGTAAGAAGAATCGTCTTTCATTTCATTCATGAAAGGTGGAATGATTACATTAGACAGTGATGGGCTTATAGCAGCCAACTTTGATACAGACTCGATAATTGGAAGTACAGACTCCGGGGGAATAGGGGATAGGGAGACACAGATAGATGACTCTACAGCCTGGTTGCTCAGACCCTCTTCAGTTGGCATGAACTGATCATCTTGGCTCTTGTCCCTCTTTCCTTCCTTTTCTTCAGAAAGTTCTTCCCACATCTTTTCGATAGCTTCAGTGTCCAGGTATTTTAACCAATCTTCCTCTGGGGTTTTGATAGCTTTTTATGGATAGAACGGATCTTGTGTTGGGTTTGTGCCCTCAAACCATTACTTTATATAGGAGACATTGACATTTTAATATATGGATATCAGCTTTATATTTTGTTATGTATGTTTCTTTCATGAGATGATTGTTATCCTTAAGTATCATAGTAAGTAATGCGTGTATGTATGAGATACATACAAGTGAGATACGAATTGCTATTCTTTGTTACTTAGAACATGTCACAGTGGATGTTGAGACTAGGATATCTCATCAGGTTTACACTATAGCATGATTAACTACCATTGGATGGAGTGATCAATCTCAATTACTAGAGTGTAACTCTTAGTTAATATGCTAGTGCTTATAGTGCATTGACGGACCTGAGCTTTCCTATTGACACTCAAGGCTGTCAATCAGTCGATAGGAACTCATAACTTGTATCAACCAGGAGGTGCAGTGATGGGGAAATCGTACTTACTCTAGGTTCTAGCGCAACCGTTTCTGCGGTTGCTATAGGAGTTGTTGTCTTAGAATTTCTAGACAATAAAATTTTGATTTTATCATATGTACTTTACGTCCCTTCAATGAGAGGTAATTTAATTTCAGTTTCTAATTTATCGAATAATGGTTATTCTTTTCATTTTGGAACTGAAGTTGTGATTAAAAGAAATTGTTCTTTTATATGTTCTGGTGTTAAATCAAATGGTTTGTATGTGATTACTCCCAATATTTCTAAAGACTCTTGCATGGAACTTAATAACTCAGTGGTTACTGTACCATCTAAAAGAAAGAGACCTTCCACTAATCCAACAAGGCTTTGGCATATGAGGCTTGGCCATATCAATCTAAATAGGATTGGCAGACTAGTCAAAGAAGGGATCTTAGGCGATTTGGTTCTAGAACCAATGGAAGTTTGCGAGTCTTGTTTAGAGGGTAAGATGACCAAAAGGCCCTTTCCTACAAAGGGAAATAGAACCAATGCATTGTTGGAATTAGTTCATACTGATGTGTGTGGACCAATAAATATTAGAGCAAGGGGTGGTTATGAGTATTTCATAACATTTACTGATGACCACTCCAGGTATGGATATGTGTACCTAATGCAGCACAAGTCTGAAGCCTTTGAAAAGTTCAAAGAGTTTAGGGCTAAAGTGGAGAAGCAATTGGGCACACATATCAAGGCCATTCGATCTGATCGAGGTGGCGAGTACCTCTCTAATGAGTTTATTGATCACCTCGTACAGAATGGGATTCTGTCACAGTTGACTGCACCTGGTACGCCTCAGCAGAACGGTGTAGCAGAGAGAAGGAATCGGACTCTTTTAGACATGACTAGGTCGATGATGAGTTACTCGGAGTTGCCATTATTCCTTTGGGGTTATGCTTTGGAAACCGCTGCGTACATACTAAATCTAGTACCAAGCAAATCTGTACCCAGGACACCACGACAGATGTGGATTGGGCGCAAGCCTTCTTTGCAACATCTTCGGATATGGGGGTGTCCGGCACATGTACTGAAAGGAAAGATGAGCAAGTTGGATTCTAGATCGGAAGTATGTTACTTCGTAGGGTATCCAAAGGGTACTTATGGATGGTATTTTTATGATCCAAGAGAGCAGAAAGTGTTTGTTAGTACGAATGCTGTTTTCTTGGAGGATGACTATATCATGAACCATAAACCTAAGGGAAGGATAGATCTTAGAGAGATAGAAGGAGAGCCCTCAGTCCAACCCGTAGTTGATAACGATATAAATCAAGAAAATATCACTTCTTCACCCATTTCTGCACCGGTACCTCGTCGTAGTGGGAGGATTATCAGCCAGCCTGATAGATACATGTTCTTAGGAGAAGTTTTTGAAGCTGTCTCCATAGAATCTGAATCTGATCCTGCCACATACGAAGAGGCAATGGCTGATGTTGATTCAGAATATTGGGTTAAAGCTATGAAGGCTGAATTAGAATCTATGGATTCTAATCAGGTCTGGGATCTTGTAGAACTTCCAGCCAATATTAAACCCATTGGTTGTAAGTGGGTCTAAAAGAGGAAAAGAGCATCTGATGGAAAGGTTGAGACCTTTAAGGCTAGGCTTGTAGTGAAAGGTTATACTCAGAAGGAGGGCATTGACTATGAAGAAACCTTCTTGCCGGTAGCCATGCTCAAGTCCATCAGAATACTCTTATCCATTGTTGCATGCCTAGATTATGAGATCTGGCAGATGGACGTCAAGACTGCATTCTTGAATGGCAATCTTGAGGAGGACATCTATATGGAACAACAAGAAGGGTTCATAGCTGGTCGAAAAGGTAACTTGGTATGCAAGCTGCAAAAGTCCATTTATGGGCTTAAGCAGGCATCCAGGAGTTGGAACATCCGATTTGACCAAGTGGTCAAGTCGTTTGGTTTCATACAGAATCTGGATGAACCTTGTGTATACAAGAAGTGTGAAGGGAAAGTGATGGCCTTTCTTGTGCTTTACGTTGACGATATTCTACTCATTGGGAATGATGTAGCGGCATTGTCAACGGTCAAGGTTTGGCTAGCTAGTACTTTCGATATGAAGGATCTAGGAGAGGTGAGCTATATTCTTGGGATAAAGCTCTTTCGGGATCGCAAGCGAAAGATAATGGGATTGTCTCAAGCTGGTTATATCGATAAGGTGCTAACTAAGTTTTCAATGGATAATTCAAAGAAAGGTTTGTTACCTTTCAGGCATGGTTTAGCGTTCTCCAAGGACCAGTGTCGAAAGACACAGGAGGAGAGGAATCGCATGATAGGAGTTCCCTATGCTTTAGTAGTGGGAAGTCTTATGTATGCGATGTTATGCACTAGACCAGATATTTACTTTGCCGTTGGCATGGTTAGCAGATATCAGTCGAATCCAGGTTCAGAGCACTGGACAGCCATCAAGCACATTCTTAAGTACTTGAGAAGGACTAAAGATTACATGCTTATGTACGGTGGTAGTGAGTTAATTCCAGTAGGATACAGTCACTCAGACTTTATGTCAGATAAAGATTTGAGGAAGTCGACGTCCGGTCATCTCTTTACCTTGGGAGGTGGTGCTGTTAGTTGGAGGAGCATTAAGCAGAAATACATTGCAGACTCAACTACAGAAGCTCAGTATGTGGCTGCTTGTGAATCCGCAAAGGAAGCTATTTGGCTCAAGAAGTTCCTTATGGAACTCGAGGTGGTACCAGCGTCGCTGTCACATATTACGCTTTATTGTGATAATACTGGGGCAGTGGCTCAGTCCAAGGAGCCAAGGAACCACGGAAAAGGGAAGCACGTAGAGCGGAAATATCATCTTATCCGAGATATTGTTCAACGTGGAGATGTGACTGTCACCAAGATTGCCACCCTTGACAATCTTGCTGATCCGTTTACAAAGGCTTTGCCACAGAAGGTCTTTGATCGTCATCTAGATAGTCTAGGCCTCAGATGTAATCCTGTATGGTTGTGAGTGCAAGTGGGAGCTTGTTGGGTTTGTGCCATCAAACCATTACTTTATATAGGAGACATTGACATTTTAATATATGGATATCAGCTTTACATTTTGTTGTGTATGTTTCTTTCATGAGATGATTGTTATCCTTAAGTATCATAGTAAGTAATGCGTGTATGTATGAGATACATAAAAGTGAGATATGAATTGCTATTCTTTGTTACTTAGAACATGTCACAGTGGATGTTGAGACTAGGATATCTCATCAGGTTTACACTATAGCATGATTAACTACCATTGGATGGAGTGATCAATCTCAATCACTAGAGTGTAACTCTTAGTTAATATGCTAGTGCTTATAGTGCATTGACGGACCTGAGCTTTCCTATTGACACTCAAGGCTGTCAATCAGTCGATAGGAACTCATAACTTGTATAAGGTACGTGTTCTTAATCTTGAGACGTTTATGAACACAGACTGTGGATATGGCTGCTTTGATTTACCAATCAGTGAGGTCTATAGAAGATCAATACCTGGGTATCTTGGGTATATCATATTCATAGGGTTGTGAACATATATTGTCAAGACAGAATCTACCCTCCGTTTCAGAGTAAGCATTCCCTTGAGAATGTCACCAAGTCGATTACAGAGTACTGCAGTCTTGTTGATAAGAGTTATCAACATGTTTGATAATCATGAGAGGTGAATAGGACTCAAGGATTATAAGAAGTAATCATGATTCAGGTTGACAGTAACTGTTTATCCGACTACCTAAATATGATTGCGAATGCTGACGGTAGAAGGACATTAGTACAACATACAAGTCTAGTTATTGCTTCGGATATGTTCTTTTGCGTTGGAGTTCAGTTATCGTTTTATAGTGGAGTAAACGTTAACTGATCAGTCGATTTATTTGCTGATCAAAGAGTTTGGTCATGGGAGTTAATCAACTGATCTGAGCCAACAATAAAGAGCCTAGGAGGTCCCACTCTTAGCTCCGCTAGGATGCTTGGAAAGGCAAATGAGGATGATGTCAAGACAGGTTCGATCGATCGAAGTTGTCTCGATCGATTGAAGTCTAGACAGGTTCGATCAATTGAATATGGTTCGATCGATCGAATGTTCGATCGATCGAAACCACTTCGATCGCTCGAGAGCTAGGTCGGTTCTGGGAATCTATAAATTGGGCAGCTGCGTTCTGGAAAAGTTATTCGTCGTTTTGAATGTCAGAAGCTGCAGAAACTGTTTTGGAGCCCCAAAACCTTCTGTATCCTCTCCATTAGGGTTCCCACCAACCCTAGCCCTTCCTGCGAACATCCATAGGAGTTATAAGAGTGAAGACCATCTAGTGGAGGCTGCTGGAAGTCAGAGATTTCAGAATTGTGGATGTAGGTCACCTCATTAACGGGGTCAAACCACATTCAAACTTTCGTCTCTCTCTCTCTCTCTTACCTTATAAACCAAATTAGTGCTAACCAAATTAGTGCAAACCAAATTTTGGCATCATCAGCTTGGCACCATCTGTGGGAACCGATAGATTTCTTACAACAACAAATCTCTAGCTGATAACCATAGCCATGGAACCGAAGAAAACTAAGAAGACTGCTACTCAAGACGGTCAGGAGGATCAAGTCGGTCAGGACGACTCACAGCCTGGATAGTCCACCGCCTCCATCACCTCCGAGTAGGTCACCGCGGCCCTTGCACAACTCCTAGAGGGCCACTGGCAAACCCAGCAGTAGATCGAGGCACTGCTAGCCCGGCAAGACAAACTCCCTCCGATCGGGGAGCAGTTCGAGAAAGGTGTGCTTAATCGAGAGCCCCTACAGATCAGACAACACACCCACACTACACTTACATCCTTGCCAGGTTGGAGACAGCGCAGGGACGACGAACTCAACCAAGCCACCATGCAAACTCGACAACGTAGCTGGGCCAATCCGCCCCAGGCGAGAGATGCCAGAGACATCATCAATAGTTGGCGTACTGCCAGAGAAGAAGAGCTAGAATGAATAGCCTGGAGCTTGGCAAAAGATCCCCCGGCCAGGAGCTGTAGAGATCTTAGGCATGCGATTACCCGGAGCCGAAGTTGTGCCCAAACCCCGAGGACGACTCACTTTGTTGAGGAAGCCTCATCATCCGATCCAACTTACTGCTCGAGAACAGAGCGAAAGACTGATGAAAAGGACATCAAGGCCCAGATTGAAGACCTGCAGCAGCAGATTGAAAAGCTGAGCCGCAAGTCGCGAAACAGCTACACCAACACGGAGACTGAATCGCCTTTCACCGCCCGGGCTACGGGATTCTCCATTCTGCGGAAGTTCAAACCACCCCACCTCGATTCCTATGATGGTTCGGGAAGCCCAGTGGATCATGTCTGAACTTACAAGGTGCAGATGGCGCTGGTGACCACTGTCGACGAACTACTGTGCCTGGCCTTTTATAGCACCCTTAAAGGACCAGCGGCTTAGTGGTTCCACTCTCTCAAACCCCGGACGATCGACGACTTCAAAGCTCTTAGTAAACTTTTCATCAGCTAGTTCATGGGAATGCTTGACCTCTCACAGCCGGATACCTAGTTGTTGACCATCAAGCAACACAAGGGCGAGTCACTGAAGGATTATGTTGACCGTTTCAATCAACAAAGGCTCCAGATTTGCCAGTTGAATGAAACAGTCACCATCACAGCTTTCTGCTCGGGGGTTTTAACACACCAAAGTTGCTATGTCATTTCACAACGACCGATCGGCGACCCTGGTGGAGCTCTCTAAGAGGGTACGCAAATATATTGACATGGAAGAGTTCCTCAAGGCCAAGCGTGCTAGCTTGGTAGAAGATGAGACCTCGGGGTTAAAACGAAAGCACGATGACTCTGAGAAGGGTTCGGGGAAGAAGACGAAGCCAGATTAGTCTAAAGGTGGTCGGGAACAACCCCCGATCAACTTCACCCCCCTTTCCCGACCTATTCACGAGGTCATGGCCGTCGCTGAAACTCGGAGGCTCCTACAAGAGCCAGCGAAGCTAAAGAGCCGTCCCGGGAAGAGAAACCGGGACAAGTTTTGTCGATATCACCGGGATCACGGCCACAACACGGAGGACTATTTCAAGTTAAAGATGGCAATTAAGAGGCTGATAGAGCAGGGCCACTTTGTCGAGTTTGTAGCCAGGGATTGGCGACCCCTACCAGACAACAGAGCTCCCGAGCATGCCCAGCCACTCAGGCAGATCAACGGGATATCTGCAGGAACCTGGGGCGATGGGGACTCTCAGTCAGCCAGGAAAAGGCATGCTCGGGCATCCTGAGCGGATGTCTGTCATGTCCAATCTGCCCACTCCCCTCCGACCAATGTTCTGACTTTCTCCTCCAATGACGTGCAAGATCTGCACTGCCCCTATGATGATTCCCTGGTAGTGACGCTTTCCATAGGTAACTATACAGTCAAAAGGGTGTTGGTGGACACCGGCAGTTCCTCTGATATCCTCTTTGCCTCCACTTTCGACCAACTTGGAATATCAAGGGATAGGCTTTGACCGGTGGCCATACCTCTGGTTGGGTTCAACGGTTCGAGTACTCAAGCGCTCAGAATCATCGAGCTGCCAGTCCTGATAGGAATATACCCGCAACAGGTCTCATGGATTGCGAACTTGGTTGTAGTAGAAGCCCCATTTGCATACAACGCCATTCTGCTAAGGCCAACGCTCAACAAGGCCAAGGCGGTTATGTCTACCTATGGCTTGGAGGTGAAATTCCCGACCCCCAGGGTCCCGAGAGCCTCCGTGGGGATCAAGCTACCGCTCGGAGCTGCTATGTTAGCTCCTTACGTAGAGAAGCTATTTCAGAGACATTGAACGTCCAGGAGATGGGCTTGAGGGATGTAAATAATGGAGTAGGACCAGTGGAGGAATTGGAGCAAGTAACCCTGGATCCACAACTCCTTGACCGATCTGTCAGTATCGGTACCACTATGGAGCTCGGCCTCAAGTAGGAGCTAGTACAGTTCTAGGAAGACAACCATGATGTCTTTGCCTGGTGCCACGAGGACATGCCCGGGATTGACCCTCGGGTTATGTCTCATCGCCTCAATATCGATCCCGACTCCTGTCCGGTCAAGCAAAAGAGAAGGGGCATAGCCCATGATAGACAAGCTGTAGTCTCGAAAGAAGTTGACAAACTCCTGAAGGCCAAATCTGTCAGGGAAGTTCAACACCCCAACTGGTTGGCGAATGTGGTGTTAGTCAAAAAGAGGAATGGAAAGTGGCATAAGTGCGTGGACTTCACAGATTTGAATAAGGCCTACCCCAAGAGTTGCTATCCGCTGCCTAGGATAGACCTCCTTGTGGACGCAACGACCGGCCATTCGCTCCTCTCGTTCATGGACGCATACTCAGGGTATAACCAGATTCGTATGTACCCGGGGACGAAGAGAAGACTTCGTTCATTACAAATCAAGGGACATATTATACAAAGTAATGCCTTTCGGCCTCAAGAACGCTGGGTCAATCTATCAACGCCTTATCAACTTCATGTTCAAGGATCTAATCAGGAAGTCAAGAATCTCCAACCGTTCGGGGCTAACTGCCCGGGGGCAATCCATAGGTAGATCAGCGCGTCTCGAGCGACCGGATGAAAGGGAATACGAAACCCTGCCATGAGAGCATCCTCGTAGAGAGTAACAAGGCTGCGGTGGTGGATGTGGGTCCCACCAGGGTGCACTGACAAGGAACTATTATCAGGGATGGTGTACCTGTCCCTAATCTGACTAAGGTCTTGGAGTTGCAGGGTGGAAGGAATGAACTCGCAGGCAAATGCTACTTCAGGGTCGGACACCCCAGACCCCTCGTCACCCGAACCCCGTGAGGCGGAGGCAATCGGGGCCTCCTGGTATGACTCGTCGCCCGATAAACTGGCACCGTTGGACCCCGCCCCCGATTATAGCTGCAATTCTTTATCTTCTGACTGGGAAGAAGAGGAATCGGAACCGGAATGGTTCAACTCTGGTACTCCTACCGTGGAGGGAGGGTGCGAATGATGACCTAAGTAGGGGTCAAGGACTCCAAGCCTAAGATACAGAGGAGGCAAACTCGGAAACCTAAAAGGCAGAACGTACAAGGTCCTAACAGTCAGTAAGCACTCAGTTAAAATTACCTCGGGACAGCCTGTGTGACTAAGTTGCCTAACCGAGCCGCCTGACTTAAGGAAAAAGCATAATCTAAAGAAGAAGAAATCCCACTCCCAGGTAAGCCCTACTGGGTTTGTTCTCTCCAGCCTCATTAAGAAGAGGAAAGCAAAGACTTATAAAGTTAAAGCAGGAAAAGACCTCGGGAAATTTTATCAGGGACTCTTTGCTCTCAAAACTGTGCGGTAAAATCAATCTTCAGTCAGCAGGATAGGAAGAAATGAACAAGTACCTTTATGCACGGGGCATGAACGGTCCAGATCAGATTAAATCCAACGGCTGGGAAGTTTTCCCGCTTTGACTATTTTGCAACTGTCAATTCGGGCACGTGAAGTGACGCCTTAAAAGGTGCGCGCATTAGATGCGTGACACTATGGTTCGGTTATGATACGACTATTCGGTTACTCTCCTAGCAACCACACTGGATCCTGACTAGCCCACTCATTCTTTGACACGTGTCAACAACCACCCGAGGTGCTAAAGCTACTGTTCGGTCTAGCTCTCGGCCAATCAAGGAAGCGGGTCCCATCCCTGATAACCACCCGGGTAATTTCCTGAGCGTCGTGCTAGAGCGTCCAGATTTTCAATCCTCATCCCATGAAGCATTACATCAATTTTGAAAATGGGGGGCAGCTGATAGGTCCAAAAATATCAGGTCAAAGTCAAACAGCCACTTCAGTAATAAAGCATTAGTGCCCGGGTATTCCAGCCTCAACCACTCGGGTTGGTCTGCCACCTGGCGTGTAACGTGGGCCTACCGTGTAATAGGCATGGCTTGGACATGCTCTATGACTTGCTCTACAAGACTCCCAGCAGTTTCCTAGTTCGAGTGCAACACCAATGGAAGGTGTAATTAGTTTCCTAATCTGTTTAGGAAACGTCCATGATTTCGTCAATCAATTGCAATTAGATTAACTCTCCTAATCTATTTACTTACCTTGTATAAGAAGGTCTCTTACATCTATAAAAGGAGCCTCTCACCCTTGTAGAAGGGATGGCATTCTAGCTCTATAGAATTGCATACACAAATTGTCTGCACTATCTGCTCGGCCGATCTCTGGTAGTTCCAAGCCTGTTGGTCCACTAGCAACCCCCGGTTTTCTTCCAGTTGTAGTGCACGTGCTCTGACGCAACCGTGGACGTAGGTCACCTCATTAACGGGGCCGAGCCACATAAAAACTTTTGTCTCTCTCTCTCTCACCTTACAAACCAAATTAGTACAAACCAAATTTTGGCATCATCAGGTAATTATGCTTATTATCTTACTACTCAAAATCAATTGTTGATGGACATGGAAAGAATGGAAGTAGAAGTAATTCCTTTTGATAAAAGTGGAGTCCTTGCAACAATGGTAGTTCAACCTATGTTGCTTGAAGAAATAAAAGGGGCACAGATGAATGATGCATTTCTTAAGAAGATTTGTGATGAAATACATGAAAGTAAGCGAGTTGATTGTTCTATTCAAGCTAATGTTTTAGAGTTTATGAATCGAATATATGTTCCTAATATTGATGAAATCAGAAAGAAGGTTTTGATAGAAGCTCATAATACCAAGAATTCCATTCATCCTGGGAGTACCAAGATGTATCAAGATTGAGAGAAATTTATTGGTGGCCATGAATGAAGAAATAAATTGTAGAATTTGTATCACATTGTCTAACATGTCACCAAGTAAAGGTGGAGCTTCAAAAACTATTGGGGTTACTCCAACCATTCTATATTCCCGAATGGAATGGGAGCATATTACAATGGATTTTGTAGTGGGATTTTTTAGATCATCCCAATGTAACAATATTTGGGTAATTGTTGACAGGTTAACCAAATATACGCATTTCTTAGCAATGAAAACTACTGATCCGAAAGAGAAATTGCTGAGTTATACATTAGAGAATTTGATAGATTACATGGTGCACTTGTCTCTATTACTTCTGATCGAGATCCTAATTTTGTAAGTCGATTATGGGAGAGTTTGCAGCTGGCAATGGGTACAACTTTAAACTTTAGCACGGTCTTCCATCCACAAATCGATGGACAATCATAAAGAGTAATTCAAATTTTAGAAGATATGTTGAAGGGATGTGTTTTGGATTTTAAAGGCCCGTGGGACGAACATTTGCCACTTATCAAGTTTGCATACAATAATTGTTTTCAATCTAGCATTGGTATGGTGCCTTATGAAGCGCTATATGGAAGGAGATGTCATTCACCAATTTGTTGGACTGAGGTGGGAGAAAGAAAGTTAATAGGACCGGAGATTGTATAATTGATTACTAATAAAATTAAATTGGTCCAACAAAGGCTTCGAATGACACAAAGTTGACAGAAAAGTTATGTGGATACTAGAAGAAGGGACCTTGAATTCCAAATAGGCGACTATGTCTTTTTGAATGTGTCTCCGTCGAAAGGTATAATCCACTATGGAAAGAGGGGAAAACTTAATCTTCGATATATCAGACCATTTTAGATCTTGGAAAGGATTGGACTGGTATCTTATCGTTTAGCTTTAATTTCGGAATTGAGTAATGTACATAATGTATTTCATGTATCCGTGTTATGGCAGTATCTCTTTGATCCGGCACATGTTTTGGCGCATGAATCCTTGGAGGTTCGGGAGGATCTAACGTGTATAGAGCATCCAGTTGCAATTCTATCTCAACAGGATCATGTGGTATGGACCAAAGTGATTCCTTTGGTAAAAGTTTAACGGAGGAACAATTCCATGGACGAGGCAACATGGGAAAGGGAGGATGAAATGCTTGAGAAGGATCCTTCTTTATTTGGAATCATAATGTAAGACAAGTTTGGAGGACCAAACTTTTATAAGGTGGGGAGAATGTAATATCCCAAACATTTTGACATGTGATTATGACATTTTAATGTGCATTATATGGTAATGACATGAATATTTATGTGATTTACATACTTAATCTTATTATCAAGTGATGGAAGGAAATTAAGAGTTGATAAATCTTGTTATGTATTACACATGGCAATCTATTTCGCATTTGCATATTTTGAAAGACATGGAATTATTTGATGCCTTGCATTGGATACATATTTGATGTTAAATATTGAATTGCTAGACAAGGGCCTAAATGATAGGATTAGTGAGAATATATTTTCATAACTAGTAGGTGAATTAGCAATTCACGAGAACTAGAGGAGCTGTTGTGTAATTAGTAAGAAATATAGTAGATGGAAGTGTAATTTAGGAGACTTGATCTCTACAATTTGGTAGAATTTTCCTAATCAAGATTAATTAGTTTAATTGAGATTAATTAGCTTAATGATGATTAATTAGCCTAATCAAGGTGCTAGTGTATATTACCTAAGCTAGTAGGTGGCCTAGCTAGTAGGTGGTCAAGTAGGAGGTTTTGGGCTATATTTGGCTAAGTCCATGTGTATTCCAGTGGGCTAGAGAGAGAAATGGAAGAATAACTAGTTAAATAAGATGTACAACTTTTAAAGGTGCTTATCTCTACACAAGCAAGTAAGTGCAAAGAAGAAAGGGAAAAAAAAGAGAGAAAAGAAGGAAAACCAAAGGGAAAAGGGTACTAGGGAGATTTCTATCTCAAATTGAAGCTAGACTTGAGAAACTAAGGGTAAGAGGATTCTTTCTATGTGATTTAATTTCATTTCAGTAGAGTTTTGTTGGATTAATTAGAAGAATTCATATTGATATGCTATGGAATCTTATATGACTTGTAGGAGTTTGAAAGTGAGCATTATATCTTGTCAATTCTATATCCAGAGCAAGGCGAGTAACCTCTATCTTTGAAGAAACTTTCCTAGTAATGAAATTGTGGCATATAAATGATTTACTTTCAATTCATGAATTATGTTGTATATCATGATTAACTGTGATGATGCCTAAAACTGGTAAGAAGGGTTTAGAGAGAGAAAAAGACAAGAACATTTTGTATGTGGTTTGGTCCCGTTAACAAGGTGACCTACGTCCACGGTTGCGTCTGTGCGCGTTCACTGGCATATCACCGGCAGGCCTGGTGAGCCAACAAAGAGGGGCGACACTACCAGTACTACCGGCCGGGTATATGCGTATGATGGTGAGTTCTCTACTGTATGCTTGCTAGAGAGTTATTAAGATTGAATCTGATCCCCTTTGACAGGGTAGGTGGGGTCTTTTATAGATGCAAGAGTCCACCCTTACATGGTAAGTTAATAGGATTAGGAAACCTAATCTGATTACAATTGATTTGTACAATTTGGGGAAAGTTTCGTAAGTGGTTTAGGAAACTACCACATTCCATCTTGCAGACTTGCAGTTGGTTTGGAAAACTGCTGGATAGGCCTGGATCACGGGACACCGCGATCTACATACCCGGCCTGTTGGTACGAACCGCCCGGTCCTGACAAACACCTCGGGATTGCTCGGCTATTAGCGCCTTTACTGAAGTAACCGGCACCTCCCAGTGACTTGGCAAACCAGCTTTATGGCTGGATTATTTTGGACATATCAGCTGCCCCCCATTTTTGGAACTGACTGGATGCTTCATTGGGTAAGGATCGAAAATCAGTACTGCCTTGGAAACCGTCCGGATATTCTTCGGGAATGTTGCTCGGGATGGGGCCCACTTTCTAGATCACCCGGTGGAATAACCGACCGGTACAGGGAGAGACCCGGGTGGTGGTATTGCCACGTGTTATGGAGTGATTAGCCTGGTCAGGATCCAGTGAAGTCAGTTCGGATGTAACTGAACTGCCGCGTGGTAACCGGACCATCACGTCACGCATTTAATCCACGCGTATTTTGAGGCAACTTCTCATGATCCCGAGGCGATAGCTGTCTGGCGACCCTTGGCGGGAAGATCCTGAGCCATTGGATCTAATCGATCTGGACCGCCTGTTATTCCTATATAAGGAACACTTTCTCATTTCTTCAGTTCCTGCTACCAAGTGAGAGAGTTTACCGAGCGGTTTGAGAGCACATAAGATCGCGAGCAAGATTCCCGACCTCTTTTCTGTGCCAAACCTTGTAAGTCCTTCCTTTCTGTCTTCAGTTCTTCATTCTCTTCTTCTTTTTCTGAACAAAGCTGGAGGGAGCGAACCCACTTAGGTTAGAACGAGCTTGGGATTTTTTCTTTTTTAGGTTTTGTCATTTCTTCAAGTCCGGGGGTACGCTAGAGCAGTTTGACTGAACGGGTGTTCCCGGGATAGTCTTGAGAGAGTGTTATCATTCTTCTAGAGTCTTTTACGACCTTCCCTTTAGGTTGTTAGATCTACCCCCTCTGTACACTAGGCTTGGAGTCCTTGACCCATTCTTAGGTCGTTTGCCCCTAGGTCCATTGTAGACATAGACATGTGCCACTCAGATTTCAACTCGTCGTCCCGATCGGAAGACGAGCAGTCGCGGTCAGGGTCCTTAAGCGTAAGCTTAGATCCTCCCTCATCAGCCCCCTCTGACCAGCATAGTGAGGAAAGAATACCTGCCCAGGCGTCTCACGAGGAGACGCACCGGGATTCTCCTGTAGCCTCGACGTCTCGGGGGTCGGGCGATGAAGGGTCTGTACCGAACAGCCCTGGGGTCGTCTTCTCATGTGAATCCATTGTTAGTACCCTGCGAGGTCCTGATTTGGATCGGATCAGGGATAGGTATGAGCCTTAGAACGCAAAAAACACCAGTTTTAGGGTAGTTTTAAGGTTAGATTAGGAGTAGATTATGTTAGATTCTTGTTTTTCTTCATCTTTTCCATTATTATATTGAAGGTTATTGAAGATTTCAAGTTTATTACAAGTTATATTCAGATTAATTCCAGGTTTTTTCTTCTCCTTTTTCTATATTTGATTGTTTATTAGTTTAGTATTAGTTTATTCATGTTTTCGTAGTTTAGACGTTGAGAATATGTGATGAATCATTGATTCACAACCTCTGCCTTGTAATCTTTAGAAAACCTGGGCTCGATCGATTGAAGACATTTCGATCGATCGAACCCAAGCCATAGTCAAGCGATCGAAGACATTTTGATCGATTGAAGGATGATGCAGTCTGATCGATCGAGTGCGCTTCGATCGAACCTATTAATTCCTGAGATGATTCTTTTAAGTATTCCATGACTTTCTATTTTAGAAACATGTCATCAAATTGTCCCTATAAGCTCAATTTGTCACAACAATTTTTAGAACTTAAAGCCTTAAGGCCTTTTGTTCAATGACTTTTGAAAACCATTTTGAATGCTAGCACCATTTAGAGTGCAAGTAATAACCATTGTTTTAATCCGTCTTCCAAGTATTTTAAATCAACTATGATGGTGTAGTCCCGGTCATGAAAGGGCTATTGATTCTATATCTTTAGAAAAATACGGAATGCTGAAGAGGAATGAACTCCATAGAATATTAATGAATATGCACGGTAGATGGTTAGGATCAATGCGGATTCTCGTATTTCCAACACCTTTAATTTATCTGCTTAATTAATTATGTTTCTTTATGCTTCAGTTTATTATTTAGTTTAGTTTAATTAACTATGATTCATTAGAACCTCCACTCCGATATTCATATTTTATTTATTTAGGTTGTAACTTAGTATATTTTCTCCCTATTCCTTCCCTATGGGATCGACCTGGACTTATCCAGTATTACTTGCACGATCACCTACACTTGGGTGTTGCACAAGAGCGCACAACTTTTCAGTCGTGTCAAGTTTTTTTGGCACCGTTGCCGGGGAAGGCAACTAGGTTAGGATTTTACTAAGTTATTTCCAATTTTTCTTATTTTTCAAAAAAAAAAAAACTTTTGGACTTTTTCTCTCACAAGTAAAAAAATAAATAAATAAAAACTCTTTTGTTTAAAAATTTTGGGTGAACATGTCTTATTCATATTACCCTCTATACAACACAAACACAAACACCACCAATAGGTACACCTTAGGTAATGAAAACTATCCCCCAAGTTGGCAAGCACCCACATATGATGCAGATTATCAACCTGAGTGCCACCAACCACCACAATGGGGAAATGATAGTGGTAGTCCCCCGTATTATCAAATGTATCAAGAACCTCAACATGAAGAGTTCTATCAACTGCAATGGGAATACAACCAGAATAATAATGTAGGATATAGTAGTAGTTCCCACGATTATCAAATGTACCAAGACTATCCCTTTGAGTCTTGTCCACAAACGCAATAGGAAGAGGACTATCATCAACAACAATGGGGCAAAACTTCATATAGTAATAATGAGGAGAATAACCAAGTTGAGGATAATGATATGTTGAAATTACTACTTAGTGAAATGAAAAGGCTAGATAGTGCACTTGATAAATTAGGAACTAGATATCAACAAGCATATGCTAGCCAACCTTTGGAAGACTATACCAGTCCTTCAACACTACTACCTAAATTTCAAGACACTAATAATGGAATGGAATTAGAAGACAATGACGGGTTTCTACCGAATGAGGTTAACAACTCACTCGAGAAAGTCATAACCCAACAAGAACTCCAAATCCAAACCATTGAGCATGAAGTTGTAGAACCATCTTCTCCTCAATATGCACCCCCAGATATCAACTCCTTCACTGCCTTGATAAAGTTGCATAATCTCTTTGTCCAGAGCACCCCAATAGATGACATATATAGTGAGGTAAGTTACAAAGATAAGAATGAGGTTTTTAAAGATGATGAGAATTTAGGTGATTGCATGCAATTAGGAAAGGAAGAGTCCACTGTTGACTCTCTTCCTAACTTTGATAGTGACCCTAGGGAGGACATAATTGAAAAATCTAAATCCTATTTAGATTTATACGATATTTGTGAACCCTCACTTCTTTAAGACAAAAAGGTGGTGTCACCAAGTTGCCCATCACCTATCCTCGCTATCAATCAAAGCTCTCATCCCGAGCTCGAAAATCATGTGTACCCTAATATTGAACAAATAGAATATATTGTGGAAGAGGATGATAAGGATTCCAGCACATACACTTCACAAAATTTAAAATTTCAAAATTCTTTGAGAGAGGACTTGGAAAATATCGGACCCACAGTAAATGATCCTAAACTTCAACAAGAAGCTAGTAATCTGCTAGACTGTTTGAAATTCATGAGTAATAACGACATAGAGTCCCAAATAGATGGCTTCATCCAAGTCCCGTCCAAAAGTATATGCATAGAACAGAAAGTCAATTCCCATGATCATATCTCCATAGATTCTATTCTAGGACAAGAGGGGGGTAATGAAGCTAAATTAGAACATCACTTAGACCCTGCCCCTTTTATTGAACCATGGCCTCCCCCTGTTTTTAGTAATAAAATAGAGGCCGTTATAGGAAATACCAACACCAAAGATCGTTTCTTGTATATAATTCCTAAAAAGTGTGGTACACCTCTTATAACCGTCCCCAACAAATTTGGAAACCATAGGTTTTGCATCATCTCCTCTGACCTTGAGCCTGACATTTGTTGGGGGTAGTTGCATTTTTATGAGGATCCCAAAAGTCTTCTCACTGTAAAATTATTTCAATGGGAAGATCCTCAAAAATTTCGGTTATTACTTTATGATAAGAATCTTGGTTGACCGAATTTATTTACTGAGTAGTTGTATTATATTCTCTATTTTTCCTTATTGCTACTCATGATTTTGCAGGTAACATATAAAAAAAATTTAAAATTTTTTTCTGATATTAACGCCTCGAGGTAACATCCTTCATTCTCTCGTTTTACTTTACATGTCCATGTGCTTAGTTTAGAACATTGGGGACAATGTTTAGTTTTAGTTGGGGGGAGTGGGTCATTGCATGCCTCGTATCTTTTTTGTTATGCTTTCATGCTAATATACCTGCTTAGCAACATGTAACTCAGTAAATTAAAATTGCAAAAAAAAAAAAAAAATATTTCATTTAATATAATAAAATGGTTCTTGTATTTCTCTTATAGTTAATGTAGTTAGTTATGATGCATTAGTGTTATTTTCTATATGTTGTTAGTATGTGATACACTATGGTAGTTTGTTTACTATCTTAGTATATTTTCTCCCTATTCCTTCCCTATGGGATCGATCTGGACTTATCCAGTATTACTTGCACGATCACCTACACTTGGGTGTTGCACAAGAGCGCACAACTTCTTAGTCATGTCAATTGTACAATCCTGTCAATCTCAATGCATAAACACTATGCATGTATGACAATAATTATAAACATGGATGTACAACCACATATATATGCATCAAACATCTCTACTATGTATGGATGCATTCTAGAATATGTGTCAAAATCACTCAATACTCCAATCGTCATCAAACGTTCCCAAAGTTTTGTAACCAATAGCTCTAATACCAATAAATGTCATAACCCATCCTGCTACATGCAGAAATAGGATATGTGGCACGTCACCAAGGCTTATTCAATTCCATTAAAGTAAATAGCAATGGAAAAGAAATAAGTGATAATCATTAAAATCAGAGTTCTAAAAAGGTTTGCTTATTTAAAACACTTCCAAACTAATCCATTTTGAAAATTGAGTCAACTGTAGCGGCCTCCCAGTCGACTGCAAGTTAAATACATAAAGTATGAAAGTTCAACAACTCGATCTAGTCGACTATGTCGGGAACTCGGTCGACTAGGGTCTCAATTTCTCAATTGACTGAGACTGCCCGATCGATTGAAGGTCAAGCTAGCAGAATTTCATGTTTACGTGCAGATTCCAATCGGCTGTTTCACATCTTCCAGTGAACTGATGCCTTTAAAACCAGAAAGATACTTCGTTAAAAATAGGGGTCCAATCGACTGTGTCAGGGACCAAGTCGACTGATCTCTTAAGCATTTGCACATTCAGCAGCATTTTAAAACTATGTTCTTCCAAACCCATTTTAACATAAACACAACTAAAATTCAACATTCTACGACATAATTCCAAAAGTGTTTACTAGCGATTCTAGTACTGCGAATCCATTCGAAGTTTGACAAGTTAAAACATATAAAGAAACCTCATTACATGGTTTGAATGGAATTACAAAAACATACACAAGAGGTGATCTCCGTCGTTCCCTCGGCCTCACTCCTCACGCTTCTTCTTCCCTTTCTTTCTTTCTTTCAATTACAATAGAGTAAATCTCCACTGCTCAGCTATATGCTGAGTGCACAAATTCTAACATATACATATATGATAAAACATGCTTAAATCTCATAAGCCACATCATAATAGTCTCTAGGGAGAAAAATACGCTTTCATATGGTAGCGGCAAGTCCAAGTCTTAAACTGCGATGCCAATGGCTAGTCCAAGTCTACTACCATCGCATCCAAAGCTCTGGTAAGTCCAAGTCTTAAACCATGCACAATAGTCATCGCTACTATAAATTCTTAAACATCGAGAAGATTACTTCGGCATGAACTCGTATAAGTCCTCCCTTTGACCAACATAAACAACTCAACATGCTCGCGTGAAAGCAAGACATGCTTTTCACATTTATACGCTTGCCTAATTAATGGGGCTAAGATTAACACTTGAATTTTGATGGATCACAATTCCGTCATCGAAATTAAACATGCATATTTCCTATATAACATCTGTTTGAATTTCGAACCTTAAGCTACGGTTTTAAGATTTCAGGAGAACTACTAGAGAGCTGATTCTAATTCTGATCTCTGATTTCGAGTGATTCCTATAAGTATTTATAGGTTTTCCCCAAATTTCTAGAATTAGCTTTTCAGAAGTAATTTGCCAAACGAGGCCTAAGAGGTATCAAAATGAAGCTCTTACCTCAAGGAGTACAAATATGAAATATGGTTGAAGACTGAATGACGAACGGTCGTCGATCGACGTTGTGAAGCTAAGAGCAATAAATCTCCCTTTATCTCCTAAGCTCTCAACTTTTGGTTGGAAGATATTTTGACAAATATCTCACTACCACTATTTGTAGGCACAATTTTTTTTGAATTACATTTACCTCCCCGAGTTCTCAAAAACTTCTAATTATCCTCTGAAACGTCGCACATGTTCCTTTATATCACGACTGAAAACTCTAAATTATAAAAGTTTTCGACTAAGTTCCGTTTGGATCCGAAATTGCGTCCAAAAACTAATTTTTGTGAAACCTCTATAATGATGCCTAAAACTGGTAAGAAGAGTTTAGAGAGAAAAAAAGACATGAATTTGTATGTGGTTCGGTCCCGTTAACGAGGTGACCTATGTCCACGGATGCGTCTGTACACTCTCACTAGTAGATCACTGGCGGGCCTGGTGAGCCAACAAAGATGGGCGGTACTACCAGTAATACCGGTCGGGTATATGCGTATTGGTCATAAGTTCTCTGTTGTATGCTTGTGAGCTTAGAGAATTATTTTCGGATCCCTATTGACAGGGTAGGTGGGCTCATTTATAGATGTAGGAGTCCACCCTTACATGGTAAGTTAATAGGATTAGGAAGCCTAATCTGATTACAATTTGATTGGCATAATTTGGGGAAAATTTCCAAAGTGGTTTAGGAAACTGCCACACTCCATCTCGTAGACTTGTGGTTGATTTAGGAAACTACTGGACAGGTCGGGATCACTAGATACCGCGACCGTCATGCCCGACCTATTTACACGAACCGCTCGGTCTGAAAAGACACCTCGGGAATGCTTGGCTGTGGGCGCCCTTACCGGAATAACCGGCACCTCTTGATGACGTGGCACTGTCTTCATGGATGGATAATTTTGGACGTATCAGCTACCCCCCATTTTTGGAACTGACTAGATGCTTCATCGAGTGAGGATTCAAAAATTAGTAATCTTGGTAACCGTCCGGATATCCTCTGGGAATGCTTCTCGGGATAGGGCCCACCTTCCAAATCGCCCGGGTGGAGTAACCGACCAGTATAGTGCCAAGCCTGGGTATTGGTATTGCCATGTGTCAGGGAGTAATTGTCCTGGTCAGGATCCAGCGACGTCAGTTTGGATGTAACTGAATAGCTGTGTGGTAACCGGACCGTCACGTCATGCATTAAATGCGCGCGTCTTTTAAGGTGACCCTTCACGTGCCCGAGGTGACAACTGTCGGCCACTCTTGGCGGGAAAATTCCTGAGCCGTTGGATCTGATTGATCTGGACCGTCCATTATTCCTATATAAGGAACACTTGCTCATTTTTTCCTTTCCTGCTGCCAAGTGAGAGAGTTTACCGAACGGTTTTAAGAGTAAACAAGATTCCCGAGCAAGATTCCCGAGTCCTTTTTTGCGCTAAACTTTGTAAGTCCTTCCTTTCTATCTTCAGATCCTTATTCTCTTCTTCTTTTCAGAACAATGCTGGAGGGAGCGAACCCACTTGGGTCAGACAGAACGTGGGACTTTTCCTTTTTTAGGTTCTGTCACTTCTTCCAGTCTGGGGGTACACTAGAGCAGATTAACTGAACGGGGGTTCCCGAGAGAGTCTTGAGTAAGTGTTGTCTTTCTTCTCGAGTCTTGTACAACCTGCCCTTTAGGCTATTAAATTTACCTTCTCTATACATCAGATTAGGAGTTCTTGACCCATTCTTAGGTCATCGGCCCTTAGGTGTTCCACAGGCATAGTTATGTGTCATTCAGATTTCAACTCGTCGTCCCGGTCCACAGGCATAGTTATGTTTAGCAGTGTTGTAGGAACTGGTCCTGTTTAGCATCCGGGATCGCCGAGTGTATTATAGGGATACCCTGTATTACTGTCCGGGATGTTATCTCTGATCACTGTAAGTACTTAGGAATGTCTTCCAAGTTCTTTTAGTGACCGGTGTGATTCCCTGTTTTGGCCTAATATTCCCCTGCCCCCCAAGCATTTTGCTAAGGCGGGAGTGAAGGAGTGAGTGGCCGTAGGGAACTAACCTGGAACATGGGTGGTTGCAGGGTCATTTGAAGCTTGCCATCGTCGGCCACCTAGGGGTTTTGCCCCGTCATCGGCTGGACCTAAGCGAAGCTTTAAGTAATTTCCTGTTTAGGTCTAGTATCCCCTTACCCTCGAGTGTCCTGTGAAGGCGGGGGCGTGTTGAGGAGCGACCATAGGAAACTGACCTGGAACATGGGTGGTTGTAGGGTCCTTTTGTGCCTGGGTTCGGAGCCCGAGGTCTTTTTAGTGCCTTGGGGTTAGGCCCAAGGTCTTTTTAGTGCCTTGGGGTTAGGCCCAAGGTCTTTGGTGCCTCGGGGTTAGGCCCGAGGTCTCTTGTGCCTTGGGGTTAGGCCCAAGGTCTTGGGTGCCTCGGGGTTAGGCCCGAGGTCTTTTGAGCATTGCACGGTGTACTGACAGAAGTAAATTTAAAGGTAAACTTTTCAATTTTATTTAAAAACAAAATTTATAATGGTTGCTCAATCAGAGCTACAAAAACAAATTTCTCTACCAATACTAAATAACCGTTGGCAAATGCTACTTATAATACTTGCGGAGGTGTTGCACATTCCAAGGATGAAAAAGATCGTGCCCGTCCATGCTCTGCAGCCAGTAGGTTCCCGGTCGGTTGACCCAGGTTACTTTATATGGGCCTTCTCAGTTTGGCCCCAATTTCCCATGGCTCAGGATTCGAGTAGATTGGTTCACTGCCTTAAGGACGAGTTCTCCGACTTGAAAACTGCGGTGCTTCACCTTGCTATTGTAATACCACAAGACCCTTTGCTTGTAGGCTGCTACCTTTAGGTAGGCTTGGTCTCTCCTTTCCTCCACCAGATCTAATTCTAACCGGAGGACTTCTTCATTATCCGGCGCACTGAAGTTAGCCACCCAATACGTAGGCAGCCCGAGCTCTGTGGGGATCACCGCTTCAAATCCGTAGGTTAAAGAGAATGGTGTCTCGCCTGTTGCCGCTCGGGGTGTAGTGCGGTAGGCCCACAATAGGGTTGGTAGTTCTTTAGCCCACAGCCCTTTGGCACCTTCAAGCCTCGTTTTGATTGAGTGCAAGATTGTTCGGTTGGTTACCTCGGCTCGACCGTTGGCTTGTGGGTGCTTGGGAGACGAGTGATGATTCAGTATTTTGTAGCCCGAGCAGAATTGCCTGAAGATAGGGGTGTCAAATTGTCTGCCGTTTTCACTGACCAGGACCAGGGGATTGCCGAACCGACTGAGAATATTCCTTTCCACAAAGCTCTCCATTTTCCATTCGATTATTATCGCCAAGGGCTCGGCCTCTGCCCATTTGGTGAAGTAGTCAATAGCTATCACGGCAAATTTGACCTGTCCTTTTCCCATCAGTAATGGACCAACAATGTCAATTCCCCACTGGGCGAATGGCCAGGGGCTGTTGATTGGTGTCTGGAGTTCTCCCGGTCGGTTGATCATGGGAGAGTATCGTTGGCACTTATCACACCTTTGGACGTACTCTTGGCAATCCTGGGCCATGGTTGGCCAGTAGTAACCTTATAGTAGGGCCTTTCTAGAGAATTCCCGGCCTCTAACGTGATTTCCACACACTCCCTCGTGGATTTCAAACAGTTTTGTTGGGACCTGCGCATGGTGAACACAGCGGAGGTACGGGACAGTGAATCCTCTCTTGTAGAGAATGCCGTCTAGAAGATGGTATAGGGCTGCCCGGTATTTAACCCGACGGGCTTCTTCTTGGTCGTCTAGTGGCATCCCTGTTGTCAAGAATGTCACGAGCGGGTCCATCCAGCTGGGTCCCAGAGTGACTGGGTCTACCTCCATGCCCTCTGAGTTGATTACACGTGGCTCGGGTAGGTATTATATTCTTATCCCGGGTAAGTTTGACTCAGAAGACGAGGCGATGCGAGCCAACCGGTCGGCTCTGGTATTTTCTTCTCTGGGTATCTGCGTGATGGAGAATCCTCGGAGCTGCTTGGAAACCACTCAGACAAGGGCCAAGTAGGCTACCATGCTGTCTTCCCGCGCTTCGTACTCTTGGTTAACCTGATTGACCACGAGCTGTGAGTCACTGTAGCCGTGAACCTATTGTGCACTCATAGAGATGGCCAACTGTAACCCGACCAAGAGAGCTTCGTATTCGGCCTCGTTATTGGAGGCACGGAAACCAAATCTTAATGCGTACTCAAGCTGGATACCGTCGGGGGTAGTTAGGATGATTCCTGCCCCACTGCCTTGATGATTAGATGAACCGTCCATGTGTAGTACCGAGGTAGAGATATCAGAGCGTAACCCGAGCGGTAGGGCCGAAGGCTCAGATTCTTCAACTGGGTCCTCGGGACACGTAAACTCGACCAAAAAGTCTGCTACGGCTTATCCCTTGATGGCTATCCGGGGTCGGTAAATCACTTCAAACTCTTCCAATTCCAATGCCCATTTGACGAGCCACCCAGACGTGTCTGGACGACTGAGGATTCTGCAAAGAGGTTGATCAGTGAAGACCACAATTGCATGGGCCTGAAAGTATGGGTGGAGCCTTTGGGCCAAGGTGATAAGGGCGAATGCAAGTTTCTCAATTTGGGAGTAACTACTCTCTGCGCCCTGTAACGCCCGGCTGGTGTAGTACACTGGGAACTGTATCCCGTGCTATTCCCGAATAGGTGCCAGGCTAACCGTCGATGGTGACACTAGCAAGTATAAAAATAGTTCTTTCCCCGGCACAGGTGTTGAGAGTAGAGGAGGGGAAGCCAGGTACTTCTTGAGTTCCTGGAATGCCTCTTCACACTCTTCTGACCACTGGAATGCTTTGCGGAAGATTTTGAAGAATGGTAGGCACCGATCGATAGCTCGGGAGACAAATATGTTCAGTGCGACCACCCGTCCGGCTAAACTCTGTACTTCCTTCGTTGATTTGGGCGACCGCATGTTGATGATGGCTTTGATCTTCTCGGGGTTTGCCTCAATTCCCCGTCTACTAACTAGGTGGCCCAGGAATTTCCCGGATGAGACACTGAAGGTGCATTTGGCCGGGTTCAACCTCATCCTGAATTTTCTCAAAATGCTGAAGGCCCCGGCCAGATACTCAAGGTCGTCGGGCTCGTCCCAGCTCTTGACCAATAGATCATCCACATATACCTCCATAGACTTTCCGATGAGGTCTTTGAACATATAGTTGACCAGGAGCTGGTAGGTACCCCCGCCGTTCTTGAGACCGAATGGCATAACCTTGTAGCAGTACTTCCCTTGGTCAGTGATGAACGCAGTCTTCTCTTCGTCCTCGGGGTACATGCTGATCTGATTGTACACCAAGTAAGTGTCCATGAATGAGAGGAGTGAGTGACCTGCAGTAGAGTCCAAGAGGAGATCTATCCTGGGTAGCGGATAGCAATCCTTTGGGCAGGCCTTGTTGAGGTCGGTGAAGTCCACGCACATTCTCCACTTCCCATTGCTTTTCTTGACAAGAACAACATTAGCTAACCAGTCGGGATAGTGGAACTCTCGGATGGACTTCGCCTTTAGGAGCTTCTCGACCTCCTCACGCACTGCTTTCTGTCTCTCAGGGGCCATGCCCCTTCTCTTTTGCTTGACTGGGCTACAATCCGGGCTGACATTGAGACGATGGGACATTACCCGGGGGTCAATCCCGGGCATATCTTCATGACTCCAAGCAAAAACGTCCTGATTTTGTCTTAGGAACTGGGTCAGTTTTTTGTTCAGGCCAGGCTCCAGTAGGGTACCAATGCGGACCGTGCGGTCCAGGTACTCGAGATCCAGCGACACTTTTTCCAGTTCTTCCACCGGACCAATCGTGTCACTCTAGTCCCCGGGGTCCATCCCCTGAACGTTCAATGTTTTTGTGATTGCCCCCCAATGCAGACGTAACAACTCTTGGCAGTATTCTGATCTCTACGCAAGCATCCGGGTCCCTGAGGAGTTGGGAACTTTACTGTTAAGCTGTAGGTGGAGACGACCGCCCTGGCCTTGTTGAGGGTTGGCCTGCCATGGATGACATTGTAGGCCGATGGGGCTTCTACAATCACAAAATTGGTCAGCACGAAAACCTATTGAGGGTAGGTCCCCATGAGAATTGGAAGCTCGATTATCCCCAGCGGTTGTGTGCTGGAGCCATTGAATCCAACAAGGGGAGTAGCAACCGGCCAGAGCCAATCCCTGGAGATCCCGAGCTGATCGAATGCCGACGTGAACATAATGTCGGACGAGCTGCCTGTGTCCACTAGTACCCTCTGGACCATATAGTTGGCTATGGAAAGCGTCACTACTAGCAGGTCATCATGGGGGCAGTGGACGCCCTGCAAGTCATCAGACGTGAATGTTAGAACATCGGTTGGGGAGGAGCCGGTGGATTGGACCTCCCAGACATCCGCCCAAGATGCCCGAGCATGTCTCTTCCATGCCGACTGTGAATCTCCTCCTCCTGATGTTCCTCCGGAGATCACGTGGATGTGGCCAAGTGGTGGTGGCTGATCGGGAGCTCAGGTGTCCTACCGGGGTCGTCTTTCTGCTGTGACGAACTTTGCGAGGTATCCCTGCTCGATCAGCTTCTCTATTGCCATCTTCAATTTAAAGTAATCCTCCGTTTCATGGCCGTGATCCCTGTGGTAGCGACAGAATTTGTCCCGGTTCCTCTTACCGGGCGGGGCTCTTAACTTTGCTGGCTAGAAAAGCAACCTTTGTGCCTCAGCGGCGGCCATGACTTCTTGAATAGGTCGGGAAAGGGGGGTGAAAGCAATCAGGGGATGACCCCGGGCGTCCTTTTGATCTTGCCTCGGCTTCTTTCCCGAGCCCTTCTCAAATCCTTCATGGTTGTGCTTGGCCTTTGGGGATTAGTCTCCCGCCTGGCTGGCGCGCTTTGCCTTCCGGAATTCTTCAGTATCTATGTATTTTCCGACCCTCTTCAAAAGCTCTACCATGGTTGCCGGTCGGTCGCGATGGAATGACATGGCAACCTTGGTGTATTGAACCCCCAAACAGAAGGCCATAATTACAGCCGTTTCGTTAAGATTGCGGATCAGGAGCCTTTGCTGGTTAAAACATTCCACATATTCCCTCAAGGACTCCCCTTTGCGCTTCTTGACGGTCAGCAGCTGAGTGTCTGGTTGCGACCGATCGAGCATCCCGACGAACTGACTGATGAACAGCTTGCCGAGGACTTTGAAGTTGTCGACCGTCCGGGGCTTTAGAACATGGAACCACTGTGCGGCTGGCCCCCTTGAGAGTACTTGGAAAGGCCAAGCACAATAGCTCATCCACCATGCTGACTAGTGTCATCTGAGCTTTGTACATGCAGATGTGGTCTACCAGACTCCAAATGCCGTCGTAGGAGCTGAGGTGAGGGGGTTTGAACTTTCGTGGAATAGGAAACCATGTCACCCGAGCGGTATAAGGTGACTCAGTCTCCGTGTTAGTGAGGTCGTGGCCGGACTTGGGGTTCAACCTCTCAATTTGCTGCTGTAATTCTTCTACCTGGGTCTTTACGTCGTCCCGTCCGGTTCTCCTCTCTATATCCGAGCGGTAAGTTGGATCGGATGACGTGGCCTCTTCCTCAAAACACGTTGACCTAGGGGATAGGGCCCGGCTCTGGGTTTGGGAAAGCGTGTGCCTAAGATCCCCCTGGCTAAGAGTCAGAGGGTCCTCAGCCGATTCCCGAGCTCTCCGTCCAGACTCCTCCCCTCTGGCCGCACGCCGTCGGTCGATGATAGTCCTGGCATACTCTACCCAGCGAGGATCAGGCCGAGCTCGCCTTTGTGAATGCCTGGTAGCCTGGCTGCTCTCACCATCACCGAGGTGCTCCCGATCCGTAAAGA
Organism: Hydrangea macrophylla; assembly: GCA_033977485.1. Classification (NCBI taxonomy): domain Eukaryota; kingdom Viridiplantae; phylum Streptophyta; class Magnoliopsida; order Cornales; family Hydrangeaceae; genus Hydrangea; species Hydrangea macrophylla. The sequence continues at coordinate 1,452,011 of CM066998.1, read as the reverse complement.
CACCGGGGCAGAACGGGCTTGCCTGCGTGCCCGAGCAGGCCTTTGAATAGGGGCGCTCTTCTCAGGCTGATTTTTTGATGCAGGACGCTTCTCCTGTCAGGCCAGAAGCGCCTCCATCTGCTCTTGTGTTCTGCGCTGGCCCTCCAAGAGTTGCCCCAGTGCCTCTGTTATCTGTTCGGTGGTCATGGAGGTGGCCAGCTGTTCGAGCTGCAAGTTCTCCTGACCGGTCGGAACAGTAGTTTTCTTACCCGTCTTTGGCGGCATGTTGATCAGTCATGAATTTGTTGATGAGAAGACTCTGTCGTTCCCAGAGACGGCGCCAAACTGATGATGCCCAAAACTTGTAAGAAGAGTTTAGAAAGAAAATAAGACAAGAATTTGTATGTGGTTCGGTCCCGTTAACGAGGTGACCTACGTCCACGGTTGCGTCTATGTGCTCTCACTAGCAGATCACCGGCGGGCCTGGTGAGCCAACAAAGATGGGCGGCACTACCAGTAATACCGGCCGGGTATATGCGTATTGGTCGTGAGTTCTCTGTTGAATGCTTGTGAGCTTAGAGAATTATTTTCGGATCCCTATTGACAGGGTAAGTAGGCTCTTTTATAGATGCAAGAGTCCACCCTTACATGGTAAGTTAATAGGATTAGGAAGCCTAATCTGATTACAATTTGATTGGCATAATTTGGGGAAAGTTTCTTAAGTGGTTTAGGAAACTGCCACACTCCATCTCATAGACTTGTGGTTGATTTAGGAAACTGCTGGACAGGTCGGGATCGCTGGACGCCGCGACCGTCATGCCCGGCATGTTGACACGAACCGCCCAGTGTGAGTGAACACCTCGGGAATGCTTGGTTGTGGGCGCCCTTACCGGAATAACCGGCACCTCTTGATGACGTGGCACTGTCTTCATGGATGGATAATTTTGGACATATCACTCTAAATAATCTACCTTTTATGTAACGTATTACATGGTTATATCTAAACAATTAACAATGATCTTAATCAAGATCAAAACTACCAAACAATATACTAAACATGTGTATTTACTATTCATCAAAATACCAGATAAGTCAAATAACATTTAATGCACACAAATGCCATTTACTCATGCTAATGCCTCATGGATTTTCAAATCCTCGTGTCCTTACTTGACACTATCCGTTGACTCACTGTCAACCTCATTCCCAATTATCAAATAACATTGATAATTCACAAAATTCAATTATGCATTTAAAATAAAAAGGAATTCCAGAACTGGTGTGACATTGAGACACTTCCATAAACTATAACTACTTTATACCTATGATACTGGGTTAGTTTATACTCACTCAACTTTAAGTAAGCTGACGGCTTTTATTGCCTGTATATTCCCCGTCTAGCGTACCTTGTTCCTAATGCTGCAGGTGATTAGCCCTACTACGATGGTTACTACCTGGAGGGGGTGTACATAGAGGGTGGTTCCATTGAGGATGACTATGCTAGGAAAGATTTTTATGCTAACGATTGCATCTACGCCAGCTGAAGATGAGGATAGATATTAGTTCTATATTTCTGTCAAACCTTATTATTTACATTTTTTAATGGGGCATATGTTGCTCTAAGACTTATGATGTTTTATTATAACTCTGATGTAATAGTTAGGACATTTGTATTATACTCAGTTTGGTTATATTACAGTTCCTTCTATTTTGTTTCTTGTTTTGAACTACATGGTATGGACAATTCAATGACTTCACCAGTCAATCCCTATGGACCCAAAAAGAAAATTTTATTTTTCTCTTTTTTTGCTATTCCGGGGAGTGACAGAATTTTTGGTATCAGAGTCTAGGTTTGATACTTTCGCTCACTAATTATCCCATACCATATGGTCCTAGCATTTTAAGATCCCTGAGATATAAGTTTAAGGTAAGTTCGTACTTCTGATGTTAGATCTGACATTAGATAGTCTTATTGCATGTTAGCATGGATCCAAAATTCTATAAGTTTATAGAGGATGCTTACGGAAGACACGTGATCCATGGTGATACAGTGGAGCCAGCTAACTTGGAGCTTTACCATGAGTGCATACACCAGATAGCCAGCTGGTATTTAGAGGAGGATATTGTAGACACCTGATTTTTGCTCATCCCAATAAAAATATGTCAATAACTTGCATCGAACCTGACAGATGTGAAGAGCTTGTCAATGCAATGTCCCTGGACTTCGAATCAGCAAAATCTGACCTCAGACGAAGAAACGATCGTATTTGGAAGTTTAAAAAATATGCGATTTGCAAAAAGAGGGGCAGATTACTTTTTCAGTATTTCGAGAGTCAGAGCAGACATTTTCATGCTAGAATTAGAGTACATGCTAAAACTGATGAGTCCCTAAAATTTCATCGCAATCTGACACTGAATCTGGAAAAGTCACTTTACCAAGCGTTGATTTTAAATGACAAAATTCCATTTAGTCACCAGACAGCTCCCGGAGACTCAAAAATGGTACCAAAAATTCACATTTGTCAAGATGAAGGACTACCAGAAGTTTCATCGCCATCCGACGATGAAAGTCGGACGACCGCGATAAGGACAATCGCAATTGCGCCAATTTACACTGTTAATTCGTCCAACAATTCTATTATTTGAGTTTGGAGTACCTGTGATATTTTCAGACTGGACTAAAATACTTTAACATCGAGACAGAGGGATCCCTATGATCTCGTCTCATTCTGACTCCGAATTCTGGAAAAAAGTACATTATCGGGCATTTTCGGCACTCACTGATGCCAAATGCCTGCCAAACAGTGTCAGAAAAATCTCATTTTTACATCAAAATTTTATGTTTTTCTAGGAGACCCGATGGTCCAAATCTCAGTCGTGCTGCATTTCAGAAGTTTGAAAAGTGCAGGCGCGTGTACAAAATATCTAGATATTTTTAATTACTTAAAACTATTTTAATGCTCACTTTAAAAATAAAAAAGAAAAAAATGAAAAAGGGTCAAAAACCACCCCCCTTTTCTGCCGAAAAGTTGAGGGGGTTGGTCTTCTTTTACTTTTTTTCTTGTTTTTATATTATATATAATACAAATTGATAGATACATAGATATATGCATATACAGATAGAGGAGAGAACATGTGATTGTTATTTGAAAAATGTTAAGTAGACCAATTTGGGATACTTTGTTTGCACCTAAAAATACATTTTTAAGTTAAATATTTATATAAGGCCGATTATGCTTTTTAATCGGACTCATGAGACCGATTGCAAAAATTAGGGACCATGTGATTGGTTCAAAGTTGATCAGACTGATCATCATTTGGTCGGGCTGACTCAATCGGACTGTCCACCATCTCATCGGGCCACTACACAAAGTAGGCCCTGCTCCAATATGGCTACATTACGTTGTCATCTCGATACACCGCATTCAACAGGCATTCTTAGTTTTCTTTAGGCAAATCAAAAGCTTTCTTTTTATTTTCTTAGGCTTTATTAGCATTCAATTACTTCTTGTAATTTCTTTTCTTTAATTAAATAAAAGTCTATTTTATTTAATTTATCTTTCATCACTTGTATGGCTTGTGTGCTTCAATACTGCCATAGTATTTTAGGTGAGGGTATATTCCTACTCGCCACACACAATCACCCGTTAGAAGTCAGATCATAAAGCCTTGTGTATCACTCACACAAGCGTATAGGAAATTAGTTTGCACACACCGAACCACTTTTGGTTCTGGCACACCCGCGCAAAACCACAAGCAAACATTTTGGCACGCCCAGTGGGACAACCAGGTGATGAGCCATGCACACCCCGAAGCATGGCTACAGTTCTACCACGACCAGATTTGTTGGAGGAACGAAAAAATAAACCATCTTAATGGTTTAATTTATCGGTTTAAGGACCGATATGATGATGAGATCGGTCATCTTTACAAAGATATTGACCATTTTAAGGCGGATATAAAGTTCTTCAACAATGAAATCGGTCTCCTTGTTGCCGTGAGTGAAGCGGAAGAGCCACCACCTAATGGAAATTTTTTTATGTCAATAAAGGAATTTCTAGACGGTGGTTGGAGGAGTAAACCAAGCAATTTATCAAATTTACCTCTTGGGGGGCAAGCTCTAAATGATCCTTACAACTCTGTTGAGGCCGAAGGAGTTTGATAGGCTGAGTGATCATATTTTGGCTAAAAACCCTGTTGAGTCAATCCTCGAGATAGGTCGCCAAATCGAACGTGCATGGGAGGATTTTCCAAAGGTCATCTGTGAAAAATTGAAGGCCGAAGGGATAAATTTTTTAAGGTTGTGCAATCCTGCAGATTCGGTCACAGAGCCTCCTAGTGATGAGGAGGACGATGACAAAGACCCCCTTGGTGATGAAGAAATTGGCGATAAACAGCTCGGGGGGCAAGTTTCGCCGAGACCGATTGACTCTAAATCAGTCCATGAATTTTTTGATCAACTTTCCTTGAGGAAACTCACCCTTAAGGAGTTTTTTAATTTTTTTGATCTAATAATACTGACCGATTATTACTTTAATTTTAAGCCAATAAATTATTTGGCTTTTGTTAATTTACATCCACGTTGGCTGTGTGGATGTCACCAAAAATTGACTATTATTTGGTGGCTCTTTTGCAACATTGGTACTATCAAGGAAGACTGAAGAAGTGCTGAAGACCAAAGTCAAGAATTAATTTGGTCAAAATAATAGTCAGATTGAGGTTACTGACTGATAAAAATGAAAAAGAAAAAGGGGGTACATCCGGCGTTGGCACGTCCCTGTTATGAGTGGTCCGTGGTTGAATGTGAAGGTGTGCTAGACAACTTTTACATGGTGGGCCCAAGTGATCATTTTAAGCATGTGATAGGTGGCTTTGTGTATCATGCACTCCAAACTATGGCAGTCCATTAAATTCCCACGGCCCCGAGGAGCCACAATGGTGATTGAAGCAAGAATTTCAAAAGGTAAGTAATAAATAATGTGCTTTAGCTTGTACGTTGGGCCAATTGGTCAAAATCAATGCAATTGGTTGTATGAACTTGATAAACTGAGTAAGCAATGGTTCGATGTTTATTAAACGTTTTATGGAAAATCGATCATCAGTATCCGGCCGACGTCAGTCTGAGGTAATCGGTTTAGAAAGAACATGGCTATTCAAAATTACATTGATTTCCTTTTAAACAGCCATGCTTGCACCTAAAAAAATACATTTTTAAGTTAAATATTTATACAAGGTCGATTATGATTTTTAATCGGACTCATGCGACCGATTGCAAAAATTATGGACCATGTGATTGGTTCAAAGGTTATTGGACTGATCATCATTTGGTCGAGCTGACTCAATCGGACTGTCCACCATCTCATCGGGCCAATACACAAAGTAGGCCCTGCTCCAATATGGCTACATTGCGTTGCCATCGGGCTAACATGCACCATTGCTAACTCGGACTGACACCATTTAATCAGGCTGTTAACATCTATTCAGACTGATTACCAGACAATCGGGCAGCCATAGCATGCCATGAAATCGAACATGCCACTGAACATGTAAATGGGCCGGCCATTTAAGGCCTAGTTCAATATTTCATTGCCAATCGAACTGCCTTATTAATTCAGTGCAATTGGGGACCACACTAATGACCATTTCGGGCTATTACTTTGCTTAAGTTATAATTTTGGTCAATTTCATTGATCATCTTGTAATTTGGCCATTTGATTCTTTCATCGGGCTGCCGCACAATCTGTACACGTCTGTTGCAAGAACAAGAATTCAAGTTTGCTTGGTCAAAGTGGTGGGCCACAACTCATCATGACTCATCATATGGATTCACACTTTGTGACAGTGAACAGGTTCGGCCTCGTTTGGCAGTGCTCGGGCAGACCAACTTTGGCAATATATAACACTTCATTCTAAGGCCTACAGTAGACTTCACATTGACAAGTTCGGCTGATTTGGTTTGCAGATTATGGGAAGTAGATCAATCCCTGCAAATTCTCTATGTGATATAATTCTATCATATATGTGATAAGGGATAGTATATCAAGATATGGTATGATGTTATAATGGTATTATCAAATTATGGGGAATTAATATCAATCATATTATGTATAGAATATTATCTTTTACTTGGATTGGAAGTCAGCCGAACTAAGCTGCAAGATGGACCAGATTCAAGATATATATACACATGTATATATATATTATTTCAAAGATATGGAAAGTATTATCTGTTTATGGGAGATAAATCTGGTAAATTATACCAGATTATCATCAGATATTTATTTCCTTATCTTCATCAGCTTCAGCCTGGCCTATAAATTAGCAGGCCGGTAAGCAGTCAACTCACTCCGCGTCATCTCGATACACCGCATTCAACCGCATCCCAAAGCATTCAACATGCATTCTTAGTTTTCTTTAGGCAGATCAAAAGCTTTCTTTTTATTTTCTTAGGCTTTATTAGCATTCAATTACTTCTTGTAATTTCTTTTCTTTAATTAAATAAAAGTCTATTTTATTTAACTTATCTTTCATCACTTGCATGGCTTGTGTGCTTCAATACTGCCATAGGATTTTAGGTGAGGGTACTTTCCTACTCGCCACACACAATCACCCGTTAGAAGTCAGATCATAAAGCCTTGTGTATCACTCACACAAGCGTATGGGAAATTAGTTTGCACACACCGAACCACTTTGGTTCTGGCACATCCGCGCAAAACTACAAGCAAACAAACTTAAATGGTTTATTTAGTGATAAGTCAATAACAATTTTGAAATAAAATCTAACTTAAAGTGTGTTTGTTTTCTAATAATAAAAAAGGGGATCCATGTCAGCATGTAAACAGTTTAGGTACCTCAAACTGGTATATCTAAAATTGCTTTTTATTTGAAAAAAAAAAAAGAAAAAAAAAGAGGCATTTCATTCCATCATTTTATTTTTAGTTGCAAAAAAAGAGTGTAATACTTTCTACCCTCCCTTTTGGAGCCTTTTCTTTGTAGTGATAGAACAATTGCTTCTTCAACCACATAATCACATAAACATGTTTCCAACCACATAATTCATGAATTGAAAGTAAATCATTATATGCCACAATTTCATTACTTGAAAAGTTTCCTCAAAGATAGAGGTTATTCACCTTGCTCTAGATATACAATTGACAAGATATAATGCTCACTTTCAAACTCCTACAAGTTATATGAGATTTCATAGCATATCAATATGAATTCTTCTAATTAATCCATCAAAACTCTATGGAAATGAAATTAAATCACATAGAAAGAATCCTTTTACCCTTAGCTTCTCAAGTCTAACTACAATTTGAGATAGAAATCTCCCTAGCACCCTTTTCCTTTTGGTTTTCCTTCTTTTCTCTCTTGTTTTTCCCTTTCTTTTTCGCACCTAATTGCTTGTGTAGAGACAAGCACCTCAAAAAGATGTACATCTTATTTAACTAGTCATTCTTCCATTTCTCTCTCTTGCCCACTTGAATACACATGGACTTGGCCAAATATAGCCCAACACCTCCTACTTGACCACCTACTAGGCCACCTACTAGCTTTTAGGTAATAAAAGCTAACACCTTGATTAGGCTAATTAATCATCATTAAGCTAATTAATCTCAGTTAGACTAATCAATTTTGATTAGGAAATATCTACCAAATTCTAGATATCAAGTCTCCTAAATTCCACTTTCACCTACTATATTTCTTACTAATTACACAACAGCCCTTCTAGTTCTCGTGAATTGCTAATTCACCTACTAGTTAGGAAAATGTATTCTTTTTACTTCTATCATTTATGCCCTTGTCTAGCAATTCAACATGTAAAATCAAACATGTATCCAATACGTACGCAAATCACATAAATATTCATGTCATTACCATATAATGCACATTAAAATGTCATAATCACATGTCAAAATGTTGGGATATTACAGTAATGGGGCAATTAGATCTCGATCCTTGTGGATACTTGCAGTTTAACCACGCTTTTTAAAACTTTTTCAAATTCAAAATTCAAATGCGAGTGACCACTTAATTTTTTTAAACGAAAATTAAGAAACCATTTTAAAAGAAAACTTATCTTTTGAAAACCAGAGATTTCTAGGTCCGGGGATTATGGAATGAGAGGGGAAGGAGCCCGATGATCTAAAATACCCCCTCTCATCCTATCTCGTGATAGGCCTCTACTCTACATCCTTTTAATCGAATTATTAATCTAAGCATGCACTTAACTAATATATATATATATAAATTACAAAAGCATGTCTAAAAGGGTGTAAGATTGCTAACAATAAAATATCATTCATAAACCACATAATTCAAGTAGCAAGCAAGATAATATGCAAATAGGGAACTAGAGAACTTACCCGGGATCCAGCCGCGAATATTATATGTGCAATGCATACAAATAAAACCTAAGAAATGGTCTCTATTTCATATATACAAATAAAACAAGACCTAGTTTTAAGGGGTCGCATATGGAGTCGAAAATAAAAAAAAATGGGAAATAAATAAACTAGAGAGGGTTTGAGAAATTGTACCTCAATACTGCTACAAAACAAAGAGGGTTAGTCCACATGCTTTTGAACAAGATATAATATGAAATCCTACATAACGTATCCGAACTTCTAGCTTAGACCTATCAAGCATGGGAAGGGTTGATATAATTATGAATTCCTTATAAGTAGTAAGAACTACAACACCTCTATAGATATACAAGTCTCGATCAACTAGGAGCCAATGCAATGTCCGCATAGAGATGGTGTAATCCCAACATGATCATAAAGAACCCATAGTTATGTTTAACTAGGTTCAATTTAAATGCAGCCTTAAGCCAAGAGATTAATCATAATCATAAACATCAACATATATGGATGAATGCATGGATATGAATAAGAATGAGCTATAAGCTTTTCACTAATTTGGATCACTTAGCCCCTGGATTTAAGCTTAATTTGTTGGGTTTGTGCCCTCAAACCATTACTTTATGTATTAGACATTGACATTTTAATATATTGATATCAGCTTTACATTTCATTATGTATGTTTCTTTCATGAGATGATTTTTTAAGCCTTAAGTATTATAGTAAGTAATTCGTGTATGTATAAGATTCATACAATGAGATACGAATAACTATTCATTGATACTTAGAACATGTCACAGTGGATGATGAGACTGGATATCTCATCAGGTATACACTATAGCATGATTAACTACCATTGGATGGAGTGATGAATCTCAATAACTAGAGTGTATCTCTTAGTTAATATGCTAGTGCTTATAGTGCATTGACGGACATAAGCTTTCCTATTGACAATCAAGTCTATCAATAGTCGATAGGAACTTATAACTTGTATAAGGTATGTGTTCTCAATCTTGAGACGATTATGCACACAGACTATGGATATGACTGCTTTGACTTACCAATTAGTGAGGTCTATAGAAGATCAACACCTAGGTATCTTGGGTATGTCATGTTCATAGGGTTGTGAACATATATTGTCAAGATAGAATCTACCATCTAATTCAGAGTAAGCATTCCCTTGAGAATGTTACCAAGTTGATTACTGAATATTGCAGTCTTGTTGATAATAGTTAACATGTTTGGTAATCATGAGAGGTGAATGGGACTCAAGGAATATAAGAAGTAAACATGATTTAGGTTGACAGTAACAGTTATCCGACTACCTGAATATGATTACGAATGCTGATGGTAGAAGGACATTAGTACACCATACAAGTCTAGTTATCGCTTCAGATATGTTCTTTTGCGTTGGAGTTCAGTTATCATTTTATAGTAGAGTAAATGAAAACTGACTAGTTCGTTAGTTTACTGATCAAAGAGTTTGATTATGGTGATTAAGCAATTAGTCCAAGCCAACATTAAAGAGCCTAGGAGGTCCAACTTTTAGCTCCGCTAGGATACTTGTAAAGGCACATGAGGAACTTGTCAAGGCAGGTTCGATCGATCAAAGTTGGTTCGATCGATCGAAGTTATGGTATGTTCGATCGCTTGAACTTGGTTCGATTGATCAAAGGTTCGATCGATCAAATACACTTTGATCGCTCAAAGTCTAGGTCGGTTATGGGAATCTATAAATAGGATAGCTACGTCCTAGAAAAAGAGTTCGTCATTTCAATATGCCAAAAGTTGCAGAAATTGTTTTAGAGTTCCCAAACCTTCTCTTTCCTCTTTGTTAGAGATCCCATCGTCTCTAGCCTCTCTGGGAAGCATTCATAGGAGACATAAGGGTGAAGACAACCTAGAGGAGGCTGCTGCACCATCGAGGAAGAACAAAATCAGAATTAGGTTCAAGACCTAAGGTATATTTATTCTCCCTCTAGTTAGTACGCATATATGGAATTGACGAGTAGTAGATCTAGGCTACCAGTAAGTTTTTATAACTTGACTATTTCCGCTGCGCATTTAAAACCTAAATTTAAACCTATTTTTCCTTCAATTGGTATCGAAGCCACGCTTGTTCGGATCTATAGATGCGTTTTGGAACACTGGTTTTGATTTCCATGTTGATTTTAGAATTTTTTTTGAAACTGCATCGTCATAGATCTATTTCTGCAGTGTTATCATAGAAGAATACAATTCTGTGATTGCATAGGATACAAGGTGGGCTTGATCGATTGAAGTAGTTTCGATCGATCGAACATCCTTTGTGCTCAAGCGATCGAATAGGTTTCGATCGATCGAACCCTTCTGGATTTCGATCGATCGAATGGAGTTCGATCGATTGAGACAGATTCTTTGTCAGGTGTTCTTTTTCACAGTTTTAAAGGGTTTTGAAATTAAAAACTTTAATTTAAAATGTTCTGTAAAATTTTTCAAATTGTTCTGTGAAACATAAAGTTTAAGCGATTGAACAATATTCAATCGATCGAAGGTTCGAGTGATCGAATGGTATTCGATCGATCAAACTGTGACAGAGAGACAAGATGTTGTTTTAATGTTCTAACCAAGTACCTAAAGACTTTATGTACTATGTGAATCAATTAGGGGTTCCAATGATCATATACATATGTATGGATGCATGTACGACTAACCCTTTTGCAGCAAAGATTAGTCCCCATCTCCCATGGCACCAATCATCAGCAAATATTTTATTTAACTGTTTGTGTTTGATGATTGTTGTTTTTAATTATTGGTTTGGTTTTAAGGCATATGTAAAGGGCGCTGCGACTTCAATCCTACGAAAAGGAAAGTCGCACCGGTTTCCCTAGCCTTTTTATATTATTGTTGTTTTTCTATTTTTAGATAAATTATAAGCTTCGAAAGAAGCATAGGGCCAGTATAATAGAATTAGAAATTCCATGAAGTTGGAACTGGAGGCGTCCAAACCAAGAAGGAGGTTCTATGGAGATAGAGCCATGGGAGATAGAGGCATATGAATGCCTTTGTTTCATTTTAGTTTTTTATTTTATGTGCCTGGTTTGTGATTGGCATTTTACATTGTTACTGCTTGCATGCACGTAAAACAAGTTTTCTAAACTAAAATTCAAAAACCATTTTCAACGCATTAGTAAACATTAGATGTTTATGGGTAGTGTGTAGAAACAAATTTTAATTTTCAAAAGCAAAATCCTTATTTACTAAACCTAGTGGGAGAGGGTCTTATTAATAACACCCACGATCTTCCATTAACGGTTCATTGTAAGATGAGTAGCGCATTCTGTGTCACCTCGCCAGGGGTGATCATTTTATACGGAGGAGGGTACACTACTCATTGGTTACTAGATGTGAATTTCCTATGGATAGGATCAATCGGACGTATTAGAGGGTGACCACCACACGGAGGCGCTACTTGAGACGATTGTGATTGGATCCTAGTTAATGGTACACACTAGCTAAGCTATGGATAAGGGATCCCACACGGGGCATTATTCAGAAACATAGAGAACAAATAGGTTCGGGAGTCATAACTTGTTTTGCAAGAGTTGCATAGCGGACAAGTCATGATAGATCGAAAGATCGAACATTGACCACCACCCGGAGGCTTTATTCTTTCGTTTCGATATTCCGGCGACTTTGTTTTTAAATAAGAGTTTTAAAAGGATTCTTTTATTTCAAACTGTCAAAATTCTGATATCCATATTTATTTCGTTTGTTTGATTTTCAGTAATCATAATGTCTGGATCTGCATTTAGTCCACTTGCCACCATACTCACTCAAAACAAGTTAACTGGAAAATAACTACACTGAATGGAAACATAACCTTGACACTGTTTTAACTGCGAAGGATCACATATATGTTCTCACCACCCCAAGCCCTGAAGAACCCGTGGCAAATGCTTCGGCAGCTGCCAGATGCGAGTTCGATAAATGGAAGAAGTCGAATAGGAAGGCCCGTTGCTATATTCTGGCCTCAATGGCTGGTGTGTTGCAACACCAATTCTAATCAAACGATTCCGCCAGTGACATTACCGCATCCCTAAAAAAGATGTTTGGGGAGCATGGCAGGCCTGCCAGATAGGTAGCCATACAGAAGATAGTGAGTGCTAAGATGTCAGAAGGGACTCCAGTCAGAGAACATGTTTTAAAAATGATTGGTTATTTAAACGAACTGGAGACCTTGGGAGCCAACATCGATGCACAGACCAAAGTCGATATGATCCTCAACTCGCTGTCACCTTCATTCGTTCAATTCAAACTTAATTATAGTATGAATCAAAAGAAATTTTCAATGATCGAATTGATGAGTTCACTTTTGGCAGCAGAAGGGGTGATCAAACCAGGGGTCAACGTTCTATAGGTTGAGAAAAACGCTTCCTCTTCCTGATCTACACCAAAGGGAAAGAAAGGGAAGAAGAAGGCTGGCACTGGTGGTCCAAGTGTTGGATCAGTCCATAACATTGCAAAATCTAAGGGAAAATGGAAGGTGGGTGGCCAAGGCAAAGGAAAGTGTTTCCAATGTAGTGACAAAGGCCACTGGAAGAGGAACTGTCTAGAATTCTTAGCTATAAGAGTTCAAGGTATGATTGAATCACATGTGATTGAAGTAAGTTTTATTATAGATACTTCAAACACTTGGTGCATTGATTCTGGTGCGACTAACAATATTTGTAATTCATTGTAGTTTGGTGTGATTCTGGTGCGACTAACCATATCTGTAATTCATTACAGATACTTCAGATCAACCAGGAAATGCAGTGATGGGGAGATTGTACTTACTCTAGGTTCTAGTGCAACCATATCTGTGGTTGCTATAGGAGTCGTAGTTTTAGAATTTCTAGACAATAAAGTTTTGGTTTTATCAGATGTACTTTACGTCCCTTCAATAAGATGTAATTTAATTTTAGTTTCTAATTTATCGAATAATGGTTATTCATTTTATTTTGGAACTGAAGTTGTGATTAAAAGAAATGGTTCTTTTGTCTGTACTGGTGTTAAATCAAATGGCTTGTATGTGATTACTCCCAATATTTCTAAAGATTCTAACTTGGAACTTAATAACTCAGTGGTAACTGTACCATCTAAAAGAAAGGAACCTCCACTAATCCAACAAAGCTTTGGCATACGAGGCTTGGCCATATCAATCTAAATAGGATTGGCAGACTAGTCAAAAAAGGTGTCATAGGTGATTTGGTTCTTCAACTAATGGAGGTCTGCAAGTTTTGTTTAGAGGGTAAAATGACCAAAAGGCCCTTTTCCGCAAAGGGCAATAGGACCAATGCGTTATTGGAATTAGTTCATACTGATGTGTGTGGACTAATAAATATTAGAGCTAGGGGTGGTTATGAGTATTTCATAACATTTACCGATGACCACTCTAGGTATGGATATGTGTACCTAATACAGCACAAGTCTGAAGCCTTTGAAAAGTTTAAAGAGTTTAGGGCTGAAGTGGAGAAGCAATTGGGCACACATATCAAGGCCATCTGATCTGATCGAGGTGGCAAGTACCTCTCTAATGAGTTTAGTGATCACCTCGTACAGAATGGGATTCTGTCACAGTGACTGCACCTGGTACGCCTCAGCAAAACGGTGTAGCGGAGAGAAAGAACCGAACTCTTTTGGACATGACTGGTCGATGATGAGTTATTCTGAGTTGCCATTATTCCTTCGGGTTATGCTTTGGAAACCGCTACGTACATACTAAATCTAGTACCAAGCAAATCTTTTCCTAGGACACCACGAGAGATGTGGATTAGGCGTAAGCCTTCTTTGCAATAGCTCCGGCTATGGGGGTGTCTGGCACATGTGCTGAAAGGAAAGATGAGCAAATTGGATACTAGATCGGAAGTATGTTACTTTGTAGGGTATCCAAAGCGTACTTATGGATGGTATTTTTATGATCCAAGAGAACAGAAAGTGTTCATTAGTACGAATGCTATTTTCTTGGAGGATGATTATATCATGAACCATACACCTAAGGGAAGGATAGATCTGAGAGAGATAGAAAGAGAGCCCTCAGTCCCACCCGCAGTTAATAATGATGTAAGTCAAGAAAATACCACTTCTTCACCAATTTCTGCACCGGTACCTCGTCGTAGTGGGAGGATTATCAGCCAGCCAGATATATACATGTTCTTAGGGGATGTTTTTGAAGCTGTCTCCATAGAATCTGAATCTGTTCCTACCATATACGCAGAGGCAATGGTTGATGTTGATTTAGCTCATTGGATTAAAGCTATGAAGGCTGAATTGGAATCTATGAATTCTAATTAGGTCTGGGATCTTATAGAACTTCCAGCCAATATTAAACCCATTGGTTGTAAGTGGGTCTACAAGAGGAAAAGAGGATCTGATGTAAAGGTTGAGACCTTTAAGGCTAGGCTTGTAGCAATATGTTATACTCAGAGGGAGGACATTGATTAAGAGGAAACATTCTCATTAGTAGCCATGCTCAAGTCCATCAGAATACTCTTATCCATTGCTGCTTGCCTAGATTATGAGATCTGGCTGATGGACGTTAAGACTGCATTCTTGAATGGCAATCTTGAGGAGGACATCAATATGCAACAACCAAAAGGGTTCATAGCTGGTCGGAAAGGTAACTTTGTATGCAAGTTGCAAAAGTTCATTTATAGGCTTAAGCAGGCATCCAGGAGTTGGAACATACGTTTTTACCAAGCGGTCAAGTCGTTTGGTTTAATATAAAACCTGGATAAACATTGTGTATACAAGAAGTGTGAAGGGAAAGTGGTGGCTTTTCTTGTGCTTTATGTTGACGACATTCTACTCATTGGAAATGATGTAGCGACATCATTAACGGTTAAGGTTTGGTTTGCTAGTACTTTCGATATGAAGGATCTAGGAGAGGCGAGCTATATTCTTGGGATAAAGCTCTTTCAGGATCGTAAGCGAAAGATAATGGGATTATCTCAAGCTGGTTATATCGAGAAAGTGCAAACTAGGTTTTCTATGGACAATTCGAAGAAAGGCATGTTACCTTTCAGGCATTGCTTAGCATTCTCCATGGACCAGTGTCCAAAGACATAGGAGGAGAGGAATTATATGGCAGGAATTCCATATGCTTTAGCAGTTGGAAGTCTCATGTATACGATGTTATGCACTAGATCAGATATCTGCTTTACCATAGGCATGGTCAGCAGGTTTCAATTGAATCCATGTCCAAAGCACTGGACAACTGTTAAGCACATTCTTATGTACTAGAGAAGGAATAAAGATTTCATGCTTATGTACGGCAGTAGTGAGTTAATTCTAATGGGATACACTAACTCAGAC
This sequence comes from Hydrangea macrophylla, assembly GCA_033977485.1. Taxonomy (NCBI): domain Eukaryota; kingdom Viridiplantae; phylum Streptophyta; class Magnoliopsida; order Cornales; family Hydrangeaceae; genus Hydrangea; species Hydrangea macrophylla. The sequence goes on along the minus strand of CM066998.1, from coordinate 1,436,334 downwards.
TTATGTTAGAGAAAGATTCGAGGAAGTCGACATCCGATCATCTCTTCACCTTGGGAGGTGGTGCTGTTAGTTGGAGGAGCATTAAGCAAAAATGCATTGCAGACTCAACTACACAAGCTGAGTATGTGATTGCTTGTGAAGTCGCAAAGGAAGTTGTTTGGCTCAAGAAGTTCCTTATGGAGCTCGAGGTGGTACCAGCGTCGCTGTCACCTATTACGCTTTATTATGATAATAGTGGGGCAGTGGCTCAGTCCAAGGAGCCAACGAACCACGAAAAGGGAAAGCACATAGAGCGAAAATATCACCTAATCTGAGATATTGTTCAACGTAGAGATGTGACTGTCACCAAGATTGCCACCACTGACATTCTTGTTGATCCATTTATAAAGGCCTTACCACAGAAGGTCTTTGATCGTCATCTAGATAGTCTAGGTCTCAGATGTAATCCTGTATGGTTGTGAGTGAAAGTGGGAGTTTGTTGGGTTTGTGCCATCAAACCATTACTTTATGTATTAGACATTGACATTTTAATATATGGATATCACCGTTATATTTCATTATGTATGTTTCTTTCATGAGATGATTGTTTAATCCTTAAGTATTATAGTAAGTAATTCATGTATGTATGAGACGCATAGAATGAGATACGGATTACTATTTATTGATACTTAGAACTTGTCATAGTGGATGATGAGACTGGATATCTCATCAGGTATACACTGTAACATGATTAACTACCATTGGATGGAGTGATGAATCTCAATCACTAAAGTGTATCCCTTAGTTAATATGCTAGTGCTTATAGTGCATTGACGGACCTGAGCTTTCCTATTGACAATCAAGGCTGTCAACAATCAATAGAAACTCATAACTTGTATAAGGTACGTGTTCTCAATCTTGAGACGATTTTGAACACAGCCTATGGATATGACTGCTTTGACTTACCAATCAATGAGGTCAATAGAAGATCAACACCTTGGTATCTTGGGTATGTCATGTTCTTAGGGCTGTGAACATATATTGTCAATATACAATCTACCCTCTAATTCAGAGTAAGAATTCCCTTGAGAATGTCACCAAGTTCATTAGTGAATACTGCAGTCTTGTTGATAATAGTTATCAACATGTTTGGTAATCATGAGAGGTGAATGGGACTCAATGAACACAAGAAGTAATCATGATTCAGGTTGATTGTAACAGTTATCCGACTACCTGAATATGATTATGAATGCTAATGGTAGAGGGACATTAGTACACCATACAATTTTAGTTATTGCTTCGGATATGTTCTTTTGCGTTAGAGTTCAATTATCGTTTTATAGTGGAGTAAACGATAACTGAGCAGTTGGTTAGTTTGCGGATCAAAGAGTTTGATCATGGTGATTAACAAACTGGTCTGAGCCAACAATAAAGAGCCTAGGAGGTCCCACTCTTAGCTCAGCTAGGATACTTGGAAAGGCAAATGAGGAACTTGTCAAGGCAGGTTCGATCGATCGAAGTTGGTTTGATCGATCGAAGTCATGGCATATCCGATCGCTTGAACTTGGTTCGATTGATCGAAGGTTCGATCGATCGAATGCACTTCGATCGCTCGAAGTCTAGGTCGGTTCTGGGATTCTATAAATAGGGCAGCTGCATCTTGGAAAAAGAGTTTGTCATTTTAATACGCCAGAAGCTGTAGAAACTATTTTAGAGTTCCCAAACCTTCCCTTTCCTCTCTGTTAGAGATCCCACCATCTCAAGCCTCTCCAGGAAGCATTCATAGGAGACATAAGGGTGAAGACAACCGAGAGGAGGCTGTTGTACCATCAAACAAGAACAAAATCATAATTGGGTTCAAGACCTAAGGTATACTTATTGTCCCTCTACTTAGTACACATCTATGAAATTGACGAGTAGTAGATCCAGGCTACCATTAAGTTTTTTTAACTTGACTATTTCCGCTGCGCGTTTAAAAACTAACTTTAAACCTATTTTTCCTTCATAATTATCATCATTTAAAACATGGTTTGCATCCTAAGGCAGTAGCAGACTATTTAGACTATAGTTAACAAGATTTATCAAAATTGTGACAGAATTACAAGAATTAAAGGGAGCAGACCAGACTTTCAAAAATAGAAAAATCATACTTTAAACAGTTTGATCTTAATGATTTTTTAGTATATTGTGCCTCTATGAGTCTAGTTTCTAACCCAAAAAGAAAATTGGGCAAAAACCAGACATCACTTAGAAATTTACAACTCTCTGTCCAGAGTTTTTGTACGATTTTCTAAAAATAGCAAACAAATCAGAATGACTTTGATCTTTTTAGAGAGTCTTTATACACATTAAACTTCCTAGAAAAATTTATTTGAAGTCAAGAAAGCTTGATTAAGGTTCTGATCTACTAAGTTTAAAACGAACTTACTGTTTTGAAATTTTTGACTGAGAGTGACTAGTTCACAAATCATGAGACCATACCATCCTAATTATAACATCTCATCAAAACAAAAAATTCGATTGATACACATATGAGTCATGAGCACTCCCCAATTGGTCTCATTCAATTCCCATGGACCATGATTTAATTAAAAATCTTTGATCACAATGGGTTCATGAACTCACTGTACCAATATCAACATTTTAAATCATGGAAGTCATCAAGTCAATCCCTCTCTCAAGTTGATGATCCTTAATGGATGTGAACTTATTATAGCCTATTCTCCTCTCAAGTTTATGGTCCTTGGAGACTAAATATAATCAATCCACATAAACCTCTATGGAATATAGAGTGGATTCCATGAGGTTCCTAGTAGGAGGATCCAAATCATAGACTAAGACTAAGACCTATCGAAACATGTGTGGATATAACTATGATCAACCTTAATTCCCAAATAAATTATAGGATCATAGGAGACTAGAGGATCAAACGCAAGGCGGTCCAATGAAATATTAAGGATCTCATTGATTTCAAAAAGAAAATATAGACAAAAGGAAGTAGAATCAAATTTTTTTTGAAAAATCCAAGTGAAAATTCTTTTACAACTTATTTTGTCTTAAACCCAAAGTTGTATTTAGATCCAAATCAATGAAGGAAAATGAGATTCAATCACAATTATTAGTGGTGTGTGAAGAAATGAGGCAGGAAGAAACTTTTTGAAAATGTTTAAATGTCCTAGATCTATGAATTGTGATTGAATTCTAGCATAATTCTAGATAGGATTAGAAGGTTACCTCTATAACCTTAGGAATTTCTTGATTGTCAATGAAGATCTTCCAAAGTTCTTCAAATTCTTCTTCTAAATCTTCAAAACTCTTGACTTCTTCACAAATTTCTTTCAATTATCTCAGTATCATTTTACTTTTCCAAAGAAGAGGGATCCCAACAATGGAGATGAAGATCTCCTTATATAGACCACTCTCATAGGGTCAATTGGGTAAATTCGTGTGAAAACCCCAGTGCAAGGATATTCCATACGTATTTGGAAAAAACAGTCTGTTATAGCGGGCGGCACTCACTGAGTTGTCTGTGGCACTCAGCGAGTGCCGTTCCGGCACTCACTGAATGCCGGTGTGGCACTCAGTAAGTGTCGGTGCTGGCTGAGTGCCGCCGACATTGCCGTGTGCCGCTCTCAAAGAATTTCTCACCCTTTTTTTATTTAATTATTTTTTAAATACATATACTTATATATTAATATATACATATATACTAAGATATACTTAACAGATTGTATATATATTATATGGATTACTTATTATATATATTTTTTGGTATTGTTTTGTTTTCTTTTCCTTTACTTTTCAAAATTCTTTTCTATTATCTCTTTTTCATTTTCTGTCTTTTTTTTTTTCAAAATCATTCCTATGTTTTATTTTGAAATTAACTTTCAAACTGTCTTTCTTATACGTACTTCATATCCGGGTTTCCCGAATACCTGGTCTCTCTCCTCCTTTTTCTCTCCCTCTCTTTTTTCAAAAACTTTTATTGGGGCTGAAGAATTCTCCGAAGAACTTGAATCACTTGAAAACCTTCGAATTTTGTAGGATGCTGTCGTCATCAGTCTAGAGGTAACCATCCTATGAATTTGACGGTCGGTCAAAATTGTGGTATCTACAGTGGGAAACAACACGTATCACAAGTGAATGTCGAAGCCTGTGTGAAGACAAGCCTTTGACTGAACTGCCGAATTCAGGTAAAAACAAAGTGCACTGCAAATCCAAAACGATCGCAATAGATGGTTGTAGACACCCCAATTTTGACCAACCATCGAATTCAGGGGATGGTTAGCTCTAGACCAATGACAATAGCGTCCGACAAAATTCGAAGGTTTTTCAAGTGATTCAAGTTCTTCGGAGAATTCTTCAGCCTCAATAAAAGTTTTCAAAAATAGAGGGAGAGAATAAGGATGAGGGAGACAGGGTATTCGGGAAACCCGTATATGAAGTATGTATGAGAAAGAAAGTTTGAAAGTAAATTTCAAAATAAGAACATAGGAATGATTTTCAAAAAAAGAGAGAAAAAGAAAAATAGATAATAGAAAAGAATTTTGAAATGAAAATAAAAAAGACAGAGATGAACGAATTTTGAAAAGTAAAGGAAAAGAAAACAAAAAAAAAAACAAAAAATATGCATATATATAACTAATCCATTAAGTACATATATTAGTATACAAATATATAGTAATATGTATAAGTATTTATTTGAAAAAGAAATTAAAAAAGGTGAGAAATCCATTGCAAGCAGCACGAGGCATTGCCGGCGGCACTCAGCGAGTGCCACGCCGGCATTCAGTGAGTGCCGCAGACAACTCAGAGAGTGCTGCCCACTGTAACAAACTGTTTTTCTCAAATACATATGGAATATCCTTGCACATGGATTTTTTACCCAAATTTACCCAATTGACCTTGTTAGAGTGGTCTATATAAGGAGACCTTTATCTCCATTGTTGGGATATTTTTGAAAAATAAGAATTCTATATAGTTGATACATACAAGAGAGAGAGAGAGAGATGGAGATTAAGAGGATTTTTGAAGAAACAGACAAGAACTTTGAAGAATTTGAAGAAGAAGTTGAAGAACTTGGAAGGTCTTCACTAAACAAGAAGAAATCCCTGAGGTTATAGAGGTAACCTTCTAATCCTACCTAGATTTAGGATAGAATTCAATCACAATTCATAGATCTAGGACTTTTACATATTTTCAAAAAGTCTCTTCCTACACCATTTCATCACACACCACATAGAAATGTGATTGAATTCTTGCTTGCTTTCATTGATTTGGATCTAAATAGAGCTTTGGGTTTACGATAAAAATAATTTGTAAAATAACTTTTACTTGGATTTTGCAAATAAACTTTGATTCTACTTCATTTAGCCTATATTTTCTTTGAAAATCCATGAGATCTTCAATATCTCATTGGATCTCTTTGAGTTTGATCCTCTAGTCCCCTATGATCTTATGATTTATATAGGGATTAAGGTTGATCATAGTTATATCCACCCATGCTTGAATGGGTTCAAGTCTTAATTCATGACTTGGAGCCTTCAACTTGAGAATCTCAAGGAACTCTCTCTATGTTCTATGATGGTCTATGTGGACTTGTTCTTATTTAGTCTCCAAGGACCATTAATTTGAGAGGAGAATAAGGTATGATCAATTTACATCCCTCAAGGATCATCAGCTTGGGAGAGGGATTGACTTGGTAACTTCCATGATTTAAAATGTTGGTAATGGTGAAGTAAATTCATTAACCCACTATGATTAAAGATTTTTAATTAAATCATGGTCCATTGGAATTGAATGAGACCAATTGGAGAGTGTTCATAACTTATATATGTATCACTAGGATTTTTGTTTTGATGAAATTTTATACTTAGGATGGTTTGGCCTTATGATTTGTGAACTAGTAACTCTCTATCCAAAATTTCAAAATAGTAAGTCCATTTCAAACTTAGTAGATCTGAACCTTAATCAAGCTTTCTTGACTTCAATTAAATTTTTCTATGAATTTTAATGTGTTAATAAGATCTCCTAAAAAGATCAAAGTCATTCTGATTTGTTTGCTATTTTTAAAAAAATCATACAAAAACTTTGGACAGAGAGTTGTAAATTTTTTAGTGATGTCTAGTTTTTACCCAATTCGTAAAGATTGAACCGTTTGATTTTCAATTTTCTTGTTGGGTTAAGAACTAGACTCACAGAGGCACAACCTAATCAAAAATCATTAAGAACTTAAAAGTCTGGTCTGCTTTCTGTAATTCTTGTAATTTTGTCACAGTTTTGATAAATCTTGTTAACTTTAATCTAAATGGCCTCCTAGTGCCTTAGAACTTAAACCATGTTTTCAATAAAGATAATTAAGCATAAATCCGGAGTCTAAATGATCCAAATTGATGAATGATTCATAATTGACTCTTGTTCATGTTCATGCATACATTACATGTGTATTGATTCTAGCTATTAGGGTGTAATTTTTGCATTATGATTAAGACTTAACTAGTTGCACACAATCATAGGTTCCTTATAGCCATGTTAAGATTGTGCCACTTCTATATGGACATTATATTGGCTCCTAGTTGATACTTGTATATCTATGGAGGTGTTATGATTTTAACTACTTAGAAAGAACTCACGATATGTCAACTTCCTTTGATGATTGTTAGATTTAAGCTAGAAATTTGAATATGTCATTTAGCATTCAACATTCTATTTTGTTCAATGCATGTGGACTAACCCTTTTGTTTTGTAGCACTCTGGACGTATGACTTCTCATCTCTTCTCTTGTTTCACTTCTTGATTTTATTGATTTTCGACTTCGTGCGCGACACCTTAGCTTAGGTCTTGCCTTAAGTGTATATGTGGATTAGAGACATTTTTACTAAGGTTTCTATTATTGTATGCATTACACGTTTCTATTTCGCGGTGGAACCCCGGATAAGTTCTATTGTTCCCTATTGCATATCATATTGCTTGCTAATTGAATTACATGGTTTTGGATGTTATTTTATTGTTAGCAAATTTTCACCCTTTCCAACATGCTTGTGTAATGTATATTTACATGTATATATATATTAGTTGAGGGCACACTTAGATAATTAATTCGATTAAAAAGGATGTTGAGTAGAAGCCTATCATGAGGCGACAATTTGTTTTGAAAACTTGTTTTAAAAGTGGGCCCCAAATGCCAGTATCCACAATCTGGTGACTCTGCTGTCTGGTTTCGCAGACCAGAATTTCTGATTTTGGGTTCACTCGAGGATTAGACTTGAAAGCATTCTTTTTAATCGAATTGATTAATTTTTGTGTGCCTGTTGCATTGTACTTGCATGTCTCGCCAGTCGATTGCACGAAACTATAACCTTGGAGGCCCAGGGCAACCGGTTGGTCAAGCCATCATGGGACTTTGTGATCACCCTCGATCTTATACCATGTGGTATATAAAGCATCCTATCGGGTGTGTGTCAAGGGACTCTTTATTTTGACCAAAATCCTACCATTGCATGATAGCTTCCCTAGAACCTATCAATCTTAGGAAATTGATTCTTGATTAGGATTATATGCTAGACAGTCTTTTTTTGCCCGGAAGGGATTATTTGAGATGATGACGATACTTGCTTGATGAAAGATGTGTAACCTCTTAATCACTTTTGAGCAATTTCTCTTCACGTTCTATAACATTTTAGAACATGCCAAATCTTGATTATAAGATTACATCTCTTATAAGCATCATTGACCTTGTATGTATCCGAATTCATGAAAAGTACGTTGATAATCTGATCATGTGATCCTTCTATCCAAAGAATTCTAAATCCATCTTAGAAAGCAAACGGATTCTTGCCATCTTTATTCCAAAGTTTTTAATCGCTCTTTAAAAAAAAATCCTTGGAGTTCACTTTTTGATCAAAACTCCAAACTAATCTTTGTTAAAATATAATTAGGAGAAATGCTTTTCAAATGAATTTCAAAGTAAAATTTCAAAACCATTTTTGTTGAGAAATGTTTAAAAAGAATTTCCAAGAAATTGTTATACTTCCTGATAGGTACAAAAATATCAGGGCAAGGTTAACCATGCCACCTCAGCATAAAGCACCGGGTCACAAGGCAGAGGTACTCGTCACGCGACCATCCCGGGCCGTCCAAGGGCAACCGCCCGGTTTGTTCCTACGGCTCGGGAGGCGACGCTGGGTAAAACTGCAACGGGCTGCGCCAGCTACACAAGTCCCTCAGCAGTTTCCTAATTCGGTCAGGAGACTAAGGGAAAGTGCAAGTTATTTCCTAAACCACTTAGGAAACATCCATTATTTGTGCAAACCAATTGTAATTAGATTAGGTTCCCAAATTGGATAATTTACCTTGTACGAGAAGGTCTCTTACATATATAAAAGAGACCTCTCACCCTCAGAAAGGGGATCACATTCTAGCCATATAGAACTACATATACAAACTGCACGCGCAACTCGCCTGACCGATCTCTGGTAGCTCCAAGCCTGACCGATCTCTGGTAGCTCCAAGCCTTTTGGAATAGTGGTGCATGGTCATGTACTAGCGGACTTTGAACGTAAAGTTTAAGTTGTTGACGTCGTTCCGAGAGAGGAGGAGCAGAGTTTGTATCTAGGAAGCCAAGGGTGCGCCTCAAATATTAAAGAAACTAAGGGTGGGTGGGTGTTTTGGCCTATATGGTTGCTTCACTGAATTTATGTGGTTAAGTATTACTTAATTTTGTTGGTCAGACAGTAGTTTTTTGTTATCTTTTTTTTCTACTTTTAATAGATTGTGTGTGTGTGTGTGTTTTTTTTTTATTTGCAAATTTGAACAAATGGTGTTTAACAACTTATGTGGTTTATATGTAAATTGTTTGGATTGCAAAATAGTGTTTAGCAACTTGTGTAGTTTATATATGTAAATGGTTTTGTATTGTATCAATTTTAATTGTACAGGTACCCCAAAATAAATAGTATTTTGTAATGACTAAATTGTCACCACAGTATGTCACGGTTAGAAGCAGTGACTAAATTATAGCAATTATCACCAACAATTTATATTTGGTCAATGCCAAGGGAGGTGACAAATTTATATATACTCACTGTCTAGGGAGGTGACAAATTTATATTTTGTCACTGTCTAAGGAGGGCTATTTATATTTGGTCACTGTCTTGGGAGGTAACAAATACATATTTAGTCACTGTCTGGGGAAGTGACAAAGTTATATTTTGTCACTATCTAGGGAGGCGACAAAAAATATATTTTTGTCACTATCTAGGGAGGCGACAAAATATATATTTTTGTCACTGTCTAGGGAGGTGACAAATATTTATTTGGTCACTGTCTAGGGAGTTGACAAAATTAAGGCAATTACCCCTTTACGGGTACACAAATGAGCGGTGACAAACAAAATTCTCACCGTACGTGGAGGTGACCAAATTATTTGTCACCCCTGAAATAGTCACCGCCCAAAAACAGTGACAAATAGTGTTTGTAACCGCCCCGAGCAATGACAAATCGGCCAATCTGGTGCAGTGATCCTTCACCTTCCATTCTCCTCTGGTTTGTGATACAATGAGATTTGAATCTCCAAAGACATCTAATTTCTGTGCTTTCAATTCTAAGGTGGCTTCCATCCCCAGAATGCATGCTTCATACTCAGCGGTATTGTTGGTGGAGTTATAGTTTAGCTTGACTGCCAACAGGGTGTGGTCCCCGTTCGGTGACACCAGAATCATTCCCACTCCATATCCCTTCATGTTGGCTGCCCCATCGAAGTACAACTTCCACTGTTCTTCCTTAATTTCCATGATATTCTCGTCCGAGAATGGGAAATCTCCATTTTCCTCAGAATCAATGGCGTGTTCAGCAAGATGCTCAGCTATAGTTCTCCCTTTTACCGATTTGCTTATGACGTACTTGATATCGAATTCAGATATTAGAAGTAACCAAGGGGATATACAACTGGTCAGGGCGGGTTTTTTGAGGAGATATTAAGAGGATCCATGTGGGATATGAGCACAACCAGAAAGGCTAGCATGTACTGCCTCAGTCGGCAAGTGCACCAAACCAAGGCCCAACATGTTTTCTCGAGGGTAGAGTAGTTGAGCTCATACCCAGTCATCCTCTTGCTAAGGTAACATATGGCTTTTTCGAAGTGGCTTTCTTCTCCTTCTTGGGCCAGCATGCAACCCATGGCATTTTCGGAGACGAATAGGTAAAGAAGCAAAGGCTTATGAGGGATAGGTGGCGAAAGGATGGGTGGTTTTTGGAGGTAGGTTTTTATTTTGTCGAGGGCGACTTGGCATTGGCTATCCCATCGGAACTTCTCTCCTTTCTTCAGCAGTCAGAACAAGGGATCATATGTAGTTGTGAGCTTAGAGATGAAGAGGCTAATGAATTGGATCCTCCCGAGAAACCCTCGTACTTTTTTCTCATTCTGCACGGTGCCATTTCCAGAATTGCCTTGATTTTTGAGGGGTCCACTTCTATCCCTCGTTGTGTCATGAGAAAAGCCAGGAGCTTCCCAGAGGTTACACCGAAGGTGCATTTCTTTAGATTCAATCTCATCTTGTATTTGCGCAACCTTTTGAAGAATTTCTCCAGCGCTACCAAGTGTCCTTCTCTATCCTTGGATTTCACGATCATGCCATCCACGTATACCTCTACTTCTTTGTGAATTATATCATGCAGCAAAGTTGTAGTAGCTCTTTGATAGGTTGCTCCAGCGTTCTTGAGTCCAAAAGGCATTATCCTGTAACAGTAGGTCCTCCATGGTGTGGTGAATGTCATCTTTTCCCGGTCTTCTAGAGCCATTAGAATCTGATTGTACCCTAAGAAACCCTCCATGAATGACAGTAACTTATGTTCCGTGGAGTTATCCACTAAAACATCAATGTAAGGAAGTGGGAAGTCGTCCTTTGGATTGGCTTTGCTTAGATCACGGAAGTCGATGCACACGCAAACTTTTCCATCCTTCTTGGGGACCGGCATGATGTTGGCAACCAATTCTGGGTACTCTGTAACAATGATGAACCCCGCCCTGAACTATTTTTCTACCTCTTCTTTGACCTTGAGTGCCCATTCTAGTCTCATGCGCCTAAGTTTTTGCATGACGGGTTTAGAATTGGGAAGAAGGGGAATATGGTGTTGGACGATGTTGGGATTGACCCCAGGCATGTCTTCATAAGACCAAGCGAAAACATCTTTGAATTCTTTTAGTAAAAGGGTTAGCTTTTCTTTTTATTCTTCATTTAGCGTTGAGCCAATGTGCACAATTTGTTGATTATCTATTTTACCTAGATTAATCGATAAAGTATCTTCAGTTATTTCACAAGAAGGTGGCTTTTCAATTAGTTATTTTAGTTCAATTGAGAGATCCTTAGAGGGATCTGTGCATTCAGAACTATTAGACATAGATGAGTAAGAAGAATCGTCTTTCATTTCATTCATGATAGGTGGAATGATTACATTAGACAGTGATGGGCTTACAGCAGCCGACTTTGATACAGACTCGATAATTAGAAGTACAGACTCCGGGGGAATAGGGGATAGGGAGACACAGATAGATGACTCTATAGCCTGGTTGCTCAGACCCTCTTCAGTTGGCATGAACTGATCATCTTGGCTCTTGGCCCTCTTTCCTTCCTTTTCTTCAGAAAGTTCTTCCCACATCTTTTCGATAGCTTCAGTGTCCAAGTATTTTAACCAATCTTCCTCTGGGGTTTTGACAGCTTTTTATGGATAGAACGGATCTTGATAGGGGAGCCCTTTGCAGTCAGCGAAGATTTTAGCCCGGGGTGCCTTTTTCTAGTGGTCTGATGGATCCAAGGTTCGGGGGAACCCAAAATAGGAAAAATCATCCCCTTCTTTGATAAACTACCCATTCAAGGTCTTGCGGTATAGTGGGAGACTCCTCACTCTCTTCCTCCATGGCCTTTGTAGCTTGATGTCTTCTTCAGTGGGCTTGTATCCCAACCCAAAAGTGCCTTGTTGCCCTTTGATCTGAGGGAACTAGCTGACCCCTTACTAACATCGGCCGAATCCCATTCCCAGGAAGTAGTTCATCCTGGGGACGATGTTGACAACTGTAGAGTGGATTTCAGGGAAACTGTCTTCATCATCAATCATATAGACCTCTTCCATGAAGAATCCTCCAATTTCTCCTTCTTCTAGTTTAGGTATTTGGATTTCAAAGTCGAAAGCATAGCTTGGGAAGGCTTCATTTCCCCAACTATTGCCGAAGATGATTTTCACCTTTTTCTCATGAATGTACTTGATTATTTGGTGCACGGTGGATGATACAGCTTTGTTGATATGCAGCCAGGTTCTCCCAATCAGCAAATTGAATGAGGCAGGGATATCCATGACTTGGAAGAGTTCAGTGCAGACCAAAGATCCTACTTAAATTTGAAGGGAGACAGTCCCCATCACAGTTCTCTTGGTGTTATCATAACCCCTCACAGATTGGACAGGCGGAGTGATGTCCAAGATGTTGACTCCCAAAGCGGTGGCGGTCCTTAGAGCGCATACATTTAAGGCAGAACCTGTATCGACTAAACAGAATGGCACTTGTTGCCCCTTGCATCGAACAGTGATGTACAAAGCTTTGTTATGTGCAGGCCCATCCGGTAGCAGGTCTTCATCAGAAAACGTAATGATTTGGTCAAAGATGAGTGCGCCCAAGAAAGCCACCATATCTTCCGGTGCAGAGTTGATGGGGACCACAATTCCAGCTATGGCATTCAACACGGCTTGCCTGTACTTGTAGGATATCACCATGATGTCCCACATCGAGAGATGTGCTTGCGTTTTCTTCAACTGTTTTATTAACTCATTATCCTCTTCGATGATCTCATCCATTTTACCCTTCCCCTTGTCTTTGACTGGTCCCATGGCCTCAGTGGCAGGCTGCGAAGGCTGATAATGATGACCTGATCTAGTCAGATGATCGATCTCGACAGGAGTAGTCCCTTCTACAATCGCATCTTCTTTGAACCAATCACAATCTATTCTCTTGAATTATTTTTCTAGCTCATTATAGATGGAGGCATCACTTTGATTGTTGGGATCATACCATTTGAGGTCCACTACCCCTAGATCATGTTCTTCCAGGAAGAATAGATCTTGCTCATCATCTAGCTGCTGCTACCATTCATCATCCTCCCCTTCAATCAGATGAATTCCCACAGAATCTGGGATGTCAATGAGGGGTAAAGGTTGTCCTAAGGGGATCATGAGGGTAGAAGGGTTAAAGGATATAGGGTTGGACTCAATGAGGCTGATATTTTGGTGGTTTGGTAGGGGATTTTAGGTGATATGGCGCTGCTTTGGGGATGGCTCAATGATATTCTGGTCAATGAGGTCTTGGATATCATGGCGGAGGCGCATGCAATCATCGGTGTTGTGGCCAGGGGCTTGGTGGTAGGTACACCATTTGGACATATAAGAGTTTGGCGTCAGCTGAGTATTTTGAGGCAGGAGTAGTTGGATGTGGCCCTTTTTGAGGAGGCAAACTAAGGCTGAGGAGAGTGGAATTTCTAATTTAGCGAAGTTGCGAGGAGGCTTTCTCAGGAAAAGGCAACTAGGGGAGTTCACTTGGTTGTGGGGTTGGTATGGCCTAGGAGGGTACGCCATGGATTGACTGCTAAGGGCATTGGTATTTGGAGGGTTGCGGAAGTAGTTTGGCCTTTTCGACTGGCTCGGAGGCTCTTTCTTTTTGATCTTTCCTTCCCTGATGGCATTTTCAATTAGAGTTCCAACTTCAAACAAACTCCTCGAAGGTGGAGATGGATTAATAGAATAGCTTCTCATGATAGAGTGGCTGTAGATTTCGGATTAGCATTCTCAATTGTTCTTTCTCAATCGGTCGGTGGGTCTTTTGGGCTACTTCATTCCTCCATCTGCTCAAAATTACAGAGAAGGATTCATTGTTGTTCTGCCGAGTTGTTTCTAAATCCCTGATAATGACATCCAGCTCTTGGTTGTAGGAGTAATGATCAACAAAGACCCGGACTGCATCTTCCCATGCCCGAGTTTTAGAAGCTTCCAAGGTAAGGAACCATCACAGTGCTGACTTCGCGAGAGTTTGTGGGAATAGCATTGCAATGTGCTCATGAGTGCAGCCCATCAATTGAAAAATGCTCATACACAACTTTACATGGCTTTTTGGATTTTCGGTTCCATCAAAATGGTCAATGGCAGGCATCTTGAAGTTTTCCGGTAGCTTTAGCTTAACAGGCTCGAAAAGTCCTTCCAAGTCTAAAATGTAATCATCGACCCCTTTACTCTTCCTCAACACGCTTTCTAGCTTGTCAACTTTGTCTATTTTTTCCTAGAGCTTTTTCTCATATGCAGGTGGTGGGGCCCCTTAAAACCAGTCTTCGTCTCCATTGTTCTCGCAAGGCGATACAAATCCATGTGGTGGTGCGACTCAGGGGGATACTGCTAAAGTCGTTGTTTCAGTTCCTCTATAAACTTCAAGACTTGGGCAAGGCTGTCGGATTGCTGGCTTATGGCGGCTCCTAATTCGGTGACCTTGTTTTCTAACTCTTCCTGATTCATGCTGAAATAACTTGGCGGGCTGATTCAGACCAAACGATTATCTAAATTTTTGACCCAGGACGAAGATCCCAGCTGCTGACTTTGAGAATCTATAGTGACCTGTAGATTTGAGGGGATTGTATCAGATTCTGACAGTGAAGACTTTGGACAGACAGAGATAGTGAGTTACAAACGTGGACTAACTTGTATATAGACTGACTGAGATAGTGCGTGCAGACTGATAGGAATGGCGCATACATATGAGACAAGCACACGGATGTAAGCCCTAGTCTATATGATGCTCCTATTTCTAACAGATAGCAGTTAAATAACTAAGGTCCTAACCATATAGAGTGTGCTAACTTTTCCTTCCAGCATGATCACCGGGGAGTAACAGGAATTTCTGGCATTATTGGGAAATTTGGGCAGAGTTTCTGGGAGAAACTAGTATTTATGAGAATTTCTGGGAAATTCGAACAGAGTTTTTGGGAGTTTTTGGTATATTCGGGTATTTCAGGAAATTTTGGACAGAGCTTCTGGAAGAAACTGGCATTTATGAGAATTTCTAGGAAATTCGGACAGAGTTTTTGGGAGTTTCTGGTATATCCAGGTATTTCTAGAAATTTTGGACAGAGCTTCTGGAAGAAACTGGTATTTATGACGGGGGCAGGTGATGGTGATTATACTGTCTAGAAAGTTTTCATACTCCTATGACTTTGGACGAACAAACAAGGTTTGCGGTTTGTATCTTTGCAGACATAGAGCAGACATTCTTATCATGGTGCCTAGGCTAGTCAACTCAATGTAATTACATATGAGTGATTGCCTTAGGGATCATTAAAGGGAGGTTTTGTTCTATGCCACATAAGCGTCTACACCGCACAGGTAACCCCGTTAGGGCATACAACAGTTATATCACATTGTCCTATCTGAAAAGATAAATCAACAGTCCTATGAAAGGTTCTACAGGAATCTATATGCAAAGGGTGGGTTTAGTCAAAGAGGGTCCGTTGACGAGAGTTCCAATATACCGTCATAGTGACAGTATGGAGGTTTTTACTCTTTTTGATATACCTTAGAATGTACAGTATTAACGGTGACTTGTGCCCTGGCACAACAAGACCTGAATAGTGTCAGCGCTGCATTTCAGACACAGTTGGAAGGGGAAATGCAAAGTGCAATGCGGTGAACCAGACAAAGTAAAAAGATGATTTTAAGGATGCTTCTTATGAGTCAAACCTCTGTATTATTTTGTTTTGAAAATAAAATCGCCAGTGGAGTCGCCAGATTGTGCACACGCACGGGAGCCCACCCCCTTCCGGGTTTCGAAATTGATTTTCCTTTATTTTGAAATTGATTTGAAAAAGGAAAAAGAAAAGGTCTATTGAAAACAGATACAGAGTCGTCACTTAGTCTTTAGGGAACCAAGAAACTCAATTTGACTCACCCAAACGGATAAAGGGCACTGGCCCTTCATAACCAAAGAACTTGGCTTGGGGTTTTGGCACAAGAGAGGAACGAGCATTTTCGCGACTAAACACCCTCAACTCGCCTCGTCTCTCGACGGGCCTCAATTCGCATCCAAGTAATCATCTTATACTATGTTTGGTTCGACAGTTAATACTATGGTAGTATATTACATCTCATAAGAAACTTGAAATGGAAGATCAAAGATAAGATATCATTCATAAGATCTAAGCCAAATACCACACAATGTAAAAGTGAAAGATCACACAAATAAACCTAAAAAAAATCGTCTAATCATATATCAAGTAATCAAGTTTTCCTAATCTAAAGGGGACATGGATTGTTCTTGGAACAAATAATCAAAGAAATCAAAGAATGCTTAGCAAGCTAGCATGATGCATATGTTAATTCTTGAAAGAAAGAAGATTTCTCAATCCCCAGGACAGATGAGAAAGGAAGATTTGATCAAGGGGGAGCATAAACGTGATCAAGTTTATTCCTTATAATCTTCTTAGATTAGGAGTCACTAAAACTCTAAATATTGCATGGATGCAATGTATGATCCTAAAATGTGCAAGGGTTGTGTGTGTTTGTGTTCATGGATTTTTTTAAGTGACTTAGAAGTCTAAAATATGCATGGATGTATGAAGAAAATCATCATAGGATATGTACAAATGTAGTATGAACATCATAGGATATGTACAAAGAATTAAAGTTAAAACACACTTGCTGTGAATAGTCGACAGAACATTGAGCTCATCTTGCAAAAATGGAAACGTGGGGGTGGAAATGTTTCTAGTTAATGATTTTTATAGAGATCATCCTTATTGTGTCTAGAAAACAACCCAAAAAGCCAAACTTCAATAACTGTCACAGATTCGTAGAAATCATATAAACAAGGGAGGTTACTCAGAAACAGAATCCGTACTATCGACTGAAATGTAGAAAAATCTTTGAAAATGAAACAAAATATTTAGAGGCCCATATTATACAGAAGGTTTTCTAAGACATTGAAGTTTAAGGGAAAAATAAGTTGGGACCACTCCTTTTGGAAAAGTGTTCTATAAACAAGTTGA
This sequence comes from Hydrangea macrophylla, assembly GCA_033977485.1. NCBI lineage: Eukaryota > Viridiplantae > Streptophyta > Magnoliopsida > Cornales > Hydrangeaceae > Hydrangea > Hydrangea macrophylla. The sequence continues at coordinate 1,419,289 of CM066998.1, read as the reverse complement.
AAGTCAACCAAGCTGCTGTGACAGCAAGGACAAAATGTTTAGAAGATGTTTTGGCAAAAATAGACCCCTTGCAATACTTCATGGAATCCAAATATTGGGGTTTTAGAGGGGTTTTGAAATGGGGGTTTTGAAAGCACATTTCCAATACTTAAAAAAAGATTAAAACCACTTGTAATGTCAAAATCCAACTCATTTTAAGAACCTCCAAGATTGTTGGAAAGGCTTGTTTTATTTTAGAAATAACTTCAAGAATACATATGATTGCATTGAAGTTATGATTATCATCCATCAAACATGTTTTTGAGGTCAAGAGCTACTATCCATAAGGATTCACTCATCTCAAACTTCATGCCATCATCTAGATGATGATGAACTAGTAAGTAAACAAAGAAAAATAAAAAGAAATGGGGAAAGAAGAGATGAACAAACATATAAACAAGCAAGTAAATAGCAATCAATAGATGATGTTCATGATGATTTTGGACTTGTAGCTTGGTGTTTCACTCATATCTGGTGACTTTGGACATGGAAGTAGCTTCCTCTCTCATAAATACTCACTAAAATGGTGGTTGGGTGTAGCGAATGTGAAGTAAATAGGAGTAATGATGTAAAAAAACAAAGTTTAGAACTCACTTTCTTGTTTGAAAATCAAAGAAGGAAGTTTCTTTTCTCTGTATTCTAACCTTATCTCTACAACTTTCTCTCTACAACTTTTGTAAGCTTTGATTTGACACCCCTAAAATGAGAAGTCAAGGGGGGTTTATATAGGCCAATTTTAGGTGTTTTTGGGGTTTAAAAAGTACTCCCATTGGTCCCAATCATCTGTGAACATAGAACAACGTCGTTTTGCTTTCTAATTAATCAATTTGGACCCCGAATCAAAATTACAAAAAAAGACAATTCTGGGGAGAGTACTGTAGCGGCAATGGGCCAATGCCGCGGCGGAACTGCTTCTCAGACGTTTGGATAATTCTTTTTAGGCCCCTAGAGGTTTCGGTATTCGCAAAAAGGCCCTATTTCGTCCGAAATTCACAAAAAATGCACACAAACTCCAAACCAAGGTTGTGATATACCGTTGGAAAGGTAATATAGTGTGCTTTCTATAAAAAAAATAGTTTCGAGATAGGTCACTTTAAAAGGTTTTGCGGTATTCGCGATAAAAGCCGATTTTATTGCCTTTTTTACTTTTGGAAATTTGTAATAAATCCGCTTTAAATCCAGATTTTACATGTAATATACCATTGGAAAGCTATTGACCTCTAGTATCTATGAAAAATGTTTGAAAAATGATACTGTGCTCTGGTTTCGAAGTCAACTTTTGGTCAAACCGGTTAAATCAGGGACCTCCAGGAAGTTCTGGAAACTTCCGGGAGCTCCCAGGAGCTGACGCTTTTGTATGTTTTTCTTTTGAAACTCATTTTAGTACTTTTCACCTGATCTAGCATGATCTCGAAACTTTTGGGCAATTTTGGTTGACTTTGGTCAAACCCTGGTCAAACTTGGTCAAACCGTGGTTAAACCGGTCAACAGGGACTTTCCGGGATCTTCCGGGACTTTTGGGGGTCTCTGGGAGCCGACAACTTCATCTGGTTTTGCTTCAAAACTCTTTTATTACTTTTCTTACGACGTAGCGTGTTTCCAGAACATTTGGTCCAAATTTGGGAGTGTTTGGTCTTTCAGGGGCATTTTGGTCACCAGCACCATTTTCTGAGTATTTTGAGAGAGAGAATTAACTTCCGGGAGTCCTTTTTGAGCTTTTTACCATCTTCATGAATCACCAAGATATGGATCTCCTAAATCTGATAGCCGACAAAATGGGGTGTCTACACATACAACCTCAATTTTGAAAAAAAAAAAAAAGTAAAATTTGAAAATTTTGAAAGATTTTTGAACTTTGTTGATAGAATAACTTTGAACATTCACTCTTGCTTAACTGTAATCATGCAATGACACAATTGTATTAGCCTCATCCTTTTATGAATTACGTGCACGCATTTTTCTAGTATCACTAGGATGATTGCATTTGTTGACCTTTTATGTATCCAACATCCATATGCACTAGTTGATGGCCATGTAGAAAACCTAACAAATGAGTTAATACGACTATTGGACTAAAAGAATGAGTAGTGGAAACTAATTAACCCTTAGTGAGCTTTTGATCCAATCTTCATTTTTGGGGGAATTATCACCTAAGTTCGAATTATTTTTCTTGAATACAGATATTAAATTCGTTGAAATAGTCTCAATGAATTTTTTTTTTCAATTTTGACTGCTTATTAGAGCAGAACGTTCAGGATCTACCAACTAAACTTGATAAACACTGAAGTGCTAAAACTAAGAAATTAAGAAAGTGATTTAAGCCATCGTTATTCACTCTTTAACCCTTTTCATATCCCAATGTCTACATTCAAGAACCTGCTTCATGCCCAACCTCACACCGATTAAATATCGCCAATTCTATCATGAAAATTCGAATTCCTAATACTATACTTTGACCTCAATGAACCCCATTGCACATCTAATATGATTTAAATTGTTGAAGTATGTGATTAGAAGGGAGTAGTTGTGGGAGTGGTATCATAAAAAGAAATATACAGAGAAGCATTAAAAAAATAAAAAAGAAGAAAAAGAATAGGAAAGAAGGAGTAAGAAAAATATGTAAATATATATATGAAAGTAGAGGATGTTTGGAATGAAGTGAATAAGAAATAAATTAGTCCCCATCACATGCTAAAGATGTGCGATTCTTTCCACTCTTATTTCTATCCTACTATATAAAAGTCAAAAAGTCAAAGCCTTAATGATTCTTAATGACTTGGTTTGAACATGAACGTGTAAATTGAGTTATCCATGGTATTTCGCTCCTCTACTAAGTAGTATTCTATTCGTGAGACTATACACTTAAAATGTCTATTTTTCATAGAGTCGAGTATGAAAGCATTAGTAGCCAAAAATTCACTCTTATCAAAGCTTTCATTCCATGTGCGATCATTAGCAAGCAAGTTTCTATGAGACGTTCGTTTTTGAGTGTAAATCAATGTGAGAATTGAGTTAAAACTACAAGTTCTAGAGGTATAATAGTCTAAATAACTCTAAATAAGGTTTGACGTATGGCTGTTAACTTCACACACACACGAATACATGACTGTGATTCATATGTTATATCTATCTTGGTGGCATAAGGAGTATGTGGATTTCTTTCATGGGTTGAATGAGATTAATATGTGTTGTAGAGCTGAGTGAACAGTCAAATAGGAGGGAGTGTTAAAAGTTTTTCGTGATTTTTTTGAACTTAAATTTAAGAATTTTGTGGGCATATTCACTACAAACCCTCATGAGACAACACTCGTCCACTAGGGTAGCCTAGGGGTTTAACGGCTTGTTGCTTTCGCTAAATGCAACGGCAATTCCTGTGAAAGTGAGTTAGGATTTTTCTCTTTCTTTCTAGATTAGTTTGTTTTATTTAGTTTTCCATTTTCTTTTAGTCGTTGTAGTAGTAGTATAGCTTATTTTATTTTCCTCTCTATCACTAGGGACTAGCAATTCGCTAGTTGGGGGTTATGACAAGCGGGGGTATTTGTAAAATACAATTGCGCTAAAAGAAGAAAATACACTAATTTAGTTTACAACTCCCTGTTATATCTGCGATTCGTATTGCAATGCCAGCTTTTATACAATATGACGAATCTATGATAAGTTGTGTTGTTTTAGTTATTATTTGGGCAGATCACTAGTTTGCTGTGTGAAGAAGTGAATAACAGGATAAAGGGAAGCTTGATTATAAGGAAGACAATTCAAAGGTGAAAAGTGGAGTTCGAGCGATTGAAGAACCTTCTAGCGATCGAGGTTTTGATTGATCTAAATTAATTCAAGCGCTCGAGGATTCCAAGAGTTCGATTGATCGAAGTCTATTCGATCGATCGAACATGGCTTTTATCAGAACTTATGCGCGTGTAGAAGAATAGTTGTAATCAACCCTAGCATTGGGTTTTTGTATAAATACTCACTTTGTATATATCCATAAGGACACCCAACTTGTTTTTCATCAGTTTTGGAGAGAGATAGAGTTTTTGCTTTATTTTGTAGGTTTCTCAAGGCTTGATATTGTTTTTGGCTTGGATTCTTATTAAGTAATCACAGTTCTTCATTCCAGGTTTTTATACATTAGTTAATTTACATTCTTCTTGATTAATCTCGTAGTTGAAGCTGTTCTAATCGTAGGTTTTTGTAGTTTTAGTGATAAAATCTATAGTTTTCGTAGTTTATATGTTTAAATTGCAACCAAACAAGTCTTTAATGAATTCTTACATTAAAAACCAATCAGTGACACTCCAGACTATGTCTGAGTAGTCCTAGGGTTGGTAGATCACGATAAAACAGTGATCTCCAACCTCTACCATGCACTAGTAGAATTCTTGTATTCAATCAATCGAAGTTAGTTCGATCGATCAAAGCAGAGATACGGTCAATCTATCGAAGACATTTAGATCGATCGAGAGATGACGATTTTTGATCGATCGAGTGTGTGTCGATCGATTGAACCTTCAAATTCTTAAAAAGGTCCTTTACAGTATTCCTAGACTTTCTATTTTAGAGATTTGTTATCAAATTGTCCCCCAAATGCTCAGTTTGTCAAAACAGTTTCTGAACTTTAAGCCTTAAGGCATTTTTCTTCAATAACTTTTGCAAACCACCATCAATGCTAACACCATTGAAGGTGCGAGTCTTAACTATTGTTTTAAACTGCTTTCACGAGTTTCAAATCAACTGTGATATAGTCCCGGTCATGAAAGGGCTATTGATTCTTTATTTTTAGAGAAATACAGAATACTGTGAGTGGACGTACTCCGTAGGGCTTTAATGTAGTTCATGGTATATGGCTAGGTTATTGCGGATTCGTGAGATCCCAATATTCCCCTTTTATAAAGAAAAACCGCTTTTAATTATCGCTTTAGTTAATTAGTTAATTGTTTGTTTACTTTAGTTGCTTTACATTTAGTAGTTCTTAATCGTAGAACTTTGTGTTCTACACCTTTCTTATACATTGAATTTGTAGTTTCCTTTAGAGTTTAATCTAAGTATTTAGTTTAAAACCTTCTCTGTGGGATCGACCTGGTCTTACCAGATATTACTTGAACGTCTACCTATACTTGGGCATAGCACACAAGCGTACACAAAATAATCTCGTGTCAGGTTACGTCGTCGTTCTCGTGTGCCCATTCTTATTTATTCTGATTCTTCGAACGGGGAAGATTTGTTTGGCGATGACCCTACTGCTATTAATGGCCCTTATGGTGCCCCACCGACATCCTCTGAGTCTTCTTCTTCATCGGAGTCGGCCGATTATTTGACTGATGACGATGAGGCCAAGGATGATGCAGGTGTTAGTTCGAGTCGAGCTGCCATGTCCTTGAGTGACCCTACTGTGTCCATTGCTCCTACACCTAAGGTTACCTATCCATATAGGGACCTACCTGACTATGTGCTAGACATTGTTCAACAACGTCCGGGTCACCCTGACTGGTCCCCTGAGGACATTGCCTCGATATTTGCACCTTATGCCAGTCCTACGGATGATGAGGTCGATTTGGGGCCAGGTATCACTGCTATGGAGGATGCGATAGCTGTGGGTTCAGAGTTACCTGTTGAGGATGAGGATGTGGAAATTGTGCAGCCGTTTGATCCTGCTGAGCATCCAGATTGGGAGTTGGTCGATTGGTACATCTGATCTGATGTACCACCTCCTTCAGACGCTTTTCTTGGAGTGGACGTCCTGGTCATCTTCTATGCGAATTATATCCATGTCATTGTCATGTTCCCACCTGCATAAAGACATGTGGTGACTTGGTTTGGTGGAGAGTATATGGATTTTCGTTTATTTTAGTTGTAGTCTTTTAGTTTGTTTCGTTATTTTCAGTTGTTACTTTCAAGTGTTAATAGTTTTAGTACTATTTAGTTTTATTTCATTTTTACTTGTCGCATTTTATTTCTTTCATTCGTTTTTTCTTTCATTCATTCGTTGTAAAAAAAAACCATAATCTCTAGCTATAGTCAAGAATTTTGAGTTTTCTTTTCCTTTCATTTCCTTCATTCATTGTGAAAACTCGTAACTAAAATTTCTTGTTATAGGAACTCATAAATTAAGTACGAATTTTAATATTGTCAACATTCAATTTCTTCTTTGTTTGATTAGATTTCTTTGAAATTTGAGATTAAGAGAGTATATAATCCAATGTCTATAAATGTTATGAAAGTATGTCTTGAGATTACATATCGTTGGAATGATGGTTTAATATCTTATACTTGCATATTTACTTTTGCACGACACGTAGTTATGTGGATTCATGTTGATATTGAATTATAATATAGCTTGGATTTCTAAATAGCAATAGTGTGGAGACTAAACCCAGTGAGGATTAGAGCCTTTCATCCTTTTTGAGGGTTTTAAATTTACTTTTATCGAATCTCTTTGACAAAGCGCATTATTTCGTTGATTAGTCTCATTACCTCTTTATCTTGATTGAAAGTCGAGTGAGTGTTATAATTACCATGTTTTAAAAATTAAAAATTATTTCCTTTGATATTGTAACATTGAAAAATCATGTAACTTTAGAAGCGGATAATAGGCCATTTGTCTTTATAAATCCGTTTTGGCCTTTGACTTACCCAATAAATTATTTTTATATCCTGTGTTAACCCTTTGAGCCTAATAAGCCATTTCTTTGTTCACCTATTATCCTACCCACTCCGATATGGAGTTCGCCATTATAAAAAAATTTTATTACCTAACCCATGTCCAAGAGTAGTAAAGAATTGTTTTTCATAAAGAAATCAGGCTGATACGACTCATAAAAAGAAAATAGATATTGGAAAAGGATTGAAAAAAAAAAAGAATAAAAAAAATGAGATGAATCTCTTGAAAAAAAAAAGAGTAAAAAAAGAGAGAAAGGAATAATAAACAGTCATTGTAGTAAAGCCCTTGTGTTACAAATTAAGACTATTCCTATCTACTTAAGGACTTTTTGAATCCTTTTACCTTTCTTTTCTTAGCTAAAACCCTTACCCAACATTACAACCCGTGAAAAGTCCTATTTGATTCTAGTGAGACATGATTTGAATATGGAACCGATAGAAGAAGGGAATAAAAGCATGGTAGTAATAATATTTACTTGAAGATCAGTATCTATTTGTGAGACTATTTTTTCTGTCGTATCATACGTTGTTCTGGGTTATATGCGAGTTTATTTGTTTGCACAATAGTTTTTTCTCTCGTACATACGAGTGCTTACACCTGTTTCAAAGTGATTTTATTTTGGAGTGTAATTAACAATGTGAGATTTGTAGTCGAGGCATCGCTAGATAGTTATCCGAGTTATATTCCAAGTTCAATGTCACCGTGTATCCACTTGATTACTATTCACACACATGCGAGTCTTTGATATATTCTATTGATTCGATTGATATATGTTTTCGGATTATTCTCATGATTTGGATAGACGTATGATTATGTTACTCTTGATAATTTGAAGATTTATTTGAATTTGGTTTTATCAAGGAAGGATGTCGATGTTGAACTATTAAAATTTTAAATAAAAATTTTCTTTTTACACGTGAATAAAGATGGTTGTGGGTGACTGGTTGATGAGAACCCTCACGAGACTTCACTCGTCCGATTAGAGACACCTAGAGGTTTAAAAGGCATGTTGCACATGCTAACTGCAATCGTTATCCATGCAAAAATGGATTAGGAATTTTATTATTACTAGTTTTAGTTTTATTTTCTTTTTGCTTGAGGACTAGCAAAACGTAGGTTTGGGGGTGTGATCGGGAGAGAACAAATCCTAATTATATGCCTTAACTCACATTTGTTTGCCATTTTTATCCTGTTTTTGCATAATTTTACTTCGTTTTCCACTTTCTGTCAGGATTTAGAAGAAAGCGAGGATTCCAGGTTAAATAAGGAGAAAAAGCAGAGCAAAAGAACAAGAAAAAGCCACCTCGCACGAGCAGCCCGGTGGCGCGGAAATCCAGCCCCTCGCGCGCACGTCCCGCTCGCGTGATCTGTACAAAAAATATAAAACGCATATATTTGAGTACTGAAGACCCTTGTGTGGACAAAATTGTCTAATTACGTCTAGAAAGCAAAATGCAACTGTTTCAATCGGATTAGGTTTACAAAAGCTCTACTAAACCCTCTACAACTATATATGGATGAATCAAAAGCTATTGGAAGGTTACACATCTTTGCATACATCAACTTTGAAGGCAAGAGGAAGAGAAGATCTAGTTTGAAGGTTTCTAATGGCTATCATCAACTCAACCTCCATGTTTTCATCCAATATGAGCAACTAAACACCCATTCTAGGGTTTCAATGAAACCCTAGCTATGTAAAGGGGGAATTCTATGCTTTCTTATTTTAGGATCTTATTTATTGGATAGTAATTATATGTTGGAGGATTATTTATATATAATTGATTTTTAATGATAATAATCAATAGTATTTTGGATCTATTCTTGTCTTAGATTTTTCCTTATGCTTATTGAACTCAATATTCCTTGATTTATGTGATTGATGGGAGTATTTACATTCAATAGTGCTTATGTGATTGCGATGTTTATGTCTTTTATAATTCATGATAAGGAAAGATGAGTTATGCTACACCCTTGTTATAGGTAGATAATTCATGTGAACCGAAGATGAGTTATGCTTAGATTAAACTAGTGATACCTTCTTGTTGATACTATTGGGCTTGTAGCTACGATAGATTGTGACTATCCAATCATAGAACTTGAAATAGAAAGTATAGGACCTCTGATGCATAGTTAGTGGTGGATTTGTAACCCTAGATCTCTTCCAATCATATTAAAACAACTTTAAAATCTTGTAATAGTTTACTTAAGTTTTATCTTAATACCAAGTTTCCACAGTTTAATTCATAATTTAGTTTATAATAGTAGTTAACCTACAACCAATCAATATCCCATTTTCATAACTAAATAGATTTAGGTTTGCATTAATTGAAGGATAAAAATAGCCAATCTCTGTGGGTTCGACCTCTACTTCCACTACTACAAATCTTTTGAAGTAGATCATACTTTATATCTTGATTCTGACGAGATCAGTTTCCCGTGGGGGCATCAGATCGACTGGCGGATTATGGCAAGCTTGGGAGGTATGTCCTGTGACTTTTCCTTTTCTCTTGGCTGTCCCTTGCTTTTGTTTTCTGATTTTCATTTTCTTGTGCAGCTCTGGAGCTTCGAGTATCTGAATATGTTGGCCCCTACCCCTGCCAATGAGTCGGGTGAGGATGAGGAATGGCTCATATGCCTCTATTCTCTCGGAGCTTGAGATGGCGGAGAGATGTTGTTGGGGTCAAAAGAAGGGCCCATCGGATTATCCTCTTGAGTAATTTCCTGTTTGAGCTGATAGTTGCCAGCGTTGACTGGACACCTTGGGAGAGTGTTTCCTACGCGGCCCCAGAGGAGATTCAGGCAGTCAAGCCTCTTGCCTCTTGTCGACTTATGATGGAGAGTACTGAAGGCAGGCAATGGTATCTTGACGAGCAAGTGTCTCAGCAGGTGGTTGGTGGCCCAAGGTACTACATTCCTCATAATCCTCCTACGATGGATACTGGTGACCTTTCTGGTGCCGCTTTGCTGGCGGCTTTGGCTGGCACTGATGCTTGGGATCATTTCTGTTCTGAGACTGGTTATGAGACTTACCGTATCCGCTTTCTGATGCCCAACTTCCCGCTCCTCGATATGAGTTTCTTTTACATTTTTTTCTCTATTTGTCACCTATATTTTTTACTCATCTTTTTCCTAACTTGTTTTGTGCCTATAGTTTCACGAGATGTATAGGAGACAGGCTCCTCTAACTTGTTTTTCCTAACTTGTTCTGATCCCATTCCTCCCTGGGACTAGACCATCAATGTTCTAGGTGCTGATGGTTCCCCCCAGGTCATGGAGGTGCCGGAAGTCACATGTGGGTATCCTAGTCAACAAGTAGGCATCCTCAATGTCCCCTGGAGTTATGCCGAGGAGGGTCACGCCTTGGCAGCTAGCCTACGGTGTTTGGTCCTTCTGCGAGACCACCAGATATGTCTCTAATTTTGCGCTTCTTAAAGCTTATGAGGTTCTAACCCTAGATTTGACCCTTGACAGATAGATGGCATGCGACAACTCGCCACTAGCCAGATGGCGTCCTTGGTAAGTTTCTGACTCGACTCTATTTTTGCTCTTTTGTTGCTCCTCGGCTGACTGCTTCCATTTTATTTGTGTATGTAGTGTCGTACAGGTGGTGCTGACTCATCAGGGACCAGGCCGCGATGCAGGGGTGGAAGGAAGCCTTTCCCGACAAACACCCCGAGTGGTCCAGTGGAGGATGAGGAAGACTAAAGCCTTATGAGCGGGGACTTTTGATTTGTCTCCATTTTATGTCTTCGATTTGGTTGTATCAGTGCATTTTGTTTATGGTGGATGATTTGTAGGATGGTTTTGTCACCTTTGACAGAATATTATGATGTTTTGCCTTTACGGTGGGATAGCTTTCGGTTTAGAGGCGCAGTTGTGTGCTTGTTTTTGTTGGTGATCATGTGACGATATATATGTGCATTGTGATTTCGTGATTGTTGATGTTACTGTGATGAACAGCCTTGTGATAGTGGGTCTGTTTGCCTTGCAAGTAGGATAGTCCGTGATGCGGGGAGGTGCTGCTGAAATTTTGAACTTTGCTAGATCCGCAACAGAAAATATGACATTGTACAATCCCGCTCAACTCACAGCTTGGTTGGACATCACAGATGGTGTAGAATGGATTAATCTTTTCAGTTACGGCTTGACCTAGCTATTATCTCTCTGCCAAATGGCTCTGATCACTGAGTTCTTGTGTGCCGCTATTGCTCACTGGGACCCGATAAATCATGTTTTTAATTTCAACGGCCTGGAGATGTGGCCCATGTTTGAGGAATTCTGTGCTATCCTCGGCTTTGATCCGAATTCAGACCTGATTCTTCCTCTTGCCGATACCCCCAGTCCTACTTCTAGCTTGGCTAAATATCTGAGCTGTTCAACTACTATCTCTTATCGCCTGATTCAGGGTGAAGTTCTCGATATTGCCTCTGTCATTGACCGTTATGCTGATCCTGGAAATGCCAGCCTGTATGACGCTACCCGTGGGGCAGCTTTGATCTTGTGTATGACTTCACACTTCTTGTTTTCAAGCACTTCTAGTGACTTGGTGCATGTATGCCTTGGACCAAAGGTGGGTAGGAATCCCATGTCTATGGTTCGAGCTGAAACCCTGAATCGTTTGGATAGCGCCTTTAATCAAGGAACTCTTCTTCTCTCTGGGGTGCCTTTGGTGTTACAAGCTTGGCTATATAAGCGCCTTCAGTTGTGGACAGGCTGTATGCCGCCAGTTTACTTCTGCTGAGCTGTGCTTTATCCTTACCACACTTTCGCCGACTGGATTAGTATGATGAGTACTCTATCCGAGGCAGACATTTGCTGCATTGTGGGGCGTTGTGGCCTTTATGCTGTGATTACCAGTGTTGGAAATCATCCAAGAATGTGTTTGATGGGTCTGAGAGAGACTTCTTTTTATCATCCTCATCGATTGGCCAGGCAGTACAGGCGGGTTCAGGAGGTCCTAGGGATTTACTGAGAGGGTCTTTGCTTCTAGAGTCGGAGTTATCACTATTACTGCTTTCATCAATGGTTGGACCCACCGAATAAAGGCCTATTTTGAAGACACAAAATGAAACTGGACTCGACTGATTCTGCTTCTTCCTCTAAGTCTCTTTGATATATGTGATTGCTTCTAAAAGACTTTTATCTTTTCTACCATTCCTGCTTATTGAATATTCGAAGTTTGTTTATTGGTAAACCTTGGTTACTTTGAGAACCTCCTTTCACACATTTTGGATTTCTGAAAACATTTTGTAGTAAGATTTCAATCTAGATGTTGATTTTTGGTACTTGCTTGGGCATGCTTGGGGTGATTACAATGCCTCTTACCAAGGGGTAGGGTGTGTATTTATGCAAAATGGTAAGGTTATCGCTTATGCTTCTAGATAATTGAGGCCACATGATAGTAATTACTCTACACATGATTTAGAACTTGCAGCGATAATCTTTGCTTTAATGATTTGGCGACATTACCTTTCTGGTGAAACTTTGAAGTTTTTACAGATCATAAAAGTTTGAAGTACTTGTTCACTCAAAAGGAGCTAAACATGAGGCAAAGAAGATGGCTTGAGCTAATAAATGATTATGATTTAATGATACAGTACCATCCAAGAAAAGCTAATATAGTAGTCGATGCTTTGATTAGGAAGTCTTCAAGTGATAGGTCCAAAAATATCAGGTCAAAGTCAAACAACCACCTCAGCAAGAAGGCCTAAGTGCCCGGGTATTCCAGCCTCAACCGCTCGGCTTGGTCCACCACCTAGCGCGTAACGTGGGCCTACCGTGTGACGGGCACGGTGGACATGCTTTGCAAGACTCCCAGCAGTTTCCTAGTTCGAGTGCATCACCAATGGAAGGTGTAATTAGTTTCCTAATCCGTTTAGAAAACGTCCATGATTTACGTCAATCAATTGCAATTAGATTAACTCTCCTAATTTATTTACTTACCTTGTATGAGAAGGTCTCTTACCTCTATAAAAGGGGCTTCTCACCCTCATAGAAGGGACAGCATTCTAGCTCCATAGAACTGCATACACAAATTGTCTACACTATCTGCCCGGCCGGTCTCTAGTATTTCCAAGCCTGTTGGTCCACCAGCGACCCCCAATTTTCTTCCAGTTGTAGTGCACGTGCTCCGATGCAACTGTGGATGTAGGTCACCTCATTAACGGGGTCGAACCACATACAAACTTTCCTCTCTCTCTCTCTCTCTTACCTTATTAACCAAATTAGTGCTAACCAAATTAGTGCAAACCAAATTTTGGCATCATCAGCTTGGCACCGTCTGTGGGAACCGATAGATTTCTTGAACAACAAATCTCTAGCTGATAACCATAGCCATGGAACCGAAGAAAACTAAGAAGACTGCTACTCAAGACGGTCAGGAGGATCAAGCCGGTCAGGACGACTCACAGCTTGGATAGTCCACCGCCTCCATCACCTCCGAGTAGGTCACCGCGGCCCTTGCACAACTCCTAGAGGGCCACTGGCAAACCCAGCAGCAGATCGAGGCACTGCTGGCCCAACAAGACAAACTCCCTCCATTCGGGGAGCAGTCCGGGAAAGGTGTGCTTAATCGAGAGCCCCTACAGATCAGACAACACACCCACACTACGCTTACATCCTTGCCAGGTTGGAGACAGCGCAGGGACGACGAACTCAACCAAGCCACCAAGCAAACTCGACAACGTAGCTGGCCCAATCTACCCCAGGCGAGAGACGCCAGAGACATCATCAGTAGTTGGCATGCTGCCAGAGAAGAAGAGCTAGAATGAATAGCCTGGTGCTTGGCAAAAGATCCCCCGGCCAAGAGCTGTGGAGATCTTAGGCATGCGATTACCCGGAGCCGAAGTTGTGCCCAGACCCCGAGGATGACTCACTTTGAGGAGGAAGCCTCATCATCCGATCCAACTTACTGCTCGAGAACAGAGCGAAAGACTGATGAAAAGGACATCAAGGCCCAGATTGAAGACCTGCAGCAGCAGATTGAAAAGCTGAGCCGCAAGTCGCGAAACAGCTACACCAATACGGAGACTGAATCGCCTTTCACCGCCCGGGTTACGGGATTCTCCATTCTGCGGAAGTTCAAACCACCCCACCTCGATTCCTATGATGGTTCGGGAAGCCCAGTGGATCATGTCTGAACTTACAAGGTGCAGATGGCGCTGGTGACCACTGTCGACAAACTGCTGTGCCTGGCCTTTCCTAGCACCCTTAAAGGACCACCGGCTCAGTGGTTCCACTCTCTCAAACCCCGGACGATCGACGACTTCAAAGCTCTTAGTAAACTTTTCATCAGCTAGTTCATGGGAATGCTTGACCTCTCACAGCCGGATACCTAGTTGTTGACCATCAAGCAACGCAAGGGCGAGTCACTGAAGGATTATGTTGACCGTTTCAAGCAACAAAGGCTCCAGATTTGCCACTTGAATGAAACAGTCACCATCACAGCTTTCTGCTCGAGGGTTCAACACACCAAAGTTGCTATGTCATTTCACAACGATCGACCGGCGACCCTGGTGGAGCTCTCTAAGTGGGTACGCAAATATATTGATATGGAAGAGTTCCTCAAGGCCAAGCGCGCTAGCTTGGTGGAAGATGAGACCTCGAGGTTAAAACGAAAACACGATGACTCTGAGAAGGGTTCGGGGAAGAAGACGAAGCCAGATTAATCTAAAGGTGGTCGGGAACAACCCCCGATCAACTTCACCCCCCTTTCCCGACCTATTCACGAGGTCATGACCGCCGCTAAAACTCGGAGGCTCCTCCAAGAGCCAGCGAAGCTAAAGAGCCCTCCCGGGAAGAGAAACCGGGACAAGTTTTGTCGATATCACCAGGATCACGGCCACAACACGGAGGACTGTTTCAAGTTAAAGATGGCAATTGAGAGGCTGATAGAGCAGGGCCACTTTGTTGAGTTTGTAGCCAGGGATTGGCGACCCCTACCAGACAACAGAGCTCCCGAGCATGCCGAGCCACTCAGGCAGATCAACGGGATATCTGCAGGGACCTGGGGCGGCGGGGACTCTCAGTCACCTAGGAAGAGGCATGCTCGGGCATCCTGAGCGGATGTCTGTCATGTCCAATCCGCCCATTCCCCTCCGACCAATGTTCTGACTTTCTCCTCCAATGACGTGCAGGATCTGCACTGCCCCTACGATGATTCCCTGGTAGTGACGCTTTCCATAGCTAACTATACAGTCAAAAGGGTGTTGGTGGACACCGGCAGTTCCTCTGATATCCTCTTTGCCTCCACTTTCGACCAGCTTGGAATATCAAGGGATAGGCTTTGACCGGTGGCCATACCTCTGGTTGGGTTCAACGGCTCGAGTACTCAAGCGCCCGTAATCATTGAGCTGCCAGTCCTGATAGGAATATACCCGCAATAGGTCTCATGGATTGCGAACTTGGTTGTAGTAGAAGCCCCATTTGCATACAACGCCATTCTGTGAAGGCCAACGCTCAACAAGGCCAAGGCGGTTATGTCTACCTATGGCTTGGAGGTGAAATTCCCGACCCCCAGGGTCCCGAGAGCCTCCGTGGGGATCAAGCTACCGCTCGGAGCTGCTATGTTAGCTCCTTGGGTAGAGAAGCTATTTCAGAGACATTGAACGTCCAGGAGATGGGCCTGAGGGATGTAAATAATGGAGTAGGACCAGTGGAGGAATTGGAGCAAGTAACCCTGGATCCATAACTCCTTGACCGATCTGTCAGTATCGGCACCACTATGGAGCTCGGCCTCAAGTAGGAGCTAGTATAGTTCTAGGAAGACAACCAGGATGTCTTTACTTGGTGCCACGAGGACATGCCCGGGATCGACCCTCGGGTTATGTCTCATCGCCTCAATATCGATCCTGACTCCTGTCCGGTCAAGCAAAAGAAAAGGGGCATAGCCCTTGATAGAAAAGCTGCAGTCTCGAAAGAAGTTGACAAACTCCTGAAGGCCAAATCTGTTCGGGAAGTTCAATACCCCAACTGGTTGGCGAATGTGGTGTTAGTCAAAAAGAGGAATGGAAAGTGGCATAAGTGCATGGACTTCACAGATTTGAATAAGGCCTGCCCCAAGAATTGCTATCCGCTGCCTAGGATAGACCTCCTTGTGGACGCAACGACCGGCCATTCGCTCCTCTCGTTCATAGACGCATACTCAGGGTATAACCAGATCCGTATGTACCCGGGGATGAAGAGAAGACTTCGTTCATTACAAATCAAGGGACGTATTATACAAAGTAATGCCTTTCGGCCTCAAGAACGCCGGGTCAATCTATCAACGCCTTATCAACTTCATGTTCAAGGATCTAATCGGGAAGTCAAGAATCTCCAACCGTTCGGGGCTAACTGCCCGGGGGCAATCCATAGGTAGATCAGCGCGTCCCGAGCGACCGGATGAAAGGGAATACGAAATCCTGCCATGAGAGCATCCTCGTAGAGAGTAACAAGGCTGCGGTGGTGGATGTGGGCCCCACCAAGGTGCACTGACAAGGAACTATTATCAGGGATGGTGTACCTGTCCCTAATCTGACTAAGGTCTTGGAGTTGCAGGGTGGAAGGAATGAACTCGCAGGCAAATGCTACTTCAGGGTCGGACTCCCCAGACCCCTTGTCACCCGAACCCCGTGAGGCGGAGGCAATCGGTGCCTCCTGGTATGACTCGTCGCCCGATAAACTGGCACCGTTGGACCCCGTCCCCGATTCTAGCTGCAATTCTTTATCTTCTGACTGGGAAGAAGAGGAATCGGAACCAGAATGGTTCAACTCTGGTACTCCTACGGTGGAGGGAGGGTGAGAATGATGACCTAAGTAGGGGTCAGGGACTCCAAGCCTAAGATACAGAGGAGGCAAACTCAGAAACCTAAAAGGCAGAACGTACAAGGTCCTAACAGTCAATAAGCACTCAGTTAAAATTACCTCGGGACAGCCTGTGTGTCTAAGTCGCCTAACCGAGCTGCCTGACTTAAGGAAAAAGCATAATCTAAAGAGGAAAATATCCCACTCCCAGGTAAGCCCTACTGGGTTTGTTCTCTCCAGCCTCATTAAGAAGAGGAAAGCAAAGACTTACAAAGTTAAAGCAGGAAAAGACCTCGGGAAATTTTATCAGGGACTCTTTGCTCTCAAAACCGTGCGGTAAAATCCAACGTAGGAACAAGTACCTTTATACACGGGGCATGAACGGTCCAGATCTGATTAAATCCAACGGCTGGGAAGTTTTCCCGCTTTGACTATTTGGCAGCTGTCAATTCGTGCACGTGAAGTGACGCCTTAAAAGGTGCGCGCATTAGATGCGTGACACTATGGTTTGGTTATGATGCAACTATTCGGTTACTCTCCTAGCAACCACATTGGATCCTGACTAGCCCACTCATTCTTTGACACGTGTCAACAACCACCCGAGGTGCTGAAGCTACTGTTCGGTCTAGCCCTTGGCCAATCAAGGAAGCGGGTCCCATCCCTGATAACCACCCGGGTAATTTCCTGAGCGACGTGCTAGAGCGTCCAGATTTTCAATCCTCATCCCATGAAGCATTACATCAATTTTGAAAATGGGGGGCACCTGATAGGTCTAAAAATATCAGGTCAAAGTCAAACATCCACTTCAGTAATAAAGCTTTAGTGCCCGGGTATTCCAGCCTCAACCACTCGGGTTGGTCTGCCACCTGGAGTGTAACGTGGGCCTACCGTATAATAGGCATGGCTTGGACATGCTCTATGACTTGCTCTACAAGACTCCCAGTAGTTTCCTAGTTCGAGTGCAGCACCAATGGAAGGTATAATTAGTTTCCTAATCTGTTTAGGAAACATCCATGATTTCGTCAATCAATTGCAATTATATTAACTCTCCTAATCTATTTACTTACCTTGTATAAGAAGGTCTCTTACCTCTATAAAAGGGGCCTCTCACCCTTGTAGAAGGGATGGCATTCTAGCTCCATAGAATTGCATACACAAATTGTCTGCACTATCTGCTCGGCCGATCTCTGGTAGTTCCAAGCCTGTTGGTCCACCAGCAACCCCCAGTTTTCTTCCAGTTGTAGTGCATGTGCTCCGACGCAATCGTGGACGTAGGTCACCTCATTAACGGGGCCGAGCCACATAAAAACTTTTGTCTGTCTCTCTCACCTTACAAACCAAATTAGTACAAAACAAATTTTGGCATCATCAGGTAATTATGCTTATTATCTTACTACTCAAAATCAATTGTTGATGGACATGGAAAGAATGGAAGTAGAAGTAATTCCTTTTGATAAAAGTGGAGTCCTTGCAACAATGGTAGTTCAACCTACGTTGCTTGAAGAAATAAAAGGGGCACAGATGAATGATGCATTTCTTAAGAAGATTTGTGATGAAATACATGAAAGTAAGCGAGATGATTGTTCTATTCAAGCTAATGTTTTAGAGTTTATGAATCGAATATATGTTCCTAATATTGATGAAATCAGAAAGAAGGTTTTGATAGAAGCTCATAATACCAAGCATTCCATTCATCCTGGGAGTACCAAGATGTATCAAGATTGAGAGAAATTTATTGGTGGCCATGAATGAAGAAATAAATTGTAGAATTTGTATCACATTGTCTAACATGTCACCAAGTAAAGGTGGAGCTTCAAAAACTAGTGGGGTTACTCCAACCATTCTATATTCCCCGAATGGAATGGAAGCATATTACAATGGATTTTGTAGTGGGATTTTTGAGATCATCCCAAGGTAACAATATTTGGGTAATTGTTGACAGGTTAACTAAATATACGCATTTCTTAGCTATGAAAACTATTGATCCGGAAGAGAAATTGCTGAGTTATACATTAGAGAATTTGATAGATTACATGGTGCACTTGTCTCTATTACTTCTGATCGAGATCCTAATTTTGTAAGTCGATTATGGGAGAGTTTGCAGCTGGCAATGGGTACAACTTTAAACTTTAGCACGGTCTTCCATCCACAAATCGATGGACAATCATAAAGAGTAATTCAAATTTTAGAAGATATGTTGAAGGGATGTGTTTTGGATTTTAAAGGCCCGTGGGACGAACATTTGCCACTTATCAAGTTTGCATACAATAATTATTTTCAATCTAGCATTGGTATGGTGCCTTATGAAGCACTATATGGAAGGAGATGTCATTCACCAATTTGTTGGACTGAGGTGGGAGAAAGAAAGTTAATGGGACCGGAGATTGTATAATTGATTACTAATAAAATTAAATTGGTCCAACAAAGGCTTCGAATGACACAAAGTTGACAGAAAAGTTATGTGGATACTAGAAGAAGGGACCTTGAATTCCAAATAGGCGACTATGTCTTTTTGAATGTGTCTCCGTCGAAAGGTATAATCCACTATGGAAAGAGGGGAAAACTTAATCTTCGATATATCAGACCGTTTTAGATCTTGGAAAGGATTGGACTGGTATCTTATCGTTTAGCTTTAATTTCGGAATTGAGTAATGTACATAATGTATTTCATGTATCCGTGTTATGGCAGTATCTCTTTGATCCGGCACATGTTTTGGCGCATGAATCCTTGGAGGTTCGGGAGGATCTAATGTGTATAGAGCATCCAGTTGCAATTCTATCTCAACAGGATCAAGTGTTATGGACTAAAGTGATTCCTTTGGTAAAAGTTTAACGGAGGAACAATTCCATGGACGAGGCAACATGGGAAAGGGAGGATGAAATGCTTGAGAAGGATCCTTCTTTATTTGGAATCATAATGTAAGACAAGTTTGGAGGACCAAACTTTTATAAGGTGGGGAGAATGTAATATCCCAAACATTTTGACATGTGATTATGACATTTTAATGTGCATTATATGGTAATGACATGAATATTTATGTGATTTACATACATAATCTTATTATCAAGTGATGGAAGGAAATTAAGAGTTGATAAATCTTGTTATGTATTACACATGGCAATCTATTTCGCATTTGCATATTTTGAAAGACATGGAATTATTTGATGCCTTGCATTGGATACATATTTGATGTTAAATATTGAATTGCTAGACAAGGGCATAAATGATAGGATTAATGAGAATATATTTTCATAACTAGTAGGTGAATTAGCAATTCACGAGAACTAGAGGACCTGTTGTGTAATTAGTAAGAAATATAGTAGATGAAAGTGTAATTTAGGAGACTTGATCTCTACAATTTGGTAGAATTTTCCTAATCAAGATTAATTAGTTTTATTTAGATTAATTAGCTTAATGATGATTAATTAGCCTAATCAAGGTGCTAGTGTATATGTGGCCTAGCTAGTAGGTGGTCAAGTAGGAGGTTTTGGGCTATATTTGGATAAGTCCATGTGTATTCCAGTGGGCTAGAGAGAGAAATGGAAGAATAACTAGTTAAATAAGATGTACAACTTTTAAAGGTGCTTATCTCTACACAAGCAAGTAAGTGCAAAGAAGAACGGGAAAAAAAGAGAGAAAAGAAGGAAAACCAAAGGGAAAAGTGTACTAGGGAGATTTCTATCTCAAATTGAAGCTAGACTTGAGAAACTAAGGGTAAGAGGATTCTTTCTATGTGATTTAATTTCATTTCAGTAGACTTTTGTTGGATTAATTAGAAGAATTCATATTGATATGCTATGGAATCTTATATGACTTGTAGGAGTTTGAAAGTGAGCATTATATCTTGTCAATTCTATATCCAGAGCAAGGTGAGTAACCTCTATCTTTGAGGAAACTTTCCTAGTAATGAAATTGTGGCATATAAATGATTTACTTTCAATTCATGAATTATGTTGTATATCATGATTAACTGTGATGATGCCTAAAACTGGTAAGAAGGGTTTAGAGAGAGAAAAAGACAAGAACATTTTGTATATGGTTTGGTCCCGTTAACAATGTGACCTACGTCCACGGTTGCGTCTGTGCGCGTTCACTGGCATATCACCGGCAGGCCTGGTGAGCCAACAAAGAGGGGCGGTACTACCAGTACTACCGGCCGGGTATATGCGTATGATGGTGAGTTCTCTACTGTATGCTTGCTAGCTAGAGAGTTATTAAGATTGGATCTGATCCCCTTTGACAGGGTAGGTGGGCTCTTTTATAGATGCAAGAGTCCACCCTTACATGGTAAGTTAATAGGATTAGGAAACCTAATCTGATTACAATTGATTTGTACAATTTGGGGAAAGTTTCCTAAGTGGTTTAGGAAACTACCACATTCCATCTTGCAGACTTGCAGTTGGTTTGGGAAACTGCTGGATAGGCCAGGATCACGGGACACCGCGATATTCATACCCGGCCTGTTGGTACGAACCGCCCGGTCCTGACAAACACCTCAGGATTGCTCGGCTATTAGCGCCTTTACTGAAGTAACCGATGTTGGGTTTGTGCCCTCAAACCATTACTTTATATAGGAGACATTGACATCTTAATACATGAATATCAGCTTTACATTTTGTTATGTATGTTTCTTTCATGAGATGATTGTTATCCTTAAGTATCATAGTAAGTAATTCGTGTATGTATGAGATACATACAAGTGAGATATGAATTGCTATTCTTTGTTACTTAGAACATGTCACAGTGGATGTTGAGACTAGGATATCTCATCAGGTTTACACTGTAGCATGATTAACTACCATTGGATGGAGTGATCAATCTCAAATCACTAGAGTATAACTCTTAGTTAATATGCTAGTGCTTATAGTGCATTGACGGACCTGAGCTTTCCTATTGACACTCAAGGCTGTCAATCAGTCGATAGGAACTCATAACTTGTATAAGGTACGTGTTCTTAATCTTGAGACGTTTATGAACACAGACTGTGGATATGGCTGCTTTGACTTACCAATCAGTGAGGTCTATAGAAGATCAACACCTGGGTATCTTGGGTATGTCATATTCATAGGGTTGTGAACATATATATTGTCAAGACATAATCTACCCTCTGTTTCAAAATAAGCATTCCCTTGAGAATGTCACCAAGTCGATTACTGAGTACTGCAGTCTTGTTGATAAGAGTTATCAACATGTTTGGTAATCATGAGAGGTGAATGGGACTCAAGGAATACAAGAAGTAATCATGATTCAGGTTGACAGTAACAGTTATCCGACTACCTGAATATGATTACGAATGCTAACGGTAGAGGGACATTAGTACACCATACAAGTCTAGTTATCGCTTCGGATATGTTCTTTTGCGTTGGAGTTCAGTTATCGTTTTATAGTGGAGTAAACGTTAACTGATCAGTCGATTAATTTGCTGATCAAAGAGTTTGGTCATGGGAATTAATCAACTGATCTGAGCCAACAATAAAGAGCCTAGGAGGTCCCACTCTTAGCTCCGCTAGGATGCTTGGAAAGGCAAATGAGGATGATGTCAAGACAGGTTCGATCGATCGAAGTTGTCTCGATCGATTGAAGTCTAGACAGGTTCGATTGATTGAAGATGGTTCGATCGATCGAATGTTTGATCGATCGAAACCACTTTGATCGCTCGAAGTCTAGGTCGGTTCTGGGAATCTATAAATAGGGCAGCTGCGTTCTGGAAAAGAGGTTCGTCGTTTTTATACGAAAAAGCTGCAGAAACTGATTAGGTTTCCTAAAACCTTCCAATCCTCTCCATTAGGGTTCCCACCAACCCTAGTCCTTCCTGCGAGCATCCATAGGAGTCATAAGAGTGAAGGCCATCTAGTGGAGGCTGCTGGAAGTTGAAGATTTCAGAATTGGGTTCAAGACACTAAGGTATAAACTCTTGTCCCTTCTTGTACGCATCTATGGAGTTGACGAGTAGTAGATCATAGGCTACCAAATAAGTTTTTACAACTTGACTTTTCCGCTGCGCGTTTAAACTTTTAACTTAAACCGGTTTTTCCATCAATTGGTATCAGAGCCACGCTCGTTTGGATCTATAGATGCGTTTTTGGAACACTATATTGATTTGCATGTTGATTTTAGAACTGTTTTTAAAACGGCATTGTCACAGATCTGTTTCTGCAGTTTTATCGTAGCAGAATACAAATCTGTGATTGCATGGGATGCAAGGAGGGTTCGATTGATCGAACAGTTTTCGATCGATCGAACATTCTCTGTACTCGAGCGATCGAACAGTATTCGATCGATCGAAACCTCTGGTATTCGATCGATCGAATGAAGTTAGATCGATCGAGACAGAGTCTTTGTCAGGTTCTCTGTTTCACAGTTTTAAAGTGTTTTGAAATTAAAAACTTTAATTTTAAAATATTCTCTAAAATTTTCAAATCATTCTGTGAAACAGAATGTTCAAGCGATTGAACAGTGTTCAATCGATCGAAGGTTCGAGCGATCGAACGGTCTTCGATCGATCGAACTGTGACAGAGAAGTAAGATGTTGTTTTAAGTTCTAATTCAGTATGTAAAGAGTTTATATACTGTGTGAATCAATTAAGTGTTTCAACAGTTACGTATATTTGTTATGTATGTATGGATGCGTGTACGACTAACCCTTTTGCAGCTAGATTAGTCGCTATCTCCCATGGCACCAAATCATTTGAATATTTGTATTTAAATTGTTTGAGATTGGTGCATGTTGTAATTTAAGTTTGGTTTGGTTTTAAGGCATATGTAAAGGGCGCTGCGACTTCAATCCTACGAAAAGGAAAGTCACACCGGTTTCCCTAGCCTTTTATTTTGTTGTTATTTCTATTTCTAGATAAATTGAAAACTTCGAAAGAAGCATAGGACAAATGTAATAGAATTAGAAAATCCATGAAGATGGAGCAAGGATCCGTTGTCCATAAAGATGGAGCTGGAGGCGATCAAACCAAAAAGGAGGTTCTATAGAGATAGAGCCATGGGAGATAGAGGCATTGTTTGAATGCCTATATTTCATTTTAGTTTTTTGTTTTATGTGCTTGGTTTGTGATTGGCGTATAATACATTGTTGCATGCACGCAAAACAAGTTTTCTAAAATAAAATTCAAAAAACCGTTTTCAACACATTAGTAAACATTAGATGTTTATGGGAAGTGTGTAGAAACAGATTTTTTCAAAAAGCAAAATCCTTTTTACTAAAACTAGTGGGAGAGGGTCTTATTGATTACACCCACGATCTTCCATTAACGGTTCACTGTAAGATGAGTGGTGCATTCTGTCTCACCTCGTCAGGGGTGATCATTCCATACGGAGGGTGCATTACTCATTGGTTACTAGGAGTGAACTTCTTATGATAGGATCAATCAGACGTGTTAGAGGGTGACCACCACACGGAGGCGCTACTTGAGACGGTTGTGATTGGATCCTAGTTAATGGTACACACTAGCTAAGCTATGGATAAGGGATCCCATACGGGGCATTGTTCAGAAACTTAGAGATCAAAAGGGATCGGGAGTCATAACTTGTTTTGCAAGAGTTGCATAGCGGACAAGTCTTGATTAATCGAAAAATAGAAAATTGACCTCCACACGGAGGCTTTATTCTTTTGTTTCGATATTCCGGCGACTTTGTTTTAAAATAAGAGTTTTAAGGATTCTTTTATTTCAAACTGTCAAATCCTGATATCCATATTTATTTTGTTTGTTTGATTTTCAGTAATCATAATGTCTGGATCTGCATTTAGTCCACTTGCCACCATACTCACTCAAAACAAGCTAACTGGAAATAACTACACTGAATGGAAATGTAACCTTGACATCGTGTTAACTGCGGAGGATCACATATATGTCTTCACCACCCCATGCCCCGAAGAACCCGCGACAAATGCTTCGGCAGCTGCCAGACGCGAGTTCGACAAATGGAATAAGTCGAATGGAATGGCTCGTTGCTATATTCTGGCCTCAATGGCTGGTGTATTGCAACACCAATTCCAATCGAATGATTCTGCCAGTGACATTATCACATCCCTGAAAAAGATGTTTGGGGAGCATGGCAGGCCTGCCAGACAGGTAGCCATGCAAAAGATAATGAGTGCAAAGATGTCGGAAGGGACTCCAGTCATGGAACATGTTTTAAAAATGATTGGTTATTTAAACGAGCTGGAGACCCTAGGTGCCAACATCGATGCACAGACCCAAGGTGATATGATCCTTAATTCGCTGTCGCCTTCATTCGCTCAATTTAAACTTAACTATAATATGAATCAAATGAATTTTTCAATGAGCGAATTGATGAGTTCTCTTTTGGCAGCGAAAGGGGTGATCAAACCTGGGGTCAACGTTTTGAACGTTGAGAAAAGCGCTTCCTCCTCCCGATCTGTGCCGAAAGGAAAGAAAGGGAAGAAGAAAGCTAGCACTGGTGGTTCAAGTGTTGGACCAGTCCCTAAGATTGCAAAATCTAAGGGAAAAGGTCAGGGCAAAGGGAAGGTGGGTGGCCAAGGCAAAGGAAAGTGTTTCCAATGCGGTGAGAAGGGCCACTGGAAGAGGAACTGTCCAGAATTCTTAGCTACAAGAGTTCAAGGTATGATTGAATCACATGTGATTGAAGTAAGTTTTATAACGGATACTTCAAACACTTGGTGCATTGATTCTGGTGCGACTAACCATATCTGTAATTCATTGCAGGGGTTTAGATCAACCAGGAGGTGCAGTGATGGGGAAATCGTACTTACTCTAGGTTCTAGCGCAACCGTTTCTGCGGTTGCTATAGGAGTCGTAGTTTTAGAATTTCTAGACAATAAAATTTTGATTTTATCAGATGTACTTTACGTCCCTTCAATGAGACGTAATTTAATTTCAATTTCTAATTTATCGAATAATGGTTATTCTTTTCATTTTGGAACTGAAGTTGTGATTAAAAGAAATAGTTCTTTTATATGTTCTGGTGTTAAATCAAATGGTTTGTATATGATTACTCCCAATATTTCTAAAGACTCTTGCATGGAACTTAATAACTCAGTGGTTAATATACCATCTAAAAGAAAGAGACCTTCCACTAATCCAACAAGGCTTTGGCACATGAGGCTTGGCCATATCAATCTAAATAGGATTGGCAGACTAGTCAAAGAAAGGATCTTAGGCGATTTGGTTCTCGGACCAATGGAAGTCTGTGAGTCTTGTTTAGAGGGTAAGATGACCAAAAGGCCCTTTCCCGCAAAGGGCAATAGGACCAATGCATTGTTGGAATTAGTTCATACTGATGTGTGTGGACCAATAAATATTAGAGCAAGGGGTGGTTATGAGTATTTCATAACATTTACCGATGACCACTCTAGGTATGGATATGTGTACCTAATGCAGCACAAGTTTGAAGCCTTTGAAAAGTTCAAAGAGTTTAGGACTGAAGTGGAGAAGCAATTGGGCACACATATCAAGGCCATTCGATCTGATCGAGGTGGCGAGTACCTTTCTAATGAGTTTATTGATCACCTCGTACAGAATGGGATTCTATCACAATTGACTGCACCTGGTACGCCTCAGCAGAATGGTGTAGCGGAGAGAAGGAATCGGACTCTTTTAGACATGACTAGGTCGATGATGAGTTATTCTGAGTTACCATTATTCCTTTGGGGTTATGCTTTGGAAACCGCTGCTTACATACTAAATCTAGTACTAAGCAAATCTATTCCAAGGACACCACGAGAGATGTGGATTGGGCGCAAGCCTTCTTTGCAACATCTCCGGATATGGGGGTGTCCGGCACATGTGCTGAAAGGAAAGATAAGCAAATTGGGTTCTAGATCGGAAGTATGTTACTTTGTGGGTTATCCAAAGGGTACTTATGGATGGTATTTTTATGATCCAAGGGAACAGAAAGTGTTTGTTAGTACAAATGTTGTTTTCTTAGAGGATGATTATATCATGAACCATAAACCTAAGGGAAGGATAGATCTTAGAGAGATAGAAGGAGAGCCCTCAGTCCAACCCGTAGTTAATAACGATGTAAATCAAGAAAACACCATTTCTTCACCTATTTCCGCACCGGTACCTCGTCGTAGTGGGAGGATGATCAGCCAGCCTATTAGATACATGTTCTTAGGAGAAGTTTTTGAAGCTGTCTCCATAGAATCTGAATCTGATCCTGTCACATACGAAGAGGCAATGGCTGATGTTGATTCAGCTCATTGGGTTAAAGCTATGAAGGCTGAATTGGAATCTATGGATTCCAATCAGGTCTGGGATCTTGTAGAACTTCCAGCCAATATTAAACCCATTGGTTGTAAGTGGGTCTACAAGAGGAAAAGAGGATCTGATGGAAAGGTTGAGACCTTTAAGGCTAGGCTTGTAGCGAAAGGTTATACTCAGAGGGAGGGCATTGACTATGAGGAAACCTTCTCGCCGGTGGCCATGCTCAAGTCCATTAGGATACTCTTATCCATTGCTACATGCCTAGATTATGAGATCTGGCAGATGGACGTCAAGACTGCATTCTTGAATGGCAATCTTGAGGAGGACATCTATATGCAACAACCAGAAGGGTTCATAGCTGGTCGGAAAGGAAACTTGGTATGCAAGTTGCAAAAGTCCATTTATGGGCTTAAGCAGGCATCCAGGAGTTGGAACATCCGATTTGACCAAGCGGTCAAGTCGTTTGGTTTCATACAGAATCTGGATGAACCTTGTGTATACAAGAAGAGTGAAGGAAAAGTGGTGGCCTTTCTTGTGCTTTACGTTGACGATATTCTACTCATTGGGAATGATGTAGCGGCATTATCAACAATCAAGGTTTGGCTAGCTAATACTTTCGATATGAAGGATCTAGGAGAGGCGAGCTATATTCTTGGGATAAAGCTCTTTCGGGATCGCAAGCGAAAGATAATGGGATTGTCTCAAGCTGGTTATATCGATAAGGTGCTAACTAGGTTTTCTATGGATAATTCGAAGAAAGGTTTGTTACCTTTCAGGCATGGTTTAGCGTTCTCCAAGGACCAGTGTCCAAAGACACAGGTGGAGAGGAATCGCATGGCAGGAATTCCATATGCTTCGGCAGTTGGAAGTCTCATGTATGCGATGTTATGCACTAGACTAGATATCTGCTTTGCCGTTGGCATGGTCAGTAGATATCAATCGAATCCTGGTCCAGAGCACTGGACAGCCGTTAAGCACATTCTTAAGTACTTGAGAAGAACTAAAGATTACATGCTTATGTACGGCGGTAGTGAGTTAATTCCAGTAGGATATACTGACTCAGACTTTATGTCAGATAAAGATTCGAGGAAGTCGACGTCCGGTCATCTCTTTACCTTGGGAGGTGGTGTTGTTATTTGGAGTAGCATTAAGCAGAAATTCATTGCAGACTCAACTACAGAAGCTGAGTATGTGGCTGCTTGTGAAGCCGCAAAGGAAGCTGTTTGGCTCAAGAAGTTCCTTATGGAACTCGAGGTGGTACCAGCATCGCTGTTGCCTATTACGCTTTATTGTGATAATAGTGGGGCAGTGGCTCAGTCCAAGGAGCCAAGGAACCACGGAAAGGGAAAGCACGTAGAGCGGGAATATCATCTTATTCGAGATATTGTTCAACGTGGAGATGTGACTGTCACCAAGATTGCCACCGCTGACAAAGGCCTTGCCACAGAAGGTCTTTGATCGTCATCTAGATAGTCTAGGTCTCAGATGTAATCCTGTATGGTTGTGAGTGCAAGTGGGAGTTTGTTGGGTTTGTGTCCTCAAACCATTATTTTATATAGGAGACATTGACATTTTAATATATGAATATCAGCTTTACATTTTGTTATGTATGTTTCTTTCATGAGATGATTGTTATCCTTAAGTATCATAGTAAGTAATTCGTGTATGTATGAGATACATACAAGTGAGATATGAATTGCTATTCTTTGTTACTTAGAACATGTCACAGTGGATGTTGAGACTAGGATATCTCATCAGGTTTACACTGTAGCATGATTAACTACCATTGGATGGAGTGATCAATCTCAAATCACTAGAGTGTAACTCTTAGTTAATATGCTAGTGCTTATAGTGCATTGACGGACCTGAGCTTTCCTATTGACACTCAAGGCTGTCAATCAGTCGATAGGAACTCATAACTTGTATAAGGTACGTGTTCTTAATCTTGAGATGTTTATGAACACAGACTGTGGATATGGCTGCTTTGACTTACCAATCAGTGAGGTCTATAGAAGATCAACACCTGGGTATCTTGGGTATGTCATATTCATAGGGTTGTGAACATATATTGTCAAGACAGAATCTACCCTCTGTTTCAGAATAAGCATTCCCTTGAGAATGTCACCAAGTCGATTACTGAGTACTGCAGTCTTGTTGATAAGAGTTATCAACATGTTTGGTAATCATGAGAGGTGAATGGGACTCAAGGAATACAAGAAGTAATCATGATTCAGGTTGACAGTAACAGTTATCCGACTACCTAAATATGATTACGAATGCTAACGGTAGAGGGACATTAGTACACCATACAAGTCTAGTTATCGCTTCGGATATGTTCTTTTGCGTTGGAGTTCAGTTATCGTTTTATAGTGGAGTAAACGTTAACTGATCAGTCGATTAATTTGCTGATCAAAGAGTTTGGTCATGGGAATTAATCAACTGATCTGAGCCAACAATAAAGAGCCTAGGAGGTCCCACTCTTAGCTCCGCTAGGATGCTTGGAAAGGCAAATGAGGATGATGTCAAGACAGGTTCGATCGATTGAAGTTGTCTCGATCGATTGAAGTCTAGACAGGTTCGATCGATTGAAGATGGTTTGATCGATCGAATGTTCGATCGATCGAAACCACTTCGATCGCTCGAAGTCTAGGTCGGTTCTGGGAATCTATAAATAGGGCAGCTGCGTTCTGGAAAAGAGGTTCGTCGTTTTTATACGAAAAAGCTGCAGAAACTGTTTAGGTTTCCTAAAACCTTCCAATCCTCTCCATTAGGGTTCCCACCAACCCTAGTCCTTCCGGCGAGCATCCATATGAGTCATAAGAGTGAAGGCCATCTAGTGGAGGCTGCTGGAAGTTGAAGATTTCAGAATTGGGTTCAAGACACTAAGGTATAAACTCTTGTCCCTTCTTTTACGCATCTATGGAGTTGACGAGTAGTAGATCATAGGCTACCAAATAAGTTTTTACAACTTGACTTTTCCGCTGCGCGTTTAAACTTTTAACTTAAACCGGTTTTTCCATCAACCGACACCTCCCAGTGACTTGGCAAACCAGCTTTATGGTTGGATTATTTTGGACATATCAGCTGCCCCCCATTTTCGGAACTGACTGGATGCTTCATCAGGTAAGGATCGAAAATCAGTACTGCCTTTGAAATCGTCCGGATATTCTCCGGGAATGTTGCTCGGGATGGGGCCCACTTTCCAGATCACCCGGTGGAATAACCGACCGGTACAGGGAGAGACCCGGGCGGTGGTATTGCCACGTGTTATGGAGTGATTGGCCTGGTCAGGATCCAGTGAAGTCAGTTCGGATGTAACTGAACTGCCGCGTGGTAACCGGACCATCACGTCACGCATTTAATCCACGCGTATTTCGAGGCAACTTCTCATGATCCCAAGGCGATAGCTGTCTGGCGACCCTTGGCAGGAAGATCCTGAGCCATTGGATCTAATCGATCTGGACCGCCTGTTATTCCTATATTAGGAACACTTGCTCATTTCTTCAGTTCCTGCTACCAAGTGAGAGAGTTTACCGAGCGGTTTGAGAGCACACAAGATCGCGAGCAAGATTCCCGACCTCTTTTCTGTGCCAAACCTTGTAAGTCCTTCCTTTCTGTCTTCAGTTCTTCATTCTCTTCTTCTTTTTCTGAACAAAGCTGGAGGGAGCAAACCCACTTAGGTTAGAACGAGCTTGGGATTTTTTCTTTTTTAGGTTTTGTCATTTCTTCCAGTCCGGGGGTACGCTAGAGCAGTTTAACCGAACGGGTGTTCCCGGGATAGTCTTGAGAGAGTGTTATCATTCTTCTAGAGTCTTTTACGACCTTCCCTTTAGGTTGTTAGATCTACCCCCTCTATACACTAGGCTTGGAGTCCTTGACCCATTCTTAGGTCGTTTGCCCCTAGGTCCATTGTAGACATAGACATGTGCCACTCAGATTTCAACTCGTCGTCCCGATCGGAAGACGAGCAGTCGTGGTCAGGGTCCTTAAGCGTAAGCTTAGATCCTCCCTCATCAGCCCCCTCTAACCAGCATAGTGAGGGAAGAATACCTGCCCAGGCGTCTCACGAGGAGACGCACCGGGATTCTCCTGTAGCCTCGACGTCTCGGGGGTCGGGCGATGAAGGGTCTGTACCGAACAGCCCTGGGGTCGTCTTCTCATGTGAATCCATTGTTAGTACCCTGCGAGGTCTTGATTTGGATCGGATCAGGGATAGGTATGAGCTTTAGAACGCAAAAAACACCAATTTTAGGGTAGTTTTAGGGTTAGATTAGGAGTAGATTATGTTAGATTCTTGTTTTTTTTCATCTTTTCCATTATTATATTGAAGGTTATTGAAGATTTCAAGTTTATTACAAGTTATATTCAGATTAATTCCAGGTTTTTCTTCTCCTTTTTCTATATTTGATTGTTTATTAGTTTAGTATTAGTTTATTCATGTTTCCGTAGTTTAGACGTTGAGAATATGTGATGAATCATTGATTCACAACCTCTGCCTTGTAATCTTTAGAAAACCTGGGCTCGATCGATCGAAGACATTGCGATCGATCGAACCAAAGCCATAGTCAAGCGATCGAAGACATTTCGATCGATTGAAGGATGATGCAGTCTGATTGATCGAGTGCGCTTCGATCGAACCTGTTAATTCCTGAGATGATTCTTTTAAGTATTCCATGACTTTCTGTTTTAGAAACATGTCATCAAATTGTCCCTATAAGCTCAATTTGTCACAGCAGTTTTTAGAACTTAAAGCCTTAAGGCCTTTTGTTCAATGACTTTTGAAAACCATTTTGAATGCTAGCACTATTTAGACTGCAAGTAATAACCATTGTTTTAATCCGTCTTCCAAGTATTTTAAATCAACTATGATGGTGTAGTCCCGGTCATGAAAGGGCTATTGATTCTATATCTTTAGAAAAATACAGAATGCTGAAGAGGAATGAACTCCATAGAATATTAATGAATATGCACGGTAGATGGTTAGGATCAATGCGGATTCTCGTATTTCCAACACCTTTAATTTATCTATTTAATTAATTATGTTTCTTTATGCTTCAGTTTATTATTTAGTTTAGTTTAATTAACTAGGATTCATTAGAACCTCCACTCCGATATTCATTTTTTATTTATTTAGGTTGTAACTTAGTATATTTTCTCCCTATTCCTTCCCTATGGGATCGACCTGGACTTATCCAGTATTACTTGCACGATCACCTACACTTGGGTGTTGCACAAGAGCGCACAACTTTTCAGTCGTGTCAAGTTTTTTTGGCACCGTTACCGGGGAAGGCAACTAGGTTAGGATTTTACTAAGTTATCTCCAATTTTTCTTATTTTTCAAAAAAAAAAAACTTTTGGACTTTTTCTCTCACAAGTAAATAAATAAATAAATAAAAACTCTTTTGTTTAAAAATTTTGGGTGAACATGTCTTATTCATATTACCCTCCATACAACACAAACACAAACACCACCAATAGGTACACCTTAGGTAATGAAAACTATCCCCCAAGTTGGCAAGCACCCACATATGACGCAGATTATCAACCTGAGTGCCACCAACCACCACAATGGGGAAATGATAGTGGTAGTCCCCCGTATTATCAAATATATCAAGAACCTCAACATGAAGAGTTCTATCAACTGCAATGGGAATACAACCAGAATAATAATGTAGGATATAGTAGTAGTTCCCACGATTACCAAACGTACCAAGACTATCTCTTTGAGTCTTGTCCACAAACGCAATAGGAAGAGGACTATCATCAACAACAATGGGGCAAAACATCATATAGTAATAATGAGGAGAATAACCAAGTTGAGGATAATGGTATGTTGAAATTACTACTTAGTGAAATGAAAAGGCTAGATAGTGCACTTGATAAATTAGAAACTAGATAGTGCACTTGATAAATTAAAAACTAGATAGTGCACTTGATAAATTCGGAACTAGATATCAACAAGCATATGCTAGCCAACCTTTGGAAGACTATACCAGTCCTTCAACACTACTACCTAAATTTCAAGACACTAATAATGGAATGAAATTAGAAGACAATGACAGGTTTCTACCGATTGAGGTTAACAACTCACTCGAGAAAGTCATAACCCAACAAGAACTCCAAATCCAAACCATTGAGCATGAAGTTGTAGAACCATTTTCTCCTCAATATGCACCCCCAGATATCAACTCCTTCACTGCCTTGATAAAGTTGCATAATCTCTTTGTCCAGAGCACCCCAATAGATGACATATATAGTGAGGAAAGTTACAAAGATAAGAATGAGGTTTTTAAAGATGATGAGAATTTAGGTGATTGCACGCAATTAGGAAAGGAAGAGTCCACTGTTGACTCTCTTCCTAACTTTGATAGTGACCCTAGGGAGGACATAATTGAAACATCTAAATCCTATTTAGATTTATACGATATTTGTGAACCCTCACTTCTTTAAGACAAAAAGGTGGTGTCACCAAGTTGCCCATCACCTATCCTCGCTATCAATCAAAGCTCTCATCCCGAGCTCGAAAATCATGTGTACCCTAATATTGAACAAATAGAATATATTGTGGAAGAGGATGATAAGGATTCCAGCACATACACTTCACAAAATTTTAAATTTCAAAATTCTTTGAGAGAGGATTTGGAAAATATTGGACCCATAGTAAATGATCCTAAACTTCAACAAGAAGCTAGTAATCTGCTAGTTTGTTTGAAATTCATGAGTAATAATGACATAGTGTCCCAAATAGATGGCTTCATCCAAGTCCCGTCCAAAAGTATATGCATAGAACAGAAAGTCAATTCCCATGATCATATCTCCATAGATTCTATTCTAGGACAAGAGGGGGGTAATGAAGCTAAATTAGAACATCACTTAGACCCTGCCCCTTTTATTGAACCATGGCCTCCCCCTGTGTTTAGTAATAAAATAGAAGCCGTTATAGGAAATACCAACACCAAAGATCGTTTCTTGTATATAATTCCCAAAAAGTGTGGTACACCTCTTATAACCGTCCCCAACAAATTTGGAAACCATAGGTTTTGCATCATCTCCT
The DNA here is from genome assembly GCA_033977485.1 of Hydrangea macrophylla. NCBI lineage: Eukaryota > Viridiplantae > Streptophyta > Magnoliopsida > Cornales > Hydrangeaceae > Hydrangea > Hydrangea macrophylla. The sequence goes on along the minus strand of CM066998.1, from coordinate 1,385,558 downwards.
CTGACCTTGAGCCTGACATTTGTTGGGGGGAGTTGCATTTTTATGAGGATCCCAAAAGTCTTCTCACTGTAAAATTATTTCACTGGGAAGATCCTCAAAAATTTTGGTTATTACTTTATGATAAGAATCTTGGTTGACCGAATTTATTTACTGAGTAGTTGTATTATATTCTCTATTTTTCCTTGTTGCTACTCATGATTTTGCAGGTAACATATAAAAAAAAATTAATATTTTTTTTGGATATTAACGCCTCGAGGTAACATACTTCATTCTCTCGTTTTACTTTACATGTCCATGTGCTTAGTTTAGAACATTGGGGACAATGTTTAGTTTTAGTTGGGGGGAGTGGGTCATTGCATGGCTCGTATCTTTTTTGTTATGCTTTCATGCTAATATACCTGCTTAGCAACATATAACCCAGTAAATTAAAATTGCAAAAAATTAAAAAAAAAATTTATCATTTAATATAATAAAATGGTTCTTGTATTTCTCTTATAGTTAATGTAGTTAGTTATGATGCATTAGTGTTATTTTCTATATGTTGTTAGTATGTGATACACTATGGTAGTTTGTTTACTATCTTAGTATATTTTCTCCCTATTCCTTCCCTATGGGATCGACCTGGACTTATCCAGTATTACTTGCACGATCACCTACACTTGGGTGTTGCACAAGAGCGCACAACTTCTTAGTCATGTCAATTGTACAATCCTGTCAATCTCAATGCATAAACACTATGCATGTATGACAATAATTATAAACATGGATGTACAACCACATATATATGCATCAAACATCTCTACTATGTATGGATGCATTCTAGAATATGTGTCAAAATCACTCAATACTCCACTCGTCATCAAAAGTTCCCAAAGTTTTGTAACCAATAGCTCTAATACCAATAAATGTCATAACCCATCCCGCTACGTGCAGAAATAGGATATGTGGCACGTCACCAAGGCTTATTCAATTCCATTAAAGTAAATAGCAACGGAAAAGAAATAAGTGATAATCATTAAAAAATCAGAGTTCTAAAAAGGTTTGCTTATTTAAAACACTTCCAAACTAATCCATTTTGAAAATTGAGTCAACTGTGGCAGCCTCCCAGTCGACTGCAAGATAAATACATAAAGTATGAAAGTTCAACAGCTCGATCTAGTCGACAATGTCGGGAACTCGGTCGACTAGGGTCTCAATTTCTCAATCGACTGAGACTGCCCGATCGATTGAAGGTCAAGCTAGCAGAATGTCATGTTTACGTGCAGATTCCAGTCGGTTGTTTCACATCTTCCAGTGAACTGATGCCTTTAAAACCAGAAAGATACTTCGTTAAAAATAGGGGTCCAATCGACTGTGTTAGGGACCAAGTCGACTGATCTCTTAAACATTTGCACATTCAGCAGCATTTTAAAACTATGTTCTTCCAAACCCATTTTAACATAAACACAACTAAAATTGAACATTCTACGACATAATTCCAAAAGTGTTTACTCGCGATTATAGTACTGCGAATCCATTCCAAGTTTGACAAGTTAAAACATATAAAGAAACCTCATTACATGGTTTGAATGGAATTACAAAAACATACACAAGAGGTGATCTCCGTCGTTCCCTCGGCCTCACTCCTCATGCTTCTTCTTCCCTTTCTTTCTTTCTTTCACTTACAATAGAGTAAATCTCCACTGCTCAGCTATATGCTGAGTGCACAAATTCTAACATATGCATATATGATAAAACATGCTTAAATCTCATAAGCCACATTATAATAGTCTCTAGGGAGAAAAATACGCTTTCATATGGTAGGGGCAAGTCCAAGTCTTAAACTGCGATGCCAATGGCTAGTCCAAGTCTACTACCATCGCATCCAAAGCTCTGGTAAGTCCAAGTCTTAAACCATGCACAATAGTCATCGCTACTATAAATTCTTAAACATCGAGAAGCTTACTTCGGCATGAACTTGTAAAAGTCCTCCCTTTGAAAGCAAGACATGCTTTTCACATTTATACGCTTGCATAATTAATGGGGCTAAGATTAACACTTGAATTTTGATGGATCACAATTCCGTCATCGAAATTAAACATGCATATTTCCTATATAACATCTGTTGGAATTTCAAACCTTAAGCTACGGTTTTAAGATTTCAGGAGAACTACTAGAGAGCTGATTCTAATCCGGATCTCGGATTTCGAGTGATTCCTATAAGTATTTATAGGTTTTCCCCAAATTTCTAGAATTATCTTTTCAGAAATAATTTGCCAAACGAGGCCTAAGAGGTATGAAAATGAAGCTCTTACCTCAAGGAGTACAAATATGAAATATGGTTGAAGACTGAATGCCGAACGGTCGTCGATCGACGTTGTGAAGCTAAGAGCAATAAATCTCCCTTTATCTCCTAAGCTCTCAACTTTTGGTTGGAAGATATTTTGACAAATATCTCACTACCACTATTTGTAGGCACAATTTTTTTTGAATTACATTTACCCCCCCGAGTTCTCAAAAACTTCTAATTATCCTCTGAAACGTCGCACACGTTCCTTTATATCACGACTGAAAACTCTAAATTATAAAAGTTTTCGACTAAGTTCCGTTTGGATCTGAAATTGTGTCCAAAAACTAATTTTTGTGAAACCTCTATGATGATGCCTAAAACTGGTAAGAAGAGTTTAGAGAGAAAATAAGACAAGAATTTGTATGTGGTTCGGTCCCGTTAACGAGGTGACCGATGTCCACGGATGCGTCTGTGCACTCTCACTAGCAGATCACCGGCGGCCCTGGTGAGCCAACAAAGATGGGCGGTACTACCAGTAATACCGGCCGGGTATATGCGTATTGGTCGTGAGTTCTCTGTTGTATGCTTATGAGCTTAGAGAATTATTTTTGGATCCCTATTGACAGGGTAGGTGGGCTCATTTATAGATGCAGGAGTCCACCCTTACATGGTAAGTTAATAGGATTAGGAAGCCTAATATGATTACAATTTGATTGGCATAATTTGGGGAAAGTTTCCAAAGTGGTTATGAAAACGGCCACACTCCATCTCGTAGACTTGTGGTTGATTTAGGAAACTACTGGACAGGTCGGGATCACTAGATACCGCGACCGTCATGCCCGACCTATTGACACAAACTGCCCGGTCTGAGTGAACACCTCGGGAATGCTTGGCTGTGGGCACCCTTACCGGAATAACTGGTACCTCTTGATGACGTGGCACTGTCTTCATGGATGGATAATTTTGGACGTATCAGCTACCCCCCATTTTTGGAACTGACTAGATGCTTCATCGAGTGAGGATTCAAAAATCAGTAATCTTGGTAACCATCCAGATATCCTCTGGGAATGCTGCTCGGGATAGGGCCCACCTTCGAGATCGCCCGGGTGGAGTAACCGACCAGTATAGTGCGAAGCCTTGGTGTTGGTATTGCCACGTGTCAGGGAGTAATTGTCCTGGTCAGGATCCAGCGACGTCAATTCGGATGTAACTGAATAGCTGTGTGGTAACCGGACCGTCACGTCATGCATTAAATGCACGCGTCTTTTAAGGTGACCCTTGACGTGCCCGAGGTGACAGCTGTCGGCGACCCTTGGCGGGAAAATTCCTGAGCCGTTGGATCTGATTGATCTGGACCGTCCGTTATTCCTATATAAGGAACACTTGCTCATTTCTTCCTTTCCTACTGTCAAGTGAGAGAGTTTACCGAACGGTTTTGAGAGTAAACAAGATTCCCGAGCAAGATTCCCGAGTCCTTTTTTGCGCTAAACTTTGTAAGTCCTTCCTTTCTATCTTCAGTTCCTTATTCTCTTCTTCTTTTCAGAACAATGCTGGAGGGAGCGAACCCACTTGGGTCAGACAGAACGTGGGACTTTTTCTTTTTTAGGTTCTGTCACTTCTTCCAGTCTGGGGGTACACTAGAGCAGATTAACTGAATGGGGGTTCCCGAGAGAGTCTTGAGTGAGTGTTGTCTTTCTTCTCGAGTCTTGTACGACCTGCCCTTTAGGCTGTTAAATCTACCTTCTCTGTACATCAGATTAGGAGTTCTTGACCCATTCTTAGGTCATCGGCCCTTAGGTGTTCCACAGGCGTAGTCATGTGTCATTCAGATTTCAACTCGTCGTCCCGGTCGGATGACGAGCAGGTGCGATCAAAGTCCATAAGCTCAAGCCCAGACCCTCCTTCTCTGGCCCCCTCTGACCAACATAGTGAGGGGATGATTCCCACTCGCGTATTTTACGAGGAAACACGTCGGGATTCTCCCGTAGCCTTGACGTCTCGGGGGTCAGGCGATGAAGGGTCTGTACCAAACAGTCCCGGGGTCGTCTTCGCGTGCGAGTATATTGTTATTACCCTGTGAGGCCCTGACTTGGATCAGATCAGGGATAGGTATGAACTTCCCGGTCCCTTTTTTCTTGCCGTGCACGATGGCAGAGCTCACTTCCATGAGTCGGGCTTTGTCACCTTGTACAAGGATGCTTTCATGGCGGGCCTTCGCTTGCCTATCCACCTAGTTGCCCGGGACGCGCTCATTTACCTCGGGATCTTCCCCAGGTAACTTGCTTTGAACGGTTAGCGATACCTGATGGGGTACATCTCCTTGTGGCCCCAAGTCCTCGGGTATGAGCTCACATTGCAGGAGTTCTTCTGGACCCACCGGCCTTTCCAGGTTCATGGGGAGGCCGAAATCTTCTCGCTCAGGGCAAGGCAGGGGTGAAAGATAATTGTGAACTGTCTGAGCAACAATAAAATGTGGAAGAAGAAGTTCTTCCAAGTGTCTACCTTGGGTCTGTGTGAGAAGGCACCGGGTATTCAGCTAAGCACCTCCTGGGTGGGGAAGCTGAGGAGTAAGCCCAAGCACCCTTTCTTTCTTGCTTAGATTCTTTACTTTGCCTTGACTAACCCGTTGGTGCATTAGTCTTGCAGTGGGATCAGTGGACCCGCCGAGTCTTCCCAACGAGCTTCAAGCGTGGGTCTTGTCTCTGGTTGAGGACCCAACTGATATTGATAAGGTGCTGACCTGGTCAGGGAGCCCGAAGATCTCTTGCAAACCCCAGGGATTCACAGCTCCCAATCTCCCGGCGATTATCCTCGGTAAATACAATTTCTTTGACCGTCCGGGTTCCTTTACACTTTGCTGAGTTCTGACATACTCCTGGTTTTACAGAAATGGCTCCAAAGAGCGCGGCGGCCCTGAAGGAGAAAGAGGCGGCCCTGAAGGCCCGCGCTAGCCAGAAGAGGAAGAAGCCGAACGCCGCCGAGGGCCAGCCCCTCAAGAGGATTTCCCGGGGGATTTCAATCCGGGCTAAGAGGAAGGCGGCAGCTACCTCAACGCCCGTGGTAGCAATTGATGCACCACCACCACCACCTCCTGCTACCCAACCAATCGGGGTCTCCTTCCCGACCCTGGAGGAAGCTCGCATGGGCTCCTCTTCCAGGCCAGAGGTTGAGACGGTGGACAACGTCCACGGAAGGGTACGGCCCGGGCTATTGCAGAGTCAAATTGACAAGTGCAGCCTGCTTAGCCCCGAGGCCATCCTCGGTTGGCTATGTAGCATCAGCCACATGGTAAGTCTCTTTATAGTGTGAACCTTTTCTTTTTCTCCATGCATATACTGACATCGTCTTGTTCTTGCAGATTGGCTGTATTGCGGTCGAGGCCGAGACCACCCTTCCTGGCGTTGCTGAGAGGTTGGCCGCTGCAGAGGCTAACCTCTCCGTGAAGATGGCTGCCCGAGAGTCCGCAAAATTTTCCCTCACCGTAGAGGAAGAAAGTTCCCGGGAAACCGCCCTGGAGCTGGGGTAGGTCCGTGATTCCTTGTCCCGGGCTGCCCGGAAGGCTGTGAAGGCCAAGGCTGTGGCTGCGGAGGCCGAGAGGGTCATCACCGAGAAGATTGCTGAGGCCAAGGTTGCAGCCTCGGAGTCTGGGAAGATCTCTGCCGAGAAGGACCTGGAAGCCATGACGGCCACGCTCTCTGAGCTTACTGCTGCTCGGGAGGCTAAAGCCAAGGAGGCCGAGGAGGAATTCGAGGCAGGGTTCCTCACGGTCTATGTTGATTTGGCGAAGCGGGCTGCTGCTGACCACCCTGAATGGGATCTGTCCGGGTACCCCTGGGCCGAGTCCAGTTATTGGAAGGAAGGCCAGGCTGACTCCGAGGTTGCCGCTGAAGCCGAGGTCACCGGTGAAGCCGAGGTCACCGTTGAAGCTGCACCGGCCGGGGCCCCCTCTTTTGTGGTAGTTTTCTTTTTTTTTTTGGGGAGGCTACTACAACTGCCCCCCAGGCTTTGTACAGTTCTCTTTTTTAATTAATGAAAAGGCCCTCGAGGTCAAACTTTCCATTAACTGTGTTTCTGCACTACCTATTTTAATTGCTAGTATCCGCTCGATTTTTGGCCGACCTAACATCTGCCTTAGCAAATGTTTTAGGACCATAACCAATAGAACACCTAGTCTTTCTGACCTAATTAAAAGGTAATTGCCCAGAGTGCTGTAGGAACTGGTCCTGTTTAGCAGTGCTGTAGGAACTGGTCCTATTTAGCATCCGGGATCGCCCAGTGTATTATAGGGATACCCTGTATTACTATCCGGGATGTTATCTCTGATCACTGTAAATACTTAGGAATGTCTTCCAAGTTCTTTTAGTGACCGGTGTGATTCCCTATTTTGGCCTAATATTCCCCTGCCCCCCAAGCATTTTGCTAAGGCGGGAGTGAATGAGTGAGTGGCCGTAGGGAACTGACCTGGAACATGGGTGGTTGCAGGGTCATTTAAAGCTTGCCATCGTCGGCCACCTAGGGGTTTTGCCCCATTGTCGGCTGGACCAAAGCAAAGCTTTAAGTAATTTCCTATTTAGGTCTAGCATCCCCTTACCCTCGAGTGTCCTGTGAAGGCGGGGGCGTGTTAAGGAGCGACCATAGGAAACCGACCTGGAACATGGGTGGTTGCAGGGTCCTTTTGTGCCTGGGTTTGGAGCCCGAGGTCTTTTTAGTGCCTTGGGGTTAGGCCCAAGGTCTTTTTAGTGCCTTGGGGTTAGGCCCAAGGTCTTTGGTGCCTCGGGGTTAGGCCCGAGGTCTTTGGTGCCTCGGGGTTAGGCCCGAGGTCTCTTGTGCCTTGGGGTTAGGCCCAAGGTCTTGGGTGCCTCGGGGTTAGGCCTGAGGTCTTTTGAGCATTGCACGGTGTACTGACAAAAGTAAATTTCTAGGTAAACTTTTCAATTTTATTTAAAAACAAAAATTTATAATGGTTGCTCAATCAGAGCTACAAAAACAAATTTCTCTACCAATACTAAATTACCATTGCCAAATGCTACTGATAATACTTGCGGAGGTGTTGCACATTCCAAGGATGAAAAAGATCGTGCCCATCCATGATATACAGCCAGTAGGTTCCCGGTCGGTTGACCCAGGTTACTTTATATGGGCCTTCTCAGTTTGGCCCCAATTTCCCATGGCTCAAGATTCGGGTAGACTGGTTCACTACCTTGAGGACGAGTTCTCCGACTTGAAAACTGCGGTGCTTCACCTTGCTATTGTAATACCGCAAGACCCTTTGCTTGTAGGCTGCTACCTTTAGGTAGGCTTGGTCCCTCCTTTCCTCCACCAGATCTAATTCTGACCGGAGGACTTCTTCATTATCCGGCGCACTGAAGTTAGCCACCCAATACGTAGGCAGCCCGAGTGACAAGCGGGTGTATTTGTAGAATATAACCGCGCTAAAAGAGAAAAATACATTAGAAAAGTCTACAATTCCCCTGTTTATCTGCAGTTCTAATTACAATACCAGTTTTTGCACAAATTGATTAAACTATGATAAGTGGTATTGTTTTAGTGATTATTTGTGCAGATTATTACTGCTGTATATAAGATTGAAGAATGTTGATAAAAGGAAGTGCTTGGCCCTGATGAAGATAACTCAATGCTGAAATATAAGGATTCGAGCGATCGACGTTTCGATCGATCGAATGGAGTTCAAGCGATCTAAGTTTCTGGAAGTTCAATCGATCGAGAGTTTTTTGATCGATCGAACATGCCTTTTATCAGAATATACGCGCACGTAGCAGAAACGGGTTTTAACCCTAGCATTAGGCCGAAGATATATATATTCATTTTGTTTACGTCCCAAAGGACGCCCCACTTGTTTTTCTTCAGTTTTCATAGAGAGAGGAGAGTTGTTCTTGTTTTGTAGGTTATTAACCAAGCTTTGACATTACTAGTTGGGATTTTTCTTGTGATTTAATATGAGTTCTTCATTTCAGGTTAAGTAGTTATCATTTTACTTACATATTGCACTTAGTTAATGGTAGTTAGCGTTTAATCTTACTATTTGTTTATGCTATATACGTTTAAATCTCAAGTTTTTTTTATCGTTTTAATGAAAATCTCAAAACCAAACGTTACCTTAATGACTTTTTACGTTAAAAATAAATCTGAGACTCCTCAGATCATGTCTGAGTAGTCCGGGGTTGGGAAATCGTGATGAAACCGTGATTTCAGACCTCTGCCATGCACTATTTTTATTCCTGTGTTTGATCGATTGAATGTAGTTCGATCAATCGGACCAGAGACATAGTCGAGCGATCGAAGTTATTTCGGTCGATCGAGAGATGAAGAAGTTCGATCGATCGAATGCGCGTCGATCGATCGAGGACTCTGATTCTTGAGGACATCTAATACAGTATTCTAAGACTTTCTGCTTTACTGATTCGTTATCAAACTGTCCCCATATGCTCAGTTTGTCAAAACAGTCTTTAAACGTTAAGCCTTAAGGCATTTTCTTTCAATATATTTTGCAAACCACCCTCAATGCTAACACCATTGTAGGTGAGAGTCTTAACTATTGGATTAAACCACCTTTGTGTATTTCAAACTTAATTGTGATGACATAGTCCCGGTCATGAAAGGACTATTGAATCTACATCCTTAGAGAAGTACGGGATATTGTAGAAGTTGCCCTCCATTGAGCTTAATTGCATTTGCATGGTAGATGGTTGAGTCATAGTGGATTCGCGTAATCCCAACACTTTCTTTTATTAAGTAAAACCATTTTTAAATCTTGCTTTAGTTAAATAGTTAATCATTAGTTAATTTAATTTAGTTGTTTTTAAGTTTAGTAGTTATTACTTGTAGAATTTCGTGTTCTACACTTCTCTTAAAGTATTGAATTTTCTTTTCTTTTAGAGTCTAATCTAAGTCAGTTGATTTCTATCCTTCCCTGTGGGATCGACCTGGTCTTACCAGTTACTACTTGCACGTTCACCTACACTTAGGTGTTGCACAAGAGCACACAAGATTTTTCTCGTGTTAAGTTTTTGGCGCCGTTGCCGGAGAAGGCGACGATCAATTCCTTAGATTACCTCAGTCTCTCTTCATCTCTTTCTGTTTTTTTTATTTTCTCTTCTTTTCAGTTCTTTTGGTAAACACTCACCTTAGGGACTCTCCTAGTTCATGTCCAATAATTCTATTGAAGGAATTTTTGGAAATCCTTTCTACCGCTCTGACTCTGATAGTTCCGTTAATCCGATAGCCACTCCAACTGAATCAATGGATGATCATCAGAGTGAAAATGGTGACAATGTTGTGGTACTAATTGATGAGGCACTACGTCCTCTTTGCGATCTCATGCAACCAGAACACGCACCTACGCCCTCTTGCATTCAAATCCCACCATATAATGGCGAATTTCAGTTTCGCAATGGGATGATCCAACTGCTTCCCACCTTTCATGGGATGGAAAGTGAGAAGGCATACTTACATGTCACTGATTTCGAGGATGTTTGCAAAACATTCTCGCAGAATTGTCCTAGGGAGGTGACGCATCTAATGTTATTCCCCTTCACTTTGAAAGATAAAGCGAAGGCGTGGCTCCACTCCCTCAAACCTAATTCAATTTTCACCTAGCATGCGATGAGCACCGCGTTTCTGAAGAAATTCTATCCTACTCGCATGACCACAGATCTTCAGCGTCAAATCAATTCCTATAAACAAAAGAGCAATGAAACCTTCACACAAGCGTGGGAGTGTTTCAAAGATTTGCTTCTCTCATGCCCACACCATGGGTTTGAGAAATGGCGAACTATCAGCTTCTTTTATCAAGGATTGAATGGTGAAACGAAGAAATTGGTAGAAACTATGAGTTCCGGACCATTTCTGCGTAAAAACACTGAAGAGGCTGAAGCCCATTTTGAATGGTTAGCTGAATACGCTCATGAATGGTCAAATTATGACAATGTCTCACGCTCACAGATATCCTGTATGGAGGAGAAAAGCCTATACCAACTAACCAGTGAAGATCACCTCATGACTAAATATGCAGAACTGGCAAAGAAGGTAGAGGAGTTAAGCATGAAAGGAGAGAGCTCTAGGCAAGTCACGCCTGAGGAACCATGTGGCACATGCAACATGTTGGGACATACAACTCAATATTGTCCTAATGTGCCATATTTTCAAGAGAAATCCCCTATGGAGATGAATGCCATGCAAGGTTTTTGAGGGGCGGGGAATTCCAACAATAACTTTCAAAGTAACAATAGATGGAATCACCCCGGTTTTGATTGGAGAAATAATGCTGGGACCCAAAATCAATATCAACAGCAGCCCTACAACAACAATCAATATCAATGGCAAAACAATAGGCCGTCCCATCAATACAATCAAAACAGAACCAATACATACAACCAAGCTCAACCCTCCAATGCACCACAAACCAATACCTATGTGCCACCGCACAAGAAGGTACAAGAAGAAGAGCCACTTGCTAATGCCAATCTAACGCAGCAACTCATACAGATGATGAGTAGAATGTCTGCCACGTTAGAAAGGATAGATGCACAGCAAGAGGGTTCAGGAGGAACATTTCCTGCCCAACCACTTCCGAACCCCAAAGGACATAACAATGGTCCTAACAATCAAGAACATGCTAAAGCCGTGACTACATTGAGAAGTGGAAGAATCATAGATAAAAGCATGCCTCTGTCTACACCCGAAGTGTACAAAGAAGAGGAAGTGGTGGATAATGAGCTTGAGCAACCATCTGCTCGAGAGGAGGAGCCGTCTACTAATGATGAGGCAATAAAGGCAAACATTGAAGCTCCTAAAGTAGAAGAAGAAGTTGAGCGAAGGTCTGGAAAGGAGTCTGTGAAGGATGAACCACCAAAATGCCCTTTTCCTGCACCTTATCCTCAACGGTTGAAGAAACCCAAGAATGAGATGAAAAATCAGGAGTTTCTGGAATTGTTTAAACAAGTTAAAATTAACCTTCCACTCCTAGATGCTATCAAGCAAGTGCCGGCCTATGCGAAGTATCGCAAAGATCTATGCACGGTCAAGAGGAGCAAAGCGTGAAGAAACATGCTTATATCGCATGCCAAGCAAGTTCGATCATTCAAAATGAGTTGCCTCCAAAACTCAAAGATCCCGGTATACCTACTGTCTCATGTAGAATTGGGAATCAAAGAATAGATAATGCACTCCTCGATTTAGGAGCAAGCGTGAACCTGCTGCCATATTCAGTCTATAAACAGCTAGGGTTGGGTGAACTCAAACCCACCCGAGTCGCTTTGCAATTGGCAGGCAGATCTGTGAAGTACCCTAGAGGGGTGTTAGAGGACGTCCTTGTCCAAATAGACTCTTTTATCTTTCCGGTTGATTTTGTGATATTGGACACCGAACCTGTGTCTAATCCTGGTGCACATATCCCGGTTATCTTTGGACGTCCATTCCTCAACACTATTGATGCCACGATCAAGATTAGAAGTGGTATCATGACTATCGTATTCGGGAACATGACATTGAATGTAAGAAATTTTTCTAATCCCCGACCTGAAGAATACGATGATGAGGAAGAAATTCATTATATAGACACGGTCATTGAAGATGAAGTTGATTTGGTCGACTACAAGGATCCTTTGGAAGTTGTGATGACTCAATTTGGCGATATCTATCAGCCTGCAGAGTCAACTCCATTGGATGCAGATCTGAACCAGACGTGTCTTATGATGGATACAATAGAGGAGGATAGAGCAGAATGCATGTGGGTAATGCCATATGAACAATTGCCTCCTAAAACTAAGTTGGCAATGCCTTCTAGTTTTCAGTTTCCGGAGTTAGAGTTAAAGGAGCTACCCAAAGAGCTAAAATACGCATTCCTAGGGACTGGAAAAACCTACCCTGTGATCATTTCATCTGCTTTAACTCATGAACAGGAAGGTAAGCTAGTGCAAATGCTGACCAAGCATAAGGATGCTATGGGATGGACAATTGCTGACCTCAAAGGCATAAGCCCATCCATATGCACGCATAAGATATATCTGGAGGAAGACGCTAAACCTTCAAGGAAAATGCAAAGGCGTCTGAATCCCAACATGCAAGAAGTGGTTAAAAAGGAAGTGCTCAAACTACTTGATGTTGGGATGATTTATCCGATATCTGATAGTCCTTGGGTCAGTCCAACCCAAGTGGTTCCAAAGAAAGCAGGCATAACGGTCATCCCGAACAAAGATGGTGAATTAGTACCAACACGTGTCCCCACTGGATGGAGGATGTGTATTGACTACAGGAAGTTGAATACTGTGACCCGAAAGGACCATTTTCCTTTGCCATTCATGGATCAAATGCTAGAACGTGTGGCAGGTCACAAGTATTATTGCTTTTTGGATGGATATAGTGGATACAACCAAATTGAAATTGCTCCTGAAGATCAGGAGAGAACCACATTCACTTGTCCATTTGGTACATTTTCCTACCGTCGAATGCCGTTTGGCTTATGTAATGCACCGGCTACCTTTCAGCGGTGCATGCTAAGCATATTTAGTGACATGGTCGAAAACATCCTTGAAGTCTTCATGGATGATTTTTCAGTGTTTGGCCATAGCTTTGAAGATTGCCTCAGCAATCTTGAGTAGGTATTAACGCAATGTGAGGACAAACACGTAGTTTTGAATTGGGAAAAGTGTCACTTTATGGTGACCAAGGGAATAGTCCTCGGCCATATAATCTCCGAGGAAGGAATCCAAGTGGATAAGGCCAAAATCGACATAATCTCAAATCTACCTATCCCCCGTACAGTGAGAGATATCCGTTCATTCTTGGGGCATGCGGGATTTTATCGTCGATTTATCCAGAACTTCAGTGCAATCTCTCGACCTCTTTGTCAACTTCTTGTCAAAGATGCACCATTCGAGTGGTCAGAGAGTTGCCAAAAGCCCTTCGAGGATCTAAAAGAGCTCCTCACCTCCGCACCTATAATACAGGCACCCGACTGGAGTTTGCCTTTCGAATTAATGTGCGATGCTAGTGATTACGCCATTGGTGCGGTTCTAGGCCAGAGAAAGGACAATAAGCCATATGTGATATACTATGCCAGCCGAACTCTAAATGAAGCTCAAATGAACTATACAACTACTGAAAAGGAGCTGCTGGCTGTAGTATTCACCTTGGATAAGTTTAGGTCTTATTTGATAGGGTCACCAATCGTCTATTTTACAGATCATTCGGCCCTCAAGTATTTGCTGTCATAGAAAGACGCTAAACAATGGCTCATTCGCTGGATACTCTTACTCCAAGAGTTTGATTTAACAATCAAAGACAAGAAAGGAGTAGAAAATGTGGTTGCGGGCCATTTGTCACGGTTGACTTTTGTCGACAACACTGAATCCCAATCCATTAAGGATGAGTTCCCGGACGAACAGCTACTGGTAATAAGTAGTCTGCCTTGGTATGCTGATATTGTGAACTACCTTGTCACGGGTGAAACACCGAATCATTGGTTAAACCAAGACAGAAAACAGTTCCTCTCATTCGCGCGTCATTTCTTCTTTGATGACCCATATCTTTTCAAGTACTGTGCTGATCAGGTTATCAGGCGCTGCGTCCCCAATGAGGATATAATCGTAATTTTAGCATCATGCCATTCTGAGGCATGCGGTGGCCACTTCGCGTCACAGAAGACCGCACAAAAAGTTCTACAAAGCGGTTTTTACTGGCCCACAGTTTTCAAAGATGCATATTCCTTTTGCAAGACATGCCAACGCTGTCAAAAGCTTGGAACTATTTCTAAAAAGAATTCTATGCCTTTAACCCCTATCATGACAATTGAGATATTTGATTGTTGGGGCATAGATTTTATGGGCCCATTTCCCAAGTCTAATAACTGTGAATACATACTCCTTGCTGTAGAGTATGTGTCAAAATGGGTAGAAGCGATACCAACAAGACGAAATGACCACAGAACGGTCATGTCCTTTCTCAGAGAGCATATCTTGTCTCGTTTTGGAACTCCGAAAGCTTTACTAAGTGACCAAGGCAAACATTTCTGCAATAGACCCTTGGAGTCACTTCTCAAGAAATACGGAGTCCACCATAAAATCGCTCTTGCTTATCATCCACAGTCAAATGGGCAAGTAAAATTGGCTAACCGAGAAATCAAGCATATTCTCGAAAAGACGGTTAGCTCCAACCGAAAAGACTGGGCATACAAGCTGACCGACGCTTTATGGGCATACCATACTGCCTACAAGACGAATCTTGGTATGTCCCTGTATAGATTGGTTTACGGGAAAGCTTGCCACCTTCCTGTTGAAATTGAACATAAAGCTTACTGGGCGACACGCTCATTGAACTTTGATATTCAAGAGGGAGGTCAGTTACGTAAGCTCCAACTTGCAAAACTAGAGGAAATACGACGAGATGCGTATGACTCTGCAAGGTTGCATAAGGAAAGGTTGAAGGCTCGCTACGATCGTACGATTTTTCGTAAATCATTTGAGCCGGGGCAGAAAGTTTTGCTGTATGACTCTCGCTTCCACCTTTTCCCAGGAAAGCTCCGTTCCCGTTGGACAGGCCCGTTCATTGTAAAAACTGTTTTTCCACACGGGGCGGTTGAGCTCATTAACCCAAAGAACGATGATTGTTTCAAGGTCAATGGCCAAAGATTGAAACCGTTCTTGGAGAACTTCCAAACTGAAGTTGAGCACATCCAGCTGGATGAGCCCAACTATTCTCCCACTTAAAAATCCAAAGTGGAATTCCATATTGTTGTTGTATTTATTTTCTTTCCCTGCATTTTAGTTTTCTCTCTTATGTTTTTTTTTAAGTCGTTGTTCGTTCTTTTGTGTTTGTGATCTAGTTCTAATCCGCTATAACTTAAACCACTCTGTTGCAGGTGCATAGATGCGAGGTGATGATGTTCATTCTATCGGTTCATGGGCTGATTCAGAATGTCGTTGTGGCACCTGGACTGAGGGTGAACTCACACCCTGCCCCTTGCTTCATCAAGATCCTGAAGCTCATTCTCTCATTGATGCTGCTCAAGGGTACATTCCATACCCACCGGCCCTCCTTGACATCAATCCATATGAAAATATGGGATTTCAGGATGACGAGGATGTGGATGAGGAAGAAGACCTGTACATGGGGAGAATGGTGGATGATGCACTCATGGCACAATGGGAAAATGATGATATGTGGGAGCCATGGGAGGATCATGACCTCCAGGATGTTGTCCCAGAACGCCACAATGCCATTTTTGTTTTTGTTGATGACTTCCTTGTTCCCGAGTTGGGTCCATACCGCTATGTGCACCTGAGCTTTCTGCTATTCAGGCTCCAATGCCCTTTACCAGCTAGTGCATTTTGGGAATCTATGCCAATAGTGAGGTTGGAACTTAGTCACATGTCTTTGTATTTTGTTCATTTTTTTTTCTTTTCGTGTTTAATCCGTGTTTCTTGTGTTCTGTTATCTTAATTTCGGTTTGTTTGTTTTTTGGTTTCTTTTTCTTGTCCAGGATTGTCACTATGTTTCTCAATGGTATTCCTGTATTCCTTCCACATCAACTTTTTCATGGCTTTGGACCATACATACGGTCCCCAGACACTCCACCGCAAGAGGAAAGTCCGTTGCACAATTTCACTCCGTTATCCGTGTCTCCAACGGGATCACCTCTTGCATGGGCTTTAAATTCCTTAGAGACTTCAGACTTGCTCGATGATGTCCTGGCGGCTTTCCGACTGTTTTGGGAAAGGGAATCATCCTGTTTGGACTCCACATGCGAAGATCTAACGAGGAATGAAGCAATGGTGGAAGAAGGAATCTTCTTGTTAGATGATTAGTGTCCCACTTCAATTGTGCTTTGTCTTTTCATTAGTATTTTAGCAATTGAAGTGTAATCCTAGACAACAACATTTTCAGTTCTAGTTTTATTTTCGTTTTCTTTAGTTCAATAAGGTATTGAACACCATTGGGGGTAATAATGTTGCAATATGGATGTTATTCTAAAGTTTTATTTCTATATAAATTGCAATTTTCTAATATGAGGATGAGTTTTTGGACTTAATTACATGTCCTGTACTGCACTGTTTTATCATTCTACTGTATGTCTAGAATAATGTTGGCTAGTTGGGGGTACATTGTGTCTAAATTCTGTGAAGTTTTGGAAAATCTAGGTTCGATCGATCGAGAGTTTCTCAATCGATCGAACATATCACATTCTCGAGCGCTTGAAATATCTCAATCGGTCGAACGTTCGATCGCTCGAACACAGATCGATCGATCGAGAGTTGTATTTAAATGAGGCTTCCAGTGTACACTTCATCAGTCTCTTCATCTTCCTCACTCTCTCGAGCGATTGGCGACAGCGGGATTTGGCGATTCTCGAGCTTCAGGTCCCATTTTTGAAGGTTTCCGATCCCACCCTGTACCCCCTGCATCACCCCCTGCATCATCCTCTTCATCACCCATACCCCCTCTGCACACATCCCGAGGTACGGCCACGAGCTCCCCCTCCTTCCATTTTCGTTCAAATCTTAATAGGGGTGCCCCCCATTGGTCGTTTTACCATTCTCTTGTAGTCTTGTTTTTGTTTTCTTTGTTTTATTGTATTTTCCATCCGTCTTCTCGATTGCTGCCGCATCTCTGTGCTCGATCGATTGAGAGTATTCGAGCGATCGACAAACTGTGTTGTTCGATCGATCGAGTGTATTCGAGCGATCGACGATTCGTATTGTTCGATCGATCGATAAACATTCGATCGCTCGAACAAGGGCAGTGGCAGTTTCTTATTTTCTTTTCAAATTCCTGTTTTTAATTGTTGTTTCTTGTCCTTTTCCATTTCAGGATCCTCGCAATGAACCCCGTTACAGGGCATCACAGGGAGAAGCCCTTCGACCTTGCCATTCCTGACCCGGTCCCGCACCATGGCTTCTGGGGCACCCCTGACCGCCAGTGGTTCACACGCTACTTCTAGTCTAGGAAGGTCATGATAGAACGACCACTTGAGACGGCATGGCTCGCTACTCCTTGGTATCTTGCCCGCCTCCGGGCTATGCCACACTGGTACGATTTGCTCTCTCAGGCGAAGAGAGTGAATCTCTCGTGGATTCGCGCAGCTTGCGCGACGATGATTAGAGATCCCGATGCCGCATTCACACTGCGATCATTCTTCCGCGGCCGGGAGATCGTGTTCAGTCCGGCTACCGTCTCAGCTGCTCTAGGCGTCCCGGAGGTACCCGACTGTGTATGCCCGCACCGTGCTGGCACGCCAGTGCTCTCACCCACTGCTGTTATCCGAGAGCTTACCGGGGGTGCATTACCGAGCTGGGATGGTACGGCCCTTATTGCTGATGTTTATTTGATAGACAATTATCATATGCTCCACCTTGCGTTGAGCAATTGTCTATTGGTCACCTCTTACCGGGAGAAGATTGCTGCCTGGTATGCTCATGTTTTATTTGCCATCGGGACGGGGTTACCAGTCTGTTTGCCTCGCCTATATATTGACTTTATGAGGCACCCCACTCGCTATGTTGCTGCCAAGAAGCACCTGAAAGGTGCTTGGGCCATTCATAGGGTGATCGAGCAGGCTGGCCTCCTTCCCTTACCTGATGATGCGACTTCTCAGGCTCGCAGTAGATTTGGTGAGACAGCTTCTCGCCGTTCAGATGCTCAGAGGAGGAAAAGAAAGGGCAAGGGGAAACCGAAAGTTGGAGGGAAGAGGAGGAGAGCCGATGGTACCGATATAGAGGGTGCAGCTTCAGGGACGCCGACAGAGGCTGAGGAGCTTGATTCTGACGATGAGGTTGATCCTCTAGTGGAGATTGTACAGTTTGAGCTGAGACAGCGATCTCAGGCTCAAACTCAGGCCCAGGGAGAGTCTTCGTCATCCGTGCCTCTCCCGACGGTTCATGAGCTATTGTTGGAGGAGAGGGAGGCTCGGATCAGACTCGAGGGCCGGGTGGCCCACATGACGACATTGTTCGAGGCTATTCTAATTCAGTTGGGGGTTGATCAGTCCTTACATACACCCCCACCTACTGCTCCTACTACCGCACCGGTTACCACTGACCCACCTACCACTACTTCCCCTACTGCACATCCTACGGCTGATCCATCCACTTCTGAGACCCTATCACCACATCCTGATCCTGTTCCACCATCGTCCTCGGCAGTACCACCTTCTGCGGAGCCCCCACTTCCACCACCTCTAGTCATCACTGAGAGTGACCCGACAACGGCTAGTACTGTTGTTGAGGGTGGAGTTGCGGATACCTCCGATGCGCCGATCGAGATATTATCAGATGTTGCGGAGGATGCGTAGGTGGTGACTGGGAAAGTGTTTGGAGACTTTTGATGTATTTTCTTTCCATTTTTTCTATCTCTCTGCTCTCATTATGTACATGTTGTTTTTATTTGGATTATGTGGGACTGACGGTGGTTATGTTTCGACTGTTGGATGTTTTTGAAATTGTACGACCTCTATTATCACTGCTATGTCATTTCCATTACTTTACTTTTATAGTGATTGTTTTGTTTTCATTTATAGATCATATGCTTATTGTACCTTTGTATATCTTTCGTTTGATCTTGGTTGCTTGGAGATTGAATATGTCTTTACAGATTTTTAAGCTTGCAGTCATTGCGTTGCTTTAGCAGGTGATATCTTTTTATTTATTGTTGAAAATCAACTTCTGAGGTCATCGCGATTTTCAGTTGGGGGTGGGATGTAAATAGATTATCACCTGAGCACATTTACATTATTAGCAATCTGATTCATTACATTGAACGATCATGTTATTATGAACTTTATCAGTGAAATACTTTTAAATATTCTCTCTTACTTAACCGCTATCAAGCGATGATACATTCATGTTAATCTTATCCTTTTATGAATTACATTCACGCGTTTTTCTAGTGTCACTAAGACAAATGCATATATTGAACATTCTAGTATCCAACACCCATTTGCACGCGTTAATAGCTATGCTGAAAACTTAAACAAGAGTTAATACGACTGTTATGCTTTAAGGAATAAATAGTGGAAACTAGTTACCCTTAGTGAGCTTTTGAGCCCAAACTTCAATTCTGAGGGACTTATCACAATAATTCGAATTGTTTTTCTTGAATATACTTTAAATTTGTTGAATAGTCTCAAAATTCTTCACTTAGGCTATTTCTTAGAGGAGAACGTTCAGGATTTACCAATTAAACTCAATGAACACTGAAGTGCTAAAACCAAGAAGTTAAGAAAAATGATTTAAGCCATCGTTATTCATTCCTTACCTTTTTCACATACCTGTATCAACATCCAAGAATGTCTTAACCCCACACTGATTAAATATTGCCAATATGAAAGCCCAAAACCCTTCATTTGATACTTTAACCTCTATAAACTTAATTGCACATTTAATGTGATAAAAATTATTGAATTATGTGACAAGAAGGGAGTAGTGTGGGAAGGATGTTATAAAAAGATTTTTTTTTTGCAAGGAGATGTTGAATATAAAAAAAAAAAAAAAAAAAAGGAAGGAAGGAGGAGCAAAAAGAAATAAAAGTATATGAGAAGAGAGGATAGTTGGAATAAAGAAGAAATAAACTAGTCATTATCACAAGCTAAGGATGTGCAATTCTCGCCCCTCTTATCTTCACTCCACTGAATAAAAGCCGACAAGTCAAAGTCTTAATGATTTTTAACAACTTGGTTTGAACATGAACGTGTACTTTGAGTATCCACTGTATTTCGCTCCTCTAGTAAGTAGTATTCCTTTCATGAGACTATATTACTCTAAATGTTCGTCCTTTATTGAGTTCGGTGTGAAACACTAGTAGTCAGAACATCACTCTTATTAAAGTTTTCACACCATGAGCGATCATGACTAAACAAGTTTCTGTGAGATGTTCATTTTTGAGTGCAGAACCATGTGAGAATTGAGTTGAAACTACAAATTCCAAGAGCATGATAGTCTAAACAATTCTTAATAAAGTTGGATGCATAGTTGTTGACATCACACACACACGGATACATGAATGTAATGCATATGTATATTTGTCTTGGTCACATGAGAAACATGTGGATTTCTTCATGGTTTGTATGAGGTTGAGATGTTATGTGGAGCTAAATTGATAGTCGAATGGGAAAGAATGTTTATAAGTTTTCCTATATTTTTTTGAGCTTAAAAATCTAGAATTTTGTGGGTAGATTCACTGCAAACCCTCACGAGACAACACTCGTCCACTAGGGGAACCTAGGGGTTTAACGGCTTGTTGCATTTGCTAAATGCAACCGCGATTCCTGCGAAAGTGAGTTAGGTAGTGTCTCTTTCTAAATTAGATTAGTTTTCTTTAGTTTATTTTTGTTACTCTAGTCGTTGTAGTAGTAGTTAGCTTGTTTTTTCTTTTCGCTTTATTGCTAGGGACTAGCAATTCGCTAGTTGGGGGTTGTGACAAGCGGGTGTATTTGTAGAATATAACCACGCTAAAAGAGAAAAATACATTAGAAAAGTCTACAATTCCCCTGTTTATCTGCAGTTTGAATTACAATACCAGTTTTTGCACAAATTGATTAAACTATGATAAGTGGTATTGTTTTAGCGATTATTTGTGCAGATTATTGTTGCTGTATATAAGATTGAAGAATGTTGATAAAATGAAGTGCTTGGCCCTGATGAAGATAACTCAATGCTGAAATATAAGGATTCGAGCGATCGACGTTTCGATCGATCGAATGGAGTTCAAGCGATCTAAGTTTCTGGAAGTTCAATCGATCGAGAGTTTTTCGATCGATCGAACATGCCTTTTATCAGAATATACGAGCACGCAGCAGAAACGGGTTTTAACCCTAGTATTAGGACGAAGCTATATATATTCATTTTGTTTACGTCCCAAAGGACGCCCCACTTGTTTTTCTTCAGTTTTCATAGAGAGAGGAGAGTTGTTCTTGTTTTGTAGGTTATTAACCAAGCTTTGACATTACTAGTTGGGATTTTTCTTGTGATTTAATACGAGTTCTTCATTTTAGATTAAGTAGCTATCATTTTACTTACATATTGCACTTAGTTAATGATAGTTAGCGTTTAATCTTACTGTTTGTTTATGCTATATACGTTTAAATCTCAAGTTTTTTTTCATCGTTTTAATGAAAATCTCAAAACCAAACGTTACCTTAATGACTTTTTACGTTAAAAATAAATCTGAGACTCCTCAGATCGTGTCTGAGTAGTCCGGGGTTGGGAAATCGCGATGAAACCATGATTTCAGACCTCTGCCATGCACTATTTTTATTCCTGTGTTCGATCGATGGAATGTAGTTCGATCGATCGGACCAGAGACATAGTCGAACGATCGAAGTTATTTCGATCGATCGAGAGATGAAGAAGTTCGATCGATCGAATGCGCGTCGATCGATCGAGGACTCTGATTCTTGAGGACATCTAATACAGTATTCCAAGACTTTCTGCTTTACTGATTCGTTATCAAACTGTCCCCATATGCTCAGTTTGTCAAAACAGTCTTTAAACGTTAAGCCTTAAGGCATTTTCTTTCAATATATTTTGCAAACCACCCTCAATGCTAACACCATTGTAGGTGAGAGTCTTAACTATTGGATTAAACCACCTTTGTGTATTTCAAACTTAATTGTGATGATATAGTCCCGGTCATGAAAGGACTATTGATTCTACATCCTTAGAGAAGTACGGGATATTGTTGAAGTTACCCTCCATTGAGCTTAATTGCATTTGCATGGTAGATGGTTGAGTCATAGTGGATTCGCGTAATCCCAACACTTTCTTTTATTTAGTAAAACCATTTTTTAATCTTTCTTTAGTTAAATAGTTAATCATTAGTTAATTTAATTTAGTTATTTTTAAGTTTAGTAGTTATTACTTGTAGAATTTCGTGTTCTACACTTCTCTTAAAGTATTGAATTTTCTTTTCTTTTAGAGTCTAATCTAAGTCAGTTGATTTCTATCCTTCCCTGTGGGGATCACCGCTTCAAATCCGTAGGTCAAAGAGAATGGTGTCTCGCCTGTTGCCGCTCGGGGTGTAGTACGGTAGGCCCACGGTAGGGTTGGTAGCTCTTTAGCCCACAGCCCTTTAGCACCTTCAAGCCTCGTTTTGATTGAGTGCAAGATTGTTCGATTGGTTACCTCGGCTCGACCGTTGGCTTGTGGGTGCTCGGGAGACGAGTAATGATTCAGTAGTTTGTAGCCCGAGCAGAATTGCCTGAAGATAGGGGTGTCCAATTGTCTGCCGTTGTCGCTGACCAGGACCAGGGGAATGCCGAACCGACTGAGAATATTCCTTTCCACAAAGCTCTCCATTTTCCGTTCGATTATTATCGCCAAGGGCTCGGCCTCTGCCCATTTAGTGAAGTAGTCAATAGCTATCATGCAAAATTTGACCTGTCATTTTCCCATCAGTAATGGACCAACAATGTCGATTCCCCACTGGGCGAATGGCCAGGGGCTGTTGATTGGTGTCTGGAGTTCTCTCGGCCGGTTGATCATGGGAGAGTATCGTTGGCACTTATCACACCTTTGGACGTACTCTTGGCAATCCTGGGCCATGGTTGGCCAGTAGTAACCTTATAGTAGGGCCTTTCTAGAGAATGCCCGGCCTCTGACGTGATTCCCACACACTCCCTCATGGATTTCAAACAGTTTTGTTGGGACCTGCGCGGGGTGAACACAGCGGAGGTACGGGACAGTGAATCCTCTCTTGTAGAGAATGCCGTCTAGAAGATGGTAATGGGCTGCCCGGTATTTAACCCGGCGGGCTTCTTCTTTGTCGTCTGGTGGCATCCCTGTTGTCAAGAATGTCACGAGCAGGTCCATCCAGCTGGGTCCCAGAGTGACTGGGTCTACCTCCATGCCCTCTGAGTTGATTACACGTGGCTCGGGTAGGTATTGTATCCTTATCCCGGGCAAATCTGACTCAGAAGACGAGGCGAGGCGAGCCAACCGGTCGGCTCTAGTATTTTCTTCTATGGGTATCTGCGTGATGGAGAATCCTTGGAGCTGCTTGGAAACCACTCGGACAAGGGCGAAGTAGGCTACCATGCTGTCTTCCCGCGCTTCGTACTCTTGGTTAACCTGATTGACCACGAGCTGGGAGTCACTGTAGCCCTGAACCTATTGTGCACTCATAGAGATGGCCAACTGTAACCCGACCAAGAGAGCTTCGTATTCGGCCTCGTTGTTGGAGGCACGGAAACCAAATCTTAATGCGTACTCGAGCTGGATACCGTCGGGGGTAGTCAGGATGATTCCTGCCCCACTGCCTTGATGATTAGATGAACCACTACAAGGAAAAAGGCCTTTTATGTCACTTAAAAAGTGACATAAATAGGTATTTATGTCACTTTTTTTTTTCAGTAGAAAGTGACAAAATGGAGGCGACATAAATGTTTTAAAAGTGACATAAATATTTTCGAAAAAGTGACATAAATGTTTCATAAAACCAACACATTTGTTAATAAAAAGTGACATAAATACTTAAAAGTGACATAAATACCATTTTATTTATGTCACTTTTAAACTAAAGTGACATAAAAGTAGAAAAGTGACAAAAATACCAAACAAAATTATTACATCAAAGTCTAAAAAGTGACATAAATACTTAAAAGTGACATAAATACCATTTTATTTATGTCACTTTTAACATAAAGTGACATAAAAGTAGAAAAGTGACATAAATACCAAACAAAATCATAACATCAAAGTCTAAAAAGTGACATAAATACAATTTTATTTATGTCACTTTTAACATAAAGTGACATAAAAGTTAAAAAGTGACATAAATACCAAACAAAATTATTACATAAAAAGCCTTAAAGTGACATAAATACAGTAAAAGTGACATAAATACCACCCTGTACATATATAGAATGCCATGCACCCTGTACAAAATTAAATCCAACTCAATATATAATCTATTAATTTCAACGACTAAATTTCATCGATTCATCACAACATCAACCAATTAATTGGGATGAACAAAAAGTGTACAATCGATACGAGTCTAGTGCAAAACTAATAACATATACATATTATTTACATATTCATCAAAAAGTACTAATAAAACCACGAAAGCAACAAAAAAGAATTAGCCCAACCAAAAAAGTGGTTTGTTTGTTAGAACCTTCCATCAAATTGTGAAACTTTGTACCTACAAAAAAGATAAAGTTTTCATTAATTAGTTGTATATAAAATAATAAAAGTGTACAGTAAAACTATGTTCGGTTAAACGGTTTACTGATTCACTACTCAAAACCTCAATAACAAAGCTTTTTCAAGCCTAAGTGTCTAAAGTGTCACTTTTTCGTATTTTTTGTGAATCGTGAATCCTTAAAGCATTCCGTTAGTTTACGCAAGTTTATTTAGGTATGTTTGAGGTGTGAGAAAGGTTTCGTGGAGTTTGGTTAAGCGGTTTACCGATTCACTACTCAAAACCTCAATAACAAAGCTTTTTCAAGCCTAAGTGTCTAAAGTGTCACTTTTTCTTTATTTTTTGTGAATCGTGAATCCGTAAACCATTCCGTTATTTCACGCAAGTTTACTAAGGTATGTTTGAGGTGCGAGAAAGGTTTCATGGCGTTTGGTTAAGCGGTTTACGGATTCACTACTCTAAACCTCAATAACAAAGCTTTTTCAAGCCTAAGTGTCTAAAGTGTCACTTTTCCGTGATTTTTGTGAATCGTGAATCCGTAAAGCATTCCGTTAGTTCAAACAAGTTTATTTAGGTATGTTAGAGGCGCGAGAAAGGTTTCACGGCGTTTGGTTAAGCGGTTTACGGATTCACAACTCAAAACCTCAATAACAAAGCTTTTTCAAGCCTAAGTGTCTAAAGTGTCACTTTTCCGTGATTTTTGTGAATCGTGAATCCGTAAAGCATTCCGTTTGTTAACGCAAGTTTATTTAGGTATGTTTGAGGTACGAGAAAGGTTTCATGGCGTTTGGTTAAGCGGTTTACGGATTCACTACTCAAAACCTCAATAACAAAGCTTTTTCAAGCCTAAGTGTCTAAAGTGTCACTTTTCCGTATTTTTTGTGAATCGTGAATCTGTAAAGCATTCTGTTAGTTCACACAAGTTTATTTAGGTATAGTTGAGGTGCGATAAAGGTTTCATGGCGTTTGGGTAAGCGGTTTACTGATTCACTACTCTAAACCTCAATAACAAAGCTTTTTCAAGCCTAAGTGTCAAAAGTGTCACTTTTTCGTATTTTTTGTGAATCGTGAATCCGTAAAGCATTCCGTTAGTTCACACACGTTTATTTAGGTATGGTTGAGGTGCGAGAAAGGTTTCATGGCATTTGGGTAAGCGGTTTACTGATTCACTACTCAAAACCTCCATAACAAAGCTTTTTCAAGCCTAAGTGTCTAAAGTGTCAATTTTCCGTGAT
Organism: Hydrangea macrophylla; assembly: GCA_033977485.1. NCBI lineage: Eukaryota > Viridiplantae > Streptophyta > Magnoliopsida > Cornales > Hydrangeaceae > Hydrangea > Hydrangea macrophylla. The sequence continues at coordinate 1,359,902 of CM066998.1, read as the reverse complement.
TTTTGTGAATTGTGAATCCGTAAAGCATTCTGTTAGTTCACGCAAGTTTATTTAGGTATGTTTGAGGTGCGAGAAAGGTTTCATGGCGTTTGGTTAAGCGGTTTACGGATTCACTACTCTAAACCTCAATAACAAAGCTTTTTCAAGCCTAAGTGTCTAAAGTGTCAATTTTCCGTGATTTTTGTGAATCGTGAATCCGTAAAGCATTCCGTTAGTTCACGCAAGTTTATTTAGGTATGTTTGAGGTGCAAGAAAGGTTTCGTGGCGTTTGGTTAAGCGGTTTACGGATTCACTACTCAAAACCTCAATAACAAAGTTTTTTCAAGCCTAAGTGTCCAAAGTGTCACTTTTCCGTATTTTTTGTGAATTGTGAATCCGTAAAGCATTCCGCTAGTTCACGCAAGTTTATTTAGGTATGTTTGAGGTGCGAGAAAGGTTTCATGGCATTTGGTTAAGCGGTTTACGGATTCACTACTCAAAACCTCAATAACAAAGCTTTTTTAAGCCTAAGTGTCTAAAGTGTCACTTTTCTGTATTTTTTGTGAATCGTGAATCCGTAAAGCATTCCGTTAGTTCAGGCAATTTTATTTAGGTATGCTTGAGGTGCGAGAAAGGTTTCACGGTATTTGGTTAAGCAGTTTACGGATTCACAACTCAAAACCTCAATAACAAAGCTTTTTCAAGCCTAAGTGTCTAAAGTGTCACTTTTCCGTGATTTTTGTGAATCGTGAATCCGTAAAGCATTCTGTTAGTTAACGCATGTTTATTTAGGTATGTTTGAAGTGCGAGAAAGGTTTCATGGCGTTTGGTTAAGCGGTTTACGGATTCACTACTCAAAACCTCAATAACAAAGCTTTTTTAAGCCTAAGTGTCCAAAGGCTAGCAATACGGGTGATAAGCCTTACTTGTAGTGCCACCGGTTGTGAAAGAAATTGGAGCTAGCACATTTGAGCATGTCCATTCTAAGAATAAAAGGAAGCGTTTGGAGCAACTACGGTTGAATGCGTTAGTATTTGTAAAGTACAACATTCAACTTGAGTTGAGACATGGACAACGACAACAAAAAGGGGAGGATTTGTATGATCCAATTTGTTTGTCGGATATGATCCAACTTGAGCATGGATGGATATTGAAGAATGCTTCACTTTTCCTCCATGTACTTCAAAGAAAAGTAATTTCATTAGATAAGAGTAGTAACTTTGAAATTTAGACAACAAAATTTCTAATAAATAAGTTCTATGTTTATTTTCTTAAAAATATATATACATATTTTGGGAACTCAAAGGGAGTTGGAAGAAAAAGTAAATGAAAGTAAAAGATGTTATTATAAAAAATCTGGAATACCCATATAGTAATTTGACAAAATACTTCTGGAGTACCCATATAGTAATTTGAACAAAATTATTTAAATGGACAAAGTCCAAAACCATTACATCCTAAAGGCAAAACATTAAAGTTACCACATCCAAAAGAACGTTCCTACAAAGAGAACAAAACCTCTAAACAAGCAACAAAATACATAGCTTAGGATGGGTTATCAGACTTATGTTACATTGAACGGCATGTATGTCGGGTTCAATTATGTGCCTTAGCCTTGGATTTGCCAAATCCTAAACACAAACACATCAGCATTAGCTTGATTTTTTATATGCAATTAATTATAAACTTGAAATAAATCGAGTGCTTTGTCGGTGCACTTCAAATTGGATATGGCTACTTCAGCACATTAAGAGGAATAGGTTGAATTTCACAATCAGTTTAACAAGTTCCAAAATATTTCACTATAAATAAAAAGATAAAAAAAGATCTTTCCCCAATTACACATGCATGACTTTGATTGCTCCAGCTCTTCCTTTCTCACGAAAACATGTAGTGCACACTCACACCTAATATTCAAATCCTCAAAAGACTCGGGACAAGCACATAGAAACTTAGCCAATAGATTGACATCTCCCATCTCAGCTGCACAATGCACAGGAGTACTACTAGTATTTCATTCATTTCGAATCTCTCCTTATATCTAGTATCCGTCGCATCTAACGGCGGTGATGATCAGAGGCACCCTTATAAGTGGGAGACCTCTCTTCTATAAAATAAAGATGACACTTGCAATAATGTGCATTCAAAGAAGAAAAGGAAGGAAAAAGAAATTGTTTTTCTTTGATGCTTAAATAGTATTGAAACTCAAAAAATTTTAATAAATAAAGAGAGTAAGAAAGTGATTCACAAGATTTTAGTTTACTCAAAGTAGCATTCAACTGCAGAAAAAGCCATTGGTTTCTTAGCTTGACAAATCTTCATTGCATATTGAATAACAGGCAAGGGATTTTTTTTTACTCAGACCCAAGTAATTTTCTGACTGTTTATTTATTCTTGAATTCTCCAAGAAGTAAATCAATCTTAGCTTTACTTGGACTAAGCTTTGCTTTCTGTCGGAGATTTTAAAATGCTTTCATAACATGATTTTTTTTTATAGCTTGCAATGGAAAACACATTAATTGTTTGCTTTTTACATGTGTAAATTTACTAGTTTCTCTTGTCAATCTCAGCAAGTCACCTTGGATTCCTATCATTCTCTGATTTTCCGATCTATATAGAGCTTGCATATTGTATATGCTAGCTTTTATATATCATTTTCATAGCCTGAACTAGCCATATATAATGCTGCTTTCTGCTCTCACCATGTGATAGTGATACAAACCAACACAATTTTTTGTTAAGTTGTGGAGACTGATCACCTTTCGACCTTGAAGCCCCTACGCATAATGGGGTCCTATCGGAGCTATTTCTTTATCAGTTTCAGGCCTATCGGAGCCATTTGGGGGTGTTTTCAGAGCATATCTGGGCTAATGGAGGTCCAAAGTGTCCATTAGAAAATTTCCAAACTCTGCATAATGAAATTTTTAATTGTGGTTCTCAGAGCTAATTTTTAATTTCCAAACTCTTCCCCAAATAGATGCATTTATCTTGAAAAAGGCATATTCGTGTAAATCCACATTAATTAGTACTCAAATTAATAAGAGATGACAAACAAATGGCCAATCAAAATCTACAAGAAGCAAACAAATGTCTCAAATCTCATTCATAAAAAGACAAAGCCTTTTCTCATGTTAATGCCCCGTACATATATAAATGTGTGTGTGTGTGTGTGTGAGAAAAAGAGAGAGAGAGAGAGAGAGAGAGACCTGGAGATCAAGGGGAAGCTAGGCAGAGCAGCGGCGTCGTAGAGAAGCAGCGGCGGTGGAGAGAATGGAGGCGGCGGCGGTGCAGAGAATGGAGGCAGTGATGGCGGCGGCGGCGGTAGAATGGAGGCGGCGGCGATGGCGGTTGAGTGGTTTGGGTTTGGGTTTGGGAATGGAGATGGAGATAGGGTTTGGGTTTGGGAATGGAGATGGAGAGAGGCTAGGGTTTGGGTTAATTATATTTGGGTTTGGGAATGGAGATGGTGAGAGGGTTTTCTCATTCTGAACATTTATCAATTCCCCCGCCCTTTCCCGCGCGCAAGATGACTTTTATGTCACTTTTTGTAAAATTTTTGTATATTTATGTCACTTTTTTGAAAAACTGACATAAAATAATTTGCAATATTTACAAAATTGCCACCGCGTTTTTATTTATGTCACTTTTTAAAAGGTGACATAAAAGTATTATTATTTATGTCACTTTTTCAAAAAGTGACATAAATAAGAAATTTGTATTATTTACATGTTTGCCACCGCGTTTTTATATATCTCACTTTTTAAAAAAGTGACATAAATACGTTATTATTTATGTCACTTTTTTAAACAAGTGACATAAATAATCAAGTATTTATGTCACTTTTTTAAAAACTGACATAAATACTAAAAAAGTGACATAAAAAGACCCAGCTAGAAATATTTATGTCACTCAAAATAAAAGTGACATAAATACAAGTTTTAAAGTGACATAAAAAGCCTTTTTTCTTGTAGTGAACCGTCCATGTGTAGTACCGAGGTAGGGATATAAGAGCGTAACCCGAGCGGTAGGGCCGAAGGCTCAGATTCTTCAATCGGGTCCTCGGGATACGTAAACTCGACCAAAAAGTCTGCTACGGCTTATCCCTTGATGGCTATCCGGGGTCGGTAAATCACTTCAAACTCTTCCAATTCCAATGCCCATTTGACGAGACACCCAGACGTGTCTGGACGACTGAGGATTCTGCGAAGAGGTTGATTAGTGAAGACCACAATGGCATGGGCCTAAAAGTATGGGCGGAGCCTTTGGGCCAAGGTGATAAGGGCGAATGCCAGTTTCTCAATGCGGGAGTATCTACTCTCTGCGCCCTGTAATGCCTGGCTGGTGTAGTACACTGGGAACTGTATCCCGTGCTGTTCCCGAATAGGTGCCAAGCTAACCGTCGATGGTGACACTAGCAAGTATAAAAATAGTTCTTCCCTCGGCACAGGTGTTGAGAGTAGAGGAGGGGAAGCCAGGTACTTCTTGAGTTCCTGGAATGCCTCTTCACACTCTTCTGACCACTGGAACGCTTTGCGGAGGATTTTGAAGAACGGTAGGCACCGGTCGGTAGCTCGGGAGACAAATCTGTTCAGTGCGACCACCCGTCCGGCTAAACTCTGTACTTCCTTCGTTGATTTGGGCGACCGCATGTTGATGATGGCTTTGATCTTCTCTGGGTTTGCCTCATTTCCCCGCCTACTGACTAGGCGGCCCAGGAATTTCCTGGATGAGATACTGAAGGTGCATTTGGCCGGGTTCAATCTCATCCTGAATTTTCTCAAAATGCTGAAGGCCCTGGCCAGATACTCAATGTGGTCGGGCTCATCCCCGCTCTTGACCAATAGATCATCCACATATACCTCCATAGACTTCCGATGAGGTCTTTGAACATATAGTTGACCAGGAGCTGGTAGGTACCCCCGCCGTTCTTGAGACCGAATGGCATAACCTTGTAGCAGTACTTCCCTTGGTCAGTGATGAACGCAGTCTTCTCTTCATCCTCGGGGTACATACTGATTTGATTGTACCCCAAGTAAGCGTCCATGAATGAGAGGAGTGAGTGACCTGCCGTAGAGTCCAAGAGGAGACCTATCCTGGGCAGCAGATAGCAATCCTTGGGGCAGGCCTTGTTGAGGTCGGTGAAGTCCACGCACATTCTCCACTTCCCATTGCTTTTCTTGACAAGAACAACATTAGCTAACCAGTCGGGATAGTGGAACTCTCGGATGGACTTCGCCTTTAAGAGCTTCTCGACCTCCTCACTCACTGCTTTCTGTCTCTCAGGGGCCATGCCCCTTCTCTTTTGCTTGACTGGGCTGCAATCCGGGATGACATTGAGACGATGGGACATTACCCGGGGGTCAATCCCGGGCATATCTTCATGACTCCAAGCAAAAACGTCCTGATTTTGTCTTAGGAACTGGGTCAGTTTTTCCTTCAGGCCAGGCTCCAGTAGGGTACCAATGCGGACTGTGCGGTCCAGGTACTCGAGATCCAGCGACACTTTTTCCAGTTCTTCCACCGGACCAATCGTGTCACTCTAGTCCCCGGGGTCCATCTCCTGAACGTTCAATGTTTCTGTGATTGCCCCCCCAGTGCAATGAGCTGACGTAACAACTCTGGGCAGTATTGTGATCTCTACGCAAGCATCCGGGTCCCTGAGGAGTTGGGAACTTTACTGTTAAGCTGTAGGTGGAGACAACCGCCCTGGCCTTGTTGAGGGTTAGCCTGCCAAGGATGGCATTGTAGGCCGATGGGGCTTCTACAATCACAAAATTGGTCAGCACGAAAACCTGTTGAGGGTAGGTCCCCATGAGAATTGGAAGCTCGATTATCCCTAGTGGTTGTGTGCTGGAGCCATTGAATCCAACAAGGGGAGTAGCAACCGGCCAGAGCCAATCCCTGGAGATCCCGAGCTGATCGAATGCCGACGTGAACATAATGTCGGACGAGCTACCTGTGTCCACTAGTACCCTCTGGACCATATAGTTGGCTATGGAAAGCGTCACTACTAGCGGGTCATCATGGGGGCAGTGGACGCCCTGCAAGTCATCAGACGTGTATGTTAGAACATCGGTTGGGGAGGAGCCGGTGGATTGGACCTCCCAGACATCCGCCCAAGATGCCCGAGCATGTCTCTTCCATGACGACTGTGAATCTCCTCCGCCTGATGTTCCTCCGGAGATCACGTGGATGTGGCCAAGTGGTGGTGGCTGATCGGGAGCTCGGGTGTCCTACCGGGGTCGTCTTTCTGCTGTGATGAACTTTGCGAGGTATCCCTGCTCGATCAGCTTCTCTATTGCCATCTTCAATTTAAAGCAATCCTCTGTTTTATGGCCGTGATCCCTGTGGTAGCGACAGAATTTGTCCCGGTTCCTCTTTCCGGGCGGGGTTCTTAGCTTTGCTGGCTGCAAAAGCAACCTTTGTGCCTCAGCGGCGGCCATGACTTCTTGAATGGGTCAGGAGGAAAGGGGGGTGAAAGCAATCAGGGGCTGACCCCGGGCGTCCTTCTGATCTTGCCTCGGCTTCTTTCCCGAGCCCTTCTCGAATCCTTCACGCTTGCGCTTGGCCTTTGGGGATTAGTGTTCCGCCTGGCTGGCGCGCTTCGCCTTCAGGAATTCTTCAGTATCTATGTATTTTCCGACCCTCTTCGAAAGCTCTACCAGGGTTGCCGGTCGGTCGCGATGGAACGACGTGGCAACCTTGGTGTATTGAACCCCCAAATAGAAGGCCATAATTACAGCCGTTTCGTTAAGATTGCGGATCAGGAGCCTTTGCTGGTTGAAACATTCCACATATTCCCTCTAGGACTCCCCTTTGCGCTGCTTGACGGTCAGCAGCTGAGTGTCCGGTTGTGACCGATCAAGCAGCCCGACGAACTGGCTGATGAACAGCTTGCCGAGGACTTTGAAGTTGTCGACCGTCCGGGGCTTTAGAGAATGGAACCACTGTGCGGCTGGCCCCTTAAGAGTACTGGGAAAGGCCAAGCACAGTAGATCGTCCACCGTGCTGACTAGTGCCATCTGAGCTTTATACATGCAGATGTGGTCTACCAGACTCCAAATGCCATCGTAGGAGCTGAGGTGAGGGGGTTTGAACTTCCGTGGAATAGGAAACCATGTCACCCGAGCGGTATAAGGTGACTCAGTCTCCGTGTTAGTGAGGTCGTGGCTGGACTTGCGGTTTAACCTCTCAATTTGCTGCTGCAATTCTTCTACCTAGGTCTTTACGTCGTCCCGTCCGATTCTCCTCTCTATATCCTAGCGATAAGTTGGATCGGATGACGAGGCCTCTTCCTCAAAATACGTTGACCTCGGGGATAGGGCCCGGCTCTGGGTCTGGGAAAGCGTGTGCCCAAGATCCCCCTGGCTCAGAGTCGGAGGGTCCTCAGCCGATTCCCGAGCTCTCCGTCCAGACTCCTCCCCTCTGGCCGCACGCCGTCGGTCGATGATAGTCCTGGCATACTCTACCCAGCGAGGATCAGGCCGAGCTCGCCTTTGTGAATTCCTGGTAGCCTGGCTGCACTCACCATCACCGGGGTGCTCCCGATCCGTAGAGACACCGGGGCGGAACGGGCTTGCCTGCGTGCCCGAGCAGGCCTTTGAATAGGGGCGCTCTTCTCAGGCTGATTTTTTGATGCAGGACGCTTCTCCTGTCAGGCCAGAAGCGCCTCCATCTGCTCTTGTGTTCTGCTCTGGCCCTCCAAGAGTTGCCCCAGTGCCTCCGTTATCTGTTCGGTGGTCATGGAGGTGGCCAGCTGTTCGAGCTGCAAGTTCTCCTGACCGGTCGGAACAGTAGTTTTCTTACCCATCTTTGGCGGCATGTTGATCAGTCATGAATTTGTTGATGAGAAGACTCTGTCGTTCCCACAGACGGCGCCAAACTGATGATGCCTAAAACTTGTAAGAAGAGTTTAGATAGAAAATAAGACAAGAATTTGTATGTGGTTCGGTCCCGTTAATGAGGTGACCTACGTCCACGGTTGCGCCTGTGTGCTCTCACTAGCAGATCACCAGCGGGCCTGGTGAGCCAACTAAGATGGGCGGCACTACCAGTAATACCGGCCGGGTATATGCGCATTGGTCGTGAGTTCTCTGTTGTATGCTTGTGAGCTTAGAGAATTATTTTCGGATCCCTATTGACAGGGTAAGTAGGCTCTTTTATAGATGCAAGAGTCCACCCTTACATGGTAAGTTAATAGGATTAGGAAGCCTAATCTGATTACAATTTGATTGGCATAATTTGGGGAAAGTTTCCTAAGTGGTTTAGGAAACTGCCACACTCCATCTCATAGATTTGTGGTTGATTTAGGAAACTGCTGGACAGGTCGGGATCGCTGGACGCCGCGACCGTCATGACCGATATGTTGACACGAACCGCCCAGTCTGAGTGAACACCTCGGGAATGCTTGGCTATGGGCGCCCTTACCGGAATAACCGACACCTCTTGATGACGTGGCACTGTCTTCATGGATGGATAATTTTGGACATATCACTCTAAATAATCTACCTTTTATGTAACGTATTACATGGTTATATCTAAACAATTAACAATGATCTTAATCAAGATCCAAACTACCAAAAAATATACTAAACATGTATATTTACTATTCATCAAAATACCAGATAAGTCAAATAACATTTAATGCAAACAAATGCCATTTACTCATGCTAATGCCTCATGGATTTTCAAATCCTCGTGTCCTTACTTGACACTATCCGTTGACTCACTGTCAACCTCATTCCCAATTATCAAATAACATTGATAATTCACAAAATTCAATTATGCATTTAAAATAAAAAGGAATTCCAGAACTGGTGTGACATTGAGACACTTCCATAAACTATAACTACTTTATACCTATGATACTGGGTTAGTTTATACTCACTCAACTTTAAGTAAGCTGACGGCTTTTATTGCCTGTATATTCCCCGTCTAGCGTACCTTGTTCCTGATGCTGCAGGTGATTAGCCCTACTACGATGGCTACTACCTAGAGGGGGTGTACATAGAGGGTGGTTCCATTGAGGATGACTATGCTGGGAAAGATTTCTATGCTAACGATTGCATCTATGCCAACTGATGATGAGGATAGATATTAGTTCTATATTTCTGTCAAACCTTATTATTTACATTTTTTAATGGGGCATATGTTGCTCTAAGACTTATGATGTTTTATTATAACTCTGATGTAATAGTTAGGACATTTGTATTATACTCAGTTTGGTTATATTACAGTTCCTTCTATTTTGTTTCTTGTTTTGAACTACATGGTATGGACAATTCAATGACTTCACCAGTCAATCCCTATGGACCCAAAAAGAAAAATTTTATTTTTCTCTTTTTTTGCTATTCTGGGGAGTGACAAAATTTTTGGTATCAGAGTCTAGGTTTGATACTTTCGCTCACTAATTATCCCATACCATATGGTCCTAGCATTTTAAGATCCCTGAGATATAAGTTTAAGGTAAGTTCGTACTTCTGATGTTAGATCTGACGTTAGATAGTCTTATTGCATGTTAGCATGGATCCAAAATTCTATAAGTTTATAGAGGATGCTTACGGAAGACACGTGATCCAAGGTGATATAGTGGAGCCAGCTAACTTGGAGCTTTACCATGAGTGCATACACCAGATAGCCAGCCGGTATTTAGAGGAGGATATTGTAGACACCTGATTTTTGCTCATCCCAATAAAAATATGTCAATAACTTGCATCGAACCTGACAGATGTGAAGAGCTTGTCAATACAATGTCCCTGGACTTCGAATCAGCAAAATCTGACCCCAGACGAAGAAACGATCGTATTTGGAAGTTTAAAAAATCTGCGATTTGCAAAAAGAGGGGCATATTACTTTTTCAGTATTTCGAGAGTCAGAGCAGACATTTTTCATGCTAGAATTAGAGTACATGCTAAAACTGATGAGTCCCTAAAATTTCATCGCAATCTGACACTGAATCTGGAAAAGTCACTTTACCAAGCGTTGATTTTAAATGACAAAATTCCATTTAGTCACCAGACAGCTCCCGGAGACTCAAAAATGGTACCAAAAATTCACATTTGTCAAGATGAAGGACTACCAGAAGTTTCATCACCATCCGACGATGAAAGTCGGACGACCGCGATAAGGACAATCGCAATTGCGCCAATTTACACTGTTAATTCGTCCAACAATTCTATTATTTGAGTTTGGAGTACCTGTGATATTTTTCAGACCGGACTAAAATACTTTAACATCGAGACAGAGGGATCCCTATGATCTCGTCTCATTTTGACTCCGAATTCTGGAAAAAAGTACATTATCGGGCATTTTGGGCACTCACTGATGCCAAATGCCTGCCAAACAGTGTCAGAAAAATCTCATTTTTACATCAAAATTTTATGTTTTTCTAGGAGACCCGATGGTCCAAATCTCAGTCGTGCTGCATTTCAGAAGTTTGAAAAGTGCAGGCGCGTGTACAAAATATCTAGATATTTTTAATTACTTAAAACTATTTTAATGCTCACTTTAAAAATAAAAAAGAAAAAAATGAAAAAGGGTCAAAAACCACCCCCCTTTTCTGCCGAAAAGTTGAGGGGTTGGTCTTCTTTTACTTTTTTTCTTGTTTTTATATTATATATAATACAAATTGATAGATGCATAGATATATACATATACAGATAGAGGAGAGAACATGTGATTGTTATTTGAAAAATGTTAAGTAGACCAATTTGGGATACTTTGTTTGCACCTAAAAATACATTTTTAAGTTAAATATTTATATAAGGCCGATTATGATTTTTAATCGGACTCATGAGACCGATTGCAAAAATTAGGGACCATGTGATTGGTTCAAAGTTGATCAGACTGATCATCATTTGGTCGGGCTGACTCAATCGGACTGTCCACCATCTCATCGGGCCACTACACAAAGTAGGCCCTGCTCCAATATGGCTACATTACGTTGTCATCTCGATACACCGCATTTAACATGCATTCTTAGTTTTCTTTAGGCAAATCAAAATCTTTCTTTTTATTTTCTTAGGCTTTATTAGCATTCAATTACTTCTTGTAATTTCTTTTCTTTAATTAAATAAAAGTCTATTTTATTTAATTTATCTTTCATCACTTGTATGGCTTGTGTGCTTCAATACTGCCATAGTATTTTAGGTGAGGGTATATTCCTACTCGCCACACACAATCACCCGTTAGAAGTCAGATCATAAAGCCTTGTGTATCACTCACACAAGCGTATAGGAAATTAGTTTGCACACACCGAACCACTTTTGGTTCTGGCACACCCGCGCAAAACCACAAGCAAACATTTTGGCACGCCCAGTGGGACAACCAGGTGATGAGCCATGCACACCCCGAAGCATGGCTACAGTTCTACCACGACCAGATTTGTTGGAGGAACGAAAAAATAAACCATCTTAATGGTTTAATTTATCGGTTTAAGGACCGATATGATGATGAGATCGGTCATCTTTACAAAGATATTGACCATTTTAAGGCGGATATAAAGTTCTTCAACAATGAAATCGGTCTCCTTCTTGCCGTGAGTGAAGCGGAAGAGCCACCACCTAATGGAAAGTTTTTTATGTCAATGAAGGAATTTCTAGACGGTGGTTGGAGGAATAAACCAAGCAATTTATCAAATTTACCGCTTGGGGGGCAAGCTCTAAACGAGCCTTACAACTCTGTTGAGGCCGAAAATGAGGAGTTTGATAGGCTGAGTGATCATATTTTGGCTAAAAACCCTGTTGAGTCAATCCTTGAGATAGGTCGCCAAATCGAACATGCATGGGAGGATTTTCCAAAGGTCATCTGTGAAAAATTGAAGGCCGAAGGGATAAATTTTTTAAGGCTGTGCAATCCTGCAGATTCGGTCACAGAGCCTCCTAGTGATGAGGAGGACGATGACAAAGACCCCCTTGGTGATGAAGAAATCGGCGATGAACAGCTCGGGGGGCAAGTTTCGCCGAGACCGATTGACTCTAAATCGGTCCATGAATTTTTTGATCAACTTTCCTTGAGGAACTCACCCTTAAGGAGTTTTTTAATTTTTTTGATCTAATAATAGTGACCGATTATTACTTTAATTTTAAGCCAGTAAATTATTTGGCTTTTGTTAATTTACATCCACGTTGGCTGTGTGGATGTCACCAAAAATTGACTATTATTTGGTGGCTCTTTGCAACATTGGTACTATCAAGGAAGACTGAAGAAGTGCTGAAGACCAAAGTCAAAAATTAATTTGGGCAAAATAATAGTCGGACTGAGGTTTCTGACTGATAAAAACAAAAAAGAAAAAGGGTGTACATCCGGCGTTGGCACGTCCCTGTCATGAGTAGTCCGTGGTTGAATGTGAAGGTGTGCTAGACAGCTTTTACATGGTGGGCCCAAGTGATCATTTTAAGCATGTGATAGGTGGCTTTGTGTATCATGCACTCCAAACTATGGCAGTCCATTAAATTCCCACGGGCCCGAGGAGCCACAATGGTGATTGAAGCAAGAATTTCAAAAGGTAAGTAATAAATAATGTGTTATAGCTTGTACGTTGGGCCAATTGGTCAAAATCAATGCAATTGGTTGTATGAACTTGATAAACTGAGTAAGCAATGGTTCGATGTTTATTAAACGTTTTATGGAAAATCGATCATCAGCATCTGGCCGACGTCAGTCTGAGGTAATCGGTTTAGAAAGAACATGGCTATTCAAAATTACATTGATTTCCTTTTAAACAGCCATGCTTGCACCTAAAAAAATACATTTTTAAGTTAAATATTTATACAAGGCCGATTATGATTTTTAATCGGACTCATGAGACCGATTGCAAAAATTAGGGACCATGTGATTGGTTCAAAGTTGATTGGACTGATCATCATTTGGTCGAGCTGACTCAATCGGACTGTCCACCATCTCATCGGGCCACTACACAAAGTAGGCCCTGCTCCAATATGGCTACATTACGTTGCCATCGGGCTAACATGCACCATTGCTAACTCGGACTGATCACCATTTAATCAGGCTGTTAACATCTATTCAGACTGATTACCAGACAATCGGGCAGCCATAGCATGCCATGAAATCGAACATGCCACTGAACATGTAAATGGGCCGGCCATTTAAGGCCTAGTTCAATATTTCATTGCCAATCGAACTGCCTTATTAATTCAGTGCAATTGGGGACCACACTAATGACCATTTCGGGCTATTACTTTGCTTAAGTTATAATTTTGGTCAATTTCATTGATCATCTTGTAATTTGGCCATTTGATTCTTTCATCGGGCTGCCGCACAATCTGTACACGTCTGTTGCAAGAACAAGAATTCAAGTTTGCTTGGTCAAAGTGGTGGGCCACAACTCATGATGACTCATCATATGGATTCACACTTTGTGACAGTGAACAGGTTCGGCCTCGTTTGGCAGTGCTCGGGCAGACCAACTTTGGCAATATATAACACTTCATTCTAAGGCCTACAGTAGACTTCACATTGACAAGTTCGGCTAATTTGGTTGGCAGATTATGGGAAGTAGATCAATCCCTGCAAATTCTCTATGTGATATAATTCTATCATATATGTGATAAGGGATAGTATATCAAGATATGGTATGATGTTATAATGGTATTATCAAATTATGGGGAATTAATATCAATCATATTATGTATAGAATATTATCTTTTACTTGGATTGGAAGTCAGCCGAACTAAGCCGCAAGATGGACCAGATTCAAGATATATATACACATGTATATATATATTATTTCAAAGATATGGAAAGTATTATCTGTTTATGGGAGATAAATCTGGTAAATTATACCAGATTATCATCAGATATTTATTTCCTTATCTTCATCAGCTTCAGCCTGGCCTATAAATTAGCAGGCCGGTAAGCAGTCAACTCACTCCGCGTCATCTCGATACACCGCATTCAACCGCATCCCAAAGCATTCAACATGCATTCTTAGTTTTCTTTAGGCAATTCAAAAGCTTTCTTTTTATTTTCTTAGGCTTTATTAGCATTCAATTACTTCTTGTAATTTCTTTTCTTTAATTAAATAAAAGTCTATTTTATTTAATTTATCTTTCATCACTTGCATGGCTTGTGTGCTTCAATACTTCCATAGGATTTTAGGTGAGGGTACTTTCCTACTCGCCACACACAATCACCCGTTAGAAGTCAGATCATAAAGCCTTGTGTATCACTCACACAAGCGTATAGGAAATTAGTTTGCACACACCGAACCACTTTGGTTCTGGCACGCCCGTGCAAAACTACAAGATAAGTCAATAACAATTTTGAAATAAAATCTAACTTAAAGTGTGTTTGTTTTCTAATAATAAAAAAGGGGATCCATGTCAGCATGTAAACAGTTTAGGTACCTCAAACTGGTATATCTAAAATTGCTTTTTATTTGAAAAAAAGAAAAAGAAAAAAAAAGAGGCATTTCATTCCATCATTTTATTTTTAGTTGCAAAAAAAGAGTGTAATACTTTCTACCCTCCCTTTTGGAGCCTTTTCTTTGTAGTGATAGAACAAATGCTTCTTCAACCACATAATCACATAAACATGTTTCCAACACATGATCCTGTCTATCCCTTGCACATGTAATCAATCATGTTATATACGCATGCTCATAATTCATGAATTGAAAGTAAATCATTATATGCCACAATTTCATTACTTGAAAAGTTTCCTCAAAGATAGAGGTTATTCACCTTGCTCTAGATATACAATTGACAAGATATAATGCTCACTTTCAAACTCCTACAAGTTATATGAGATTTCATAGCATGTCAATATGAATTCTTCTAATTAATCCATCAAAACTCTATGGAAATGAAATTAAATCACATAGAAAGAATCCTCTTACCCTTAGCTTCTCAAGTCTTTCTACAATTTGAGATAGAAATCTCCCTAGCACCCTTTTCCTTTTGGTTTTCCTTCTTTTCTCTCTTGTTTTTCCCTTTCTTCTTCGCACCTACTTGCTTGTGTAGAGACAAGCACCTCAAAAAGATGTACATATTATTTAACTAGTTATTCTTCCATTTCTCTCTCTTGCCCACTTGAATACACATGGACTTAGCCAAATATAGCCCAACACCTCCTACTTGACCACCTACTACGCCACCTGCTAGCTTTTAGGTAATAAAAGCTAGCACCTTGATGAGGCTAATTAATCATCATTAAGCTAATTAATCTCAGTTAGACTAATCAATTTTGATTAGGAAAATTCTACCAAATTCTAGATATCAAGTCTCCCAAATTCCACTTTCACCTACTATATTTCTTACTAATTACACAACAGCCCTTCTAGTTCTCGTGAATTGCTAATTCACCTACTAGTTAGGAAAATGTATTCTTTTTAATTCTATCATTTATGCCCTTGTCTAGCAATTCAACATGTAACATCAAACATGTATCCAATACGTACGCAAATCACATAAATATTCATGTCATTACCATATAATGCACATTAAAATGTCATAATCACATGTCAAAATGTTGGGATATTACAGTAATGGGGCAATTAGATCTCGATCCTTGTGGATACTTGCAGTTTAACCACGCTTTTTAAAACTTTTTCAAATTCAAAATTCAAATGCGAGTGACCACTTAATTTTTTTAAACGAAAATTAAGAAACCATTTTAAAAGAAAACTTATCTTTTGAAAACCAGAGATTTCTAGGTCCGGGGATTATGGAATGAGAGTGGAAGGAGCCCGATGATCTAAAATACCCCCTCTCATCCTATCTTGTGATAGGCCTCTACTCTACATCCTTTTAATCGAATTATTAATCTAAGCATGCCCTTAAATAATATATATATATACATTACAAAAGCATGTCTAAAAGGGTGTAAGATTGCTAACAATAAAATATCATTCATAAACCACATAATTCAAGTAGCAAGCAAGATAATATGCAAATAGGGAACTAGAGAATTTACCCGGGATCCAGCCGCGAATATTATATGTGCAATGCATACAAATAAAACCTAAGAAATGGTCTCTATTTCATATATACAAATAAAACAAGACCTAGTTTTAAGGGGTCGCACATGGAGTCGAAAATAAAAAAAAATGGGAAATAAATAAACTAGAGAGGGTTTGAGAAATTGTACCTCAATAGTGCTACAAAACAAAGAGGGTTAGTCCACATGCTTTTGAACAAGATATAATATGAAATCCTACATAACGTATCTAAACTTCTAGCTTAGACCTATCAAGCATGGGAAGGGTTGATATAATTATGAATTCCTTATAAGTAGTAAGAACTACAACACCTCTATAGATATACAAGTCTCAACTAGGAGCCAATGCAATGTCTGCATAGAGATGGTGTAATCCCAACATGATCATAAAGAACCCATAGTTATGTTTAACTAGGTTCAATTTAAATGCAACCTTAAGCCAAGAGATTAATCATAATCATAAACATCAACATATATGGATGAATTCATGGATATGAATAAGAATGAGCTATGAACTTTTCACTAATTTGGATCACTTATCCCCTGTATTTAAGCTTAATTTGTTGGGTTTGTGCCCTCAAACCATTACTTTATGTATTAGACATTGACATTTTAATATATTGATATCAACTTTACATTTCATTATGTATGTTTCTTTCATGAGATGATTTTTTAAGCCTTAAGTATTATAGTAAGTAATTCATGTATTATAAGATGCATACAATGAGATACGAATAACTATTCATTGATACTTAGAACGTGTCACAGTGGATGATGAGACTGGATATCTCATCAGGTATACACTATAGCATGATTAACTACCATTGGATGGAGTGATGAATCTCAATAACTAGAGTGTATCTCTTAGTTAATATGCTAGTGCTTATAGTGCATTGACGGACCTGAGCTTTCTTATTGACAATCAAGTCTATCAATAGTCGATAGGAACTTATAACTTGTATAAAGTATGTGTTCTCAATCTTGAGACGATTATGAACACAGACTATGGATATGACTGCTTTGACTTACCAATTAGTGAGGTCTATAGAAGATCAACACCTAGGTATCTTGGGTATGTCATGTTCATAGGGTTGTGAACATATATTGTCAAGATAGAATCTACCATCTAATTCAGAGTAAGCATTCCCTTGAGAATGTCACCAAGTTGATTACTGAATATTGCAGTCTTGTTGATAAGAGTTAACATGTTTGGTAATCATGAGAGGTGAATGGGACTCAAGGAATATAAGAAGTAATCATGATTTAGGTTGACAGTAACAGTTATCCGACTACCTGAATATGATTACGAATGCTGATGGTAGAAGGACATTAGTACACCATACAAGTCTAGTTATCGCTTCAGATATGTTCTTTTGCGTTGGAGTTTAGTTATCATTTTATAGTAGAGTAAATGATAACTGACTAGTTTGTTAGTTTACTGATCAAAGAGTTTGATTATGGTGATTAAACAATTGGTCCAAGCCAACAATAAAGAGCCTAGGAGGTCCAACTTTTAGCTCCGCTAGGATACTTGGAAAGGCACATGAGGAACTTGTCAAGGCAGGTTCGATCGATCAAAGTTGGTTCGATCGATCGAAGTTATGGCATGTTCGATCGGTTGAACTTGGTTCGATTGATCAAAGGTTCGATCGATCAAATACACTTTGATCGCTCGAAGTCTAGGTCGGTTATGGGAATCTATAAATAGGATAGCTACGTCCTAGAAAAAGAGTTCGTCATTTCAATATGCCAAAAGTTGCAGAAATTGTTTTAGAGTTCCCAAACCTTCTCTTTCCTCTTTGTTAGAGATCCCATCATCTCTAGCCTCTCTGGGAAGCATTCATAGGAGACATAAGGGTGAAGACAACCTAGAGGAGGCTGCTGCACCATCGAGGAAGAACAAAATCAGAATTAGGTTCAAGACCTAAGGTATATTTATTCTCCCTCTAGTTAGTACGCATATATGGAATTGACGAGTAGTAGATCTAGGCAACCAATAAGTTTTTATAACTTGACTATTTCCGCTGCGCATTTAAAACCTAACTTTAAACCTATTTTTCCTTCAATTGGTATCGAAGCCACGCTTGTTCGGATCTATAGATGCATTTTGGAACACTGGTTTTGATTTCCATGTTGATTTTAGAACTATTTTTGAAACAGCATCATCATAGATCTGTTTCTGTAGTGTTATCATAGCAGAATACAATTCTGTGATTGCATAGGATACAAGGTGGGCTTGATCGATTGAAGTAGTTTCGATCAATCGAGACAGATTCTTTGTCAGGTGTTCTTATTCACAGTTTTAAAGGGTTTTGAAATTAAAAACTTTAATTTAAAATGTTCTGTAAAATTTTTCAAATTGTTCTGTGAAACATAAAGTTTAAGCGATTGAATAATATTCAATCGATCGAAGGTTCGAGCGATCGAATGGTATTCGATCGATCAAACTGTGACAGAGAGACAAGATGTTGTTTTAATGTTCTAACCAAGTACCTAAAGAGTTTATGTACTATGTGAATCGATTAGGGGTTCCAATGATCATATACATATGTATGGATGCATGTACGACTAACCCTTTTGCAGCAAAGATTAGTCCCCATCTCCCATGGCACCAATCATCAGCAAATATTTTATTTAACTGTTTGTGTTTGATGATTGTTGTTTTTAATTATTGGTTTGGTTTTAAGGCATATGTAAAGGGCGCTGCGACTTCAATCCTACGAAAAGGAAAGTCGCACCGGTTTCCCTAGCCTTTTTATATTATTGTTGTTTTTCTATTTTTAGATAAATTATAAGCTTCGAAAGAAGCATAGGGCCAGTATAATAGAATTAGAAATTCCATGAAGATGGAGGGGCAAGCAGTTGTCCATGAAGTTGGAGCTGGAGGCGTCCAAACCAAGAAGGAGGTTCTATGGAGATAGAGCCATGGGAGATAGAGGCATATGAATGCCTTTTTTTCATTTTAGTTTTTTATTTTATGTGCTTGGTTTGTGATTGGCATTTTACATTGTTACTGCTTGCATGCACGTAAAACAAGTTTTCTAAAATAAAATTCAAAAACCATTTTCAATGCATTAGTAAACATTAGATGTTTATGGGTAGTGTGTAGAAATAAATTTTAATTTTCAAAAGCAAAATCCTTATTTACTAAACCTAGTGGGAGAGGGTCTTATTAATAACACCCACGATCTTCCATTAACGGTTCATTGTAAGATGAGTAGCGCATTCTGTGTCACCTCGCCAGGGGTGATCATTTCATACGGAGGAGGGTACACTACTCATTGGTTACTAGATGTGAACTTCCTATGGATAAGATCAATCAGACGTATTAGAGGGTGACCACCACACGGAGGCGCTACTTGAGATGATTGTGATTGGATCCTAGTTAATGGTACACACTAGCTAAGCTATGGATAAGGGATCCCACACGGGGCATTATTCAGAAACATAAAGAACAAATAGGTTCAGGAGTCATAACTTGTTTTGCAAGAGTTGCATAGCGGACAAGTCATGATAGATTGAAAGATCGAACATTGACCACCACCCGGAGGCTTTATTCTTTCGTTTTGATATTCCGGCGACTTTGTTTTTAAATAAGAGTTTTAAAAGGATTCTTTTATTTCAAACTGTCAAAATTCTGATATCCGTATTTATTTCGTTTGTTTGATTTTCAGTAATCATAATGTCTGGATCTGCATTTAGTCCACTTGCCACCATACTCACTCAAAACAAGTTAACTGGAAAATAACTACACTGAATGGAAACATAACCTTGACACTGTTTTAACTGCAGAGGATCACATATATGTTCTCACCACCCCAAGCCCTGAAGAACCCGTGGCAAATGCTTTGGCAGCTGCCAGATGCGAGTTCGATAAATGGAAGAAGTCGAATAGGATGGCCCGTTGCTATATTCTGGCCTCAATGACTAGTGTGTTGCAACACCAATTCTAATCAAATCATTCTGCCAGTGACATTATCGCATCCCTGAAAAAGATGTTTGGGGAGCATGGCAGGCCTGCCAGATAGGTAGCCATGCAGAAGATAGTGAGTGCTAAGATGTCAGAAGGGACTCTAGTCAGAGAATATGTTTTAAAAATGATTGGTTATTTAAACGAACTGGAGACCTTGGGAGCCAACATCGATGCACAGACCAAAGTTGATATGATCCTCAACTCACTGTCAGCTTCATTCGTTCAATTCAAACTTAATTACAGTATGAATCAAAAGAATTTTTCAATGATCGAATTGATGAGTTCACTTTTGGCAGCAGAAGGGGTGATCGAACTTGGGGTCAACGTTCTATAGGTTGAGAAAAATGCTTCCTCTTCCCGATCTACACCAAAGGGAAAGAAAGGGAAGAAGAAGGCTGGCACTGGTGGTCCAAGTGTTGGATCAGTCCATAAGATTGCAAAATCTAAGGGAAAATGGAAGGTGGGTGGCCAAGGCAAAGGAAAGTGTTTCCAATGCAGTGATAAAGGCCACTGGAAGAGGAACTGTCTAGAATTCTTAGCTACAAGAGTTCAAGGTATGATTGAATCACATGTGATTGAAGTAAGTTTTATTATAGATACTTCAAACACTTGGTGCATTGATTCTGGTGCGACTAACAATATTTGTAATTCATTATAGTTTGGTGTGATTCTGGTGCGACTAACCATATCTGTAATTCATTACAGATACTTCAGATCAACCAGGAAATGTAGTGATGGGGAGATCATACTTACTCTAGGTTCTAGTGCAACCATATCTGTGGTTGCTATAGGAGTCGTAGTTTTAGAATTTCTAGACAATAAAGTTTTGGTTTTATCAGATGTACTTTACGTCCCTTCAATAAGACGTAATTTAATTTTAGTTTCTAATTTATCAAATAATGGTTATTCATTTTATTTTGGAACTGAAGTTGTGATTAAAAGAAATGGTTCTTTTGTCTGTACTGGTGTTAAATCAAATGGCTTGTATGTGATTACTCCCATTATTTCTAAAGATTCTAACTTGGAACTTAATAACTCAGTGGTAACTGTACCATCTAAAACAAAGGAACCTCCACTAATCCAACAAAGCTTTGGCATACGAGGCTTGGCCATATCAATATAAATAGGATTGGCAGACTAGTCAAAGTAGGTGTCATAGGTGATTTGGTTCTTGAACTAATGGAGGTCTGCAAGTTTTGTTTAGAGGGTAAAATGACCAAAAGGCCCTTTTTCGCAAAGGGCAATAGGACCAATGCGTTATTGGAATTAGTTCATACTGATGTGTGTGGACTAATAAATATTAAAGCTAGGGGTGGTTATGAGTATTTCATAACATTTACCGATGACCACTCTAGGTATGGATATGTGTACCTAATGCAGCACAAGTCTGAAGCCTTTGAAAAGTTTAAAGAGTTTAGGGCTGAAGTGGAGAAGCAATTGGGTACACATATCAAGGCCATCTGATCTGATCGAGGTGGCAAGTACCTCTCTAATGAGTTTATTGATCACCGCATACAGAATGGGATTCTGTCACAGTGACTGCACCTGGTACGCCTCAGCAAAATGGTGTAGCGGAGAGAAAGAACCGAACTCTTTTAGACATGACTAGGTCGATGATGAGTTATTCTGAGTTGCCATTATTCCTTCGGGGTTATGCTTTGGAAACCGTTGCGTACATACTAAATCTAGTACCAAGCAAATCTGTTCCTAGGACACCACGAGAGATGTGGATTGGGCGTAAGCCTTCTTTGCAACAGCTCCGGCTATGGGGGTGTCCGACACATGTGCTGAAAGGAAAGATGAGCAAATTGGATACTAGATCGGAAGTATGTTACTTTGTAGGGTATCCAAAGGGTACTTATGGATGGTATTTTTATGATCCAAGAGAACAGAAAGTGTTCATTAGTACGAATGCTATTTTCTTGGAGGATGATTATATCATGAACCATAAACCTAAGGGAAGGATAGATCTGAGAGAGATAGAAAGAGAGCCCTCAGTCCCACCCGCAGTTAATAATGATGTAAATCAAGAAAATACCACTTCTTCACCAATTTCTGCACCGGTACCTCGTCGTAGTGGGATGATTATCAGCTAGCCAGATATATACATGTTCTTAGGGGATGTTTTTGAAGCTGTCTCCATAGAATCTGAATCTGATCCTACCACATACGCAGAGGCAATGGTTGATGTTGATTTAGCTCATTGGATTAAAGCTATGAAGGCTGAATTGGAATCTATGAATTCTAATTAGGTCTGGGATCTTATAGAACTTCCAGCCAATATTAAACCCATTGGTTGTAAGTGGGTCTACAAGAGGAAAAGAGGATCTGATGTAAAGGTTGAGACCTTTAAGGCTAGGCTTGTAGCAAAATGTTATACTCAGAGGGAGGACATTGACTATGAGGAAACCTTCTCATTAGTAGCCATGCTCAAGTCCATCAGAATACTCTTATCCATTGCTGCATGCCTAGATTATGAGATCTGGCAGATAGACGTCAAGACTGCATTCTTGAATGGTAATCTTGAGGAGGACATCAATATGCAACAACAAAAAGGGTTCATAGCTGGTCGGAAAGGTAACTTGGTATGCAAGTTGCAAAAGTTCATTTATAGGCTTAAGCAGGCATCCAGGAGTTGGAACATACGTTTTTACCAAGCGGTCAAGTCGTTTGGTTTCATACAAAACCTGGATGAACATTGTGTATACAAGAAGTGTGAAGGGAAAGTGGTGGCTTTTCTTGTGCTTTATGTTGACGACATTCTACTCATTGGAAATGATGTAGCGGCATCATTAACGGTTAAGGTTTGGTTAGCTAGTACTTTCGATATGAAGGATCTAGGAGAGACGAGCTATATTCTTGGGATAAAGCTCTTTTGGGATCGTAAGTGAAAGATAATGGGATTATCTCAAGCTGGTTATATCGAGAAAGTGCTAACTAGGTTTTCTATGGACAATTCGAAGAAAGGCATGTTACCTTTCAGCCATTGTTTAGCATTCTTCATGGACCAGTGTCCAAAGACATAGGAGGAGAGGAATTGTATGGTAGGAATTCCATATGCTTCAGCAGTTGGAAGTCTCATGTATACGATGTTATGCACTAGATCAGATATCTGCTTTACCATAGGCATGGTCAGCAGGTTTCAATCGAATCCATGTCCAAAGCACTGGACAACTGTTAAGCACATTCTTAAGTACTAGAGAAGGATTAAAGATTACATGCTTATGTACAGCAGTAGTGAGTTAATTCTAATGGGATACACTAACTCAGACTTATGTCAGAGAAAGATTCGAGGAAGTCGACATCCGATCATCTCTTCACCTTGGGAGGTGGTGTTGTTAGTTGGAGGAGCATTAAGCAAAAATGCATTGCAGACTCAACTACACAAGCTGAGTATGTGATTGCTTGTGAAGCCGCAAAGGAAGTTGTTTGGCTCAAGAAGTTCCTTATGGAGCTCGAGGTGGTACCAGCGTCGCTGTCACCTATTACGCTTTATTGTGATAATAGTGGGGCAGTGGCTCAGTCCAAGGAGCCAACGAGCCACGAAAAGGGAAAGCACATAGAGCAAAAATATCACCTAATCTAAGATATTGTTCAACGTAGAGATGTGACTGTCACCAAGATTGCCACCACTGACAATCATGTTGATCCATTTATAAAGGCCTTACCACAGAACGTCTTTGATCGTCATCTGGATAGTCTAGGTCTCAGATGTAATCCTGTATGGTTGTGAGTGAAAGTGGGAGTTTGTTGGGTTTGTGCCATCAAACCATTACTTTATGTATTAGACATTGACATTTTAATATATAGATATCACCGTTATATTTCATTATGTATGTTTCTTTCATGAGATGATTGTTTAATACTTAAGTATTATAGTAAGTAATTCATGTATGTATGAGACGCATAGAATGAGATACAGATTACTATTTATTGATACTTAGAACTTGTCATAGTGGATGATGAGACTGGATATCTCATCAGGTATACACTGTAGCATGATTAACTACCATTGGATGGAGTGATGAATCTCAATCACTAAAGTGTATCTCTTAGTTAATATGCTAGTGCTTATAGTGCATTGACGGACCTGAGCTTTCCTATTGACAATCAAGGCTGTCAACAATCAATAGAAACTCATAACTTGTATAAGGTACGTGTTCTCAATCTTGAGACAATTTTGAACACAGACTATGGATATGACTGCTTTGACTTACCAATCAATGAGGTCAATAGAAGATCAACACCTTGGTATCTTGGGTATGTCATGTTCTTAGGGCTGTGAACATATGTTGTCAAGATAGAATCTACCCTCTAATTCAGAGTAAGAATTCCCTTGAGAATGTCACCAAGTTGATTAGTGAATACTGCAGTCTTGTTGATAAGAGTTATCAACATGTTTGGTAATCATGAGAGGTGAATGGGACTCAATGAACACAAGAAGTAATCATGATTCAGGTTGATAGTAACAGTTATCCGACTACCTGAATATGATTACGAATGCTAATGGTAGAGGGACATTAGTACACCATACAATTCTAGTTATTGCTTCGGATATGTTCTTTTGCGTTGGAGTTCAGTTATCGTTTTATAGTGGAGTAAACGATAACTGAGCAGTTGGTTAGTTTGCGGATCAAAGAATTTGATCATGGTGATTAACAAACTGGTCTGAGCCAACAATAAAGAGCCTAGGAGGTCCCACTCTTAGCTCAGCTAGGATACTTGGAAAGGCATATGAGGAACTTGTCAAGGAAGGTTCGATCGATCGAAGTTGGTTTGATCGATCGAAGTCATGGCATGTTCGATCACTTGAACTTGGTTCGATTGATCGAAGGTTCGATCGATCGAATGCACTTCGATCGCTCAAAGTCTAGGTCGGTTCTGGGAATCTATAAATAGGGCAGCTGCATCTTGGAAAAAGAGTTGGTCGTTTTAATACGCCAGAAGCTGTAGAAACTGTTTTAGAGTTCCCAAACCTTCCCTTTCCTCTCTGTTAGAGATCCCACCATCTCAAGCCTCTCCAGGAAGCATTCATAGGAGACATAAGGGTGAAGACAACCGAGAGGAGGCTGCTGTACCATCAAACAAGAACAAAATCATAATTGGGTTCAAGACCTAAGGTATATATATATTGTCCCTCTACTTAGTACGCATCTATGAAATTGACGAGTAGTAGATCCAGGCTACCATTAAGTTTTTTTAACTTGACTATTTCCGCTACGCGTTTAAAAACTAACTTTAAACCTATTTTTCCTTCATAATTATCATCATTTAAAACATGGTTTGCATCCTAAGGCAGTAGCAGACTATTTAGACTAGAGTTAACAAGATTTATCAAAATTGTGACAGAATTACAAGAATTAAAGGGAGCAGACCAGACTTTCAAAAATAGAAAAATCATACTTTAAACGGCTTGATCTTAATGATTTTTTAGTATATTGTGCCTCTATGAGTCTAGTTTCTAACCCAAAAAGAAAATTAGGCAAAAACCAGACATCACTTAGAAATTTACAACTCTCTGTCCAGAGTTTTTGTACGATTTTCTAAAAATAGCAAACAAATCAGAATGACTTTGATCTTTTTAGAGAGTCTTTATACACATTAAACTTCCTAGAAAAATTTATTTGAAGTCAAGAAAGCTTGATTAAGGTTCTGATCTACTAAGTTTAAAACGAACTTACTGTTTTGAAATTTTTGACTGAGAGTGACTAGTTCACAAATCATGAGACCATACCATCCTAATTATAACATCTCATCAAAACAAAAAATTCGATTGATACACATATGAGTCATGAGCACTCCCCAATTGGTCTCATTTAATTCCCATGGACCATGATTTAATTAAAAATCTTTGATCACAATGGGTTCATGAACTCACTGTACCAATATCAACATTTTTAAATCATGGAAGTCATCAAGTCAATCCCTCTCTCAAGTTAATGATCCTTAATGGATGTGAACTTATTATAGCCTATTCTCCTCTCAAGTTAATGGTCCTTGGAGACTAAATATTATTAATCCACATAAACCTCTATGGAATATAGAGTGGATTCCATGAGGTTCCTAGTAGGAGGATCCAAATCATAGACTAAGACTTAGACCTATCGAAACATGTGTGGATATAACTATGATCAACCTTAATTCCCAAATAAATTATAGGATCATAGGAGACTAGAGGATCAAACGCAAGGTGATCCAATGAAATATTAAGGATCTCATTGATTTCAAAAAGAAAATATAGACAAAAGGAAGTAGAATCAAAGTTTATTTGAAAAATCCAAGTGAAAATTCTTTTACAACTTATTTTGTCTTAAACCCAAAGTTGTATTTAGATCCAAATCAATGAAGGAAAATGAGATTCAATCACAATTATTAGTGGTGTGTGAAGAAATGAGGCAGGAAGAAACTTTTTGAAAATGTGTAAATGTCCTAGATCTATGAATTGTGATTGAATTCTAGCATAATTCTAGATAGGATTAGAAGGTTACCTCTATAAGCTTAGGAATTTCTTGATTGTCAATGAAGATCTTCCAAAGTTCTTCAAATTCTTCTTCTAATTCTTCAAAACTCTTGACTTCTTCACAAATTTCTTTCAATTATCTCAGTATCATTTTACTTTTCCAAAGAAGAGGGATCCCAACAATGGAGATGAAGATCTCCTTATATAGACCACTCTCATAGGGTCAATTGGGTAAATTCGTGTGAAAACCCCAGTCCAAGGATATTCCATACGTATTTGGAAAAAATAGTCTGTTATAGCGGGCGACACTCACTGAGTTGTCTGTGGCACTCAGCGAGTGCCGTTTCGGCACTCACTGAATGCCGATGTGGCACTCAGTAAGTGTCGGTGCTGGCTCAGTGCCGCCGACATTGCCGTGTGCCGCTCTCAACGAATTTCTCACCCTTTTTTTATTTAATTATTTTTTAAATACATATACGTATATATTAATATATACATATATACTAAGATATACTTAACAAATTGTATATATATTATATGGATTACTTATTATATATATTTTTTGGTATTGTTTTGTTTTCTTTTCCTTTACTTTTCAAAATTCTTTTCTATTATCTCTTTTTCATTTTCTCTCTTTTTTTTTTCAAAATCATTCCTATGTTTTATTTTGAAATTAACTTTCAAACTGTCTTTCTTATACGTACTTCATATCCGGGTTTCCCAAATACCTGGTCTCTCTCCTCCTTTTTCTCTCCCTCTCTTTTTTCAAAAACTTTTATTGGGGCTGAAGAATTCTCCGAAGAACTTGAATCACTTGAAAAACCTTCAAATTTTGTAGGATGTTGTCGTCATCAGTCTAGAGGTAACCATCCTATGAATTTGACGGTCGGTCAAAATCGGGGTATCTACAGTGGGAAACAACACGTATCACAAGTGAATGTCGAAGCCTGTGTGAAGACAAGCCTTTGACTGAACTGCCGAATTCAGGTAAAAACAAAGTGCACTGCAAATCCAAAACGATCGCAATAGATGGTTGTAGACACCCCAATTTTGACCAACCATCGAATTCAGGGGATGGTTAGCTCTAGACCAATGACAATAGCATCCGACAAAATTCAAAGGTTTTTCTAGTGATTTAAGTTCTTCGGAGAATTCTTCAGCCTCAATAAAAGTTTTCAAAAATAGAGGGAGAGAATAAGGATGAGGGAGACAGGGTATTCGGGAAACCCGGATATGAAGTATGTATGAGAAAGAAAGTTTGAAAGTAAATTTCAAAATAAGAACATAGGAATGATTTTCAAAAAAAGAGAGAAAAAGAAAAATAGATAATAGAAAAGAATTTTGAAAAGAAAATAAAAAAGACAGAGATGAAAGAATTTTGAAAAGTAAAGGAAAAGAAAACAAAAAAAAACAAAAAATATGCATATATATAACTAATCCATTAAGTACATATATTAGTATACAAATATATAGTAATATGTATAAGTATTTATTTGAAAAAGAAATTAAAAAAGGTGAGAAATCCATTGCAAGCAGCACGAGGCATTGCCGGCGGCACTCAGCGAGTGCCACGCCGGCATTCAGTGAGTGCCGTAGACAACTCAGTGAGTGCTGCCCACTGTAACAAACTGTTTTTCTCAAATACATATGGAATATCCTTGCACATGGATTTTTTACCCAAATTTACCCAATTGACCTTGTTAGAGTGGTCTATATAAGGAGACCTTTATCTCCATTGTTGGGATATTTTTGAAAAATAAGAATTCTTGATAGTTGATACACACAAGAGAGAGAGAGAGAGAGAGAGAGATTAAGAGGATTTTTGAAGAAACACACAAGAACTTTGAAGAATTTGAAGAAGAAGTTGAAGAACTTGGAAGGTCTTCACTAAACAAGAAGAAATCCCTGAGGTTATAGAGGTAACCTTCTAATCCTACCTAGATTTAGGATAGAATTCAATCACAATTCATAGATCTAGGACTTTTACATATTTTCAAAAAGTCTCTTCCTACACCATTTCATCACACACCACATAGAAATGTGATTGAATTCTTGCTTGCTTTCATTGATTTGGATCTAAATAGAGCTTTGGGTTTACGATAAAAATAATTTGTAAAATAACTTTTACCTGGAGTTTGCAAATAAACTTTGATTCTACTTCATTTAGCCTGTATTTTCTTTGAAAATCCATGAGATCTTCAATATCCCATTGGATCTCTTTCAGTTTGATCCTCTAGTCCCCTATGATCTTCTGATTTATATAGGGATTAAGGTTGATCATAGTTATATCCACCCATGCTTGAATGGGTTCAAGTCTTAATTCATGACTTGGAGCCTTCAACTTGAGAATCTCAAGGAACTCTCTCTATGTTCTATGATGGTCTATGTGGACTTGTTCTTATTTAGTCTCCAAGGAACATTAATTTGAGAGGAGAATAAGGTATGATCAGTTTACATCCCTCAAGGATCATCAGCTTGGGAGAGGGATTGACTTGGTAACTTCCATGATTTAAAATGTTGGTAATGGTGAAGTAAATTCATGAACCCACTATGATTAAAGATTTTTAATTAAATCATGGTCCATTGGAATTGAATGAGACCAATTGGAGAGTGTTCATAACTTATATATGTATCACTAGGATTTTTATTTTGATGAAATTTTATACTTAGGATGGTTTGGCCTTATGATTTGTGAACTAGTAACTCTCTATCCAAAATTTCAAAATAGTAAGTCCATTTCAAACTTAGTAGATCTGAACCTTAATCAAGCTTTCTTGACTTCAATTAAATTTTTCTATGAAGTTTAATGTGTTAATAAGATCTCCTAAAAAGATCAAAGTCATTCTGATTTGTTTGCTATTTTTAAAAAATCATATAAAAACTTTGGACAGAGAGTTGTAAATTTTTTAGTGATGTCTAGTTTTTACCCAATTCGTAAAGATTGAACCGTTTGATTTTCAATTTTCTTGTTGGGTTAAAAACTAGACTCACAGAGGCACAACCTAATCAAAAATCATTAAGAACTTAAAAGTTTGGTTTGCTCTCTGTAATTCTTGTAATTTTGTCACAGTTTTGTTAAATCTTGTTAACTTTAATCTAAATGGGCTCCTAGTGCCTTAGAACTTCAACCATGTTTTCAATAAAGATAATTAAGCATAAATCCAGAGACTAAATGATCCAAATTGATGAATGATTCATAATTGACTCTTGTTCATGTTCATGCATACATTACATGTGTATTGATTCTAGCTATTAGGGTGTAATTTTTGCATTATGATTAAGACTTAACTAGTTGCACACAATCATAGGTTCCTTATAGCCATGTTAAGATTGTGCCACTTCTATATGGACATTATATTGGCTCCTAGTTGATACTTGTATATCTATGGAGGTGTTATGATTTTAACTAGTTAGAAAGAACTCATGATATGTCAACTTCCTTTGATGATTGTTAGATTTAAGCTAGAAATTTGAATATGTTATTTAGGATTCAACATTCAATTTTGTTCAAAGCATGTGGACTTACCCTTTTATTTTGTAGCACTCTGGACGTATGACTTCTCATCTCTTCTCTTGTTTCACTTCTTGATTTTATTGATTTTCGACTTCATGTGCGACACCTTAGCTTAGGTCTTGCCTTATGTGTATATGTGGATTAGAGACATTTTTACTAAGGTTTCTATTATTGTATGCATTACACGTTTCTATTTCGCGGCGGAACCCCGGATAAGTTCTACTGTTCCCTATTGCATATCATATTGCTTGCTAATTGAATTACATGGTTTTGGATGTTATTTTATTGTTAGCAAATTTTCACCCTTTCCAACATGCTTGTGTAATGTATATTTACATGTATATATATATTAGTTGAGGGCACACTTAGATAATTAATTCGATTAAAAAGGATATTGAGTAGAAGCCTATCATGAGATAGAATGAGAGAGGGTGTTTTAGTCCGCCGGACTCCTTCCACTCTCATTTCATAATCCCCGGACCAAGTTAATTTTTTTGGTTTCGCAAAAGATCGGTTTGCTTTTAAAATGATTTCTCAATTTTCCTTAAAAAAAATTAACTGGCGACAATTTGTTTTGAAAACTTGTTTTAAAAGTGGGCCCCAAATGCCAGTATCCACAATCTGGCGACTCTGCTGTCTGGTTTCGTAGACCAGAATTTCTGATTTTGGGTTCACTCGAGGATTAGACTTGAAAGCATTCTTTTTAATTGAATTGATTAATTTTTGTGTGCCTGTTGCATTGTACTTGCATGTCTCGCCAGTCGATTGCACGAAACTATAACCTTGGAGGCCCAGGGAAACCGGTTGGTCTAGCCATCATGGGACTTTGTGATCACCCTCGATCTTATACCATGTGGTATATAAAGCATCCTATCGGGTGTGTGTCAAGGGACTCTTTATTTTGACCAAAATCCAACCATATCATGATAGCTTCCCTAGAACCTATCAATCTTAGGAAATTAATTCTTGATTAGGATTATATGCTAGACAGTTTTTTTTTTGCCCGGAAGGGATTATTTGAGATGATGATGATACTTGCTTGATGAAAGATGTGTAACCTCTTAATCACTTTTGAGCAATTTCTCTTCACGTTCTATAACATTTTAGAACATGCCAAATCTTGATTATAAGATTACATCTCTTATAAGCATCATTGACCTTGTATGTATCCGAATTCATGAAAAGTACGTTGATAATCTGATCATGTGATCCTTCTATCCAAAGAATTCTAAATCCATCTTAGAAAGCAAACGGATTCTTGCCATCTTTATTCCAAAGTTTTTAATCGCTCTTTCAAAAAAAATCCTTGGAGTTCACTTTTTGATCAAAACTCCAAACTAATCTTTGTTAAAATATAATTAGGAGAAATGCTTTTCAAATGAATTTCAAAGTAAAATTTCAAAACCATTTTTGTTGAGAAATGTTTAAAAAGAATTTCCAAGAAATTGTTATACTTCCTGATAGGTACAAAAATATCAGGGCAAGGTTAACCATGCCACCTCAGCATAAAGCACCGGGTCACAAGGCAGAGGTACTCGTCACGCGACCATCCCGGGCCTTCCAAGGGCAACCGCCCGGTTTGTTCCCACGGCTCGGGAGGCGACGCTGGGTAAAACCGCAACGGGCTGCGCCAGCTACACAAGTCCCTCAGCAGTTTCCTAATTCGGTCAGAAGACTAAGGGAAAGTGCAAGTTGTTTCCTAAACCACTTAGGAAACATCCATTATTTGTGCAAACCAATTGTAATTGGATTAGGTTCCCAAATTGGATAACTTACCATGTACGAGAAGGTCTCTTACATATATAAAAGAGATCTCTCACCCTCAGAAAGGGGATCACATTCTAGCCATATAGAACTACATATACAAACTGCACGCACAACTCGCCTGACCGATCTCTGGTAGCTCCAAGCCTGTTGGTTCACCAGCGTTCCCCGTCGTCATCTCAGTCATAGTGCAGGTGCTCCGGCACAACCGTGGACGTATGTCACCTCATTAATGGGGCTGAACCATATACAAACCTCTTGTCTCTCTTTCTCTCTCTCTCTCTTACTTTATCACCAAATCAGCGCATACCAGTTTTTGGCATCATCAGCCTGGCGCCATCTGTGGGAACAGACAGATTTCTCGCAAAAACAAATCTCTAGTTAATAGCCATAGCCATGGCACCGAAGAAAACTAAGAAGACTACTACTCCAACGAGCCAGGGGGAATCGCAGACCGAGTAACCGTCTGCCTTCATGACTCCTGAGTAGATTACCGCGGTGCTCGCGCAACTCCTTGAAGGATAGCAGAGGACACAGCAGCAGATCGAGACACTGCTAGCCCAAGAGGAGAAGCTCACCCAGGTCGAGGAACAGCCCGAAAAGGGTGCGCAAGATCAGGAACCGATCAGGCCCAGAGGCGTGCCTACACTAATCCTTTCTCCCCATCGGCTGCGGAACGGCTCAGGAATGACGAGCGCAGCCAGGCTCCCGAGCGGACCCGGCAACGCGCCCGGGCCAACCTGCGCCGAACAGGAGACACCAGAGATATAATCAACAAGCAGCGCACTGCCAGAGGGGAGGGGCTAGAAGGATGGCCCGGGACTCGACCAAAGTCCCATGGCCAAGAGCCGTGGAGATCTTAGGCACAAGATTACCCAGAGCCGAAGTCGTGTCCAGTCCCTGAGGATAACTCGCTTTGAGGAAGAGGCCCCGTCATTCGATCTGACTTACCGCTCGGGCACAGAGCAGAAGACTGATGACAAGGATGTTGAGGCACAGATTGAAGACCTGCAGCAACAGATTGAAAAGCTGAGCTACAAGTCGCAAAACAGCCACACCAACATGGAGACTAAATCACCTTTCACCGCCTAAGTTACGGGATTCTCCATCCTGCGAAAGTTTAAACCACCCCACCTCGATTCCTATGATGGTTTGAGAAGCCCGGTGGACCACGTCCGAACTTACAAGGCACAAATGGCGTTGGTAACCAGCATTGACGAACTACTCTGCCTGGCCTTTCCCAGCACCCTTAAAGGATCGGCAGCACAGTGGTTCTATGCTCTCAAGCCCCAAATAGTTGGTGACTTCAGAACCCTCAGCAAACTTTTCATTGGTCAGTTCGTGGGAATACTCAACCGGTCTTAGCCGGATACCCAGTTGTTGACCGTCAAACAGCGCAAAGGAGAGTCATTGAAAGACTATGTTGACCGTTTTAATCAACAAAGGCTCTAGATTCGCCACCTGAATAAAATAATCACCATCATAGCCTTCTGCTCAAGTGTTCAACACACCAAAGTTGCCACATCATTCTATAATAACCGACTAGCAACCCTGGTAGAACTCTCAGGGAATCAAGCGGAAACGTGACAACTCTGAGAAAGGCTCGGGAAAGAAGATAAAGCAAGATCAGCCGAAAAGCGTTCGGGATTTGCCCCCAATCAACTTCACACTCCTTTCCCGGCCTATTCATGAGGTTATGGCGGCCACTGAGACACGAAAGCTCCTCCAAGAGCCGACGAAATTGAAAAGCCCTCCCAGGAAGAGGAACCGGGACAAGTATTGCCATTTAAACAAGGATCACGGCCATGATACGAAGGACTGCTTCAATTTGAAGATGGCCATTGAGAGGTTGATAGAACAGGGTTACCTCGCCGAGTACGTGGCCGGAGATAGACTACCCCAGCCAGAAAACATAGCTCTCGAGCAGCCCCAGCCACTCGGGCATATCAATGTGATATCCAGGGGAACCTCGGGAGGCGGGGACTCATAGTCAGCCAGGAAGAGGCATGTTCGGGCATCTCGAGCAGATGTTTGCCATGTCCAATCCACCCGCTCCCCTCTAACCAATGTTCTGACATTCTCCTCAGACAATGTGCAAGATCTCCACTGCCCCCATGATGACCCACAGGTAGTGATGCTTTCCGTCGCTAACTATATGGTGAAGAGGGTGTTAGTGGACACTGGTAGTTCTTTTGACATTCTCTTTGCCTCCGCTTTCGACCAACTTGGGATCTCGAGGGATAGGCTCCGACCGGTAGCCACGCCCTTGGTCGGGTTCAACGGCTCGAGTACTCAACCGCTCAGAATCATTGAGCTGCTAGTCCTGAAGGGAACTTATCCATAGCAGGTTTCGGTGATGGCAAACTTGGACATAGTGGAAGCCCCGTCTGCGTACAATGCTATTCTGGGAAGTCCAACGCTCAACAAGGTCAAGGCGGTCGTATCCACCTACGGCTTGGTGATGAAGTTCCTGACCCCTCAAGGTCCTGGGAGCCTCCGTGGAGATCAAGCAACCGCTCGGAGCTGTTATATCAGTTCCTTGCACAGAGAAACTATCTCGGAGACATTGAACATCCAAGAGATGGACCCCAGGGACGTGAACAATGGAGTATGATCGATTGAGGAATTGGAGCAAGTGACTCTGGATCCACTACTTCCCGACCGGTCTGTCAGTATCGGCACCCCTAGAGCCCGATCTCAAGCAAAAGCTGTTCTAGTTCTGGCAAGACAATCAAGATGTTTTCGTCAGGTGCCACGAGGACATGCCCAAGATTGACCCCAGGGTAACGTCCCATCGTCTTAAAGGTCATGGCCCCAAAAAGACAAGCTGCAGTTTTTGAAGAAATAAACAAACTCCTGAAGGCCAAATATGTCCGAGAGGTTCAATACCCCGACTGGTTAGCAAAAGTGGTATTAGTCAAAAAGAGTAATGGGAAGTGGCGTATGTGCGTGGACTTCACAGATTTGAATAAGGCCTGTCCAAAAGAATGTTATCTGCTGTCAAGGATAGACCTCCTCATGGATGCCACGACTGGCCATTCACTCCTCTCATTCATGGACACATACTCGGGGTATAACTAGATCCGTATATACCCTAGGAACGAAGATAAGACTTTGTTCATTACAGATCAAGGGATGTATTACTACAAAGTGATGCCCTTCGGCCTCAAGAACGCTGGGGCAACCCAGTGCGGTAAGATCGGCACTGGTTTGAGAAGAGCACGGGATTCAGTTCCCGGTCTACTACACTAGCCGGGCACTCTAGGGCGCCAAAACATAATACTCCCGCATCGAGAAACTGGCTTTCGCCCTCGTCACTTATGCCCGGAGACACCGCCCGTACTTTGAATCCCACATCATTGTGGTCCTCACAGATCAACCTCTTTGCCGAATACTAAGCAGACCTAAAAATTCGGGAGGCTCGTTAAATGGCCATTGCAGCTAGAGGAGTTTGAGGTAGTTTACAGGCCTCGCACATCAATTAAAGGATAGGCCGTGGCTGACTTCCTTGTGGAGTTAACTTACCCTGAAGACCTCGTCGAAGACATTACTCCCCCCAAACTACCGCCCGGGCTGATGCCTAACATCCCAACCTGGGTCCTTTACGTTGATGGGTCCTTTACGTTGAGGGGTCCTCCAATCAACAGGGTAGCGGGGCAGGGGTCATCCTGACCATACCAGACGGAATTTAGCTGGAATACGCGCTAAGGTTTAGTTTTTGCGCCTCCAACAATGAGGAAGAATATGAAGCCTTGTTTGTTGGACTGCAGCTAGCCACCTCAATGGGGGCACAACAAGTACAAGGATACAGTGACTCTCAGCTTGTGGTCAACCAAGTGAATCAGGAGTATGAAGCCCGGGAGGACAACATGATAGCTTATCTAAGCCTTGCCCGAATGGTCTTGAAGAAATTGAAGGGCTTTTCGGTCACTTAGATCCCAAGGGAAGAAAATACGATGGTCGATAGGTTGGCCGCCTTGCCTCAACCTCCGAGTCAGACCTACCCGGGATAAGGGATGCATACCTACCCGAGCGTGGTGTAGTCAGCCCCATGGGCATGGAGTTTAAACCTGTTGCACCAGGGCCCAACTGGATAGGTCTGATTGTAATGTTCCTCCGAACGGGTACTTTACCAGAGGAAAAAGATCAGGCCCACCGGGTGAAGTACCAGGCATCCAGATACCACCTCGTCAATGGCATTTTGTACAAGAGAGGATACACCATCCCGTATCTACAGTGTGTTCACCCTATGCAGATTTAGAGTATACTGTACGAAATGCATAAAGGAATATACGGCAATCACGTTGGATGCCGCACGCTCGCCCGAAAAGCCCTGTTGTCGGGTTATTACTGGCCGACAATGGCCCAGGATTCCCGAGAGTATGTCCAGTGATGTGATAAGTGTTAAAGGCACTCACCCATGATCAACCTCCCAGGAGAACACCAAACACCCATTCTCAGTCCCTGGCTATTTGCTCAATGGGGTATTGACATCGTCGGCCCTCTACCGATCGGGAGAGGTTAGGTCAAGTTCGCGGTCATCGCCATGGAGTACTTCACCATGTGGGTGGAAGCTGAGTCCTTGGCGACAAATACTGAGAAGAAAATGGCGGGTTTCATCGAGAAGAATACTCTCTGCAGATTCGAAATCCAAAGGGTCCTAGTCAACGACAACGTAAGACAGTTTGATACCCTGGTATTCAGGCAGTTCTGCTCGAGCTATGGAATATACAACCATTACTCTTCTCTCGAGCATCCACAAGCCAATAGCCAGGCCGAAGTGACTAATCGGACGATCCTGCAGTCCATCAAAATCAGGTTGAAGGATACTAAAGGGCTCTGGGCTGACAAGTTACCGACACTTCTATGGGTCTACCGCATTACCCCTCAGGTAGCTATGGGGGAGACGCCATTCTCGTTCACTTACGGCTTTGAGGCAGTGGTACCGACAGAGCTCGGACTACCAACGTACCGAGTGGCCACCTTTAACGAGCAAGGCAACGAAGAAGCCCTTAGAGGAGAACTAGACTTGGTAGAGGAAAAAAGGGACCAGGCATACCTAAAGGTGGTAGCCTACAAGCAGCGGGTATCTCGGTACTTTAATAGTAAAGTCAAGCACCATAGTTTTTCAGGTTGGGAGCTCGTTCTGAAAGTTGTGAATCAATCAACAAAAATTCTGAGCCATGGAAAACTTGGGTCAAACTGGGAAAGACCGTACAAGGTTACCTAGGTCAACCGACTAGGTACTTACTGGCTTCAGACTTTGGATGGGCGTGATCTGCCTCACCCCTGGAACATCCAACACCTCTGTAAGTACTTTCAGTAGACCTCAAGCGGCCACGAATGTAATGTGTTGGTTAGGACATTTGTAGCTCTTCCCGAGCAATCATTTAAAAGTTTTACAAGAAATAAAAGTTCTCATTTTCCTCCAAAAAGTTGCACCTACCAATGATCCGTGCCAAAAGACCTCGGGCCCTGAACTCGAGGCACAAAAGACCTCGGGCCCCGAACCCAAGGCACAATAGACCTTGGGCTTCGTACCAAGGCACACAGAAGACCCCAGGCTCTACACCCAGGCACACAAGACCTCGAGCCCCGAATTCGAGGCACAAGCTTTGCCTAGGTCCATAACCGACAATGAGAGCAAACATCCCTAGGCCGCTGATGATGGAAAGCTTCAAATGACCCTATAACCACCCACATTCTAGGTCGGTTTCCTACCGTTCGTCCTCCTACTAATGCCTGCCTTAGCAAAAGCTTGGGGGGCAGGGGGATACTGAAATGTTGGACTAAAATAAGGAATCACACCGGGTATTCAAAAGGGCTCGGGAGTAGGCATGTAAGGCCGCTGTTAGACTGTCCCGAGTCCCTACAGTGTCCAGGGAAACCGTTCGGGGCTTAAGAGGGCCAAAACCCTATGTTGCATTGAACGGGGCCTTCAAAAAAGGTTTCAAAATGACCTAAGTGTTGTCTACTTGTTATAGTCCTAAACTTTTGCTAAGGAAGGATTCATACAGGACTAACAACCAGTCGGCTACAGGCATTGCAAGCAGGCAAAGTATAATAATGCAAGCAGTTGGTGCAAAAAGTGGCCTCGAAGGACCTTTTTTATTAATTAGACAAAAATATGCACATTGCCTTGGGGGCAGTTATAGTAGCCTCCCCACAAAAAATAAAAGAGTAGAGGAAGGAATCAAGCGTCAACCACCACGACGTCATCACCAGTGGCGGTGTCCCCAGTAAAAACGTCCTCGGTGATCCCGATCGGCGCGTCCTCGGCAGCAGCTCCCTCAGCAGCTCGAGCTGACTCCTTCTAGAAGTTAGACTCAGCCCAAGAATAGCCTGATAGATCCCAGTCTGGGTGGTCGGCAGCTGCCCGCTTGAAAAGGTCGGCATAGCATTTGAGGAAACCGGCCTCAAACTCGTCCTCCAAGTCCTTGGCCTCCACCTCCTTAGCAGCGACGAGGTCAGAAAGGGTTTCTAACAGAACCGCCGCCTCCTTCTCAACTGCCACTCTTTTGGCCTCCACGACCCCCAGCTTTTCTTTTGTAGCCTTCTGAGAAGCCCGCTCGGTAGAAATAGTGTCGCGGGCCTCCACAAGCTTTAGTGCCAGGGCCCTGGATTTCTCCTCCTCCACGGAGAGGGTGTACTCAGCGGCTTCCCATGCAACCTTCTCCACGGACTGGGTGGCCTCGGTGGTAGTTAGTCTCCCAGCCAGCTCAGGCAAGGAAGCGTCAGCACCCACTGTAATACAGCCAACTTGCAGAAGAAGACAACGGAAAAGGCTCAGTTATCAAAACCCCGAGTAGAGAGATGAGTGTCTTGCAAAATGTACAATAGAGGAGCTTACCATGTGGCTGACACTATAAAGCCAGCTGATCATGGCCTTGGGACTCACCAGAGCACACTTGTCAACCTGGCTCTACAGAAGTCCAGGCCTGACCCTTCCACGAACTTCATCCGATGTCTCCACCGCTGGTGTCATGGATGGTCCCGCGCGGGTTGGCTCGTCCATGCAGGAGAATGACACATCGGTCGGTGTGGCAGAGGTGGGCAGCTTTGATGGCACAGCAATGGTCACCCCAGGCATTGATGTCCCGACCTTCTCCTTGCCTGCCCGAATGGTTATCCCCCGAGAAAGCCTCTTCAGTGGCTGACCCTCAATAGGGTCTTGCCTTTTTCTCCTCTGCCCCACCCGGGCCAACAGAGCTGCCTACTTCTCCTTCAAGGCCGTAGTGTCCTTGGGATCCATTTCTGTAAAAACCAGGAAGGGCATATATTAGTGAGCCGTAAAGCCAAGCAAAAAGCAAATGGCATGCCTCAGAACGCACTGAGAATGATCGCAGGGAAAATGGGAGCCTCGTAACGATGCTTGGGTTTGTATGAGGTCTTGGGACTTCCCGACCTGGTGAGAACATGGTTGATGTCCATAGGGTCCTCCACTAGTGACAGAATCCTCACCTGGCACTCATCCGGGATACTGGGAAAATTGACCGAACCCACTACAGAGCAAGAGATTGTCAGTTCAAAAAAAATGCTAAGGCAAAGCAATGGAAGGTACGAGGGCTTACTCCTCAACTCCCCCGCCCAGGAAGTCCTCAGCTGAATGCCCGGTGCCTTATCACAGAACCTGAGGGTGGATATCTTGAAGAACTTCTTCTTCCACCCTCTGTTATTGCTCGGTCAGTTCACTATTTTTTTTCTCCCCTGCCTAGCTGACAGTGAGAAGAAGCCGGCTTCCCCGTGCACTTTGAACGACCGGTGGGTCCAAAAGAACTCTTATAAGGTGAGCTTGTACTCCAGGGCTTGGGGCCATAGGGAGATAGCTCCTATCAAGAACCTCCAACCATTCGGGGCAAGTTGCCCGAGTGAGATTCTGAGATATATGAGAAAATCCCGAGTGGTGGGATGAAGGGGCAAATGAAGGCCCGCAATAAGGGCGTCCTCGTAGAGGGTCACAAAACTCGATTAGTGGATGTGAGCCCCACCATCGTGTATGCCCATGGAGAAGTGATCGGGAACATTGTAATTTTCCCTGATTTGACTTAGGTCAGAAGAACGCAAGATGATGGCAATCAGCTCACAAGAAAAGACCACGCTCGGACTGTTCAGCACGAACACCTTGGAAGCCAGCCTCCCAGACGTCGAAGCGACGGGCACGTCAAGATCCGCCTTGTCATCAGACTGATGAATAGGGACTTCTCCTTCACTTTGCTGGTCAAACGGGGTCACGAAAGGAGGATCTAGGCTGGGATCTGGCATGCCGTAGCGAGATTGCTCATCCTTTGATCGAGATGATGAGTCAAACCCTGAGTGACACATTCTTAAGTCTCCTAAAACCGGACAGGGTAACAGTCGATGACCCTAGTAAGGGTTTGGAACTCCATGTCTGGTGTACAAGAGGGGCAAACCTACCAGCCAGTAAGGTAAGGTATAGGGTCCTAAAGGCGGTATAACACTCGGTCAGCATGGATACAGGGCAGCCTGATCGGTTTAATCGCGCTACCACAGAGGAAGAACTACCTGACCTAAGGAGAAAATTGAATCTCAAAAAGTAGAAATCCCACTCCCGAGCAAGTTCTAATGGGTTCGTTCTCTCCAGCTTCACTCCGAAAAGGTAAAAAAGAGAAGAGAGAGAAGAAAGAAATGATTGGAAACTTCAGAGGAAAGGACTTACAAGAATCAAGGCAAGAAGGGGAGCTCGGGAAGCTTGGTCGGGTACTTTTTGCTCTTACAACCGCTCAGTAATTCTACCTCAGGACAGTAGGAGTAAAAGAAATGAATAAGTGTCCCTTATATAGGAATCGTGGACGGTCAGGATTACACTGGATTCGACGGCCAGAAATATTTTATGCCATAACTGCCAGAAAATTGTCCCGTCGAGCACCTGAAACGATGCCTTAAATGGCTTGCGTAATAAATGCACGACGTGACAGCTCGGTTACCCTGCGACTGTCCTGCTATGCTCACACTGACCTTGTTGGATCCTGACCAAACCAACCGGCGACCGGTACATGGCACAACCGATCGGATAGGATCCTGATTGGTCAATACGATCGCTTTCACTCCGGGTAAGGTACCGACCATTTTCCTAAACGGTTTTTTAGAACGATCCTAATTTTCAACCCACATCCGATGGAGCGTCGCATCAGTTTTTAAAATTGGGGGCAGCTGATAGGTACAAAAATATCTGGACAAAGTTAACCATGCCACCTCAGCATGAAGCACAGGTCACAAGGCAGAGGTACTCGTCACTCGACCATCCCTGGCCGTCCCAGGGCAATCACCCAGTTTGTTCCCACTGCTAGGGAGGCGATGCTAGGTAAAACCCCAACGAGCGCTGCTCGGTTACGTCTCGTGGCCAGCTACACAAGTCCCTCAACAGTTTCCTAATTCCGTCAGAAGACTAAGGAAAAGTGCAAGTTGTTTCCTAAGCCACTTAGGAAACATCCATTATTTGTGCAAACCAATTGTAATCAGATTAGGTTCCCAAATCAGATAACTTACCTTGTACGAGAAGGTCTCTTACATATATAAAAGAGACCTCTCACCCTTAGAAAGGGGATCGCATTCTAGCCATATTGAACTACATATATAAACTGCAAGCGTAACTTGCCCGGCCGATCTCTGGTAGATCCAAGCCTGTTGGTTCACTAGCGATCCCCGGCGTCATCTCAGTCATAGTGCAAGTGCTCCAGCACAACCGTGGATGTAGGTCACCTCATTAACAGGGCCGAACCACATACAAACCTCTTATCTCTCTTTCTTTCTCTTACTTTATCACCAAATCAGCGCATACCAGTTTTTGGCATCATCACTTCCCAAAGGAATGTCCAACCTTCGAAGGGTAATGAGGATCACAATGAAATGAGAATTTAGCGCACTTGACATGGATGAGGATTTAATGTACTTATGTGCAAGGATTTTCTTTTCTTTTCTTTTTGTATATAGAATAGGCACACACATACTTGCATTGCATCCATGTGATATATGAATCATCCATGAACATTTTTACCAAGCATTTGATGAAATCAACTAGAGATAAAGCAAAATAAAGGAAAAGGAAAAAAAAAACAAAATATAATGAAAAGTTTTTTTTTTTAAAAAGAATCAAAATTGATTAAAATATATGGTTATAAGTGAAAGATAGAATCAACTACAAGCATAGTTTAGGTCAGGGATTCGAGTGCAAGATTAGGGAGAAGAGAGCTAAAGAAAGAATAGATCCGTTGGAGCAGAGCAATACTCGCATGTGGGCAGAAGTTGTGAAAGCTTTTGTCACCTAGTATGAATACAATGAAGAACTCGATGTGACTATAAGAGATCTAGAGATGATTATGCAAGAGAATAAAGAGTCGTTTACTGAATTTTTGACATGTTCGAGGGGGAAGGCCGCAAAAATGACCAAACAGCCATCGGAGAAAAAATAGATCCGAATCTTAATCAAGAATCTGCAAAGTGTTTATCAAGAAAAACTCATGTATCAATGCATCCACACCTTTGTAGAGCTATTTGAGATTGGAACAAGAATAGAAGACGCAATCAAAGATGGGAAGATCAAGAAGGAAGAATCCCAGGGGCATAGCTCAAGGAGACCGTTCTATGGAGGGAATACGGGAAATCAAGTGACAATTGATGTAAATGTACTAAGTGAATCAGAAAGAAAGTTTGATATAACAAGAAATTATCCAAGAAGAGGAGGGGACAAGCCGCCGAGGAAATTTTCGAATCTAGGAGTATCATTGTCCACAACCCTTGATAGGCTAGTGGCAAAGGGGCATCTTCGTTTGTTG
Organism: Hydrangea macrophylla; assembly: GCA_033977485.1. NCBI lineage: Eukaryota > Viridiplantae > Streptophyta > Magnoliopsida > Cornales > Hydrangeaceae > Hydrangea > Hydrangea macrophylla. Next base: position 1,317,462 of record CM066998.1, on the reverse strand, counting down.
AAACCACGGCCAAGGCTGAACTCGCCTCCTCCAAACTTCAAGGATGACTTGTACTGCAAGTTCCATCAAGAGCAAGGGCATTCTACTAACCAGTACCTGAGATTGAGACACAAAATTCAAGACCTAATAGACAAGAAAATGATATCCGAGCCTCCTACCAATCCACCGAATGTCATTTAGAACCCATTGTCGAACCATCACGCCGTACCACCACTGGGAATTTACTATTTAGAGTATGAAGGAAATTCTTTTGATCATAAAGTGGGGCCACCCAAAGAAATCTTATCAGATGCCGAGAGATATAGTGATTTGTACTTTTGGTGGGCCATCAGGTTAAAGCAAGGGAAAAGTGATAGAGGAAGCTGCTACTTCAGACTGGTAGGCATCTGAAATGGATAACTCTATTTGGTATAAAGGGGACGATAGCCAGAGCATCATCCAGACAATGGAAGACCTGTGGTATGAGAGTGAAAAGGATGAAGAGGAAGGTCCAAAAGTTACCAAAGTACAAGATGATCCGTGGATGAAGGTAGAAGTGAGCCATTTGACTCAGTCAGGATATATTTCAAGCCGTGTGAACTAGAAGAAGACCATACGGGCCACGAATTGGGAAAAGGAAAAGGGAAAATAGATGAAGAGAATGAGGAGGATAGATTGTTAAAGCAAATGAAAAAGACTCATGCCAATATCACAATCTGGGGATTGCTAATTGCTTCCAAGCATCACAGATAAGCTGTCTTAGATGCTTTGAACCAGTATGACATATCCTTTAACATCTCGTCACAGGATCTCGTAGGAAGGATCAATCAAACTCTATCTTTGGCTATCATATTTACCTTAAAGGATTTACCTCCCGGAGGGCCAGCTAATAATAAACATTTGCACGTGATTGTTGAATGCTTAGGGAATTCTCTACCTGCTTGCCTCATCGATAATGGATTTGCTTTGAACATGTGTCCACTCTGTATAGCTAGAAGAATGGGCTTAGATAAATCAACTTTTATACCGTCCGAGCAAAAAGTGAGTGCATACGACAACACTCAGAGGAAGGTTATGGGCATCATTTTTCTAAATCTCTCAATTGGGCCATTGGAAAAGGAAGTTGAGTTCTAGATCATTAACATCCCTGGCTCTTTTAATCTGCTTTTGGGTAGGCCATGGTTGGATAGTTTGGGTGCGATTCTATCAATAATTCACCAAAAGGTCAAATGCATTTGGGGGAACAAGGTTTGTGAAATTGTTGGGGACAGTTGGGTCCCTATGAGCGAAGCGTCATCAAGCGCCCCAATTTTGGAGGTACAGTTGTAAAAGGAAGAGACAAGCTTGGGAGGATTTGAATTCATTAGCATGATAGAGGATGGAAAGCCACGGGAGTTGTTGCCGTTATATTTTGACCAATATATGAATCCATTGCTCGCAGGGATCATGAAGAAAATGGGATTCTTTTTAGGTATGGGATTGGGGAAGATGCACCAAGGGTTGTCAGAATTCTAGGATATCAAGATACATACCCATGCTCACGGGTTTGGTTATTAATCGTCAAGGCAAGAGTTGAAAGGAAAAAATAAACGAGCTGAGGCGCTGCTACAGCCCAAAGCAAAGACGCTCAATAGTTACTTTATCAAGGAGGGAGAAGATTTTCCCTTCTGTGGCTTCCCGGAGCCGTGGATGGATAGATAGGATAAATGCTTAAAGTCGGGGTTCGAGATCTTCTTCCCACATAAATTTACCAATTATGAAGACCCATACTTACAGGTGCCTACAAAGCCAACCTCTGTTAAAGATTAGATATGTACTCTAGATGGTTCGGTGATGAAAATCTACTGGTAGAAGAAAACAGAGAGACCAAAGAGGTAATCCTAAGAGAACCATGGAGGAAGAAAGTGGGGAAAGTTAGAATAAATGAGAGATCGCGGAGAATGAAGCAAGGAGAGAATAGCCAAAAAATGGGAAAGAGCCAGAGAACGAATAAGAAACAGAGGGTCTGTCAGGTTGCGACACTATAGAGCTCAAACAAGGGGTTAACAAAGATTGGGTGTTCGAGTCTAGTGAGAGGTATCCCCCCTCCCTGGAGTCTATAATGGCCCATATGAGGCGTCTTAATATGTTGATGTCTATTATAATCACTCCTAAGAATATCAATGAGACTGTGACTAAATCTGCTTACTCAACTGTGCATAATAATAACTGTGATGCATGTAATGAATGTGATGAAATACCCGATGAATTGCAAAACTTAATTGAAAAAGAAAATGAATCTACATGTAAAATCATAGAAAGCACTTTGACGATTAATCTAGGAAATGAAGATAATCCTCAAAATGTTTCTATTGGCTCCACACTTAGTAATGAGGAAAGTAAAGAATTAATCAATCTATTAATTGAATTCAAAGATGTCTTCGCATGGCTTATGATGATATGCCAGGAATTGATCCAGAGATAGTCCAACACCATATTCCTCTCTTCCCAAAATCGAAACCCGTAAAACAAAAATTGAGGCGAATGAGGTCTGAATGGGCGCTTAAAGTTAAAGAGGAATTTGAAAAGCAATTGAGAGCTAGATTCTTGATTGTCATCGAGTACCCTAAATGGGTCACTAACATCATGCCGGTCCTAACAAAGAATGGTCGTGTTAGGGTTTGTGTTGATTGCGAAGATTTGAACAAAGCTAGACCTAAAGACGATTTCCCTTTACCCCATATTGATGTACGAGTTGATAATACTGCGGGATATGAGCTTTTGTCTTTTATGGATAGATTTTCAGGGTATAATCAGATTCTCATGGCACCAGAGGATAGGGAGAAGACTATTTTCATTATGCCGTGGGGGACTTATTGCTATAGGGTGATGCCGTTCGGACTTAAAAATATAGGGGCAACTTACCAAAGGGTTGCCACTACATTACTACATGACATGATCCATAAGGAAGTAAAGGTATATGTGGATGACATGATCGTAAAATCTAAGGAGAGAAGGGGTCATTTGGAAGCATTTAGAAAGTTTTTTGAGAGGTTGAGAAAATTCAGGATGAGGTTGAACCCGTAGAAGTTCACCTTTGGGTTACCACTGGGAAGTTGCTAGGATTCCTTATCACACAGAGGGGGATGGAGGTAGACCCGACTAAAACAAAAGCCATAGTAGAAATGCAGCTGCCGAAGAATGAGAAGGAGTTGAGGGTATTTTTGGGAAGGATACAATTCATTATCCGCTTCATATCAAAACTCACCATGACCTGTGACCCTCTTTTCAAATTATTCAGGAAGGGAGAGAAGTTCAAATGGGATAGCCAATGCCAAAAAGCCTTTGAGAAGATCAAAACCTACCTCAAAAACCCGTCTGTCCTATCACCTCCCAAACCTAGAAAAACTTTATTGTTATACCTGTCCATAATCGAGAAATCGATGGGTGCATGTTGGCCCAAGAAGAAGAACAGGGGCGTGTGGAGAAAGCAATCTATTATTTGAGTAAAAGGATGATCGGATATGAGCTAAACTATTCACCATTAGAAAAAGCCTTTTGGGCCTTGGTGTGGTGTACCCGTCGCCTCAGGCATTACATGCTAGCCTTTCCCGTAACCTTGATATCCCGAATGGACCCACTCAAATACCTATTCAAAAAACCCACCCTAAGCAGTAGGATTTCCCGATGGACTATGATGTTAGCCAAATTCGATAAAAACCAAAGAAAGCAAAACCCTGTACCTTGAGTTTCTCCATGCTAAACTATGGCCAAACTCTGTTTGCTATCCGAAGAACCCAGATAATACCGTAAACCCATCTCTGGATCTATTGGCTATCAAGATGAGCATTACATGATAACAAATGAGAATTCATGGTATAGAATGATTCAAGCTCTATGCAAGAATCAAAGCAAGGTAATAAAAGCTAAAAGAGACATTAAGAGGAATTTTTCATAACCTAAAAAGATTGAAAGAGTGCAAACTTTGATTCAACATGATTAAAACATTTTCTAAATACACAGAAAAGTCTTTACAAAATAAAAATACATCACATGATTCAAATAAGCGCAGTAAGAGTAAACAGGATTTGTCAAAGCTTTGGGAAAATGAAATTTTTGTTATTGCTTTCTTTTACATATGTTTGCCTAGTCATGAGACTGTCTCCCGATCAAAGACTGAATCTCAAAAAGGTACTCAGCGGTAGGCACAACTGAAGCAGGAACCCTTCGAAAGGGTGTAGACACTCTATCATGCTAAGCCTCAGCAAATATCCTCATGGTGGAAGGGTGTAGGGTAGAACTCCTCAAAAAGTCTGAAGTGATGGCATCTGGGACATCCTGAAGGAGCCTAAACTGATGGACTACCCGGCTGGGGATATAAAAGGTGGTAGCATGTAAACCTGGTAGCCAAACCCCAGGGCGTCCGGGAAGCCAACCGTTACTGAGCAATAAACTCATCGAGGGCAGATCAAATGGATGTCCTCGTAGAAGAGACTCTGAAGAAAGGTAATCTAGTCATCAGCAAAATGAAATGGAGAATGGACCTCAAGGCGATCATAGGGAAGCTACCTCCTGGGGTGAGAAGGGTGGACTAATAGACCTAAATGCTCTAGAAGGGAGCATCGCCCCAGTGGCATGAGCATGGTCTAGGCCCAGTAGAGTCTCCCCAAGGACTAACAAAATGACACTCCTCATCTCTTGAAGACCGCAGATAATGGGGATAAGAACATTGGCAGAAGACTGAAATAAAAATTGGGAGAGCATGGCTATAGAAAGGGCACTACGCCTGATAATCTAATATCCTCCATCGTCTGGGTCTCTGATGGAGGCATAAACAGAAGAGAGGCGGTCGAAATCAATGTGCCGGTCATGGATAAAAGAGCTGGCAGTGCTGCGGGAAATGTAAAGAAGGGCTGCTAGATCCTGAACATATCCTGTTTGAACCTGAGGGACTATCAGATCAGCAAAAGGGTCGGTATAGAGGATAGACCTCCTCAAAAAGTGGGCAGACCTCCTCCTGACCAAATTGAAAGACAAGTAATAAAGGATCCCAACATCTGATAGCAACTCGGAGCAAGTCCCCGTCCAAAGCCATACGATGAAAAGAAAAGAGATCAATCAGTCTATGGGACTCAAAGTTAAGTCTGTCAATACCGGAGAGGATATCCATCCATGGGAAGAGAATATCAGAACTGATAGGAGCCATGAGAGATGAAATAAGGAAGAGAATGGGATGAAAGATTAGATAGGAAGGAGAATGAAGAGGCTTGGAAATTTTTAATGAACAAGAATCATCTTTTATAGAAAAAAGGTGACTGAACGGCACTCGATAAAAAGCGGCGGCACTCACTGAGTGCCAGTCAGAGTCCAGGCAGTTCCTGGAGCAGTTTGTAACCTTAATTAGCCCAAAACCTGCATAAGGAAAGCAAAGAATGTATATATACTATAAAATTGGCATCCAAGTGGCAACTCCCGCACCATTCATCAACAAGAGCATGATTAAGAAACATTCACATTCTCGGAAGGCTGTTAAAGTGATCATACATGAGCAAAGAAATGTCAAAATTGGCTCATTGGCCGTCATGCATGCATGTCACATCAGTCTTAAATCCATAAATAAAATGAGGAAAACATAAAAGAAAAGGGATTCAAATGTTTGGTCCACGCAGGGACTTCATGAAACAAAAGAAAAGCGGATAAGAATAAATCATCCTCGTCTGTGGAGAGGATTCCTCCTAGGCGCCTGAGGAGCTGTCTGACTTCCCCTAACTCCACCATCACCGCCATCACCACCACCACCGCCATCACCTCCGCCTTGGCCACTGCCTCCAGCACCTCCATGGTAGCGCCTCCTTGGCTCATTTGAAGCTCTTGAATTCGCCTCCTTAGGGCATTGAGTTCTTTTTCCTGTGAAAAAGAAGGATAAACAAGAAGTAAAATAAATTCTTTCGAGTCCTCAGGCTCAATTCTGTGAAATATAACTTCTTTCGAGTCCTCGGGCTCAATTCTGTGAAATATAAATTCTTTCATCCTCGGACTCTCTTTCTGTAAAATGAAATTTTTTTGGGTCTTCAGGCTCGATTTTGTAAATGAAAATTTCTTTTGAGTCCTCAGAGTATTTTCTTGAAATATGAAATTGTTTTGAATCCTTGGACTCGATTCTTGTGATATAAAATCTGCGGACTCACTTGTGCAATCTGCGGACTCACTCGATTCTTAGTAAGCATTATTGCAAAGCTAAAGGAAAATTTTGAAACAATAATAATAAAGGGGGGGGGGGGGGGGGAGTTAGTTACCCGAGTAACATCCATTAGAGGAAAGTTATGTATCAATGAATTCAGTCAGAAGTTGGCATAACCATCGAGGCCCTCCAAGTAATTCACAATGTCCTCTACACCTAAAAAGTTATGACAAAATCATCATGGTCCAGGGTCACAGTGCTCCTTGATGTTGTCAATATCAAGATATAAAAGTATACTTTACTTTTCTAAAGATTTGTAGTAGTGAAAGTAAAGGTCGAATCCACAGAGATTGAAATATTAAAACACTTTAATTTTAAAACCTAAATTTAATTAATTAAGAAAACGGAATTGGATTTGAATTATAATTAAACTAATAACAATGAAAATAAATCTAAATTACGAAAGCGATTTAAAATTGTTTTTATAAATATGTTTAAGGAACCTAAGATTGCAAATCCACCACTAGCTTCATAATAAGGGTATTTATGAATTACTTTAGCTTATTAAGTTGGATGATAATGGGGAATTGTAGATACAAGCCTAATTCCTCCGTCAAGAAAATAACTATGTTTCAAGCACCAATATAATCCATCTTCAGTTAGCACGAATTATCCCACACTAGACTAGGGTTGTGGTATAATCCGTCTAATCTAGGTATGGACTATTCGGATACTTGATAGCACAATTCAATTTAAGCACCATTACATATAAATAATCTAAACAAGCACAGCAAGCATAGATTATTGAGCACACTACAATCAAAATAGATCTAAGACATGAGTAAACTTTGAAAGTAGTGATTTAATCAATAAAAGCACGATTTATTTATAAAAATCCTCAGAACATATAACTGTCATCCATACATAATAAAACTAAAATAAAAACATAAAATACACCCTATTACTTGGCTATGGTTTCATTGAAACCCTAGATCTTGAGTTTAGTTGTCCATAGAAGCGGTAGATGGCAAGTAGTTGATGAAGGAGGCCATGGAAATCCTTGGTCTTCTTCTTCTTCTCCTTGCTTCCCTCCCTTCAATGGCTGAAAGTGTGGTTGTATATTGTGTGTATATCAATTGCCAACCCATTCATTGAAGTAAAATAGGGTATATATAGATTTACAACAAGTTTTGAAAGCTTTCCTAATCCAATTCGCACTAAAACTGCTATATTTTACAGTTTGGACGCTATTAGGCAGTTTCGTTCGCATAGGGCTCTTCAGTATAGCAAAATACGCAACTTCAATTTTTGTACAGATCGCGTGCGTGGGCCGCGCGAGTGCGTAATTGGGAGGTCGCGCGCGCGGATTGCGCGAGCGATTTCCTGGGTTTCGCGCGAGCGGGTCGCACGCGCGATTGTCTTTTTTTAGCTTCTTTCTTCCTGCTTTTTCTCCCTATTTAACCTGGATTAGTGTTTTCTTCCAAAACCTGTTCTAAAATAGAAGACGAAATAAAAATACATTAAAATAGGATAAAATATGCTAACAAATGTGAATTAAGGCATGTAATTAGGATCTGTTCTCTCCCGATCACACCCCCAAACCTACATTTTGCTAGTCCTTGAGCAAAAAGAAAATAAAAATAAAAACTACTAATAGAAATCTATTCCATTTTCATATGGATCGCGATTGCATTTAGCTTATGCAACAAGCCTTTTAAACCTCTAGGTGTCCCTAGTCGGACGAGTAAAGTCTCGGGAGGGTTCTCGTCAACAAGTCACCCACAACCATATTTATTAACTTATAAATTTAAAATGTTTTATTAAAAACAAAGAACATAATATTCAATACTCCTTCATCATATAACAAAGATTTGAAATAGAATAACGAGCATAAAGAAACATAATGAAACATCCACCTAAATCATGAAAAACAATCCCAAGCACATGCATCGTATAAATTAATAGAGTTCCTCATACAATTGCACGTGTGTGATATGGTAGTCAAATGAACACGCGTATGTCATGAACTTGGAATATAACTCGGATAACCATCCAACTATGCTTCGACTACGAATCTCAGAATGTTAATAACACTCTCAAATGAAACACTCAGAAACAGGTGTAATTTTTCTAAAATATGTGAGTGAAAGAAATATATTTTCAAAACGATAAATGCTCACATATGACTCGAAAAGACGCATGACACGAAAGAATAATAGTCTCATGGATAGGACGCTAACAATCAAGAAAAAATAATTGTTACCATATTTTAATCCCTCTCCCATCGTTTTCATATCCAAACCATGTTTCCTAGGATCAAATAGGACTTTTCAACGGTTGTAATGTGGCTCGGGTAATGAAAAAGGATAGAAAGGATTCATTAGGTAGTTTTAGATTGGCATTGTAAGGCATGTTCGATTTCTTTCATTCTCTCTTCTACCACATTCATCTTTTCATACCTTTTTTTTTCTTCTGTTTCTTTTTCTTTCTTTTTTTTCTTTTTTTTTTCTTTTTCTCTAATCATTTCCTCCTCGTTACTTTTGAAATGAATATTCAATAAATAACAAGGCAACCACCCCAAACATCATCTTATTTTCTTTTTCTTCTTCTTCTCAATCACACATCGCCTTAACACCACTAAAAGTTGATCAATCTTTCAGGGGTGAACTCCAAGTTGGCCAAATTGGAGTAAAAATATGATAATCGTAAATAAAGAAAGAAATGGCATTTTAACGGCTCAAGGGGCAAACTAAGGAAATTTATCATTTATCGGTGAGTAAACAAAGAAGGCCTAAAATCATGTCCCATGGTTATATGGTTCTTCAACATTTACGACGGAAGATTATTTAGCATGGTAACAAATATTTTAACTTGACTATCAACCAAAACAAGAATAATGAGACTAAACAACAAGTTAATGTGCTATTTCAATGAATTTCGACAAACACAATGTATTTATAACCCTCTAAAAGAAAAGATAGGCTCAAAAGCTCACTGGGTTTAGTCTCCACCTTTTGTTATCTAGAAATCCGAATCATATTGTAGTTCACATCAAACATGTATTCAAGTGACTACGTGCAGTGCATAGGTTTGTGTGCAAATCTATGATATAAAACTACGATTCAAACGATACATGACCTAAAACGTTTCATATCATGACTTCAGCAAATATTTAATCACATTTTTTCTTTTGTTTACCATTCTATAACAATCTAAGTTACATAACAAGAAGTATCGAATCAAGATTGCAAAAACGTCGGTAACATCGTTTATTTAAGCACAAGAATCGAAATTTTTTTGATAAATCGGTGCATATAATGTGCATGTGTGTGCATACCCCCAAACCTAAACCTTTCATTGTACCGAATGAAACAATAAAATAAAAGAAAGGAAAGTACGTAAGGAAGGAACGATATTACCTCGATCTTGACAAGCATAGAACAGGTGAACACAAAGGAATATGGCAATAAAGTTCAAAGTTCAATGTTACCTGTTACTTCTTGATAAAAGAAAACAAACAAACAAAATAATAAAAGCAGCTAAAAGAATTATAACTAAGCTAAACGAAATGAAATTAAACTATACGACTGAACAAAATTATGAAAACAAAAAGATAAAAACTATAAAAGAAAATAAAACATAACTATAAACAAGAAAACAACAAAAGACTCGATCTAAAAAAATACCTAAGAAACAGAAACAGAAAAGTGAAAACTACTCGAACAGGTGGGGGAGAAGGATATAGAAAGCAAAAGAAAAAATCAGGAAAATGGGGAATCGCACGAGCGCCCATCGGGTGCGCAAATCCCAAATTATTTATTTATTTTTTAATATCACGCGCGAGCGAGACAGCCTCGCGCCTGCGAATCGAGGCCTGAGGAGAACCTGAGAGCTCATAGACAAAAAGTAAACAAAAATTTCACTAAGGCACATTCTCGCGCGAGCAGCCTGCGCGAGCGACGCCTCGCGCGAGCGGGCCGCGCGCGCGAGATGTCGAATTCTCTGTTGTCTTGCTCTTTTATGTATATAAGTTAAAAATGAAATTTACTCCAACCCCCAAACCTATCCAGAAAACTCAAAAATTGACCAAAATGACCCAAAAATATGCAAAAATAAGAGAAACAGACGAAGTGAAGCTTGGGTTACCTACCAAGAAGTGCTATCTTTTACGTCTTCAGCTAGACCAAGCTAACTCAAGACTCATGGAGGTCATAACTCAGAATGTGTACCCCTAAGGATATCAGGGAGACTCCGATGGAAAGCAGAAAGAACATCACTATGAGTCAATTCATTTAACGGTTCATCTTGCTCATGTTCACATCGATTTCTCACCTTCCGAGAAAATTCATCGTTAAGATCCAAGTTATTTGCATTCATCCGCTCATTACTCACTATATTATTCTCCTCACCCATGTTCAATTCATTAGTAAGTTCAATATTCCGTATAACCTCACTACCCTCCATACATAGATAATCATTGTCTTTGGGAGGTTGATCGACAGCATTAAACACGTTTAATTTTAAGATCAAATTTTCGAATGACACTGTCATCACCCCTGTTTGACAATTGACACGTGCATTAGCGGTGGCTAAAAATGGACGACCCAAAATAATAGGGGTATGCTTCCTAGCATCTAGGACAGGTTCAGTGTCAAGGACCATAAAATCGACAGGATAAAAATATTGATCAACTTTAACTAAGACATCCTCAATGATTCCTCTAGGTACGAACGATCCACTAATTGAATAGTAGTAGCCGTAGCCTTAAGTGCACCTAGTCCTAGTTGTTTATAAACGTGATAACGTAAGAGATTAACACTCGCACCTAAGTCCAGGAGAGCCCTATGAATGACCGTGTCACCTATGACACATGAAATAGTTGGCGTACCAGAATCCTTATACTTTGGAGGTGAGTGTTGAAAAATAGAACTTACTTTTTTCGTGAGAACGATCTTTTTCGAAGTATGACTACGCAATTTACGTTTTTGCGTGCAAAGGTCTTTTAGACATTTAGCGTAAGTGGGAATTTGTTTAATAGCATTGAGGAATGGAATATTAACTTTTACTTGTTTAAATACCTCGATTATATCCTCAACCTTTGACCCTTTCTTTGGAAAACTTGATGGTTCATCAACGTTAGGTGGAAAGGGCAATTTCGGTATATAATTAGTCAGGGCCGTTTCTTTTTCTTTCTTATTTTGGCTCACGTCCTTACCCTTCTTTGTATTAGATTTGATGTTCATATCTATCACATTCTTATTCAGAATCTCTATTACCTCTTCCTCTCGTGTAGCCAACCTAGTTGAGACTGCGTTTATTTGCTCATTCGACCCCTTAACCTCATATTGTCCCTTAGGGTTTTGAATTGTTTGACTAGGCAACGTCCCCTCATTTCTACGACTCAGTACAGTAGTTAGTTATCCCATTTGGGATTCAAGCTTCGTAATGGATTGTGTGTGTGAGTGCACTATTTGTGCTTGTGCCTGTACTTGTGTTTCGATTTTACTAAGGGATGCCAACACCTTTTCCTCAAAAACATTACCCCTCGGAGGGTTCGTATTAGGAGGCAGTTGTTAGTATTGATTAGGTTGAAACTGAGGTCGATATGCATTAGGAAAATTAGTCGCCTCATTAGAATTATTATTATTATTTTTCTACGAGAAGTTAGGATGGTTTCTCCATGGCACGTCCGGATTATTAGTAGTCGAATTATAATTATTCTGTGGGTATTGTTGAATAGAATTAATGTGTTGCTCCACGAATTTCGAAAATTGACATACCGATGGACATGCACAGATAGAATGTGACGGATCGGAACATATTGCACATACTTCATGAGCGGGTGGGGCTGTCGTTTGGTTCATTGTTAAAAGTCGGTCAAGTTTTTTAGATAGTGCCTATTGAGTGACTTGACTCAAACTTTACCTCACGTTTGGGTTGAAGGTGATACCCCTCAGAACGTACCGTCACAGCCTGATGCATCGATTTCTCGCTTAATGTTTCAAAAAAATTTCAGGCCTCATCGGCGCTTTTATGTAGGAAGGTACCCGTACAAACGGCATCGACGGTATTACGGACTGAGGGAATAAGTCCCTCGTAAAAGACCTGTACCAACTGCCACTTAGGAACCTGATGATGTGGGCAGGAACGTAATAATTCTTTAAATTTCTCCCAAGTGTCATAAAGTGTTTCCCCATCTTGCATCACAAAATTAGTTATAGGTTTTCTTATCTAATTTGTTCTTGTGATTGGGAAAAACTTTTGTAAAAATGCAGTATGTAACGCTTCCCATGTTTTTATAGTGTTTGGCTCAAGTGATTGGAGCCAATACTTAGCTTTGTCCTTTAAAGAGAATGGGAAGAAACGCAGTTTTAATTCATCATCAGTGAAATTTTGGATTTTTAAAGTAGAGCATATATCTTGGAAATCTCCTAAGTGTTGATATGGGTCTTCATTAATGCGGCCATGGAAAGAAGGAAGGAGCGAGGTAGTAGACGACTTAATCTCAAAGTGAGATGTCGTCGCCTCAGGTAATTCGATACCTGCTTGAGGCGTGTAAGTCGTAGGAATAAAATAATCTTTAAGTGGAGGAGGTGGAGGTATATTAGGGTTATTTCCATTATTTCCGTTATTTCCAATGTCGGCCATTGGAATAGGTTCTATGTTAAAAGTTTGAGTTTTTATTAAACGTTTACGGGTGCTTTGAATTTCAGCCTGAAACAATGACGATGGTTTTGGAGTCGAATCGTCGTCTATTTTCAACTGAGCTCTAGAAGCTTGGGTTGAAGACTTACTAATTCTAAGGGTACATTCTAGTTCAAGATCGAAAGATTTTAATTCTGGTTTGCTAGAACGTGTACCAAACATAAACTAAAAAGAAAATAAACTAAAATAAAGACTGACCCAGCAAATACAAAAATAATCACGCAAATCAGACAACAGGCAAGCACACAGTACTACTATGATGCATGTAATTATCCTTATGCAGTGATTCGCGTCAAAGCCTAGCGCCCCGGGTTTCCTAGCTAATGCAGTGCTCACTCCACAACTAACCTAATGCAAGTAATTGCCTCTCAGCGTCCTGACTTACAGTGATTTGATGCAATTTTCAAAGGAAGCAATTTACTTGATTTTTTTTTATTGATTTGTGTAAGCTCCTTTGATGTGATTAGCTAATCTACTCAAAAACGTTAGAATTTTGACGACTCGAGAAACTACAAAATAAAATAAAAAGTTAGTAACTCAAAATAAACGGAAAAATAAGAAAAAGAATACCTAATCTAATATATATGAATTAACTAAACTAAGATTCTAAACTAGTTGGCTAGTAATGCAATCCCTGGCAACGGCGCCAAAAATTGATGTTGTCAATATCAAGATATAAAAGTATACTTTACTTTTCTAAAGATTTGTAGTAGTGAAAGTAAAGATTGAACTCACAGAGATTGAAATACTAAAACACTTTAATTTTAAAACCTAAATTTAATTAATTAAGAGAACGGAATTGGATTTGAATTTTGATTAAACTAATAACAATGAAAATAAATCTAAATTACGAAAGCGATTTAAAATTGTTTTTATAAATATGTTTAAGGAACCTAAGATTGCAAATCCACCACTAGCTTCATAATAAGGGTATTTATGAATTACTTTAGCTTATTAAGTTGGATGATAATGGGGAATTGTAGCTACAAGCCCAATTCCTCCGTCAAGAAAATAACTATGGTTCAAGCACCAACATAATCCATCTTCGGTTAGCACGAATTATCCCACACTAGACTAGGGTTGTGGTATAATCCGTCTAATTTAGGTATGAACTATTCATATACTTGATAGCACAATTCAATTTAAGCACCATTACATGTAAATAATCTAAACAAGCACAGCAAGCATAGATTATTGAGCACACTACAATCAAAATAGATCTAAGACATGAGTAAACTTTGAAAGTAGTGATTTAATCAATAAAAGCATGATTTATTTATAAAAAATCCTCAGAACATGTAACTGTCATCCATACATAATAAAACTAAAATAAAAACATAAAATACACCCTATGACATGGCTAGGGTTGTATTGAAACCCTAGATCTTGAGTTTAGTTGTCCATAGAAGCGGTAGATGGCAAGTAGTTGATGGAGGATGCCATGGAAATCCTTGGTCTTCTTTTTCTTCTCCTTGCTTCCCTCCCTTCAATGGCTGAAAGTGTGGTTGTATGTTGTTTGTATATCAATTGCCAACCCATTCATTGAAGTAAAATAGGATATATATAGATTTACAACAAGTTTTGGAGGCTTTCCTAATCCAATTCGCACTAAAACTGCTATATTTTACAGTTTAGACGCAGTTAGGCAGTTTCGTACGCATAGGGCTCTTCAGTATAGCAAAATACGCAACTTCAATTTTTGTACGGATCGCGCGCGCAGGCCGCGCAAGCGTGAAACCCAGGAAATCGCTCGCGCTAGCGCGTAATTGGGAGGTCCGCGGATCGCGCGAGCGATTTCCTAGGTTTCGCGCGAGCGGGTTGACACGTTAAAAATCTTGTGGGCTCTTGTGCAACACCCAAGTGTAGGTGGACGTGCAAGTAGTAACTGGTAAGACCAGGTCGATCCCACAGGGAAGGTGTTGACCTATTAAATTAGACTATCCTCAAAAAGAAAGCAAAACAAACTGAATAAAATTAAACGATGGTGCGGAACACAAAGTTCCACAACTAAAATTACTAATGAAAATAATTCAGATTAAATTAACGATCTAACTAACTAGTTAAAACAGTACTCTAAATTAGGATGTTTAACTTTAAAAAGAAAGTGTTGGGATTACACGAATCCACAGTAATCTAGCTATCTACCATGCATTTGCCTTGAAGTACAAACGAGTACATTACCCACAGTTTTCCGTATTCCTCTAAAGATGGAGAATCCATGGCCCTTTCATGACCGGGACCATATCATCACAGTTAAATTAAAATACATGAAAGCGGTTTAATCCAATAGTTAAGACTCGCACTCTCAATGGTGTTAGCATTGAAGGTGGTTTGCAAAATGTATTGAAAGAAAATGCCTTAGGGCCTTAGTTTTAAAAACTGTTTTGACAAACTGAGCATTTTTTGGGACAGAATGATAACAAATCTTAAAACAAAAAGGTCCTGGAATACTGCAGGGAACATCCTCAAGAATCAGGGAGTTAGATCGATCGACGCGCTTTCGATCGATCGAAGACCTTCATCCCTCAATCGATCGAACTAGCTTCGATCGCTTGACTGTCTCTGGTTCGATCGATCGAACTAACTCCGATCGATCGAACACAGCGATTATTCTGCTGCATGGCAGAAGCTAGAGATCACCGTTTCATCGTGTTCTCCCAACCTGGGACTACTCAGACATCGTCTGGAGTGTCACAGATTGATATTTAACGTAAGAAAACATTAAAGCCTTGTTTGGTTGCGAGTTTTTCATGGAAAATATAAAAACTATGGTTTTGAAGATATTTAGCATGTAATACTACAAGATGAACGAGTAAGCTACGACTACAAAGTGCAGAATTTAAATGGACAGTATATAAATAACCTGGAACGCAGAATACTTGTATTAAACTAGAAAAATCCAATGCACAAAGTAACTTCCAAAGAAAAACCTACAAAACCAAACACAAAAACCTCTATCTCTCTCTCTAAAACTGTAAAAATAAAATGTGGGTGTCCCTTAGGATGTATACAATACACATATATATAAGAAACCTAAGAAACTAGGGTTGAAAACCCGCATCTGCTGCGCGCACGAATGTTACTGGAAATACCACGTTCGATCGATCGAACTGCTCTCGATCGATCGAACCCTTAAGCCTCAAGCGCTTCAACACTCTTTAAGCGATCGAACTCCAAATTTCAGCTTTGACTTCTTCTTGTTTTCACTCCAGCATTCCATTTATCCTGATGTCCATCTGTTTAGTACACACAGCAGTGATCTGCACAAACAACAGCTAAAACAATACACTTTATCATAGATTAATCATATTGTATGAAAATTAGCCTTGCAATGCAAATTGCAGATAAAATGGGAAGTTGTGATAAAAGCTAATACAATTCTTCCTTTTAGCGTGGTTGCATTTTACAAATACCCCCGCTTTGCACAACCCCCAACTAGCTTATTGCTAGTCCCTAGCGATAAAGCGAAAATAAAATAAATTAAAAACTCCTAAACTAATACTACAACGACTAAGAAAACAAAGGAAAACTAAAAACAACCTAAACTAAGATAGAAAGAAAGATCCTAACTCACTTTCGCAGGAATCGCGGTTGCATCTAGCGAATGCAACAAGCCGTTAAACCCCTAGGTTCCCCCTAGTGGACGAGTGTTGTCTTGTGAGGGTTTACAGTGAAAATACCCACAAAATTCTCCAATTTTAAGCTCAAAAAGATTTAGAATAACTTGTAGAATTCCCCCTTCCATTAGATTGTTAATTCAGCTCTACAATAATATACTATCCTCTGTCAATCCCATGAAAGAGATCCACATGCTCCCCTATATCACCAAGTAAAATATAACAAATGTATTACCATTATGCACCCGTGTGTGTGTGAATTTAACAACTATGCGTCCAACCCTATTAAGAGTTATCTAGACTATTGTACTTTGAAAACTTGCAGTTTTAGCTCAATTCTCACATTGGTCACACTCAAAAAGAACGTCTCTCAGAAACTTGCTTTACAATGATCGCACATCGTATGAAAGCTTTGATAAGGATGATATTCTAAGTGCTAATGCTTTCATACTTGACTCTATGAAAAACGGACATTTAAGAGTGTATAGTCTCATGAATGGAACACTACTTACTAGAGAAGCGAAATACCACGGATAACTCAACTCACACTTCCATGTTCAAATCAATTGTTGAGAATCTTCAAGACTTTGAATTGCGGCTTTGATTTAGTAGGTGGGAGTGTTGTAGAGAAGAGTGTGCTTTTTAGTATGTGATGGAATTTCAACTTCTCTTTTTATTCTTTATTCTTTTCTCCACCCAATCTCCCATTCATTTCATATGCTCTTTTTCTCTTCTCCTTCATTCATCATTTTTTTTTTTTTTTCATTTTTTTTAACCTATCCCACAACTACTTCCTTCCATTTCACATACTTTGATGACTCATTCTCAACAAATATATCAAACGGCTCAATGAGGTCAAGGTATAGATCAAGGATTTGGATTCTTGTGATTACATTGGAAATATTTAATTGGTGTGGGATCAGGGATGAAACAATTCAATGAATGTAAGTGAAAGCTAAATCAGGTAGAAGAATGGGTAAACGATGGCTTGAATCATTTTCTCAACTTCCAATTTTTAGCACTTAAGTGTTCATTGAGTGTAATTGGTAAATCCTGAACGTTCTCCTCTAACAAGCAGTCAAAACTTTTAAAGAAAACTGAGACTTAACAACGAATTCACCAAGTAAATGCAAGAAGGACCATTCGACAATGTATGAGAATCCCCTCAGAAATGACGATTGGCTCAATAGCTCACAACGGGTTATTAGCTTCCACTACTTGTTCTTTTCGCACAATATTCATATTAACTCAACTTTCAGGTTTTCTACATAGCTGCCAATTAGTGCGTAAAAGTATTGGGTACATAATAGCTTTCACAAATGCAATTTCATTTCAGTGATACAGAAAACGCGTGGATTTAATCCATAAAAAGATGAGAATACTATAAATGTGTCATTGTCTAATTAACAAGCAGGAGAGATTATTCAGAGTTATTCTATCAATACGATTCAATAATAAAAATTTTCAAATTTTCAAAATTTTAACAGACTGTGTTCTCATTAAATTTAAAACATATCCAAGTGCAAAACCTGATCATTACGGGTGTATACCTATCTATTATCTCCTACCCCCAACTGAAAACAACAAAGTCCCCAGAAGTTGATTTTCAATAAATAAAATAGATGGGTATCACCTGTATGGAGCAAATTGATGATCGCAAGCATAGCAACCTAGCATAGAAAAGTAGAACACAATCTCCAAAACAACCAGGATCAATAGATAAAAGTAACACAATAAAAACCATGATCCAAACAATCGAAACTACTGTAATATGAACAGAATAAAATACAAGCAGTGAGAAATAATGTCCATACAGAACCAACCAACCAAATAAATCCAACCAAAACAACCAACATATCCCACCAACCAAAACCATAACCAAAATCAGTACAATAACTAACAAAAAAAAAACATATAAACACCACCTCCACAACTAAAACTAATCGACACCGGACGGCGCATCATCAACTACATCAGAAGGGATGTCGATGGGAGCTGGTGGCAACAGCGTAGTAGCAGGGGCGGCAGCAGATGGATCGGCAGCAGCGGAAGAAAAAGGATCGGTAGCAGCAGAATCCGGGGCAGCAGAAGATGGATCAGTAGTAGGTGGTGCAGAAGGGGCCATCGGTGGATGCTGAGTAGGGTGAACAGCCGAATCGACCCCAATATGAATCAATATGGACTCCAGCAAGGTCTGCAGATGATCCATCCGGCCCTCGAGTCTAATCCTGGCCTCTCTCTCCTCCAATAGCAGCTTGTGAACTGTCGGGAGAGGCACAGAGGAAGAAGACTCTCCCTGGGCCTGAGTCTACGACCGCTGTCGCAACTCAAACTGCCGAACCGCAGCAACCGGATCATCCTCATCATCATCGGAATCAAGCTCCTCCACCTCGGTGGGTGTCCCTGAAGCTCCTGCCTCCGTATCCATCCCACCACGCCTCTTCTTCTTCCCCCTTACCCGCGATTTCCCTTTCCCCTTTCGCTTTCTTTTTTGACCGTCGGAGCGGCGAGCCGCCGCCTCGCTGAAACGGCGGGGGGAAGGGCGAACATCATCACCAACAAGCTCGGGAAAACCGGCGTCAGCCATAACCCTGTGAATAGCCCAAGCACCCTTCAGGTGCTTCTTAGACGAGATAAAACGGGTGGGGTGGACCATAAAGTCAATATAGAGGCGTGGTATGCAAACTGGCTGTCCCGTCCCCACTACATATAAGACTCGCGCATACCAAGCCGCGATCTTCTCTCGATAGGAAGTCACTAGGAGGCAATTGCTGAGGAACAGGTGGATCATGTGGTAGCCATCAGTGAGAAAGTGGTCCTCAATCAAAGCATCGCCATCCCAAAACGGAACGGCGCCTCCAGTGAGCTCACGGATAATGGTGGATGGTGAGGTCTCTGGTGCATCAGGCCGGTGGGGGCAAACATAATCTGGTACCTCTGGTACCCCCAACGCGGCTGAAACGGTAGCGGGACTGATGATGAACGGGCGACTCCAGAAGAAGGCATGGTATGTGAATGGTGCAACCGGGTCGCGGATCATAGTCGCACACGCACCTCGAATCCAGGACAGATTGACACTCTTGGCCAATGAAAGGAGATGGAACCAGTGAGGCATAGATCAGATCCGTGTCAGGAACCATGGGCTCTCTGTCCAGACGTACTCAATAGGGCGCTCGATCATCACCATCCTCGTCTGAAAGTGCCGCTCGTACCATAGCATGTCCTCGTCATTCCGGAACCCATGTGCGGGTACCGGATCTGGTATAAAAAGGCTGAGGGGCTTGGACTTATGGTAGCCCGTCACTGGATTCATGTGGCAGCCCTGAAAAATAGACATGACACGACACAGATTAGAACAGAAGAAAAGAAGAAAGAAACTGCCACTGCTGGAGTTCGATCGATTGAACTAGGTTCGATCGATCGAACTGTGGGTCTTTGATTGCTTAAACAATAGTCGATCGATCGAACTTTCATATTCTTCGATCGCTTGATCTTTCTTCGATCGATCGCACTGTAGGGCTTCGATCGCTCGAAGTCAGTTCAAGCGATCGAGCACAACGATGTGCAGCGATCGCAGAAACGCAAAGGAAACCAAAAGTGCACAAACAAGGAACTATCAAAAGAAAATCCTAAGACCAAGGGGACACCCCCTTGGGATTTTCTAACACAATCATTAAGGAAATGAAAGACAAAAACATGTGGAGCCTACCTCGTGTAGAAACACGCAGTGGAGGTGGAGGGGATGATGAGATGACGATGAGGATGATTAGAGGGGTGATCTGGGCGTCTTATTGAGTGAAAGGACACAAAAATTGCCGAGTCGCCCCCCCCCCCCCCCCCTCTGTGCTC
Source organism: Hydrangea macrophylla (assembly GCA_033977485.1). NCBI lineage: Eukaryota > Viridiplantae > Streptophyta > Magnoliopsida > Cornales > Hydrangeaceae > Hydrangea > Hydrangea macrophylla. Next base: position 1,297,152 of record CM066998.1, on the reverse strand, counting down.
GAGCGCTTGAGAGTGAGAGTGAGGGAACTGAAAAAGTGTTCTGATGACGCCTCGTTTAAAAGCTGCGTTCGATCGATCGAACTATGGTCGATCGATCGAAAGCAAATCCCTCAATCGATTGAACATAAAATACAAGCGCTTGAACATTCAGGTTTCGATCGATCGGAATGGATCGATCGGAATGGGTCAGATCGATCGAACACAAAAATTTCAGAATTCAATGGGAAATATAAACCACATCACCCCCAACTGTCAGAAACAAATCTGGACATGCAAAGAGACTAAAAAGCAGTTGAAGTACAGGCATGTAGGACAGAAATTCAACCTCAAAAATAGAAAATTGCAATTTATATAGAAATAAAACTTTATAATTGCATCCAAATTGCAACATTATTACCCCCAACTGTGTTTAAGACCTCATTTAACTAAAGAAACCAAAAATAAAACTAAAACCAATAAAATTCTGTCAAGGAATACACTCCAGTTGATAAACAAAAGATGAAATGAACAGAAACAACTGAAATGCAGCACTAATCTTCGAGTATAAAGATTTCCTCTTCCACAATCTCTTCATAACCCGCCGAATTTTCAGAAGTGAAGTCCAAACTCGATGATTCCCTTTCCCAGAATAAACGAAAGGCAGCAAGGACATCATCAACCAGTCTGGCGTCTCCAAAGAATTGAAAGCCCATGCAAGAGGTGATCCGGACGCAGACAAGGATAAAGGAGTATAATTTCGCAACGGACTGTCCTCTCGCGGCGGAGTGTGTGGGGGCCTTATGTAGGGCCCAAGACCATGAACCAGTTGATGTGGAAGGAATATCGAAATACCATTTAGAAACATAGTGACAATCCTGGACAAAAGACAACAAACCAAAATTAAAATAACAGAACACAAGAAACACGGATTAACACAAAGAGAAAAACAATGAACAGAAACAAAAATACAAAGAAATGTGACAAGTTCCAACCTCACTATTGGCATAGGTTCCCAAAATGCACTAGCTGGTAAGGGGCATTGGAGCCTGAATAGCAGGAAGCTCAGGTGCACATAGCGGTACGGGACTAACTCAGGAACAAGGAAATCATCCACGAAAACAAAGACGGCATTGTGGCGGTCTGGGACGACATCCTGGAGGTTATGATCTTCCCATGGCTCCCACATATCATCATTTTCCCATTGTGCCATGAGTGCATCATCCACCATTCTCCCCATGTACAGGTCTTCTTCCTCATCCACATCGTCGTCATCCTGAAATCCCATATTTTCGTATGGATTGATGTCCAGGAGGGCTGGTGGGTATGGAATGTACCCTTGAGCAGCATCAATGAGAGAATGAACTTCAGGATCTTGATGAAGCAAGGGGCAGGGTGTGAGTTCACCCTCAGTCCAGGTGCCACAACGACATTCTGAATCAGCCCAAGAACCGATAGAATGAACATCATCACCTCGCATTTATGCACCTGCAACAGAGTGGTTCAAGGTATAATGGATTAGAACTAGGTCACAAACACAAAAGAACGAACAAAAAACTTAAAAACAAAAAGAGAGAAACTAAAATGCAGGGAAAGAAAAGAAATACAACAACAAATTGGAACTCCACTTTGGATTTTTAAGTGTGAGAATAGCTGGGCTCATCCAGCTGGATGTGCTCAGCTTCAGTGTGGAAGTTCTCCAAGAACGGTTTCAATCTTTGGCCATTGACCTTGAAACAATCATCGTTCTTTGGATTGATGATCTCAACCGCCCCATGTGGAAAAACAGTTTTTACGATGAACGGGCCTGTCCAACGGGAACGGAGCTTTCCTGGGAAAAGGTGGAGGCGAGAGTCATACAGCAAAACTTTCTGCCCCAGCTCAAATGATTTACGAAAGATCGTACGATCGTGGCGAGCCTTCAACCTTTCCTTATGCAACTTCGCAGAGTCATACGCATCTCGTCGTATTTCCTCTAGCTCTGCAAGTTGGAGCTTGCGTAGCTGACCTCCCTCTTGAATATCAAAGTTCAATGAGCGTGTTGCCCAGTAAGCTTTATGTTCAATTTCAACAGGAAGGTGGCAAGCTTTCCCGTAAACCAGTCTATACGGGGACATACCAAGATTCGTCTTATAAGCAGTACGGTATGCCCATAACGCGTCAGTCAATTTGTATGCCCAGTCTTTTCGATTAGAGCTAACCGTCTTTTCGAGAATGTGCTTGATTTCTCGGTTAGCCAATTCTGCTTGCCCATTTGACTATGGATGATAGGCAAGAGCGATTTTATGATGGACCCCGTATTTCTTGAGAAGTGACTCCAAGGGTCTATTGCAGAAATGCTTGCCTTGGTCACTTAGTAAAGCTTTCGTAGTACCAAAACGAGACAAGATATGCTCTCTTAGAAAGGACATGACCGTTCTGTGGTCATTTCGTCTCGTTGGTATCGCTTCTACCCATTTCGATACATACTCTACAGCAAGGAGTATGTATTCACAGTTATTAGACTTGGGAAATGGACCCATAAAAATCTATGCCCCAACAATCAAATATCTCAATTGTGATGATAGGGGTTAAAGGCATAGAATTCCTTTTAGAAATAGTTCCAAGCTTTTGACAGCGTTGGCATGTCTTACAAAAGGAATAAGCATCTTTGAAGACTGTGGGCCAGTAAAAACCGCTTTGTAGGACTTTTTGTGCGGTCTTCTGTGACGCGAAGTGGCCACCGCATGCCTCAGAATGGCATGACGCTAATATTACGGTTACATCCTCATTGGGGACGCAGCGCCTGATGACCTGATCAGCACAGTACTTGAAAAGGTATGGGTCATCAAAGAAGAAATGGTGCGCGAACGAGAGGAACCGTTTTTTGTCTTGGTTCGACCAATGAGTCGGTGTTTCACCCGTGACAAGGTAGTTTACAATATCAACATACCAAGGCAGACTACTTACTGCCAGTAGCTGTTCGTCTGGGAACTCATCCTTAATGGATTGGGATTCAGAGTTGTCGACAAAAGTCAACCGGGACAAATGATCCGCAACCACATTCTCTACTCCTTTCTTATCTTTGATTGTTAAATCAAACTCTTGGAGTAAGAGTATCCAGCGAATAAGCCGTTGTTTAGCATCTTTCTTTGACAGCAGATACTTGAGGGCCGAATGATCTGTAAAACAGACGATTGGTGACCCTATCAGATAAGACCTAAACTTGTCCAGGGCAAATACTACAGCCAGCAGCTCCTTTTCAGTGGTAGTGTAATTCATTTGAGCTTCATTCAAAGTTCGGCTGGCATAGTATATCACATATGGCTTATTGTCCTTTCTCTGGCCTAGGACTGTGCCAATGGCGTAATCACTAGCATCGCACATTAATTCAAAAGGCAAACTCCAGTCGGGTGCCTGTATTATAGGTGCGGAGGTGAGAAGCTTTTTTAGATCCTCAAAGGACTTTTAGCAACTCTCTGACCACTCAAATGGTGCATCCTTAACAAGAAGTTGACAGAAGGGTCGAGAGATTGCACTGAAATTCTGGATAAACCGACGATAAAAACCTGCATGCCCCAAGAATGAACGGATGTCTCTCACTGTACGGGGGACAGGTAGATTTGAAATTATGTCAATTTTAGCCTTATCCACTTGGATTCCTTCATCGGATATTATGTGGCCGAGGACTATTCCCTTGGTCACCATAAAGTGACACTTTTCCCAATTCAAGACTAGGTGTTTGTCCTCACACCGCATTAAAACCTGCTCGAGATTGCTAAGGCAATCTTCAAAGCTATGGCCAAACACTGAAAAATCATCCATGAAGACTTCAAGGATGTTTTCGACCATGTCACTGAATATGCTTAGCATGCACCGCTGAAAGGTAGCCGGTGCATTACATAAGCCAAACGGCATTCGTCGGTAGGCAAATATACCAAATGGACAAGTGAACGTGGTTTTCTCCTGATCTTCAGGAGCAATTTCAATTTGATTATATCCACTATATCCATCCAAGAAGCAGTAATACTTGTGACCCGCCACACGTTCTAGCATTTGATCCATGAATGGCAAAGGAAAATGGTCCTTTCGAGTCACAGTATTTAACTTCCTGTAGTCAATACACATCCTCCATCCAGTGGGGACACGTGTTGGTACTAATTCACCATCTTTGTTCAGGATGACCGTTATGCCTGCTTTCTTTGGAACTACCTGGGTTGGACTGACCTAAGGACTATCAGATATCGGATAAATCATCCCAACATCAAGTAGTTTAAGCACTTCCTTTTTAACTACTTCTTGCATGTTGGGATTCAGACGCCTTTAAATTTGCCTTGAGGGTTTAGCGTCTTCCTCCAGATATATCTTATGCGTGCATATGGATGGGCTTATGCCTTTGAGGTCAGCAATCGTCCATCCCATAGCATCCTTATGCTTGGTCAGCATTTTCACTAACTTACCTTCCTGTTCATGAGTTAAAGCAGATGAAATGATCACAGGATAAGTTTTTCCAGTCCCTAAGAATGCATATTTTAGCTCTTTGGGAAGCTCCTTCAATTCTAACTCCGGAAACTGGAAACTTGAAGGCATTACCAACTTGGTTTTAGGAGGCAGTTGTTCATATGGCATTACCCACATGCAATCGTCTCTATCCTCCTCTATCGTATCCATCATAAGACACGTCTAGTTCAGGTCAGCATCCAATGGGGTGGACTCTGCAGGCTGATAGATATCGCCAAATTGAGTCATCACAACTTCCAAAGGATCTTTGTAGTCGACCAAGTCAACTTCATCTTCAATGACCGTGTCTATATAATGAATTTCTTCCTCATCATCGTATTCTTCAGGTCGGGGATTAGAAAAGATCTTGACATACAATGTCATGTTCCCGAATACGATAGTTATGATACCACTTCTAATCTTGATTGTGGCATCAATAGTGTTGAGGAATGGACGTCCAAAGATAACCGGGATATGTGCACCAGGATTAGACACAGGTTCTGTGTCCAATATCACGAAATCAACCGAAAACACAAAAAAGTCTATTTGGACAAGGACGTCCTCTAACACTCCTCTAGGGTACTTCACAGATCTGTCTGCCAATTACAAAGCAACTCGGGTGGGTTTGAGTTCACCCAACCCTAGCTGTTTATAGACTGAATATGGCAGCAGGTTCACGCTTGCTCCTAAATCGAGGAGTGCGTTATCTATCTTTTGATTCCCAATTCTGCATGAGACAGTAGGTGTACCGGGATCTTTGAGTTTTGGAGGCAACTCATTTTGAATGATCGCACTGGCTTGGCATGCGACATAAGCATGTTTTTTCACGCTTTGCCTCCTCTTGACCGTGCATAGATCTTTGAGATACTTAGCATAGGCCGGCACTTGCTTGATAGCATCTAGGAGTGGAAGGTTAATTTTAACTTGCTTAAACAATTCTAGAAACTCCTGATTCTTTGTCTCATTCTTGGGTTTCTTCAACCGTTGAGGATAAGGTGCAGGAAAAGGGCATTTTGGTGGTTCCTCCTTAACAGATTCCTTTCCAGGCCTTCGCTCAACTTCTTCCTCTACTCTAGGAGCTTCAATGTTTGCCTTTATTGGTTCGTCATTAGTAGACGGCTCCTCCTCTCGAGTAGATGGTTGCTCAACTTCTTCATCCACCACTTCCTCCTCTTTGTACACCTCGGGAGTGGACAGAGGCATGCTTTTCTCTATGATTTTTCCACTTCTCAGTGTAGTCACAGCTTTAGCATGTTCTTGATTGTTAGGACCATTGTTATGTCCCTTAGGGTTTGGAAGTGGTTGGGCAGGGAATGTTCCTCCTGAACCTTCTTGCCGTGCATCTATTCTCTCTAATGTGGCAGACATTCTACTCATCATCTGTATGAGTTGCTGCGTTAGATTAGCATTAGCAAGTGGCTCTTCTTCTTGTACCTTCTTGTGCGGTGGCACATAGGTATTAGACTGTGGTGCATTGGAGGGTTGAGCTTGGTTGTAGTTATTGGTTTTGTTTTGATTGTAGTGCTGGAACGACCTATTGTTTTGCCCTTGATATTGATTGTTGTTGTAAGGCTGCTGTTGATATTGATTTTGGGTCCCAGCATTATTTCTCCAATCAAAACCGGGGTGATTCCATCTATTGTTACTTTGAAAGTTATTGTTGGAATTCCCCGCCCCTCGAAAACCTTGTATGGCATTCATCTCTATAGGGGCTTGCTCTTGAAAATATGGCACATTAGGACAATATTGAGTTGTATGTCCCAACATGTTGCATGTGCCACATGGTTCCTCAGGCATGACTTGCCTAGAGCTCTCTCCTTTCATGCTTAACTCCTCTACCTTCTTTGCTAGCTCTGCATACTTAGTCATGAGGTGATCTTCACTGGTTAGCTGGTATAGGCTTTTCTCCTCTACACAGGATATCTGTGAGCGTGAGACAGTGTCAGAATTTGACCATTCGTGAGCGTATTCAGCTAACCATTCGAAATGAGCTTCAGCCTCTTCGGTGTTTTTACGCAGAAATGGTCCAGAGCTCATCGTTTCCACCAACTTCTTTGTTTCACCATTCAATCCTTGATAAAAGAAGCTGATAGTTCGCCATTTCTCAAATCCATGGTGTGGGCATGAGAGAAGCAAATCTTTGAAACGCTCCCACGCTTGTTTGAAGGTTTCATTGCTCTTTTGTTTATAGGAATTGATTTGACGCTGAAGGTCTGTGGTCATGCGAGTAGGATAGAATTTCTTTAGAAACGCGGTGCTCATCGCATGCCAGGTGAAAATTGAATTAGGTTTTAGGGAGTGGAGCCACGCCTTCGCTTTATCTTTCAAAGTGAAGGGGAATAACATTAGATGCGTCACCTCCCTTGGACTATTTTGCGAGAATGTTTTGCAAACATCCTCGAAATCAGTGACATGTAAATACACCTTCTCACTTTCCATCCCATGAAAGGTGGGAAGCAATTGAATCATCCCATTGTGAAACTGAAATTCGCCATTATGCGGTGGGATTTGAAAGCAAGAGGGCGTAGGTGCATGTTATGGTTGCATGAGATCGCAAAGAGGACGTAGCGCCTCATCAATTGGCACCACAACATTGTCACCATTTTCACTCTGATGATCATCCATTGATTCAGTTGGAGTGGCTATCGGGTTGATGGAACTATCAGAGTCAGAGCGGTAGAATGGATTTCCAAAAATTCCTTCAATAGAATTATTGGACATGAACTAGGAGAGTCCCTAGGGTGAGATCTTACCCAAAAGAACTGAAAAGAAGAGAAAGTAAAAATAGAAAGAGATGAAGAGTGACTGAGGTAATCTAAGGAATTGATCGTCGCCTTCCCCGGCAACGGTGCCAAAAACTTGACACGTTAAAAATCTTGTGCGCTCTTGTGCAACACCCAAGTGTAGGTGGACGTGCAAGTAGTAACTGGTAAGACCAGGTCGATCCCACAGGGAAGGTGTTGACCTATTGAATTAGACTATCCTCAAAAAGAAAGCAAAACAAACTGAATAAAATTAAACGATGGTGCGGAACACAAAGTTCCACAACTAAAATTACTAATGAAAATAATTCAGATTAAATTAACGATCTAACTAACTAGTTAAAACAGTACTCTAAATTAGGATGTTTAAATTTAAAAAGAAAGTGTTGGGATTACACGAATCCACAGTAATCTAGCTATCTACCATGGATTTGCCTTGAAGTACAAAGGAGTACATTACCCACAGTTTTCCGTATTCCTCTAAAGATGGAGAATCCATGGCCCTTTCATGACCGGGACCATATCATCACAATTAAATTAAAATACATGAAAGCGGTTTAATCCAATAGTTAAGACTCGCACTCTCAATGGTGTTAGCATTGAAGGTGGTTTGCAAAATGTATTGAAAGAAAATGCCTTAGGGCCTTAGTTTTAAAAACTGTTTTGACAAACTGAGCATTTTTTGGGACAGAATGATAACAAATCTTAAAACAAAAAGGTCCTGGAATACTGCAGGGAACATCCTCAAGAATCAGGGAGTTAGATCGATCGACGCGCTTTCGATCGATCGAAGACCTTCATCCCTCAATCGATCGAACTGGCTTCGATCGCTTGACTGTCTCTGGTTCGATCGATCGAACTAACTCCGATCGATCGAACACAGCGATTATTCTGCTGCATGGCAGAAGCTAGAGATCACCGTTTCATCGTGTTCTCCCAACCTGGGACTACTCAGACATCGTCTGGAGTGTCACAGATTTATATTTAACGTAAGAAAACATTAAAGCCTTGTTTGGTTGCGAGTTTTTCATGGAAAATATAAAAACTATGGTTTTGAAGATATTTAGCATGTAATACTACAAGATGAACGAGTAAGCTACGACTACAAAGTGCAGAATTTAAATGGACAGTATATAAATAACCTGGAACGCAGAATACTTGTATTAAACTAGAAAAATCGAATGCACAAAGTAACTTCCAAAGAAAAACCTACAAAACCAAACACAAAAACCTCTATCTCTCTCGCTAAAACTGTAAAAATAAAATGTGGGCGTCCCTTAGGACGTATAAAATACACATATATATAAGAAACCTAAGAAACTAGGGTTGAAAACCCGCATCTGCTGCGCGCACGAATGTTACTGGAAATACCACGTTCGATCGATCGAACTGCTCTCGATCGATCGAACCCTTAAGCCTCAAGCGCTTCAACACTCTTTAAGCGATCGAACGCTCGATCGATTGAACTGGGTTAGATCGATCGAACTCCAAATTTCAGCTTTGACTTCTTCTTGTTTTCATTCCAGCATTCCATTTATCCTGATGTCCATCTGTTTAGTCCACACAGCAGTGATCTGCACAAACAACAGCTAAAACAATACACTTTATCATAGATTAATCATATTGTATGAAAATTAGCCTTGCAATGCAAATTGCAGATAAAACGGGAAGTTGTGATAAAAGCTAATACAATTCTTCCTTTTAGCGCGGTTGCATTTTACAAATACCCCCGCTTTGCACGGGTCGCGCGCGCGATTGTCTTTTTTCAGCTTCTTTCTTCCTGCTTTTTCTCCCTATTTAACCTGGATTTGTGTTTTCTTCCAAAACCTGCTCTAAAACTGAAAACAAAATAAAAATACATAAAAATAGGATAAAATATGCTAACAAATGTGAATTAAGGCATGTAATTAGGATCTGTTCTCTCCCGATCACTCCTCATGGTAGGTGGAGGAGCCATCGACACAAAGAAAGAAGGAGCCGTGAGGGACTATCTTGTCACCCTCTCACCCAAATACCACTCGTGGCATGCTTCTCCAACCATCAGGATCCTCATCCTAGAGAAACCCGTAGTGGCCTGAAGCTCTATACTAGCTTCGGGGAGGGCCACCAACCATGATTCCAAATCACATGGACATCTCGCAGGTTGATAAGGAGGTTTCTATAGCTGACAAAATCATGGGCCCCCACTTTCTGGCCCGTCGCTTCTTTCCTCCATTTTAGGCCATACGATAGAATGGCAACCTCATTTGCTCTGGTACTGGGAGCCCTCATACTGAGGTACGCATGGGACCATATCTGCAAAGGAAAAAAAATTTAAGGGTAAATCAAATGGCCAAATGGATCTGATCCCCTCTAGTGCTCATTAATGAGCAACCCAAAATGTGCATGATAAAGGCCCTAATCATCTTATCGTCGGTAAAAACTTGACCCCTAATGGTGTCCAAAAACCATTTTACCAGAGCAATAAACTCTCCAGGATAGGCCCGAGAAGGTCGATGATCTGCTCGTGCCGACTCACAAGATCATCATAAAGGGCCACAGCGAGGCTGCCAAACGGGAGGCCAATAATCATGGCAAAGTCTAGCAGGGTTATTGTCATCTTCCTAAATGGAAGATGAAATGTATTTATGGGTCCCACCACCGCTCCCCTAAGGCTTGGATTTGAATCATTTCGTTTGAACTCTTCTCTAGAAGTTGCACAAAGAACCCAAAACATGCGGCATTGATTCCCTTTTTAACATCATCAGAAAGCTCCTTATACCATCGGTGTCCATGAGCCAAGCTCCTGTGGCCCTTGAGGTCAGTCTCATGCATCTGCAAAAGGACAAAAATAAAATACGGATAAGGACAGGAGGGAAAGAATAACAAAGTCAATAAAGTCTGGCAGTAAAAAAAATGATGATGAAATTCTTTTGAGTCCTAGCGACTCCACATTTTTTGTAAAGACGAATTTTTGGGTTGTAGCGACTCCGTGCTTTTTGTAAAATGAAATTCTTTTGAGTTTTAATGACTCCGTGATTTTGTAAATTATGAAATTCTTTTGAGTCGTATTGACTCCTTGATTTTAGAAATTGGATTTTTGAGTTCTAGTGACTCTGTGTTTTTAAAAGAATGAATTTTGAGTCCTGGCAACTCCGTATTTTTGTAAGGATGAATCTTCGAGTCTTAACGACCCCGTGATTCTATAAATTAAAATTTTGAGTTGTATCGACTCCTTGATCTTGTAAAAATGGAATTTTGAGTCCTAGTGACTCCGTATTTTCGAAAGAATGAATTTTCGAGTCTTAGTGACTCTGTGTTTTTTTGAAAATAATAATGAATTCCCGAGTCTTAGTGACCCCATGTCTATGGATTAGGAGTTTGCATGTAAATCGACTTAGTAAAATCTAAGTGCTCAATAGGGGTCGCTGCGACCCCCCATTGTGAAGAGTAAAATGAAATTCTTTTGAGTCTTAATGACTCCGTGAGTTTGTAAAATATGAAATTCTTTTGAGTCATATCAACTCCTTGATTTTGAAAATTGGGTTTTTGAGTCCTAGTGACTCCGTGTTTTTGAAAGAATGAATTTTGAGTCCTGGTGACTCCGTATTTTCATAAGGATGAATCTTTGAGTCTTAACGACTCCATGATTTTGTAAATTAGAAATTTTGAGTTGTATCAACTCCTTGATCTTGTGAAAATGGATTTTTGAGTCCTAGTGACTCCGTGTTTTCGAAAGAATGAATTTTTGAGTCTTAGCGACTCTGTGTTTTTTTGAAAAAAATAATGAATTCCCGAGTCTTAGTGACTCCATGTCTATGAATTAGGAGTTCGTATGTAAATCGACTTAGTAAAATCTGAGTGCTCAACAGGGGTCGTTGCGACTCCCCATTGTGACGAGTAATCAAAATGATGAAAATTTTGGGCATAATTTCGGCATAAAGTCAGTAAATCTGAACAAGAAGGACAGGCAAGAGCATAATTTCGAGTGCTGCACATGATCATAATATCTAGTAATTCATTCAAGATCAATCTAAAAAGAGGCATGACAATAGTTCAGGGGAATATCAAAATGCACAAAATCAAGGGCATATTCATACAATCATTAGGTACCATACATCTCATTGCATTACATCCATTGCCATAAAGAGCAAAAGGATTTGAGATTATACCAGTTTTTATTGAACGCCCGAGCCAAAAGTTGCTCCCCGGGATCGGCAAGTAAAAGTGACGAGCTATGGCCGGGAGAAGGTTTGTATTTCTTCCTTGAGGGCCCTTGGGAACCTGAACCACTAGCCATTGGTACAAAGCTACAAGGAAACAAGAAAATTAAATCAATGAAGAGGAGGTTAGGGAAACATAATGAAAAATGTAGGAAAAATTCAAATTTGAGCATGAACCATGAACTAAGTTAAAAACAAGAGCTTTATGTTAGAAAGAGGGAAGACATACCTTGATTTGAGAGACTAGTGAGTTGGAAATCAAAAGGAAGTGAGATCTTGGAGAGGAATTCGTAGGAGAGATTGAGAGGAATGAGAAAAAGGAAAGAACTTTTGTTTTTAAACAAACTGCCAGACCCAGTGGCAGACGGTGAAAAGCCAACGACACTCAGTGATTGCCGCACCGGCACTCACTGAGTGCCGCCGCGCACTCACCGAGTGCCGCTGCGAGTGATAGTTGGCCTTTCCCATGAAATTTTTCATCTGCTTGTTGGGGACCACCGAATTTTGCTTAGATATCCCCCAAGGTTTTCCCTCGTTTTGAATGAACCCCCAAGATTTGAAAAATGAATTTTAAAGCCCCTCTATGAGCTGAAAATTAACTCCTGATTGCAAGAAATTGAGTTGATTTGAGGTGAGTCAAATTGAGTTAAGCTAGCAATAACATTGCTTTAGGATTATAACGGATTTATATTCCTCGATTCTCGTAATAGATTTATAATGATCTAAGTTTGCGGATGTAACAAATTTGCATTCTCGATTCTCGCAACAGATTTGCGTCGACCTCATTTTGGGAGTATAAGGTGCGAAGCGCATCTTAGTCAATCAGATGATTCTTGGAAGACACCGGAGTATAGGGTGCCAAGCGCATCTCAGTCTTTCAATCAAGCTTGATTCTTGATTCAACCCCAAAGTATAAGGCGCGAAGTGCATCTCAGTTAATTATATGATTCTTGGAAGACAATGAAGTATAAGGCACGAAGCGCTTCTCAATCTTTCAGTTAGCTCAGTTCCTAATTTAACCCCGGAGTATAAGGCACAAAGCGCATCTCAGTCAATCGGATGATTCTTGAAAGACACTGGAGTATAAGGCGTGAGGCGCATCTCAGTCTTTCAATCAATCTCGGTTCCTGATTCGACCCCGGAGTATAAGGCGCGAAGCACATCTCAGTCAATCAGATGATTCTTAGAAGACACCGGAGTATAAGGCGCGAAGCACATCTCAGTCTTACAATCAGCTCGGTTCCTGATTTGACCCCGATGTGTAAGGCACGAAGCGCATCTCAGTCAATCAGATGATTCTTGGAAGACACCAGAATATAAGGCACGAAGTGCATCTCAGTCTTTCAAATAGCTCGGTTCCTGATTCGACAGCGGAATATAAGGCGCGAAGCGCATCTCAGTCCTTCAAATAGCTCAGTTCTTGATTCAACACCGGAGTATAAGGCGCGGAGCACATCTCAGTCGATCAGATGATTCTTGGAAGACACCGGAGTGTAAAGGCTTAAAGCGCATCTGTATCAATCATGACTTTCCCAGGATAGAACAGCTTCATAATAGAAAATTTAAGGCATAGAACGCATTCTTGTCACTAAAAAGAGCAGTATGATTCTGAACTTAGGTGCTCCCCTTACCTGAACTACGCCTTGGTCTGATTCCCATTGGGATACGTAGGCAGCTCACTGCTGAGCACGACCACCACCACCACTGATCTCTTCGCACCCAATTTTTGCAAAGCACTTTGTTTTTACCTGAATTCGGCAGTTCAATCAAAGGCCTGTCTTCACACAGGCTTCGACATTCACTTGTGATACGCATTGCTTCACAAGCTCTGTCGAAGAGAGGCAAATCGTAGACACCCCAATTTTGACCGACCGTCGAATTCAAGGGATGGTTACCTCTAGACCGATGACGATAGCGGCCGAAAAAATTCGAAGGTTTTTTTAAGTGGTTCAAGTTCTTCGGAGAATTCTTCTGCCGCAATAAAAGTTTTCAAAAAGAGAGAGAGAGAGAAAAATGATGAGAGAGACTGGGTATTCGGGAAACCCGGATATGAAGTACATATGAGAATGACAGTTTGAAAGTTAATTTCAAAATAAGAACATAGGAATGATTTTGAAAAAAAAAAGAGAGAAAAAGAAAAATAGATAATAGAAAAGAATTTTGAAAAGAAAATAAAAAAGAGAGAGAGAGAGAGAGAGGAAAGAATTTTGAAAAGTAAAGGAAAAGAAAACAAAAAATACACATATACATAAGTAGTCGATTAAGTATATGTACTAGTATATAAATATATAGTAATATGTATAAGTATATATTTGAAAAAGAAATAAAAAAAAGGTAAGAAATCCGTTGGAAACGGCACTCGGCATAGCCGACGGCACTCGCTGAGTGCCGCAGACAACTCAGTGAGTGCCGCCCGCTATAATAGACTATTTTTCTCAATTACGTATGGAATATCCTTGCACATAGGTTTTTCACCAGAATTTACCCAATTGACCCAGTGAGAGTGGTCTATATAAGGAGACCTTTATCTCCATTGTTGGGATCGTTTTGAAAAATAAGAATTCTATATAGATGATACATACAAGAGAGAGAGAGAGAGAGAGAGAGAGAGAGATTAAGAGGATTTTTGAAGAAACACACAAGAACTTTGAAGAATTTGAAGAAGAAGTTGAAGAACTTGGAAGGTCATCACTAAACAAGAAGAAATCCCTGAGGTTATAGAGGTAACCTTCTAATCCTACCTAGATTTAGGATAAAATTCAATCACAATTCATAGATCTAGGATTTTGACACATTTTAAAAAAGTCTCTTCCTATCCCATTTCATCACACACCACATAGAATTGTGATTGAATTCGTGCTTACTTTCATGGATTTGGATCTAAATAGAGCTTTGGGTTTAAGACAAAATTAATTTGTAAAAGAACTTTTACTTGGATTTTGCAAACAAACTTTGATTCTACTTCAGTTTACCTATATTTTCTTTGGAAATCCATGAGATTTCGATATCTCATTGGATCTCTTTGAGTTTGATCCTCTAGTCCCCTATAATCCTATGATTTATATGGGGATTAAGGTTGATCATAGTTATATCCACACATGCTTGAATGAGTTCAAGTTTTAATTCATGACTTGGAGCCTTCAACTTGAGAATCTCATGGAACTCTCTCTATGTTCTATGATGGTCTATGTGGATTTGGTCTTATTTAGTCTCCAAGGACCATTAATTTGAGAGGAGAATAAAGTATAATAAGTTTACATCCTTCAAGGATCATCAACTTGGGGGAGGGATTGACTTGGTAACTTCCATGATTTAAAATGTTGGTATTAATGCAGTGAATTCATGAACCCACTATGATCAAAGATTTTTAATTAAATCATGGTCTATGGGAATTGAATGAGACAAATTGGAGAGTGTTCATAACTTATATATGTATCACTAGGATTTTTATTTTGATGAAATTTTATACTTAGGATGGTTTGGCCTTATGATTTGTCAACTAGTCACTCTCTGTCCAAAATTTCAGAACAGTAAGTCCATTTCAAACTTAGTAGATCAGAACCTTAATCAAGCTTTCTTGACTTCAAATAAATATTTCTAAGAATTTTAATGTGTTAATAAGTTCTCCCTAAAAAGATCAAAGTCATTCTGATTTGTTTGCTATTTTTAGAAATCATTCCAAAACTCTGGACAGAGAGCTGTAAATTTCTCAATGATGTCTAGTTTTTACGCAATTCCCAGAGATTGAACCGTTTGATTTCTAATTTCCTTTTTGGGTCAAAAACTAGACTCACAGAGGCACAACATACTCAAAAATCATTAAGATCAAATCGTTGGAAGTATGATTTATCCATTTTTTGAAAGTCTCGTCTGCTCTCTATAATTCTTGTAATTTGTCACAATTTTGATAAATCTTGTTAACTCTAATCTAAATGGTCTCCTAGTACCTTAAAACTCAAACCATGTATTAAATAAAGATAATTAACGTAAATCCAGAGACTAAATGATCCAAATTGATGAATGATTCATAATTGACTATTGTTCATGTCCATGCATACATCACATATGTATTGATTCTTGCTATTAGGGTGTCATTTTTGCATTATGATTAAGTCTTAATTAGTTACACACAATCATGGGTTCCTTACAGCCATGTTAGGATTGTACCACTTCTATATGGACATTACATTAGCTCCTACTTGAGACTTGGATATCAATGTAGGTGTTATGATTTAACTAGTTAGAAAGAACTCACAAATATGTCGAATTCCTTTGATGATTGTTAGATTTAAGCTAGAAATTTGAATGTTATTTAGGATTCAACATTATATTTTGTTCAAAGCATGTGGACTAACCCTTTTGTTTTGTAGCGCTTTGGAGGTATGACTTCTCATCTCTTCTCTAGTTTATTTCACTTCTTGATTTTATTGATTTTCGACTTCATGCGCGACACCTTAGCTTAGGTCTTGCCTTATGTGTATATGTGGATTAGAGACATTTTTCCTAGGGTTCCTATTCTTGTATGCATTACACGTTTCTATTTCGCGGCGGGACCCAGGGTAAGTTCTGTTGTTCCCTATTGCATATCATATTGCTTGCTAATTGAATTACATGGTTTTGGATGCTATCTTATCATTAGCAATTTTTCACCCTTTCCAACATGCTTGTGTAATGTATATTTACATGTATATATATGTAGTAGTTGAGGGCACCGTTAGATAATTTATTCGATTAAAAAGGATTTTAAGTAGAGGAATATCACGAGATAGGATGAGAGGGGGTGTTTTAATCCGCCGGACTCCTTCCCCTCTCATTCCATAATCCTCGGACCTAGTTAATTTTTTGGTTTCGTAAATGATCGGTTTGTTTTTAAAATGGTTTCTTAATTTTCCTTTAAAAAAAATTAATTGGCGACTCTTTGAATTTAATTTGAAAACTTGTTTTAAAAGTGGGCCCCAAATGCCGATATCCACAACGGTTGGTGCTGGTCATGCTCAGGGGTGAACTGCCTATGTATCCCAATAGGAATCAGGCCAGGGCGTAGTTCAGGCAGGGGACTTCCTATTCACATACAAAAAGTCATCCATATGTGTGCACCTATCCTATCTTGATGCACATGCTCATGTAATGTTATCTCCAATAATGAACTGAAACTTGCCATGCTTAAATCATGCTTGTCCTACTTCGTGCTTTCTCTTTATGATGCATGCTTCATGAATGCTGGTCGATGCAAATCCGTTGCAAAGTTTGAAGATGACATGATTAACAAGATTGCTCAACGTAAATCCGTTACAAGGACCGGGGATATAAGTCTATTATACCCTGAAGCGAAGGCCATTGCAAATATAAGTCTGTTATATTCCAAGACGAGGTCGCCGCAAATCCGTTGTGGAACCGAGAATGCAAGTCATTCTAGTCGACAAAAATCCGTTGCAAAGATCGAAGAAGATGTGATTAATAAGATTGCTCAACATAAATCCGTTACGAGAACTGGGGATATAAATCCGTTATACTCCCAATGCACAGGTCAATGCAAATCCGTTGCGAGAATCGAGAATGCAAATCCATTACATCCTCAAATTCAAATAATCGTACATTTGTTACGAAAATCGAGGAATATAAATCCGTTATACTCCTAAAGCAAGGTCAACACAAATCTGTTGCGAGGACTCAGAATGCAAATTCGTTACATCCTCAAATTCATATCAACGTAAATCCGTTACGAGAATTCAGAATATAAATCTGTTATATTCCCAAAGCGAGGTCCACGCAAATCCGTTGCGAGGACCGAGAATGCAAATCTGTTACATCCTCAAATTTAGATCAACGTAAATCCATGATCAAAATCGAGAATATAAATCCATTATATTCCCAAAGCGAGGTCAACACAAATCCGTTGCGAGAACGGAGAATACAAATCCATTACATCCTCAAATTTAAATCATCGTAAATCTGTTATGAAAATCGAGGAATATAAATCCGTTATACACCCAAAGCAAGGTCAACGCAAATCCGTTATGAGAACCGAGAATTCAAATCCGTTACATCCTCAAATTCAGATTATCGTAAATCCATTACGAGAATCGAGAATATAAATCTGTTATATTCCCAAAACGAGGTCAACACAAATCCGTTGCGAGAACCGAGAATGCAAATCCGTTACATCCTCAAATTCAGATAAACGTAAATCCGTTACGAGAATCGAGAATATAAATCTGTTATATTCCCAAAGCGAGGTCAACATAAATCCGCTGCGAGAACCGAGAATGCAAATCAGTTACATCTTCAAATTCATATCATCGTAAATCTGTTACGAAAATCAAGGAATATAAATCCATTATATTCCCAAAAATGAGAGCAAAATATGCTTAGTCCAATTTAATTTCAAAATTAGGAGTCAACCAGACTCAAGTCAATTCAATTTTATAAGGTTGGGAGTTAATCAGACTCAATTCAATTCAATTTTCAAAATCAGAAGTCAATCAAAATCGAATTCAATTTTTCAAAGTCGGGAGTCAATCAGACTCAATTCAATTCAATTCAATTTTCAAAATCAGGAGTCAATCAGACTCGATTTCAATTTTAAATTTCTAAACACGGGAGTCATTCTGACTCAATTTAATTTTCAATTTTCAATTTCTAAAATCAGGAGTCGATCAAACTCAATTCAATTTTCAATTTCTAATCCCGGGAGTCAATTAGACTCATTTCGATTTCAAATTTCTAAACTCGGGAGTCAATCAGACTTAATTCAATTTTCAAGTTTCCAAAATCAGGAGTCAATTAGATTCAAATGAATTCAATTTCTCAAAATCTGGAGTTCATCAAACTCAAAAGAATTCAAATTTTCTGAAACCGGGAGTGGTGGCAGTTGCTCCAACCTTATGTCACACCCCAATTTTCGGACAACCAAGTATTCAATCCAGAGCCTGTATCCGGACTAATATTCAATTACCAAAAATCACTAGAGCAACACACTCACACAGGCTAACAGATAATTAATGAAAACAGTATTTTATACTCATTAAATAAGGACATGTGATTTTGTGTTTAAAGAAAAACTCTTTATTATTAAACTTGTATTTCCAAACATTCATTTTCATTATAAAAGAAATAATATTCCATTACAAATATAATACCATTTTAATTTACAAAAGGAATACAAAGTTCATTAAATAAAATTTCTTACAAAGTTCAGAAAAAAAAAATCTATACATCCGATGGTCAGAGCAACTACAACGTTCCAATGCCCAAAGACTCCACAGCCAAGCACATCGGTCACATCATCAAAAGCAATATCCTATACATGTCATCCAACTACGTTTCAAACAGAAACGCACCCGAATGCATAACACACTCGGGTCAGTCACATTGGTATGAGTTAAACAAAACTAATAAAATCTGAGGGCTCCTACCTGAACCCGTAGACTACAAACCACATTACAACACTATTGAGCCAAGACAGGTAGTTCCACACACATATTTGGACAAAAGAGTAGTTTCCATTTATGTGGTAGCAAATAGTTTCTTGCCCAAAATCCAAAGCTACTATAAATTTCATATTTACCCATTTACTTATGGTGAGCCAAACCTGTAAAACATTAGTGGGCTAACCATCTTGCAAATTGAAAGATCACAAACCAAGCAAACAATTCCATATACAAATCGTGCACATTCTAACTCAAACGTCGCATTCATTATTCCACGCTGATCACTCTTATGAAATAATCCATATTCATTACTTATTAGCCTTAATTTATCTTTGCATTCCCTAGATTCACCACTTGGCCACCCTCCATGGTACAGCCCACACATATATTCCATGTGTGCCCGGACATACTACCAACATCCACTCCGGTGCCAGTTTGGTTGGGGTATCAACCAAGCCAGGTATACACAACGGAAGGCCGGTCAATATGCCTAGACGTCTATACAATATAAGCCGAGCATAAGGCTTAGGCCAGCTTGATCACGAAGCCACTGGCAAAAGTACACTCAACAAGTCTTCAGCCAACTTGATCACGAAGCCACTGGCAAAAGAGTGCGAGCTACCAAAAACAATAACACAACAACGGGGAGTAGTGAACACTGAGGAATTATGTTGCTATTATCGTTTATCGTTCGTATTATCCCAATAATTATGAATTTCACGATTATCACATAGTTCCGTTTCATCATAGTCTAATCACATCTCTAACTTTTAGATGCGTTCCAATTTCTCACAATATAGGTTTTATCAATTAACCCATAACAATCTTCCCTCAAAAATTTCCAATCAATTACAAGATCCCCAATGTACTATTCAACGTATCTAATTTACTCCTTTTTATCAAAATGACCACAAAATAAGGTCAGTTATTTCAGGTACAATAACCTCAACCCAACATTCAATATTAGCTTACATGAACCCATAATCAAAATTCAAATTCTCATAACGTAAAGTATTATAACAATCGATCCACAATATTTTCATCGGACTCAACGTTAATGACTATCCCCCCCCCCCCTTTTTTAATAGCTCAACATTATATGAGAATTCATGTATCTCTAAGTAATTTTCGTTAAGTCATACGAATGAATAAAAAAACACAACGAATCATATTTATCCAATTTCGTACATTTTAATATACTAAAAACTGCTACTGAAATCTTCAATTTCTGCCCAAACGGTGCAGAATCAGGAAAAACTCCATTAGACGAAAAGTGTGCCGAATTGCGTTTCCTACAGGCTTGGGCGAACGGTATCACGAAAACTCTAACGTATGCTTTATTATGAATTTTCTACTCAAATCTGATCTGTGAAAACCCCAAATCCGAAAATTGAATAATTGCTCAAATGTATATTCAATGCTCATCTAAAAATCTCAAATCACAACTTCAATCATTGTAAAAAAAACCTAAATCTCATAATCCATAACCATACTAATTTAATATTCTATACATTTAAATTTTCAATCAAACGAGATTGATAACAAGTTAACTCACCAATTTAGGGCTTCAATGTTGATAATGATTTCGTAAAATAATATTTGGGGTTCCTCTTTTCTTCTCTTACTCTCTTCTTCTTCTTCTTCTTCTTCTTCTTCTTCTCTCTCTCTCTATCTCTCTCTCTCTCTCTCTTTCTCTCAAGGGGGAAGAGGAGAAAAGAGAGAGAAAGAGAGAACAGATGTTAGAGTTTTTCCTGAATATTCAAATTTTCAATATTTGAACACTAAGGTCAAATATTTTTCCTTTTTTCTTCGTGATTAAACTTATCATAGCATAGGAATGGCACCTCTCGAAGCGTTGTATGGGAGGCCGTGTAGATCTCCAGTGTATTGGACAGAAGTGGGTGACGTAAGTATTTTGGGTCCAGAGATGGTTCGGAAAACTACTGAGAAGGTGAGTGTTATTAGAGAGAGGATTAAGACTGCTCAGAGTCGGCAAAAGAGTTATGCTGATAGGAAGCGCAAGGGTGTAGAACTCAAAGTGGGAGATTTCGTGTTCTTGAAAGTATCTCCGATGAAGGGTGTGATGCGATTTGGTAAGAACGGGAAGCTTGCTCTGAGGTTTGTAAGACCTTATGAGATCATAGGAAAGGTTGAAGAGTTGGCCTTTAGAGTATTGTTGCCTCCGACATTGGCGACAATCCATAACGTGTTCCATGTATCGATGTTGAGGAATTGTGTGAAGGACCCTACACAGATTGTTCGTCCGACAGAACTTGAGATTAACGATGACCTCACTTATGTTGTTTGACCTATCACTATTGTCGATCGAGATGTGAAGTATTTGCGGAGAAAAATAGTGAACCTTGTGAAGGGGCAATGGAGTGAGAGAATTAACGATGTTACATGGGAACTTGAGGAGAAGATTCGGAAATCGCATCCTGATCTATTCGAGTAGTGTTCGCGCGTGTTGCAAATCTCAGGACGAGATTTTCTTTGAGGTGTGTATAATGTAATAACCTTAATTTTTACCCAAAAAGAAATTGTTATATAAATATAGATATTTTTTTTATTTGTTATTTATTCACTTTTTATTTAATTGTATTGGTTAAATTTAAAATGTGTGTGAGTGGGCCATATGTGTGGACCAATGCATATGTGTATATGTTATACCACAAGTGTGTGTGCATGTGTTTATGTGTTGGTGTGTGTGTCGTGTGTGTATGTGTATGTTTGAGAGGGGTAGGTTACCTAAGCTAGTATTAGGTCAAAGAAAAGAAAAGAAAGAAAAAAAAAGGGATCCACATCTTCAGCCGCCGAGAGAGAGAGAGAGAGAGAGAGAGAGAGAGAGAGAGAGAGAAGAAGAAGAAGAAGAAGAAGAAGAAGAAAAGGGAGAAGAAGGAGAACGGTCTCGGGTTCGTGGGCACGTGTGGAATTGCGGGAAGTCGTTGTTGTTTTTTTTTCACAAACTTGGTGAGTTAAATTTTTGTATCCGAGTATATATATATATCCACGTATGTATATATGTGTACGCGAGATAACCAAACCCATATATGTTTAATCTAATTATTGGGTTTAAATTTTTGTATTGCATTGCACGTCATTATTATCGAAATAATAAGAATATTTTCCCCCTTCGTATGATCTTTGTGATTATGACAGTAGGGTATTCGAAAGGGTTAGGTGAATAGTTAGTTAGTTTGATAAAACTATATGTGAAATATTCATGGTTATTAAGAAATATATGGAAATTCATTTTTATAATTCACACAGTTGCAGAAACTTTAGAAATTTATTAGAAAATCGTTGCTTTGAATTTGAACATTCTGTCCGCGTGTCTTATGTAAAATGTGATTCTGCACGTTTTTCGTCTAATGATGTTTTACCTGATTCTGCACCGTTTGGGCAGAAATTGAAGATTTCAGTAACAGTTTTTAGTATATTAAAATGTACAAAATTGGGGAAATATGATTCGTTGTTTTTTATTTATTTATTTCGTTCGTATGACTTAACAAAGATTACTTGGAGATACATGAATTCTCTTATAATGTTGAGCTATATAAAAAAATAGGTGATAGTCATTAACGTTGAGTCCGATTAAATTCTATAATTCCGAGAATGCAAAATGGTTTCAAGTTCCTTAGTGTTCACCGCTCCCAGTTGTGATATGTTTTTTGGTAGCTCGACTTGCTGAGTGTACCTTTTTTCCAGTGGCTTCATGATCAAGCTAGCCTAAGCCTTATGCCCGGCTTATTTTGTTAGACGTCTAGGCATATTGATTGGCCTTCTGTGTGTATACCTGGTTTGGTTGATACCCCAACCAAACTGGCACTAGAGTGGATGTTGGTAGTATGTCCGGGCACACATGGGATATATGTGTGGGTGTACCATGGAGGGTAGCCAAGTGGTGAACCTAGGAAATTGAATAATAAATCGTTTAAATAAGTAAGAGGATTATTGTCAGTAAATTTCCCGACGAGTCAATGGATTTAAAATGTTGATTTCCTGGACTTCTGTTCTTTGCTTATATATTTATTTTGGATGTGTAGTGAGTAAATTGTGAAGTTAATTCTTGCGAGTTCTTAGTACTAGTAGTTCCGCATAATTTGTGGTATTTTGTTATTATAAATCTTCGTGGTTGTAGGATGGTGGGTCCACTTACATTTTGCAGGTATTGACTCACCATGTGGCGGAAGGTAAGAATTATTTTATTTAAATTCGGGCGAGAACTGCATGGCCACCACATAGAGGGAAACTACTGCTTGTCCCGACATGTGAAGTGGAACTATCCTCTTGCCCGAATTACCTGTTGGGTGTGGTAGCTAGTAAGAGTCACCGTGTGATTCCTAGCTCTGTGTGTGTGTGGTTTAACTCATACCAGTCACGTGACTGACCCGTTGAGTTTTTCTCGCAAGTGCGTCCTTGTTGGAGCGTAGCCGATCATAATTTGCAGGGCTAGTAGGGAGGTCGTGGCACCTGGCAGCAGGAGGCATGCGGAGTCTTGTGCTGTTTCCCTTATTCGTTTTTAATTAAATCCTAGAGAGTTTAGAAATAATTTCTGGCATTGTGAGCCATTTAACAATTTAAGATATTGTTTTAGTGAAGTGTTCTTTTTTAGATTTTTATTATGTTTTGGAGTTGGAGTTAAATCTTGGTTTGACTTTTATGGTTGGATGTTGACTGTTGCATTAGCTCATGTGAGTAATGATTTATTTCGGTACAGACTGTGTGATGTTTATATTACAAGCACCTTTGATAATTGGACAACTAGATATTGGTTGAGGGTTCTCCCTTGATTAATACTTGGGTGTCTGAAAATTCGGGGTGTGACAGTTTTGAAGATTTTGAAGCTATTGGTTTGAGTGGTAAGTATTGGATATTCCGATGAGAAGTGGTACGGGACACGGTAAGAGGTGAACAGGAGCATATAGTTGCATTTAAGTAAATTGCACTTCTATGCAATAAACATTTTTGGTAGTACTTATGTGCTTAAATGAAATTGTGTGCTTACTCGTATCGGTGTTTATTTCTTTTTGTGTTCATTTTCCTCTAAATCTCGGGACGAGATTTCTTTTGAGAGTTGTACAATGTAACACCCATTATAAAAATAAAAATAAAAATAAAAATAAACAATTACATTTATTTTAAAAGACGCAATTTTTGTAAATATGTAGGTATGTATATATTTTATATGTACACGCTCCCAAATTTCGGGATGAAATTTCTTTAAGGAGAGTAGAATGTAACAACCCTAAAATTTTTAAGTGCGTAAATAATTATTTTAATTAATTTTTTTCAATTAGCAATGATATATGAGTGTACCTAGGTAAGACATGTGTTTAAAAATTTTAAGTTTGAAGAACCCATAAATTAAATTGCTAGTAAGCATATTTAATTTGTTAGTAATACCAGTAATATTTTTCCGTTTGTTTTTGTATTAAAATTTCTAATGATTCATTATTATTATGACATGATATTTTGAGCTTTAATTAAATTGTATGATAGATTATTGTCTGACTGAGTTACAATTTTTGTAGAATGACGAGTTTAGTGTCGGGTAGTGTTTCGGGGCCCACAAGTAAGTTAATTAGTGAATTTAACATAATAATTAAGTACCCAGGGTATGAGTACCATTTGAGTTAACTATTTTAGTGGTTTGGATTGCATTCTGGGCTCATATAGGTCTCTTTTGTGAGCCCACAAGAAGAAAAACGGGATTCTTGTGTAGTCAAGTGTTAGTAGTTTTATAAACCTAGTTAGGAGAGTATGATATCCATATATCATTACCTCTAGCCACCCAAAGAGAGAACAGACGTGTGTGTGTGTGAGAGAGAGAGAGAGAGAGCGAGAGAGAGAGAGAGAAGAAGAAGAAGAAGAAGAAGAAGAAAAAAAAGAAAGGAGAAGGGTCTCGGGTTCGTGGGCATGTGTGGAATCGCAGGGCGTTCGTGGTTGTCGATTTTTGATCAACTAGGTGAGTTAAAATTTATATTTGGGTATATATATACACGTATGTATATGTATGTGCAAGAGAATCCAATTATTTCTTGTTAATTTTGTGGTTGGTGTTAAATTGTGTGTTGATCCCCAGTCGTTATTATTGAATGATAAATACTTATTTTTCTTCATGTGATTTTATGAATGCGATCTCGGTGTATTTGGATAGATCATGTGGATAGTTAATTTGATAAATACACAGAGGGGAATAATTTTGATAATAAATAAATAATAGAAAATTCGTTTTATTTTTTTTTAACAGTAGCAGAAACTTTGAAAAAACATTACAAAACCATGGCATAGAATTATGGAATTCTGTTCACATTGGCCTGTAGGAAACGCGATTCTGCACAACTTTCGTCTAATATAGTTTTTCCCGATTCTGCACCGTTTATGCAGAAATTTACAATTTCAGTAGCAGTGAAAAATGTTTAAGTAAATACTTTACGATAAGAGAATTTGAATTTTTATTATGGGTTTCATGTAGGCTAATTTTGAATGTTGGGTTGAGGTTATTGTACCTGAAATAAGTGACCTTATTTTGTGGTCATTTTAATAAAAAGGAGTAAATTCAATACATTGAATAGTATATTGGGAATCTTGTAATTTGATTGGAAATTATTGAGGGAAGATTGTTATGGGCTAATTGATAAAACCCTTTTATTGTAAGAAATTGGAATGCATCTAAAGGTTAGAGATGTGATTAGACTATGATGAGACAGAACTATGTGATAAACGTGAAATTCATAATTATTGGGATAATACGAACGATAAGCGATAATTGCAACATAATTCCTTAGTGTTCACTGCTCCCCGTTGTGTGATATGTGTTTTTGGTAGCTCGCACTCTTTTGCCAGTGGTTTCGTGATCAAGCTGGCTTAAGACTTGCTGAGTGTACTCTTTTGCCAGTGGCTTCGTGATCAAGCTGGCTTAAGACTTGTTGAGTGTACTTTTGCCAGTGGCTTCGTGATCAAGCTGGCCTAAGCCTTATGCTCGGCTTATAATGTATAGACGTCTAGGCATATTGACCGGCCTTCAGTTGTGTATACCTGGTTTGGTTGATACCCTAACCAAACTGGCACCGGAGTGGATGTTGGTAGTATGTTCGGGCACACATGGGATATATGTGTGGGCTGTACCATGGAGGGTGGCCAAGTGGTGAAGCTAGGGAATGCAAAGATAAATTTAAGGCTAAGAAGTAATGAATATGGATTATTTCATAAGACTGATAAGCGTGGAATAATGAACGCGATATTTAAGTTAGAATGTGGACGGGTTGTATACACAATTGTTTGCTTGGTTTGTGATCATTCAATTTACAGGATGGTGGGCCAACTAATACTTTACAGGTTTGGCTCACCATAAGTAGATGGGTAAGTATGAAATTTGTAGTAGTTTTGGATTTTGGGCAAGAAACTACATGCCACCACATAAATGGAAACTACCCTTTTGTCCAAATATGTGTGTGGAACTACCTGTCTTGGCCCAATAGTGTTGTAATGTGGTTTGTAGTCTACGGGTTCAAGTTGGAGCTCTCAGATTTTGTTATTTTTGTTTAACTCATACCAGTCATGTGACTGACCCGAGTGTGTTATGCATTCGGGTACGTTTCTGTTTGAAATGTAGTTGGATGATATGTGCAGGATATTGCTTTTGATGATGTGACCGTTGTGCTTGGCTGTGGATTTTTTGGGCATTGGAACGTTGTAGTTGCTCTGACCATCGGATGTATAGACTTTATTTCTTTTTTTTTGAACTTTGTAAGAAATTTTATTTAATGAATTTTGTATTCCTTTTGTAAATTAAAATGGTATTATATTTGTAATGGAATATTATTTCTTTTATAATGAAATGGAGGATTGGGAATATAAGTTTAATAATACATAGTTTTTATATTAACACAGGATCACATGTCCTTATTTAAAGAGTATTAAATTCCATTTTCAAATATATTATCTGTTAGCCTGTGTGAGGATGCCACTCTCGGTGTTTTGAAAATTGAACATTAGTTCGGATATAGGCTCTGGATTAAATATTTGGTTGTCCAAAAAATTGGGGTGTGACAAAAATATGCTTAGTCCAATTTAATTTCAAAATTAGGAGTCAACCAGACTCAAGTCAATTCAATTTTATAAGGTTGGGAGTTAATCAGACTCAATTCAATTCAATTTTCAAAATCAGGAGTCTATCAGACTCAAATTCAATTCAATTTTCAAAATCAGAAGTCAATCAGACTCGAATTCAATTTTTCAAAGTCGGGAGTCAATCAGACTCAATTCAATTCAATTCAATTTTCCAAATTAGGAGTCAATCAGACTCGATTTCAATTTTAAATTTCTAAACTCAGGAGTCATTCTGACTCAATTTAATTTTCAATTTTCAATTTCTAAAATCAGGAGTCGATCAAACTCAATTCAATTTTCAATTCCTAATCCCTGGAGTCAATTTGACTCATTTCGATTTCAAATTTCTAAACTCGGGAGTCAATCAGACTTGATTCAATTTTCAAATTTCCAAAATCAGGAGTCAATTAGATTCAAATGAATTCAATTTCTCAAAATCTGGAGTTCATCAAACTCAAAAGAATTCAAATTTTTTGAAACCGGGAGTTAATTCGAATCAAAATAATTTCTATTTCAACAAATCAGGAGTCCATAGGACTCAAAGTATTCAAACTTTCTAAAATCGGGAGTTAATTCGACTCAAAACAATATTTCAACAAATCAGCAGTCAATCGGACTCAAAGAATTTCTAATTTCCAAAAATCATGAGTTAATCAAACTCGAAGCAAATTCTATTTCACAAAACCGAGAGCTAATTCGACTCAAAACATTTTCTAATTCAAAAGGGGAGTCGCACTGACCTAAAGAATTCACATTTTTCAAAAGGGGAGCCATATGATCTTGAAAATTCACATTTCCCAAACACGGAGTCACATGGACTCAAAAATTCTTTTGTTACAAACACGGAGTCACATGGACTTAAAAATCCATTATTTACAAATACGGAGTCACGATTCTTATTTTACAAAAAAGGAATCACGCGGACTCAAGAACTCAATATTTTACACTCGCGGAGTCATGCAAACTCAAGAACTCAATATTTTACACACACGGATTCACGTGGACTCAAAATTCATATTTTACAAACACGGAGTCATGCAGGCTTAAAATTTCATTTCTTTATTCAAACAAAGTCACACAGGTTCAACGAATTCATATTTTATGTAAACGGAGTCGCAAGGACTCAAAGAGTTGGTTTTATAAAGACGGGGAGTCCTCAGACTCAAAGAAAACAAAAATTCAAAGGGAGCCATCCGGGTTCAAAGAATCAAATTTCTTACAAGATGGTGCCATTCAGGCTCAAAGAATTGGATTTCTTACAATGTGGAGCCATTTGGGCTCAAAGAATTGGATCTTCAGAAAGTCGGAGATGAATCGACTTACAAGAATCTAATTTTCAAAATCGGAGTCAATTCAACTCAAAAGAATTTTGAATTTTTGCAAACTCGGAGCCATGAAGACTCAAAGATTCAAATGAGCCGAATAAGCCTTAAGTACTTAATTGATTGATGATGATGATGATGATGATGATGATGATGATATTGATGATGATGCTGATGATTTATGCTGGATTGACGAGGAGCTTTGACCCCGAAATACTCTCGGTTGGATGAGCTTGTCACAAGTGTGGATTTACCACGGAAGTTGGCTTATGAGGTGTGTTTGCCACGAAGTGGGCTTATGTGAATGAACTTGCCATGAGCGTTGGCTTGGCTAAAAGAGTACCACGGGGGTGGGCTTACATGGATGAGGTTGCCCCATAAATGGGCTTATAACGAGAGTTGCCCCGAAAGCAGGCTTTCGATGAAAGAGGGCCATGTGAATGGGGTTATGATGGGGGCGCCACAAAAGTGGGCTTATAATGGTAGTCACCATGAAAGTGGCTTTTGATGAGAGAGTACCATATGAATGGGCTTTCAAAGATAATTGTCAAGAAAGTGGGCTTTAGAGAAAATGATTGCCTGCATCTGCGAACCCTTAAAAGAAATAAAATGATTTTTTTTAAAGAGGAAAGCCACCTATGCCTCTAGTCTTGGACCCTTCATATTTCCACTTTAGCATTGTGTTGTGATAGTGTTTAAAACTTCTACTTGCCTTTGGGATGCTCATGAATACTTTCCAAACCTTTATTTATTAGCTTAAACCCACACATTTAAGACCATTATTGACTCATCAAGGGAGGACAAACTTAACAGAAGGACTAACACAAGGCGATTGAACCGAATCCTGAATGGATGTGCTTTCGTCGTGAACAAATGTATCATCTCACCCTTCTTCTCTCTCTCTCTCTTTTTTTCTTTTTATCTTATCATGGTAGTATTTTATTGATAAATCCAACCTTTTTAGCTGATTCCCTGTCTATACAGAGTGTGCTTCAAATTAGTGAATAAAAGACATTCCATTTTGAAATCTTTCAAGACGAACTTGGTGACTTGAGGACTTGCCCACGGCATGGAGGGCTTTTGGAAAATGATGTTTACCCCTGGTTTGAAATAGACTAGGGGCTCGTTTCTAGGATGAAATAGAGCCTTCAGCAAACAAAGTTTCCTTCTAGTCTTGGGGGCAGACAGGATCATCCCAAGAGGTTTTGAGAAAATGATGGTACAGGATGCCTATAATGCATTTACTCGCAATCTAGAGGTAATCATCATGAGTATGGTGGGCTGAAGTGGGACATCCTAATGCTGATGGGCAAACAAAGTTTGCCCCTGGTTTGGTGATACTTATATGGGTCCAGGTAAATGAAGTTTTCCCCTAGTATGAGGGAATAGAACCAAAAGGCGCAAAGGATGACTTTTATGGACTGAGAACCATGTGAGGCTCGCTTAAATATCTTCAAGTGAGAATCAAGTCCAAAAGTAGTTTGTCCAAGGCTTGAAAGAAAGTGCCAGATCATAGCAAGGGTGGCGACCAAACCGGGTAGGCTACCTACGTATCCCCGAGTAGGAGCAGGTCAAAACGTAGTTCATCAACTCTGGAGGTCTTGAAAGAATAAGGCTTCAAGAATTTGTGGGCTTTTCGAGCCATGTTTCCATATGGGTCCAACGAGTGCTCTTTCTTGGGAAGATTTTCTGAAACGGATCCCTCTTGGTAGCCTTTGAACAGGATGATGAGAATATGGACTACTTCTTCCTTTTATTTCTTCTTCTTCTTTTTTTAGCGATTGATTCTTTTCATCTTTTCACTACCCAGTCAATCTTTGCAACTCTCATTATAAATCGTGTTTTAATCATACTCACAAGGCAATATTGGCCTTCCAAATCACTCTTTATTTTTCTCAAAGATATCTTTGCATTATTTTAGGCACACTTAGCCATCGAGCCTCTCACAAAATTTTGAGACTAATTGATACTTTCAGATCTCTCTTTTTTATTTCTAATTTCTTTTCTCTGTTTAGAACAACACAAAGCCTTGGGATAATTTATGTATCAATAATGTACTTTGAAGTGCTCAGGAATTCTGAATCTTATTTATTCTTTGCCTTTTCTTTTCTCTTTCCTTTCTTTTATCTACCTCACTATCTTTTATTATCTCCATGACTTTAACTGGCTAGGATTAGGATTCGAAGTCAACAGACATCTTTTTTTGCTCTAACTTTTGCCCAGGCGCCCTTTCGGGTTTTCATCCTAGTAAGCTCTTTTTTTCTTTATATTATTTTTTTTCTTCTCTCTTTTATTTTCTCATTTTTTTGTGCTCTAACTTTTGCCTAGACGCCCTTACGGGTTTTCATCCTAGCGAGTTCCTTTTTCTTTTTTTTTTTTTTTGTTGGAAGAAGAAGTTCATTTATTTGGCTACCATCAAGAACCAAGTTTATGGCTTTGGACTGGTTGGGCTCATCTTTTAGGGGATAGTGAGCAAGCTTTAAGTCCCAAGTTTATCTTTTCAAGATTGAACGAGAGCATCTTTAAATTCTTAAAGTAAAGATAATCAATTCTCTACTCTTCCTTGGTTTTGGCACAAAATTTGCTATGATCACTTGGGGATCATTTTCAATTCAAAGATTTATTAACAGAGTTTTTTCCATGATCGTTTGAAAAAATTACTTTTTCTTTTCTTCTTCTTTTTTTTTGGCTTAATGATCTATTCATTCACGACTTAGCTCACTAAATCAAGCAAAATGAGTTTTATTCATCCAGGATAGAAGGAGGATTACATCACTCGACTCGATATAAAGACTTGAAAATAAACTTGATTAACAAACTGACTCGAAGACTCGACTGGACTTGACATTTGACTCCTACTTGACATGACTCAATTATGGACCATACAAGACTAGATTCGGTCTCAATTGGAGTGTCACAGATGATTTTCAATTTATTAGATTTCCAAGAGCATCCACATTTGCTTTAGCAGTAGCAGTTCCAAACACTATCACCTCACTAGCATCATTTGAACCTTCGGGCTTGACACTTTCCATTAGCATATGTGTGGAAACATCATCTATGTCTATGGCCCACTCTTTAGCAGAACAACCCTCCTCTGACTCATACCAAGTATTGTCAATGCCTTTTTTGATTTTGTTGATTGGGTCAGGGCTAGTTGGTTATTGCACACTTGTGTAGGCAACAAATCCCTTAAGAGTGCTTAGTGATGGCTAAGATTGAAAGGATTTCAAGTCATACCAAATGTTACTTAGTGGGTTCAGCGAAGGAGTGATCATCTTCTGCTTAATGAGATCTTGGATATCATTGCAAAGTTTGGCCAGAGGTCTGGTGGTAGGCACAGTACAAGGATATATCATATTTGCGGGGTAAGGGATTTGGTGGTGGCCTCAGGGAATTGAGGTGACCACTCTTGATGAGGTGATAAAGGGCCATGGATAATGGCATGCCAAGGTTGGTGAAGATTCTTGGCTTGCGGGTTTGGCATGATTTTGAATTTGACTTTGATCCGGCTTTTAGGTGTGGATATGCGGTTAGGCTAGGATTTCCTAAGTTGGGATGTTGGCTTGGATTAGATTTTTGGCTGGGCTTGAGATTGGATATGGGCTTTGCAGATTGGTCAGGTACGATTGCAGGATTTGGTGATTGACCAGGTATGAGTTCTGGTGATTGATTGGGCTTGGGTGCATGGTTAGATTTGGATATGGCCATTGATGCATGGGAGGATTTGGATATGGGCATTGATGCTTCTCTAGGCGATCAATTATTCACTTTTCCAATTGATCCATTTTCACCTCATTCTTGGTCATCTGATCTTTCAGCAATTGAATGAACTCAAGCATTACCCTTTCCAATTCCTTCACCCTCGAATCATGTTGCTCAGCATCAATAGCTTGTTTACTTTTTCCTCCAAAGTTCTCAAGGACATTGGCGGGTCAATCTCAAGATGATAGTCCATGTTCTACTAAAATCAAGTAGACTAACCCAAGAAGATTAGAAGTTTCCTCACTAGGGGAATCTGGTTGTCCCACCCTTTCTACATAAAAAGGTCCGCATACAGAATTGATTTTTAGGAGGCAAGGAATTTTGAGGAACTATTTTGATATTGATTGGAGAGAAGATGTTGTGAATTTGAATGCTACATGTATGCAATGACAAAATGTTCATGCTTTGATGATTTGACGTGGCTAATGCATGCACTGCACACATGCCACACGAATGAAATGCAAGTGCGTGTGTGTGCCTATTCTATATGTAAAAGAAAGGAAAATTCTAATCCTAACATATAAACACATAAGCACTTAAAATCCTCACACATATGTCAAGTGCGCCAACTTCTCCTTTCATTGTGATCCTTGTTTCCTTTTCCAATATTGGATTTTTTTCGGGAAGTATATCTTGGATGATAAAATCTTTTGAAAACAAGTTTTGAATTTCTTTTGAGAATGAGGATGTTAAACATTCCTCAACAAAGATGATTTGAAATTTTACTTTGAAATTCGTTTGAAAAAGCATTTCTCCTAAAACAATTCCCAAGATTTTCTTTTGAAGATGATCATGTGAAAATATATTTTAACAAAGATTAGTTTGGAGCTTTAATAAAAAAGTGAACTCCAAATATTTTTTTGAAAGACGGATTGAAAACTTTAGAATGAGGATGGCAAAAATCCGTTTGCTCAACAAAGATGGATTTAAAATTCTTTGGGTAAAAGGATCACATGATCGGATTATCACCGTACTTTTCATGAATTCGGATACATACAAGGTCAATGATGCTTAGCTAAACATGATATAAGAGATGTAATCTTACATCAAGATTCGGCATGTTCTCAAATGTCATAGGACATGAAGTGGAATTTCTTAGAAGTGATTACGAGGTTACACATCTTTCATTAAGCAAGTATTGTCATCATCTCAAGTAATCCCTTCTGGGCATACAAAAACTCCCTAGCACATAATCATAATCAAGAATTAATTTTCTAAGATTGACAGGTTCTATAGAAGTTGTCATGCATAGGCTGGGTTTTGGTCAAGCAAAGAACCCTTGACACACATCCGATAGGGTGCTTTATATACCAACACATGGTACGAGACCAAGGGTGATCACACAGTCCCATGATTGCTTGACCGACCAGGTTGCCCCGAGCCTCCAAGGTCATAGTTCCGTGCAATCGACTGGCGTGACATGCAAGTGCAATACAAAAGGCACACAAAATTTAATTAATTCGATTAAAAGGATGCTTTCAAGTCTAATCCTCGAGTGAACCCAAAATCAAAAATTATGGTCTGCGAAACTAGATATTCTAGGTTCGATCCTCAGCAGAGTCGCCAGATTGTGGATACTTGTATTTTAACCTTGCCTTTTAAAACTTTTTCAAATTTAAAATTCAAATATGAGTAGCCACTTAATTTTCTTAAAGGAAAATTAAGAAACCATTTTAAAAGCAAACGGAACTTTTGGAAACCAGAGATTTCTAGGTCCGGGGATTATGGAATGAGAGGGGAAGGAGCCCGATGGACTAAAATGCCACCTCTCATCCTATCTCGTGATAGGCCTCTACTCAACATCCTTTTAATCGAATTATTAATCTAAGCATGCCCTCAACTAATACATATATATATATGTTAGCCTTAAGGTATATTAAGGCATATTTAATTATGTTTTGATGATGTCAAATATGCTATGATAATTACATGATTCATATTGATTCATTCTTTGTTATTATCATAGTCATTTTTATGCTCATATATAATCTCATGTTTTAATATTGTATCAATGTTTTAACATCTTTGTGTGCATGAGATTTAATTGATGTAGATCAAGATTACAAGGAGCTCAACAAGGATCAAACTTGAAGACTTGAAGATATTTCATCCTTGGTTGAAGTCTAGAACCATCATTGTAAGGCATCTTGATCTCACACTCTTAGGGGCTCAAACAAATGCTAAAAGTTAAAGTTTTGGAAACAAATTTTAAATGGGTCATCTTTAAAGCAATGCCCCAACCAATTGAAGAATAATTAGATGTTGAGTTTTATATAGTTGGAAATGTATTTGAATCTAGTTTCCAAAACATCAAACGGATAGCAAATCTGATTTTTGTAGAGGGAGTTATGGCCATTTTAGTGGAGATGTGTCAGGCTGTCAAACAGGGAGGGGCAGTCGACTGAAGGCCCGATGCAGTCGACCGAAGTAAGAAGAATGCAAGCAGAATCCTCTGTAAACACATCTCAGTCGACTGCTTCAAGGACCAGTCGACTGCTTCATGTTCCAGTCGACTGAAGCGACCTGAAAAGGCATAACGACTAGTTTTTAAAGGGGCTTTTAATTACCAAACTTGCCACCAACGGCTATAATCTTTCTTGGCCTATAAATACATGTTTTCCCACACCATTTTATGTTGATCAATCCATTGGAAAACATCTATTTCAATCACACAACTTGTTAATTCTTAATCATTCACAATTGAGCTCTAGTTGTGTGAGTTTATCAATTTGCTCTAGATTTCAATTGTAATTCTTGAGAGAGCTAATTGTAGTGAGCTTTTACTTGTATTATCCACTCACTAAGGAGTTATAGTGTGAGCTATCATTGTATCATCCACTCTAGAGAGAGAGTTATCAATTTGTATTCAAATCATTGTAAAGGTTGAGGGTTAGTAACCCTTGTGTGCAAAGAAGAGGTGTTCTTCTTTGGGAGAGATTATAGGCTCTTGTAACGGTTTGGTGCACACCCGTAAGTGCTCCGGGAGAACGGTTTGGTCTACACCCGTGAAGTAGATCGGAGTAAAGGAATCCTCAAGAGGTGTTCTTGAGGGGTGGACGTAGGCCGCGGGGTGCGATTGCCGAACCACTTGAAAAATCGGTTTGCAAGTTTCTCTTCCCTTATCTCTTTACTTAATTGCTTGTGATTGTGTTTTAATTTGCAATTTTGTTTTAAAAGGTTAATTTCCGCTAAAACCTTATTCACCCCCCCTCTAAGGTTTCCATATTTGGGCCAACAATATATATATATTTATCAACTCCCGATAGTAGTAACTTGGAATGAACAGTTTTCATCTCCTCCCATGTCTCTATTGGATGCTCCCTATTTCTCCTCCTATTTAGTACCAATTGATCCCACCAAATAATAGCATAATCAGAAAATTCAATGGCAGCAAGTTTTACTTTCTTAATCTCGGAGTAATTGTGGCAATCGAATACTAATTCCACCTTCTTCCCCAATTCAAGATATGCTTCCGGGTCAGTCTTTCCTTCAAAACGAAGGAATCTTCATCTTAATACTACCCAAATTATTATCTTCCCGGTTCCTAGCTTCTCTAAACCTAACTTCTCTACCTCGACCACCACATCTCCTATGATTATCTATTGACTCCCAATCATTTTCTTCATCAAAGTCTTCCCCAAAATACTCCTCATCTTCCACTCTCACTCCCCTTGGTTGAACTCTCTCCCTTCTTTGTACATTATGAACATTTTGTTGTTGCCTCTGTGGTGTACCCTCTTTAACTCTATCCAATCTCTCATGTATCGGTTCCAATTCTGCCCTCATCATCTGCCTCATCTCCCCCACTAAAGCTTGCATTTGTAGATTCGTAACAACCGGCTGTTGAACCTCTTCATCTGTGACTTTTCCCTGATTTTGAGACATAATCCCTGCAAGAACGGATTAGAAATAAAAATAGATACTCACTACACTCCCTCACGTGTTTCACTCAAGAAAATGATTCACTCGTGTTTACACTCAAAATCAAATCGGCTTTTACCCTCGTATGTGCTCACCACTCTTGCCTTTTTCCACTAGTAGTAATTCTCACTCGGTTCTTATGAAACTATTCAAACAATGTCCAGAATTTCTTAGTAACAATCCACACCTAAACTAGACCAATCAAATTTGGAAGTTGAAAGCACGACTAAAACAAATGCGGATGACTAGGTTTCCAATAGCACAAAAAAAATGGAATTTTTCGGAAATTTTTTTTCACACTATGGAGTAAGGTCAAATTAGGACTCCTTAGACCCCAAATATTGTAAAACAAAAATAAAAATCCTTTTTTTTTTGCCTACCGATCTCTTCTCTTCTTCTTCTTTTTTTTTCCTTTTCTTTTTTTTTTGAATAGTCAGAGAGACTTCACAGTTCATGTATCTGTTTCAGAAACCCTAATTCCTGAGACGGAAAAGACCACAATAACAACAATCACGAGAATGAACAAACACGAACTTACAAGAGAAAATCACAGATCAGATTCGCAAACCCTAAACACGAAATTCCAGATCGTAATCGAACACCTTTTTTTTTTATACGGTTCAGAAATGAGAACGAATAAGAAAACGAAAAAAAATAAATTCCACTGCATTGGCAATTTCCCGATTCAACCCAATGAAGCGTCTAGCCATTGTAGCCTCTCGATCTTCCTCTACATTCGCTCGAATAATAGCAACTTCCATCTCCTTATAATATTCTTCTACACTCCTATTACCTTTCCTCAAGCTTTGTAATTACAAAAGCATGTCTAAAAAGGTGTAAGATTGATAACGATAAAATGCCATTCATAAACCACATAATTCAAGTAGCAAGCAAGATGATATGCAAATAGGGAACTAGAGAACGTACCCAAGATCCAGCTGCGAATATTAAACGTGCAATGCATACAAATTAAATCTAAGAAATGGTCTCTATTTCATTATACAAATAAAGCAAGACCTAGTTCTAAGGTGTCGCACATGGAGTCGAAAATCAATAAAATAGGAAAATAAATAAACTAGAGAGGGTTTGAGAAATCGTACCTCAATAGCGCTACAAAATGAAGAATTAGTCCACATGCTTTTGAACAAGATATAATATGAAATCCTAAATAACGTATCTGAACTTCTAGATTAGAACTATCAAACATGGGAAGGGTTGACATAATTATGAATTCCTTATAAGCAGTTGGAAATACAACACCTCTATAGATATACAAGTCTCAACTAGGAATCAATGCAATGTCCATATAGAGATGGTGTAATCCCAACATGATCATAAAGAACCCATAGTTATGTTTAACTAGGTTCAATTTAAATGCAACCTTAAACCAAGAGATTAATCCTAATCATAAACATCAACATATATGGATGAATGCATGGACATGAATAAGAATGAGCTATTAACTTTTCACTAATTTGGATCACTTAGCCTATGTATTTAAGCTTAATTATCATCACTTAAAACATGGTTTGAGTGCTCAAGCACTAGGAAACCATTTAGATTAGAATTAACAAGATTTATCAAAACTGTGACAGAATTACAAGAATTGCAGAGAGCAGACCAGACTTTCAAAAATAGAAAAATCATACTACCAACGGTTTGATCTTAATGATTTTTGAGTACATTGTGCCTCTGTGAGTCTATTTTCTAACCCAAAAAGAAAATTAAAAATCAAACGGTTCAATCTCTGGAAATTGGGCAAAAACCATACATCACTCAGAAATTTACAACTCTCTGTCTAGAACTTTTGTACGATTTTCTAAAACTAGCAAACAAATCAGAATGACTTTGATCTTTTTAGAGAGTCTTTTTAGCATATTGAACATCCTAGAAAAATTTATTTGAAGTCAAGAAAACTTGATTAAGGTTCTAATCTACTAAGTTTAATATGAACTTAATATTCTGAAATTTTAGACATAGAGTGACTAGTTCACAAATCATGAGACCAAACCATCCTAAGTATAAAATCTCATCAAAACAAAAAATCTAGTGATACATATATGAGTTATGAGCACTCTTCAATTGGTCTCATTCAATTCCTATGGACCATGGTTTAATTAAAAATCTTTGATCACAATGGATTCATGAATGCACTGTACCAATATCAACATTTTAAATCATAGAAGTCATCAAGTCAATTCCTCTGTCAAGTTGATGATCCTTGAGGGATGTGAACTTATTATATCATATTCTCCTCTCAAGTTAATGGTCCTTGGAGACTAAACATAATCAATCCACATAAACCTCTATGGAATATAGAGTGGATTCCATTTGATTCCTAGTAGGATGATCCAAATCATAGACTAAGACTTGGACCTATCCAAACATGTGTGGATATAACTATGATCAACCTTAATCCCCATATAAATCATAGGATCATAGGGGACTAGAGGATAAAACTCAAGGGGATCCAATAAAATATTAAAGATCTCATGGATTTCAAAAAGAAAATATAGACAAAAAGAAGTAGAATCATAGTTTATTGGAAAAATCGAAGTGAAAATTCTTTCACAACTTATTTTGTCGTAAACCCAAAGTTATATTTAGATCCAAATCAATGAAGGAAAATGAGATTCAATCACAATTCTTAGTGGTGTGCGAAGAAATGAAGTAGGAAGAGACTTTTTGAAAAGGTGTAAAACTCCTAGATTAATGAATTGTGATTGAATTCTAGCCTAATTCTAGAAGGATTAGAAGGTTACCTCTACAACCTCACGAATTTCTTGATTGTCAATGAATATCTTTCAAAGTTCTTCAAATTCTTCAAAACTCTTGAGTTCTTCACAAATTTTGTTCAATTCTCTCTATATCTTTTATATTTTTCTTGTCTAAAGAAGAGGGATCCCAACAATGAAGATGAAGATGTCACACCCCGATTTTTAGACAACCAAATACTCATTCAATAATATCCCAACCAGTATTTAATTGCCCAAAAATCTTAGAGTGAAAAAAAACAATCAACTTGTCACACATTTGAAATAGTAAACTTTGCTGAAAAATGTTCCTCTTTAAAATAATTCACAAACTTTAAGTAACAAAAAAAATAATCATTTTCATTGAGATCTCCATGATAAAATTCTAAACTACAATTTACAATAATAAAGAGAATTCTGTTGCCATAAC
Organism: Hydrangea macrophylla; assembly: GCA_033977485.1. NCBI lineage: Eukaryota > Viridiplantae > Streptophyta > Magnoliopsida > Cornales > Hydrangeaceae > Hydrangea > Hydrangea macrophylla. Next base: position 1,257,997 of record CM066998.1, on the reverse strand, counting down.
AAAATAAGAAATCCACATTTTTACAAAACTTGAATCAGAGCTACTACAATCGTCCCATAACCCCAAAATAATAAAATACAACATGGCCCACAATGCCAAGAAATAAATAAATCAAGATCACGAAGGAAAATAAATAACAATTAAAATCCACTCGTAGATCTCTGAATCACAAAATTTACTCCAACCGCTAACACGAACTATTCTTGAAAATAAGAACCCGACTACGCTCCACGAAGAACGGTACTGGTGTGAGTTAAATAAATAACATAATAACGAAGTCTTAGGGATAACACACAGTCCCTTAGAATACCACACCGCAAAATAAGAAATTTATCGGGCAAGAGAGTAGTTCCACTCACACTTCAGGACAAGCGGTAGTTTCCTTCAATGTGGTGGCAGTGGCTCCAACCCCGAATAACACAACTGAATACTTACCGGTCGGATATCTATGGTGAGTTAGTCCTGCATAAAAGTTAGTGGACCCACCATCCTGTAATATATAGTTATCACAAACCAAGCAAATAAGTCAGTAAACAACATTTCCACATTCTAACTTAAACGTCGCATTCATTATTCCAAACTTATCAGTCTTATGAAATACTCCATTGTCATTATTTATTAGCCTTTAATTATCTTTGTGTTCCCTAGGTTCACCACTTGGCCACCCTCCATGGTACAGCCCACACATATATCCCATGTGCGCCCGGACATGCTACCAACATCCACTCCGGTGCCAGTTTGGTTGGGGTATCAACCAAACCAGGTATACACAACGGACGGCTGGTCAATATGTCAAGACGTCTATACAATATAAGCCGAGCATAAGGCTTAGGCCAGCTTGATCACGAAGCCACTGGCAAAAAGTACACTCCACAAGTCTTAAGCCAGCTTGATCACAAAGCCACTGGCAAAAGAGTGCAAGCTACCAAAAACAATAACACAACAACGGGGAGCGGTGAACACTAAAGAACTATGTTGCAATTATCACTTATCGTTCGTATTATCCCCAATAATTGTGAATTTCACGTTTATCAAATAGTTCCGTCTTATCATCCAATCACATTTCTAACTTTTAGATGTATTCCAATTTCTTACAATAAAGGGTTTTATCAATTAACCCATAACAATTCTTCCCTCAATAATTTCCAATCAAATTACAAGATTCCCAATATACTATTCAACATATCTAATTTACTCCTTTTTATCAAAATGACCACACAATAAGGTCAGTTATTTCAGGTACAATAATCTCCACCCAACATTCAAAATTAGCCTACATGAAACCCATAATAAAAATTCAAATTCTCATATCGTAAAGTATTATAACAATCGTTCCACAATATTTTCATCAGACTCAACGTTAATGACTATTACCCTTTATTTTTTATCAACATTATATGAGAATTCATCTATCTCTAAGTAATTTTCGTTCAGTCAAACGAATGAATAAAAAAATAACACAACGAATCATATTTCTCCAATTTCGTACATTTTAATATACTAAAAACTGCTACTGAAATCTTCAATTTCTGCCCAAATGGTGCAGAATCATGAAAAATACCATTATACGAAAAACGTGCAGAATCACGTTTTACATGAGACACGCGAACAGAATGTTCAAATTCAAAGCCACGATTTTCTAATAATTTTCTCAAGTTTCTGCAACTGTATAAATTACAAAAAAATGAATTTCACATATATTTCTTAATCACCATGAATATTTCACATATGGTTTTATCAAACTATCTATTTATCTAACCCCTTCGAATACCCTAATGTCATAATCACAAAGTCACACGAAGGGAAAAGAAAATATCTAGATTACTTCAACAATAACAACGTATCCATTACAAAGATTTAACCCTATTAATTAAATTAAACATATACTAATTTAATTTACTCTCGTGTACATGTATATATACATACGTGTATATATATATACTCGGATACACAAAAATTAACTCACCTCGTTGATCAAAAATCAACCACCACGAATGCTTCGCGATTCCCCACGTGCCCACGAACCCGAGACCATTCTCCTTTCTTCTTCTTCTTCTTCTTCTTCTTCTTCTCTCTCTCTCTCTCTCTCTCTCACACACACACACACACATACACACACACATAAACGTCTATTCTCTCTCTTCTTCTCTCTTTTCTTCTCTTCCTTTTTTGTTTTAATATGGGGGCTAGGGTTTTTAATATAAGTATATATGTACACTACACACACAACACATGCCAATAAAACACACACAAATATATAAATCTCGTTTTTTCTTTTATGGGCTCACAAAAGAGACTCATATGAGCCCAGAATGCAGTACAAAGTGTTAAAATGAGTAGCCCAATGGGTACCCATGACCCCGGTACTAAGTTTTAATGTTAATTACATTATTTAATACATTCGCGGGTGTTTGCTAGTAGTTATGCGCGGGCGTGCCAGAACCAAAAATGGTTCGGTGTGTACAAACTAATTTCCTAAATGCTTGAGTCAGCGATACTCAAGGCTTTCAGATCTGACTTCTAAACTAAACAATTGTGTACGGCGAGTAGGAAAGTACCCTCACCAGAAATCCCTTGGCAGTACTGAAGCGCACAAGCCAAATAGTGTATGAGATTACCAAGTAACCAATCAGAAACGATTAATAAAATACATATTTTATTAATTGTTTGGAAAATATAACCAAAGAACAGATTCAGAACAGGCTCTGATCGTTTGTGAGAATGAAAACAGTAAAAGAAAAATAACAAAAAGAGGGTAGACCTATTTGCTATGAATGCAGAAAGAACATAAAAGTTTGAATGCTTTTGAATGCTGTTGAATGCTTTGTTGAATGCTGTTTTCGAGAGTGACGCGGAGTGCCTTGCAACTTGGCCTGCCTTTATAGCGGCCATGATTGAATTTTGATTAGGAAAGGACTCCTGAGCTTGCGCCTTAAGCTATGTAATTGATTGGTTAGTTAGTAGAAACCTTACTTATCTCCCACCCTTGCCTTATAATTATCTTGATTGAAACAATCCCACCATCTCAGGGATCATCTCGTCTAAATCCAGCTGTTAGTGATAAGATTCTTTCCCAAACGGACTCGAATTTCCCCAAATCTGGGGTGACGTCACAAATGACAGCTGTCACCAGAACCGCCTTACCTCCACTCCCATCGGCCTCATGACTGTGACTGAAGACTCATCGAACTCATGTAACGTCTTGTCATGTCTTTATGCCCGATAACATCTTTCCAGGTGGTCACGTCCGATCGGGCTCATCCCACCCACCTTTATCACTTTCCGTAGGTATGGTGTCCGATCGTTGGTGCATTCATGTTCCCTAACTCCCCATTGGGCTCCCGTTCTGACAAATGCCCGATGAAGTCCTCTATTCCCGGCATCTCAATCGGTCTCCAACGTGTGTCATTGTTCTATTACTTCCACCATTGATGCCCGATAGACCAATGCGGGTCTGATGCTGCCTATCGGGCTCCATCCCATGGAACATCCGGGTTGCCTTCTCTAAACTTCTGGTGACGCTTCCCCTAAGCCCGATGTCATCACCTACTCCGGACCAACCGGCCTCTGAAATGCCCATGCCTGACTATCTCTAGGCCCATATCCCCATATCAATCGGGCTGGAAAACCTTCGGCGGTTTTTAAGTGCAAACAACACCCCCCAAAAGGTCATATCAAACATCCCGCCTTGATTGATGTGACGTTTTGAATTTTAAACTGGCCACGCGTCGAGCACGCAGCAACTTATCAGATTATGGAGAATCCCACCAGTCACTCCACATTTAATGCGCCATAATGGCGTCGTGATATTTAAATATCACCCAACTTTCGAAACTCCCTACAACCTATTGGCATTCTCACTCTCTTTCTATACCTCAGGCAGAACACAGAGCTTCTCTCTTTAGAACCTCCATCTTTTCCGACGACCCATTTCTTCAATAGATGGCTCCTAAGACTGCTCCGGCCACCACTAAAGGCAAGAAAACCTTCGTTGATGCTCCTCCACCACAAAACCGATGCAGGGAGGTTAGGACTTTGGCCAAAGCTCACGCCGCTGACATATCCACAGAGTACCTCACCCCCTATAGTTCCTCCGATGGTTCTCCCGTCGCACCAGGCTTAGGCGCGGCGTTTCTTGGCCACCCTCCGGCGGCTTTCCTTCCTTTCTTCTCTCCCGTAGGAAACGAAGAATTCCTACAAGTCCTGCACACTGGGGCAAGGCCCAGACTGCTAACCAGCCAATTCGAGGATGGCCGTCCCCTGCCGCTGACTGGGACAACTGGATTACCAGGGTTTCGGCCTCCAAGGCCGGTGTCTGGAAACAAACGGGCATCTATGATGCAATCATGCTCAGCCGGTCTCGAATCGAGATAGACTGGCCTCTTCTTCTGTCTGCTTTACTCTTCTGGTCCTCGTCTTGCAACGGCTTTCTTTTCTGTTGCGGACCAATGGCTCCCACCGTCAAAGACATCAGCTACCTGCTCGGCCTTCATCCCCACGGCCCAGAGATCATTCCCGGGCTTGACGTTGGGACAGCCAGCTTTGCCTATCCACAACAGGAAATTGTCAGGGACGGGGCCGTTTCTCATAGGCCGATCACGGCCTTTGGAGGTTTCCTTGCTGCCTGCATCGGGGCAGATGATACGGCGGTGTCCGATGCAGAACACACTACCTTCCTCATCTATTGGCTCAACAAATATCTCTTCTGTTCGGCCTCCCAAGCCATTACCAAAGAATATACAACCTTACCCTTAGCTCTCGCATCTGGGAAACCTTTAGCCATGGCTACGCTAGTTTGGGCACACTTGGTCAGAGGCATAACAGAGTTTGTTCACTCGGGCTTCAGAGCTGGTGGAAGCCCGATGTGGGTGCTCCAATTGTGGCTTCATTCCTACTTTCCCGAATTCCAACCCACCATCAGCCAATTGGCCGATGTGCCTAGCTCCGCCGTTCAGTTTATGAACGTAGCTCCTTCTTCACACTCTTTCGAAGAGTGTTTCACTTTCTTTTACCAAGGTTGCTCCCCTCGGGCTGTCAACCTATATACCCCATTCTTTTCTCTTCAATTTTCCTCATTCCTTCAGCTCTCTAATAACCCTTCCAACTGGGGTTCGGGCACCCAGTCTACTTACAACGAAATCTTCTCTAGCTACTTAGTGGCTAGAGATATTATTTTTAGCCCGAGCATCCCATCAGCCAACAATAAATGTGGGGCCGAATACTACTTTGCTCCTCTATATGCCCGCCAATTCGGGCTTACACAACTCGTGCCCGTTCCTCCTCGCATCACCGTCAATGTTGACTGGGTTGAACGTGGCCTCATTGTTAATGACGGGCAGGTGAAAAAGATAACAGAGAGGTCGGACCGGCTCAAAGCCACGTTCAACTTTACACCCTTCTCTGCCCGGCCAATTGTATCAGAGGAATTCACCCAGTGGTAGGGTGAACGGGCTCGAAGCATATTTTCAAGCACCGCTGCTGAGGCCCTGGTGCCTTTTACTGCAACATCGGCCACTGTGGCCGATGTCCCTGTACCAACAGCAGCTCCAATCCGGCGTAAGCAAATTGCCAAGAGACCGGCTCGCAAACCAACTCCGGGCAAGGGTCCGTCTCAAAAGAAACAAAAAATAACACCGGCCTCTGTTCAGGTTTGCTCTTCCCTTTGCTTTGGTGATTGAGCCTGAATTCCTTTCATTCAGTATTAACCATTTTGTTCTATCTTTGCAGCTTGCTGATGAAGACTCAGGAGAGGATCTACTTCCAAATCTCGCTCAGACTCTTCCTCCAACTCTCCCTACATCACCGGCCTCTGCAACGGCTTATCTAGAGCGAGTGGCCGTACGGGTGATGCCACTTCACATCGTGCCTCCTCTAACTCCTTCAAGCGGAGACGAGGACTTTGCTGCCTCCATCCAAGCTCCGGAGCAAGTCGTCCTCTCTTCCAGTACTGAGGACTTGGCCGATGCTGGAGTTACCGTCGAAGCTGCTGCGGACGAGGTAGACCAAACCGTCCCATCTGATATTGAAACCGGGCAAGGGGAGCCTACCGTGGCCATGGGTCCTCCTATTCACACAATAGCAGGATCAGTAGTGGCCGAGGTCAGTCCTCCTGAAGCATCTGCCACAGAGGCCGGTGATAATAATTCGGGCTCAGTCCCAGGAACTGAAGTCCTGCAGACAACGGTGGCTTCGACGAGTCCTGAGATGGAGACCGGCCACCCTTCTTCTTCACAACCAACACCTTCTCAACCAAGTGAGGCCGATATTCGCGGAGCGATCTCGGCCTCCCTTAGTCCTCACACCCAGGTATTGCAGTGTTGCTTTATGTTAATTCGTATAATTTCTCCAAAAACCCTGCCTAACTGCATCCTCTTGATTAGGTCGATCCCTCAGGTCCAGTGCCAATAATTCCCTTCAACGACTTCTTCTCAGGCCTGGACCTGAGAGCTTTTGACCTTGGCCCCTTGGAGCCTGAAGCGGTTTCTCCTTCCCTACTGCAACAAGCCAAGGATCTACTCCTCAAACTGACTAACCAGGAATTTTCCAATCTTCCTGCTGCTGCTGATATTGACACAGCCTTGAACACTCTCATGGCCGATCCCTCTCTCTCAGACGGGCAGCTATCATTACTCCTGGAGATAAAAGAGAGACTCCCCAGTGCCCGTCTTATGGATAGATCGGCCTTGAAAATTCAAGCTGATGCGGAACTTCACTTGGGCTCCCGTCAGAAGGCCTTGAAGTTTCTGGAAGGGGCCAAGGTTAAGTTTGAGGTGGGGAAGGCTTCTCGGGCTCAAATGCTTGCAAGGGACTCTTGGCTGCAGACCCGTATCGCTGCACTAAAAACTCAACTCGCCCAATGTGAGGCCGAGGTTGTTACCAACAACGCCTCCATTGGGAAAATTGACGAGGCATTATCTTTACTTGGTGGCGACGCCCAGAAGTGCAGCGATCAACTGCAAGCCATCGTCCCATATCCCGGGCTTGGGCCCAAAAGCTAGAAAAGGCCAAGAGGGACCGGTCTGGAGCCGTCAAGACTTGGGAAGACTTGAAGGCTAAGCTTAGGAATTTTGGGTCGGCCTAGAGGCCGACTCCTCTTTTGTAATTTTTTATTCATATATATTTGTAAGTAAGTTATGCTCAGCCTTATCAATACAAACAATATTTTGTTACTCGAGCTCAGGGTCGTAGTTAATGAGTTGGTCGTATTCTAACCCTGGATTTGGTTTATAGTTCAAATCAATAGTTTCCCACAGAGTAGGGTAATAAGACTTCAAGTATTGACCGTTTATTAATCTAGGATGAATACCTCCATCCATATCACGCAGCCTGTAAGCACCACCATTCTTGACTTGATGTATAATGAAAGGACCCTCCCAGTTGACCGACCATTTACCGTACCAATTATCCTTGTTCCCGATAGGTAAAACGGTCTTCCATACCAAGTCTTCTGTGCTAAAAGATTTCTCTTTTACCCTCTTGTTATAAGCTCGGGCGGCCCGCTACTTCTGTACTTTTAACGAGTCTAAGGCCATGAGCCTCGTTTCATCAAGTCCTTCCAACTCAACTATCATAGCCTCTGTGTATTCTGCGGGCTCCAGCTGGTTCTGTAAAGCTCTCCTGGCCGATCGGACGGTGACTTCCATTGGTAACATAGCGTCATGCCCGTAAGTTAACATGAATGGTGTGACTCCGGTGCTGGACCTCTTAGACGTCCGATAGGCCCATAGTGCCTCAGACAACAACTTGTCCCACTCCCTAGGGTTTTCATCGATCATCTTCTCAACGATCCCCTTAAGGATCTTGTTGGTTGACTCGGCCTGACCGTTAGCTTGGGCATAGTATGGGGTAGAATTGAGAATTTTAATCCCTCTGCTCTCCGCAAAAGCGGTCGTCTCGGCCCCTGTGAACACAGACCCTTGGTCGACCGTTATGGTTTCTGGCAGGCCAAATCGATGTATGATGTGTTCTTCAATGAATTTTATCACGGTGGCCTGGGTCACCGTTTTACATGGTATGGCCTCGGCCCACTTAGTGAAGTAATCCGTCGCCACTATAATGAAACAGTGTTGGCCTGATGATGGTGGCAGGACTTTGCCAATTAGATCCATAGCCCATCCTCTGAACGGCCATGGTTTTATTATTGGTTGGAGCTCCTTAGCCGGTACATGCTGGATCAGGCCATGCTTTTGACACGCTTGGCATCCCTTTGCATAGCTGATACAATCCTTCAGCATACCTGGCCAATAATAGTTATACCTTCTCAGCAACCATTTCATTTTTGTACCGGCCTAATGAGCCCCATAGATCCCTTCATGCACTTCGGCCATAACCTGCATGGCCTGTTTCTTGCCTAAACACCTCAAAATCATGTCATCACCGATGGGCTTTTTAAACAATTCTCCATCAAGTATCACAAATCGGACTGCGAACAATCTAACTTTCCGGTCTGCCCTGACATTTGGGTGATTCAGGTACTCAATGATAGGCCTTCTCCAGTCGTCGTCCTCCATTAAGACCGAATTAGTGCTAGTATACCAACCTCTCTTTGCCACTAAAGGTAACAGTCGGACATGAATCGTGATAACTTGGTCTTCCAAAGCCTTTGTAGAAGACGAGGCCGATCCTGCCTTTGCCAGCTTATCGGCCTCGGTATTCGTAGACCTAGGGATATAACTCACGCTAATATCATCAAACTCGTCCATGAGCTGCGTGGCGACAGAGTGAAACGGGCATAATGCCCAACTTTTTATCTGGAACTCTCCTGATATCTGCCCGATCACCAGCCCTGAGTCTCCCTTTATGTGTACGGACGATGCCCCCAACTCAAGGAGTATGTCTAGTCCGATAATTAATGCTTCGTATTCGCCCTGGTTGTTTGTGCACTTGAAATCGAGCCGAAATGACATTTTTGTCTTCTTATACTTGGGTGATACAATGACCACACCTGCCCCAGCACACTCTGCGCTTTTGGACCCATCAAAGATCAATGTCCATGGGACCAAGGAAGTGTTTAGTACTTTAGGTGCTGGTAGCAACTCTCCCAGATCAGTTGGATCTGGGTGATCAGCCAAGAAATTGGCTATAGCCTGGCCTTTAACCGATTGCTGTGATCGGTATTGGATGGAAAATTCCATCAGGGCCAAGGTCCATTTTCCAATTCGGCCTCTCATGATTGGTCTTGACAACATATATTTTATCACATCGGTTTGACATATAATATAAGTAGAAACAGGCAACATATACGTTCTTAACTTTTGTGATGAAAAATACAATGCCAAGCATAATTTCTCAATCGGCGCATAGCGCTGCTAGATTAGAGTTAATATTCTGCTTAAATAATAAATGGCCTGCTCATTTCCTTGTTCATTATCCTGAGCTAACATACTTCCTATAGAGTAGTCAGAGGCCGATATATACAATTTAAGGTACCTACCCTTCTTGGGTGGCATTAAAACTGGGGAAGTTGACAGATATTGCTTAATTCCCTCAAAGGCCTGTTGATGGCTGTCTTCCCACTTGAATTCTTCGTCGGTCTTGATCTTCAATAGTGGGGTCCATACTTGGGTCTTTCCTGCATAGTTGGATATGAATCTTCTCAGGAAATTAATCTTCCCAAGCAGCCTTTAAACTCTTTCTTATTGGTTGGTGGCTTTGCTGCCTGTATTGCCCGAGCCTTGTTCTTGTCCACCTCTATCCCTCTTTGATGCACCAGGAATCCTAAGAAGTTCCCTGCCGAGACGCCGAAAGCACATTTGAGAGGGTTCATTTTTAGTTAGTGAGCCCGCATTCTTTCAAATGCTTTTTCTACGTCTCTCAAGTGATCGGCGTTGTCGCTCGATTTTACCACCACATCATCAATGTAAACCTCCATGAAATGCCTGATCATATCATGGAAGATTGAATTCATCGCCCTCTGATATGTGGCTCCAGCCTTCTTTAGTCCGAAGGGTATGACAACCCATTCAAAGGTTCCAATTGCCCTCGGGCACCGGAAAGCGGTCTTCGGGACGTCCTGCTCAGCGATGTAAATCTGGTTGTACCCTGAGTGCCCGTCCATAAAGGACAAAATTTTATGTTTGGCGGCCGAATCAATCAATTGATCGGCCATGGGCATAGGGTATTCGTCTTTTGGGGTAGCTAGGTTTAGATTTCTGAAATCAATACAGACTCTTAGCTTACCATTTTTCTTTACCACTGGGACTACATTTGATACCCATTCCACGTACCTGGCTGTCCGAATGAAGCCAGCTCCCAAAAGTCTCTCAATTTCTTCTTTCACCTTCATCGTGACTTCAGGCGACATGCGCCGTGGGAGCTGTTTGAACGGCCTAAAGCCCGGCTTAATTGGCAATCGGTGCTCCACCAATTCTCTGGATAGTCCGGGCATCTCATCGTAATCCCAAGCAAAGCAATCCTTGTATTTGTGTAAGAGAGCAATGATCTCGACCTGGAACCGCGGTTCAAGCACCTGACTCACATATGTGGGTTTGTGCTCTCCTTCATTACCTAGGTTGATCTCTAATAGTGGATCCTGCACGTCGGCCTTCAAGTCATCAACTTGGCTATGGCCATTTTGAGTTCATCCATTTGAATCTCTTCCTCTATTGGCGTTTCTTCTTCATAGATACAATCGTCCAGATTAATCATTCCGTCCACAGGGCCGATCTCTAATCTCCTATCGGCCAGATATGCGAACCACCTGGCCATGCTGGCCTTGAAGGCCAGCTGTCTTTTAACTTCAATTGGTCGTGGATCCATCGAAGTCTTCTTGTTCATTAATCTCTATCGGCCTTGATTCTTCTGTCCGACTGAGATTGTGATAACCAAACTTTAAGTTTGGTAGAATTTCTTTACGGAATGTGGCTGCATTTGGTCTGCCCAGTTTGCCGCATCCTAGTAATTTGATTGGTCCGATATCATCTTCGTATAATACTGCATCGGCTGTCTGCACCCGGGCAACGAATGGCTTTGTATCGGCCCCAACCACCTCCACTTCGTCATCTCTCCAAAAGATCAACAATTGATGGAGAGTGGAAGGGATGCAGTAATTGGGATGGATCCAATCACGGCCAAGCAACGCGTTGTACGCGGCCGATGTCTCAACGATGAAAAAGGCTGTCATGGTCGTTTGGGTTCCAACAGTCAACTCAAGAGGCAAGATTCCCTTTGTCTTAGATGGTGTGCCCGTGAAGCTCTGAACATTCATCTCGGTCGGAATCAGTTCTGACTCAGATTTTTGAAGAATTCTCAGCATTATTTGGGGCATGATGTTGATGGTAGATCCCCCATCGATCAATATTCTATTCACGGGGATCCCCTCAATGTGACCCTTTACGTACAATGGCTTCAGGTGCTGAGACATTTGATAGGTAGGTTTTTCAAAAACCACCTTGACTGGTCCCGCTGGTTTCAACCCTTCTTCAGTTTGGATCCCTTTCGGCCTCAAGATAGTTATCTTAGGCCGATCGGTTTGTATATCGGTAGCATGCACGTTCTTGCTCGTAGCCTCTACCACCTTGGGTCTGACGATTTCTCCACCACCCCAACATAAACTTTCTATTACTGCTGACTCCTTGGTCTGGCCTTCTATTACGTCACCTTCTATGGCCGTTGGCTTATCCGGTTTGGCCATGAATGATATGGGAAGAGTAAACACCATGTTTAAGGATAGACTTTTTGGGATTGTTCCGAATTGAATTGGTGTATCATCCTCATCTTCATAATCACTGACCTCCTCCATTGGATGGGCCAATGGCTCACACTTCTTTTCTTGTTCAAAAAGTTTCTTTAAGCGCTCTGTGGCATGCATCGCCCATTTGCCCGCTTTCTTGTCGAAAACGAGCTCATCATCTTCCATGGCCGTCATCTGTTTGTCGGCCTTACGCTGAGGGGACCTTGGAGGATTCTGGAGGCGACCCTTCAAGTGCTGCCGTTCCCTCGTGGCCTGTCTCACCCTCTGATACCTCCTCTTTTGAGACTTGCTGTATTGAGGCATCACTAGAAATTTTGGATGCTCAGCTCTATACCACCTCCCATCACTCACTCTTGGTGGGAGTATCATTCGGGAGCGAATGTCCGATGCTTCAACCCTTTGTGAGACACTCATTATGGGTCGTGATCGATATTGCCTTCCAATCATATGACTCGAGCTAGGCATACCGCTTGCTGGCGGCGGCTTCGGCTTCCATTCGGGCTTTACGCGTCCCTATTTGGGCAAGGAAAGCCTCTCATGCATGGATCTTCTCGGGCTGTATTCTCGTCGTTCCTCAACTCTCAGCCTTTTGCTTGGGCTGGAGGCCCCTTTCTTAATATCGGCCTTGCACCTCGGACACAGGCCTTGTTCTATCAGCTCTAGTTGGTGTCGTAAATCTGCGATCAAACTATCTGTGGTTGATCGGGCTACCTCGACCTCAGCCTTTAGTTCTGCTTCCTTGCGTTCCTGGTATGTCCTCTAAAGCTCGCGAATAGTCACCTTCGGCCTATCAGTTTCCGAAACGACAATTTGTTTCCCTTCCCTTTGCTTTGGGACCTTCTCGCTGTCGGTCAAGTCTACCTTGGTCCTTGGCCGTGTCAGCTTGGTCAAATCGGGCAATACCATATTGGTTCCAGTGATCTGTGGGAACGGATTCGCATCAACTCCCATAGCTTTGTCCGAAAACTTTAACACTCCTTTCTCCACGTTCTCCTGTATCACATTACGAAAAACAACGCAGTTATTAGTGGAGTGTTTCCAGGAATTATGCCACTTATAATATTCCTTATTTTTTATGTCATCGGCCTTGGGGATCCGATGACCTTCACCTAGCCTAAACACTTTTTCAGCCAAAAGGGCGTCAAAAATCTGATCGGCTATTGTTATGTCAAATGTGTAATTTTTTCCTGCCTCGAACGCCATTTTTTTAGCAGCGGCGTTATTATTGACAGGTTTGTTCAAGGCATTACACACAATAGGCCGCTTAGAGATTAGTTCGGCCATGTCGATTTCTGCCTCGAGGTCACAATCTGCTAGATGGACCTCGTAGTTGGGATCTTTGTAATATGTTCCTTTAGAAGAATTCTTCTTTTCCTGTTCATCAAGTAGGATACGCTCGTAACGGGCGGCCCTTGAAGCCAGCTCGAATAAATCACAGAAATCAGTCCCTTCGAACTTTTTTCGAAGCTCGAAAGACATTCCGCCCATAGCCATCTTTGCGTATTCTTCTACGGGCAATATTGTCTTACATCTGTACTTAGCCTTCCTGAATCGGGCTATATATGTTTCAACGGTCTCTCCCACTAGTTGGAGCATCCTAGACAGATCTGCCAACGATATCTCGGGCTCAGTCCTATAAAACTGCCCATGAAACAATTCCTCCATTGCTGGCCAGTTTCGTACTGAATTGGCCGGGAGATTGACATACCACAAAAACGCTATGCCCGTGAGCGAGTTTGGGAACAACCTTAGTTTTAAAGGGTCGCTATTGCCTGCATGGCCGCACTGCACAATGAATCCGCCTATGTGCTCTACTGTGGTATGCTCACTTTCCCCAGAAAATAGGGTAAAATTCGGAACTTTATACCCTTGTGGGAAATTAACTTGGTCAATTTCAGGCAGGTAAGGCCGTCGGTATGTCGGCCTCTCCATCCTTCTCATGAACGGGCCATACTCTTCGTGTATGGCCGCCACCAACTCTTCCCTGTTAATAGGCTGCGCAGCGGGTCGGGCATTCACCAAAGGGGGTGGTGGTTGCTGTTGGTTGATATTGGCCTGACGAAGCCAAAAATCATCATTATTCCTTTGCCCCCCAGCAGCGTTACCTGGGGGCATTTGTTGGCCGATTACCTCTGGGTTACGGCCAATCATTGTAATTACTTCAGGCTGAGCCCCTGTTACCGGGGTTATTAGTGGAGGCGGCAACTGTTGATTATTATTGATCTGGTGGGTCCAAAACCCGCCATTGTTTCTTTGCCCCCCAGCAGCGCGAACTAGAGGTGGTGTACGGTCGAACTGGGTTTCAACACGGCCTCCTGTCTGGACAAAGCTCGGCGTCGCCTATCCATTGGGATCGGTAACCACCACGCCACTAGCCGTTTCGTTATGTGATTCGGGCTTCTTGCCCGAGACGTTACCCTCCCTTAGGTTTGGACATACATAGAGTGGGTCTTTTGGTTTGTCGGACTCAAGCGGCGTGCCAGAGCCCGATCCCGAGCCTGAGGCTGATCCCGACGCCTTTTGGTTGTTATTGGCCTCAAGAACAGCGCAAAGATGTCGTAACTGAGCAGCCAGGGCGTCCAGCTTCACGTGGGTAACCCTAGTCTCCATGACCAATTCAGACTGTTCCCGGCGTATATCGGCAGTTTGCCTGACCACATTATTGAGGTCTGCCATTGACCCTATCAAGGTATTATAGTCCTGCCTCAAGGGATCAACGGTGGCTCTCATGGTTTCCGAGATTGCTTCGATAGTAACGCCACCATCGTCCGGAGAATGACCAGTGCTTTCCTCCATAGGTGGATCAACGGCAGACTCATCTTGGCCGTTTTTGCCCGTCTGCTTATCCCTCTTTGGCGGCATGACTTGACACTATGGGTCCCACCGGGCGTGCCAAAATGTTTGCTAGTAGTTATGCGCGGGCGTGCCAGAACCAAAAGTGGTTCGGTGTGGGCAAACTAATTTCCTATATGCTTGAGTTAGTGATACTCAAGGCTTTCAGATCTGACTTCTAAACTAAACGATTGTGTACGGCGAGTAGGAAAGTACCCTCACCAGAAATCCCTTGGCAGTACTGAAGCGCACAAGCCAAATAGTGTATGAGATTACCAAGTAACCAATCACAAACGATTAATAAAATACAGATTTTATTAATTGTTTGGAAAATATAACCAAAGAACAGATTCAGAACAGGCTCTAATCGTTTGTGAGAATGAAAACAGTAAAAGAAAAATAACAAAAAGAGGGTAGACCTATTTGCTATGAATGCAGAAAGAACATAAATGTTTGAATGCTTTTGAATGCTGTTGAATGCTTTGTTGAATGCGGTTTTCGAGAGTGACGCGGAGTGTCTTGCAACTTGGCCTGCCTCCATATTTATAGCGGCCATGATTGAATTCTAATTAGGAAAGGACTCCTTAGCTTGCGCCTTAAGCTATGTAATTGATTGGTTAGTTAGTAGAAACCTTCCTTATCTCCCACCCTTGCCTTATAATTATCTTGATTGAAACAATCCCACCATCTCAGGGATCATCTCGTCTAAATCCAGCTGTTAGTGATAAGATTCTTTCCCAAACGGACTCGGATTTTCCCAAATCTGGGGTGACTTCACAAATGGCAGCTGTCACCAGAACCGCCTTACCTCCACTCCCATCGGCCTCATGACTGTGACTGAAGACTCATCGGACTCATGTAACGTCTTGTCATGTCTTTATGCCCGATAACATCTTTCCAGGTGCTCACGTCCGATCGGGCTCATCCCACCCACCTTTATCACTTTCCGTAGGTATGGTGTCCAATCGTTGGTGCATTCATGTTCCCTAACTCCCCATCGGGTTCCCGTTCTGACAAATGCCCGATGAAGTCCTCTATTCCCAGCGTCTCAATCGGTCTCCAACGTGTGTCATTGCTCCATTACTTCCACCATTGATGCCCGATAGACCAATGCGGGTCTGATGCTGCCTATCGGGCTCCATCCCATGGAACATCCGGGTTGCCTTCTCTAAACTTCTGGTGATGCTTCCCCTAAGCCCGATGTCATCACCTACTCCGGACCAACCGGCCTCTAAAATGCCCATATCAATCAGGCTGGAAAACCTTCGGCGGTTTTTAGGTGCAAACAGCGGGCCTGTAAATACTATATAACAAAATACATATCAACCCTTCACTTTTTTTTTAACAAATATAAATTAATAAAATATAACTCCCAAACTAAACGCGCTCACTCATGATTTAATTGATATGTCCACCAAACACTTAAATTTTTCAAACACATGTCTTACATAGGCACACTCATATAATATTGCTAACTAAAAATAATTATTTACACACTTAAAATTTTAGGGTTGTTACATTCTACCCTCCTTAAAGAAATTTCGTCCCGAAATTTGAAGCAACGATAAATACACACGGTAGTCATCAATAAAGTTAAACACGTAATTTTAAACAAAGCATTGATTAAGTTTAACTCTCAACTATACGAGACCAAGTACGTCGAGCGACTAATCCAAACAATGAAACCCTCATATATATACTTTATTCTCGTATAATTAATCGTCAAAAGGTAATCATCAACATAAAGTTTGATGCAAAGATTGTGAATATAAACTATGCATGTAACATGCTCACATTTAATCAATGATTTAACTACATGCTCATGGTTACCTCTTACCATGTCCCGAAGTCCTACTACTCGGGATACCCAATACTTACAACTCAAATGTATAGCTTCAAGATCATTCAGAACCTTTCACTATGAATAAGAATACCCGTCCAAATTAATAAGCTGTGGTAGATATAAGAAAACCTCTGGCTCAATATACACTCCCGAAAAATAATAAGGCAGAGAAATTTCATGTTGAGAGATACGATAGATGCAGTAGTAGAATATTAGCCGATAATACCAGCTTCATAATAAGAAATCCAAAATACCCGTTGATAGATAAGAAATCCCAGAATACCAATAGTAATAGAATCCGCTTCAAAAAACCATAATAATCAATAGAGATGAGAAGGCTAGAAAACCAGTTGATAACATAAGAAATCCAGAAATCCAATCCTTGCCTCCAATTGTCGTACAAAATTTCTCAAGTCCATCATATTCACCCACATAACTATTCCATAAACGAAAATAGAACTCCTCTCGATACAACCCCAATATACCAATACAAGATACATGCACTAACATGCAAATTTAACCATCATCCTATATGCTCATACTTGGTCTCAAAAATAACATGCAGTTAATACCAACCAAAGAAACAAATCAATATGTACGAGCATACGGTTCACAAACTACTATTAAGATATAAAGACATTATTCACATTACAAAGCACATAGCAACAAGAAGCACGTAGTAGCACATACTCCCAATCCCAAAGAAATTCACAAACCTAAAGCTCTGACAAGCCCATAAACCACGATCTGAGAATCACTTAGACTCGCTAAGCTAACCTTAAGCTCTGATACCAAACTGTCACACCCCGATTTTTAGACAACCAAATACTCATTCAATAATATCCCAACCAGTAT
This sequence comes from Hydrangea macrophylla, assembly GCA_033977485.1. Classification (NCBI taxonomy): domain Eukaryota; kingdom Viridiplantae; phylum Streptophyta; class Magnoliopsida; order Cornales; family Hydrangeaceae; genus Hydrangea; species Hydrangea macrophylla. Next base: position 1,240,775 of record CM066998.1, on the reverse strand, counting down.
TTAATTGCCCAAAAATCTGAGAGTGAAAAAAAAACAATCAACTTGTCACACATTTGAAATAATAAACTTTGCTGAAAAGTGTTCCTCTTTAAATAATTCACAAAATTTAAGTAACAAAAAAAAAATAATCATTTTCATTGAGATCTCCATGATAAAATTCTAAACTACAATTTACAATAATAAAGAGAATTCTGTTGCCATAACAAAATAAGAAATCCACATTTTTACAAAACTTGAATCAGAGCTACTACAATCGTCTCATAACCCCAAAATAATAAAATACAACATGGCCCACAATGCCAAGAAATAAATAAATCAAGATCACGAAGCAAAATAAATAACAATTAAAATCCACTCGTAGATCTCTGAATCACAAAATTTACTCCAACCGCTAACACGAACTATTCCTGAAAATAAGAACCCGGCTACGTTCCACGAAGAACGCACCCGGTGATAAAATCACACGGGTCAGTACACACGGTACTGGTGTGAGTTAAATAAATAACATAATAACGAAGTCTTAGGGATAACACACAGTCCCTTAGAATACCACACCGCAAAAAAAGAAATTTATCGGGCAAGAGAGTAGTTCCACTCACACTTCAGGACAAGCGGTAGTTTCCTTCAATGTGGTGGCAGTGGCTCCAACCCCGAATAAACACAACTGAATACTTACCGGTCGGATATCTATGGTGAGTCAGCACTGCATAAAAGTTAGTGGACCCACCATCTTGTAATATATAGTTATCACAAACCAAGCAAATAAGTCAGTAAACAACATTTCCACATTCTAACTTAAACGTCGCATTCATTATTCCAAACTTATCAGTCTTATAAAATACACCATTGTCATTATTTATTAGCCTTTAATTATCTTTGTGTTCCCTAGGTTCACCACTTGGCCACCCTCCATGGTACAGCCCACACATATATCCCATGTGTGCCCGGACATGCTACCAACATCCACTCCGGTGCCAGTTTGGTTGGGGTATCAACCAAACCAGGTATACACAACGGACGGCTGGTCAATATGTCAAGACGTCTATACAATATAAGCCGAGCATAAGGCTTAGGTCAGCTTGATCACGAAGCCACTGGCAAAAAGTACACTCCACAAGTCTTAAGCCAGCTTGATCACGAAGCCACTGGCAAAAGAGTGCGAGCTACCAAAAACAATAACACAACAACGGGGAGCGGTGAACACTAAAGAACTATGTTGCAATTATCACTTATCGTTCGTACTATCCCCAATAATTGTGAATTTCACGTTTATCAAATAGTTCTGTCTTATCATCCAATCACATTTCTAACTTTTAGATGTATTCCAATTTCTTACAATAAAGGATTTTATCAATTAACCCATAACAATTCTTCCCTCAATAATTTCCAATCAAATTACAAGATTCCCAATATACTATTCAACGTATCTAATTTACTCATTTTTATCAAAATGACCACACAATAAGGTCAGTAATTTCAGGTACAATAATCTCAACCCAACATTCAAAATTAGCCTACATGAAACCCATAATAAAAATTCAAATTCTCATATCGTAAAGTATTATAACAATCGTTCCACAATATTTTCATCAGACTCAACGTTAATGACTATTACCCTTTATTTTTTATCAACATTATATGAGAATTCATGTATCTCTAAGTAATTTTTGTTAAGTCAAACGAATGAATAAAAAAACAACACAACGAATCATATTTCTCCAATTTCGTACATTTCAATATACTAAAAACTGCTACTGAAATCTTCAATTTCTGCCCAAACGGTGCAGAATCATGAAAAATATCATTAGACGAAAAACGTGCAGAATCACGTTTTACATAAGGCAGGTGGACAGAATGTTCAAATTCAAAGCCACGATTTTCTAATAATTTTCTCAAGTTTCTGCAACTGTATAAATTACAAAAAAAATGAATTTCACATATATTTCTTAATCACCATGAATATTTCACATATGGTTTTATCAAACTAACTATTTACCTAACCCTTTCGAATACCCTAATGTCATAATCACAAAGTCACACGAAGGGAAAAGAAAATATCTAGATTACTTCAACAATAACAATGTATCCATTACAAAGATTTAACCCTAATAATTAAATTAAACATATACTAATTTAATTTACTCTCGTGTACATGTATATATACATACGTGTATATATATACTCGGATACACAAAAATTTAACTCACCTCGTTGATCAAAAATCAACCACCACGAATGATTCATACGTGTATATATATTCTCCTTTTACATACGTGTATATATATACGTGTATATATATTCTCCTTTCTTCTTCTTCTTCTTCTTCTTCTTCTTCTTCTCTCTCTCTCTCTCTCTCTCTCATACACACACACACACATACACACACACATAAACGTCTGTTCTCTCTTCTTCTCTCTTTTCTTCTCTTCCCTTTTTGTTTTAATATGGGGGCTAGGGTTTTTAATATAAGTATATATGTACACTACACACACAACACATGCCAATAAAACACACACAAATATATAAATCCCGTTTTTCTTTTTATGGGCTCACAAAAGAGACTCATATGAGTCCAGAATGCAGTACAAAGTGTTAAAATGAGTAGCCCAATGCGTACCCATGACCCCGGTACTATGTTTTAATGTTAATTACATTATTTAACACATTCGCGGGCCTGTAAACACTATATAACAAAATACATATCAACCCTTCACTTTTTTTTAACAAATATAAATTAATAAAATATAACTCTCAAACTAAACGCGCTCACTCATGATTTAATTGATATGTCCACCAAACACTTAAATTTTTCAAACACATGTCTTACATAGGCACACTCATATAATGTTGCTAACTAAAAATAATTATTTACACACTTAAAAATTTTAGGGTTGTTACAGAAGATCTCCTTATGTAGAACACTCTCAAAGGGTCAATTGGGTAAATTCAGGTAAAAACCCCATGTGCAAGGATATTCCATACGTATTTGAGAAAAACAGTCTGTTACAGCAGACGGCACTCACTGAGTTGTCTGCGGCACTCAGTGAGCAACGAATAAGTGCCGCCGGCATCACCGCTTGCTGCTCCCAACGAATTTCTCACCCTTTTATTTATTTATTTAATTTTTTTTAAATATATACTTATATATTAATATATACTTATATACTAATATATACTTAATAGATTATATATACATTGTATTGATTACTTATTGATAGGTCCAAAATTATCAGGTCAAAGTCAAATTAAACTACATCGGTAATGAAGTGCCACGTCATCCGAAAGGGGGGTTGATTAGTCATTCATCCCGGGGTATTCTGACAGTACCGCCCGGTCAAGATCACAGCTCGGGCATGTGATACGAGACGGCCCCAAGCAGGCGCAGCTTGGGCATGTTCCTTGGCTGCTCCCACAAAGCTCCAGACAGTTTCCTATCCAGGCTAAAAACTTATGGAAGGAGCAAATAGTTTTCTAAACCACTTAAGAAGCTCTCCTAATTGATGTAAATCAATTGTAATTAGATCGGGTTTCCTAATCTATTAACTTACCTTGTACGGGTGGTCTCTTACACTTATAAAAGAGACCACTCACCCCCATGAAAGGGGATCGCATTCATACAATGCAAGAATAGAAAAATACACATATACGCATATACCCGGCCGATTTTCTAGTAGTGCCATCCTCCTTGTTGGCTCACTAAAAGCTGCCAGTGATTTGTTAGTGAACGAGCTCCAGCTCACCCGTAAACGTAGGTCACCTTGTTAACGGTACTAAACCACATACCACTCTCTTGTGTCTCAATCTCTTTCTCTTTACTACCAAAGTAGCCCTTACAAATTTTTGGCATCATCATCTTGGCGCCGTCTGTGGGAATGACTGTTCTCTCATAAAAACAAATCTCTGACTGATCGACATGCTACCGAAGAAGGGTAAGAAGACTACTACTCCAACGGGTCAGGCGGACACATAAACGGGGCAACCGACCATGTCCATAACCCCCGAGCAAATCACTGCTGCTCTCGTGCAACTCCTGGAGGGCCAGCAGCAAACACAACAACAGATCGAAGCGTAGCTATCCCAATAGGAAAAGCTCCCTCAAATCGAGGACCAGTCTAACAAGGGTGCGTGTGATCGGGAACCAGTTTAAACCCGACAGGGTGCCCACATTGAGCCTGTATCCCTGCCGGCTGTAGGGTGGCTCAGGATCGATGAGCGTAGCCAGGCTCCCCAGCGGACCCGGCTGCGTCCCCGAGCTAACTCACGCCGTGCAGGAGACGCCAAGGAGATCATCAATGGCAGGCGTGCTGCCAGAGGGGAGGGGCAAGGACAAACGGCCTTGGACTCGGCCAAAGAACCCCCCAGCCAAGAGTCGTGGGGATCTTAGGCACATGATCACCCGAAGTCAAAGGCGGATCCGGTCCCCCAGGATAACACGCTTCGAGGACGAGGCCTCGTCATCTGACCTAACCTACCATTCGGATACAAAATGGAGGACTGGTTAAAAGGACGTTAAGGCCCAGATTGAGGATCAGAAGCAGATTGAGAAATTAAGCTGTAAGTCGCGCCACGATCACACCAACACCAAAACTGAATCGCCGTTGACCGTCTGGGTCACTGGATTCCCTATCCCGCGAAAGTTTAAACCGCTGCATCTCGATTCTTATGATGGTTCGGGAAGCCCGATAGATCATGTCCAGACCTACAAGGTGTAGATTGCGTTAGTAACCACCGCTAATGAACTACTATGCCTGGCCTTTCCCAGCACCCTTAAAGGGTCGCCTGCGCAGTGGTTCTACACTCTCAAAGCCCGAATGGTCGATGATTTTAAGGAGCTCAGCAAGCTATTCATCGGTCAGTTAGTGGGGCTGCTCGCTCGACCGATTGTAGCCCGATACCCAGCTGCTAGTCATCAAGCGGCACAAGGGTGAGTCACTAAAAGATTATGTCGACCGTTTCAATCAACAAAGGCTCTAGATTCGCCACCTTAATGAAATGGTTGCCATCACAGCCTTCTGCTCGAGGGTTCAACACACCAAAGTTGCTACGACATTTCATAATGACCGACTGGCGACCCTGGTGGATCTCTCCGAGAGGGTTGGTAAATACATCGATACGGAGGAGTTCTTGAAGGCCAAGCGTGCTATCCTCGCAGGGGACAAGTCCCCAAGGTCCAAGCGGAAGCGCAATGGTTCAGAGAAGGGCTCGGGAAAGAAGCTAAAGCCGGATCCGCAGAGAAGTGGCCGAGATCAGGCCCCGGTTACCTTTCTGCCCCTTTCCCGACCAATCCATGAGGTTATGGTAGTCGCCGAAACTCAGAGGCTACTCCAACAGCCGACAAGGCTGAAAAGTCTACTCGGGAAAAGAAACCGGGATATGTTTTGCTGGTACCACAAATACCTTGGTCGCGACACAAAGGACTATTTTAAGCTCAAGATTGCTATCGAGAAGTTGATCGAGCAGAGCCAACTTGCTGAGTTTATCGCGGCGGACAGATGACCTCAGCCCGACACCCAAGCTCCTGAACAGCCTCAACCCCTCGGGCAAATCAATGTGATCTCCGGAGGATCGTCGGGAGGAGAGGACTCACATCCGGCTTGGAAGAGGCATGCTCGGGCATCCCGAGCGGATGTCTAGCATGTCGAGTCCACCAGGTCCCCTCCAACCGATGCACTGACATTTTTGTCCGATGATGTGACGGACTTGCACTGCCCCTGCGACGATCCACTGGTAGTAATGCTATCCATAGCCAATTAGACAGTAAAGAGAGTGCTAGTGGACACAGGCAACTCCTCTGATATTCTCTTTGCCTCAGCGTTCGACCAATTAGGGATATCAAGGAACAGACTCCATCCGGTTGCCACGCCTTTGGTTAGTTTCAATGGATTGAGTACACAGCCGCTCGGTACCTCGAGCTACCAGTCTTGATGGGAACTTATCCTTAGCAAGTCTCTATGATGGCTAACTTTGTGGTTGTCGAAGCTCCTTCTGCTTACAACGGGATCCTTGAAAGGCCAACACTCAACAAGGCCAGAGCAATTGTGTTGATATACGGCCTGGGGGTTAAGTTTCCAACCCCCCAGGGTCCTGAGAGCTTGTGTGGGGACCAAACAACCGCTCGGAGTTGTTATGTTAGCTCCATGCGCAGAGAAGCCATCACAGAAACATTGAACGTCCAGGAGATGGATCTAAGGGACGTAAAGGATGGAGTGAGCCTAGTGGAAGAGCTCGAGCAAGCAATCCTGGACACCGAATTTCCTAACCGGTCTGTCAGCATTGGCACCCTCTTGGAGCCAAGCCTCACAGAAAAGTTGGTCAAATTCCTGTGGCAGAGCCAGGACGTCTTCGCCTGGAGTCATGAAGACATGCCCAGGATTGACCCCTGGGTTATGTCCTACCATCTCAACGTTGACCCAGACTACCGACCAGTCAAGCAGAAAAGGAGGGGCATGGCCACCGAAAGATAAGTAGCGGTGTGTGAGGAAATTGAAAAACTCCTGAAGGCCAAGTCCATCTGAGAGGTCCACTATCCCGACTGGTTGGCAAATGTGGTGCTAGTCAAGAAAAGCAACGAGAAGTGGAGAATGTGTGTAGACTTCACCGACTTAAATAAGGCCTGCCCCAAGGATTGCTATCCGCTGCCTAGGATAGACCTCCTTATGGACGCCATAGCCGGTCACTCACTTCTCTCATTCATGAATGCATACTCGGGCTATAACCAGATCAACATGTACCCCGAGGACGAAGAAAAGACCTCCTTTATCATAGACCAGGGGTCGTACTGCTACAAGGTGATGCTCTTTGGCCTCAAAAATGCCAAGGCAACTTATCAACGCCTAGTCAATTTCATGATCAAAGATTTAATCGGGAAGTCCATGGAGGTTTATGTTGATGATCTATTGGTCAAAAGCTGAGACGAAACCGACTATCTCGAGCACTTAGCCGGGGCCTTCAGGATCTTATGAAAGTACCAGATGAGGTTGAACTCGACCAAGTGCACCTTCGGTGTCTCATTCGGAAAATTCTTAGGGCACCTGGACAGCAGGCGAGGAATCGAAGCCAATCCTGAGAAGATCCAGGCTATTATCAACATTCGGTCACCCAGGTCGACCAAAGAAGTCTAGAGTTTGGCCGAACGGTTTGTCGCACTTAACAGATTTGTTTACCGAGCTACCGGCCGGTGTGTACCATTTATTAAAGTACTCCGCAAGGCCTTTCAGTGGTCGAAAGAGTGCGAGGAGGCATTTCAGGAACTCGAGAAGTACCTGTCATCTCTTCCTCTGCTCTCAACACCTGTCCTAAAGGAGGAGTTAGTCTTGTACCTAGAAGTATCACCTTCGGCGGTAAGCTAGACACTAGTCTGAGAAGAGCACGGGATACAATTACCGGTCTACTATACTCGTAGGATGCTCCGAGGCGCGGAGAGCCGATACTCCCGTGTTGAGAAGCTGGCCTTTGCCCTTGTCACCTCTGCACGGAGACTCCGCCCATACATCCAGGCCCACGTCATCGTGGTCCTTACTGATCAGCTTCTTTGTGGAATCTTGAGCAGGCCCGAGACATCAGGAAGGCTCGTCAAGTGGGCACTAGAATTGGAAGAATTCGAGGTAGTCTACAGAACCCGGACGGCCATCAAGGGGCAAGCGGTGGCTGATTTTTTGGTAGAGTTCACATACCCAGAAGATCCGGTTGAAGAGCTCACTCCCCCTATATTGCCACCCGGCCTGCAGGGCTAAGAGGCAGGGATTATCCTATCCACGCCCGACGAGATCCAAGTAGAATATGAGTTAAGGTTTTGTTTTCGGGCCTCTAACAACAAGGCCGAGGATGATGCCCTATTGTTTGGATTGCAGTTGGCTACTTAATGGGCGTACAACAAGTCCAAGGGTACAGTGACTCCCAGCTCGTGGTCAATTAAGTTAACCAGAAGTATGAAGCTCGGGAGGACAACATGATAGCACACCTAGCACTCGTCTGGACGGTCTCGAACAAGCTTAAGGGTTTTTCTATCACACAGATATCGAGGGAGGAGAACACCCGGGCCAACCAGTTGGCCCGCCTTGCCTCGTCGTCTGAGTCAGATCTACCCAAGATACGGGTTGAGTAATTATCTGAACCTAGCATAACTCACTCGGGGGGCATGGAGGTCGATTCGCTCGCGGCCGGACCCATCTGGATGGACCCAATCATAATATTCCTTACTACAGGCCAGTTACCCGAAGATAAAGATATAGCCCGATGAGTCAAATACCAGGCAGCCAGATATCACATTATTAATGGCATCCTCTACAAAAGGGGGTTCTCTATCACGTACCAAAGGTGCATCCACCCTTCACAAGTTCAAGGAATATTGAGTGAGATCCACGAAAGAATGTGTGGAAACAACGTGGGCGGTCAGGCACTCTCATAGAAGGCCCTGCTATAAGGCTATTATTGGCCGACAATGGTCCGGGATGCACAAGATTATGTCAGGCGGTGTGACAAGTGTCAGAGATATTCGCCCATGATTAATCGCCTGGGAGAGCTCCAGACACCAATCCTTAGTCCCTGGCCATTCGTCCAGTGGGGTATCAACATCGTCAGTCCACTCCCTATGGGAATAGGACAAGTCAAGTTCGTGGTCATCGCTGTGGACTATTTTACTAAATGGGTAGAAGCCAAACCCTTGGCAACAATCACTAAGAAGAAGATGGAAGGTTTCATTGAGAAATATATCCTCAGCAGGTTTGGTATCCCCAAGGTCCTGGTCAATGACAATTGCAGGCAGTTTGATACCCCGGTGTTTAGATAATTCTGCCTAGGCTACAAAATTTCAAACCACTACTCTTCTCCTGAGCACCCTCAAGCCAATGGCCAAGCCGAGGTGTCGAACCAAACAATCTTGCAGTCAATGAAGACTAGACTTGAAGACGCCAAAGGACTCTTGGTTTATGAACTGCCAACACTCCTGTGGGCATATCGCACCTTTCCTCGAGCAGAAACAGGGGAGACCCCATTCTTCCTCACTTACAGTTTCGAGGCAGTGGTCCCTACACAGCTCGAATGCCCGATTAACTGAGTGGCAAATGACAAGCGGGGGTATTTGTAAAATACAATCGCGCTAAAAGAAGAAAATGTACTAAATTATTTCACAATTCCTTCATTTATCTACAATTTGAATTATAATGCCAGTTTGTGCATAATTTGATTAAACTATGATAAGTGGTGTTGTTTTAGTAGTTATTCGTGCAGGTTATTGTTGCTGCATGAAGAATTTGATGCTAAAGATAAAAGGAAGTGCTGAATTTTAATGAAGACAAGTAAAGGATGAAAAGTGAACCTCGATCGATTGAAGTCCATTCGATCGATTGAAGGTTCGATCGATCGAGAGAAGCTCGAGCACTCGAATATCCCAGAAGTTCAATCGATCGAACGATGTTCGATCGATCGAACATGGCTTTTATCAGATTATACGCGGACGCAACAGAAATGGGATTTTAACCCTAGCATTAGGTTTTTAGTATTTATACTCGTATTATATACGTCCATAGGGACGCCCACATTAGCTTTCATCAGTTTTGAGAGAGAAAGATAGAGAGTTTACATGTTTTGTAGGTTCACAAGCTTGGATATTGCTTTTGGATTGGTTTTTCTCTAGTTTAATCAAAGTTTTTCTTTCCAGGTTACTACTCTATTGTTTATTTACATTTTGCACGTAGTTTCTCTAGTATAATTTGTTAAACTCATAGTTTTGCATGCTAGATAAGTTCATACCATTAGGTTACATAGTTTTCATGTTAAAATCACAACCAAACGCATCCTTAATGAATTTTTACATTAAAAACACATCTATGACACACCAGACTATGTCTGAGTAGTCCCCAGGTTGGGAGATCACGATGAAACCGTGATCTCAAGCCTCTGCCATGCAGCAGAATAATTCCTGCGTTCGATCAATTAAGAAAGTTCGATCGATCGGACCAGAGATACAGTCGAGTGACCGAAGTCTGTTCGATCAATCGAGAGATGAAGATATTCGATCGATCGAAACTGCGTCGATCGATCGAACCTTCTGATTCTTGAGGACATTCTATGCAATATTCCTAGACTTTCTGCTTTACTGATTTGTAATCAAATTGTCCCCAAACGCTTAGTTTGTCAAAACAGTCTGAAAACTTAAAGTCTTGAGGCATTTTTCTGCAATAAATTTTGCAAACCACGCTCAATGCTAACACCATTGGAGGTGTAAGTCTCAACTATTGTTTTAAACCGCTTTTATGTATTTCAAACTTAAATGTGATGACATAGTCCCGGTCATGAAAGGATTATGGATTCTTTATCCTAAGAGAAATACGGAATACTGTAGAGAGTGTACTCCATTGAGCTTCAACGTAACTGCATGGTAGATGACTAGGTCGCGGTGGATTCATGTGATCCCAACATTCCTTTTTATTAAGAAAAACGCATTTTAAATCATCGCTTTAATTAATTAGTTAGTAATTAGTTTAATCTAGTTTAATTGCTTTATCTTTAGTAGTTGGTAAACTGTGGAACTTTGTGTTCTGCAATCCTTTAAATTTTTATTTTTATTTTTTCTTGTTTGAGATTAATCTAGGTAATTAGTTTAACACCTTCTCTGTGGGATCGACCTGGACTTAACCAGATTACTACTTGCACGATTACCTACACTTGGGTATAGCACACAAGCGCACACAGAAAAATTCTCGTGTCAAGTTTTTGGCGCCGTTGCCGGGGAGTGCGACAAGCTAACGCTTTGATTACCTCAATCTATCTTTATCTCTTTTTGTTTCTCTTTTTCTTTCATTCTTTAGATTAAAAACTACTTAGGGTCTTTCCCTTTATGTCCAAAATTCCAAAATTCCATCGAAGGAATTTACGGAATCCCATTCTATTCATCCAATTCGTCTAGTTCTATCAACCCCATAGTTACACCTATTAATTCAATGGCTGATAATCTAAGTGAAAACGGTGATAATGTGGTGGTACCAATCGACAATTCACTTCGTCCTTTGTGCGATCTCATTACACCAGAACATGCGCCTACACCTTCTTGTATTCTCATTCCACCTCATGCAGGCGAATTTCAATTTTGCAATGGAATGATTCAACTCCTTCCTACTTTTCATGGAATGGAGTGCGAGAAGACTTATCTACATGTCAAGGACTTTGAGGATGTTTGTAAAACTTTCTCATAGAATTGTCCTGTAGACATGACATGTCTAATGCTATTTCCTTAAAGCCAAATTCAATCTACACCTGGCATGCGATGAACACTACTTTCCTAAAAAAATTCTTTCCACCCCGCATGACCACTGAGCTTAAATGACAAATAAACTCTTACAAACAAAAGAGCAATGAAACATTCACCCAAACTTGGGAGCGTTTCAAGGATTTGCTTCTATCATGCCCACATCATGGGTATGAGAAGTGGCAAACCACCAGCTACATTTATGAAGGGCTAAATGGTAAAACAAAAAAATTGGTCGAGACCATGAGTTCAGGGCCATTTCTTCGCAAAAACACGGAAGAAGCTAAAGCTTATTTCAAGTGGTTAGCTGAACACGCTCATGAGTGGTCAAATTTAGACGATGTCCCACGCTCGCATATATCCTGTGTGGAGGAGAAAAGTTTATACCAACTAAAAAGTGAGGATCATCTGATGAACAAGTATGAAAAACTAGTGAAGAAAGTAGAAGAGTTGGGAATGAAAGGATAGAGTTCTAGGCTGTTTTTGCCTGAAGAACCATGCAGCACATGCAACATGCTGGGACACACTACGCAATACTGTCTGAATGTGCCATATTTTCAAGAACAACCCCCGATGGAAATGAATGCCATACAAGGGAATAGGGGGCCGGGGAATTCCTACAACAATTATAATTCACAAAATAATAACAATAGATGGAATCACCCCGGGTTTGATTGGAAAAACAATGCTGGGACCCAAAACCAATATCAACAACAACAGCCCTATAATAACAATAATCAATATCAAGGGCAATACAACAGGCAGTCCCAGCTATTCCATCAAAATAGAGCAAATAACTACAACAATGCTCAACCCTCTAATAATCAATAAGAGAATGTTTACGTGCCACCTCACAAAAAGATACAAGAGGAAGATCCACTCTCTAACGCGAATTTAACACAACAGTTAATTCAAATGATGAGTAAAATGTCTGCGACACTAGAGAGAATGGATGCACATCAAGAGGGGTCGAGTGGAACGTTTCCTGCTCAACCACTTCAAAGCCCTAAGGGATACAACAATGGTCCCCCTAATCATGAACTGGCAAAAGTCGTGACAACTTTGAGAAGCGGCAAAGTCATAGGGAAAAACATGCCTCATTCTACCCCCGAGGAGTATGAAAAGGAAGAAGTGATAACTAACAACAACCCATCTACTCAAGAAGAGGAGTCGTCCACTAATGACAAATCATTAGAATCAAACGAGGATGCTCCTAACGAAGTAGAAGTTGAGAGAAGTCCTGGAAAGGAGCCCATCAAGGACGAATTACCTAAATGCCCTTTCCCCGCGCCTTACCCTCAAAGGCTTAAGAAGCCCCAACATGAGGCAAAGAATCAGGAGGTCTTGGAGTTGTTCAAATAAGTCAAAATCAATCTCCCACTCCTTGATGCACTCAAACAAGTGCCAGCTTACGCTAAGTATCTAAAAGATTTATGCACGGTCAAGAGGAGGCAAAGTGTGAAAAACACGCTTATGTCGCTTGCCAAGAAAGTGCAATCATCCAAAACGAGTTGCCTCCAAAGCTTAAAGACCCTGGCACCCCAACTGTCTTGTGTAGAATTGGGAATCAAAGGATAGACAATGCACTCCTTGATTTAGGAGCTAGCGTAAACTTGCTGCCATATTCAGTATATAAACAACTAAACTCAAACCTACCAGAGTTGCATTGCAATTGGCAGATAGGTCAGTCAAATATCCTAGAGGAATATTGGAGGACGTTCTGGTACAGATAGATACATTTGTCTTTCCGGTCAATTTTGTGATTCTGGACACCGAACCTGTGTCTAATCCATGTTCACAAATCCCGGTGATTTTTGGACGTCCATTCCTCAACACCATAGATGTCACAATCAAAATAAAGAGAGGTATCATGACCATCGTATTCGGGAACATGACTTTAAATGTCAAGATTTTTTCAAATCCCCGACCTGAAGAATACGAAGATGAAGAAGAAGTTAACTTCATCAAAACGGTCATCGAAGAAGAGGATGATCTTGTAGAATACAAAGATCCTTTGGAGGTAGTTGTGTCACAATTCGATGCTACTTATCAACCTAATAATTCTACCCTATTGGACGCTACCCTACATCATGCCTGCCTCATGATGGAAACTAAAGAGGAAGATAGAGATGAATGTATGTGGGTTGCAACATATGAACCCTTGCCTCTTATAACGAAGTTAACCATGCCTTTGAACTTTCAGTTTCCTGATTTGGAATTAAAGGAGCTTCCAAAAGAGCTCAAATACGCTTTTCTAGGGACTGAAAAGACTTATCCTGTGAATCCACGTTAAACTCTAAACAAGAGGATAAGTTAATTCAAATGCTCAAAAAGCACAAGGGAGCATTGGGATGGACTATTGCCGACCTAAAAGGCATAAGCCCATCTATTTGCACCCATAAGATATCTGGAGGAAGACGCTAAACCTTCGCGACAAATACAGAGGCGTCTGAACCCTAATATGCAAGAAGTAGTGAAAAAGGAAGTCTTAAAACTTCTGGACATTGGGATAATATATCCCATCTCTGACAGCTCTTGGGTTAGTCCAACCCAGGTGGTGCCCAAAAAGTCTGGTATAACAGTTATCCCAAACAAAGACGGCGAGTTAGTACCAACACGCATCCCCACTGGATGGCGGATGTGTATTGATTATCGAAAGTTAAATACTGTGACCCGGAAAGAACACTTTCCATTGCCGTTCATGGATCAAATGCTAGAAAGAGTGGCAGGTCATAAATTTTATTGCTTCTTGGACGAATATAGTGGCTATAACCAAATCGAAATAGCTCTTGAAGATCAGGAGAAGATGACTTTTACTTGTCCGTTCGGTACATTCGCCTACCGTCGTATGCCCTTTCGCTTATGCAATGCACCTGCCACCTTTCAGCGGTGCATGTTAAGCATATTCAGTGATATGGTCGAACAGACACTCGAGGTCTTTATGGACGACTTCTCAGTATTTGGCCATAGTTTTGACAACTGCCTAGAAAACCTTGAAAATGTGTTAGCGAGATGTGAGGACAAACACCTAGTACTAAAATGGGAAAAGTGTCACTTCATGGTGACCAAGGGAATTGTCCTCGGCCACAATATTTCTGAAAAGGGTATCCAAGTCGATAAAGCAAAAATCGATATAATTTCAAATCTACCTATCCCTCGTACAATCCGAGACATCTGATCTATTCTGGGACATGCTGGATTCTATCGTCGCTTTATCAAAAATTTATTGCAATCTCCCGACCACTGTGTCAACTGCTAGTCAAAGACGCACCTTTCGAATGGTCGGAAAACTGTCAAATATCTTTTGATGCACTAAAAGAACACCTTACCTCTGCACCGATAATACAGGCACCCGATTGGAGTTTGCCATTTGAGTTAATGTGCGATGCTAGCGACTATGCCATTGGCACAATTCTAGGACAGAGGAAGGACAACAAGCCTTATGTAATCTACTATGCCAGCCGAACACTTACCGAAGCTCAAATGAACTATACGACTACCGAGAAAGAGTTACTGGCAATAGTCTTTGCTCTAGACAAATTCAGGTCTTATCTGATAGGGTCCCCAATCGTCTATTTTACAGACCACTCGGCCCTCAAGTACCTACTATCTAAGAAAGACGCAAAGCAGAGGCTTATCCGTTGGATACTCCTACTCCAGGAATTTGATATCACTATCAAGGATAAAAAAGGAGTAGAGAATGCGATCGCCGATCATTTATCTCGGTTGACATTTACTGACAACACTGAGCCCATACCAATAAAAGATGAATTCCCAGACGAGCAACTGATGGCTATCTCCAGTTTGCCTTGGTACGCAGATATAATAAATTAGCTTGTTACAGGAGAGACTCCAAGTCATTGGTCAAATCAGAAGAAGAAAAGGTTCCTTTCGTTCACACGCCATTTCTTTTTTGATGACCCTTACTTATTGAAGTATTATGCTGATCAGGTCATCAGGCGTTGCGTTCTGAATGAGGACATAATAGTAATTTTGGCCTCCTGTCATTCTGAAGCATGCGATGGCCATTTCGCCTCCCAAAAGACCGCACATAAAGTATTACACAGCAGCTTCTATTGGCCCACAGTGTTCAAAGATGCCTATGCTTTTTGTAAATCGTGCCAACGATGTCAAAAGCTTGGTACAATTTCAAAAAAGAATTCGATGCCCTTAACTCCCATCATCACAATTGAAATATTTGATTGTTGGGGCATAAACTTTATGGGCCCATTTCCTAAATCTAATAACTGTGAATATATACTCCTGGCTGTGGAATATATATCCCAATGGGTAGAAGCGATACCTACGAGACGCAATGACCATAAAACAGTAATGTCCTTTCTTAAGGAAAATATCTTATCACTTTACGGGACCCCAAAAGCATTAATAAGTGACCAAGGCAAACACTTTTGCAATAGGCCTTTGGAATCACTACTCAAGAAATACGGGGTGAATCACAAGATCACTCTAGCCTACCACCCACAAACAAGCAGGCAGGCAGAGTTGGCTAACCGTGAATTCAAGCATATATTAGAAAAGACGGTTAGTTTTAACAGAAAAGACTGGGCTTATAAACTGACTGATGCTCTTTGGGCATACCGTACGGCCTACAAGATAAATCGGGAATGTCCCCATATAGGTTAGTGTACGGTAAGGCATGTCACCATCCTGTTGAAATTGAGCACAAAGCATATTGGGCGACACGCTCATTAAACTTTGACATTAAAGAGGGAGGTCATCTCCGGAAACTCCAGTTGGCAGAACTGGAACAAAATCCGTCGAGATGCATATGACAATGCTAAACTCCATAAGGAAAGGTTGAAGGCCTCCCATGATAGAACGATTTTTTAAAAACCTTTCGAGCCGGGGCAGAAAGTTTTATTATACAATTCACGCCTTCATCTCTTCCCATGAAAACTCCGATCTCGGTGGATAGGACCCTTCATAGTCAAATCTGTCTTTCCACATGGGGCCGTCGAGTTAGTTAATCCTAAGAACGATGGAAGTTTCAAGGTCAATGGCCAAAGGGTAAAACCGTTCTTAGAAGATTTCCAACCCGAGGTCGAGCACATCCAACTGGATGAGCCCGACTATACTTTAACCTAGAACGCTCAAGTGCATTTTTACAATGTTATTGTACTTTTTCTTGTACTATTTTTCGTGTTGTTTTGTTCTTTTGCTTATCTATTTCTTTTTGCGTGTGACCTTGATCGTAATCTGCTATTCCATTTTTTATCTATCTCCTGCAGGCTGTCCAACATGAGAGATGATGATGTTCACTCAATAGGGTCATGGGCTGATTCAGAATACCATAACCCACCGTGGACTGCTGATGAAATAGCATTCTACTTATCTCCATACCAAGGCCCAGGAGCCGAAGACGTCGTTGACTTAACCCACGAATACATCCCACTCCTCCAGATTAATTCTTTTGAGCACATAGAACTCCCTGCAGAGGAGGGAGAACTAGAGGGATATGTTGTTTGGGAAGTCGATGACGCTCTGATGGAACAACGGGAAAATGACTCAATGTGGGAACCATGGGAAGAAGAGGACTTACAGGATGTGGTGCCAGAACGCCATAATGTTGTATTCACATATTTTGACGACTTCCTGGTCATCCAAGTGGTTCCCTACATTTATGTGCACTTGAGCTATGTGTTGTTCCGGCTTCACTGCCCTCTACCTGCTAGTGCACCTTGGAATATCCGGCCAATAGTGAGGTTAATTCTGGGTCACATTCCTTTATCTTTCTTTTCATGTTGCTTTGTTTAATTCTTCCTGTTTGATCTTTCTTTTGCTCTAGTTAATTTATTTTCTTCATTTCCTTTTTGTTTCCCTTTGTCAGGAATATCACTATGAATCCATCATTTCCACCGATGTACCTTACACATGACCTCTTCATGGATTTGGACCATACATAAGGTCCCCGGGTACTCCGCCACAAGAGGAACGTTCGATGCGCAATTACACTCCGTTATCCTTGTCTCCATCCGGATCCCCTATTGTCGGTGGAATCAATTCCTTAGAGAGTTCGAACTTGCTCGATGATATCCTCGCTGCTTTCCGCTTGTTCTGGGAAAGGGAATCATCAAGTTTAGACTCTACATTTGAAGTTCCAGCAGAGAAGGAGGTTGTGGAAGATGAAATCTTCCTGCTTGAAGAATAGTGCTTGACTTTAATTGTTTTATGTCATTTTATATTTCTTTCATCAATTGGAGTGTATTCTTATTAATTTCACCTTTATTTTAGTTTTTCTTTTTCAATAAGGTTTTAAATACCATGTTGGGGGCAATAATGTTGCAAATAGATGCTATTATAAGGATTTATTTATATAAATTTGCAATTTTCTACTATGAGGATGATGTTTTTGGCTTACATGTCTTGCCAATGAACTGTTTTATCACTATTCTGTATGTCCAGACCAATGTTGGTTAGTTGGGGGTGTTTAATTTATCAATTCTATGATCTTGTAGAATTTCAGAGTTCGATCGATCGAACAACTCCCGATCGATCGATCATACCAGAACCTCAAGCGCTTCAGTAGGCCTCAATCGATCGAACTTTCGATCGATCGAACTTTCTCGATCGATCGAGCCATGTATTTAAACGAAGCATCGTCTATACACTTCAGCAACTTCTCTCTCTCTCTCCCTCACTTCCTTGAGCGATTGGAGACAGAGGAGGCTCGAGCCATTTTGACCTCCCTCATATACAATCACGGACCCCCGGGCCCTCTGATCATCATCATCATCACCCTCATCCCCTTCTCGGTGAATGCACTCGAGGTAATGTCCACAAACTCCCCCTCTCGTTCTTTTCATTCGAATTGTCATGGGGGTGCCCCCCATTGGTTGTTCAACCACTTTTTGTTCTTCTTTTCATGTTATTTTGTGTATGCGGGCTCTTCCCATTCCCGTTTGCTGTCGCCGCAGTTTCGCTGTTTCGATCGATCGAACATGGTTCGAACGATCAAACCCCGCCATTCTTCGATCGATCGAACACTCTGCAATCGATTGAACCCAGAGATTCTTCGATCGATCGAACCAACGGCGATCAATCGCGCCTTAGCTAAGGTAGTTCTCTTTTTTTCCTTCCTATTTTCATTTATTTTATTTCTTTTCAATTTCAGGTGGCCCGCTATGAATCCCACGACCGGCTATTTTAAGGAGAAATCCTTCGACCTTGCTGTAGCAGATCCGGTACCTGACCATGGGTTCCGCCATATAGTCGACCAGTCCAGTTACACGAGAATCTTTAGTCACCGTAAGGTGATGATTGGGAGACCACTTGAGATGACATGACTTTCTGCTCCTTGGTTCTTAGCCAGAATCAAGGCTATGCCACAATGGTACGAGATGTTGACCCAGGCCAAACAGATCAATGTTTTGTGGGTACGAGAGGTCTGTTTAACGATGATTAATGACCCGGCCGCACCCTATACTTACCGATCTTACTTCTGCGGCTAGGAGATCATCATTAGTCCTTCCACTTTATCTGCTGCCATAGGGGTCCCTGAGGAGCTGGAATGTGACTGTCCTCACCGTGTGGGTACTCCGGAGATTCCTTACGCCACGATTGTCAGAGAGATTACAGGTGGTGTCGTTCAGTTCTGGAACGACTACTCTCATATAAAGGATCAGTTCCTGACTGATAGGTACCAAATGCTCCATCTTGTCCTCTGCAACTGTATTTTTCCAACTTCCTATCACGAGAAGCTGGCGGCTTGGTATGTGCGAGCACTATTTTATGTGGGGATAGGGAGACGGGTATGCCTCTCGCGATTGTATATTGAGTTCATGGTGCAGCCCACACGCTATATCTCGGCCAAGAAGCACCTGAAAGGAGCATCGGGCATCCATTGCATTGTGACCCAGAGCGCCTTACTCCCTATTGCTACCGATGTGTATCAGTCCCCCAAGAGCCACTTTGGTAAGACCGCCGCTCACTGCTCTGACGCCCAAAAGAGAAAAAGGAAAGGAAAGGGCAAGGCTCAAGTTGGAGTAAAGAGGAAACGAGGAGGCACAGATACCGAGGATGTAGCTTCTGGGATGCCCATAGAGGCTGAGGAGCGTGATTCTAATGAGGAGGGTGATCCTGTGGAGGAGGTTGCCCATTTTTAGTTAGACAGTGGTCTCAGGCTCGTGCCCAGGGAGAGTCTTCTTCGGCGCCTCTCCCGACTATTCACCAGTTGCTCATGGAGGAGAGAGAGGCCCGGATTAGATTTAAGGGCAAGGTTGATCAGATGACGACTCTGCTGGAGTCAATCTTGATCCAGATCGGAGTCGACCAGGCAGTTCATGCAGCTTCTGCACCACCCCCCAGCGATCCACCTACAACTGCTCCTGCCGTTCCTACCAACCCACCTACCACTTCTACTATTGTACCACCTACCACTGGCCCATCAATATCTAGCCCCATCACTATCTATTCCTGCTGCCACGATCGCGAGTGACCTGGCGACGGCTACGACTGTTGTTGAGGGTGGAGTTGCGGTTGCTCCAGATTTACTGATCGATATATTATCTGATGTTCCCGATGATTTGTAGTCTATTGGTTTAGTTTTATGGCTTTTTGGATATTGTTGGTTGGTTTGTTGGATGTTTTTGACACTGTTCGGATATTTTGTATTTTGTTTTTTTTTGTTTTTGTTGGTTGTGGTTGGTTATGTTGGATCTTACTTTTTATGCAGTATATGATCACTGTTCTATTCTTTCATTTTATTATCTTTCCAGTGATGTGTTCTATTTTATGAATGGATCCCTTGCTTTATAGTTCATTCCTGTTTGATCTTGGCTGTTTGGAGTGTGTATGCTTTCTGTACAGGTTGTTACATTTGCAATTCTTACAATGCCATATCAGGTGATATCTCTCTATCTATTTTTGAAAATAACTGCTGAGGACATTTTGATTTTCAGTTGGGGGTGGGATGTAGATAGATAATCACCTGTGCATATTGTTACTTTGCAATCTGGACCACGCTATCTATTGCTTATGTCATACAATCTCCATTCAAAGTTTGAAGTTTGCAAATAAAAATTAAATTAGATTACAAATATTTCAAAAAAATAAAAATAAAAATAAAAAATTTCAAACAATTAAGTAAGGATTGAATTAAATTGGTAGAAGAATTTTGAATATTCACTTCTATTTACCTGTTGTCGAGCAATGACACAACCATTTTATTCTCATCCTTTTATGAATTAAGTTCACACGTTTTTCTAGTTTCGCTAGGATGAATGCATATGTTGACCATTCTTGTATCCAAATCATTTGCACGTGTTAATAGCTATTTAGAAAACTTAAAATAAGAGTTAATACGACTTTCATACTTTAAAGAATGAAGTAGTGGAAACTAGTTACCCTTAGTGAGCTTTTGAATCCAATCTTCAATTCTGAGGGAATTATCACATTAAAAATTCGAATTATTTTTCTTGAATATGCCGATTAAATTTGTTGAATAGTCTCTAATTCTTCATTTTGGCTGCTTATTAGAGGAGAACGTTCAGGGTTTACCAACCGAACTCAATGAACATTTAAGTGTTAAAAATTAAGAAGTTGAGAAAATGATTTAAGCCATCGTTATTCGCTCCTTACCTTTCCATTTGCCTGTATCAACACTCTAAGAATATGTGTTGTTCTTAACCCCACACCTAGTAAATACTTCCAAATCTATTGTGAAATTCTAAATCCCTAATTTTATACTCTGACCTCAATATATCCCATTGCACACCCAAAGTGATTAAATTATTGAAGTATGGGGAGGGAGTAGTAGTGGGAAGGGCTGCATAAAAGAAAAAAAGAGGAAGGAGAAATTCCAGGTTTAAAAAAAATATATAAAAAAAATGATGAAATATATTTAGATGTATGGAGAGGATGGTTGGAATGAAGTGAAGAGGAAGTTACTAAACTAAATCGCATGAAGATGTGCAGTTTCTTACCCCTTTCATTTCTACCCTACTAAATAAAAAAACCGTCAAGTCAAAGTCTTAATGATTCTTAACAACTTAGTAGAAACACAAACGTGTAATTTGAGTTATCCACGGTATTTCGCTCCTCTGGTAAGTAGTACTCCTTTCGTGAGACTATACACTCTAAAATGTTCGTCTTTTATGGAGTCGGTATGGAAGCATTAGTATCCAAGAAATCACTCCTATCAAAGCTTCCATATCCTGTGCAATTATTTTTAACCAAGTTTCTGCGAGATGTTCATTTTTGAGTGTAATAACTATGTGAGACTTGAGTTGAAACTACAAGTTCTGAGAGTATGATAGTCTAAATAACTCTAAATAAAGTTTGATGTATAGCTATTAATTTCACACACACACGGATACATGAATGTGATGCATATGCTATTTTTATCTTGGTGACATGAGGAGCATGTGTATTTCTTTCATGGTTTGAATGGGGATGATATGTTTTGTAGAGCTAAATTAATAGTTGAATAGAAGGGAGTGTTTAAAAAATTTTCTATATCTTCTTGAGGTTAAAAATTGGAAGAACTTTATGGGTACATTCACTGCAAACCCTCACGAGACAACACTCGTCCACTAGTGGGAACCTAGGGGTTTAACGGCTTGTTGCATTTGCTAAATGCAATCGCGATTCCTGCGAAAGTGAGTTAAGTAGTTTTCTTTCTTGTTATTTTAATTTAGTTAATCTGGGTCTAGTCTACTTTAGTCATTGTAGTATTAGTTTCTCTTATTTTATTTTCGCTCTATTGCTAAGGACTAGCAAATCGCTAGTTGGGGGTTGTGACAAGCGGGGGTGTTTGTAAAATACAATCGCGCTAAAAGAAGAAAATGTACTAAATTATTTCACAATTCCTTTATTTATCTGTAGTTTGAATTACAATGCCAATTTGTGCATAATTTGATTAAACTATGATAAGTGGTGTTGTTTTAGTAGTTATTCGTGCAGGTTATTGTTGCTGCGTGAAGAATTTGATGCTAAAGATAAAAGGAAGTGCTGAATTTTAATGAAGACAAGTAAAGGATAAAAAGTGAACCTCGATCGATTGAAGACCATTCGATCGATCGAAGGTTCGATCGATCGAGAGAAGCTCAAGCGCTCGAAGATCCCAGAAGTTCAATCGATCGAACATGGCTTTTATCAGATTATACGCGTACGCAGCAGAAACGGGATTTTAACCCCAGCATTAGGTTTTCAGTATTTATACTCGTATTATATACATCACAAGCTTGGATATTGCTTTTGGATTGGTTTTTCTCTAGTTTAATCAAAGTTTTTCTTTCCAGGTTACTACTCTATTGTTTATTTACATTCTGCACGTAGTTTCTCTAGTATAATCTGTTAAACTCATAGTTTTGCATGCTAGATAAGTTCATACCATTAGGTTACATAGTTTTCATGTTAAAATCACAACCAAATGCATCCTTAATGGATTTTTACATTAAAAACACATCTATGACACACCAGACTATGTCTGAGTAGTACCCAGGTTGGGAGATCATGATGAAACTGTGATCTCACGCCTCTGCCATGTAGCAGAATAATTCCTGTGTTCGATCGATCAAGAAAGTACGATCGATCAGACCAGAGATACAGCCGAGCGATCGAAGTCCGTTTGATCGATCGAGAGATGAAGATATTCGATAGATCGATCGAACCTTCTGATTCTTGAGGACATTCTATGAAGTATTCCTAGACTTTTTGCTTTACTGATTTGTTATCAAATTGTCCCCAAACGCTCAGTTTGTCAAAACAGTCTGAAAACTTAAAGTCTTGAGGCATTTTTCTGCAATAAATTTTGCAAACCACCCTCAATGCTAACACCATTGGAGTTGTAAGTCCCAACTATTGTTTTAAACCGCTTTTATGTATTTCAAACTTAAATGTGATGACATAGTCCCGGTCATGAAAGGATTATGGATTCTTTATCCTAAGAGAAATACGGAATACTGTAGAGAGTGTACTTCATTGAGCTTCAACGTAACTACATGGTAGATGACTAGGTCGCGGTGGATTCATGTGATCCCAACATTCCTTTTTATTAAGAAAAACACGTTTTAAATCATCGCTTTAATTAATTAGTTAGTAATTAGTTTAATCTAGTTTAATTGCTTTATCTTTAGTAGTTGGTAAACTGTGGAACTTCGTGTTCTGCAATCCTTTAAAATTTTGATTTTTATTTTCTTGTTTGAGATTAATCTTGGTAATTAGTTTAACACCTTCTCTGTGGGATCGACCTGGACTTAACCAGACTACTACTTGCACGATTACCTACACTTGGGTATAGCACACAATTGCACACACAAAATTCTCGTGTCAGCAAACTTTAGAGAGTAGGGCAATGAGAGAGCCCTTAGGGGGGAGCTCGACCTGATAGAGGAGAAAAGAGACCGGACATATTTAAAGATGGTAGCCTACATACATCGGGTTTCTCGGTATTTCAACAGCAAAGTTGAGCACCGCAGTTTCCAAGTGGGTGACCTCATCCTCAAGATGGTAAATTAGTCTACCAAAGTCCCTAGTCATGAGAAATTAGGGACAAACTGGGAAGGACCATACATGGTTACCCAAGTCAACCGACCAAGAACTTACTGGTTACAAACTCTGGACGGTCACGACCTCTCTCAACCTTGGAACATACAGCATCTCCGCAAGTATTTTCAGTAGCGTTTGGATAATAGCAAGTTAGCATTGGTTAGGAAAATTTGTAACTCTCCGCAAGCAATCACTGCGGTTTTCAAAAGGATTAAAGATTTTTTTTTGTTCTCGTTGCAAAGTAATGATTCCTAACCACGTGTTGTTAACAAAAGACCTCGGGTCCACAACCTAAGGCAGAAAAGACCTCGGGCCCAGAACCTGAGGCACAAAAGACCTTGGGTCCATAACCTGAGGCACAAAAGACCTCAGGTCCACACCCCGAGGCGCAGAAGACCTCAGGTCCACAACCAGAGGCACATAAGACCTCGGGATCACACCCGAGGCACAAGTTTCTCCTAGTTCCTTAACCTACGATGTAGGCAAATCCCCCTAGGTAACTAATGATGGAAAGCCTCAAAAGACCCTGTAACCACCCATGTTCTAGGTCGATTTCCTATGGTCAGTCACTCTCCCAACACCCGCCTTACCAAAAGCCTGGGGGGGCAGGGGGAATACTAGACTAAAACAGGTAATCACACCGGGCATTAATAGGACTCGGGACTAGGCATGTGAACCATCTTTGAACAGTCCCGGGTACCTATAGTGCCCAGAGAAACCAACTGGGATAGTAACAGGACCCGACTCCTACACTATACCCGGCGAAACCATCAAACAGGTCCCAAGAAGACCAAGTGTTCTCTATTGGTTACAGTCCTAAACTTTTGCAAAAGCAGGGTTCCTTCAGGACTAACACCCGGTCAGGCACAGGCAAATACAAAAGTACAAAATAGTTGGTGAAAAAGGTGGCCTCGTAGGACCTTTTCATTAATAACAAAAGTATGTACAAAGCTTGGGGGGTAGTTGTAGTAGCCTCCCAAAAAAAAGGAGCTAAGAATTGTCTATGACGACCACATCCTCTGTCTCTTCAGCCTTTCCCCCCTGCAGCAGTAACTCCCACCGGTTCACCCTTGATGGCGGCACTGTCAGTGGCGGTGGCAGCGCCTTCAGCAGCAGCAGGCACCATATCCCAGTAATTAGAATCCATCCCCATGTAAGGGGAGGCGTCCCACTCTGGGTGATCCCGAGCCAGCCTCCTCTCTAGGTCCTCGTAACCCAGGAAGAACCCGTTGTCGAAGGTCTCCCCCGAAGAATCGGCGACCGCCGCTGTCACCTCCAACAGCACCTTCTCCCTGGCCTCCGCCGCCGCACGACCAGCCTGGGTGGTCTCCAACTCCGCCAAAGCTGCCGCCAACTCCTCCTGGGCTGCTCCCAGGTTCAGGACCTAGCCCTTGACCCAATTATTCTCCACAGTCAATGCCTTCTCCTTAGCCTCCAGGGCCATCTACTCCTCTGCCAGGGCAGCTTCAGCGAAAAAAAGGACTCAGCTCTAGCGGCCATGCAGCTGACCTACAAAGTCAACCCAAAACTGATCGGTCACTAAGGCAAACAGAATAAACAAAAAGTTAAAAGATAGGGCATAATCACTTACAAGGTGGGAGATGCTGTATAGCCACCCCTGAAAAGCCTGGAGAGATAGGTTGGTGCATCTCTCCACTTGGCTTAGAAGAAGGCACGGCTTGACCCTCTCCCAGATCTCCGTCGACTCCTCCAGCGGTGTCCCGGACGGTATATCTGCCCAGGGAGCGTTCTCCTCTACAACCATCACACGGGGGGACCGACGTTTCCCCGGGGGACTGGTGAACCGTTAGCCTACGTCTAATTTGCCAGAGTGGGCGGTCGCTACTAGTGGCCTCGGTGGCTGCCCTCTTTCCTGTTGCCGCCATCCGTGCGGTAACGGCGACAGCCTATATGGCCCTCAGTTGCTTCGGATCTCTCCTAGGGGCCATTTTTGTAAAAAATAAAGGGTCATGAGGTCAGTAACTAGGGAAAATTAAGCAATAAAGAATGGCCAATGCCAAATATTTGACCAAAAGCTTACCCGGGATGATTGGGGGAAAGACATGAGCCTCAGCGGGTTGGTATGGCTGACCGGGTCAGGATGTCCCAAACGTTGGTAGGTCGGTTAACCAAGTCCCTGATCCTTTCCTGGCACTCTTCTAGAATGCTCGGTAGATCAGCCAACCCCACTGTAAAAAAAATAGTGAAGCAGTTAGTTCCATGATTGCAACAGGCAGCAAAAAAAAATGAGGGATGGGCTTACTCCTCAGATCCCTCACCCAGAAAATCCTTAGTTGGGTCCCTAGGGCTTTTTCACAAAGCCCGGGGGTGGACGCTTGGAAGAACTTTTCTTCCACACCTTGTTGTTGCTCGGGCAGTTGATGATGATTTTTCCCCTACCGAGTCCCCAGAGAGAAGAACCCGATTTCCCCATGCACAGGGAATGGTCGGTGGGTCCAGAAATACCTGAAGACTTGGGGCCATAGAGAAATGGACCCTATCAGGAACCTCCAACCATTCGGGGCTAGGTGCTCGGTAGCGATCCCAAGATAGTTTAGAACGTCCCGGGCAACCGAATGGAGGGGGATGCAGAGGCCAGCTATAAGGGCATCCTTATAAAGAGTGACGAGGTTAGGATGGTGAATGTGGGCCCCGCCGGCATGTACGTACAAGGAATAATTGTCGGGAATAGCATACTTATCCCTAATCCGGCCAAGGTCTTGGGTGTAAAAGGTCGAAGGAATGAACTCGTAGGCAAACACTACTTTGGGGTTAGAGTCCCCAGGCACCTCATCGCCTGAACCCCACGAAACAGAGGCCACTAGGGCCTCCTGGTTTGACCCGTTGTCTGAAACCTAGATAGGGATCCTACCCTCGCTGTGATGGTCAGACGGGGAGGGAGAAGGCAGGTCCAAACTGGTACCAGGGGTCCCAGACCGCGACTCTTCATCTTCTGACCGGGAAGAAGAATCAAAATCGGAGTGACCCATCTTTGGTATTCCTACAATGGAATAAGAAAGCAAATGATGACCTAGGTAATATGTCTGGAAATCTTACCCCCAGTTCACGTAGAGCTGCCACCTTGCACCCCCTTTCCCTATATATATGTATCTCGTGTGTGTGTGGATGGTTTTGAACCAGAGAGAGAGATATTGTCATATATATACACACACTCATATATATATACACATACACCTATATACATATATATAACTCTAGGCAGAGAGAGAAACAGAAGAAGGAAAAGAAGAAGAAATGGAGCAGAAAGAGGAGGAGAGATAGAGATAGAGAGAAGGGAAGAAGAGGAGAGAGAGAGAGGAGGCCATTGAAGCTTGAAGCTTCTGAAGATAGCCAAACACCCCTTGATCACTCCGGTGAGTTCCAACCTCACTCAATTGCGCATATGTGATGTTTTAAAAGTTTTGGACGTGAAGAAACCAAGTAAAGACGTCCCCAAAATTCTTGGCATCTCATTGCTAGTTTCTAAAGAATATGGGTTTCAATCAATTGAAATCCATTTCAATCAATTGAACTTGCTAGTCCTCATTCGATTGTGAATCTTTCAATCGATTAAAAGTTATTGTTCCCAATCGATTGAAAATTTTCAATTGATTGAACCTTTATTGATTAGTATTTATAGAATGTGGATTTCCTCTATTATTTATGATATAAACTGCTGAGTTGCTTAAATACCGTATTTATGCTTTCATTATGCAATACTATTGATTAAGATGAGACAATGAGACGTAATACATTGGTAATGCATAGGAATGTTTTATAATGTTAGTTAACGGGATAGTCAGGAATCGTTTTACTGTCTGTTTTATTTTAATCAGAGTCGTCAGGCTATGAAGGGAAGTCATGTTTTGATATTAGTGCAGAACATAGATAGGTTTGATAAGTTCTGGGAATCGTACATGGACGGACACTTGGTCATGATAAGTCCTTAACAGCAATGGGCGGTTAAAGTCCTTAATAGCAGTGGGCAGGACTAAGTAGTCCTAATATAGCCAGGTGATCCATGATATGTCCTTAATGAGCGGTGGGCGGTTATGTTCTTAACAAGTGACGGGCGGGGATCACTGGTAGACGTCACTAAGTCGTGGAAATAGGTTGATATACTTTTGTTCGAACGTTATATCCCTGACGAGTAGTGGGTGGTTATGTACTTAATAGCGAGGGATGGACTGACGTAGTGTTCATGAAAGCAGTGGGCGATTATATCCTTAAGTGCGGTGGACAAAATGATGGTATATATTTAGAGTTCAATGATGGTGTCTATTCTTTCTAGTCAAGAGTATGTTGGTTAACGATCTTAGGATAACAAGACATTAGTAACGATTCATGGTTGGAAGAAAAGAAGATATTAGTAGTCAATGTCAATGATCATTCATAACTCATAATTACTTCACCTTTATGATATTGTGTAAGTTTCTACTCACTCAGCTTTTAGTAAGTTGACGGCGTTGATGCCTGAACATTCCCAATCCAGCCTACCTTGTGTATAATGCTACAAGTGACAACCAATATGATAACGGATATTACCCGGAGGTGGATACACGAAGGGCGTGGAGGGTGGCCCTACTGATGATGATTACGCCGGGGAAGACTACTACGCTGACGATTACATCTATACCAACTAAAGATGGAGATAGATATTTAGTTTCTGTATTTCTGTTAGACTTTCGTTTATGTGTTGTAATAAGGCATATGTTGCCTTAAGACTTCTGTGTTAGAATATTATAACTCTGATGTAATAACTAGTCTGGTTCTATTCTAATCAGTTTAGTTTTATTACTATTCTATTCTTACCTGTTAACTAGAACTGTGTGGTATGGATAATTCAGTGACTTCACCAGTCACTCCTTATGGACCCAAAAAGGAAATTTTATTTTTTCTCTATTTTTGCTATTCCGGGGCATGACAGGATTCTTGGTATCAGAGCCTTTGTTGATACTTTCGCTCACTAATTGTCTCACACTATATGGTCCTAGCATATTAAGATCCCTAAGATATGAGTATTAAACATAGTAGAGCCAGATAATCCGGAGGTATATCATAGGCATGTTTGTCAGACAGCTAGCCGATACTTAGAGGAGAAGATGTGGACAACTCTCTATGTCGAGGGACAGACTCACCCGACAGAGATGTGCATGAATACGTACCACTATGCGAGGTCTCGAGAGGCTATATACCAAGAGATGACTTGCGTGATCCAGAGAAAGATGGAGATGGATACAATCGAGTTATAAGCCATTCTAGGAGGACCTATTCCACCAGCACCAGTGGTAGCACCATCACTGGTACCCGATGCACCAGTACTAGAGCCCGTAGAGCCTGAGCTGATAGGAGATGATGAGGATCCAGCCGAGTACATCAACCCAGAAGATGAGGACAGAGATGGGGACGGATAGGAGGAGTCAG
Source organism: Hydrangea macrophylla (assembly GCA_033977485.1). Taxonomy (NCBI): domain Eukaryota; kingdom Viridiplantae; phylum Streptophyta; class Magnoliopsida; order Cornales; family Hydrangeaceae; genus Hydrangea; species Hydrangea macrophylla. Next base: position 1,211,599 of record CM066998.1, on the reverse strand, counting down.
TGGATGATGATGATGAGCCAGAGGATGACCCGGAGGAACCAGAATATGCACCCGAGGAGGACCCAGAGGACCTAGAGCCGGTAGGTAGTTATATCATAGTTGGGGAAGACGTAGTGGTTCCCGAGGAGGATGTTCCAGAGGAGGAGGCAGTGGTACCTGAGTTACCAGTAGGGCCTGTCACAAAGATGGCAGCATTGCCCAGATGGTAGCAGAGTGGGTAGCACAGATGGCTGCACATCCAGACGGATTCATTACAGAGGAGGCTACATTAACTGAGGCTATTGCCATAGCCGAGGGATTTGCTGTAGTAGCCGTCGATGCCGCTGACCAGGTGATGGAGGATATGGAAGGGGACGCTTATGAGGTTTGATGATTGAAATATGGGAGTTGTGTTAGGAGGTTTCGCTGTACCTGTAGAGGATGATCCACCAGAGGAGGAGATGGACAATGCATCAACAAATGAGGCACCACCAGTTAGATCAAATACTGATGACTTTTGAGTCAGGATCTATAGGAGTTAGAATTTGGTAGTACATATCAGGACATGTTGTCCACTCTTTTGAGGATTAGGGATATCTATTGAACATAGCTCTTTTGTACAGTTAGCAGTCACTAGTAGTGGCATTGTAAATAGCTGATCTTAGTGTTGTATTAGCTTATGTCCCACGTGGTACATAGTTTGACTAATTGTGTACTCCGCGGTACATCCCTTGTTATATATATACGAGCATCCTTTTTACGATATTTGTGATGTGATTCCGATTTGATTTTATTATAAGCTTATGATTTAGAACTGTTAGTTCATCCCGTCTATTGCCTTATCTTGATTTTGCTTCAAAAAGACTGTCAGCTAATCGATAGGTCCTTTGTAGGTACACATCATATGAGATAACTAAGGTTAGAGCTAGAAGGAACCCACTACGACTAGGAGCACCTATTCTGGAGGGCATAGACCCAAGCGATGTCTTTGAGGCATTCATACAGAGGATGGAGCATATTGGGGACACCCATAACCATGCCACATATAAACGGCATGTCCAACACCTTGTCGCACCACCTCCGCCAAGGTAAACCGGAGATAAGTTGCTAAAATGTTTCTGTGGATTACGCCTGGAGAAGTTTGATGGATTAACGGAGCTGTAGAAAGCCTAGCAATGGCTACGAGAGATGGAGTTGATATTTGAAGCCATGTAATGTAATGAGAAGGAAAAGCTCCATCTTACTACTTTCCAATTGACTTCTACCATGGAAAAGCCATATAATGTAATGAGATGGAGTTGATATTTGAAGCCACGACCGGATACCGAAGAATGTTTCAATTATAGAAGGCCGAGACATACTGTAAAGTTCTGCACAGTCCCCAGACTTCGTCAATGATCAGATGCCGCTTGTAGTAACTGTAACAAGCAAGGTCACCTGCATAGGGATTGTCGCACCCCTCGTAGAGGACATTATGGGGCACCAATGCAGGGAATACAAGGACCCCCAAATCAGACTTGGGTGAATGCTATTATTCCGAGGGAACAGTCTTTAATGTCGAGGAGCAGTAGAACCTGAAAGGTACACTTGTACTCTTTCACAATCGAGTTAAAGCTTTATTCGATATTGGTGTTGCACGTTCGTTTATTGCTATTAAGATTGTGCGCCAGTTGGGTTTCGAACCCCAGGCACTTGAGCCGACACTTAATGCTATGTCACCATTAGGAGTGACTATTAAGTTAGGTAAGGTGTGCAAGGATGGCCCATTGACCCTAGAGGATAGGAATCTTCCAGCAGACTTGGTAGTTTTGTCATTTTCTGAATTTGACATTATCCTAAGAATGAATTGGCTTACCAAGTATGGTGCCAACTTGGATTTCCCTACCAGGTCAATCGTGTTTCTGATACCAGGACGTGCTATGATCAAATTTGAGTGTCAACCGACGAGCAACATGTTTTCAACAAGTTATGTACTTGCGATCGGAAATACGAGTATGGAACCCACGATGGACCAGATTCCTACCGTACAAGATTTCAATGACATTTTCCAAGATATTTCAGGACTTCCACCAAGGAGAGAGATAGACTTTTTCGTAGAATTAGCACCTGGAACATTGTCGATATCCAAGACTCCGTATCGGATGGTGATCGGGAGAGAACAAATCCTCTTTTTACGCCTTAACGAGCATTTGTTAGTACCTTTTTATCCTGTTTTTGTATATTTTTACTTCGTTTTCTAGTTTCTGACAGGTTTTGGAAGAAATCAACTAAACCAGGCTAAACAGGGTGAAAAAGCATAGTTGAAGAAGCTGAAAAAGCCAAGTCGCGCGCGCGACCCGCGCCCGCGAAATCCGAGAATCGCTCGCGCGATCCGCTCGCGCGAGATCCCCAGAATCGCTCGAGCGATCCGCGCGCGCGAAGGTCCAATTGTCGCGCTCGCGCGACCCGCTCGCGCGATATGTGGAAAAATCAAAGTTGCGTATTTCAGTGTACTGAAGACTCCTGTGCAAACAAAACTGCTGAATGACGTCCAGATTGTAAATTACATCAGTTTCAGTCTGTTTCGAGTTGTAAAGGCTTCCAAAACTTGTTGTAAATCTATATATACTCTATTTTACTTCAATTAGAGGGTTGGCAATTATTATACACACATTCTACAACCATACTTTCAGCCATTGAAGGGAGGGAAGCAAGGAGAAGAAGAAGAAGACCAAGGGTTTCCATGGCCTCCTCCATCAACTACTTGCCATCCATCACTTCCATGGACGGCTAGATCGTAGATCTAGGGTTTCAATGAAGCCCTAGACGAGAAATAGGGTTTTATTTATGTTTTTATTTTAGTTTTATTATGTACGGATGACAGTCACATGTTTAGAGGATTTTTATAAATAAATCGTACTTCTATTGATTAAATCATTACTTTCAGAATTTATTCTTGTCTTAGATCTATTTTGACTGTGATGTGCTCAACGATCTATTCTTGCTGTGCTTGTTTAGGTTGTTTACATGTGATGGTGCTCTATTGATTCGTGCTATCAAGTATCCGAATAGTCCATGCCTAGGTTAGACGGATTAGATCACAACCCTAGTTTAGTGTGAGATAATTCGTGCTACCCGAAGATGGATTATGTTGGTGCTTGAACCATGATTATCTTCTTGTCGGAGGAATTGGGCTTGTAGCTACAATTCCCCATTATCATCCAATGTAATAAGCTAAAGTAATTCATGAATATTCCTATTATGAAGCTAGTGGTGGATTTGCAATCCTAGGTTCCCTTAAACATCATTTAAACAACTTTAATTGCTTTCATAGTTTAGATTTATTTTTATTGTTATTAGTTTAATTAAATTCAAATCAAAATCCCTTTTCATAATTAACTAAAGTTATGTTTTAAAATTAAGTCGCTGTAGTTAATCAATCTCTGTGGGTTCGACCTTTACTTCCACACTGCAAATCTTTTGAAAAGTAAAGAACACTTTTTATATCTTGATATTGACAAAATCAATTTTTGGCGCCGTTGTCGGGGATTGCATTACCACCTTTAATTTTATAATCGTAGTTTAGTTAATTCGTAAATATTAGATTAGTTTTTATTTTTCTTATTTTCTGTTTTTGTTTTTAGTTTCTAACTTGTTTTTTTTTATTTTGTAGTCAACGTTTCCGAGTGGAGCAGCTAATTACATCAAAGGAGCTTACGCAAATAAAAATATAAATACAATTAAATAAATTGCTTCCTTTGGAATTCGCTTTAAACCGCTGTAAGTCAGGGCGCTGTGACGCACTATTTGCATTAGTTTAGGGTTAATTGCACTGCATTAGCTAGGAAACCCGGGGCGCTGGGCTTGACGCGGTCATTGCATTACAGGATAATATTCATGCATCATAGTAGTACTGTGTGCTTGATTGTCGTCTTACTTGCGTGATTGCTATTTGTTTCTTTTGTTAGTTATTTTTTGTTTTTAGTTTACTTTCTTTTAGTTTATGTTAGGCACACGTGCAAATAAACCGGAATTACAACCTTTAAACTCTGAACTTGAACATACATTAAGACTTAACAAGTCTTCAAACTTAACTTCTAGAACAAGGTTTTTAATAGACAACGAATTGACACCAAAACCAACGTCTTTATTTGAATCTGAAATACGTAGTACTCTTCAAAAACTAAAGAAACCACGCTTTAATAACATTGAACCAATTAAAATGGCGGACATTGGGAATAATAACGACAATAACCAAAATAACAACGGAGCTAATATGAATAATCCTAATATACCACCACCTCCTCCACTTAAAGATTATTTTATTCCTACGACTTACACGCCATAAACATGTATTGAATTACCGGAGGCGACGGCATCTCACTTTGAGATAAAGTCGTCTACCATCTCGCTACTTCCATCTTTCCATGGCCGTCTAAATGAAGACCCTTATAAACACTTAGGAGATTTTCAGGATATATGCTCCACTTTGAAAATTCAAAATCTTACTGATGATGAATTAAAAATGCGGCTCTTTCCATTCTCATTAAAGGACAAAGCTAAATATTGGCTCCAATCTTTGGAGCCCAACACAATTAGAACATGGGAAGACTTACACACCGCATTTTTACAAAAGTTTTTCCCGATTATGCGTACGAATCAGATAAGAAAATCTATAACAAACTTTGTGATGCAAGATGGGGAATCACTCTACGACACGTGGGAAAAATTTTAAGAATTATTACGCTCGTGTCCACATCATCAGGTTCCTAAGTGGCAACTTGTTCAGGTCTTCTATGAGGGGCTTATTCCCTCTGTTAGGAATACCGTCGATGCCGTTTGTGCGGGAACTTTCCTACACAAAAGCGCCAACGAGGCCTGGAAAATATTTGAAACTTTAAGCGAGAATTCGATGCATCAAGCGGTGTCTGTCCGTTCTGAGGGATACCCACAACCTAAGAGGGAGGTAAAGTTCGAGTCAAGTCAATCAATTGAAATAAAAGAACTATCTAACAAACTTGACCGACTTTTAACAATGAACCAAACGACAGCCTCACCCGCTCGTGAAATTTGTGCATTATGTTCTGATACTTCACATTCGATACTTGCATGTCCATCGGCGAGTCAATTTCCGGAATTCGTGGAGCAACACATTAATTCTATTCAACAATACCCACGAAATAATTATAATGCAACTACTAATAATCCAGATGCGCCATGGAGAAACCATCCTAACTTCTCGTGGAAAAATAATAATAATAATCCTAATGAGGCGACTAATTTTCCAAATGCGTATCGACCTCATTTTCAACCTAGTCAATACCAACACCCGCCTCCTAATTCGAATCCTTCAAGGGGTAACATTTTTGAGGAAAAGGTGTTGGCATCCCTTAATAAAATTGAAACGCAAGTACAGGCACAAGCACAAATAGTGCACTCTCATACACAATCCATTGCGAAGCTTGAATCCCAAATGGGACAACTAGCTACTGTAGTGAGTCGTAGAAACGAGGGGACGTTGCCTAGTCAAACAATTCAAAACCCTAAGGGACAATATGAGGTTAAGGGGTTGAATGAGCAAGTAAACGCCGTCTCAACTAGGTTGACTACACGAGAGGAAGAGGTAATAGAAATTCCGAATGAGAATGTGAAAGATATGAATAGCAACTCTAATACGACGAAGGGTGAGGACGTGAGCCAAAATAAGAAAGAAACAGAATCGGTCCCAACGAATTATATTCCGAGAATGCCATATCCACCTAATGTTGAGGAGCCGTCTAATCTTACAAATAAAAAGTCTAAGGTTGAGGATATACTCGAGGTATTTAAACAAGTCAAAATAAATATTCCTTTCCTCGATGCTATAAAACAAATTCCCGCTTATGCTAAATGTCTAAAAGACCTTTGTACACAAAAACGCAAAATACGCAGTCATACGCCTAAAAAGGTCTTCCTCACGGAAAAAGTAAGTTCAATTTTCCAACACGCTCCTCCGAAATATAAGGATCCAGGTACGCCTACGATTTCATGTGTCATAGGTGACACTATCATTCATCGGGCTCTCCTTGACTTAGGAGCGAGTGTTAACCTTTTACCCTATCACGTCTATAAACAATTAGGTCTAGGTGAACTTAAACCTACGGCCGCTACAATACAATTAGCGGATCGTTCTATTAAAATACCTAGAGGAATCGTCGAAGACGTCTTAGTTAAAGTTGATCAATGTTTTTATCCTGTTGATTTTATGGTCCTTGACACCGAATCGGTGCTAGATACTAGAAAATACACTCCTGTTATTCTTGGTCGTCCATTCTTAGCCACGGACAACGCGCGTGTCAATTGTAGAACAGGGGTAATGAAAGTGTCGTTCGGAAATATAAAATTAAAATTAAATGTTTTTAATGCTATTGATCAACCTCCCAAAGACGATGATTATCTAGGTGTGGAGGGTAGTGAGGTTACACGGAATATTGAGCCTAAGAACGTAATAAATATAAGTGCAGGGAATAATATAGAGGATGATGAGTGGATGAATCCTAATACTTCGGACCCTAATGTTGAATCTACTCGAAAGGTAAGAAATCGATTTGAAAAGACTGATAAACCGTCGATTGAATTAATTCAAAGCGACGTAATTTCTGCTTACCATCGAGCTCTGCCTGACATTCTTAGGGGTACGAAGTCTGATTTTCAACCTCCGTAAGTCTTGAGCTAGAACGGTCTAGCTGAAGACGTAAAAGTTAGCGCTTCTTGGGAGGCAACCCAAGCTTTATTTTGTTCGTTTTTCCTATTTTTGGTCGTTTTTTAGTCTGTTCGAGTCTGTTTTGGATATTCTGGACAGGTTTGGGGGTTAGAATTAATTTATTTTAATAATATATACATAATTTTAGTTAAAAAATGGAGAAAACCAAACTCGCGCGCGCGGCCCGCTCGCGCGAGACGTCGCTCGCGCGGCCCGTTGGCGCGAGAATGTGACTTAGTGGAATTTTTGTTCTTTTCCTTTTAGTATACCTCAGGTTCTCCTCGCGCCTAATGTTGCGGCCGCGAGGTAGCTTGCGGGAGCGAGATTATAAAAAAAAGGAATTCGCTCGCGCGATTCCCCATTTTTCTGGTATTTTCTTTTGTTTTCTATATCATTCCCCCTGCCTAGTTTATTTGTGTTTCTTTTCTGTTTTTGTTTAGTTGGTTCGGTTTAGATCGCGTATTCGTTGTTTTCCTTATTATTACATGTCTACTTTTTCATTTTATTTCTTTTCCATTTGTTAGTTCAGTTTAGTTTACATTAGTTTTTAAATTTCTATTTTATATTTCTGTTTCATTTACTTTTAATATTCTTTTGTTAGTTCTTTTCGTTTATCTAGTAGTCACAGGCAACATTGAACTTTATTCACATATTCCTTTGTGTTCACCTGTTTTCATTGTCGAGATCGAGGTACTATCGTTCCTTCCTTACGTACTCTCATTTCTTTTATTTTATTGTTTCATTGGGGACAATGAAAGGTTTAGGTTTGGGGGTATGCAATCACACATGCACATTAGTTTATGCAAAATTTTAAATTTTAAAATTTTTCAAAAAGTGTGTTTAAATAAACGATAGTACTAACGTTTTTGCAATATCAATTTGATACTTTTTGATAGAGAACTTTGAATTGTTATAGAATGGTAAACAAGGGAAGATGTGATTAAACATTTGCTGAAGTTATGATGTAACGTTTTAAGTTATGTATTGTTTGAATCGTAGTTTTATATCATAAATTTGCACATAAACTTATGCACTGCACGTAGTCGCTTGAATACATGTTTGATGTGAACTATAATATGATTCGGATTTCTAGAAAACACAAGGTGGAGACTAAACCCGGTGAGCTTTTGAGCCTATCTTTTCTTTGTAGAGGGTTACAAGTACATTGTGTTTGTCGAATTTCATTGAAATAGCGCATCTACTTGTTGTTTAGTCTCATTATTCTTGATTTGGTTGATAGTCAAGTAAAATCTTTGTTACCATACTAAATAATCTTCCATCGTAAACGTTGAAGAACCATATGACCATAGGAAATGATGGTAGGCCCTCTTTATTTGCCACCGACCGATAAATGAAAAAATTTTCCTTAGTTCGCCCCTTGAGCCGTTAAAATGCCTCTTTTTCTTTGTTCACCATTATCCTCTTTAAAAGCTCCAACCTGATCAACTTGGAGTATACCACTAGAAGAGTGATCAACTTTTAGTAGTATTAAGGCGATGTGTTGATGAAGAAGAAGAAAATAAGATGTTATTGGGGTAGTTGCTTGGTATTCAATGCATAGTCATTTGAGAAGCGAGAAAAGAAAAAGGAAAAGAGACAAAATAAAGAAGAGAAGGTTGAAAAAAAATGAAAGAAAAGAAGAAAAATGAATGAAAAGGAATGAAGAGAAAGAAAAGATGAAAGTTTGTAGAAGAAGAATGAAAGAGATCGAACATGCCTTACAATGCCATTCTGAAAACTATCTAATTAATCCGTTCTATCATTTTTCGTTGCCTGAGTCACATTACAACCTTTGAAAAGTCCTAATTGATCCTAGGAAACATGGTTCGGATATGAAAACGATGGGAGGGGGATTAAAACATGGTACTGATTAATTTCTCTTGATTATTGGCATCCTATCCATGAGACTACTATTCTTTCGTGTCATGCGTCTTTTTCGAGTCATATGTGATCATTTTTTGTTTTGAAAACATATTTCCTTTACTCGCATATACTAGATAAAATTACACCTGTTTCTGAGTGTTTTATTTTAGAGTGTAATTCATTGTGAGATTCGTAGTCGAGACATAGTTAGATGGTTATCCGGGTTATATTCCAAGTTCATGACAAGCGCGTGTTCATTTGACTACCACATCACACACGTGCAATTTTATGAGAAACTCTATTGATTTATACGATTCATGTGCTTAAGATTATTTTTCATGATGTAGGTAAACGTTTGATTCTATTTCTTTATGTTCGTTATTTTATTTCGAATCTTTGTTGTATAATAAGGAGTATTGAATATTATGTTTTTCGTTTTTCGTTTTTAATAAAACTTTTTAAATTTCTAAGTTAATAAAGATGGTTGTGGGTAACTTGTTGACGAGAACCCTCACGAGACTTCACTCGTCCGACTAGGAACACCTAGGGGTTTAAAAGGCTTGTTGCATATGCTAAATGCAATCGTGATCCATACGAAAATGGAATAGATTTTTATTAGTAGTTTTTATTTTAGTTTTGCTCGAGGACTAGCAAAATGTAGGTTTGGGGGTGTGATCGGGAGAGAACAAATCCTCTTTTTACGCCTTAACGAGCATTTGTTAGTACCTTTTTATCCTGTTTTTGTATATTTTTACTTCGTTTTCTAGTTTCTGACAGGTTTTGGAAGAAATCAACTAAACCAGGCTAAACAGGGTGAAAAAGCATAGTTGAAGAAGCTGAAAAAGCCAAGTCGCGCGCGCGACCCGCGCCCGCGAAATCTGAGAATCGCTCGCGCGATCCGCTCGCGCGAGATCCCCAGAATCGCTCGAGCGATCCGCGCGCGCGAAGGTCCAATTCTCGCGCTCGCACGACCCGCTCGCGCGATATGTGGAAAAATCAAAGTTGCGTATTTCAGTGTACTGAAGACTCCTGTGCAAACGAAACTGCTGAATGACGTCCAGATTTTAAATTACATCAGTTTCAGTCCGTTTCGAGTTGTAAAGGCTTCCAAAACTTGTTGTAAATCTATATATACTCTATTTTACTTCAATTAGAGGGTTGGCAATTATTATACACACATTCTACAACCATACTTCCAGCCATTGAAGGGAGGGAAGCAAGGAGAAGAAGAAGAAGAAGACCAAGGGTTTCCATGGCCTCCTCCATCAACTACTTGCCATCCATCACTTCCATGGCGGCTAGATCGTAGATCTAGGGTTTCAATGAAGCCCTAGACGAGAAATAGGGTTTTATTTATGTTTTTATTTTAGTTTTATTATGTACGGATGACAGTCACATGTTTAGAGGATTTTTATAAATAAATCGTACTTCTATTGATTAAATCATTACTTTCAGAATTTATTCTTGTCTTAGATCAATTTTGACTGTGATGTGCTCAACGATCTATTCTTGCTGTGCTTGTTTAGGTTGTTTACATGTGATGGTGCTCTATTGATTCGTGCTATCAAGTATCCGAATAGTCCATGCCTAGGTTAGACGGATTAGATCACAACCCTAGTTTAGTGTGAGATAATTCGTGCTACCCGAAGATGGATTATGTTGGTGCTTGAACCATGATTATCTTCTTGTCGGAGGAATTGGGCTTGTAGCTACAATTCCCCATTATCATCCAATGTAATAAGCTAAAGTAATTCATGAATATTCCTATTATGAAGCTAGTGGTGGATTTGCAATCCTAGGTTCCCTTAAACATCATTTAAACAACTTTAATTGCTTTCATAGTTTAGATTTATTTTTATTGTTATTAGTTTAATTAAATTCAAATCAAAATCCGTTTTCATAATTAACTAAAGTTAGGTTTTAAAATTAAGTCGCTGTAGTTAATCAATCTCTGTGGGTTCGACCTTTACTTTCACACTGCAAATCTTTGAAAAGTAAAGAACACTTTTTATATCTTGATATTGACAACATCAGATGGCATCAACTGAGATGTTGAAATTGAAGAAGCAAGTTCAAGAACTTAATGATTTAGGATTTGTTCGCCCAAGTATGTCACCTTAGGGAGTACCGGTACTATTCGTGAACAAGAAGGATGGAATGCTTCGACTCTATATCGACTATGGAGAGTTCAACAAGATTACAATCAAGAATAGTTACCTACTTTCTCGGATAGACGATCTATTTGATCAATTGCAAGGATTAAGGATCTTTTCAAAGGTTGATTTATGGTTGACAAACACTGAATATTGCACATTCATGTGCCAATATAATAGACATAATGCTCATTTAATCCCCCAAATTCCTAGTTTTACATGCATATTTGAATTAATATAATTTAACAATGATGTCACTCAAATGCGTGTAATTATTTATTTTTACATATTTTATATTTTTAGGTAAAAATGAAGTGAAATAAAGGGAAAGAAAGAAGTAGCAACCACACCATAGTATATTCATTTCTTAGTCAAAGATGAATAGTAGTGAATAGTAACCAAACAGTAACAATTACTGTTTGGTAGGTAAAAAAAAAAAACGGAGGAAACATCCAAGCTTAAGCTTGGATGTTTAATATGTTATGGTTTGTTTATTATTTTTTAATTCCTTTTTCTTCCTCTTTCTCTTTCTCTCTCTCTCTCTCTCTCTCTCTCTCTCTCTCTCTCTTTTCAACACAGGCATCAGAGGAGCTGAAGAAATTGGGGCGAAGAAAATCAAAGCGCAGCGAAGACAATTTACAAATCGCGTGCCAATAGTGATGAAAGCAGTGACGAATCTATCACAAGAATTCATCTATAAATTGAGCATAAGCCAAAGGAAAGAGGAGAGCCTACAACACCAAGAATAACAGCTCCACAAGCACAACACACACTGTTAGGGAGAGAATAGTTTAGGGGAGGTTATCATGTGAGCACTTCATATTGTCTCTAGAAGTAGGAAACTTTAGTTTTTCTTTGCCTTTTCTAGTTCTAGTAGTTGTAAAATTTTACTTTTATGGAATTGATGATTTCATATTCGAAAATATGTAGCAAAACTTTGTATACTGTATTTCTCAAAATAAAATATTTGTTTTCTTGTAGGTCCTTTGTCACTTTGTAGTAGTAAAAATTGTCCTATTTGAATTTAGATTTAATATTTTTAGTCTAGTAGTACTTGTAGTTGTCCCCTAAAATAGTTTGAAGCCCCAAAATTCCGGTTTTTATAGCAATATTTCCATTCACTAGAAGACAGATTTTGCAAGTAAATTCCAGATTTCTTAGCCACGCAGTTGTTATAATCACCTACTAAAGTCCAAAGTACACCCTATCCATATCTCACTCCCAAAGTAGATTAGGATTTGGTTTGGCCTTACTTGTGTCCTTGGAGTTCAACCACTGTGACCCCACAAGAAGTCAAAGTCAAAGGTTTATTATTTTATGTTTGATTTAGGATTTCCATTTACTTATATCTTATTAGTCTAGTTGTACTAAACTTTGTTATTTTGTAGATTCCACAAATTCACCCCCAACTCATGTTAAGTAAAGAAATATTATATTAATATTATATTTCACCCTTGCCTTAGTTTTATAACTTTAATTTTAATTGGACGGTGATTGCGTACATCTATTTAATTTTTCTTTTAAACTTATTTAGATGACAATTTCAATTCCAAAAATGGTAGGCTAAAACTTTTATTGGGAATATGCAATAAAAACTTAGAAATCATAGCTTTTGTGTACTAATCTTAAATGGGCAAATTTATTTGGATGGGTTGTTTTTCCATTTATGGCAAAAAATATCTATGTATCTATAGTTTATGACCATATAACATGTTTACATACTATGTCTATGTTGGGCTCAAAATATTACATATTTGAAATTTGAATCTAATTATGTGGATTGTCAAACTATGCCTTTTGTCATAAAAAAAACACATAGCATAGTCAAACAACTCATTTAACAAAATTTATATTTCAAGTATGTCTTTATATATGTTTCTACCCATTAATGGACAGGCAATTGTGTAGTGGCAGAGTGGTGGGGGCTGGGCGCCGAATAACCCACGTCCGCGGCGGGTCACGGTTCGAACCTGGCTACTGCCCGATTGCCTATTTATTTTTATTTAAACCAAACGATGTCGTTTCATATCAAACCCGACACACTTGATATGACCTCGACCAGTAAAAGTTTATTTTCAAATCAAGAATGACTCTGTGGTCTTAAATGCCAATTCCTTTTCAAAAACATAGAAGTTGTGTGATCTAGTGTTGGTTGCATATTCCCAATTCCTTTAAATCATATCCCCCAAGTTAATTAATATTTCCTGTTTTGTATAACTTAGATTAAATATTTGTATTATTTCCTTATTTCGCTATTATTAAATCCAAAAAGTTTATCTCACAAAAATTAAGCTTTTATTTCTTTTTCTTCCTTTTCTTACTAGTATCTTAGTTAATTTATTTTCCACTGTTAAAATCTTTACCGTAAACTACTTAGAAAAAAATAGCTTTTCATTAAGTTTTATTGCAAAAATATAAAAACTAGTAGTTTAGTAAAACCCCACAAAAAATCATCATCTTTTATTTTGTTTTTAGTGACAAAATAGTTATTTCCTATCTTTGTTTCCTGTTTCCTGTGAGTTCGACCTGGACTTCCAGAACTTTATTACTTGTACGATCACCTACACTTGGGTGTGATAAGAAAACGCATCAATAGGATGTCGTCCAATTTTTGACGCCGTTACCGGGGAACGGTTAATAAATAAATAAATAAAAAGTTAGGTCTAAAACTATTTCTCTCACTATACATATACTTATTCTACCTTATAAATAATCTAATTTTCTTTGTTAGAAAATAAAAATGAAAAAAAAAATAACTATATATATTTTTTCCTTGTTAAATATATATAAATATATATTTATAAGTATCTACTGGTCTATCTTCTTAAAAAAAAAAAGAGTATCCGTCTACTTGTCTATTTATAAGTATATATATATAAATATATACATATAAAATTTAAAAATAAAATAAAAAAATATATAAAAAATGGAGTTTTTTTTAATTAGCTATAAATAATAATAATAATAATTATATTTTTTACACGTAGTTTTTCTTTTGCTCCTTATGTCCTTAGATACTACTGAAGCTTTATATCAAGTACCACATAATTCTAATATTTCTAATAATTCATCTAGTTTACAATTTCCTAGAATAATGACAAAAATTGAAGGCATGGAAGGAATAACTAATGATACTCATAATAAATGTGGGGATAATATACCACAACCTGTCTTATCAGAGCGTGAACGATGGTCTTTACGTAATCTATTTATCCCAGAAATAATCATCACTCCTTCTTGCATCACTCTACCTAGAAATACAGAAAATTTTCATTTTAGACATAACATGCTACCATGCTTACCAACTTATCACGGAATTAAAAAAGAATATGCTTATGTTCATATTCATGAATTTAAAGAAATTTGTGATACATTTGCTGATCATACTTGTCCTACTGAGATTGTCTATCTCAAACTTTTCCCTTTTTCTTTAAAAAATGAAGCTGAATCTTGATTTTTATCTCTTCGTCCTGGATCTATAACTTCATGGCATGATATGAATGAAACTTTTCTAATAAATTCTATCAAAAGAATTTAACTTATAGCTTGGTGCGAGAATATAAACTTTTCACTGAAAAAGAGAAGAAACCATGCATTGAAGACTTTGAATTTTTTGTAGATCTCCTACAAACATGTCCACATCATGGATTTAAAAAATGGCGTATAATTAATTACTTTTATGAAACATTAGATCCAGAGTCAATTGAGATAATTGAAGCCATGTATCAAGTGGAATTTTTTAAAAATGCTGACGAAACTGAATCATATTTTAATTGGCTTAGCGAAGACGCTCCACAAAGGTAAAAAGAAGAAAAGGCTAAAAAATAACAGCAATCACAATCAGAAGATGAATTAGTAATGAAAATTGAAGAATTAACTCATAATCTAGAAGCTTTTAAATTGGAGAAAGATAATCCTCTTCTATCTAAGAAGAAATTAGAACTGTGCAGTACATGTCATATGATGGGGTACTCTCCAGAAAAATGTCTTAAGAAATATGAACCCATCTCATTATCGTAGAGGTGCAAGAATGAGTATAAACCATGCCAGTTCGTCTAACAATAACAACTATCCATCAGAGGATAGAACTTCGTCAGATGATGATACACGCCCACATTTCGAATATCTCATGGACTCTGAGGAGGATGAAATGTTCTACGCTAGGTGTGTCGATAAAATTTATGTCGACACTGATGAAGAAATTGATTATTTAGTAGAACCTGACCAACCTAGGGAGTGGAATGCTGAGCCAGTATTTGATGGATTAGATGAATGGCAGAATATTAGCACAAACTACGATGAATGGGAACAAGCTCAATATGAGGTGTTCTGTCACGACCCAAGTCTCGCTCAGTAAGATATTGTCCGCTTTGGGCCCAAACCCGCACGGATTTGTTCTTGGGTCACTACCCAAAAGGCCTCTTACTAGGGAGACTTGAAACCACACATATATAGCACATTACTTTTCCACACCCAGGCGATGTGGGACAAACTTCCCATAGTGTGTAGCCTGCCAGCACTTACTGCAGCCACAAAGGCACCTACAGCAGCCCGCCCACAGCACCAGGGTCGTTACATTCCACCCCTCTTAGGGCCCAACGTCCACGTTGGCACACTTCCGGCTGGGTCTAGCTCTGATACCAACTTCACAGTTAAGCGTGCTGCTACCATAGCAGTATCAGGGATGGGTGACCCCCTGGGAAGTTCTTTGTGTTTAGGCCCAAAGCGGACAATATTGTTGCTAGATGGGGAGGTGGGTCATTACAAATGGTATCAAAGCGGAAACCCAGCCAGAAGTGTGGGGCAAGTCCCACACGAGGACGTGTGGCCCTTAAGGAGGGTGGATTGTGATGACCAAGAGCCAATACTCCTGAGGCAGGAAGGCCAAGATGGATGAGGTGAGGTCAGGTGTGGGGGACTTGTCTCACATCGCCTGAGGTGAAGTTCCTGGACTAGTTTATACGGATTAATTTCCCCTCTATATGCAACAAGGCCTTTTAAAACCGTGAGGGAGCTAAACACGAAAGAACTTCACAGTTAAGCGTGCTACTGCCAGAGCAGTACCAGGGATGGGTGACCCCCTGGGATGTTCTTTGTGTTTAGACCCAAAGCGGACAATATTGTTGCTAGACGGGGAGGTGGGTCGTTACATGTTCTAAGAACTATATCATGAATATGAAGAAAATGAATGGGAGCGTTACTTAACATCCTTAGTACAATTCCCCATTTATGATGATAATGACATTATATTTGGATGTGGACTTTTATTAACTAGAGTTGTTAACGGAGAAATGTTAAGGTACGCCTTCCAGAGGAATTGGTTCTTTTACCTACTCGAATGGGGGACAACTCAACTCCCTGTCTTTATTGAACAATTCATTCCTCAAAGAGTCATTGTCATATGTGATATATTCATGGAAATAACACTATATGATGATCCCAATGTATATATGGCCATGACACCTACTTGAGGTTTCGAATCTACTGTCCTAGACCTCGAAATGGTCATCTTTCATGAGCAATAAACCCAGTTAATGTCTAGATATATTTAAAAAATAATTCTTGTCTTTATTTTTATTGTAATTGTACTTTTCTTTTTGTTATATATATATATATAAATAAATAAATCATTACTGTGTTTTAAGTATCAGAACCACTTGCACTTATTATTTTATGAGTTCTGATTTTTATCAAGTCTTAGAAATCTCAATTAATGCTATCCCATAAATGTACTAAATTGTATGTTTAAACTATCCATTTCAGTCCAAAATAAAAAAAGGCACACCAAAAGTATTGCCAGTTTAAAAACTATGTTGCTAAACCTGTCAGATAGCAAAAATTTTAATACAAGATCGATCCTTTAAAACTGCAGTTCAAAAGATCAATTGTATAGTAATTCTTGATAACTTTATCTCAACACAGTAATAGTACTTTTATTTTATTAAATATATAAGTTAATTTTGTCATTGTTGTTCTATTTTTCCTCTGTTTATTTATTTTTTTATTACAGGTGTTATCCTTGCCTTCTTTTTCTCATCTCACTCATTGAGGACAATGTCAAACTCAGTTGGGAGGGACGGTTTCACAATTAACACATGTTTGTTTGTTTTATCTTTATTTCATTAAATATATATATATATAATCTTTTTAGAGAGAGATACACTGAAAAAGAGAAAATACTTATAAATAGGGCTTTAAACCCTAAAAACTTTCTCCATCTCTCTCTTTCCTTTCTTTTTCTTCTTCTTTTCTCTTTTCTCTCACCGCGGGTCTCTCTCTCCTCTCTGCAACTCTCTCACTCTCGCTCCGATCTCTCCATCTCTCATTTATTTTCCATTTTTTTTTATTTTCTCGATCCAAAATCAAGATCCACTCTACTGATCACTAAAGGTAAGATCTATAATCTAGAGAAAAGCTTGATTTTGATTTTATTCTCTATTTTCCTGAATTTGGCTTAAAGTTTTAGTTTTTAGTTTTTTATTTCTCTCTTTTCCATTATTTAACACAACAATACAATACATAAGTTGTAGGTACCCACTCACCAAAGAAGCTTGGAAGTACCACTCGATCTACGGCCCTACCAAGTTCTCAGATTTCCAAAAGACAAGTGATATTTTTCCATTTCTTTCAAAAAAAAAAAATGGACGACGCGCGACCTATTGGTCTTATGTATTTTGAACTTTACCTTGTCATTTTCCTAATTGATGTTATGATAATACTGCGTTGCCCTAGTTAAAAAAAAAAAAAACAAAACAAAAAAAGGGGGAAAAATAGAGAGAAAAATATATTTGTCTTTTCTTAGTTTTTTGTTAAAAATAAAAAAAATAAAAATAAAAATGAATGACTCAGAAGTCAGAACTCTTATAATTTTTGAAGTTTATACCATATTTTTTCTTATTTTTATTGTTGTAATGATGCATTGTCTCAAACTTTGTTAATTAAAAAAAAAAGAAAGAAAAAGAAAAATATATATATTTTCTTTTTAGTTTCTGAATGTATATATTTCTTAATATAAGGATTTTTAGTTTTTAAATAAAATTCCCACCCACCCCGTCTGAGCTCTCTTTAATTAGATCTTAGTTGATAGTTGGAAGGAGTGGAGGGTTGAGTCTAGCCTCTCTTTGTCACACCCGTTCCAAAAAGTTCATGGTTTTAACATGCATATTTGAATTTCGTAAATTATCAATGTTATTTGATAATTGAGATGAGTTGACTGTGAGTCAACGGTAAGGTGTCAGTGAGGACACGAGAACACGAAAGTTCATTTTTGCATTGGCATAGTTAAATGGCATTTATATGATTTAAATATTATTTTACTTATATGGTATTTCATGAATAGTAAATTTACTTATCTGGACACGAGACACCCCAATTTTGACCGACCGTCGAATTTAGGAGAGCGTCACCTCTACGTCCGATGATGATAAGGACCGAAAAGATTCGAAGTATTCCAAGCTCTTCAGAAAGTTCTCCAAACGCTATAAAATTTCACAGAAAGAAGAAAATACCAGGTATTTTGGAGAATTCAGGTGTAAAACACCATTTTCGAAAAAGATCTTCAAGAATAAGTTTCTTTAAGAAAAAGGGAAGAAAGAAAAGACCTAAAAAGGGAAGTTCTGCAGAAAAAAGGCACACGGTAGATTTCCGCGGCATTCGGTGAATGCCGAGCGGCACTCACTGAGTGCCGAACGGCATTCGGTGAGTGCCCGCCCGGCACTTACTGAGTGTCGCCGACATTTTCTGACTGTCGTTTCCTTTTAAAGTCCGTATTTTGTGGTACAATACGTATGTGTAGGCGGATAAAAACAAAAATCTGATAAAGTAAGGTTGACGAAAATACGGCAATCAATAATTTGCCGCGACACTCACTGAGAGCCGCGCGGAAGTCACGGAGTGCCGCGACGGCAGTCGCGTAGTGCCGCGGCGGCACTCATGGACTGTCGCGGATAACTTTTGAATGCCGCCCTGGGTAGCAGTCTGTCTAATTTCAGGAAGTACGTATTGTACCACCAAATGGGATGATTACACCTATCTTATACTCTGAATTCACTGAAAATACTTGGTAATTTTTGTCTATAAAAAGAGGGAGGATCTTCCTTGGAACACAATGCAAGGAATATACACAAGAGATACACCAAAAAAATACAAAAAATCACTACCATTACACTAACATACTTTGAGAGAAAAAGAGAGAGTTTAGAGAACTAGAGAGAAGTGCTTGGAAGATCTTCAAAGAAAGACTTTTGAGGATAGTTTGGAGGTGACCCTCTAATCTTGGTTGTGTTTTCTTTCTTTTTTAGCTTCTAATCTTCAAGTCATTTTTAGTTTTTCTTGATTAAGTCTTAGAGTTTGTCTAGTAAGCTTAGGAGTTCTTGTTTCTAATTCTTTAATCTTTCTTATATTTCTTTTGTTTATGTTCCTCTCTTGAGATTCTTGGAGATCTTCAATATCTCTCTTGAAATCTCTTGAGTATGATCCTTTGAATCCCATGTAAGCTTATACTTTACATGAGAGTCAAAATTTGATCATCACTTCAATTCATAAGCAAATAGATGAATCCAAGTCCATACTCATGACTTGGATCCTCTAAACTTGGTATTTCATGAAATCATTTCCATATTCTCTTTGAAACTTATGAGTATTAGTCTTGTCTTCATCTCCAATGACCATCAAATGGTAGGAGAAAATGGTTTTGAGTCTAAGCCCATCTCCATGGTTTAGAGTCCTCATCTTGAGATTTCATGAAGTCTATTCATACTTCCTTTGAAATCTAAAAATATGAAGGTCTTTAGTCTCTAATGACCATCAAATGGTAGGAAAAAGTGGTTTAGTTTAAGTCCAACTTCATGGTTTAATAGTTGGGGTTAACAAATAAAGTTGAACTTGACAAGTGAAAACAGTGAGTTCACAAACTGATTTTGATCAAAGATTTTTAGTTCGAAATCTAACCGTTGAAATGAAGTGAAACCAATGGGAAAGTGTCAATAACACAATACTCTACCACTGTAATTTTTGTTTTAAGGTGATCTCATGTCTAAGATGGTTTGGTCTTGTGATTTTTAATACATGCAGCTCTCGGTCCGAAATTTCAGAACAGTAAATCTATTTTGAAACTAATAAATCAGAATTTTAATGGAGTTTTCGAGGTCTCTAATAATTATTTCTAGGTACCTTAATGTGTTAAGGAGATCCCCTAAAAAGATCTAAGTGTTTCTCATCTGTTTGCTATTTTTAATAAATCGTACAAAATCTCTGGACAGAGAGTTGCAGATTCCTTAGTGGCGTCTAGTGTTTTCCATATTCCCAGAGATCTAACCGTTCAAACCTTGATTTTCTTTTTGGGTTATAAACTAGACTCACAGAGGCATATCATATCCAAATATCATTAAGATCCAACCGTTGGAAGCCTGGTTTTTCTATTTTTTAAGATCTGGTCTGCTGTCTGTAATTCATAAAATATGCTACCTTTTTTTTGTCTAATCTTATTTATTCCAACTCAAATGGTCTCCTAATGTCTTAGGATCCAAATCATACTTTGAATAAGGGTAATTTAGCTTAAATCCAGAGGCTAAGTGACCCAAATTAGTGAATAAATCCATGTCTTATTCTTGTTCACATTCATTCATCCATGTACATTTAATGCTCATGATTAAAATTAGCTATTGAATAAAGTTGGATTTCATGCTAGATAGACTTAAGTTAGAGAATTAGGATTGATTGTTTGATACCATATTATTATGTGAAACATGTGGACTAATATTTGTTTTGTAGCGCATTTGAGGTACAATTTCTCATCTCCCTTCTAGTTTATTTCATTCCTTGATTTTATTGATTTTCAACCTCATGCGCGACACCTTAGAATTAGGAGCTTGCCTTATATGTATATGTGATTAGAGACTCTTTCTTAGGATTTTCTTTTGTTTGTATGCATTTCACATTTAATATCGTTGCTGGATCCCGGGTAAGCCCTCTTGTTCCCTATTGCATATCATATTGCTTGCTACTTGGAATATGTGGCTTATGAATGATATTTTGTCATTAGCAATTTTACACTCTTTTGGACATGCTTTTTGTAATGTATATGTATATATGTATTAATTGAGGGCATGCTTAGATTAATAAATTTGATCAAAAGGATGTTGAGTAGAGGCCTATCGCAAGATAGGATGAGAGAGGGTGTTTTAGTCCGACGGGCTCCTTCCTCTCTCATTGCATAATCCCCGGACCTATTTAATCTCTGGTTTCTAAAAGAACTGTTTGCTTTAAAAATGGTTTCTTAATTTTTCCTTTTAAAAATTAAGTGGCGACTCATTTATTTTTTAAATTGATTTTGAAAAGTTGTGGGTAAAAAGAAAGAAAACCAGCGATATCCATAATTTGGTGACTCTGCTGGGGATCGAACCCAGAATCTCTGGTTTCGCAGACCAGAATTTCTGATTTTGGGTTCACTTGAGGATTAGACTTGAAACATATCCTTTTAATCAAATTAATTAATCTTTGTGTGCCTGTTGCATTTCACTTGCATGTCCAGCCAGTCGATTGCACGAAACTATGACCTTGGAGGCTCGGGGCAACCCGGTCGGTCAAGTCATCATGGGACTGTGTGATCACCCTTGATCTCGTACCATGTTTTGGTATATGAAGCATCCTATCGGGTGTGTGTCAAGGGTCCCTTATTCGACCAAAACCCAGCTTTTGCATAGTAGTTTCTATAGAACCTTTCAATCTTAGGAAATCAATTCTTGATTAGGATTATGTGCTAGGAAGTTTTGTATGCCCGGAAGGGATTACTTGAGATGATGACGATACTTGCGTGATGAAAGATGTATAATCTTTTAATCACCTTTTAGCGATTTCTCCTTATATTCCACGACATTTGGGGAACATGCCGAACCTTGATTCTAAGATTATACTTCTTATATCATGTTTAGCTAAGCATCATTGACCTTGTATGCATCCGAATTCATGGAAAGTACGGTGATGATCCAGTCATGTGATCCCCCTACCCAAAGGTTTTTCTCAAGGTTTTCAATTACCTTTTCAAAAAATCTTTTCCTCTTTTCAATTAAAAATTCCCAAATTACCTTTGTTAAGGCATATTTCACTTGATCATCTTCAAAAGAAAAATTCAAAAATCCTTGAAAATTATTTTGGTAGAAGAATGTTCTCAAAAAGTACTCTCAAGGATTGTTTTCAAAGGCCTTTTTACTACCCAAAAAAAATGTTTTCAAAGGCCTTTTGAAAATTTCGAAATGACCAACCTCTGAGAAGGTAGTGAGGATCACAATGAGAGGAGAAATCAGCGCACTTGACATGGGTGAGGATCTTATGTTCTTATGTGTTAGGATTAGGATTTTCTCTTTTTGGCATATATAGAGTAGGCACACACGCACGCATGCATTGCATCCGCGTGACATACAAAAGGAAAGTTTTTGTTTAAAATGACTTTGTGTAATAAAATGAAGATAAAAAGGTTTTAAAAGAGGACTTTTCAAATTTATTTGTAGGAGCAAAAATAGCAAATCAAGCGTGGTTTAGGGATCCCACGACGAGGCTAGTTAGAAGGGAATACGCTGACATGGCTGAAGAAAGAAACAATGAAGAAATGGCCGGGTTAAGAATACTGGTAGAACAGCAAGCAAAGCAAATGAGGCGACAGGTGGAAAACATGAACCGTATGATGGGGATGATAGAAGAGCTGAATTGCCGACCACCACATGTAATTCCGCCTGTTATAGACCCGCCTTTGGGAGGAGGAGAAGGAGATTGGTTCGACGACCAAGAAGCACAATGGACTGATGCACTGCGGGCCAACAGAGACAGAGAGAAAGTTGAGAAAGAGAAGCAACTGACCGAGAAAA
This sequence comes from Hydrangea macrophylla, assembly GCA_033977485.1. Classification (NCBI taxonomy): domain Eukaryota; kingdom Viridiplantae; phylum Streptophyta; class Magnoliopsida; order Cornales; family Hydrangeaceae; genus Hydrangea; species Hydrangea macrophylla. Next base: position 1,189,022 of record CM066998.1, on the reverse strand, counting down.
TAGAGAAGTTGGAAAGGGTGACGCGCAAGGCTCAGGGGGTTGATACCTATCTAATGGATTTAGAAGGCCTGTATGACGGGGTCCACGAGACGCTGCCTGCCGGGTTCAAAATGCCAATTTTGATAAGTTTGATGGCACCGAAAATCCTCGCAGTCATATAAGAATGTGTATTGGGGCTTTTCAACCGAGCGGCTTGAGCCAACTATGATGGCAGTCCTATTCCAACAAACTTTGACTGGAGCTGCTCTGTCCTTGCATCTTACTCTCGAGCCAGGCAAAACCAGAATTTGGGAGGAAGTTGTAAAGTCATTTGTGGCCCAGTATGAGTACAATCAAGACCTAAACGTCACTGTCCGAGATCTAGAAACAACCAGGCAGGGAAGCAAAGAGTCATTCGCTGAATATCTGAGTCGATGGAGGGGAAAGGCTGCAAAGATGGTACAGAGGCTGTCTGAGAAAGAACAGATTCGGATGTTAATGAAGAACCTACAGCCGGTCTATCAAGAGAAAATGAGGTTTCAGTCCATCAACACTTTTGTCGAGGTGTTTGACGTAAGGACAAGGATTGAAGACGCGATTCAAGAAGGAACCATCAAGAAGGAAGAACAACCAAACCGGTACAGGAGGCCAAACTATGGATCCAACGGAGGACAAGCGGGAGGTCACTCTGGCCCCACCGATGTCAACGCACAGAATGGACCAGAAAGGAAATTTGACATAGCACCAAGGAGAGGAGGGGATAAAGCACCAAGAAAATTCTCAGATTTGGGAGTGTCACTGTCAACCGCCCTCAATAGGCTGTTAGCCAAGGGGCATCTCCGTCAGTTGGAACCCTGACCTCTACCGAGTCCGCTTCTGCCAAATTTCCAAGGAGACCTCTTCTGCAAATTTAATCAGCAGAAGGGTCACTCAACAGATAGGTGTATGAGATTAAGGCACGAGATTTAGGACCTCATTGACAACAAGGTGATTTCAGAACCCCCCACCAAAGCTCCGAATGTCACTAGAAATTTGCTTCCGAATCATCGAGCTGTGCCACCACCATAAGGCCTTTAACTCTTGGGGATAGAAGAAGCAACCTTCGATCCGTCTAGGCTAATCACTAAGTCCGGGACACCAAGAAAGCCATACCATCTACCTGAGGATTTGACAGTCTGTGCCTTGGAGGATCAGCCAAAGGAGAATGAAATTGGGTAGTCAGACTGGTGGGTTAAAGGGAGTAACGATCAAGACGAGAACCAGGTAGAAGATGATCTTTGGTACGAGAGTGACAAAGAAACGGAGGTGGTAAAGGGTACTTTGACAGTTGATTCAGAAGTTGACAATCTGTGGGCAAGAGAAGAAGTCAGTCATTTAACTCGGTCTGGCAGACACTTTAAACCACATGAGCTAGAGGAGGACCATCCTGGGAGAGAATTGGACAAGGGAAAAGGGAAGACGAATGAAGAAGAGGAAGAAGACAGGGTTCTAAGGCAGATGAAGAAGACTCAGGCCAATATCACCATTTGGAGATTGCTGATTGCCTCCAAACGCCATAGGCAGGCGATTCTAGATGCTCTGAACCAATCTGACGTGTCTATCGACACCACCCCGGAGGATCTCATAGGGCTGATCGGCAAAATTCCGACCTCGGCTATTACCTTCTCGTCAAATGACCTGCCTCCGGGAGGGCCCATTCACAACAAACCGTTGTATGTCACTGTCGAATGCTTGGGGAACATCGTGCCTGCTTGCCTGCTTGATAATGGGTCAGCCCTCAACTTGTGTCCTTTCTGAATGGCTAAGCGAATGGGCCTGGATGAGTCGACATTTACACCATCGGAGCAAAGGGTAAGAGCCTACGACAATACCCAGAGAACAGTCATGGGGATAGTCCTTCTTCGTCTCGTTATCAGTCCTTTCGGGAAAGAAGCTGAATTCCAGGTCATTGACATCCCCGCTTCTTTCAACCTGCTGCTAGGTAGGCCTTGGTTGGACAGTTTGGGTGCTATACCGTCAACAATCCATCACAAGGTTAAGTATGTCTGGGAGAATAAAGTCTGTGATATCCTCAGGGACAGTTGGTTTTGTTCGCCCGAAGCATCATCAAGCGCACCGGTTCTAGAATTACAGCTGCAAGAAGAAGAAATAAAAATGGGAGGGTTCGAGTTCATCAACATGTTGGAAGAAGAAAAGCCGAGAGAGTTTCTACCGCTCCATTTCGATCAATATGCCAGTCCAGTGGTCGCAGGGATCATGAAGAAGATGGGTTTCTTTCCAGGGTTAGGATTGGGGAAGAACCTTCAGGGCTTGCCTGAGTTTCCAAGAATCCCTACTCAGACTCACACTCACGGCCTGGGGTACCAGCCGACAAAGAAGGAATTGAGGAAGAAGAGGAAGGCCCTTGATGCGCCGTTAGACCCTTACCAAAAGACGCTCAATGGATATTTTATGAAGGAAGGAGAAGATTTCCCCTTCTGTGGCTTCCCAGAACCATGGATGGACCAGAAAGAGAAAAGTCTAAAGCTAGGGTTCGAGATCTTTTTCTCCCATGAATTTTCCGAGTACAAAGACCCGTTTTTGCAAATGCCCGAGAAGTATGCTACCGTCAACGATTGGATTGGTGTACTGAATGGACCAGTCATGCAAGACCTGTTGAGCGAAGAAGGGGCGAAAGCCAAAGAAAAAGGGAAAGAAGACGAGGGCCTAGAAGTCGAGGTTGGAGAGGGGAATGATGAGGATGCGCCGGAAGAAGAGCCGAAGCTAGGAAAGGAAGAGAAGATGGAATCTAGGGGACTGCCAGGTTCTAACACTATGGAGCTCAAGCAGGGAGTCAACAAGGAGTGGGTCTTTGAGTCTAGTGATAAGTATCCCTCTCACCCAGAGTCTGTAATGGCCCAAATGAGGCGTCTTACTATTGCTATATCTGTTGTAATCACTCCTACCAAATCAATGAAAGTATGACTGATTCTGCCTACTCGAACGCGCTTAATGAGTGTGATGAATGTGATGATCATGAAATACCTTATGAATTGAAAAAGTTAATTGAAAAAGAAAAAGAGTCTGCATGCAAAATCATTGAGGACACTCTAACAATTAATCTGGAAAATGAAAATAATCCTCAAAATGTCTTTATCGGCTCCACACTTAGCAATAAAGAAAGCAAAGAACTAATCAATCTATTAAATGAATTCAAAGATGTTTTTGCATGGTCTTATAATGATATGCCAGGTATTGATCCAAAGATAGTCCAGCACCACATCCCTCTCTTTCCCAATTCAAAACCCATAAAACAAAAATTGAGGCGAATGAGGCCAGAATGGGCACTTAAAGTAAAAGAGGAGGTTGAAAAGCAATTAAAGGCTGGATTCTTGATGGTCACCGAGTATCCTGAGTGGATTGCCAACATTGTACCTATCCCAAAGAAGGATGGTCGTGTTAGGGTTTGCGTTGACTTTTGAGATTTAAACAGGGCAAGCCCTAAAGATGATTTCCCGTTACCCCACATCGACGTGTTGGTTGATAACACTGCGGGACATGAGCTTCTATCTTTCATGGATGGATTCTCTGGGTATAATCAAATCCTCATGGCACCCGAGGATAGAGAGAAAACCACATTCATCACTCCATAGGGGACATATTGCTATAGGGTCATGCCATTCGGACTTAAGAATGCAGGTGCGACCTATCAAAGGGCTGCCACCACCTTACTACACGACATGATCCACAAAGAAGTGGAGGTGTATGTGGATGATATGATTGTGAAATCCAAAGAGAGGGGAGGGCATCTAGAGGCTTTGAGAAAGTTCTTTGAGAGATAGAGGGAGTTCAAAATGAGACTAAACCCACAGAAATGTACCTTCGGAGTTACCACAGGAAAGTTGTTAGGGTTCCTTATTACCCAACGGGGGATCAAAGTAAACCCGACCAAAATAAAAGCCATAACCGAAATGAGCCCACCGAGAAATGAGAAAGAACTGAGAGGATTCTTAGGGAGAATACAGTTCATCAGCCGCTTCATTTCCAAACTCACCTTAACCTGCGACCCACTCTTCAAACTGCTCAGAAAGGGAGAGAAATTTGAATGGGACGCCCCTTGCCAACAAGCCTTCGACAAGATCAAAACCTACCTCCAAAACCCACCTGTCCTATCACCACCTTCACCTGGGAGACCCCTGCTACTTTATCTCTCCGTATCCAAAGATTCGATGGGGTGTATGTTGGCCCAAGAAGGAGAAGAGGGGCACGTGGAGAAGGCCATTTATTACTTGAGCAAAAGAATGGTCGGATATGAGTTAAAGTACTCACCCTTGGAAAAGGCCTGTTGGGCCTTGCTTTGGTGTACCCGTCGCCTTCGCCATTACATGTTAGCCTTCCCTGTAATCCTGATATCCCGAATGGACCCATTAAAATGCCTATTCGAAAAACCTGTCTTGACCAGTAGGATTTCTCGTTGGACCATGATGCTAGCTGAATTCGACATCAAGTATGTCACTGCCAAGTCTGTGAAAGGAAGGGCTGTCGTCGAGTTTTTAGCCGACCTCGCCATAGAATCCGAGGACGAGGAAGAATTCAAGTTCCCGGATGAGGGAATAATGGTGGTAAAGGAGGATTTGTGGAAAATGTACTTCGATGGAGCAGCCAACCAATTAGGTTACGGAGTTGGAATCATTCTCATAGCACCCGATGGGGCCCCTACCCCATTAGCCGTCAAGCTTAAGTATAACTCAACCAACAACACCGCGGAATACGAAGCATGAATAATTGGGATGGAAGCAACCTTGGCTTTGAAAGTCGGACGGATTGATGTCTTCGGAGATTCCAATTTGATCATATCCCAAGTCCGAGGAGATTGGAAGGTAAAGTATGAAAAACTGAGCCCTTACCATGACTATCTGGAAAGTCTGAAAGCACGGTTCCAAAAGATTTCTTTTTACTACCTCCCTCGTGAAGAAAACCAACTAGCCGACTCTTTGGCTACCTTAGCCTCGATGATCCAAATCCCCTCCAAAATTGCCATGATCCCGCTATCCACAGAGGTGAGGAACCAACCGTCATTTAAAATGATCGTGGCCATGGAAGACGAAGATGAAGTGCCTTGGTATGAAGATGTGTGGAAGTTCATTAAAGAAGGAGAATACCCCGAAGGAGCCTCAGAAAAAGGATAGAAAGGCGATTCGACGATTCGCCGCCCAATTTGTGATTTATGCAGATAAGCTATGGAAAAAATCCTACACTGGGTATAATCTGGAGTGTCTACATGGAAAAGAAGCTAAGAGAATGATGGAAGAAATACATGAAGAAGTGTGTGGGCCCCATATGAACGGGCACATGCTGGCAAAGAAGATCATCCGACAGGGGTACTATTGGACAACCTTGGACAAAGACTGTTGCGAATATGTTAGAAGGTGTCACAAGTGTCAAGTTCATACAAATTTGATGCACACCCCGCCGTCACAGCTCTATAGCATGACCACCCCTTGGCCATTTTCTGTGTGGGGGATCGATATCATTGGTGAGATAGTTCCAAAGGCTTCTAATGGGCACCGGTACATAATCGTGGCAATTGATTATTTTACAAAGTGGGTAGAGGCAGCCTCGTATGCAACTTTGAAAGCCAAAGACGTGGTGAGTTTCATCGAGAAAAACATAATCTGCAGGTATGGGGTCCCGAATGAGTTCATTTTCGATCATGGCAGTCATTTCCAGGGAGAGGTTACCCCGCTCTTGGAAAAGTATAAGATCACACGCCATCAATCGTCCCCGTATAGGCCTCAGACGAATGGAGCAGTAGAAGCAGCGAATAAGAATATTAAAGCAATCTTGGGAAAAACGACGGATACATATAAGGATTGGCATGAGAAGCTGCCGTTTGCTTTGTGGGGATACCGAACCTCAGTAAGAACTTCAACGGGCGCATATTCGTTGGTCTACGGGATGGAAGTCGTCCTCCCAGTCGAGGTAGAAATACCCTCTCTTAGGGTTTTGGCAGAGTGTGAGATCCCCGAATTAGAATGGGTACGAGAAAGGTATGAGGAGTTGATGTTACTCGATGAGAAGAGGCTGGCCATAGTAAACCATACTCGGGGGTACCAAAAGAGGATAGGTCGTGCTTTCAACAAAAAGATCCGCCCAAGGAAGCTTGCTGAGGGTGACCTGGTCCTCAAAGTACTAAAAGTGCCTATTTATGACCCCAGATGAAAATTCAAACACAATTGGGTCGGGCCATACATCATTAAGACTCTCCTTTCCGGAGGAGCGGCCTATCTCATGGACCTTGACGTGGTTGAATTTAAGCAACCAATTAACCTCGATCGCCTCAAGAAATACTTTGCTTGAAACCATTTCTTTCAAAACCTCCTACCTTGATGAACTACGCTTGACCTGATTCCCGTTAGGGGATACGTAGGCAACTTACTCGGTTCGGTCAATAAATAATTGCCTGATTGGCACTCTTCTTTGCAGCCTTAATGCCGAACTACTTGGGACCTGACGCCCGCTTGGGGATAAGTAGGCGGGCTCTCCAAAGCCCTCGGTCCATACAAAAACCTGTGCTAAACTAGGGGCAAACTGGCATTTACCCAGAACCACTTCGCAGCCCTAAAACCAGGGGCAAACTTCATTTGCTAACCGAAAAACCCAGATACAAGACCCCTTTTTGGATCACCTGGCTATCAAATAAGTACTATAAAAAAACAAATGAGAATTCATGATATAGAAGAAGTAAAGCTTTAAGCAAAAGAAAAAGCAAAGTAAAGAGCCAAGAAAAGACATTGAAAGGAGAATTCTTCATAAAAGATTAATCGGAGGAGTGAACACTTTGATTACATGTTATAACTTCCCTAAAAATGACAACACTTCTTGAAGAGGAGAATAAAGAAAATCACATTCAAAAGCGTTAAAGGAGTAGACAGGGTTTGTCAGAAAGTTTTGTAAAATGGCAAGCTTTTCCCTATTTTTCGTCCACTTTATTATGCATGTGTCTGTCAAGCTCGTCTCGCAACCAAGGCTTGGATCTCTAGAAGATATTGGGTAGTAGGCACAGTCGGAGCAGGAATCCTCAAGCATGGAGCAGCCATCCTACTGTGCCAAGCCTCGATGAAAGCCTTCACGATAGAAGGGCGCAAAGTAGAACCTCTGGTGAAATCAAAAGTCCGAACTGACGGACAACCCGATCGGGAATGTAGAAAGTAGTAGTATGCAAACCCGGCAGCCAGATGCCAGGTCGCCCAGGAAGGCGTACAGCAATAGAGCAATGGATCCACTGCGGACAAACCCAGCAGATATCACTAGAAGAGAGGCCCTGGAGCCAACCAAGCCATGCATCGGCGAATTGAAATAAGTTGTGAATTTCCATACGATCGTGAGGAAGTGATCCACGAAGATGGGAGGGGTGTATAAAGAGGTCCAAATGCTCCATGAGCCAAATCTGCAGAACAAAAGGCGCCCCGGCAGGTAACGTGGCCCCGGTAGCATGAGCATGGCCCAATCCAATCAGAGTTTCACCAAGGACCAGCATAACAGCACTTTTCATCTCCCGCAAACCGCAGGCAATGGGTATAAGAGTGTCAGAAGATGACTGAAAGAGGAAGTAAGAGAGCATAGCAATTGACAGGGCACTACCTCGGATGATCTGATACTCACCATCGTAAGGGTCCCCTATAGGAGCATAAACGGAAGAAAGGCGCTCAAAATCAATCTGCCTGTCACAAATAAAGGAGCCCGCCACACTCCGAGATGTGTGGAGAAGAGTAGCTAAATCCCGGACATACCCGGCCTGAACTGGAGGAACCGTCAATTCAGCAGAAGGATCGGTGTGAAGAATGCCGCTGAATTCCTCAAACAAGGGGCAAATCTCCTGAGAGCCAAAACGAAAGACGTTGAAAGAAGGATCCCAACATTTGATGGCAGCTCAAAGTAGGCCCTCACTCAAGTTCATCCATCGAAAAGAGAAAAGATCATTCAACCTGAAGCACTCAAAGTTGAGCCTATCAACACCGGAAAGGGTATCCATCCAGGGGAAAAAGATTTGGGAGTTGATGGGGGCCATTTTGGAAGAAAGTAAAGGAGAAAAGAGAAGTGTTTTTTCAGAGCCTTGAGAAAGAAGGGGTATAAATAGGGTAATAAAGTTGCCTACCTACCCGCGGCACTCGATAAAGTGCCGCGGCACTCAAAAAAATGCCGTACGGCAGTCCGTGAATGTCGTTGCGGCATTCACTGACTGCTGCCGCGGCACTCACTGAGTGCCGCGGAGACCTAACTGAGTGGCGTTCCAGGCTTTTTGTTGGCCAGGGTCTGTTTGTAACACGTTTAGCCCACCTGAAAATAGAAAACTAGATAGAAAACAATGAAACGTGCGCATCATGCAGCACGTGCAACAAAGATCAATACATTTATTCATTCATTTATTTTCATTTCTCAATAAGAAAAGAGAAATCAAAGCATTCAAAATTAAAATAAAGACGGGACCAAGCCATGGTCCCACATACGGCAAAGGAAGGACCAAGCTATGGTCACACATACAGTGAATATACGGTGAATAAACAGAATCAAAATAAAGTGTATGTATATACAACCATCCGAATAAAAGTGTAAATCCTCCCAAAACACTCAAAAAGTAATAAAAAAGAAGAAGAAAAAGTAGGATCAGCCTCAGCCCCGGCTGCGAGTCCGACGGGTCGTGCGCCTGAGGGGATCCTCCTCCGACTCTGTCCCGCTACCTCCACCGCTCCGTCCACGTCCGCCACTACCGCTGCCTCTGCCTCTGCCTCTGCCGCTACTGGTGCCCTCACCGCCGCCTCCGCAGCGTCCAGCTTCGCTACCACGAGCCTCGCCCCATGCCTCGTCCAGCACCGCCATCCCCAGGAATGTCGCTGAGGGGAATGCCGAACTGCTGGAGCTGCTGCTCAAGCTGCCCCACCTGCTGGGACAGGGCTCTGATCTCCTCCGCCTGAAATAAGAAAGGATAAATCCAGATAGTGTTGAAAAGACAAACGAAATACTGAGAATAAGAGGATAAAGATCATACCTGGGCCCTCAACTGAGTCGCAGCAGTCGTCCGAGCTCCCTCAGCCTGAAAACAAGAACCAAGAATATAGGATCGTAAAAAAGAGGCAATCAAAGTCAAAGTGAAAGGCAGGGATGAGTTTCTTACCATCCACTCTCACCCGAGAACCCACTGCCGCACGCTGTGGGCGTACGCCAAAGCCCTCCTCTGCGTAAGCACGTGGGATGCCCTGTGTGAGTCGGGGAATCCTTCGTCGGGTAGGGCTTGCCGAACGAGACAGCCGACATAGTCCAATCCCACTCAGGCAAGGCAGGAGGACGAGCCGCAGCAGGATTAGGCTGCAAACAAAAAATAATAAAGCATGAATAAAGAATAAAAGGAAATTCATAAGAGTTGTAATAGAAGAATCATATACTCACCTGAGTCACTTCCATCAAAGGGAAGTTCAGCATCAGCTTGGCGGCACGGAACGCCACATATCCTGTGGAGGGATCCACAAAGTCGTGAATACCCAAGCCCATCAAAGCAACCGTCAGCTCGCTACCCTGGAGGGTGTCCGTGGCTCTCATAGAGTCGGGAGGACGGAATGACACGAAGAATCCAGGGGCCGCCAGTGACTGCCTAGTCACCCTCTCTCTTAAATACCACGCCTGGCCCTCTGGCACATCAAGGAGTCGCCTCGTGATCTCTGCACGAGCCTCGGGAAGCACCCTAAGCCAGGGCTGCCAATGGACGTGATGCTCCCTCAAGTTTGTCAGGAAGTTCCTGAACGAAACAAAATCGTGGGCCCCGGTCTTCCGCCCGACTCTATCCTTCGCCCACTTCAGCCCCTGGGGCATGATGAGGGCGTCAGCGCTGCGTGTCTCAGGAGACATCATACGAAGGTACTCGTGGGACCAAATCTGTAATAAAAAAAAAAGAGAAAAGAAGGAAAGGAAAAAGAAAGTTAGTCTCACAATTTAAATAAGTTGTTAAAAATGCAATAAGCAATAAAATATGGAAAAAGGTATACCTCTCACGCTCTCCAATAACCGCTGATGGAGGCCGGCCTGTCCCGAGAAATGTCACCCATGTGCCGGTATAAGATGGCTAACCCTGCACCAGCCCAGTCATACTCGTCCACCCAGTCCAGGTGCTCCAGGGATGCTACCATGGAAACATCGACCCGATCACCCTTGGTGCTCAGTAAGGAGCACCCCAGTAAGTACATAAGAAAGCCTCGCGCCATCTGCTCATCCGTAAAACTAGGCTGGCCCCTAAACGTGTCCATAAACCATCGGGCCGTGACCAGAGCCTCCTCCGGGATCACTCCCAACAAAGGGTCCACCAGGTCCCACTCCTGGTCCGTCAGGTACCGCAAGCGCTCTCCGCCGAAGGCAATCCCGGTGATCATCAAGAAATCCAAGGGAGTCATCGTCATCTCCCCAAAGTCGAAATGAAAGGTACTGGTGGTATCCCACCACCACTCAGCCAGTGCATGTATCTACCGCAAGTCATTGGAGCTCTTCGTCAAGAGTTTGACGAAGTCTCCAAACCCGGCAGCATCAACCAAGGCCCTCACCATCTCACTAAGCTGTGTGTACCACTCATACCCATGCGCAAAGCTACCATGCCCCTTCAGCACCTTAGGCTGCAGCTGCAAGCAAAAATCACAAATTTTGATATTAGTAATTGGATAAAAGAAAAGGTAAATAAACAGATTGCAGTAAAAAGACAAGGAAATGCGACATAAAAAGGAAAGAAATAAAAAAAAATCTGGAAATACTCGCAGAAATTTTACAAACAGGGCACTCGTGTGCGTTCAGTTCACCAAAAGGAAATAAGTGAAAGCACTCAATGTCCTAGCAAGGTTTCGAAGAAAAAGAAAAGGAAAGAATAACTTGTTCGCATTTTCAGGAATACATGCATATATAAACATGTGAAGGTGCAAAAGAAATTTGAGCGCAGTTTTAAAAAGAGAAGTTCGTGAGAATCATAAAAGGCGTAATTTGAGTCACAAGCGGTCAAGAATCAATTTTGAATAATAAAAGACGTTTGGAACGCTCCAGAAAATTTACTAGTTCAGTAAACATGAGTGAGAATAATAAATTGTGATTCATCAAGCATAATATTCACAAAAGTTCATGAGAAGTAAAATGAAAAGTGAGATCTTGAATAAAGTACGCTGCAAGCATGGCATTTACATTTTGAAATGAGACATTCAAAGTCATGATTCACAATACGTTCCCTTAAGTTCTAAAAGGAGAAAAATTGAAAAGAGAAAGGGGAGCGTTTACCTCGCGCTTGAACGCGCGGGCCGATAAATGCTCGTCCGGATCCCGGAGAAGGAGTGTAGCATCAGGATGATGAGTGGCCGTGTACTTGGCCTTCTTCTTCCTCCCTGAACCACTCGCCATGATCTGTCAAAGAAAAGAGAGAATTCGAGCGTTAGATTCGTGAAACTTTCAGAAAAAGAAGGAAATAAACGAGATTAATCAAGTTTCTGTCAAGTAGAACGAACCTGATAAGTCCCTGGTAGATCAATCCAAGCAAGGAAAGAAAAAGGAAAATTTTCTCCAGAGAGAAACCGAGAGAGAGAAGATTGAGAGAATGAGAAAAGTGTATTGAACCCGGCGGTTTTAGCCACTATTGCTCAAACGCGGCAGTCGATTTTCCGTGCGCGGCAGGTGATGGACTGCCGCGCGGCACTTACTGACTGCCGCAACGGCACTCCGTGAGTGCCGCACGGCAGTCACGGACTGCCGCAGAAATCCGCATGTGCTGCGTTTAAGTCGGTTCAAAGATCCTTCATTTCCCCCCAACTATTCAAATCAAGTCCCGAAAATTGAATTTAAGGCCCCCAAATACTTGCCCTCATTACACTTTTGGCCCTCGGGGTCATTTTAGGTTTAAAATGGCTACAAATTTTAGAATTTAAGAGTATATATGAGCCCGTGGGCTCCCAATTTTGAAAATTGAATAAAAGACTTGAGCCTGTGGGCTCCCGATTTTTGAGAATTAAAAATATTTGAGCCCGTGGGCTCCCAATTTTTGAAAATTAAAAAAGATATTGGAATATAACAGATTTATATTCTCGGTTCTCGCAACAGATTTGCGTTAACCTCATTTTTGGAATATAACAGATTTATATTCCCGGTTCTCGCAATGGATTTGCGTTAACCCTCATTTTTGGAATATAACGGAATTATATTCCCGGTTCTCGCAACGAATTTGCGTTTACCCTCGTTTTTGGAATATAAAAGATTTATATTCCCGGTTCTCGCAACGGATTTGCGTTAACCCTCGTTTTTGGAATATAACATATTTAAATTCCAGGTTCTCGCAACGGATTTGCGTTTACCCTCGTTTTTGGAATATAACAGATTTATATTCCCGGTTCTCGCAACAGATTTGCGTTAACCCTCGTTTTGGAATATAACGGATTTATATTCCCGGTTCTCGTAACGGATTTGCGTTAACCCTTGTTTTGGAATATAACAGATTTATATTCCCGGTTCTCGCAACGGATTTGCGTTAACCCTCGTTTTTGGAATATAATAGATTTATATTCCCGGTTCTCGGAACGGATTTGCGTTAACCCTCATTTTTGGAATATAACGGATTTATATTCCCGGTTCTCCCAACGGATTTGCGTTTACCCTCGTTTTTGGAATATAACGGATTTATATTCCTGGTTCTCGCAACGGATTTGCGTTTATCCTCTGTTTGGGAGTGTAACATATTTACATTTTCGGTTTTCGCAGCAAATTTGCGTTAACCCTTGTTTTGGGAACATAACAGATTTATATTCTCGGTTCTCGCAACAGATTTGTGTTTACCCTCGTTTTGGAATATAACGGATTCATATTCCCGGTTCTCGCAACGGATTTGTGTTCACCCTCAAAATCAAATCGAAAACACCATGACCCTTGTATCAGATCTTTGCATCAGTCACAGAATTAGGTAATCTTTCCTGACTAACGCATCACATAAAGTGCGTCGCACGTAGGGAAAACATGATGAGCATGGCGCTTGTTTGACCAGGTCAATTCGGAAAATACCATTGTATGGCACTTGCATCACGATAAGATAGGTGCATTCATCCATATGGTTACTTGTGCTTGCGTATGTTTGGCTCCTGCCTGAACTACATCTTGGTCTGATTCCTGAATGGATACGTAGGCAGCTCACCATTGAGCATGACCAACGTGAACCGTTTGTGAAGCCGTTTTTGCAACGCGTTGTGTTTTGCCTAAATTCGAAAGTCTGGTCAAAGGCTTGTCTTCACACAGGCTTTGACATTCACTTATGAGACGCGTTGCCCCACAAGTTCTATCAAAGAGGGGCAAACTGTAGACACCCCAATTTTGACCGACCGTCGAATTTAGGAGAGCGTCACCTCCACGTCCGATGATGATAAGGGCTGAAAAGATTCAAAGTATTCCAAGCTCTTCAAAAAGTTCTCCAAACGCGATAAAATTTCACAAAAAGAAGAAAATACCAGGTATTTAGCAGAATTCAGGTGTAAAACACAATTTTCGGAAAAGATCTTCAAGAATAAGTTTCTTTAAGAAAAAGGGAAGAAAGAAAAGACCTAAAAAGGGAAGTTCTGTAAAAAAACGGCACACGGTAGATTTCCGCGGCATTCGGTGAATGCCGAGCGGCACTCACTGAGTGCCGAACGGCATTCGGTGAGTGCCGGCCCGGCACTTACTGAATGCCGCCGACATTTTCTGACTGCCATTTGCTTTTAAAGTCCGTATTTTATGGTACAATACGTATGTGTAGGCGGATAAAAACAAAAATCTGATAAAGTAAGGTTGACAAAAATATGGCAATCAATAATTTGCCGCGGCACTCACTGAGAACTGCGCGGCAGTTACGGAGTGCCGCGGCGGCAGTCGCGGAGTGCCGCGGCGGCACTCACGGACTGCCGCGGATAACTTTTGAATGTCGCCCTGGGCAGCAGTCTGTCTAATTTCAGGAAGTACGTATTGTACCACCAAATGGGATGATTATACCTGTCTTTTACTCCGAATTCACTGAAAATACTTGGTAATTTTTGTCTATAAAAAGAGGGAGGATCTTCCTTGGAACACAATGCAAGGAATATACACAAGAGATACACCAAAAAAATACAAAAAATCACTACCATTACACTAACATACTTTGAGAGAAAAATAGAGAGTTTAGAGAACTAGAGAGAAGAGCTTGGAAGATCTTCAAAGAAAGACTTTTGAGGATAGTTTGGAGGTGACCCTCTAATCTTGGTTGTGTTTTCTTTCTTTTTGAGCTTCTAATCTTCAAGTCATTTTTAGTTTTTCTTGATTAAGTCTTAGAGTTTGTCTAGTAAGCTTAGGAGTTCTTGTTTCTAATTCTTTAATCTTTCTTATATTTCTTTTGTTTATGTTCCTCTCTTGAGATTCTTGGAGATCTTCAATATCTCTCTTGAAATCTCTTGAGTATGATCCTTTGAATCCCATGTAAGCTTATACTTTACATGAGAGTCAAAATTTGATCATCACTTCATTTCATAAGCAAATAGATGAATCCAAGTCCATACTCATGACTTGGATCCTCTAAACTTGGTATTTCATGAAATCATTTCCATATTCTCTTTGAAACTTATGAGTATTAGTCATGTCTTCATCTCCAATGACCATCAAATGGTAGGAGAAAATGGTTTTGAGTCTAAGCCCATCTCCATGGTTTAGAGTCCTCATCTTGAGATTTCATGAAGTCTATTCATACTTCCTTTGAAATCTACAAATATGAAGGTCTTTAGTCTCCAATGACCATCAAATGGTAGGAGAAAGTGGTTTAGTTTAAGTCCAACTTCATGGTTTAATAGTTGGGGTTAACAAATAAAGTTGAACTTGACAAGTGAAAACAGTGAGTGCACAAACTGATTTTGATCAAAGATGTTTAGTTCAAAATCTAACCGTTGAAATGAAGTGAAACCAATGGGAAAGTGTCAATAACACAATACTCTACCACTGTAATTTTTGTTTTAAGGTGATCTCATGTCTAAGATGGTTTGGTCTTGTGATTTTTAATACATGCAGCTCTCTGTCCGAAATTTCAGAACAGTAAATCTATTTTGAAACTAATAAATCAGAATTTTAATGGAGTTTCTGAGGTCTCTAATAATTTTTTCTAGGTACCTTAATGTGTTAAGGAGATCCCCAAAAAAGATCTAAGTGTTTCTCATCTGATTGCTATTTTTAATAAATCGTACAAGATCTCTGGACAGAGAGTTGCAGATTCCTGAGTGGCGTCTAGTGTTTTCCATATTCCCAGAGATCTAACCGTTCAAACCTTGATTTTCTTTTTGCGTTATAAACTAGACTCACAGAGGCATATCATATCCAAATATCATTAAGATCCAACCCTTGGAAGCATGGTGTTTCTATTTTTTAAGATCTGGTCTGCTCTCTGTAATTCATAAAAACTGATACCTTTTTTTTTGTCTAATCTTATTTATTCCAACTCAAATGGTCTCCTAATGTCTTAGGATCCAAATCATACTTTGAATAAGGGTAATTTAGCTTAAATCCAGAGGCTAAGTGACCCAAATTAGTGAATAAATCCATGTCTTATTCTTGTTCACATTCATTCATCCATGTACATTTAATGCTCATGATTAGAACTAGCTATTGAATAAAGTTGGATTTCATGCTAGATAGACTTATGTTAGAGAATTAGGATTGATTGTTTGATACCATATTATTATGTGAAACATGTGGACTAATCTTTGTTTTGTAGCGCATTTGAGGTACAATTTCTCATCTCCCTTCTAGTTTATTTCATTCCTTGATTTTATTGATTCTCAACCTCATGCGTGACACATTAGAATTAGGAGCTTGCCTCATATGTATATGTGATTAGAGACTCTTTCTTAGGATTTTCTTTTGTTTGTATGCATTGCACATTTAATATCGCTGTTGGATCCCGGGTAAGCCCTCTTGTTCCCTATTGCATATCATATTGCTTGCTACTTGGAATATGTGGCTTGTGAATGATATTTTGTCATTAGCAATTTTACACCCTTTTGGACATACTTTTTGTGATGTATATGTATATATGTATTAATTGAGGGCATGCTTAGATTAACAAATTTAATTAAAAGGATGTTGAGTAGAGGCCTATCGCAAAATAGGATGAGAGAGGGTGTTTTAGTCCTAAGCGCGTCAACATTGGAATCGGCACCTTCCTCTCTCATTTCATAATCCCCGGACCTATTTAATCTCTGGTTTCTAAAAGATCAGTTTGCTTTAAAAATGGTTTCCTAATTTTTCCTTTTAAAAATTAAGTGGCGACTCGCTTATTTTTTAAATTGATTTTGAAAAGCTGTGGGTAAAAAGAAAGAAAACCTGCGATATCCACACTGTGTAGAGTTAAATTCTGATAATTTTGTTACTGTTAGATATGGTTTTGAGAACTGTGGTGAGAACGTGTATGATACGTCATATAAAAGGTAGGTTGTGTAGAGATTCCACAGAATTTAGTTTTCGGACGTATTTTTGGACCCAAACGAGACTTAGTCGAAAACTTTTGAAATTGATAATTTTCACTCGTAAAGGCATAAAATAGACGTGCGCGACGTCTTGGGAGTTAATTAGGAGTTTGAAAAACTCACGTGGAGGTAAACGTAATTTTCAGGAAGTTTTCCTGTATATAGAAGTGGATGAATTTGCATTAGTTGACAAACTTCATATAACATCTTGGGAAAGAGAGAAAAAGGGAGATTTGGTTGCTACGGGCTTTGCGACGACGATCGGCGACCTTTCGTCCGTTTGTTTTTCTCCAAATTCGAGATTGAAACTCGTGGAGGTAAGACCTACGTTTTGATATATATTAGGCCATGTTTGGTTAGGTTTTATAAAAATCCTAATGTTGGAATTTTGGGATAAACGCGTGTAAACTTGTAGAAATCGCTTGAAATTCAAGATCTGACGTTTAATTGGTCCCTTAGTTCATCCTTCAAAACTATAGAACGTCACGAGGTATGAATTCTAAGACTGTGAATTATAGGAAATTCCATGTTTTAACCATTAAACTTGATATTTTGGATCCGGGCGAAATTCATGTATTATGTATGCCCGTTAATTATGCACATGAAAATGCGATGAATGCACGTACAAATGTTTATATGAGTATGTTATATGTTATGTGTTATGTGTTATGTGGGTCAAAGGGGAGTTTAGTGCAATTCTGTCCGGGGGTAAGCTCCTTGAAGTTTGAGGATTGTAACATTGATAGTGGTTGTGTCTGGTATGGAGGAAGGCCCAACCAGGACACGGTACCTGGTATGGAGGAAGGCCTAACCAGTGTACGGGATGCGTGGAAGAGGTGTGACTTCCACGACATCGGTTTCATTTACCGGATGGAAGGGTACTACTCACCCTAGCGACTATTTTGATGTGTTTTAATGTTTAGAACATGAATTGTCATATAAGCATATGTTTAGAATTGTGCACTCAGCATATAGCTGAGCAGTGGAGTGTTACTCCATTGCAGGTGACAAAAACAAAGGAAAGAAGAAACGCGAGGAGTGAGACAGCGGGGACGACGGGGTCGAATCACTTTGTATATGTTTTTGTTTTCCGTTCCTTGGATAAAAATGTAATTTTGGAAGTTAGGACTTGAAACTTCACTTTTAAGTTTTGGAATGGATTTGTAAGGTCATAACATGTATCTAAAATCTTTTTGGTTTGGTTGTAATGAATTCGAACTCTTTGACTCAAGCTTTGAACGTTAACTTGTCTAATTCGGATTTTTGAGAATGGAATGGAGTTTTACGTTTAATCCAAACAAGCCATAGCTTGTTTCGTTATTATTTTCTTTTCGTGAACTACCATGTTGTAATAATGTTCTGAGACTCTATTTATCATTGGTGAAGTTGAAAATATGGTAAACATGTTTGGTGAGATGAGAGGAGTGAAGGTTGTTTGATCCTTGGCAAAATTCTACAGCTTTGTGCAGGATTCTGCCAGTGGGTCATTCGACCGGTCGAAGGGGGCCGTTCGACCGGTCGAAATAACCCCTGCCAGAAATCTTGTTCTACCTCTTCCGAAAATTTTTAAATGGGTTTGATTGGTTGTTAGGGTACCTTTGGGATCCCTTTTAATATAAAATCATTCGATTCGAAATATAATTACGTTTTCAATTTTACACGGATTTTACAACTCGAAGGGTAATGTTTCCAAAAGTTTTATATACTCAAAGTTGTTTGTAAGTTATTTTCCGCTGCGTATTGTTATTTTATGCATTGGTTGAGTCTTGGTGGCATGCCACGTGTCCGGTTCTGCACGTTAGCGGGATGGGTCGTGACATTTATTGGTATTAGAGCTAGAGATAACAAAACTTTGGGAACGTTCGACGACGAGTGGAGTGTTGAGTGTTTTGCCACATGTTCTAGGTTGCATCCATACATCGTAGAGATGTTTTATGCATGACAAGCGGGGGTATTTGTAAAATACAACCGCGCTAAAAGAAGAAAATACACTAAATTAGTTTACAATTCCCCTGTTTATCTGCAATTTGAATTGCAATGCCATTTTGTACACAATATTATTCATCTATGATAAGTGGTATTGTTTTAGTGGTTATTTGTGCAGATTACTGTTGCTGTGTGAAGAATTGAATAAGCAAGATAAAAGTAAGTGCTTGGGTTTAATGAAGACAATTCAAAAATGAAAAGAGAGTTTCGAGCGATTGAAGAGGTCTTGAGCGATCGAGGTTTCAATCGATCAAATGCAGTTCAAGCACTCGAAGATCCCAGAAGTTCAATCAATCGAGAGATGTTCGATCGATCGAACATGGCTTTTATCAGAACTTACGCGCACGCAGCAGGGACATTTTTTGTAACCCTAGCCTTAGAATTTTCTATATATACCAGTTGTATTCACGTAGAAAACGACAGCTATTCTTATTTTTTATCAGTTTATAGAGAGAGTTGGAGAGTTTACATTATTTTTGTAGGATTCAAGGTACCACATTGCTTGTTCTTGGATTTTCAAGTAGTTTTATCTTAATACATCATCTCAGGTTTTGTTATTTCAGTTTGTTCACAATATGTTTATCGTTTCCGGTAGTATTATTAAAGTTAATCATAATCTTGCATGCTAAATAGTGTTACACTCATAGTTTTCATGTTTAAATCTCAAGAAAACGCATCCCTAATGGACTTTTACGTTAAAAATGAATCTAAGACACTCCAAACCATGTCTGAGTAGTCCTTGGGTTGGAAAATCGTGATGAAACTGTGATTTCAAGTCTCTGCCATGCAGCAGAATAATTCATGTGTACGATCGATCGAAGATGTTCGATCGATCGGAGCAGAGATACAGTCAATCGATCGAAGACATCTCGATCGATCAAGAGATGAAGATGTTCGATCGATTGAGAGCACGTCGATCGATCGAAACCTTTGATTCTTGAGAACATTCAATACAGTATTCCTAGACTTTCTATTTTACAAATTTGTTATCAAGCTGTCCCCAAATGCTCAGTTTGTCAAAACAGTCTCTAAACTTAAAGCCTTAAATCATTTTTCTTCAATATCTTTTGCAAACCACTCTCAATGCTGACACCATTGTGGGTGCGAGTCTTAACTATTGTTTTAAACCACTTTCATGTATTTTGAACTTAATTTGGATGATATAGTCTCGGTCATGAAAGGGCTATGGATTCTCTATCTTTAGAAAAATACAGAATATTGTAGAAGATGTACTCTAATGAGCTTTAACATAATTGCATGGTAGATGGGTAGGTCATTGTGGATTCGCGTGATCCCAACACTTCCCTTTTATTAAAAAAACCAGTTTTAAAATATTGCTCTAGTTAATTAGTTAGTTGTCAGTTTAAAGTAATTTAGTTGCTTTTAATTTTAATAGTTGTTAATCGTAGAACTCTGTGTTCTACAGTTTCCTTAAGCAATAAATTTTCTTTTTCTTTTTAGAGTTTAATCTAGGTAATTAATTTCCATCCTTCCCTGTGGGATCAACCTGGACTTCCAGTACTATATCACTTGCACAATTACCTACACTTGGGTATAGCACACAAGCGCACACAGAAAAATTCTCGTGTCAAGTTTTTGGCGCCGTTGCCGGAGAAGGCGACAAATTAATACTTTGTTTACCTCAATCTATCTTTATCTATTTCTGTTTTCTTTTTCTTTTCTTCTTTAGATTAAAACCTTTTAGGATTTTTCCCGTTCACGTCCGAAAATTCCATCGAAGGAATTCTTGGAAATCCATTCTACTTAGCTGATTCTTCTAATTCTATTAAGCCCATAGCTACACTTATTGATTCAATGGCCGATAATCAAAGTGAAAATGGTGATAATGTGGTTGTCCTAATCGACGATTCACTTCGTCCGTTGTGCGATCTCATGACACCTGAACATGCTCCAACACCTTCTTGTATTCTCATTCCACCTCATGCTGGCGAATTTCAATTTCGTAACGGAATGATTCAACTCTTTCCTACCTTCCATGGAATGGATAGCGAGAAGGCATATCTGCACGTCAAGGACTTCGAGGATGTTTGTAAAACATTTTCACAAAATTATCCTGTAGACGTGACACGCCTAATACTATTTCCTTTCACCTTGAAGGATAAAGCAAAAGCGTGGCTACTCACATTGAAGCCTAATTCAATCTACACCTGGCATGCGATGAACACTGCATTTCTAAAGAAATTCTTTCCACCTCGCATGACCACTGAGCATAAACGACAAACAGTAATGCTACAAGCACAAAAAAATGCACAGAATTTGTGCACAGAATTGATCCAGACCACTCATTTCGGTGGCCCCCATACCAAAATGTGTGGGGGCCATCGACATGAGTGGTCCCGATCAATTCTGTGCATAAATTCTGTGCAAATATTCTGTGCACAAATCATTTCTGAAACGACAAATTAACTCTTACAAATAAAAGAGCAATGAAACCTTCACCTAAACTTGGGAGCATTTTAAAGATTCGCTTCTATCATGCCCACATCATGGGTATGAGAAATGGCGAAACCTAAGCTACTTTTACGAAGGGTTAAATGGTGAAACTAAAACGTTGGTCGAGACCATGAGTTCAGGACCATTTCTTTGCAAAAACACTGAAGAAGCTGAAGCTCACTTTGAGTGGCTAGCTGAACATGCCCATGCATGGTCCAATTCTGAAGATATCCCACGCTCACAAATATCCTGTGTAGAGGAGAAGAGCTTATACCAACTAAAAGGCGAAGATCACCTAATGAATAAATATGAGGAATTAGCTAAGAAAGTAGAGGAATTAGGGATGAAAGGGGAAGGTTCAATGCAGGTTTTACCTGAAGAACCATGTGGCACATGCAATATGTTGGGACATACCAATCAATACTGTCCCAATGTGCCGTATTTGCAAGAACAACCCCCATGAAAATAACTGACATGCAAGGATATAGGGGGGCGGGGAATTCCTATAATAACTATAATTCACAAAATAATAACAACATATGGAATCACCCGGGGTTTGATTGGAAAAATAATGCTGGGACCCAAAATCAATATCAACAATAGTCCTATAACAACAATAACCAATATTAAGGGCAATACAATAGGCAGCCCCAGTCATTCAATCAAAATAGACCTAATAACTATAACCAAGCCCAACCCTCTAATCAACAGTCGAACGTGTACGTTCCCCCACACAAAAAGGCACAGGAGGAGGATCCTCTTTCTAATGTGAATCTAACACAACAATTAATTTAAATGATGAGCAAAATGTGTGCGATGTTAGAGAGAATGGATGCACGACAAGAGGGATTGGGTGGAACATTTCCTGCCCAACCACTTCAAAACCCTAGGGGATACAATAATGGTCCCACTAACCATGAACAAGCTAAAGCCGTGACTACTCTGAGAAGCGGCAAGACTATAGGGCTAAATATGCCTCTCTCTACTCCCGAAGAGTATGAGGAGGACGAAGTGGTAAATAAAAACAAACCTTCTACTCAGGAAGAGGAGCCATCCACTAATAAGGAACCATTAGAAATAAACACTGAAGCTCCTAAACAAGTAGATGAAGTTGAGAGAAAGTCCGGAAAGGAGCCTATTAACGACGAAGTACCTAAATTCTCTTTCCCCGCGCCTTATCGTCACAGGCTTAGGTACCCCAAAAATGAGGCAAAGAATCAGGAGTTCTTGGAACTGTTCAAACAAGTCAAAATCAATCTTCCACTCCTTGATGCAGTCAAACAAGTGCCGGCATATGCTAAGTATCTTAAAGACTTATGCACGGTTAAGAGGAGGCAAAGTGTAAAGAAATACGCTTATGTGGCTTGGCAAGCAAGCGCAATCATCCAAAATGATTTGCCTCCAAAGCTCAAAGACCCCGGTACCCCAACTGTCTCGTGTCGAATTGGAAATCAAAGAATAGACAACGCCCTCCTTGATCTCAGAGCAAGCGTGAACCTGCTACCATACTCAGTTTATAAACAACTAAGGTTGGGTGAACTCCAACCTACCCGAGTTGTGTTACAACTGGCAGACAGGTCCGTCAAATACCCTAGAGGAATACTAGAGGACGTTTTAGTGCAAATAGACTCTTTTGTCTTCCCGGTTGATTTTTGTAATTTTGGACACTGAACCTGTGCCCAATCCATGCTCATAAATCCCGGTGATTTTCAGACGTCCATTCCTCAACACCATAGATACCACAATAAAAATAAGAAGTGGTATTATGACCATCGTATTCGGGAATATGACTTTAAATGTCAAAATCTTCTCAAATCCCCGACCCGAAGAATGCGATGACGAAGAGGAGGTCAACTACGTTGACACGGTCATCGAAGATGAGGTAGATTTTGTTGATTATAAAGATCCTTTGGAGATAGTTGTGTCGCAATTTGACACTATCTATCGACCTAAAGATTCCACTCCATTGGACTCTGCCTTAAATCACACTTTGCTCATGATGGATATGCGAGAGAAGGATAGAGTTGAATGCATGTGGATAACACCATATGAACCCCTACCTCCGAAAACAAAATAAGTTATGCCCTCCAATTTTTAGTTTCCCGATCTGGAATTGAAACAGCTTCCTGAAGAGCTCAAATGTGCTTTCCTGGGGACTGAAAAAACTTATCATGTTATAATTTCATCCACTATCAGTTTGGAAAAAGAGGGCAAATTAATCCAAATGCTAAAACAACATAAGGGAGCATTAGGATGGACCATTGCCGATCTCAAAGGCATAAGTCCGTCCGTGTGCACTCATAAAATATATTTGGAAGAAGACACTAAACATTCGCGACAAATGCAAAGGCGTCTGAATCCTAACATGCAAGAAGTAGTTAAAAAGGAAGTATTAAAACTACTCGATGTTGGGATTATATATCCTATCTCTGATAGCCCCTGGGTCAGTTCAACCCAGGTGGTGCCCAAGAAGGTATGCATAATGGTTATTCCTAATAAAGATGGCGAATTAGTACCAACGCGCGTCCCCACCAGATGGCGAATGTGTATTGATTATTGAAAACTGAATACCGTGACCCGAAAGGACCACTTTCCATTACCATTCATGGATCAAATGCTAGAATGAGTGGCGGGTCATAAGTACTATTGCTTTTTGGACGGATATAGTGATTATAACCAGATAGAAATTGCTTCTGAAGATCAGGAGAAAACAACTTTCACGTGTCCGTTCTGTACCTTCGCCTACAGACGTATTCCTTTTGGGTTATGCAATGCACCTGCTACGTTTCAACGGTGCATGCTAAGTATCTTTAGCGATATGGTTGAACAAATACTTGAGGTCTTTATGGACGACTTTTTAGTGTTCGACCATAGCTTTGAAAATTGCTTAGATAATCTGGAACGTGTGTTAGCACGATGCGAGGACAAACACCTAGTACTAAACTGGGAAAAGTGTCACTTCATGGTGACCAAGGGAATTGTCCTTGGCCACATTATTTCCAATAAGGGTATCCAAGTCGATAAAGCAAAAAATCGATATAATCTCAAACCTACCTGTCCCTCGTACAGTCCGAGACATCCGATCTTTTCTGGGATATGCGGGATTCTATCGTCGCTTTATCACAAATGTTAGTGCTATCTCCCGACCACTGTGTCAATTGTTGGCTAAAGACATGCCATTCGAATGGTCAGAAAACTGTCAAACATCTTTTGACGGACTAAAAGAACACCTTACCTCCGCACCGATAATACAGGCACCCGACTGGAGTTTGCCTTTTGAGTTAATTTGCGATGCTAGTGACTATGCCATTGGCGCAGTTCTAGGACAGAGGAAGGATAATAAGACTTACGTAATCTCCTGGGTTTCGCACGAGTGGACCGCGCGCGCGAGGTGGCTTTTTCAGTTTCTTTCAGCTTGCTTTTTCACCCCATTTAGTTTGGAATCCTTACTTTTCTCCAAATCCTGACAGAAAATAGAAAACGAAGTAAAAATATACAAAAATAGGATAAAAAAGTACTAACAAATGTGAATTAAGCCATGTAATTAGGATTTGTTCTCTCCCGATCACACCCCCAAACCTACATTTTGCTAGTCCTCGAGCAAAAAGAATAGAAACTAAAACTACTAATAAAAATACTACTCCATTTTCGCATGGATCACGATTGCATTTAGCATATGCAACAAGCCTTTTAAACCCCTAGGTGTCCCTAGTCGGACGAGTGATGTCTCGTGAGGGTTCTCGTCAACAAGTCTCCCACAACCATCTTTATTAACTTATATGTTTAAAAAGTTTTATTAAAAACGAAAAACATAATATTTGATACTCCTTATCATAGAACAATGATTTGAAATAGAAAAATGAACAAGAAGAAATGAAATAAAACATTTACCTACGTCATGAAAAACAATCTCAAGCACATGCATCGTATAAATCAATAGAGTTTCTCATAAAATTGCACGTGTGTGATGTGGTAGTCAAATGAACACATGCATGTCATGAACATGGAATATACTTCGGATAACCATTTAACTATGCCTTGACTACAAATCTCACAATGTCAATTACACTCTCAAATGAAACATTCAAAAATAGGTTTAATTTATCGGGTATATGCGAGCAAAGAAAATATGTTTTCAAAACAAGAAATGCTCACATATGGCTCGAAAAAGACACATGACACAAAAAAAATAGCAGTCTCACGGATAGGATGCCAACAATCAAGAAAAATTAATAATTACCATGTTTTAATCCCCCTCCCATCGTTTTCATATCCAAACCATGTTTCTAGGATCAAATAGCACTTTTCAAAGGTTGTAATGTGGCTCGGCCAATGAAAAAGGATAGAAACGATTTATTAGGTAGTTTTAGAATGGCATTGTAAGGCATGTTCAATTTCTTTCATTCGTCTCTTCTGCCAACTTCATCTTTTCATTCTCTTCTTTTCGTAAATTTTTTTAATTTCTTTCCTTTTCTTTCTTTTTTCTTTCTTCAATGATTATTTTTTTCCAACCTTATTCTTTTCCTTTTCATTGCTTTTGAAATGAATGTTCATTGAATACCAAGGTACTACCCCAAACATCATCTTGTTTTATTCTTCTTCTTAATCAATACATCGCCTTAATACCACTAAAAGTTTATCAATCTTTCAATGGTAAACTCCAAGTTGGCCAAGTTGGAGCAAAAAAATAGGATAATGGTGAACTAAGAAAGAGAGGCATTTTAACGGCTCAAAGGGGCGAACTAAGGAAATTTTATAATTTATCGGTCGGTGGCAAATAAAGAGGGCCTACCATCATTTTCTATGGTCATATGATTCTTCAATGTTTACGACGGAAGATTATTTAGCATGGTAACAAATATTTTAACTTGACTATCAACCAAAACAAGAATAATGAGACAAAACAACGAGTTAATGCGCTATTTCAAGTGAAATCCGACAAGCACAAAATGTATTTATAACCCTCTAAAAAGAAAAGATAGGCTCAAAAGCTCACCGGATTTAGTCTCCACCATGTGTTATCTACAAATTCGAATCATATTATAGTTCACATCAAACATGTATTCAAGCGACTACGTACAGTGCATAGGTTTGTGTGCAAATCTATGATATAAAACTATAATTCTAACGATACATGACCTAAAACGTCATATCATGACTTCAACAAATGTTTAATTACATCTTCTCTTATTTACCATTCTATAACGAATCACGTTACATTCTAAGAAGTATCGAATTCGAGATTACAAAATTTTGAAAATTTAGTGTAATAATGTGCATGTGTGTGCATACCCCCAAACCTAAACCTTTCATTGTCCCCAAAAAACAATAAAATGAAAGAAAGGAGAGTAGGTAAGAAAGGAACGATAATACCTCGATTTCGACAACCACAAACCAGGTGAACATATATAAATATAGAATCAAAGTTCAATTACTCCAAATGGCCGGAGCACTATTTCACCTGTTAATACTTAACAAAAGAAAATTAAACAATCAAATAAATAATAAAAGCTAATATATAATACATTTTTTTTTGTTTTTATTTTGCTATTTATTTATTTAATTTTTTTTTTTGTAAATAATAGAAACTAAACTAGAATTAAAAGAACATAAAGGAAATAAAGAAAAACAAAACTAGAACTATGGAAACAAAGATAAACTTAAACGAAAAGAACTGAAAAGAACAAACAGAAATAAAAAACGACTAGATAGGTTGGGAAACGGAAGGTCAAAGAACAAAGAGAAAAATTGAGAAATCCTCACCTCGCGCGAGCGCACCGCTAGATAAACCTGAGGCCTGATATACATTTTATAAAAGAAAGATTTCTAAGTCCCCAGATCGCGCGAGCGGGCTGCTCGAGCGACCTCCTCACGCACGCGAATTCCAGCGCGAGGTGATACCGAGGCTAAATATCACATAAGATTTTAAAATTTTTCACTAAGGGACAAGCTCGCGCGAGCAGGCTGCGCGCGCGAGTTTCCTTTTTTTCTCTTTTTCTTTTATTGTTTTGTATATAAGCTGAAAAAATGTTTACTCCGACCCCCAGACCTGTTCAGAATGACCAAAACTGACTCAAATGACCCAAAAATGACCGAAAATACTCAAAAACAAGAGAAACAAATGAAATAAAGCTTGGGTTGCCTCCCAAGAAGCGCTATCTTTTACGTCTTCAGCTAGACCATTCTAGCTCAAGATTTATGGAGGTTGAAAATCACACTTTGTACCCCTTAGGATATCAGGAAGAGCCCGGTGATAAGTAGAAATAATGTTGGTTTGAATTAATTCGACCGACGGTTCTCCTTTATTGTGTTCAAATCAATTTCTTACCTTTCGAGTAAATTCATCATTCGGGTCTTGGTTGTCGGGATTCATCTGCTCATTAAGAATTATATTATTTTCCTCACCCATATTCAGTTCTTTGTTAGGCTCAATATTCTGTCTTACCTCACATTCCGCCTCACATAGGTAATCGTCGTCTTTAGGAGGTTGATCCATAGCATTAAAAATGATTAATTTTAAATTCATGTTCCCAAATGACACCTTCATTATCCTCGTCCGACAGTTAACACGAGCGTTAGCGGTTGCTAAAAATGGACGGCCCAAAATGACAGGAGTGTGTTTCCGAGCATCTAGCACGGGTTCAGTGTCAAGGACCATGAAGTCGACAGGATAATAGCATTTATCAACTTTAACTAAGACGTCCTCGATGATTCCTCTAGGGATTTTAATAGAACGATCCGCTAATTATATTGTAGCAGTCGTAGGTTTAAGTTCACCTAGTCCTAATTGTTTATAGACGTGATCAGGTAAGAGGTTAACACTAGCTCCTAAGTCAAGGAGAGCCCGATGAATGATAGTGTCACCTATGACACATGAAATTGTAGGCGTACCTGGATCTTTATATTTCAGAGTAGCGTGTTGAAAAATGGAGCTTACTGTTTCTGTGAGAAAGACCTTTTTAGGAGTATGACTGCGCAACTTGCGCTTTTGCGTGCAAAGGTCTTTTAGGCATTTAGCGTAAGCGGGAATTTGTTTTATTGCATCGAGGAATGGAATATTGATTTTAACTTTCTTAAACACCTCGAGTATATCTTCAGTTTTTGACTTTTTCTTAGAAAAATTTGACGGTTCCTCAACGTTTGGTGGAAAAGGCATTTTCGGAATATAATTAGTTGGGACCGGTTCTTTTTCTTTTCTACTTTGATTCACGTCCTCACCCCTCTCTTTATTCGAGTTAACGTTTTCATCCCTCATAATCTCCCTCAGAATCTCAACAACTTCTTCCTCTCGAGTAGTCGTCCTAGTTGACACAGCGTTCACTTGCTCATTCGCACCACCTACCTCGTATTGTCCCGTAGGATTTTGAATCGTTTGCGCAGGCAACTTACTCTCGGTTAAATGATTTAGGGTGTTAGCTATTTGTCCCACTTGGGACTCCAGTTTTGCAATGAACTGTGTGTGAGAGTGTACTAATTGAATCACCGGACCAAAACTTTCAAGTGAGACCAACACCTTCTCCTCAAATGCATTATTATGTAGAGGTGGAGGAGGAGGTTGTTGGTATTGATATTGTTGAGGTCTATAAGCGTTAGGGAAATTACTCATCTCATTATTATTATTATTATTTTTCCATGAGACATTTGGGTGACCTTTCCATGGCGCATCCGGATTATTTGTCATAGGATTATAGTTATTTCTTGGGAATTGTTGAATAGAATTAATGTGTTGCTCCACGAATTCCAGAAATTGACTCGCCGATGGACATGCAAGTACAGAATGTGAAGGATCGGAACATAATGCACAACTTTCATGAGCGGGTGGGGCTGACGTTTGGTTTATTGTCAAAAGTCGGTCAAGTTTTTTAGATAGTTCCTGAAATTCAATTGAATGACTTGACTCAAACTTTACCTCACATTTAGGTTGCGAAAGATATCCCTCAGAACGTACCGACACAGCCTGATGCATCGAGTTCTCGCTTAATGTTTCAAAAATTTTCCAGGCCTCGTCGGCACTTTTGTGTAGGAATGTACCCGCACAAATGGCATCGACGGTATTACGAACAGAGGGAATAAGTCCCTCGTAGAAAACCTGTGCCAATTCCCACTTAGGAACCTGATGATGTGGGCAAGATCGTAGTAATTCCTTAAACTTCTCCCAAGTGTCATAAAGTGTTTCCCCATCTTGCATCACAAAATTAGTTATAGATTTTCTTATCTGATTAGTCCTTGTGATTGGGAAAAACTTTTGTAAAAATGCATTGTGTAAGGCTTCCCATGTTTTAATTGTGTTTGGCTCAGGTGATTGAAGCCAATATTTTGCTTTATCTCGTAAAGAGAATTGGAAGAGACGCAGTTTTAATTCATCATTAGTGAAATTTTGGATTTTTAATGTAGAGCAAATATCTTGAAAATCTCCTAAGTGTTGATATGGATCTTCATTTAAACGGCCATGGAAAGAAGGAAGTAGCGAGATGGTAGACGACTTTATCTCAAAGTGAGATGCCGTCGCCTCCGGTAATTCGATACCAGCTTGAGGCGTGTAAGTTGTAGGAATAAAATAATCTTTAAGTGGAGGAGGTGGAGGTATATTAGGGTTATTTCCATTATTTCCGTTGTTTCCGTTGTCGGCCATTGGAATAGGTTTTATTTTAAAAATTTGAGTTTTTCTTAACCTTTTAAGTGTACTTTGAATTTCAGCCTGAAATAGAGATGATGGTTCTGGAGTCGATTCGTCGTCTAGCAACCGAGCTCTAGAAGCTTGGGTTGAAAATCTATTAATTCTTAATGTATGTTCAAGTTCATGATCAAAAGTTTGTAATTCTGGTTTATTTGAACGTGTACCAAACATAAACTAAAAAGAAAATAAACTAAAATAAAGAGTGACTAAAACAAAAACAAAAAATAATCACGCAAGTAAGACAACAAGCAAGCACATAGTACTACTATGATGCATGTAATTATCCTTATGCAGTGATTCGCGTCAAAGCCCAACGCCCCGGGTTTCCTAGCTAATGCACGTGAACAATCACTCCTAAACTGATGCAAATAGTGCGTCTCAGCGCCCTGACTTACAGTGGTTGGAAGCAAATTTCAAAGGAATTAATTTAGTTTATTTATTATTATTTTTTTCGCGTAAGCTCCTTTGACGTGCACAGCTGCTCCACTCTGAAACGCTAGAATTTTAAGTACCTAAGAAATTACAAAAATAAAAAGAAAAGCTAGTAACTCAAAATAAAAACGAAAAACAGAAAAGGAAAAGCCTAATCTAATATTTACGAATTAACTAAACTAAGATTATAAAACTAAAATTAGTAATGCAATCCCCGGCAATGGCGCCAAAAATTGATCTCGTCAAAATCAAGATATAAAAGTATGCTTACTTATGCTTTACTTTCAAAAGATTTGCAGTTTGGAAGTAAAGGTCGAACCCACAGAGATTGAATACTACGCACTTTAATTTTTAAAACCTAAATTTAGTTAATTAAGATAAACGGATTTTGGATTTAATTTGAATTAAACTAATAACAATAAAAGTAAATCTAAATTATGAAAGCAATTAATTGTTTGTTTTTATAATAAGTTTAAGGAACCTAGGATTGCAAATCCACCACTAACTTCATAATAAGGGTATTTACGAATTACTTTAGCTTATTAAGTTGGATGACAATGGGAAATTGTAGCTAAAAGCCCAATTCCTCCGTCAAAAAAATAACTATGGTTCAAGCACCAACATAATCCATCTTCGGTTAGCATGAATTATCCCACACTAAACTAGGGTTGTGGTAGATCATCAACAGCCACTCATGGACTTATGTTGCATGAACGAAGAAAGATGATGGTCAACTTTTGACGGTTTGGAAAGGGATGAAATTTTCCCCAAGTTTGGACGCTTCTCATGCTGACGCCTTGATCGGTGTAGTAATGGTGTTTGGTACTCCTGCTTGTATTGGCATGCTCTTTATAACTTGATTTGAAAATTTTATTAGTCACTATTGACTTACACATTTGAGACTACAACAGACTCAAAAACTTGACAGACATTGACGCACGAGGACGACACATTTGACACCAAAATGAAACAAGGTCGACTTGCCAAAACTTAATGTGCTTTTGTCATAAATGATGTACCATTTCTCTTTTGTGTTTACTTCTCTCCTTAACGTGGCATCACTTTGATGGTGAATCTTATTTTTGAAAATTCCTCCCTGCTGATCTAATCAATTTCTTTGCTTCTCTCAAGATGTGCTTTGAATTAGTGCCTTAGCTTATGGAATGAAAGACACTCCATTTCCATCTGTTCAAGACAATGTTCTTGAAGGCTTACCATTGGTGTATAGGGATCAGGTGGCAAACGAAGTTTGCCCCTAGTTT
The DNA here is from genome assembly GCA_033977485.1 of Hydrangea macrophylla. Classification (NCBI taxonomy): domain Eukaryota; kingdom Viridiplantae; phylum Streptophyta; class Magnoliopsida; order Cornales; family Hydrangeaceae; genus Hydrangea; species Hydrangea macrophylla. The sequence goes on along the minus strand of CM066998.1, from coordinate 1,157,730 downwards.
GAAGGGCATGAAGTGGGATCGGTAGGCAAACGAGGCAAATGACCGAAGTTTGCCCCTAGTTTGGAGGAAGGTTCATTGGGGCTTTTGGGCAAACGAGGTAGGTGACCGAAGTTTGCCCCTTGTGTGAAGGGTAGATAGTAAAAGTCAGGAAAACGAGACGGGTAGCCGAAGTTTTCCCCTAGTGTGGAAGGTGATTTTCTGGCTTGAGGCATGGACCGTGACTTTAATCTCTCAAATGCTCATAACTTTTGCCTAGGCACCAGTGAGGTGACCTAGCAAGCTCTTTTCTCTCTTTTGTTATTGCTCACCTTGGATTTAACTCTAATTTTTGCCTAGGCGTCCTTTCGGATTTTCGACCTAGCGAGCCATCCTTCTTTTTTTCTTTTTTGAAAGTCTGCCTACGTACCCCCAAGTGGGGATCAGGTCCAACGTAGTTCGGGCATGGTTGGGAAGAAGCGGTTGATTTTTGGGTAGGTGGGGTGACCGAACCGATCCGGTTGCCTACGTATCCCCGAGTGGGAATCAGGTCGAGCGTAGTTCAAGGCAAGGCTTGAAATAAGGGGTTTGAGGTATGAGGGTTTTTCAAACCAATCGTCAAAGAAGTTCAAACTTGAGCCACTTGTGGAAGCTTTGAATAAAAGGATTCAGTTTCAATCTCCCTTTCTTTTCTTTTTCTTTTTCCTTTTGTTTTGTTTTGAGGATTGATCCTTTTCACTTTCGCCTAGCCAGTCAATTTTGCTTTTTAATGTAGTCGATTCTTGTGAGATCTTTCAATCGCAATCTCAGAATTCCAGAATGTGCATGTCAGCTCTCGGAATTTTTTTATGGTCATTCCGTGCCTTTTGAAATGTGATCTTGGCACGTTCTTAAGATGTATCTTGAAGCGTATGATTCTCTTATTTGTTTCATCAAAATTTTCTCCAACATTTTGACTGGCTAGGGTCAAATTTTGGAAATCAACACCTTTTTCAGCTCTAACTTTTGCCTAGGTGCCCTTTCGGGTTTTTAACCTAGCGAGCCTTTTCTTTTCTTTTCCCTTTTTTTTTTTTTTTTTTTTTGAAAGTGGAGATGAAACTCACTGAAATGTTTGGCTGCCATCAAGGGCTAAGTTTGCATTGCTTTCAATTGGACAGATTTCGTGGCTCCCAATTGGATTGGGCTTAAGGCTTCGAAATGGTGGAAAAAAGGGTGTTGGGCAAGCCCCAAGTCAGTTTCAAGTATGTCTTTTCAATATTAAGGCAAGAGCATCTTTATATTCTTAAAGTAAGACTATTCAATTCCAGCTCTTCATCAGTGTCAGCGCAAAATTGACTTTGACCTTTCGGGATTTTTTTTGTTTGAGTAAAAAAAAATTACCGCCTTTTTTTTTAGCACATCAATATCCATGGTAATTTGAAAAGTGACACTTCAGTTCAGCGATTCATGCATCTATGACTAGGCACATCAGATTAGGCAAAATGAGACTTCATTCTATCAGTAGAGAAGGATTACAGACTCATTAATAACTTGATGACAGACAGACTCGACCACAAGACTAGACAAAACACACAACAGACTCGACTGGACTTGACCCGGTCTCAAATGGAATGTCATAGTGACTCGCTTATTCTTTTTTTTTTCTTTTTTTTCTTTTTTAAAGAGCATCCTCAAAAAGTCTCAAACACCATCGCGTCACTGGCACAGGTTCAACATTCATGGTCCTTAGCGAAGGGGATCATTGAAATGGATAGGTCATGGGTTGGTCCAGACCGAGGTAGTGAATTGGATTGGGGTGCGACGCATCATCTAAGAGATCCTGAATTGAGTGACGGAGCCTCTTACAGTTGTCGGTCTCATGGCCTTGGTCTTGATGGTAATCACAATACTTGGATTCATTGTACCCAGGAGGTGGGTGATTAGGAGGCTTACTGGGCTCCAAAGGTACAAGGTGGCCCTTTTGAACAAGGTGATTGAGAGCCGAGGATAAGCTCATGTCAAGTGGTGTGAAGACTCTTTGGTTTCCCTTCTTGTGCCTCTTACTACAATCATTTTGGCTTGATGATGGGCTTAAGGCATTGACATCTAGGCTCTCTTGATCTTCACCAAAGGTATGGGGTCTCTTCTCCTTTTTCAGTGACCCAGCTCCATTGATCTTGCCTTCACAGATAGCATCCTCGATTCTAGTCCCAACCTCAAACAACTCTTCAAATGTTGAGATGGACTGGTAGAATAGTTTTTCATGGTATACTGGTTGTAGGTTCTTGACCAGCATACGTACTTGCTCTTTCTCAACAGGCCTGTGGATCATTTGGGCTACTTTATTCCTCCATCTGCTCAAGAATGCAGCGAAGGACTCATTAAAATTCTTCCTGGTAGTTTCTAGATCTCGGATGGTGACATCAAGCTCTTGGTTGTAGGAGTAGTGATCAATGAAAGTTCTAGCAACATCTTCCCAAACTCGGGTTTTGGAAGTTTCAAGGGTTAGGAACCAGGATAGTGCGGCTTTCTGGAGGGTTTGAGGGAACAGCATAGCTATGTGCTCATGGGTGCAGCCCATTGACTGGAAAATGCTCATACAAAACTTCACGTGGCTCTTCGGATTTCCAGTTCCGTCAAAACGGTCGATTTCAGGCATCTTGAAGTTCTCGGGTAGCCTCACCTTGTTGGGCTCAAACAATCCTTCCAGATCTAACATGTAATCGTCGACTCCCTTACTCTTCCTTAGTATGTTCTCAAGCTTGTCGACCTTGTCCATTTTCTCTTGGAGCTTTTTCTCATATACAGGCGGCGGGACCTCTTAAACCGTTCTTCTTCCCCGTCGTTCTCATGTAGGGGTGGTTCAAACCCAGGTGGAGGCTGCGGCCGCTGCTGCTTCAATTCCTCCATGAAGGATAAAACTTGGGCCAACCGTTCAGACTGTTGGTTGATCATTTCTGTCATTCTTGCTTCCAAACCTTCTGGATCCATAAAGCTGACTTTCGGATGAGTGATTCTGACAAGGTGACTCCTTAATCCTCTAACTCACAAATGCAGATCCTGGGTGCTCAAAACTTGTACTGACATATAGGTGTGAAAAGATTGTGTTAGACTTGTAACAGTGATGATTGAGATGACAACTATAGTGATGTTAACAGACGTGGACTGACTCGTGTACAGCCTGACTGAAACAGTGCATGCAGATCGATAGGAACGGTGTATGCAAATGAGACAAGCATGCGGATGCAAGCCCTAATCTCTATGATGCCCCTACTTCTAACAGATAGCTGTTAAACAAATAAGGTCCTAGCCATACAGAGTGTGCTAACCTTACTCTCCAGTATGATCACCAAGGGGATAACAGGGATTTCCGGGATACTTTGGGAATTTCGGATAGAGTTTCTGGGAGAAACATGGGTTTGGAAGATTCGGAGAAATTTCTAGAAGTCATTTGAGTTTCTAGGAGAAATAGGGATTTCTGGTTGATTTGGACTGAGCTTCTAGGAGAAACTGGTATTTTTGGGTATTTCTGAGGAATATGGATAGAGTTTATAGGAGAAACAAGTATATCTGGGAAGATAGGACAGAGTTTCTGGGAGAAACTGGTATATCTGGGAAATCAGGGAGATTTAGATAGAGTTTCTGGGAAAAACGGGTTAGTACGGTTATATATGGGATATCTAGACAGAGTTTCTGGGAGAAACAGGTTAATATATATCTGGGATGTCTGGACAGAGTTTCTGGGAGGAACAGGTTATGATGGTTATATCTGGGATATTCGGACAGAGTTTCTGGGAGAAACAGGGGTATCCTGATGAGTTGGGTAGAGTTTTTTGGAAGGAATAGGGATATACGACGAGAATAGGTGATGATGGTGATCATACTGTCTAGCAAGTTTTCATACTCCTATGTCTCAAGACCGACAAACAAGGTTTGCGGTGTATATCTTTGCAAGCATGGAGCAGACATCCTTGTCATGATGCTTAGGCAGGTCAACTCAATGTGATCACATGTGAGTGATTGCCTTGGGAACCATAAGAAAGGGGTTCTGTTCTATGCCACATAAGCGTCTACACCGCGCAGGTAATCCCGTCAGGGCATACAACAGTTATATCACATTGTCCTATCTGAAAAGATAAATGAACAGTCCTATGAAAGGTTCTACAGGAATCTATATGCAAAGGCTGGGTTTAGTCAAAGAGGGTCCGTTGACGAGAGTTCCAATATACCGTCAGGGAGACAGTACGGAAGTGTTTACTCTTTTTGATATACCTTGGAAGGTACAGTATCAACGTTGACTTGTGTCCTGGCACAGCAAGACCTGAACAATGTCAGCGCCGCGTTTCAGACACAGTCGGAGGGGGGGAATGCAAGAGTGCAATGTGGTGAACCAAACACAGTAAAAAGATGATTTTAAGGATGCTTCTTATGAGTCAAACCTCTGTATTATTTTGTTTTAAAATAAAAATCCCCAGCAGAGTCGCCAGATTGTGGACACGCGGAATCGGACCACTTCTCTTGTTCGAGATTGCTTTGAAATTGATTTTGACTTGGATCAAAGAAAAGAAAATGGTCTGTCGAAAACAGATACAGAGTCGCCACTTGGTCTTTAAGGAACCAAGAAACCTAATTTTGACTCACCCAGGCGGATAAGGGCACCGGCCCTTCATAACCAAAGAACTTGGTTCGGGGTTTTGGTACGAGAGAGGAAGGAGCCTTTGTCGCGACTAAAACACCCTCAACTCGCCCCGTCTTTCGACGGGCCTCAATTAGCATCCAAATAATCATCTTATACTATGTATGGTTCGGCAATTAATACTATGATAGTATATTACATTACATAAGAAACTTGAAAATAGAAGATCTAAAGATAAGATATCATTCATAAGATCTAAGCCAAATATCACACAATGCGAAATGAAAGATCACACAAATAAACCTAGGAAAAATCGTCTAATCATATATCAATTAATCAAGTTTTCCTAATCTAAAGGGGACATGAATTGTTCTTGAGACAAATAAGCAAAGAAATCAAAATATGCTTAGCAAACTAGTATGATGCATGTTATTCTTTGATAAAAGAAGACCTCTCAATCCCCGGGACGGATGAGAAAGGATGATTAGATCAAGGGGAAGCATGAACGTGTGATCGTGATCATTCCTTATAATCTTCTTAGATTAAGAGTTACAAAAACCCCAAATCTTGCATGAATGCAATGTATATATCTAAAATGTGCAAAGGTTGTAGTGTGTTTTGTGTACATGGATTTCTAGAATGACTTAGAAGTCTAAAATGTGTATGAATGAATGAATTAAATTAACATGGGATGTGTACAAATGTAGTATGAACTACTTCCTAAGATATGAACTAATTTGGAATGCATATAAGCATCAAATCAAAGAATGAAAGTTAAAGTATACTTGCTGTGAATAGTGGACAGAACAGTAGCATCATCTTTGGAAATTTGAAAAGAGGGGTTAGGAATGTTTTCAACGCATGATTTTTTTATGGAGATGTTCCTTATTATGTCTATAACACAACCCAAAAGTCCAATCTTGAATAGCTATCACATATTGAGAGAAATCATATAAACAACATAGGTCACTCAGAAACAGAGTCCGTACTGTCGACGGACATGTTAGAAAATCTTAGAAAATGAAAAAGAATGATCTAAGGGCCCATTTTATACAGAAAGTTCCCTAAGACATTGCATTTTAAGGGAAAAATAAGTTAGGACCACCCCTTTTGGAAAGGTTTTCTGTAAAAGAGGTTGGAAGTGGACCTAGCTGCTGTGACAGCAAAATCAGAATGTTTGGAAGGAATATTGGGATCCAAATGGACCATTTCCAAGTACTTCCAAGTCAAACCAAAAATCATGGGTGTTCTCCAATGAGTTAGGAAGACTTTCCAGGTGGCCTTGCATCCATATGTTGAGTATTGAGTTCTAGAGAAATCTTTGAACTCAACTCACTCACTGTTTTGACTCATTGTTTTGAAGATTTTGGAGAAAACAAAGTTTTGTTTCTTGAAACCAAATGAGGGGGGTTGAGAGGGGTTTTGAAATAGATGTTTTGAAAGCACATTTTCAATACTCAATAAGGATTATAGCCACTTAAAATGTCAACATTAAACTCATCATTAAGAACCTCCAAGATTGTTGGAGAGATTTATTTTTATTTTTGAACATAACTTCAATACATTTCAAGAATACCTTGGAAGTATTGAGGTTATGATCATCATCTATCAAACATGTTTTTGAGGTCAAGAGCTACTATCCATAAGGATTCACTCACCCCAAACTTCATGTCATCACTTAGATGATGATGAACTAGTAAGTAAATAAAGAAAAGAAAAAGAAATGAGATAAGGAGAGATGAACATATATATAATCAAAGCAAGTAAATAGCAATCAATAGATGATAATCAATGTGATTTTGGACTTGTAGCTTGGTGTTTCACTCATAGATTTTGACATTTGGACATGGAAGTAGCTTCCTATCTCATGAATGCTCAAGAATGAGGGTTGGAGTGGACTTTGAATGTGAAGTATATAGAAGGATGATGGAAGAAAACAAGAATAAAACTCACTTTCTGATGGAATATCAATGGGAGAAGCTCCCTTTCTCTCTTCTAAACCTATCTCTATCTCTCTTCTTCTCTATAACTTTTCAAGCTTTGCCCTTGGCCCCCCCAAAATGAAGAGCAATGGAGGGTTTAAATAGGCCAATTTGGGGTGGTTTTGGGGTTTTAGAAGTACTCTCATTGGTCCCAAACAACTGTGAACATAAAACTATGTCGTTTTGGATTTCAATTAATCAAATTGGACCCCCAAAAAAATTACAAAAATGGACTCTGCGAGGATTGAGTGCCGCGGCGGCACTGGGCCAGTGCCGCGGCGGCAGTGCTCCTCTGAAGCCCAGAAAATTACGTTTTAGGTCCCCAGAGGTTCCGGTATTCGCGAAAAGGCCCTATTTCGTCCGAAATTCACAGAAAATGCATACGAACTCCAAATTGAGGTTGTGATATACCGTTGGAAAGCTGTTGACCTCTAGTATCCATGAAAAATATTTGAAAATTGTCATGGTGCCCCGGTTCTAAAGTCAAATTCCGGTCAAACTGGTCAAACCTGGGATTCCCGGGAAGTTCTGGAAACCTCCGGGAGTTCCCGAGAGCTGACGTTTTCGCTCGATTTTCTTTTGGAACTTGTTTTAACACCCTTTTTTATGATTTAGAATGATTTTGGTGAATTCGGACGATTTCGGTCAAACTTGGTCAAGCCTGGTCAAACCTTGGTCAAACCTAGTCAAACCTTGGTCAAACCGGTCAACGGGGACTTTCCGGGAACTTCCGGGACTTCCGGGGGTCTCTGGGAGCTGACGATTTCATCCGATTTTTCTTAAAAACTCGTTTTATCACTTTTCTTACGACGTAGCATGTTTTCAGAACTTTGGGACCAAATCTGGGAGTTTTCGGGCTTTCAGGGGCATTTTGGTAATTCTGAGCATTCTGAGAGATAGAGCTGACTTTCGAGAGTCCTTTTGAGTCTTTTACGATCATTGTGAACCACCCAGCTATGGGTCTCCTAAATCTGATAGGCGACGAAATGGGGTGTCTACAGCAACACACCATCCATACAGGCCAGAATGTAGCAACGGGCCATTGTGGTTATTGCAGGCTAACCACGCTTTTCAAAACTTTTTCAAATTTCAAATTCAAATACGAGATGCCACTTAATTTTTAAAAGGAGAATTAAGAAACCATTTTAAAAGCAAACTGATCTTTTTGGAAACTAGAGATTTCTAGGTCCGAGGATTATGGAATAAGAGGGGAAGGAACCCGGTAGGCTAAAACACCCCCTCTCATCCTATCTCCCGATAGACCTCTACTCAACATCCTTTTAATTAAATCACTAATTTGACCATGCCCTCAACTAATACATAGATGTAGATATACATTGCAAAAGCATGTTGAAAAGGGTGTAAAATTGCTAATGATAAAATGGCATACAAAACCACACACCTCAAATAGCAAGCAAAATGATATGTAACAAGGAACAAGAAAATTTGGCGTTTGGTTAAGCGGTTTCCCGATTCACTACTCAAAACCTCAAAAATTTCGCGTATTCAACCATAAGTGATGAAAGAGTCACTTTTTTTCGCTTTTTTTGTGAACCGTGAATCCGTTATGTATTCCGTTAGTTCCCTCAAGTTTATTTAGGCATATTTGAGGTGCGTGTAAGGTTTCGTGGCATTTGGTTAAGCGGTTTACCGATTCACTACTCAAAACCTCAAAAACTAGGCGTTTTCAAGCCTAAGTGATGAAAGAGTCGCTGTTTTTCACATTTTTTTTGAACCGTGAATCCGTTATGTATTCCGTGAGTTCCATCAAGTTTATTTAGGCATGTTTGAGGTGCGTGTAAGGTTTTGTGGCGTTTGGTTAAGCGGTTTACCGATTCACTACTCAAAACCTCAAAAACTAGGCGTTTTCAAGTCTAAGTGATGAAAGAGTCGCTTTTTTCGCATTTTTTTTGAACCGTGATTCCTTTATCTATTCCGTTAGTTCACGCAAGTTTATTTAGGCATGTTTGAGGTGCGTGTAAGGTTTCGTGGCATTTGGTTAAGCGGTTTACCGATTCACTACTCAAAACCTCAAAAACTAGACGTTTCAAGCCTAAGTGATGAAAGAGTCGCTTTTTTCGCATTTTTTGTTAACCGTGATTCCGTTATCCATTCCGTTAGTTCCGGAAAGTTTATTTAGGCTTTTTTCATCTTCCTGTAAGGTTTTGTGGCGTTTGGTTAAGCGGTTTACCGATTCACTACTCAAAACCTCAAAAATTTGGCGTTTTCAAGCATAAGTGATGAAAGAGTCGCTTTTTTTTTGCATTTTTTGTGAACCGTGAATCCGTTATGTATTCCGTTAGTTCCCTCAAGTTTATTTAGGCATGTTTGGGGTGTGTGTAAGGTTTCGTGGCATTTGGTTTAGCGGTTTACCGATTCACTACTCAAAACCTCAAAAACTAGGCGTTTTCAAGCCCAAGTGATGAAAGAGTCGTTTTTTTCGCATTTTTTGTAAACCGTGATTCCGTTATCCATTCTGTTTGTTCCTGCAAGTTCATTTAGGCATATTTGAGGTGCGCTTATGATTTCGTGGCATTCGGTTAAGCGGTTTCCCGTTTCACTACTCAAAACCTCAAAAATTTGGCGTTTTCAACCATAAGTGATGAAAGAGTCACTTTTTTTCGCTTTTTTTGTGAACCGTGAATCCGTTATGTATTCCGTTAGTTCCCTCAAGTTTATTTAGGCATGTTTGAGGTGCGTGTAAGGTTTTGTGGCATTTGGTTAAGCGGTTTATCGATTCACTACTCAAAACCTCAAAAACTAGGCGTTTTCAAGCTTAAGTGGTGAAAGAGTGGCTTTTTTCGCATTTTTTGTGAACCGTGAATCCGTTATGTATTCTGTTAGTTCCCGCAAGTTTATTTAGGCATTTTTGAGGTACTTGTAAGGTTTCTTGACGTTTGGTTAAGCGGTTTACCGATTCACCACTCAAAACCTCAAAAATAAGGCATTTTCAAGCCTAAGTGATGAAAGAGTCGCTTTTTTTCAATTTTTTGTGAACGGTAATTCCATTATCCATTCCGTTATTTCCCACAAGTTTGTTTAGGCATTTTGGAGGTGCGTGTAAGGTTTCGTGGCGTTTGGTTAAGCGGTTTACCGATTCACCTCTCAAAACCTCAAAAACTAGGCGTTTTCAAGCTTAAGTGATGAAAGAGTGGCTTTTTTCGCATTTTCTGTGAACCGTGAATCCATCATGTATTTCATTATTTCCCGCAATTTTATTTAGGCATATTTGAGATGCGTGTAAGGTTTCGTGGTGTTTGGTTAAGCGGTTTACTGATTCAGTACTGAAAACCTCAAAAACTAGGCGTTTTCAAGCCTAAGTGATGAAAGAGTCGCTTTTTGCATTTTATGTGAACCATGATTCCGTCATCCATTCCGTTAGTTCCCTCAAGTTTATTTAGGCATGCTTGAGGTCCGTGAAAGGTTTCGTGGCATTTGGTTAAGCGGTTTACCGATTCACTACTCAAAACCTCAAAAACTAGGCGTTTTCAAGCCTAAGTGATGAAAGAGTCGCTGTTTTTCCCATTTTTTTTGAACCGTGAATCCGTTATGTATTCCATGAGTTCCATTAAGTTTATTTAGGCATGTTTGAGGTGCGTGTAAGGTTTTGTGGCGTTTGGTTAAGCGGTTTACCGATTCACTACTCAAAACCTCAAAAACTAGGCGTTTTCAAGCCTAAGTGATGAAAGAGTCGCTTTTTTCGCATTTTTTTGAACCGTGATTCCTTTATCCATTCCGTTAGTTCACGCAAGTTTATTTAGGCATGTTTGAGATGCGTGTAAGGTTTCGTGGCATTTGGTTAAGTGGTTTACCGATTCATTACTCAAAACCTCAAAAACTAGACGTTTTAAGCCTAAGTGATGAAAGAGTCGCTTTTTTCGCATTTTTTGTTAACCGTGATTCTGTTATCCATTCCGTTAGTTCCGGAAAGTTTATTTAGGCTTGTTTGAGGTGCGTGTAAGGTTTCGTGGCGTTTGGTTAAGCGGTTTACCGATTCACTACTCAAAACCTCAAAAATTTGGCGTTTTCAAGCATAAGTGATGAAAGAGTCACTTTTTTTCGCATTTTTTGTGAACCGTGAATCCGTTATGTATTCCATTAGTTCCCTCAAGTTTATTTAGGCATGTTTGAGGTGCGTTTAAGGTTTCGTGGCATTTGGTTAAGCGGTTTACCGATTCACTACTCAAAACCTCAAAAACTAGGCGTTTTCAAGCCCAAGTGATGAAAGAGTTGCTTTTTTCGCATTTTTTGTGAACCGTGATTCCGTTATCCATTCCATTTGTTCCCGAATGTTCATTTAGGCATATTTGAGGTGCGTTTATGGTTTTGTGGCGTTTGGTTAAGCGGTTTACCGATTCACTACTCAAAACCTCAAAAATTTGGCATTTTCAACCATAAGTGATGAAAGAGTCGCTTTTTTTCGCTTTTTTTGTGAACCGTGAATCCGTTATGTATTCCGTTAGTTCCCTCAAGTTTATTTAGGCATGTTTGAGGTGCGTGTAAGGTTTCGTGGCATTTGGTTAAGCGGTTTACCGATTCACTACTCAAAACCTCAAAAACTAGGCGTTTTCAATCGTAAGTGGTGAAAGAGTGGCTTTTTTCGCATTTTTTGTGAACCGTGAATCCGTTATGTATTCCGTTAGTTCCGGAAAGTTTATTTAGGCATGTTTGAGGTATGTGTAAGGTTTCGTGGCGTTTGGTTAAGTGGTTTACCGATTCACCACTCAAAACCTCAAAAACAAGGCGTTTTCAAGCCTAAGTGATGAAAGAGTCGCTTTTTTCGCATTTTTTGTGAACGGTAATTCCATTATCCATTCCGTTAGTTCCCGAAAGTTTGTTTAGGCATGTTGGAGGTGCGTGTAAGGTTTCGTGGCGTTTGTTTAAGCGGTTTACCGATTCACCACTCAAAACCTAAAAAACTAGGCGTTTTCAAGCTTAAGTGATGAAAGAGTGGCTTTTTTCGCATTTTCTGTGAACCGTGAATCCATTATGTATTTCGTTATTTCCCGCAATTTTATTTAGGCATGTTTGAGGTGCGTGTAAGGTTTCGTGGTGTTTGGTTAAGCGGTTTACTGATTCAGTACTGAAAACCTCAAAAACTAGGCGTTTTCAAGCCTAAGTGATGAAAGAGTCGCCTTTTGCATTTTATGTGAACCGTGATTCCGTTATCCATTCCGATAGTTCCCGCAAGTTTATTTAGGCATGTTTGAGGTGCGTGAATGGTTTCGTGGCGTTTGGTTAAGCGGTTTACCGATTCACTACTCAAAACCTCAAAAACTAGGCGTTTTCAAGCCTGAGTGATGAAAGAGTCGTTGTTTTTAACTTTTTTTTTGAACCGTGAATCTGTTATGTTTTCCGTGAGTTCAATCAAGTTTATTTAGGCATGTTTGAGGTGCGTGTAAGGTTTTGTGGCGTTTGGTTAAGCGGTTTACCGATTCACTACTCAAAACCTCAAAAACTAGGCGTTTTCAAGCCTAAGTGATGAAAGAGTCGCTTTTTTCACATTTTTTGTGAACCGTGATTCCTTTATCCATTCCGTTAGTTCACGCAAGTTTATTTAGGCATGTTTGAGGTGCGTTTAAGGTTTCGTGGCATTTGGTTAAGCGGTTTACCGATTCACTACTCAAAACCTCAAAAACTAGACGTTTCAAGCCTAAGTGATGAAAGAGTCGCTTTTTTCGCATTTTTTGTTAACCGTGATTCCGTTATCCATTCTGTTAGTTCCGGCAAGTTTATTTAGGCTTGTTTGAGGTGCGTGTAAGGTTTCGTGGCGTTTGGTTAAGCGGTTTACCGATTCACTACTCAAAATCTCGAAAATTTGGCATTTTCAAGCATAAGTGACGAAAGAGTCGCTTTTTTTCGCATTTTTTGTGAACCAAGAATCCGTTATGTATTCCATTAGTTCCCTCAAGTTTATTTAGGCATGTTTGAGGTGTGTGTAAGGTTTCGTGGCATTTGGTTAAGCGGTTTACCGATTCACTACTCAAAACCTCAAAAACTAGGCGTTTTCAAGCCCAAGTGATGAAAGAGTTGCTTTTTTCGCATTTTTTGTGAACCGTGATTCCGTTATCCATTCCGTTTGTTCTCTAAAGTTCATTTAGGCATATTTGAGGTGCGTTTATGGTTTCGTGGCGTTTGGTTAAGCGGTTTACCGATTCACTACTCAAAACCTCAAAAATTTGGCGTTTTCAACCATAAGTGATGAAAGATTCGCTTTTTTTGTGAACCGTGAATCCGTTATGTATTCCGTTAGTTCCCACAAGTTTATTTAGGCGTGTTTGAGGTGCGTGTAAGGTTTCGTGGTGTTTGGTTAAGCGGTTTACCGATTCACTACTCAAAACCTCAAAAACTAGCCGTTTTCAATCTTAAGTGGTGAAAGAGTGGCTTTTTTCGCATTTTTTGTGAACCGTGAATCCGTTATGTATTCCGTTAGTTCCGAAAAGTTTATTTAGGCATGTTTGAGGTATGTGTAAGGTTTCGTGGCGTTTGGTTAAGTGGTTTACCGATTCACCACTCAAAACCTCAAAAACAAGGCGTTTTCAAGCCTAAGTGATGAAAGAGTCGCTTTTTTCGCATTTTTTGTGAACGGTAATTCCATTATCCATTCCGTTAGTTCCCGAAAATTTTTTTAGGCATGTTGGAGGTGCGTGTAAAGTTTCGTGGCGTTTGTTTAAGCGGTTTACCGATTCACCACTCAAAACCTAAAAAACTAGGCATTTTCAAGCTTAAGTGATGAAAGAGTGGCTTTTTTCGCATTTTCTGTGAACCGTGAATCCATTATGTATTTTGTTATTTCCCGCAATTTTATTGAGGCATGTTTGAGGTGCGTGTAAGGTTTCGTGGCATTTGGTTAAGCGGTTTACCGATTCACTACTCAAAACCTCAAAAACTAGGCGTTTTCAAGCCCAAGTGATGAAAGAGTTGCTTTTTTCGCATTTTTTGTGAACCGTTATTCCGTTATCCATTCCGTTTGTTCTCGAAAGTTCATTTAGGCATATTTGAGGTGCGTTTATGGTTTCGTGGCGTTTGGTTAAGCGGTTTACCGATTCACTACTCAAAACCTCAAAAATTTGGCGTTTTCAACCATAAGTGATGAAAGAGTCGCTTTTTTTTCGCTTTTTTTGTGAACCGTGAATCCGTTATGTATTCCGTTAGTTCCCTCAAGTTTATTTAGCCGTGTTTGAGGTGCGTGTAAGGTTTCGTGGCGTTTGGTTAAGCGGTTTACCGATTCACTACTCAAAACCTCAAAAACTAGCCGTTTTCAATCTTAAGTGGTGAAAGAGTGGTTTTTTTCGCATTTTTTGTGAACCGTGAATCCGTTATGTATTCCGTTAGTTCTCGCAAGTTTATTTAGGCATGTTTGAGGTATGTGTAAGGTTTCGTGGCGTTTGGTTAAGTGGTTTACCGATTCACCACTCAAAACCTCAAAAACAAGGAGTTTTCAAGCCTAAGTGATGAAAGAGTCGCTTTTTTTGCATTTTTTGTGAACGGTAATTCCATTATCCATTCTGTTAGTTCCCGCAAGTTTGTTTAGGCATGTTGGAGGTGTGTGTAAGGTTTCGTGGCGTATGGTTAAGCGGTTTACCGATTCACCACTCAAAACCTCAAAAACTAGGCGTTTTCAAGCTTAAGTGATGAAAGAGTGGCTTTTTTCGCATTTTCTGTGAACCGTGAATCCATTATGTATTTCGTTATTTCCCGAAATTTTATTTAGGCATGTTTGAGGTGCGTGTAAGGTTTCGTGGTGTTTGGTTAAGCGGTTTACTGATTCAGTACTGAAAACCTCAAAAACTAGGCGTTTTCAAGCCTAAGTGATGAAAGAGTCGCCTTTTGCATTTTATGTGAACCGTGATTCCGTTATCCATTCCGATAGTTCCCGCAAGTTTATTTAGGCATGTTTGAGGTGCGTGAATGGTTTCGTGGCGTTTGGTTAAGCGGTTTACCGATTCACTACTCAAAACCTCAAAAACTAGGCGTTTTCAAGCCTGAGTGATGAAAGAGTCGCTGTTTTTCACTTTTTTTTGAACCGTGAATCTGTTATGTTTTCCGTGAGTTCAATCAAGTTTATTTAGGCATGTTTGAGGTGCGTGTAAGGTTTTGTGGCGTTTGGTTAAGCGGTTTACCGATTCACTACTCAAAACCTCAAAAACTAGGCGTTTTCAAGCCTAAGTGATGAAAGAGTCGCTGTTTTTCACATTTTTTTTGAACCGTGAATCCGTTATGTTTTCTGTGAGTTCAATCAAGTTTATTTAGGCATGTTTGAGGTGCGTGTAAGGTTTTGTGGCGTTTGGTTAAGCGGTTTACCGATTCACTACTCAAAACCTCAAAAACTAGACGTTTCAAGCCTAAGTGATGAAAGAGTCGCTTTTTTCGCATTTTTTGTTAACCGTGATTCCGTTATCCATTCTGTTAGTTCCGGCAAGTTTATTTAGGCTTGTTTGAGGTGCGTGTAAGGTTTCGTGGCGTTTGGTTAAGCGGTTTACCGATTCACTACTCAAAATCTCAAAAATTTGGCATTTTCAAGCATAAGTGACGAAAGAGTCGCTTTTTTTCGCATTTTTTGTGAACCAAGAATCCGTTATGTATTCCATTAGTTCCCTCAAGTTTATTTAGGCATGTTTAAGGTGCGTGTAAGGTTTCGTGGCATTTGGTTAAGCGGTTTACCGATTCACTACTCAAAACCTCAAAAACTAGGCGTTTTCAAGCCCAAGTGATGAAAGAGTTGCTTTTTTCGCATTTTTTGTGAACCGTGATTCCTTTATCCATTCCGTTTGTTCTCGAAAGTTCATTTAGGCATATTTGAGGTGCGTTTATGGTTTCGTGGCGTTTGGTTAAGCGGTTTACCGATTCACTACTCAAAACCTCAAAAATTTGGCGTTTTCAACCATAAGTGATGAAAGATTCGCTTTTTTCGCTTTTTTTGTGAACCGTGAATCCGTTATGTATTCCGTTAGTTCCCTCAAGTTTATTTATTCGTGTTTGAGGTGCGTGTAAGGTTTCGTGGTGTTTGGTTAAGCGGTTTACCTATTCACTACTCAAAACCTCAAAAACTAGCCGTTTTCAATCTTAAGTGGTGAAAGAGTGGCTTTTTTCGCATTTTTTGTGAACCGTGAATCCGTTATGTATTCCGTTAGTTCCCGTAAGTTTATTTAGGCATGTTTGAGGTATGTGTAAGGTTTCGTGATGTTTGGTTAAGTGGTTTACCGATTCACCACTCAAAATCTCAAAAACAAGGCGTTTTCAAGCCTAAGTGATGAAAGAGTCGCTTTTTTTGCATTTTTTGTGAACGGTAATTCCATTAACCATTCTGTTAGTTCCCGCAAGTTTTTTTAGGCATGTTGGAGGTGTGTGTAAGGTTTCGTGGCGTTTGGTTAAGCGGTTTACCGATTCACCACTCAAAACCTCAAAAACTAGGCGTTTTCAAGCTTAAGTGATGAAAGAGTGGCTTTTTTCGCATTTTCTGTGAACCGTGAATCCATCATGTATTTCATTATTTCCCGCAATTTTATTTAGGCATATTTGAGGTGCGTGTACGGTTTCGTGGCGTTTGGTTAAGTGGTTTACCGATTCACCACTCAAAACCTCAAAAACAAGGCGTTTCAAGCCTAAGTGATGAAAGAGTCGCTTTTTTCGCATTTTTTGTTAACCGTGATTCCGTTTTCCATTCCGTTAGTTCTGGAAAGTTTATTTAGGCTTGTTTGAGGTGCATGTAAGGTTTCGTGGCGTTTGGTTAAGCGGTTTACCGATTCACTACTCAAAACCTAAAAAAATTGACGTTTTCAAGCATAAGTGATGAAAGAGTCGCTTTTTTTCGCATTTTTTGTGAACCGTGAATCCGTTATGTATTTCGTTATTTCCCTCAAGTTTATTTAGGTATTTTTGAGGTGCGTGTAAGGTTTCGTGGTGTTTGGTTAAGCGGTTTACTGATTCAGTACTGAAAACCTCAAAAACTAGGCGTTTTGAAGCCTAAGTGATGAAAGAGTCGCCTTTTGCATTTTATGTGAACCGTGATTCCGTTATCCATTCCGTTAGTTCCCGCAAGTTTATTTAGGCATGTTTGAGGTCCGTGAAAGGTTTCGTGGCGTTTGGTTAAGCGGTTTACCGATTCACTACTCAAAACCTCAAAAACTAGGCGTTTTCAAGCCTAAGTGATGAAAGAGTCGCTGTTTTTCACATTTTTTTTGAACCGTGAATCCGTTATGTTTTCTGTGAGTTCAATCAAGTTTATTTAGGCATGTTTGAGGTGCGTGTAAGGTTTTGTGGCGTTTGGTTAAGCGGTTTACCGATTCACTACTCAAAACCTCAAAAACTAGGCGTTTTCAAGCCTAAGTGATGAAAGAGTCGCTTTTTTCACATTTTTTGTGAACCGTGATTCCTTTATCCATTCCGTTAGTTCACGCAAGTTTATTTAGGCATGTTTGAGGTGCGTGTAAGGTTTCGTGGCATTCGGTTAAGCGGTTTACCGATTCACTACTCAAAACCTCAAAAACTAGACGTTTCAAGCCTAAGTGATGAAAGAGTCGCTTTTTTCGCATTTTTTGTTAACCGTGATTCCGTTATCCATTCTGTTAGTTCCGGCAAGTTTATTTAGGCTTGTTTGAGGTGCGTGGAAGGTTTCTTGGCGTTTGGTTAAGCGGTTTACCGATTCACTACTCAAAACCTCAAAAATTTGGCGTTTTCAAGCATAAGTGATGAAAGAGTCGCTTTTTTTCGCATTTTTTGTGAACCAAGAATCCGTTATGTATTCCATTAGTTCCCTCAAGTTTATTTATGCATGTTTGAGGCGCGTGTAAGGTTTCGTGGCATTTGGTTAAGCGGTTTACCGATTCACTACTCAAAACCTCAAAAACTAGGCGTTTTCAAGCCCAAGTGATGAAAGAGTTGCTTTTTTCTCATTTTATGTGAACCGTGATTCCGTTATCCATTCCGTTTGTTCCCGAAAGTTCATTTAGGCATATTTGAGGTGCGTTTATGGTTTTGTGGCGTTTGGTTAAGCGGTTTACCGATTCACTACTCAAAACCTCAAAAACTAGGCGTTTTCAAGCCTGAGTGATGAAAGAGTCGCTGTTTTTCACTTTTTTTTTGAACCGTGAATCTGTTATGTTTTCCGTGAGTTCAATCAAGTTTATTTAGGCATGTTTGAGGTGCGTGTAAGGTTTTGTGGCGTTTGGTTAAGCGGTTTACCGATTCACTACTCAAAACCTCAAAAACTAGGCGTTTTCAAGCCTAAGTGATGAAAGAGTCGCTGTTTTTCACATTTTTTTTGAACCGTGAATCCGTTATGTTTTCTGTGAGTTCAATTAAGTTTATTTAGGCATGTTTGAGGTGCATGTTAGGTTTTGTGGCGTTTGGTTAAGCGGTTTACCGATTCACTACTCAAAACCTCAAAAACTAGACGTTTCAAGCCTAAGTGATGAAAGAGTCGCTTTTTTCGCATTTTTTGTTAACCGTGATTCCGTTATCCATTCTGTTAGTTCCGACAAGTTTATTTAGGCTTGTTTGAGGTGCGTGTAAGGTTTCGTGGCGTTTGGTTAAGCGGTTTACCGATTCACTACTCAAAATCTCAAAAATTTGGCATTTTCAAGCATAAGTGACGAAAGAGTCGCTTTTTTTCGCATTTTTTGTGAACCAAGAATCCGTTATGTATTCCATTAGTTCCCTCAAGTTTATTTAGGCATGTTTGAGGTGCGTGTAAGGTTTCGTGGCATTTGGTTAAGCGGTTTACCGATTCACTACTCAAAACCTCAAAAACTAGGCGTTTTCAAGCCCAAGTGATGAAAGAGTTGCTTTTTTCGCATTTTTTGTGAACCGTGATTCCTTTATCCATTCCGTTTGTTCTCGAAAGTTCATTTAGGCATATTTGAGGTGCGTTTATGGTTTCGTGGCGTTTGGTTAAGCGGTTTACCGATTCACTACTCAAAACCTCAAAAATTTGGCGTTTTCAACCATAAGTGATGAAAGATTCGCTTTTTTCGCTTTTTTGTGAACCGTGAATCCGTTATGTATTCCGTTAGTTCCCTCAAGTTTATTTATTCGTGTTTGAGGTGCGTGTAAGGTTTCGTGGTGTTTGGTTAAGCGGTTTACCTATTCACTACTCAAAACCTCAAAAACTAGCCGTTTTCAATCTTAAGTGGTGAAAGAGTGGCTTTTTTCGCATTTTTTGTGAACCGTGAATCCGTTATGTATTCCGTTAGTTCCCGTAAGTTTATTTAGGCATGTTTGAGGTATGTGTAAGGTTTCGTGATGTTTGGTTAAGTGGTTTACCGATTCACCACTCAAAATCTCAAAAACAAGGTGTTTTCAAGCCTAAGTGATGAAAGAGTCGCTTTTTTTGCATTTTTTGTGAACGGTAATTCCATTATCCATTCTGTTAGTTCCCGCAAGTTTGTTTAGGCATGTTGGAGGTGTGTGTAAGGTTTCGTGGCGTTTGGTTAAGCGGTTTACCGATTCACCACTCAAAACCTCAAAAACTAGGCGTTTTCAAGCTTAAGTGATGAAAGAGTGGCTTTTTTCGCATTTTCTGTGAACCGTGAATCCATTATGTATTTCGTTATTTCCCGAAATTTTATTTAGGCATGTTTGAGGTGCGTGTAAGGTTTCGTGGTGTTTGGTTAAGCGGTTTACTGATTCAGTACTGAAAACCTCAAAAACTAGGCGTTTTCAAGCCTAAGTGATGAAAGAGTCGCCTTTTGCATTTTATGTGAACCGTGATTCCGTTATCCATTCCGATAGTTCCCGCAAGTTTATTTAGGCATGTTTGAGGTGCGTGAATGGTTTCGTGGCGTTTGGTTAAGCGGTTTACCGATTCACTACTCAAAACCTCAAAAACTAGGCGTTTTCAAGCCTGAGTGATGAAAGAGTCGCTGTTTTTCACTTTTTTTTTGAACCGTGAATCTGTTATTTTTTCCGTGAGTTCAATCAAGTTTATTTAGGCATGTTTGAGGTGCGTGTAAGGTTTTGTGGCGTTTGGTTAAGCGGTTTACCGATTCACTACTCAAAACCTCAAAAACTAGGCGTTTTCAAGCCTAAGTGATGAAAGAGTCGCTGTTTTTCACATTTTTTTTGAACCGTGAATCCGTTATGTTTTCTGTGAGTTCAATCAAGTTTATTTAGGCATGTTTGAGGTGTGTGTAAGGTTTTGTGGCGTTTGGTTAAGCGGTTTACCGATTCACTACTCAAAACCTCAAAAACTAGACGTTTCAAGCCTAAGTGATGAAAGAGTCGCTTTTTTCGCATTTTTTGTTAACCGTGATTCCGTTATCCATTCTGTTAGTTCCGGCAAGTTTATTTAGGCTTGTTTGAGGTGCGTGTAAGGTTTCGTGGCGTTTGGTTAAGCGGTTTACCGATTCACTACTCAAAATCTCAAAAATTTGGCATTTTCAAGCATAAGTGACGAAAGAGTCGCTTTTTTTCGCATTTTTTGTGAACCAAGAATCCGTTATGTATTCCATTAGTTCCCTCAAGTTTATTTAGGCATGTTTGAGGTGCGTGTAAGGTTTCGTGGCATTTGGTTAAGCGGTTTACCGATTCACTACTCAAAACCTCAAAAACTAGGCGTTTTCAAGCCCAAGTGATGAAAGAGTTGCTTTTTTCGCATTTTTTGTGAACCGTGATTCCTTTATCCATTCCGTTTGTTCTCGAAAGTTCATTTAGGCATATTTGAGGTGCGTTTATGGTTTCGTGGCGTTTGGTTAAGCGGTTTACCGATTCACTACTCAAAACCTCAAAAATTTGGCGTTTTCAACCATAAGTGATGAAAGATTCGCTTTTTTCGCTTTTTTTGTGAACCGTGAATCCGTTATGTATTCCGTTAGTTCCCTCAAGTTTATTTATTCGTGTTTGAGGTGCGTGTAAGGTTTCGTGGTGTTTGGTTAAGCGGTTTACCTATTCACTACTCAAAACCTCAAAAACTAGCCGTTTTCAATCTTAAGTGGTGAAAGAGTGGCTTTTTTCGCATTTTTTGTGAACCGTGAATCCGTTATGTATTCCATTAGTTCCCGTAAGTTTATTTAGGCATGTTTGAGGTATGTGTAAGGTTTCGTGATGTTTGGTTAAGTGGTTTACCGATTCACCACTCAAAATCTCAAAAACAAGGCGTTTTCAAGCCTAAGTGAAGAAAGAGTCGCTTTTTTTGCATTTTTTGTGAACGGTAATTCCATTAACCATTCTGTTAGTTCCCGCAAGTTTTTTTAGGCATGTTGGAGGTGTGTGTAAGGTTTCGTGGCGTTTGGTTAAGCGGTTTACCGATTCACCACTCAAAACCTCAAAAACTAGGCGTTTTCAAGCTTAAGTGATGAAAGAGTGGCTTTTTTCGCATTTTCTGTGAACCGTGAATCCATCATGTATTTCATTATTTCCCGCAATTTTATTTAGGCATATTTGAGGTGCGTGTACGGTTTCGTGGCGTTTGGTTAAGTGGTTTACCGATTCACCACTCAAAACCTCAAAAACAAGGCGTTTCAAGCCTAAGTGATGAAAGAGTCGCTTTTTTCGCATTTTTTGTTAACCGTGATTCCGTTTTCCATTCCATTAGTTCTGGAAAGTTTATTTAGGCTTGTTTGAGGTGCATGTAAGGTTTCGTGGCGTTTGGTTAAGCGGTTTACCGATTCACTACTCAAAACCTAAAAAAATTGACGTTTTCAAGCATAAGTGATGAAAGAGTCGCTTTTTTTCGCATTTTTTGTGAACCGTGAATCCGTTATGTATTTCGTTATTTCCCTCAAGTTTATTTAGGTATTTTTGAGGTGCGTGTAAGGTTTCGTGGTGTTTGGTTAAGCGGTTTACTGATTCAGTACTGAAAACCTCAAAAACTAGGCGTTTTGAAGCCTAAGTGATGAAAGAGTCGCCTTTTGCATTTTATGTGAACCGTGATTCCGTTATCCATTCCGTTAGTTCCCGCAAGTTTATTTAGGCATGTTTGAGGTCCGTGAAAGGTTTCGTGGCGTTTGGTTAAGCGGTTTACCGATTCACTACTCAAAACCTCAAAAACTAGGCGTTTTCAAGCCTAAGTGATGAAAGAGTCGCTGTTTTTCACATTTTTTTTGAACCGTGAATCCGTTATGTTTTCTGTGAGTTCAATCAAGTTTATTTAGGCATGTTTGAGGTGCGTGTAAGGTTTTGTGGCGTTTGGTTAAGCGGTTTACCGATTCACTACTCAAAACCTCAAAAACTAGGCGTTTTCAAGCCTAAGTGATGAAAGAGTCGCTTTTTTCACATTTTTTGTGAACCGTGATTCCTTTATCCATTCCGTTAGTTCACGCAAGTTTATTTAGGCATGTTTGAGGTGTGTGTAAGGTTTCGTGGCATTCGGTTAAGCGGTTTACCGATTCACTACTCAAAACCTCAAAAACTAGACGTTTCAAGCCTAAGTGATGAAAGAGTCGCTTTTTTCGCATTTTTTGTTAACCGTGATTCCGTTATCCATTCTGTTAGTTCCGGCAAGTTTATTTAGGCTTGTTTGAGGTGCGTGGAAGGTTTCTTGGCGTTTGGTTAAGCGGTTTACCGATTCACTACTCAAAACCTCAAAAATTTGGCGTTTTCAAGCATAAGTGATGAAAGAGTCGCTTTTTTTCGCATTTTTTGTGAACCAAGAATCCGTTATGTATTCCATTAGTTCCCTGAAGTTTATTTATGCATGTTTGAGGCGCGTGTAAGGTTTCGTGGCATTTGGTTAAGCGGTTTACCGATTCACTACTCAAAACCTCAAAAACTAGGCGTTTTCAAGCCCAAGTGATGAAAGAGTTGCTTTTTTCTCATTTTATGTGAACCGTGATTCCGTTATCCATTCCGTTTGTTCCCGAAAGTTCATTTAGGCATATTTGAGGTGCGTTTATGGTTTTGTGGCGTTTGGTTAAGCGGTTTACCGATTCACTACTCAAAACCTCAAAAATTTGGCGTTTTCAACCATAAGTGATGAAAGAGTCGCTTTTTTTCGCTTTTTTTGTGAACCGTGAATCCGTTATGTATTCCGTTAGTTCCCTCAAGTTTATTTAGGCGTGTTTGAGTTGCGTGTAAGGTTTCGTGGCGTTTGGTTAAGCGGTTTACCGATTCACTACTCAAAACCTCAAAAACTAGCCGTTTTCAATCTTAAGTGGTGAAAGAGTGGCTTTTTTTGCATTATTTGTGAACCGTGAATCCGTTATGTATTCCGTTAGTTCCCGCAAGTTTATTTAGGCATGTTTGAGGTATGTGTAAGGTTTCGTGGCGTTTGGTTAAGTGGTTTACCGATTCACCACTCAAAACCTCAAAAACAAGGCGTTTTCAAGACCAAGTGATGAAAGAGTCGCTTTTTTTGCATTTTTTGTGAACGGTAATTCCATTATCCATTCCGTTAATTCCCGCAAGTTTCTTTAGGCATGTTGGAGGTGTGTGTAAGGTTTCGTGGCATTTGGTTAAGCGGTTTACCGATTCACCACTCAAAACCTCAAAAATTAGGCGTTTTCAAGCTTAAGTGATGAAAGAGTGGCTTTTTTCGCATTTTCTGTGAACCGTGAATCCATTATGTATTTCGTTATTTCCCGCAATTTTATTTAGGCATGTTTGAGGTGCGTGTAAGGTTTCATGGTGTTTGGTTAAGCGGTTTACTGATTCAGTACTGAAAACCTCAAAAACTAGGCGTTTTCAAGCCTAAGTGATGAAAGAGTCGCCTTTTGCATTTTATGTGAACCGTGATTCCGTTATCCATTCCGTTAGTTCCCGCAAGTTTATTTAGGCATGTTTGAGGTGCGTGAAAGGTTTCGTGGCGTTTGGTTAAGCGGTTTACCGATTCACTACTCAAAACCTCAAAAACTAGGTGTTTTCAAGCTTAAGTGATGAAAGAGTCGCTGTTTTTCACATTTATTTTGAACCGTGAATCCGTTATGTTTTCCGTGAGTTCAATCAAGTTTATTTAGGCATGTTTGAGGTGCGTGTAAGGTTTCGTGGCGTTTGGTTCAGCGGTTTACCGATTCACTACTCAAAACCTCAAAAACTAGGTGTTTTCAAGCCTAAGTGATGAAAGAGTCGCTGTTTTTCACATTTTTTTTGAACCGTGAATCCGTTATGTTTTCCGTGAGTTCAATCAAGCTTATTTGGGCATGTTTGAGGTGCGTGTAAGGTTTTGTGGCGTTTGGTTAAGCGGTTTACCGATTCACAACTCAAAACCTCAAAAACTAGACGTTTCAAGCCTAAGTGATGAAAGAGTCGCTTTTTTCGCATTTTTTGTTAACCGTGATTCCGTTTTCCATTCCGTTAGTTCTGGAAAGTTTATTTAGGCTTGTTTGAGGTGCGTGTAAGGTTTCGTGGCATTTGGTTAAGCAGTTTACCGATTCACTACTCAAAACCTAAAAAAATTGACGTTTTCAAGCATAAGTGATGAAAGAGTCGCTTTTTTTCGCATTTTTTGTGAACCGTGAATCCGTTATGTATTCTGTTAGTTCCCTCAAGTTTATTTAGGTATTTTTGAGGTGCGTGTAAGGTTTCGTGGCATTTGGTTAAGCGGTTTATCGATTCACTACTCAAAACCTCAAAAACTAGGCGTTTTGAAGCCCAAGTGATGAAAGAGTCGCTTTTTTCTCATTTTTTGTGAACCTTGATTCCGTTATCCATTCCGTTTGTTCCAGAAAGTTCATTTAGGCATATTTGAGATGCATTTATGGTTTCGTGGTATTTGGTTAAGCGGTTTACCAATTCACTACTCGAAAACCTCAAAAATTTGGCGTTTTCAACCATAAGTGATGAAAGAGTCGCTTTTTTTCGCTTTTTTTGTGAACCGTGAATCCGTTATGTATTCCGTTAGTTCCCTCAAGTTTATTTAGGCGTGTTTGAGGTGCGTGTAAGGTTTCGTGGCGTTTGGTTAAGCGGTTTACCGATTCACTACTCAAAACCTCAAAAACTAGCCGTTTTCAATCTTAAGTGGTGAAAGAGTGGCTTTTTTCGCATTATTTGTGAACCGTGAATCCGTTATGTATTCCGTTAGTTCCCGCAAGTTTATTTAGGCATGTTTGAGGTATGTGTAAGGTTTCGTGGCATTTGGTTAAGTGGTTTACCGATTCACCACTCAAAACCTCAAAAACAAGGCGTTTTTCAAGCCCAAGTGATGAAAGAGTCGCTTTTTTTGCATTTTTTGTGAACGGTAATTCCATTATCCATTCCGTTAGTTCTCGCAAGTTTGTTTAGGCATGTTGGAGGTGTGTGTAAGGTTTCGTGGCATTTGGTTAAGCGGTTTACCGATTCACCACTCAAAACCTCAAAAACTAGGCGTTTTCAAGCTTAAGTGATGAAAGAGTGGCTTTTTTCGCATTTTCTGTGAACCGTGAATCCATTATGTATTTCGTTATTTCCCGCAATTTTATTTAGGCATGTTTGAGGTGCGTGTAAGGTTTCATGGTGTTTGGTTAAGCGGTTTACTGATTCAGTACTGAAAACCTCAAAAACTAGGCGTTTTCAAGCCTAAGTGATGAAAGAGTCGCCTTTTGCATTTTATGTGAACCGTGATTCCGTCATCCATTCCGTTAGTTCCCGCAAGTTTATTTAGGCATGTTTGAGGTGCGTGAAAGGTTTTGTGGCGTTTGGTTCAGCGGTTTACCGATTCACTACTCAAAACCTCAAAAACTAGGTGTTTTCAAGCCTAAGTGATGAAAGAGTCGCTGTTTTTCACATTTTTTTTGAACCGTGAATCCGTTATGTTTTCCGTGAGTTCAATCAAGTTTATTTGGGCATGTTTGAGGTGCGTGTAAGGTTTTGTGGCGTTTGGTTAAGCGGTTTACCGATTCACTACTCAAAACCTCAAAAACTAGGCGTTTTCAAGCCTAAGTGATGAAAGAGTCACTTTTTTCGCATTTTTTGTGAACCGTGATTTCTTTATCCATTCCGTTAGTTCACGCAAGTTTATTTAGGTATGTTTGAGGTGCGTGTAAGGTTTCGTGGCATTTGGTTAAGCGGTTTACCGATTCACTACTCAAAACCTCAAAAACTAGACGTTTCAAGCCTACGTGATGAAAGAGTCGCTTTTTTCGCATTTTTTGTTAACCGTGATTCCGTTTTCCATTCCGTTAGTTCTGGAAAGTTTATTTAGGCTTGTTTGAGGTGCGTGTAAGGTTTCGTGGCGTTTGGTTAAGCAGTTTACCGATTCACTACTCAAAACCTAAAAAAATTGACGTTTTCAAGCATAAGTGATGAAAGAGTCGCTTTTTTTCGCATTTTTTGTGAACCGTGAATCCGTTATGTATTCTGTTAGTTCCCTCAAGTTTATTTAGGTATTTTTGAGGTGCGTGTAAGGTTTCGTGGCATTTGGTTAAGCGGTTTACCGATTCACTACTCAAAACCTCAAAAACTAGGCGTTTTCAAGCCCAAGTGATGAAAGAGTCGCTTTTTTCTCATTTTTTGTGAACCGTGATTCCGTTATCCATTCCGTTTGTTCCAGCAAGTTCATTTAGGCATATTTGAGGTGCGTTTATGGTTTCGTGGTATTTGGTTAAGCGGTTTACCAATTCACTACTCGAAAACCTCAAAAATTTGGCGTTTTCAACCATAAGTGATGAAAGAGTCGCTTTTTTTCGCTTTTTTTGTGAACCGTGAATCCGTTATGTATTCCGTTAGTTCCCTCAAGTTTATTTAGGCGTGTTTGAGGTGCGTGTAAGGTTTCGTGGCGTTTGGTTAAGCGGTTTACCGATTCACTACTCAAAACCTCAAAAACTAGCCGTTTTCAATCTTAAGTGGTGAAAGAGTGGCTTTTTTCGCATTATTTGTGAACCGTGAATCCGTTATGTATTCCGTTAGTTCCCGCAAGTTTATTTAGGCATGTTTGAGGTATGTGTAAGGTTTTGTGGCGTTTGGTTAAGTGGTTTACCGATTCACCACTCAAAACCTCAAAAACAAGGCGTTTTCAAGCCCAAGTGATGAAAGAGTCGCTTTTTTTGCATTTTTTGTGAACGGTAATTCCATTATCCATTCCGTTAATTCCCGCAAGTTTGTTTAGGCATGTTGGAGGTGTGTGTAAGGTTTCGTGGCATTTGGTTAAGCGGTTTACCGATTCACCACTCAAAACCTCAAAAATTAGGCGTTTTCAAGCTTAAGTGATGAAAGAGTGGCTTTTTTCGCATTTTCTGTGAACCGTGAATCCATTATGTATTTCGTTATTTCCCGCAATTTTATTTAGGCATGTTTGAGGTGCGTGTAAGGTTTCATGGTGTTTGGTTAAGCGGTTTACTGATTCAGTACTGAAAACCTCAAAAACTAGGCGTTTTCAAGCCTAAGTGATGAAAGAGTCGCCTTTTGCATTTTATGTGAACCGTGATTCCGTTATCCATTCCGTTAGTTCCCGCAAGTTTATTTAGGCATGTTTGAGGTGCGTGAAAGGTTTCGTGGCGTTTGGTTAAGCGGTTTACCGATTCACTACTCAAAACCTCAAAAACTAGGTGTTTTCAAGCTTAAGTGATGAAAGAGTCGCTGTTTTTCACATTTATTTTGAACCGTGAATCCGTTATGTTTTCCGTGAGTTCAATCAAGTTTATTTAGGCATGTTTGAGGTGCGTGTAAGGTTTCGTGGCGTTTGGTTCAGCGGTTTACCGATTCACTACTCAAAACCTCAAAAACTAGGTGTTTTCAAGCCTAAGTGATGAAAGAGTCGCTGTTTTTCACATTTTTTTTGAACCGTGAATCCGTTATGTTTTCCGTGAGTTCAATCAAGCTTATTTGGGCATGTTTGAGGTGCGTGTAAGGTTTTGTGGCATTTGGTTAAGCGGTTTACCGATTCACTACTCAAAACCTCAAAAACTAGACGTTTCAAGCCTAAGTGATGAAAGAGTCGCTTTTTTCGCATTTTTTGTTAACCGTGATTCCGTTTTCCATTCCGTTAGTTCTGGAAAGTTTATTTAGGCTTGTTTGAGGTGCGTGTAAGGTTTCGTGGCATTTGGTTAAGCAGTTTACCGATTCACTACTCAAAACCTAAAAAAATTGACGTTTTCAAGCATAAGTGATGAAAGAGTCGCTTTTTTTCGCATTTTTTGTGAACCGTGAATCCGTTATGTATTCTGTTAGTTCCCTCAAGTTTATTTAGGTATTTTTGAGGTGCGTGTAAGGTTTCGTGGCATTTGGTTAAGCGGTTTATCGATTCACTACTCAAAACCTCAAAAACTAGGCGTTTTGAAGCCCAAGTGATGAAAGAGTCGCTTTTTTCTCATTTTTTGTGAACCTTGATTCCGTTATCCATTCCGTTTGTTCCAGAAAGTTCATTTAGGCATATTTGAGATGCATTTATGGTTTCGTGGTATTTGGTTAAGCGGTTTACCAATTCACTACTCGAAAACCTCAAAAATTTGGCGTTTTCAACCATAAGTGATGAAAGAGTCGCTTTTTTTTCGCTTTTTTTGTGAACCGTGAATCCGTTATGTATTCCGTTAGTTCCCTCAAGTTTATTTAGGCGTGTTTGAGGTGCGTGTAAGGTTTCGTGGCGTTTGGTTAAGCGGTTTACCGATTCACTACTCAAAACCTCAAAAACTAGCCGTTTTCAATCTTAAGTGGTGAAAGAGTGGCTTTTTTCGCATTATTTGTGAACCGTGAATCCGTTATGTATTCCGTTAGTTCCCGCAAGTTTATTTAGGCATGTTTGAGGTATGTGTAAGGTTTCGTGGCATTTGGTTAAGTGGTTTACCGATTCACCACTCAAAACCTCAAAAACAAGGCGTTTTTCAAGCCCAAGTGATGAAAGAGTCGCTTTTTTTGCATTTTTTGTGAACGGTAATTCCATTATCCATTCCGTTAGTTCTCGCAAGTTTGTTTAGGCATGTTGGAGGTGTGTGTAAGGTTTCGTGGCATTTGGTTAAGCGGTTTACCGATTCACCACTCAAAACCTCAAAAACTAGGCGTTTTCAAGCTTAAGTGATGAAAGAGTGGCTTTTTTCGCATTTTCTGTGAACCGTGAATCCATTATGTATTTCGTTATTTCCCGCAATTTTATTTAGGCATGTTTGAGGTGCGTGTAAGGTTTCATGGTGTTTGGTTAAGCGGTTTACTGATTCAGTACTGAAAACCTCAAAAACTAGGCGTTTTCAAGCCTAAGTGATGAAAGAGTCGCCTTTTGCATTTTATGTGAACCGTGATTCCGTCATCCATTCCGTTAGTTCCCGCAAGTTTATTTAGGCATGTTTGAGGTGCGTGAAAGGTTTTGTGGCGTTTGGTTCAGCGGTTTACCGATTCACTACTCAAAACCTCAAAAACTAGGTGTTTTCAAGCCTAAGTGATGAAAGAGTCGCTGTTTTTCACATTTTTTTTGAACCGTGAATCCGTTATGTTTTCCGTGAGTTCAATCAAGTTTATTTGGGCATGTTTGAGGTGCGTGTAAGGTTTTGTGGCGTTTGGTTAAGCGGTTTACCGATTCACTACTCAAAACCTCAAAAACTAGGCGTTTTCAAGCCTAAGTGATGAAAGAGTCACTTTTTTCGCATTTTTTGTGAACCGTGATTTCTTTATCCATTCCGTTAGTTCACGCAAGTTTATTTAGATATGTTTGAGGTGCGTGTAAGGTTTCGTGGCATTTGGTTAAGCGGTTTACCGATTCACTACTCAAAACCTCAAAAACTAGACGTTTCAAGCCTACGTGATGAAAGAGTCGCTTTTTTCGCATTTTTTGTTAACCGTGATTCCGTTTTCCATTCCGTTAGTTCTGGAAAGTTTATTTAGGCTTGTTTGAGGTGCGTGTAAGGTTTCGTGGCGTTTGGTTAAGCAGTTTACCGATTCACTACTCAAAACCTAAAAAAATTGACGTTTTCAAGCATAAGTGATGAAAGAGTCGCTTTTTTTCGCATTTTTTGTGAACCGTGAATCCGTTATGTATTCTGTTAGTTCCCTCAAGTTTATTTAGGTATTTTTGAGGTGCGTGTAAGGTTTCGTGGCATTTGGTTAAGCGGTTTACCGATTCACTACTCAAAACCTCAAAAACTAGGCGTTTTCAAGCCCAAGTGATGAAAGAGTCGCTTTTTTCTCATTTTTTGTGAACCGTGATTCCGTTATCCATTCCGTTTGTTCCAGCAAGTTCATTTAGGCATATTTGAGGTGCGTTTATGGTTTCGTGGTATTTGGTTAAGCGGTTTACCAATTCACTACTCGAAAACCTCAAAAATTTGGCGTTTTCAACCATAAGTGATGAAAGAGTCGCTTTTTTTCGCTTTTTTTGTGAACCGTGAATCCGTTATGTATTCCGTTAGTTCCCTCAAGTTTATTTAGGCGTGTTTGAGGTGCGTGTAAGGTTTCTTGGCGTTTGGTTAAGCGGTTTACCGATTCACTACTCAAAACCTCAAAAACTAGCCGTTTTCAATCTTAAGTGGTGAAAGAGTGGCTTTTTTCGCATTATTTGTGAACCGTGAATCCGTTATGTATTCCGTTAGTTCCCGCAAGTTTATTTAGGCATGTTTGAGGTATGTGTAAGGTTTCGTGGCATTTGGTTAAGTGGTTTACCGATTCACCACTCAAAACCTCAAAAACAAGGCGTTTTTCAAGCCCAAGTGATGAAAGAGTCGCTTTTTTTGCATTTTTTGTGAACGGTAATTCCATTATCCATTCCGTTAGTTCTCGCAAGTTTGTTTAGGCATGTTGGAGGTGTCTGTAAGGTTTCGTGGCATTTGGTTAAGCGGTTTACCGATTCACCACTCAAAACCTCAAAAACTAGGCGTTTTCAAGCTTAAGTGATGAAAGAGTGGCTTTTTTCGCATTTTCTGTGAACCGTGAATCCATTATGTATTTCGTTATTTCCCGCAATTTTATTTAGGCATGTTTGAGGTGCGTGTAAGGTTTCATGGTGTTTGGTTAAGCGGTTTACTGATTCAGTACTGAAAACCTCAAAAACTAGGCGTTTTCAAGCCTAAGTGATGAAAGAGTCGCCTTTTGCATTTTATGTGAACCGTGATTCCGTCATCCATTCCGTTAGTTCCCGCAAGTTTATTTAGGCATGTTTGAGGTGCGTGAAAGGTTTTGTGGCGTTTGGTTCAGCGGTTTACCGATTCACTACTCAAAACCTCAAAAACTAGGTGTTTTCAAGCCTAAGTGATGAAAGAGTCGCTGTTTTTCACATTTTTTTTGAACCGTGAATCCGTTATGTTTTCCGTGAGTTCAATCAAGTTTATTTGGGCATGTTTGAGGTGCGTGTAAGGTTTAGTGGCGTTTGGTTAAGCGGTTTACCGATTCACTACTCAAAACCTCAAAAACTAGGCGTTTTCAAGCCTAAGTGATGAAAGAGTCACTTTTTTCGCATTTTTTGTGAACCGTGATTTCTTTATCCATTCCGTTAGTTCACGCAAGTTTATTTAGGTATGTTTGAGGTGCGTGTAAGGTTTCGAGGCATTTGGTTAAGCGGTTTACCGATTCACTACTCAAAACCTCAAAAACTAGACGTTTCAAGCCTACGTGATGAAAGAGTCGCTTTTTTCGCATTTTTTGTTAACCGTGATTCCGTTTTCCATTCCGTTAGTTCTGGAAAGTTTATTTAGGATTGTTTGAGGTGCGTGTAAGGTTTCGTGGCGTTTGGTTAAGCAGTTTACCGATTCACTACTCAAAACCTAAAAAACTAGGCGTTTTCAAGCCCAAGTGATGAAAGAGTCGCTTTTTTCTCATTTTTTGTGAACCGTGATTCCGTTATCCATTCCGTTTGTTCCAGAAAGTTCATTTAGGCATATTTGAGGTGCGTTTATGGTTTCGTGGTATTTGGTTAAGCGGTTTACCAATTCACTACTCGAAAACCTCAAAAATTTGGCGTTTTCAACCATAAGTGATGAAAGAGTCGCTTTTTTTCGCTTTTTTTTGCATTTTTTGTATTTTTTGTGAACCGAGAACCGTTATGTAATCCGTTAGTTCCCGAAGTTTATTTAGGCATGTTTGAGGTGTGTGTAAGGTTTTGTGGCGTTTGGTGAAGCAGTTTACCGATTCACTACTCACAACCTCAAAAACTAGGCGTTTTCAAGCCTATGTGATGAAAGAGTCGCTTTTTTGCATTTTTTTTCAACCGTGTTATCCATTCCATTAATTCCCACAAGTTTATTTAGGCATTTTTTAGGTACGTGTAAGGTTTTGTGGCGTTTGGTTAAGCAGTTTACCAATTCACTACTCAAAACCTCAAAAACTAGGCATTTTCAAGCCTAAGTGAAGAAAGAGTCGCTTTTTTCACATTTTTTGTGAACCGTGATTCTTTTATCCATTCCGTTAATTCCCAAAAGTTTATTTAGGCATTCTTTAGGTGCGTGTAAGGTTTTGTGATGTTTGGTTAAGCGGTTTACCGATTCACTACTCAAAACCTCAAAAATTAGGCGTTTTCAAACCTAAGTGAAGAAAGAGTAGCTTTTTTCGCATTTTTTGTGAACCGTGATTCTGTTATCCATTCCGTTAGTGCCCACAAGTTTATTTAGGCATGTTGTAGGTGCGTGTAAAGTTTCGTGGCGTTTGGTTAAGCGGCTTACCAATTCACTACTCAAAACCTCAAAAACTAGGCGTTTTCAAGCCTAAGTGATGAAAGAGTCGCTTTTTTTGCATTTTTTGTGAACCGTGATTCCTTTTTCCATTCCGTTAATTCATGCAATTTTATTTAGGCATGTTTGAGGTGCGTGTATGGTTTCGTGGCATTTGGTTAAGCGGTTTACCGATTCACTACTCAAAACCTCAAAAACTAGGCGTTTTCAATCCTTAGTGATGAAAGAGTCGCTTTTTCGCATTTTTTGTGAACCGTGATTCCGTTATCCATTCCATTAGTTCTCTCAAGTTTATTTAGTCATGTTTGAGATGCGTGTAAGATTTCATGGCGTTTGGTTAAGTGGTTTACCAATTCACTACTCAAAACCTCAAAAACTTGGCGTTTTCTAGCCTAAGTGATGAAAGAGTCGCTTTTTTCGCATTTTTTGTGAACCGTGATTCCGTTATCCATTCCGTTAGTTCACACAAGTTTATTTAGGTATGTTTGAAATGCGTGTAAGGTTTCGTGGCATTTGGTTAAGCGGTTTAACGATTCACTACTCAAAACCTCAAAACTAGGCGTTTTCAAGCCTAAGTGATGAAAGAGTCGCTTTTTTTGGATTTTTTGTGAACCGTGATTTCGGTATCCATTCCGTTAGTTCCCGTAAGTTTATTTAGGCATGTTTGAGGTGCTTGTAAGGTTTCGTGGCGTTTGGTCAAGTGGTTTACCGATTCACACTACTCAAAACCTCAAAAATTAGGCGTTTTCAAGCCTATGTGATGAAAGAGTCGCTTTTTTGCATTTTTTGTGAACCGTGATTCCGTTATCCATTCCATTAGTTCCCACAAGTTTATTTAGGCATGTTTTAGGTACGTGTAAGGTTTCGTGGCGTTTGGTTAAGCGGTTTACCAATTCACTACTCAAAACCTCAAAAACTAGGCATTTTCAAGCCTAAGTGATGAAAGAGTCGCTTTTTTTGCATTTTTTGTGAACCGTGATTCTGTTATCCATTCCGTTAATTCCCGAAAGTTTATTTAGGCATTCTTTAGGTGCGTGTAAGGTTTCGTGACGTTTGGTTAAGCGGTTTTCCGGTTCACTACTCAAAACCTCAAAAACTAGGCGTTTTCAAGCCTAAGTGATGAAAGAGTCACTTTTTCACATTTTTTGTGAACCGTGATTCCGTCATCCATTCCATTAGTTCTCACAAGTTTATTTAGTCATGTTTGAGATGCGTGTAAGATTTCATGGCGTTTGGTTAAGCGGTTTACCGATTCACTACTCAAAACCTCAAAAACTAGGCGTTTTCTAGCCTAAGTGATGAAAGAGTCGCTTTTTTTGCATTTTTTGTGAACCGTGATTCTGTTATCCATTCCGTTAGTTCTCGACATTTTATTTAGGCGTGTTTGAGATGCGTGTAAGGTTTTGTGGCATTTGGTTAAGCGGTTTACCGATTCACTACTCAAAACCTCAAAAACTTGGCGTTTTCAAGCCTAAGTGATGAAAGAGTCGTTTTTTTCGCATTTTCTGTGAACCGTGAATCCGTTATGTATTCCGTTAGTTCCCACAAGTTTATTTAGTCATATTCGAGGTGTGTATAAGGTTTCGTGGCATTTGGTTAAGCGGTTTACCGATTCACTACTCAAAACCTCAAAAACTAGGCGTTTTCAAGCTTAAGTGATAAAAGATTGGCTTTTTTCGCATTTTTTGTGAACCGTGATTCCGTTATCCATTCCGTTAGTACCCGCAAGTTTATTTAGCCATGTTTGAGGTGCGTGTAAGGTTTCGTGGCGTTTGGTTAAGCGGTTTACCGATTCACTACTCAAAACCTCAAAAACTTGGCGTTTTCAAGCCTAAGTGATGAAAGAGTCGTTTTTTTCGCATTTTTTGTGAACCGTGAATCCGTTATGTATTCCGTTAGTTCCCACAAGTTTATTTAGGCATATTTTAGGTGTGTATAAGGTTTCATGGCGTTTGGTTAAGCGGTTTACCGATTCACTACTCAAAACCTCAAAAACTAGGCGTTTTCAAGCTTAAGTGATAAAAGATTGGCTTTTTTCGCATTTTTTGTGAACCGTGATTCCGTTATCCATTCCGTTAGTACCCGCAAGTTTATTTAGCCATGTTTGAGGTGCGTGTAAGGTTTTGTTGCATTTGGTTAAGCGGTTTACTGATTCACTACTCAAAACCTCAAAAACTTGGCGTTTTCAAGCCTAAGTGATGAAAGAGTCGTTTTTTTCGCATTTTTTGTGAACCGTGAATCCGTTATGTATTCCGTTAGTTCCCACAAGTTTATTTAGGCATATTTTAGGTGTGTATAAGGTTTCGTGGCGTTTGGTTAAGCGGTTTACCGATTCACTACTCAAAACCTCAAAAACTAGGCGTTTTCAAGCTTAAGTGATAAAAGATTGGATTTTTTCGCATTTTTTGTGAACCGTGATTCCGTTATCCATTCTGTTAGTACCCGCAAGTTTATTTAGTCATATTTGAGGTGCGTGTAAGGTTTCGTGGCATTTGGTTAAGCGGTTTACCGATCCACTACTCAAAACCTCAAAAACTAGGCGTTTTCAAGCCTAAGTGATGAAAGAGTCGCTTTTTTCGCATTTTTTGTGAACCGTGATTCCGTTATCCATTCCGTTAGTTCACGCAAGTTTATTTCGGCATGTTTGAGGTGCGTATAAGGTTTCGTGGCGTTTGGTTAAGCGGTTTACCGATTCACTACTCAAAACTTCAAAAACTAGGCGTTTTCAAGCCTAAGTGATGAAAGAGTCGCTTTTTTTGCATTTTTTTGAACCGTGATTCCGTTATCCATTTCGTTAGTTCCCGCAAGTTTTTTTAGGCATTTTTTAGGTACGTGTAAGTTTTCGTGGCGTTTGGTTAAGCGGTTTACCGATTCACTACTCAAAAGAGCGGATGTCTCGGACTGTACGAGGGACGGGCAGATTCGAAATTATATCGATTTTTGCTTTATCGACTTGGATATCTTTGTCAGAGATAATGTGGCCGAGGACAATTCTCTTGGTCACCATGAAGTGACACTTTTCCCAGTTTAGTACTAAGTGTTTGTCCTCGCATCTTGCTAACATATTCTCTAGGTTTTCTAGGCAGTTATCAAAACTATGGCCAAACACCGAGAAGTCGTCCATAAAGACCTCGAGTGTCTATTCAACCATACCACTAAAAATACTTAACATGCACCGCTAAAAAGTGGCAGGTGCATTGCTTAAGCCAAAAGGCATACGACTGTAGGCGAATGTACCGAATGGACAAGTGAAAGTCGTCTTCTCCTGATCTTCAGGAGCTATTTCGATTTGGTTATAGCCACTGTATCCGTCCAAGAAGCAATAAAATTTATGACCCGCCACTCTTTCGAGCATTTGGTCCATGAATGGCAATGGAAAGTGATCTTTCCGGGTCACAGTATTTAACTTTCGGTAATCAATACACATCCTCCATCCAGTTGGGATGCGTGTTGGTACTAACTCGCCGTCTTTGTTTGGGATAACTGTTATACCAGCCTTTTTGGGCACCACCTGGGTTGGATTAACCCAAGAGCTGTCAGAGATAGGGTATATTATCCCAATGTCTAGAAGTTTTAAGACTTCTTTTTTCACTACTTCTTGCATATTAGGATTCAGACGCCTCTGCATTTGTCGCGACGGTTTAGCGTCTTCCTCCAGATATCGGGCTTATGCCTTTTAGGTCGGCAATAGTCGATCCCAATGCTCCCTTGTGCAGTTTGAGCACTTGAATCAACTTATCCTCTTGTTCTGAATTCAACGTAGATGAGATTATCACAGGATAAGTCTTTTAAGTCCCTAGAAAAGCGTATTTGAGCTCTTTTGGAAGCTCTTTTAATTCCAAATCAGGAAACTGAAAGTTTAAAGGCATAGTTAACTTCATTTTCGGAGGCAAGGGTTCATATGGTGTGACCCACATGCAGTCATCTCTATCTTCCTCCTTGGTTTCCATCATGAGGCAGGCATGATTTAAGGCAGCGTCCAATGGGGTAGAATCGTTAGGTTGATAAGTAGTGTCGAATTGTGACACGACTACCTCCAAAGGATCTTTGTATTCTACAAGATCAGTCTCTCCCTCGATGACTGTTTCGATGAAGTTAACTTCTTCTTCGTCCCCGTATTCTTCAGGTCGGGGATTTGAAAGTATCTTGACATTTAAAGTCATGTTCCCGAATACGATGGTCATGATACCACTCCTTATTTTGATTGTGGCATCAATGGTGTTGAGGAATGGACATCCAAAGATCACCGGGATTTGTGAACATGGATTGGACACAGGTTCGGTGTCCAGAATCACAAAATCTATCGGAAAGGCAAATGTATCTATCTGTACCAGAACGTCTTCTATTATTCCTCTAGGATATTTGACTGACCTGTCTGCCAATTGCAATGCAACTCGGGTGGGTTTGAGTTCACCCAACCCTAGTTGTTTATATACTGAATAGGGCAGTAAGTTTACACTAGCTCCTAAATCAAGGAGTGCGTTGTCTATCCTTTGATTCCCAATTCTACACGAGACAGTTGGGGTGCCAGGGTCTTTGAGCTTTGGAGGCAACTCATTTTGAATTATTGCGCTTGCTTGGCAAGCGACATAAGCGTGTTTCTTCACACTTCGCCTCCTCTTGACCGTGCATAAGTCCTTTAAATACTTAGCGTAGGCTGGCACTTGTTTGATTGCATCAAGGAGCGGGATATTAATTTTAACTTGCTTGAACAACTCCAAGAACTCCTGATTCTTTGCCTCGTGTTGAGGCTTCTTGAGCCTTTAAGGGTAAGGCGCAGGAAAAGTGCTTTTTGGTAAATAGTCCTCGATGGGCTCCTTTCCAGGCCTTCTCTCAACTTCTACTTCTTTAGGAGCATCCTCGTTTGATTCTAATGATTTGTCATTAGTGGACGACTCCTCTCCTTGAGTAGACGGTTTGTTTTTAGTTACCACTTCTTCCTCTTCATACTCCACAGGAGTAGAATGAGGCATGTTTTTCCCTATGACTTTGCCGCTTCTCAAAGTTGTCACGCAAGTTTATTTAGGCATGTTTGAGGTGCGTGTATGGTTCCATGGAATTTGGTTAAGCGGTTTACCGATTCACTACTTAAAACCTCAAAAACTAGGCGTTTTCAAGCCTAAGTGATGAAAGAGTCGCTTTTTTCGCATTTTTTGTGAATTGTGTTTCCGTTATATATTCCATTAGTTCCCGCAAGTTTATTTAGGCATGTTTGAGGTGCGTGTATGGTTCCGTGGCGTTTGGTTTAGCGGTTTACTGATTCACTACTCAAAACCTCAAAAACTAGGCGTTTTCAAGCCTAAGTGATGAAAGAGTCGCTTTTTTCGCATTTTTTGTGAACCGTGTTTCCGTTATCCATTCCGTTAGTTCCCGCAAGTTTATTTAGGCATGTTTTAGGTGCGTATATGGTTCCGTTGTGTTTGTTTAAGCGGTTTACCGATTCACTACTCAAAACCTAAAAAATTAGGCGTTTGCAAGCCTAAGTGAAGAAAGAGTCGCTTTTTTTGCATTTTTTGTGAACTGTGATTCCATTATCCATTTCGTTAGTTCCCGCAAGTTTATTTAGGCATTTTTGAGGTGCGTGTAAGTTTTCGTGGCATTTGGTTAAGCGGTTTACCGATTCACTACTCAAAAGAGTGGATGTCTCGGACTGTACGAGGGACAAGCAGATTCAAAATTATATCGATTTTTGCTATATCGACTTGGATACCTTTTTCAGAGATAATGTGGCCGAGGGCAATTCCCTTGGTCACCATGAAGTGACACTTTTCCCAGTTTAGTACTAAGTGTTTGTCCTCGCATCTTGCTAACACATTCTCTAGGTTTTATAGGCAGTTATCAAAACTATGGCCAAACACCGACAAGTCGTCCATAAAGACCTCGACTGTCTATTCAACCATATCACTGAAAATACTTAACATGCACCGCTAAAAAGTGGCAGGACTGTTGGCGAATGTACCGAATGGACAAGTGAAAGTCGTCTTCTCCTGATCTTCAGGAGCTATTTCGATTTGGTTATAGCCACTGTATCCGTCCAAGAAGCAATAAAATTTATGACCCGCCACTCTTTCGAGCATTTGATCCATGAATGGCAATGGAAAGTGGTCTTTCCAGGTCACAGTATTTAACTTTCGGTAATCAATACACATCCTCCATCCAGTGGGGATGCGTGTTGGTACTAACTCGCCGTCTTTATTTGGGATAACTGTTATACCAGCCTTTTTGGGCACCACCTGGGTTGGATTAACCCAAGAGCTGTCAGAGATAGGGTATATTATCCCAATGTCTAGAAGTTTTAAGACTTCTTTTTTCACTTCTTCTTGCATATTAGGATTCAGACGCCTCTGCATTTGTCGCGACGGTTTAGCGTCTTCCTCCAGATATCGGGCTTATGCCTTTTAGGTCGGCAATAGTCGATCCCAGTGCTCCCTTGTGCAGTTTGAGCACTTGAATCAACTTATCCTCTTGTTCTGAATTCAACGTAGATGAGATTATCACAGGATAAGTCTTTTAAGTCCCTAGAAAAGTGTATTTGAGCTCTTTTGGAAGCTCTTTTAATTCCAAATCAGGAAACTGAAAGTTTAAAGGCATAGTTAACTTCATTTTCGGAGGCAAGGGTTCATATGGTGTGACCCACATGCAGTCATCTCTATCTTCCTCCTTGGTTTCCATCATGAGGCAGGCATGATTTAAGGCAGCGTCCAATGGGGTAGAATCGTTAGGTTGATAAGTAGTGTCGAATTGTGACACGACTACCTCCAAAGGATCTTTGTATTCTACAAGATCAGCCTCTCCCTCGATGACTGTTTCGATGAAGTTAACTTCTTCTTCGTCGCCGTATTCTTCAGGTCGGGGATTTGAAAGTATCTTGACATTTAAAGTCATGTTCCCGAATACGATGGTCATGATACCACTCCTTATTTTGATTGTGGCATCAATGGTGTTGAGGAATGGACATCCAAAGATCACCAGGATTTGTGAACATGGATTGGACACAGGTTCGGTGTCCAGAATCACAAAATCTATCGGAAAGGCAAATGTATCTATCTGTACCAGAACGTCTTCTATTATTCCTCTAGGATATTTGACTGACCTGTCTGCCAATTGCAATGCAACTCGGGTGGGTTTGAGTTCACCCAACCCTAGTTGTTTATATACTGAATAGGGGAGTAAGTTTACACTAGCTCCTAAATCAAGGAGTGCGTTGTCTATCCTTTGATTCCCAATTCTACACGAGACAGTTGGGGTGCCAGGGTCTTTGAGCTTTGGAGGCAACTCATTTTGAATTATTGCGCTTGCTTGGCAAGCGACATAAGCGTGTTTCTTCACACTTCGCCTCCTCTTGACCGTGCATAAGTCCTTTAAATACTTAGCGTAGACTGACCTGATTCTTTGCCTCGTGTTGAGGCTTCTTGAGCCTTTAAGGGTAAGGCGCAGGAAAAGGGCTTTTTGGTAAATAGTCCTCGATGGGCTCCTTTCCAGGCCTTCTCTAAACTTTTACTTCTTTAGGAGCATCCTCGTTTGACTCTAATGATTTGTCATTAGTGGACGACTCCTCTTCTTGAGTAGACGGTTTGTTTTTAGTTACCACTTCTTCCTCTTCATACTCCACAGGAGTAGAATGAAGCATGTTTTTCCCTATGACTTTACCGCTTCTCAAAGTTGTCACGCAAGTTTATTTAGGCATGTTTGAGGTGCGTGTATGGTTCCATGGCGTTTGGTTAAGCGGTTTACCGATTCACTACTTAAAACCTCAAAAACTAGGCGTTTTCAAGCCTAAGTGATGAAAGAGTCGCTTTTTTCGCATTTTTTGTGAATTGTGTTTCCGTTATGCATTCCGTTAGTTCCCACAAGTTTATTTAGGCATGTTTGAGGTGCGTGTATGGTTCCGTGGCGTTTGGTTAAGCGGTTTACCGATTCACTACTCAAAACCTCAAAAACTAGGCGTTTTCAAGCCTAAGTGATGAAAGAGTCGCTTTTTTCGCATTTTTTGTGAACCGTGTTTCCGTTATCCATTCCGTTAGTTCCCGTAAGTTTATTTAGGCATGTTTGAGGTGCGTGTATGGTTCCGTTGTGTTTGTTTAAGCGGTTTACCGATTCACTACTCAAAACCTAAAAAATTAGGCGTTTGCAAGCCTAAGTGAAGAAAGAGTCACTTTTTTTCGCATTTTTTGTGAACCGTGAATCCGTTAAGTATTCCGTTCATTTCCGCAAGTTTATTTAGGCATGTTTGAGGTACGTGTAAGGTTTCGTGGCATTTGGTTAAGCGGTTTACCAATTCACTACTCAAAACCTCAAAAACTAGGCGTTTTCAAGCCTAAGTGATGAAAGAGTCGCTTTTTTCGCATTTAATGTGAACCGTGATTCCGTTATCCATTCCATTAGTTCCTGCATGTTTATTTAGGCATGTTTGAGGTGCGTGTATGGTGTCGTGGCGTTTGGTTAAGCGGTTTACCGATTCACTACTGAAAACCTCAAAAACTAGGCGTTTTCAAGCCTAAGTGATGAAAGTGTCACTTTTTTTGCATTTTTTGTGAACCGTGATTCAGTTATGTATTCTGTTAGTTCCCGAAGTTTATTTAGGTATGTTTGAGGTTCGTGTAAGGTTTCGTGGCATTCGGTTAAGCGGTTTACCAATTCACTACTCAAAACCTCAAAAACTAGGCGTTTTCAAGCCTAAGTGATGAAAGAGTCGCTTTTTTCGCATTTTATGTGAACCGTGATTCCGTTATCCATTCCATTAGTTCCCGCATGTTTATTTAGGCATGTTTGAGGTGCGTGTATGGTGTCGTGGCGTTTGGTTAAGCGGTTTACCGATTCACTACTGAAAACCTCAAAAACTAGGCGTTTTCAAGCCTAAGTGATGAAAGTGTCACTTTTTTTGCATTTTTTGTGAACCGTGATTCAGTTATCTATTCCGTTAGTTCATGCAAGTTTATTTTGGCATGTTTGAGGTGCATGTAAGGTTTCTTGGCATTTGGTTAAGCGGTTTACCGATTCACTTCTCAAAACCTAAAAAACTAGGCGTTTTCATGCCTAAGTGATGAAAGAGTCTCTTTTTTCGCATTTTTTGTGAACCGTGATTCCGTTATCCATTCCGTTAGTTCCCGCAAGTTTATTTAGGCATGTTTGAAATGCGTGTAAGGTTTTGTGGCGTTTGGTTAAGCGGTTTAACGATTCACTACTCAAAACCTCAAAACTAGGCGTTTTCAAGCCTAAGTGATGAAAGAGTCGATTTTTTCGCATTTTTTGTGAACCGTGATTCCGGTATCCATTCCATTAGTTCGCGCAAGTTTATTTAGGCATGTTTGAGGTGCATGTAAGGTTTCGTGGCGTTCGGTTAAGCGGTTTACCGATTCATTACTCAAAACCTCAAAAATTAGGTGTTTTCAAGCTTAAGTGATAAAAGAGTGGCTTTTTTTGCATTTTTTGTGAACCGTGAATCCGTTATGTATTCTGTTAGTTCCCGAAGTTTATTTAGGTATGTTTGAGGTGCGTGTAAGGTTTTGTGGCGTTTGGTTAAGCGGTTTACCGATTCACTACTCAAAACCTCAAAAACTAGGCGTTTTCAAGCCTATGTGATGAAAGAGTCGCTTTTTCGCATTTTTTGTGAACCGTGATTCCGTTATCCATTCCATTAGTTCCCACAAGTTTATTTAGGCATGTTTTAGGTACGTGTAAGGTTTCAAGGCGTTTTGTTAAGCGGTTTACCAATTCACTACTCAAAGCCTCAAAAACTAGGCATTTTCAAGCCTAAGTGATGAAAGAGTCCCTTTTTTCGCATTTTTTGTGAACCGTGATTCTATTATCCATTCCATTAGTTTTTAAACGTTTATTTAGGCATTCTTTAGGTGCGTGTAAGGTTTCGTGGCATTTGGTTAAGCGGTTTACCGATTCACTACTCAAAACCTCAAAAACTAGGCGTTTTCAAGCCTAAGTGAAGAAAGAGTCGCTTTTTTCTCATTTTTTGTGAACCGTGATTCTGTTATCCATTCCGTTAGTTCCCGCATGTTTATTTAGGCATGTTTTAGGTGCGTGTAAGGTTTTGTGGCATTTGGTTAAGCGGTTTACCAATTCACTACTCAAAACCTCAAAAACTAGGCGTTTTCAAGCCTAAGTGATGAAAGAGTCGCTTTTTTCGCATTTTTTGTGAACCGTGATTCCGTTATCCATTCCGTTAGTTCACACAAGTTTATTTAGGCAATTTTGAGGTGTGTGTTTGGTTTTGTGGCATTTGGTTAAGCGGTTTACCGATTCACTACTCAAAACCTCAAAAACTAGGCGTTTTCAAGCCTAAGTGATGAAAGAGTCGCTTTTTCGCATTTTTTGTGAACCGTGATTCAGTTATCAATTCCATTAGTTCCTGAAAGTTTATTTAGTCATGTTTGAGATGCGTGTAAGATTTCATGGCATTTGGTTAAGCGGTTTACCGATTCAATACTCAAAACCTCAAAAACTAGGCGTTTTCAAGCCTAAGTGATGAAAGAGTCGTTTTTTTCGCATTTTTTGTGGACCGTGAATCTGTTATGTATTCTGTTAGTTCCCACTAGTTTATTTAGGCATATTTGAGGTGTGTATAAGGTTTCGTGGCGTTTGGTTAAGCGGTTTACCGATTCACTACTCAAAACCACAAAAACTAGGCGTTTTCAAGCTTAAGTGATAAAAGATTGGCTTTTTTCACATTTTTTGTGAATTATGATTCCGTTATCCATTCTGTTAGTACCCGCAAGTTTATTTAGCCATGCTTGAGGTGCGTGTAAGGTTTCGTGGCGTTTGGTTAAGCGGTTTACCGATTCACTACTCAAAACCTCAAAAAACTAGGCGTTTTCAAGCCTAAGTGATGAAAGAGTCGCTTTTTTCTCATTTTTTGTGAACCGTGATTCCGTTATCCATTCCGTTAGTTCACGCAAGTTTATTTTGGCATGTTTGAGGTGCGTATAAGGTTTCATGGCATTTGGTTAAGTGGTTTACCGATTCACTACTCAAAACCTCAAAAACTAGGTGTTTTCAAGCCTAAGTGATGAAAGAGTCGCTTTTTTTGCATTTTTTGTGAACTGTGATTCCATTATCCATTTCGTTAGTTCCCGCAAGTTTATTTAGGCATTTTTGAGGTGCGTGTAAGTTTTCGTGGCATTTGGTTAAGCGGTTTACCGATTCACTACTCAAAAGAGCGGATGTCTCGGACTGTACGAGGGACAGGCAGATTCAAAATTATATCGATTTTTTCTTTATCGACTTGGATACCTTTTTCAGAGATAATGTGGCCGAGGGCAATTCCCTTGGTCACCATGAAGTGACACTTTTCCAAGTTTAGTACTAAGTGTTTGTCCTCGCATCTTGCTAACACATTCTCTAGGTTTTCTAGGCAGTTATCAAAACTATGGCCAAACACTGAGAAGTCGTCCATAAAGACCTCGACTGTCTGTTCAACCATATCACTGAAAATACTTAACATGCACCGCTAAAAAGTGGCAGGACTGTTGGCGAATGTACCGAATGGACAAGTGAAAGTCGTCTTCTCCTGATCTTCAGGAGCTATTTCGATTTGGTTATAGCCACTGTATCCGTCCAAGAAGCAATAAAATTTATGACCCGCCACTCTTTCGAGCATTTGATCCATGAATGGCAATGGAAAGTGGTCTTTCCGGGTCACAGTATTTAACTTTCGGTAATCAATACACATCCTCCATCCAGTGGGGATGCGTGTTGGTACTAACTCGCCGTCTTTGTTTGGGATAACTGTTATACCAGCCTTTTTGGGCACTACCTGGGTTGGATTAACCCAAGAGCTGTCAGAGATAGGGTATATTATCCCAATGTCTAGAAGTTTTAAGACTTCTTTTTTCACTACTTCTTGCATATTAGGATTCAGACGCCTCTGCATTTGTCGCGACGGATTAGCGTCTTCCTCCAGATATCGGGCTTATGCCTTTTAGGTCGGCAATAGTCGATCCCAATGCTCCCTTGTGCAGTTTGAGCACTTGAATCAACTTATCCTCTTGTTCTGAATTCAACGTAGATGAGATTATCACAGGATAAGTCTTTTAAGTCCCT
Organism: Hydrangea macrophylla; assembly: GCA_033977485.1. Taxonomy (NCBI): domain Eukaryota; kingdom Viridiplantae; phylum Streptophyta; class Magnoliopsida; order Cornales; family Hydrangeaceae; genus Hydrangea; species Hydrangea macrophylla. The sequence continues at coordinate 1,113,670 of CM066998.1, read as the reverse complement.
AGAAAAGCGTATTTGAGCTCTTTTGGAAGCTCTTTTAATTCCAAATCAGGAAACTGAAAGTTTAAAGGCATAGTTAACTTCATTTTCGGAGGCAAGGGTTCATATGGTGTGACCCACATGCAGTCATCTCTATCTTCCTCCTTGGTTTCCATCATGAGGCAGGCATGATTTAAGGCAGCGTCCAATGGGGTAGAATCGTTAGGTTGATAAGTAGTGTCGAATTGTGACACGACTACCTCCAAAGGATCTTTGTATTCTACAAGATCAGCCTCTCACTCGATGACTGTTTCGATGAAGTTAACTTCTTCTTCGTCGCCGTATTCTTCAGGTCGGGGATTTGAAAGTATCTTGACATTTAAAGTCATGTTCCCGAATACGATGGTCATGATACCACTCCTTATTTTGATTGTGGCATCAATGGTGTTGAGGAATGGACATCCAAAGATCACCGGGATTTGTGAACATGGATTGGACACAGGTTCGGTGTCCAGAATCACAAAATCTATCGGAAAGGCAAATGTATCTATCTGTACCAGAACGTCTTCTATTATTCCTCTAGGATATTTGACTGACCTGTCTGCCAATTGCAATGCAACTCGGGTGGGTTTGAGTTCACCCAACCCTAGTTGTTTATATACTGAATAGGGGAGTAAGTTTACACTAGCTCCTAAATCAAGGAGTGCGTTGTCTATCCTTTGATTCCCAATTCTACACGAGACAGTTGGGGTGTCAGGGTCTTTGAGCTTTGGAGGCAACTCATTTTGAATTATTGCGCTTGCTTGGCAAGCGACATAAGCGTGTTTCTTCACACTTCGCCTCCTCTTGACCGTGCATAAGTCCTTTAAATACTTAGCGTAGGCTGGCACTTGTTTGATTGCATCAAGGAGCGGGAGATTAATTTTAACTTGCTTGAACAACTCCAAGAACTCCTGATTCTTTGCCTCGTGTTGAGGCTTCTTGAGCCTTTAAGGGTAAGGCGCAGGAAAAGGGCTTTTTGGTAAATAGTCCTCGATGGGCTCCTTTCCAGGCCTTCTCTCAACTTTTACTTCTTTAGGAGCATCCTCGTTTGACTCTAATGATTTGTCATTAGTGGACGACTCCTCTTCTTGAGTAGACGGTTTGTTTTTAGTTACCACTTCTTCCTCTTCATACTCCACAGGAGTAGAATGAAGCATGTTTTTCCCTATGACTTTGCCGCTTCTCAAAGTTGTCACGCAAGTTTATTTAGGCATGTTTGAGGTGCGTGTATGGTTCCGTGGCGTTTGGTTAAGCGGTTTACCGATTCACTACTCAAAACCTCAAAAACTAGGCGTTTTCAAGCCTAAGTGATGAAAGAGTCGCTTTTTTCGCATTTTTTGTGAACCGTGTTTCCGTTATCCATTCCGTTAGTTCCCGTAAGTTTATTTAGGCATGTTTGAGGTGCGTGTATGGTTCCGTTGTGTTTGTTTAAGCGGTTTACCGATTCACTACTCAAAACCTAAAAAATTAGGCGTTTGCAAGCCTAAGTGAAGAAAGAGTCACTTTTTTTCGCATTTTTTGTGAACCGTGAATCCGTTAAGTATTCCGTTCATTTCCGCAAGTTTATTTAGGCATGTTTGAGGTGCGTGTAAGGTTTCGTGGCATTTGGTTAAACGGTTTACCAATTCACTACTCAAAACCTCAAAAACTAGGCGTTTTCAAGCCTAAGTGATGAAAGAGTCGCTTTTTTCGCATTTAATGTGAACCGTGATTCCGTTATCCATTCCATTAGTTCCTGCATGTTTATTTAGGCATGTTTGAGGTGCTTGTATGGTGTCGTGGCGTTTGGTTAAGCGGTTTACCGATTCACTACTGAAAACCTCAAAAACTAGGCGTTTTCAAGCCTAAGTGATGAAAGAGTCACTTTTTTTGCATTTTTTGTGAACCGTGATTCAATTATCCATTCTGTTAGTTCATGCAAGTTTATTTTGGCATGTTTGAGGTGCATGTAAGGTTTCGTGGCATTTGGTTAAGCGGTTTACCGATTCACTACTGAAAACCTCAAAAACTAGGCGTTTTCAAGCCTAAGTGATGAAAGAGTCTCTTTTTTCGCATTTTTTGTGAACCGTGATTCCGTTATCCATTCCGTTAGTTCCCGCAAGTTTATTTAGGCATGTTTGAAATGCGTGTAAGGTTTTGTGGCATTTGGTTAAGCGGTTTAACGATTCACTACTCAGAACCTCAAAACTAGGCGTTTTCAAGCCTAAGTGATGAAAGAGTCGATTTTTTCGCATTTTTTGTGAACCGTGATTCCGGTATCCATTCCATTAGTTCGCGCAAGTTTATTTAGGCATGTTTGAGGTGCATGTAAGGTTTTGTGGCGTTCGGTTAAGCAGTTTACCGATTCATTACTCAAAACCTCAAAAATTAGGTGTTTTCAAGCTTAAGTGATAAAAGAGTGGCTTTTTTTGCATTTTTTGTGAACCATGAACCCGTTATGTATTCTGTTAGTTCCCGAAGTTTATTTAGGTATGTTTGAGGTGCGTGTAAGGTTTCGTGGCATTCAGTTAAGCGGTTTACCAATTCACTACTCAAAACCTCAAAAACTAGGCGTTTTCAAGCCTAAGTGATGAAAGAGTCGCTTTTTTCGCATTTTATGTGAACCGTGATTCCGTTATCCATTCCATTAGTTCCCGCATGTTTATTTAGGCATGTTTGAGGTACGTGTATGGTGTCGTGGCGTTTGGTTAAGCGGTTTACCGATTCAATACTGAAAACCTCAAAAACTAGGCGTTTTCAAGCCTAAGTGATGAAAGAGTCACTTTTTTTGCATTTTTTGTGAACCGTGATTCAGTTATCTATTCCGTTAGTTCATGCAAGTTTATTTTGGCATGTTTGAGGTGCATGTAAGGTTTCTTGGCATTTGGTTAAGCGGTTTACCGATTCACTTCTCAAAACCTAGAAACTAGGCGTTTTCATGCCTAAGTGATGAAAGAGTCTCTTTTTTCGCATTTTTTGTGAACCGTGATTCCGTTATCCATTCCGTTAGTTCCCGAAAGTTTATTTAGGCATGTTTGAAATGCGTGTAAGGTTTTGTGGCGTTTGGTTAAGCGGTTTAACGATTCACTACTCAAAACCTCAAAACTAGGCGTTTTCAAGCCTAAGTGATGAAAGAGTCGATTTTTTCGCATTTTTTGTGAACCGTGATTCCGGTATCCATTCCATTAGTTCGCGCAAGTTTATTTAGGCATGTTTGAGGTGCATGTAAGGTTTCGTGGCGTTCGGTTAAGCGGTTTACCGATTCATTACTCAAAACCTCAAAAATTAGGTGTTTTCAAGTTAAGTGATAAAAGAGTGGCTTTTTTTGCATTTTTTGTGAACCGTGAATCCGTTATGTATTCTGTTAGTTCCCGAAGTTTATTTAGGTATGTTTGAGGTGCGTGTAAGGTTTTGTGGCATTTGGTTAAGCGGTTTACCGATTCACTACTCAAAACCTCAAAAACTAGGCGTTTTCAAGCCTATGTGATGAAAGAGTCGCTTTTTCGCATTTTTTGTGAACCGTGATTCCGTTATCCATTCCATTAGTTCCCACAAGTTTATTTAGGCATGTTTTAGGTACGTGTAAGGTTTCAAGGCGTTTTGTCAAGCGGTTTACCAATTCACTACTCAAAGCCTAAAAAACTAGGCATTTTCAAGCCTAAGTGATGAAAGAGTCCCTTTTTTCGCATTTTTTGTGAACCGTGATTCTATTATCCATTCCATTAGTTTTTAAACGTTTATTTAGGCATTCTTTAGGTGCGTGTAAGGTTTCGTGGCATTTGGTTAAGCGGTTTACCGATTCACTACTCAAAACCTCAAAAACTAGACGTTTTCAAGCCTAAGTGAAGAAAGAGTCGCTTTTTTCTCATTTTTTGTGAACCGTGATTCTGTTATCCATTCCGTTAGTTCCTGCATGTTTATTTAGGCATGTTTTAGGTGCGTGTAAGGTTTTGTGGCATTTGGTTAAGCGGTTTACCAATTCACTACTCAAAACCTCAAAAACTAGGCGTTTTCAAGCCTAAGTGATGAAAGAGTCGCTTTTTTCGCATTTTTTGAGAACCGTGATTCCGTTATCCATTCCGTTAGTTCACACAAGTTTATTTAGGCAATTTTGAGGTGTGTGTTTGGTTTTGTGGCGTTTGGTTAAGCGGTTTACCGATTCACTACTCAAAACCTCAAAAACTAGGCGTTTTCAAGCCTAAGTGATGAAAGAGTCGCTTTTTCGCATTTTTTGTGAACCGTGATTCAGTTATCAATTCCATTAGTTCCTGAAAGTTTATTTAGTCATGTTTGAGATGCGTTTAAGATTTCATGGCATTTGGTTAAGCGGTTTACCGATTCAATACTCAAAACCTCAAAAACTAGGCGTTTTCAAGCCTAAGTGATGAAAGAGTCGTTTTTTTCGCATTTTTTGTGAACCGTGAATCCGTTATGTATTCCGTTAGTTCCCACAAGTTTATTTAGGCATATTTGAGGTGTGTATAAGGTTTCGTGGCGTTTGGTTAAGCGGTTTACCGATTCACTACTCAAAACCTCAAAAACTAGGCGTTTTCAAGCTTAAGTGATAAAAGATTGGCTTTTTTCACATTTTTTGTGAATCGTGATTCCGTTATCCATTCTGTTAGTACCCGCAAGTTTATTTAGCCATGCTTGAGGTGCGTGTAAGGTTTCGTGGCATTTGGTTAAGCGGTTTACCGATTCACTACTCAAAACCTCAAAAAACTAGGCGTTTTCAAGCCTAAGTGATGAAAGAGTCGCTTTTTTCTCATTTTTTGTGAACCGTGATTCCGTTATCCATTCCGTTAGTTCACGCAAGTTTATTTTGGCATGTTTGAGGTGCGTATAAGGTTTCATGGCGTTTGGTTAAGATGTTTACCGATTCACTACTCAAAACCTCAAAAACTAGGTGTTTTCAAGCCTAAGTGATGAAAGAGTCGCTTTTTTTGCATTTTTTGTGAACTGTGATTCCATTATCCATTTCGTTAGTTCCCGCAAGTTTATTTAGGCATTTTTGAGGTGCGTGTAAGTTTTCGTGGCATTTGGTTAAGCGGTTTACCGATTCACTACTCAAAAGAGCGGATGTCTCGGACTGTACGAGGGACAGGCAGATTCAAAATTATATCGATTTTTTCTTTATCGACTTGGATACCTTTTTCAGAGATAATGTGGCCGAGGGCAATTCCCTTGGTCACCATGAAGTGACACTTTTCCAAGTTTAGTACTAAGTGTTTGTCCTCGCATCTTGCTAACACATTCTCTAGGTTTTCTAGGCAGTTATCAAAACTATGGCCAAACACCGAGAAGTCGTCCATAAAGACCTCGACTGTCTGTTCAACCATATCACTGAAAATACTTAACATGCACCGCTAAAAAGTGGCAGGACTGTTGGCGAATGTACCGAATGGACAAGTGAAAGTCGTCTTCTCCTGATCTTCAGGAGCTATTTCGATTTGGTTATAGCCACTGTATCCGTCCAAGAAGCAATAAAATTTATGACCCGCCACTCTTTCGAGCATTTGATCCATGAATGGCAATGGAAAGTGGTCTTTCCGGGTCACAGTATTTAACTTTCGGTAATCAATACACATCCTCCATCCAGTGGGGATGCATGTTGGTACTAACTCGCCGTCTTTGTTTGGGATAACTGTTATACCAGCCTTTTTGGGCACTACCTGGGTTGGATTAACCCAAGAGCTGTCAGAGATAGGGTATATTATCCCAATGTCTAGAAGTTTTAAGACTTCTTTTTTCACTACTTCTTGCATATTAGGATTCAGACGCCTCTGCATTTGTCGCGACGGATTAGCGTCTTCCTCCAGATATCGGGCTTATGCCTTTTAGGTCGGCAATAGTCGATCCCAATGCTCCCTTGTGCAGTTTGAGCACTTGAATCAACTTATCCTCTTGTTCTGAATTCAACGTAGATGAGATTATCACAGGATAAGTCTTTTAAGTCCCTAGAAAAGCGTATTTGAGCTCTTTTGGAAGCTCTTTTAATTCCAAATCAGGAAACTGAAAGTTTAAAGGCATAGTTAACTTCATTTTCGGAGGCAAGGGTTCATATGGTGTGACCCACATGCAGTCATCTCTATCTTCCTCCTTGGTTTCCATCATGAGGCAGGCATGATTTAAGGCAGCGTCCAATGGGGTAGAATCGTTAGGTTGATAAGTAGTGTCGAATTGTGACACGACTACCTCCAAAGGATCTTTGTATTCTACAAGATCAGCCTCTCCCTCGATGACTGTTTCGATGAAGTTAACTTCTTCTTCGTCGCCGTATTCTTCAGGTCGGGGATTTGAAAGTATCTTGACATTTAAAGTCATGTTCCCGAATACGATGGTCATGATACCACTCCTTATTTTGATTGTGGCATCAATGGTGTTGAGGAATGGACATCCAAAGATCACCGGGATTTGTGAACATGGATTGGACACAGGTTCGGTGTCCAGAATCACAAAATCTATCGGAAAGGCAAATGTATCTATCTGTACCAGAACGTCTTCTATTATTCCTCTAGGATATTTGACTGACCTGTCTGCCAATTGCAATGCAACTCGGGTGGGTTTGAGTTCACCCAACCCTAGTTGTTTATATACTGAATAGGGGAGTAAGTTTACACTAGCTCCTAAATCAAGGAGTGCGTTGTCTATCCTTTGATTCCCAATTCTACACGAGACAGTTGGGGTGTCAGGGTCTTTGAGCTTTGGAGGCAACTCATTTTGAATTATTGCGCTTGCTTGGCAAGCGACATAAGCGTGTTTCTTCACACTTCGCCTCCTCTTGACCGTGCATAAGTCCTTTAAATACTTAGCGTAGGCTGGCACTTGTTTGATTGCATCAAGGAGCGGGAGATTAATTTTAACTTGCTTGAACAACTCCAAGAACTCCTGATTCTTTGCCTCGTGTTGAGGCTTCTTGAGCCTTTAAGGGTAAGGCGCAGGAAAAGGGCTTTTTGGTAAATAGTCCTCGATGGGCTCCTTTCCAGGCCTTCTCTCAACTTTTACTTCTTTAGGAGCATCCTCGTTTGACTCTAATGATTTGTCATTAGTGGACGACTCCTCTTCTTGAGTAGACGGTTTGTTTTTAGTTACCACTTCTTCCTCTTCATACTCCACAGGAGTAGAATGAAGCATGTTTTTCCCTATGACTTTGCCGCTTCTCAAAGTTGTCACGCAAGTTTATTTAGGCATGTTTGAGGTGCGTGTATGGTTCCGTGGCGTTTGGTTAAGCGGTTTACCGATTCACTACTCAAAACCTCAAAAACTAGGCGTTTTCAAGCCTAAGTGATGAAAGAGTCGCTTTTTTCGCATTTTTTGTGAACCGTGTTTCCGTTATCCATTCCGTTAGTTCCCGTAAGTTTATTTAGGCATGTTTGAGGTGCGTGTATGGTTCCGTTGTGTTTGTTTAAGCGGTTTACCGATTCACTACTCAAAACCTAAAAAATTAGGCGTTTGCAAGCCTAAGTGAAGAAAGAGTCACTTTTTTTCGCATTTTTTGTGAACCGTGAATCCGTTAAGTATTCCGTTCATTTCCGCAAGTTTATTTAGGCATGTTTGAGGTGCGTGTAAGGTTTCGTGGCATTTGGTTAAACGGTTTACCAATTCACTACTCAAAACCTCAAAAACTAGGCGTTTTCAAGCCTAAGTGATGAAAGAGTCGCTTTTTTCGCATTTAATGTGAACCGTGATTCCGTTATCCATTCCATTAGTTCCTGCATGTTTATTTAGGCATGTTTGAGGTGCTTGTATGGTGTCGTGGCGTTTGGTTAAGCGGTTTACCGATTCACTACTGAAAACCTCAAAAACTAGGCGTTTTCAAGCCTAAGTGATGAAAGAGTCACTTTTTTTGCATTTTTTGTGAACCGTGATTCAATTATCCATTCTGTTAGTTCATGCAAGTTTATTTTGGCATGTTTGAGGTGCATGTAAGGTTTCGTGGCATTTGGTTAAGCGGTTTACCGATTCACTACTGAAAACCTCAAAAACTAGGCGTTTTCAAGCCTAAGTGATGAAAGAGTCTCTTTTTTCGCATTTTTTGTGAACCGTGATTCCGTTATCCATTCCGTTAGTTCCCGCAAGTTTATTTAGGCATGTTTGAAATGCGTGTAAGGTTTTGTGGCATTTGGTTAAGCGGTTTAACGATTCACTACTCAGAACCTCAAAACTAGGCGTTTTCAAGCCTAAGTGATGAAAGAGTCGATTTTTTCGCATTTTTTGTGAACCGTGATTCCGGTATCCATTCCATTAGTTCGCGCAAGTTTATTTAGGCATGTTTGAGGTGCATGTAAGGTTTTGTGGCGTTCGGTTAAGCAGTTTACCGATTCATTACTCAAAACCTCAAAAATTAGGTGTTTTCAAGCTTAAGTGATAAAAGAGTGGCTTTTTTTGCATTTTTTGTGAACCATGAACCCGTTATGTATTCTGTTAGTTCCCGAAGTTTATTTAGGTATGTTTGAGGTGCGTGTAAGGTTTCGTGGCATTCGGTTAAGCGGTTTACCAATTCACTACTCAAAACCTCAAAAACTAGGCGTTTTCAAGCCTAAGTGATGAAAGAGTCGCTTTTTTCGCATTTTATGTGAACCGTGATTCCGTTATCCATTCCATTAGTTCCCGCATGTTTATTTAGGCATGTTTGAGGTGCGTGTATGGTGTCGTGGCGTTTGGTTAAGCGGTTTACCGATTCAATACTGAAAACCTCAAAAACTAGGCGTTTTCAAGCCTAAGTGATGAAAGAGTCACTTTTTTTGCATTTTTTGTGAACCGTGATTCAGTTATCTATTCCGTTAGTTCATGCAAGTTTATTTTGGCATGTTTGAGGTGCATGTAAGGTTTCTTGGCATTTGGTTAAGCGGTTTACCGATTCACTTCTCAAAACCTAGAAACTAGGCGTTTTCATGCCTAAGTGATGAAAGAGTCTCTTTTTTCGCATTTTTTGTGAACCGTGATTCCGTTATCCATTCCGTTAGTTCCCGAAAGTTTATTTAGGCATGTTTGAAATGCGTGTAAGGTTTTGTGGCGTTTGGTTAAGCGGTTTAACGATTCACTACTCAAAACCTCAAAACTAGGCGTTTTCAAGCCTAAGTGATGAAAGAGTCGATTTTTTCGCATTTTTTGTGAACCGTGATTCCGGTATCCATTCCATTAGTTCGCGCAAGTTTATTTAGGCATGTTTGAGGTGCATGTAAGGTTTCGTGGCGTTCGGTTAAGCGGTTTACCGATTCATTACTCAAAACCTAAAAAATTAGGTGTTTTCAAGTTAAGTGATAAAAGAGTGGCTTTTTTTGCATTTTTTGTGAACCGTGAATCCGTTATGTATTCTGTTAGTTCCCGAAGTTTATTTAGGTATGTTTGAGGTGCGTGTAAGGTTTTGTGGCGTTTGGTTAAGCGGTTTACCGATTCACTACTCAAAACCTCAAAAACTAGGCGTTTTCAAGCCTATGTGATGAAAGAGTCGCTTTTTCGCATTTTTTGTGAACCGTGATTCCGTTATCCATTCCATTAGTTCCCACAAGTTTATTTAGGCATGTTTTAGGTACGTGTAAGGTTTCAAGGCGTTTTGTCAAGCGGTTTACCAATTCACTACTCAAAGCCTCAAAAACTAGGCATTTTCAAGCCTAAGTGATGAAAGAGTCCCTTTTTTCGCATTTTTTGTGAACCGTGATTCTATTATCCATTCCATTAGTTTTTAAACGTTTATTTAGGCATTCTTTAGGTGCGTGTAAGGTTTCGTGGCATTTGGTTAAGCGGTTTACCGATTCACTACTCAAAACCTCAAAAACTAGGCGTTTTCAAGCCTAAGTGAAGAAAGAGTCGCTTTTTTCTCATTTTTTGTGAACCGTGATTCTGTTATCCATTCCGTTAGTTCCCGCATGTTTATTTAGGCATGTTTTAGGTGCGTGTAAGGTTTTGTGGCATTTGGTTAAGCGGTTTACCAATTCACTACTCAAAACCTCAAAAACTAGGCGTTTTCAAGCCTAAGTAATGAAAGAGTCGCTTTTTTCGCATTTTTTGAGAACCGTGATTCCGTTATCCATTCCGTTAGTTCACACAAGTTTATTTAGGCAATTTTGAGGTGTGTGTTTGGTTTTGTGGCGTTTGGTTAAGCGGTTTACCGATTCACTACTCAAAACCTCAAAAACTAGGCGTTTTCAAGCCTAAGTGATGAAAGAGTCGCTTTTTCGCATTTTTTGTGAACCGTGATTCAGTTATCAATTCCATTAGTTCCTGAAAGTTTATTTAGTCATGTTTGAGATGCGTGTAAGATTTCATGGCATTTGGTTAAGCGGTTTACCGATTCAATACTCAAAACCTCAAAAACTAGGCGTTTTCAAGCCTAAGTGAAGAAAGAGTCACTTTTTTTCGCATTTTTTGTGAACCGTGAATCCGTTAAGTATTCCGTTCATTTCCGCAAGTTTATTTAGGTATGTTTGAGGTGCGTGTAAGGTTTCATGGCATTCGGTTAAGCGGTTTACCAATTCACTACTCAAAACCTCAAAAACTAGGCGTTTTCAAGCCTAAGTGATGAAAGAGTCGCTTTTTTCGCATTTAATGTGAACCGTGATTCCGTTATCCATTCCATTAGTTCCTGCATGTTTATTTAGGCATGTTTGAGGTGCTTGTATGGTGTCGTGGCGTTTGGTTAAGCGGTTTACCGATTCACTACTGAAAACCTCAAAAACTAGGCGTTTTCAAGCCTAAGTGATGAAAGAGTCACTTTTTTTGCATTTTTTGTGAACCGTGATTCAGTTATCCATTCTGTTAGTTCATGCAAGTTTATTTTGGCATGTTTGAGGTGCATGTAAGGTTTCGTGGCATTTGGTTAAGCGGTTTACCGATTCACTACTGAAAACCTCAAAAACTAGGCGTTTTCAAGCCTAAGTGATGAAAGAGTCTCTTTTTTCGCATTTTTTGTGAACCGTGATTCCGTTATCCATTCCGTTAGTTCCCGCAAGTTTATTTAGGCATGTTTGAAATGCGTGTAAGGTTTTGTGGCATTTGGTTAAGCGGTTTAACGATTCACTACTCAGAACCTCAAAACTAGGCGTTTTCAAGCCTAAGTGATGAAAGAGTCGATTTTTTCGCATTTTTTGTGAACCGTGATTCCGGTATCCATTCCATTAGTTCGCGTAAGTTTATTTAGGCATGTTTGAGGTGCATGTAAGGTTTTGTGGCGTTCGGTTAAGCAGTTTACCGATTCATTACTCAAAACCTCAAAAATTAGGTGTTTTCAAGCTTAAGTGATAAAAGAGTGGCTTTTTTTGCATTTTTTGTGAACCATGAACCCGTTATGTATTCTGTTAGTTCCCGAAGTTTATTTAGGTATGTTTGAGGTGCGTGTAAGGTTTCGTGGCATTCGGTTAAGCGGTTTACCAATTCACTACTCAAAACCTCAAAAACTAGGCGTTTTCAAGCCTAAGTGATGAAAGAGTCGCTTTTTTTGCATTTTATGTGAACCGTGATTCCGTTATCCATTCCATTAGTTCCCGCATGTTTATTTAGGCATGTTTGAGGTGCGTGTATGGTGTCGTGGCGTTTGGTTAAGCGGTTTACCGATTCAATACTGAAAACCTCAAAAACTAGGCGTTTTCAAGCCTAAGTGATGAAAGAGTCACTTTTTTTGCATTTTTTGTGAACCGTGATTCAGTTATCTATTCCGTTAGTTCATGCAAGTTTATTTTGGCATGTTTGAGGTGCATGTAAGGTTTCTTGGCATTTGGTTAAGCGGTTTACCGATTCACTTCTCAAAACCTAGAAACTAGGCGTTTTCATGCCTAAGTGATGAAAGAGTCTCTTTTTTTGCATTTTTTGTGAACCGTGATTCCGTTATCCATTCCGTTAGTTCCCGAAAGTTTATTTAGGCATGTTTGAAATGCGTGTAAGGTTTTGTGGCGTTTGGTTAAGCGGTTTAACGATTCACTACTCAAAACCTCAAAACTAGGCGTTTTCAAGCCTAAGTGATGAAAGAGTCGATTTTTTCGCATTTTTTGTGAACCGTGATTCCGGTATCCATTCCATTAGTTCGCGCAAGTTTATTTAGGCATGTTTGAGGTGCATGTAAGGTTTCGTGGCGTTCGGTTAAGCGGTTTACCGATTCATTACTCAAAACCTCAAAAATTAGGTGTTTTCAAGTTAAGTGATAAAAGAGTGGCTTTTTTTGCATTTTTTGTGAACCGTGAATCCGTTATGTATTCTGTTAGTTCCCGAAGTTTATTTAGGTATGTTTGAGGTGCGTGTAAGGTTTTGTGGCGTTTGGTTAAGCGGTTTACCGATTCACTACTCAAAACCTCAAAAACTAGGCGTTTTCAAGCCTATGTGATGAAAGAGTCGCTTTTTCGCATTTTTTGTGAACCGTGATTCCGTTATCCATTCCATTAGTTCCCACAAGTTTATTTAGGCATGTTTTAGGTATGTGTAAGGTTTCAAGGCGTTTTGTCAAGCGGTTTACCAATTCACTACTCAAAGCCTCAAAAACTAGGCATTTTCAAGCCTAAGTGATGAAAGAGTCCCTTTTTTCTCATTTTTTGTGAACCGTGATTCTATTATCCATTCCATTAGTTTTTAAACGTTTATTTAGGCATTCTTTAGGTGCGTGTAAGGTTTCGTGGTATTTGGTTAAGCGGTTTACCGATTCACTACTCAAAACCTCAAAAACTAGGCATTTTCAAGCCTAAGTGAAGAAAGAGTCGCTTTTTTCTCATTTTTTGTGAACCGTGATTCTGTTATCCATTCCGTTAGTTCCCGCATGTTTATTTAGGCATGTTTTAGGTGCGTGTAAGGCTTTGTGGCATTTGGTTAAGCGGTTTACCAATTCACTACTCAAAACCTCAAAAACTAGGCGTTTTCAAGCCTAAGTGATGAAAGAGTCGCTTTTTTCGCATTTTTTGAGAACCGTGATTCCGTTATCCATTCCGTTAGTTCACACAAGTTTATTTAGGCAATTTTGAGGTGTGTGTTTGGTTTTGTGGCGTTTGGTTAAGCGGTTTACCGATTCACTACTCAAAACCTCAAAAACTAGGCGTTTTCAAGCCTAAGTGATGAAAGAGTCGCTTTTTCGCATTTTTTGTGAACCGTGATTCAGTTATCAATTCCATTAGTTCCTGAAAGTTTATTTAGTCATGTTTGAGATGTGTGTAAGATTTCATGGCATTTGGTTAAGCGGTTTACCGATTCAATACTCAAAACCTCAAAAACTAGGCGTTTTCAAGCCTAAGTGATGAAAGAGTCGTTTTTTTCGCATTTTTTGTGAACCGTGAATCCGTTATGTATTCCGTTAGTTCCCACAAGTTTATTTAGGCATATTTGAGGTGTGTATAAGGTTTCGTGGCGTTTGGTTAAGCGGTTTACCGATTCACTACTCAAAACCTCAAAAACTAGGCGTTTTCAAGCTTAAGTGATAAAAGATTGGCTTTTTTCACATTTTTTGTGAATCGTGATTCCGTTATCCATTCTGTTAGTACCCGCAAGTTTATTTAGCCATGCTTGAGGTGCGTGTAAGGTTTCGTGGCGTTTGGTTAAGCGGTTTACCGATTCACTACTCAAAACCTCAAAAAACTAGGCGTTTTCAAGCCTAAGTGATGAAAGAGTCGCTTTTTTCTCATTTTTTGTGAACCGTGATTCCGTTATCCATTCCGTTAGTTCACGCAAGTTTATTTTGGCATGTTTGAGGTGCGTATAAGGTTTCATGGCGTTTGGTTAAGATGTTTACCGATTCACTACTCAAAACCTCAAAAACTAGGTGTTTTCAAGCCTAAGTGATGAAAGAGTCGCTTTTTTTGCATTTTTTGTGAACTGTGATTCCATTATCCATTTCGTTAGTTCCCGCAAGTTTATTTAGGCATTTTTGAGGTGCGTGTAAGTTTTCGTGGCATTTGGTTAAGCGGTTTACCGATTCACTACTCAAAAGAGCGGATGTCTCGGACTGTACGAGGGACAGGCAGATTCAAAATTATATCGATTTTTTCTTTATCGACTTGGATACCTTTTTCAGAGATAATGTGGCCGAGGGCAATTCCCTTGGTCACCATGAAGTGACACTTTTCCAAGTTTAGTACTAAGTGTTTGTCCTCGCATCTTGCTAACACATTCTCTAGGTTTTCTAGGCAGTTATCAAAACTATGGCCAAACACCGAGAAGTCGTCCATAAAGACCTCGACTGTCTGTTCAACCATATCACTGAAAATACTTAACATGCACCGCTAAAAAGTGGCAGGACTGTTGGCGAATGTACCGAACGGACAAGTGAAAGTCATCTTCTCCTGATCTTCAGGAGCTATTTCGATTTGGTTATAGCCACTGTATCCGTCCAAGAAGCAATAAAATTTATGACCCGCCACTCTTTCGAGCATTTGATCCATGAATGGCAATGGAAAGTGGTCTTTCCGGGTCACAGTATTTAACTTTCGGTAATCAATACACATCCTCCATCCAGTGGGGATGCGTGTTGGTACTAACTCGCCGTCTTTGTTTGGGATAACTGTTATACCAGCCTTTTTGGGCACCACCTGGGTTGGATTAACCCAAGAGCTGTCAGAGATAGGGTATATTATCCCAATGTCTAGAAGTTTTAAGACTTCTTTTTTCACTACTTCTTGCATATTAGGATTCAGACGCCTCTGCATTTGTCGCGACGGTTTAGCGTCTTCCTCCAGATATCGGGCTTATGCCTTTTAGGTCGGCAATAGTCGATCCCAATGCTCCCTTGTGCAGTTTGAGCACTTGAATCAACTTATCCTCTTATTCTGAATTCAACGTAGATGAGATTATCACAGGATAAGTCTTTTAAGTCCCTAGAAAAGCGTATTTGAGCTCTTTTGGAAGCTCTTTTAATTCCAAATCAGGAAACTGAAAGTTTAAAGGCATAGTTAACTTCATTTTCGGAGGCAAGGGTTCATATGGTGTGACCCACATGCAGTCATCTCTATCTTCCTCCTTGGTTTCCATCATGAGGCAGGCATGATTTAAGGCAGCGTCCAATGGGGTAGAATCGTTAGGTTGATAAGTAGTGTCGAATTGTGACACGACTACCTCCAAAGGATCTTTGTATTCTACAAGATCAGCCTCTCCCTCGATGACTGTTTCGATGAAGTTAACTTCTTCTTCGTCGCCGTATTCTTCAGGTCGGGGATTTGAAAGTATCTTGACATTTAAAGTCATGTTCCCGAATACGATGGTCATGATACCACTCCTTATTTTGATTGTGGCATCAATGGTGTTGAGGAATGGACATCCAAAGATCACCGGGATTTGTGAACATGGATTGGACACAGGTTCGGTGTCCAGAATCACAAAATCTATCGGAAAGGCAAATGTATCTATCTGTACCAGAACGTCTTCTATTATTCCTCTAGGATATTTGACTGACCTGTCTGCCAATTGCAATGCAACTCGGGTGGGTTTGAGTTCACCCAACCCTAGTTGTTTATATACTGAATAGGGGAGTAAGTTTACACTAGCTCCTAAATCAAGGAGTGCGTTGTCTATCCTTTAATTCCCAATTCTACACGAGACAGTTGGGGTGCCAGGGTCTTTGAGCTTTGGAGTCAACTCATTTTGAATTATTGCGCTTTCTTGGCAAGCGACATAAGCGTGTTTCTTCACACTTTGCCTCCTATTGACCGTGCATAAGTCCTTTAAATACTTAGCGTAGGCTGGCACTTGTTTGATTGCATCAAGGAGCGGGAGATTAATTTTAACTTGCTTGAACAACTCCAAGAACTCCTGATTCTTTGCCTCGTGTTGAGGCTTCTTGAGCCTTTAAGGGTAAGGCGCAGGAAAAGGGCATTTGGTAAATAGTCCTCGATGGGCTCCTTTCCAGGCCTTCTCTCAACTTCTACTTCTTTAGGAGCATCCTCGTTTGATTCTAATGATTTGTCATTAGTTGACGACTCCTCTTCTTGAGTAGATGGTTTGTTTTTAGTTACCACTTCTTCCTCTTCATACTCCACAGGAGTAGAATGAGGCATGTTTTTCCCTATGACTTTGCCGCTTCTCAAAGTTGTCACGGCTTTTACCTGTTCATGATTAGGGGGACCATTGTTGTACCCCTTAGGGTTTTGAAGTGGTTGAGCAGGAAACGTTCCACCCGACCCCTCTTGACGTGCATCCATTCTCTCTAATGTCGTGGACATTTTACTCATCATTTGAATTAACTGTTGTGTTAAATTTGCATTAGAGAGTGGTTCTTCCTCTTGCACCTTTTTGTGAGGTGGCACGTAAACATTTGGCTGTTGATTATTAGGGGGTTGAGTGTTGTTGAAGTTATTTGCTCTATTTTGATGGAATGGCTGGGACTGCCTGTTGTATTGCCCTTGATACTTATTATTGTTATTATAGGGCTGTTGTTGTTTGATATTGGTGTTGAGTCCCAGCATTGTTTTTCCAATCGAACCCGGGGTGATTCCATCTATTGTTATTATTTTGCGAATTGTAATTGTTGTAGGAATTCCCCACCCCCCTATACCCTTACATGGCGTTCATTTCCATGGGGGGTTGTTCTTGAAAATACGGCACATTCGGACAGTATTGAGTAGCATGTCCCAGCATGTTGCATGTGCCGCATGGTTCTTCAGGCCTAGAACTCTCTCCTTTCATTCCCAATTCTTCTACTTTCTTAGCTAGTTCTTCATACTTATTCATCAGATGGTCCTCACTTTTTAGTTGATACAAGCTTTTCTCTTCTACACAGGATATCTGTGATCGTGGGACATCGTCTGAATTTGACCACTCATGGGCGTGTTCAGCTAACCACTCAAAATGAGCTTCAGCTTCCTCCGTGTTTTTGCAAAGAAATGGCCCTAAACTCATGGTCTCAACCAATTTCTTAGTTTTACCGTTTAATCCTTCATAAAAGTAGCTGATGGTTCGCCATTTCTCGTACCCGTGATGTGGGCATGAGAGTAGCAAATCCTTGAAACGTTCCCAAGTTTGGGTGAATGTTTCATTGCTCTTTTGTTTGTAAGAATTTATTTGTCTTTTAAGCTCCGTGGTCATGCGAGGTGGAAAGAATTTCTTCAGGAAAGCAGTGTTCATCGCATGCCGTAGATGGAGTTTGGCTTCAAGGTGAGTAACCACGCTTTTCCTTTATCCTTCAGAGTGAAAGGAAATAGCATTAGATGTGTCATGTCTACCGGACAATTCTGTGAGAAAGTTTTACAAACATCCTCAAAGTCCTTGACATGTAGATACGCCTTCTCGCTCTCCATTCCATGAAAGGTAGGAAGGAGTTGAATCATTCCATTGCAAAATTGGAATTCACCTGCATGATGTGGAATGAGAATACAAGATGGCATAGGCGTGTGTTCGGGTGTCATGAGATCACACAAGGGACGAAGTGAATCGTCGATTGGTACAACCTAGGGCTGGCAAAACAGTTGTGGATCTCCTAACCCGTCCAATTAGACCTGGAGAATTAACCATTTGGACCTGATATAAAACTGTATGGGTTGAAATTGGGTTGCGCCAACTAATTTCGCAGGTTGAAAACAGGTTAAAAGTGGGTTAGCCATGTGGGATTATCTAGTTAAATCCAATTGAGATATACTGATATAGTGATATACTCATATACCCAATTAGGCAATTACCAAGTACAGTTACAAACCCTAAAGCCTCTTCATCTTCGATTCTTCATCTCTCTCTCTCTCTCTCTCTCTCTCTCTCTCTCTCTCTTATGACAGACACACACACACAATCTCTCTCTCTCTCTCTCCCTCTCTCTCTCTCTGTCACGAAAGTCCCACAGTCTCTCTCTCTATCTTACAAAGTTGGATGATTTACCATTTTGGGAAGCACAGAGATTAATTGACTACGAACTACCTATTTGAGATTCTGTTCGAGTAAAAAATTGTGTGAGGTGAGTTTTGAATCTATGTTTATTGTTTATGAATTGATTATCAAACTATTTATTGGGTATTGCGATTCTCTCTATCTCTCTTTTGCTAAATATTCTGACCTATTTATTATCTGGATGGTGTTGTGTGGTAAATATCTAATTGTTGTTGTTCCACTTCTTGGTAGAAATTTTTATTGAAGATTTGCAGCAGACAATTTTCTATGAAAGTACTAATTTTTTTGCTGCTAATCTGGATTTCAAAGAATATTTAGTTGTTAAGCCTGAGTCGGATTGATTGGTACTTTCTAAGAAAATTGAAAGTACTTTCATGTCTTCATATGAAAATTGATGCTTTCTATGAAAGTGCTAAGACATTTTCATGGTACCTTGTACACTCGGATTGATTGGTAGTTCCTTTTTGCCTTACTACTCATTTTCTGGGTGTGTTGATCTTTTATAATTGGGATTTAAAGAGGAAGATCTTAAGGCTCTGTTTGGTTCTCTATCTCACAAAGAGGAGGACCTCATGGAAAATTTTCACTTGAGATGCTTCAGAGATTGCACTTCCAAAGAAAACTGATCATAATTGGATGTATATTCACTTGATATGCTTCAGATATTGCACTTCCAAACTTAGTTTTCTTTTGTTGTTCATGTGAACCAAACAGTTTGAGAGGGAACAACTGAAATATATTTTGACCTTTCATAGTTCAATGTATGAGGCTTTTGGTGAACTTCAAAGTTGGAACCGCTATACATCGTAGCTATTGTATTATCTTTTCTCTTGTTTGGTTACTAAGAAAAATATGAATGAAAAGGAAATATAGTGAGCAATACATTGAAATTTTTGAATGTTTGCGAGTCATTTTCCTACCTTATTTCTTACGTTAGAATTATATTGTTGAAAAATATAGCTTTTAATGTTATTAAGCATGGAGAAAAGTATAATGGAAAACGTAGTGAATTAGCTTTCTTTCTTGTTCCCCTTTACCTTTCTTTTACTTCAATGAATATGCAAACCAACCAGAGTCTAAGAGTGTAAAAATTGAGTCATAGCTGGTGGATTCAACCTCCTAAGTCCCCTCACATGAAGAAAAATGTGAGGCTGAAACCAAAACTTGATTTTTTAAGTGATCTCCCCTTTTTGTCTAGTTACCTAATTAACATGATAAAGCACTTCGTGCTTCAAAGACAACATTTTTAGAGATCTTATGTATTATCAATTTGATAAAAACTAAGGTAGCATACATTCTTCTAAAAGGTTGAAGAAAATTTGTCCTTTCCTCTGTTTAGTTTCTAAGAAAACCAGTGCTTTCACTTTTGATCTTGGGAATGAAAAATCAGTGCTTTCACTGAAAACCAAGGTTATATTTTATTATTTCTTCTCTTGAGTAGATTACTAATGAAACAAGGTTATATTTTATTATTTTCTTCTCTGTATGTATCTTCTACATATACAGCTATCAGCCTATCAGTGGTACTATGGATGAAAATGTTGGTGAGCATACCTTAGAAAAAAGTTCTTCCAATAACTCAAAACGCCAAAAGAGGTCTACTTCCATAGTATGGAAGGATTTCAAAAAATTACCCCTTAGCGATGATGGGAAACAATGAGGCGAAATGTAAGTTGTGTGGACTAGAATATGTTACAGACTTTGGTACTTATAATTTGCTAAGGCATATCACAAATTATAGAAGTGAGATGGAGGATTCTATGCAAAGACGTTCTATGCCATTGGACCAAGATAAATATCGTGAAAAGATGTCAATAGCAATAATTAAGCATAATTATCCATTCTCATTTGTAGAACACGAAGGAATTAGAGACCTACATAGGTTTTTGCACTCGGATGTAAAACCTATCACAAGAAATACAGCTAAGTCTGATGTTCTAGACTTATATAAGATGGAGAAGGTGAAACTTAGAAATGAGTTAGAGTCAATTACTGGGAAGATATGTTTGACATCCGATTTATGGACATCTATTGCGACCGACGGATATCTAGCTCTCACCGCTCACTATGTGGATCATGAATGGATTTTGCAAAAGAGAGTCTTGTGTTTTCGTCATGTGCCTCCTCCTCATAGTGGTCATGTTTTGGCTGAAAAGGTCATTACTTTGTTACGGGAATGGGGTATTGAGAAAAAAATACTTACTCTTACTTTGGACAATGCATCATATAACGATGGGCTAGTGGATAGGTTAAAGCGTCATCTATCTTTAACTAGTCCCTTATTATGTGGTGGAGATTTGTTTCACATTCGTTGCGGAGCCCATATCTTAAATCTAATTGTACATGATGGATTAAAAGTGATTGACGATTCTGTACATAGGATTCAAGAAAGTGTGAAATACGTGAGAGGCACGGAAGGGAGGAAGATAAAGTTTGCAGAATGCATTAACCGACTATCTCTAAAATGTAACAAAAAAGTGCGCCAAGATGTACCCACTCGTTGGAACTCGACATACCTCATGCTTGATAGTGCACTACCATATCGAGATGCATTTTACGAATTGCAATTTGTTGATTTAAATTTTAAGAGTTGTCCATCGGAAGAGGATTGGAGAAAGATTGAAAGGATAGCAAAATTCTTGAAACCCTTTTATGAAATTACAACTCTATTCTCTGGTAGTCAATACCCCACGACAAATTTATTTTTTCACGGGGTATGGAAAATCCAAATGCTCATAATGGAGGAGATGAGTAATACAAATAATGTTTTAGAGGCTATGGCAAGAAAGATGAAAGAGAAGTTTAATAAGTATTGGGAGTGTTACAGCATGGTTTTATCTTTTGCTATTATTTTGGACCCTCGTTACAAATTGCAGTTTGTTGAATATTGTTTTTCGAAGTTGGATCTGATAACCTATGAGGATAGAGTGAGAGTGATTCGTGAAAAGTTGAATTCTTTGTTTACGTCAACAGAAACACGTGTTGGGATTGGAGGTAGTGAAGATGGTACACGCGATGAATTAGATGTGAGTAAAATATGCCAATTGTTTTTAACTTACTACATTATTTGTCTTTACTTTGCTATTGATATTTAATTAGACTTAGTATGGCAATAAATGCAATAAATGTAGGAGTTTGATGCGTTCGAGAGTCAACATTATGGATTGAATAGAGGCAAATCTCAATTGGATTTATACTTGGATGAGCATAGATTTGATCGCAAAGAGAATTTGGATGTTCTTAGTTATTGGAGAACAAATAGAGTCAGATATCCCGAGCTTTCTTTATTGGCGCGAGATATACTGAGTATTCCTATTACGACTGTTGCTTTGGAGTTGACCTTCTGCATTGGAGGTCAAATCATTGGTAAATACCGTAGTTCTATCTTGCCTAAGAATGCGGAGGCGTTGCTGTGTTCTCGAGATTGGTTACATGGGACAAAAGGTAAAATATTAGGAATTACTTTTTTGTATTCATATTTGTTGTTTTGTCTACTAATCTTAGTTTTTATGATATAGCTTCTATTGAGTTGGAGGAGGAGGAGGAGGAGGAGGACGAGGAGGAAGGACTAGTTGAAGGTTTAGAAGACATAAATGCCAGAGTTGGCACATCTTTACACATGCTTGACTAGGTATATCGTTTTAATTTTTTCTTTAATGGTGAATATTTTTGTTAAGAGTAACATGGATGAATTCCTATTTGGTGATTTTGGTAGTGATTTATTTTTTAAATTTGCAGGTTATATTAAGCAACAGTTGTGAACATAGAGTAATTGGTGGAGTTTAAGCAACTATGTCAAATTTTTTGTGGAGTTTATGCAGCTATGTCAAATTTATATGGAGTTGAACTCAATTGAATCTC
Source organism: Hydrangea macrophylla (assembly GCA_033977485.1). Lineage (NCBI taxonomy): Eukaryota > Viridiplantae > Streptophyta > Magnoliopsida > Cornales > Hydrangeaceae > Hydrangea > Hydrangea macrophylla. The sequence goes on along the minus strand of CM066998.1, from coordinate 1,092,031 downwards.
TCCTCTCTCTCTCTCTCTCTCTAAATTTTAACTTTGCTGGTGTATAGCCATTAGTGTAATTTTTTATGTTTTTTTTTTTTTTGAAGTTCCAAACTTAGGCTAGATTGTAATTTGACACAAGTATTTGAGAGTTGACAAATTTATGTTTTGATATCAATGCTTTTGACGACTTTAACATTGCTAACTTCTTATATGTAAGTCTTAAGGACAATTTGGTCATTTTACGATCTATATACTTTTTAGGTTCCAAAATGTTCTTCATAATAATATGAGTTCACATACTTTGACGACGTTAAATTCTAATTTTAATTAAACAAGTTATGGCATTTTAAAGTTTTAAGGGCAAAAAAGTCATTTTACAAATATATTCAGGTTAAATGAACCATGCCATTGGATCCAGAACGTCAAAAAACCTCGGGATAGGTCACTCTGTATTATTAGATGACTTTAACAATGTTAACTTCTTATATGTAAGCTCCAAGGGCAATTTGGTCATTTTACCATATATGTAATTTTTAGGTGTCAAATGTTATTTATCTTAAATATGAGCTCACAGGCTTTGACGATGTTCAATTCTACTTTAGTCTTAACAAGTTATGGTATTTTGAAGTTTGAAGGGCAAAATGGTCATTTTACAAATAGATTCAAACCAAATGAACTCTGTCATTAGATCCAGAATGTCGAAAAACCTTAGGGTAGGTCACTTCGTATTATTTGAAGATTTTAACAATGTTAAATTCTTATATGTAAGCTCTAAGGGCAATTTGGTCATTTTACAATATTTATGCTTTTGAGCTCCCCAAATGGTTGTAATATTAGAATAATTTTATAAGCTCTGACGACATTCCATTCTAGTTTAGTCTTAACAAGGTATAGCATTTTGAAGTTTGAAGGGTAAAATCGTCATTCAATTTTCTATTTTTTTTTAAAAAAATAAAAATAAAAAAATATTTTTTTTTTGAAAGAAAAAAGTAGTAAAAAGAAATTTAAAAAAAATAATAATAATTTTGGTCGGGTTGACAAGTCAACCCATATTTGACATATATTTTCATGGGTTATAAATAGTTTTGAAACCATTTTGACCCAACCTATTTTGGCCCAACCCATATTTACCCATATCCAACCAATTGCCAGACCTAGTACAACCACATTATCACCGTTTTCACTTTGATTATCAGCCATTGAATCGTTAGGTGTAACTATGGGGTTAATAGAACTAGATGAATTGGATAAATAGAATGGGTTTCCATAAATTCCTTCGATGGAATTATCGGACATAAAGGGAAAGACCCTAAGTAGTTTTTTAATCTAAAGAACAAAAGAAAAAAGGAAAAATAGAAAGAGATAAGAATAGATTGAGATAATCGAAGCGTTAGCTTGTCGCCTTCCCCGGCAACGGCGCCAAAAAACTTGACACGAGAATTTTTCTGTGTGCGCTTGTGTGCTATACCCAAGTGTAGGTAATCGTGCAAGTAGTAGTCTGGTTAAGTCCAGGTCGATCCCACAGGGAAGGTGTTAAACTAATTTACTTAGATTAATCTCAAAAAAGGGAAAATAAAAATCAATATTTTGAATAATGCAGAACACAAAGTCCCACAGTTTATCAACTACTAAAGATAAGACAATTAAACTAATTACTAACTAATTAATTAAAGCAATGATTTAAAACGTGTTTTTCTTACTAAAAGGAAATGTTGGGATTACACAAATCCACCGCGACCTAGCCATCTACCATGCAGTTACGTTGAAACTCGATGGAGTACACTCTCTACAGTATTCCGTATTTCTCTTAGGATAAAGAATCTATAGTCCTTTCATGACCGGGACTATATCATCACAATTAGGTTTAAAATACATGAAAGCAGTTTAAAACAATAGTTTAGACTCTCACCTACAATGGTGTTAGCATTGAGGGTGGTTTGCAAAATATATTGAAGAAAAATGCCTCAAGGCTTAAAGTTCACAGACTGTTTTGACAAACTGAGCATTTGGGGACAATTTGATAACAATCCAGTAAAACAGAAAGTCTAGGAATACTGCATAGAAGGTCCTCAAGAATCAGAAGGTTCGATCGATCGACGCGCTTTCGATCGATCGGACTTCTACATCCCTCGATTGATCGAACTGACTTCGATCGCTCGACTGTATCTCTGTTTCGATTGATCGAGCTTTTTTGATCGATCGAACACAGGAATTATTCTGCTGCATGGCAGAGGCTTGAGATCACAGTTTCATTGTGATCTCCCAACCTGGGGACTACTCAGACATCGTCTGAAGTGTCTCAGATTCGTTTTTAACGTAAAGATCCATTAAAGGTGTGTTTGTTTGTGATTTTTGCATAAAATTTAAGAAAACTAATTATATAACTATAACTAACATGCAATACTACGAAATAACAGATTAAACTTCTATAAACTAAGTGCAGAACGTAATTAAAGTAACCTAGAAACAAAAGCTTGTATTAAATCAAGAAGAATCCAACAACTAATGTATATCTTTGATGAAAACCTACAAAAATAACAAAGTAAAGCTCTCTACTCTCTATAAACTGATGAAAATGAAAGTGGGCGTCCTTATGGACGTACATAATATGAATATATATACTTAAGACCTAATGCTAGGGTTAAAAACCCACTTCTGCTGCGTGCGCATAAAATCTGATAAAAGCCATGCTCGATCGATCGAACATCTTTCGATCGATCGAACTTCTAGGGTCTTCGAGCGCTTGAACTTCTGTCGATCGATCGAACCTTCGATCGATCGAATGGTCTTCAAAGGATCGAAGTTCACTTTTCATCCTTTACTTGTCTTCATTAAAATTCAGCTCTCCCTTTTATCTTTCTCATCTAATTCTTGACACAGCAACAGTAATCTGCACAAACTACAGCTAAAACAAACAACTTATCATAGTTTAATCAAATTGTGTACAAACTAGCATTGTAATTCAAATTGCAGATAAATGAAGGAATTGTGAAATAAATTAATACATTTTCTTCTTTTAGCGCGGTTGTATTTTACAAATACCCCCGCTTGTCACCGGGCCTGAGCGGCACTCAAGATTTATGCACGGCACCTGGCGACAGCCATTGCAACATTACTTGAGTGCTGCTCGGTGATCACGGACTGCCGTAATTTTGCACTTGTGTCACAAATTTGATAGCTGAAGGGTCTCTTTTGTTATCCCCCCAAAATTCAAATGAGGTCTCAACATTAGAATTTAGGACCCCCAAAGCCTACTCCCATTACACTTTGGTCTCTAGAAAATAATTTTTTAAGTCCACATGATTTCGAGTTTTGAAAGGCGAGTCTTAATTATGTTGAATTGACTTTTGATACTCAAAATTGAGCGGACTTCGACTCTAAATTTTTGAAATTTGAATTTGTTCGAGTCTAATTGACTCCCAATCCTAAAAATTGGATTGGATTGAGTCCGATTGCCTCAAGATTTTTAAAAAAATGAAATTCTTTTGAGTCTAATTGACTCCCAATTTTGTGAAATAGAAATTCTTTCGTGAAATAGAAATTCTTTTAGACCAATTTTTTGAATTTGAAATTCTTTGAGTCTGATTGACTCCTAGCTTTGTCAAATCTTGTGGAATCGGATTTGAATTAAGTATGATTGACTCTTGATTTGGAATTTGAAAATGAATTGAGTCTGGTCAACTCCAAATTTTGAAATGGGAAATAAATTTGAGTCGGATCGACTCTGGATTTTGAAATTTGAAGTGAATTTAATCTGACAAACTCCCGATTTTGAAAATTAAAATGAGCGAACATATCCGACAAGGCCGAAGGGCTGTGGATATTTAGAGCAAACATGTCTGACGAGGGCGAAGGGCTGTAGATGCTCAGAGCAAACGTGTCCGATGAGGCCAAAGGACTGAGGATATTCAGAGCAAACGTGTCTGACGAGGCTAAAGGGATGCGAATATTCAGAGCAAACGTATCTGATGAGGCCAAAGGGCTGTGGATATTTAGAGCAAACATGCCCACTTTGACACTAGGGCCTAAGTCGTGAAATGTTTCCCAGTCGATTGCGTTCATCTGATTGGCCAGAATGGCCACAATTCCTAAAGAGGACTAATTCGTTAATCAAAGAGACTCTGAGTTCTAAAAATAGCTCGCCCAATAAAATGAAGTGATCATAAGCATTAAGCAGTACAGTACATGGAATGAATCTGAAAGCATCGGAGTAGGATGATTTCATCATTTCATATTTGTTTGCTTAGCATGAGTTTAAATCATTGTATTTCCATCATTTGAGAGCATGAAGCATGAAACAACATTGACAGTTGTCATTGCACAAGCACATGCACAACAATAGGATAAGTACAATCATCCGCATGACTATTTGTGCTTGTGTGTTTGTCCCTAGCCCTACCTACATCCTGGTATGTTTCCCTTAGGGATACGTAGGCAGCTCACCATTGAGCATGACCGACTTGGACCTTGCTGTGTGCCTTTTCTTGTAACGCATTTTGTTTTTACCTAAATCTGACAGTTTGGTCAAAGGCTTGCCTTCACACAAGCTTCGACATTCACTTGTGAAAGGTGTTACTCCACAAGCTCTGTCGAAGAGGGGCAAACTATAGACACCCTGATTTTGACCAAACATCAAATTTAGGGGAATGTTACCTCCAAGTTTGATAATGACAATGTTCGACTAATCTGGGGTTGCAAAAGGTGATTCAGGCTCTTCAAAAGTCTCTTTCAATTTCAAACAAAGCAAAAATGAAAGAAATAAAGAGAGAAATGAGAAAAGCAGAATAGAAGAAAAGCGGTACGTAGTGTTTCTGCGGCAATCACCTGTTACCGCAGTGGCACTGGCTAACTGTCGCAACAGCATTCAGTGAATTTTACATTGACAGTCACCGAATGCCACAAAAACACACCAAATGCCGTGAAAATCAAAAATCCAAAAAAGACGGCAGTTTGCAGAGTTATCTGCACCATTCACTGAGTGCCACATCATCATTCAGTGAATGTCATGCCGGCTATCAGTAAGTGTCATTTCGGCATTTATTGAGTGCCGCAGACAACTCCACTAACTGTCACTTTTTTCTAGTAGTCTGCTTTAATATAGTACAATTTTTACCTTCAAAAGTACATCCGTGATTAGGGTTTTACCCCTAAAATTACCAAAATAACCATTTAAAATTTGCCTATGTATAGGGAGTGAATATCCCATTACAAAGGGATCTCAATCTTATTTTTGAATCTTGATCCTTTTTTTGGTTCTCTTTTGAATATTTTTTTTTTGTCGGAAAACTGGTTAATTAATCCAAAACAGAGGGAGTACAGAAGTACAAGGGGCATACCCCAGGATATAAAAAGAGCGCCAAAAAAAAGTGGAAAGAAAGAGACCACCAGCAACAAGCAGATGGGATGAAACAATATCACATTGTGAATACAGCTGATACTTTCTCATCCCATGAGTACAACAACATGAGCCAAATTTCAGGCACAAAAATGAACCTAATCTCTCATGGCACCCAAAACATTAACAAAAGCAATCACAACTAAATTGTAAATCGCAAAACTATACAAAAGGGGTCATCAGGTCCATCTAGATAAGTAATCTGGGAGCTTCGGGTCCCTGCTCCACTTAATCTGCATTTGCTCGAAGATGCTCCTAACAATGTCATTAATGATCCAATCTCGAGACTTACTTTGCTGTTTGAAAATACGAGCATTTCGTTCCCTCCAAATGGCATAGACCGTGGTTCCCAAGCACATCCGGGGCATAATATGTTGAGGTTGTTTAGACTTCCATTTGTTAGCAGCCACTCATATTGAATTTGCACATGGCAACCTGCCAAACATGAGAAGAGAAAGAGCAAGTAAAAAATAGGTGATCATGGGATTCAATATCCTTGTTGCATAACACACAAGCTAGAGGACCCGATGTGAATGACCAAATCCTATCCTGAGTGGACAGTGTAACACCCCGTAATTTTCAAGATATAAATATTTATTTTTATATGTTAATGTGGCCACCCGAATTTTTTTATGTGATAAATTAGCTATGGGTATTTATGTTTATGGTTATATATCTATGTGTATTAATTTTTTAGAACAAATTACGATGTGAATATTTTTATAAACTTAAGTGATGGGATAAATTTGTGTAAGTTTAAATTTTAAAGAATTGATGTGTTTATAATTTAGTAGTGTTTACAGGGCCCGTAAATATTCTAAACAATATATTTAACATAAGAATTAAGTATCTGGGTCATGGGTACCCAATGAGTAACTCATTTTAGTACTTTGCAATGCATTTTGGGGTCATATGATGTATTTTTATGACGGGGTAAAAAAAAAAAACGGGATTATGTCTTGTTGACCCTATATTAGTTCTCCCAACAATACATTCACCCCTAGTATCTCAACCCTAGCCACCAAGTGAAGATAAGAAGAAGAGAAAGAGAAAGAGGGAGAGAAAAGAGAATAAAGAAATAGAGAGGAAGAAAAAGAGAGAGGAAGACAACGAAGAGGAAGAATGAGAATGATCGTTGAATCATATGCGGTGCATTCGTCCTGGTTAACGTCGATTCATATCTTTGTGGGATTTGGCACAATTGGTGAGTTAAATATATATATTTGGGTATATATGTATACGCAATTGAATCAATCATTGCAAGTTAAATGTTTGGATTGATATATAAATTTTAGTATCGTATGCGATTTGTTGATTTGGATCCTAGTATTACCCAAATAGATATGGTTATACGTTGATAAACTAATATTCAGATTCATGAGATTAACCTAGGGAGAAAGAAAAATAAATTAATTAAATAAGTAGGAAAATTCGTTTTTATTGGTTTTTTCTATGATCGCTGAATTTGCAAAACATTGTACAGAATTGTTTGTTTGGAAATTTAGCTTTCTGTCCGCGATATTCCATGTAAAACGCAATTCTGCACACTTTTCGTTTAATGCATTTTTCCCAATTCCGCACCGTTTGGGCAGAAACTTTAAATTTCAGAAGCAGTTTTTATTATGTGTAAATCTGCAGAATTTGTATTTTATAATTATTTTATGAATGTCGTATGTCTTAGTGTGAATTAAAAGAATTTATTTGGAAATATTTGATTTCTCGTGTAATGTTGAGCTTTGTGAAATTTATGGCTGTGTGATAAATTTTAAAGTTGGACTTCGTGGGAATTTTGACTGTATGAAATTGAAACATATAAGGTTGGACTTCGTGAATTTATGACTAAGTGAAAATCTGTAATGTTGGAATTCGAAGAAAATTATGACTGTGTGGTAAACTGTGTGAATAACTTGAAGAGTTATCCCTTGTAAAGTTGGGTTTTGTGATATTTTACTGTGTGAAATTAATGAGTTATGACTGTGTGAATAATTTATATCCCTTATAAAGTTTGGGCTTCGTGATAACTTTACTGTGTGATTATCTGTATGATTAACCTTAAAAGAGAACTTAATGTTCAGAATAAAATCCTTAGTGTTCGCCACTACTCTTTTCTGTGTGATTTTGGGATGCTGTGTGATCTTCCCGATAATAAGGGTGGATGCTGTGTGATCTTCCACGGGATCCTGTGTGATCTTCCCAAGAATTCCATGTGTGGATTCTTCCTTTATTTTTTTTTTTTTATTTTTTATTTTTTTTTTCTGTGTGAAATTAATAGCCTTATGCCCGGCTAAATGTTTATCTCATGATAGATGAACTAGTATATTCGACGTCGTTAACATAATGCCTAACCTTTCGGCTTGAAGCTAAATTCCTGCGATATCCCTAGGGAATTTGGTGTCGGAGTGGGAGTTAGAGTTATGTTTGGAGGCACACGGGATATGTGTGTAGGCTGAACCGTGGTTGGGTGGCCGAGGTGGTGAACATAAGGTATTAACTAAATAAGAAATTTAAGTTAATTGGATATTTATTTGTTTGTTCTGTGTGCTTCAGAAATATTTTGTATAGTCTTGTTCGTGCACGTTAAAATTCTGAAATGTTGACGTTTAAAACACGCACCTCTAGTACGTTTTTATTTCATTTTTCTATGTAATATATTCTATGTACAAGATAGTGGGTCCACTAATATTTTGCAGGGTTGACTAACTATATTTTGGAATGGTAAGGTAGTAAGTGGAATTTATTTAAATTTTTCGGGTGAGACCTCATCGCCACCACATGGAAGGAAACTACTGCTTGTCCTGAAGTGTGAGTGGAACTACTCTCTTGCCCGATAAATTTCTTATTTTGCGGCGTGGTATTCTAAGGGACTGTGTGTTATCCCTAAGACTTCGTTACTATGTTATTTATTTAACTCACACCAGTACCGTGTGTACTGACCCGTGTGATTTTATCACCGGGTGCGTTCTTCGTGGATCGTAGCCGGGTTCTTATTTTCAGGAATAGTTCGTGTTAGCGGTTGGAGTAAATTTTGTGATTCAGAGATCTACGAGTGGATTTTAATTGTTATTTATTTTGCTTCGTGATCTTGATTTATTTATTTCTTGGCATTGTGGGCCATGTTGTATTTTATTATTTTGGGGTTATGGGACGATTGTAGTAGCTCTGATTCAAGTTTTGTAAAAATGTGAATTTCTTATTTTGTTATGGAAACAGAATTCTCTTTATTATTGTAAATTGTAATTTAGAATTTTATCATGGAGATCTCAATGAATATGATTATTTTTTTTGTTACTTAAAGTTTGTGAATTATTTTAAAGAGGAACATTTTTCAGCAAAGTTTACTATTTCAAATGTGTGACTAGTTGATTGTTTTTCACTCTCAGATTTTTGGGCAATTAAATACTGGTTGGGATATTATTGAATGGGTATTTGGTTGTCTAAAAATCGGGGTGTGACAGACAGTTTATTGTGAACCGCAAGCCAAACAATGAAACTGTGCCTAGGAATGCTCCCAGGAAACTAGACAATGTGTGCCCAGGGCACCTTAGGGTGAGCCTCTCTCAAAAAGTTCTAGGTATGGGAAGCGACAAAGGAACCATTAGGTGAGGGACTCGAAATCACGACATCATTTACATTTGAAGGCTTGGGAGTTGAGTTAGTTGCTCTTTTTATTTCCATCAGCTCGCATGAAGATGTATTCGGCCACCTCCATTCATCCCTATTAATAATGGACTGAACTTTAGAGTTAGTAAGGATAGCGATATTATAAATAACCCTTTGACCATATCTAGCAAATGTAGACCCAAAAGGAAGCCATGGATCATGCCATAGAAAGGTATTAACCCCATTTCCAATTTTATACTGAATTAAAGAAATAGCAATGGTTCTAAGTTTCAAAAGTTTTCGCCAATACCAAGAGCATTGTGAAGGAGGTTTAGCATACCAAAAACTATAACCCTTAAGCATATAACTTTGAATCCGTAATTTCCAATTAGATTTGTTGGAAGTGGAAAGAAGATTCCAAATATGCTTCAGGTTAAGAATAGAGTTCATTTCCACCAAACGTTTTATTCCCAATCCACCTTCCTTCTTAGGTAAGCAAGCGATATCCCAAGAGATTTTTGAGCCAGAGGATTTCTCAATACCACCTGACCACAAAAATCTTCTCAGAAGACGGTCAACTTATTTTAGAAGTCCTTTTGGTAGAATAAACATGCCAGCCCAGTAATTGTGAATACCCATAATAACCGAATTAATCAATTGGGTCCTACCTGCAAAGGATAAAAAATTAGAGGTCCAAGATTGTATTTGATTAGTTATTCTTTTAAGCAGCTCATTACAATCACACCTCTTCATTCTAGTAGTAATCAGAGGGACACCCAGGTTTAAGAGGAAGTGTCCCCAAAGAAAATTTGAAAGTATCTCGAATTTCCTCAACCACATCATCTCTGATTCCAGCAACAAAAAGACAACTCTTAGCATTATTACCTTTAGGCCCAGTAAATTCCAAAATTGAGTAAGAGTGGTCTTAATTAGCTTGGCAGATTGAATATCTCAATGGAATAAAATAATCAAATCATCCGCAAAACACAATTGGGATATTTTAGGTTTGTCACATCTCCAATGAAATTTGAAACTCTTATTAGTGGAAATATTGTAAGTAAGCAACTGACTAAGAGTTTCCATAATCAAGACAAATAGATAAGGAGACATAGGATCACCTTGTCTCAGTCCTCTAGCCCCCTCAAAATACCCCATAGATTCACCATTAAAGTTAATGGAGTATTTAGGGGAAGTAACACAGGCTTTGATCCATTTAAAAATTTTGGGTGGGAAACCCAGAATGTCAAGCAAATCAAAGAGAAAAACCCAGCTGACACTATCATAAGCTTTCATAAGATCAACGATAATAGTGGCTCTAGGAGGACCTTTGGTAGAGTGATAATCCTTCATGAGATCTTGGGCAAGTAAAATATTATCACTGATCTTTCTTCCTTTGACAAAAGCAGATTGTGATTGATCAACAAGACTTGGAAGGATTGTTTGGATTCTATTAGCAATTATCTTGGAGATACATTTATAAATAGTATTGCAGCAAGATATAGGTCTAAATTCCCCCATAGATGAAGGATTCGGCACTTTAGGGATTAAGGCAATGAGAGTAGTATTAGACTCAATAAGAATTTCTCCAGAAGCAAAAATATTAGAGGAGATATAGGTCTGAATCTTGAATGTCTTAGATTTTGATATTCTTAAAGATAATTAGAAAAAATATTAGAGGAGATTAAGAAAATTAAGAAGTTGCAAGAGTTGGAGGAAGAGCTTGATTTTCAACTTCATGCGTGACACCTTAGACTAGGTTTTGCTTTATGTGTATATATGGATTAGAGACTCTTTTTAGGTTTTTTTTATTTGCATGCATTACATGTTTTTATTTCGTGGCTGGATCCTGGGTAAGTTTCCTCGTTCCTTATTGCATATCATTTTTGCTTGCTAGTTGAATTATGTGGTTTTGAATGCTATTTTACCGTTAGCAATCTTGCACACTTTTAAACATTCCTTTTGTAACATACATTTATATATATGTATTTAGTTGAGGGCACACTTAGATAATTAATTTGATTAAAAAGATGACAAGTAGAGGCCTATCACGGGATAGGACGAGAGGGGGTGTTTTAGTCCGCCGGACTCCTTCCCCTCTCATTCCATAATCCCCGAACTTAGAAATCTCTGGTTTCCAAAAAGATCAGTTTTCTTTAAAAATGGCTTCTTAATTTTCCTTTCAAAAATTAAGTGTCGACTCTTTGTATTTCAAAAAGATTTAAAAAGCATGAGTAAAACTACGAATATCCACAGCCTTATCGAGGGCTTTTCGACATCTTCGTGTGTAGCTCTTCGTGCGAGCTTGGTGGAGACAAAAAAAGGTCCATAGAGCCACTTAAGGCGAACCATGCCCAAGACGTAGTGATGTGCCTGTCACGGTGAAAATCACGAGCATTTGCAAATGCGACTGCGATTGCGGGGTGCCTTATTGAGGGCTTTGCGACATCTCCATGCGTAGCTCTTCACGCGAGCTAGGTGGAGAAAAAAAGGTCTCTAGAGCCACTTAAGGAAAACTGGACCTAAAATTTGCAGTAATGAGCCAATTACGATGAACATCACAAGCGTTTGCGACTATGGGGTTGTCCATTGCACTGATGTTTCATGGGACATATCCGTACATAGATTATTACGTGAGCTAGGCAAGGAGGGCAACTCAGTTAGAGAACTCAACTTCATGGAGGCACTTAAGGCAAATCATAGGATACGTTGCAATGCGATGTAACTTTACTGGGGAAAAAGTACTCATGGAGCCGTTAAGGCAAACTAGCAGCACTACATATGATTCAAGACTTTACTCGATTCGACTGGTATAATAGTGCAGAAAACAATGTGGTGCAACTATGATTCAATCTTCATTTGACTAAACTAGTGTAATAGATCAGGAGATTATAGCAATGAGATGGAATACTCTATTGGGGATTATATGTGACCTTATTCTACTAGGGATTTATATGCATGAAAATTTTATTCTACGAATGTTTTCAAGCACTCAACATCATGAAAAATTGATCAAAAATGCATCAAAAGAATCAAATCAGAGCCAAGATTGGATTCGGGGACTAGTAAATGGGGCATTATAGGGGTGTAAATGCAAAAATCTAGGAAACCTAGGCTGAGTGCCATGCTGGTACTGGGAGAGTGTGGCGCGGCACTTTGAGAGAGCCACCATGGCTCTGACCCTCTATTTACGCCTTTTGTTCCTCATTTGCTACCCATTTCAAAATTTGCTTGTTTTCTATCAAGTTGTTATATTTTTCTCCATTTTCTCTCCATTATTATCCTCTAAATCCAAGTACTTTCATCCTCACCTTGGTTTTTCAAAATCAAAGTCTCATTTAAACTCTTGAAAATCAAACGTTCACTCATTCACAAACACTTCCAAATCATCAAATCACAATTCTCACTCCAAATTTAAACATGTCTACCTCTTCTTCTTCTGGTTCATATTTCAACATTGAGAGTGGGGGTCCTCTTCCTCTTAACCTCCAGGAAGGGAGATACTCTTACAAGCCTTCCTCCAACAACTTCCCTCCCGAACAACTAATAAGGGATCCACATCAACATTTATCCTTCAAGGCTAGGGAAGGAGAGGTATTTTCAAAATTTTCTTTTAAAACTCAATTTCTTCTTTCCAAATGCAATGTGTTGCCAAATTAAAGCATAATAATTAATGCATACATGCTCTAATATGTTTTTCTTATGATTGATTCCATCCCATGGGTAAGAATCAAAAGCCACCATTTTCAAAACAAGGATTGTCAAATTGTGCACACAAGGTACTTGTAAAAAAATGCTCAACTCATCAATTTCTCCTTTCTTGTCATTCTAGGTGAAGAAGGTAACCATGAAAGGACACGGGTTCCTGACTCATGGCTACGAATGGAACGAGAAACTCCCAGAAGCTGTGAAAACCAAGGTACGAGCTGCCGGCTTCAAAAAATTTGTGAAACTCCTGGTGAATAGCTCCAACGACTTGGTGCATCTATTTAGTCTAGAGAAAAGGTGGTGGGACTCGACTAACACCTTCCATCTTCCTTTTGGGGAGATCACCATGACCCCGAATGACTTTTCCATGATTACTGGGCTTCGGGAAGGGGAAGAACCAATCATTACGGACCCTACATTAGAAACTTCTAGGCAAAAGGTGATCAATCTCCTGGGAATATACCCACCTAAAGTGGTGAGCAGAGCAGTTCCTTATGCTTGGTTTCTCGAGACCTTTCAAAGATACAACCAATTCATCACTGACCAAATTAGCCGAGCCTTTATCATGTACATGCTAGGGTGTTCCTTTTTTAGTACCAGGGTACACAAGATTTATCTATCCATCTTAGGGAGCTTGGCTAATGTTGACTGTATCCATACATATGATGAAGGCGGTACTAGCTTAGCTATTCTCTATAAGCAAATGGGTTTGGGAGGTATCAGTCAACTCATTTCTTTTCCTCTTCTTCTCTTATTTTCTTATGGCATTCTAATGGTCTTCTTTCTTATTCTTTTGCTTAACAATTATGGAGCTTCGAGTATCTTGGGATGCTCGCTCCTAATCCTATGGATTTGAGTGCTAGTCTACTCCCAAGAGGCCTTAAATGGGTGAAGGAGAAGGTGGGCGTGAAAGTTGGAGCTCATGATCTTAGGAAATGCCATGAATTCTTAAATCATCTCATCAAGGACTCAGTGATATGGGATCTTTAGGCTAGAATTCCTCAAGCTACGAAGGCTCCCTACGCCTTAGTAATTCAATTATCAAAATAATGCATCCTATTAACGGGCCCTTACGCCATCGCTTGGTACTTGGGAGAAAGGGTCCTAAGGCAGGCATACCTCCTAGATTATTTCATTGTTCCTGACGTCCCTCCTCCTAACATTCTAGACACTCATAAGCTTTGGGGTGACAACCTCGAGGAGGCTCTCACAGGAGTGGATGGGACGTAACTAGTGCTTGATAGGGGCTACGAGGATTTTCGGGTCTCCTATCTCATGTCTAATTTTTTGAAGACTGGTCGTACCAAGGTATGAATCCTTCTTAGCTATTCTTCTTGTTTTTTTTCTTGCCTGGTTTGCTAAACTCTCTTTGGTTACAACGAGGGCCTTCTATCGAGGGAGTGACTGAGCTCTACCACTAGAGTTCAAGGGACATGATCTTCATATGAGGGAACACCCTCATGGTATTCTACTTCTGATCTCCCTATCATTGATTGGACCATTCCTACATTAGATAATGACGATTGTGAGGTTCCTTATCGTGTCCCTGAGGCAATCCCTCAGGACTTCAACACATCTCTTTAAATGTGGCTTTCGTCCCAACACCTATGTGGAAGAACACTGGAGCTTGGTTGCTAGCTTTAGATCATGTATTTTTTGGCTAGAATACAAGGTAAAATTCTCGTCCTTGCCCCAAGTTTCACGACCTCTTTCTAACCTTTCTTTCTTTTCCCTCTTCTTAATAGCTTAAATCAGCTAAGCGCTCCCTACAGTCTTCTCACCCAGTTTGATATTGATAAGATGAATATGGTGAGTTGAGCATATCTATAAACCAATGCAAGTTGTTCTTTTAAGCGAATGAAATCAATGAATGCATGTATGTTTTCTCGTTCTCACTTTTCCCTTTTCTTGATTTGATTAACGGTTTCTTTTTTTTTTCTTCAGCATAATGAAATCTATGTTAGGCAGAGGCATATAGTAGAGTTGGAGATGCTTACAGGGGAATCCTCATCACACCATCCTCCTACTAGACCAATGCCAGAGCTAGTTAGGCATTCTATCTCTTCCCGTCGTGTCATGATTGAAGAAGATGAAGAGGGAGAGGAAGAACCACCACGAGTATGGCCAAGAAGGGAAAATGTGGGCAAGAGATGCCCTCAAGACTACCTATATTCTCTATCTTTACTTTCCTTACACTACTATGGATGACTGTACTTGACTTGTGGATTGTACCCATGGATTTCTTTCTTGTATTTCCATTCGAACTCTTCTTGAATTGTATGAGTAGCATGCTCCCTTGGGGGACCTTATAAGACTATTATTACTCTTTCATGACTAGGAATGAATGATTTAAAACACCCTGTAGAACTTCTCACACATATGACAGGACTTTATGTTAGAGTTTGATGGGGTATGCCCTCAAATAAATTATCTATGAATTATTTTGGACATCAATTTTAGTATATTTGTATGGATATCATTGCTTACATTTCATTATGTATGTCTTTTATTAGATGAATGTTGGTTTGGCATCCTTGAACTTCACTGTATGTGACCTATTTGTGTGAAAGAGTTTTACACATGGGAGATATGAACCATACGGTCCTTGGAAGTTCTAAATAGTCACAATAGATGATAAGACTAGATACCTTATTAGGTTTACACTATAGCATGATTAACATCTATTTGATAGAGTGATCAATCTCATTTACAAGAGTGTAAGACTCTAAAGTTGATATGCTAGTGTATGGGATACATTGACGGACCTTGAGATTAATCCATTGACAGGAACTGTCAACACTTAATGGACACTCAAACATATATAAGACATATGTCCTTAATCCTGAGATAATAATGGACACAAGCTTTAGGCCTGGTTATTTTGACTTACCAATCAGTGTGGTCTTTTAGATCAACACCTGGGTATCTTGAATGATCATGTCTAGAGTATTGGGAACATATATTATCAAGACGGAATCAACCCTCTATTATAGAGTAAGTACTCTCTTGAAAATGTCACTATGTTAGTCACTGAGAATCGCAATCTTGTAGTAAGTATGTTACTACATGTTTGGTGAACTTTGAGAAGTGAATGGGGACTCAAGGATATAAGCTGTAATTATCAACTGGGAGATAGTGCTACTTAGTCTCAGTGATAATTACGAATACTGAAGGTAGAGGGGCATTAATGTCATTTTATTTAGATCTAGGTATTACTCTGATTTGCCTCTTCTAATTTGGAGTGCAGTTATTGTCATGTGGTGAAATTGATATTAACTAATTAATTTAGACTGTTTGGATAATGAGATTAATCGGGTATAGTTTATATTAATTTAAGCCAATTAGGAAGAGCCTAGAGGTCCCACGTGTAGCTTTTATGAAGTAACAAGTCCAACTAGGTTTAGGAGATGGATTGAGTGTGTATAAATATATGTGTAGAGAGAAATTTTGTTTATGCTTAAAAAACCCTGACCGAATCTCTCTCTCTCCACACATATTTTCTCTCTTCCTCTAAACCCTAGGGATCATCACCAAGGTCTAAGAATTGGAGAGCTTCAAGAGTATACGCATGAAGATTTTTGGACCACAAAGGAGGAGTAGCATCTGGATCTTCCCTGAAGTGTTCTCGTAAGGATCCAACTGATCATAAAAGGTAATAGATGTGTTTTTGATAATCATGCGCATCTTAGTTTTGAGTCAGATCTACTTTTGAAAAGAATTTTCAATGATAATCTCTTCCGTAAACCCTAAATATTTATAGACAGGACCAATACTTTGTACGAACAAAAACGTCCGTTCGGACTCAAAACAGAGGCCTAAAACCAACAAAAATGCACAAGGATGCGTCTACACAAAGGAAGGGCAAAAAGGGGGCCATTGTGGCACTCAAGGGTGCCACATGACACTTAGATAGCCCACGTGGCACTCATGAGTGCCACGCGGCACTCATATGACTACCACCATGGCTCTGAGACTGTTTTGTGACTTTTCACGATTTTTGGAAATTTTTGGACTTCTTTCTGACTTTGGACTCCCAATTTTTCCCAAACTCGACTTGATACTCTATATAACCCTTAGAAACTCCCCTCTTCTTATTAAAATTCATCCCAAACACCTCCTTTCAATGCCAACTATCATGGTTCATGCTCTCTTCAAATGGATGGATGCATTCTGTGGTCTTGATCGTATTTACTTCCAACCTTTTGGTTTGGATAGTCTATTCTCTCTTCATCACCTGAGGCCTCAAAGAAATTTTATGTAAGCTACGATCTCTTGTTGAGATCCTAAATATCATATTTTCTAATTCAATTGTGAGGAGGTTTGCCCAACATTGAAGAATTATCAGTTATTCTAGGCTGTGACTGTGAATCCTAACTCGTGCTTCCTTCTCATCAATCCAAGTATTCTTCTCTATTGTAATCCTTAAGCGGGCTAACTCTTCTCAAATGCAATGATCTCATTGTAGGGGGTCATGTCTTACTGTTTCCTCTCATCGAGCTCTTTTCCTTGGATGATCCTACCATTGATCATGAACATAGATGTGGTGTTCCTGCTTTGTGCATGCTTGCTCACTTCCTTTTCAATGATGGTACTACCATGGCGGACGTGATGCTTATTAATGCAGCCTTAGAGGTAAGCAAGGGAAAGAATCCAATGATGATCTGCTTGGCTGAAACTATGACCAGGTTAGACAAGGCTTTTGTGTGTTCCATAGAAAACTTTCATGGGTCCATGGTCTTGCTGCAGGTATGGATCTTGAAAGAACTAAGCTCATGGGTCCTCCTAAGAAGGGTCCACCGTCCTTACCCTCTATCATACTCGAGAAATTACTTGCCTTTATGAATCTCTACAAGATTGCACTATCTGGTTTCACGGCTTTACTCATAAGGACATTCAATGGAATATCGAGTGGTGGAAGATTTAAACCTCTACTTTCATTACACTCAATTTCAGGCGTCAGTATTCCGGGTCTCCATATGTGGTCTTTTAATCTTTCTAGCCGGATGCTCCGTCAACTCAATCACATTCAAGAAGTTCCTATCCATCCTCTCAGAATTCCAAAGAAAGTTGCTCATAAAGCCTCAGGCATCCCTTATTTCAAGAAGCGTTGGGAACTGCGCAAATCCATATAACACAACAAGGAATCCTTCTCTCTTGCTCCATCAAAAGATGTAATCAAAGCCATACAGCAAGAGAAGAGACACAACAAAAAATGACCAAGGCAATGAAGAAATCTCTAACTTTGTTTTTTTTCAAGACTAATCTTTACAATACCATAGATCCTTTTTTTCATTTACTTTTCAACTTTTGCTTTATCTTTTAGGAGTGGAATAAGACTTTAATAAATAAAACTTTAGTCTTGAGGATTCACCTTATTTGGTCTACTTTTAGCTTTTCACATATTCATTGTTATGCCAATCTTATCATGCTTGACATTATTGATTCAAAACTACTTTAATTTAATCTTTTGAGTGCATGGTTGAATCTTTTCCCTAAAATCTGCATTAATGTTTGGTTCAAAGATGGGGCTAGCCCTTTTAAAAAGAGGGGTTAGGCTTCAAGACGGGGATAGCCCCTAGTATAGGAACAGGTAAGGGAAATCAAGATTGGCAAGGGCTTGCCCCTAGTGTAACAAACTAATGGGAATGGCTTAAGGACCTGGACCAAACCTGTTTCCAGGCATCCTACATATCCCCTAGTGGGAATTAGGTCCATTTACGTAGTTCGGGTTAAATGTGAATGGGTAGGCTAAGCATAGTACTTTTTGAGGCGATCAAGATTAATGGGTTCTTCGAATTCTAGGCCGTCTAAGTCTGTTAAGTAGGCTATTTCCTATTAAGAATGGTCTTAACTTGGTAGGATCTGACCCAATTGAGCTTAAACTTCCCTCTTGGATAAAAAATTGGCGCTCTCAATTCTTTTAAGACTAGGTCACCCTCAGCAACTTTCCTTGCACGAACCTTCTTGTTGTAAGCCCTAACTATCCTCTATTCATATTCCCAGAAGTGGTTTAGTGTTTCTAATCATTTTTTCATCTATCAATGCTAGCTCTTCGTACCTCTCTCTCAACCATTGGGATTCGTTCACTCTCAACCATTGGGATTCGTTCACCTCACATTCGGCCATTACCCTCAAAGATGGTATCTCTAATTCTATCAGTATACAAACTCCATCCCATACACTAACGAGTACGGCGTGGCTCCAGTGGATGTCCTCACAGATGTTCTATATCCCCACAAGGCGAACGGTAGCTTCTCATGCCTATCCTTATATGTATCTTCCTTCTTTTGTAAAATTGCCTTTACATTCTTATTCGCAGCTTCTATCGCTCCATTGGTCTGTGGCCTATAGGGTGACGACTTACGGTGGGTGATCTTATACTTTTCCAGTAGTGCTAGTACCTTAGCCTTGAAATGCAACCCATTATCGGATATGATCTCGTGAGGGACCCCATACCAACAAATGATATTATGCTTGATGAATCTAGCCACATCCTTAGCTTCTAACTTCATATAGGATGTCGCTTCCACCCACTTTGTAAAGTAATCGATAGCTACTATGATCTATCTATTCCCATTCGACGACTTTGATACCACTTTTATAATTATATCTATCCCCCAAGATGAGAATGGCCAAGGCCTTGTGAGGCTATAGAGTTTTGATGATGAGGTGTGCATAAGATTCGCATGGATCTGACAACGGTGACATCTCCTTATGTACTTACAATAATCATGTTCCATGGTGGACCAGTAGTACCACTGTCTCACTATTTTCTTTGTTAACATGTGTCTATTAGTATAAGGGCCACATAATCCTTTTAGCTTTACACTTATCTAAACATAAGAGGTTCCTTCCTATATGTCAACTTCGGTGCAATTCCCGTCCATGTATGATAAATTGGGCCGATAACCTCCTTATTGCTCCCTTATCTTTTTCTGTAGCTCCCTCGTGGTATCATTACTCATTTATGAATTTGTAGACTTGACTATACCAAGGTAACTCCTCTTATGGGTTCTCTATTCTTTCTATGACCAAGGGTCTGATGGTTATTCTAATAGGTATTTTTATCATCAGGGCTAGGGTGGGTAAAGCGTCTGTAAATTGGTTCTCATCTCGAGGTAGGTAAAAGATGTGATTTCTTCAAACCTTGCCTGCAAACTCTCTAGATACTCATGATAAGGTTTCAACTTCTCCTCCACTTTTTAGTCCCCTCTAGCTTGTGAATTTATCAAATTGGAATCCCCAAACACTTCAGCCTTCTTTGCCCCTAGTCCTAGGCCCATTTCCAGTCCGATTATGCAAGCCTCATATTCACTGATATTATTAGTGACAACAAAGTTTAGCTTAATTATAAATAGCGCATGAGCACCATCCAGAGATACTAGTACTGTCCTAACTCCATATCCCTTCTGATTAGTGGCTCCATCAAAATATGCCATCCATGTCTCTTGACTAATAACCATGAGGTCCTCATCAGGAAAAGAAAATTCTTTAGCATCATCCCCTTCTATCGCCTGGTCAGCTAGGAATTTTGCCATCACTCTTCCTTTGACAGATTTTCTCATGACATACTTCAGATCAAATTCTAAGAGCATCAGAGTCCAATTGGCCATCCTTCCTATTAGTGCAGGCTTCTCAAATAGGTACTTTAACGGGTCCATCCGGGGTATCAGTAAAATGTAGTGCCTAAGTCGGCGGGAAGCCCAAACTAAGGCCCAACAGGTTTTCTCTAACGGTGTGTACTTGAGTTCATTTCCAACCATCCTCTTACTCAGGTAGTATAGTCTTTCTCTATATGGGCCTCATCATCCTCTTGAGCCAGTATAGATCCCATGGCATCCTCGGTTACTGACAAGTACAAAAGCAAGGGTTTGCCTTTGACATGCAGTGATTAAATAGGTGGGTTCTGCAGGTATGTTTGAATTTTTTCAAAGGCTTTCTGACAGGGTTCAGTCCACTCCAACTTCTCCTCTTTGTTTAATAGTTTGAACAACGGCTCACAAGTGGTGGTCAACCTGAAATGAAGTGGCTTATGAATTGGATTTTTCCTAGGAAACTTCATACCTCCTTCTCTGACCTAGGTGGTTTCATCTCTAGAATTGCATTGATCTTAGCAGGGTCTAGTTCTATACCTGTCTTGGTGATCAAACCTAATAGTTTCCTGGTAGTTACTCCGAATGCACACTTCTTTGGGTTTAACCTCATCTTAAACTCCCTCACTCTCTCAAAGAACTTCCTCAACACTCCTATGTGTTCTTTCCACTCTTTCGCCTTCTCTACATGCTATCTACATACACTATAACAACCCTAAAACTTCTAAGTGTATAAATAATTGTTTTAATTATTACTTTTAGCTAGCAATATTATATGGGTGTGTCTAGGCAAGACACGTGTTTTTAAATTTTAAGTTTAGAGGACCAATAAATTAAACCGTTAGTGAGCCCCTTTACTTTGAGTGTTACATCTCATTAATTTATATTTGTTAAAGAAATTGAAGAGTTGATGTGTATTTTTTTATAGTGTTTGTAGGCCAGTGAATGTGCCAAATAGTGTATCTGATATTAAAATCAAGTGTCTAGGCCATGGGTACCCACTGGGCTATTGCTTTAAGCATAATGTAGTACATCTTGAGCTCATATGGGTGACTTTTGTCAGCCCACAATCCCATAAATGGGATTTTTGTTATTTAGGTGCTAGTTGCTTTATTAAACTAAGTTAGGATATTACGAAATCATATATATATCCTTAATCCTGGCCACCACACAAATTAAAGAGGGAGAGAACGAGCAATCACCTAGAAGAGAAGAGAAGGGTTAGAGGGGATGAAGAGAGAGGATGGTTGTCGTTCGATTTGTTGATTGAAATCGTTTGGATTGGTGAGTTAACTTGTTATTTTCTTTCAATCTCGTTTGAATGGAATTTGAATGGATAGAATATTGAATTAGAATGGTTATGGATTTAGGAGATTGAGGGTTTTTTACAATGTTTGACGTTGTGATTTGAGATTTATAGATGAGTATTGAATATACATTTGAGCAATTATTCAATTTTTGAATTTGGGGTTTTCACGGAACAGATCTGAGTAGAAAATTTGTAATAAATCATATGCTGCTGTTTTCGTGATTTTGTCCACGCGTGCCTATAGGAAATGCGATTATCCACGTGTTTTGTCGAATGGTGTTTTTCCGGATTCTACACCGTTTGGGCAGAAAATTAATATTACAATAACAGTTTTATGCAGTAAAAAAGTACGTTTTGCTTAATTATGTGCTTGGCTGATTTTGTACTCATTAATACGAATTAATGTATTTATATTTAGGGATATATGAGTTCCCATTTATAACGGCCTTTGTGAAATTACGACTATGTGAAGGCCTATGTCGATTATGTTTTTATGTGAACTTGTACCCGTTAATATGTCTAAACATAAATTTAGTTTAAGATATATGAAATTCCTTATGACATTGGGCTTTGTGAAAATGTGGCTTTGTGATGGTCTGTGTAAAGTCTTTACACGGAATTTAAATGCTAGGAAAATCCTTAGAGTTCACCACTACTCCATTCTATTTGGTTTGGCCACTGGTGCTAAGTGATCTCCAGAATTATGACTGTGTGTATTTGGCCTTTACTGTGTGATTTTAATAGCCTTATGCCTGGCAATAATTGTTTGTCTCATGATAGATAAACAAAGATTATTTTCGACGTCGTTAACATGATGTCTAACCTTTCAGTATAAAGCTAAAGTCCTATGATACCGCTAGGGAATTTGGTGCCGAAGTAGACGTTAGAATTATGTTAGGAGACACATGAGATATGTGTGTAGGGTGAACTGGGGTTGGGTGGCTGAGGTAGTGAACATGAGGTATTAAATTCGAAATTGGAGTTATTAAAATTTTCAAGTGTTGTTGGACTTTGAAATTTTGTGTAAATTTCTTCGTTCACTTTTAAATTATGAAAATTCAATATGATCTATTAAACATGATTCTGAGTAATTTTGGGTTTCAGTTTAATCATAGATTTTTGATTGGTAATTATTGAGTTGGTATTATTCGGGTTTGGAACCATTTCCACCACATTAAAGGAAACTACCTATCTGTCCTGAAATGTGTAGAACTACTGTTCTAACCCGACAGGAATTCTGTGTAATAGCATTGCTTATTTTCTATGTGACGATAAAGTATGATGTAATGTGGTAATATTTTCATTGTGATTATTTTTTCGGCAATCTATGGGACACCGTTGTTCCCTAAGACTCATTTTATATTTTTTGTTAACTCATACCAGTATTTTATATACTGACCCGGGTGCGTAATGCATTCGGGGTGTTGCTATATGAAA
Source organism: Hydrangea macrophylla (assembly GCA_033977485.1). Classification (NCBI taxonomy): domain Eukaryota; kingdom Viridiplantae; phylum Streptophyta; class Magnoliopsida; order Cornales; family Hydrangeaceae; genus Hydrangea; species Hydrangea macrophylla. The sequence goes on along the minus strand of CM066998.1, from coordinate 1,069,011 downwards.
CGTAGTCGAATGTATGTGCAAGTTTAGTATTTGGAGTTTTCTTTGGTGCTTCTATTTCGGTGAAGAGATTGTCGCTGTGTTGCTTATTATTAGAGTTGTACTTAGTTTTTTTGTACTTTTTTTTATTTATGGTAGTGTGGACCACATGTGTATAATTGTAATAAGAATTGTATATTGGGTATTGGGAACGTTGTAATTGCTCTAACCAATGGATGTATAGATTTTATGCTTATTTATTTTCTTTCTGCTTAACTCTATAAAGAGGGTTTTTTTGAATGACAATAAAATTTCTTTTGTAAATCGAAAGGCTATAATATGTGTAATTGAGTTTAATTTCTTTTGTAATGAAAATGAAGTTTTGGGAATGCAAGTTTAATAATCGCGAGTTACAAGGTCATGTGCTTTTATTTAATGGGTATTAAATTTTGTTTTTAATATAGTCATTTGTTAACCTGTTTGAGGATGTCACCCTTGTGGTTTTGGCAATTGAATATTAGTTCGGATATATGCTCTGGATTGAATATTTAGTTGTCCAAAATTTAGGTGTGATAGTTTGGTATCAGAGCTTTTGGTTGCCTTAGATTGGAAGGAGTCTAGAGGATCCTCGGCATTGTGGTAGTGGGTCAGAACTCTAGGCTTGCGGATTTATTTGGGTTCGTGTTATGTGTTGGTTATGTATTATCAATGTGTTAGTTATGTGTTTTGCTAAATGTGAATTATATGCTTTAAAATTTGTAGATGAATAACGTTTAGTGTATATTTTGTTGAATAATCAAATCGACAGATATTTGTTTAGTACTGCATGGTAGTGCATACATGTTATTGTCATATGTGATAGTGGTGGAGAGTTGGAGGTTAAATCAAGAAGTGGGATTTTTCACAAGTATTATATATAGAATGGAAGCTATGCGTGTGGTTATCCACGCCTGTAATATGGTATCTTCTTTGAGAATGGAAGCTGAGTTGTGACCATATTCTTCAGCTATCGCCGCATTATTCTTATCCGGACTTCTCATATTATCAGCAGAGGCATTCTTTATATTATTTGACTTATTGTCAATTGACTTCTGATGGGGAATATTTGGTATTCTGGACTTCTTATCATGCTACTACTTATTGTTGACTAGTATTCTGAGATACAACCTATTATTGTTATATTTGTCCGGGATTTCTACTATGGTTCTTTGAAGCACCTATCGGACCCATGGTATTCTTTTATCTATAACAACTATTATGGAGTTGGATGGATGTTGACATATTTTCAACAAGAAGTATTATTCTCTCGGTCTAATGATATTCTACATTCTAGATGACGTATGTATAACAGTAAGTATTGAACATCCCGAAGAGGAGTAGCACGGGACATGGTAAGCGGTGAACATGTGCATATAGTTGTATTTAAGTAAATTGCACTCCTATACGATAAACATGTTTTTGATAGTATCTATGCGATTGAATGAAATGTGTGCTTACTCGTATCAGTGTTCATTTCTTTTTCTTTCTCTAAATCTTGGGACGAGATTTCTTTTAAGAGGTGTATAATGTAACACCCATTGCTTTAAAAAAACAAATTGTGCTTATTTTAAAACACGTGACTTTTGGAATTATGTAGGTATGTATATATTTTATATGTACTCGCTCCCAAATTTTGGGACGAAATTTCTTTAAGTACGGTAGAATATAATAACCCTAAAATTTCTAAGTGTGTAAATAATTATTTTAATTATTACTTTCAGCTAGCAATATTATATGGATGTATCTAGGCAAGACACATTTTTAAATTTTAAGTTTAGAGGACCCATAAATTAAACCGTTAGTGAGCTCATTTACATTGAGTGTTATATCTCATTAATTTATATTTGTTAAAGAAATTGAAGAATTGATGTGTATTTTTTTTTTTAGTGTTTGTAGGCCTGCGAATGTGTCAAATAGTGTATCAGGTATTAAAAGTATTAAAATTAAGTGTCTGGGTCATGGGTACCCATTCGGCTATTGCTTTAAGCATAATGTAGTGCATCTTGGGCTCATATGGGTGACTTTTGATAGTCCACAATCCCAAAAATGGGATTTTTGTTATTTAGGTGCTAGTGGCTTTATTAAACTTGGTTAGGATATTAGGAAACCATGTATATTTATATCCTTAACCCTAGCCACCACACAAGTTAGAGGAAGAGAAAGAGCAATCACCTAGAAGAGAAGAGAATGGGTAGAGGGGAGGAAGAGAAAGGATGGTCGTCGTTCGCTTCGCTTGTCGAAATCATTTGGATTGGTGAGTTAACTTGTTTTTTTCTTTCAATCTCGTTTGATTGAAATTTAAATGACTAGAATATTGAATTAGTATGTTTATGGATTTATGAGATTGAGGTATTTTTACAATGATTGAAGTTGTGATTTGAGATTTATAGATGAGCATTGAATATACATTTGAGCAATTATTCAATTTTCGGATTTGGGGTTTTCACGGATCAGCTCTGAGTAAAAATTTATAATGAATCATACATTACTATTTTCGTGATTTTGTACATGTTGGCTTGTAGGAAACGCGAGTGTTTTTCCCGATTCTGCACCGTTTGGGCACAAAATTAATATTACATTAGCAACTTTATACGGTAAAAAAATAGTGCTTATTTGCTTAATTATGTGCTTGGCTAATTTCGTACTCATTAATACGAATTAATCTATATAATAATCGAGAGAGACCTTTATGATCAAAAAGTAAATCTAACGACCCAAAATTTTCTAACTTCTGACATTTTACATCAAAACCGTTCATTAAATTTGGACAATTTCAACCGTTGGATCTTAATCTAAGGGTCCACAGCCATTCAAGAGCCATCTCTAACCCACGACTCTCTCTCACCTCTCTTAGTTCAGACTGCACACTCCTCCCAACTGCTCATCCCACGCATCTCTTTGTCCCATGCATCTGTCTCTTTACACTTTTCCCATTTTCAAATTATTTTGAATCTCTACACCTCCCCCTTTTCTCCACTCTCTATATCTCTCTCTCTCTCTCTCTCTCTCCTCTACACCACCACCACGTCCACTCTCTCTCATCTACACAGTCAGAAAAGCAAAGGGTCACTGCCGTCGATAATCACTTAGTAATCTCTCTCTGTCTAGGGTTTCATACTTTCAAGGTGATCTGCCTCTGCTCTCTCTCTCTCTCTCTTTCTCTCTCGTGCTCACACACACCCACATACTCTCTCTCTGTGTTTGCTCAGATCTGCATGCATACTCACTTGAATCCTCACATAACACACAGATTTGGTCTCTTTCTCTCGTTCTCTCTCTCTCACACGCTCTCTCTCTCTCTCTCTCTCTCTCTCTCTCTCTCTCTCTCTCTCTCTCTCTTTCTCTCTCTCTCTCCCTCCCTAAGTTTGCACAGATTTGCACACACACAAACACACACTAATGCTACTGTTTTCCAGTCTCTATTTTTCTGTTTCATGCTCAACTTCATATTTTTTACTATGAATTTCCATTCTATTTTTTTTGGGTGAACCTGTACTGGCCCTAGTTTTGGGAATCTCTACTTTTTTGTGTAGGGTAGATGAATTTTTCTATTTTGTGAATTTGCTTTTTTTGCAGGGTAAGTCCAGTGATGTATATGGTTGCGGCACTGATAAGCTTGGTGATATGATAGTATATTAAGGAATTGTGTTTTTTAATTCTCCCATGTTTGTGTTTGTCAATGAATTTGCTGATTTGTGTTTTCTCTATCTAATGCTATTCTTTTCAAGGTGTTATTTTATTTTATTTTTTCAGGTCTGTGAAATCGACCTGTGAAGAATGGAAAGACACGACTGAGAAACATAAAGATTCACCCAAAATCTATTTTTTTATTCATTTATTTGGTGTGTGTGTTTTGTTTTTTTGTTTTGTTTTTTTTTTGTGTGTGTGTTCCAGCTTTAGTTTATTTGAATAGGCTTTGGAGTGCTTTTTTTTTTTCACACTTCATGCCCAACTTCAGTTTTTTTCCATGAATTTCCATTATGTTTTTTTTAGTGAACATGTAGTATGTGTTAACCTTAGTTTTGTGAATCTGCAGATTTTGGTTAGGGTAAGTGAAAATGCATTTTGTTGTGAATCTGCTTTCATAAAATAATATGTTTTTTTTGCAGGGCAAGTCCGGTGGTGTTTGTTGTTTCTGCACTACCAAATAGATTATTTCACGCATGTCATCAATATTGCAATAGGAGAGGTATGCCATGCACACATACACCTTTAGTTCGTATATCTTTTATCAAATAATTGCATAAATGTGCGACTTAATCCTTCATCCCATTTGTATAATTTTAGATTGGTTGCCCCAATTGTTTAATAAGCAATTTGTTTATCCAATTGTTAGATTATTGTGTTGTTGATAGAGGCTTAAGAATTATGGTTTCTACAAAGGGTTTTTTGCTATGAAGACTAGCTTCCATCATGTTTACGGCTAACTATTTGCTTTATCAATTTCTCTTTTCAATGTTAATCATTTAGAATTAGGATTCAGCATAATTATGTATTTTTAGCACAACATTTTCAACTCTCAACCAATATGAAACTTAGGATTAAATTACAGAACAACTAGATTTTTTTTTGTAAGAGATGTGTTTTATTGAAGTTGGTTCTATTCATGCTTTGCTATCTATCCTTTCTATATAAGAACTACCAGTGTGTGTGTGTGTGTGTGTGTGTGTGTGTGTGTGTGTGTGTGTGTGTGTGTGTATGGGTTCAAATGTGAATTTTGATCTCACTCAATCTCAGGTTTCATATCAGTGAGGCTAAGCAAGAAAGAGATATGTCAACTTTTTCTCCACTCCCTCCTGCCCACTTGAGTTTCCATATGAAACGGTGAGCTTCTTTTTTTAAGTTTTTGCTTATTTACTCACATAGCAAACACACGACTTTTATGTATTCAATTGGAGAGTTGAGACTTCATGTGTCTGATTTTCATTGAGGTTACTAGGCAGTGTGGGCCAACAGTCCATGTTGGGTCGTTATTTGTTCGAGCAGTACAGAGAGTGGGGAACTAAGAGTTTGGAAGCCATGTATTGCAACTAAGTATTGCTACTTTTCCTTTTATTCTCTTTATTTTTTCTTTCTTTTAATATAGTGAGTTAGTTAGTTGTCAGCCATTTTTATGCTTTTTGAATGACTAAGGAAGATGAATGCTTATTTGCTTTAGTTTTGATGGTGGGGCTAATGCTACTCTTTGCTGCCACATGAGATTTTTTTATTTTTTCTTCACTGGGCCTTTTTCACTGAGTTGAAAGCTTGAGAATTGAGATTTTTATTTTAGGCTGCAACTTAGTTTAATCTTTCTTAAACTTGACTTCCTAATGCCACTTCAAAATTTTTAGATGGCAAAGAAAAAGGGGAAGTATGTGCATGAAATAGTATAATTTGCCATGGAAGTTCTCAATTGACAGTCATTGATTTTGAAGAAGTATAATTTGTCAGAGAGCATTTTTTTTTCCTAGCTTCAAATACTTGCCGGTAATACTATTTTTCATGCAGCGAAAGTAACATAGTTTGGTAGCGACAACCATGCGTTCTGGAAGTTGCAACCATGGCTTCCAAGAACTGCTTTTTAAATTTTGGGTGCATGTGTAATGACTTTTCAATGATCTTATTTTTTGACTTCTGCAGGGGTGGTAAGATCAAAGTAGTAGGTGGTGTATGAAATTTGTAATTGTTATTACTATTATAGCGCTCGAGTAGATTGTTTTTGATAGTTTGTGTTGTTTCAGATTATTGAATGAACTTATATTGTGTTCAAAATGCACTCCAATTGGGAGGCACCAATTATTTGAGACTTGGTGTAAGTACATTGTTTATTACTTCTATGTTTGTGTATGGATGTTATACAATTGCATTGTATTTTTGCAAAAGAGTGCATTTTTGTTCATCCACCAACACCATTTTGACAAGCGTCTGATTTCATTTCCATTTTACCCCTATTTTATCAATAGAATTACTCAATGAGACACATACAAGAAAGGTGTTGGTGGGTGAGCAAAAATGCACTATTTTTTCAAATTCATTTTTTTAGGAATTATTTTGTGATAGTCACAATTGATTGAGCATTCTATGGACTACATTAGACTCACATTAATGGTGAATTGAGGTTTAGATTTTAGTTAAAAGAAGTTTACTATATTTCGGGTTCATATAATTCTTTTTTGTCATTGCGCCGTGCACATGGGCACGGGCAAGGGCAATTATTAGTGTATTTATATTTTGGGATATATGAGTTCTAATGTATAACGGGCATTGTGAAATCGTGACTGTGTGAAGGCCTATGTCGATTATGTTTTTGTGTGAACCCGTACTCGTTAATATGTTTTTGAATGTAAATTTATTTTGAGATATATAAAATTTCTTATGATTTTGGGTTTTGTGAGAACGTGGCTTTGTGATGCGCTGTGTGAAGTCTTTAAATGGAATTTAAATAGTAGGAAAATCCTTAGAGTTCATCACTACTCCACTCTGTGTGGTTTGGCCACTGGTGTTAAGTAATCTCCAAAATTATTACTGTGTGTATTTGGCCTTTACTGTGTGATTTTAATAGCCTTATGCCCGACTATAATTGTTTGTCTCATGATAGATCAATAAACATTATATTCGACGTTGTTAACATAATGTCTAAGCTTTCGGTATAAAGCTAAAGTCATGTGATACCCCTAGGGAATTTGGCGCTGAAGTGGACGTTAGAATTATATTAGGAGACACATGGGATATGTGTGTAGGCTGAACCGTGGTTGGGTGGCCGAGGTGGTTAACATGAGGTATTAAATTCAAAACTGCAGTTATTGAAATTTTAAAGTGTTGTTGGACTTTGAAATTTTGTGTAGATATCTTCGTTCACTTTTAAATTATGAAAATTCAATATGATGTATATATTAAACATGATTCTGAGTAACTTTTTGGGTTTCAGTTTAATCATAGACTGTGTCTTATGTTTTAAATTATGCTTGGCGGATTGTTATTATTTCAATTTATAGTTTAGCTAAATTATGTGGTGGAGAGTATTATAATTAGCTCTTAGAATTTTAATTTAGAAAGTAGGGATGTATATGATTAGAACTGTGATAACTATACTTTGCAGGATGGTGGGCCCACTAACTTTTACGTAGGGCTGGCTCACCATTGATTTTCGATGGGTAAGTATTCAGCATGTATTTTTCTGGTTTGGAACCAGTGCCACCACATTAAAGGAAACTACCCATCTATCCTGAAATGTGTGTGGAACTACTATTCTAACCAGACATGGATTCTGTGTAATAGCGTTGTTTATTTTCAATGTGACGATAATATATGATGTGATGTGGTTATATTTTTTTGCAGTCTGGGGGACACCGTTGTTCCCTAAGACTCGTTTTGCATTTTTTTGTTAACTCATACCAGTATTTTATATACTGAACAAAGTGCATAACGTAGTCGGGGAATTTCTATATGAAACGTAGTCTAATGTATGTGCAGGTTTAGTATTTGCAGATTTTCTCTAGAGCTTCTATTTGGGTGAAGAGTTTGTCACAGTGTTGTTTATAATTAGAGTTGTTCTTATTTTTTTTTTTGTACTTTGTTTTATTTCTGGCAGTGTGGGCCACATGTGTATAATTGTAATAAGGATTGTATATTGGGTATTGAGAGCATTTTAGTTGATCTGACCAATGGATGTATAGATTTTATGCTTATTTAATTTCTTTCCGCTGAACTTTGTAAACAGGGTTTTATTGAATGAAAATAATATTTCTTTTGTAAATCGAAAGGATATAATATGTGTAATAGAGTTTAATTTTTTATATAATGATAATGAATGTTTTGGAATATAGGTTTAATAATCGTGAGTTTTATTTAAAACAAGATCATGTGCTTTTATTTAATGGATATTAAATTTTGTTTTCAGTACAATCATTTGTTAACTTGTGTGAGGATGTCACCCTTGGGGTCTTTGCAATTGAATATTAGTCTGGAAATATGTTCTGGATTGAATATGTAGTTGTCCAAATTTAGGGTGTGATAGTTTGGTATCAGAGCTTTTGGTCGCCTTAGATTAGGAGGAGTCTAGGGGATACTCGGCATTGTGGTAGTGGGTCAGAGCTATAGGCTTGCGGATTTTTTTGGATTCGCGTTATGTGTTGGTTATGTATTATCTATGTGTTAGTTATGTGTTTTGCTAACTATGAATTATATGCTTTAAAATTTGTACATAACGCTTCGCATATGTTTTGTTGAATAATCAAATCGAAGGATATTTGTTTAGTACTTCATGGTAGTTCATGCATGTTATTGTCATATGTGATAGTGGTGGAGAGTTGGAGGTCAAATCAAGAAGTGGGGTTTTTGACAAGCATTTTTTATAGAATGGAAGCTATGCGTGTGGTTGTCCACGCCTATAATATTCTTCAGCTATCGCCGTATTATTCTTATCCGGATTTCTCATATTATCAACAGAGGCATTCTTTATATTATTTGACTTATTATCAATCGACTTCTGATGAGGATTATTCATGCTGCTACTTTTTGTCGACCAGTATTCTGAGATACAACCTATTAATTTTACATTTGTCTAGGATTTCTACTATGGTTCTTTGAAGAACCTATCAGACCCATTGTATTCTTTTATCTATAACAACTATTGTGAAGTTGGATGGATGTTGATTATTTTCAACAAGTATTATTCTCTCGGTGTAATGATTTTCTACATTCTAGAAGATGTCTGCATAACAATATGTATTGAACATCCCGAAGAGGAGTAGCACGGGACATGGTAAGAGGTGAACATGTGCATATAGTTGCATTTAAGTAAATTGCACTCCTATACGATAAACATGTTTTTGATAGTATCTATGTGCTTGAATGAAATTGTATGCTTACTCGTATCGCTGTTCATTTCTTTTTTTGTTTATCTTTTTCTAAATCCCGGGACGAGATTTGTTTTAAGAGGTGTATAATGTAATACCCATTGCTTTTAAAAAAAAACACAATTATGTTTATTTTAAAAGACGTGACTTTTGTAATTGTGTAGGTATGTATAAATTTTATATATACTCGCTCCCAAAATTTGGGACAAAATTTCCTTAATTAGGGTAGAATGTAACAACCCTAAAATCTTTAAGCGTGTAAATAAATATTTTAATTACTACTTTCAGCTAGCAAAATTATATGGGTGTATCTAGGCAAGACATGTGTTTATATTTTAAGTTTAGAGGACCCGTAAATTAAACCGTTACTGAGCCCGTTTACTTTGAATGTTATAACTCATTAATTTATATTTGTTAAAGAAATTGAAAAGTTGATGTGTATTTTTTTTATAGTGTTTGTAGGCGCACGAATGTGTCAAATAGTGTATCTGATATTAAAATTAAGTGTCAGGGTCATGGGTACCCATTCGGCTATTGCTTTAAGCATAATGTAGTGCATCTTGGGTTCATATATATAGGTGACTTTTGTGAGCCCACAATCCCAAAAATGGGATTTTTTGTTATTTAGGTGGTAGTGTCTTTATTAAACTTAGTTAGGATTCTAGGAAACCATATATATATTCTTAACTCTGGCAACCACACAAATTAAAGAGGGAGCGAAAGAGCAATCACATATAAGAGAACAAAAGGGTTAGAGGGGAGGAAGAGAGAGGATGGTTGTTGTTCACTTAGTTGGTCGAATTCGTTTGGATTGGTGAGTTAACTTGTTAGTTTCTTTCAATCTCGTTTGATTGAAATTTGAATGGATAGAATATTGGATTAGTATGGTTATGAATTTATGAGATGGAGGTTTTTTTACGATGATTGAAGTTGTGATTTGAGATTTATAGATGAGCATTGAATAGACATTGTAGCAATTATTCAATTTTCGGATTTAGGGTTTTCACGGATCAGATCTGAGTAGAAAATTCATAATCAATCATGCGTTATTGTTCCCTAATACTTGTTTTATATTTTTTGTTAACTCATACCAATATTTTATATACTAACCCGGGTGCGTAATGCATTCAGGGCATTTCTATATGAAACGTAGTCGAATGTATGTGCAGGTTTAGTATTTGAAGATTTTCTATCCGAGGGAGAGGGCTCTATCCTAGGCGGCGTTCGCAAGGTCTTCTGAGGAGGCCTTTGATGATTGCTCTTTCAGGGCTACAAGGAAATAAAGAGAAGGTTAGCCCGAGACCACCCTGAGCGGGACCTCTTATCTTACTAGGGCATGGACTCAGACTTCTGGGATGTGCAGCCCATAGCCGATGAGGGAAGCACTGCTGAGGGTACACCGGCCAAAGAAGCTGCACCGGGCAGGAAGGTTGGGGAGACTGAAGAGGTAGTGGTCATGGGTGACCCATAGTTCCCGTCTTGTATTTCACCCTTTTATTCTTTTTTTTTGGGGAGGCTATGATAATTGCCCCCAGGCATTGTACATTTTCTTTTAAGTTGTTAATTAAAAGGCCCTCTGAGGTCACTTTTGCACCCACTGTTTGGGTGGTTGTACTTATTTTCCTGTGCTTATAATTTCCTGTGTCCGACCGGTCGTAAGCCTTATCAAAACCCAGCCTTAGCAAAAAGTTTAGGACTGTGACTTGTAGGGAACAGTTGGTCTTTTAGGAGAACCTATAGTGCCTTTAAATTCCAAAGCCATTCATGGCTAAGAGGTGCTCAGGTTCCTTTAGGGGAGTTTTTAACTGTTACTGCCCCGGCTGGCTAAATCTGGGCATTGTAGGTACTTAGGAATGTTTTAAGGGTTCATACTTAGTTTATTCCAAATCCTGTTAATGCCCGGTGTGATTTCCTATATCAATTCATCCCCTCCTGGCCCCCAAGCGTTTGATAAGGCAAAAATGTGTAGGGGTAATGACTTTAGGGAACCAACCCAGAACATCGGTAGTTTTGGGGTCCTTTAACTCCTCTGTTGCTGGCAGTCTAGGGGGTTTGCCCCCATTGCATGTTATGGTCCTAAGTGGAGTTGGTACCTTGGGTGTGATCCCAACGTTTTTGGTGCCTCGGGTATGATCCCAAGGTCTTTTGTGCTTCGGGTGTGATCCCGAGGTCTTTGGTGCCTCGAGTATGTTCCCGATGTCTTTTTTGCTGAACAACGGTAGGTAGCATTGTCTGCAATAAAACACGAAATTTTTATTCCTTCCAAAAAGTATGATAACTGCTCGGCAAGAGCTACAGTGTGTCAAAAAGAAATACAAATCTCTACCCAGCCTTGATCCTCAGTTTAGTAAAACTACTTCCGTTGGTGTTCTATATTCTAAGTATGTGATAGCTCCTGTCCTTTCAGTGTCTGCAACCAATAAGTGCCCAGACGGTTGACTCAGGTGACTATATACAGGCATTCCCATTTCAGTCTGTGTTTTCCGTGACTTGGGACTTTGGTTGACTGCCTTGAGGATGAGATCCCCGACCTGGAAACTGCAGTTCTTTACTTTGCTGTTGAAATAACTTGAAACCCGCTACTTGTAGGCTGCTACTTTGAGGTATGCCCGGTACCTTTTTTCTTCTATTAGATCAAGTTCTCCTCTAAGGCCTTCTTTATTGCCGTGCTCATTGAAGTTTTCCACCCAATATGTTGGCAGTCCCAATTCTGTGGGGACTACCACCTCAAGGCCATAAGTAACCAAAAATGGAGGCTTACCTATTGACGCTCAGGGCATAGTGCTGTAGGCCCACAGAAGGGTCAGTAGTTCTTCTGCCTAGAGTCCCTTGGCATTCTCAATCCCGGTCATAATGGATTGTAGGATCGTTCAGTTTGTAACCTTGGCTTGTCTATTGGCTTTTGGGTGCTCAAGAGAAGAGTAGTGATTCGATATTCCATAGCCAGAGCAACACTTCTTGACTATCGGGGTGTCAAATTGCCTTCCGTTGTCGCTTACCAGTACCCGGGGGATGCCGAACCTGCTAAGGATGTTTTTACCACAAAGCCTTCCATCTTCTTCTCGATAATGGTTGCCAAGGGCTCGGCTTCCGCCCATTTGGTGAAGTAGTCCATGGTAATGGGGACGAACTTGACCTGACCCTTTGCCATGGGGAGCGGCCCGACTATGTCAATGTCCCACTGAGCAAATGGCCAGGGGCTCAGGATTGGGGTCTGGACCTCTCCTAGCTGGTTGATTATGCTCGTGTGCCTTCGGCACTTATCGTACCACTTGACATATTCTTGAGAATCCCGAGCCATCGATGGCCAATATTACCCCTACAGTAGGGCTTTGCGGGAGAGTGCTCGGCCTCTGATTTGCCTTCTACACACCCCTTCGTGGATCTCATACAAAATTGCATAGACCTGACCAGGGTGGATACAGATAGAGAATCCCCTCTTATAGAGTATGCTGTCAACGAGGTGATACCGAGCTGCCCTGTATCTGACTCGTTGAGCTTCATCTTTCCCGGTTGGTAGGCTCCCTGCACTGAGGAAAGTTACAATAGGGTCCATCCAGCTGGGTCCAAAATCAAATGGGTCGATCTCCACGCCTTCTAAGCTGAATACACTACGTTCGGGGAGATATTCAACGCTTATCCTGGGGAGGTTTGATTCTAAAGATGATGCCAGTCACACTAATAGGTTGGCCCTAGTGTTTTCTACCACCGGGATCTGTGTAAGGGAGAACCTATTGAGTTTCTTTGTTACTGCTAAAATGGGAGCTAGGTAGGCCACCATGTTAGCCTCCCGGGCTTCATACTCCTAGCGGACTGGGTTCACGACTAACTGGGTATCACTGTACCCTTGAATTTGTTGTGCGCCTAATGAGATAGCTAGTTGCTATTAGGGATGTATACTAAAAGCCATGCTTTATGTAGTTGATTTATTATTCATTTAATAAAATCAGTTAATCCATTTTTTATGAGAATCTATGTGGGCAATATTTGTATTATATTATTTATTTAATATTATGAATGTGTGTCTTTCACTCTACATAGTAGGTGGTTTGGTGTGTAGAGTTTGGCTTGCACAGGGAAGATCAGACCATCGGATCTTGTAGAATGTAAGATTTTGGTTTACAGTCTCAGATGGATTGGACACACCATCGGTAGGACTGCAGCATGGTGTTGTAGTAGGTTTGTCTCGACTGCGGGAAACAGTATAGTTTCAACTCACCATGCTGGTACATTTTGTGTATTAAACGGGACAAACTTGGGGTAATTATCTTTATACTGACTTATAAGATAATTAATACCTCATGGCTATTATGAGTGCTTATGCTCTAAATCCTAAGTTAATTTGTAGACACGCACATTTGATATTTACACTTTGATCCCTAAAAGGGTGAGATCCTTAAATGGGTCAATATCTCATTGAATTGGGTGGCAATATTAATTGTGTGGTGGATATTAATTAATGATGGAATCCATGTCTCAATTTTGGGATTGATGATATCCCTTTGAGAAAGCTTATAAGTTTTGATTATGTCAAACCCTGCAGGTGGATTTTGTATCTGACATATCAGATAAGTTAAGCAGAGGATCTCAAGGAATTTTAAGAAATTAATTAAATATGATTGTCAGTAATTATATTTAATTAATGGATATCTGTAATCTTAACATGGGGAGATAATAAGCATTTAATAACATGGAGCTCGAAATATATTTTTGAGATAAGGGTAGGAGTGCAATTATAATTTTTTAGTGGTATGAATTATAATTTATGAAAATGGGAATCTGATTCAGTTCGAATTAGGGTTTCCTAATTCCATAAGGAAGCCTATTCCTTATTGAATTCTTATGGTCCCTATCGTAGCCTATATATATGCTACCTTGGCTCTTCTCTCAGGTTGCATGATTTCACATTCTAAGCTTTCCTTGACCTCCTAGCTTTTTTCTAGAAGGGTTTCCACCAAACCCTAGTCTCTGTGAGCATTCAAGAGACATAGGAGTGAAGATCGATAAAGTCGGACAATGCTCACTAAAAGAGCTTCGGACTGCTCGATACTGATCGAAAGTTGCTGAATTTTTTACACAACGTTCCTGACGTCGAGACCGATCTTTTGTAAAAAATTCAAGTAAATTGGAGATCGTTTAGTCCTCCTGACGAACACATATTTGTCGAATCAATGTGATCGGGATTGAATCGTCACAGAAATCAAAGAGAGTGTTATAACTGGGAATAGAAAATAGAACGTAAAGAGGGAAGAGTAGAAAACATAAAGGATTTCAAAAGAGCCCACACCCAGTTCGATATTCTGGCAGCAAAGGAATACGATAGAAGATCGTGAGCTGTTATCGAGCCCGTGTTCTCGATTCGTCTACTACAGCAATCCGTTTTAGCAGTTTAAGGTAACCTTAGTTCCGCCCTTGTAGGGTTATTGTAGTTTTCACGTAAATTTTTTGCAGTACCAACTTATACGCGCTGTCAATGGATTCTGGGAACGCAGTTTCCTAACAGTGGTATTAGAGCAACGTTGATTCTGTGTATGGGTTGGACGCAACCATGTTGTCCAATAAAACAGATCTTATGCGTGTTTTGATGGATGAATAGAACGTAGAACTGTGCTAACCCTTGTTTTGCAGCGTTCTTATTCCACTATTATGGTCACTGATTTTGTGTGATTGGATCCCACGATGGTTGTACTCGTGGTTAATTTTGCTATTTTAATATAGCATGTGAACTCCTTTATGGAGGCATAGGATTTGTGTGTATTGGATCCCACGTTTGATTGATGTGTGGTTAATTTACTGCAAAGAAATAGCATGTGAACTCCTTTATGGAGGCATAGGGTTTGTGTAATATATCTCAAGTAAATCCGTGAAGACAGTTCGTGTAGACGGTTCAATGAAGATTTCTTCACAAGAGTTGCAGCTTGACCATAATAGTGGGATTCCTATTTTATTGTGGTTTCCTTATTTATGTGTGATTGAATGATTATTATTGTTTCATGTTTAATGAATAGGACAACATGGATAATTGTTCCTAGACCTATTTTAGATGTCTAGCTGCATGTTTAATTTATATTAATTTAAAATGATGGACAACTACATGTGTATTTAGAAATAAAACTAATTCCATAATTTGAAAACATAAGTACTTATTTTCTAAAATCATGAGAATAGAATAATTTTATTATCTACACATGTGGGTTTCACAAGTAAGGATGAATTAATCCTTGTCAAGTATTTCATCATTTTTTATTAATTAAATTAAAAGTTTTTCTAAAAAATTATAACCCTCAATTTTTTTTTAAAATTCTAAGTGGGAGAGGGAATTTATCAAGTATAAATCCCATAGTCTCCATCACTGGTTTGTAGATGATATGATTAATTTTGTGTGATGGGTCTAGTGTCATCCTCCCTATCGGATGTAGTTGATCATGGAATCATCAGTACAAACTTCTTTAAAAGAATGTTTTGGGTGATTGTTGGTGTGGGTCACCTCTCCATCAGAGGTGTTCCTCACAGAACTCTTGACCTAGAATTAAGTGATGATATACACTTAGCTATAAATAATAATATCCTCTCCATCTG
This sequence comes from Hydrangea macrophylla, assembly GCA_033977485.1. NCBI lineage: Eukaryota > Viridiplantae > Streptophyta > Magnoliopsida > Cornales > Hydrangeaceae > Hydrangea > Hydrangea macrophylla. The sequence continues at coordinate 1,053,577 of CM066998.1, read as the reverse complement.
AGTCACTGTTATTATTTATAGGACCAAAGCAAGTCAGTAGTTTAATTTTATTAGGCAAAGTACATTGCCTGGATAGTAAAATTAAAAGGCAATTGTCTATCTGAACATATGATGGATAGTATATGGCTTCCCATCGAGTCATACTATTCGCGGTGTATCAGGTTGCTGGTAGATTCCTTTCAAATATGGTAGAGGGAACCAATATTTTCAATTCGAATCCATAGTAATTTTTGCCCAAACGTAATTATTTATGTCATGTGATTCTCAGGCTTTCAAATGGGTACTTTCAATCCACTTTCTGTTATACTTAAAGAAAACAAACTTACTGGACCAAACTATATAGAGTGGAAAAGGAATTTGGATATTGTGTTAACTACTGAAGAGTATAAGTTTGTGCTTACTCAAGAATGTCCTGAGCAACCTGGTGAGGGGGCAACCGCTGAGGAAACCCAGGCTCACAAGAAATAGGTCAAGGTTGATGAGATGGCGCGGTGTTACATTTTGGCATCCATGTCAAATGTTCTACAACATCAGCATCAGTCAATGACCAGTGCCTATGACATGATGGAGAGCCTCCGAGAGATGTTCGGGGATCAAAGTCGTGATGCTAGGCATGTTGCTATGAAAGACTTGATGAACACAACCATGGCTGAGGGGACGCCTGTAAGGGATCATGTTCTTAAGATGATATCTCTTCTTAATGAACTAGAGATCCTTGGAGCTGAAATCGACGGAGAAACCCAGGTCGATATCGTACTCCAATCACTGCCAGAGTCTTTTAAGCAATTCCGCCTCAATTACAACATGAACAAATTTAAATATACCTTGGCGGAGCTGCTTAAAGAACTCCAGGCAGCTGAGGGTCTCAACAGAAAGTCAGGGAGTGCTCTTGTGTTTGAGAAAGGTTCTGCTTCAAAGCCGAAAGGCAAGAAGAAAATGAAAAAGGCTCAAAAGAAGGCCGCGGGTCCTCTGCCAATCCAAAGGCCAAGAGGACAACCGGGAAAGCCTAAAGGCAAATGTATACTAAAAGCCATGCTTTATGTAGTTGATTTATTATTCATTTAGTAAAATCAGTTAATCCATTTTTTATGAGAATCTGTGTGGGCAATATTTGTATTATATTATTTATTTAATATTATGTATGTGTGTCTTTCACTCTACATAGTAGGTGGTTTGGTGTGTAGAGTTCGGCTTGCACAAGGAAGATCATACCATCGGATCTTGTAGAATGTAAGATTTTGGTTTACAGTCTCAGATGGATTGGACACACCATCGGTAGGACTGTTGCATGGTGTTGTAGTAGGTTTGTCTTGACTGTGGGAAACGGTATAGTTTCAACTCACCATGCTGGTACATTTTGTGTATTAAACGGGACCGACTTGGGGTAATTATCTTTATACTGACATATAAGATAATTAATACCTCATGGCTATTATGAGTGCTTATGCTCTAAATCCGAAGTTAATTTGTAGACACGTACATTTGATATTTACACTCTGATCCCTAAAAGGGTGAGATCCTTAAATGGGTCAATATCTCATTGGATTGGGTGGCAATATTAATTGTGTGGTGGATATTAATTAATGATGGAATCCATGTCTCAATTTTAGGATTGATTATATCCCCTTGAGAAAGCTTATAAGTTTTGATTATGTCAAACCCTACAGGTGGATTTTGTATCCGACATATCAGATAAGTTAAGCAGAGGATCTTAAGGAATTTTAAGAAATTAATTAAATATGATTGTCAGTAATTATATTTAATTAATGGATATCTGTAATCTTAACATGGGGAGATAATAAGCATTTAATAACATGGAGCTCGAAATATATTTTTGATATAAGGGTAGGAGTGCAATTAAAATTCTTTAGTGGTATGAATTATAATTTATGGAAATAGGAATCTGATTCAGTTCGAATTAGGGTTTTCTAATTCCATAAGGAAGCCTATTCCTTATTGAATTCTTATGGTCCCTATTGTAGCCTATGTATATGCTTCCTTGGCTCTTCTCTCAGGTTGCATGATTTCACATTCTAAGCTTCCCTTGACCTCCTAGCTTTTTTCTAGAAGGGTTTCCACCAAACCCTAGTCTATGTGAGCATTCAAGAGACATAGGAGTGAAGATCCTAGCGTCGGACAACGCTCACTAAAAGAGCTTCGGACTGCCCGATACTGATCAAAAGTTGCTGAATTTTTTACACAACGTTCCTGACGTTGCGACGGATCTAATGTAAAAAATTCAAGTAAATCGGAGATCTCGTATAGTCCTCCTGACAAACACATCTTTGTCGGATCAATGTGATCGGGATTGAATCGTCACAGCAATCAAAGAGAGTGTTATAACTGGGAATAGAAAATAAAACGTAAAGAGGGAAGAGCAGAAAACATAAAGGATTTCGAAAGAGCCCATACTCAGTTCGATATTCTGGCAGCAAAGGAATACGGTAGAAGATCGTGAGCTGTTATCGAGCCCGTGTTCTCGATTCGTCTACTACAAAAATCCATTTTAGCAGTTTAAGGTAACCCTGGTTCTGCCCTTGTAGGGTTATTGTAGTTTTCACGTAAATTTTTTGCAGTACCAACTTATACGCACTGTCAATGGATTCTGGGAACGCAGTTTCTTAACAGTTGCAGCCCGACCAACTAAGCCTCATACTTGGCTTCCTTGTTGGAGGCTTGGAACCCGAATCTCAAGACGTATTCCAAGTGGATCCCATCGGGCATGGTCAGGATGACCCCGACCCTGCTGCCTTGCTTATTTGAGGACCCATCCACATAAAGTATCCAAGTTAGGAAGTGTGGCTGCAGCTCGGGTAGTGACTCGTGTGGGGAGAGTTCCATAGCGTGTCTTCTGGGTATGTGAACTCCGCAAGGAAGTCTGCCACAGCTTGCCCCTTGATTGTTGTGTTCTATAAACCACTTTAAATTATTCCAATTCCAATGCCCACTTCATGAGTCTCCCAGCTATTTCAGGTCGCGAGAGGATCTTGCGTAATGGTTGATCAGTGAGGACTACTACAACATGGGCCTGAAGTACAGGCGGAGTCTCCGAGCCGAGGAGATAAGCTCAAAAGTGAGTTTCTCTATTCGGGAATATCAACTTTTTGCACCCTGGAGCGCTCAGCTTGTGTAGTAGACCGGGTATTGTATCCTGCATTCCTCTTTAATCAATTCTGAGCTTACGGTGGAGGGCGACACTACTAATTAGAGAAATAGCTCTTCATTTAGAATGGACATTGATAGTAGAGGAGGTTATGTCAAGTACTTCTTTAATTCTTGGAATGCCTTCTCACACTCTTCGGACCATTCAAAAGCTTTATGGAGGATCTTGAACAAAGTTAAACATCGGTCGATTGCGTGGGAGATAAACCTATTCAATGCTACTACCCGTCCGGCCAAACTTTGGATCTCCTTCATTGACCTGGGTGACAGCATACTGATGATAGCTTGGGTTTTTTTGAGGTTTGGTTCGATCCCTCTCATGCTGACCAAGTGTCCCGAGAAATTCCCAGAGGAGACTCCAAATGTGCACTTAGACAGGTTTAACCTTATCTGGAATGTTCTTAAGATGCTGAAGGCCCAGACCAAGTCCCTGAGACGGTCGAACTCATCTCGACTTTTAACTAGAAGGTCGTCAACGTATACCTCCATTATCTTTCTGATCAGATCTTTGAACATATGGTTAACCAGATGTTGGTAAGTTGCCCCAACATTCCTGAGACTGAAGGGCATCAAATAGCAATACGTCCCCTGGTCTTGCATCCCGAGTAGGCATCTATGAAAGAGAGGAGTGAGTGACTGGCCCTAGAGTCTAAAGGAGGCCTATCCTGGGTAGTGGATAGTAGTCCTTGGGACAGTCCTTGTTAAAGTCGATGAAAACCACGCACATCCTCCACTTTCTATTGCACTTCTTGACCAGCACCGAACGGGCTTTCCTTTTAGAAGTTTTTTGATTTCTTCGTGTATCGCTTCCTGCCTCTTGGGTGCCATACCTCTCCTCTTTTGGTTGACTTATCCATAGCTCGGATCGATGTTGAGTTGGTAGGACATGACCTGGGGATCAATTCTCTGCATGTCCTTATGGACCCAGGCGAAGACGTCTTGGTTCTCTCTTAGGAACTAGAATAACTTTTCTTTGAGGCTCAATTCCATGAGAGTATTGATGCTGACGGACCGGTCGGGCAATTGGGGGTCCAATACTACTTGATCGAGCTCTTCCACTAGGCTAACCCAGTTCTACATGTCTCCCAAATCCATCTCTTGAATGTTTAGTGATTCTGCGATTGCCTCTTTACGCTGATAACTAATATAACAACTTCAAGCGGTTTCTTGGTCCATCGCAAGCTTCTTGGTCACTGGGGGGTCAGGAACTTGTCAACCAGACTGTAGGTTGATAAAACTGCCTTGGTTCTATTAAGCGATGGCCTGCCTAGGATGATGTCATAGGCAGATGGTGACTTTACAACTACAAAGTTTACCATTACAGAAGTTTGCTGTGGGTAGGTCCCCAATAAGACCAGCAGCTCTATCATCCCTAGAGTTGTGTACAAAACCCATTGAATCCTATCAAAGGAATGGGCACTGGTCAGAGCTGGTCCCTTAATATCCCAAGATGGTCGAAGGTTGGGGAAAATGGAATGTTTTAGGAACTGCTGGTATCCACAAGTACCTCTAAACCATAAAGTTGGCTGTAGAGAGTGTTACCACCAGCAGATCATCGTGTGGATGGTGCATGTTTCTAACATTGTCGGAGGAGAACATTAGGATATCAGTTGGTGGGGAGTTTACTGGCTGGATGTGCAAAACATCCACCCAGGATGCCCATGCATATCTCTTCCTTGCCGATTACGAATCCCCGCTGCCAGATGTCCCTCCGAATATCACATTGATGTGGTCGAGAGGCTGTTCTTAATCAGGGCCTCGGGTGTCCTGCTGTAGTCTTCTGTCTACTGTGACAAACTCAACAAGGTGACCATACTCGATGAGCTTTTTAATGGCCATCTTGAGCTTAAAGCAGTCCTCGGTATCGTGGCCATGATCCCTCTGTTACTGGCAAAACATATCTCGTTCCTCTTCTCAGGCGGGCTCTTCAGCTTTGTCGGTGTCTTGAGCAGCCTCTGAGCTATGGCGGTATCCATTACTTTCTGGATAGGTCGGGAAAGTGGGGTAAAGGTGATCTTGCTTCGACTTCTTTCTAAGTTCTTCTAGGTATTCTCCCGCTTTCACTTAGCTTTCGGGGAGTCATTTTCTGCAAATCTTGAACGTTTGAACTTCAAGAATTCCTCTGTGTCAATATACTTCCCGACCCTCTCTAAGAGTTTAACCAAGGTTGCTGGTCGATCTATATGGAACGACATAGCACACTTGGTGTGTTGAACTCCCAAGCAGAAGGCCACGATCGCTACCATCTCGTTCAAGTTATGGATCTGCAGCTTCTGTTGTTTGAACCGGTCGATGTAGTCTTTTAAGGACTCCCCCTTCCTTTATTTTGACAGCTAGCAATTGGGTGTCAGGCTGTGGTCAGCCTAGCATGCCCACAAACAAGATGCAAAGAGTTTGCTGACTGCCTTGAAGTTGTCAACCGTCCAGGGCTTTATTGAATGGAACCACGACACGGCTGGCCCCTTGAGAGTACTGGGGAACGCCAAGCATGCAGAGTAGTTCATCGATGTTGGTGACCAACATCATCTGGGCCTTATACGTCCGGATATGGTCAACCGGGCTTCATATTCTGTAGTACGAGTCAAGGTGTGGTTGCTTGAATTTACGTGGGACTGCAAATCCCGTAACCCAAACGGTGAATGCTGACTCAGCTTCGGTGTTGGTGTAGTCCAGACCTAGCTTTTGTTTTAACTTCTCAATCTATTTTTGTAGATTGTTGATGTGGGCATCGACTTCCTCCTAGCCAGTATCCTCTTTGGAGTTGGTGTAGTAGGTCGGATCAGACGAGGAGTTTTCTTCAAAGTGTGTCATCCTTAGGGATAGGTCTTGACTTTTGGTCCAGTAAGTCGTATGCCTGAGGTCGCTCCGGCTCCTGGCTGGGTGGCCCTATGCTGATTCCTGAGCCATTTTTTCTTGATCCTCCCTTCGGGCGGCATGCTTGTCATTGATAATTTCTCAGGCATCCCCCGCGCGGCTTGGGTTAGTACGGGCACGTTGCCTGGATCGTTCAGGAGCACGGCCGAGCTCTTAGTTCCCTTGTTGTCCCACTGCCTGGGGGGATACTGGTGTAATATGGGCACGTCGCCGAACTCGTTGGGCCAGTACAGCCTCCATTTGTTATTGAGTTTGGCACTGGCCCTCCAGGAGCTATGCCAGGGCTGCAATAATTTGCTCCAGGGTCATGGACTCCATTTAACCCACAGGTGGAGCGGTCTTGTTGTTCTTCTTGGGAGGCATGATCGATCACAGATATATTGACAAGAAACTGTCGTTTCCCACAGATGGCACCAAGTTGATGATTCGAAAATTTGGATAAAGAGAGTAAGAAGTAGATAAGAGAGATTTTAGTGTGGTTCGATCCTGTTAATAAATGAACCTATGTCCACGTGGTGTGTCAGAGCACTTGTACTAATACATCATTGGCAACCTTTGGTGAACCAACAAAAGAAGGCAACACTGCCTGTAGACAGATCAATTTTGACCAACCGTCAAATTTAGGGGAGTATTAACTCCAATTCTGATAATGACAATGTCCGAATAAACCTAAGGCTTCCAGGATGATTCAAGCTCTTCGAAAGGCTCTTCAATTCAAATAAAAAGAAAGAAAAAAGACAAAGATAGGGAAAAGGGAAGGATAGTAGAAAACAACGTAAGGCATAGTCTCCGGCAGTTATGCGGTGCTGCTGCAGCACTCCCTGATTGCCGGACCGGCAGTTAGTAAGTGCCGTATCGGCATTCTCCGATAGCAACAAAAACATACCAAATGCTATGAAAATTGAAAATCTAGAAAAGACGACAGTCTGTCGAGTTGTCTGCGACATTCACTGAGTGTCGCATCGGCATTCAGTGAATGTCGCGCCGGTGATTGGTGATTGCCATTCTGACACTTACTGAGTGTCGCTTCCAACAGCACTGAATGCAGTATTTTTGTAGTTGTCTTCTTTGAAATAGTATATTTTGTACCAACAAAAGGACATCCGAGATTAGGGTTTTACCCCTGAAATTACCAAAATAACCCTTAAAAAATTTGCCTATATATAGGGGATGAATATCCCATTACTAGGGTTCTTGAATCTCTATCTTGGGCTTGAAAAGCATCTCAATTTTTAGGCTTGAATCTTGATCTTAAATCTACTTTGTTTTTTTAACTTTTAATCTCTCAAATTTTGATGGTTAGAAAATGTAAGAGAAGATTAATAAAATTAAAGAGTTGCAAAAGTTGAAAGCAGAGCTTGATTAACCGTTTGGAAGGTCTTCAAAATCACAAAATTTGAGGATAATTTGGAGGTAAACTCTAGACTAATTAATCTTTAATCTAAGTTCAATCATAATTCATAGAACTACTTAGTGCCTTTTCCACAATTTCAAAAAGTCCCTTCCTATCTCATTTCATCACACACCACTTGAATTATGATTGAACTTTCATTTTATGCTTATTGGTTTGGATCATAAACAACCATGGATTTAACGTAGAAATATGTATTCTAAGATGAATTCAATTTCGACTATCATTTGAGTCCACCACTTATATCTTCATTTTGTTCTTGCTTGTCACTTTGGGATTCATAAGACCATCAATGTCTTACTTTAGTCCCTTGACTTGGATCCTTTAATCTTCTTGTAAACTTATGATTTACAAAAGGATTAAGGTTGATGTTAGTATGTTTGGTCAATGAGTATAAACCTTTCTCCATGGTTTAGGTTGAAGCTTTTCCATCCTCCATTGAAATCTTTAAGTATAAGTGTCCTTAGTCTCCAATGACCATCAAGTGAAAGGAGAAGTAGTTTGGGTTAAGCCAATCTCCATGTCTTGGTAGGTAGAGTTAACAAATAAAAGATGATCTCAACAATGGTGCAGTGAATTCATAAAGCACTTTTGATCAACGATTTTTAATTAAATAATGGACCGTTGGAATTGAATGAGACAAATTGGAGAGTGTTAATAACCCAAAGATTTACCATTGCAATTTTTGTTTTGATGAGATTTCATGTCTTAAATGGTTTGGTCATGAGTTTTGTTAAGCAATCATAATATGTCAAGAATTTCAGAACAGTAACATCTTCTTGAAATAAGTAAATCGGAGACTTAAAAAGATTAGAGTCATTCGGATTTATTTACTATTTTTAGAAAATCAAACAAAATCTCTGGACAGAGAGTTGTAAATTTCTGAGTGATGTCGGGTTTTGTCCGATTCCCAAAGTTTGAACTGTTGATCTTTGATTTTTCTTTTTGGGTTAGAAACTAGATTCACAGAGGCATCTTGTTTCAAAAAATCATTGAAATCAAACCACGGGATCTATGATTTTTCAATGTTTAAAAGTCTGGTCTACTCTCTGTAATTCTCATAACTCTGTCACAGTTTTGATAAATCTTGTTAAGTCTAGTCTAAATGGTCTCCTAATGACCTAAGACTCAAACCATGTTTTTGTTAGGGATATATACTAAAAGCCTTGCTTTATGTAGTTGATTTATTATTCATTTAATAAAATCAGTTAATCCATTTTTATGAGAATCTGTGTGAGCAATGTTTGTATTATATTGTTTATTTAATATTATGCATGTGTGTCTTTCATTCTCCATAGTAGGTGGTTTGGTGTGTAGAGTTCGGCTTACACACGGAAGATCAGACCATCGGATCTTGTAGAATGTAAGATTTTGGGTTACAGTCTTAGATGGATTGGACACACCATTGGTAGGACTGCAGCATGGTGTTGTAGTAGGTTTGTCTTGACTGTGGGAAACGGTATAGTTTCAACTCACCATGCTAGTACACTTTGTGTATTAAACATGACTAACTTGGAGTAATTATCTTTATACTGACTTATAAGATAATTAATACCTCATGACTATTATGAGTGCCTATGCTCTAAATCCTAAGTTAATTTATAGACACGTACATTTGATGTTTACACTTTGATCCCTAAAAGGGTGAGATCCTTAAATGGGCCAATATCTCATTGGATTGAATGACAATATTAATTGTGTAGTGGATATTAATTAATGATGGAATCCATGTCTCAATTTTGGGATTGATGATATCTCCTTGAGAAAGCTTATAAGTTTTGATTATGTCAAACCCTACAGGTGGATTTTGTATCCGACATATCAGATAAGTTAAGCAGAGGATCTCAAGGAATTTTAAGAAATTAGTTAAATATGATTATCAGTAATTATATTTAATTAATGGATATCTGTAATCTTAACATGGGGAGATAATAAGCATTCTATATTTTTGAGATAAGGGTAGGAGTGGAATTATAATTCTTTAGTGGTATGAATTATAATTCTTTATTGAAATAGGAATCTGATTCAGTTCAAATCAGGGTTTCCTAATTCCATAAGGAAGCCTATTCCTTATTGACTTCTTGTGGTCCCTATCGTAGCCTATATATATGCTGCTTTGGCTCTCTCCTCAGTTTGCGTTTTTCCATCAAGAGTATTATAACTCGGAATAGAAAAGAGAGCATAAAATGAGAGAGCAGAAACATAAAGGATTTCGAAGGAGCCCACACTCAGTTCGATATTCTGGCAGTAAAGGAATGCAGTAGAAGATCGTGAGCTGCTATTGAGCCCGTGTTCTTGATTCGTCTACTACAGCAATCCGTTTTAGTAGTTTAAGTTAACCCTAGTTCCGCCCTTGTAGGGTTATTGTAGTTTTCAGGTAATTTTTTGCAGTACCAACTTATATGCGCTGTTAATGGATTCTGGGAACGCAGTTTCCTAACAGTTTTGAATAAAGATAATTAAACTTAAACCCAGAGACTAAATGTTCGAAATCATTGAATGACTCATAGCTTACCCATGCTCATATTCATGTATTCACCCATGTGTGTTGATACTTGTAAATAAGATTCATGTTGCACTGAGTTAAGATGCATTTAGTTGAACTTAACTATGGGTTCCTTATGATTAAGTTGGGATTATATCATTTCTATATGGACATTACATTGGCTCCTAGTTGAGACTTGTATATCTATAGAAGTGTTGTATCTCCAACTAATTAAAAGGAATTCATGGTTATGTTAACTCTCTCCATGCTTGATAGACTTAAGCTAGAATTTAGGTTTCGATATTATATCTTGTAAATCATGTGGACTAACCTTTCTTATGTAGTATTATGAGGTATGATTTCCTGACTCTTCCCCAGTTTATTTATTTCTTGATTTTATTGATTTTTGACTTTATGTGCGACACCCTAGAATTAGGATTTATTAGAGACTATTTTTTAGGTTTTTTATTTTACATGCACTACACATTTCCATTTTGCGGCTGCATCTCGGGTAAGTTCTCTTGTTCCTTTCTCGCATATCATTCTTGCTTGCTAGTTGAATTATATGGTCTTGTATGCCTTTTATCGTTAGCAAGTTTACACCCTTTTCAACATGATTCTATAATGTATATATCTATGTATTAGTTGAGGGTATGCTTAGGTAATTAATTCGAGTAAAAGGTTTTCAAGTAGAGCCTATCATGAGATAGGATGAGAGGGGGTGTTTTAGTCCGTCGGGCTCCTTCCCCTCTCATTCCATAATCCCCGGACCTAGAGAACTCTTGTTTCCAAAATATCAGTTTTGATTCTAAAATGGTTTCTTAATTTTCCTTTTAAAAATTAAGTGGCGACTCGTATTTGAATTTCAAATTTGAAGATATTTCAAAAAAGCCGTGGATAAGAAAAATGTGATATCCACAATCTACCAACTCTACAGGGGATCGAACCCAGAATCTCTAGTTTTGTAGAGCATAATTTCTAATCTTGGGTTCAATCGAGGATTAGACTTGAAAGTATCATTTTAATCAAATTAATTCAATTTTGTGTGCCCGTTGCATTGCACTTGCATGTCTAGCCAGTCGATTGCACGGAACTATGACCTTGGAGACTCGAGGTAACCCGGTCGGTCAAGCCATAATGGGACTGTGTGATCACCCTTGATCTCATACCATGTGTTGGTATATAAAACATCCTAGAGGGTGTGTGTCAAGGGTCCCTTATTTTGACCAAAACCCAGCCTTCGCATGATAGCTTCTATAGAACCTTTCAAATCTAAGAAAATAAATTTTGAATTAGGATTTATGTGGTAGGGAGTTTTGTATGCCCGGAAGGGATTAGTTGAGATGATAACGGTGCTCACTCGATGTCAGACGTGTAACCTTTTAATCACCTTTTACCAACCCCTCTTCATGTCCCATGACATTTGGGGAACATGCGAATCTTGATTATAAGATTACATCTCTTATATCATATTGGCTAAGCATCATTGACCTTGCATATATTCAAATTTATGCAAAGTACGGACATAATCCGATCATGTGATCCTTCTACCCAATGAATTTTAAATCCATCTTTGTAAGCAAACAGGATTTTTACCATCTTTACCCCAAGGTTTTTTCAGAAAATCACACTTTCAAAATCTTTGAAGTTCACTTGTTTAAGGTTCCAAACCAATCCTTGTTGAGATATATTTTCATATCCTCATTTTCAAAACAAGAATTGATGGGAATTGATTTTGAAGATCTCGCAATCTAAAGAGATAATTTTTAAAATGATTTTAAAAAAATGAAGATCTCGCAATCTAAAGAGATAATCATCTTTGTGGAGAAATGTTTTCATTCTCAAACGCATTCTCAATTGAGAATTGTTTTCAAAATATTTTATCAGGAATTTCAAAAGCCTTTTTAATGACCAACCTTCGAAAAAGGTAATGAGGATCACAATGAGAGGTGAAATTGGCGCATTTGACATGAGTGAGGATTTTATATGCTTATGTGTTTTATGTGCTAGGATTAGAATTTTCTTTTCTTTTGCATGTAGAATAGGCACACACACACACACATACACACACACACACACACTTGCATTTCATTTGTGTGTCATGTGTGCGGTGCATGCATTTAGCCACATCAAATCGTTAAAGCATGTACATTTTTGCACTCTCACCAATCAATATCATTATATACGTGTAGCATACAAACTCATAACATCCTTTTTCCAATCAAGATTGAAGTCCCTCAAAAATCCTTACTGTTCGATTCTGCATGCGAACCTTTTTCCTATCTATGTTGTGGACGTGTAGAAAGAGTGGAACAACCAGATCCCCAAGTAAGGACACTTCTAATCTTCTTGGGTTCGTCTTTCTTAATTAGAGGAGAACATGGACCATCATGTTGACATTAATCCACCAATGGCCCACGAAACTTTGGAAGAGAGAGTGAACAAGCTACAAGTCACTGTTGAACAACAAAATTTTAGGGTGAAGCAATTGGAGAAGGTAACACGGGAGCTTTTTCAATTACTCAAAAAGCAAGGGGATGAGGTAGTGGTGAACAAATTGGAGAAGGAAATAATAAATCACCTAGTGTCACGCCCCGGCGTAGCCAAAATATGGACAAATTTAAAATTTTCATCTTGGACCCTGAGGCGCGTGACTGGTTGCAGTACCGAATTGTCCATGACCAAATAATAATAATAAAAGGATAAAACCATCATTTACTTACTGGAATATATTACAATGAGAAGTCAAAGTACTTAGCTAGTTAATACATCATTATAAATACATCAGAGTCTTTATGGCTCTTGGCCTTACAAAACTATAACAAAATATATGCTAAGTCTTCTGGTTATAATCAAAAACATTCACAGGGGATAACTACTAGTCTTCTCTCTAACTAGCATAACCATAGTCATCTTCAGTGTAATCTTTTTCAACGTTTCCTTCTTGCGTAGCTTCATAACCTGGGTACTCCTCACCTGGATAAGCTGGACATGGGAATGTCCAGCGATATGAACGTCGTCAGCTTTTGAAAGCTGAGTGAGTAAGCTAAATCAAATGGAACGTATATAGTAAAACACAATAGGAATACATTTACTACCTTTCAACATGTCTTTTAGGATCTTTACGTTCTCACCGTCGAATTATAACTAGTAGTGTACCCGACTACGTATTCGATAGGAATACAAACAATTCAGGAGACCCGTCTAGACATTCTTAATGCCACTACCATTCATTTCTAACATCCAACATCATTTACAAACCCAAAGTGTCTCTTGCTAACCAAACCATCTTTCATCAACCACTTCGTCACAAAGAACCAAAGCGTTAAGGAGTGCAAGAACATCCATTTCGTCACGAAGAACCGAAAGGAGTCTTCACTCAAAGAATCACTGCTTCGTCACGAAGAACCGAAAGCGTTACGGAGTACAAGAACATCCATTTCGTCACGAAGAACCGAAAGGAGTCTTTACTCAAAGAATCACCGCTTCGTCACGAAGAATCGAAAGCGTTACGGAGTACAAGAACATCCATTTCGTCACGAAGAACCGAAAGGAGTCTTCACTCAAAGAATCACCGCTTCGTCACGAAGAACCGAAAGCATTACGGAGTACAAGAACATCCATTTCGTCACGAAGAACCGAAAGGAGTCTTTACTCAAAGAATCACCGCTTCGTCACGAAGAACCGAAAGCGTTACGGAGTACAAGAACATCCATTTCGTCACGAAGAACCGAAAGGAGTCTTTACTCAAAGAATCACCGCTTCGTCATAACTCAACAACACATCCCTTTTTCTTACTATCCTGATCTCCGCTGCCCAGATTACCTATCCGACAATTATCCTTATCATAATCTGCTTCTAACATAACACAACCGACCCTTACGTTTTCCCGACCACGCATTCGTCACTCATTTTGGAATTTAGTTCATTAAAGGACTTCCGAATATACTTTCGAAGTTACGTTTATACATCCGTCATCCTGTTTTATGTCGTAATATACTTACAATGGAAACTTATCCAATCACTATCAACGCAATAATCATGCCGTACAACATACTTATAGCTTGGGCATGAACTCTCTATGGTCATCACACTATATTCATAACAACGGAAACCTAGCGTGTAGCTCGTGGATCTATAACATGGATTTGATATCAATAACCATATAGATAAAACCCTTAACATACTTATATACGCGATAGTACTACCATAACACAAGATATCCATAACCACATAGGTACCGGAAAGCAAGCATCATTAATAAACACATCATACAAGTAGTTATACAATCTGCCAGGAATTAATTTTACTATGTCGACTGAATTGATATGATTTATTTGGGCATGATAAATTTATTTGTAGATCAAACTCAAAACTAGAACATTGTAGATAATTGGATTAGGTTCATGTACAAAAAAATCTAGCTTCAATTACATTTTTGAGCTGCTCAAAATATTTATTTTACTTAGACATTTCTATATTTTCAGACTGCTCTGTCCCAGATTTATAGTACTGCGTTGCATGTGCATTTCACCTATCAATGATTCATTTTTAGACCAGGATATAGAAGAGTTATTTGTAGATAAATGCGTTACCTTTCTCCACAAAAAAACCTAGCTTAATTCAGATTTTGGAGCTGCTTAAAACACTCATTTTACTAAACTACATTCTGCTGGAGGTTTCTGTTTCTCAGATTTAAAGTACTTCGTTGCATGTAAATTTCACCTATGAAGAAGTGATTTTCAGACTAAGCTATAGCAGAGTTATTTGTAGATAAATGAGTTAGATTTCTCCACAAAAAAACCTAGCCTCATTCCCATTTTTTAACTGCTCGAAATGTTTGTTTTACTAAATAACATTCTGCTGGAAGTTTCTGCTTCCCAGATTTGAAAATTTATCTTGCATGGCATGGATCTCTCAAACTATCAACATCAATCACTTAATAAACATTAGTACATACTATATAGGTTCTAAAGTGAGTTAGAATACTCACATAAACTTGAAATTGAGCTTGGGCTTTGGATTAGAGCTTAGGAAGCTTGAACACAACCTTCAATGGTGGAGACTTATTCTTCTTCTAACTTCCTTCATCCCACCATGGAGTTCATCTCCTAGCTCCCTCTCTTCATGCAGATTATAATGGCCAAAAAAATGGTATGGAAGAGTATATGCATGCTTATATAGAGTCTTGCATGTGCTAGGTGTCAATGTGCATGGGGTGCATGCATTGACATGTGTCAAAGTGGTGGACAAGTGTCTAATAGGTGGACAAGTGTCATGGGAGAGGGTGACATGTGTCTTGAGAGTTGCATGGGCTGCCATGTGGCCGGCCATGGTGAGCCCCACCTCAGGTTTTGTGCTACTTTCTCGGTTTGCGTGCATAAGTTCCTCGTTATGCGTGTCGATCTCAATTTATGTGCAGACGGGTATTATTTCTGATGTCCGGGTCCGGTTACGGGACTAAGTTAATTCTAATTACGGTCGAGTCGGTGCAGTGATTATAGTCTAATTAGTAATTACATTACACTGATACAGTCAAACAAATAAAATAATAATATAATAATAGACCAGATATAGAAATTCATAAAACTCGTATTATTGCACGTAGAAAAATTACAGGTATTACACCTAGCCAAGCCCCAAAGCCCATATCCAAGTCCAACCAATCACCAAAATCTACAGTCATGCCCGGCCAATCTCCCAAACCCATTTCCAATCTCAAGCCCATATCCATACCTAATCCCCTTGAACCCAAAATCCAACTCAAACTCAAAATTGAATTAAAAATCAAGCCAAACCCACAAATCAAGAACCTTCACCAACCTTGGCATACTAATATCCACAATTCTTGGTCACCTCATCAAGAAAGGCCACCTCAAACCCCTGGACCCAAGGCCCCCGCCAAACCCCATACCCCGTAACTCTAATTCATCATTGTACTATGCTTACCATCAGACCCATCGCCGCAAGACTAATTCTTGTACAAGACTTTGCCAGGAAATCCACGATCTCATTGATCAAAAAATCATCACTCCTTCACTAAATCAACCAAGTGACCTTTGGCACAATGATTTACAAGCTTTTTGCCCGCCGACCTCTCAATCCCATCCATCACTGAGCACCCTTAAGGGATTTGCTGCTTCCATGGGTGCTCAACAACCAACTGGCTCTGGCCCAATCAGCAAATTTGGAACGGGCATTGACAACACTTGGTATGAGTCATATGAATACTATCCTACTATAAATTGGGCCATGGACATGGCTGATATTTACACAGGTTATTGGGGAAAGGCGCACCCACAGGTCCAAATGATGATAGTGAAGTGATGGTGTTTGGAAATAGTGCTACTGAATCAAATGTGGATGCTCTTGGGGACCCAATAAATTGAAGATTATCTGTGATAATCCAATTGAGATTGAATCTAGCCTTGTATGGTCCATGATCGAGTCATGTCAAGTAGAAGTCAAATGTTAAGTCCAATCGAGTCTTCGATTCAGTCTATTATCAAGTTTATTTTCAAGTCTGTTATAAAGTTTATTTTCAAGTCTTATCAAGTCTGAAATTAGAAATTCTTTTGAGTCTAACTTAACCCCCAAGCTTAGAAATTGAATTGATTTTAATCTAATCGATCCTCAATTTTGCAAAATAGGAATTGATTTGACTCTGAATTGATTAGAGTCTAACTGATTTCTGATTTTAGAAAATTTGAATAAGATTTGAGTCTGGTAGACTCTGATGTTTTGAAAATAAATTGAATAAAATTGGTTTGACTAAGAAGGGTATTTATTTGAGTCTAATGGACTCTCGATTTTTGAAAGTTGAAATTAAGTTTGAAGGACTCCGAATTTTTGGAATTGAACTGATTTGAGTCTGACTGACTCTAGATTTGAATTAACTTGAGCTGAGTCTGAAATTAGAAATTCTTTTGAGTTTGGCTAACACCGGAGTTTGAAATTTGAAATAATTTGAGTCTGTCAGAGTTTTGAAAATAAATTGAGTCTGTTTAACTCCCAATTTTTAGAGACCTTAATTAATTTGAGTCTAACTGACTCTCGATTACGAAAAATTGAATTGAGTTTGATCGACTCCTAATTTTAGAATATGAATTTACTTGAGTCTGATGGACACCTAATTTTGAAAAGATTAATAGAGTTTGATTGACTCTTGATTTTGAAAATTTGAATTGACTTGAGTCTGATAAACTCCTGATTTTGAAAATTTCAATTGATTTAGTCTGATTAACTCCTGATTTTGAAATTTTGAGTCAAGTTGAATGAAGTCTTATTGACTTTTTATTTTTGAAAATCTGAGTTGAATAGAGTCTGTTGATTTTTGATTTCAGAAAATTAACTTGAATTGAGTCAAATTGACTATGAATTTTGAGAATTAAAATTGAGAATTGAAAAGTGAAAAGTAAATCCTTGAGATAAAAATGGCCCTGGCAAAAGATCACACGTCTAGGGAGCAAACCCGCGTTGACACCGGGGTCTAACTCACGAAGTGGCGCCCAGTCGATTAATTCGAAAGGGCAAACCCGCGTTGACACCAGGGCCTAAGTCACAATGTGTCACCCAGTCAATTGTGTCAAAAAAAACATAATTGCATTGACATCGGGGCCTAAGTCACGAAGTGCCGCCCAGTTGATTGCATCGAAATAACAAACCCGCGTTGGCACCTGGGTCTAAGTCACAAAGTTCCGCCCAGTCGATTGCGTCAAAAGAGCAAACCAGCGTTGACACAGGGGCCTAAGTCACGAAGTGCCGCCCAGTCGTTTGCGTTGAAAGAGCAAACCCGCGTTGGCACCGGGGCCTAAGTCGCGAAATGCTGCCCAGTCAATTACGTCAATAGAGCAAACCCTTGTTAGCACCTGGGTCTAAGTCGTGAAGCACCACCCAGTAAATTGCCTTTATCCATTTAGCCAAAATGGCAATGCGTTTTAGAGAGGACTGTTCAAAGAGAGAATAGAGAGAAAGAGAAGGCTTAACCTAATTAGGTTAGCCCACACTTATATATATATATCAATCATATATTCAAGAAAATTACAAAAATACCCTTAATACTAATACTTATATTCTAACACTCCCCCTCAAGCTGGAGCATAGATATCTATCAAGCCCAGCTTGTTACAAAGATTATAGAACGATCCTCTATTTAGAGCCTTGGTAAGAATATCTCCTAGTTGCTCACTAGACCTAACAAAAGAAGTAACAATTTCCTTTCTCATAACCATATCTCTGATAAAATGACAATCAACTTCAATATGTTTGGTCCTCTCATGAAACACTGGATTACTTGCAATGTACATAGCTGCTTGATTATCACAATACATCTTCATAGGTTTACTACTTGGAAATCCCATCTCCTGCAGAATAGTCTTCACCCATAACAACTCACACGCAGTATGAGCCATAGCTCTATACTCAGCCTCTGCACTTGATCTTGCAACTACATTTTGCTTTTTGCTCTTCCAACTGACGAGATTTCCACCAACGAACACACAAAACCCTGATACTGAACGTCTATCAAGACTGTCTCCTGCCCAACTGGCATCTGAGAAACCAACTATCTCCAAATTATCTGAAGGCTTCAACACTAAGCCTTTACCAGGGGCACCTTTTAAATACCTCAATATACGACACACTGCCTCCCAATGTGATAACTTGGGACTCTGCATAAACTGACTAACAACTCCAACAGAGAAGGTGATATCAGGTCGAGTTACGGTTAAATAAATCAACTTACCCACAAGTCTTCTATACCTTCCAACATCATTGAAGTCTTCTCCACCATCTTTACTAAA
Source organism: Hydrangea macrophylla (assembly GCA_033977485.1). Taxonomy (NCBI): domain Eukaryota; kingdom Viridiplantae; phylum Streptophyta; class Magnoliopsida; order Cornales; family Hydrangeaceae; genus Hydrangea; species Hydrangea macrophylla. The sequence goes on along the minus strand of CM066998.1, from coordinate 1,034,844 downwards.
CTTAATATTTGAGTCCATTGGAGTGTCGACAGGTTTTGAACCCATCAATCCTGTTTCATCTAGAAGGTCAAGGACATACTTTCTTTGAGATAAGAAAATTCCTTCCTTAGACCTTGCTACCTCAATACCCAAAAAATAACGTAGTAGCCCCAAATCCTTCATATGAAAATGCTTACTTAAATGAGATTTCAATAACTGTATACCTTCACTGTCACTGCCGGTAATCACTATATCATCCACATAAACTGCTAGAACTATCGTACCTTTCTCACAGTGTCTCACAAAAACTGAATGATCAGAACTAGTTCTTCTCAACCCATATGAACTAGCTACTTGGCTAAACTTGTCAAACCAGGCCCTTGGAGACTGTTTAAGGCCATAAATAGCTTTCTTCAACCTACATACTTTATGTGACTCCCCCTGAGCAACATACCCAGGAGGTTGCTCCATATACACTTCCTCTTGTAGGTCACCATGAAGAAAGGCATTCTTTATGTCAAGTTGATGTAGAGGCCATCCCTTAGTAACAGCAACAGACAATAAAATGCGAACAGAATTGAGACGAGCTACAGGGGAAAAGGTTTCAAAGTAATCCACACCAAAAGTCTGAGTGTACCCTTTAGCCACCAAACGAGCTTTCAACCGTTCGACAGTACCATCCGGATGATACTTAACCACATAAACCCAACGACAACCTACAACATGTTTCCCAGAAGGAAGATCAGTTAACTCCCACGTACCATTTTTAGACAACGCCAACATCTCATCATCCATAGCACTCTTCCAACCCGGAGAAACCAATGCCTGAGTATGAGACTGAGGAACAGAGACTGAAGATAAAGCACTAACAAAAGAGCGCAATGAAGACGATAAATGAGAATATGAAACAACCTGATCAATAGGATGGTGAGTGCAAGAACGAGTACCTTTTCGAAGAGCAATGGGTAGATCATGAGATTGAGGAACCTCAGCCGAAGTGGATGAAGATGGAGGTGGAGCTGGCGGGTCATGAATACTGGATGGCTTGTCACGACGACGATACACCTGCAAGGGAGGAGAACTAGGAGGAATGGGTAAGGGAATAGTGGACGATGGAGCAAGAACATCAACATCTAAGGATGCACCGGAGGATGAAAAAAAATGATGTACCTTCAAAGAAGGTGACATCTGCACTAATCACATAACGACGACTCTGAGGATTCCAGCATTTATAACCTTTTTGAGTGCGTGAATATCCCACAAATATACATTTGGTGGCCCGAGGATCCAATTTATCATGACCAGGAGTAAGAACATGAACAAATGCAACACAACCAAACACACGTGGTGGTAAGGCAAACAATGATCTATCTGGATAGAGAACAGAATGAGGAATGCCACCACTAAGAACAGATGAAGGCATACGATTAATAAGATAACAGGCAGTGAGTACAACATCCCCCCAAAATTGTTTAGGAACATGCATGTGCAACATAATTGTTCGGGCAACCTCAAGAAGGTGTCTATTTTTTCGTTCAGCTACCCCATTCTGTTGTGGAGTATAACCACAAGAGGATTGATGAATTATCCCCTGAGAATCACAATAGGACTGAAGAGGTCCTTTAACATATTCCAAAGCATTATCAGATTGTAAAATACGAATAGTGCAACCAAACTGAGTCATAATCTCTTTACAAAATAATTGAAAAATTGAAGAAATATCTGAACGTTCTTTCATTAAAAATAACCATGTCATCCTGGAACAATCATCCACAAAAGACACAAAATAAGAAAAACCTAATAGACTCTTATGTCTAGACGGACCCCAAACGTCGGAATGAACCAACTCAAAAGGAGTGGCCCGACGATTATTTTTACGTAAAGGAAAAGACACCCTATGATGCTTACCTAACTGGCAAGCCTCACACTCTAAACTAGACATAGACTTAAAGGACGGAAAAACCAACTGCAAGGACTGTAGTGAAGGATGACCTAGACGGCAGTGCCATTGATGTGGTGAAACATTTGTATGTAAAGCCGTCGATTTATTCGCTATTGAATGTTGTTCCAGGTAATAAAGACCATCTCGCTCACGACCTCCACCAATCATCTTCTTCGAGCTGAGGTCCTGAAAAACACAATGAGAGGGATAAAATGTTACAGAACAATTTAAAGATTTAGTAAGTTGACTGACCGATAGGAGACTAAAGGGAAATTGAGGAATATAATTTACAGATGACAATGAAAGAGATGAGGTGGGAGAAACAGGACCATGACCAATAATAGGACAAGATCGTCCATCAGCTAAAACAACAGAAGGCTGTGTGGGTGGACTAAGCAATTGTGTAAATACATTGGACTTACCAGTCATATGTGCCGAAGCCCCTGAGTCGATGACCCATGGTGAAGGAGCAGATGAAGAAAAACATGCAATATTACCTGACTGTGCAAAACCAGCAGTACTAGACAAGGATTGCTGCTGTTGCTGTTGGATTAAGGCATTGTATTCCTCGCGGGAGAGAGTGATAGACTCATTTGAAGATGCTACGGCAGGTGGAGGAGTACTAACTTCCTGTTGAGACCCAGAAGCAGTGTCAGAAGAGTACAGGGCTGGATTAGGTGAGGTCTCCCACGGCTTACCATAGATATCATAACACCTATCCACAGTATGATTGTCACCCCCGCAGTGTGTGCAATAAAGAGAACCACGGCCTCGACCAAAACCACGACCACGTCCCGGAGGACCTCCTCGTCCTCGATTACCATTAAACATAGGAGGGGAATAGCCAAAGCCACGACCACTGCGACTGCGATTATTACCAGAAAAATTGCCACGACCACGAAAGGCCCCTCTATATCCCGTAGATGTAAGAAGTGCAGAATTTTCTTTCCCAACAGGCTCAGAAGAGATGGAGGAGGACTCTGTAGTAACACGGAGCACGCGAGAATACACATTGCTCAAGGATGGAATACTACCATCACCGGCCAAAATCTGTGACTTAACAGACTGAAGATTCGAATGTAAACCAGATAAGAACTTGGAGACATAAAATTCCTCTCGTTGCTTCTTGATAACGTCAACATCATTAGTGATAGGATGATACTGATTCAACTCATCCATGAGTCCCTTAAATGTACTGTAGTATTCACTAACCGGCTTATCACCCTGTTGAAGCAGAAACAAATTTTGATATACCTCATAAACGCGAGAAACATTCTTTTCCATAGAAAACGTCTCATGAACAGACTCCCAAATCTCTTTGGCTGAGGACAAGAACATGACACTTGAACACACAGTAGGTTCCATACTATTCCACAACCAGGACATAACCACATAATTCTCAGACACCCAATCTTCATAATCCTTACTATCCTTAGTCGGAGCAACAGACACAATATATTTCAACTTCTTCCTAGCCCCTAAGGCGACTTTCATAGCTTGAGCCCACAACAAGTAATTGGACCCATTCAACTTAGTAGTGATAATTTGCATACTCACAACATCGAACGAAGAAATAAAACCTTTCTTGTCAGCCATATCAACTAAAACAGTAGGAGTCTTATACCCAATAACAAAGGAAAAATACTAACAACGAACAAGAAGCAACATCAACGCCAATAAACTCAAACGAAACTAACCAATAAGGTCCATAAAGGGACCGAGACAACACGATCGAAGAAACCACCAATCAAAATTGCCTAATCGAGTTCTGATGTATGCGAATGTAATCCCTTGGACGGTTGGAGTTCAAAAAAAAGTGCAGAAATCAGATCATGAACAATGCCCGATGAATAGTTACTGCATGAACAGTGTTCGATGAACAGTGTTTTTGGTGAACAGTGCTCGGTGAATAGTAACTGCGTGAACAATGTTCGATGAACAGTGTTTTCGATGAACAGTGTTTTCGGTGAACAGTAACTGCGTGAATAGTAACTGCGTGAATAGTAACTGCGTGAATAGTGCTCGCGTGAACAGTAACTGCGTGAATAGTGATGCAGCTGTGATGGTGGTGGTGGTGGTGGTGGTGTGCGGCACCGAGAAGCCTATTCGGGTGGCTCTGATACCATGTTCAAAGAGAGAATAGAGAGAAAGAGAAGGCTTAACCTAATTAGGTTAGCCCACACTTATATATATATATATCAATCATATATTCAAGAAAATTACAAAAATACCCTTAATACTAATACTTATATTCTAACAAGGACCAACTCATTAGTCAAAGAAGCTCTGAATTCTAAGGATAACTCATCTTTAAGTTGGAGTAACCATGAGCATTAAGTAGCATAGAGCATGCATTGCATCTAGATACATCAAAATAGTGTGATCTCGAGTCATATCATTCACAAAGAATGAATTCACATTGGCAGTCATCATGACACGAGCATATGCATCACAATAGTATAGGTGCATTTATCCGTGTGACTATTTGTGCTTGTGTATGTGTTTGTCCCTTGCTCAAACTACGGCCTGGTCTGTAATACCTATAATTTCTCTACCTGCAATAATACGAGTTTTATGAATTTCTATATCTGGTCTATTATTATATTATTATTTTATTTATGTGACTGTATCAGTGTAATGTAATTACTAATTAGACTATAATCACTGCACCGACTCGACTGTAATTATAATTAACTTAGTCCCGTAACCGGACCCGGACGTTAGAAACAACACCCGTTTGCACGTAAATTACGACCGACACATATATCGAGGAACTTATGCAAGCAAACCAAGGAAGTGGCACACAATCCAAGGTGGGCCCTACATGGCCGGCCACATGGCAAGCCCCATGCATCATCTCCTACACTTGTCATCCTCTCCCATGACATTTGTCCACTATAAGGACATGTGTCCTAGCTTGCACACATGCAAGGTGACACATAGCACATGTAAGACTCTTTATATACATGCATGCACACATACATTATATCTTTTAGACACTTACAATCTGCACTTAGAAACAAAGAGATAGGAGATGAAAGATACATGGAGATGGAGAAGAAGAACTAGGAAGAAGTCTCCACCATTGAAGTTGAGTTCAAACTTCCTAAGCTCAAATCCAAAGCCCAAGCTCAATTTCAAGTTTTGGTGAGTATTCTAATTCACTTTAGAACCTATATGGTATTTAGTAATGTTTAGCAAGTGTTTGATGTTGTATTTTGAGGTTCTATGCAACATGCAAGGCAATCTTCAAATCTGGGAAGTAGAAACTTCCAGCACAATATTGTTTAGTAAAACGAACATTTTGGACAGTTCGAAAATGGGAATGAGGCTAGGTATTTTTGTAGAGAAAGCTAACTCATTTATCTACAAATAACTCTTCTATAGCTCAGTCTAAAAATCAATTCTTCATAGGTGAAATGTACATAAAACGAAGTACTTTAAATCTGAGAAACAGAAACCTCCAGCAGAATGTAGTTTAGTAAAATGAGTCTTTTAAGCAGTTTCGAAATCTGAATTAAGCTAGCTTTTTTTGTGGTGAAAGATAACTCATTTATCTACAAATAACGCTTTTATAGCTTAGTCTAGATATAAATCCTTGATGGGTGAAATGCATGTACAACGCAGTGTTATAAATCTGGGAAACAGAAAATTTCAGCAGAACATAGTTTAGTAAAATGAACGTTTGGAGCAGCTCAAAAATCGTAAAGAGGCTTGGGTTTTTTGTGCAGAAAGGTAACTCATTTATCTACAAATAACTCCTTTATAGCCTGGTCTAAAAATGATCCTTGATAGGTGAAATGCACATGCAACGCAGTACTATAAATCTGGGACAGAGCAGTCCGAAAATATAGAAATATCTAAGTAAAATAAATATTTTGAGTAGTTTAAAAATGTAATTGAAGCTAGATTTTGTTTTACATGAAGATAATCTAATTATATACAATGTTCTATTTTTGAATTTGATCTACAAATCAATTTATCATGCCCAAATAAATCATATCAATTCAGTCGACATAGTAAAATTAATTCCTGGCAGATTGTATAACTACTTGTATGATGTGTTTATTGATGATGCTTGCTTTCCGGTACCTGTGTGGTTATGGATATCTTATGCTATGGTAGTGCTATCGCGTAGATGAGTATGTTACGGCTTTCATCTATATGGTTATTGATATCAAATCCATGTTATAGATCTATGAGCTACATGCTATATTTTTCCGTTGTCGCAAATTTAGTGTATTGACCATTAAAAGTTCATACCCAAGCTTTTAGTATGTTGTACGGCATGATTATTGCATCGATAGCGATTGGGTAAGTTTCCATCGTAAGTATATTATAACAAAATAGAATGACGGATGTATAACGTAACTTCGAAAGTATAAATGAAAGCAATTAACAAACTAAACTACGGAATGAGTGACGCGAATGCGGTCCAGGATACGTATGGACTAGTTGTACTTGATCAGGAGCAGCGTATGTCAAGGATAAGTGTTGGATAGGTAAACCAGGCCACGGGGGCCGGGAGGGTAAGAAAAGGGATGTGTTGTTGAGTTGTGAGGTTGTGACTCTTGAGTATTCTTTCGGTTCTTGGTGATGAAAGGGATACGCGTAACGCTTTCGGTTCTTCATGACGAAGCAATGATTCTTTGAGTAAAGACTCCTTTCAGTTCTTCATGACAAAAAGGATGTTCTCGTACTCTGTAACGCTTTCGGTTCTTCGTGACGAAGCGGTGATTCTTTGGGTAAACACTCCTTTCGGTTCTTCGTGACGAAATGGATGTTCTTATACTCTGTAACGCTTTCCGTTCTTCGTGACGAAGCGGTGATTCTTTGAGTAAAGACTCCTTTCGGTTCGTTGTGACGAAATGGATGTTCTTGTACTCCATAACGCTTTCGGTTCTTCGTGACGAAGCGGTGATTCTTTGAGTAAAGGCGAGAATCCTTTCGGTTCTTCATGACAAAATGGATGTTCTTGTACTCTGTAACGCTTTCGATTCTTCGTGACGAAGTGGTGATTCTTTGAGTAAAGACTCCTTTCGGTTCTTCGTGACGAAGTGGATGTTCTTGTACTCTGTAACGCTTTCGGTTCATCACGAAGAAGCGGTGATTCTTTGAGTAAATACTCTTTTCGGTTCTTCGTAACGAAATGGATGTTCTTGTACTCCGTAATGCTTTCGGTTCTTCGTGACGAAGCGGTACTTCTTTGAGTAAAGACTCCTTTCGGTTCTTTATGACGAAATGGATGTTCTTGCACTCTTTAACACTTCAGTTCTTTGTGACGAAGTGGTTGATGAGCGATGTTTTGGTCGATGAAAGATGTTTTGGATGATGAAAGATGGTTTGGTTAGCAAGAGATACTTTGGGTTTGTAAATGACGTCGAATGTTAGAAATGAATGGTAGTGGCATTAAGAACGTCTAGATGGGTCTCCTGAATTGTTTGTATTCCTATTGAATACGTAGTCAGGTACGCTAATAGTTATAATTCGACGAAGAAAATGTAAAGATCCTAAAAGACAAGTTGAAAGGTAGTAAATGGATTCTTATTGTGTTTTACTACATATGTTCCATTTGATTTAGCTTACTCACTCAGCTTTCATAAGCTGACGACGTTCATGTCGTTGGACATTCCCATGTCCAGCTTATCCAGGTGAGGAGTACCCAGGTTATGAAGCTACGCAAGAAGGAAACATTGAAGAAGATTACACTGAAGATGGATATGGTTATGCTAGTTAGAGAGAAGACTAGCAGTTATCCTCTATAAATGTTTTTGATTATAACCAGCAGACTTAGCACATATTTCGTAATAGTTTTGTAAGGCTAAGAGCCTTAAGACTCTAATGTATTTGTAATGATGGTGTTATCCTTTTATTATATCGTTTAGTTATTATTATTTTGGTCATGGACAATTCGGCACTGCAACCAGTCACGCACCTCAGGGTCCAAGATGAAAATTTTAAATTTTTTCCATATTTTGGCTACGCCGGGGCGTGACAATGATTTTTGGTATCAAAGCCTTAGGTTAAGACATGTACACCGATTGTACTACACACTTAAGTTATAAACTGTTAGACCTTTTTCCATCCATAAATACATAAACCTTATGGTAGCTTTGTGATTAGCATGGCTCCTTAAAACATCCCGGATGAATGTGGAGGATGGGGTTGATGAGGAGATTGACCCAGCAGTGGGTATTGACCTAGCAGAGGATGTTGACCCAACAAAGGGTGCTGGTGAGGGGGAAGCAATGATAGTCATGGAGGCTGGAGAGCCAGAGGTTGAGGATGACTTTGAGGATGACTCTAAGGATGCAGATATAGAGCCTTTAGATAAGGATGAAGATGAGATGGTTGATAAGTTTGACCTGTACTTAGACTGGGTTCCACCTATGGAGATTCCAATCTTGGATGATGTTCTACCATATAAGTCAGATATGAAGGACTTTTGGGATAGGACTCCCAGGATCTAGAGCTTTACTTGTATTAGGACTAGTAGCCCATCTTTTTTTGTATATAGTATGTACCCAGGCATATAACACAAACTAGTGGTAGCGTGTATGCCTTTCTATGTAAATATTTGAAGTTATCTATAAAGATTTGTTTCCTCTACTTGATGAAATGTATTGATGTGATATGTACTCATATTAGAATTGTTAGCTATACCTTATATCGTTTATATATCTCGTAACCATAGTTAGGACTGGAGGGTAACCAATAGTTATTTAGTTAGGTTCATAACACACAAACAGATGACAAGTCAGCCACCTCAGCTTAGGAATGGACCAAGGGGAAGACCTCCGACCCGTTTCTAAGGAAACAAACACCCATGGAATAGTGGTAAGAAACTAAGACAAAACCTTCCCCCGTGTTAAGCATGCAAAACCAACTGCACCACAAGTAGCAACCACTACTACTGGGAACAACAAGGATGGATGTTTCAATTGTGGGATCCCCGGACTACACATCCCCCAGAACCAACAACCGAGCTAATGTTATATGCTACAACTATCATGGGCCTACTACTCAAGGACGCATGAGCATAGATTGAAATGCACCAAGAGAAAACTATCATGGGCCTACTACTCAAGGTCAAACTAGCAAAGGTCGACTAAATCCTATCATACCCGAGGCGGCCAGCTGTGATGAAAAAGAACAGCAGAACTTGGAAGGTACACTCTCACTATACGCTAGTCGAGTTAAAGTGCTGGTGCTACAAGTTCATTTATTGCCTTCAAGATTGTACGACAATTGGGTTTAGTACCCCAAGTACTCGAGGTAGCCCTGAAAGCTGTATCACCCTTAGGAGTGACCGTAAAGCGGGAAAGAGTGTGCAAGGACTGCACTTTGACATCGGAAGATAGGAACCTATCTACTGGTTTAATTGTTCTATCAATAAAGGAATTTGATGTAATCCTAGAAATTTACTGGCTTACTAAGTATCATGCAAGGTTAGACTGTACTAGTAAGTTGATCACATTTTCCATACCTGGGAGTACACCCTTCAGTTTCCAATGCAACCCTACTAGTGACGCCTTTCTTATAAGTCGCTTAGCTGCTATGGAAACTACGAGCTCAGAATTGATGATCGTTCAGATCCCAATAGTTCGAGACTATGAAGATGTCTTTTAGAACATTTTTGCATTCCCACCTAAGTGTGAGATCGACTTTTGTCTTGAGCTAGTACCCAGAACGACACCATTATCCAAGACCCCTTATTGTATGGCCCTAACGAAAATGCTGGAGCTGAAGAAGCAAGTACAAGAGTGTAGAAGAACACAAGAAGCACGTACAGATTGCACTTCATTCACTTAGAGAAAATTGTCTCTATGCTAAGTTAGTAAGTGTGAGTTTTGGCCAAAAGAAGTTAAGTTCTTGGGCCATGTAGTTTCACATAATGGAATTTCGGTAAACTCAACAAAGATAGACGCAGTTTCTAGTTGGAATAGACCAACCAATGCATCAGAAGTACGCTATTTTCTCGAATTGGCTGGATACTACAGGAGGTTTGTAGAAGGATTCTCATGGATTGCATCTCCTTTAATCAGACTAATGAAGAAGGATTCGAAGTTTGAGTGGAAGAACAAGCACGAATGCGCTTTTTAGGAACTAAAAGAGAGGTTGACCTCAACGCTAGTGTTAGCTATACCCAAGAGTGGTGAACAATACACTATTTATATTGATGCATCTTATCAAGGATTATGATGTGTACTTATACAGAATGGTCAGGTGATCGCTTATGGATCCAGATAATTAAAGCCACAATGAGTTGGACTACCTAACGTACGATCTGGAATTGGCTGCAATTGTCTTTGCACTTAAGATTTAGAAGCACTGTCTCTATAGAGAGAAGTTTGACTTGTTTTCAGATCACAAAAGCTTGAAATACTTATTCTCTGAAAAGGAACTAAACATAAGACAACGATGCCGGATGGAGCTACTTAACGACTACGACTTTAATTTGCAATACCACCCCAGTAAAGCAAATTTGGTCGCAGATGCTCTGAGCAGGAAACCCCGAGGGTTTATCACCCCACTTTTAATCAAGGAATGGAAAGCCTTAGAAGTTTAAATAGAATTTGACATTCAGGCAGCAAGACCAGGTAAGGGACGACCTTTTGGACGTCTTATGGTGCAACCAACCCTCATTCATCAATACTCGAAGCTCAAAAGAAGGATGAAGGATTAAGAAAATGGTTTGAGAAGGTGAAAGTAAAGAATCCAACTAAGTGGAATATTGGAATAGACAAAGGATTCAGATGTAAGGGCAGGTTATGTGTAATCAACACGGATGGTTTGAGGAAAGACATTATGGATAAAGCACATAAGTCGAGAATGACCATACACCCCGGCGGAACCAAGATGTACAATGACTTAAAAAGGAACTTTTGGTGGAAAGGTATAAAGAGAGAGGTCGTAGAATATGTAGCCAAGTGCCCTACTTGCTAGCAAGTCAAGGAGGAACACCAATGACCCTCGGATTACTACAAAACCTTTACCAGTCCCAGAATGGAAATGGGAGCATATCACCATTGATTTTGTTGTGGGATTACCAAGATCTCAGTAGAACTATGACACTATTTGGGTAGTTGTTGATCGATTGATCAGATTAGCCCATTTTATTGCCTACAACATGACCTATCCGGTCGAGAAGATGATCGACTATGCCTGCAACAAGTGGTGCGATTGCATGGAGTACTGATATCGATAGTATCAGATCGAGATTCAAGGTTTGGGAGAGTCTTTAGAAATCAATGGGAACGTCTCTGACGCTAAGTTCTGCATTTCATCCACAGACTGGCGGATAAAAGGAAAGGATGAAAGCAGCGCAAAGCAGATACAAGAAGCTACGCGAACAAACGACGTCAAGATCTAGAATTGGTGTGGGAGATCATGTGTAATCGAAAGTTTCTCCGGCTCGAGGCATTGTAAGGTTTGGACAACAGAGGGGAAAGCTATCACCGCGCTACATCGGGCTATTTGAAATTCTAGAGCACATAAGGAAAGTAGCCTATAGATTGGCGTTACCACCGAAGAGGTCGGGAGTTCATAATATTTTCCATGTAAGTATGTTGAGGAAGTGTCTTCGTAACCTGGCACACGAGATTTATTTCAAAGATATTACAGTAAACAACAATGCTACACTCGTCGGAGGACCTATAAGAATTATGGATCACAGAATCGAGAAGCTAAGGAACAAAGAGATTCCGCTGGTAAAGGTTCAGTGGAAGCATCATGATGAAGGAGAAGCTTCTTGGGAGCTGGTATCAGAGATGCGAGAGAAGTTTCCATCTCTGTATAGTACTAGCTCATTCTGATTTTGAGGAATAAATCCTGTAATAGGTGGTAGAAGATGCAATACCTGTAATTTCTCTACGTACAATAATACGAGTTTTATGAATATCTATATCTGGTCTATTATTATATTATTATTTTATTTGTGTGACTGTGGACCGTCGCGAATGGAGGAGGAGGTCCTGACGCTCTCCCTCGATAGTGTCCCGGGACGGATCCCAAGGAGCACACTTCAGGGAAAACTAGGACTTCCTCACGCGATCCTAGAGACAAAGAGTCGCCACCTAATTTTTATCGGGAATTAGGAAACCCAAGTTTGACTCGCCCAAAATTGAATAAGGTTACTCGCCCTTCATTACCAGAAACAAGGTTCGGGGGTCTTGGTACGAGAGGGGAAGGAGCCCAAGCAGGACTAAAGCACCCCCTCCTCGCCCTACCGAATGGTAGGCCTTGATTCAAATATCCTTGTTATTAATTCATAATAGATGTTGTTTCCTCAAACATACTAGATAGATATATACATGGCAAAAAGAAACATCTAATGAAAATCATTTCAAGAGACTAAATCAAGTAGAAAGCGGATGCTCATGCAATACAAGGGAGAAGTATACTCACAGTGGCTAGTCCCGCCCGGGACCGATGCAAATAAAGTAAACATGTCATGATATGCAAAGGGAACGAGAAGACTTACATTGGTTGACTCAAGCGGAGTCGCGAAAGCAAAAAGAGTGTAAACGTGCAATGCAATCATGCAACAATCCTAGATAAGATGTCTCTAACAAATAATCATATAAACGGAGACTATCCTAAAGGAATTGTGTCGTTGAAATCAAAGTTGTAAACCTAGAAAAATTCTAAGAGAAAGGATAGAGATAGTACATGATACATGGGCACTAAGCCACATGTAGACGAGGCAAACCACAAATCGAAGTCCGGGTCCGAGGCACTTAATTCTCTCTTGGAGGATTCTCAATTACAAGACCAAAATTGATTTGAAGATCTTCTTCTTCAAGTGTTATTCAAGTGTTCTTCAAGCACTCATCCATGGAAGTTGAGGGAGGCAATTGATGTTCAAATTGTGGTCTAATTAGCCTAAGTTAATCTAAATTCAATTCATAATTTTCTCTCTCTAGAATTCACCTAAATTGAAAGTATATTCAAAGTATACTTATCTCTCTTGTATGTGCTTCTATGTGTGTTTGTATCTCCAAGTATATTCAAGTGTATCTCTTCCAAGTGTCTAGTGTGTTAAGATGTGATCTCATATGAGATGTATGAGATCTTATATAGAGTTTTGAAGACTTAGCTCTTAAGTTTCAGGGTTAAAACAGGATTTTTAGAGCTTAAAAGAGGGTTAAAATGGCCATTTCGGAGCCTAAACGCAATTTCCAGGCAATTTCCTCGCAGTGGGAAGCTTCTAGAAGGGTCTGGAACTCAAAAAGCTCCGTGGAGGACACAAATGGAAGTGGCGGTTATGGTGGGACCCGCCACCCCCATACCCAAAACCGCCATTTACTATTTGGGTCCCTCTGGTCACCCACAAGCTCTGTTTCAAATTTCATGCGCACTGCTTTTCCAGATTTCTGTAAAAATGCTTTTTGGTGTCCGAAATCGTCCGTTTACGTACCGTTGGAAAGCTGTCAGGTTGAATTTCAGTATAAAAATATTTCCAGAGGTTTTATAATGAGAATTGAAGTCCAATTGAAGTCCGGAAGTCCTCCGGAACTTTCGTCGTCTTTTTGAAATCAAATGACGTCTTTTCCAAAATTGCTTTCAAATGTGCGTCGATTTCGAACTTTTCTTTAAAATTGAATCTCTGGATACCTAGAATACTGCGTTTAGAACACTTAATGTTCATATAACCCTGAGAGAATATGAATTCTGAGAGATGATTTTGACAAAACCGGGATTTATCCATGGAAAAGGGCTTTTCTGAGCTTGAAGTCACTTTCCGAAGTCCGATCTTCTGATTGTGTGGAATCCAGTACCTTCCACGGGGTACTTTTCATCATCGAATCCTCCAAGACGTTGTCCACCCTAAATCCTATCAGTGTGGTCAAAATTGGGTGTCTACAGTTTGCCCCTCTTTGGCAGAACTTGTTGTGAACAACGTGAACTGCAAGTGAGTGCCAAAGCCTTGAAGGCACCCAAATAACCATACTGAGAGGTTTTAGGAAAAACAAAAATCCGCAAAATCAAGAAATTCAAAATCTGAAAAAAAAAAATCAAGAAATTACAAATGCAAGAATGCAATGCAATGCTGGGTAGAGGCGGCTAAGTTGAAGCTGATGCTGGTCGTGCTCCGCTGGAGCTGCCTACGTATCCTTTCCAGGAATCAGACCAGGGCGTAGTTCAAGCGCGCGAGAAGACGGAAAACAAACAAACAACAACAATGCGGATGAAATGCTCCTATCCTAGGATGCTGGTGCAATATGAAAACATGAAATGTGAAAGTGCTGGAGGAATCATCCTCAAGGGTTCCCTAGATGCAAAATCTAATGCAAAGGATGCAACGACTCTCTCTCACAGTCGAATATGCTAAAGGTATCTTGGATGATTCTCGAGGTTTTTGTCAAAGTTATTCTTCTGATCTTAAGGCTCGTAGGCGTCATCTGTATCCTGGACGACTCTTGAAATAGCGAAGTATCTTGGATGAATTCTGAGTCATGTCAAACAACTGGACGATTGCTGGTGTAGAGTCCTTCTGCTGGGGACGATTACTGATGTAGAGTCCTTCTGCTGGGGACGATTGCTGATGTAGAGTCCTTCTGCTGGGGACGATTGCTGAAACAGGTCCTTCTTCTGTGGACGATTGCTGATGTAGAGTCCTTTTGCTGGGGACGATTGCTGATGTAGAGTCCTTTTGCTGGGGACGATTGCTGGTGTAGAGTCCTTCTGCTGGGGACGATTGCTGATGTAGAGTCCTTCTGCTGGGGACGATTGCTGAAACAGGTCCTTCTTCTGTGGACGATTGCTGATGTAGAGTCCTTTTGCTGGGGACGATTGCTGATGTAGAGTCCTTCTGCTGGGGACGATTGCTGATGTAGAGTCCTTTTGCTGGGGGCGATTGCTGGTGTAGAGTCCTTCTGCTGGGGACGATTGCTGATGTAGAGTCCTTCTGCTGGGGACGATTGCTGAAACAGGTCCTTCTTCTGTGGACGATTGCTGATGTAGAGTCCTTTTGCTGGGGACGATTGCTGATGTAGAGTCCTTCTGCTGGGGACGATTGCTGATGTAGAGTCCTTTTGCTGGGGACGATTGCTGATGTAGAGTCCTTTTGCTGGGGACAAATCTTCTGAAACAGGTCTCTCTGCCGGAGACAAATCTTCTGCTCTTCTGAAACAGGTCTTTCTTCTAGACAAATCTTCTGTAACAGGTCTGGAAACAAGTCTTCTGAAACAGGTCTCTCTGCCGGAGACAAATCTTCTGTTCTTCTGAAACAGGCCCTTTTTCCGAGGACAAATCTTCTGTGGCAGGTCTAGAAACAAATCTTCTGAAACAGGTCTCTCTGCCGGAGACAAATCCTCTGTTCTTCTGAAACAGGCCCTTCTTCTGAGGACAAATCTTCTGTTCTGATGCACGGATTCTGAGAGATACACAAATTCTGAGAGATGACCCTTCTTCTGAGAGCAACCCACGGATACACGATTCTGATTTTGAGAGAAACCCTACATTCTGGAGGCAACCCTGATATGCGATGCTGAGAAATACATGATTCTGAGAGAAACCCTACATTCTGGAGGCAACCCTGGATACACGATTCTGATTCTGAGAGAAACCCTACATTCTGGAGGCAACCCACGATTCTGAGAGAAACCCCACATTCTGAGAGCAACCCACGGATACACGATTCTTGGCATAAACCTTGTATTCTGGAGGCGACCCACGATTCTGATTCTGAGAGAAACCCTACATTCTGGAGGCAACCCACGATTCTGAGAGAAACCCTACATTCTGGAGGCAACCCTGGATACATGATGCTTGGCATAAACCTTGTATTCTGGAGGCGATTTTGATGCTCAAATTCTGAGAGATACCCTTTATCTGGAGGCAACCCGTGGATACATGATGCTTGCGAGAAACTTAATTCTGAAAGTTCTCTACTGGGGAGATCCTATGATTCTGAGAGATGCACGAATTCTGTTATACCTTGACAATATCTGGAAATTCTCTGCTTGAGGAGATATCTGAGGTTTCTGGGACGCGAGCACATATTCTGGAGGCCCTGCTGATTCTTTCTGAGACTCATATTGGTGCTTCGACCAACGCAATCATTCTTGCAACACGTCAGGCTTACTCTAACCCTTTTCTGAACATCTCGCATTCTGACTCATCTTCTGAAAGTCCTTTCTGGATGTAATTCTCAAGCGACAGTAGACTCAAATGTCCATTTTCTAAGACAACTCATAATCAATCCCAAAACGACGGGAGTTTGCCGTTTCTCGGCCACTTTCAGGCTGCGGTGCCTTTGATTCTTCTCATCTGGGGGACTTTTTTTCAATTCTTGAATGGATTTTTACCAAGATTCAAATCTCCAGAGGTCCTCTAGACCAATTCCAACAAGTTTTAAGCACTCTCAAGGCTTATATATCAAAAATGGACCAATCCGGGATCAAATCAAGAGTTCCGGGGGTCAAAACGCGAATATAGAGCAAAATGGGGAAATGGCAGGAAGTGAATGGCGAATGGCGGTTCCCCACACCCCCTTGGGAACCGCCAGCCGCAACTTTGGGGTTTTAAACCCATTTTCTTCTTTGTTCTTCATTCATTTCTTCTTCAATGCATCACCTCTTCCTTCTAAGGTGCTCAAATCTTGCAATTTCTTGATGTTTTGAGTGATTTCTTGCATTAAAACCTCCAAAAACTTTGTTGATTTCATCAACTCTTCCCTATTCTAGGGGATTCAAGTACCAAGGTTTTTACTATTCATCATCTTCAACCTCTTATCTTCAAGCTTCAAGCATCAACAACCATGAGTTCCCATGGACAAGGTGAAAGTTCTAGAACACGTAGAAGCCAATTTCAAGCTAGTGGAGCTTCATCAACTCAAACCATGGAGTATGCAACCATGAAAAATCCACTAAATCATATCTCTAGGAGGGCCTTTCGTCAAGAGGTAACCCATTCTTTAATTACTCCTTTGCTTCACATCTTCATACGTGTCTCTTTATTCTTGCGATTCCTTAGAAATCATCCTTTTTCTTTTTAGAATGTGGTTGGTCATCTTAGAGGTCATGGTAGCCATGGAAAATGCCTTGAATGGTTTAATGAATTGTCGGAGTCGCGTCCCCAAGTAGTAGCCAATATCAAGCAAGCGGGCTTTGGGTCGTTTGTAACCTTATTGGAGAGATCGACTAATGATTTGGCCATGATTCAAGCTCTTGCTGAAAGGTGGTGGGATTCCACAAATACTTTTCACATGCCTTTTGGGGAGATAACCATGACCCCTCTTGATTTTGCAATGATAACCGGCATCTCATTTGGCGGGCATCGTCTTGCCTTTGCAAAGAACATCCATAGACATCCTACTATCATTGAGCGTCTCCTAGGCATCATCCCATCCCAGAGAGATCTTCACGGATCGAGCGTAGGCATCACATGGTTCATCAACAACTTCAGGCCTTCTGAAAGAGCGGCTCAATTTACCGATATGCAGCTTACCCGTGCTTTCATCTTGTATTTGCTTGGTTGCTCTCTTCTTTCTACTCGAGCTGAGCGGATTACATTGAATATGCTTGATAGTCTTCGAAATCTTGAGGAGATTGCAGATTTTGATTGGGGCTCTGCTGGTTTAGCCATTCTGTATAGTCATATGGGGGAGCATTCTCGAGGCAAATCCCCTGGATTCGGCGGATTCTGGAGAGCTTGGGAGGTACTGAAAATATTTTCATTTCCAGTTTTTATCATTTGATGTTCTGCTGTTTTGACCACTGCTTTATTTTCTCTTGTAGGTGTGGGCCTTTGAGTATTTCTCCATGACGGCTCCATCATTCCGGGAGGAAGAGATTCATATTTTTCCACGGGCTCTGAAGTGGCGTCGCCAAGCCGTAGGTACCAAGAATGATGCTCATAATGTTATTTCTTGCCGGGATTTTCTTACCCGTCTCAGATTCACCCAAGTTAACTGGCATCCTTGGGTGACAAATGGAGATGTGACTGAGATTGGCTTAGCTAGACAGATGACTGGAGAGAGGATTCTTCTTGAGGGTCCCTCTGTTCTTGAGTGGTATCTTGGAGAGAGAGTAGCTCCTCAGACTGATTTGGAGGATCGTCTCTTAGTGCCACAGGATCCGCCTTCTTGTATGAGGTCGGCGCAGAATTTGGAAGATGAAGATCTTATTAATGCTTTGAACGGAATTCTTTCAGCCTCTTTTACTCTGTTTGAGGAGAACTATGACGTCTTCAGGGTTACTCATCTGATGCCTAATTTCCCGCTCTCGGATGACCCGCAGGTATTTCACGACTTCTTCATTTCTGATCGAATGCTTGCTTTATCTTATTTCTCATCATCATTTGCAGGGGAGTTCTTTTGTGGATGGCCCTGGTCGACCTCTACCTCTCATTCCTCCTTGTGATTGGCGAGCCTCGACCATGCTGCGCGGAGTTATATCTTCTGTAGAGATCCCCCGTGATCTTGTAGAGCCTCAGCTAGTTTCAGAACAACATGAGTCCGTTCCCCGAGCCGTTTTCAATGAAGAGCGAGCTTATGCACAGAATCTGAGGGCTTGGAGCCTTGCTCGTGAGGGACATGTAAGTAATTTCTGAACTCATTACCTCTGATTCTTCTGATCTTTCTGACCATATCTTTCTTCTCTTTGCAGTGGGATGGCATGTGCCAGACTTACATAGACCGTGATGCGGCCCTGGTAAATTTCTTGACCTTTTCTTCTTATCTCATTGCTTTTTCAAACCCCTATACTGATTCTTTTCTTCCACAGGTGGCTCAAGTTAGGCAGCTTCAATCACAGTTGGAGCGGATGAATGCAGGCCCTTCTGGTGGGGCTGGTGGGTCTAGGCGAAGGCGCCAAATTGAAGATGATGATAGCTCTACGGCCTCAGATATGCCTGCTCGGTACCCACGGGCTACTCGTCGTCGCTGATGATGATCATATGCACCCATGACTATCTTTCTGTTTTTCTTGCTTTCTGTGCTGAGACTGATGTTGATGTATTCTGTCTGAGACTTGATGGGCTTGTACTCTTGACTTTGCTTGATGCTGCTTTATGCTATCCTTCTGTTTCGCTTTGCATCCCTTGTCACGAGACTGATTTGATTGACACTTTGCACACTGACACACAGGACTCGATTTTACAGGGAAAGGAAATTTCTGACGATTCCTCTTTCTCGACAATGTCTTTTGACTTGGATATTTGAATTTTCTAAGGATTTGCATGTTTTGAAAATGAGATTTTATCTTGTAGCAGGATATTGTGTTGGCTTTGCATGTAATCTTGAAGCTTTTGAAAATTTTCCACATAATGTTTCAGTCTTGACATTAGATTCACATCTTTAGATTGCTAAAAAACTTTTCAACTTAA
This sequence comes from Hydrangea macrophylla, assembly GCA_033977485.1. Lineage (NCBI taxonomy): Eukaryota > Viridiplantae > Streptophyta > Magnoliopsida > Cornales > Hydrangeaceae > Hydrangea > Hydrangea macrophylla. The sequence goes on along the minus strand of CM066998.1, from coordinate 1,015,592 downwards.
TATCAAGAATTACCAGATTTTTCACTTAGGTGCTTTAATTCTGATAGCCAAGTGATCCAGAGAGGACAGGTAGCGAGGTATGGGCAAACGACAGTTTGCCCCTAGTTGATAGAGATAAATGGAAGTTTGGGCAAACGCAGTTTGCCCCTAGTGTGGCAGTGATATCTTGAGGCTTTGGGCAAACTTGAAAGTTTGCCCCTAGTTTGCAAGGTTCAGGGATCGAGAGCCAGGAAAGCTCGCCTACTTATCCCCAAGTGGGAATCAGATCCAAAGTAGTTCGGCCAGGTCTTGAAAGAAAGTATGGTTGAGGGTTTCAGGAGCAGTGACCGAACCGAGCAGGTTGCCTACATATCCCCAAGTGGGAATCAGGTCAAGTGTAGTTCCTCGAATGCTGGAGGTTTTGAAAGAACAGGTTTTGAAAGAAAAGGCTTTTAAGCATAGTATCTCTTGAGACGGTCAATGTTGATTGGCTGATTGAACTCAACTCCATCTAGATCCATCAGGTATGCCGCTCCTCCAGAGAGAAGCTTCTTGATGACGTATGGGCCAACCCAATTTGGCTTAAATTTCCCTCTAGGATCGAAAACGGGTGCTTTTAAGGCTTTAAGCACAAGGTCGCCTTCCTCAAGTTTTCTTGGACGGACCTTCTTGTTGAATGCTCGAGCTATTCTTCTCTGATACACATGCACATGATCAATTGCGGCCAACCTTTTCTCATCAAGTAACATTAGCTCCTCATATCTATCTCTTAGCCAATCAAATTCTGGAATCTCGGATTCTGCCACAACTCTCAAAGATGGTAGTTCTATTTCAACTGGGAGTACTGCTTCCATTCCGTAAGCCAATGAATAAGGAGTGGCTCCTGTAGATGTTCGGATAGATGTTCTGTATCCCCACAGTGCATACGGTAACTTCTCATGCCAATCTCGGTATGTATCAGTCATCTTTCTTAGGATCGTCTTCAAATTCTTATTAGCTGCTTCAACTGCCCCATTTGTTTGTGGCCTATACGGCGCTGACATGTGGTGCATGATCTTGTATTCTTCTAGTAGATCCAAAACCTCTTTCTGGAAGTGACTGCCATGATCGGATATCAACTCATGATGGACCCCGTATCGGCAGATTATATTTCTTCTGATAAATCTGGCCACATCTTTAGCCTTCAATGTCGCATAAGACTCTGCTTCCACCCATTTTGTGAAATAATCAATTGCTACCAGGATGTATTGATGCCCATTAGACGCCTTCGGGGTTACTTCTCCAATAACATCTATTCCCCAAACTGAGAATGGCCAAGGGGTAGTCATGTTGTATAGCAGTGACGGCGGCACATGCTTCATATTGGCATGGATCTGACATTTGTGACATTTTCTGACATATTCATAGCAGTCCTTGTCCATAGTAGTCCAATAATATCCTTGTCGGATGATCTTCTTAGCTAACATGTGTCTACTCATATGAGGACCACACACCCCTTCGTGAATTTGCTCCATCATCTTTCTCGCACTGTTTCCATATAGACATGTCAAGTTGAATCCATTGTAAGATCTCTTCAATAGACTTCCACCACAAATCATGAACTGAGCCGAGAATCTTCTTATGGCTCTCTTGTCTTTCTCGGAGGCGCTTTCCGGATATTCCCCATTTTCAATGAAGTTCCACACGTCGGTGTACCACGGAAGTTCTTCTGCTTCTTCTATTTCCCCAATCATCTCATAAGACGGCTTTTCCCTTTGTTCAATCATCAAAGGAGTTAGCTTTATCCCCACAGGAATCTCAATCATTGACGCTAAAGTAGCCAAAGAGTCTGCTAGCTGATTTTCTTCTCGAGGCAGGTAGAAGAACGTGATATGCAAGAAACGAGTTCGTAAAGAATCAAGATACTCATGATAGGGTTTTAACTTCTCTTCCTTGACTTTCCAATCTCCTCGAACTTGGGATATGATCAAATTGGAATCCCCGAATACATCAAGTTTCCTTACCTCCAAAGTCAATGCGGCTTCTAGCCCCAAGATACAAGCTTCATACTCAGCAGTGTTGTTGGTGGAAGTGTACTTCAGCTTAATAGAGAACGGGGTATGTGCTCCTTCAGGGGATACAAGGATGATCCCCACTCCATATCCTTTCTGGTTTGCAGCTCCATCAAAATACATTTTCCACACATCTTCTTTTAATTCCATCAATCCTTCGTCAGGGAACATGAACTCTCCTTCATTTTCCAGATTTATCGGATGTTCTGCTAAATGTTCTGCGACAGCCCTTCCTTTAACAGATTTACTCGTAGCATGTATCAAGTCAAACTCAGATAGCATCAATGTCCATCGGGAGATTCTTCCGGTCAATGCTGGTTTTTCAAATAGGTACTTCAAAGGATCCATTCGGGAGATTAAAACAACAGGGAAGGCCAACATATAATGCCTCAGACGACGAGTGGCCCAAACCAAAGCCCAACATGTCTTTTCTAACGGAGAATACTTCAATTCGTATCCAGTCATCCTTTTACTTAAGTAGTAAATGGCTTTCTCTGTACGCCCTTCATCTCCTTCTTGGGCTAACATGCATCCCATAGCATTCTCTGATACGGATAAGTACAACAGCAAAGGCTTCCCTGATTTCGGGGGTGAAAGAACCGGTGGGTTGGATAAATAAGCCTTGATCTTGTCAAAAGCTTCTTGACATTGATTGTCCCATTCGAATTTCTTCCCTTTTCTCAACAAGCTGAAAAGCGGATCGCAAGTAGCAGTGAGCTTAGATATGAAGCGGCTGATGAATTGGATTCTTCCCAGAAATCCTCTTACTTCCTTTTCATTTGTCGGAGGCGGCATATCCATAATAGCCTTGATCTTTGTGGGGTCAACCTCAATTCCTCTCTGTGTGATGAGAAATCCCAGCAGCTTTCCGGTGGTAACTCCAAAAGTACACTTCTGTGGATTCAATCTCATTCTGTATTTCCTTAATCTTTCAAAGAACTTGGCGAGTGCTGTTAAATGCCCACTTCTTTCTTTGGACTTAACAATCATATCATCCACATAAACTTCTACCTCTTTATGGATCATGTCATGTAACAAAGTAGTAGCAGCTCTCTGATAGGTCGCTCCGGCATTCTTTAACCCAAATGGCATTACTCGGTAGCAATACGTCCCCCAGTGAGTTGTGAATGTAGTCTTTTCTCTGTCTTCGGGTGCCATTAAAATCTGATTGTACCCTGAGAAACCATCCATGAATGATAACAACTCATGCCCCGCGGTGCTATCTACCAGAACATCTATGTGTGGAAGCGGAAAATCATCCTTAGGACTAGCCTTGTTTAGATCTCTGAAGTCAACACATACACGGATCCTTCCATCCTTCTTTGGCACAGGAACTATATTGGCTATCCATTCCGGATATTGGGTTACCATCAGGAATCCAGCTTTCAATTGTTTCTCAACTTCTTCTTTGATCTTCAAAGTTCATTCGGGTCTCATGCGTCTCAACTTTTGCTTAACAGGTTTTGAATTTGGAAAGAGAGGGATGTGGTGTTGGACAATCTCTGGATCGATGCCTGGCATATCTTGGTAGGACCAAGCGAAAACATCTTTAAATTCTTTTAATAAGTTGATTAGTTCATTGCTTTCTTGTGAAGTGAGCGTGGTGCCAATATGAACATTTTGTGGATTATCTTCATTATCCAAGTTTATTAGCAAAGTTTCTTCAATAATCTTGCATACAGATTCATTTTCATTTTCAATTAATCTTTGCAAATCCTCAGAAATTTCAAAATCAAGATCATCAGACACAGAAGAGTAAGCAAAATCCTCGTTCATTTCATTAACATTTTTGGGTACATCAAAAGCAAAAGCAGACTCAACATCATGGCTCATATTGGCCTTTACAGACTTCCGGGGAAATGGGGGAGGGGATTTGTTGACTTCCGATTCTATCACCCAATTGTTCAGAGCTCCCTCTATTGGCTTGATTTCTTTCACATTTCCCAGTGCTTCTTCGGCATCCATCAGCATGTTCAGCTCTTCATCCATTAGCATGTTCAAATCATCACTTGTCATCAGCTCAGCCCAGTCCTTCCTTTCTTTCTTGATAGGCGGAGTATACAAGAACGGATCCTCATAGTCGGAGAACTCATGTTTGAAGAAAATCTCAAATCCAGGCTTAATGTTCTTGGTAGCCGGATCATACCATGGTTCAGGGAACCCACAGAAGGGAAAGTCATCGCCTTCTTTCACGAAGTATCCATTCAGGATTCTTGGCCCAGAAACAACCATCGGCCCTTTTCCTTTTGTCATCTTCTTTTTATCTTCTTCAGTCAATTGATACCCAAGCCCAGATTTATCTTTCTGTTCGTGGAAGTTCGGTGGTTCAGTTATTCCTTGTTGACGACGACCTAGTCCCATTCCAGGAAAATAGTTCATCTTCCGCACCATATGAGCCACTTTAGGATTGGCATACTGGTCAAAGTACAATGGCATGACTTCAGGGATCCAATTCTGTCCCACTTCTTCTTGTAGATCTTTGGCAACCGGGTTTCCCTTCTCGAACATCTTTCTATATTCGCGTCCGGTGATGAACGGCTTCTTTTTCTTGATCGGAGTGATTTCTTCGCCCCAGACAGATGCATCAGGAAGTTTCTTCTCATAGCTGAGTCGATCCCAAACGGATTTCTTTTTCTTAGCTCCTTCATTTATCATTCCCACAAAGTTGAATCCTCCTAATTCATTTTCTTCTTCCGGTGTTTGGACTTCTAGCACAGGACCATGGCTTGTCCCTTCTTCTTTGATCCAGCTATCCCCAAAGATTGTTACCACATCCTCTTTCCAGATGAACTTGACTTTCTGGTGGAGAGTGGAGGCGACTGCATCATTCACATGTAACCACGGACGTCCCAATAGCAGATTAAAGCTAGCCGGAATATCAATCACTTGGAAATCAGCTTCTTTGTTTAATGGCCCGACTTCAATTTTCAACTTAATCATTCCCACAATGGCCCTTTTGGTGTTATCATAGGCCCTCACAGTTTGTGTTGATGGCAAGAGTTCTGAAATAGACAACCCCATTCTGAGAGCTGTTTGGAGAGGACATACATTCAAGGCTGACCCATTATCTACCAAGCAGACCGGTACTCTATTCCCCAGGCAATGTACAGTGATGTAGAGAGCTCTGTTGTGGTGTGCCCCTTCCGGCGGTAAATCTTCATCTGTGAATGTGATTACAGGCTTACAAGGCTTTGAAGAGATCATGTTTACTAGATCTTCGGGAGTAGTATTGACAGAAACATCCAAACGATTGAGAGTATCGAGCATGGCCTGCCTGTGTTTGTGAGAGGTCATAAGTAATCCCCATACTGAGATCCAAGCTTGTGTTTTCTTCAATTGCTTTAAGATTTCATCTTCTTCTTCGCTCACGGCTCCTTTACCAGCCTCTTTTGTTTTGACGACTTCTTTCTCATTCCATGTTTCTTTTCCACGATTTTCTAACTCATGAGGCTTGAAATGACGTCCGGAACGGGTCAAGTGGTTTGCTTCATTGGTGATCCAGATAGACTCAAGTTCTTTGGCTAACTTTTCGGTGCCAACAGTGATTTTCCAAACAGAATCATCGGGGATTATGGTATTATTAACGGAATCATCCTCATCATCATACCACCAATCTTCTTCTTCTTCCATCATTGCAATAAGATCGTCATCTTTGATTTCAAGGTTCTCGACAGGCTTTAGCAATTCTTCTATCGGCTCAGTGCTTTGTTTCTCGGTGACTGCTTCTATGGGCTTTTCTTTCTCATACCAGATCGAGTCGTCGGTGATGGCATTGGGATCCCACCATTCAATCGTAAGATTTCCGTTGGCTATTTCTTCTTCAAAAGCCAGTGCTTCTTCGACCCATTCTTCATCTTCCATATTCCTCAAGATGCAAATTGCAGCGTCTTCCGAAAGTTGAACATCCATAGCTGGTTGATTCGAGGATGTGATGTAGATCTTTGGGTTATAAATCTGAGATCCTTCTTCTACAAAGTTAACATTTGGCATGTTCCCCTTATGATTAGGGAGAGGATTCTTCTGAACATTTGGCTGAGAGGGAGGAGGGGAGATGACCCCTTTTTCAATCAAGTCTTCAATTTCATGGCGAAGTCTCCAGCATCTATCTGTGCTATGTCCACGGCCTTGATGAAAGTCACAAAAGAACTCTGTTTTGAAACCCGGTGGAAGTGGATTTGGCTCTGGTTTAGGTTCCAATTTCTGCAAGTACCCTTTTTCTATCATTCTTTCAAGTGCGGTGCTTAGTGGCATCCCCAAGTCGGAAAATTCTCTTTTCTCTCTCGACTGTTTCTGATTTTGACTTCCTCTTGCATTAGCCATACTTCGACGCTCTTTCTGAAAAGGCTGAGGAGATAGTGTGTTGACGTCAGCAGACTGATGATAGACTGGCCTTTCTGTCTTTCTGTATCGATTGCTCGTGCTTTCTTTCTTGATCTTTCCATCTCTAATGGCATCTTCTATCAAAGTTCCCACATCAAACAGCTGTTCGAAACTCACAATGGACTGAAATTCTAGCCTTTCCAAGTATTCGGGCTGTAGATTCTTGATGATCATTCGGACCTGATCTTTTTCCGCTGGCCTGCTAGTCATTTGAGCAGCTTTAGCTCTCCAACGAGTAAGGAAACCTGCGAAGGATTCCCTATACTCTTGTCGGGTGGTTTCTAGATCTCTTGCAGTTACATCAAACAACTGGTTATATGAATATTGAGCCACGAAAGCTTTGGCCAATGCCTCCCAATCTCTGGTTATGGCTGGTTCCAACGTCAAGTACCATGAAAGTGCTGCTCCACTCAAAACTCTTGGAAACAATAGAGCGAAGAGGTCAGATTCAATGCCCATAGGCTGCAAAGTTCCTACATAAAGCCTCAGATAGCTCTTCGGATTTCCAGTTCCATTGAAAAATTCAATATGCGGCATCTTAAACTTCTCTGTGAGTTTGGTTTTTGGAGCGTCACACAACCCTTCAACATCGAACAAATACTCATCCACCCCTTTGCTCTTTCTGATCACACTCTCTAGTTTGTCGATCTTGGCCAACTTGTCCTGAATTTCCTGATCTAGCTGAACCTTTGGTTGAACTGTCTCCCCAAAATCTTCTTCTTCATGATGCTCTGGAGGTGGTGGTGGTGGATTAGTTAGCTGCTCAATCATTCTCATCATAGTGGCAAGTTGTTCTCGATTCTGCTCCCTGCTCTGATCCAAGGCAGCTTGCATTGCGGCCAATCTGGCTTCCATATCCGCTTCGTATGTCATATCTTCAACCCTAGTCGACTCGGCTGTTCCTTCTTCTAACCCTGATCTGATCAAACGGCTGTTCGGAGCTCTGACCCAGAAAGGAGTACAACTTTTCGGTCCTATCTTTTCTTATCTGGTTTATTTAGGGATTTTCAAATAATCAGGTATCTTTATTGCAAAAGAATTTTTCAAAGAATGATATAAGAAGGTGGATTTACAAAGATGGAAATCATAAATGGAAAATCATTTCCTTTTTCAAAAACATTTTTCTTAAAATCAAAAGAAATCTTTTCAAGCTTTCAAAATTCTGAGGAAAACAAATCTTTTCTTTTGAAAGTATATTAGAGGCGTCGCACTCGTGAGTCGTATATGCAATGCTCGTGTAGTGCATGCAATGCAGATGAAATGCAATCTAATCTAAATGCAATGCACCTTAATCTAGCTTAGACCTAGCACATCAGCACATAAGCACATAAGATTCCTTGAGTATGCTAATCACCCTACTAATCCAATCATTATCCAAGGATTTTGAGTTTTGAAATTCTTGATGGTTCAGGTTTGAAAATTGAAATTTTTCATGAAAATCTTTGAAAGAGATGGGGAGTTTTGTAATTTTCAAAAGAATTTTTGAACCATCAATGCTTGTGGTGAGAAATCATGATTCTTAAAAATTGAGGTGGGAATTTTGAAATTCTAAGATCTGAGAGGAAGATTTTGAAATTGAATCATCATGATTTCTTGAAGACCAAAGTAAAATTTTTTTTTTTGAAATTCTCTAAAATCTAGGAGAATTTGAAATTGAATCATCAAAGTGTGATCATGATTTCTGGAAATAGGAATTTTGAAATTCTCTAAAATCTAAGGAGAATTTTGGAAAGATTTTGTGAAAGTGAATCTCAAAGCAAATTTTCAAAAGGGATATTCTTGGAATTTTCGAAAGACTTGGGGTTTTTCAAAGAAGTGCTTATAATTTCAAAAATTTTCAAAATTGTCCTCAAATAGTGATTGGATGTTCGGATAAAGACCATACTACCCTAGAGGAATCCACCATACAAGGTTTGATGATGCCTTCGCATACACGTCCTCATCATCCACATAATCCCTTACGGGCAAGCGCAAATAATTCATCACATTGTCCTAATCAAAGATGATAATCAAGATCCTAATTGAAGGGTTCTATAGAAACTATATGCAAAGGCCGGGTTTTAGTCTCATAAAGGGTCCATTAGCAAGCTCAGCGGTGTGGTTGACCGCCTCCCCGAGGGCGTGCCGTTCACACATGGGCTCTATATACCGCACGCGGTACAAGGCTAACGGTGACTACATGCTACCAAAACTCTTGACAAATAGAGGAAAGAGGGCCCTCTATCTTCAAGGCAATGATTTCAAGCAGTCGCGGTGAAAGAACAATGCAAGTGCAAATGCAGGCAGAAACAACATGATTATTGAATTAATAACAAGGATATTCTTTGGCTCAAGTCAAACCCTCGAAGAACAAGAAACCATCGGTTTCATGTTCGATCCCCAGCAGAGTCGCCAGATTGTGGACCGTCGCGAATGGAGGAGGAGGTCCTGACGCTCTCCCTCGATAGTGTCCCGGGACGGATCCCAAGGAGCACACTTCAGGGAAAACTAGGACTTCCTCACGCGATCCTAGAGACAAAGAGTCGCCACCTAATTTTTATCGGGAATTAGGAAACCCAAGTTTGACTCGCCCAAAATTGAATAAGGTTACTCGCCCTTCATTACCAGAAACAAGGTTCGGGGGTCTTGGTACGAGAGGGGAAGGAGCCCAAGCAGGACTAAAGCACCCCCTCCTCGCCCTACCGAATGGTAGGCCTTGATTCAAATATCCTTGTTATTAATTCATAATAGATGTTGTTTCCTCAAACATACTAGATAGATATATACATGGCAAAAAGAAACATCTAATGAAAATCATTTCAAGAGACTAAATCAAGTAGAAAGCGGATGCTCATGCAATACAAGGGAGAAGTATACTCACAGTGGCTAGTCCCGCCCGGGACCGATGCAAATAAAGTAAACATGTCATGATATGCAAAGGGAACGAGAAGACTTACATTGGTTGACTCAAGCGGAGTCGCGAAAGCAAAAAGAGTGTAAACGTGCAATGCAATCATGCAACAATCCTAGATAAGATGTCTCTAACAAATAATCATATAAACGGAGACTATCCTAAAGGAATTGTGTCGTTGAAATCAAAGTTGTAAACCTAGAAAAATTCTAAGAGAAAGGATAGAGATAGTACATGATACATGGGCACTAAGCCACATGTAGACGAGGCAAACCACAAATCGAAGTCCGGGTCCGAGGCACTTAATTCTCTCTTGGAGGATTCTCAATTACAAGACCAAAATTGATTTGAAGATCTTCTTCTTCAAGTGTTATTCAAGTGTTCTTCAAGCACTCATCCATGGAAGTTGAGGGAGGCAATTGATGTTCAAATTGTGGTCTAATTAGCCTAAGTTAATCTAAATTCAATTCATAATTTTCTCTCTCTAGAATTCACCTAAATTGAAAGTATATTCAAAGTATACTTATCTCTCTTGTATGTGCTTCTATGTGTGTTTGTATCTCCAAGTATATTCAAGTGTATCTCTTCCAAGTGTCTAGTGTGTTAAGATGTGATCTCATATGAGATGTATGAGATCTTATATAGAGTTTTGAAGACTTAGCTCTTAAGTTTCAGGGTTAAAACAGGATTTTTAGAGCTTAAAAGAGGGTTAAAATGGCCATTTCGGAGCCTAAACGCAATTTCCAGGCAATTTCCTCACAGTGGGAAGCTTCTAGAAGGGTCTGGAACTCAAAAAGCTCCGTGGAGGACACAAATGGAAGTGGCGGTTATGGTGGGACCCGCCACCCCCATACCCAAAACCGCCATTTACTATTTGGGTCCCTCTGGTCACCCACAAGCTCTGTTTCAAATTTCATGCGCACTGCTTTTCCAGATTTCTGTAAAAATGCTTTTTGGTGTCCGAAATCGTCCGTTTACGTACCGTTGGAAAGCTGTCAGGTTGAATTTCAGTATAAAAATATTTCCAGAGGTTTTATAATGAGAATTGAAGTCCAATTGAAGTCCGGAAGTCCTCCGGAACTTTCGTCGTCTTTTTGAAATCAAATGACGTCTTTTCCAAAATTGCTTTCAAATGTGCATCGATTTCGAACTTTTCTTTAAAATTGAATCTCTGGATACCTAGAATACTGCGTTTAGAACACTTAATGTTCATATAACCCTGAGAGAATATGAATTCTGAGAGATGATTTTGACAAAACCGGGATTTATCCATGGAAAAGGGCTTTTCTGAGCTTGAAGTCACTTTCCGAAGTCCGATCTTCTGATTGTGTGGAATCCAGTACCTTCCACGGGGTACTTTTCATCATCGAATCCTCCAAGACGTTGTCCACCCTAAATCCTATCAGTGTGGTCAAAATTGGGTGTCTACAGTGACTGTATCAGTGTAATGTAATTACTAATTAGACTATAATCACTGCACCGACTCGACCGTAATTAGATTTAACTTAGTCCCGTAACCAGACCCGGACGTTAGAAACAACACCCCTTTGCACGTAAATTAAGACCGACACGTATATAGAGGAACTTATACATGCAAACCAAGAAAGTGGCACACAATCCAAGGTGGGCCCCACATGGCCGGCCACATGGCAAGCCCCATGCGTCATCCCCTACACTTGTCATCCTTTACCTTGAAAAACCTGCACCTCTCCCATAACATTTGTCCACTATAAGGACATGTGTCCTAGCTTGCACACATGCAAGGTGACACATAGCACATGTAAGACTCTATGTATACATGCATGCACACGTACATTATATCTTTTAGACACTTACAATCTACACTTAGAAAGAAAGAGATAGGAGATGAGAGATACATGGAGATGGAGAAGAAGAAGTAGGAAGAAGCCTCCACCATTGAAGTTGAGTTCAAACTTCCTACGCTCAAATCCAAAGCCCAAGCTCAATTTCAAGTTTTGGTGAGTATTCTAACTCACTTTAGAACCTATATAGTTTATAGTAATGTTTAGCAAGTGTTTGATGTTGTATTTTGAGGTTCTATGCAACATGCAAGTCAATCTTCAAATCTGGGAAGCAGAAACTTCCAGCAGAATGTTGTTTAGTAAAATGAACATTTTGAGTAGTTCAAAAATGGAAAGGAGGCTAGGCTTTTTTGTGGAGCAATCCAACTCATTTATCTACAAATAATTCTTTTATAGCTTAGTCTAAAAATCAATTCTTCATAGGTGAAATGTACATACAACAAAGTACTTTAAATTTGAGAAACAAAAACCTCCAGCAGAATGTAGTTTAGTAAAATGAGTGTTTTACGCAGCTCCGAAATCTGAATTAAGCTAGGTTTTTTGTGGAGAAAGCTAACTCATTTATCTACAAATAACTCGTCTATAGCTTAGTCTAGATATCACTCCTTGATGGGTGAAATGCATGTACAACGCAGTGTTATAAATCTGGGAAACAGAAACTTTCAGCAGAAAATAGTTTAGTAAAATGAACGTTTAGAGCAGCTCAAAAATCATGAAGAGGCTAGGTTTTTTTGTGGAGAAAGGTAACTCATTTATCTACAAATAACTCTTATATAGCCTAGTCTAGAAATGAATCCTTGATAGGTAAAATGCACATGCAACGCAATACTATAAATCTGGGACAGAGCAGTCCGAAAATATTGAAATGTCTAAGTAAAATAAATATTTTGAGTAGTTCAAAAATGTAATTGAAGTTAGATTTTGTTGTACATGAAGATAATCCAATTATATACAATGTTCTATTTTTGAGCTTGATCTACAAATCAATTTATCATGCCCAAATAAATCATATCAATTTAGTCGACATAGTAAAATTAATTCCTGGTATATTGTATAACTACTTGTATGATTGTGCTATGGTAGTTCTATCGCGTAGATGAGTATGTTAAGGCTTTCGTCTATATGGTTATTGATATCAAATCCATGTTATTGATCTATGAGCTACATGCTATGTTTTTCCGTTGTCGCGAATTTAGTGTATTGACCATTAAAATTTCATACCCAAGCTTTTAGTATGTTGTACGGCACGATTATTGCGTCGATAGCGATTGGGTAAGTTTCCATCGTAAGTATATTATAACAAAATAGAATGACGGATGTATAACGTAACGTTGAAAGTATAAATAAAAGTAATTAACAAACTAAACTATGGAACGAGTGACGCGAATGCAGTCATGGATACGTACGGACTAATTGTACTTGATCAGGAGCAGCGTATGTCAAGGATAAGTGTTGGATAGGTAAACCAGGCCACGCGGGCCAGGAGGGTAAGAAAAGGGATGTGTTGTTAAGTTGTGAGGTGGTGACTCTTGAGTATTCTTTCGGTTCTTCGTGAAGAAAGGGATACGCGTAACGCTTTCAGTTCTTCGTGACGAAGCGGTGATTGTTTGAGTAAAGACTCCTTTCGGTTCTTTGTGACGAAATGGATGTTCTTGGACTCCATAACGCTTTCGGTTCTTTGTGACGAAGCGGTGATTCTTTAGGTAAAAACTCCTTTCGGTTCTTCGTGATGAAATGGATGTTCTTATACTCTGTAACGCTTTCGGTTCTTCGTAACGAAGCGGTGATTCTTTGAGTAAAGACTCCTTTCGATTCTTCATGCCGAAATGGATGTTCTTGTACTCCGTAACGCTTTCAATTCTTCGTGACGAAGCTGTGATTCTTTGAGTAAAGACTCCTTTCGGTTCTTCATGACGAAATGGATGTTCTTGTACTCCGTAACGCTTTCAGTTCTTCGTGACGAAGCAGTGATTCTTTAAGTAAAGACTCCTTTCGGTTCTTTGTGACGAAATGAATGTTCTTGTACTCCGTAACGCTTTCGGTTCTTCGCAACGAAGCGGTGATTCTTTGAGGAAAGACTCCTTTCAATTCTTCGTGATGAAATGGATGTTTTTGCACTCCTCAGCACTTCAGTTCTTTGTGACGAAGTGGTTGATGAAAGATGTTTTGGTTGATGAAAGATGGTTTGGTTAACAAGAGATACTTTGGGTTTGTAAATGACGTCGGATGTTAGAAATGAATTGTAGTGGCATTAAGAACGTCTAGATGGGTCTCTTGAATTGTTTGTATTCCTATCGAATATGTAGTCGGGTACGCTAATAGTTATAATTCGACGGAGAAAATGTAAAGATCCTAAAAGACATGTTAAAACGTAGTAAATGGATTCTTATTGTGTTTTACTATATAAGTTCCATTTGATTTAGCTTACTCACTCAGCTTTCATAAGCTGATGACGTTCATGTCGCTGGACATTCCCATGTCTAGCTTATCCAGGTGAGGAGTACCCAGGTTATGAAGCTACACAAGAAGGAAACATTGAAGAAGATTACACTGAAGATGGCTATAGTTATGCTAGTTAGAGAGAAGACTAGCAGTTATCCTCTGTAAATGTTTTTGATTATAACCAGATGACTTGGCATATATTTTGTAATAGTTTTGTAAGGCCAAGAGCCATAAAACTCTGATATATTTATAATGATGGTGTTATCCTTTTATTGTATCGTTTAGTTATTATTATTTTGGTCATGGACAATTCGGCACTACAACCAGTCATGCTCCTCAGGGCCCAAGATGAAAATTTTAAAATTTTTCCATATTTTGGCTACGCCGGGCCATGACATGGTCTGATCCCCGTAGAGTTACGTAGGCAGCACACCGATGGGCATGACCAACATGGACCATTTACGCAGTTGTTTTTTGCATTGTATTTTGTATTTACCTAATTTTGACAGTCTGGTCAAAGGATTGTCTTCATACAAGCTCTGACATTCACTTGTAAAACACGTCGCTCCACAAGCTCTGTCAAAGAGGGGCAAACTGTAGACATCCCAATTTTGACCAGCCATTTATGGATTGATCCAAACAAGCCTTAACTTGTTTCTTTTTCATTTTCTTTTTTCTAATGTTTGGCAAGGTCTTTATAAATACTTATAACCTTGATATGGTTGGTTGAGGTTTGGTTTGGCATGTGGTAACTTGGAAGGGTTGTTTGACCCTTAAGGAAAATTTTAACCAGTCAAAATTTGTTCTGCCCGTTGACTTTTTCTACCCCTTCCGAGAATTATTTAAATATTTTGATTGGTTCTTAGGGTACCTTTGGAACACCTTTTAACATTAATTCATTCATTTCAAAATGTAATTTTGTTTACAAATTTATTCGGATTTTATAACTCGGAGGGTATTATTTTCAAAGGAGTTGCATACTCAATGTTGTTTTTAAGTGTCTTTTTCGCTGCTATAATCTTTTAATGAATTGGATGAGCATTGGTGGCGTGCCACTATCCTAATGCGCCCATAGCAGGATGGGTCTTGACATTTATTGGTATCAGAGCTATAGGTAACAAAACTTTGGAAATGTTCAAGGACGAGTAGAGTGTTAAGTGTTTTAACGTACACTCTAGAATGCATTTACACATAGTAGAGATGTTTGATGCATATGGTATGTTGTTATATATACATGATTATATTTATTGTCATACATGCATAGTATTTATGCATTTGCAAATCGATGGAATCATATAGATGTGGAGCATTATGATGAGATGAGGTTCATGTATTATCATAGACCTTGTGTGATGACACGAGGGAGATATGATATCTTGGTTGTTATGAGCAGTTTCATATTTTAACAAAAACCAAATGATTTTTTGTCGAATCGGCAATTATTTAAAGTGATAGTAATGAGTTCTCTTTAAGGGCTTTAATTGGGAATGAAGTTCGAGTAGTGAATGGTAGAACGGATTTTATTGGGGTTTACATGGAGGGCAACAAGTGATTGTTCATAGTCGAGTACTGGGATTGATTAATAAGAGTTCTATTACAGACATGGGCTAAACATTGTAATGTGAGAGAGTAGGGATGTGCAATTGGGTTTTATGATAGAAGGATATTTAAGTAGCATATATTGCTTATGCATGGGATAGGTGAGGAATCTCTCACCTTATCTTACGTTGTTAACCTATAGTGTGATCGCATATATGTACAGGGTTATCCAATGGTGTTACCTCATAGTATATGCGGTGTATGTTGGGTAGTTGAAGAATCTTTCAATTTATTGTACGGTCTTGAGGTGATGGGATGGTTGAGGAATCTCTCCACCTATCTTACGGTATATATTAGATGGTTGAGGAATCTCTCAACCTATCTTATGGTATGTATTGGGAATTGAGGAACATCTCAATGGGCTGTGAACATCATGGTTGTTGAGGAATCTATCAATTGAACATGGCTTCGGGGGTCGGGGTACCATAGTTGATTTAGATATGATACGAGGATTAGTAGCTAATGATACCAGCTGAGGGTATAAGAGGAAAGGTTAGATTTAAGGATTAATCTAAGACGAGGAGTTAAAAATGGGAATGATAGAGTATGCTTTGATGGTTTGAAACTACAATTGGTAGAAGTTTAATTGATGACAGACTTCGGGAGTAGTTGCTTAGACTCGATGGTTATGACAGTAGGAGTGTAACGATAAGGATGAATGATGACATATGTCAGAGGAGTAATCATAGAATTTCTTGGTGAGAGTAAATGATGGTAATGAATAATAGTAAGATTTCCTTGGTGTTTGAGGTGGATTCTCAAAGGAAATAGAATAAAGGAAACAAGAATATGAGACCAGAAGTAAAAGATAAGTGTGATTGATTGGACATGATAAGAGAGATTAAAAGGAATCCAATTGATCTTTGGAACTCATAGATATAAGATGATCTTGATAGGGAATTCTTTAGAGAAGGTTGTTGTTACAGATAGTTATGGTGTGGATAACCCTGGACCTGAATTCCACCAATTGCATAGCTCGATGAGTTTTCGATGCCTTAGAGCACCTTTTGGTGGTTCTAAAATGGATGGAAAGTAACTCCAAATGCCTTGTGAGTTTGGGAACTTTTGAGGATGTTAAATAGGGAAAAATATGGTCTAAAGGGTAATTGGATTGGTCGAAACGAGCAGTTCGACCGCTCGAACACCCCTCTGCCCAAAACAGTGATTTTGAAAATATTTTTCATCAACTTTTATAGAAACAGACAGAACTCTTTCTAGAAAATTTGGATTCTGACGCCGTTTTTTTGCTATGGAACTAGGACTCAAAGATCTATCTTTTTATATAAAATTTAAACATATTTCTAAACGACCGTTTTCCCTTGGGCTATTTTGTCACAGTAAAGTTCTTTTAAGATGTCTAATCCATGCTTTCCTTTCTAATTAGTGTATTTCAAATAAAATGAAATTTTTTTAATCCTTTTAAAACATCGTTGAGCATTTGAAGCGAGTGGTTCTCAATGGAAAGTTGGAGTACGATAAGTATTATGATACTGAACAAGAGCAATTATGGAAAGGATAGAGGAGTAAAGAGACTTTGGGTAAGTCAATGTAGAGAAGTGAAAACGTAAATTGGAAAGATGAAGCTTTGGTGAGTAACTAAACAGGAACGGTAAGAATGGGATGAAGACTTGGTAGTACGTTGAGTATATTATTGGATATGATAGTAGGGATGTAAAGCGGTTAGAGGGCAATAGTAGACACAATGTAATACTATCATAGTTGTCTTGGATCCCAACAAGGTTGGAGGGTTTACAGAATGTCGGATTTTATTCCAAGAAAATTTTCAAGTTTTGAAATGTTTCAAAATATAACTTTTGTTTGAATAAGAAAAGTAGTAATAGATACATATGAGAAGGTATCAAGTTGACTTTGGAAGTCGGAGTATCGTGGAATGATAATGGTATGCTTAGTGCTGGGAACGTGCCGATGTTTGTTGAACGAGTGGGTCTTATGTGAATAAATTGTGAATTTAGAATCCCTAAAGTAAAGAGTTGGTGAGGTTTGGTGCACCTGAATTTGGTCAGTTGAAGTTATGGCATTAAATGACTTGTCGTGAGTATTGCTCCAAAGGAAACTCAATTTCGATTTAAGTGTTGAAATGACCCGAGGTTATGAACGATTTGAAGTTTTGAATGATTAGGAACTTGATGAGATTCGTAAGGTGTGAAGTACTTCAAAGATAATAGTCATGAATGGGCTGACATTAGTAACCGGAATGAGAATAGGGTGACCTTGGGTATTATCGCGAAAGGTATGTGAATTGGAAGTTGATAAGAAATTGATCAGAAATAGTGAGACTATAGTACTTGATGGGAAGATTTAATTACTGGCTTATTTTCAGATTGTATGCGAGACTAGTATGAATAGTTGTGCAATAGGTTATTCGAGAACAGTGGATTTGATGTCCGAATAGCAACAATAAAGGACGTGAGAGCCCGAATTGGAATTAATTCAGGTTGACTGGAGGTATGAAATATTGAATTGATTGAATAAGGTATAGTCCCTTGTGATGTTAAACGAAGAGTGTACACCTAGTGTAAACGGTTATTAGGAACTCAGTAAAGTTGAGATACAGGAATGTGATTGGTAGGGGCTCGTGTAAAGGTTAAAGTGACATACCAAAGACTTATGGAGTCATATAACTATTTAAATGGTAGTGGATCTACCTGGACTGATAGACTAAAGAAAAGTATACGAGTAGGGTGTGTGAGATGAGAATGGATTACATTGTAGTTGAGATCTTTGACAGAAAAGTAATTGACTAAAGGTGTGTGTGCACTATGTAAATAGAATGGATTATGAATGATCAAAGGTTTGATATAGGAATGAGGTATGTTCTAAGCATGGAAATATGTTTTGGTGAACTCTATGGTACGTATATGATTGACTAAGTCAATTTTTTGATTAACGATGTTATTTGTTACAATAGATATTGGGGTGATTATGTTGAGAAAGAGATGAAGTGTTGTGTGAGATTTCAAAGTAGTTTGTTTTAAATCATAAATGAGAAATGTATTGACTTTGTTGAAAGTTTAAATCGAAATTGTAAAATGGAATCTTCTATGTTAATCAACGGTAGTTCGAGTGCAGAATCTAAGAGATAAATGAAAAGTGTGTTGACCTCACTGAGAGTGATTAGAGGCATTGGGTGGTCTCGAAGAAGTAGAATGATTTGAAGTTTTCATTTGAGAATCTGAATAGTATCTTACGAGGCATGTATGATCGAAAGTTGTAACAACCCCAAAATTTCTAAGTGTGTAAATAATTAATTAATTATTATTTTCAGTTAGGAATATTATATGAGTGTGCCTAGGTAAGACACATGTTTGAAAATTTTAAGTTTGGAGGACATATAAATTAATTCGTTAGTGAGCCTGTTTAGTTTGAGTGTTACATTGTATTGAATAATATTTGTTAACGAAATTGAAAAGTTGATGTGTATTTTTTCAATATTGTTTAAAGGCCCACAAATGTGTCAAATAGTGTATCTGGTATAAAAATTAAGTACTCGCAGTATGAGTACCCTTTGGACTAGCCATTTTAGTGGTTTGGGTTACATACTAGGCTCATATGGGTCTCTTTTGTGAGCCCATAAGGAGAAAAACGAGATTATTAATATTTGTGTGAGTGTTATAATATATGTATTGTGTGTGTATTATATGTATGTACATAGATAATATATCCTAGGGTTAGTTAAAACAAAAGAAGAAAAAAAAAAAAAAAGGAGAGCAGCAGAGAGAGAGAGAGAGAGAGAGAGAAGAGGCAACTCTAGCCAACTAGAAGAAGAAGAAAAAGAGAAGAGAAGAGAAGAGAAGGGTTAGAAGAGAGGAGGATTCATTAGCTTTATTCCATGGAGTTCACCATCATCATCATCATTATCATCGTCTTTCTTTTCCCAAGTCAGTGTGTAAATATGTAGATTTGTAGGGTTGATACGTAGTTTTGATTGATTTTCGATTTATGTTCATTCTAGTATGAATAAATCCTATGGATGGGTGTTTATATAGATACGGATCTATAGTGATATATACATATATTTATATATATATATCAAAGGTTGGATATGAGTTATTTGAAAAATTGAAGAAATAAAAAGACTAACACAAATTCGGATTTGGGTAAAATTGAAGAAAACTTTTAGATCTGTTTTAGAAAATAATTCGTGTTAATTCATATATTTTATTTTTTGCAAAACCGTTCATTTAGACCAATGTAAAACGTAATTTTGCACGTGTTTTGTCTAATAGTGTTTTTACCAATTCTGCACCGTTTGGGCAGAAAAATTCATATTACAGTAGCAGTAAATGTCAACTCCGTATTTTGAATTATGTTTATGAAATTTTTTAGAAATCTCTCTTTGTACTGAATTACTATGAGGAACAATTTCAACCCAGGTTGGTTTTGGGGCTGTTTAATATAAGGTTTGTTTGGGACAATTTTGAATAGTACAGTTGAGTGTTGCCGATTTTAAATGCTATAACTTATGCTATGTGCGGTTATTAAATGATGATTATGGATATACTACATTCGAGACGTGAATATAATTTTGGTGCAAGGGCCTTATCGTGAATAATCGGATAATGTTAATCCATGGAATAAATGATAAATTCCTGAAGTGATTAATGACATGATTAGGCCCTCGCGAATGGTACGTGCGTGAATTAAATGGTCAGAAACTGAAAAAAAAAAATATGGTTTCAAGTTCCCTAGTATTCACCGCTCCCCGTTCTATTAATTTGCTTAGTAGCTTGACTTGCTGAGTGTACCTATTTGCCAGTGGCTTCATGATCAAGCTGGCCTAAGCCTTATGCTCGGCTTAATTTATAGACATCTAGGCAAATTGACTGGCCTTCCATTGTGTATACCTGGTTTGGTTAATACACCAACCAAACTGGCATCGGAGTGGATGGTAGTATGTCCGGGCACACATGGGATATATATATGTGGGTTGTACTATGGAGGGTGGCCAAGTGGTGAAACTATGTCACACCCCAATTTTTGGACAACCAAATATTTAATTCAGAGCATGTATCCAGACTAATATTCAATTTCCAAAACACCGAGAGTGACACCCTCACACAAGCTAATAAATAATTTATTTGAAAATAGAATTTAATACTCATTAAATAAGGACACGTGATCCTGTGTTAATATAAAAACTATGTATTATTAAACTTCTATTCCCAATCCTCCATTTCATTATAAAAGAAATAATATTCTATTACAAATATAATACCATTTTAATTTACAAAAGGAATACAAAATTCATTAAAAAAAATTTCTTAAAAAGTTCAGAAAAAAAAAAAGAAATAAAATCTATACATCCGATGGTCAGAGAAACTACAACGTTCCAATGCCCAAAAGACTCCACAGCCAAGCACATCGGTCACATCATCAAAAGCAATATCCTGCACATGTCATCCAACTACGTTTCAAACAGAAACGCACCCGAATGCATAACACACTCGGGTCAGTCACATGACTGGTATGAGTTAAACAAAAATAATAAAATCTGAGGGCTCCAACCTGAACCTGTAGACTACAAACCACATTACAACACTATTGGGCCAAGACAGGTAGTTCCACACACATATTTGGATAAAAGAGTAGTTTCCATTTATGTGATGGCAAGTAGTTTCTTGCCCAAAATTCAAAGTTACTACGAGTTTTATACTTACCTCGGATATATATGGTGAGCCAGCCCTGCATAAAAGTTAGTGGGCCCACCATCCTGTAAATCGAATGATCACAAACCAGGCGAATAATTCCATACATAAGCCGTCCACATTATAACTTAAATGTCGCATTCATTACAAACTTATCAGTCTTATGAAATACTCCTTTGTCATTATTTATTAGCCTTTAATTATCTTTGTGTTCCCTAGGTTCACCACTTGGCCACCCTCCATGGTACAGCCCACACATATATCCCATGTGTGCCCGGACATGCTACCAACACCCACTCCGGTGCCAGTTTGGTTGGGGTATCAACCAAACCTGGTATACACAACGGACGGCTAGTCAATATGTCAAGACGTCTATACAATATAAGCCGAGCATAAGGCTTAGGCCAGCTTGATCACGAAGCCACTGGCAAAACTTAAACTCCACAAGTCTTAAGCCAGCTTGATCATGAAGCCACTGACAAAAGAGTGCGAGCTACCAAAAACAATAACACAACAATGGGGAGCGGTGAACACTAAAGAACTATGTTGCAATTATCACTTATCGTTCGTATTATCCCCAATAATTGTGAATTTCACGTTTATCAAATAGTTCCGTCTTATCATCCAATCACATCTCTAACTTTTAGAGGTATTCCAATTTCTTACAATAAAGGGTTTTATCAATTAACCCATAACAATTCTTCCCTCAATAATTTCCAATCAAATTACAAGATTCCCAATATACTATTCAACGTATCTAATTTACTCCTTTTTATCAAAATGACCACACAATAAGGTCAATTATTTCAGGTACAATAATCTCAACCCAACATTCAAAATTAGCCTACATAAAACCCATAATAAAAATTCAAATTCTCATTTCGTAAAGTATTATAACAATCATTCCACAATATTTTCATCGGACTCAACGTTAATGACTATCACCCATTTTTTTTTTTATAATCAACATTATATGAGAATTCATGTATCTCTAAGTAATTTTTGTTAAGTCATACGAACGAATAAAAATAAACACAACGAATCATATTTCTCCAATTTCGTACATTTTAATATACTAAAAACCGCTACTGAAATCTTCAATTTCTTCCCAAACGGTGCAGAATCAGGAAAAACTCCATTAGACGAAAAGTGTGCAGAATCGCGTTTCCTACAGACCAACGCGGACAGAATGTTCAAATTCAAAGCTACGATTTTCTAATAATTTTCTCAAGTTTCTGCAACTGTATAAATTACAAAAAAAACGAATTTCACATATATTTCTTAATCACCATGAATATTTCACATATGGTTTTATCAAACTAACTATTTACCTAACCCTTTCGAATACCCTAATGTCATAATTACAAAGTCACACGAAGGGAAAAGAAAATATCTAGATTACTTCAACAATAACAACGTATCCATTACAAAGATTTAACCATAATAATTAAATTAAACATATACTAATTTAAATTACTCCCGTGTACATGTATATATACATACATTTATATATATATATACTCGGATACACAAAAAATTAACTCACCTCGTTGATCAAAAATCAACCACCACGAATGCTTCGCGATTCCCCACGTGCCCACGAACCCGAGACCATTCTCCTTTCTTCTTCTTCTTCTTCTTCTTCTTCTTCTTCTTCTTCTTCTTCTCTCTCTCTCTCTCTCACACACACACACACACACACACATACACACACACATAAACGTCTGTTCTCTCTTCTTCTCTCTTTTCTTCTCTTCCCTTTTTGTTTTAATATGGGGGCTAGGGTTTTTAATACAAATATATATGTACACTACACACACAACACATGCCAATAAAACACACACAAATATATAAATCCCGTTTTTTCTTTTTATGAGCTCACAAAAGAGACTCATATGAGCCCAGAATGCAGTACAAAGTGTTAAAATGAGTAGCCCAATGGGTACCCATGACCCCGGTACTAAGTTTTAATGTTAATTAAATTATTTAACACATTCGCGGGCCTGTAAACACTATATAACAAAAATACATATCAACCCTTCACTTTTTTTTTTTTTAAATTTAAATTAATAAAATGTAGCATTCAAACTAAAGGGCTCACTAATGATTTAATTTATATGTCCACCAAACACTTAAAATTTTCAAACACATTTCTTACATAGCCACACTCATATAATATTGCTAACTGAAAGTGATAATTAAAATAATTATTTATACACTTAAAAATTTTAGGGTTGTTACAAGCTAGGAAATTGAATAACGAATCATTCATAAAAAGTAAGTCGACCATGAGTAGGGTAACCTTAGTGGGGAACCTAGGGCAAGAAAAAACGACATTGGTTGTAGAGCGTTAAATGTAAATGGATAAACTATTGCAAAACATGAAATTGAAAACTCGAAATGTTTACTGTGGTGTAATGCGAAAGAAAGTCATAAAATGATTTGGAAATGGAGAATTGCTTATGATACAAAAGATTTGTGCTAACTCTCGAGGTGCAAGATACTGGGCCCACTAACCATTGTATGCAGGTTTTGGCACACCATGTTATTTAAGAGTAAGTGCTTCTTTTTTACTTTGTGAGTGGTACAAACTGCCATCATGACTCGAGGAAACTACCTCTTGTCCTCACTCACATATGGAACTACAGTTCTGCATACAACTCTGTATGTGTATGCGGTCAAGAAAGGGAGGGAGCCCAGCGGATTCCCAACCTCAAGGAAATTTATTTGGTATTATTATGTTAATTTATTATTGTTGGGTTGGAGTCAAGGGGATCACGAGTGATCCCTGAGACTGGGCATGTTGACTTATACCGGTGTTGTTAAACAATACTGACCTGTGTGACGTTTATCATGCGGGGGCATTTCTCGGGAAACGTAGCCATTTTACAGATTAAGGAATAGACCGGAATGGTTGTTGGATTGCATGGATTTGCTTGAAGGCTTGAAGATCTTTACTGTTCATTTACCATTTCATTTATTTGGCATTGTGGGCCATTATTGTAGTTGGCATTAAGACGTTTAGTAGCTCTGACTGGAGGTTGTAATAGAGGTTATTCTTTCAAAGCTTTAATTGTAAATTAGAAGATTTTTATTACTAATGAGAATTTAGAAATGTTTATTCAGCTTCCACTTTTTTTTATTTTTTTTATTTAGGTGATTTAGTTGATTTAGCTTCAATCAAATGGATTTTAGAATTTTCAGAACTGTGTGAGTTATTTGTTTTAAATGGAAATGTGATGGTTTTATTTTAAAAAGAAATGAAGATTTTATTACAAATGTTTTATCAGGTTTTTAAGAATGGATCTATTTTCATTAAAGAGTTTTCAGAGGATGGGCTTCGTGGTGTTCACTCCGATAGTTGGGCAGTCGAAGGGTAGTCTAGATTTAGTTCTAACCAGATTATTTGGCTTTCCAAAAATTGGATGTGGGAGTTTGGTATCAGATCTTTTGGTTGCCTTAGATTGGGGGGAGTCTAGGGGATCCTTAATATTGTGTTAGTGGGTCAGACCTATAGGTCGCGGATTTATTTGGATTTCGGGTTATGTGTACTTATGTGTTATCCATGTGCTGCCTACATGTTATTTTATTATTTTCAATCAATTAATTACATAACTGTCCGAGCCTATCACTACATGTTCATCAGAGAGATTATTATTTTATTGGAGCATCGGAAATTTTATTATTATCGAAAAAAATCTTATATTTTATTTCCCTTAATATCGACTGGTATTCTCATATGTGTTCTATAATTCGGTTATCTCAGATTTCTTATTATGGAGCTGCATTTATCAACAAGTAGTTTGGTATGGAGCATAATTCTTGTATCTTTATTCGAATTTTCTATTATATTCTGGAGCATCTATCAGATCAATGGGATTCTAGACCTGGCTTTTGTTTTAACTTCTCGATCTATTTTTGTAGATTGTTGATGCGGGCATCGATGTCCTCCTAGCCAGTATCCTCTTTGGAGTTGGTGTAGTAGGTCGGATCAGACGAGGAGTCTTCTTCAAAGTGTGTCGTCCTCAGGGATAGGGCTTGACTTTCGGTCCGGTCAATCGTATGCCTGAGGTCGCTCTGGCTCTTGCCTGGGTGGGCCTGCGCCGATTCTCGAGCAATTTTTTCTTGATCCTCCATTCGGGTGGCACGCATATCATTGATAATTTCTCGGGCATCCCCCACGCGGCTTGGGTTAGTACGGGCACTTTGCCTAGACCGTTAGGACCACGACCACGCTCTTAGTGCCCGTGCTGTACCACTGATTGGGGGGACACCGGTGCAATATGGGCACATCGCCGGACTCGTGTGGGTATCTGATCACCTGTGTCGTTCTAGAGCCTCCATTTGCTATTGAGTCTGGCATTAGCCCTCCAGGTGACCCACAGGTGGAGCGATCTTGTTGTTCTTCTTGCGAGGCATGATTGACCACAGATTTGTTCATTAGAAATTGTCGTTTCCCACAGATGGCGCTAAGCTGATGATTCAAAAATTTGGATAAAGAGAGTAAGAAGTAGACAAGAGAGATTTGCGTGTGGTTTGATCCTGTTAATAAAGGAACCTACGTCTACGTGGTGTGTCAGAGCACTTGTACTAATAGATCACCGGTGGCCTTTCGTGAACCAACAAAAGAAGGCAGCACTACCTATAGACACCTCGATTTTGACCAATCGTCAAATTTAGGGGAGTAAAACCTATAATTCTGATAATGACAATGTCCGAACAAACCTAAGGCTTCTAGGATGATTCAAGCTCTTCGAAAGGCTCTTCAATTCAAACAAAAAGAAAGAAAGAAGAAAAAGATAGGGAAAAGGGAAGGATAGAAGAAAACGGCGCAAGGCATAGTCTGCAGCAGTCATGTGGTGCTGCTGCAGTACTCCCTGATTACCGGACTGGCAGTTAGTAAGTGTCGTATCAGAATTCACTGACAGCAGCAAAAACACACCAAATGCCGTGAAAATCGAAAATCCAGAAAAGATGACAGTCTGCCAAGTTTTTTGCGGCATTCATTGAGTGTCACATCGGCATTCAGTGGATGCCGCGCTAGTGATTGGTGAGTGCCGTACCGACACTTACTGAGTGCTGCTTTCAACACCACTGAATGCCGCATTTTTGTAGCAGTCTTCTTTGAAATAGTACATTTTGTACCATCAAAAGGATATCCGAGATTAGGGTTTTACCCTTGAAATTACCAAAATAACCCTTTAAAAATTTGCCTATATATTGGGGATGAATATCCCATTACAAGGGTTTTTGAATCTTCATATTGGGCTTGCAAAGCATCTCAATTTTTAGGCTTAAATCTTGATCTTGAATCTTTTTTTTTTTTTTAAACTTTGAATCTCTCAAATTTTGATGGTTAGAAAATCTAAGAGAAGATTAAGAAAATTAAAGAGTTGCAAGAGTTGAAAGAAGAGCTTGATTAACCTTTTGGAAGGTCTTCAAAATCACAAAATTTGAGGATAATTTGGAGGCAAACTCTAAACTAATTAGTCTTTAATCTAGGTTCAATCATAATTCATAGAACTACTTAGTGCCTTTTACAAAATTTTAAAAAGTTTCTTCCCATCTTATTTCATTACACACCACTTGTATTATGATGGAACTTTCATTTTATGCTTGTTGGTTTGGATCATAAACAACCATGGATTTAACGTAGAAATAAGTCTTCTAAGATGAATTCAATTTGGACTATCATTTGAGTCTACCCCTTATATCTCCATTTTGTTCTTGCTTGTCACTTTGGGATTCATAAGACCTTCATTGTCTTACTTTAGTCCCTTGACTTGGATCCTTTAATCTTCTTGTAAACTTATGATTTACAAAATGATTAATGACACGACTAAAAAGTTGTGCGCTCTTGTACTATACCCAAGTATAGGTGATCGTACAAGTAATACTGGATAAGTCCAGGTCGATCCCGCAGGGAAGGAATAGGAAGAATATATACTAAGTTATAACCTAAAGAAAAAGAAAATAAGAATGAATGATTGGAGGTTCTAACGAATCCTACTTAATTGAATTAAACTAAATAATAAACTAAGCATATAGAAACATAACTAATTAAACAGATAAATTAAAGGTGTTGGAAATACGTGAATCCACATTAATCCTAACCATCTACCATGCATATTCATTAACGCTCTATGGAGTACATCCCTTTTCAGTATTCCGTATTTTTCTAAAGATAAAGAATCAATAGCCCTTTCATGACCGGGACTACATCATCACAAGTGATTTAAAATACTTAAAAGACGGTTTAAAACAATGGTTATTACTTGCACTCTAAATGGTGTTAGCATTCAAAGTGGTTTTCAAAAGTCATTGAAGAAAATAGCCTTAAGGCTTTAAGTTCTAAAAACTATTGTGACAAACTGAGTTTATAAGGACAATTTGATGACAGATTTCTAAAATAGAAAGTCATGGAATACTTAAAAGAATCATCTCAAGATTTAACAGGTTTGATCAATAGAAGCGCTCTCGATCGATCGGACATTATCATCCTTCAATTGATCGAACTGTCTTCGATTGCTTGACTATGGCTCTGTTTTGATTGATCGAAATCCCTTCAATCGATCGAGCCCAGGTTTTCTAACGATTGCATGGAAGAGGTTGGGAATCAATGTTTCATCACATATTCCCAACGTCTAAACTACGGAAACATAATAAAACTAGTGCAGAAACAGTAAAACATAACAATCATAACTACTAGATTCATAAACAATCAAATAAAGAAAAGAGAAAGTAAAACCTGGAATAAATCTGAAAATGACTTTAAATAAACATGAAATCTACTTGAATCTTCAATGATCTTCAATATATCAATGAAAAAGATGAATCTAGCCTAATCTACTCCTAATATAACCCTAAAATTACCCTAAACTGCTATTTTCTACGTTCTGGAGCGTCCTCCCTTCGTCTGGCGTCAAAATGACTTATATATAGGATTTCTGCAGAGTTTACGCAACTTTTGGGTGAAAATAAAGTTCGATCGATTGAACTCTGCTCAAGGGCTTGAACTCCTCTGACTTTGACAACTCTGCGCACCGATGGGAGAATGGCCATAACTTTTCACTCGGACCTCGGATTGATCTCCCGTTTGCTGCCACACGACCATAACTCAAAGATCTACATTTTGTATCTCAGGGAAAATCTTCCAAGTCTGAAGTCTTCATTGTCAAAATTGGTGTTTTCTCAGCTACTTCTGTTATTCTCTTCATCAGAATCACTTTTCTTTAGCTTCACTTCATTGATTTACATTTTAATACCTATAAAATAACGCATAAACATATGTTTTAGCATTAATACAATAAAAAGAACATTCTTATTAGAATGCACCTAACTTTAGGGACTTTGGGGATAAAAGTATGCATAAAATACCACATAATACATTATAAATATGCATTTTTCACCTCGAATCACACCCCCTAACTAGCTCGTTGCTAGTTCTTAGCAATGATGCAAACTACAGTAATGTTTAATTAACTCTAAAAATTGAAAAAAAAAAGAAAGTAAAAGTCTTAACTTAGTTTCGCAGGAATCACGATTGCATTTAGCGTATGCAACAAGCCTTTAAACCCCTAGGTTCCCCCTAGTGGACGAGTGTTGTCTCGTGAGGGTTTGCAGTGAATTTACCCACAAAATTCATGTTTATGGTAATGGTTCCCATTTAAATGTTTTCAAGAAAATTTTTTCTCTCATTTAGCAATATAGTTAAGCACAACAATCCCATGAAACTCTCTAGTATGCCATAGCCATGCAACACACACATTACAGTCAAACTACTATCAAAGTCATTAGAATATTCTATACCTATTAATATTCAAGTGTGTGTGTAAATGGACAACCCAAATACAAAACTTTAATTTCAAAGCTCACATAACCTAAGATGCTATCAAGACGTTCATTTTGACTCAACTCTCACGAGGATTACACTCTCAAGATGAAATCACTCCGAATTAGGTGTAATAATTATCACTCATGACATGGAAGCTATAAAGAGTAAATATGAATGGAATCTAATACTTCTCATATCTAAATAGAAAAATGGAAATTTTATTGTACACAAAGTCTCATGAATGGATATACTTTTCACTATAAGAGCGAGATACCGCGGAGAACTCCCTCATTACATTAACTTCAAATCCAATTTACCTAAAATCATCAGGACTTTGAAAAAGAGGTGTTAGGTGAAAGAAGAAAGATGCTCGTGATATTCAATTGGGTTAAAGGATGTGATTGGAATGTCTATTACAACTTTTCAAACTTTCCCACATCTCCAATCTCTCTCTTCTTTTTATTATTATGTTTTCTTTTTCTTTTGTAATAACCATTGGCATATTTTATTCTTTTTTCCTTTTTTTTTCATGCTTTTCTTTTCAATTTTTTTCCTTTTCTCTTTCTTTTTTTTTTCTTTGCCAACTTTTCCTTATTCACACTAACCAAACTTCTTGTCAAGATAACACATCCCAATCACTCCTAAATGAAAAAACTGAGGCTTGAACTCCTAATTTGGAGTTAGGTAAAGACTTTAGGATTGTGAAGACAAGGTGATTATGATAAACTCAAGAGGTGAAGTAAAGGAATATCATGGAGGTAGGCCAAAGCTGTATTATGTGTGTATGGTGAAAAGATGGCCTAAATCATCTTCTAAGTTAAAAGGATTATTCATTTCAGTAAATTCAAGAGCTCTAAATTTGGTAAATCCTGAACGTTCACTTCTAATGCTTAGTCAAAATGAAGAAGAAAAATGAGACTTACAATGAGTGAATACGCTTTTCAAAATGTAAGAGTAATTTTATAAAACCCTCAAAAACAAAGAATGGTACAAAAGCTCACTTGGGTTATTATTCTCCACTACAATCTCTCAAGACACCTAAATTATGCTTACTAATCCATTTTAGCTAAGTACAAGGTTGTCACAACGTGCTCAAAGTTGTTTGAAGATTAAAAAGCATAAAATATACTATAATAAGATAGTAAACAAACTACCATAGTGTATCATATAGTAATAACATACAGAAAGTAACACTAATGCATCATAACTAACTACCTTAACTAAGAGAGAAATACAAGAATCATTTTATTATCTTTAAAATAATTCAAATATATATATATATATATTTTTTTTTAAATTTTGACAATTTATTTTACTGAGTTACATGTTGCTAAGCAGGTGTATTGACATTAAAGCACAAAAACAAAATATAAGGCATGCAATGACTCACTCCCCTCCAACTAAAACTAAGCATTGTCCTCAGTGTTCTAAACTAAGCACATGGACATGTAAAGTAAAGCAAGAGAAAGAAGGATGTTACCTCGAAGCGTTAATATCCATTTTTTTAAGTTACCTGTAAAATAATTAGTAGCAACAAGGAAAAATAGAGAAAGAATATTATACAACTACTCAGTAGATAAATTCGGTTAATCAAGATTTTTATCATACAGAAATAACCAAAATTTTTGAGGATCTTCCCAGTGAAATAATTTAACAGTGAGAAGACTTTTGGGATCCTCATATAAATGCAACTCCACCCAACTAATGTCAGGCTCAAGGTCAGAGGAGATGATGCAAAACCTATGGCCTCCAAATTTATTTGAGACAGGTATAAGAGGTATACCACACTTTTTAGGAATTATACTCACGAAACGATCTTTGGTGTTGGTAGTTCCTGTAATAGCCTCTATTATTTTATTATCAAAAACAGGCAGAGGCCATGGTTCAATAAAAGGGGCGGGGTCTAAGTGATGTTCTAATGAAGCTTTAGAATCTATGGAGATGTGAGCATAAGAATATGATTTCTGTTCTATGTACATTGATTTGGACTGGACTTGGATAAAGCTATCTATTTGAGCCTCAATGTCATTATTATTCAAGAAGGTCAAGCAGTCTAGGAGATTACTAGCTTATTGTTAAAGTTTAAGATCATCAAATGTGGGCCCAAAAGTTTCTAAGTCCTCTCTCAAAGAATTTTGAAAAATAAAATTTTGCAAAATACATGTGCTAGAATCCTTACGATCCTCTTCCACAACACATTCTATTTGTTCAATATTAGGGTACACATGATTTTTAAACTCGGGATGAGAGCATTGATTGATCGAGAGGATAGGTGATGGGCAACTTGGTGACACCACCTCTTCGGCCGAAAGAGGTGAGGGTTCATAAATATCACATGAATCTAAATCGAATTTAGAATTTATAATAACGTCCTCCCTAGGGTCACTATCAAAGGTAGGGGTAGAGTCAATAGGGGACTCATCCTTTCCTAATTGCGTGCAGTCACCTAAACTTTCATTATCTGTAAAAACCTCATTCTCATCCGTGTAACTCTCCTTACTATATATGTCATAAAAAGATTGTGCAACTTTATCAAGGCAGTGAAGGAGTTGATATCTGGGGTTGCATATTGAGGAGAAAATGGTTCTACAACTTCATGCTCAATGGTTTGGTTTTGGAGTTCAGACATTATTGTACACCCATCATTATCCTCCAATTCCATTCCATTATTAGTGTCTTGAAATTTAGGTTGTAGTGTTGAAGGATTGGTGTAGTCATCTAAAGGTTGGCTAGCATATGCTTGTTGATATCTAGTTTCTAATTTATCAAGTGCACTATCTAGCCTTTTCATTTCACTAAGCAGCAATGTTAACATACCATTATCCTCAACTTGGTTATTTTCCTCATTATTACCATATGAAGTTTCGCCCCATTGTTGTTGGTAGCAATTCCCAACCCAATGTGTTTGTGGACAAGACTCGCCAAAGGGAAAGTCTTGGTGCGTTTGGTAATCGTGGGAACCACAACTATATCCTACATTATTATTTTGGTTATCGCCCCATTGCGGTTGATAGAACTCTTCATGTGGAGGTTCTTAATACGTTTGGTAATATGGGGGACTACCACTGTCATTTGCCCATTGTAGTGGTTGGTAGCACTCGGGTTGATAATGCGCGTCATAAGTGGGTGCTTGTAAACTTGGGGAATTACTATTTTGATTTTCAAGTGTGTACCTATTATTGGTGCTTGTGTTGTATGGAGGGTAATATGGATAAAACATGTTTATCCAAAAATTTTTTAAACAATTGAATTTTTATTTTTTATTTTTATCTTGTGAAAGAAAAAAGTCCAAAGTTTTTATTATTATTTTTTTTTCTTAAAATTTTTTTTTTTTTGAAAAGTAAGAAAAAATTGGAAATAACTTAGTAAAATCCTAACCTAGTTGCCTTCCCCGGCAACGGCGCCAAAATTTTGACAAGACTAAAAAGTTGTGCGCTCTTGTGCTACACCCAAGTATAGGTGATCGTGCAAGTAATACTGGATAAGTCCAGGTCGATCCCACAGGGAAGGAATAGGAAGAATATATACTAAGTTACAACCTAAAAAAAAAAGAAAATAAGAATGAATGATTCGAGGTTCTAACGAATCCTACTTAATTGAATTAAACTAAATAATAAACTAAGCATATAGAAACATAACTAATTAAACAGATAAATTGAAGTTGTTGGAAATACGTGAATCCACATTAATCCTAACCATCTACCATGCATATTCATTAACGCTCTATGGAGTACATCCCTTTTCAGTATTCCGTATTTTTCTAAAGATAAAGAATCAATAGCCCTTTCATGACCGGGACTACATCATCACAAGTGATTTAAAATACATAGAAGACGGTTTAAAATAATGGCTATTACTTGCACTCTTAATGGTGTTAGCACTCAAAGTGGTTTTCAAAAGTCATTGAAGAAAATTGCCTTAAGGTTTTAAGTTCTAAAAACTGTTATGACAAACTGAGCTTATAGGGAAAATTTGATGACAGATATCTAAAACAGAAAGTCATGGAATACTTAAAAGAATCATCTCAGGATTTAACAAGTTCGATCGATCGAAGCGCTCTCGATCGATCGGACATTATCATCCTTCAATCGATCGAACTATCTTCGATCGCTTGACTATGGGTCTGTTTCGATCGATCAAAATACCTTCGATCGATCGATCCCAGGTTTCCTAAAGATTGCATGGAAGAGGTTGAGAATCAATGTTTCATCACATATTCTCAATGTCTAAACTACGAAAACATAATAAAACTAGTGCAGAAATAGTAAAACATAACAATCATAACTACTAGATTCATAAACAATCAAATAAAGAAAAGAGAAAGTAAAACCTGGAATAAATCTAAAAATAACTTTAAATAAATATGAAATCTACTTGAATCTTCAATAATCTTCAATATATCAATGAAAAAGAGGAAGAAAAAGATGAATCTAGCCTAATCTACTCCTAATCTAACCCTAAAACTACCCTAAACTACTATTTTCTGTGTTCTGGAGCGTCCTCCCTTCGTCTGGCGTCAAAACGACTTATGTATAGGGTTCCTGCAGAGTTTACGCAACTTTTTGGTGAAAATAAAGTTTGATCGATCGGGCTTAGTTCGATCGATCGAAGGTTCGATCGATTGAACTCTGCTCAAGGGCTTGAACTCCTCTGATTTTGACAGCTTTGCGCACCGATGGGAGAATGACCATACGTTTCGCTCAGACCTCGGATTGACCTTTTGTTTATGGCCACGTGACCGTAACTCAAAGATCTACATTTTGTATCTGTGGGAAAATCTTCCAAATCTGAAGTATTCATTGTCAAAATTGGCGTTTTCTCAGCTGCTTCTGTTATTCTTTTCATCAGAATCACTTTTCTTTAGCTTCACTTCATTGATTTACATTCTAAAACCTATAAAATAATGCATAAACATATGTTTTAGCATTAATACAATAAAAGAGCATTGTTATTAGAATGCACCAAACTTTAGGGACTTTGGGGATAAAAGTATGCATAAAATACCACATAATACATTATAAATATGCATTTTTCACCTCGAATCAATTAAGGTTGATGTTAGTATGGTTGGTCAATGAGTCTAAACCTTTCTCCATGGTTTAGGTTCATTAATTTGAGATTTCATGAAGTTTCTCTATACTCCATTGAAATCTATAAGTGTCCTTAGTCTCCAATGACCATCAAGTGAAAGGAGAAGTAGTTTGGGTTAAGCGAATCTCCATTGCTTGGTAGGTAGAGTTAACAAATAAAAGATGATCTCAACAATGGTGCAGTGAATTCATAAACCACTTTTGATCAAAGATTTTTAATTAAATAATGGACCGTTAGAATTGAATGAGATTAATTGGAGAGTGTTAATAACCCAAAGATTTTCCACTGTAATTTTTGTTTTGATGAGATTTCATGTCTTAAATGGTTTGGTCATGAGTTTTGTTAAGCAGTCATAATGTGTCCAGAATTTCAGGATAGTATCTTCTTGAAATAAGTAAATCAGAGCCTTAAAAAGATTATAGTTATTCGAATTTATTTACTATTTTTAGAAAATCAAACGAAATCTCTGGACAGAGAGTTATTAATTTCTAAGTGATGTCGGGTTTTGTCCGATTCCCAAATTTTGAACCGTTGATTTTTTATTTTTCTTTTTGGATTTGAAACTAGATTCACAGAGGCATCTTGTGTCAAAAAATCATTGAAATCAAACCACAGGATCTTTGATTTTTCAATGTTTAAAAGTCTGATCTGCTCTCTGTAATTCTCATAACTCTGTCACAGTTTTGATAAATCTTGTTAACTCTAATCTAAATGGTCTCCTAATGACCTAAGACTCAAACCATGTTTTGAATAAAGATAATTAAACTTAAACCCAGAGACTAAATGATCCAAATCATTGAATGATTCATAGCTTACCCATGCTTATATTCATGTATTCATCCGTGTGTGTTGATACTTGTAAATAAGATTCATGTTGCACTAAGTTAAGTTGCATTTAGTTGAATTTAACTATGGGTTCCTTATGATTAAGTTGGGATTACATCATTTCTATATGGACATTACATTGGCTCCTAGTTGAGATTTGTATATCTATAGAAGTGTTGTATCTCCAACTAATTAAAAGGAATTCATGGTTATGTTAACTCTCTCCATGCTTGATAGACTTAAGCTAGAATTTAGGTTTCGATATTATATCTTGTAAATCATGTGGACTAACCTTTCTTTTGTAGTGCTAATGAGCTATGATTTCCCTACTCTTCCCCAGTTTATTTATTTCTTGATTTTATTGATTTTCGATTTCATGTGCGACACCCTAGAATTAGGATTTGCCTTATATGTATATGTGTATTAGAGACTCTTTTTCAGGTTTTTTATTTTGCATGCATTACACGTTTTCAGTTTGCGGCTGGATGCTGGGTAAGTTCTCTTGTTCCTTTCTCGCATGTCATTCTTGCTTGCTAGTTTAATTATATGGTTTTGTATGCCTTTTATTGTTAACAAGTTTTCACCCTTTTCAACATGCTTCTATAATGTATATATATATATATGTATTAGTTGAGGGTACGCTTAGATAATTAATTTGACTAAAAGGATGTCAAGGAGAGGCCTATCATGAGATAGGATGAGAGGGGGTGTTTTAGTCCGTCGGGCTCCTTCCCTTCTCATTCCATAATCCCCGGACCTAGAAAACTCTTGTTCCAAAAGATCAGTTTGCATCTAAAATGGTTTCTTAATTTTCCTTTTAAAAATTAAGTGGTGACTCGTATTTGAATTTAAATTTGAAGAAGTTTCAAAAAAGCCGTGGATAAGGAAATGCTATATCCACAATATGCCGACTCTATTGGGGATCGAACCCAAAATCTCTAGTTTTGTGACCAGAATTTCTAATTTTTGGTTCACTCGAGTATTAGACTTAAAAGCATCCTTTTAATCAAATTAATTAAATTTTATGTGCCCGTTGCATTGTACTTGCATGCCTAGCCAGTCGATTGCACGGAACTATGACCTTGGAGACTCGGGGTAACCCAGTCGGTCAAGCCATCATGGGACTGTGTGATCACCATTGATCTCATACCATGTGTTGGTATATAAAACATCATAGCGGGTGTGTGTCAAGGGTCCCTTATTTTGACCAAAACCCAGCCTTCGCATGATAGCTTCTATAGAACATTTCAAATCATAGAAAATCAATTTTTAATTAGGACTTATGTGCTAGGGAGTTTTGTATGCCCGGAAGGGATTAGTTGAGATGATGACGATGCTCACTCGATGTCAGACGTGTAACCTTTCAATGACCTTTTAGCAACCCCTCTTCATGTCATATGACATTTGGGGAACATGCGAATCTTGATTATAAGATTACATCTCTTATATCCTGTTAGCTAAGCATCATTGACTTTGTATATATTCGAATTTATGCAAAGTACTGTAATAATCTGATCATGTGATCCTTCTACCCAATGAATTTTAAATCCATCCTTGTAAGCAAACAAGATATTTACCATCTTTACCCCAAGGTTTTTTTGGAAAATCACACTTTCAAAATCTTTGAAGTTCACTTGTTTAAGGTTCCAAACCAATCCTTATTGAGATAAATTTTCACATCCTCGTTTTCAGAACAAGGATCCACATGAATTGCTTTCGAAGATCTCGCAATCTAAAGAGATAATTTTTAAAATGATTTTAAAAAATGGAAATTCAACCTGATCATCTTTGTGGAGAAATGTTTTCATTCTCAAACGCATTCTCGATTGAGAATTGTTTTGAAAAGATTTTATCATGAATTTCAAAAGCCTTTTTAATGACGAACCTTCGAAAAGGTAATGAGGATCACAATGAGAGGTGAAATTGGCGCATTTGACATGAGTGTAGATTTTATATGCTTATGTGTTTTATGTGCTAGGATTAGAATTTTCTTTTCTTTTGCATGTAGAATAGGCGCGCGCGCGCACACACACACACTCACACACTTGCATTTCATTTGTGTGTCACATGTGCGGTGCATGCATTTAGCTACATCAAATCGTTAAAGCATGTACATTTTTGCACTTTCACCAATCAATATCATTATGTACGTGTAGCATACAAACTCACAACATCTTCTTTCCAATCAAGATTGAAGTCCCTACAAAATCCTTACTGTTTGATTCTGCATGCGAACCTTTTTCCTATCTATGTTGTGGATTTGTAGAAAGAGTGGAACAAATAGATCCCCTAGTAAGGACACTTCCAATCTTCTTGGGTTCGTCTTTCTTAGTTAGGGGAGAACAAGGACCATCATGTTGACATTAATCCACCAATGACCATGAAACTTTGGAAGAGAGAGTGAACAAGCTATAAGTCACTGTTGAACAACAAAATTTGAGGGTGAAGCAATTGGAGAAGGTAACACGGGAGCTTTATCAATTACTCAAAACGCAAGTGGATGAGGTAAACCAAACCAAACCAAACCAAACCAAGCTTTGTGTCCCAATCAATTGGGGTCGGCTGTATAAATCCTTTTTTTCCATTCTACACGATCAAGAGCTATATGCTCATTTAAATTGTATATATTCATATATTGTTGCACTACATATTCCCAAGTTAGTCTAGGTCTGCCTCTCCCTATAACCATTCCAGGCACTACGATCTTATCACTCATTCGCACAGGTGCATCTACAGGTCTTCGTTGAACATGGCCGAACCATCTAAGTCTATTCTCCCTCAACTTATCCTCAATATTTTTCACTCCTACATTCTCTTGGATATACTCATTTCTAATTCTATCTTTCCTAGTCTTACCACACATCCATCTTAGCAAACTCATCTCCGATACACTCACTTTGCTAATATGTTGTTTCTTAGTTGCCCAACACTCTATCCCGTAGAGCATAGCTGGCCTAATAGCTGTCCTATAAAATTTTCCTTACAATTTTGCTGGTATTCTCCGACCACATAATACTCCAGAAGCACTCTTCCACTTAAGCCAGCCCACTTTAATTCTATGGGTCACGTCATCACCAATCTCTCCGTCTCTACTGATCATTGAACCTAGATAGCGAAAGTGTTCCCTCTTTGGGATCTCCTGATCTTCGATCTTCACTACTTCGTTGTCTCTACTTTCACTGTTTCTAAAAGTACATTCCATGTATTCTGATTTCGTCCTACTTATCTTTAGCCCCTTAGTCTCCAGTGCTTCTCTCCAAGCTTCTAGTTTAGTGTTGAGTCCCTTTTTAGTCTCATCAACCAAGACAATATCATCTACGAACAACATACACCATGGGACCTCATCTTGAATGTGTCTAGTCAATTCATCCATAATTAGGGCGAACAAATAAGGGCTCAAGGTCGACCCCTGGTGCAGGCCTACGGTAATTGAGAATTCGCTTGTTTCTCCGGCTGGTGATCTAATTGTAGTAACCGCTTCATCATACATATCCTTTACCACGTCAATATAACCCTTGGTCACTCCTTTCTTCTCTAGCATCCACCAAATTAAATCTCTGGGCACTCTATCATAAGCTTTCTCTAAATCAATAAAAACCATATGTAGATCTTTTTTCTTCTCTCTACACTTTTCCATTAGTCTTCTAAGTAAATAAATTGCTTCCATAGTTGATCTCCCACGCATAAATCCAAACAGATTTTCTGACACTGATGTAGCGCCTCTTAAGCGATGCTCCATCACTCTCTCCCATGGCTTCATAGTATGGCTCGTCAACTTAATATCTCTATAGTTGTTGCATTGTTGTACATCTCCTTTACTCTTATATATAGGCACATGGATGCTCTTCCTCCACTCATCAGGCATTTTTCTAGTCATTAAAATCTTATTAAAATCTTTTGTAAGCCAAGATGCCCCCACATCTCCCAAGCATTTCCAAACCTCAATGGGGATCCCATATGGTCTTAAGGCCTTGTTGGGTTTCATCTTCTTCAAAGCAAATTCAACCTCAAACTTCTTTATTCTCTGATAGAATCCGTATTCTCTAGTTTCATCGTAACTTCCAGTTTCTTCTTCCATTGTGTTATCCATATATTTTTCATTCAGCAACTTTTCAAAATAGCTCTTCCACCTTTCCTTAATCTCTTCGTCGTTCACTAATACCCTAGAGTCATCGGTTTTTATACACTTAACCTGATTAATGTCACTTGTTTTCCTTTCTCTCGACTTAGCAAGCTTATAAATACATTTTTCTCCCTCTCTAGTGTCTAGTTCTAGTGTCTAGTTTGGTGTAGAAGGCATCATAGGCTACCATTTTAGCAACTCTAACTGTCCTTTTAACCTCCTTATTTGCACATTTATAGCTTTTGAAGTGTTCCTCACTTCTATCATTTTGCCACTTCTTAAAGCAATCCTTTTTGGATTTTACTGCAGCTTGTACCTCTTCATTCCACCACCAAGTATCTTTAGAAGCTAACCCTCTTCCCTTCAACTCTCCGAGGACCTCCTTTGATATTCTCGTGATGCACCTTACCATTCTATCCCACATAGTATTGCTTCCATCTTCCAAATTCCAAGGTGCTTCTGTATACATTCTCTCTTGGAATATTGCTAGTTTCTCGCCTTTAAGGTTCCACCACCTGGTTCACGGATTTATAGGGTCTTTTCTAGTACGACATTGTCCTTTTATATGGATATCTAAAATAGTAAGTCTATGTTGAGATGTTAAACTCTCTCCTGGGATGACCTTACAGTATTTACATGCTAAGTGGTCTGCCTTTCTCACAAGGAACAGATCGATCTGGCTTCTATTAGATCCACTCTTAAAGGTTATCAAGTGTTCTTCCCTCTTTTTGAAAAAGGTGTTTGCTACTACAAGATCATATGGTACTGCAAAATCTAAAATACTCACCCCTTCCTCATTCTGATCTCCAAAACCATACCCCCATGCACCATCTCATATCCAGTTCTTTCTTTGCCTACATGGCCATTAAAATCTCCACCTACAATTATCTTCTCTCCTCCCGGTATTACTTGCAATAAAGCATCCAACTCATCCCAGAATTGTCTTTTAGTGTGATCATCCAATCCTACTTGGGGCGCGTATGCACTAATCACATTAATTATATCCACTCCAACTACCAGTTTGATAAGCAATATTCTGTCTCCTTTCCTCGTGACTGTCACAACTTTATCCTTGAGGTTCTTGTCAACCACGATTCCGACACCATTTCTATGCCTATCTTTCCCTGTATAGAATATCTTATACCAGGTCTTTTCTAACTCCTTAGCTTTCTCTCCAACCCACTTTGTTTCTTGTAAACATACTACATTAACCTTCCTTCTAATCATAGTGTCTACCAGTTCCATAGAATTGTTGTAAAACTAATTATGAAAAAGAACAAATTTGAAGAAGAATGACAAGACTGATTTTTAAGATAAGAAAACATAAACAATTTAAAAAACAAATTCGTTAGGCAGGGCACTTCTAGGAACCTTTCTTTAAGATAGTAATTTCCCCACTATGGTGCAAATGGACTCTTGAAAATCTATCTCAATGGATACAAAGCCTAACTTAAGACTGTCTAAATTGCACTGTTTAGCAGTCTTGGAACCACCGAATTTCACCCGACATAAAATCAGAAAATATATAGAAAGAAGAAGAAAGCAGAAAGAAGTTACTTATGAATGCCTACTGATGTCTATAAATATAGACACCAGAAGTCACGAAGAAGGATCACACTTATTATTCAGACAAGTCGTGACTCTCTGTTCTTGACCGTTGGAGACTTCCGTCGCCAAACAGTCCCTATGGTCACTGATCATTATTTGTAAATTTTAAACTGTATTAAAATCGACCGTTATATATAACTATCAATTTTAATCTTCTTCTTCTTTCTTTCTTTTCTTTCTTTCTTTCTTTCTTATATATATAATATTTTATATATATATAAAAGAGTTGAAAAGAAAAAATTAAAAACTTGAAGCTATTCCATGGGTCTCCTCTTGTGAGGGATATATCCCTTGGGAGCTTGAGAGAGAATATGAAAAACCACCTCCTATTTATAGGACAGGCTTTCCCACAAGATTGCTACAAGTTTCCTATGTGGGACAACATACCAAATTTAAATTTCATTTCAACCAAATATTTGGTGGGAAAATGAAAATTTGGTTTTCCAAAATAAGAAGTACACTACTATATGATATAGTAAAGATTCCTATTATAACCTATTATTAGTAAATACTATATAATTCATATATATATGACAATCCCCCACTATTTACTAATAATAAATAAAAAATAAATCAAATTAAAAAAAAAACACAAAAGTCGGGTACAGTATAATGGATATCCACAGGTGGACGTGCCTTGAACCTGTGATTGAACATGAAAGAATGAACTTTAAATGCCAAAGAGAACTGTGTCTTGATCTTTGTGCCTTTAAAGCAATTGAAGCAATGTTCGCATAATACCTTGTATTCATGGTTCTCTAGAGCCAGCGCATTATAGGCCTTGCGCTGATCCTTCTAAGCAAGTACGCTAGGGTTTTACCGTGAACCCATAGAAAGCGGCCCTTACTTTCATACTTGCAAAGGCAGACTCATCAAGGTCTTTGCACAACCGCTCTATCGCCCCACATAAGCTATGAGTTCTGTTAAGAATATAATTCAACCTTCTTGTTGTGAAATATTCAGTGCACTAACCAGATATGAGACTTTCGCAAAGAATAGCTTTACCCCCACTATTCCCGACATAAGTAATGCACCGGAGATGTAACCTCGCGTTAACATCTCTTAGATAATGCTTGACTAAACTCCTTTGAACTTTAATCAAGTGATTTTTAGAGATTCTGACATCATCTTGTTAAAGAAGGCTATAGTCAAGGTTGTTGGGTTTGTGCCCTCAAACCATTACTTTCTGTATGAGACATTGACATTTTAATATATGGATATCAGCTTTACATTTTATTGTGTATGTTCTTTTCATGAGATGATTGTTAATCCTTAAGTATTATAGTAAGTAATTCGTGTGTGTATGAGATGCACACAAGTGAGATACGAATTACTATTCTTTAATACTTAGAATGTGTCACAGTGGATGATGAGACTGGATACCTCATCAAGTCTACACTGTAGCATAATTAACTACCATTGGATGGAGTGATTAATCTCAATCACTAGAGTGTAGCTCTTAGTTGATATGCTAGTGCTTATAGTGCATTGACGGACCTGAGTTTCCTATTGACGCTTAAGACTGTCAAACAGTCAATAGGAACTCATAACTTGTATAAGGTACGTGTTCTCAATCTTGAGACGATTATGAACACAGACTGTGGATATGACTGCTTTGATT
Source organism: Hydrangea macrophylla (assembly GCA_033977485.1). NCBI lineage: Eukaryota > Viridiplantae > Streptophyta > Magnoliopsida > Cornales > Hydrangeaceae > Hydrangea > Hydrangea macrophylla. The sequence continues at coordinate 973,660 of CM066998.1, read as the reverse complement.
TACCAATCAGTGAGGTCTATAAAAGATCAACACCTGGGTATCTTGGGTATGTCATGTTCATAGGGTTGTGAACATGCATTGTCAAGATAGAATCTACCCTCTGTTTCAGAGTAAGCATTCCCTTGAGAATGTCACCAAGTCGATTACTGAGTACTGCAGTCTTGTTGATAAGAGTTATCAACATGTTTGGTAATCATGAGAGGTGAATGGGACTCAAGGAATACAAGAAGTAATCATGATTCAGGTTGACAGTAACAGTTATCCGATTACCTGAATATGATTACGAATGCTGACGGTAGAGGGACATTAGTACACCATACAAGTCTAGTTATCGCTTCGGATATGTTCTTTTGCGTTGGAGTTCAGTTATCGTTTTATAGTGGAGTAAACTTTAACTGACCAGTTAGTTAGTTTGCTGATCAAAGAGTTTGGTCATGGTAATTAACAAACTGGTCTGAGCCAACAATAAAGAGCCTAGGAGGTCCCACTCTTAGCTCCGCCAGGATGCTTGGAAAGATGCTTGAGGATGATGTCCAGACAGGTTCGATCGATCAAAGATGTCTCGATCGATTGAAGTCTGAAGGTTCGATCGATTGAAGATGGTTCGATCGATCGAATGTTCGATCGATCGAAGGCACTTCGATCGCTCGAAGTCTAGGTCGGTTCTGGGAATCTATAAATAGGGCAGCTGCGTTCTGGAAAAGGTTGTTCGTCGTTTTGAACGTCAGAAGCTGCAGAAACTGTTTTGGAGTCCCAAAACCTTCTCTATCCTCTCCATTAGGGTTCCCACCAACCCTACTCTTTCTGGCAGGCATCCGCAGGAGTCATAAGGGTGAAGATCATCTAGTGGAGGCTGCTGGAAGTTGAAGATCAGAATTGGGTTCAAGACACTAAGGTATAACTCGTGTCCCTTCTTGTGCGTATCTGTAGAATTGACGAGTAGTAGATCCAGGCATGCCAATAAAGTTTCATAACTTGATTTTTCTGCTGCGCGTTTAAACTTTCCATTTAAACCTGTTTTTCCAACAATTGGTATCAGAGCCACGCTCGTTTGGATCTATAGATGCGTTTTTTGGAACACTATTTTGATTTGCATGTTGATTTTAGAACTGCTTTCGAAACTGCATCGTCACAGATCTGTTTCTGCAGTGTTATCACAGCAGTGTACAAATCTGTGATTGCATTGGATGCAAGATGGGTTCGATCGATCGAAGTAATCTCGATCGATCGAACGCTCTGTACTCGAGCGATCGAACAGGTTTCGATCGATCGAAACCTTCTGTTGTTCGAGCGATCGAGTATAGTTCGATCGATCGAGACAGACTCTTTGTCAGGTTTTCTGTTTCACAGTTTTAAAAGTATTTTGAAATTAAAAGTTTAATTTTAACGTTTTCTGCAAAATTTTTAATCATTCTGTGAAATAGAATTTTCAAGCGATTGAACAGTGTTCAATCGATCGAAGGTTCGAGCGATCGAACGGTCTTCGATCGATCGAACTATGACAGAGAAGTTAGATGCTGTTTTGAGTTCTAATTCAGTATGTAAAGAGTTTATATACTGTGTGAATCAATTAAGGGTTCCAATAGTTATATTTTGTTATATATATGCGTGGATGTGTGTTCAACTAACCTTTTGCAGCGAAAAGATTAGTCGCTATCTCCCATGGCGCCAAGAGCATTTAATTTTGTGTTTGAATGTTTTTAGATTGGTGTGTTATTTTAAGTTTGGTTTGGTTTTAAGGCATATGTAAAGGGCGCTGCGACTTCAATCCTACGAAAAGGAAAGTCGCACCGGTTTCCCTAGCCTTTTATTTTGTTGTTGCTATTTCTATTTCTAGATAAATTGTAAGCTTCAAAAGAGGCATAGGTTCAATGTAATAGAATTAGAATATCCATGAAGATGGAGCAAGGAGCCGTTGTCCATGAAGATGGAGCTGGAGGCGATCAAACCAAAAGCAGGTTCTATGGAGATAGAGCCATGGGAGATAGAGGCATCGTTTGGATGTCTTTTATTTCATTTTAGTTTTTTGTTTTATGTGCTTTGTTTGTGATTGGCGTACAATACATTGTTACATGCACGCAAAACAAGTTTTCTAAAATAAAATTCAAAAACCGTTTTCAACACATTAGTAAACATTAGATGTTTATGGGAAGTGTGTAGAAACAGATTTTCTCAAAAAGCAAAATCCTTTTTTACTAAATCTAGTGGGAGAGGGTCTTATTAATTACACCCACGATCTTCCATTAACGGTTCACTGTAAGATGAGTGATGCATTCTGTGTCACCTCGCCAGAGGTGATCATTCCATACGGAGGATGCATTACTCATTGGTTACTAGATGTGAACTTCTTTTGATAAGGATCAATCAGACGTGTTAGAGGGTGACCACCATACGGAGGCGCTACTTGAGACGGTTGTGATTGGATTCTAGTTAATGGTACACACTAGCTAAGCTATGGATAAGGGATCCCACACGGGGCATTATTCAGAAACTTAGAGATCAAATAGGTTCGGAAGTCATAACTTGTTTTGCAAGAGTTGCATAGCGGATAAGTTATGATAAATTGAAAGATCGAACATTGACCACCACACGGAGGCTTTATTCTTTCGTTTCGATATTCCGGCGACTTTGTTTTAAAATAAGAGTTTTAAAAGGATTCTTTTATTTCAAACTGTCAAATTCTGATATCCATATTTATTTTGTTTTTGATTTTTCAGTAAATCATAATGTCTGGATCTGCATTTAGTCCACTTGCCACCATACTCACTCAAAATAAATTAACTGGAAACAACTACACTGAATGGAAACGTAACCTTGACATCGTATTAACTGCGGAGGATCACATATATGTCCTCACCACCCCATGCCCCGAAGAACCCGCTGCAAATGCTTCGGCTGCTGCTAGACGCGAGTTCGATAAATGGAAAAAGTCGAATGGGATGGCTCGTTGTTACATATTGGCTTCTATGGCTAATGTGTTACAACACCAGTACCAGTCGAATAATTCCGCCAGTGACATTATCGAATCCCTGAAAAAGATGTTTGGGGAACATGGCAGGCCTGCCAGACAGGTAGCTATGCAGAAGATAATGAGTGCTAAGATGTCGGAAGGGACTCCAGTCAAAGAACATGTTTTGAAAATGATTGGTTATTTAAACGAGCTGGAGACCCTAGGTGCCAACATCGATGCACAGACCCAAGTTGATATGATCCTCAATACGCTGTCGCCATCATTCGCTCAATTTAAACTGAATTATAATATGAATAAAATGGATTTTTCAATGAGCGAATTGATGAGCTCTTTATTGGCAGCGGAAGGGGTGATCAAACCTGGGGGCAGCGTTTTAAACGTTGAGAAAAGCGCTTCCTCTTCCCGATCTGTGCCGAAAGGAAAGAAAGGAAAGAAGAAGGCTAGCACTGGTGGTTCAAGTGTTGGACCGGTCCCTAAGATTGCAAAATCTAAGGGAAAAGGTAAGGGCAAAGGGAAGGTGGGTGGCCAAGGCAAAGGAAAGTGTTTCCAATGCGGTGAGAAGGGCCACTGGAAGAGGAACTGTCCAGAATTCTTAGCTACAAGAGTTCAAGGTATGATTGAATCACATGTGATTGAAGTAAGTTTTATAACGGATACTTCAAACACTTGGTGCATTGATTCTGGTGCGACTAACCATATCTGTAATTCATTGCAGGGGTTCAGATCAACCAGGAAGTGCAGTGATGGGGAAATCGTACTTACTCTAGGTTCTAGCGCAACCGTTTCTGCGGTTGCTATAGGAGTCGTAGTTTTAGAATTTCTAGACAATAAAGTTTTGATTTTATCAGATGTACTTTACGTCCCTTCAATGAGACGTAATTTAATTTCAGTTTCTAATTTATCGAATAATGGTTATTCTTTTCATTTTGGAACTGAAGTTGTGATTAAAAGAAATAGTTCTTTTATATGTTCTGGTGTAAAATCAAATGGTTTGTATGTGATTACTCCCAATATTTCTAAAGATTCTTGCATGGAACTGAATAACTCAATGGTAACTGTACCATCTAAAAGAAAGAGACCTTCCACTAATCCAACAAAGCTTTGGCATATGAGGCTTGGTCATATCAATCTAAATAGGATTGGCAGACTAGTCAAAGAAGGGTTCTTAGGCGATTTGGTTCTAGAACCAATAGAAGTCTGCGAGTCTTGTTTAGAGGGTAAGATGACCAAAAGGCCCTTTCCTGCAAAGGGCAATAGAACCAATGCATTGTTGGAATTAGTTCATACTGATGTGTGTGGACCAATAAATATTAGAGCAAGGGGTGGTTATGAGTATTTCATAACATTTACTGATGACCACTCTAGGTATGGATATGTGTACCTAATGCAGCACAAGTCTGAAGCCTTTGAAAAGTTCAAAGAGTTTAGGGCTGAAGTGGAGAAGCAATTGGGCACACATATCAAGGCCATTCGATCTGATCGAGGTGGCGAGTATCTCTCTAATGAATTTATTGATCACCTCGTACAGAATGGGATTCTGTCACAGTTGACTGCACCTGGCACGCCTCAGCAAAACGGTGTAGCGGAGAGAAGGAATCGGACTCTTTTAGACATGACTAGGTCAATGATGAGTTATTCTGAGTTACCTTTATTTCTTTGGGGTTATGCTTTGGAAACCGCTGCTTACATACTAAATCTAGTACCAAGCAAATCTGTTCCCAGGACACCACGAGAGATGTGGATTGGGCGCAAGCCTTCTTTGCAACATCTCCGGATATGGGGTTGTCCGGCACATGTGCTAAAAGGAAAGATGAGCAAGTTGGATTCTAGATCGGAAGTATGTTACTTCATGGGGTATCCAAAGGGTACTTATGGATGGTATTTTTATGATCCAAGAGAACAGAAGGTGTTCGTCAGTACGAATGCTATTTTCTTGGAGGATGATTATATCATGAACCATAAACCTAAGGGAAGGATAGATCTTAGAGAGATAGAAGGAGAGCCCTCAGTCCAACCCGTAGTTAATAACGATGTAAATCAGGAAAACACCACTTCTTCACCTATTTCCGCACCAGTACCTCGTCGTAGTGGGAGGATTATCAGCCAGCCTGATAGATACATGTTCTTAGGAGAAGTTTTTGAAGCTGTCTCCATAGAATCTGAATCTGATCCTACCACATACGAAGAGGCAATGGCTGATGTTGATTCAGCTCATTGGGTTAAAGCTATGAAGGCTGAATTGGAATCTATGGATTCTAATCAGGTCTGGGATCTTGTAGAACTTCTAGCCAATATTAAACCCATTGGCTGTAAGTGGGTCTACAAGAGGAAAAGAGGATCTGATGGAAAGGTTGAGACCTTTAAGGCAAGGCTTGTTGCGAAAGGTTATACTCAGAGGGAGGGCATTGACTATGAGGAAACCTTCTCGCCGGTGGCCATGCTCAAGTCCATCAGAATACTCTTATCCGTTGCTGCATGCCTAGATTTTGAGATCTGGCAGATGGACGTCAAGACTGCATTCTTGAATGGCAATCTTGAGGAGGACATCTATATGCAACAACCAGAAGGGTTCATAGCTGGTCGGAAAGGTAACTTGGTATGCAAGTTGCAAAAGTCCATTTATGGGCTTAAGCAGGCATCCAGAAGTTGGAACATACGATTTGACCAAGCGGTCAAATCGTTTGGTTTCATACAGAATCTGGATGAACCTTGTGTATACAAGAAGAGTGAAGGGAAAGTGGTGGCTTTTCTTGTGCTTTACGTTGACGACATTCTACTCATTGGAAATGATGTAGCGGCATTGTCAACGGTCAAGGTTTGGCTAGCTAGTACTTTCGATATGAAGGATCTAGGAGAGGCGAGCTATATTCTTGGGATAAAGCTCTTTCGGGATCGCAAGCGAAAGATAATGGGATTATCTCAAGCTGGTTATATCGATAAGGTGCTAACTAGGTTTTCAATGGATAATTCGAAGAAAGGTTTGTTACCTTTCAGGCATGGTTTAGCGTTCTCCAAGGACCAGTGTCCAAAGACACAGGAGGAGAGGAATCGCATGACAGGAGTTCCCTATGCTTCTGCAGTGGGAAGTCTCATGTATGCGATGTTATGTACTAGACCAGATATCTGTTTTGCCGTTGGCATGGTTAGCAGATATCAGTCGAATCCGGGTCCAGAGCACTGGACAGCCGTTAAGCACATTCTTAAGTACTTGAGAAGAACTAAAGATTACATGCTTATGTACGGTGGTAGTGAGTTAATTCCAGTGGGATACACTGACTCGGACTTTATGTCAGATAAAGATTCGAGGAAGTCGACGTCCGGTCATCTCTTTACCTTGGGAGGTGGTGCTGTCAGTTGGAGGAGCATTAAGCAGAAATGCATTGCAGACTCAACTACAGAAGCTGAGTATGTGGCTGCTTGTGAAGCCGCAAAGGAAGCTGTTTGGCTCAAGAAGTTCCTTATGGAACTCGAGGTGGTACCAGCGTCGCTGTCGCCTATTACGCTTTATTGTGATAATAGTGGGGCAGTGGCTCAGTCCAAGGAGCCAAGGAACCACGGAAAGGGAAAGCACGTAGAGCGGAAATATCATCTTATCCGAGATATTGTTCAACGTGGAGATGTGACTGTCACCAAGATTGCCACAGCTGACAATCTTGCTGATCCGTTTACAAAGGCCTTGCCACAGAAGGTCTTTGATCGTCATCTAGATAGTCTAGGTCTTAGATGTAGTTCTGAATGGTTATGAGTGCAAGTGGGAGTTTGTTGGGTTTGTGCCCTCAAACCATTACTTTCTGTATGAGACATTGACATTTTAATATATGGATATCAGCTTTACATTTTATTGTGTATGTTCTTTTCATGAGATGATTGTTAATCCTTAAGTATTATAGTAAGTAATTCGTGTGTGTATGAGATGCACACAAGTGAGATACGAATTACTATTCTTTAATACTTAGAATGTGTCACAGTGGATGATGAGACTGGATACCTCATCAAGTCTACACTGTAGCATAATTAACTACCATTGGATGGAGTGATTAATCTCAATCACTAGAGTGTAGCTCTTAGTTGATATGCTAGTGCTTATAGTGCATTGACGGACCTGAGTTTCCTATTGACGCTTAAGACTGTCAAACAGTCAATAGGAACTCATAACTTGTATAAGGTACGTGTTCTCAATCTTGAGACGATTATGAACACAGACTGTGGATATGACTGCTTTGATTTACCAATCAGTGAGGTCTATAAAAGATCAACACCTGGGTATCTTGGGTATGTCATGTTCATAGGGTTGTGAACATGCATTGTCAAGATAGAATCTACCCTCTGTTTCAGAGTAAGCATTCCCTTGAGAATGTCACCAAGTCGATTACTGAGTACTGCAGTCTTGTTGATAAGAGTTATCAACATGTTTGGTAATCATGAGAGGTGAATGGGACTCAAGGAATACAAGAAGTAATCATGATTCAGGTTGACAGTAACAGTTATCCGATTACCTGAATATGATTACGAATGCTGACGGTAGAGGGACATTAGTACACCATACAAGTCTAGTTATCGCTTCGGATATGTTCTTTTGCGTTGGAGTTCAGTTATCGTTTTATAGTGGAGTAAACTTTAACTGACCAGTTAGTTAGTTTGCTGATCAAAGAGTTTGGTCATGGTAATTAACAAACTGGTCTGAGCCAACAATAAAGAGCCTAGGAGGTCCCACTCTTAGCTCCGCCAGGATGCTTGGAAAGATGCTTGAGGATGATGTCCAGACAGGTTCGATCGATCAAAGATGTCTCGATCGATTGAAGTCTGAAGGTTCGATCGATTGAAGATGGTTCGATCGATCGAATGTTCGATCGATCGAAGGCACTTCGATCGCTCGAAGTCTAGGTCGGTTCTGGGAATCTATAAATAGGGCAGCTGCGTTCTGGAAAAGGTTGTTCGTCGTTTTGAACGTCAGAAGCTGCAGAAACTGTTTTGGAGTCCCAAAACCTTCTCTATCCTCTCCATTAGGGTTCCCACCAACCCTACTCTTTCTGGCAGGCATCCGCAGGAGTCATAAGGGTGAAGATCATCTAGTGGAGGCTGCTGGAAGTTGAAGATCAGAATTGGGTTCAAGACACTAAGGTATAACTCGTGTCCCTTCTTGTGCGTATCTGTAGAATTGACGAGTAGTAGATCCAGGCATGCCAATAAAGTTTCATAACTTGATTTTTCCGCTGCGCGTTTAAACTTTCCATTTAAACCTGTTTTTCCAACAAAGGTTACCTCTAATTAACCGATAATAGTCCCATATCCCTCATTATTTTGTCAATCTTCTCACCACTTATTGGTTTTGTCAAAGGATCTGCACGCATTTGATCTGTAGGTAAATACTCAAGAGTAACTTTACCTTTCTTCACTAGTCGCCTAATGTGATTATATCTCATTGCAATGTGTTGCCTATTACTAGATATTCTCATATTTTTAGTATTATAGATCGCAGCTTGATTATCACAATACAAAGTTATAGGCGCTTTAGGTATATCAATAAAAGGAATGCATTTCATAAAATTTTTCATCCATACAATATCTTTACTAGCTAAAGACATAGCAATATACTCTGCTTCCATTGATGATAAAGCAACACAAGATTGTTTCTTGGATGACCAAGCAACAATAGCACCTCCTAAAGTAAATAGCCAACCACTAGTTGATTTAGAATTTGTTCTATCCAAAGCCCAATTAGCATCACTATAGCATTCTAAAATAGAATTTGAGCAACGATAATGTAACCCATAAGTTATAGTGTGTTTTAAATATCTAAAAACTCTACTAAGTTCTTTCTAGTGTTCAGAACTAGGTTTACTAGTGAATCTACTAAGTATTCCGATAGCACACACAATGTCAGGTCTAGTGTTGTTCATAGCATATATTAAGCTACCAATAACCTTAGCATATTCTTCTTGATTGATAGATTCTCCTTTATTAGGTACTAACTTATTATTAGGATTGATAGGTGTCTTACTAGGTTAACAATTAAAATGATTAAACTTCTTCAACACTTTCTCTATAAAGTGTGATTGCGTTAAAATGAAAGCTCCATCCTTCTTTATTACTTTAATACCCAAAATCATGTCCACGGGTCCTAAGTTTTTCATATCAAACGTTTGAGCTATAAACCTCTTAGTTTCATTTATGCAACCCATATTCGAACCAAATATAAGCAAATCGTCAACATAAAGTGTCATTAAGACTTTATCATTATTAGTCACTTTATAAAATACACAACTTTCTACTTTTGAACTCTTAAACCCAAAGTTTGTAACTTCTTGTCTAAATTTTTCATACCATTGTCTTGGTGCTTGTTTTAGACCATATAAAGATTTGTTTAACTTGCAAACTTTATCTTCTTCACCTTTGACTACATACCCTTCAGGTTGATTTATATAAATTTCTTCATCTAAAGTTCCATTAAGAAATGCAGTCTTAACATCCATCTGATGTACTTCTAATTTATAAGCGGAATTGCAAACATGATTCTTATAGATGTTATTTTAGTCACAGGTGAAAAAGTTTCAAAATAGTCTATACCTTCTTTTTGACTAAAGCCATTAGCGACTAATCTTGCTTTATATTTGTCTACACTTCCATCAATTTTGAGTTTCTTTTTCAAAACCCATTTACATCCTACAGTTCTAGAGTTCAGAGGCAGATAAGCTAAAGACCATGTGTTACTCTCGTTTATAGATTTTATTTCATCATCCATTGCTTTTTTCCATCAATCTGCATCGGGTAAGGATATAGCTTCTTGGAAAGTTTTAGCATCTTCTTCTAACAAGTAAGTGTACATGTCCGGTCCTAAATCCTTTTCAATTCTACTTCTCTTACTCCTTCTCAATCCATTAGAATTGCCTTCTATGTCTTCATTTCTCAAGCTATTTGAATTAGTCTCATTAATCAAGTTATGAGAGTTTTCTCCATTATCTTGAACATTAATATGTGGACCTTTATCTACCTCTTCTATTAGATCCTTTCCTAATTCATGACTATCCGCATCTCTAATAGTTAAGTGTTCAAAATAAATAGCATGTGTAGATTCAATTACACTGTTAGTGCTTAAGTTTAAGAATCTAGAAGCTTTGCTTTGCTTAGAGTATCCAACGAAAACACTTTTAGTAGCTTTACTCCCTAACTTAGGTCGTTTTTGTGTAGCATCTAAAACATAAGCGATACAACCCCAAACTTTGAAGTAATCAATGTTCGGCTTATGATTTTTCCACAATTCATAAGGAGTTTTATCTTGATTCTTACGTAAAATTCTATTAGATATATAACATGCTGTGTATAGAGCTTCACCCCAAAATGTCATAGGTAATTTTGAATGTAGTAACATTGCACTAACCATTTCAAGTAGTGTCCTATTCTTACGTTCTGCTACTCCATTTTGAGGGGAAGAATTAGGTGCAGATTCTTCTCTAACAATTCCATGAGTTTCACAAAAATTAATATAGTCATTTGATCAATATTCACCACCTCTATCAGATCTAATACGTTGAATCCTTTTTCCATGTGCATTTTCAACTTCTTCTTTAAAGATCTTAAATTTTTCAAAAGCATCATCTTTTGTTCTAATTAAATAAATATAAATATATTTAGAATAATCATCTATAAAAGTTATGAAATACCTTTTTCCTCCTCTAGTTAACTGATCTTTATTGTCACATAAATCAGTATGTATTAACTCTAATAATGTAGTTTTCCTAGAAACTGATTTGAAAGGTTTTTTTTAACTATTTTTGCTTGAGCACAACATTCACCATTTTGTGTAGTTAAAATAGCACTATCATTAGGAACTAAATTGTGTGAAACGTTGTGGAAGACGAAGACATGATTGCAATGCTCACCGAAGTTCACATGGTCAATAGTGATGAAGGATGGTGGATTGACTCTGGGGCAACCTGTCATGTGACTCCTCACAAAAATATTTTCAAGACCTATGAAGCTTTGAATGGTGACAAGGCTGTATTCATGGGCAATTCCTCCACAAGTTCTGTCAAAAGAAAGGGGATCGTTCAACTTCCTCTCACCTCTGGGAAAGTGTTAACGCTTAAAGACGTTCATCACATTCCCGGATTACGCAAGAGCCTTGTTTCCGTTAAGAAGTTAGATGACCATGCACCTAGCCAAGCCCCAAAGCCCATATCCAAGCCCAACCAATCACCAAAATTTACAATCATGCCCGGCCAATCTCCAAAACCCATTTCCAATCTCAAGCCCATATCCATATATAATCCCCTCGAGCCCAAAAGCCAACTCAAACTCAAAATTGAATCAAAAATCAAACCAAAACCACAAACCAAGAACCTTCACCAACCTTGGCATACCATTATCCACAGCCCTTGGTCACCTCATCAAGAAAGGCCACCTCAAACCCCTGGACCCCTGGCCCCCACCAAATCCCATACCCCGCAACTATAATTCATCATTGTACTATGGTTACCATCAGACCCATGGCCACAAGACTGATTCTTGCACAAGACTTTGCCATGAAATCCAAGATCTCATTGATCAAAAAATCATCACTCCTTCTCTAAATCCACCAAGTGACCTTTGGCACAATGACTTACAAGCTTTTTGCTCTCCGACCTCTCAAGCCCATTCATCGCTGAGCACCCTTAAGGGATTTGCTGCTTTCATGGGTGCGCAACAACCAACTGGCTCTGGTTCAATCAGGAAATTTGGAACGAGCATTAACAACACTTGGTATAAGTTAGATGAATACTATCCTACTAAAATTTGGGCCATGGACATGGATGATATTTTACATGGGTTATTGGGGAAAGGCGAACCCGAAGGTCCAAATGATGATAGTGAAGTAATGGTGTTTGGAAATAGTGCTACCGAATCAAATGTGGATGCTCTTGGGGACCCAATAAATTGAAGATTATCTGTGACAATCAAATTAAGACTGAATCTAGCCTAGTATGGTCCATGATCGAGTCATGTTAAGTAGAAGTCAAATGTCAAGTCCAATCGAGTCTTCGATACAGTCTGTTATCAAGTTTATTTTCAAGTCTATTATCAAGTTTATTTTCAAGTCTTATCAAGTCTGAAATTAGAAATTCTTTTAAGTCTAACTTAACCCCCGTTCTTAAAAATTGAATTGATTTGAATCTAATCGATCCTCGATTTTGCAAAATAGGAATTGATTTGACTCTGAATTGATTAGAGTCTAACTGATTTCTAATTATACAAAATTTGAATAAGATTTGAGTCTGGTAGACTCCGATGTTTTGAAAATAAATTGAATGAAATTGGTTTGACTAAGAAGGGAATTTATTTGAATCTAATGGACTCTCGATTTTAAAAAGTTGAAATTAAGTTTGAAGGACTCCGGATTTTTGAAATTGAACTGATTCGAGTCTGACTGACTCTAGATTTTGAATTAAATTGAGCTGAGTCTGAAATTAAAAATTCTTTTGAGTTTAGCTAACGTCGGATTTGAAATTTGAAATAATTTTAGTCTGTTGGAGTTTTGAAAATAAATTGAGTCTGTTTAACTCCCAATTTTTGAAGACCTTAATTAATTTGAGTCTAACTGACTCTCGATTGCAAAAAATTGAATTGAGTTTGATCGACTCCTAATTTTAGAATATGAATTGACTTGAGTCTAATGGACTCCTAATTTTGAAAAGTTGAATAGAGTTTGATTGACTCTTGATTTTGAAATTTTGAATTGACTTGAGTCTAATAAACTCCTGATTTTGAAAATTTGAATTGATTTAGTCTGATTAACTCCTGATTTTGAAATTTTGAGTCAAGTTAAATGAAGCCTGATTGACTTTTGATTTTTGAAAATCCGAGTTGAATAGAGTCTGATTGATTTTTGATTTCAAAAAATTAATTTGAATTGAGTCAAATTGATTATGAATTTTGAGAATTAAAATTTAGAATTGAAAAGTGAAAAGTAAATCCTTGAGATAAAAATGCCCCTGGCGGAAGATCGCACATCGAGGGAGCAAACCCGCATTGACACTAGGGCCTAACTCACGAAGTGGCACCTAGTTGATTGCCTCGAAAGAGCATACCCACGTTGACACAAGGGCCTAACTCACGAAGTGCCGCATAGTCGATTGTGTCAAAAAAGCATACCCCCATTGACACCGGGACCTAAGTCACGAATTGCCACCCAGCCGATTGCGTCAAAAGAGCAAACCCGTGTTGACACCGGGGCCTAAGTCACGAAGTGCCGCCCAGCCGATTGCGTCGAAAGAGAAAACCAGCATTGACACGAGGGCATAAGTCACGAAGTGCCGCCCATTTGATTGCGTTGAAAGAGAAAACCCGCATTGGCACCGGGGCCTATGTCGCGAAACGCCACCCAGTCAATTACATCAAGAAAGCAAACTCGTGTTAGCACCGGGGCCTAAGTCATGAAGCGCTACCCAGTCAATTGCTTTTGTCCGTTTAGCCAAATGGCTATGCATTTTAGAGAGGACCAACTCATTAGTCAAAGAAACTCCAAATTTTAAGGATAACTCATCTTTAAGTTAGAGTAACCACGAGCATTAAGTAGCATAGAGCATGCATTGCATCTAGATACATCAAAATAGCTTGATCTCGAGTCATATCATTCACAGATCATGAATTCACATTGGCAGTCAACATGACACGAGCATACGCATCATTATAGTATAGGTGCATTCATCCGTGTGACTATATGTGCTTGTGTGTGTGTGTGTTTGTCCCTTACTTGAACTATGGCTTAGTCTGATCCCCGTAGGGATACATTGGCAACTCACCGATGGGCACGACCAGCATGGACCATTTATGCAGCCATTTTTTACAACGCATTTTGTATTTACCTAAATTCGACAGTCTGGTCAAAGGCTTGTCTTCATATAGGCTTCGACATTCACTTGTAAAACACGTCGCTCCACAAGCTCTGTCAAAGAGGGGCAAACTGTAGACACCCCGATTTTGACCAGCCGTTTCTGGATTGATCCAAACAAGCCTTAACTTGTTTCATTTTCGTTATCTTTTCTAATGTTTAGCAAGGTCTTTATAAATACTTATAACCTTGATATGGTTGTTTGAGGTTTGGTTTGGCATGTTGTAACTTGGAAGGGTTGTTTGACCCTTAAGGAAAATTTTAACCAGTCAAAATTTGTTCTGCCCGTTCTGGGAATTATTTAAATATTTTGATTGGTTCATAGGGTACCTTTGGGACACCTTTTTACATTACTTCATTCATTTCAAAATGTAATTACGTTTTCAAATTTATTCGGATTTTATAACTCGGAGGGTATTGTTTTCAAAGGATGAGCATTGGTGGCGTGCCACTATCCTATTTTTGCTCATAGCAGGATGGGTCATGACATTTATTGGTATCAAAGCTATAGGTAGCAAAACTTTGGAAATGTTCGAGGACGAGTAGAGTGTTAAGTGTTTTGACGTATACTCTAGAATGCATTCACATATAGTGTAGATGTTTGATGCATATGGTATATTGTTATATATACATGATTATATTTATTGTCATACATGTATAGTATTTATGCATTTGCAGATCGATGAAATCATACATATGTGGAGCTTTATGATGACATGAGGTTCTCGTGTTATCATAGACCTTGTGTGATGACACGAGGGAGATATGATATCTTGGTGGTGATGAGCAGTTGCATTTTTTAACGAAAACCAAATGATTTTTTATCGAATCGGTAATTATTTAAAGTGATAGTAATGAGTTCTCTTTATGGGCTTTCACTAAGAATGAAGTTCGAGTAGTGAATGGTGGAACGGATTTTATTGGGGTTGACATGGAGGGCGACAAGTGATTGTTCATAGTCGAGTATTGGGATTGATTGATAAGAGTTCTATTACAGACATGGGACTAAACATCGTAATGTGAGAGAGTAGGGATGTGCAATTAGGTTTTACAACAGAAGGATAGTCAAGTAACATATATTGCTTATGTATGGGATAGGTGAGGAATCTCTCACCTTATCTTACGTTGTTAACCTACAGTGTGATCGCACGTACAGGGTTATCTCTTGATGTTACCTTACAGTATATGCGGTGTATGTCGGGTAGTTGAAGAATCTTTCAATTTATTGTACGGTGTTGAGGTGATGGGATGGTTGAGGAATCTCTCAACCCATCTTATGATATATATTAGATGGTTGAGGAATCTCTGAACCTATCTTATGGTATATATTGGGAATTGAGGAACATCTCAACGGGTTGTGAACATCATGCTCGTTAAGGAATCTATCAATTGAACATGGCTTCGGGGGTCTGGTTACCATAGTGGATTTAGATATGATAGGAGGATTAGTAGCTGATGCTACCAGCTGAGGGCATAAGTGGAAAGGTTGGATTTAAGGACTAATCTAAGACGAGGGGTTAAGAATGGGAATGATAGAGTATGCTTTGATGGTTTGAAACTACAGTTGGTAGAAGTTTAATTGATGACAGACTTCGGGAATAGTTGCTTAGACTCGATGGGTATGACAGTAGGAGTGTAACGATAAGGATGAATGATGACATAGGTCAGAGGAGTAATCATAGAATTTCTTGGTGAGAATAAATGAATGGTAATGAATAATAGTAAGATTTCCTTGGTGTTTGAGGTGGATTTTCAAAGGAAATAGAATAAAGGAAATAAGAATATAAGACCAGAAGTAAAAGATAAGTGTGATTGATTGGACGTGATAAGAGAGATTCAGAGGAATCCAGTTAATCTTTGGATATCATAGATATAAGAGGATCTTGATAGGGAATTCTGTAGAGAAGGTTGGTGTTACAGATAGTTGTGGTGTGGATAACCCTGAACCTAAATTCCACCGGTTGCATAGCTCGATGAGTTTTCGTTGCCTACGAGCACCTTTTGGTGGTTCTAAAATGGATGGGAAGTAACCCCAAATGCCTTGTGAGTTTGAGAACTTTTAAGGATGTTAAATAGGGGAAAATATGGTCCAGAGGGTAATTAGATTGGTCAAAATGAGCAGTTCGACCGGTCGAACACCCCTCTACCCAAAATAGTGATTTTGAAAATATTTTTTGTCAACTTTTACAGAAATAGACAGAAGAACTCTTCTAGAAAATTTGGATTCCGTTTTTTGCTATGGAACTAGGACTCAAAGATCTATCTTTTTATATAAAATTTAAACATATTTCTAAACGACCGTTTTTCCCTTGGGCTATTTTGTCACTGTAAAGTTCTTGTAAGATGTCTAATCCATGCTTTCCTTGCTAATTAGTGTATTTCAAATAAAGTGAAAATCTTTTAATACTTTTGAAATATCGTTGAGCATTTAAAGCGAGTGGTTGTCAATGGAAAGTTGGAGTACGATAAGTATTACGATACTGAATAAGAGCGATTATGGAAAGGATAGAGGAGTAAAGAGACTTTGGGTAAGTCAATATAGAGAAATGAAAATGTAAATTGGGAAGATGAAGCTTTGGTGAGTAAGTGAACAGGAACGGTAAGAATGGGATGAAGAATTGGTACTAGGTCAAGTATATTATCGGATATGATTGTAGGGATGTAAACCGGTTAGAGGGCAATAGTAGATATAATGTAATACTATCATAGTTGTCTTGGATCCCAACAAGGTTGGAGGGTTTAAAGAATGTCGGATTTTATTCCAAGAAAATTTTAAAGTTTTGAAAATGTTTCTAAATTTAACTTTTGTTTGAATAAGAAAAGTAGTAATAGATACATATGAGAAGGTACCAAGTTGACTTTGGAAGCCGGAGTATCGTGGAATGATAATGGTATGCTTAGAGCTGGGAACGCGTCGATGTCTGTTGAACGAGTGGGTCTTATGTTAATAAATTGTGAATTTAGAATCCCTAAAGTAAAGAGTTGGTGAGGTTTGGTGCACCTGAATTTGGTAAGTTGAAGTTATGGCATTAAATGACTTGTCGTGAGTATTGCTCCAAAGGAAACTCGATTTTGATTTAAGTGTTGAAATGACCCAAGATTATGAACGATTTAAAGTTTTGAATGATCAAGAACTTGATGAGATTTGTAAAGTGTGAAGTACTTGAAAGATAATAGTCATGAATGGGTTGACATTAGTAACCGGAATGAGAATAGGGTGACCTTAGGTATTGTCGCGAAAGGTATGTGAATTGCAAGTTGATAAGAAATTGATCAGATATAGTTAGACTATAGTACTTGATGGGAAGATTTAATTACTGGCTTATTTTCAAATTGTATACGAGAATAGTATGAATACTTGAGCAATAGGCTATTCGAGAATAGTGGATTTGATGTCCGAATAGCAACAATAAAGGACGTGATAGCTCGAATTGGAATTAATTCAGGTTGACTGGAGTTATGAAATATTGAATTGATTGAATAAGGTATAGTCCCTTGTGATGTTAAATGAAGAGTATACACCTAGTGTAAATGGTTGTTAGGACTCGGTAAAGTTGAGATACAGGAGTGTGATTGGTAGGGGCTCGTGTGAAGGTTAAAGTGACATACCAAAGACTTATGGAGTCATATTACTATGTAAATGGTAGTGGATCTACCTGAACTGATAGACTAAAGGAAAGTATATGAGTAGGGTGTATGAGATGAGGATGGATTACATTACAGTTGAGATCTTTGACAGAAAAGTAATTGACTCAAGGTGTGTGTACACTATGTAAATAGAATGGATTATAAATGATCAAAGGTTTGAGACAGGAATGAGGTATTTTCTAAACATGGAAATATGTTTTGATGAACTTTATGGTACGTATATGATTGACTAAGTCAATTTTGATTAACGATATTATTTGTTACAATAGATATTGGGGTGATTGTGTTGAGAAAGAGATGAAGTGTTGTGTGAGATTTCAAAGTAGTTTGTTTTAAAACATAAATGAGAAATGTATTGACTTTGTTGAAAGTTTAAATCGAAATTGTAAAATGGAATCTTCTATGTTAATCAACGGTAGTTCAAGTGCAGAATCTAAGAGATAAATGGCAAGTGTGTTGACCTCACCAAGAGTGATTAGAGGTATTAGGTGGTCTCGAAGAAGTAGAATGATTTGAAGTTTTCATTTGAGAATCTGAATAATATCTTACGAGGCATGTATGATCGAAAGTTGCAACAACCCCAAAATTTCTAAGTGTGTAAATAATTAATTAATTAATATTTTCAATTAGCAGTATTATATGAGTGTGCCTACGTAAGACACATGTTTGAAAATTTTAAGTTTGGAGGACATATAAATTAATTCGTTAGTGCCCGTTTAGTTTGAGTGTTACATTGTATTAATTTATATTTGTTAGCGAAATTGAAAAGTTGATGTATACTTTTTTTCAATATTGTTTAAAGTCCCACAAATGTGTCAAATAGTGTATCTGGTATAAAAATTAAGTACCCGCGGTATGAGTACCCTTTGGGCTAACCATAGATTGGTCTGGAGTACCATAGATTGGTTTCTAACGTGGGAAATCATTAAAGGACTATTTGGTTGTGTTTTAATCATAAAACTTTGAAAAACTATAGTCTAACAATAAACTAGCATACAAAACTTTGATGGTGACATATTATACTACGAGATTCAACTAGCAGAATGGAAATAGCAATAATATGAAACCTGAAATGAAGACAAACTTGTATTGAACTCCACAACTTTGAACCAAAGTGATATCCAATGATTAAACCCTACAAAATCAGATTAAAACTCTCTCTCTCTCTATAAAATATAAAACAAAAAGTGGGTGTCATAAGGACGTGCTCACAACTAATATATATAGAAAAAACCTAGACTAGGGTTACAAAAATACGTCTCTGTTGTGTGCGCATAAAATTCTGATAAAAGGCATGTTCAATCGATCCAACATCATTCGATCGCTTGAATTGTGAAATCCTCAAGCGCTTGAATATCTTTCGATCGATCGAAAGCTCGATCGCTTCAGTGATGTTTGATCGCTCGAACTTCACATTTTATCTTTGAATTGTCTTGCTTGTAATTAAGCTTTACCCTTATCCTGTTATTCATTCCTGCACACAGCAACACAGCAATCTGCGCAAAATAACAGCTAAAACAATCCAACTCATCATAGAGTTGTCACATTGTAAAAAAACTGGCATTGTAACACAAATTGCAGATATAATAGGGAGTTGTAAACTAGATTAGTCTATTTTCTTATTCTAGCGCGGTTGTATTTTACAAATAGCCCCGCTTGTCACAACGTCCAACTAGCTTATTTCTAGTCCCTAGCAATAAGGCGATAATAAAAACAAGTGAAACTAAACATGACTAAAAGAAAACAAAGCACACTTAAAACAAGCTAACCAAAGTAGAAAAAGATAAATCCTAACTCACTTTCCCAGGAATTGCGGTTGCATTTAGCAAATGCAGCAAGACGTTAAACCCCTAGGTTCCCCCATGTGGACGAGTGTTGTCTCGTGAGGGTTTGCAGTGAATATACCTACAAAACTCTTAAATTCAAGTACAAAAAGATAAAGAAAAACTTTTTACACTCCCTCCCATTCATTTGCTAACTCAGCTCTACAAAGACATATAAATCTCAATCAAACCATGAAAGAAATCCACATGCTCCTCATGCCACCAAGATAGATATAACAAATGTATCACATTCATGCATCCCTGTGTGTGTGAAGTTAACAACTATGCATCAACCTTGTTTTGAGTTATTTAGACTATCGTACCTTTAGAACTTGTAGTTTCAACTCAATTCTCAAATTCGTTCACACTCATAAAAAATGTCTCACAGAAACTTGCTTAAGAATGATCGCACTTTGTATGAAAGCTTTCATAGGAGTTATATTTTGGTTGTTAATGCTTTCATACTTTACTCTATGAAAAACAAACATTTAGAGTGTGTAGTCTCACGAATAGAATACTACTTACTAGAGGAGTGAAATAACGTGGATAGCTCAATTCACACTTTCATGTTCAAACCAATTTGTTAAGAATCATTAAGACTTTGAATTTTTTGGAGTTAATAATGTTAAAAGAGAGAATGCGCGTGTCAGTAAGTGATGGAGTCTAACTTCTCATTTTATCCTTTTCATTCTCCAACCAACCTCCATTCCTGCATATGCTTTTTTTCTTTTTCTTTTTTTCCTTTGTTCTTTTTATATATATACTCCCTTTTACATTCAAGTGTTTCTTTGTATGCTTATTTTTTTTTTATATATTCAAAAACTCCCATAACTACTCTTCTCCAATCACATACTTTGACAGTGTACTCATATTAGATGCGCAATGGGGATCGTATGGGGTCAAGGTATAAGATTAGGAGTTTGCATTCACGTAATAGAATTGGAAATATTGAATCAGTGTGGGGTTAGAAACAAAATAGTTCCTTGAATGTAGGTAAAGGTATATGTATATGATAGGAAATGGGTAGCGATGACTTAAATCATTTTCTTAATTCCTTAGTTTTAGCATTTCGGTGTTTATCGAGTTTAGTTGGTAAATCCTGAACGTTCTCCTGTAATAAACTAAGAATTTATTGAGACTATTTCAACTAATTTTATAAGCATAATCAAGAAAAACAATTCGAGTTTATGTGACAATTCCCTCAGAAATGAAGATTGGATCAAAAGCTCACTAAGGGTAATCAGTTTCCACTACTCATTCTTTTAGCACAATAGTCGTATTAACTCATTTTTAGGTTTTCTTCATAGCTATCAACTAGTGCATATGGATGTTGGATACATAAACGATCAACACATCAATCATCCAAGTGAAACTAGAAAAATGCGTGAACTTAATTCATAAAAGGATGAGACTAATGTGAATGCGTCATAGCATAATAACAGCTTATCAGGAGTGAAAGTTCAAAGTTATTCTATCAATTAAGTTCAAAACTTTCAAATTTTATTACGGTTGTATGTTAATGAAGTTTCTCAAAATTTCAAGGTGCTAAGTGTGAAAAATCAGGTGAATACCTATCTATCCGCTACCCAACTGAAAACAATGATGTTCACAGAGGTTGGTTTTCAAACAAAATGGATAGGTATCACCTGGTATAAACAAACCAATAACAGCAAGCAAGCATAGCAACCTGTAAAATAGCACTCAATCTCCAAACTACCAGGATAAAAAAAGTATATAATTACAAAACATGATTCGTACATAACAATATAACCAATCACTGGGAAAATAAAAGAATAATAGTACAAAATAGTTATCAAAACATCAAAATATCCAAAAGGGTACTAAGAGAGGGAAGAGAGAAGACAAGAAAATAAATACAATAAATCTCTCATACCACTCAAGTACTAACATAATCTACTCATCAGCAGTATCGGACGGAATCTCAATAGGGGCAGCAGGAGCATCCTCACCTCCACCCTCAACAACCACTAGAGCAGTTGCCGGGTCGCTCACGGTCGGGACAGCTGTAGACACCCCATTTTGTCGGCTATCAGATTTAGGAGACCCATAGCTTGGTCGTTCACAATGATCGTAAAAGACTCAAAAGGACTCCTGGAAGCCAGTTTTATCTCTCAGAATGCTCAGAATGACCAAAATGCCCCTGAAAGCCCAAAAGTTCCCAGATTTGGACCAAAAGTTCCGAAAACATGCTACGTCGTAAGAAAAGTGATAAAATGAGTTTTTAAGAAAAATCGAATGAAATCGTCAGCTCCCAGAGACCACCGGAAGTCCCGGAAGTTCCCGAAAAGTCCCCGTTGACCGGTTTGACCAAGTTTGACCGAAATCGTCCAAATTCACCGGAATCA
The DNA here is from genome assembly GCA_033977485.1 of Hydrangea macrophylla. NCBI lineage: Eukaryota > Viridiplantae > Streptophyta > Magnoliopsida > Cornales > Hydrangeaceae > Hydrangea > Hydrangea macrophylla. The sequence goes on along the minus strand of CM066998.1, from coordinate 951,985 downwards.
TTCTAGATCATGAGAAAAGTATTAAAATGAGTTTTAAAAAGAAAATCGAGCGAAAACGTCAGCTCCTGGGAGCTCCCAGAAGTTTCCAGAACTTCCCGGGAATCCCAGGTTTGATCAGTTTGACTAGAATTTGACTTTAGAACTGGGGCACCGTAACAATTTTCAAATATTTTTCATGGATACTAGAGGTCAATAGCTTTCCAATGGTATATCGCACATAATTTTCGAATTTAAAACGAGTTTATTATGAATTTCCGAAGACGAAAAAGGCGATCAAATCAGCTTTTATCGCAAATACCGCAAAACTTTTCAAAGTGACCTATCCCCAAACTATTTTTTATGTAAAGTAGACTTCATTACCTTTCCAACGGTATATCACAACCTCAATTTGGAGTTTGTACGCATTTTCTGTGAATTTCGGACGAAATAGGGCCTTTTCGTGAATACCGGAACCTCTGGGGGCCTAAACAGAATTATCCAGATGATTGAGGAGCACTATCGCCGCGGCACTGGCCCAGTGCCGCCGCGGCACTCCCCTCCAGAATAGTGTGTTTTTGTAAATAATTTTGGGGTTCCATTTTGATTAATTAGAAACCATAACGACATAGTTTTATGATTTCAGATGTTTGGAGCCAATGGGAGTACTTTCTAAATCCCAAAACCACCCCAAGTTGGCCTATTTAAACCCCCCATTGCTCTTCATTTTGGGGGGTGTCAAATGTAATCTTAGAAAAAGTTTGGGAGAGAAAGTTGTAGAGATAAGGGTAGAATAGAGAGAAAAGAAGCTTCCTTCTTTGATTTTCAAAACAAAAGTGAGTTCTAAACTTTGTTTTTACTTCATTACTCCTATTTACTTCAACATTCAATACACCCAACCACCATTTTAGTGAGCATTTAAGAGAGAGGAAGCTTCTTCCATGTCCAATGTCATCACATATGAGTGAAACACCAAACTACAAGTTCAATACATCATGAATATCATCTATTGATCATTATCTACTTGCTTGTTTATACAATGTTCATCTCTTCTTATCTCATTTCATTTTGATTTTTCTTTATTTACTTACTAGTTCATCATCATCTAGGTGATGACATGAAGTTTGAGGTGAGTGAATCCTTATGGATAGTAGCTCTTGACCTCAAAAACATGTTTGATAGATGATGATCATAACTTCAATGCCTCCAAGGTATCCTTGAAGTTATGTTTAAATAAGAATAAATCTCTCCAACAATATTGGAGGTTCTTGGTGATGAGCTTGATGTTGACATTTTAAGTGGTTATAGTCTTTATTGAGTATTGAAAATATGCTTTCAAAACATCTACTTCAAAACCCCTTTTAAAACCCCTCATTTTAATCTCAAGAAAGAAAACTCTAGTTTTTTCCCAAAATCTTCAAAACAGTGAGTCAAAACAGTGAGTGATCTGAGTTCAAAGATTTTTCTAGAGCTCAATACTCAATGTATGGATGCAAGGCCACTTGGAAAGTCTTCCTAACTCATTATAGAACACCCATGATTTTTGGTTTGACTTGGAAATACTTGAAAATGGTCCATTTGGACCCAAACATTCCTTCCAGACATTCTGTTTTTGCTGTCACAGCAGCTAGGTCCACTTCCAACCTCTTTCTCAGAAAACGTTTCCAATAGGGGTGGTCCTAACTTAATTTTCCCTTAAACTCCAATGTCTTAGAGAACGTTCTACATAAAATGGGCCTCTAGATCATTTGTTTTCATTTTCTAAGATTTTTCAACATTTCAGTCGACAGTACGGACTCTGTTTCTGAGTGGCCTCCATTGTTTATATGATTTCTCTTAATCTGTGATAGTTATTAAAGATTGGCTTTTTGGGTTGTGTTCTAGACACAATAAGGAAGATCTCCATAAAACAATCATGCATTGAAAACATTTCTAACCCCTCTTTTCAATTTCCAAAAGATCATGTTACTGTTCTGTCCACTATTCACAGCAAGCACATTTTTAACTTTCATTCTTTGATTTGATGCTTACATGCATTCCAAATTAGCTCAACTCTTAGGAAGTAGTTCATACTACATTTGTACATATCCTATGATGATTTCATTCATACATTCATTCATTCTCTAGATTTTTAAATCACTTTAGAAAGTCCATGTACACAAACACACTACAACCTTTGCACATTTTAGGATCATACATTGCATCCATGCAAAGATTTGGGGCTTTTGTGACTCCTAATCTAAGAAGATTATAAGGAATGATCATGATCACACGTTCATGCTTCCCCCGATCTAATCATCCTTTCTCATCCATCCCGGGGATTGAGAGGTCTTCTTTTCTCAAAGAATAACATGCATCATACTAGCTTGCTAAGCATATTTTGATTTCTTTGCTTATTTGTTTGAAGATCAATTCATGTCCCCTTTAGATTAAGGAAACTTAATTACTTGATACATGATTAGACGATTTTTCCTAGGGTTATTTGTGTGATCTTTCACTTTACATTGTATGATATTTGGCTTAGATCTTATGAATGATATCTTATCTTTAGATCTTCCATTTTAAATTTCCTTATTTGATGTAATATACTATCATAATATCAATTGTTGAACCATACATAGTATAAGATGATTATTTGGATTCTAATTGAGGCCCGTCGAAAGACGGGGCGAGTTGAAGGTGTTTTAGTCGCGACAAAGGCTCCTTCCTCTCTCGTACCAAAACCCCGAGCCAAGTTCTTTGGTTATGAAGGGCCGGTGCCCTTTATCCATTTAGGTGAGTCAAGTTAGCCCAAATGACGCACCGGCCGATTGAGAAGGAACAAGTGAGGATGCTAATCCGGAATCTGCAACCGCTCTATCATGAAAAATTGTTCTACCAGTCCATCTCCACCTTCGAAGAGTTATTTGAAGTTGGAACTCGAATCGAAGATGCTATCAGGGAAGGAAAGATCAAAAAGGAAGAGCCTCCGAGTCAGTCAAGAAGGCCCAGCTACCCCCGGAATCCCCCGAATGTCAATGCCCTTAGCAGCCAACCCATGGCATACCCTCCTAGGCCATACCAACCCTCCAACCAGGCAAACTCCTCCAATCGCTCTTTCCAGAAAAAGCCCCCTCGCAACTTCGCCAAGTTAGAAATCTCTCTCTCCTCAGCCTTAGACCGCCTCCTCAAAAAGGGCCACCTCTAACTACTCCAGCCTCGAAATGCCCCGCCCCCGCCTAACTACGATATGTCCAAACGATACACCTACCACCAAGCCCCTGGCCATAACACCGATGATTACATGCGCCTCCTCCATGATATCCAAGACCTCATTGACCAGAATATCATTGAGCCACCTCCGAAGCAGCCCTATATCACTCAAAATCCTCTACCAAACCACCAAAATGTCAGCCTCATCGAGTCCAACCCTGTATCCTTCAACCCTGCTACCTATATCACCCCCCTAGGACAACCATTACCCCTCGTTGACATCCCAGACTCTGCGGGAATTCATCTGGTTGAAGGGGAGAATGACGAGTGGCAACAACAGCTAGACGATGAGCAAGACTTGTTCTTTCTAGAAGAGCATGACCTAGGGGTGGTAGACCTCAAATGGTATGATCCCAATAATGAAACTGATGCTTCTATCTGGGACGAGCCAGAGAAACCATTTGTGGGAACGGATTGTGATTGGTTCAAAGAAGATGGGACTATGGAAGGGCCTACTCCTGCTGAGATTGATCATCTGAGTAGATCGGGCCGTCACTACCAGCCTCTGCAGCCTACTACTGAAGCTATTGAGAAAGGTCCGGTTAAAGACAAGGGGAAGGGTAAGATGGATGAGATCATCGAAGAAGATAATGAGTTGATAAAGAAGCTAAAGTAAACCCAAGCACATCTCTCGATGTGGGATATCATGGTAACATCCTACAAGCATAGGCAAGCCATGTTGAATGCCTTGGCTGGAATTGAAGTCCCTATCGACGCCGCACCGGAGGACATGGTGGCTTTCTTGGGCGCACTTACCCCCGACCCGATCATTACATTTTCTGATGAGGACCTACCACCAGAAGGATCTGCACATAACAAAGCATTGTACATCACTGTCGGATGTAAGGGACAGCAGGTGCCGTTTTGTCTGGTCGACAAAAGTTCTGCCTTAAATGTTTGTGCTCTAAGGACTGCCACCGCTTTGGGGGTCGATATCTTTGACATCACACCATCTGTGCAATCTGTAAGGGCCTACGATAACACTAAGATGAATGTGATGGGAACTGTTTCTCTACAAATCCGGGTAGGATCTTTGGTAAGCACTGAAGTCTTTCAAGTCATGGACATACCTGCTTCGTTCAACTTGTTGATTAGAAGGCCCTGGCTGCATGTCAACAAAGCCGTATCATCCATTGTGCATCAAATGATCAAATACATTCATGAGAAGGAAGTGAAAATCATACTCGGCAACAACTGGGGCAATGAAGCTTTCCCTAACTACGCTCCCATCTTCGAAATGCAAATACCTGAGCTAGAAGAAGGAGAAATCAGAGGATTCTTCATGGAGCGAGTACACATGGTCAATGATGAAGACCGATTCCCCGAGATCCACTCCGCAGTTGTCAATATTGTCCGCAAAATGAACTATTTCCCCGGAATGGGATTGGGCCGACGCCAGCAAGGGATTCGTGAATTCCCTCAGATCAAAGGGCAACAAGGCACTTTTGGGTTGGGGTACAAACCCACTGAAGAAGACGTTGAGTTACAGAGGCCATGGAAGAAAAGGGTAAAGGGTCTCCCACCATACCGCAAGACCTTGAATGGACAATTCATCAAAGAAGGGGATGATTTCCCCTACTTTGGATTCCCCGAACCCTGGATCCATCAAACCACTAGGAAAAGGTACCTCGGGCTTGAAATCTTCGCTGACTGCGAAAGGCCCCCATATCAAGATTCGTTTTATCCCGAAGGAGTTGAGAAGACCCCGGAGGAAGACTGGTTGAAATACCTAGACACTGAAGCCATCGAGAAAATGTGGGAGGAATCCACTGAGAAGAAGGAAGAAAAGAGGGCCAAGAGCCAAGATGATCAGATCAAGCCAACTGAGGGTCTGAGCAACCAGGCTGTAGAGTCATCTGTCTGTGTCTCCCTATCCCCCGCTCCCCCAGAGTCTGTACCAGAGTCGGCTGCTGTAAGCCCACCATTGTCCAATGTAATCACTTCACCTGTCATGAATGAAATGAAAGACGATTCTGCTTACTCCTCTGTGTCTAATACTTGTGAATGCATGGATCCCTCCGAGGATCTCCCAATCGAACTTAAGCAACTAATTGAAAAACCACATGCTTACGAAATAATCGAAGATACTTTATCGGTTAACCTAGGTGAAACAGATAATCCACGAATTGTGCAAATTGGCTCAACTCTTAATAAAGAAGAAAAAGAAAAATTAACCCTCTTGCTAAAAGAATTCAAAGATGTTTTTGCTTGGTCTTACAAGGACATGCCTGGGGTAGATCCCGACATTGTCTAGCATCATATTCCCCTCCTCCCCAATTCTAAACCTGTCAAGCAGAAACTGAGGCGCATGAGGCCAGAATGGGCACTCAAGGTTAAAGAAGAAGCGGAGAAGCAATTCAAGGCAGGGTTCATCATCGTCACCGAATATCCGAAATGGGTTGCCAATATCGTGCCAGTCCCGAAGAAGGATGGAAAAGTTTGCGTGTGCGTCGACTTTTGTGATCTAAACAAGGCCAGTCCCAAGGATGACTTCCCGCTTCCTCACATTGATGTTTTGGTAGATAACACCGCAGGACATGAGCTACTGTCATTCATGGATGGTTTCTCAGGGTATAATCAGATTCTAATGGCGCTAGAAGATCGGGAAAATACGACATTCACCACCCCTTGGGGAACCTACTGTTATAGAGTAATGCCTTTCAGACTCAAGAATGCTGGGGCAACCTATCATAGAGCTTCCACCACTTTGTTGCATGACATGATTCACAAGGAAGTAGAAGTGTACGTAGATGACATGATCGTGAAGTCCAAGGATAGAGAAGGACACCTAGTAGCACTGAAAAAGTTTTTCGAAAGGTTACGCAGATACAAGATGAGGTTGAATCTAAAGAAATGCACTTTCGGTGTGACCTCCGGTAAACTCCTGGGTTTTCTCATCACACAAAGGGGGATAGAGGTGGATCCCTCTAAGATCAAGGCAATCCTAGAAATGACACCACCACAGAATGAAAAAGAAGTAAGGGGGTTTCTCGGAAGAATCCAATTTATTAGCCGCTTCATTTCCAAGCTCACAACTACATGCGATCCTTTGTTCCGTTTGCTAAGAAAAGAAGAAAAGTTCCAATGGGATGACCAATGCCAAGCCGCCTTCGATAAAATAAAAGCCTACCTTCAAAATCCTCCTGTCCTCTCACCACCCGCTCCTCATAAGCCCTTATTCCTTTACCTATCTATCTCCGAAAATGCCATGGGTTGCATGCTAGCCCAAGAAGGAGAAGAAAGCCACTCCGAAAAAGCCATATACTACCTCAGCAAGAGGATGACTGGGTATGAGCTCAACTACTCTACCCTCGAAAAAACATGTTGGGCCTTGGTTTGGTGCACTCGCCGACTGAGGCACTACATGCTAGCCTTCCCGGTTGTGCTCATATCCCGCATGGATCCTCTAAAATACCTTCTCGAAAAACCCACCCTGACCGGTCGTATATCCCGTTGGTTACTCCTACTATCTGAATTCGATATCAAGTACGTTACAAGCAAATCGGTAAAAGGGAGAACCGTAGCTGAGCATCTCGCAGAACATGCCGTTGACTCTGAAGAAAGTGGGGACTTTCCATTTCCGGACGAGAATATCATGGAAATCAAGGAAGAACAGTGGAAGTTGTATTTTGATGGAGCAGCCAACATGAAAGGGTACGGAGTAGGAATAATTCTAGTATCACCAAGTGGGGACCATACTCCATTGGCACACCAACAACACTGTGGAATATGAAGCGTGCATTCTGGGAATGGAAGCAGCCATAGAGCTGAAGGTCCGGAAGTTAGATGTCTTCGGGGATTCAAACCTCATCATATCACAAGCTAGAGGAGAATGGAAAGTAAAAGAAGAAAGGTTGAAGCCCTATCATGATCATCTCGACCAACTCAAGAGGCAGTTCAAGAACATCACATTCCTCTACTTGCCCAGGGAAGAGAATCAGCTAGCAGATTCATTGGCTACCTTAGCCTCCATGATCAAGATTCCTGTGGGAGTCAAGATGATGCCTTTGGTAATTGAGCAGAGGTACGAGCCTTCATTCAACATAATCGCCACAATCGAAGAAGAAGAGGATGGAACACCATGGTATTAGGATGTCTGGGATTTCATAGAAAAGGGGACATACCCCCAAGAAACTACTGAGAAAGACAAAAGAGCCATTTGAGGATTTGCAGTGCAATTCATCATTTGCGGTGGAAAACTGTTGAAGAAAGGATACAACGGTCACAACTTGACTTGCTTGTTTGGAAAGAGCTCCAGAAGAATGATGGAGGAAATACACGAGCGGGTATGCGGTCCACACATGAACGGTCACATGCTGGCCAAGAAAATCATAAGACAAGGGTACTATTGGTCAACTTTGGAGAAAGATTGTTGCGAATACGTAAGAAGGTGTCACAAGTGCTAGATCCATGCAAACATGATGCATGTATCACCATCTCTTCTATACAGCATGACCTCACCTTGGCCATTCTCAACCTAGGGAATCGATATCATCGGTGAAGTCGTTCCAAAAGCCTCAAATGGGAATTGGTACATTTTGGTGGCTATCGACTACTTCACAAAATGGGTAGAAGCTACATCCTACACCAAGTTGGGGGCCAAGGAAGTGGCCAAATTCATCAAGAGAAATCTCATCTGCCGTTATGGAGTCCCCTATGAGATTATTTCGGACAACGGAAGTCATTTCAAAGCGAAAGTCAGGGATCTATTCGAGGAATACAAAATCACTTATCACAAGTCATCACCGTACAGACCACAGACTAATGGGGCAGTCGAAGCTGCAAATAAGAATGTCAAGGCCATACTGCAGAAATCAGTCGATACCTACAAAGACTGGAATAAAAAGCTACCATTCACACTTTAGGGATACAGAACATCGATAAGGACGTCCACAGGAGTGACTCCTTACTCACTAGTGTATGGGATGGAAGCGGTACTTCCAGTCGAGATAGAACTACTGTCCTTGCGCGTGATGACAGAATGTGAAGTTTCAGAATCAGATTGGTTGAGGGAAAGATACAAAGAATTGGCCCTCACAGATGAAAAGTGCCTAGCGGCGGCCGACCATGTCCGAATCGATCAAAAGAGGATAGCCCGTGCTTTCAACAAAATGGTTCGTCCGAGGAAGATTGTCAAGGGTGACCTTGTCCTTAAGGAATTGCGAGCTCCGATCTTTTATCCCCGTGGAAAGTTTAAACCTAAATTGGTAGGCCCTTACATCGTCAAGACCATTCTTTCCGGAGGAGCAACTCATCTCATGGACCTTGATGGTGTCGAATTCAAAGAACCAATCAACATGGATCGCCTAAAAAAGTACTATGCTTGACCATTCCCCATAACTGTTTTCTTTCGGACCTTGCCCTTGAACTACGCTTGACCTGATTCCCGCTCGGGGATACGTAGGCAACCACAACGGTTCGGTCACCCCACCTACCTAAAAATCAACCCGCTTTTTCCCGACCATGGCTTGAACTACGCTCGACCTGATTCCCACTCGGGGATACGTAGGCAACCATATCGGTTCGGTCGCTCCACTCACAAAATAGCCCAATTTCTTTCAAGCTTTGGCCCGAACTATGTTGGACATGATCCCCGCTCGGGGGTACGTAGGCAGACTTTCAAAAGAAAAAAAAAAAACGGGGATGGCTCGCTAGGTTGAAAATCAGAAAGGACGCCTAGGCAAAAGTTAGAGTTAAATCCAAGGTGAGCAATAACAAAAGAGAGAAAAGAGCTCGCTAGGTCACCTAACTGGTGCCTAGGCAAAATTATGAGCGTGTGAGAAAAATAAAGTCGCGGTTCTTACCATAACCTAGAAATCACCCTCCACACTAGGGGCAAACTTCGGCCACTCACCTCGTTTGTCTGAACCACTTCTAAACTAGGGGCAAACGTCGGTCATCTATCTCATTTGCCTCATAACCATACATATCCCGAACTAGGGGCAAACTTCGGCCACCCGCCTCGTTTGCCTCTAATCGTCCTAGCATGCCTAAGCAAGTACCAAAAGCAACATCTAATTGAAATCTCAGTTACAAAATGTTTTTTTTAGAAAGCTAAAATGCATAAAATGAGATTCCCAAAGTAACCAAGGTTCACCGATGGACAAACTTTGAATATTACATAAGCGGGAATGATCAAAGAAATAAAAGTCTTTCAAAAAGTAATCACATGTGTTCAGAGACACTTGGAGGAATGAGCAGAATCAGTCAGGTCTAGTTTTATCTTTGTGTCTTTTTATTTCTTCAAAGGTCTTTAGAAGTAGGCCTTTACTCGGTCAGTCCAACCGTCAATGAAAGCAGCATAGTGGCAGCCCTGATCCTAGAAGCAAAGACCCTCTCAGTAAACCTCCGGGGAACCTCCTGAACCTGCCTGTACTGTCTGACCAAACGACGAGGATGATAGAAAAAAGTCTCTCTCAGACCCATCAACCACACTCTCTGGTGACCCCTGAGGCTCGTGGTAATAGCATGAAGGTCCCAATGCCCCATAATCCAGCAAATGTCTACTTCAGATAAAGCACCCATCATGTTAACCCAATCAGCAAAAGTGTAGTGAGGGTGAAGCACGGCTCGACGAAAGTAAACTAGTGGTATGCGGCTCGTCCACAGTCGGAGGCACTCGTATAACCAGGCCTGTAACACCAAAGGTGCCCCAGAAAGAAGAGGAGTCCCTTGGTTAAAGGCATCATCCAAGCCATTCAAGGTTTCAGCTAGAACTATAGCCATGGGATTCCTACCTGCCTTTAGTCCGAGACATACATGCAGTAAGTCGCTAGAGGTACTCGAAAACAAGAAGTGCGAAGTCATGCACAGAATCAGAGCAGCCCCACGAGTAGCATCATACACGCTGGGATTCCCAGGACACGCGTATCGGGCAATGATGGAAGCAATATCAAGAACCTCACCATGAATCAGCCGGTGGGAAATAGTGATGGAGCAATTCAGATATTCAGCCAAGCCTCGCGTAGGACTGAGGGTATCAGCAGAAGGGAGAATCAGGCCAGAGTCAGAATTATAGCCAAGAATAGCACAGAACTCCTCAAACAGGGGGCACATCTCCAGGCCATTGAAATTGAAGACATGGTTCACCGGGTCCCAGTGGGCAATAGCAGCACACAAGAACTCAGTGTTCATGATCATTTGGCGAAGAGAGAATAGCTCGATCAAGCCATAGCTAAAGAGGTTGATCCGTTCCACACCATCTATGATATTCAGCCAAGTTGTGAGTTGAGCGGGATCATACAAAGCCATATTTTCGGTCGCGACTCTAGAAAAATTTGAAATTTTGGCAGCACCTCCCCGTTTCACGGACTATCCCACCTGCAAAGCAAAAACACTCACTATCACAAAACTGCCCATCATAGCAACATCCAACAATCACAGTGCACATATATATCATCACACGATCATCAATTAAAACAAGCACACAACTGCGCCTTCAAACCGGAAGCTATCCGGCCTAAAAAGGCAAAACATCATAATACTCTAACAAAAGTCACAAACCGTCACACACACCATCCTACACTATCCAAATAAGTCATATCACCAGTACAACCCAATCAAAAACATAAAAAGAAGATATAACAAAATTCCCGCTTGGGAGGCCTCAATCCTCCTCTTCTTCGTCCTCTGTCAGACCGCCCGGAGTGTATGTCAGCGACGGCCTCCTCCTACCACCTCTGCACCTTGGACCAGTCCTCAATGAGTCAGCCCCGCCTCCACGGTACTGCACACACAAAATAAAATGAAGGCAATTAGTAGGGAAAAAACAAAAAGTACAAAAACATAGTCGAGTCAGAAACCTACCAAGGACGCCATCTGATTGGCGGCAAATTGACGCATACCATCCATCTGTTAAGGGCAAAATCTAGGGTTAGAACCTCATAATCTTAAGAAAGCGCAAAATTAGAGACATACCCGATGGTCTCGTGTGAGGACCAAGAACCGTAAGCTAGCCGCCAAGGCGTGACCCTCCTCAGCATAACTCCAAGGAACGTTGAGGACGCCCGCTGGCTGAGTAGGGTACCCTCATATGACTCGTGGCACCTCCATCACTTGGGGAGTGCCATCAGCGCCTAGAACATTGACGGTCCAATCCCAAGGAGGGATTGGATCAGAAACCGGAGGAGCCTACCTCCTGTACATCTCGCGAAGCTGTAGGCACAAAACAAGTTAGGAAAAGATAAGTCAAGAACATAGGCAATGGATAGAGACAAAAACGTAAAGGAAACTTACCTCCAGGAGTGGGAAGTTAGGCATCATGAAGCGGCCACGGTAAGCCTCATAGCCGGTCTCAGAGAGAAAATGGTCCCAAACGTCGGTGCCAGCTAAGGTAGCCAGCAAAGCATCGCCAAAAAGGTCACTAGCATCCATTGCAGGGGATTATGAGGGACGTGATACCTGGAACCACCGACCACCTACCGGGACACTCGCTCGCCAAGGAACCACTGTCTGCACTCGGTACTCTCCATCAGGAGTCAGCAAGAGGAAAGAGGTTTGACTACTTGAATCTCCTCTGGGGTAGCATAGGCAACGCACTCCCAAGGCGTCCAATCAACATTAGCAGCCATCAGTTCGGTTAAGAAGTTTCTGAGCAAAACAATCTAGTGGGCCCCGCTCTTCACCCTGACAACATCCCTCCGCTATCTCAAGCCTCGTGGGAATAGAGGCACAGGAGCCATGCCATCCTCGTCCTCACCTGATTCGTCCGCAGGGGAGGGAGCTAACATCTTTAGGTACTCGAAGCTCCAAAGCTGCACAGACAAAGAGGAAAGTCAGAAAGAGTACAAAAATTGAAAAGCTAAAAAAAAATGAAATAAGATGCAGTACATACCTCCCAAGCTCGCCAAAATCCCCCTGTCGATTTAACATCACCCCGAGAGACCTCACCCATATGCTTGTAAAGATGAGCCAAGGCAGCACCGCCCCAGTCATAGGAGGGGATCTCATCAATGGTCGCCAGGCAAGAAAGGAGTCTCAAGCTCACCCGGTCGTTCCGTGTTGCAAAGATCGAGCAACCAAGGACATACATAAGATACACCCTTAAAAGCTGGGAATTGTTCAAGTTGTGATTCCCTCTGCCATAGGCCCAGTAAATCCAGCCACAAGGAAACCAGTGCCTCTCCAGATTAGGGGGAACAGCCCCAATCAACATCTCTACAACCTTCGGGTCGATCTCATAGAAATAATCCAGAATCAGGCGTTTCCCGCCAACCCTCAAGCCGGTAATCATAGAGAAATCAAAGGGCGTCATGGTCATCTCACCAAACGGCAGGTGGAAAGTATTGGTGGTGTCCCACCATCTCTCGGCCAGAGCATAAAAATATGCCAGATCATTGATGCTCTTGGAAACCAGACGGACAAAGCTGCCAAACCCGACATTGTCCACCATCCTCTTGACGGTAGGCGACAGTTGAGTATACCACAGAAAAGCATGAGTGAGGCTACCGTGGCCTTTTAAGGTCACTTCCGGCACCTGCACATACCAAAGATAACAAAAAGGATGCACGAAATCACTATTCATGACCCGAGGCCCAAATTCACAAAATCAACATTCAAGCACAAATCGGACTTCTAGTGATCTCTAGGTGCACACTACGGCTCACAAAACTAGCACAATACATGAAAATGGTCCTAAACTGTCGAAAGTTTCATTTACCAAGCTCGCTAGAGCCGCGACCGAAAGATAACGTTGGGGGTCCCGTAAAATCAAGTCTGGGGTTTGCATCTCGTCTTTCATTCGTTCCTTGGCCTTCTTAGACGGTCTCCTCGAGCTCGAAGCTATGGATCTACAAGGAAAATGGAAGTCAAAGTTAAGCATTCTTCTTGGAAATTTGAGAAAACCAAAACACCAATCAAAATTCCAACCACAGGGAAAGATTACTCACCTGAGCGCGCACAAGCTGCGTTTTGACGGATTTTGGCTCCGAAAACACCCCAAAATGGCTAAGAATGAGCTTAAAAAGCTCAAAAACCCAAAATATACAAAGATGGAGTTCGGCCACCCAGTGTCGCTGCAGCACTGGCCAATTGTCGCTGCGATAGTGGCCCAGTACCGCCGCGGCACTGGCCCAGTGCCGCCGCGGCACTGCTCCCCGCAGGCCCCGCTTCACTATGTTTTGCTCCGTTTTGGCCCGTTTTGGCCTTTTTCAGCCCATTTTTGGCCCTGATAAGCCCCGGTGGCCCATTCCGGTCAAGATTTATGGGGTTTTACCCTCAACAGTCCAAAAGTTGTCAGGGCTACTTCCGGTAGGCAGAAACTAAGAAAAATCGACTCCCGAAGACCCGAATCGGCTATTTTAGGACGACCGTCGCAAATTTTGATCAAGCACGAGAGTTCTGATAACGAATTCTAGATTTTGGCTGATGCACCGAAGAAAAGAGATTCTTCGAGAACCCTACATCATCCCCCGAGGATAGAAACGTACTGATACCAGCTCCTGGAGGCCCCGACCGGCCCTCTTGGATTGAGAGCCGAAAGATTTGATCAACCATGAGAGACTCAGAGATGGGTCCTGGTTCCTGATCAAGATTCTTCGAGAACCCTACACCATCCCCTGAGGACAGAAACAGAAAGATACCAGCTCCTGGAGGCCCCGACCGACCCTCTTGGATTGAGCGCTGAAAGATTTGATCAACCGTGAGAGACTCAGAGATGGGTCCTGGTTCCCGATCAAGAAAAGAGATTCTCCGAGAACCCTACATCATCCCTCGAGGATAGAAACAGAAAGATACCAGCTCCCGGAGGCCCCGACCGGCCCTCTTGGATCGAACGCCAAAAGATTTGATCAACCGTGACAGATTCAGAGATGGGTCCTGGTTCCCGATCAAGAAAAGAGATTCTCCGAGAACCCTACATCATCCCCTGAGAACAGATACTGGCTCCCACTACAGAAAGTAACAAAAGAGGAACCGACTCCCAAAAATCGGTCGTCAGGAACAATCAGAACATCGCCCGCATCTAGAATTTTCTCATCTGTCCCTTTTCGGCTTTATCACGAGATCTCTTGGTCACTTTTGGCTGTCATCTTCTAAACAAAGCGCATCTGATCTATCAAGTTTGCCCCTAGACCCAAAGTCTTCTAAACTTTGATGTCCCTATCCGAGTCATCCACATCACAATCACCAGCCCAACACTAGCCCACTCGGAGTGGCACATCCCACAACACTTGCTCATACTAGAATCAGAACACTAGGCATGATAGGAATCATGTACACAATCATATCACATCCATGCATTGCATATCACTCTTTTAGCATAGTATCCGCTTGATTGTTGTGTATGTGCATGTGTGATTGGTTCTTTTGTGCCCTGAACTACGTCCTGGCCTGATTTCCCTTGGGATACGTAGGCAGCTCATGCAGAGCGCGACCAGCACTAGCCTCAGCATCATCGCATCTTTGGTAATGCTTTTCATCCTAAATCTATAGCCTCCAAAAGTCCTGTCTCTTCAAAGCTTTGGCACTCGCTTGCGACATGCGTTGCCTTGCAAGTTCATGCCAAAGAGGGGCAAACTGTAGACACCCATTTTTTCAGCTATCAGATTTAGGAGACCCATAGCTTAGTCGTTTACAATGATCATAAAAGACTCAAAAGGACTCCTGGAAGCCAGTTCTATCTCTCAGAATGCTCAGAATGACCAAAATGCCCCTGAAAGCCCAAAAGCTCCCAGATTTGGACCAAAAGTATCGAAAACATGCTAAGTCGTAAGAAAAGTGATAAAATAAGTTTTTAGGAAAAATCGAATGAAATCGTCAGCTCCCAGAGACCCCCGGAAGTCCCGGAAGTTCCCGAAAAGTCCCTGTTGACCGGTATGACCAATGTTTGACCAAGGTTTGACCAAGTTTGACCGAAATCGTCTGAATTCACCGGAATCATTCTAGATCATGAGAAAAGTATTCAAATGAGTTTTAAAAAGAAAATCGAGCAAAAACGTCAACTCCTGGGAGCTCCCAGAAGTTTCCAGAACTTACCGGGATCCCAGGTTTGACCAGTTTGACCAGAATTTGACTTTAGAACCGGAGCACCATAACAATTTTCAAATATTTTTCATGGATACTAGAGGTCAATATCTTTCCAATGGTATATCGCACGTAATTTTTGAATTTAAAACGAGTTTATTATGAATTTCCGAAGACAAAAAAGGCGATCAAATCGGCTTTTATCGCAAATACCGCAAAACTTTTCAAAGTGACCTATCCCCGAACTATTTTTATGTAAAGTAGACTTCATTACCTTTCCAATGGTATATCACAACCTCAATTTGGAGTTCGTACGCATTTTCTGTGAATTTCAGACGAAATAGGGCCTTTTCGCGAATACCTGAACCTCTGGGGGCCTAAACAGAATTATCCAGACGATTGAGGAGCAGTGCCGCCACGGCACTGGCCCACTGCCGCCGTGGTACTCCTCTCCAGAACAGTATATTTTTGTAAATAATTTTGGGGTTCCATTTTGATTAATTAGAAACCAAAATGACATAATTTTATGATTTCAGATGTATGGAGCCAATGGGAGTACTTTCTAAATCCCAAAACCACCCCAAGTTGGCCTATTTGAACCCTCCATTGCTCTTCATTTTGGGGGTGTCAAATGTAAGCTTAGAAAAAGTTTGGGAGAGAAAGTTGTAGAGATAAGGTTAGAATAGAGAGAAAAGAAGCTTCCTTCTTTGATTTTCAAAACAAAAGCAAGTTCTAAACTTTGTTTTTACTTCATTACTCCTATTTGCTTCAACATTCAATACACCCAACCACCAGTTTAGTCAGTATTTAAGAGAGAGGAAGCTTCTTCCATGTCCAATGTCATCACATATGAGTGAAACACCAAACTACAAGTTCAATGCATCATGAATATCATCTATTGATCATTATCTACTTGCTTGTTTATACAATGTTCATCTCTTCTTATCTCATTTCTTTTTGATTTTTCTTTATTTACTTACTAGTTCATCATCATCTAGGTGATGACATGAAGTTT
This sequence comes from Hydrangea macrophylla, assembly GCA_033977485.1. Classification (NCBI taxonomy): domain Eukaryota; kingdom Viridiplantae; phylum Streptophyta; class Magnoliopsida; order Cornales; family Hydrangeaceae; genus Hydrangea; species Hydrangea macrophylla. The sequence continues at coordinate 935,781 of CM066998.1, read as the reverse complement.
GAGGTGAGTGAATCCTTATGGATAGTAGTTCTTGATCTCAAAAACATGTTTGATAGATGATGATCATAACTTCAATGCCTCCAAGGTATCCTTGAAGTTATGTTCAAATAAAAATAAATCTCTCCAACAATCTTGGAGGTTCTTGGTGATGAGCTTGATGTTGACATTTTAAGTGGCTATAGTCTTTATTGAGTATTGAAAATATGCTTTCAAACATCTACTTCAAAACCCCTTTTAAAACCCCTCATTTTAATCTCAAGAAAGAAAACTCTAGTTTTTTCCCAAAATCTTCAAAACAGTGAGTCAAAACAGTGAGTGATCTGAGTTCAAAGATTTTTATAGAGCTCAATACTCAATGTATGGATGCAAGGCCACTTGGAAAGTCTTCCTAACTCATTATAGAACACCCCATGATTTTTGGTTTGACTTGGAAATACTTGGAAATGGTCCCTTTGGACCTAAACATTCCTTCCAGACATTCTGTTTTTGCTGTCACAGCAGCTAGGTCAACTTCCAACCTCTTTCTCAGAAAACATTTCCAAAAGGAGTGGTCCTAACTTATTTTTCCCTTAAACTCCAATGTCTTAGAGAACGTTCTGTATATAATGGGCCTCTAGATCATTTGTTTTCATTTTCTAAGATTTTTCAACATTTCAGTCGACAGTACGGACTCTGTTTCTAAGTGACCTCCATTGTTTATATGATTTCTCTTAATCTGTGATAGTTATTAAAGATTGGCTTTTTGGGTTGTGTTCTAGACACAATAAGGAAGATCTCCATAAAACAATCATGCATTATAAACATTTCTAACCCCTCTTTTCAATTTCCAAAAATCATGTTACTGTTCTGTCCACTATTCACAGCAAGCACATTTTTAACTTTCATTCTTTGATTTGATGCTTACATGCATTCCAAATTAGCTCAACTCTTAGGAAGTAGTTCATACTACATTTTTACATATCCTATGATGATTTCATTCATACATTCATTCATTCTCTAGACTTTTAAATCACTTTAGAAAGTCCATGTACACAAACACACTACAACCTTTGCACATTTTAGGATCATACATTGCATCCATGCAAAGATTTGGGACTTTTATGACTCCTAATCTAAGAAGATTATAAGGAATGATCATGATCAGACGTTCATGCTTCCCCCAATCTAATCATCCTTTCTCATCCATCCCGGGGATTGAGAGGTCTTCTTTTCTCAAAGAATAACATGCATCATACTAGCTTGCTTGGCATCTTTTGATTTCTTTGTTTATTTGTTTCAAGAACAATTCATGTCCCCTTTAGATTAAGGAAACTTAATTACTTGATACATGATTAGACGATTTTTCCTAGGGTTATTTGTGTGATCTTTCACTTTACATTGTATGATATTTGGCTTAGATCTTATGAATGATATCTTATCTTTAGATCTTCCATTTGAAATTTCCTTATGTGATGTAATATACTATCATAGTATCAATTGTCGAACCTTACATAGTATAAGATGATTATTTGGATGCTAATTGAGGCTCGTCGAAAGACGGGTCGAGTTGAGGGTGTTTTAGTCGCGACAAAGGCTCCTTCCTCTCTCGTACCAAAACCCCGAGCCAAGTTCTTTGGTTATGAAGGGCCGGTGCCCTTTATCCGTTTGGGTGAGTCAAAGTTAGGTTTCATGGTTCCTTAAAGACCAAGTGGCGACTTTGTATCTGTTTTCAACAGACCATTTTCTTTCTTTGATCCAAATCAAATTTCAAACGAAAACAAACAAGTGGTGGAAGCCCGGTATCCACAACAGCAGGTATAGTCTATGGAGGGACAGCCACATCCGGAGGTGGTGGAGTAGATGATGAAGGCTCTAAGGTGGGTGGTGCTGCTGGGGGATGTGAAGGTCTATGTAAGGACTGGGCAACCCCCAACTGGACCATAAGTGTGTCGAGCTGAGTGGTCAAGTGATCGACCTTACCCTCAACTAGCATCCGTGCCTCCCTCTCCCCAATAAGCAAAGTATAGAGAGTCTGTAGAGACACGGATGATGACTCTCTCTGGGTTTGAACCTGAGATCCCTGTCTCAACTCAAATGGCTATACAGCAGCAATAGGATCCTCCTCCTCCGTATCTTGCTCCTCAACCTTGGTAGGCATCCCTGAAGTAGGTCACTCGGTGTCCCAACCAACCTCCCCTCTTCTTCTTTGCTCCGACCTTCTCTTTACCCTTTCCTTTTCTTTTCCTCGTCTATGCGTTAGAGCATTGAGCAGCCGTCTCACCAAACTGGTTAGAAGAAGTATGAAATGCATTGACATGATGTGGGAGCAATCTAGACTGGGCCACGACGCCATGAATAGCCCACGTGCCTTTCAAAAGTTTCTTTGCAAAAATGTACCGCATGGGCTGCACTAAGAACTCAATATATAAGCACGACTGGCAGACCCTCTTCCCCGTCCCTACAGAATACAGAACTCAGACGTACCACGGTGCCAGCTTCTCGTGATAGGAGGTCGAGAAGATATTGTTACACAGCACCAAGTAAAGCATGTGGTAGTCATCAGTCAGGTGGCGATCCTTAATATGTGACACGCCATTCCAGAACTGGACGGCCCCACCAGCAATCTCCCGCATAACTGTGGCATAAGGGGTCTCAGGAGCTCCCAACAGTTGAGGACAATCACACTCCGACTCCTCTTGGACTCCTAAAGCGGCAGCTAATGTAGCCGGACTGAATATGATCTCCCACCCATGGATGAAAGAGCAATATGTAAATGGCGCGACGAGGTCCTTGATCATCGTGGCGCGGGCCTCTTGCACCCAAGAGATATTAACCCTTTCGGCTTGGGTCAACATTTGGAACCATTGCGGCATATCCTAAATCCTGGCCAAGAATCACAGAGCCGAAAGCTCGACAGTCTTGAGGGGTCTCTCCATCATTATCTTACGATGGCTGAAGTAGTGAGTAAACCAAGACTGGTCGAGAGGATTTTGGAACACATGTTCAGGTACCAGATCAAGAATAGTAAGATCAAATGGCTTCTCCTTGTAGTAGCCGGTCATAGGATTAATGACGATTAACCTGAAATAGAAAACAAGAAGATATAACTAATTAAAACAAGAAAAATAGAACAAAATAAGAAATCTGTTATTATATGGGTTCTATCGATCGAACATTTTTTTATCAATTAAACAAGGGCTAAGCTCGATCGCTTAAGCCCAGCTCGATCGATCGAAAATAGAAGAAAATGCAGGGACAGAAAATAAACATAGAAATGAAAAGAAAAAGAGAACTACACAATCAAGACATTGATTAATTGGCCTTAGGACTAATGAGAGGATTGGTCACAGAGACCTTACCTTGGTTTAGGCGTAGTGGAGAGGTGGGGGAGATGATCATGATGATGAGTGAATGGCCAAAGACCTCCAAATGATGAGTATGTATGGGGGGAAGACAGAATTACCCGAGTCTCTCTCTGTCTTTGAGCGTTTGAGAGTGTGAGGGAAAGCGAGAGAGTGAAGAAGAGTACACAAGATGTTGTGGACATGCAGATGAGGGGGGTCCTGACATTTTCCTCGATAGTGTCCCGGGACGGATCCAATGAGCACACTTTAGGGAAACTAGAACTTCCTCACGCGATCCTAGACACAAAGAGTCGCCACCAAATTTTTATCGCAAATTAGGAAACCCAAGTTTGACTCGCCAAAAATTGAATAAGGTTACTCGCCCTTCATTACCAGAAACTAGGTTCGGGGGTCTTGGTAAGAGAGGGGAAGGAGTCCAAGCAGGACTAAAGCATCCCCTCCTCGCCCTGACGAACGGTAGGCCTTGATTCAAATATCCTTGTTCTTAATTCAGAATTGGTGTTGTTTCCTCAAACATACTAGATAGTATATACATGTCAAGAAGGGAACATTTAGGAAAATCATGTCAAGAGATTAAATCAAGTAGAAGTTGGATGCACATGCAAACAAGGGAAAGGTATGCTCACAGTGGCTAGCCCCGCCCGAGACCGATGCAATTAAAGGAAACATATCATGATATACAAAAGAGAACGAGGAGACTTACATTGGTGACTCAAGAGGACTCGCAAAAAAAAAAAAAAAAAAAAAAAGGAAACATGTAATGCAATCATGCAACAATCTTAGATAAGATGTCTCTAACACATAAGCATATAAATGGGGACTATCCTAAAGGGGATGTGTCATTGAAAATAAAGATGTAAACCTAGAAAAATTCTAAGAGAAAGGATAGAGGTAGTACACGATACATAGGCACTAAGCCATATATAGGCGAGCCAAACCCACAAATCGAAATCCGGATCCACGGTACTCAATTCTCTGCACTAAGACACCAAGGAATACCCAAGCATTGTAAAAATACAAACAAGCAAATGATATGCATGATAAACAAGAGCAAGATGTCATAAATCAAATTTCCAGATTCAGCAACCTCTAATGAATCCTATCAAAAGTGGTCATAAGCATGAGCTGGGTTAAAACCCTTTTATAGAAAGTTAGATACATGTCTTAGAGAACTTATCCAAAAAGTACACCTCTTTGCTTTTTTTGAATTTTGAGAAATAAGAGTTTTGGGAACAGTGGATCAGGACTGTCCACTGTTCATGTAATAATCATAATTAATTCTACAAATATCATGAGAAGCTCTACTTGGTGTCAAAATAAAGCTATTTTATTCTAGTTTGTTACACAAATAATCCCATGGACATGACATGATCTTAAAGTTCCTAAAAAGTTATTTTAAACAGACTCTGTTATTCTGGAAGTTTGGTGTCATTTGACAAAGGAATACAAAACATAATAGAAGTTCATGAATCATGTTAATCAAGTTAATCTAAGCTTTTGAACTCTCATCTATTTAACCTACATGATTTCTAAACCAAGCTTTATTCATCAATTATTGTTGAGTGATCAAGGTATGACCATTTTGTATACATAATCATAATTGTAGTTTAGAAAATTCAAGAATAGTTATATCAACTTCGAACGCTTAGAAAACAATTTTAACTCGATCGTATGCTCATGATTTTACATCGGTATATAGATACATGAGTTAGGAATCATCCCCAGAAACTGGATCATCAATGACTATCACATATTTGCTGAAATTCAAATACAAAAAGACTATGTTCAAATCTGTCAAGAGATTTCTCAACAATTTCTAAAAATAGCATATGGATCCTAGAGGTTCTCAAAATGGATTGAATGAAAGCTAATTCATCAAAGTTAATAAATTTGAAATCCATCAAAATATGGGTATTGGTGGACCAAATCTTATGGACAAAACCAATCTGTTTTGCGGAATTTTATCTAATTCATTTTAAAGTGTGAGGAAAACATCTTAGGTGATGGTTGATGCTTATTGGAGAGATCAAACTCATAGATCAACTTAATTATCATATTCCCAATCAATTTAGCCCTCAAGTTCTATGAAGAACTTTAGATCATGGATCAAAGGGGCTTACAAATATCCTATTGGAGATGAAATTCAATAGGAATTCTAGGTAATGGGAATAATCAAGAGATTGGTATGAAAATAAGAATCATCCTTCTCATAGATCATACTTTTAAACCATCATAGAATTTAAAATAGATACATATATATAATCATGTATGCATGGATCTAAACCAAATAGAAGAACGAAATCAAAATTGAGAAATTAAAGTGAAAATCAATCTCTACTTAAGAATTATCAATAAAATCAAAAGAGACTTAGATCTAGCTATGTGAGTGTGTGAAGAACAAGAGGGGAAGAAGATGAGTGCTCTAACAAATGAAACAAAACTAAGCTAGATCCAAATCTTATAGATCTATATATAAAAATAGGAATTATTGATGAATTATGATGTCTATCTCTTGGAGGATTCTCAATTATGCAATCAAAGTTGATTTGAAGAGTCTTCTTCTTCAAGTGTTCTTCAAGTTCTTCAAGTACTCATCCATGGAAGTTTGAGGGAACCAATTGATGTCAAAATTGTTCTCTAATTCACTAATCTAATTATCCTGAGATTATTTTTATGGAGATTTCATTCATAATTCACTTCATCTCTCTAGAAATCTCTCTTAAATTGAAAGTATATATGTGTATCTCTTCAAGAAAATTCAAAGTTTCTTCAAGATGATTTTTTCATATTCCAAGATGATCTCATATGCGATGCATGGGATCTACATACAGAGTTTTGAAAACTTAACTCTTAAGTTATAGGGTTAAAACATGATTTTTAGAAACCAGAAAAGGGTTAAAATGGCTATTTTAGTGCCTAAACACAATTTCCAAGCAATTTCCTCGCAGTGGGAACCTCCTCGAAGTGTCTGGAACTAGAAAAATGCGTTAGAGAACACCACTTATAGGTGGCGGTTAAGGGGGGAACCGCCACCCTGCTTCCCCCAAAACACCACCTGCTTTTTAGGTCCCCTAGGTTGCCTACAAACCCGGTTTCAAGTTTCATGTGCACTACTTTTCTAAATTTTTGTGAAAAATGCTTTTTGGTGTCCGAAATCGTTCGTTTATGTACTGTGGAAAGCCATCGAGTTGAATTTTAGTATAAAATATTTCAAGAGATTTTGAAATAATAATTGAAGTCCAATTGATGTATGAAAGTCCTCCGGAACTTTCATCATCTTTTTTAAATCAAATGACTTCTTTTCCAAAATTACCTTTAAATGTGCGTCGATTTCTAACTTTTTTTTAAAATTGAATCTTTGGATACCTGTAGTACTACATTTAGAACACTTTATGTTCATATAACCTTGAGTGAATATGAATTTTGAGAGACAATTTTGACAAAGTCGAGATTTATGCATGGAAAAGGGGCTTTTCTGAACTCAAAGTCACTTTTCAATGTTCGACCATTCGATTGTGTGGAATCCAGTACCATTCACAGGGTACTTTTCATCATCAAATCCTCTAAGACATTGTCCACCCTAAATCCTATCAGTGTGGTCAAAATTGGGTGTCTACAGTTTGCCCCTCTTTGGCAGAGCTTGTTGTGAACAATGTGAACTGCAAGTGAGTGGCAAAGCTAGAAGGCACCCAATAACCATACTCAGAGGTGTTAGGAAAAAAAAATTTGCAAAAATCAAGAAATTCAAAATCTGGGAAAATTAAGAAATCACGAATGCAAGAATGCAATGCAATGCTGGGTAGTGGCTGCTAAATCGAAACTGTTGCTGGTCGTGCTCTGTGGGAGCTGCCTAAGTATCCATTCCAGGAATCAGACCAGGGTGTAGTTTTAAGCGTACAAGAAGATAGAGATAAACATACAAACAACAATACAGATGAAAATGCTCCTATCCTAGGATATTGATGCAGTATGAAAATGTTAATGTGCAAGTATTGGAGGAATCGTCCTCAAGAGTTCTAGCTATAAAATCTAATGAAAGAATGCGACGACTCTCTCTCATAGATGGAAAAAAAAATTTTATGATGATTTCATGATCTTTATATGAAGTAGAGGATGTCTATATTCTTTGATAATTATCAGAGACTGCGTGATTATATTCGACGGTATGCAGAAGCTGAGGGTTCGTCTTTGATGACAAGTAGAGGCTGAGGCTGAAGGATTTCCTTTAATGATTTCTGGTATGATTCTCAAATGCAGAGGTTATCTCCTTTTGATGACTTCAAATGTTGAGGTCGTCTTCTAATGATGACTTTCAAAAGTAGAGGGTATATTGTTGTAACGACATTTAGAAGTAAAGGGCATCTCCAAATGATGACTTTCAAATGTAGAAAGTGTATCGATATGATGGTTTTCAAATGTTGAGGACATCTCCATATGACAACTTTCAAAGGTAGAGGGCATCTCCATACGACGACTTTCAAAGGTAGAGGGCATCTCCATATGATAACTTTCGAAGGTAGAGGGTATCTCTATACGATGACTTTCTGATGTAGAGGGCATATCATTACGATGAGTTTCTGAAGTAGAGGGCATCTCCTTACGATGACTTTGTGAAGTAGAAGGCATCTCCATACATTGACTTTCTAAAGTAGAGGGCATCTCTATACGATGACTGTCTGAAGTAGAGGGCATCTCCATATGACGACTTTCTGATGATGCTTCTGCTAGCTCAATCGATTCAACATTCCTTCTGAATAAAGGTACATTAGATGCTAATTAAAAAATGTTCACAGATTATGATCCATTTTTGTAGGTTGACAAGTGCCGATTTCTGGCAAATTAACTTATTAGCTGATACTCATTTTGATTCATGGATTCTTTGAGATATACCCTTCTTCTGGTGGCAACCCTAGTATACGAAGCTGAGAGTTCACTGCTAGGGAGATTATAGGATTCTGAGATGTGAGTAAAATGCTTGTATTCTAGAGGCTCTGTTGATTCAATCTGAGACTCATATCGGTGCTTTGACCAGCTCAAACATTCTTGGAAATACATCGGGTTTATTCTAACCCTAAACATCTTGATCACAGTTTGAAGCTTCTGTATTCTGATTCATCTTCTGCAAATCCTTTTTGGATGTAAATCTTGAAAGACTGTAAACCCAAGTGCCCACGTTCCAAGACGACACATAATCAACCCACAACAATAGGAGTTTGTTGTAAATCATCATTTCTCGGCTATTTTCAAGCTGCGGTGTCCTCGATTCTTCATGTTTGGGGAATTTTCTTCAACTCTGAATGGTTTTAAACCAAGATTCAAATTCCCATGGGTCCTTCAGACCAATTCCAACAAGTTTTAAGTAATCTTAAGCCTTATACATCAAGATCGGACCAATTCAAGGTCAAAACAAAGTTCCTGATATCATAATTGATAGGTACTCAAAAGACCTAATGATTTTGGCATGACTTTTACGTACTTCATAAATTTTCAATTAATTTTAGTAGATATTTATGTAAGGCACACTGATCTTGTTTCAAAAATGGCTTAACTCAACATCCAAGGCCGATCTTTTGATTGACATTTTTCTATCAATCACTCGACACCTCATCATGACTAGGATTAATTGATGTAATAACAGTGTTCGGAACTTCTACTTATATCCACCTTTGGATGCTCTTAGAGTGTTACGATTTTAGATCACTTTGGACCCGTATGCTCAGGATCATGACAGGCTAGACGACGACCAACTAGACCACGATAGAGATTAACAGACATTGACATAGGAAGATGACATTTTTAAAGTAGAAGTTTGGAGGAGAAAACTCAATTTTCCTTGACTTAATGCGCGTTTGTCATGTTTGATGTATCTCTTTTCTTTTCATGTGCACTTCTCATCTTAGTACGATAATACTTAGCTAATAAAGTAATGCTTTGAAAATATTGCATATGGATCTCAATCAATCCTTTGCTTTCTCTGAAATGTGCTTTGAATTAGTGCCTTAGCTTACAGAATAAGAGATTATTCATTTAAATGTTTTCAAAGATTATTCCTTTCTGGCCTTCCTCCTGCTGCTGATATAGATGCAGCCTTGGATACGCTTTTGGTCAATCAGTCTTCCACTTACGAACAACTCTTGCTTATCTGGGAAGTACAAAAAAGATTACCGAGTTGCCATTTGTTTGAACGATCAGCCTCTATTGTTCAAATTTGACTAGCATCATGGTCCAACGGGAAATTCTACTGGTCAAGACAGGCTTTTCAAATAGGTATTTGAGTGGGTCTATTCGAGAGATTAGGACAACGGGAAAGGCAAACATGTAGTGCCTAAGACGACGGGTACACCACTAGACTAGGGCCTAACATACTTTTTCTAAAGGTTGTGAGTATTTCAGCTCGTATCCGGTCATCCTCTTGCTCAAATAATAAATGGCTTTTTCCACATACCCCTCTTCCCCTTCTTGGGCCAACATACACCCCCATTGAATCCTTGGACACAGAAAGGTACAGCAATAAGGGCATCCCGGGTATGGGTGGTGACAGGATAGGTGGGTTTTGGATGTAGGTTTTGATCTTATCAAAGGCTTGTTGACACATGGTATCCCATTCGAACTTCTCTACTTTTCTGAGGAACCTAAACAGCGGGTCACAGGTTAAGGTGAGTTTTGAGATGAAACGGCTTATGAACTGTATTCTACCCAGAAATCCCCTTAACTTTTTTTCATTCTAGGGCGGCTGCATTTCGACTATGGTTTTTATTTTGGTCGGGTCCACCTCTATCCCTCTCTGAGTGATGAGAAACCCCAGCAACTTTCCGATAGTGACCCCGAAGGTGCACTTCTGGGGGTTCAATCTCATTCTGAATTCCCTCAATCTCCCGAAGAATTTTCTTAACGCCTCTAAGTGACCTCTTCTTTTCTTCGATTTTATAACCATATCGTCCACATACACCTCTACCTCCTTATGGATCATGTCGTGCAACAGCGCAGTAGCGGCCCACTGATAAGTTGCTCCTGCATTTTTGAGCCCAAATGGCATCACCCTATAGGAGTATGTGTCCCATGGTGTGATAAAAGTGGTTTTCTCCCATCCTCGGGCGCCATTAGAATCTGGTTATACCCTGAGAACCCATCCATAAAAGATAGGAGTTCATGTCCCGCTGTATTGTCCACTAACACATCAATGTGAGGTAAAGGGAAATCGTCCTTAGGGCTGGCTTTGTTTATATCCCGGAAGTCAACACATACCCTAACACGACTGTCCTTTTTTGGGACATGCACTATATTGGTGATCCATTCTGGATACTCGGTGACCATTAAGAATCCGGATCTTAACTGCTTTTCAACTTCCTCTTTGACTTTGAGTGCCCATTCAGGCCTCATTCGCCTCAATTTTTGTTTTACAGGTTTTGAATTGGAGAAGATGGGGATGTGGTATTGGACTATCTCTGGATCAATGCCTAGCATATCACTATAAGACCATGCAAAAGCATCTTTGAATTCATTTAATAGATTGATTAATTCTTTGTTTTCTTCTTTGCTAAGTGTATAGCCAATAAAAACATTTTGAGGATTATCTTCATTTCCTAGGTTGATCATTAGAGTGTTCTCAATGATTTTACATGCAGATTCTTTTTCTTTTTCTATTAATTTTTACAATTCATCTGGTATTTCATGATCATCAAATTCATCACATTCATTAAGTGCATACGAGTAGGCAGAATTGGTCATGCTTTCACTGATTTTCTTTGGAGCAATTACAACAGACATAGAAATTGAAAGACGCTTCATTTGGGCCATTACAGACTCTGGGTGTGGGGGATACCTATCGCTAGACTCAAAAACCCACTCTTTCTTGCTTTCTCCTCCCAAATCGGTGATGAAGCACTCTTCTAGTTCACCCTGTCTTGGTAATCTCTTCCATTTCTAGTTTCTCAGGTTTTCCCATATCATTCTCCTCGTCTTGCACCTCTTTTACCAATCCCTCAGCATGTTCTTTTCTGGCTTTGTCTTCCACGACCCCTTCTTGGCCAGTCTCCTTGATCTTTGTGCTTTCCTCGCCTAATAGATTCTTCATGACCGAGCGGTCTAGCGCACCAACCCAATCTTTTATAGTAGCTGACTTCACGGGTACTTGTAGATATGGATCCTGAAACTTAGAGAATTCATGGGGGAAAAAGATCTCAAACCCTGGCTTATTACACTTGTCCTTCTGATCTACCCATGGTTCTGGGAAGCCACAAAAGGGGAAATCCTCTCCTTCTTTCACAAAGTACCCATTAAGCGTTTTCAGGTATAGATCCAATGGTGCATCAATTGCCTTCTTCTTATCTCTCAGCTCCTTCTTTGACGGTTGATAGCCTAGGCCATGAGTGTGAGTCTGAGTGGTGATATTTGGAAATTTCGGCAGACCTTGATGATTCTTACCCAGTCCCATACCTGGGAAGAAACCCATCTTCTTCATGATACCAGTGACCAGTGGATTAGTGTACTGATCAAAATATAATGGTAGAAACTCTCTCGGCTTCTCTCCCTCCAACATATTAATGAATTCGAACCCTCCCAGACCTGTTTGTTCTTCTTGGAATCGTACCGCCAAAACACGTGCTCGATGAAGCTTCAGATGGACGAACCCAACTATCCCTGAGAATATCACAGACCTTGCTATTCCAGACACACTTGACTTTCTGATGAACTGTAGATGGTCTGGCGCCCAAACTATCTAGCCACGGCCTTCCCAGCAGTAAATTGAAAGAAGCAAGTATGTTGATAACCTGAAATTTGGCTTCATTTTCCACAGGCCCGACAGCTAGTTGAAGGAGAATTATTCCCATGACTATTCTCTGAGTGTTGTCGTATGTCCTTACCTTCTGCTTAGATGGTACGAACGTTGTTTCATCCAAACCCATGCGCTTAGATATTCAGAACGGACACACGAGTGTTGTCGTATGCCCTTACCTTCTGCTCCTGAGTTTTCTTCAATTGTTTCCGGACCCTTTCTTCCTCTACTTCTTCATCCATTTTTCCTTTTCCCTTGTCTAGATCTCTCCCTGGGTGATCTTCCTCCAGTTTGTGTGGTTTGAAGTGTTTGCTTGACTGGGTCAGATGACTGACTTCTTCTCTTATCCACAAATTGTTGGCCTCCGAAGAACTTTCCAAACTCTCATTTTCGGTTCCCACCTCTTCATCACTCTTGTACCACAAATCATCCTCTATCTGATATATATTGCACATTTCCTGAACCTACCAATCCATCTGCTCTGCCATTTCCCCTTCGCATCCTTTCGAAGCACCTTCCAATGTACAGATTGTCAGATTCTCCAATAATTGATAAGGCCTTCTTGGTGTCCTAGCCTTAGTAATTAGCCTAGACGGATCGAAGATGGTTTCTTCTATCCCCAAGAAATAGAGGCCTGGCGGTGGTGGTACAACATGGTGGTTTGGTAGTGGATTTCTCGTGACATTTGGAGCTCTGGTAGGCGGTTCCGATATCATCTTGTTATCAATAAGATCTTGGATTTCATGCCTTAGCCTCATACACCGATCCGTTGAGTGGCCCATCTGTTGGTGGAATTTGCAAAAGAGATCCCCTTGAAAATTTGGCGGTCGCGGATTTGGTAAAGGTCGAGGTTCCAACTGACAGAGATGCCCTTTTGCTAGCAGCCTATCGAGAGCGGTTGACAGTGATACTCCCAAATCTGAGAATTTTCTTTGTGGTTTGTCTGCCCCTCTCCTTGGTGTTATGTCAAATTTTCTCTCTGGCCCGTTTAGTGCGTTGACATCAGTGGGGCCAGAGTGACCCCCCGAGTGTCCTCCATTAGACCAATAGTTCGGCCTTCTGTATCGATTTGGCTATTCCTCTTTCTTTATCAATCCCTCCTAGATTGCATCTTTTGTACGAGTCCCTACATCAAATACTTCAGCAAAAGTGTTGATCGACTGGAATCTCATTTTTTCTTGGTAGACAGGTTGAAGGTTCTTCATCAACATTCGGATCTAGTCATTCTCGGATGGCCTCTGTACCATCTTAGCTGCTTTTCCTCTCCACTTGCTCAAATACTCAGCAAATGATTCTTTATTTCCCTGCCTAGTGGTCTCCAAATCTCGGACTGTGACATCCAGGTCTTGATTGTATTCATACTGTGCCACGAATGCTTTGATCACTTCTTCCCAGACTCGGGTTTTGCTCAATTCTAATGTAAGGTACCACAACAGTGCGGCTCCGGTTAATGTCTGCTGGAACAAGACATCCATCATGGTTATGCTCAAACCACTTGGCTGAAAGGCGCCTATGCACATTCAGATATGACTCCGAGGGTTTCTGGTTCCATCAAACTTGTCAAAGACCGGAATTTTGAATCCGGCAGGTAGTACCTCACAAACCCAATCATAAAAACCTTCTAGTTCTAGCAAATAAGTGTCAACTCCCTGAGCCTTGCGCATTACCCTCTCCAGCTTATCTATCTTCTCAGTTAGTTTTTAGCTTTCTCCCTTTCCCTATTGGCTTGTAGCACATCAGTCCACTGTGCCTCCTGATCATCAAACCAATCTCCTTCACCCTTCCCCCTAGAGGTGGGTCCATAACTAGCAAAATTACAGGCGGTGGTCGGCGATTCAGTGTTTCTATCATTCCCATCATACGGTTCATACTTTTGGCTTGCCGCCTCATTTGCTCTACTTGTTGTTCTACCAGCGTCCTCAACCCTACTACTTCTTCATTGTTCCTTTCTTCTGCCATTTCAATGTCTTCTCTTCTTTCTAACCTTGTGGTGGGATCCCTAAACCAGGCTTGATTTGAACTTGATGCTGTTTTTACCCTCACACATATATATATATATATATTTTGTTTTAAAAAGATCCTTGGTAAAAACTCTCTTTTGTATGTCACACGGATGTAATGCATGTGGCGTGTGTGCCTACTCTATATACCAAATAAAAGGAAAATTCTAATCATATCACGTAAACTCATAAGCACAAAAATTCCTCACTTCTGTTAAGTGCAATAATTTCTCCTTTCATTGTGACCCTCACTACCCTTTCAAGGATTTTGAAATTCTTTTGAAAAGCATTTTCTTTAGAATGATGAGAAAAGACAATTTCCATTAATTTTTAATTTTGAAAATGAGGGTATAAACATTTCTCATTGATCAGGTTAAAATTTTGTTTTGGAATTCTTTCGAAAAGCATTTCTTCTAAAATAGTTCCCCTAATTTTTGGGTTCTTTCAAAGATGAGGATGTGAGAAATATTTTAACAAAGTTTGTTTTGGAATTTTTAATCGAAAGGTCAACTCAAAAGATTTTTTGAAAGGGTGATCGAAAACATTCGAAAAAGATAGTAAAATCTGTTTGCTTTCAAAGATTGGACTTAAAGTTCTTTGGGTAGGAGGATCACATGATCGGATTATCACTATACTTTTCATGATTGCGGATACATACAAGGTCAATGATGCTTAGCTAAACATGATATAAGAGATGTAATCTTATAATCAAAATCTAACATATTCCCAAATGTCATGGGATATGAGAGGAATTGCTCGAAAGCGATTAAGAGTTTACATGACTCGTATTAAGTGAGCATCGTCATCATCTCAAGTAATCCCTTTCCGGGCATACAAAACTCCCTAGCACATAACCCTAATCAATAATTAATTTCCCTAAGATTGAAAGGTTCTATAGAAGCTACCATGCAAAGGTTGGGTTTTGGTCAAATAAGGGACCCATGACACACATCCGATAGGGTGTTTCATATACCAAATCATGGTACGAGATCAAGGGCGATCACATAGTCCCATGATGGCTTGACCGACCGGGTTACCCCGAGCTTCCAAGGTCCTAGTTCCGTGCAATCGACTGGCGAGACATGCAACTGAAATGCAACGGGCACACAAAAATTATTTAATTTGATTAAAAGGATGCTTTCAAGTCTAATCTATGAGTGAACCCAAAATCAAATTTCTGGTCTGCAAAACTAGAGATTCTGGGTTCGATCCCCAGTAGAGTTGCCAGATTATGGATATCGCAATTTTCCCTACCCACAGCCTTTTTTATTTAAAAAAAACATTTTCAAATTTCAAAGCATAAAATAATGAGTCGCCACTTAATTTTTAAAAGGAAAATTAAGAAACCATTTTAAAGCAAACTGATCTATCAAGAAACCAGAGGTTTTCTAGGTCCGGGGATTATGGAATGAAAGGGGAAGGAGCCCGTCGGACTAAAACACCCCCTCTCATCCTATCTCGCGATAGGCCTCTATTTAACATCCTTTTAATCGAATTAATAATCTAATCATGTCCTTAACTAATACATATGTATAAATATACATTACAAAGCATGTCTAAAGGGTGCAAGATTGCAAGTGATAAAATATCATTCAAAAACCATATGATTCAAGTAGCAAGCGATATGATATGCAAATAGGAAACTATGGAACTTACCTGGGATCCATTCCGCGAATATTAAATGTGCAATGCATACGAATAGAAAGATCCTAAGAAAAGGTCTCTAATCACATATGCACATAAGGCAAAACCTAATTCTAAGGTGTCGTGCATTAAGTTGAAAAATCGATAAAATCAAGAAATTAAAATAAACTAAAGAGGAGTTCAAAAAATCATACCTTAATAACGCTACAAAATAGAGGACAAGATACAAAGTTGGATCTTAAATAACAATCCTAGACTTCTAGCTTAAATCTATCAAAGGTAATTAAATCTAAAGCAAGCAAGTCCTAATTACAAACATCAAGCTACATGGATGAATATGTACATGACTACATAGATGTGGACAAGAACGGGCTATTGGATTATTCCTTGATTTGGATCATTTAACCTCTGTATTTAGGCTTAACTAATCATTATTAACACATTGTTTAAGCCCTAAGTCATAGAAGAGTCATTTGGACCATTGTTCACAAGATATATCAAAAACCATTCCAGAATACTAAAACTTCAGCAAGCAGACCCGAACTTCAAAGAAATAAAAGGGATGCTTCCCATGGTTTGATCTTGATGGTTTTTTGACCCATGATTCCTCTCTGTGTCTAGTTTCTATCCCAAAAATAAAATGAATGTTTCAACGGTTAGATCTCTGGGAATTTGACAAACACTAGACACCACTCAGAGACTTACAACCTTCCGTCCAGAGTTTTTGTATGATTTTCTAAAACTAGTAAACATATTAGAAATGCTTTGGTCTTGTTAGGGTAGCTTCCTAACACATTAAACTACTTAGAAAAATATATTTTAGGTCAAGAGTGATTTATTAAGGTTCTGATTTGCTTATTTCAAAAGAGTGTTACTGCTCTGAAACTCTGGACGGATTATAGTTGTTCCACAAAACCCTTGACCAAACCACTCCAAACATGAAACTGCCTTAAAACAAAAATTACAATGGTAAAAATTTGAGATATAAACACCTTCCCGTTGGTTTCATTCAGTTCCAACGGTTCGATGATCAACTAAAAATTTATGATCAAAAACAGATTGTGAACTCACTGCATCATTTATTCAAATACAACTTTGTTAACAAATTTGAGCCATGGAACTTGGCTTGAACCACACCACCTCTCCTATCATTTGATGGTCATGGGAGACTAGCTACATTCATATCTTGAAGGTCTCAAAGAATATGGAGAAATTTCATGAGACCTAAACATAACAAACCTAAACTATGGAGATAGGTTTAGATTTATTAATCAAGTGTACTAATATCAACTTCAACTTCCTTGTAAATCATGAGCTTACAAAGGAACTAAAGGATTTCAAGTCTAAGGATTCAAGTAAGACATTGAAAGTCTTATGAATCACAAAGATTAAAAGGGAAAGAAAAAGGAAATTCAAAGACTCTAAGTATATTTGTAGTTAGAAAAGAACTTATTAATTCAAAGTTTTACCTCCAAAATATCCTCAAATTTGTGATTTTGAAGAACTTCCAAAGACTAATCAAGCTTTCCACTCTCTTCAACTCTTCTAAAAACTAACTTCTAATTGTGTTTAGAGAAGAAGCTTTGAAAGTTTTAGGACTTGAAGAACTAATGCAACCTCTAGATTCCAAGAAAATTCCCACTCCATGCAAGAGGATATTCATCCTCTATTTGTAGACAAATTTGAAGGGGTATTTTAGTCATTTCAGAGTAGTAAACCCTAATTCGGACTATCATTTAGTAGTACTAAATGTGCTGTATTATAGCTGGTAGCTATTAAAATGCGGCACTCAATGGAGATGGAAGTTGCACTCACTGAATGCCGCAAGGGCACTTGGTGAATGCCGATGGGGCATTCTCTGAATACCGCAACGGCACTCATTGAATGCAGCGGAAAACTCCATGGACTGTCGTCTTTTCAGGATTTTCAAATTTAGTGGCACTTGAAGCATTTTAGCGGCAATTAGTGGATGCCAGTGCGGCTCTCCCTAAATGCCATTCCGGCAATTAGGGAGTGCCGCATCGGCAACCCCTGACTGCCGCAAATCTGCGTAAGTGTCATTTTGTCTCTATTCTCCTCTTTCTTTCTTTTTTGCTTTTGTTTAGGTTAGAGAGTCTTTCAAAGAGTTTGAATCATCTTTGGAAGTCCTAGATTGGCCGGACATTGTCATCATCGGGTCTTGGAGGTATCACTCCCCTTAACTCGACATTTAGTCAAAATTGGGGTGTCTACAACGTCGGATTAAGGGTAGTGTTACCTCTAGATCTGATGATGGCAGTGTTAAACTAATCTAGGACTTCCAAAAGGTGATCAAACTCTTTGAAAGGCTCCATAATTCAAAACATAAAGAAACAAAGAAGGAAAAGGAAGAACAGAGGAAAACGGTATACGGTATACTTTGCGGCAGTCACGGGTTACCGTTGTGGCACTTATTAATTACCATACGGCAGTCATCAAGTACCGCAATGGCAGTTACTGATAGTCGCAAAAAGTCATCAAATGCAGTTAAAATCAAAATTCTAGAAAATACGGCACTCCGCGGAGTTATCCGCGACATTCATTGAGAGCCGCACTGGCATTCATTGCGTGTTGTGCCGGCATTCAGTGAGTACCTCACAGGCACTTGTTGATTGTAGCTTCCATCTCCACTGAGTGCCGCGTTTGTGTGTCTACCAGCTTTTCAATAGTACATTTTGCACCTTCAAAATGACATCCAAAATTAGGGTTTTACCCTTGAAAATACTAAAATACCCATTCAAAAACTGCCTATATATAGGGGATGAATATCCCATTACAAAGGATCTTGAATTTGTTAGTATCCTGGCTTAGATTCTTAAATTTCTTTGTTTTTAACCTCTTAAAATTTTCTAAACACAATTAGGAGCAAGTTTTTTTAAAAGGAAGAGCTAGAAGGAGAGCTTGATTAGCCTTGGAATATCCTAAAAACAACCAAGAAGTTGAGGATAGTTGGAGGTAACCTCTAAGTTATTAAGTCTCTATTTCAAGTTCAATCACAATATATAGGACTCCTTGGGGTCCTTTATACATGCTAATGTTGCGATTGAACTTGTATTTTATTAATTTGGATCAAAATGACCTTAGGTTAAGGTTAAACAAATCATGAAGTTTACTTAGATATCATTTGAGTCTTGGTTTCCTCTTCTTTTACTTTTTAATTGCATTCATCTGTTAGAATTCATAAGACTTTCAATGTTTTACTTGAATCGATTGATTTGAAATCATTTAGCTCCCTTTTTGGCTCATGTTTTACAAGGAAATTAAGGTTGATGATAGCATATTTGGTCAATGAATCCAAACCTACCACCATAGTTTAGGTTCATTATTTAGAGAATTCATGAAGTTACTTTCATACTTCATTGAGGTCTGTAAATACAAGTGTCATTAGTTCCAAGGACCACCAAGTGGAAGGAAAAGCAACTTAGGCTAAGCCAAACTTAATGGCTTGATAGCCAAAGTTAACAAATAAAAGATATATTTAACAAAAGGTGTAGTGAGTTCATTAACCACTTCTGATCAAAGATTTTTAGGCAAATAATGAACCGTTAGAATTAAATGAAACCAATTGGAGAACATCAATAACACAAAGTTTTACTAGTGTGATTTTTGTTTTAATAGGATCTCATGTTTAAAGTGGTTTGGTTATAAGTTTTGTGAAGCAACTATAATCTATCCAGAGTTTTAGAACAATAGTACCTTCTTGAAATGAGTAAATCAGAGCTTTAATCAAGTATTCTTGGCCTCAAATAATTTTTTTGGGTAGTTTAATATTTTAGAAAGGTACCCTAAAAAGATCAAAGTGTTTCTAATTTGTTTACTATTTTTAAAAAATCATACAAGATCTCTGGGTGATGCCTAGTATTTGTCTAATTTTTAGAGATTGAACCGTTGATTTTCGATTTTTTTTTGGGTTGGAAACTAGACTTACAGAGGCATCTTATGTCCAAAATTCATTGATATCAAACCATGGGAACCATGCTTTTCCAATTTTTGAAGTTTTGATTTGCTCTCTGTAATTTTCAGAATTGTTGGGACAAATTTGGTAATTTTGTAAATAATAGCTCAAATGACTTTTCTATGACCTAGGGCTTAGGCCATGCTTCAATATTGATTAGTTAAACCTAAATCCAAAGGTTAAATGATCCAAATCAAAGAATAATTCGTGGCTTACTCTTGTCCATATCCATGTAATCATATACATTCATCCATATAGATTGATACATGTAATTAGAATTCATATTGTAAACATAATTATGAGTTTCTTGCAATCATGTTGGGACTATACCATTTCTATATGGACATTGCATTGGCTCCTAGTTAAGACTTGTATATCTATAGGAGTGATAAGATCTCAACTAGTTACAAGGAATTCATAAATTGTCATTTCTTCTACTTGATAGAATAAAGCTAGACATTCAAGGATGATTATTTGACAATTATATATCCTTTCTAAGGCATGGGACTAACCCTTGTTTTGTAGCACTGATGAGGTACGATTTCTTGACTCTTCTCTAATTTAATTATTTCTTTGATTATTAGTTGATTTTTTACTCCATGTGCGACACCTTAGATTAGGTCCTGCTTTATTTGTATATGTGCTTAGAGACCTTTTCTTAGGTTTTATTTTCTTGCATGCATTACACGTTGAAATCTTCACGGCTGGATCCCGAGTAAGTTTCCTAGTTCCATAAATGCACATCATATTGCTTGCTAATTGAAATATGTGGTTTTGAGAGATATTTATCATTTGCAATCTTACACCCTTTTAGACATGCTTTTGTAATGTATATTTATATATATGTATTAGTTGAGGGCATGCTTAGATTAATAATTTGATTACAAGGATGTTGAGTAGAGGCCTATCATGAGATAGGATGAAAGAGGGTGTTTTAGTCCGCCGGTCTCCTTCACCTTTCATTCCATAATCCCCGGACGCAGTTTATCTTTGGTTTCGCAAAAGATCAGTTTGCTTTTAAAATGGTTCTTTAATTTTTTCTTTTAAAAAATTAAGTGGCGACTCGTGTTTTGTGTTTTGAAATTGAAAATGATTTTGAAAAAGGTGTGAATAGAAAAAATTGCGATATCCACAATCTGGCGACTATACTGGGGATCGAACTCAGAATCTCTGGTTTCGCAGACCAGAATTCCTAATTTTGGGTTCACTCGAGGATTGGACTTGAAAACATCCTTTTAATTGAATTAATCAATTTTTGTGTGCCTGTTGTATTTCACTTGCATGTCCAACCAGTCGATTGCATAGAACTATGACCTTGGAGGCTCGGGGCAACCCTGTCGGTCAAGTTATCACGGGAGTGTGCATGGTAGCTTATATAAAACCTTTCGAAATCTTAGGAAATCAACTCTTAATTAGGATTATGTGCTAGGGAGTTATGTATGCTGGGAAGGGATTACTTGAGATGATGACGATGGTTGCTTGATAAAAGATGTGTAACCTCTCAATCACTCTTGAGCAATTCTTCTTCATGTCCCATGACATTTGGGAATCTGCTTAATTTTTTTTATAAGATTACATCTCTTGTATCATGTTTAGCTAGGCATCATTGACCTTGTATGCATCCGAATTCATGAAAAATGCGGTGATAATCCGATTATGTGATCCTTTTACCCAAGGAGTTTTAAATCCATCTTTGCAAGCAAGCAATTCTTGTCACCATTATTCCAAAGTTTCAAACCACTCTTTCAAAAACGTTCGAAGATTACTTTTTGATAATGCCCTAAACAAAATTTTGACTAAGTATATTCAAAAGAAAAGTCCAAATATTTTGGGAATTATTTTTGGGTGAAATACTTTTTCAAATGAATTTCAAAAATTCAATCCAGTCATCTTTGTTGAGAAATGATTCACATCCTCATTTTCAAATAAAATATTCAAAATTCTTGAGAATTGTTTTGGAAAGATCTCATAAATTTTGGAAAATTTTAAATACCCAACCTTTGATAGGGTGGTGAGAATTGCAATGAGAGGGAAAATTGACGCATTTAACATGAGTGAGGATTTTATATGCTTAGGTGTCTATTTGTTAGGGCAAGAATTTTCCTTTCTTTTGCATATAGATTAGGCACACACGCACACATGCATTTGCATCCGTGTGATATATGAAGCATTCATAAATTTATTTATTTTTACTAGGTATCTTTCAAAAATTAAAGAAATAACAAAAAGTTTTTGAAAAATCATTAAAATTCTTTTGAAGGGCAAAAATAGCATCAAGTTCGGGCACGATATGGTTTAGAGGTCCCACAGCAAGGCTAGTAAGAAGAGAAGAAAACATTAAGATGGCAGATGAAAGGAACAATGAGGAAGTGGTAGAATTAAGGACACTGGTAGAACACCAAGGAAAATAGATGAGGCGACAGGCAGAGAATATAAACCACATGATGATCATGATAGAAGCAATAGCACGCCCTCCAATTGTTGCAAACCCACCGAACAATGATCCGCCAATCAGGGAAGAAGGTTGGTATGATGACCCAGAGATGCCAAGGATCGAGGTTCCCAAAGCAGAAAGGGAAATGGTTGGAAAGGGAAAAGACTGACAAAGAGAGGGTAATGACCGAGAAGATAGAGAAACTAGAAAGGGTGGTGCACAAGGCTTAGGAGGTCGACACTTATCTGATGGAGTTAGAAGATCAGTACGATGGGGTCCTTGAGACGCTGCCTGTCGGTTTTAAAATGCCAGTTTTTGATAAGTTCGATGGGACAGGGAATCCTCGTAGCCATGTGAGGATGTGTATCGGGGCCTTTCAGGCTAGCGGATTGATCACCACCATGATGGCCATCTTATTTCAGTAGACTTTAACTAGGGCTACTCGGTCTTGGTATTTCACACTTGAATTGAGTAAGACTAGAGTCCAAGAAGAGGTGATCAAAACATTTGTGGCACAGTATGAGTACAACCAAGACGTGGATGTCACAGTCAGAGATTTGGAAACCACCAAGCAATGGGACAAAGAATCATTTGCTGAGTATCTGAGTAGATAGAGGAAAAAGGCAGCTAAGATGGTACAGAGGCTATCCAAGAAAGATCAAATCTGAATGCTAATGAAGAACCACCAGCCCGTTTACCAAGAAAAGATGAGCTTTCAGTCAATCAACACTTTCGCTGAGGTTTTTGACGTGGGAACGAGGATAGAGGATGCAATTCAAGAAGTGGTAATCAAGAAGGAAGAATAGCTGAATCGATATAGAAGGCAGAACTATGGTTCAAATGGAGGACATTCAAGGGGTCACTCTGGTCTCACCGATGTCAACGTATTGAGTAGATCGTAAAAAAAATTTGATATAGCACCGACAAGAGGAGGGGACAAACAACCAAGGAAGTTTTTAGATTTGGGGGTATCACTATCAACCGCTCTCAATAGGCTAACGGCGAAAGGGCATCTTCGCCCATTGGAATCTCGACATTTACTAAGTCCACTTCCACTGAGCTTCCAAGAAGATCTCTATTGGAAATTTTACCAACAAAAGAGTCAGTCTACGGATCAGTGCACAAGGCTAAGGCATGAAATCCAGGACGTCATTGATAACAAGGTGATATCTGAGCCACCTGTCAAAACTCCTAATGTTACTAGAAATCCACTGCCGAATCATTATGCTCTACCACCGCCACAAGGCCTTTATTTCTTGGGGATAGAAGAGACAACCTTTAATCCATCTAGGCTAATCACTAAATCCGGGACACCAAGGAAGCTGTATCAGCTACCGGAAGAATTGATAATTTGTACTCTGGGGAATCAGTAAGGAGGATGTGGAGAGGGAACGTCAAAGGAATCAGATTGGTGGGTTCAAGAGACTAACAGTACCGATGTGGGTCAAGTGGAAGATGACCTGTGGTATATGAGTGACGAGGAAATGGGAATAGAAAGGGAAAATATGAAAGACGTTTCAGAAATCGACAATTTATGGGCAAAGGAAGAAGTCAGTCACTTAATCCTGTGAAGAAAGCACTTTAAACCACATGAGCTAGAGGAGGATCACCTGGGGAGAGAGTTAGACAAAGGGAAAGGGAAGGCAAATGAGGAAGAAGAGGGGGAAAGGGTTCTGAAACAAGTGAAGAAAACTCAGGCCAATATCACCATATGGGGTTTGTTGATCACCTCTAAGCGCCACAAGCAGGCAGCCCTTGATGCTCTCAATCAGTCTGATGTTTTCATCGACACAGCACCAGAGGACATCATAGGAATGATCAACAAAAGTCTGACTCTAGCCATCACCTTCTCTTTAGATGACTTACTGCCCGGGGGGCCTGTTTGCAATAAACCGCTGTGCGTCACTGTGGAATGCTTGGGGAATAGCATACCTGCCTACCTCATTAATAATGAGTCTACCTTAAACGTGTGTCCATTTTGAACGTCTAAGTGAATGGGTATGGATGAGTCGACCTTCACACCGTTTGAGCAGAATGTAAGAGTGTATGACAACACTCAAAGAACAGTCATGGGAATAGTTCTTCTCCGCCTCATTGTCGGGTCTTTGGAAGAAGAAGCTGAATTTTAGGTCATTGACATACCTGCTTCTTTCAACCTGCTGTTAGGAAGGCCGTGGCTGGACAGTCTGGGAGCCATACCATTGACGATCCATTAGAAGGTCAAGTGTGTCTGGAAGAACAAAGTCCTTGGGGACAGTTGTGTCCGTTTGTCTAAAGCTTCCTCAAGCACATCAGTTCTAGAGGTACAACTACAAGAAGAAGAGACGAGTCTAGGAGGGTTTGAGTTTATTAACATGTTGGAGGAAGCAAAGCCAAGGGAGTTCCTGCCACTCAACTTTGATCAGTAAGCAAGCCCGCTGGTCGAACGGAATATGACGAAGATGGGTTTTATTCCAGGCATAGGACTAGGAAATAATCTTCAAAGGTCTGTCAGAATTTCCAAACATCCCCACGCAAACTCATACTCATGGTCTGGGTTATCAACCATTGAAGAAAGAACTGAAGGAAAAGAAGAAGGCATCCGATGTGACGCCCCGCAAAAATAAGCGTATTTCCATTGAAAAATTAAATAAATCACACTTGATTCTTTAAAATAAAAATACAAAATTTCTTTTAAACTCCCAGCAGGTCCATATTCTCCACGGATCTCCTATATCATCCTTAACCTTATCTCCCTTCTAGGCTTCGGTTACCGGCACTGCCTGCATCTAAAAAAAACCATACCGGGAAGTATACAATATGACATGAATAATAAAGGCTCAAAAGGATAACGACAATCAAATACATAGAATGACATCAAATCAATTGACCAGTCTCACAACCCAACTGCTCATACTATCCAAACGCTCATACCAATAGCATCATACCAGGTTCCTCTTGATCACATAGCAAGAGACACCTCACCTCACCTCACCCGTCTCCAGTACGTCGGTCCCTGAGGCCTGTTGGACTGTTGGTAGGTGCTCTTTGCTCATGACCCTTTAGTCCCATAGCACTTAGCAATAAACACATACTCATTGATTCCAAATGAAAACACAACATAACTGCAAAAAGAGTACAAGTAGAGATAACAAAGAAATACTCCGGAGAATTTAGAAAGCATATTGTACACAACCCGGTACCTATAAATGATGTTGAGCAACTCCCAAACACTTCTCTTCTTCTTCTTCTTCTAACTCGAGGTGTATGTATATCTATAATTGTGTATATATATAAATCTCTCTCTATGTGACTCTCTCAAGCTCTTTATGCTAGAAGTGTAGAATGTGTGTGTTTGAGAGAGTATGTGAGTGTATAAATAGCCAAGCTTCCACTTGGAGACAATGGCCTAACAATCCACTTATTAACCACTAACTTCTAATTTCCTTCGTTTTCCTAACAAAAATCTGAAAACAAAATTCTGCTACTGTTAAAATAAAAGCAGACAATGTATTTTTAATTTTAAATATGACAATGCAAGAAAATACAGGTTATTACATCCGACGCACCGTTGGTCCCGTACCAGAAAATGCTCAATGGGTACTTTGTGAAGGAGGGAGAGAATTTTCCCTTTTGTGGCTTCCCAGAACCATGGGTTGATCAGAAGGATAATTGCTTAAATCCAGGGTTTGAGATCTTCTTCCCCCATGAAATCTCTAAGTATAAAGACCCGTACCTGCAGGTCCCTGAAAAGTTAGCCAGTGTTAAAGACTGGATTGGTGCGCTGGATGGCCGAGTCATGAAGAACCTATTGTGCGAATAAAGTATGAAAACTTAGGGAACATGCAAATAGGGGTCATGGAAAATGAGGCTAAGGAAGAATATGCCGAGGGCACAGTGGAAGAAGCTCAAGAAGAAGATGAAAGGAATGACATGGAAGAATCTGGGGAAGCAATGATAGGAGAAGAAGCCGAGATGGGAACAGGGAATCTGCCAGGCTGGCACACTGTGGAACTCAAGAAGGGGGTCAACAAGGATTGGGTCTTTGAGTCTAGTGATAGGTATCCCCCCTCCTCGGAGTCTGTAATGGCCCAAATGAGGCGTCTTACTATTGCTATGTTTGTTGTAATCACCCCAATAAAATCAATGAAAGTGTGACTAGTCCTTCTTACTCGAATGCGCTTAATGAATGTGATGGCCACGAAATACCAATTGAATTGCACAAATTAATTCAAAAGAAAAAGAATCTGTATGTAAAATCATTGAGGACACTCTAACGATTAATCTAGGAAATGAAGATAATCCTCAAAATGTTTTTATTAGCTCTACACTTAGTAATGAAGAAAGCAAAGAATTGATCAAACTATTAAATGAATTCAAAGATGTTTTTGCATGGTTTTATAGTGATATTCCAGGTATCGATCCAGAAATAGTCCAGCACCATATCCCCCTCTTTCCTAAATCAAAATCAGTAAAACAAAAATTGAGGCAAATGAGGCCTGAAAGGGTGCTCAAGGTTAAAGAGGAAGTTGAAAAGCAATTGAGAGTCGGATTCTTGATGGTCACCGAGTATCTTAAATGGATTGCCAATATCATGCCATTTCTGAAAAAGGACGGTCGTGTTAGGGTTTGTGTTGATTTCTGGGATTTGAACAAAGCCACCCCTAAGGATGATTTCCCTTTACCTCACATTGACGTGTTAGTGGACAATACAGCGGGGCATGAACTCCTGTTATTTGTGGATGGGTTCTCAGGTTATAACCAGATTCTAATAGCCCAAGGATAAAGAGAAAACCACTTTCATCACACCGTGGGGTACATATTGTTATAGGGTGATGCCATTTGGGCTCAAAATGCGAGAATAATGTACCAACGGGCCGCTACTACGTAGCTTCATGACATAATCCACAAGGAGGTAGAGGTGTATGTGGATGATATGATTGTGAAATCTAAGGAGAGGAAAGGACACTTGGAGGCATTGAGAAAGTTATTCTGAAGGTTAAGAGAATTTAGAATAAGGCTCAACCCTCAGAAATGCACCTTTGGAGTCACCACCGAAAAGCTACTAGGATTCGTTATCACCCAGAGAGAAATAGAGGTGA
Source organism: Hydrangea macrophylla (assembly GCA_033977485.1). NCBI lineage: Eukaryota > Viridiplantae > Streptophyta > Magnoliopsida > Cornales > Hydrangeaceae > Hydrangea > Hydrangea macrophylla. The sequence continues at coordinate 908,529 of CM066998.1, read as the reverse complement.
AATCGACCAAAATAAATGCCATAGTTGAAATGCAGCTGTCGAAGAATGAAAAGGAATTGAGGGGGTTTTTGTGAAGAAAATGTTTCATAAACCACTTCATCTCAAATCTCACCCTAACATGTGATCCGCTATTTAAGCTGCTTAGGAAAGGAGAAAAGTTTGAGTGGGATGCCCTATGGCAACAAGCCTTCGACAAAATCAAAACCTATCTCCAAAATCTGCCTGTCTTATCACCACCCTCACCTAGGAGACCTTTATTATTATACCTTTTTGTGTTTGAGGATTCAATGGGGTGTATGTTGGCCAAAGAAGGAGAAGAGGGACACGTAGAAAAAGCCATTTATTATTTAAGCAAAAGGATGACTGGATACGGGCTGAAATACTCACCCTTAGAGAAAGCCTGCTGGGCTTTAGTCTGGTGCACCCGCCGCCTTAGACACTATATGCTAGCCTTCCCTGTAACCCTAATATCCTGAATGGACCCACTCAAATACCTATTCAAAAAACCTATTCTGACCAGCAGGATCTCCCGAAGGACCATGATGCTAGCTGAGTTCGATATCAAGTACGTCACTTCCAAATCAGTGAAAGGAAGAGTTGTCCGCATCGACATTCAATGAGGGTTGTGCCGACATTCAGTGAATATCCCATTACAAAGGATCTTGAATTTGTTAGTATCTCGGCTTAGATTCCTAAATTTATTTGTTTTCAACCTCTTAAAATTTTCTAAACACAATTAGGAGCAAGTTTTATTAAAAGGAAGAGTTAGAAGGAGAGATTGATTAGCCTTGGAATATCCTAAAAGGAACCAAGAAGTTGAGGATAGTTGGAGGTAACCTCTAAGTTATTAAGTCTCTATTTCAAGTTCAATCACAATATATAGGACTCCTTGGGGTCCTTTATACATACTAATGTTGTGATTGAACTTGTATTTTATGTATTTAGATCAAAATGACCTTAGGTTAAGGATAAACAAATCATGAAGTTTACTTAGATATCATTTGAGTCTTGGTTTCCTCTTCTTTTTCTTTTTAATTGCATTCATCTCTTAGAATTCATAAGACTTTCAATGTTTTACTTGAATCTATTGATTTGAAATCCTTTAGCTCCCTTGTAGGCTCATGTTTTACCAGGAAGTTAAGGTTGACAATAGCATATTTGGTCAATGAATCCAAACCTACCACCATGGTTTAGGTTCATTATTTAGAGATTCATGAAGTTCCTTTCATACTTCATTGAGATCTATAAATATAAGTGTCTTTAGTTTTCAAGGACTACCAAGTCGGAGGAAAAGGAACTTAGGCTAAGCCACACTTAATGGCTTGATAGCCAAAGTTAATAAATAAAAGATATATTTGACAAAAGGTGCAGTAAGTTCATTAACCACTTTTGATCAAAGATTTTTAGTTAAATAATGAACAGTTTGAATTAAATGAAACTAATTGGAGAACATCAATAACACAAAGTTTTACCGTTGCGATTTTTGTTTTAATAGGATCTCATGTTTAAAGTGGTTTGGTTATGAGTTTTGTGAAGCAACTATAATCTATCCAGAGTTTCAGAACTGCAACACCTTCTTGAAATGAGCAAATCAGAGCTTTAATCAAGTATTCTTAGCCTCAAATGATTATTTCTGGGTAGTTTAATGTGTTAGGAAGGTACCCTAAAAAGATCAAAGTGTTTCTGATTTTTTTTACTATTTTTAAAAAATCGTACAAGATCTCTGGACAGAGAGTTACAAATATCTGAGTGATGTCTAGTGTTTGCCTAATTCCATTAGATTGAACCGTTGATCTACAATTTTATCTTTTAGGTTAGAAACTAGACTTACAGAGGCATCTTGTTTCCAAAATTCATTGACATCAAACCATGAGAACCATGATTTCCAATTTTTGAAGTTTTGATTTGCTCTATGTAATTTTCAAAATTTTTGGGACAGATTTGGTAAACTTTGTAAATAATAGTACAAATGACTTTTCTATGACCTAGGGCTTAAGCCATGCTTGAATACTAATTAGTTAAACCTAAGTCCAAAGGTTAAATGATCCAAATTAAGGAATAATTCATGGCCTTCTCTTGTCCATATCCATGTAATCATATACATTCATTCATATAAATTGATACTTGTAATTAGAATTCATTTTGTAAACATAATTATGAGTTTCTTGCAATCATGTTGGGACTATACCATTTTTATATGGACATTGCATTGGCTCCTAGTTGAGACTTCCATATCTATAGGAGTGATATGATCTCAACTAGTCACAAGGAATTCATAAATTGTGTCATTCCTTCTACTTGATAGAATTAAGCTAGACATTCAATGAGGATTATTTAATAATTATATATCCTTTCTAAAGCATGGGGCCTAACCCTTGTTTTGTAGAGCCGATAAGGTACGATTTCTTAACTCTTCTCTAGTTTAATTATTTCTTTGATTATTAGTTGATTTTCGACTCCATGTGCTACACCTTAGATTAGGTCTTGCTTTATGTGTATATGTGATTAGAGACCTTTTCTTAGATTTTATTTTCTTGCATGCATTACACGTTTAAATATTCGCGGCTAGATCCCAGGTAAGTTTCCTAGTTCCATAAATGCACATCATATTGCTTACTAATTGAAATATGTGGTTTTGAGTGATATTTTAGCATTTCCAATCTTACACCCTTTTAGACATGCTTTTGTAATGTATATTTATATAAATGCATTAGTTGATGGCATATTTAGATTAATAATTCGATTAAAAGGATGTTGAGTAGAGGCCTATCACGAGATAGGAGGAAAGGGGGTGTTTTAGTCCGCCGGGCTCCTTATCCTTTCATTCCATAATCCCTGGACCCAGTTTGTCTTTGCTTTCGCAAAAGATCAGTTTGCTTTTAAAATAGATTCTTAATTTTTCCTTTTAAAAAATTGAGTGGCAACTCGTGTTTTGTGTTTTGAAATTGTAAATGATTTTGAAAAAGCCGTGGGTAGAAAAAAGTGCGATATCCACAGCGACATCCCAAGTAATGAAAAGAAAATCGTTTTACTAACGCAATTCAAATTGGCACCTTATTGGGTAGGCCAATCAAATCCTAGAATCACATCAAGTTTAGACATTGACAGAACTATCAGATCCGCCAGAAGATTCCTACCTTTCAGGGTCAGGGGACAATCTTTTCACACCTTTCCCAACCTAACGGTCACACCCAAAGGTAACATAGTGTTAAGAGCTATCTTAAGGGATTCGGGTATTAATCCCAACTCTTGCATAACTTTAATAGAAATAAATTAATGAAAAGTTGTCACGCCCCGGAGTAAGCCCAAAATAGGGAAAATAAAAATTTTCCTTTATGGGTCCGTAGACACGTGACTAGTTTGCTAATCGTCCTATCCTTCTAACTCAGCACCATGCAATCATAAGGGAAATGCTAGAGCATAAGCATGACCTAAACTTATCAGAGTATAATACAGCAACAGAAATTAAACAAGGGTTACAATAACTTCAATCCTAATACAAGAGGCCATACTAAACATTTTACATAAGCTTAAAAACTTGAGAAACTGTTTATCAGATCATGGGCAAGGCTTTATTCTCCTTGGCTCCACAACACTGCATCCTGAATTCTTCTATCTATCTCCAAACCTGCAACACTCTGCGCATACGAATGCCTAGGGCATAACATGCCATCAACCTTGGAACAAGGCTGACTGAGAGTCTCAACCGCGCAATAATCAATAAATACAAAACATCTCTTGACTCATGTCATAGTTTAGTATCTTAAGATACGGTTAATCTCTTATCAAAAGACGCATTCTCACCACGGACATAGTAGATGTCTCAACAAGACAGGTAGACAGATAAACATAATATCATAGAATACATTCTTCTTATTTTATCCGTGTGCGTGCAAATGCATGGCCGATGTGACTTACTCCCAACTCTTTTCAAAGACACTTGCTTTCCAAAACAGAAACTTTTCAAAACCATTCATTTTAAAACCAAAACTTTCCAAAACCAAATCATTTCGAACCCAACCCTTTTGCTCATCAATTCAATCTCATCATTCACATTCTCTTTCTCATCCACTTGACAACACGCGGTATATCAAGGATGATAACATGCTATCACAGCCAATTCATACTCATCCCTTGATAGGCCACCGGACGTCTTCACGGCGCAGACTATCTATAAACAATGGAACTGACACATGGGATGTCATCAACCATGGGTATACTCTCACCGGTCGTCTACACGGCTGAGAAGTATATAGAGCACTAGCCGGACGTCTTCAACAATACATGGGACGTCTTCAACCACGTATGCGCATCACCGGACGTCTTCAACGGCGAGAGGCGCGCTAGGAACCCTAACCGTTCATGTCCACCCGGCTCGTCAGCCGTTGATCCAATTGGATCTAGAAATCACATCCCTTTCACATTCACACCTCTCATCTTATTCACATTTTCATCAAACACCTCTCTTTCTCATACAATGCATGCTATCACATGTCATGAAATGCAAGTGTGTTCACTACCAATACCCATATGCAAAACTACTTTCATTCTCTTTATTATTAACATAGCATGCGTTATCTAGTCCAGTTAACGACCATCGTAAAATGAGTATTTAACAGTTAGCAGCAGAAACATAACATATAAACCATGGATCACATAACATGGATTTGATACCAATAATCATATAGATAAAACCCTTGACATGTTCACATATGCGATAGCACTACCATAACATGCTTTGCATAGTCTTACAATTATTGGAATACATGTGATATCGTAAATCAGCATATTACTTATACCAAACATCATACAGGTAGCTTTTAAAACATCTTATAGTAATCTTATTAGGATTAGAGTGAGGTTAGAAACTCACCTCGAGTCACCGATCCTCGAAAAGCAGATAATCGTCAAGTTCTACAACAATAAACGGAAATAAACAGCAATAAAGAGTGAGTGCAACTCCAGGGGCAAAAATGGTAATTTTACCAAATGAGGTCATAAACCTCAAGGTAGTGATCTACGTGTCATTCTAAGTTCAACGCCATTGACTAGACTCAAATCAGAGTCCGTCGCATTTTACGAGGTAAAAGGTAGGGCTTACTACACTAATGCGTACCCTAAAAGACAGGCTGTATTTTCGATCAAATCGAAAAGTCACCAAACTTTAAGGGAATGTTCTAGACATTATTCTAAGACTCTGGGAGCTGACCGCGTAATTTTCGGAGTCCTAGATTATTTATTATGAATTATTGAAGATAATATATACCAGAAAATACCCAAAATGGGATTTAAATACATAACTATAATTATACAAAGAAATCAGTATGTAGAAGTATTTTTATTAAATACTAGATATTAAAATTCAGTTTCCGTATTTATCTCATAATTTTCAGAGCTCGTCTGGTATTTTTAATAATTAATATACTCATAAAAAAGCTCTGTAATAATTATTAAAAATATTAGACTATAATATTATAGCTTTATAACTTACATGATGTAATAAAATAGTCCCAGTGTTATTACCCTAATTTTCTAGAATTTTTAAATACATATAGGTATTTATTAACAATTTAAAACTGATATTTATTATTTGTATTAACCATATAAATATTAAATATATAATGTATATGCTATAATAATGATAACTAATATTAAGAATAATTTTCTATAATATAAAACATTAATGGTATAATTATAAACTATTTATATTTATTAAAACAATTAAAACATTTTAAACTAATTAAAACTAATAATAATAATAATAATAATAATAATAATAATAATAATAATAGTAATAATAATAATAATAATAATAATCTTCAGACCCGCAGGTCAATCCGAACTGACCCGGTCTCAAATGGGTAACCCATTTCTACTCATAAGGAAACTCAAAGGCGCGACCCGTTGGGTCAGACTCGACCCGACCCGACCCGACCCAAGACTAAACGGATCAACCGTTTACACAAACAAAGGCGTCCAATCAAAAGACCCATCGGGTTAACCTTGACCCGACCCAACCTAAACATACTACCCAGTTACACACACAAGAGAAACCCACCCTAAAAACCCATTCGGGTTGGACCTAAACCCGACCCAAAACCAAACTCTACTCACACCTTAACCCGCTACCCGAACCAGACCCAAAGCCTAACCCATCTATACTCACACCTTAACCCGCTCCGTTTACCTGAACCCGACCCAATCATAATCTGGCGTCATAACGACGCCGTTAGACTTAAAATGGCCCACGGGTTATTTAAACCTGTAACAACCCTAAAATTTCTATGTAAATAAGTATTTTAATTATTATTTTCAGTTAGCAATATTATATGAGTGTGCCTATGTAAGACATGTGTTTGAAAAATTTTAAGTGTTTGGTGGACATATTAATTTATATTTGTTAAAAAAAAAAAGTGAAGAGTTGATATTTATTTTTGTTATATAGTGTTTATAGGTCTGCGAAGGTATTAAATAATGTAATGAACATTAAAACTTAGTACCGGGGTCATGGGTACCCATTGGGCTACTCATTTTAACACTTTGTACTGCATTTTGGGCCCACATGAGTCTCTTTTGTGAGCCCATTAGACAAAAAACGGGATTTGATATGTATATATGAGTTATTTGTATATGTTGTGTATGTATATAGTATACTATGTGTGTAGTACATATATACTTATATCATTAACCCTAGGGGTTCTTTAGATTTCTGTCCTTTATTGTAATTTTTTTTAAAAATAGATCTATCTTATAAGTCAACTTAAAAATTAGTCCCTCACCTATTTTGATGACTAAAATACCCCCATTCTCACAAATCAAGGTTTTAAAAGTCAAATCCCATATAACTATATATACATATATAACAAATCATGGTTTTGAAATTCAAAACCTATACAATACATACATACATACATATATATATATACATATATATATATAACTTTTAGAAATCTAGAAATGGACCAAACCCAAGATAGTCAGAAATTTCTCACCTATTTTAACAGATTTGATGAGAAATTTCTCACAGAATAAAAACAAATTTCTCACCATTCAAAACTCAAAAGTAAAATTGCACACTTTGTGAGAAATTTCTTAACAAAAATTCATACACAAATTGTCAAATTTCTCACCTTTTTTAAACTGATTTGATGAGAAATTTCTCACCAAATAAAAACAAATTTCTCCCATTCAAAACTCAAAAGTAAAAAATTCCACACTTTATGAAAAAATTTCATGACAAAAATTCATACACTACTGTAAAAAATTCATACACTACTCCAAAATTCTTGACAAATTTCTCCCCTGTATTGCCACCACCTGATTAAGACCCCCATAGAAAACGACCACTGTAGAGAGAGAAACACACACTCTCTAGAATACCAGTGCGTGATCATCGCTGTCGATGACGGCGAGAGAGCATGAACGCCTTGAGTTGGGCTCTCGACAATCTCAATCTCCGATCTCTCGATTTCGACGAATCTGTTGTGTTCTTGATTGTATGTCTGTATACACATAGAGAGACTCTTGTATATCTGTATCTACATACGTATATGCAGAGAGGGAGAGAGAGATAGAGAGTCTTACAGAGACGAGAGCAAAGTCCTCTCCAAAACGCAGAGCAAAGTCATCAAAGTAATGACCATAAAGTCATCAGAGTCTTACATACATATATGAAATCATCAAAGTAATGACCATAAAGATGTAAACCCAGAGCAAAGTCCTCCAAAACGCCATTAAAATGAGTGAGAGAGAGAGAGAGAGAGAGAGAGAGAGACTGAGAGAGTGATATGTGTTATTTCATTTATTTGGGTCAAATTGAAACCCTAAATTCATGCCTAAATTCATGCCTTAATAATAGAATATTTTCAAAAAACAAAAATTAAAACCAATGAAAAGGGTATTTAGGTCCATAAATCCACCAATATTATTTGGGGAGGGACTAATTCTTGATTAATGGCATATAAACGGGTAAATTTTAAAACTCACATGCCAATAGGACTTAAGCTGTTATCCTCCCGAAATGGAGGACTAATTCATATAAATCTATAACCCTAGCCACCCAAAGAGAGAACAGACGCGTGTGTGTATGTGTGTGTGTGTGTGTGTGTGTGAGAGAGAGAGATAGAGAGAGAGAGAGAAGAAGAAGAAGAAGGAAGAAGAATGGTCTCGGGTTCGTGGGCACGTGGGGAATCGCGGAGCATTCGTGGTGGTCGATTTTTGATCAACGAGGTGAGTTAAATTTTGTGTATGCGAGCATCTATATATATACACGTATGTATATATGCATGTATACGGGAGTAAATTAAAGTAGTACATGTTTAATTTAATTGTTAGGGTTAAATCTTAGTAATGGATATACGTTGTTGTTGTTGAAGTAATCTAGATATTTTCTTTCCCTTTCGTGTGACTTTGTGATTTTGACTTTAGGGTATTCGAAAAGGTTTGGTGAATAGTGAGTTTGATAAAACCATATGTGAAATATTCATGGTAATTAAGAAATATGTGTGAAATTCGTTTTTTTTTAATTACCACAGTTGCAGAAACTTTAGAAAATTATTGTAAAATCGTGGCTTTGAATTTGAACATTCTGTATGCGGAACTTATGTAAAACACAATTCTACACACTTTTCGTCTAATGGAGATTTTCCTGGTTCTGCACCGTCTGGGCGGAAATTGAAGATTTCAGTAGCAGTTTTTAGTATATTAAAATGTACGAAATTGGAGAAATATGATTCGTTGTGTTTTTTTTTTTATTCATTCGTATGACTTAACGAAAATTACTTAGAGATACATGAATTCTCATATAATGTTGAGCTATAAAAAAAAATGGGTGATAGTCATTAACGTTGAGTCCGATGAAAATATTGTGGAACGATTGTTATAATACTTTACGATATGAGAATTTGAATTTTTATTATGGATTTCATGTAGGCTGATATTGAATGTTGGGTTGAGGTTATTGTAACTGAAATAACTGACTTTATTGTGTGGTCATTTTGATAAAAATGAGTAAATTAGATACGTTGAATAGTATATTGGGGATCTTGTAATTTGATTGGAAATTTTTGAGGGAAGATTGTTATGGGTTAATTGATAAAACCCTTTATTGTAAGAAATTGGAATACATCTAAAAGTTAGAGATGTGATTGGATGATGAGACGGAACTATGTGATTGTTTGTTATAATTTGCGCGGGCGTGCCAGAACCAGCAGTGGTTCGGTGTGTGTGTGCGTGCAAACTAATTTCCTATCTGCTTGTGTGAGTGATACACAAGGCTTGATGAATCTAACTTCTAAACAGGGTGATTGTGTATAGTGAGTAGGAAAGTACCCTCACTGTAAATTCTTTAGCAGAACTGAAGCGCACAAGCTAAAAAGTGTCAAGAGTGTTTAACAGGTAAACAAATCACAAACGGTTTAATAAAACGTTGATTTTATTAAGTGTTTGGAAAAAATAAAACAGATCTTGAAGAACAAACCCGAACAGGCTGATTATTCAAAAGAACAAAAAGAAATAACAAAAAGGGCAGACCTATTTGCTATAAAGGCTGAAAAACATAAAGACTTTAAGAGAGTGCTTTGACTGCTCTCATGCCCGATTACCTTTCTTCAACCGCCCATGGCCAATCGGACTGTAACTCCCATCTTTCATTATACGATGTCCGATTGGGCTTCCTGTTGCTGCATTTCACCAACGGGCTGACAGCGCATTGGGTTATGTTTTCCCAAAGCCCGATAATCCTTATACCTGTTCAATGTTCCCATCGGGCTCTCCTTATCATACCCAACAGCCTTGTTCATATCATCGGTCTCACCTCTATGCTTGAGTCCGATGAGTCATCCATTCCTTAGCCCGGCCTCCCCTCTAACGTGAATTGGGCTAAAAAACCATTGACGGTTTTTGGGTGCAAACATTGATAAATGTGAAATTCACAATTATTGGGATAATACGAACGATAAGTGATAATTGTAACATAGTTCTTTAGTGTTCACCGCTCCCCGTTGTTGTGTTATTGTTTTTGGTAGCGCGCACTATTTTGCCAGTGGCTTCGTGATCAAGCTGGCTTAAGACTTGGTGAGTGTACTTTTTGCCAGTGGCTTCGTGATCAAGCTGGCCTAAGCCTTATGCTCGGCTTAGATTGTATAGACGTCTAGGCATATTGACCAGCCATCTGTTGTGTATACCTGGTTTGATTGATACCCCAACCAAACTAGCACCAGAGTGGGTGTTGATAATATGTCCGGGCACACATGGGATATATGTGTGGGCTGTACCATGGAGGGTGGCCAAGGGGTGAACCCAAGGAACACAAAGATAAATTTAATGCTAATAAATAATGAAAATGGATTATTTCATAAGACTGATAAGCGTGAAATAATGAATGCGACATTTAAGTTATATTGTGGACGGCTTATGTATGGAATTATTCGCCTGGTTTGTGATCATTCGATTTACAGGATGGTGGGCCCACTAACTTTTATGCAGGGCTGGCTCACCATAGATATCCGAGGTAAGTATAAAACTCGTAGTAACTTTGGATTTTGGGCAAGAAACTACTTGCCATCACATAAATGGAAACTACTCTTTTGTCCAAATATGTGTGTGGAACTACCTGTCTTGGCCCAATAGTGTTGTAATGTGGTTGTAGTCTACGGGTTCAGGTTGGAGCCCTCAGATTTTATTATTTTTGTTTAACTCATACCAGTCATGTGACTGACCCGGGTGCGTAATGCATTCAGGTGCATTTCTATATGAAACATAGTCGAATGTATGTGCAGGTTTAGTATTTGGAGATTTTATTTGGAGGTTCTGTTTGGGTGAAGAGATGGTCGCGATGTTGTTTAGTATTAGAGTTGTACTTATTTTTTTGTTGTACTTAATTTTATTTCTGGCAGTGTGGGCCACATGTGTATAATTGTAATAAGGATTATATATTGGGTATTGGGAACGTTTTAGTTGCTCTGACCAATGGATGTATAGATTTTATGCTTATTTATTTTCTTTCCGCTGAACTCTGTAAAGAGGGTTTTTTGAATGAGCACAGTATTTCATTCGAAAATCGAAAGGATATAAAATGTGCAATGGAGTTTAATTACTTTTATAATGAAAATGAATGTTTGGGAATACAAGTTTAATAATAAAGAGTTTTTCTTTAAACACAAAATCACATGTACTTATTTAATGAGTATAAAATACTGTTTTCATTAATTATCTATTAGTCTGTGTGAGGGTGTTACTCTCGGGGTTTTGGAAATTGAATATTAGTCTAGATACATGCTCTGGATTAAATATTTGGTTATCCAAAAATCGGGGTGTGACAAAACCCAACCCGGCCCGCTACCCTAACCCACTAACACACTCATCCTAACCCTACCCAGACCCGACCCGAGCCCGGGTCTTATAACCCGAAACCCAAACGGGTTTCTTCATCTTCTCCGGCGAATTGGCGTCGCCGAAAAGTCGCGGCTCGCCGAAAAATCATCAAACGGCCATATCTCTCACTCTACTCCATAGAAATGGTCTGTTCTAAAGCCAAAATGATCAATTTGCTCCCCTCTACAACATACTGGGAGCTGAACACCTAGATATCTCATTTAGTGGTCCTACTAGCTGATTATTCTTTCAGCCAAAATTGAGAATAATGGCCTGCATGGCCATTTGAACTTGATCCAAATGAAAAGCTGCTTTAATGGGATCTAACTGGGAACACAAGGGACAGTTTGGTATAGTAAAATGGGGTTTTGGTCATAGATTCTGAATCAAGCTCCAACGGTGGAGCTTCCATGGCTGCCGGAGCTCATGCAGAGCCTTGAGCTCCTAGGGAGTGCCTAAGTGACATGCATAGGTCTAGGGAGTAAGGGGAGGCTGGTTTACCTCAACGGGGTCTTGAATCCTCTCAACTTCTCCGGCCAACTTCCCTCTCTTTCTCTTTCCTCTACATCACTTCTTCTTCTTCTCCAGTCTTCTTCATCTTGCTCTGGTCTGTGTGGCTGTGTCTGTGCAGAGATGAGTGGACAGAGAGGATAATGTAGAGAGGGGAGGGTGTGTACAAGTGAGTGTGTGTGTTTCTTCTTCCTTCTCAAGCTCTCTCTCGGGTTCTCCCTATGTAGCAGTCCATTTGGACAGCTTTGTGGGGTGTGAGTTACTGAGTATCAGAGGGTTAAATGAGGGGGGAGTGTGTTCCTTATAGAGAGGGAGGGGTGAGGGGATTATCAAGTGCATTGGGTGCACAAATATGTGTGAGTATGTGTGTTTCCAAGGGTAGATACTAAGGGCACAAGGGTGATGGTGTGTGCATGTTTTTCGAATGGTGAGTGGTGGGGTCCACTCTCGAGTTGTGTGCCCTTGAGTATACCAGTGTCTAGGTGTACGTGTTCAGCTGTGAATATGACTGTGAATCCTGAAACATGTACGTACAAGGCTATGTACGAGTCTAAGTTTAATCCTGTCTAAGGATTCCACTATAAATGTTATAAACGTCGAGACTACGACTATCGATTCCTAGTACTAGATTAAGAATCCTATTGTCGTCGTTAAATGCTAATTATAGGATCCTAGTAAGGATTTCTAGCTAAGGCCATCCTAATGGACCTTCTGTAACTGCACTACGGTGATGTCACCAATCTGATATTCTTACGTGGAATTTCTAGAAAATTCTGGGTGCTACAGAAGTGCCCGTATCAAACAAAGCTCTAACTTGACGGTGAAAAAGTATAAGCGTACCTTCTAGATTCTCTTGCTCTTTTTCATCGAAATCCGCTCCATCTGGAATGATTGCATTCATCCGAACATGTCCTGGTGGTCCTTGTTATCCTTGAGCTGATGCCCCATAATATTCACCATGTGGTCTCCTTGATCGATCAAAGTTTCTGGGAGTTCGACAGTCCCTAGCTAGGTGTCCCAGTATCCCACAATTAAAATATCCACCTATATCTCTTCCAGGTGCAACTGGTGGTGCCTAAATAGGTGGTTGTGTTGTCCATGTTATTGAGGTCGAGGAAAAGACAACGAAGGTTACCTTGCTCCATCCTAAGTGCACTTATTTCCTTGTATAACTGCTTGGGGTCTCCATCCTGGTAATCTTCGCAGCGGGGCTTGGAAATTCTTCTACTGGAAATTCTTGGTGGTAGGGGTCGTGTCATTGCTTGTCTCTGGATCTGCTGTTCATCCTTCTCTAAACTTGCTGCCAATCTAACCATCCCTTTGAACGATTAGTTCAAATGTCTCACTGCCATGTGCCCCAGATGCAAGCTAATTTGTTCATGGAACCTCTTTATCCTTTTGGGAGCTGTGTCAACCATATATGGAGCAAAACGAGAGAGCCGTTCAAATTGCATGGCATACCCTCGCACCATTCAACTACCCTGGATTAAACTCAAAAATTCCTTCTCTTGCTGATCAAGCTCATCATCAGGGAAATACTTCTCTAAGAACCTTCCCCTAAAAGTCTCCCATGACATTTTCCTTGAAGCTTCTAGCCCCATTATTGCTTTTTAGACTCCCACCAATCTGCGGCGGCATATGTGAGCTGAAACGTGGCCAAACGATGCTTCTCTTGTTCATTACAATTGATAGCCTCAATGACTAACCCATCTCCCTGAGCCATTGTTCTACTTTCCAAGGTTCTGTCAAACCATCAAACTTCTCAGGTTTCAATGCTGAAAAATATTCTAGCAACTTGTCGCTTGTTCGAGATCCACCTAGGTTGCTGCATTGATTATGGGTACTTCCCAAATGTTCCATACGTCTCATGAAAGCATCGAATACTCTCTTGGGATCCATCTTTGCTGGAATGAGTACTCCATGTCTATAACGATTTCTAGTAGCTCCAGCCATAGTGCTTCGTGTGTAGTATACCTACAAAAGATCCATCGTTAAGATGTTGATATCACCCCAAACAACATCATACATAATTATCGTAAAAGCATTGAGTAGACTGAGATCTCAGATATACACAGCAAAATTGTCATGTATATATATCCACAATCAAGACATTACTCTACAAGATGCATAAGCAGACTACCATATACAACTATCCCCCAAAACACCCAAAAACTAAAAGTGGGCGACATGCCCTATGAACAAACTAAACTCTAAACATAGAAAACTCTCCTTAGAAGTTGTCCACATCTGACCCATAAAATGAAGCCTCATCATTTGGGGCAATCAACTCTCCCTCAGTTGCATCCTCTGCTAACGGTTCGTCCTCGTTGAGAGGCTCATCAAGTTCCTCTAACATAAGTCCTTCCTCGAGGTCCTCAACATCATCCTCTGCGGCCTGTATTGCCGCAACCAACTCTGCCTCTCCAATCACAATTTAGTGGGGATGTGCTTCCATTACGTCTGCCCACTATGTTGCAACCTGCGTTACATCAGCTGCGCCTCCTAGAGCTACCTGATGAACGACAGCATCATCAGCAAGGTCCTCTTCAGCAACAAAAATATCCTCTCCCACTAGTATGTCGATCTCCTCAAGGTCCTCCTCCTCATCATCCTCATCCTCATCCTCGAACACCTCATTAGCTAGTAGCATCTGATCTGGTATAATATCATCAGCTAACAAATCTCCCTCGGGTATAATATCCTCCTCTGAATCCTCCTCCTCATCATCATCGAAAATTAAAATAATTGGCGAAGGTATTGGCTCCTTTGGCTCTATCTCAGCCTCATCGTGGCCATCCAAATCATCGTCATCACTATCCAAATCATCATCATTTGTCTCAGCAACATAACCTACTATCGGCTCAGCATCCTCCTGCGGGGGTGGTGGTATCTGTGGAGGTGGCTCCTTTAGAAGTTGTGGTGGCATACGTCTGACATTCCTAAGAGGATACGAGTAAATCCCTGGGTCACACAATATTGCTAGTGACTCCTCCTCAATACGTTTCAATGTATCATCACGATAAATCGCCTCTACTCAGAGCTCCTCTAGATCCTCAATCCTCAGTATATGAAAATCATGCCATAAGTCTGCCTCTAGAGTGGTCATGGCTCTCTGATAGATCATCCTAGTACAGTATACTAGGTCTGCTCGCTCCACATGACCCTCATGTATCGAATGCCATTCATACACATCTGGCACAAATGTAGGCACCATGCTACTTAAAAAAGAAACTATCTAAAATCATAACTACACAATGAGACTCATATCTTTAAAATCTTGGACTTAAATGCTAAAGGTGTTAGACAATCAGTGAGCAAAAGCGAAAATATATGGCTCTAATATCAAAAATCTTATTGCGCCCAGACGTAGCAAAAATAGGGAAAATAAAATTCCATTTTTGGACACGTAGGACATGACTGGTGAATATCACTCGATTGTCCACACACAATTCTAAAACATAAAAGATAAAACATAGTAACTGAAATGCTAAACTGAATATAATAACTTAAACATGAGAGAGCTTATTACAAAATTAACCATAGTAGTAAATTGAAATCCATGTCTCAATGCACACTTGCCAATCAAAAAGCACATAGTCAAAACATAATGTAAAGAACAACTAATCTAGCCCTAGGCTTCAAGTGGCGTAGATGTTGTCATCAACTTGGTGGTATTCCCCCTTTAATTCCTTCTTCGATCCGACCATCACATCCATAGTATTCCTCCGGGTACTCCTGATAGTAGTCCTTATAAATGGGCATTTCACCTGCATAGCCATAGGTCTGGAAAGCTAGACATGTGTATATCCAGCGGCATAAACGCCGCCATCTTGGGGAAAGCCGAGTGAGTAATAAACTAACAGAGTATCGAAATAAGAAGTCTTTAGGGGCATTTGCATTAAGAAGTAGTTTTCTTAGCGTGCTCGTTCTTACGTATCCTGACTCACTATATATGACTCAACGTCCTGACTATTTGTTTTGGACTGTGTGTCCATATTACTGACTCATTCTCCCATGCATCTCCAACCATATGTTGCTTGGACGGAAACTCCCCTCCCAAAGATTTTGATTCAATTTCATAGTAATGGTCATGGCCGGCCCAAAGGGTGGGCCAGTGGGGCAACCTCCCCGAGCCACCAAAGTTCATCAAATTTTGAGGGCCTCCATAAAATTTTCATAATTACATTTTTACCTTGAGATTTTTTTAGCATTTTACATTATGTCTCCCTTAATCATGTTTAAGCCTCTCCTCAACTTATGTTTACACCCCAAAGGGGCCCAATGCCCAATTTAGTGTCATCAACTATATATATTGATATACATATATATAAAACTCAAAAGCAAAGGCCCCTACAATTTTGAAAATTACACTTTTAGTTTAAGAATTTTTTGAGTTTTAGAAATAGGCCTACCTAGAATTTTGATAGACACCATACAATATTTAAGTTTCACAAATTGACTCATATTATAAGTAGACCCCATAAAAATCGCCAATTATGTATAAGTAAGTCCTAAAAAAATAGACAATTATGTATAAGTAGACCCCAAAAAAATTGCCTCGGGGGCGCTGCCCTCGAACCCCTGAATAAGGGGCCTCACTTTTAGTAGTTCGTCCCGAGCCTCCAAATACTCGGGACCGGCCCTGGTAATGGTTAGCCTGGTATGAAACCTCAACTATCCCATTCTCGTAACGTAATGGTTAGCCTGGTACAAAACCTCATCTATCCCATTCTTTATGACATTTCCAGGTACGAAGTACCAGCCATTATATATTCACAACGTGCCTTGGTATCATCATACTAGCCATTACATATAAACAACGTGCCTTGGTATCATCATACCAGCCGTTACACATCTCAATTATCATATCTCTTTCCACAGTCAGAGTTATCATTTGTCACAATAGATCATGACCCACCAAGAAGACTCAAGCCCACATAACTCACAATCTCCTAGATCGTTTAACTCATACCATATGAAAAGACATTTGGTCTCTGCGACTAAAATGTACCAACTATGCTTGTCGGCTTCCTCATACGAACATCCTTAGATTAGGGATTTACTTATTTACTAATATTAGGTTTATTATTTAAATGTGTAGCTTCATAATATACTGAAGTCTCATCTTAACACATTTGAACAATAATAGAAAGCTTTGATAGACATGTGATCATAATATAATTAAACATTGATAAATTATGTTCTGCCAAGGTACAATTGATTGGATTGACTGAACAATCAATTGGGGAAAATTTGGGGCCAATCGATTGGTCTTAATGGAAATCGATTGGTATCCAAAAGATGCCAATAGATTGGGGAACATCACCAATCGATTGGAATAAAGTTCAATCGATTGGACAAAGTGCCAATTGATTGCTACTTCATCTTCTTCATAGTAAAGGTACTAAATTTTTATAGAATTAAAATTAAATGTTATGAATCCTCTTTCTTCGTACAAAACTCATAAAAAGGTCAAACTAAGCTACTATGTGAGTTTAAGAACTCACAAGTATGCGTAGGTGTGGTGGTGTGCTTAGGAAGCTTAAAACTTAAGCTTTAATGGTGGATCTTTCTTCTTTCTTCTCTTCCCTCTCTCTCAGTCTCTTTCCTTTTCTCTTTTCCTCCTTTTTTCTGTCTTTCTTCTTCTCTTCTGGTTGTGTTTGTTTGTGTGATGTATTGTGGTGTATAAATATATGTATGGGTATATAAGTGTACGTATATGGAGAGCTCAAGAACTGACCAAACAGGTCTGGGTACGAATTATGATCAGTATTTATAAGCAAACTCGTGCATGTCGAAGCATGTGGTGTCAAGCGCGCATAAAATGCTTGGAGACCAAGTTCAGTGACTGGCAATCGATTGGGATCAGTGGCAATCGATTGGGACAAAGGTGGCTGAAGGCAATCAATTGGTAAGAGAGGCAATCGATTGGCATCCTAAAAGTGTCAATCGATTGGGATATCATGGCAATCGATTGGCATCCAAAGTTTACTAAAGATAGATTAAGACAAGTGTTATCATAGAAGTCATTGTATATGTCATAATTACATAAAAAATATGGGTATTACATACATATTATCCATGCCTAGAATAGTAGGGTATTCTTAGATTAACCTCTATATATCATGCTTTTATCGCCCTAACCATGGTTAATTAGGATAATTGGGGGTGCTATGATGTAATACCCTGTATTTTCAAATAGATAATTATGTACAGAGATTCTATATTTTCCTTTACCCTCCTTCAATTTCATCTTCGATCGATCGAAGCTCGTTCGAGCGATCGAGCATTCCCAAACTTTAAGCGACCGAACATTGTTCAATCGATTGAAACCCTACTGACCTGAATTTATGACGTGGTCCCCACATCAATCGATCAAACTTTCTTTAATCGGTCAAACCTGATCGATCTTAGCTTGAGCGATCGAACTTAGTTCGATCAATCGAATGTTTGATCATTTGGATTCCCAGGTTTCTCGTAAACAGTGCCACCTGTCCATCCCTCCCATCTATATATACATTATGCTCATGTGCTGTGTGTGTTTACTGAACCCATAGAATCTAGAGAGAGTTGGGAGAGCTTGTGTTTTATATATATACACAAACATCTATATATACACATATATAGATATATATAGAAGCAGAGAAGGAGAAGGAGAAGAAGAAGAAGAAGAAGAAGAAGAGGAGAAAAGAGAAGGAGACAGGGAGAGAAATAGACAAAGATAGAGGAGATAGAGAGAAGGAGGCCATTGGAGGGAGAGTGCTCAATGCATGACGTTGCCACACACGACCTTAGCGGAGTTTGGTTAGTCCCAAACTCACTCAGTTTCTTAGTTGTGATGTTTTTACTTATTCTGTACGCTTAAAGAGGACCCAAACACTGTAGGCACCCCGATTTTGACCAAACGTCAAATCCAGGGATTGGTTACCTCTAAAAGACCAATGATGACGAAGACTGGTGAAATTCGAAGTTTTTTCAGAGAATTCAAATTCTTTGAACTAAGTTTAAAAAATAAAAAATAAAGAGAAATTGGGTATTCGGAAGAAACCCAGATGTTGAAGAACATATGAGAAAGTCAGTCAGGGGATTTATCCTAAAAAAAAAAAAGAAAGAGAAAATGAAAAGAAGTTTGAAAAGAAAAGAGAAAAGGATAAAAGAAAAGAAAAGAAAAAAAGAAAGCAATAAATTGATATATTAGAATATATACCATACATATGGGTATATTCTAATGAAGTACGCTACAAATATAAGTACTTTAGCTTATACTTTACTAAATAATCAAGTTTTTGTTAACATATATTTTGAGAATTAAAAAGAAGGCAAGAATTCTTTTAGCCGCGGCACGCGGCGAAGCAGGCGGCACTCACTGAGTGACGCACCGGCTTTCACTGAGTGTCGCCCGACACTCAGCAAGTGCCGTAGGCAAGTCGTCGAGTTTCGCGCGCTGTAACAGATTACTTTTCTCACATGTTCTAGAAGAAAACTTTGCACATGGATTTTCACCCGAATTTACCCAAACCTTGTAATGTTGGTCTATATAAACAGATCTTCATCTCCATTATTGGGACTTTTAACTTAACCTTTGAATCAAATTGAGATATGCAAGAGATATATAGAGAATAGAGAGAATTGAGAGAGAAAAAAAAGAGAGTTTTCTTGAAGAATTTGAAGATTTTTGGAAGAACTTCACAAGAAAGAGATAGAAGAAATCTTTGAGGTCATAGCGGTAACCTCTCAATCCTTGATAGAATTAGGCAAATTCAATCACAAGTTCATAGTTCTAGGATCTTTACACATTTTCAAAACCTCTCTTCCTACCTCATTTCATCACACACCACTTAGAGCTTGTGATTGAATCTCATAATATTTCATTAATTTGGATCTAATTGATGCCTTGGGTTTAAGATAAGTTTGATTTTGAAGAACTTGTGTTCCAATTTCTCTAAATAAACTTTGATTCCTCATTTCTATTTTCTTTTTGAGATTCATAAAACTTTATGTATTCCTTTGAGTCATTTTTGAATTCAATTCCTTAGTTTCCTATGGTCTCATGGTTCATATGAAGATTAAGGAAAACTAAAGTCATGTCTACACATAGTTAGTGGGACTCAAATCTCAACTCATGGTTTGAATCTCCTCACTAAGAATCTGATGGGATTCATGCTATATTCCATAGAGGTTTATGTAAAATTTTGATTTCATTTAGTCTCCAAGGACCATTAATTTGAGAGGGGATTAGGATGTCATTGCTCCTTATTCCTCAAGGATCAAATGTTTGAGAGAGGAATTAGATGTAGATTTTCTTAGTTTATATTCAAAATTCCTAAGATTAAGTAAGACCTTAGGATTCTCTTGCTATGAGATCTATGATGGAAATCCATTAAGGCTAAATCCATGAACATCTTCATGTTTCATCATTTATTCTAATAATCATAGTCATACTTGATCCTAGTTCTCTCTAAAATCATGGATCAAGTTTGATTCAAACTATGAACATCAATTAACAAAGGTGCAGTGAATCCATAAACCAACTGTGATCAAAGATTTTTTATAAAATCATGGTCCATTGGAATTGGATGAGACCAATTGGAGGATGTTCATAACCCATTTAAGTACCTCTGCGAGTTTTGCTTTGATGAAATTCCATGTTTAAGATGGTTTGGTCTAGTGATTTCAAAATAAGCAATTCTCTGTCCAAAATTTTAGAATAGTAAGTCCGTTTTATAATTAATAAATCAGAACCTTGATCGATCTTTCTTGACCCAAAATAATTTTTTCTACGTATTTCAGTGTGTTAGGAAGATACTCTAAAAAGATCTAAGTGTTTCTCATTTGTTTACTATTTTTAGAAAATTGTATAAGATCTGTGGACAGAGAGTTGTAGATTCCTGAGTGATGTCTAGTGTTTTTCTTATTCCCAGAGATCTATCCTTCAATCTTCAATTTTCTTCTTGGGTTAGAAACTAGACTCACAGAGGCATATCATATCCAAAACTCATTAAGATCAAACCGTTGTAACTATGGTTTTTCTACCGTTTAAAATCTGGTTTGCTCTCTGTAATTTAGGAAAAATAGTCACTATTTTTGTCTAGTCTCATTGATTTTAACTTAAATGGTTTCCTAATATCTTGGGACCCAAATCATGTTTTGAATAATGATATTTTAGCTTAAATCCAGAGGCCAAGTGATCTAAATTAGTGAATAAATTCATATCTCATTCTTGTTCATATTCATTCATTCATTCATTCATGTATATTGATGCTTTTGATTAGAACTAGTTATTGGATAAAGTTGGACTAATTAAACATAACCATGGATTCCTTATGATCATGTTGGGATTATAGCACCCCTATATGGAAATTACATTGGCTCCTAGTTCAGACTTGTATATCTATAGAGGTGCTATGGCTCCAACTAATCAAAAGGAATTCATAGTTTTATCAATTCTTCCTCTACTTGATAGATCTAAGCTAGAGGTTTAGGATTGAATATTTGATGTCATATTATTGTGTGAACCATGTGGACGAACCCTTTTGTTTTATAGCACTTTTGAGGTTCAATTTCCCAACCTTTCACTAGTTTATTTTATTCCTTGATTTTAATTAATTTTCGACTTCATGTGCGACTCCTTAGACTAGGTTTTGTCTTATGTGTATATGTGGTATAGAGACCATTTCTTAGGATTTCTTTGTATGCATTGCACGTTTTCCATTTCGCGACTCGATCCAGGGTAAGTTCTCTAGTTCCCTACTTGCACATCATTTTTCTTGCTACTTGAATTATGTGGCCTATGAATGATATTTTACCGTTAGCAATTTTGCACCCTTTTGACATGCTTGTGATATGTATACTTATATCTATGTATTAGTTGAGGGCATGCTTAGATTATTAATTCGATTAAAAAGGATGTTGAGTAGAGGCCTATCACGAGATAGGATGAGAGCGGATGTTTTACTCCGTCGGGCTCCTTTCCCTCTCATTCCATAATCCTCGGACCTAGAATTTCTGGTTTCTAAAAATAAAAGATCAGTTTGTTTTAACATGGTTTCTTAATTTTCCTTTTAAAAATTAAGTGGCGACTCTTTGAATTCGAAATTTGAAAATGTTTTAAAAATTAAAAGTGGGCCCAAATGCCGGTATCCACAATCTGGCGACTCTGCTGAGGATCGAACCCAGAATCTCTAGTTTCGTAGACCAGAATTTCTGATTTTGGGTTTACTCGAGGATTAGACTTAAAAGCATCCTTTTAATCGAATTAATGAATTTTCGTGTGCCCGTTGCATTGCACTTGCATGTCTCGCCAGTCGATTGCAGGGAACTATGACCTTGAAGGCTCGGGGCAACCCGGTTCGTCAAGCCATCATGGGGCCGTGTGATCACTGTAGACACCCCATTTTGACCTGCCAAAAAAAAAGAAATAACTATCGCAGGGGGCCCCACCAGGCACTCTAATCGAGGAAAGAGCTCCAGAATCCAAAAAGGGACTCCAGAGGTCAAATCAAAGTCAATACAGAGGTGACAGCTCATCCACCGAAGTTCAGGATCGTCCGATTATGATAGTCTACGACGTTTTCAACCAGAATCGAAGTTCGACACAAAATTCAAGACTGGAATCAAGTCCGGGACAACCGAAGGTTGAATTTGAATACATCAGGGCAAAGCAGGTATCAATTCCAGCCCATAGGACTTCAAATCATCAAATTTTGATAATCGATGGAGAATCGGGCTCTGATCGAAGTTTCGACGCCCCAAACTCAAGGAAAAGGGACACGATTGTCAATCTGGAATCACCAAAAGTCCGAATAGATATGAATGACTGAAATACGGAGAAAAACAGAGGTTTGGCGACCTGTATCAGTCCAATCAGACAATCAGAGAAGAAACGACATCCAATCGAAGTTTAGAAGCTCAATCGGGAAAAGACAAGGGGGCAAAACAGTCATTTCAAAAGTCAGAGAATCTCAATCGAGCCGTTCCGATTCAAAGAGAAGATCAATACGATTTCAAATCATCTTGAATCCGGAAGATCGGACGGTTGGATCAAAAGATATCAACATTCGAAGTTTAAACGGTATAGATCAAACATCGATGGTCTGAGAAAACAAAATCATTTCCGAGTTTCAAACGAATTTTGATCCAACCATACGAATTTGAAGAGGACGTTAAACCGAGTCCAGATCTTTTTGAATCATTCAAATCGGGCGTCCGGATTGAAAAAAATCAAAGATCGAAGTCCGGAACGATCGACGGCCCAGATCAGACGTCGATAGTCTGAAGAAAATGGAGTCGCTTTCGAGTTTCATACAAGTTCTGATCCAATCATATGGATATAAGTATGACATTAAACTAAGCTCGGATCTTTTCGAATCGACTGAATCGGACATTCAGATTAAAAGATATCAAGAACCAAAGTCCGGATCGATCAACGGCCCTGATCAAACAATTGGAGCCACACCTCCGCGTCCCACCTACATGGGATCACAACCAATGTAGGGTTTGAAAAAAAAATTTCTATAAAAAGAAAGTTCTCTCCCAAAAAAAGAGAAAGAAGAAAAAACCCTCAGCCTCCAAAAAAAGAGCCCTATTTGGCTCCAACCAAAAACACCTCCCAACTCTTAGGCTTTGTTTGGTTGCTAACCAAACACAGCCATATCACCACCACCACACCATTACTGTCACCACCACCCAAAACCGATCATCAACACCCCACTACCCAACTCCCCTCACAAACCCAGCACCCAAAATTGTCCAGAAAGCCCAGAAAAAGAGCTTGAACCAAACAGGGTCTTAACTCATCTCAGACACTGAAAAACCCAACCAAACAGGGCCTTAACCACTTTTCTCTCTCTCACCGCCCATACTATGGCCTTCCCCTCATCAAACCGAAGCCAACCCA
This sequence comes from Hydrangea macrophylla, assembly GCA_033977485.1. Lineage (NCBI taxonomy): Eukaryota > Viridiplantae > Streptophyta > Magnoliopsida > Cornales > Hydrangeaceae > Hydrangea > Hydrangea macrophylla. The sequence continues at coordinate 884,750 of CM066998.1, read as the reverse complement.
GTTGACCGGACCACCAAAACAGCACCACAAAGGTCCCACGCGCTGCCCACATCTACCACGCGCCGCAGCTGCACAGAAGCTGCTCCGGCAGACTTTCCAGCAACAACCACCAGACACCACCACAATTGGCCCCATCGTCTGGCCTAGACGATCAAAATCCCGGCAGACGGACCTCAAACGGTCACCAAAAATGGCCGCACGCGCACGCGCTACACTCGCCACCACCCCTCTGTTTTGCCTCCCCACGGGCAGCCAACAGTCAGCGCTGACTCACCGGTTGACCCACCAATCAAAAGCTGCCATGTGGCAACGACTGTTGAGTCAACAGTACAGTCAGATGCCACGTGTTTGCTACGTCATTGCTGAGTCAGCATTGTCCACCCAATTAGCATCTGACACGTGTCTTAGACTGCCACGTGTACTACCACGTCATTGGCACGCCAAGTTCGCCAACCAATCAGGGATAGGCACGTGGCAATGAATGCCACGTCATCATGTTGACAGCCACTTAGAGGCTACCACGTGTCTTTGACTGCCCACGCAGCACACCCAGTAAGCGGCCCCATCAGCGCCCCATCAGCTTTGACCAGCAAATCAGAAGGCGCCACGTGTCTTTGACTAACACGTGGCTTGCTGACATGGCACTTGGGCCCCACTTTTGGTTTTTCCCAATTTTTTCCACTCTGGGGCCAGATTTCAATGAACGGACACTTGTTCCTAGCTAATTTGGCCATTCTGGACCCACTGGCGACCTCAGAATTGGTCGAATCCAACTCTTAGGGACTGTTTGGCTTTTTATAAGTCCATTTCAAGCTCTACCGGCCAGTTCTAACCCCCGTGGGTCCCGCTTAACTCTGCCCAGACCCATTCTGGCCCGCCTTATGGCTATTCTGACTCTTCCGGCCCTTCCGGACCCAACTATAACGTCCATTCAATTCGATTTTGGGTCAAAGTACGACTTGGGTCTTCTTGGATTATTTCTACTATGTTTATTGATTTTCTTTCATTCTTTCTCAACAAAACACCGATTGGGCCTCAAATTGCCCCCTTTTTCACAGGTAACTCCCTCAAACTCAAACTTTTAGTGGTCTGGGGCTCCATATAAATCCACTGGTCGGATATTCCGCCTTTTTCTTTTCTTTTATTTACTTATATGCTTTAGTGGTCTGGGGCTCCCTATAAATCCACTGGTCGGATATTCTGCCTTTTTCTTTTCTTTTATTGTATATGCTTTATTGGTGTGGTCCCCCTATAAATCCACTGGTCGTATATTCTACCTTCTCTTGCCAGTCAGAAGGAGCCCTCAAACTCCACCCGATTGGACTGTATATCCTGTGTCAACCGGAAGGAGATCTAATGACCCACCCGACTGAACTTTATCAAACTGCTATATCCTGTGCCAGTCGGAAGGAGGCATCAAACTCCACCTGATTTGGACTTTATATCCTGCGTCAGTCGGAAAGAGATCTAATGACCTACCCGGCTGCATTTTATCTCCTGATTTAGATATTCGTTGATAAAAAACCAGAGAAACAAAAAGTTGATACTTCTCTCCATTCGCACTGGGCACTGACCCATACTTCTGGTAAAACCTTTTTCAAATCACTAAGCACCGACCCATACTTCCGGTTACTCTTTTACACCATTGGGCACCGACCCATAGTTCTAGTAAAACCTTTTTTAAATCACTGGGCACCGACCCATACTTCCGGTAAAACCTTTTTCTCAAACCACTTGGGCTCCGACTCTTACTTCCAGTTGCTTTTTCAAATCACTGGGCACCATCCCTTTCTTCCGGTATAAAAATCAAAAATACAAAAAAAGAAGACGAAAAGAAAATACAAAAAATGGGCTTTCTAAAAATAAAACTCCAATGCCACCTTTGCTTGGAATCTGCAAACAGCACAGGTAAGACAAGTATGTCTTCACACTCTTCATGGGCACCGACCCTTACTTCCGGCACATAAAACAAAAAGACAAAAAAAATCAAAAAAACAAAAAAAACTCATCGCACGGTTGATCTACCCCGACTTTTTACTCAAAAACACTTTCTCACAACTCACTACTTTCTCAAGGTTAAAGTCTAGGACTACACCGTATAGGTTAAAGTTCCTAGCTACACCAACTTTACTCAGAATTTTATTTTATACACTCACGGTCTAGATCGACCAAACATCCATACATATACACTGCACAGAACTACGTACGACCTGATTCTCATGTCGAGATACGTATGCAACCCATACTTGGGAGAAGCCATAACCATACTTTCAAACTATCTCATGTCGAGATACGAATGCACTTTCAAACTATGTCGAGTTGAGATACATATACATAACTATTCTCTTTCAAAACTGTCTCGTGTTGAGATAGATAAATCGACCACCGCGTGTCACAGATAATCGTGTTTAATTTCTTGTAGATATATTTTACTATTTCTTCTTTACGCCCCATTACTATGAAAACCACTAAATCGGCAACCGTGTGTCACGGATGTTCGAGGGTGCCAAATACCTTCCCTCGACATAATCGAGTCCCCGAACCCACTTTGAGAACTCTGATTTCGCATGACTATCAAGAGTCATACTTTTAAAAGGGCCCACTTTTCTCAAACTGTTTCTCAAAAGTCAAAGATGATTACTCTAATCGTCTTTGCAGGGATCCTAACTCCCGATAACGTTAGGTGGCGACTCTGAAAACTTTTACTGGCCCTACTCCCACTTGTACGTACTTTCATACATTTTCTTTTCGCGCCTTGGTTCGCTACTTTGAGCCTTTTATCCTATTTTATTTCATTTCCTTTAAAATGATTGTGATCCCACGAGGGGACCGCCCCCCGCCTTCGGGGCGGGCGTAACAATCACCCTTGATCTCGTACCATGTGTTGGTATATGAAGCATCCTATCGGGTGTGTGTCAAGGGTCCCTTATTTGACTAAAACTCGCCTTTGCATGATAGCCTCTATAGAACCCTTCGATCCTACGAAATCAATTCTTGATTAGGATTTATGTGCTAGGGTGTTTTGTATGCCCGGAAGGGATTAATTGAGATGATGACGATGCTTGCTTGATGAAAGATGTGTAACCTCTTAATCACTTTTGAGCAATTCTCTTCATGTCCTATGACATTTGAGAACATGCCAAATCTTGATTATAAGATTAGCATCTCTTATATCATGTTTAGCTAAGCACCATTGACCTTGTATGTATCTGAATTCATGAAAAGTACGATGATAATCCGATCATATGATCCTTCTACCCAAAAATCCACCTTTAAAAGCAAATGGATTTTTGCCCAAAGCATTTCACCGCTCTTTAAAAAAAAATTAAAAAAAGAAAAAAAAATGCTTTGGAGTTCTCTTTCGACTAAAATTCCACATCAACCCTTTTTGAGGTATATTTTCACATAATCAGCTTTAAAGAAAAAAAAATCCAAAATTTTGGAAATTGTTTTTGGAAGAAATGCTTTTCAAATGAATTTCAAAGCAAAATATCAACCCAATCATCTTTTGTTGAGAAATTTTTTACTTTCAAAGGAAAGTAACTTAAGAATTCAAAAGATCCCATCATCTAGAGAAATGCTTTTCAAATAAATTTCAAAAATTTTAAAAATATTCAACCTTTTAAGGGGTAATGAGGATCACAATGAAAGGAGATTTGGCGCACTTGACATGGGTGAGGATTTAATGTGCTTACATGTCTATGTGTTAGGATTAGAATTTCCTTTCTGTCACGCCCCGAAGTACCAAAAATAGAGAAAACTGAATTTCCTTTATGGGTTCGTAGACACGTGACTGGTTGAAGGTGTCACATGATTGTCCAAACATGCTAATAACAATAATGTGATATGGGAAAGTGACTAAGTTCAGCGGAAGCAGAATCTTACATCAGCAGTATATTACAGACCAAAAAGATATCCAAAAGATACATATTACAAGTCCAGCAAAACTATTACATCATTAACATAATAATAACATAACTATAACAAAAGAAAAACTCCAAAGTCTTCAGCTGGCGAAACCATAGCCTTCCTCGTAGTAATCTTCAATAGCATATCCTTCAGTAGTAAAGTCCGCATCCTGATAGCAATCGGCTCCGTCTGGATCTGCAAAGGCTGGACGTGGAAGGTCCAGTGGAATAAAAGCCATTAGCAGTTAAGTTAAGTGAGGGTCCCCTTAAGGTTACCACCACCAAGGTAAGTTATTCATCATCATTCCTTATTCCCAAAACCATGTTTCGTTCATACCCAACCATTAAAACCATGTTTCGTTCATACCCAACCATTCCCTTTCGAAACTTAGTCCAGAACTGAACTGATCAACGGTATTGACCGAAAAGAAGACTTAACTCCAAACGTATTTACGGGTCAAGAAAGAACAACACTTGACAATAAATCACATGATCGAACACGTCGCTGATGATCCTCAGGTCACCCATACGACCGAACACGTCATGACGATCCTCCGATCAAGAATGCGGGATATTAACAAACACTTGATCGAACACGTCATTGACAATCCTCAGGTTACTCGCACGTAACCAAACACGTCATGACGCTCCTCAGATCAAGGGTACAAAACCTTTCAAAACTCCAGCGGGATGTTAACATTCACATGGTCGAACACGTCATGCTGATCCTCAGGTCACCTGTACGTAACCAAAAACTTCATGCCGATCCTCAGACCAAGGGTGCGGAAAACTATTCTACTACTTGATCGAACACGCCATGACGATCCTCAGGTCACCCGCACTTGACTGAACACGTCATGTCGATCCTCAGATCAAGAACACCAAACATAACTCTCCAATCGACTCTATGGAATTACCGAAAGACCAACTTTGCAAGAAATATCCAAAAATGACGCGACTAGAAACGAGACCCAATGTCCCTTATTCGCATAAAATATGTCATTGAACATTTTATCGTTATTTTACGCGTTCGTACGTTTCGTAGTTTAGTTCATTAATAGCTTCCAATTACAACCGTACAGATTTAGCACATCCGACATTCCGTTTTACCCCTCAATATACTTATGACGAGAACTTAGCCAATCATTATCAATGCAATAATCATGCTATACAACTTTTTTAAAGCTTGGGTATGAACTTTCAACAGTCATTAAACTATATTCATAACAATGGAAAACATAGCACATAGCTCATGGATTTTTAACATGGATTTAATACCAATAAAAATATAGATGAAACCTTTAACATACTTTTCTACGCAATAGCACTAGCATAGCACGAGATTTTCATAACAACACAGGTACTGGAAAACTAGTATCAACAATCAACACCATGCATAACAAGCACGAAATTTATAGCATTGCGTTGTACATTCATTTCACCCATGAAGGAGTGATTTCTAGACTGAGCTATAGAAGAGTTATTTGTATATATATGAGTTAGCTTTCACCACAAAAAAACCTAGTCTCTTTATGATTTTTGAGCTACTCCAAACGTTGATTTTACTAAACTACGTTCTTCTGAAAGTTTTTGTTTCCCAGATTAATAACACTGCGTTGTACATGCATTTCACCCATGAAGGAATGATTTCTAGATTGAGCTATAGAGGAGTTATGTGTAGATATATGAGTTAGCTTTCTATAAAAAAAACCTAGCTTAATTCAAATTTTCGAGCTGCATAAAACATTCACTTTACTAAACTACATTCTGCTGGAAGTTTCTGTTTCTCAAATTTAAGGATTTGTCTTGCATGTCATGAAAACTTCAACACAACAACATTAAAATCCTACTAAACATTAATACATGCTATATATGTTCTAAATTGAGTTACATTACTCACATTACAATTTACTCACTATTTACTCACCAAAGCTTGAAATTAAGCTTGATGTTGTTCTTGAGCTTGATGGAGCTTGAACTTGGTGTCACCTTCTTCTTCTCCTATATGAACTTATAACTCCAGGTCTATTTTCTTCACTTAAGTGCAGATTATAAGAGAAAAAGTGTGTCAATTGTGTGCATGTGCATGTTATATATAGAAAGTGCATTAGCTCAGGTGTCACTTACATGTTACATGCATTGGACATGTGTCCATTAAGTGGACATGTGTCCAAAGGGATGACATGTGGCTGCCACATGGCCGGCCATGTGGGGCCTACCTTAGGTTGCGTACCACTTTCTTAGTTTATGTGCATAAGTTCCTCGATATACGTGTTAGTCTCAATTTATGTGCAATCAGATATGATTTCTAATGTCCAGGTCCGAGTACGGGACTAAGTTAAATCTTATGATGGTCGAGTTGGTATGGTTACTATAGTCTATATGATAATACTTCAACACGTCCATATTGCCACGTAATTAAAATAATAATATAATAATACAGTCGGTCCAAAATAGAAATTCGAAAAAATGGTATTGTTAATGAAAAGAAAATTACAGGTGTTACATCTTCCACCACCTATTAAAGGATTTCGTCCTCGAAATCAGAGCTTATCTTGGTACAAAATAGAAAAGCATATTTCTCTCGCATCTCTGACTCTATTTCCCATGAAGCTTCTCTTTCATCATGATGATTCCACTAAATTTTCACCAATGGGATCTCCTTGTTCCTCAGCTTCTTGGTTTCTCGACCCAAAATCCTGATGGGTCTCTCTGTATAAGACGTGTTGTTATTCACCTCAGTGGCCTTGAAGTTTATTACGTGTGGCGTCGCGCCCTGATGATACTCCTTCAACATACTGATGTGAAAAATATTATGAATACCTGACAACCTTGGTGGCAACGCGAGTCTATAAGAAACTCTTCCTACGCGTTCCAAGATCTCGAATGGTCCGATATAGCATGGCGACAGCTTTTCTCTTTTCTGTCCAAACCTTACTACTCCTCGGACTGGTGATACTTTGAGTAAAACATGTTCTCCCACCTTGAACTCTTTATCCTTACGATGTTTGTCCGCATGACTCTTATATCGATCTTGTGCTGCCTTCATCTTCTCTCTAATAATAATTATCTTCATATTAGTTTCTCGAACCATTTCTGGTCCTAAAAGTTTAACATCTCCAACTTCAGCCCAACATAATGGCGAACGACACGACCTTCCATACAATGCCTCGAATGGTGCCATGCCTATGCTTGAGTGATAACTATTATTGTAGGCAAACTCAATCAATGGAAGATGTCTCCCATGAAATCTCAAAGTCAATCACGCAAGCTTTGAGCATGTCCTCCATTACTTGATTGGTCCTCTCAGTTTGCCCGTCAGTTTAAGGATGAAATGCTGAACTCAATCTCAGTGAAGTTTCTAAAGCTGTCTGAAGACTTTCCCAAAATTTTTGCCATAACCGAGAATCACGATCTGATACTATGCTGAAAGGTACTCCATGTAATCGTACGACCTGTTGTATGTATAATTGACTCAACTTCTCCACAGAGTATGTCATACTATATGATATGAAGTGAGCTGACTTGGTGAGTTGGTCCACAATCACCCAAACAGAGTCATGGTTCTGCTGCGATCGGGGCAGACCTACCACAAAATCCATGGTAATGTGTTCCCACTTCCACTGCAGAATCGGTAATGGCTGTAACAATCCAGATGGCTTATGATGTTTTACTTTGACTTGTTGACAAGTAAGACACTTAGAAACATACTCTACCACTTCTCGTTTCATGCCTTCCCACCAGAAATTCCGCTTCAAGTCTCTATACATCTTTGTACCTCCAGGATGAACGGTCAAACGGGACTTATGTGCTTCATCCAGAATGTCCTTCCTCAAATTCCCCACATCGGGAACACACAGTCGATTCCTACACTAGAATCCTCTATCTGATCCTACGCTCTATTCCTCTAGTTCCTTAGCCATAGCTCTAGCGAACCACTTCTTCCATTCTTCGCCTTTCTGCTGGGCTTCCAAAATACGACTGAGAAGTGTCGGTTGTGCTACCAAACATCCAAAATGGTCTCCTCCTTCAGTCTCTACGGGTTGGTAATCAAATTCTGCTATGGTTTCCAATGCTTTCCATTCTCGAATCACGAGAATAGCAATTACCCCGTGAGGTTTACGACTCAAAGCATCTACAACAACGTTTGCTTTACCGAGATGGTACTATAGAGTGAAATCATAATCCTTGAGAAATTCCATCCATCGTCTCTGCCTCATAGTTAGCTCCTTCTCAGAGAACAAGTACTTCAAGCTCTTGTGGTCTGAAAATAAATCAAACTCCTCCCCTTAGAGGTAATGTCTCCATGTTTTTAGTGCAAACACAATTCCGGCTAACTATAGATCATGCGTTAGATAATTCATCTCGTGCGAGTTCAACTGTCTCGATCCATACGCTATCACCTTCCCATCCGGCATAAGCACACACCTTAATCCTTGGTGTGAAGCATCACTATAGATGGTATACCTTTCACCGCTTTTGGGCATTGCTAACACGGGTGCCGAAGTTAATCTCTTCTTCAGCTCTTGAAATGCATGTTCATGTCGATCCTTCCATTTGAACTTCAACTCCTTCTTCGTAAGACTAGTTAAAGGGCCTGCGATTCTAGAGAATCCTTCTACAAATCTCCTGTAGTAGCCAACCAAACCACAAAACTTCTAATCTCTGAGGCATTGCTCGGTCTTTTCCAATCTAGCACTGCGTCTATCTTTGAAGAATCCACTGATATCCCATTCTGAGAGACAATGTGTCCCAAGAACTTGACTTCCTTGAGCCAAAATTTGCACTTGCTGAACTTTGCATACAGTTGATTATCCCTGAGCATCTGTAAATCAACTTGTAAATGTCTTTCGTGTTCCTCCTCAGTCTTAGAATAAATAAGTGTATCATCTATGAAGACAATAATAAACTAGTCCAGGTAGGGCCTAAATACCCTATTTATGAAGTCCATAAACACTACTGGGGCGTTGGTTAGCCCGAATGGCATCACAAGAAACTCGTAATGTCCATATCTGGTACAAAATGCTGTCTTTGGCACGTCTTCTAGCCGAATTAACAGGCTGTGGTATCCTAATCTCAAATTGATCTTTGAAAATATCGTAGCTCCTTGTAATTGATCAAACAAGTCATCAATACACGGTAGAGGGTACTTATTCTTGATGGTTACGTTATTCAACTCTCTATAGTCTATGCAGAGTCGAAACGATCGATCTTTCTTCTTTACAAACAATACCGGTTCTCCCCACGGTGATGTGCTTGGACGCACAAATCCCATGTCTTCTAACTCCTGTACTTGCTTCTTCAATTCTTGCATTTCTGTCGGTGCCATTCTGTACAGAGTCTTGGAGACAGGCATAGTTCTGAGTGCCAGTTCTATGCAGAAGTCTATTTCTCGCTTTGTTGGCAAACCTAAGATATCCTTGAATACGTACTCGAACTCTCACACTATCGGAATCCCTGCGGTCGTGATCTCTGAGCTTGTGCCCTCAATGGCAACCAAGCGACTAGTGAGAAAACCGTCACTCAACGGGTTATACTGAAAGGAAAAGGGTTGACTTCCAGGTATCGTAAAGGTAATCAACTTACTGGTATAGTCCAAGATAGCATGGTACTTGGTGAGCCAATCAATTGCTAAGATGACGGTGAACTGCTTCATTGACAAGATCACCAAATCGGTGAATAAGTCTCTATCTTCTATGTTGATGGGATAGTTTCTACATACCCTATTCAACTTAACAGATGTACCCATCGGAGATACGGCATTCAATGCTACAATAAGGTTTTAAGGTATTAAACCCAAATCTTATACGACTTTACTAGCAATAAACGAATTCGATGCTCCATTATCAAATAATGTTTTAACTGTATTGCTGAAAAGAGTGAGCTTACCTTCCAAATTCTGATGTGCTTCGGCATCAAAGCCTGCTGCTTCCGAAATTATGGCATTCAGATGAGCCTTGGCAGCTTGTCCTTGAGCGTTGGGTCCATTGTACCCTCGGCGCGTGCCTTGTAGTCTCGGCTCTCATAGCCTTTTTCTCCATAATTAAAGCATATGATTTTACCACAAATGTGGTTCTTGGGAACTCGGCAATCCTTGGCATGGTGACCGGGTATGCCACAGTTGAAGCAACTCCCTGAGCGTTTTTCTTGGTCGGCATAACCTCCTTGATATCCAACTTGGACTAGTGCTTGTGGTGCTGCAGTTCTAGTTTGCTGTGGTTGTCTCCGTGCCTGGTGCGACTTCCTTTCTCCACTCCAGGTGAGCTTGTTATTTATATAACGTATAGGTGGTCTCGATCCTTGGGCATTTCATGATGGGAATCTATTGGTAAACCTTTTCTGCTTCTATTTCATTATATTTTCCATTTGTGTAGCCAACCCTACTAAAGATTCAAAGGATTGATTCACGTATACTACAGTCGTCTCTTGTAGTGATAGAGATAACCCTTGGTGATATTGTTCGTTCTTCTTAGCATGTGTGTCCACCATGTGATACGCAAAATGGGACAGACGCTCGAATTGCATTGTATACTCCTGAACAGACTTGTTCCCTTGTACCAACTCCATGAATTCCTTCTTTTTCAGATTTTGTTCCACTAACGGGAAATACTTTGCTAGGAACCGTTCCTTGAACACGGTCCATGTCATTTCCCTTATGGCTCTTTCTCCCAAAGTAGACTCTTCCGCTTCCCACTAGTCTGCAGCGCCATACGTCAACTGAAATACGGCTAAGCAGCGCTATTCGGCTTCACTGCAATCCATGGCTTTGAAAATGAGATCCATTTCACGTAGCCATTGCTCAGTCCTCCATGGTTCCATCATCCCATCAAACTTTTCCAGTCATAACACGCGGAAACGTTCAAGTAACTTATCCCCTGTCTGACTTGGGGGTGGTGCTGGGCGGTTGTTGTTTCCTACATTGTTAAAGCCCTCTCAGTCCTTCTGACCAAGGCTGAGAGTAGTCCTGTAGGGTCTATCTCATTAATTATCTCTGGTTCTTCCTCGTTATGACCATTGCAGTTCCCCCTACGTCCTCCAGCCATCTGAAAACAACGCACAAGTTTTACTGCTAATATCCTTTGATTCCATACCGAGTCTTTATAGGTGGTCTTGATGTGTACCAAACTTAAAATATAATAAGCATGCATATATTACTAAATGTCAATGGAATTAAGCGATATAACTGAAACCATTATATTAACCAAAAAGATTTACATCAAAGTACTGCATTCATTGTCAGTACATACTATACAAGAGTTTAAGCATCTACTAGATGTGCTTACAAAAAGAACATATACAAATTACTTACAACTGAAATATCTATAGTACGAGCTACACCAAACAAAACTAATATGCATGTCACTATATAGAAGTAATAGCAGCTCTCTGAAGATCATATCAACGTGGTAGGGCATAGAAGTCTACCTCATCGTCGGTAACCGTAGGTGGTATCTCGTCCCTTGGAACGGTAACTACCTCCGCTGTCATAAAATCCAGCCACTGGTCAAACTCATCTGGTCCACCATCTGGTAATATCCATCCTGGTGCTACGCCATCTCTGCCAACTCCATCCAAGTCGATGTCATCCTCATCGTCTAGCTCTATAACCTCTGGTGGCGCATCGTCCAACTCGACAACTAACTCATCAGGCTCAACGACATCATCTGGATCCACGTCGTCATGTAGGTCAGGCTGTGCATCGGGATCGTCCGGATATACAGACCAAAAAGATATCCAAAAGACACATATTACAAGTTCAGCTAAACTATTACATCATGATAATAACATAACTATAACAAAAGAAAAACTCCAAAGTCTTCAGCTGGCGAAACCATAGCCTTCGTCATAGTAATCTTCCCAGCATATCCTTCAAAAGTAAAGTCTGCATCCTGATAGCAGTCGGCTCCGCCTGGACCTGCAAAGGCTATACGTGAAAGGTCCAGCGGCATAAAAGCCGTTAGCGGTTAAGCTAAGTGAGGGTCCCCTTAAGGTTACCACCACCAAGGTAAGTTATTCATCATCATTCCTTATTCCCAAAACCATGTTTCGTTCATACCCAACCATTCCCTTTTGAAATTTTGTCCAGAACTGAACTGATCAATGGTATTGACCGAAAGCAGACTTAACTCCAAACGTATTTACGGGTCAAGAAAGAACAACACTTGACAATGAATCGCTTGATCGAACACGTCACTGACGGTCCTCAGGTCACCCGTATGATCGAACACGTCATGACGATCCTCAGATCAAGAATGCAGGATATTAACCAACACTTGATCGAGCACGTCATTTACGATCCTCAGGTCACCCACACGTAACCGAACATGTCATGACGATCCTCAGATCAAGGGTACAAAACCTTGCAAAACTCTTGCGATGTTAACATTCACTTAGTTGAACACGTCATGCCGATCCTCAGGTCACCCGCACGTAACCGAACACATCATGCCGATCCTCAGACCAAGGGTGCGGAAAACTATTCTACTACTTGATCGAACATGCCATGACGATCCTCAGGTCATCCACACTAGACTGAACACGTCATGCCGATCCTCAGATCAAGAACACCAAACATAACTCTCCAATCGACTCTATGGAATTACCAAAAAACCAACTTTGCAAGAATTATCCAAATACGACACGAAAGTTCACGAATCAACTTTGACCAGAAGTAACACGACTAGAAACGAGACCCAATGTCCCTTATTCGCATAAAATCTAATATTGAATGTTTTATCGTTATTTTACGCGTTCGTACGTTTCGTAGTTTAGTTCATTAATAGCTTCCAATTACAACCATCAAGATTTAGCTATACATCCGACATTCCATTTTACCCCTCAATATACTTACGATGAGAACTTACCCAATCATTATCAACGCAATAATCGTGCTATACAACATACTTAAAGCTTGGGTATGAACTTTCAACAGTCATTAAACTATGTTCATAACAATGGAAAACATAGCACATAGCTCATGGATTTTTAACATAAATTTAATACCAATAAAATATAGATGAAACCCTTAACATACTAATCTACGCGATAGCACTACCATAGTACGAGATTTTCATAACAAGATAGGTACCGGAAAACTAGCATCAACAATCAACACCATGCATAACAAAACATCATACAAAAAGATGTACAATCTGCTAGGATGTATTTTCACTGTGTTGATTGAATTAACATGATTTATTTGGGCTTGCTAAATTGCTTTGTAGATCAAACTCAAAATTAAAACATTATAGGTATTTGGATCGTCTTCATGTACAAAAAAAATCTAGCTTCAAATATATTTTTGAGCTGTTCAAAATATTTATTTTACTTAGACATTTTTATATTTTTGGACTGTTCTGTCCCAAATTTATAATACTGCATTGTACGTGAATTTCACCTATGAAGGAAGGGTTTTTAGACTGAGCTATAGAAGGGTTATTTATAAATAAATGAGTTATCTTTCACCACAAAAACATCTAGCCTCTTTATGATTTTTGAGCTGCTCCAAACGTTGATTTTACTAAACTGCATTCTGCTGAAAGTTTCTGTTTTCCAGATTTATAACACTGCGTTGTTCATGCATTTCACCCATGAAGGAATAATTTATAGAGTGAGATATAGAAGAGTTATTTGTAGATATATGAGTTAGATTTCATCACAAAAAAACCTAGCCTCTTTATGATTTTTGAGCTGCTCCAAACATTGATTTTACTAAACTACGTTCTGCTGAAAGTTTATGTTTCCCAGATTAATAACACTGCATTGTACATGCATTTCACCCATGAAGGATTGATTTCTAGACTGAGCTATAGAAGAGTTATTTGTAGATATATTCTTTAGATTTCTTCTAAAAAAAAACTAGCTCAATTCAGATTTTGAACTGCACAAAACATTCATTTTACTAAACTACATTCTGCTGGAAGTTTTTGTTTCTCAGATTTAAGGATTTGTCTTGCATGTCATGAAAACATCAACACAACAACATCAAACTCCTACTAAACATGAATACATGCTATATATGTTTTAAATTGAGTTAGATTACTCACAATTACTCACAATTTACTCGCAATTTACTCACTATTTACTCACTAAAGCTTGAAATTAAGCTTGATGTTGTTCTTGTGCTTGATGGAGCTTGAACTTCAACTTGAATTGTGTCACCTTCTTCTTCTCCTATATGAACTTATAACTCCAGCTCTATTTTCTATACTTAAGTGCAGATTATAAGTGACAAAGTGTGTCAATTATGTGCATGTGCATGTTATATATAGAAAGTGCATTAGCTTAGGTGTCATTTGCATGTTACATGCATAGGACATGTGTCCAAAGTGATGACATGTGGCTGCCACATGGGCGGCCATGTGGTGGCCACCTCGGGTTGCGTACCACTTTCTCGGTCTATGTGCATAAGTTCCTTGATATACATGTCAGTCTCGATTTATGTGCAACCGGATATTATTTCTAATGTCCGGGTCCGGGTACGGGACTAAGTTAAATCTTATTATGGTCGAGTCGGTATGGTTACTACAGTTTATATGGTAATACTAAAACACGTCCATACTGCCATGTAATTAAAATAATAATATAATAATAAAGTCGGTCCAAAACAGAAATTTGAAAAACTGGTATTGTTTTTTTTTTTTTAGATAAAAAACTGGTATTGTTATTACAGGTGTTACACTTTCTTTGGCATGTAGAATAGGCACACACGCACACATGCATTTACATCCGCATGACATATGGGCCATTCATGAAAATTTCTTAAAAAGCATTTGCAAACAAAATAACAAAGTAAAGAAAATTTCATTGATTTTGAAATTTAAACAAATAAATAAAAAAGAATAAAATATGTTTGTAGGTAAAAGATAGAATTAGCTACAAGCACAATTTGGTACAGAGACTCTACCGCAAGGTTAGCAAGAAGAGAGATGGCACAAGAAGCAAACGCAAGAGAAATAGCAGAACTGAGGGCCATAGTAGAACAACAAGTAGGTCAAATGACAAGGATAATGATCATGATGGAAACATTAGGATGACAACCGCCAGTTGTCGATCCTCATCCACCTATTAGGGAGGATGATTTGTTCGATGATCCAGAAAGAGCTGAAATGCCGAGGGCAGAAAAGGAAAAGATAGAGAAAGAAAAGGCTGAGAGAGAGAAGCCGATGACCGAGAAAGTAGAGAAACTGGAGAGGGTAGTCCGAAAGGCCCAAGGAGTAGACACCTACTTGCTGGAACTAGAGGGATTATATAAAGGGGTTTGTGAAGTATTACCTGCAGGATTCAAAACGCCTGTGTTTGATATGTTCAATGGGACAAGAAACCCCCGTACCCATATCAGGATGTGTATAGGGGCTTTTCAGTCAAGCAGCTTGAGCACGACTATGATGGCTGTTCTGTTTCAACAGACATTAACTAGAGCTGCCTTATCTTGGTACCTCACATTAGAGCTTGGTAAGACCAGAATTTGGGAGGAGGTTGTCAAGTCATTCTTAGCCCAGTACGAGTATAATCAGGATTTGGATGTTACCGTCAGGGATCTAGAGACTACCCAGCAGGGAAACAAGAAATCTTTTGCTGAATATCTAAGTCGTTGGACTGGGAAAAGCAGCCAAAATGGTACAGAGGCCAACCGAGAAGGAACAAATCAGAATGCTAATGAAAAATCTCTAGCCTGTCTATTAATAGAAGATGAGGTTTCAATCCACCAACACCTTTACTGAAGTGTTCGATAGGGTAACTAGGATCAAAGATGCGATACAAGAAGGATTAATCAAGAGAGAAGAACCGGTGAACAGGTATAGGCGTCCGAATTATGGGACAGGAGGAGGGAATTTAGGAAGTCATTCAAGTACTACAGATGTGAATGCGTTAAGTGAACCAGAGAAGAAATTCGATACAGTCAGGAGTTACCCAAAGAGAGTAGGGGATAAACCTTTAATGAGGTCCTTAGACTTGGGAGTGTCATTGTCCACCGCTACGGATAGGCTGCTAGCAAAGAGGCACCTTCACCTATTGGAACCACGACCGAGACCAAATCCACCACCTCCAAATTCAAATCTGATCTATACTGCAAATTCCATCAAGAGCAGGGACACTCAACCGATCGATGCTTAAGGTTGAGACATGAAATCCAAGACCTGATAGATAAGAAGGTAATATCTGAACCGCCACCAACCCGCCGAACATCACTAAGAATCCACTACCAAATCATCATGCGGTGCCACCACTCGGAGTTTACTATTTAGAAAAAGAAAAGGAAGCTCTTTTAACCCATCAAAATTGATCACTAAGTTGGGGTATCTGAAGAAGATTTACCAGATGCTGGGAGATTGAACATCTACACTTTCGATAGACTGGCAAATAGAAATAGGGGGAAAATGATAGAAAAGGCTCCCACTGCAGATTGGTGGGCACTTGAAGATGACAGCTCTATTTGGTATAAAGGGGATGATAGTCAGGATATCAAGGAGGATCTTTGGTATGATAGTGAGAAAGAAGAAGAGAATCTAGAAGTCACTAAAATACAGGATGATCTTTGGTTTAAAGAAGAGGTCAGTCATTTAACACGATCAGGAAGGCATTTCAAACCACACGAACTTGAGGAAGATCACCCAGGCCAGGAATTGGATAAGGGAAAAGGGGAACTTGATGAGGAAGAAGAAGAAGATAGGGTCTTTAGTTAGGCGAAGAAGACACAATCATATATCACTATTTGGGGGTTATTAATTGCTTCCAAGCGTCATAGACAAGCGGTCCTCGATGCTCTCAATCAATCTGATGTCTCTATCAACATCACCCCAGAAGATCTCGTCGGCATGATCAATAAAAGTTCAACTCCCGCTATCTCATTTAGCAAAGCTGACTTACCTGCTGGGGGTCAAGCTCATAACAAGCAATTACACATCACCGTTGAATATCTAGGGAATTATTTACCTGCTTGTCTCATTAACAACGGGTCTGCATTGAATGTTTGCCCATTCCGAACAGCCAAAAGGATGGGGCTTGATGAATCCACGTTCATATCATCGAAGCAAAAGGTAAGGGCCTATGACAATACTTAGCGGGCGATTATGGGGATCATTTTTCTAAACCATTCTATTGGGACCAAGCAAAGGGAGGTAGAGTTCCAGATCATCGATATTCCTGCATCTTTCAATCTAGTTCTGGGAAGGCCATGGTTGGACAGTTTGGGTGCCATCCCATCAACCATCTATCAGAAAGTCACGTACATTTGGGAGATAGGTGGATACATGCGTCTGGAGCTTCATCCAGTGCCCCAGTTTTGGAATTACAAATGCAAGAGGAAGAGACAAGCTTGGGTGGGTTTGAATTCATCAATGTAATAGAAGATAGCAAGCCAAAAGAGTTTTTACCGCTTTACTTTGATCAGTATGCAAGTCCGTTGGTAGCTTGAATTATGAGAAAGATGAGATTCTTTCTGGGGATGGGTCTGGGTAAGAAGCACCAAGGGTTGCCCGAGTTTTCAAAAATCATCTCACAAACTCATACTCGCGGGATAGGATATCAACTAACAAGGGAAGAAATGAAGAAAAAGAAGAAATCTGCCGATGCGCCAATGGAACCTTACTAAAATACTCTAAATGGATACTTCGTCATGGAAGGAGAGGATTTTCCGTTTTGCGATTTTCTGGATCCATGGTTGGATAAAGTGGAAAAATGTATGAAGTCGGGACTTGGGATTTTCTTTATGCATGACTTCTCTGACTATAAGGACCCTTACCTACAAGTGCCTATAAAATCCACCACTGTTCAGGATTGGGTGTGTACTTTGGATTGCTTGGCGATGAAGGACCTGCTAGAAGAGGAATACCGAGGAGTTGGAAAGGGTAGTACTGGGGAAAGTGTGAATAAAGATGGGAAAAGTAGAGGTGAAGAAGAAAGCAAGGAAAAGGCAGAAAGAGAGAAGTCAGAACTAGAAAAAGAACCAGAGGAAGAAAATATGGGGGAAATTACTCGGATAGGGGACCTGGAAGAATGCTTCATCACTGATCTTGGAGGAGAAAGCAAGAAGGAATGGGTCTTTGAGTCTAGTGATAGGTATCCCCCTCACCCAGAGTTTGTATTGGCCCAAATGAGGCGTCTTTCAATTTCTATGTCTGTTGTAATTTCTCCCAAGAAGTTTAATGAGAATATGACTAATTTTACTTACTCGACTGCCCAGGAATTGATCCAGAAATCGTCCAACATCATATTCCCCTCTTTCCAAACACAAAACCCGTAACGCAACAATTGAGGCGAATGAGGCCTGAATGGGCGCTAAAAGTGAAGTAGGAAGTTGAAAAGCAAATAGGAGCTGGATTCTTAATCGTCATCGAGTATCCAGAATGGGTCGTTAACATTGTACCAGTCCCAAAAAAGGATGGTCGTGTTAGGGTTTGTGTGGATTTCTGGGATTTGAACAAAGCCAGCCCTAAGGACGATTTCCCTTTACCCCACATTGATGTGTTAGTAGACAATACAGCAGGACATGAACTCTTATCTTTCATGGATGCGTTCTCAGGATGTAACCAGATATTAATGGCACCTAAGGATAGGGAGAAGACTACCTTTATCACACCCTGGGGGACTTATTGCTATAGGGTTATGCCGTTTGGGCTTAACAACGTGGGGAAAACTTATCAAAGAGCCGCCACCACCCTACTACATGACATGATCCATAAAGAAGTGGATGTGTATATAGATGACATGATAGTAAAGTCTAAAGAGAGGGAAGGGCACTTAAGGGCTTTAAGGAAATTCTTTGAGAGGTTAAGAAAATTCAGAATGAGATTAAATCCGCAGAAATGTACTTTTGGAGTCACCACGGGGAAATTGTTGGGATTTATGATTACACAGAGGGGGATTGAGGTAGATCCAACCAAAATTCAAGCCATAACCGAAATGCCGTCACCCCAAAATGAGAAGGAGTTGAGGGGATTCTTAGGAAGAATACAATTTATCAGCCGTTTCATATCCAAACTCACCATAACCTGTGACCCACTATTCAAGTTGTTGAGGAAAGGGGAAAAGTTTGAATGGGATGACCAATGCCAGAAAGCCTTCGAAAAGATCAAAACCTACCTTCAAAACCCACCTGTCCTATCACCTCCCAAACTTGGGAAGCCTTTATTGCTATATCTATTTGTTACTGAGAATTCCATAGGGTGCATGCTGGCCTAAGAAGAGGAAGAGGGGCATGGGAGAAAGCCATATATTACTTAAGTAAGAGAATGACCGGGTATGAGTTGAACTATTCGTTGTTGGAGAAAGCATGTTGGGCTTCGGTGTGGTGTACACGTCGCCTTAGGCATTATATGTTAGCCTTCCTTATCACCCTAATATCCTGAATGGACCCACTCAAATACCTCTTTGAAAAACCTGCCTTAACTAGTAGAATCTCACACTGGACCATGATGCCGGCTGAATTTGATATTAGATATGTCAGTTCCAAATCTGTCAAAGGTAGAACCGTCGGTGAATACTTAGCTGATCTTGCCATAGAATCCAATGAAAGAGGAGAATTTAAGTTTCATGATGAAGAGGTGATGAAAGTAAAGGAAGAACTGTGGAGAATGTAGTTTGATGGAGCAGCCAATCAGGTAGGACATGGGGTTGGAATCATCCTCATATCACCTTGGCCTCGATGATCCAAATCCCTATAAGAGTTACCATGATTCCCCTATCCATAGAAGAGAGAACCCGACCCTCATTCGAGAGAATCGTAGCCAGTGAAGGAGGGGAAAAGATAGAAGTACCGTGGTATCCAGATGTTTCGAGTTTCATTGAGAGAGGAAAGTACCCTGAAGGGGCATCAGAAAAGGATAAGAAGGCAATCCGGAGGTTTTCAATTCAGTTTGTGATTTATGCGGGAAAATTATAGAAAAAGTCCTATACCGGTTATAACTTAGAATGTCTATATGGAAAGGAAGCGAGAAAAATGATGGAAGAAGTACATGAAGGAGTCTACGAACCCCACATGAATGGACATATGTTGGCCAAAAAGATAATTCAGTAGGGATACTATTGGACAACTCTGGATAAGGATTGTTGTGAGTATGTTAGGAAATGTCACAAATGTCAGATCCATGCAAATATTATGCATACCTAACCTTCCCAACTATACAACATTACCACCCCCTGGCCGTTCTCTGTGTGGGGTATTGATATCGTCGGGGAAGTAGTCCCGAAAGCTTCAAATGGACACCGGTACATAATTGTGGCAATAGATTATTTCACCAATTGGGTGGAGGCGGTATCATATGCAACTCCGAAAGCCAAGGTTGTAGTAAATTTTATGAAGAAGAACATAGTTTGTAGATACGGGGTGCCAAATGAGCTTATTTCTGACCATGGGAGCCATTTTTAGGGAGAAGTTATCCCACTCCTAGAGAAGTATAGGATTACCCACCATCAATCCTCACCATATAGACCCCAGACGAATGGAGTAGTAGAAGCCACAAACAAGAATGTAAAGGCCATCCTGGGAAAGATGACAGATACATACAGGGATTAGCATGAGAAGTTACTGTTTGCTTTATGGGGATACCAAACTTCCGTA
This sequence comes from Hydrangea macrophylla, assembly GCA_033977485.1. NCBI lineage: Eukaryota > Viridiplantae > Streptophyta > Magnoliopsida > Cornales > Hydrangeaceae > Hydrangea > Hydrangea macrophylla. The sequence goes on along the minus strand of CM066998.1, from coordinate 864,281 downwards.
AGAACTTCAACAGGGGCTACACCGTATTCATTAGTCTATGGGATGGAAGTTGTTCTCCCCATTGAGGTCGAAATACCATCTTTAAGAGTCTTGGCAGAGTGCGAGATAACTGAATTTGAGTGGCTGCAGGGGAGACATGAGGAATTGATGCTATTAGATGAGAAGAGATTGGCTCCTATAAATCACACTCGGGGATATCCGAAAAGGATAGCTCGTGCTTTCAACAAAAAGGTTCGCCCAAGGAAGATTGCTGAGGGTGACCTAGTCCTCAAAGAACTTAAAGCACCCGTTTATGACCCCTGAGGAAAATTCAAACCCAACTTAGTCAAACCATATATCATTAAGGCACTCCTCTCCAGAGGGGCTGCCTATCTCATGGACCTAGATGTAGTTGAGTTTAAACAACCAATCAATCTGGATTGCCTCAAGAAATATTTTGCCTGAGAACATGTCATTTCAAAACCTCTAGAGTTAATGAACTATGCTTGACCTGATTCCCGCTAGGGGATACGTAGGTAACCTGCTCGGTTCGATCACATACTTGCCTAAAAGGCACTTCTCTTCTAGCTTTAGCTGAACTCTCGATATAACTACTACGGATCTGATACCCATTCGGGGATAAGTAGGCGGGCTCACAAAGCCGTCGGTCCAAATAAAACCCAACTCTCGATATAACCCAATATCCTGAGTTTCCCTATGCTGAACTAGGGGCAAACTTGTGCTTACCTAGAACTAGAATCAAGCCCCTATACTAGGGGCAAACTTTGTTTGCTAAAACCAAAGAACCCAGAAAATATCAAAACCCATTTCTGGATCTACGGGCTATCAAAATAGGTATTGTGTGGAAGCAAATGAGGATTCATAGTATAGAATGATTAAAACTCTAAAGCAAAACTCAAAGCGAAGTAATAAAAGCTAATAGAGACCTTAAAAGGAAAATCTTCATATTATGAAAAGATGGGAGAAGTGCAAACTATGATTTGACATGTTCAGAACATTTTCCTAATGTAAAGAAAAGTCTTTTTGCAAAATTGAAATACATCACAAAATAAAAGCGCAGTAAGAGTCAAGCATGATTTGTCGAAAGTTTTAAAATCTTGTTTTTTTATTATTGCTTAGAAGCTATTTCCTGACCAAAGTCTGAATCTCAAAAAGGTACTCGGCTGTGGGAACAACTGAGGAAGGGACCCTACGAAAAGGAGCCAACACTCTGTCATGCCAAGCCTCGGCAAATAATCTCATGGTAGAAGGGCGCAGAGCGGAGCTCCTAAATAAATCTGCAGTAATAATGTCTAGGACATCCTGAAGCAACCAAATTGGCGAACCACCTATTCGGGGATGTAAAATGTGATGGCATGCAGACTAGGTAGCCAAACCCCTGGGCGTCCAGGAAGTCGCATAGTGACAGACCAGTAAGTCCATCGGGGGCACACCCAGTAAATGTCCCCACAACATAGGTTCCGAAGCCAAATAAGCCAGCAGTCAACCATGTAATAGAGGAAATGAACATCCAGGCGATCATAGGGAAGTAGTATTCCAGCAGGAGGGTGAGCGAATAGGCCTAAATGCTCGAGAAGCCAGATTTGCAAAACATGAGGTGACCCTGAAAGCCACATCGATGCGGTGCTCTGTGCATGATCCAAACCCTGTAAGGTTTCTCCTAGAACAAGCATGATAGCACTCCGCATCTCTCGAAGACCACAAACAATAGGGATAAGGATGTCGGAGGAAGACTAGAATAGGAAATTGGAAAGCATCGCCAAAGAAAGGGCACTACTTCTGATGATCTGATACCCTCCATCATTCAGATCGCCAATGGGAGCATAAATAAAAGAAAGGCAGTCGAAGTTAATACGTCGGTCGCGAATAAAAGAGCTGGCAGCACCCCGGGAAATACGAAGAAGAGCCGCTAGATCTTGGATGTACCTTACCTATATCTGGGGGATGATCAAATCAGCATAAGGATTAGTATAGAGAATGACACTAAATTCCTCGAAGAGTGGACAAACCTCCTCATGGCCAAACTGGAAGAGATGCTCGGAGTAAGCTCTCGTCTAGTGCCATACGGTGGAATGCAAAGAGGTCTGCCAATTTGTGACACTCGAAGTTGAGTCGGTCAATGACGGAAAGAGAATCCATCCACGGGTATAGAATGTCAGAACTTATGGGATCCATGAAGAAGGAGAGGGAATATAGAAGAAGAGTTTGAATGGGGAAGAAGAAAAGGGGCCTTAGGAGCTTCAAATGAGCATAAATGGGCAAATGGCAGTACAAGAAAAATATGTGTTTTTGGATTTGTTGCACGAACTGGCACTTGATGAAAAGCGGCGGCACTCACTGAGTGATGCGCGGTAGTCAGTGAGTGCCAGTCAGCCTCTCTGAGTGCCGACCAGGTTTTAAAATGTTCATGGGTCAGTTTATAACTTGAATCAGCCCAAAACCTGCATGAAAATTTGAACAGAATATCGTCATTCATCATTCAAGTACCATTTCTTTTGCATCGTTCACCAAATAAGTAGTAAAGGCATTCACATTTTGAGTAAGCAAGGGGAATAAAGTCTAAAGCTAAAACAGTAATCAAGCATGAATATAAACAGAGTTTAAAATTGGCACACATGCCAGCATGCACGAATACTATAAAACCGCCTAAGTAAATCCGCTAAAGAGAGAACAGTTTGGAATTCTCGTCCTCACAGGGACGTAATATAAAAGAAAGAGAGATCGGCTATCCTCATCGGTGATGAGGATTTCTTCTAGGTGCCTACGGAGCTGTCTGACTCCCCCAGCTCCGCTATCTCTGCCATATCCGCCACCTCCGCCGTCACCTCCATCCCCACCGTCACCGCCTTGGCCGCTGCTGCCAATACCTCCTTGATAGTCGCCACCTTGACCCAGCTGAAACTTTTGAATTTGCCTCCTCAAGGTAGCAAGCTCGGCCTCCTGAAAAGCCAAAATAAAATGAAGAATAAGTAAAATAAAAAAAGGGGGAAAGAGAAGATGTATAAAAATGGTGATACCATAGCTCTGGCTTGAAAATCAGCAGTGGCCCTTGTTCCATCAACCTTAAAAAGAGTTTGGATATAGTTGTCAGTATAAAGATAAAATTTGAAATTGTGAAAAAATAATAAGAAGGTTGTTTCCAGGAAGAGATTTACCCTCCATTCGCGTCCATGAACCCAATGCTGGACAGTATGTGCATAGGATAGACCCTCCTCTGCATAATCTCTGGGGGCTGAATCATATTACAGAGGGATGGACGGAACATTCTGGGTATAAGGGGCCAGCTGGTACATGGTCTCCTGGCCCATATGTACCACGGGAACATTCCAGTTCCACTATAGGAGAGCTGGAGGGTCGGCAACCCAGGGACAGGCTGTGAAAGGGAATTCAAGTCTATATGAGTATTATTGCAAAAATAAAAGGAAATTTTTAAAAAATAAAATGAAAAGGAATGAAATATCCATAGGTAAAAAGTTGTGCATGAGGGAATTTAATCTAAAATTTGGGTAGCCGTCTGGATCGTCCAAATAATTTGCAATGTTCTCCCCGCCTAGAGAAACGATGAGGTCCTTATGATCCAAGGACTCAGTACTCCTCATAGTAGCAGGAGGAGCCCTAGGCACATAAAAGGCTAGGGCAACAAGTGACTACCAAGTCACCCTCTCGCCTAGGTACCACTCCCGACACGCCTCTCCAACCATCAAGATCCCCATCCTAGAAAAACCTACAGCAGCTTGGATTTCTTCGCTGGACTCTAGAAGGGCCACCTCCCAAGGATTCCACACCACCTGAACCTCACGTAAGTTGATAAAGAGGTTTTTGTAGCCTACAAAATCGTGGGCCCCGACCTTCTGGCATGTCGTTCCCTTCCTCCATTTTAAATCCTGAGGCATGATCGTAGCTTCGCCTTCCCGAGTACTGGGAGCCCTCATGCAAAGGCATTCATGAGACCATATCTGCAAAAGAAAAAGAAAAATTAGAGGAGATGAATAAAAAAAAAGGGTGTGATTGAAATATAATAATAAAGTTTTACCTCCCAGGCTCTCCAGTACCCACCAGTGGAAGGGGAATTTCCCCTAGAGACTTCACTCATGTGATTATAGAGAGTAGCCAGCCCTGCCCCTCCCAAGTTATACTGGGATATGCGACCAATGTTTGCAAGAGAGGCTAGGTACCCCAGGTTGATCCTATCCCCCTTTGTACTCATCAGTGAGCAACCCAGCACATACATGATATAGGCCCTAGCCATCTGGTCTTTGGTAAATACCTACCCCTTGAAAGTGTCAAGGAACCATTTTACGAGCACTATGAACTCTTCTGGGTGAGCCCCGACCAGGTCAATAATCTCTTCACGATGAGTCTGGAGATCGTCATAGTGAGCAACGGGAAAGCCGCCAAACGGGATGTCTGTGATCATAGCAAAGTCCAGGGGAGTCATCCCATGGCCTTTAAGGACAAATTCTGGAGTCTGCAAGAAAAGGACAGAAGAAAAATAAAATAAGAGAAAGAAAGAAAAGAAATATTTTTTTGAATCTAAACAACTCGATTCTTTAAAATAAATAAGTGGTGACTTCCGAGTCTATGGGACCCAAATAAGTTTTGATTTCCGGGTCTAAGAAAAAAAATTATTCGAAAAAAAAAGAGAGAAAAAGTGAGTGATGATTTTCAAATCTAAGCGACTCGTTGTTTTTAAGAAAAATAAGAAAAGTTCTTTCGAGTCTAAGCGACTCGTTGATTTTGAAAATAAGAAAATTCTTGAGTCTAAGTGACTCGTTGATTTTAAAATAAGAAAATTCTTGTGTCTAACCGACCCGTTGATTTTAAGAAAAATAAGAAAAAGTTCTTTCGAGTCTAAGTGACTTGTTGATTTGAAAATAACAAAATTCTTGAGTCTAAGCGACTTGTTGATTTGAAAATAAGATAATTCTTGAGTCTAAGTGACTCGTTGATATTAAGAAAAATACGAAAAAGTTCTTTCGAGTCTAAGCGACTCGTTGATTTGAAAATAAGAAAATTCTTGAGTCTAAGCGACTCATTGATTTTAAGAAAAATAATAAAAAGTTCTTTCGAGGAAAAGGGTTACGTAAGAGAAAGTATGAGTCCATGCGCCGTTCCGGTGATTTTGGTTCCTAAGAAGGATGGGACGTGGAGAATGTGCGTTGATTGCCGAGCCGTCAACAACATAACGGTAAAGTATCGACACCCTATTCCTCGCTCAGATGATATGTTAGATGAGTTGCATGGTTCTTGTATATTTTCTAAGATTGATTTGAAAAGTGGGTATCATCAAATTAGAATGAAGGAGGGTGATGAATGGAAAACTGCATTTAAAACCAAATATGGTTTGTATGAATGGTTAGTTATGCCTTTTGGATTAACTAATGCTCCTAGTACTTTCATGAGATTAATGAACCATGTTTTACGTGCTTTCATTGGAAAATTTGTGGTTGTTTATTTTGATGATATCCTTATTTATAGAAAAAACTTGGAAGAGCATTTGAAGCATTTAAAACTTATGTTAGATGTACTTAGAAAGGAAGAGTTGTTTGCTAACCTAAAGAAGTGCACTTTTTGCACCGATAAGCTTGTGTTTCTTGGTTTTGTTGTCTATGCACAAGGAATACAGGTTGATGAAGAAAAGATTCGTGCTATCCAAGAATGGCTAAGTCCATCTAATGTAAGCAATGTGCGAAGTTTTCATGGACTTGCTAGTTTTTACAGAAGGTTCGTGAAAGACTTCAGTAGTATAGCTGCACCAATAACCGAAGTTATCAAGAAAAATGCTGGGTTCAAATGGGGGGAAGAGCAAGAGAAGGCATTTCAATTACTCAAGGAAAAATTAACTCATGCACCTTTACTTGCTTTACCTAGATTTACAAAAACTTTTGAAATTGAATGTGATGCTTCAGGATTAGGTATTGGCGCCATGCTTATGCAAGAAGGACGACCAATTGCATATTTTAGTGAGAAGTTAAGTGGGGCTGCCTTAAACTATCCCACTTATGACAAAGAGATGTACGCATTGGTTCGAGCTTTGGAGACATGGCAGCATTACTTGTGGCCAAAAGAGTTCGTGATTCACACCGATCATGAGTCTTTAAAGCACCTTAAAGTCCAACACAAGCTGAACAAGAGACATGCACGATGGGTTGAATTCATAGAGACGTTTCCATACGTCATACGATATAAACAAGGTAAGGAGAACATCGTTGTCGATGCACTTTCTCGAAGGTACATTCTAATCTCCACTCTTGATGCTAAGATTCTTGGTTTTGAGCGTATTAAAGAATTGTATCCTTTAGACCTAGATTTTAGTGAAGAGTTTGAATCTTGTGAAAAAAATTGCCCGTAATAAATTCTATAGGCATGAGGGGTTTTTATTTCGAGAAACTAAATTGTGCATTCCAAATTGTTCTGTGAAAGAGTTGCTTGTGAGAGAGTCACATGGGGGAGGGTTAATGGGACATTTTGGGGTAGTTAAAACATTAGCCATTTTGCAAGAACACTTTTATTGACCACGCATGAAACAAGATATTGAGAGGATTTGTGGTAGATGTGTCACATGTAGGCGAGCGAAATCTAAAGTACAACCCCATGGCTTATACACACCTCTTCCAATTCCTAGTGAACCATGGATTGATATTTCAATGGATTTTGTGTTAGGTTTACCAAGGACTAAACACGGTCGAGACTCAATTTTTGTGATTGTGGATAGATTTTCCAAGATGGCACATTTTATTCCATGTCACAAAACTGATGATGCTTCACATGTTGTTGATTTGTTCTTTAAGGAGATTGTGAGATTACATGGTATGCCTAGAACCATTGTTTCAGATAGAGATGTTAAGTTCTTGAGTTACTTTTGGAAGACCTTGTAGTGTAAGTTGGGGACAAAGTTATTATTTTCTACTACTTGTCATCCACAAACTGATGGTCAAACCGAAGTAGTAAATAGGACTTTATCTACTTTGTTAAGGGCTATCATTAAAAAGAACATCAAAACATGGGAAGAATGTTTACCACATGTTGAGTTTGCTTATAATCGTACCATCCATTTTGCTACTAAATTTTCAACCTTTGAAATTGTGTATGGTTTTAATCCTTTAACTCCTTTGGATTTATCTCCTTTACCTGTTACTGAGCATGTTAATTTAGATGGCAAAAAGAAAGCAGATTTTGTTAAGCAGATTCACGAGAAAGTAAGGCTCAATATTGAGCGAAGAACGGAGCAATATGCGACGCAAGCTAACAAAGGGCAACGCAATATCATCTTTGAACCTGGAGATTGGGTTTGGGTACACATGCGAAAAGAAAGATTTCCTGCACAAAGGCGTTCTAAATTGCTTCCCCGAGGCGAGGGTCCTTTTCAAGTTCTTGAGCGCATTAATGATAATGCCTACAAGCTAGAGTTTCCTGGTGAGTATAATGTTAGTACTACTTTCAATGTTACTGATTTATCTCCTTTTGAAGTAGGTGACGATTTGAGGACAAATCCTTTTCAAGAGGAGGGGAATGATGAGAACATGGCGACTAGCACAAGGTGGAATGCGGACCCGAACCACGTGCCAATTGGTCCAGTTACAAGGGTGCGAGCAAAATGGTTCAAGGACAATCTCAATGGGCTGGTTCAACAAATTTGGGTTGAGACTAATCTTTGTGGCCCAAAGGAGGATACTAGTGATCCACAAGGCTGGGTGTCCATGATTCAAGCTCTAGAATAAATTATAGGCTTGCATGCCAACTTAGGAACTTTTCATATTTGTTAGTTTGTTTTTATTTTAGTTTTGAGGTGAATTATATTGGGCCATAATATTTCGTAGGCTTATAGGGCCCACCCATAAGCCTTAGCTATTTAAACAGTTTAGGGTTTGTAATATTCAGTTTTGATCATTAATAATATTGTGAGAGTTTTCTCTTTGGTTCATTGAAGAACTATTCGAACTTATCAGATTTACTCTGTGACGTTCATACCTGGACTTATCAATCGAGTTTTCCATCCTTGATTGTGGCGTCTTCATCCTGTATACCAAGGTTCGCATCTGTTATAGGTGTTGGGTCGCGGTTTCCCTTTGAATCTGACAGTAGAACGGTCCGAGGCATTAATCGTGTTACGGGTTTCGTCAAATTGTTGGCGGGGTTCGTATCAGTTGGTATCAAAGCCAGGTTCTAGTCTCAGGTTTATCATATCTTTTTCATTTCTGTTCTTATTCGTTTCTTCTGGTTCTGTTCTTAGTCGTTTTTGTTTCTGTTCGTTTTCTTATTCGTTCTCGTTTCTGAACCGTATAAAAAAAAAAGGTGTTCTATTACGATCTGGAATTTCTTGTTTAGGGTTTGCGAATCTGATTTGTGATTTGCTCTTGTTACTTCGTGTTTGTTCATTCTCGTGATCGTTGTTATTGTGATTTTTTCCTTCTCGAGAATTAGGGTTTCTGAATCAGATACGTGAACTGTGAAGTCTGCCTGATTATTCAAAAAAAAAAAAAAAAGAAAAAAAAAAGAGAAGAAAAGAAAAGAAGAGGAGATCGGTAAGCCGCGATAAAAAAAAATTTATTTTTGTTTTACAATATTGGGGGTCTAAGGAGTCCAAATCTGACCTTACTTCATAGTGTGAAATTTTTTTTTCTGAAAATTCCATTTTTTTGTGCTTTTGGAAACCTAGCCATCCGCGTTCGTTTTAGTCGTGCTTTCAACTTCCAAGTTTGATTGGTCTAGTTTGGGTGTGGATTGTTACTGAGAAATTATGGTCACTGTTTGATCAGTTTCATAAGAACTAAGTGAGAATTACTACGAGTGGAAAAAGGCAGGAGTGGTGAGCACATAAGAGGGTAAAAGCCGACTTGATTTTTGAGTGTAAACACGAGTGAATCATATTCTTGAGTGAAACACGTGAGGGAGTGTAGTGAGGATCTGTTCTATTTCTAATCCATTCTTGCAGGGATTATGGCTCAAGATTAGGGAAGAGTCACAAATGAAGAGGCTCAACAGCTGGTTGTTACGAATCTACAAATGCAAGCTTTAGTGGGGGAGATGAGGCGGATGATGAGGGCAGAATTGAAACCGATACATGAGAGATTGGATAGAGTTGAAGAGGGTACACCACAGAGGCAACAAAAAAATGTTCATAATGTACAAAGAGGGGAGAGAGTTCAACCAAGGCGAGTGAGAGTTGAAGATGTGGAGTATTTTGGGGAAGACTTTGATGAAGAAAATGATCGGGAGTCAATAGATAATCATAGGAGATATGGCGGTCTGGGTAGAGAAGTTAGGTTTAGAGAAGCTAAGAATCGGGAAGATAATAATTTGGGTAGTATAAAGATGAAGATTCCTTCGTTTCAAGGAAAGACTGATCCAGAAGCATATCTTGAATGGGAGAAGAAGGTGGAATTAGTATTCGATTGCCATAATTACTCCGAGATTAAGAAAGTGAAACTTACTGCCATTGAATTTTCTGATTATGCTATTATTTTGTGGGATCAATTGGTACTAAATAGGAGGAGAAATAGGGAGCATCCAATAAAGACATGGGAGGAGATGAAAACTATTATGAGGAAGCGGTTCATTCCAAGCTACTACTATCGGGAGTTGTATAGCAGGTTGCAAAGTTTGAGGCAAGGTAATAGAAGTGTAGAAGAATATTATAAGGAGATGGAAGTTGTTATGATTCGAGCGAATGTAGAGGAAGATCGAGAGGCTACAATGGCTAGATTCTTAGTTGGGTTGAATCGGGAAATTGCCAATGCAGTGGAATTGCAACACTATGTTGAATTAGAGGATATGGTACACATGGCTATTAAAATTGAGAATCAACTCAAGATGAGGGGCAGCAGCACACGTCCAAGCCAAAATCCAAGCCAAAATCCCAATACATCTTCTTGGAAACCAAATAATTGGAAAAGAGAAGAGAAGCAGCCTTTGGTGAAGCCAAAAACTGAGCAAAAACAAGAGGTGGCCAGCCATGGAAATCAAGGTAAATCCGATTCGTCTACTTCTCGGAACCGTGATATTAAGTGTTTTAAGTGCCAAGGTAGGGGACACATAGCTAGCCAATGTCCGAACAAGAGATTTATGGTGTTACGAGATAATGGTGAGATTGAAACCAAAGATGAAGATGACAACGAATCTGTGCCACCATTGGAGGATGCCGATGATGAAGAGTACGCTGCCCAAGGGGATTTGTTAGTGGCAAGGAGAGCTCTAAATATGCAAGTTAAAGAAGATGATGAGGCACAACGAGAGAACATCTTTCATATGAGATGTCATATCAAAGATAAGGTGTGTAGTGTGATCATCAATGGGGGGAGTTGCACTAACGTTGCTATCACAACTCTGGTGGAGAGATTAGGGCTGCCAACAATCAAGCATCCACGGCCTTATAAATTGCAATGGCTCAATGATAGTGGAGAAGTAAGGGTGACTAAACAAGTATTAGTTCCTTTTCGTATTGGGAAATATGAAGATGAAGTTTTGAGTGATGTGGTTCCGATGCAAGCTGGACACTTGTTGTTAGGGAGGCCATGGCAATTTGATCGACGTGTTAAGCATGATGATTTCACAAATAAATACTCATTAGTGCTTAATCAAAGGACAATCACCCTAGTGCCTTTGACACCGAAGCAAGTTTATGAAGATCAAGTGAGGTTGCCAAAGGAGAGTGATCAAAAGAAAGAGAGTGAACAAAAGTAAAAGAGTGAGAAAATTGAGAGAGAAAAAGAAAAGAAAAATGTAGCCATTGAGGGAAAATTAGAGGGAAACCAAAAGAATTTTTATGCAAAAGCGAGTGAGATCAAACGAGCATTGTTTTCAAATCAGCCTATGATTGTACTTTTGTACAAAGAGGCATTTTTAAACACTAACCCAATTCACTCATCTTTGCCTAGTTCTGTTGTTTCTCTTTTGCAGGAGTTTGGTGATGTCTTTCCTGAGGAGATTCCACATGGTTTACCCCCTATTTGAGGGATTGAACATCAAATTGATTTCGTGCCCGGTGCTACCATTCCAAACCGACCAGCCAATAGAAGCAATCTCGAGGAGACAAAGGAGCTACAAAAGCAGGTCAGTGAGTTGATGGAAAAGGGGTACGTAAGAGAAAGTATGAGTCCATGCGCCGTTCCGGTGATTTTGGTTCCTAAGAAGGATGGGACGTGGAGAATGTGCGTTGATTGCCGAGCCGTCAACAACATAACGGTAAAGTATCGACACCCTATTCCTCACTTAGATGATATGTTAGATGAGTTGCATGGTTCTTATATATTTTCTAAGATTGATTTGAAAAGTGGGTATCATCAAATTAGAATGAAGGAGAGTGATGAATGGAAAACTGCATCTAAAACCAAATATGGTTTGCATGAATGGTTAGTTATGCCTTTTGGATTAACTAATGCTCCTAGTACTTTCATGAGATTGATGAACCATGTTTTACGTGCTTTCATTGGAAAATTTGTGGTTGTTTATTTTGATGATATCCTTATTTATAGCAAAAACTTGGAAGAGCATTTGAAGCATTTAAAACTTATGTTAGATGTACTTAGAAAGGAAGAGTTGTTTGCTAACCTAAAGAAGTGCACTTTTTGCACCGATAAGCTTGTGTTTCTTGGTTTTGTTGTCTATGCACAAGGAATACAGGTTGATGAAGAAAAGATTCGTGCTATCCAAGAATGGCTAAGTCCATCTAATGTAACCAATGTGCGAAGTTTTCATGGACTTGCTAGTTTTTACAGAAGGTTCGTGAAAGACTTCAGTAGTATAGCTGCACCAATAACCGAAGTCATCAAGAAAAATGTTGGGTTCAAATGGGGGGAAGAGCAAGAGAAGGCATTTCAATTACTCAAGGAAAAATTAACTCATGCACCTTTACTTGCTTTACCTAGCTTTACAAAAACTTTTGAAATTGAATGTGATGCTTCAGGATTAGGTATTGGCGCCATGCTTATGCAAGAAGGACGACCAATTGCATATTTTAGTGAGAAGTTAAGTGGGGCTGCCTTAAACTATCCAACTTATGACAAAGAGATGTACGCATTGGTTCGAGCTTTGGAGACATGGCAGCAATACTTGTGGCCAAAAGAGTTCGTGATTCACACCGATCATGAGTCTTTAAAGCACCTTAAAGTCGAACACAAGCTGAACAAGAAACATGCACGATGGGTTGAATTCATAGAGACGTTTCCATACGTCATACGATATAAACAAGGTAAGGAGAACATCGTTGCCGATGCACTTTCTCGAAGGTACATTCTAATCTCCACTCTTGATGCTAAGATTCTTGGTTTTGAGCATATTAAAGAATTGTATCCTTTAGACCTAGATTTTAGTGAAGAGTTTGAATCTTGTGAAAAAAATTGCCCGTAATAAATTCTATAGGCATGAGGGGTTTTTATTTCGAGAAAATAAATTGTACATTCCAAATTGTTCTGTGAGAGAGTTGCTTGTGAGAGAGTCACATGGGGGAGGGTTAATGGGACATTTTGGGGTAGTTAAAACATTAGCCGTTTTGCAAGAGCACTTCTATTGGCCACGCATGAAACAAGATGTTGAGAGGATTTGTGGTAGATGTGTCACATGTAGGCGAGCAAAATCTAGAGTACAACCCCATGGCTTATACACACCTCTTCCAATTCCTAGTGAACCATGGATTGATATTTCAATGGATTTTGTGTTAGGTTTACCTAGGACTAAACACGGTCGAGACTCAATTTTTGTGGTTGTGGATAGATTTTCCAAGATGGCACATTTTATTCCATGTCAGAAAACTGATGATGCTTCACATGTTACTGATTTGTTCTTTAAGGAGATTGTGAGATTACATGGTATGCCTAGAACTATTGTTTCAGATAGAGATGTTAAGTTCTTGAGTTACTTTTGGAAGACCTTGTGGTGTAAGTTGGGGACTAAGTTATTATTTTCTACTACTTGTCATCCACAAACTGATGGTCAAACCGAAGTAGTAAATAGGACTTTATCTACTTTATTAAGGGCTATTATTAAAAAGAACATCAAAACATGGGAAGAATGTTTACCACATGTTGAGTTTGCTTATAATCGTACCATCCATTCTGCTACTAAATTTTCACCCTTTGAAATTGTGTATGGTTTTAATCCTTTAACTCCTTTGGATTTATCTCCTTTACCTGTTACTGAGCATGTTAATTTAGATGGCAAAAAGAAAGCAGATTTTGTTAAGCAGATTCACGAGAAAGCAAGGCTCAATATTGAGCGAAGAACGGAGCAATATGCGACGCAAGCTAACAAAGGGAAACGCAATATCATCTTTGAACCCGGAGATTGGGTTTGGGTACACATGCGAAAAGAAAGATTTCCTGCACAAAGGCGTTCTAACTTGCTTCCCCGAGGCGATGGTCCTTTTCTAGTTCTTGAGCGCATCAATGATAATGCCTACAAGCTAGAGTTGCCTGGTGAGTATAATGTTAGTACTACTTTCAATGTTGCTGATTTATCTCCTTTTGATGTAGGTGACGATTTGAGGACAAATCCTTTTCAAGAGGAGGGGAATGATGATAACATGACGGCTAGCACAAGGTGGAATGCGGACCCGAACCACGTGCCAATTGGTCCAGTTACAAGGGCGCGAGCAAAACAGTTCAAGGACAATCTCAATGGGCTGGTTCAACAAATTTGGGTTGAGACTAATCTTTGTGGCCCAAAGGAGGATACTAGTGATCCACAAGGCTGGGTGTCCATGATTCAAGCTCTAGAATAAATTATAGGCTTGCATGCCAACTTAGGAACTTTTCATATTTGTTTGTTTGTTTTTATTTTAGTTTTGGGGTGAATTATATTGGGCCATAATATTTCGTAGGCTTACAGGGCCCACCCGTAAGCCTCAGCTATTTAAACAGTTTAGGGTTTGTAATATTCAGTTTTGATCATTAATAATATTGTGAGAGTTTTCTCTTTGGTTCATTGAAGAACTATTTGAACTTATCAGATTTACTCTATGGCGTTCATACCTGGACTTATTAATCGAGTTTTCCATCCTTGATTGTGGCGTCTTCATCCTGTATACCAAGGTTCGCATCTGTTATAGGTGTTAGGTCGCGGTTTCCCTTTGAATCTGACAGTAGAACGATCCGAGGCATTAATCGTGTTACGGGTTTGGTCACATTGTTGGCGGGGTTCGTATCACCCAGAGTTTGAAAACTGAGTTCTTAAGCCCTGTTGCAAATTGGAATTAGCCCTTGATTGTGAGGGATTTTGTCAAAAAAACACCCAGTTTCGGCAAGTAAACTAAATTGAGGTCTAATCAACTCCTGATTTTTTTAAATTTGATTTGATTAGGAGTCTAATTGACTCCAAGTTTTAGGAAATCAAATAAATTGGAGTCTAATCAAGCTCCATATTTTTTTGAAATTGGATTTGATTAAGAGTATAATTGACCCCGATTTTGGTAAGATTGAATAAATTAGAGTCCAATCGACTCCGGATTTTTGAAGAATAATTTGGTTGGAAATTGGATTACTCCGAATTTCAAAAAATTGAATAAATTGGAATCTGATTGATTCCCGATTTTGAAAAGTTGATTTGGTTAGAGTCTGATTGACTACGTGCAAAGCGGGGGTATTTGTAAAATACAACCGCGCTAAAGGAAAGAATTGTATTAGTTTTTATCACAACTTCCCGTTTTATCTGCGATTTGCATTGCAAGGCTAATTTCTATACACTATGATTAATCTATGATAAGTTGTATTGTTTTAGCTGTTGTTTGTGCAGATTACTGCTGTATGGACTAAACAGATGAACATCAGAATAAATGGAATGCTGGAATGAAAACAAAAGAAGCCAAAGCTGAAATGTGGAGTTCGATCGATCTAAGAAGGTTCGATCGATCGAGAATTTGATCGCTCAAAGAGAGTTGAAGCGCTTGAGGCTTAAGGGTTCGATCGATCGAAACCAGTTCGATCGATCGAACGGGGTATTTCCAGTAACATTTGCGTGCGCAGCAGATGCGGGTTTTAACCCTAGTTTCTTAGGTTTTCTTATATATAGGAGTATTGTACACGTCCAGGGGGACGCCCACTTTGCAATTTTTACAGTTTTTTAGAGAGAGAGATAGAGGTTTGTGTTTGGTTTTGTAGGTTATTCATTGAAGTTTCATTTGTGAACCGGATTTCTTAAGTTTAAAACGAGTATTCTTCATTCCAGGTTATATATTTATTGTTTATTCATATCTTGCACTTGGTAGTCGTAGTTTAATCGCTTGTCTTATAGTATTATATGCTAAATAGTTGTAAAACCATAGATTTCGTAGTTTTCATGAAAAACTTACAACCAAACAAGGTGTTAATGTTCTTTTACGTTAAAAATCAATCTTTGACACTCCAAACGATGTCTGAGTAGTCCCAGGTTGGGAGAACACGATGAAACAATGATCTCCAGCCTCTGCCATGCAGCAGAATAATCGCTGTGTTCGATTGATCGAAGCTAGTTCGATCGATCGAACCAGAGATAGTCAAGCGATCGAAGTCAGTTCGATCGATTGAGGGATGAAGGTCTTCGATCGATCGAAAGCGCGTCGATCGATCGAACTCTCGGATTCTTGAGGATGTTCCCTGCAGTATTCCAGGACTTTTTGTTTTAGGATTTGCTATCATTCTGTCCCAAATAAATGCTCAGTTTGTCAAAACAGTTTTAAAACTAAGGCCCTAAGGCATTTTCTTTCAATACATTTTGCAAACCATCTTCAATGCTAACACCATTGAGGATGCGAGTCTCAACTATTGAATTAAACCGCTTTCAAGTATTTTAATTTAACTGTGATGATATGGTCCCGTTCATGAAAGGGCCATGGATTCTCTATCTTTAGAGGAATACGGAAAACTGTGGGTAACATACTCCTTTGTGCTTCAAGGTAAATGCATGGTAGATGGCTAGATTACTGCGGATTCGTGTAATCCCAACACTTTCTTTTAAAGTTAAACATCCTAATTTCAAGTACTATTTTAATTAGCTAGTTAGATAGTTAGTCATTCTCTTTAGTAACCTTAGTTGTGGAACTTTGTGTTCCGCACCATCGTTCAATCTTATTCATTTTATTTTATTTTCTTTAGAGGTTAGTCTAATTCAATAGGTCAACACCTTCCCTGTGGGATCGACCTGGTCTTACCAGATATTACTTGCACGTCTACCTACACTTGGGTATTGCACAAGAGCGCACAGAAAAATTCTCGTGTCAAGTTTTTGGCGCCGTTGCCGGGGAAGGCGACGATCAATTCTTTAGTTTACCTCAGTCTCTCTTCATCTCTTTCTATTTTTATTTTCTCTTCTTTTCAGTTCTTTTGGGTAAGTTCTCACCCTAGGGACTCTCCTAGTTCATGTCCGAGAATTCTATTGAAGGAATTTTTGGAAATCCTTTCTACTTGTCTGACTCTGATAGTTCCATCAACCCAATAGCCACTCCAACTGCATCAATGGATGATCATCAGAGTGAAAATGGTGATAATGTTGTGGTACCAATTGATGAGGCACTCTGTCCTCTTTGCGATCTCATGCAACCAGAACATGCACCTACGCCCTCTTGCATTCAAATCCCACCGCATAATGGCGAATTTCAGTTTCGCAATGGGATGATTCAACTGCTTCCCACTTTTCATGGGATGGAAAGCGAGAAGGCGTATTTACATGTCACCGATTTCGAGGATGTTTGCAAAACATTCTCGCAAACTTGTCCTAGGGAGGTGACGCATCTAATGCTATTCCCCTTCACTTTGAAAGATAAAACGAAGGCGTGGCTCCACTCCCTAAAACCTAATTCAATTTTCACCTGGCATACGATGAGCACCGCATTTCTGAAGAAATTCTATCCTACTCGCATGACCACAGACCTTCAGCGTCAAATCAATTCCTATAAACAAAAGAGCAATGAAACCTTCACACAAGCGTGGGAGCGTTTCAAAGATTTGCTTCTCTCGTGCCCACACCATGGGTTTGAGAAATGGCGAACTATCAGCTTCTTTTATCAGGGATTGAATGGTGAAACAAAGAAGTTGGTGGAAACGATGAGCTCTGGACCATTTCTGCGTAAAAACACTGAAGAGGCCGAAGCCCATTTCGAATGGTTAGCTGAATACGCTCATGAATGGTCAAATTCTGACAATATCTCACGCTCACAGATATCCTGTGTAGAGGAGAAAAGCCTATACCAGCTAACCAATGAAGATCACCTCATGACGAAGTATGCAGAGCTAGCAAAGAAGGTAGAGGAGTTAAGCATGAAAGGAGAGAGCTCTAGGCAAGTCTTGCCTGAGGAACCATGTGGCACATGCAACATATTGGGACATACAACTCAATACTATCCTAATGTGCCATATTTTCAAGAGCAAGCCCCTATAGAGATGAATGCCATGCAAGGTTTTTGAGGGGCGGGGAATTCCAACAATAACTTTCAAAGTAACAATAGATGGAATCACCCCGGTTTTGATTGGAGAAATAATGCTGGAGCCCAAAATCAATATCAACAGCAACCCTACAACAACAATCAATATCAAGGGCAAAACAATAGGCCGTTCCAGCAATACAATCAAAACAGAACCAATAATTACCAGCAAGCTCAACCCTCCAATGCACCACAAACCAATGCCTATGTGCCACCGCACAAGAAGGTACAAGAAGAAAAGCCACTTGCTAATGCCAATCTAACGCAGCAACTCATACAGATGATGAGTAGAATGTCTGCTACATTAGAGAGGATAGATGCATGGCAAGAAGTCTCAGGAGGAACATTCCTTGCCCAACCACTTCAGAACCCCAAGGGACATAACAATGGTCCTAACAATCAAGAACATGCTAAAGCTGTGACTACACTGAGAAGTGGAAAAATCATAGAGAAAAGCATGCCTCTGTCCACTCCCGAAGTGTACAAAGAGGAGGAAGTGGTGGATGACGAAGTTGAGCTACCATCTACTCAAGAGGAGGAGCCGTCTACTAATGATGAACCAATCAAGGCAAACATTGAAGCTCCTAGAGTAGAGGAAGAAGTTGAGCGAAGGCCTGGGAAGGAGTCTGTTAAGGAGGAACCACCAAAATGCCCCTTTCCTGCACCTTATCCTCAACGGTTGAAGAAACCCAAGAATGAGACGAAAAATCAGGAGTTTCTGGAATTGTTTAAGCAAGTTAAAATTAACCTTCCACTCCTAGATGCTATCAAGCAAGTGCCGGCCTATGCTAAGTATCTCAAAGATCTATGCACGGTCAAGAGGAGGCAAAGCGTGAAGAAACATACTTATGTCGCATGCCAAGCCAGTGCGATCATTCAAAATGAGTTGCCTCCAAAACTCAAAGATCCCGGTACACCTACTGTCTCATGCAGAATTGGGAACCAAAAGATAGATAACGCACTCCTCGATCTAGGAGCAAGCATAAATCTGCTGCCTTATTCAGTCTATAAACAGCTAGGGTTGGGTGAACTCAAACCCACCCGAGTCGCTTTGCAATTGGCAGACAGATCTGTGAAGTACCCTAGAGGGGTATTAGAGGACGTCCTGGTCCAAATAGACTCTTTTGTCTTTCCGGTTGATTTCGTGATATTGGACACAGAACCTGTGTCTAATCCTGGTGCACATATCCCGGTTATTTTTGGACGTCCATTCCTCAACACCATTGATGCCACAATCAAGATTAGAACTGGTATCATGACTATCGTATTCGGGAACATGACGTTGAATATCAAGATCTTTTCTAATCCCCGACCTGAAGAATACGATGATGAGGAAGAAATCCATTATATAGACACGGTAATTGAAGATGAAGTTGACTTGGTCGACTATAAAGATCCTTTGGAAGTTGTGATGACTCAATTTGGCGATATTTATCAGCCTGCAGAGTCCACCCCATTGGATGCTGACCTGAACCAGACGTGTCTTATGATGGATACGATAGAGGAGGATAGAGCTGATTGCATATGGGTAATGCCATATGAACCACTGCCTCCTAAAACCAAGTTGGTAATGCCCTCTAGTTTCCAGTTCCCGGAGTTAGAATTGAAGGAGCTTCCCAAAGAGCTAAAATACGCATTCCTAGGGACTGGAAAAACTTATCCTGTGATCATTTCAGCTGCTTTAACTCATGAACAGGAAAGTAAGCTAGTGGAAATGCTTACCAAGCATAAGGATGCTATGGGATGGACAATTGCTGACCTCAAAGGCATAAGCCCATCCATATGCACGCATAAGATATATCTGGAGGAAGACGCTAAACCCTCAAGGCAAATGCAAAGGCGTCTGAATCCCAACATGCAAGAAGTAGTTAAAAAGGAAGTGCTTAAACTACTTGACGTTGGGATGATATATCCGATATCTGATAGTCCTTGGGTTAGTCCTACCCAAGTCGTTCCAAAGAAAGCAGGCATAACGGTCATCCCGAACAAAGAGGGTGAATTGGTACCAACACGTGTTCCCACTGGATGGAGGATGTGTATTGACTACAGGAAGTTAAATACTGTGACCCGAAAGGACCATTTTCCTTTGCCATTCATGGATCAAATGCTAGAACATGTGGCGGGTCACAAGTATTACTGCTTCTTGGATGGATACAGTGGATATAATCAAATTGAAATTGCTCCTGAAGATCAGGAGAAAACCACGTTCACTTGTCCATTTGGTACATTTGCCTACCGACGAATGTCGTTTGGTCTATGTAATGCACCAGCTACCTTTCAGCGGTGCATGCTGAGTATATTCAGTGACATGGTCGAAAACATCCTTGAAGTTTTCATGGATGACTTCTCGGTATTTGGCCATAGCTTCGAAGATTGCCTCAGCAATCTCGAGCAGGTTTTAATGAGGTGTGAGGACAAACACCTAGTCTTGAATTGGGAGAAGTGTCACTTCATGGTGACCAAGGGAATAGTCCTCGGCCACATAATATCTGATGAAGGAATCCAAGTGGATAAGGCTAAAATCGACATAATCTCAAATCTACCTGTCCCCCGTACAGTAAGAGACATTCGTTCATTCTTGGGGCATGCAGGTTTTTATCGTCGATTTATCCAGAATTTCAGTGCAATTTCTCGACCCCTTTGTCAACTTCTTGTTAAAGATGCACCTTTCGAGTGGTCAGAGAGTTGCCAAAAGTCCTTTGAGGATCTAAAAGATCTCCTCACCTCCGCACCTATAATACAGGCACCCGATTGGAGTTTGCCTTTTGAATTAATGTGCGATGCTAGTGATTACGCCATTGGCGCTGTCCTAGGCCAAAGAAAGGACAATAAGCCATATGTGATATACTATGCCAGCCGAACCTTAAATGAAGCTCAAATGAATTACACTACTACTGAAAAGGAGCTGCTGGCCGTAGTATTCGCTCTGGACAAGTTTAGGTCTTACCTGATAGGGTCGCCAATCGTCTGTTTTACAGATCATTCGGCCCTCAAGTATCTTTTGTCAAAGAAAGACGCTAAACAACGGCTTATTCGCTGGATACTCTTACTCCAAGAGTTTGATCTAACAATCAAAGATAAGAAAGGAGTAGAGAATGTGGTTGCGGATCATTTGTCCCGGTTGACTTTTGTTGACAATACTGAATCCCAATCCATTAAAGATGAGTTCCCAGACGAACAGCTACTGGCAGTAAGTAGTCTGCCTTGATATGCTGATATTGTAAACTACCTCTTCACGGGTGAAACACCAACTCATTGGTCAAATCAAGATAGGAAACGGTTCCTCTCGTTCGCGCGTCACTTCTTCTTTGATGACCCATACCTTTTCAAGTACTGTGCCGATCAGGTCATCAGGCGCTGCGTCCCCAATGAGGATATAACCGTAATATTAGCGTCATGCCATTCTGAGGCATGCGGTGGCCACTTCGCGTCACAAAAGACCGCACAAAAAGTCTTACAAAGCGGTTTTTACTGGCCCACAGTCTTCAAAGATGCTTATTCCTTTTGCAAGACATGCCAACGCTGTCAAAAGCTTGGAACCATTTCTAAAAGGAATTCTATGCCTTTAACCCCTATCATCACAATTGAGATATTTGATTGTTGGGGCATAGATTTTATGGGCCCATTTCCCAAGTCGAATAACTGTGAATACATACTCCTTGCTGTCGAGTATGTATCGAAATGGGTAGAAGCGATACCAACGAGACGAAATGACCATAGAACGGTCATGTCATTTCTAAGAGAGCATATTCTGTCTCGTTTTGGTACTCCGAAAGCTTTACTAAGTGACCAAGGCAAGCATTTCTGCAATAGGCCCTTGGAGTCACTTCTCAAGAAATACGGAGTCCATCATAAAATCGCTCTTGCCTATCATCCACAGTCTAATGGGCAAGCAGAATTGGCTAACCGAGAAATCAAGAATATTCTCGAGAAGACGGTTAGTTCCAATCGAAAAGACTGGGCATATAAATTGACTGACGCGTTATGGGCATACCGTACTGCCTATAAGACGAATCTTGGTATGTCCCCGTACAGATTAGTTTACGGGAAAGCTTGCCATCTTCCTGTTGAAATTGAACATAAAGCTTACTGGGCAACGCGCTCATTGAACTTTGATATTCAAGAGGGAGGTCAGCTACGCAAGCTCCAACTTGCAGAGCTAGAGGAAATACGACGAGATGCGTATGACTCTGCAAAGTTGCATAAGGAAAAGTTGAAGGCTCGCCATGATCGTACGATTTGTCGTAAAGCATTCGAGCCGGGGCAGAAAGTCTTGCTGTATGACTCTCGCCTCCACCTTTTCCCAGGAAAGCTCCGTTCCCGTTGGACAGGCCCGTTCATCGTAAAAACTGTTTTTCCACATGGGGCGGTTGAGATTGTCAATCCAAAGAACGATGAGTGTTTCAAGGTCAATGGCCAAAGATTGAAACCGTTCTTGGAGAACTTCCACACTGAAGTTGAGCACATCCAGCTGGATGAGCCCAGCTATTCTCATGATTAAAAATCCAAAGTGAAGTTCCAATTGTTGTTGTATTTCTCTTCTTTCCCTGCATTTTAGTTTCTTTTTCTATTTTGTTTTTACGTTGTTGTTCGTTCTTTTGTGTTTGTGATCTAGTTCTAATCCATTATACCTTAAACCACTCTGTTGCAGGTGCATAGATGCGAGGTGATGATGTTCATTCTGTCGGTTCTTGGGCTGATTCAGAATGTCGTTGTGGTACCTGGACTGAGGGTGAGCTCACACCCTGCCCCTTGCTTCATCAAGACCCTGAAGCTCATTCTCTTATTGATGCTGCTCAAGGGTACATTCCATATCCACCAGCCCTCCTGGACATCAATCCATACGAAAATATGGGATTTCAGGATGACGATGATGTGGAGGAGGATGAAGACCTATACATGGGACGTATGGTGGATGATGCACTCATGGCCCAATGGGAAAATGATGATATGTGGGAGCCATGGGAGGATCATGACCTTCAGGATGTCGTCCCAGATCGCCACAATGCCGTCTTTGTTTTCGTGGACGATTTCCTTGTTCCTGAGTTGGTCCCATACCGCTACGTGCACCTGAGCTACCTGCTATTTAGGCTCCAATGCCCATTACCAGCCAGTGCATTTTGGGAACCTATGCCAATAGTGAGGTTGGAACTTGTCACATTTCTTTGTATTTTTGTTTCTTTTCATTGTTTTTCTTTTCGTGTTAATTCGTGTTTCTTGTGTTCTGTTATTTTATTTTCAGTTGTTGTTTTTGTCCAGGATTGTCACTATGTTCCTAAATGGTATTCCGGTATTCCTCCCACATCAACTGATTCATGGTCTTGGGCCCTACATAAGGCCCCCACACACTCCGCCGCAAGAGGACAGTCCGTTGCGAAAGCACACTCCTTTATCCTTGTCTCCATCCGGATCACCTCTTGCATGGGCTTTCAATTCTTTGGAGATGCCAGACGTGTTTGATGATGTCCTTGCTGCTTTTCGATTGTTCTGGGAAAGGGAATCATCGAGTTTGGACTTCACTTCTGACGATTCGGCGGGTTATGAAGAGATTGTGGAAGAGGAAATCTTTATACTCGAAGATTAGTGCTGCATTTCAGTTGTTTCTGTTCATTTTCATTTTTTGTTTATCAACTGGAATGTAATCCTTGACAAAATGTTATTGGTTTTAGTATTAGTTTTATTTTGTTTGGTTTTCTTTAGTTAAATAAGGTCCTGACTACCATGTGGGGGAATTAGGTTGCAGTGCAGATGTTTTTATAAAATTTTGATTGACAATAAATTGCAATTTTCTATTCTGAGGATGAATTTCTAGCATACATGCTTGTACGTCAACTGCTTTTCAGTCTCTCTGCATGTCCAGAATGGTTTCTGATAGTTGGGGGTGATGTGGTTCATGTTTCCCATTGAATTCTGGAATTTTTGTGTTCGATCGATCGAACCCAGTTCGATCGATCGATACCTGGATGTTCAAGCGCTTGTAGTATATGTTCAATCGATTGAGGGATTTGTGTTCGATCGATCGAACTTAGTTCGATCGATCGAACGAAGCATTTAAACGAGGCGTCTTCAGGACACCTTTTTCATTTCCCTCACTCTCACTCTCAATCGCTCGAGCACAGAGGAGGGGGCGACTCGGCAATTTTCGTACCCTTGCATTCAATAAGGCGCCCTGATCACTCCTCTGATCATCCTCACCGTCATATCATCATCCCCTCCATATCCACTGCGTGTTCTACACCGAGGTAGGCCCCACTTGTTGTGTCTTCCTTTTCCTCAATATTCGTGTTAGAAAATCCCAAGGGGGTGTCCCCTTGGTCTTAGGATCTTCTTTTGATTAGTGTAACTGTTGTTTCCTTTTTGTTTCTGCGATCGTTGCAACATCGCTGTGTTCGATCGCTTGAACTGGTTTCGAGCGATCGAAGGGGAGATGTTCGATCGATCGAACAATGTTCAAGCGATCGAAGTCTATTCCAGTTCAATCGATCGAACCCAGTTCAATCGATCGAACTCAAGCAGTGGCAGTGTTATTTCTTCTTCTCCCTGTCCTTATCTGTGTCTTGTGTTGTCTATTTTTTCAGGGCTGCCAGATGAATCCAGTGACGGGCTACCATAAGTCGAAGCCCCTCAGCCGTATTATACCAGATCCGGTACCCGCACACGGGTTCCGGAATGACGAGGATAGGCTATGGTACGAGCGGTATTTTCAGACACGGATGGTGATGGTCGAGCGCCCGATTGAGCACATTTGGACGGAGAGCCCATGGTTCCTTACACGGATCCGCTCTATGCCTCACTGGTTCCATCTCCTGTCGTTGGCCAAGAGTGTCAATCTATCCTGGATTCGAGGTGCGTGTGCGACTATGATCAGCGACCCGGTTGCACCATTCACCTACCATGCCTTCTTCCGGAGTCGCCCGTTCATCATCAGTCCCGCCACTGTTTCAGCCGCGTTGGGGGTACCAGAGGTACCTGATTATGTTTGCCCCCACCGGCCTGATGCACCAGTGACCCCACCATCCACTATTATCCGTGAGCTCACTGGGGGCGCCGTTCCGTCTTGGGATGGCGATGCTTTGATTGAGGACCATTTTCTCACTGATGGCTACCATATGATCCACTTGGTCCTCAGCAACTGCCTACTAGTGACTTCCTATCGAGAGAAGATCGCGGCTTGGTATGCGCGAGTCTTATATGCAGTGGGAACGGGACAGCCAGTTTGTATACCACGCTTATATATTGATTTTATGGTCCACCCCACCCGTTATATCTCGTCCAAAAAGCACCTGAAGGGTGCTTGGGCGATTCAGAGGGTTATGGCTGATGCCGAGTTCCTCGAGCTTGCTGGAGATGATGTTCGCCCTTCTCCCCGTAGATTTAGCGAGGCGGCTGCTCGCCGCTCCGACGCCCAGAAGAGGAAGCGAAAGGGGAAAGGGAAAGCAAGGGTGAGGGGGAGGAAGAAGAGGCGTGGTGGGACGGACACGGAGGCCGGAGCTTCAGGGACACCTACTGAGGTGGAGGAGCTTGATTCGGATGATGAGGATGATCCAGTTGCTGCGGTTCAGCAGTTTGAGCTGCGACAGCGGTCGCAGACTCAGGCCCAGGGAGAGTCTTCTTCTTCTGTGCCTCTCCCGACAGTTCACGAGCTATTATTGGAGGAGAGAGAGGCCAGGATTAGACTCGAGGGCAGGATAGACCATCTCCAGACTTTACTGGAGTCCATTTTGATTCAGATTGGGGTTGAGTCGACTGTTCATTCTACTCCGCATCCATCGACGACCCCGTCTGCACCACCTACTACTGATCCATCATCTGCTGCTGCCCCAGATTCTGCTACTACAGGTCCATCCACTTCTTCTGCTGCAGCCGATCCACCACTTGCCGATCCATCTGTTGCAGCCCCTGCTACTACATCGTTGCCGCCTGCTCCTATCGACATCCCTTCCGATGTAGCTGATGATACGCCATCTGGTGTCGAGTAGTTTTAGTTGGGGAGGTGGTGTTTCTGTATTTTTGGTTAGTTATTGTACTATTTTTGGGTATGGTTTTGGTTGGATGGCCTGGTTGGTTGTTTGGTTGGATTATTTGGTTGATTGTATCTATATAGACAGTTTTTATCCCTGTTTTTATTTTATTTTATTTTATTCTGTTCATATTATGATAGTTTAGATTGCTTGGATCATGGTTTTTAGCGTATACTCTTATCTATTGATCCTGTTTGTTTGGAGATTGTGTTCTACTTTTCTATGCTAGGTTGCTTTGCTTGCGATCATCAATTTGCTCTATACAGGTGATACCCATCTATTTTATTTATTGAAAATCAACTTCTGGGGACTTTGTTGTTTTCAGTTGGGGGTAGGAGACAATAGATAGGTATACACCCGTAATAATCAGGTTTTGCACTTAGATATGTTTTAAATTTAATGAGAACACAGTCTGTTAAAATTTTGAAAATTTTTAATCGTATTGTTAGAATAACTCTGAATAATCTCTCCTGCTTGTTAATTAGACAATGACACATTTGTAGTAGTCTCATCTTTTTATGGATTAAATCCACGCGTTTTTCTGTATCACTGAAATAAATTGCATTTGTAAAGCTATTTATGTACCCAATACTTTTGTGCACTAATTGGCAGCCTTGTAGAAAACCTAAAAATTGAGTTAATATGAATATTGTGCGAAAAGAACAAGTAGTGGAGGCTAATAACCCTTTGTGAGCTATTGAGCCAATCGTCATTTCTGAGGGGATTCTCATACATTGTCGAATGTTTTTTTTCTTGCATATACTTGGTGAATTCGTTGTTAAGTCTCAGATTCTTTAAAAGTTTAGACTGCTTGTTAGAGGAGAACGTTCAGGATACCAATTAAACTCAATGAACACTTTAGTGCTAAAAATTGAAAGTTGAGAAAATGATTTAAGCCATCGTTTACCCATTCTTTTACCTGATATAACTATCACCTACATTCATTGAATGATTTCATCCCTGATCCCACACCTTAATTAAATATTTCCAATATAATCATAAGAATTCATACCCTTGATCTATACCTTGACCTCATCGAGCCGTTTGATATATTTGTTGGGAATGAGTCATCAAAGTATGTGAAATGGAAGAAAGTAGTTGTGGGATATATATTTATAAAAAAAAAAAAAAAAAAAAAAAAAAATGATGATGAATGAAGGTTAAAAAAAAAAAAGTATATGAAATGAATGGGAGATTGGGTGGAGAAAAGAATAAAGAATAAAAAGAGAAGTTGAAATTCCATCACATACTAAAAAAAAAAAAAGCACACTCTTCTCTACAACCCTCCTACCTACTAAATAAAAGCCGCAAGTCAAAGTCTTGAAGATTCTCAATAATTGATTTGAACATGGAAGTGTGAGTTGAGTTATCCACGGTATTTCGCTCCTCTAGTAAGTAGTGTTCCATTCCTGAGACTATACACTCTTAAATGTCCGTTTTTCATAGAGTCGAGTATGAAAGCATTAGCACTTATAATATCATCTTTATCAAAGCTTTCATACGATGTGTGATCATTGTAAAGCAAGTTTCTGAGAGACGTTCTTTTTGAGTGTGACCAATGTGAGAATTGAGCTAAAACTGCAAGTTTTCCAAAGTGCAATAGTCTATATAACTCTTAATAAGGTTGGACGCATGGTTGTTAATTTCACACACACACGGGTGCATGATGGTAATACTTTTGTTATATTTTACTTGGTGATATAGGGGAGCATGTGGGTCTCTTTCATGGGTTGATAGAGGATATTATATTATTGTGGAGTTTAGTTAACAATTTAATGGAAGGGTGAATTCTACAAGTTATTCTAAATCTTTTTGAGCTTAAAATTGGAGAATTTTGTGGGTATATTCACTGCAAACCCTCACGAGACAACACTCGTCCACTAGGGGGAACCTAGGGGTTTAACGGCTTGTTGCATTTGCTAAATGCAACCGCGATTCCTGCGAAAGTGAGTTAGGATTTTTCTTTTTATCTTAGTTTAGGTTGTTTTTAGTTTTTCTTTGTTTCTTAGTCATGGTAGTATTAGTTTAGGAGTTCTTATTTTATTTTATTTTCGCTTTATCGCTAGGGACTAGCAATAAGCTAGTTGGGGGTTGTGCAAAGCGGGGGTATTTGTAAAATACAACCGCGCTAAAGGAAAGAATTGTATTAGTTTTTATCACAACTTCCCGTTTTATCTGCGATTTGCATTGCAAGGCTAATTTCTATACACTATGATTAATCTATGATAAGTTGTATTGTTTTAGCTGTTGTTTGTGCAGATTACTGCTGTGTGGACTAAACAGATGAACATCAGAATAAATGGAATGCTGGAATGAAAACAAAAGAAGCCAAAGCTGAAATGTGGAGTTCGATCGATCTAAGAAGGTTCGATCGATCGAGAGTTCGATCGCTCAAAGAGAGTTGAAGCGCTTGAGGCTTCAGGGTTCGATCGATCGAAACCAGTTCGATCGATCGAACGGGGTATTTCCAGTAACATTTGCGTGCGCAGCAGATGCGGGTTTTAACCCTAGTTTCTTAGGTTTTCTTATATATAGGAGTATTGTACACGTCCAGGGGGACGCCCACTTTGCAATTTTTACAGTTTTTTAGAGAGAGAGATAGAGGTTTGTGTTTGGTTTTGTAGGTTATTCATTGAAGTTTCATTTGTGAACCGGATTTCTTAAGTTTAAAACGAGTATTCTTCATTCCAGGTTATATATTTATTGTTTATTCATATCTTGCACTTGGTAGTCGTAGTTTAATCGCTTGTCTTATAGTATTATATGCTAAATAGTTGTAAAACCATAGATTTCGTAGTTTTCATGAAAAACTTACAACCAAACAAGGTGTTAATGTTCTTTTACGTTAAAAATCAATCTTTGACACTCCAGACGATGTCTGAGTAGTCCCAGGTTGGGAGAACACGATGAAACAATGATCTCCAGCCTCTGCCATGCAGCAGAATAATCGCTGTGTTCGATCGATCGAAGCTAGTTCGATCGATCGAACCAGAGATAGTCAAGCGATCGAAGTCAGTTCGATCGATTGAGGGATGAAGGTCTTCGATCGATCGAAAGCGCGTCGATCGATCGAACTCTCGGATTCTTGAGGATGTTCCCTGCAGTATTCCAGGACTTTTTGTTTTAGGATTTGTTATCATTCTGTCCCAAATAAATGCTCAGTTTGTCAAAACAGTTTTAAAACTAAGGCCCTAAGGCATTTTCTTTCAATACATTTTGCAAACCATCT
The DNA here is from genome assembly GCA_033977485.1 of Hydrangea macrophylla. Lineage (NCBI taxonomy): Eukaryota > Viridiplantae > Streptophyta > Magnoliopsida > Cornales > Hydrangeaceae > Hydrangea > Hydrangea macrophylla. Next base: position 835,642 of record CM066998.1, on the reverse strand, counting down.
TCAATGCTAACACCATTGAGGATGCGAGTCTCAACTATTGAATTAAACCGCTTTCAAGTATTTTAATTTAACTGTGATGATATGGTCCCGGTCATGAAAGGGCCATGGATTCTCTATCTTTAGAGGAATACGGAAAACTGTGGGTAACATACTCCTTTGTGCTTCAAGGTAAATGCATGGTAGATGGCTAGATTACTGCGGATTCGTGTAATCCCAACACTTTCTTTTAAAGTTAAACATCCTAATTTCAAGTACTGTTTTAATTAGCTAGTTAGATAGTTAGTCATTCTCTTTAGTAACCTTAGTTGTGGAACTTTGTGTTCCGCACCATCGTTCAATCTTATTCATTTTATTTTATTTTCTTTAGAGGTTAGTCTAATTCAATAGGTCAACACCTTCCCTGTGGGATCGACCTGGTCTTACCAGATATTACTTGCACGTCTACCTACACTTGGGTATTGCACAAGAGCACACAGAAAAATTCTCGTGTCACTACGAATTTTGGAAAATTGAATTGATTGGAGTCTGGTTGGCTCTGGACTTTTTGAAGTTTGATTTGACTGGGGTCTGATGGCTCCGAACTTTTGAAACTTGATTTGATTAGAGTCTGATTGACTCAAAATTTTGGAAAACTAAATAAATGAGAATCTGAATGGCTCCGAATTTGATGTAATTTGAGTCTGAATGACTCCGGATTTTGGAAATTTGAATAAAGTTGAGTCTAATCGACTTCGGATTTTTAAAGAAATTTGATTTGATTGAAGTCTAATTGACACCCGATTTTGAAATTTGATTTGATTTTTGAATCTGATAGACTCTAGATTATGGGAGAATTAATTCGATTTGGATATGGTTGATCCTCAATTTCAAAAATTGAAAGCAGATACGAATTTAAGTGCTTCCAGATTTAGTAAAAGTAATTTGAAATTGAAGCTCAAAAAAAGTAACTAGGAATCGTAAGCTAAACCAATTCTGCATGGCTTTATGAAGTAATAAATTTGCATCATCAATTTTTACAACGTATCTGCGCTAATCCCGATGTCACTACGGCTCAGGAGATCAGATGATTTTTGGAGGATTATGGAGTATAAGGCATAAAGCGACTCAATCTTTTATCGTGCTACCTGATTCGACTATGGAGTGTAAGGCATGAAGCGTCTCAGTCGATCATATGATTTTTGGAGGATTATGGAGTGTAAGGCGTGAAGCGACTAAATCTTTCAGCGTACTACCTGATTCGACTATGGAGTGTAAGGCATGAAGCGTCTCAATCGATCAGATGATTTTTGGAGGATTATGGAGTGTAATGCGTGAAGCGACTCAATCTCCCAGCGTTTTACCTGGCTTGGCTATGGAGTGTAAGGCGCAGGGCGCATCTAAGTCAATCAGACGATTCTCAAAACATATATGAAGCATGTATACATCAATCATGATGTTCCTAGAGTGGGACGGTATCATAATAGGGTAATTCAACGTATAGGGTGCATTTCTGATAAGACAAAGAACAACATGACTCCGTATCATCACGTTTGGGAGCATGAAACATGAAACTGTTTGAGCATATGCATCACGATAAGATAGGAGCATCCATCTGTGTGGTTATTTACGTTTATATGTTGTCCTTTGCCCGAACAATGTCTTGGTCGGATTCCCGATGGGATACGTAGGCAGCTCACCATTGAGCACGACCAGCCTTTTAGCTCTCTTCACACCCAATTTTTGCAACGCACCTTTTGTTTTTACCTTGATTCGACGGTTTGGTAAAAGGCTTGTCTTTCACACAGGCTTCAACATTCACTTGTTATACGCATTGCTTTACAAGCTCTGCCGAAGAGGGGCAAACTATAGACACCCCAATTTTGACCAATCGTCAAATCCAGGGATTGGTTACCTCTAAAAGACCAATGATGACGATGACCGGTGAAATTCGAAGTTTTTCCAGAGAATTCAAATTCTCTGAACCAAGTTTCAAAAATAAAAAATAAAGAGAAATTGGGTATTCGGGAGATACCCAGATGTTGAAGAACGTATGAGAAAGTCAGTCTGGGGATTTATCCTAAAAAAAAAAAGAAAGAGAAAATGAGAAGAAGTTTAAAAAGAAAAGAGAAAAGGATAAAAGAAAAGAAAAGAAAAAATGAAAGCAATAAAATGATATATTAGAATATATACCATGCATATGGGTATATTCTAATGAAGTACATTACAAATATAAGTACATTAGTATATACTTTACTAAATAATTAAGTTTATGTTAACATATATTTTGAAAATTAAAAATAAGGCAAGAATTCTGTTAGCCGCGGCACGCGGCGAAGCCGGCGGCACTGACTAAGTGCCGCGCCGGCATTCACTTACCAATTTTTGGACATTCACTATAGAATCTAGAGAAGGTGAAGTTTGAGCGATCGAACTGCATTCAATCGATCGAACATCCCTGTTTCTCAAAACGATCGAAATGGCTTCAATCGATCGAGAACACCCTAACTTCAATCGATTGGGAAGACTTCGATTGATCGAACATCGCTTTCCTTCAAGCGATTGAGATGACTTCAATCGATCGAACATAGCAGAACATGAATATGTTCCTTAAGTCTGAAATTCATAATTCATAGTCGTTTAATCATTTTATCATGTTCTGTTATGCAATATTATGGATTACGGAGATAATGAGATACGATAATGAGATTGAGATAATTTAGTGAGTAACGTAGTCAGGCTCGAAACATTATTAGTAGTATGATGCGATAACGAGACAAGGTTTGAGATAATAACAGTGGGTAGCATTGGATAACTGGGAATTTATTTAGTGAGATAGTAGTTATGTTTTAAGGTTATGTATTGTCAAACTGATGATTCGCTCAGGTTGAATCCTATAAGTGTGTAACAAGGATTTAATTAGGATCGTGAGAATTATGGGTGCACAGTACTCGCAAGTGTTCTTAAAAGCGGTGAATAGTAAGAGTTCTTAAAAGCGGTGAACAAGAGTAGATGTGGCACGCTCATGGTTTGTATTTACCAGAGCTATGTATGTACAGTACTCGCAAGCATTCGTCAAAGTGGTGAACAGTAAGAGTTCTTAAAAGTGGTGAATAAGAGTATGGGTACGTTCGTAGACTAGTCGTTATATGAGAACGATGTATGGGTGCTCATAAGAGTTCTTAAAAGTGGTGAATAGTAAGAGTTCTTAAAAGCGGTGAACAGGAGCACTAGTATGTTGGGATGATATAATCAGTTTGAGATAGTCAGTTGGTATTTGTACAGTCAGTCTTAGAGTTGGAAGGTGATGAGAATTGGTTTATAAGATGTCTGAGTAAATGGAGAGAAGATAGTATTAATATCACTGCTCTATGTCGTTTAGGACTGGTCATTACATTATTTCTATGAGACTGTGTTAGTTAGTTCTCACTCAACTTTCAGTAAACTGACAGCCTTTATTGCCTGGACATTCCCCGTCCAGACTACCCTATCTTTAACAATGCAGGTATTGGAACTAACGATGATGGCTACAACCCAGAGTTGGATTATGTAGAGGATGGCCCCACTGATGCCAGTTATATTGGAAAGGAGCATTATGCTGACGAATATCCTTACTCCAGCTGAAGATCTGAAGATAGTCATATTTAATTTATTTCTGTTGTTCTGTTGAACTCTGTTTCGTTCTGGTTAACGGGTACTTGGGCATATGTTGTCTCCAGACCTTTTGTGATCCTGTGGACCACACTATGATGTTTTGTAATAGATAGAATTGTTTAATATTCAGTGGATGTTGTTTCCTATTCCTGTTTATCTTATGGACTAGTACTGTGTGGTGTGGATAATTAGTGACTTTCACTTGTCATTCCCTATGGACCCAAAAAGAAAATTTATTTTTCTCTATTTTAGTTACTCCGGGGCATGACAATGGTATCCCAGGTAAGTTCTCTAGAATCCCTTTTATTTATTGCTTTCTTATGATAACCTAGAAGCATGATTAGGTGGATAAAACACATATTTAAATTCCCTACATGATTACTTGTGCATAGATATCATGTTTTTCTAGGGTTTTGCGCGTAATTTTCACGTTTAATTTAATTTTACTTCCTTTTGCCTGCATAGGGTAGCGTAGTGACACGACTAAATAGTTGTGCGCTCTTGTGCAGTACCCAAGTGTAGGTAGACGTGCAAGTAATATCTGGTAAGACCAGGTCGATCCCACAGGGAAGGTGTTGACCTATCGAATTAGACTAACCTCTAAAGGAAACAAAATAAAATAACTAAGTTTGAATGAAGGTGCAGAACACGAAGTTCCACAAACTAGGATTACTAATGAAAGTGATTAAAATTAACTAAACAATCTAACTAGCTACTTAAAACAGTACTCTAAATTAAGGTGTTTAACTTTTAAAAGAAAGTGTTGGGATTACACGAATCCACAGTAACCTAGCCATCTACCATGCATTTACCTTAAAGCACAATGGAGTATATTACCTACAGTTTTCCGTATTCCTCAAAAGAAATAAAGATTCTATGGCCCTTTCATGACCGGGACCATATCATCACAGTTAAATTAAAATACACAAAAGCGGTTTAATTCAATAGTTAAGACTCGCATCCTCAATGGTGTTAGCATTGAAGATGGTTTGCAAAATGTATTGAAAGAAAATGCCTTAGGGCCTTAGTTTTAAAACTGTTTTGACAGACTGAGCATTTATTTGGGACAGAATGATAACAAGTCCTAAAACAAAAAGTCCTGGAATACTGCAAGTAACATCCTCAAGAATCCGAGAGTTCGATCGATCGACGCGCCTTCGATCGATCGAAGACCTTCATCCCTCAATCGATCGAACTAACTTCGATCGCTTGACTGTCTCTGGTTCGATCGATCGAACTGACTTCGATCGATCGAACACAGCGATTATTCTGCTGCATGGCAGAGGCTGGAGATCACTGTTTCATCGTGATCTCCCAACCTGGGACTACTCAGACATCGTCTGGAGTGTCGAGGATTGATTTTTAACGTAAGAAAACTTTAATACCATGTTTGGTTGTGAGTTATTCATTAAAACTATGAAATCTATGGTTTTACCAATGTTTAGCATGCAATATCACAAGATGATTGATTAAACTACTCCTAATACGTGCAGAGTATGAATAAACAGTATATAGATAACCTGGAATAGAAGATACTTGTGTAAACTTAGAAGAATCCAATCCACAATGTGAGAAATCAATGAAAAACCTACAAAAGCCAAACAAACTCTCTATCTCTCCTTCTAAACTGCTAAAATGTTAAAGTGGGCGTCCCAAAGGACGTGAACAAAACACATATATAAAGAAAAACCTAAAGCACTAGGGTTAAAACCCGCATTCTGCTGCGCACGCAAATGTTTCTGGAAATACCCCGTTCGATCGATCGAACTGCTTTCGATCGATCGAACCCTTGATCTTCAAGCGCTTCTACTCTGTTCGAGCGATCGAACCCTCGATCGATCGAACCTTCTACGATCGATCGAACTTCACTTTTCAGCTTTAACTTCTTTTGTTTGCATTCCAGCATTCCATTTATTCTGATGTTCCTCTATTCAGTCCGCACAGCAGTGATCTGCATAAACAACAGCTAAAACAATACTACTTATCATAGATTAATCATACTGTATAAAAATTAGCCTTGCAATGCAAATTGCAGATAATACGGGAAGTTGTGATCAAAACTACTACAATTCTTCCTTTTAGCGCGGTTGTATTTTACAAATACCCCCGCTTTGCACAACCCCCAACTAGCTTATTGCTAGTCCCTAGCGATAAAGCGAAAATAAAAATAAAACAAAAACTCTTAAACTAATACTATCACAACTAAGAAACAAAGAAAAACTAAAAACAACCTAACTAAGATAGAGAGAAAAATCCTAACTCACTTTCGCAGGAATCGCGGTTGCATTTAGCGAATGCAACAAGCCGTTAAACCCCTAGGTTCCCCCTAGTGGACGAGTGTTGTCTCGTGAGGGTTTGCAGTGAATATACCCACAAAATTCCAATTTTTAGCTCAAAAAGAATTAGAATAACTTTGTAGAATTCCCCCTTCCATTAAACTGTTAATTCAACTCTACAAGAATATAATATCCTCTATCAACCCATGGAAGAGATCCACATGCTCTCCTATATCACCAAGTAAAATATACAAATGTATTACCATCATGCACCCGTGTGTGTGTGGAATTAGCAACCATGCGTCCAACCCTTATTAGGAGTTATCTAGATTCTTGTACTTTGGAAACTTGCAGTTTTAGCTCAATTCTCACATTGATCACACTCAAAAACGAACGTCTCTCAGAAACTTGCTTTACAATGATCGCACATAGTATGAAAGCTTTGAGAAGAATGATATTCTAAGTGCTAATGCTTTCATACTTGACTCTATGAAAAACGGACATTTAAGAGTGTAAAGTCTCATGAATGGAATACTACTTACTAGAGGAGCGAAATACCGTGGATAACTCAATTCACACTTTCATGTTCAAATCAATTGTTGAGAATCTTCAAGACTTTGAATTATGGCTTTTATTTAGTAGGTGGGGGTGTTGTAGAGAAGAGTGTGCTTTTTAGTATGTGATGGAATTTCCACTTCTCTTTTTATTCTTTATTCTTTTCTCCACCCAATCTCCCATTCATTCATTTTTTTTTTTTTTTTTTTTTTTTTTTTTTTAACCTGGAATATCCCACAACAACTTCCTTCCATTTCACATACTTTGATGACTCATTCTCAATAAATTTATCAAACAGTTCGATGAGGTCAAGGTATAAATCAAGGATTTGGATTCTTGTGATTTTTATTGGAAATATTTATTTGAGGTGGGATCAGGGGTGAAATCAATGAATGTAGGTGGGCTATGTTAGGTAAAGGAATGGGTAAACGATGGCTTGAATCATTTTCTCAACTTTCAATTTTTAGCACTTAAGTGTTCATTGAGTTTAATTGGTAAATCCTGAACATTCTCCTCTAACAAGCGGTCAAAACTTTTAAAGAAAACTGAGACTTAACAACGAATTCACAGGTATATGCAAGAAAAAACATTCGACAATGTATGAGAATCCCCTCAGAAATGATGATTGGCTCAAAAGCTCACAAAGGGTTATTAGCTTCCACTACTTGTTCTTTTCCGCACAATATTCATTTTAACTCCATTTTCAAGTTTTCTACATAGCTGCCAATTAGTGTGCACAAGTATTGGGTACATAACAGCTTTACAGAGGCAATTCATTTCAATGATACAGAAAAACCGCATGGATTTAATCCATAAAAAGATAAGAATACTACAAATGTATCATTGTCTAATTAACAAGCAGAAGAGGTTATTCAGAGTTATTCTATCAATACTATTCAATAAAAATTTTTCAAATTTTAACAGACTGTTAACAGACTGTGTTCTCATTAAATTTAAAACATATCTAAGTGCAAAACCTGATTATTACGGGTGTATAACTATCTATTGTCTCCTACCCCCAACTGAAAACAACAAAGTCCTCAGAAGTTGATTTTCAATAAATAAAAGAGATGGGTATCACCTGTATAGCGCAAATGATGATCGCAAGCAAAGCAACCTAGCATAAAAAATAGAACACAATCTCCAAAACAGACAGGATCAAAAGATAACAATAAGACAATAAAACCATGATCCAATCAATCGAAACCACTGGAATATGAACAAAATAAAATAAAATACAAGCAGTGATAAAGACTGTCCATACAATACCAACTAACCAAATAAAACACCCAAAAACCACCAGCATATACAACCAACCAAAAATAAATAAATGCCACCTCCCCGACTAAAACTAATCGACCCCAGATGGCGTATCATCGGCTATCTCAGAAGGGATGTCGATAGGAGCAGGCGGCAATACAGTAGTAGTAGGAGTAGTAGATGGCTCGGAAGTAGCGGTCGAAACCGGATCAGTAGCCTCAGCAGCTGGGGTAGCAGATGGTGGATCAGGAAGTGGTGGATCCGTAGGAGTAGCAACATGTGACGGATGAGCAGCAGGCGGAGCAGATGGGGTGGCCGTGGGATGGTGAGCAGAGTGAACAGCCTGATCAACCCCTATCTGAATCAAAATGGACTCCAGTAAAGTCTGGATCTGATCCATCCGGCCCTCGAGTCTAATCCTGGCCTCTCTCTCCTCCAATAATAACTCGCGAACTGTCGGGAGAGGCACAGAAGAAGAAGACTCTCCCTGGGCACGAGACTGCGACCGCAGTCGCAGCTCAAACTGCTGAACCGCAGCAACTGGATCATCCTCATCATCCGAATCAAGCTCCTCCACCTCGGTGGGTGTCCCTGAAGCTCCGGCCTCCGTGTCTGTACCACCACGCCTCTTCTTCCTCCCCCGCACCCTCGCTGTCCCTTTCCCCTTGCGCTTCCTCTTCTGAGCGTCGGAGCGGCGAGCAGCCGCCTCGCTAAATCGGCGGGGAGAAGGGCGGATATCATCTCCAGGGAGCTCGAGGAACCCGGCATCGGCCATGACCCTCTGAATAGCCCAAGCACCCTTCAGGTGCTTCCTGGACGAGATATAACGGGTGGGGTGGACCATAAAATCGATGTATAGGCGTGGTATACAAACTGGCTGACCCGTCCCCACAGCATATAAGACTCGCGCATACCAAGCCGCGATCTTCTCTCTATAGGACGTCACTAGGAGGCAGTTACTGAGGACCAAATGAAGCATGTGGTAGTCATCGGTGAGAGATTGGTCCTCGATCAAAGCATCGCCATCCCAAGACGGAACGGCGCCTCCAGTGAGCTCCCTGATAATAGCGGATGGTGGGGTCACGGGTGCATCAGGCCGGTGGGGGCAAACATAATCAGGTACCTCTGGTACCCCCAACGCGGCGGAAACGGTCGCGGGACTGATGATGAATGAACGACTCCGGAAAAAGGCATGATAAGTGAATGGCACAAACGGGTCGCTGATCATAGTCGCACACGCACCTCTGATCCAGGATAGGTTGACCCTCTTGGCCAACGACAGGAGATCGAACCAGTGAGGCATAGCGCGGATCCGTGTGAGGAACCATGGGCTCTCAATCCAGATATGCTCAATAGGCCGCTCGACCATCACCATCCTCGTCTGAAAGTATCGCTCAAACCATAGCCTGTCCTCGGTATTCCGGAACCCGTGATCAGGTACCGGATCTGGTATAGTACGGTCGAGGGGCTTAGACTTATGATAGCCTGTCACTAGATTCATTTTTGGCAGTCCTGAAAATAAGACCACACACGATACAGATAAGAATAGGAAGAAAAAGAAACAAAACAAACACTGCTGGAGTTCGATCGATTGAACTGAGTTCGATCGATCGAACTGGAGTAGACTTCGATCGCTTGAAAATTGTTCGATCGATCGAACATCACCCCTTCGATCGCTCGAAACCAGTTCGAGCGATCGAACACAGCGGTGTTCAGAAATCGCAGAAACAAAAAGAAGACCAAAGTTACGCTAACAACATACGATCCTAAGACCAAGGGGACACCCCCTTGGGATTTTCTAACACGAACAAGAAGGAAAAAGAAAACACAAACGAACGGGGCCTACCTCGGGTCAGAACCTGCAGTGGGGGTGGAGAGATGATGAGATGAAGATGAGGGGGATCAGAGGATTGTTCAGGGCGTCCTTTTGGATGCCAGAAATTGAAATTTTCCGAGTCGCCTTCTCCCTGTCTTCGAGCGATTGAGGGTGAGAGTGAGGGAAATGAAGAAATGTCCTGAAGACGCCTCGTTTAAATGCTTCGTTCGATCGATCGAAGAATGTTCGATCGATTGAACGTAAACTACAAGCGCTTGAACATGCAGGTTTCGATCGATCGAACTGAGCTCGATCGATCGAACACAAAAATTCCAGAATTCATTGGGATATGAACCACATCACTCCCAACTATCACAAACAAATCTGGACATGCAGATAGACTGAAAGAACAGTTGAAGAACAAGCATGTAGTGCAGAAATGTATCCCCAGAATAGAAGATTGCAATTTATATCAAAATAAAACTTTATTATTGCATCCAAATTGCACCATTATCATCCCCAACTGTGGTTAAAACCTTATTGGACTAGAAAACCAAAAATAAAACTAAAACTAAAACTGAAAACAAATTGTCAAGGATTACATTCCAGTTGCTAAACAAGAATTGAAATTGAACAGAAACAACTGAAATGTAGCACTAGTCTTCGAGTATAAAAATTTCCTCTTCCACGATCTCTTCATAATCCGCCGAATCTTCAGAAGTGAAGTCCAAACTCGATGATTCCCTTTCCCAGAACAATCGAAAAGCAGCAAGGATATCATCAAACAAGTCTGGAGTCTCCACGGAATTAAAAGCCCACGCAAGAGGTGATCCGGATGGAGACAAGGATAACGGAGTGTGAATGCGCAACGGACTCTCCTCTTGCGGCGGAGTGAGTGGGGGCCTTATGTATGGCCCAAGACCATGAATCAGTTGATGTGGAAGGAATATCGGAATGCCATTAAGGAACATAGTGACAATCCTGGACAAAAGACAACACACTGAAATTAAAACAACAGAACACAAGAAACACAAATTATCACAAAAAGAAAAACAAAGAAAAGAAACAAGAATTACAAAGAAATGTGACACGTTCCAACCTCACTATTGGCATTGGTTCCCAAAGTGCACTAGCTGGCAAGGGGCATTGGAGCCTGAATAGCAAGTAGCTCAGGTGCACGTAGCGGTATGGGACCAACTCAAGTATGAGGAAATCGTCCACGAAAACAAATACAGCATTGTGGCGTTCTGGGACGACATCCTGCAGGACATGATCCTCCCATGGCTCCCACATGTCATCGTTTTCCCATTGGGCCATGAGGGCATCATCCACCATGCGTCCCATATACAGGTCTTCTTCCTCATCCAACTCCTCCTCATTAGGAAAGTCCATATTTTCATACGGATTGATGTCCAGGAGAGCAGGGTCGAATGGGATATAACCGATGGAAGCATCGATTCGAGTGTGAACTTCAGGATCATAAGGATGCAAGGGGCAGGGCGTGGGTTCACCCTCAGTCCAAGTGCCACAACAACACTCGGAATCAGTCCATGAACCAATTGAATGGACATCATCACCTCGCATATTCACCTGCAACAGAGTGGTTTAAGGAATAATGGATTAGAACTAAATCACAAACACGAAAGAACAAACAAAAACTAAACACAAAAGAAAGAAAGAAACTAAAATGCAGGAAAAGAAAAGAAATACAACAACAAATTGAAATTCCACCTGAGATTTTTTTTAAGTGGTGGAATAGCTGGGCTCATCCAGCTGGATGTGCTCAACTTCAGAGTGGAAATTCTCCAAGAACGGCTTCAATCTTTGGCCATTGACCTTGAAACAATCGTCGTTCTTTGGATTGACAATCTCGACCGCCCCATGTGGAAAAACAGTTTTAACGATGAACGGGCCTGTCCACCGGGAACGGAGTTTACCTGGGAAAAGATGGAGGCGAGAATCATATAGCAACACTTTCTGCCCCGGCTCAAATGATTTACGAAAAATCGTACGATCGTGACGAGCCTTCAACTTTTCCTTATGCAACTTTGCAGAGTCATACGCATCTCGTCGTATTTCCTCTAGCTCTGCAAGTTGGAGCTTGCGTAGCTGACCTCCCTCTTGAATATCAAAGTTCAATGAGCGTGTCGCCCAATAAGCTTTATGTTCAATTTCAACAGGAAGGTGGCAAGCTTTCCCGTAAACTAGTCTATACGGGGACATACCAAGATTCGTCTTATAGGCAGTACGGTATGCCCATAACGCGTCAGTCAATTTGTATGCCCAGTCTTTTCGATTGGAACTAACCGTTTTCTCGAGAATATGCTTGATTTCTCGGTTAGCCAATTCTGCTTGCCCATTTGACTGTGGATGATAAGCAAGAGCGATTTTATGATGGACTCCGTATTTCTTGAGAAGTGACTCCAAAGGCCTATTGCAGAAATGCTTGCCTTGATCACTTAGTAAAGCTTTCGGAGTACCAAAATGAGACAGAATATGCTCTCTGAGAAATGACATGACTGTTCTGTGATCATTTCGTCTCGTCGGTATCGCTTCTACCCATTTCGATACATACTCCACAGCAAGGAGTATGTACTCACAGTTATTCGACTTGGGAAATGGGCCCATAAAATCTATGCCCCAACAATCAAATATCTCAATTGTGATGATAGGGGTTAGAGGCATAGAATTCCTTTTAGAGATGGTTCCAAGCTTTTGACAGCGTTGGCATGTCTTACAAAAGGAATAAGCATCTTTGAAGACTGTGGGCCAGTAAAAACCGCTTTGCAACACTTTTTGTGCGGTCTTCTGTGACGCAATATGGCCACCGCATGCCTCAGAATGGCATGACGCTAAGATAACGGTTATATCCTCGTTGGGTACGCAACGCCTGATGACCTGATCAGCACAGTATTTGAAAAGGTATGGGTCATCAAAGAAAAAATGGCGTGCAAACGAGAGGAACCGTTTCCTATCTTGATTTGACCAATGAGTCGGTGTCTCACCCGTGACCAGGTAGTTTACCACATCAGCATACCAAGGCAAACTACTTACTGCCAGTAGCTGTTCATCTGGGAACTCATCTTTGATGGATTGGGATTCAGTGTTATCGGTAAAAGTCAACCGGGATAAATGATCCGCAACCACATTCTCTACTCCTTTCTTGTCCTTGATTGTTAAATCAAACTCTTGGAGTAAGAGTATCCAGCGGATAAGCCGTTGTTTAGCGTCTTTCTTTGACAAAAGATACTTGAGGGCCGAATGATCTGTAAAACAGACGATTGGTGACCCTATCAGGTAAGACCTAAACTTGTCCAGAGCGAATACTACGGCCAGCAGCTCCTTTTCAGTAGTAGTGTAATTCATTTGAGCTTCATTTAAGGTTCGGCTGGCATAGTATATCACATGCGGCTTATTGTCCTTCCTCTGGCCTAGGACTGCGCCAATGGCGTAATCACTAGCATCGCACATTAATTCAAAAGGCAAACTCCAGTCGGGTGCCTGTATTATAGGTGCGGAGGTGAGGAGATCTTTTAAATCCTCGAAGGACTTCTGGCAACTCTCTGACCACTCGAAAGGTGCATCTTTGACAAGAAGTTGACAAAGGGGTCGAGAGATTGCACTGAAATTCTGGATAAATCGACGATAAAAACCCGCATGCCCCAAAAATGAACGAATGTCTCGCACTGTACGGGGGACAGGTAGATTTGAGATTATGTCGATCTTAGCCTTATCCACTTGAATTCCTTCATCGGATATTATGTGGCCTAAAACTATACCCTTGGTCACCATAAAGTGACACTTCTCCCAATTCAAGACTAGGTGTTTGTCCTCACACCTCATTAAAACCTGTTCGAGATTGCTGAGGCAATCCTCGAAGCTATGGCCGAAAACTGAAAAGTCATCCATGAAGACTTCAAGGATGTTTTCGACCATGTCACTAAAAATGCTTAACATGCACCGCTGAAAGGTAGCCGGTGCATTACATAAGCCAAATGGCATTCGTCGGTAGGCGAAAGTACCGAATGGACACGTGAACGTGGTTTTCTCCTGATCTTCAGGAGCAATCTCAATTTGATTATACCCACTGTATCCATCCAAGAAGCAGTAATACTTATGACCCGCCACCCGTTCTAGCATTTGATCCATGAATGGCAAAGGAAAATGATCCTTTCGGGTCACAGTATTTAGCTTCCTGTAGTCGATACACATTCTCCATCCAGTGGGGACTCGTGTCGGTACTAATTCACCCTCTTTGTTCGGAATGACCGTTATGCCAGCTTTCTTTGGAACTACTTGGGTAGGACTAACCCAAGGACTGTCAGATATCGGATATATCATCCCAACATCAAGCAGTTTAAGCACTTCCTTCTTAACCACTTCTTGCATGTTGGGATTCAGACGCCTTTGCATTTGCCTTGAGGGTTTAGCGTCTTCCTCCAGATATATCTTATGCGTGCATATGGATGGGCTTATGCCTTTGAGGTCAGCAATTGTCCATCCCATAGCATCTTTATGTTTTTTCAGCATGTCCACTAGCTTACTTTCCTGTTCATGAGTTAAAGCAGATGAAATGATTACAGGATAAGTTTTTCCAGTTCCTAGGAATGCATATTTCAGCTCTTTTGGGAGCTCCTTCAATTCTAACTCTGGGAACTGGAAACTAGAGGGCATTACCAATTTGGTTTTAGGAGGCAGTTGTTCATATGGCATTACCCACATGCAATCGGCTCTATCCTCCTCTATCGTATCCATCATAAGACACGTCTGGTTTAGGTCAGCATCCAATGGAGTTGACTCTTCAGGCTGATAAATATCGCCAAATTGAGTCATCACAACTTCCAAAGGATCTTTATAGTCGACCAAGTCAACTTCTTCTTCAATGACCGTGTCTATATAATGTATTTCTTCCTCATCATCGTATTCTTCAGGTCGGGGATTAGAGAAGATCTTGATATTCAACGTCATGTTCCCGAATACGATAGTCATGATACCAGTTCTAATCTTGATTGTGGCATCAATGGTGTTGAGGAATGGACGTCCAAAAATAACCGGGATATGTGCACCAGGATTAGACACAGGTTCTGTGTCTAATATCACGAAATCAACCGGAAATACGAAAGTGTCTATTTGGACCAGGACGTCCTCTAATACCCCTCTAGGGTACTTCACGGATCTGTCTGCCAACTGCAAAGCAACTCGAGTGGGTTTGAGTTCACCCAACCCCAGCTGTTTATAGACTGAATATGGCAGCAGATTAACGCTTGCTCCTAAATCAAGGAGTGCATTGTCTATCTTTTGATTCCCAATTCTGCATGAGACAGTAGGTGTACCGGGATCTTTGAGTTTTGGAGGCAACTCGTTTTGAATGATCGCGCTAGCTTGGCACGCGACATAAGCATGTTTTTTCACGCTTTGCCTCCTCTTGACCGTGCATAGATCTTTGAGATACTTTGCATAGGCCGGCACCTGTTTGATAGCATCTAGGAGTGGAAGGTTAATCTTAACTTGCTTAAACAATTCCAAAAACTCCTGATTCTTCGTCTCATTCTTGGGTTTCTTCAACCGTTGAGGATAAGGTGCAGGAAAGGGGCATTTTGGTGGTTCCTCCTTAACAGATTCCTTTCCCGGCCTTCGCTCAACTTCTTCATCTACTCTAGGAGCTGCAATGTTTGCCTTTATTGGTTCGTCATTAGTAGACGGCTCCTCCTCTCGAGTAGATGGTAGCTCAACTTCTTCATCCAACACTTCCCCCTCCTTGTACACTTCGGGAGTGGACAGAGGTATGCCTTTTTCTATGACTTTTCCACTTCTCAGTGTGATCACAGCTTTAGCATGTTCTTGATTATTAGGACCATTGTTATGTCCCTTGGGGTTCTGAAGTGGTTGGGCAGGGAATGTTCCTCCTGAGCTCTCTTGCCGTGCATCTATCCTCTCTAACGTGGCAGACATTTTACTCATCATTTGGATGAGTTGTTGCGTTAGATTGGCATTAGCAAGTGGCTCCTCCTCTTGTACCTTCTTGTGCGGGGGCACATAGGCATTAGTTTGGGGCGCATTAGAGGGTTGAGCTTGATTGTAATTGTTAGTTCTGTTTTGATTGTAATGCTGGGCTGGCCTATTGTGTTGCCCTTGATATTGATTATTGTTGTAGGGCTGCTGTTGATATTGATTTTGGGCCCCAGCATTATTTCTCCAATCAAAACCGGGGTGATTCCATCTATTGTTATTTTGAAAATTATTATTGGAATTCCCCGCCCCACGAAAACCTTGCATGGCATTCATTTCTACAGGGGCTTGCTCTTGAAAATATGGCACATTAGGACAATACTGAGTTGTATGTCCCAACATGTTGCATGTGCCACATGGTTCTTCAGGCATGACTTGCCTAGAACTCTCTCCTTTCATGCTTAACTCTTCCACCTTCTTTGCTAGCTCTGCATACTTAGTCATGAGGCGATCTTCATTGGTTAGCTGATATAAGCTTTTCTCTTCTACACAGGATATCTGTGATCGTGAGATATTGTCAGAATTTGACCATTCATGAGCGTATTCAGCTAACCATTCGAAATGGGCTTCGGCCTCTTCAGTATTTTTTCGCAGAAATGGTCCAGAGCTCATTGTTTCCACC
The DNA here is from genome assembly GCA_033977485.1 of Hydrangea macrophylla. Lineage (NCBI taxonomy): Eukaryota > Viridiplantae > Streptophyta > Magnoliopsida > Cornales > Hydrangeaceae > Hydrangea > Hydrangea macrophylla. The sequence goes on along the minus strand of CM066998.1, from coordinate 819,474 downwards.
AACTTCTTTGTTTCACCATTTAACCCCTGATAAAAGAAGCTGATCGTTCGCCATTTCTCAAACCCATGGTGTGGGCATGAGAGAAGCAAATCTTTGAAACGCTCCCACGCTTGTGTGAAGGTTTCATTGCTCTTTTGTTTATAGGAATTAATTTGACGCTGAAGATCTGTGGTCATGCGAGTAGGATAGAATTTCTTCAGAAATGCGGTGCTCATCGCATGCCAGGTGAAAATTGAATTAGGCTTTAGAGAGTGGAGCCACGCCTTCGCTTTATCTTTCAAAGTGAAGGGGAATAGCATTAAATGCGTCACCTCCCTAGGACAATTTTGCGAGAATGTTTTGCAAACATCCTCGAAATCGGTGACATGTAAATACGCCTTCTCGCTGTCCATCCCATGAAAAGTGGGAAGCAATTGAATCATCCCATTGCGAAACTGAAATTCGCCATTGTGTGGTGGGATTTGAATGCAAGAGGGCGTAGGTGCATGTTCTGGTTGCATAAGATCGCAAAGAGGACGGAGTGCCTCATCGATTGGCACCACAACATTGTCACCGTTTTCACTCTGATGATCATCCATTGATGCAGTTTGAGTGATAATCGGGTTGATGGAACTATCCGAGTCAGAGCAGTAGAATGGGTTTCCAAAGAATCCTTCGATAGAATTCTCGGACATGAACTAGGAGAGTCCCTAGGGTGAAAACTTACCCAAAAGAACCGAAAAGAATAGAAAGGAAAAATAGAAAGAGATGAAGAGAGACTGAGGTAATCTAAAGAATTGATCGTCGCCTTCCCCGGCAACGGCGCCAAAAACTTGACACGACTAAATAGTTGTGCGCTCTTGTGCAGTACCCAAGTGTAGGTAGACGTGCAAGTAATATCTGGTAAGACCAGGTCGATCCCACAGGGAAGGTGTTGACCTATCGAATTAGACTAACCTCTAAAGGAAACAAAATAAAATAACTAAGTTTGAATGAAGGTGCAGAACACGAAGTTCCACAAACTAGGATTACTAATGAAAGTGATTAAAATTAACTAAACAATCTAACTAGCTACTTAAAACAGTACTCTAAATTAAGGTGTTTAACTTTTAAAAGAAAGTGTTGGGATTACACGAATCCACAGTAACCTAGCCATCTACCATGCATTTACCTTAAAGCACAATGGAGTATATTACCTACAGTTTTCCGTATTCCTCAAAAGAAATAAAGATTCTATGGCCCTTTCATGACCGGGACCATATCATCACAGTTAAATTAAAATACACAAAAGCGGTTTAATTCAATAGTTAAGACTCGCATCCTCAATGGTGTTAGCATTGAAGATGGTTTGCAAAATGTATTGAAAGAAAATGCCTTAGGGCCTTAGTTTTAAAACTGTTTTGACAGACTGAGCATTTATTTGGGACAGAATGATAACAAGTCCTAAAACAAAAAGTCCTGGAATACTGCAAGTAACATCCTCAAGAATCCGAGAGTTCGATCGATCGACGCGCCTTCGATCGATCGAAGACCTTCATCCCTCAATCGATCGAACTAACTTCGATCGCTTGACTGTCTCTGGTTCGATCGATCGAACTGACTTCGATCGATCGAACACAGCGATTATTCTGCTGCATGGCAGAGGCTGGAGATCACTGTTTCATCGTGATCTCCCAACCTGGGACTACTCAGACATCGTCTGGAGTGTCGAGGATTGATTTTTAACGTAAGAAAACTTTAATACCATGTTTGGTTGTGAGTTATTCATTAAAACTATGAAATCTATGGTTTTACCAATGTTTAGCATGCAATATCACAAGATGATTGATTAAACTACTCCTAATACGTGCAGAGTATGAATAAACAGTATATAGATAACCTGGAATAGAAGATACTTGTGTAAACTTAGAAGAATCCAATCCACAATGTGAGAAATCAATGAAAAACCTACAAAAGCCAAACAAACTCTCTATCTCTCCTTCTAAACTGTTAAAATGTTAAAGTGGGCGTCCCAAAGGACGTGAACAAAACACATATATAAAGAAAAACCTAAAGCACTAGGGTTAAAACCCGCATTCTGCTGCGCACGCAAATGTTTCTGGAAATACCCCGTTCGATCGATCGAACTGCTTTCGATCGATCGAACCCTTGATCTTCAAGCGCTTCTACTCTGTTCGAGCGATCGAACCCTCGATCGATCGAACCTTCTACGATCGATCGAACTTCACTTTTCAGCTTTAACTTCTTTTGTTTGCATTCCAGCATTCCATTTATTCTGATGTTCCTCTATTCAGTCCGCACAGCAGTGATCTGCATAAACAACAGCTAAAACAATACAACTTATCATAGATTAATCATACTGTATAAAAATTAGCCTTGCAATGCAAATTGCAGATAATACGGGAAGTTGTGATCAAAACTACTACAATTCTTCCTTTTAGCGCGGTTGTATTTTACAAATACCCCCGCTTTGCACGTAGTAATATGTTTAGTCCCCGTATTACTATTTTAGCAAATGCATTGCATGTACTTGTATAGTTTCTTGCACGATTTTCTTTAATTCGTTGTTTATAACTTGAATTAGGATTGCATTAAAAATAAATGAAACGGTCCACATAATGTCTAGTCAAACACCTTGAAAGCTGAGTAGAGTCCTATCTTCAGACGGGGCAAGAGAGGATGTTTTAGCACAATCTAGCTACTTACTCTCTCGTACCTTAACCCCCGAACTGAGTTCTTTGGTGATGACGGGTCAGTGCTCTCTAAACATTGGACATGATAGATTTAGTCTTCTTGGTTTCCTTTATCAAACCAAGTGGCGACTCTATTAGTGAGGATTTCCCTGGATTTAGCCTTGTGGGAAATACATGGATTACTCACTCGTGTAGCCATAGATATGGATCATGGGCATCGATAATTGCCTCGGGTTGGATAAAAAGTCCCATGGAATAAAAAATATGAGAAATCTAAATCGGTCGGATCGGATAAAGGCAAATGAAGGGTAGTGAACCTCACTCATGGTTGTTGACATGAGATTTGAAATGGGACAATCAAGCGGGCTTAATCCTTCTAGGCCCTAAGATTGGTTTAGGTACCCAGAATTGGCGACTCTGCTGGCGAAAGAACTAAGAAGGTTAGACTCCAAAACATTCAAGGTTCTTTGACTTTATAATTTGAGGATCTCATGTGAATTAGGTTTAATAAGCTTGGAAGGACCAAACCCGACGGTCTATAGCCTGTCAGATCCCCTATGTAGATTACTTCCCTACCCTAGGTCGTACCTAATGCTATAAAAAGTAGTCCACGTACCACACCAAACCCATAATGGGGGGTATATAGGACTCTCGCTGGGGTACCCTTTTTGACTCTATCCACCCTGATGCATATAGAGGCAATATAGCCAATCCTTTAGGGTTTAACCTACTAGGACAATGTGCACACCCATGCCTTATTTGCCCTTTGGGATTACTTGAAATGATAAGGAAGCCTACACGATAAGTGACATATAACCCTATCTAATAACCAAGGCATTTTATCCATATAAAATGCTTACCATATGACATGAGGATGGTTTGCTTATGTGTTATACTGGAATTTATGGCACAAGTCCGTAGCACTACGAATCATAACCTTGTTTGCATCCTATTCACTAGAAGTAGCCCTAATTAAACCTAAGCAATCATAAACCCTGCCACATGTGAGATTCTAAGCATGCAATGACTAGTGTAACATTGATTATGATGGCCAACGGGATGAGAAGGGATACTTGATGATGCGACTAGGACTTATATGGCTACCTATTAATAGAGTGGTTACTAGATCTGTTCTCTTCGTATGAGCATACATGAGCACGCATAGCATTGAGAGAAACAAAAATGAAATAAGAAGTAACAGTTTCTTAAATCGGGCACATGTAGGTATGTAGAATGTCTCGAGATAGCTTTAAGAAAAACCGTGAGCACACCTTCTTGGGTCCGTCTCCCTAGTTCAAGAAGATTAGTCTGAACTACTAATATTGGGATACCTATGGTTGATGAACAAGAGAGAATGGAATAGTAAGAGAATTCCTTGGCCCGTCAGGGGCAACAATTGTAGCATTTGATAGACCGTTTGGGGCATGCTACTATAACACCGCAGGGCCTGCTTGCTATTGATCCACTCATACCACCTCTACCTCCTCCGCCTACTGCACCCAAGAACCCTATTGATCCTAATCCTATCAAGGAGGAGGATTGGTTTGATGACCGTGTACACAGAGATTCTGAAAAGATAATGAAAGCTAAGTTGGACCGTCTAGAGAGTGTACTGAGAAAATCCCGTGGTGTCAATGATTGCTTGCTAGAGCTAGAGGGTTTCTTTGAGCCTACAAAGGTCAAATACCCTGAGAAGTTTGAGATGCCTGATCTAGAAAAGTTTGATGGGACTGGGAACCCCAAAAGCCATCTGAAAATGCATGTCACCGCCTTAAGACCTATGGGATTGGCGAATGAGCACTTGGTCTAGTTATTCTCTCATTACCTATCTGGAGGAGCCTTGCAAAGCTTCCTAGCCCTTGAGTCCTCCAAGACCCGTGCATGGGAGGATATTGTAATGAGTTTTTTAAGCAGTACACCTACAATACCGAACTTGATGTCACCATCTGAGACCACGAAACTACTAGGCTAGACAACCAGGAGTCTTTTGCCACGTTTTTGACCCATTAGAGGAAGAAGGCTGCCGAGATGGCATAGAGGCTAATCGAAAAAGAAAAAATCCACATGATCATAAAGAACCTACAGCCCACTTACAACGTGTGCATGTGTTTTATGCCTATTACCACCTTCGAGCAACTGTTTGATGTGGGAGCTAAGATAGAGGATGCATCGAGGGATGGGAAGATTAAGAAAGAAAAGAATAATCTGAGGAAGATTAACATCGGGGACAACTACTCAAACAATCATACCGCACTTGATGTTAATGTCCTACATGACAACCCTGGCCAAAGTGCTAACCGATCCTATCCAAGAAATAACCGCCGCTCCAAACCCAGAAAATTTACTACCCTCAGCCTGCCACTATCTTCCATATTGATCTGCCTCACCCAAAAGGGCCACCTCAAACCCTTAGTCCCGAGACCTTTAGTCACGACCCCTCCAAATATTGTGCCATCCACCAAGTACATGGCCATGATACCAATCGTTGCATACGTCTTCGACATGAGATCCAGGACCTCCTTGACAATGGGGTCATCACACACTCATCTCCCCCAAATATTACCCGTAACTTGTTGTCAAACCACCATGCCATTCCACTGCCACAAAACATAAACCTCCTTAGCCTTACCACATTCTCCTATAACCCGACCGTATACATCACCAACATAATCGATCCTAAACTTGTGGTTGTCCTCCCGGCAGAGCTTTGGATTTGCTTCCTGAGCAATGATGAGGAATTTTGGGTGGATGAAGACCCCAAATTGGAAGACCCATTCTACTTAAAGGAGTTAGACCTTGGGTTTGGAGAAGTAAAATGGTGGGATGTACAGCTTTCTGATGATTCCATATGGGATGGTATTGAGATCAACGAAGGAGTTTCGGAGTGCATATAGAGAGAAGGGGATATACAACACTTGACTAGGGCAGGTAGGCATTTCAAGCCACCCTAGTTAGAAGGAGATCACCCAGGGAGAGAAGTAGACAATGGGAAGGGAAAAGTAGTCAATGTGCCGCAAGAAGAGGATGAAGTACTTAAGTAGCTTAAGAAGACACAGGCTAACATACCCATTTGAAGCTTGCTTATGGCTTCTACAGACCACAGGCAGGCAATCCTTGAAGCTTTAAACCATCGTGATGTGCCTATTGATACTACTCCCGAACAATTGGTAGCCCTGATCAAGCCTATGGTGGAGACACTGATCATATCCTTCAATGTTGAGGACCTTCCTCCTGAGGGACCTTGTCATAATAGGCCGCTCCATATTACCATTTACACTTTGGGAATGAGGGTTCCATTTGTTTTGGTTGATAATGGGTCCATACTCAATGTTTGTCCTATGAAAATCTTACAAGCCTTGGGTGTCCCGATGAACAAGCTACAAGTCTCAGACTAGTTCGCCCATGCTTATGATAATACTTAGAGGAAAATGGTTAGGGTATTGAATATGTAAATCGTTGTTGGGCCCGTGAGCGGGAATGTAGAGTTTCAGGTGATCAACATAGGGGCCTCCTTTAACATGCTGTTAGGAAGACCATGGTTACATAATATGTGGGATATACCTTCAACCCTTCACCAAAAGATCAAAATGGTGGCGGAAGATCAGATAGTAGTTCTATTTGGGGATTCTGGGATTCGTACTGCTCAAGATATAGTTGTGTAGGAGATAAAGTGTCACGCCCCAGAGAAGCAAAAATAGAGAAAATAAGTTCCTTTTTGGTCCCGTAGGTTCGTAGCTGGTGAATAACCACATTGTCATCTACTCAAACTAATAAACACAATGATAGGGAGAATACAATTCATAAAACATATCTTATTAACATAATCAAAGGCTATAGCAGAAATATAAAAGGTTTGGAAGCAACATATGCCAGAGTACCAATTATAAAAGTCTACTAAAACTATTACAGCAGCTGGCTTAGAGTCTGAAACTTATAACAATAATAACAGTAGTACAACAGATAAACTAACTATTACAAGGCAGCACGTCTTCGTCTTCAAGCCTTCAGCTCCAAGTCCAGTGGAACATCAGTCTCAAGACCAGCAACGCTCTACACATTGGAATGTCTAGGGCACAAATGCAGTCAGCTTTGAATACAAAGCTGAGTGAGTACATTAAACTACACTCCTCACCGTTATTGTTTAGCATCTTAAAATACGGTTAATCTCTTATCAAGGACATCATTCACGGACATAACAGTGGTCTCATTAAACTATACATTAACTCAATGATAACAAAAATCATAGGGAGCATAGTAATGACATAGATAAGGATCATGGTATAACATCTTATCATATATTCACCAAATCCATGCATGCAACCCATGCATCCATCCCATACATATACCTTTACGCTGGGACACTGAATCGACGACTGAACCATTAACTATTCTATCCATACCCATATTCATATCCATACTCGTATCCATGTTCTTATTCTCATCTGCATCCATACGTCGATACAATAATAATAATCTGATATCCAAACGTCGATACCATAAAACCAATTGAAGGACTTTCAAGAGATCGAGATTTTGATCGATCTAAGCCAGTTCAAGCGCTCGAGTAATTTGAAAGTCAAGCGATCGAATGGAGTTCGATTAATTGAACATGCCTTTTATCATAAACTTACGCGCACACAGCAGAGATATATTTTTGTAATCCTAGCTTAGGTTTCCTCTATATATACTTGTTGTAAACACATCTATAAGGACGCCCAACTTTGGTTTTGACAGTTTATAGAGAGAGCTAGAGAGTTTGACTATTTTGTAGGTTAAGGTTTGATAATGCTTAGTTTGCTTGGTGGATTTCAACGTTCAATACAAGTTTTCATTCAATCGGGCTTCGTATTTTTGTTTGCTTATATTCTGCTAGTAGTTCTGCATAGTACAAATAGTAATAATCATAGGTTTGCATGCTAGCTTCCATCAAATCCTTAGTTTTCATAAGTTTCATGTTAAAATCACAACCAAATGCAACCTTAATGAACGTTTATGTTAAAAACAAATCTGTAACACTTCAGACCATGTCTGAGTAGTCCCAAAGTTGGGTGATCATGATGAAACAGTGATCTCCAGCCTCTGCCATGCATCAGAATAACACTTGCGTTTGATCGATCAAAGTTAGTTCGATCGATTGAACCTGATATACAGTTAAGCAATCGAAGACATTTCGATCGATTAAGAGACGATGAAGTTCAATCGATCGAAAGCGCGTCGATCGATCGAACACTCAAAATCTTGAGATGGTCCTTTGCAGTATCCCTAGACTTTCTATTTTTGAGTTTAGTTATCAAACTGTCCCCATATGCTAAATTTGTCAAAAGAGTTTTTTAAGTTTAAGTCTTAAGGAAATTTTTTACAATAACTTTTGTAAACCACACTGAATGCTAGCACCATTCAGAGTGCGACTCTTGACTATTGTTTTAAACTGCCTTCATGTATTTTAAATCAACTGTGTTGATGTAGACCCGGTCATGAAAGGACTATTGAATTTTTATCTTCAGAAAATACAAAATGCTGTAGAGAGACGTACTCCATAGAGCTTTAATGTTACTGCATGGTAGATGCTTAGGTCACTGTGGATTCGTGTAATCCCAACGCTTCCCTTTGATAAAGAAAAAATCATTTTTAATATCGCCTTAGTTAATTAGCTAATCGTTAGTTTAATTTAGTCGCTTTAATTTAAGTAGTAGTTAATTGTGGAACTTTGTGTTCTACATCCTATCTAAATATTGAATTTTTATTTTCTTTTTGAGTATAATCTAAGTATCTAGCTTATAACCTTCTCTATGGGATCAACCTAGTCTTATCCAGTACTATTTGCACATCTACCTACACTTGGGTAATGCACACACGAGCACATAAATAAATTTCATGTCAAGTTTTTGGCACCATTGCCGCGGAAGGCGACCAACTTTTACTTAGATTACCTTGCTCTTTCTTCATCTATTTCTATTTTTCTTTTTCTTTTCCTTTAGGTTTAAAATCTTTTTAGACTATTCCCTTTCATGTTCAATATTTCCATTGAAGGAATTTTCAGAAATCCATTCTACTTATCTGATTCCTCTAGTTTAATCAACCCCGTAGCCACACCTATAGATTCAATGGGTGATACTCAAAGTGAATATGGTGAGAATGTGGTTGTACCTATTGACGATTCACTACGTCCCTTGCGCAATCTCATGTAATCCGAACATGCACCTATACCTTCTTGTATTCTCATTCCACCCATACAAGAGAATTCTAATTTCGTAACGGAATGATTCAACTCTTTCTGACCTTTTATAGAATGGAGAGCAAGAAGGCATATATACATATCAAGGATTTCGAGGATGTTTGTAAAATATTCTCCCAAAACTGTCCTGTAGATGTGACACTCTTAATGTTATTTCCCTTCACCCTGAAGGATAAAGCAAAAGTGTGGTTGCTCACCCTCAAGCCAAATTCAATCTTCACCTGGCATGCGATGAACACTGCATTTTTAAAGAATTTCTTCCCACCTCACATGACCACCGAACTTAAACGTCAAATAAATTTCTACAAACAAAAGAGCAATGAAACCTTCACTCAAACTTGGGAGCGTTTTAAAGATTTGCATCTCTCATGCCCACATCACGGGTATGAGAAGTGGCGAACCATCAGCTTCTTTTGTGAAGGAATAAATGGTAGAACAAATAAGTTGGTTAAAACCATGAGCACAGGTGTATTTCTTGACAAAAACACCAAAGAGGTTGAAGCCCACTTCGAGTGGTTAGCAGAACATGCTCATGAATGGTCTAACGTTGAGGATGTTTTACGTTCATAACTATCAGGTGTAGAGGAGAAAACTATATATCAATTAAAAAGTGAAGATCACCTAATGACCAAATACGAAGAACTAGCAAGGAAAGTGGAAGAGTTAGGGATGAAAGGAGAGAGTTCTAGGCAGGTTTTGCCTGAAGAACCATGTGGCACATGCAATATGTTGGGACATACAACTCAATATTGTCCCAACGTGCCATATTTTCTAGAACAAGCCCCCATGGAAATGAACGCCATACAGGGATATAGTGGGGCGGGGAATTCCTATAACAATAACAATAACAATAATAATTTTCAAAATAATCAGAATCGATGCAATCACCCCAGTTTTGATTGGAAGAATGACCCTGGGACCCAGAATCAATATCAACAATAGCCCTACAACAACAATAACCAATATCAAGGGAAATAAAATAGGTAGTCCCAGCAATTCAACCAAAACAGATTCAATAGCTACAGCCAAGCTCAACCCTCTAATAATCAGCAGTTAAATGTCGACGTGTCACCTCATAAAAAGGTGCAAGAGGAAGATCCACTCTCTAATGCAAACTTAACTCAACAGTTAATCTAAATGATGAGCAAGATGTCTGCAACGTTAGAGAGAATGGATGCACGACAAGAGGGATCGGGTGGAACATTTCCTGCCTAACCACTTCAAAACCCTAAGGGATACAACAATGGTCCTTATAATCAAGAACATGCAAAAGTCATGACTACTATGAGAAGTGGCAAGATTATAGGGCACAATATGCCTCTTTCTACACCTGAAGAGTATGAAGAGGATGAAGTGGAAAACAAAAGGCAACCATCCACTCAGGAAGAGGAGACATCTACTAATAATGAACCATTAGAATCAAATGATGAAGCTCCCATAGAAGTAGAAGAAGCTGAGAGAAGGCCTAGAAAGGAGCCCATTAAGGACAAACTACGTAAATGCCCTTTCCCTGTGGCTTATCCTCAAAGGCTAAAGAAGCCCAAAAATGAGATTAAGAATCAGGAGTTCTTGGAACTGTTTAAATAAGTCAAAATAAACCTTCTACTCTTAGATGCAATCAAACAAGTATTGGCCTATGCTAAATATCTTAAAGATTTATGCATGGTCAAGAGGAGGCAAAGTGTAAAGAAATACGCATATGTCGCTTGCCAAGCAAGCATAATCATCCAAAATGAACTGCCTCCAAAACTCAAAGACCTCGGTACTCCCACTATCTCATAGACAACGCACTCCTCGATCTAGGAGCAAGCGCAACTAGGGTTAGGTGAACTCAAACCCTATTGCCATACTCTATTTATAAACAATTAGGGTTAGGTGAACTCAAAGCTACTTAAGTTGCCCTACAACTAGCAGATAGGTCAGTGAAATACCTTAGAGGGGTATTGGAAGACGTCCTCGTACAAATCGACTCGTTTATCTTCCCAATTGATTTTGTAATCTTAGACATAGAACCTATGTCTAATCCATGTGCATAAATCCTGGTGATTTTTGGACGTCTGTTCCTCAACATAATCGATGCCACGATAAACATATAAAGTGGTTGTATGACCATCGTATTTGGGAATATGACTTTGAACGTAAAAATCTTTTCCATTCCCCAACCTGAAGAATATGAGGATGAGGAAGAAGTGAACCTCATCGAGACGGTTATTGAAGAAGAGATTGATTTTATCGATAATAAAGATCCTTTGGAGGTAGTTGTGTCATAATTTGATGTTGTCTACCAACCTAAAAACTCCACTCCATTGGACGCCCACATAAATCGAACTTGCCTAATGATGGAAAGGAAAGAGGAGGATAGAGATGAATGAATGTGGGTAACACCATATGAACCATTGCCTCCAAAACAAAAATTAGTTATGCCCTCAAACTTTCAATTTCCTGATTTGGAATTAAAGGAGCTTCCAAAGGAGCTCAAATACTCTTTTCTAGGGACTGAAAAGACATACCCGGTTATCATATTATCTACTCTAAGTTTAAAACAAGAGGGTAAACTAATCCAAATGCTGAAACAACATAAGGGAGCATTGGTATGGACTATTGCTAACCTCAAGGTTTAAGTCCATCTGTTTGCACCCATAAAATTTATTTACAAGACGATGCTAAGCCATCACGAAAAATGCAAAGGCATCTGAATCTCAACATGCAAGAAGTAGTCAAAAAGGAAGTCTTAAAACTACTTGACGTTAGGATCATATATCAAATTTCTAATAGTCCTTGGGTCAGTCTGACCGAAGTTGTACCAAAGAAGGCAGATATAACTGTCATTCCAAATAGCAATAGTTAATTAGCACTGACACGCATCCACATCGGTTGGTGGATGTGTATCGATTACCAAAAATTAAATACTGTGACCCAGAAGGACCACTTTTCGTTACCATTCATGGACCAAATGAGAGAACGAGTGGCGAGTCACAAGTACTATTACTTGTTAGACCGATATAGTGGATATAACCAGAAAATCACTCCTAAAGATCAGGAGAAAACAACCTTTACGTGTCCATTC